>JAEIGM010000007.1:2955105-5910211 GCA_018903735.1 Drosophila cardini | reverse complement strand
CAGAATCAATTGCAATCAATCCATAGGACAAATCGATGAAAAATTACTTATTTGTATGGTAAAATGCGCACTAGAATGAGTCCGGGTCTTTTACAGTCGTCTCGCTTGACTATAGCCTTTCTTACTTGTTAAAGCTAAATAAACCAATTTCATTTTTTTTTTCCTGACAGTTTTCAACTGTTTACTATTGTTATTTATTGCCCTCGTCTTTGCTTTCGTCAATTTTCATTTGAGTTTCACCTTGAAGTTTTGCTGCAACAAGAAGATTTCAGTTGCCTCAAGTGGCAGTGAAATTATCTCTGTTTTTGCAACGTCAGCGGTTTTCTCGTCTTAATGTAATTTTTGTTGTTTTCGTTTTTCATTTAATGCTTGATTTAAGTTCTGAAAATTCGAAAAAATGAATGTCACTAGCACTTGGCGTTTGTTGTTGCGCGAAATATATTCAGTTCTTTTGTTTTTACCATTCTAAAAGTGCCACTCCTCCTTCTGAGCCCCCCCTTTGATCTGTCTGTGGAGCATGTCTGACTGTTTTTCATGCGCATTCAATGAACCATAAATTTGAAAGTGCCGTGCTGCCAGACACGACGGCGTCGCTAAACTACAACAACAACAAGTCGTTGTAGAAAATTTAAAGTTATGTAAATCGTTGGCCAGAAATCGAAGCTGCTTTTCATGGCCAAAACTGTTTGCTCACCTCTCGGCCAATTTGGTATGAATTGTTGTGAAAAATATTGCTTTAATTGTGATGCAACTACTGTTAAGCGTATCACAAGCACTTGCACAAACACACACTTACACAGACGTCCACACAACAAGCCATCGTGTAGTGTAAGCCGCTCATAGGCAACACTTTACAGTCGCAATAAAAAGAAATGGCATAAAAAAAATAAGAAAACAGAAAACTATCAAGGAATATTCATTGTTTTTCCTAACCAGGGAGAGGAAAATAGAGAGAAGAGTGGGAATAGGACAGGAAAAGCATTTTAGTCGATGATATGTCTCTCTCTTATCTAGCAAACAATTTTATGCTTCCGCCTGAGCGACAAACAATAGAGCGTAAATATCCAAAAAGCGACGCAACAGCAACAATACAAAAAAAAGGTATTAAATAATATTTTAAACGAATAGCAAATACCCTAAATGTATTAAAAAGCGTTAAATTAGTTTAACATTCAATTGATTTTCCTTCATACGAGTTAACAATGTTGCCTAAAGATGGGAAATTTTAAACAATTTGAAGATATTTTGTTAACAACTTAATCAAAACATCCAAGAATCCTGTATTAGGGTATAAAAGTACTACAATACATACGATGAGGCGCACATAAATGTGCAAATGAATGCATGAGCAAATGAGTGAATGACTGAATCACAGAATGACTAACTGAGTGTGCGACTGAGTGAGTGAGTGGGGGAGTAAGCCCTGATGCATGTCCGGTGCAAACAAGCAGGCAAAGAGCCTACAGCTAAAGGCATTGTTAAACGAACTTCGGGCAGAGACAGAGAGAGAGACTAGAAATATAAAAGAACCAGCAACAAAGAGCATAACAACAACAACAACTTGAGAGAGAAAGAGCGCGAGACAGAGAAAGAGAAAAGGAAAGCGAGTAAACGAGTAGTTGATAAGATTTGTCTACAACATTTATTGTTCTTTGGTTTTCCACTTTGCTTGGCTCGTTTTCTGTTTGGTAAAATGCTTTTTTGCACAATTGTCATCATGACCCTTACACACACACACAACTACACACATACACAATCAGCATTACACACACATTTGTGTGTGAAGGTGTTAGTCAGATCTGTTTTGCATACTTTTGTGGCCAAATATTTGTCCTTTTTTTCATGCTGCTGGCCAAAAGCAGCAAAATAAGCGATAAATAAATACAATTTACTCTTGCTCTTTTTTTGTTGTTGTATTTGCATTTGAGATTAAGCAGATAGAACACGCCGGAAAACCCTCCCCTTCGCCACATCCCCTACCAATAACAATTCCTCCCTTGTTATAAGAAAATCCGCTACGAAACTAGTGAAAAATGATGCGAACAAAACGTTTTTATGTTCATGTCGAATTTTAAAGCCATATAAATTTCAAATCCTATTTTAAACGCAATGAGATTTGCAATAAAGTGGGAAGAGTGGAAAAATGGGGAAAAGGAGAGGAGAAGAGGAGTAGAGAAAAAGAAGGAAAGAGGGAATGGCTGATGCGTACTTAAGCGCTCTCTAATTTGCTTTGACGGCAGACATGTGTTCGGGGCTTTGTCTTTGTGCGTGCCAACTGGAAAACCAAATCCAGCTAAGCGCGATGAGAACGCCACAGGATGCAGTCTGAAAAGGACAAAGATGCGGCTCGCAGGATGAAGCATGGGCTGAGGGAGGTGTGGGGTAGGGAAAGGAAAAAGAGAGACTGAGAATGATGGGTACTTCCCCCGTCACTCATGCCAGAAGCATGTAGGCTTTTAATTAATTTCAATGCGCGACGACTGCAATTGCTTTGTGCCTGACAAGTCCCAGTCCCTATGCTCCCCCGCACCCTCGCTTTCTTTCCGGTTCGCTCTGGCTGTCTTTGTCGAGCTTACCGGCTGATGAAAACTTGAGAGCAACTGTTGCTTACCTTTTTTTTCTTGTTTGATTTTTTGTGGCACATAATTTGATTCACCATGTGCAGCCGAGATCAACAGTGCAGCAGCAAAAGCAGCTGCAGCCATTTCCCATTTCCTCTTCCTTGTTCCACATATTTTTAGGTGCAACACTTTTACATCACTGTGCCACATTACAGGCTGAGCAAACAAGACAAAATGTTGCACTTGCCGTCAACTTTTTAGTACGTTTACTGAACATGAGCTCTGTCGAGCATATTGTTAACTTTTTACCATCATCTCATCTGACTACCTGTAGTCCCGTCTCTCACCTTCCTCCTCTTTAACATGCTGCATCATTTACTACCGGCAACTTTGCTGCTTATTTACATATTTATAACTTGCACAGCATGTGTGTGTTTGTGTGTGTGTGTCTGCGGCATTTACCTTTTGTTTTGCCAGTTTTGGCTTCCATAATATTCAACCGATTTTCAAGCAGCCCGCAATCTTCTCTTCCTCTTGTAACGCTTCACAAAACTTGCAACGGGATCGGGTTGCGCCCTAGTATAATATAAATCGTATGCAATGTGTAAATTTTCTGTGCTGCAAGTTGCAACAACTTGAGCTCTATCCCGCCGACACCTCTGCTGTTGCTTCACAAAAAGTGTTTGACTTGTGAACGCTGGCATATTGTCTTACCTGTCGTATACGTATTTTACTTGCCTTTACTTGAATTTGTTACATTTTGTTATTACTTTTATTACTTGCCGCATGTTTTGTTTGTATTTTGCAGTTGGCAAACTTTCTGCTTAGTTTTCCAGTTGAAATGGCAAAAACTTGCTAGGCAAATCAATTGACGATTAAGAGGCAGAGAGAGAGAGAGGGGGAGTCAGAGGCGAACTCATCATTTTAAATGCAGACTGTTTCTGGGCCAGTTGGCTCATGTGGCGTATGCGCAATATGTTGCAATGCTTTCACATTAATGGTGGCAATTCATTTTCACTTGGCCAGCGAACAATAACCAAGGGTCCGTGCATATAGAATGGCGGCATTAAAGACGATCATTCACGTGTGCACTAAAAGGAACCGAGCAGTACGTAGGAAGGGAGTGGTGGGAGGACAGGTGTATGTGTGTGTGTAGCGCTGACAATGCCAATACAGGTGCGCACAATGCAAACGAGTGACATGCAAATGCTTTCAACAACAATTGCAATTCATGCAACTCACACACACACACATGCATACAGCTAGAGACGGAGACAAAGGGAGAAAGCGGCAGGCACAGACATGCACATACACGCTCATCATGACATGCAGACATGACTCGCTCTCACATTTCGTTTCATTTTTGAACGTCGATTTTCGAGCATTCGTTTCTTCCAATTGCGTTCGAGTTTTCCTCCATTTCTCATTTTTCCATGTGTGTGTGTGTATGAGTGTGTGCGTGTTATTTTCAACATTGCATTGCGTTGCGGTTTGCCTTCTTTGGTGATGTGTGATTGTGTGACGCTTGTGTTTCATCATGCTAAACTGTTCACACGCGCATACACACTGACTGACCAAAGATGTCTTTAAATGTGACGAGAGCTTCTGTATCTGGTTTTGGTAATCTGCATATACCCTGTAGTAGCCAAATTTGGAGTAGTAGGGTGTAGTATTAACTCCCGTAAAACTTTATTTGAATTTTAGGATAGTTAATATTAAAAACCCTTTATCCTGAATCCTTTAACCCAATCTGACTTTAGCTATTTTGTTTTAGGATTGCTCAGCTTTAAGAGGCTGCTTTGACTGCGAGGTATCTGTGAGTTGCTTAGCTCACAGCTTTGGTAATGCTCGCTTGTTACCAACTTGTTTTTGTTTACGGCAACGGTGGCCACAGCAATGGCAGCTCATGTTGATGCTGGTGCTGATGTTGCATTTTGTTGATGTGGCTGCTACTGTTGCACCAACAACAATTGTTGTTGTTGTTTCTGCCGTTGCTGCTGCTGCTGTTTCTCATCTCTTCGCTCTTTACTCACTTATGTATTCACACTCAAATATGCAATGCGCCACAAAATTGCAATTTCCACTAAGATTGATGAAAAACGCCAACGTCGAACGGCCACGCCTCGACACCCACAGATACACACGCACACACCCACACACACACACTCACACTTCTCACACATACACAGAGCTATAAAGAGGCTGAAGGCAGCTACCGCAGGCAGCATCAGTTGCTTGCAATTCATGTCATCAATTGAATTTCAAGCGATTATTTTTGCACGTTTCACAAATCGCAGCACAAATATGTGTGCCGTATGGCTACGCGTGTGTGTGTGTGTTCTGTGTGTGTGGTTGTGCATATCAACGTACACAATACGTTTCGATTACGCATTGAAATCAAATTGATGACGCGTCTGTTGTTGCCGCAGCTTTAGTGAAAATATGAAGATTCCCCTTGATACCACTCGACGTCCCTTACCCACTGCCCCTCTTACCCCGCCCCCACCCACTCTTTTTAGCGAACTTCGGCAGCGCAATTCCGCAGAGTGCATTCATGCACAATTCACAGCAGGCAGCAGGTAATGCTGCAGAAATCAACACAAAGTCAAGTGAGGTTAAAGGGCATCAAAAGGGGGCAGACGAAGAAGAAGAAGAAATTGTGCCTGCCTCCCGAAGGCAACTGCATATTTCATAACTTAATTTAATGCAATGGGCCTGGTTCGAAATGGGCTGGTAAAGGAGGGAGGGTAAAAGGCGGTAGGTGGGAGTGGCAGTGGCATGCCTTATGCATATTTTTGGCCAGCCGCTAGCTGTTTATAAGCGAAATGCCTGAATGCGAATTACAAGTGCATTTCGTACTTGTGGCAAGTAAATACCTCTCTCCCCTCTCTCTCTCTCGCTCTTCCTCTGTATTTACAAATTATTCTACTTATTTATTTGGAAATACTTATGTAGTTGTTGTTTATGTTATAAGCTGCTTGCAATTTACTGATATTAATCTGTGAAATAAATTTTCTTGAAGCACTCAAACGTGAAATGTTTTTACCATCCGCTGTGCAAATATTTAATGAATATTAGTTTTTACCATTTCTCCCTACTTTCTATACATACTTATATATATATTTTGTATAGGAAAAGCAACAGCATCAATGCACAACTATTTGGGGTATTCCTCGAGTGCCGTGAATTGAGCATAGTTTAATGCAAATGTTGAAATGTTTTTGGCAATTAAATTGCCTTAAGCCTGAAAATAGCAACCGCAGTTTTCTTTCCACTTCTCACGTCTTCTCCTCTCAGTTTCAAACATTTTTGAAGTGCATTGTTTGCAGAGTTTATGGTTTATATTTCAGTTTGGTCATAACGTTGTTGACTTGGCTTAAATGCATTGCAAGTAATTGAAATATATACTTGCAACATTTTGCCGCAGGCAGACAATAAATTCCTGGAGATGTAGTTGCTTGAATGGCAACAGCAAAAGCTACAGCAACAGAAACATCATCATCATTCAGGTATTTTGTTACCATATTGCCCAAAACATAATAACCGTATTCAGTCCATAGCACAAACTGAACAACACTCAGTGTTTGTAGCAGTGTGTAGTTCTGGTAATTATCTGGGCATTTGAACTTGTAATCAGCGCACTATCAATGTCCCCAGTGTCTGACTTAGTTCATGTATCTTGATTAAACGATCATTATGCTAAGCGGCGCCTCAAAACACGTGTATATTCAAAGTAGCAACACAACAGTTGAATTGTTCAATTGTTGTTGCTAATTGGAAACTATGCCAACCGGTAGAACTTGAATGCACTTGAATGCAGCAATTTAGGGGGAAAAATTAAACAAAATAAAATGAAATTTGGAAATAAATTTAAGTAGATTACTTTTAAAGATAAAAGATAATCAGCTTAATCTTAGCAGAGTACTAAAATCAGAGGTCTTTTACTTTAAATATATTTTTTTAAACAAAATATTCTTTGAAAATAAAAACTACACCAAAAAAGGTGTTGAATTAAAACAAAAATAAGTTTCAAATAGTTTAGCAAAGCAGCTTAGCAATAGGTACTAAAAATCTCTCATTTCTTTGGCAAATAATTTGTTTATTTTACTTTCGTTTTGAATTTTTAAACAATTTGAAAATAGATTTCGACAGCTGCCACGAAAATATATAAATGGCATACAACATTTTAGGCTAACGATTTTTGTCAGGCTTGTAAGAAATAAATTGAATTTGATTTTATTGACAAAATGCGGATTAAATACAAATTGACGAATATTTATTTCATTTAAATTTCACTTGACAGCTTGAACAAATGTTTGCCAAACATTCGGCAAACTTATTGGAAAAGCTGCTTAGGTTTTATTTTATTTTATTTCATTTTATTTTATTTGCATGGAATAAATAGCTACAAATCTAATAGTAGTTGATGTTGTTTTGCGCATCTTTGAGCTTATGCTCTTAACGTGGCTAAGACTAGGACTATTTCCATAAAGTATGCAACTAATTACGTGCAAGTTGCTTAAGCTCTCTTGGTAAATGCCACACGCAACATGACAGCCAACAGCCCAGTGACAACAACAACGACAGCAACAAAAACAACAAACAAACAATTTGTGAGACCCATAATACAATATAATTACTGTAAAAATCAGAACTGACAAGCGCAAAATGCCATAAGGGTGCTCACCCGACGAGGCAAATAGAGCGAGAAAGGCTGACAGTGTGTAGTAAATAGGGAGAGAGGGATGCTGAGGGAATGGAGGGGACTGTGAACCCGGCAATAGTGCGTAAATCTTGACGCCTTTAAGCAGGACCCAAGCCCAATTGACAATGACATTTTGTCGTCATTCCTGTGTCCCTGTTAACAGTGGGGAAACAAAGTCTTTAGCTAAGCAACCTAGCACGGCTTGCGGATACCCTAAGCTAGACATAAACCAAATTTAAAGCTGCCTTTGAGCTTAATATACCCTATTTCGCAAGTAGTATGAGGTTCTTGGCATAAGGTTTCGGATGGGAAGGGAAGGAGGGAAAAAGCTCGACATTGGCAAGAACCAGGAGCTTGATTCGCGCCGTGCAGGCAATTACAGAAATTAGCTTTCGTTTTTAATTTATTAGCGCCATTGTGCGTGCTTCTAATGGCAAAACGCGACAAACGAAAGGCGACAGTTTGCGAGCTGCGAGTTCCGAGTTGCGAGTCGACAGTTGAGAGTTGAGAGTTGAAAAGCAGCAAATGTTTGAGGGAAAATTGCCAGTTGTTGGCATTGCTAAGACAAATGCCTTGGCTGCTGTCGACTCAAATTAATGTGCATATAACTTACGCTTTAACTGAAGCTCCCTTTTCTCTCCCACTCTCTCTCTCTCTCCACTGCGTCTCACATTGGAATCTTTCTCCCATTTGGGGATCTATCGTTTGGGGCTGGTCATTAAGATTGCAGCGCTTTGTTTGATGGCCTCATGCATTTTAAAGTTTTACGGCGTTTGCTCCAAAACCCATATGGCATGTGCAATGAAGTGTGCACGTTGTAAAATATTCATTCTGATTTAACAGCACACACACACTCGCACACACATACACATGGGGCACACGCTGCCTCTTGGCATATGCATAAAAGAGTTTGTGCAACCTTTTGGACAAGCGGCAACAGTCAATGCCAAAGAAATATTTACTCAGCATACAAATGGGCACACAAATTGAAACAGGAAACGTTAAAAAACTAGAAAGAAAAGTTCAGTCGGGTTCAACCGACCAAAACATACCCAGTACAAGTAGAACAAGAATTTATATATCTAACGCAGTCAGGAATGTCCCATTCCGTGCAATTTACACCAACATGGTAAACCCTCTGCAAAGGGTATAAATCGCAGCATAGTGTTTCATGCATCAGAAAGTGTTGCCTACTTTTTGGGCGCTGACAAAGTTGTCTTGTTGTTTATTAATCGGTCGCTGCGAATGTAAAACAATTAATAAACAGCGCTTTGTAAGGCATTGGAAATGTCGCCGGCAGCTGCTTTTTGGGGCATGCCACAAGTGATGATGTAGCTGCTGTGGGAACCATTTATAAAAGGCGCTTTTCCAAGGTGTTTTACGGGATGCATTTGCTGCTAACCATAAACTGCGCATTAGTGTGATTGCATAACATTTGCAGACACACAAACACACACACACACACGAGCATAAAATACACACACAAACAGCTCGTAAGCAACCAAAAAATCCCGTAAACCAAAAGCGAACCAAAAACCAAAATCCTTATGTATGTGCAGCTGCTGCGGTTACGTGCTATATCCTGCATCCTGCCGACTGCGCAGCTATTCTTTGGCTATCCCCTAAAAGTTTGCACAGCTCGGGCAGCAAGAGCACAGCGGAGAGGAGTGAGTAAATGTACCACCTACAAATTCTTAGAGAAAGAGATTCGTTGATAATTTAAGTCGGAAATTTCAAGGAAACATTTTCTCGCACGTAATGCTTAGAACAAGACACTCACACACAAACCCATTTCTTCTATACACGCACGTAAATTGCAATTACAACAAGTGCAGCGAGAAAAACAACAGCACAATAACAACAAGAACAACAGCAAGTGCAACTGCAACGGCAACTGCAACAGAAAAACGGCAACTGTAATCAAAGCCAAGGAACACTAAGCAAAAATGTTGAACAAAACTATGAGAATGCAATTATGGCAAAGACAATGCCAACATATGTTGGAGATGGAGAGGAAGAAAGAGGTAAAGTGGGAAGGAGAAGGGAATGTCTGTAAATAAAAATACACAATTGCATAGTACAGTGAGTTGTAGAAGTTTACAGACTGCAAACTTTTGCTCGGCTGTCAAACAAACCGAAAATGAAATCATTGTCAATTCATAAAAGTGATGCAAAAATTTTACAAATTGCATTTACATATGGTGCAACAACACACCAAGGCCCACACACACACACACAAACACAAGCACACAAACCATAAGCACATATGCACACGCACACAGCCAAATGCTGACGGTTAGTAATAGCTGCAGTGGGCCATTACTCTGGCCATTATGTTTCATTCGTAGCGTCGCCGCTTGACATACATGCACAGTACAATTGTAATAGAGGAGGAAAATGTGGTGGAAATAGGGTAGCAGAGCTGTGGCTAAGAGGTCAGCTTAAGGGAAGCCCAGACAGTGGCAAATGCCTGGGGCTAAGTTGCCCCAAAACAGCCATGTCGTTTATTTAAGATGACAGCGACAGGGCTGGGCCCAATGCTGTTGCGGTCAAGTGTGCAAACATATTGCAAGCACTGTGCGAATGCATTTCGCCCGCTCCCTCTCACACTCTCTCTCTCTCTCTCTCTGCCCTTCTCCTTCCCACTTTTGCTCAATGTTTGTCGTCAGTTGACCTTGTTTTTATGCTCGCCAAACGTAATTGACATTTATTAATTGGAAAACAATAATTTCAGTGCAAGTAGCAGTGTTTCCTTTTCTGTTCCCCACATTCTCTCCCCGTCTCTCTTCTCACTATGTGGCAGCTGCCAGGCGGCTAGACGTGGACCCAAAATGCCTGGAACGTTACCAGTTTTTGGCTGATTGCCAAGTGGCATGCCTTGATGCTATAATGATTTATGAGACTTGCTTGAGCGGCGATCAAGTTGCTGCTGCAAGTGGTGCTTTCTTATGCAGACAACGATTAAAAGCCGTCATCAACACACAAAACGGTAAAAAGGTAGAGGAAGCATGGGAGAGAAAAGTGTGAGAGTGAGTGAGCGTTGAAAAGTTGCGCCAGCTGCGCTTTTGCTGCCCATTAAAAGCTGTCAAATTTTAATGTTTTACATGGCAGGCTCAAAGTGCCAGGCAACAAAACCGACCGAACAACCTTTAACAACAACAGCAGCAACATTGTTAAAACAACATAATCAGTTTGGGCCGCCTGTTCATGGCACCTGTCAGGAACCTACCTGAAAATACAGACAGCACTCTGTCTCTGTCTCTAGCCGCGGCTCATAAACATTAAAAGCGCATAGTTTTGCATGATGATTCTACCCGGGGAGTAGTAGCAGTAGTAGGAGAATAGGAGCGGGGGAAGGCTTTAAAATAGTAGTGGTCCTTGCGTGTCCTTGCCCAAGTCAGCGACGGAGCCAGTGCCATTGCCATTGCCGGATACGGGGCGTATGTGTAACGGAATCCCTACACGCGATAAATTCATTAAAGAGCAGCTCGCAAAGCAACTGAAATCTGGCTGACGTGTCTCGCGGGCAACGTAAAATACCAGAGTGCTCACACGCACGCACACACAGACACACAAACAAACACACGGCAAAAGAGATATAAGATAGGTCCAAAGTGACGGAGAGAGAGAGGGAACCAGAGATGGCAGCAGAAAAGCATTGCATACTTTCGGGCACGTTTATAGATTAACACATTTTTACTGCTGAATGTACTAATAAGGCAAGCATTTCCACTTTGAGTTTACCCCCACGAGATATATACCCAGCGTGTCAGCACCAGCAGCCAGTCGCTATCTTCCACACACACACACACTTAGATGTATGTGTCTGTGTGTATTTTCAAAATTTATAACGCCAGCAACAATAAAGAAGCAGGCACAGTTGAGAGTATGCCAGGTGTAGGAATAATGTTAACAAGAGCAAACAATGTGAAAATATTTCATACACTACACTCCTCTGGTTGCTGCACAGGTAGCTCACCCTACCCACTCTCCGCTCTCCTTTGTTTTCCCACCATCTACCCCTTTGGTCGCAGGTATTCAGCCAGCTAAATGGGAAACCTTGAGGGAATTCTGGCACTCGTGTCTGTTGCCAGCTGCTTCGCTTTGCTTGTGTAGCTGTTGCGCTGCTGCTTTCGCTACTGATTTCAAGTCTGGCTATCGACCGCTGTAAATGTATACACATACACTCAGTGGCAGGTACGTGCCTGGCACATGCTGCGAGATCGCGGCAGCTGCTACAGTGGCAGCAATTGTTGGTCTACTTCTTTTTCACCGTCTCCGTCGTTGAGTCCAGCACTTGGCAGCGCCTCCATATCAGATTCGACAAGCAGCAGGCGGCATGGTGCATGCTGCTTGTGGAATGTGGCAAGTGCCAGGCAGCAGGCAACAGACAGTAGCAATACAAATAGGAAATATATATCGCGTCGAATTGTAATTGTAATTACCACTGCAATGTGGACTTTTGTTTTGTATGCATTACATTGAGCGCACAGTGGCTTCTTCCCTTGATTAAATTACTGTTTAAATATTATCTGAGCTTGTTGCTTCTTGTTCTCTGCTACCTTTTATAACTTGTTTTTAGCCGAATTCAGCAGGAGTTATCGCTGCAAAAACTTTTGGCTGCATGTGCATGCGGCAAATATTTTGAGTGCATCGAAACACGTATACAACTTCGACTCCAGCTCCAACTCCAACTGTAACTTTGATTCTGTTTTGCGGCCAAATACAAACTTCAATGAACTACAAAATGTATGGAATAAGAATTTATAGCAGTCAGGAATTCACGTGCAAAGTTCTAACAATGAAAAACTGTTGTATGACATTAAGTATACGCCGAGTTAGCTTATTTTGTTCAATATTTGCTAAAGATAAAATATTTATTTGCACTTTTAACTTAATTAAAATGGAAGGTTTAAAGCCAAATATTTGCTTTAAAGTATTTCTCTCAAGTAAATGGTTTTAATGAATACTATAATTTATTTATTTTGTTAATTTAAAGTAAATTAATTCACAAATCATCTTGATGAACTGTTAAAAAAATAAAATGGTTAATAAATTATTTACAACAACTCAGTTGTATATAATATGGACCTAAAAAGCCCGCTATGAAATGTTGATAGCCGCCATTTGGAGAAGTGCGTAAAAAATACGCAAATAAATAAATGAAAACGGAGAATAATGCAAACTATAAATTGAAATTTAAGGCAATAAAGCATTCCGGTTGAGTTTGCTCGGTAGCAACTCGACAGTGCTCGACGGTGCTTCGGGAGTAGGGCAAAGTGTTTATTAATGCAATCATGCACGCATAAAAATCTCAATTTAATTCAATCGATTTGTATTCGTTGTGCTGGATTTTGGTACTTTTTGCTTGAATATAAATGGCAAATTGCAATGGAAATAGCAGAGACTTGGATGCGGGTTAACGACAAGCCAATGAGGGGTGTATCCTTGTCCTGTGCATCCTGAGTGGGAGTCCTTTTCATGTCATGCCGCCTGCTACTCTTCTATGCGGAATACATAGTCTGATGAATTTGTTCAATTCAAAACGTGACTGACGCAATGATTGTACACGTCTTTCAGCTAGCAGCTTGAAGCAGCCATAACTAAGTGCCACTATATAAGTGAAATAAGAGGCAGCTGATGGAGATAGTAACAGGACAAATGCCCTATCTCCCTCTCTCCAGTATTCTATCTAGCTCTTGATTCACTTGCACAAACAGTTGAGCAGTTGGCACTTTTAAGTCATTTGCTTCGTTCGAACTCAATTCAAAATGTGGCCATCAAGTCGAATGGGCACTCAATCAAAGCTGAAAACCAGCTAAAGCAGCTGACGATGTCACTCCTCCAGGAGAATTATCAGAGCGGTGAAGGAGGAGGGCACGAAAGTCGAAAAGGGAGGTCAACTTTTGGCAGTCAACACGCGTACAGCAAACAGTTTTGTCAGACAGTCTTTAAAAAAACTGAAAAAGCCACCGCGACAACATGCATATGGAAAAGCACAGAGGACACTCAGTAAAGAGGACACCCGGTACAGAGGACAGAGACAACTGTGGCTGAGCTATTAAAGTGCAGAGTCCAGAGTCACATCAGTGCTGCATGCACGTATCGAGGATCTGCTCAACGAATTCGTGACAGCCAAAGTGAGGCTTTTGCCTAAGCCATTACATGCCTCATGTTGCGTCAAAAAAAAAAACACCAAAAATAAAAATAAAAACATCGTTTTTTTCCGTAATTTTTCTTCTTTTTTGTGCCTTTTTGGCGCTCCATTTGCAACAGCCGTCAAATTGTTGACGCGTAAAGCGCGACATGTGCGAAATTTTGTGCTCTGTGCAAAGCTAAAATTCAACTTTGCCATTGGCTGCCCATCGATTTTTAACCTATATGTATATGTATGTATGTTTTTTTTTAGAGGCTGTCAGACAGACTAAGTCTTTACTTGTTTTGGGAGGGTGTGAGGTGGTCATTTGCCATATTGTAAATTATTTAAAAATGATTTATTGTAAGTTTGTTTACACTTTGCCATGCGGTTGCATTTGCCAGCAGCTGTGCGCTGTTGTAAATATTTCATAGCCTTCGCTCACTCATAAAGTGTCAGAGAGCAAAAAACCAGAGCACAAATCTATTGTGTTTTCATTTGAATTTAATATTTTATATTGCCAAACAGGCCACAGCAGCTGCAGAGCGTTAGAAACAGCTCTCAGATACCCTGTAACTTCAAATTGCTATCAATTACTTGGAAAGAGAGCTGAAGATTTTTAAGATTTTTATTCCTCTGCTTTAATATGCATACCCTTCTATCGGCCAGTCTACAGAGTATTAGCTGAACAATTGGAAAAGCTATAGCAGAATTGCAATCGCAATTGAGTTTGCCTTTTGCGGTTTGGCAGCAATTGTAAATATGTTTTATGCCCAGCCAGTTGTGTGGGTGTGGGTGTGGGTGTGCCTGTGTAACTGTTGGCCTGTGTGTGTGTTTAAGTCTGTGTACTCGTGTTTATTTATGCTTTTGAGTGTGTTGTGACATGTCACTTGCACAGCCTGCAATTAAAAGTTTAACCTATAAATGCCTGCGTTGCGGTTTTTCTCAATACAACAACCAAATGAAGAGCAACTAAATTTAAATGTTCTTGCTGTTGTTGTTGTTGTTGTTGTTGTGATTGATTAGTCTGATTGAATAATGCAAGACCACAAGACACCTGCTGGCAATCTAAAATAAAAGTAGAGTAGATGTCAAGCGTTGATTACTACAATATATATTGCCTACTTTTGAGGGCACAACTCGCAATACAAAACGATAAACATCAATTGAAGCTGCCCCAAAAAAAAACTAGAAAGCAACTTGAATTTATGACCACACGCGTTTGGAAATCGTACATATATTGTCCAGGCACAGCCACAGCTATAAATCCCAAATGTAGTAGACGATGGACCGGAACGGAATTGAACCCAAATATTAACACACGCAATTAAAATTCGACAGAATTTTGTGCCTTCATCGACAAAAATCCACACTGCCCGAGAAATGAGAAGCATGAGTCGAGTGTTGACCCTTTTCCAAGCCATTGAATAGATTTTCAGGCACACAAAATGGGCACAAACAAAAGCAGAGAGCGAAAAAGAGAATGAAATGTGCGGCGCAAAGAGAATGGAAGAGGAATGGTAGACGGAAAATGGCCGCTACTGTGATTGGGCAATGGATTACACAGTGTGATTGGAAAATCTATGATGATCATTAATAAAAACAAGACGACATTGTCGAAACTGCCAAACAATAACAAACGGCAGGCTCTAATCAGGTTCACGACAATGGCCAAAATGTTAAGGCCACAAGACGTAGCCAACTTCAAATGCAGATGCCTCGCATGTTATAACTACTGCTCCTGTTTCTGATTCTGTATGTGATTTTGGTTTGGCATCTCATGCATTATGCGCACCACTTTAGTCCTTGTAAATATTATTTTAATATCTTGTTGAGCAGCAGTCTTCAGTTTCTGGCCCCCCTTTGAGCCAAGTACCTCCCCTCAACTCGACAAGGTGACACATACACACATATTGCGAGCTTTCTTGCTGGCTCTTGGCTGTTTTCTTACTGTTTTCATTCCAGGCTAAACTTTGTGCAAGAAACAATGCTTCATTATAAGCTTGAGCGCAGAGGCCAGAGGTGAAAAGCCCTGCCAGAGCCAGGCAGGCAGTGAGGCACTAAGGCAGCCAGTGAGCCAACAAGCCAACGAGCCAAGAAGACAGTCAACCAGTCAGAATCAGGCAGCCTTCTTCCAACTTCTTGTATAAACTTCACTTTATGCTTTTGGCCTTCACACACACACACACACACACACACACATCTACACACATGGCATTTTCTTGTACTTTGTATGAAATTTTACGAATATTTCATAATATGAGTTATGGTTGTGTGTGTGAGTGTGTGTGTGTGTGTGTGTTTGTGTCTCTTTGCGTTCTGCCTGTCGTGTCGCATCGTATCGCATGTTTTGTCAGACGAAGTGGCTCTGCAAAGACAAACAAACAAAACCATAACAACAACATCAACAAAGCCACTAACAACATTGCACAAAAATGTTGTCAATCAACGTTGAAGAAGATAACAAGTTACACAAAGACTAAAGACAAAGACTCAAGAACAAGTAAATGCCATTGAAGTCTCAACTCTTGTCTTTACACTAATTTAAATGAAAATT
Source organism: Drosophila cardini (assembly GCA_018903735.1). Classification (NCBI taxonomy): domain Eukaryota; kingdom Metazoa; phylum Arthropoda; class Insecta; order Diptera; family Drosophilidae; genus Drosophila; species Drosophila cardini. The sequence goes on along the minus strand of JAEIGM010000007.1, from coordinate 5,894,252 downwards.
TAACAATAATTTCCTACATTTAAAATATTATTCACAATATTTTGATAGAAAATATTCAATGTTTTTGGTTTAACACATGAAAAGTGTTTTCCCCTAAAGCAATACAATTTTCCAACATTATAAATATCTCAAATTAAAAGTGTTAAACAAGTGATGCTTGAATTATACGTAATTTAAAGCACTTGGTATTGTTATCTACATTTCAGAGCACACACAAAGTTCTTTAATAAATTCTTTAGTACTCACTGTAGTGGAAACACGTTGTCTCTGGAATGCCAAGAGTTAATCAGGCGAACAATTAAAGCACTTTTCGATTGAAGAAAATTAATGAAAAGTATTAAAAATAATCAGCTCTGAAACGGGAAGAAAACAAATATGACACACACATACTTATATTACGCAAACACACACACACACAGCAGCCACATTTCAATTTTCAGCATGTGCCATGTAATTTGGTTGGATAATTTATATGCATGCCGTGCGTATAGAAGATGCTCCCACTACAATAAGCTTTGTGCTTCTGCCAGTTTCTGTTTCAGCTTCGCCTTGCTTCGAGTGCGAAATGAAATAAATTTTGCAGTATCATTTAAGCTTAATTAAGACGCCAGCCGCAAGCGACGCAACGCAACGCGACGCGACGCTACACGATGCGAGCATCGAAACCACAGTAAGGACAACGACAAAAGCCCCGTTCAATGCACTGCGCAGCACATAAATAAATGAGTAGCTGAGTGGTTCAGTGGTAGAGCGGTACAGCGGTTGAGTGGTTAAGTGGTTGCCAGCAGCATCCCTGCCACAGTCCATAAGGTGCCACATGCATATTCGAGTGCCTGTCAGCATAAGCGGCCAGTTTAGGAATGGTATCGAAGGAGCCAGTTTACTGTCCTGACAGCTCATCGACTAACGCACACAACTCACTTGGCTTCAGAGTTCATTTGATTTTCAGCGAAGTCATGATGCCACGCATAAAACAGCTTAGACAATGTCAAGAGCCATCATTATTCATGCTGGCGTGAACATGAGCTAAGGGAGGAGTAGATGTAGGAGACTCTGGAGCTGAAGCAGAAACTCGTGGAAAATCCAGAATAGCATCCGCTCATGTCCAAACACGTGCAATCAAAATTGTGCTCGTCATGTTGCATTAGCACCAAATTAATGGCAATGGGGTGAAAAAGAGCCAAAAACTGGCATACACCACTAGTCACTTTAGGCAGCTCAATTTTCTGGCGCCGCATGTTGATTTTTAATTACTCCCACAAACACACAGGCATACACACACTCACACATACCCAGACGTTAAAAGGGCAATTGAGTTTGCTAAAATTTACTACAAATACAAATTCAATGCCATAAAACACAATTAAATGCGTCTCAAAGTTTCGCCTTTTTCCCAATAAGCTGGCAATTAGCAGCATAGCAGCAAGGCAATTCATTGAGCTACGGGTTCAAAGTGTTGCACATTACGCATTATTTCAGCTAGAAACATCGAATTCCTTAAACCCAATACGCTTAAAAAAAAAATAGCCAAAGTAGAAATATACCCACAACAGCTGATTGACGTAAAGATACCCTCTAAAACTACTTCAGCAGAATTGTTTGGTAATAAGTAACTTTTTATACGCATGTACGCAAAAGTCAAAGCCTTCCTTTATCCTTTGACTTACAGGGTATTTACGAAATATGCCAAAATAAAAGCGTGAAAATTGCAAAAGTTTTCTTAATTGCTCCATGGCATTGACTGTGCGTTCTGCCTTCCGTGCCACGCCCCTTTGTCTGCACCCTCCAATTCGGCGTCCCAATTAAACGCAAATATGCAAAGTCATTGTATGAGAACACGAACGTCTGCCAGTCTGCGAGTGGGCGTGACCAGCCTCTGTAATGATTAAGCAAACACTCAATCACCCAAGCCTCTACATACTTATATGTATTAGAGAGACTTGCATGAGTGTATTCATTGGGTACAGTAGTGACCGTGTTGTGCCCCACAAAAAATGTAACTGAATTCATAAAGTGCGTAGGGCTTTATAGTAAATGTTACATATGAAGCTTTTAATGCTAGATAATACTCTATAGTTTGTTCAGCTGTGGCAAGTGAATTCTTCAGTCTGTGCTTAATATCCAACAGTTTTTATTAGATTTCAAAAATATTTTCTCTGTTTTCGTTCTTTAAGCGTATTTACAAAATTGCATTGCATACTTTTATGGGCAGCTGCATTAAAAGTGTTTGCAATAACTGCTTGAAATTTGTGCAACTTTGTGTGTGTTTATATGTGTGCGTGTGGCATATTAAGCATATTAAGCTTAAGCATTTATTATATGCATGCCAAGCCCTTCACGCCCACTCACTTCTCCCTATGTCTCACCCCTTTTTTGCCACCCTCAATTCATGCATGCAAATGCGCGTCATATGCTGGCAACCTTTTGTTTAATGAAGCCGAAGTTGTAGGGCGGTCATATTTGTGTCTCACTGTCTGTGTGCAAGTATGTGGGTGTGTAAGTGTCTGTATATGTATATGACTAAAGGCGTGCATGTGGAAAAACAGTTTTCGAATGAATGCAAGTTTTAATCCTTGAAATATGATTTGAGTGCAAATATTTTGCATAACCATGAGCTCCAGTCTTCCACACACACACACACTCTCATAGGGGGTACAAGGGCACAGGAGTGCAAATGCTTGTGGTTAGCCTATGTGGGTGTGGCAATGTATGTAATTTGTGTGTATATGTGACTCATGATGTAAGCAGTGACACAATTTCGTTCTTTCTTATGCGTGTGTGTATGTGTGTGTGTACGTGTGTGCACTTGTACTTGCCAACCGCAAACACTTCACTCGCTTGAAGGCTGCTCACCGTGCCAGGCAGCTAGGCCAGGCAGGCCAGGCCAAGAGTCCAACCATTGCCCACTGCCAGTGCCACTTCCACTACCAATACCATTTCACTGTCTCTCTCCCTTTTATGTATCTTCCGATCCCTATGCGTTTAATTTGCAGCTGTCTGCGGTTGTGAAATGCTTTTTGCCCACCGTCTCTTAATGTTTTGCCCTTAGACTTTTGGTGGTTCATTTCTAAATTGAAACTAAAGAGTTGCCAGTGGCTACAACAGAGTGGTGCTAGCGCTGGCCACTTGGCCACACTTTCAGCATACCTCTAACCTGAGAATTTAATGAAAAACATTTTTTTGTCTCTTCGTTGACAAAGATCTGACGAGTGCATACTAAATTCTTTTCAGACTTCGTTGCTTGAGATAGTTTTCGTTGCACTTTCTAATTTTTTAACCTTTTTTGTTACACTTTTTTGCAATCAACATTTTGTGCGCTGAAATAAAATTTTTGTTTAGCAGCTGCAGTTTTTTGGCAAGGAATTTTTAATACTTTTTGCCGTGCGGCGCGAAAAGATAAAACGAGTTTTAACAAACACACACATACACACACAAGGGAGCGGGGGAAAGTGTGATAAATTGTGAAAGAGAGAGAAAAAGTGGAAGGAAGAGATTTACTCGCAATGACTGACGAGCTGACAAACTGACAGAATGACGGACGGACTGACATATGCCGAATTGTGTCTGTTTGCTAGATATGATTTTTTATTTTTTGCACCAAAATTCATTTCTCGTTTAGACAAATTGAAAGCTTTTAAGGCAAAAGTTTAGCAAGAAATGAGAGCAGTTTGAATGATTCAAGAACTTTTAATTTATATACTAAGTTAAGCAAATATAACTAGATAGAGTTTAGTTAGTTTTGATAAATTTAATTCACTTTATCTTGATTAGAAATGGGTTTAAATAAAATAGGTTTTTCAGACATAAATTTCCAGAAATACTAACTTACGGCATGTCTTTAAAACCAAAGCAGCTTTATTAATAATTAAGCGGTATTTAACCTTTAGTAACATTGTGAAATAAATCCCTTCTAATTACTCTAAAATATAATTACAAGTTTGTTTTAACAACTTTTTCATTGGAATTTCTTTCCGTTAACTCTTTGCAGATATGACAAATGGCGGCGTGCATGGACCTATCGAGGGCTACAACTCGTTAGACGAGATGACAACAACGCCAGTAATGGCGCCCACAATTCCCACCGCTGCGTATACGCATCCCAAATGGATGGAGCCATATTTTGATCCCTCAACGCCGCGCAATGTTACTGCCCTGATGGGTAAATCCGCGTATCTCAGTTGCCGTGTTCGCAATTTGGCCAACAAAACGGTGAGTGGATATGGCTGATGGTGGTTAAAAAACTTTTCAGCCTTGTTCGTGACGATCCGCTTAGCCTTTAAAGTTTTTTGACATTACCCCGCCCACACTTGGCTCTCTTCTTGTTAACAGTTAGCTTACTCTCTCATGAGCTCACCTTTGTTATTGCTGTTGTTGTTGTTGTTGTTGAGTTCGTTGATTTGCCAACCTGGTCGATGGCGTCGCTTTGCCAAAATGTAATTCCCTTAGCATGACTGCAAAATTTTTAATTAGTTACACGCCCACCCAACCAAAAAGAGGGCGCATTTTTTTCTTCCGTTAAATTCTTCTTATTTTCGTTACTTTGTCTTGACTTTTTGTATTGTCTGTTTGGCCTAGACAGAAGAAACCTTTTCTTGCTGCCAACTTTTGGCCTAAAACAGGGAACTGCGACCTGCGACCTGCGAGCTGCTTCCTAAGAACCTAAGTCGGCATTAAGTTGTTTTCTTTTCTCAAATTTAGCAATTTTTGTGTTCTGTTCTGTAAACGCGACTCTTATTGCAATTGTTTTCCTTTGTTTATCTGCTTTAATTGCACCCCTGCCACTCTGTGCCACCATCTAGTTAGAAGACAGGCATCAAAACTGTCAGTTAATGCAATTTATTAAGACTATCAAATACCCTGTAGGCTTTATAAATCGTATCAGTTATAGTTTATGAGCTTATGTCTTAGCAAAGGTTTATTTATATTTTATTTAATTTTTTACATATCATTCAAATATGTTTTTATTAGAATTATAATTTTTTATAAACTACAGGGTATTAGCAAATCGACTTCTTAATAAATACCAAACATTTACATGCTGATACGAGTGCGGAAAACACTTGGCCAAATTTTTAATTTGACATATTTTGAAACATTTAATTAGCGCAGAGTCTGTCGTCCCTTTTTTTGGGGTCCTTCGCAGTGGGGTATTTCTATTATTAGATACAACTTGTAACACATTTCTTAAAGCATAATTAAAGCGTAAAAGTTGAGCATAAAATCTTGCATAACTCTAATACTTAAGTCGTATTATAAAATAAACTTTTACAGAGTTCTTTGTTCTTTGCTCTGTCTGTGTGTGTCGAGGACGCCGAAGAAATTAAAGCGAATCTAGATAAAATACATAATAATACTTCCAGCAGAACAAGCTGTTATTCTGTAATAAGATGGCATTTAAGATGATTTATGTTCGATAAGATCAGAACATAATATTTCAGATCTCGAGTTGAGTTAAGAATTTAATTGCTTTAACCGCCAGAGTATTTAATCATTTTCATTTCCTTTTTCTTTTCGACAATTTAAATGAAATGTTGAACTGTCAGAGAATAAAAGGGCAACTGGGCGTGGCAAATTTTTATCGGCGTGTGGCAACAATTTTTAATATGCGTGAGAGACAAGTTTATGAATAATTAGGCAACGCAAAAGTGTTGCACAGCACGATTAATCACAGTAGCGCCACGCAAAGACGAACAGCACGTGCTTCACTGTGCCCCAATGGAGCTGCAAGTGGAGAAACAGGGAAAGGAGATAGAGGGGGGAGAGAGAGAGGTTAGGAAGAAAGGGGAAGAGTTTTGGTGGCAAGGATTCGAACGCTCATTAACAAACAATGGCTGAGCACGCGGCGCAAAAGGCAAACAAACAGGACTCCAAAATGCCAAAAACCAACAAACTTTCAGCACGCGCCTTGCCACCAAAAGCACTTGACACAAATGCGCCAACAGCAGGAACCGCCATAGGGGGAAAACTGTAGGAAAACAGGGGTGTGGCAGTGTGGTAATGGAGGGAAACAGGACGAGTTGAAGGATTTGCAGCTTGCAGTTGCAGCAACTTTTAATTTCTTGCCAACACACAAAAGCAAGCGACGAGTGTCGACTGCCAACTGGCAAACTTGCAACTTGTAACGCTGCCTGCCTGCCTGACTGCCTGCCACACGTCACACGATGCACTCAAGTGAACCGGTAGGGAGGGTAGAGCAAAATGACCACGTCCCCATTGGGCTACACTGCAGGGAAGTTGCACACTTTCAATTGCATTTAAGCGCGAAATTATTTAAACAATTTCAGGAAAATTGCACTTGCCACACGCGTCAACAGCACTTGGGGCAGTCCGAGTTGAGAAAACCAAACACCAAACCCAAAACGAAACGAAACGAACTCAGCAGGACATGATGTGTGTGTGTGTGTGTCTGGGTGTGGGTGTGTGTCTGTTGTGTGTGTATATTTGCTGGAGGAGTTGGAGCTCCTAATATGCCAGGGGGCAAGGAAGATATGCAAGGGAATTGCAGCCAACGAATGCACTTTGTTCTTGTTTTTCTTGCTGTTGTTGTAGTTGTTGTTGTTGTTGCTGCTGGTGCACAGCATGCACTTGTTAATTACAGTTTAATTTGTTGCGTAAAATGTTTGTTTAATGGCAGACCCTGTCGACATGTTTTTCACACTTTTATACACTCATTGCGGTCCACATGCGGTGCACAAAGCTGCCAAACTTGTGTGTGTGTATGTGTGTTAGTCGATGCTCAGGCCATTGTTTAGTATGCAACAACAATTTGTATAATTAAACGCATGCAACGAAAAGTGCCACGCCCAGTCAAAAAATGCATAAGAGAGAGAGAGAGAGAGAGACAGCACGATAAGTTGTTAGTTTTGCTGCACTTGTTGTGACTGTCAAGTGCGATAATTTTGCATTTACATTTGACTTCATAACTTGTGCATATCAAGTGTCATACAGCGTCAGAAAGAGCAGGAAAGAGAGCAAGAGAGAGAGAGGGGAGCAGACAAAAATTAAAAGAGAGTGGGATTTGACTAAAGCGCAGCTTAGAAAGTTCAGTTTCAGCGCTGCAACTACTTAAAAAGTTTGATATAATTAAGCAAAAACTAAACTCAACTCAAAAACTCACCAACAGCAAAGTAGACAAAATGAGCCAACCACTGAACCACCCATACACAGACACACATGTACACACTCACACACACGCACAAAGTAAACCACAGCCGCACCACATGAGGTGCAGCTAACAAATTCAGCTCAGATTCCTTAAGGATTACATTCTCGCAGCGCCATAAACTTGTCAAATTCAAGCAGCTCATGCGAGTGCTACATCATGTTGCTCATACGTCACGTACGCCAAGCAGAGTTGCCAAAGCGAAGCGCTCGCTGCGTATACAAGAGCGTATTCACTGTAGATACTATCCTGATTAATCGCAGTAAGACACCAAAAAAAGGGACTCAAATCGAGAGCAACTCATTCGAGTTTGATGTTGGATTTTGATGGCACTGCGACGGCAATTCGTTTTTCAATTGCTGCATTTTTAATGCCAACTCTTTGGAAATGGGCAATAAACAGAGAGATTTTGGTTGGCAATACCCTGTATTCACTTAAAGCAGGGATAGTTTGAGCTGTAAACATTTGCAAACTATAAATGTTTAAAGAACTTCAAGTATTTAAAGCCTGAATTCTATTTCCACTTGTGTTCACTTTATTTATTGACTGAATTTACACGGTATCTCTTAGTGAATCACTTCACCTGACTATAAATTTCATTTGCAACATTCGATTGACGTTTTGTGCAACTTGTTTTGTATTTGTTACGCTTGTTGCAGGTATCCTGGATACGGCATCGGGACATACACATACTCACTGTGGGCGCCTACACATACACATCCGATCAGAGGTTTCAGGCTACACATCACCAGGACACCGATGACTGGACGCTGCAGATAAAATGGGCACAGAAACGTGATGCGGGCATGTATGAGTGCCAGATATCAACGCAACCAGTTCGCAGTTATTTCGTTCGTCTCAATGTTGTCGGTGAGTGCGAATTACAAGTTTTTCAGCTTCGGTTTGAGTTTGAATTACAGCCACACGGACATTGACATCGAGCATTGAGCTTCATAAAAAGTCAACCATTTGTCGCAAATAACAAAGGCAAAGGACACTTGCCACGAGCTGACAAGCATGGATGAGAGAAAAAAAAATGTTGTTGAGCAAATAAATTACATACAGCAAACGAGTGAGCAACACGCACTACAAGGACTTTAAGGATAACCAGTGGGATGGAAAGGGAAGGGAAAGAGAAGCACAACTTGGTTTTTATACGACAATAATTTCATTTTATCTCGTAGTTTATTATTCTACAGTGTCAGGGCAGGCCTTCTGCCTCCTGCCTCCTGCCTCCTGCCTCCTGGCTTCAGGCCCCAGGCTCCTTTTAGCTTTCAGCCTTCGGCCTTCTACCTAGACACATTCAGTTTTTGAGTCTACGTTTCTGCCTTACTTCAACAACGTTTTTCACATTCTTCTTTTTCTCTCTTTCTCTTTTCATTTCTGTTTCTTTCGCTTCATGTGCTCTATCTTTTTTCGGTGACTCGTCTGGTGTCTTTCTGCGCTTTTTTGGATGTCGGCGTTCCCTGTTGACAGTGCCAACGGCTACCATACTTGGAGGACCTGACCTTCATGTTGATAAAGGCAGCACCATAAATCTCACTTGCACTGTAAAGTTCAGCCCCGAACCGCCGGCCTACATCTTCTGGTATCATCACGAGGAGGTAATTAAACTTTATTGTTACATTTCTGCGGCAATTTTACTTCTTCTTAGCATTGTTTGTTGACTATTTTGACAGTCATCCTGGGTACAAGTTAAACTAATTTAACTATTTAAGATTTAAGCATTTGAAGGGATAATCAAAATTTAATGATAATAAGTTATTATTAAGAAGTTTTGAAGGCTATAAACTGGAAGTGTTAAGCGAAATGCTTAAAAATTTGCAGATAAAAGATTTAACTTCAAACCTACATTAATTTAGCTATCTAACAGATAAATACTTGAGATTTATCAATAACTATATGAAATTTACTAGACTTAAATCGAATTTAAATACTATAAACATAGGAATGTGTTAACTTAGTATATTTAACTACCCATCAGGCATACTCAGTGACCAATATCACACGTTGATCACTAGTATTCATTGAGTATTACGGCCTATCTGCAATACAAATAACTGTTGATGTCATTGGATTTCGTCATCAACATCTCAGATTGCAATCACATCCATAGCTTAATGCCAACTGTCTTCCTCACTTTACTTTTCTTTACCCTCTTCCCCCACCTACACGCCTCCTTCCGATGACAAGAAGGAGGAGTCGACAAAGGAGTTGCGTGTGGAGTTTGTTGCAAGCCTTTTGACGTTATTTAAACTGTCAGTTGTTGGCATTTCAATGTGTAAATCAACGCCATTGCATGACAGAATGTACCTTGAATTGAATTGGGTCAAATGTTCTCCTTTTGGGAGGGGCACGCAATGTCGGTGTTAATGCCGTTGACATAAACAATGCCAGAGCACGAAAATAAGTCTTATAAATGCGAGGAGCATTCGGTCATCCAAGAGTTTGTACCATTAATGCTTAGCTCCACGTTGGACATCAATTAGTTGTATACTGGCTGTTGTTAGCGATTTAAGCCTGGCTAATTGCGGGGCATTAAAAGCCCTTAAATCGCACTGGAGAAGTGTCCTTTAATAGTTACAGGCTAATTGTAATGCAAATGCCAAAGAAAACAGCAAAAAGTGTGTAAAATAGATGGGCAAAAAAAGAAAGCTGAAAAACTTGCTGGCAACGTGTTAAAAAGTGCACAAATCCTTCTGCCAACGGTTGCTGCAGTTAACTCCATGCCACCTTACTTCACTCTTCCCTCTGCTGTTGGCTCTCGCAGCACCCTTTTGGCGTTGCTCACTTCTTTTGCTGCCACTTGTATTCCTGGAATTTTCTAATTAAAATCCTTGCGACACTCTGCACAATTGTGTGCCTTTGGGCCAGGTGGCATGTGTGTGCTTGTGTGAGTGTGTGTGTAGCCACAACCTTAGCACAAGGTTCTCAGAGTCCTTCGTTACCCCTGCTTCGTGCTGCACACGGATTATTTACGATCCATGCAAATTTGCTGTTAATTAGTTTAATGGAAGGATAAACTTAGTTGATGCACTGCCTCACACTGGCTGCTTAAATGTATGCTACACTTTTTTTCACTCGCACACTTCCGCTCGCTAATTGTAATTAACGTGTTACATATTTCCTCTTATGCGCTCATCCACCTCGCGCTCGCTCGCTTTCCCTACTCATCCAGTTTTGCGGGCATTTCCGCTTTAGCGTGCGGCATATGGTGCTGCGAGGGTTGCCCTGGGAGTTGACATATTAAAGCTTGTTGCTAATATTTATTTTAATATGTCTGCACTTAGTTTTTTCTATAAATTAAATTATTTATTGTATTTAATAATAATTAAATTAACACATAGTCAATCAAATTAAAGTTATGATTACTTTTCGGCCTGTTTTATGCACTTTGTTAACTTATGTTGCCACCCTCGTCTTCTAATCCTTTTGCATAAACATACGACCATTAAGAGTTTCGTAAGTTTGCTGTGAGTGGACCTAGCCAGCTATTAGCTACCTGTCAAAGTAGACTTAACGCCCAAAGTCCACTCCTCCATATCAACCGTATCGCATAAAAAAAGCACTCATGTTGCATTATTGTTGTGCCGCTCTCACTTAAAGCTCCCCTGATCCACTCAAGTTCAGCAAAAAGACAGACAATTTGTGAAGAGTTTATATGACTTTTTCAGTCTCAGTCGATTATTATAATTTACACAAGACTGCTCAACGTTAGGTTCACAACTGCTTTTTTCAGCAAGAATACAATTGTGAAAGGGAGAAAGAGAAGAGAACAGAGCAGAAAGTGTAGTGTGTGGCAAAAGGAAATGGTGAATTTTTGATGCAATGCTGTCGGAAAATGCTTTTCCAATTTACGTGAACTGCAAGTGCAGATTCACAGGACGTCAGTTTGGCATTTGCCGGTTGCCATTTGGCCAGACACAGTAAGCCCTCGCTTTCATTAACCAATTTTCCGGGAACAACAACAGTGGCAACAGCAACAACAACAACAACAACGAAATTATAATACAAATACGAAATTTATGCTGATAGCGACGACAGAATGTGCTATAATGCCAGCCAGACTTTCGTTCACTGCTCCCCCTCCCCATACCTCTCCATTCCTCCCTATCTTTCCCTCTCACTCTTACCCTCTCCCTTTGTAGTACACTCCCACGCTGTTGATAGGCAAACTTTTTACTTGCCACTGCAAAAGTTGTTATAGCAAAGTTTGGGCATTGTCATTGTTTTTTATACTCGTATCTACATTTTCATACCTCTGTAGCCCCGATTTACTCCGCCTTTGTTGTGTTTTACTACCCCTACATCCCCTACCCATTGGCATACGGAATATTTCGCTATCGTCATCATTATCAGAGACGCCAACTTTTCTTTCATTTTTCATATTATTGCAAATGCCGTCGATTAGTTGAGATTAGACAGCAAATTATGCGCCAGTCTTTCCGCTCTTGTCCTATGCTCTCACCCCTAGCCAATCTTGACCCAGTTAGTTACCCTTGCCAGTCAGAAAAAGAAATGAAAGTAAGCTTCTCATTTTCGATTTCCATGTTTCGTTGTTGTTTCTTCATTTTTGTCATTGCTGTCAGCGGCATGATGTGTTAATGTCAGCAACTTGATCTCTGCCTTTTGCTCCCTACCATACCCCATTGGCCTTTGGCCGTCTACTTTCCGTCCTCCTCCTCCTATCTCGAGATTCAACAGAACTCTCTTCGTCTGTATGGGAAATTATTCTGGCATTTGTTTTTGTCAGCGTTTTAGGGCATCTGCTTTCCATTTTGTGACTCAATATGCATTCGGATTTCGACGCCACTCTTAGCCTCCAGTTGTCGTTTAGGCTTCAGGCCATAACTCCATCCGCTTTCCCTCATTACCCCGCACAGTAATCGATAATGAAGTTGACTTTGATGAGAGCGAGAGACTGCTGTTATCATCATAATGAGCTTGAGCACAAGCTCATTTGATTAACATAATTTTTGTAACTAACTAACTATCTCCCATCCTTTTTCTCCCTGATGCTTCCACTCCCTTTTCCCTCTCTGTCTCCCACTACATAAAGAGCCTTTGATGTTTACGCTGTTAAGTCAACTTTAATCATACGCCCAGCCATAAAATTCCAATTAAAATCGCAATTTGAAACGCATTTTTGGTGACAGAGTTTTCGAGCAGGAAATAGCAGCGAGGGTGGGCAATACAGTAAACAAGATGCGCTGACATGTAGCTGATTTGTAATGTCAGTCAAGCGCAGCTGTTGCTGTCTCTCCATTTGAAAATTACGAAAAAATAATGGCAGCAAAGACGTGTAGAGGAAGCAAAGCACTTGCTTGTTCTGATTTCTTTCATCACGTATCAGAAAAGTAAAATATTTAAGACTTCCCCTCATTGTTTTCATATTATAAAGTACACAGAATTTACAAGCGAATGGTGAGGATTTTTTTTTGTCAGCCTACAGTTACTTATGCGAGTATTTTTGGGGCGTAATGCTCTTCCATTTGCAGGTCATTAATTATGATTCATCAAGAGGCGGCGTGTCGGTAATTACCGAAAAGGGCGATGTGACAACCTCATTTCTGCTCATACAGAATGCAGATCTGGCCGATTCCGGCAAATACTCGTGTGCCCCCTCCAATGCAGATGTTGCCAGTGTGCGTGTGCATGTCCTAAATGGTAAGTACTTAGTAACTACACTCACTCACTCACTCACACACTTAGCTCTACACATATACACCGTACTAACACAACGATAGGGCTACTGTCTATGCGCTTTGCAAAAACTGTAGCATGCTTCTAGGCGCCGCTTCTATTGCAACGAAACTGAGCGAACAAACTGTAAAGTTTGCGGCAACTAAGAGTGAGAGACTATAGGCTACCCTATAGATCTATAAATTTACTTATTTAACATTTACCTTAACCTAAAAGGTGGCCAATTAATTAATTCATTTACTGAACTTTTAATATTATTAATTATTATTGATATTTGAAAATGATTTATGCTAAGAACGAAACTGAAGTCTTATATCTCTAAAAATAATTCTATTTTAAAATTAATGCTGGTACTATGAGTATTATATAAGGAAATTCTTTGAATACAATTCCATCTAAAATACGCTTTGCTCCTTTAGCCCAATTTACAGGGTATTAATGAGCCACAAAATGACAATTGTGAAAGCGTAACATTAACTGCCAAAGTGGTAGCACGGTCTGCAGTTGTCGTACTCATGTAGCATGCCTCTGTTGTCGATGTTTTTGGCAGTTTAGCAAATTTGTGTGCGATTTCCAATGGGACACTGCATGTAGGCGCCCCAAGGCGATAGGTGCCATGTTTTTGGGGCTCCTACAGCGTATTTGCAATTTTGAAAATATCCGTGACAGCAACAGCGAGAATAGAAGAGCTATAGAGAAACAAGCTAAACCCTTGGGGCAGTTCTATAAACTCAAATACGTTTAGTTAGTTGCTGTTGTTGTTGTTGTTGCTGGTGCTGTTGCTTTTGCGTGTTCTTGTCATGTGATTTACGCTGTTACCTTTGGGGCGAACTGACAACGGACAACTGACCACTTGACTGGCAAAGACAAAGGTGACAAATCAGCTTATGGCCAAGGACATTTGAGGTACCTGCTGGCTGAATTGATATTACGCTGTCTGCCGCAAAACGAGGCGTATCCGCTTTCAATTTGCCACAGTTCCGGCTATGCTGTTAGCAGTTGAATGATAAACACATTCCCAAACTGGAATGAATAAATTGTACAGGACGCTTGTTCAATTCGCTTGATTTCCTCACGGACACGGAAGCACCATAAAGAAGAAGTAGTAGAAGAAGAAGAGGAAGTGCAGCACGTAAATGGGGCAGGACAACAATGCAACAATGGAAAATGTCAAGGAATTGGACCAAATGTTTCGTTTGTCGTCGCTTGATGTTGCCCCAGACGGTAGTTGTTGCTTTCGTGTTTTGCCACAAATGAAACACATAATCGCATCAATTATGAGCAAATTAATTAGCACACTGCGGTTAATTGCAGCCAAACGAGCCAAGTGACTGGCAGCTCTCAGCCAAAAGGGAGTGATAGCGTGGTGGAGGGTTAAGAGAGGGAAAGGTTTGGGCTAAAAGGAGTGACAAAGACATACGGATGCTGACGACGTTAACAAATTGCAATTGGGGGAAGCTGAGGGAAAATGGCACAACTCTGGCAAAAGGAATTGTTGCAATTTGCCAGCATAATCGCTGTCGATCGGCGTGGATTTGACACAGTTAAAATAAATTACGTAATTGTGAAAGGGAAACACGAACGACAACAACAGCAGCAACAGCAGCCAGGAACAGTAAGAGTAAACCGCACAACAATACAATGGCAAGTGACAGCACACAGAATGGCATGCAATTTAAACCCTGGCCCACAGTTGGCAATGGATTGGGCCTGAGGTTAGAGCTTGGTTGGCACGTTTTTCAATCATGCTAACGGCACCATGATGACCAGCCTAGCCTAGCCTACCCTTTTGTCCGAAAACCTCAATTCCAACCCCTTTCCACCCCAACCTTCTGTCCACAAATGGACCACAAATGGCAACGTACGGAAATCCATTGATGTTGCTATTGTAAACGTTTGCCTGCCCATTATGCATGAATGCATAGAAAGTACATGGCGTCGAACACACAGAGTCATGCACACCTACTCGCACTTTAATACAGGTGCAGTTGGCCGACAGTAAAATAATGAAGTGGCCCGCAATGCAAACGAGCTACTGGTCATGCGTTTACAATCCAAATAGAACATAAAAACACAATTGCCTCAACTTTATTCAATACATCGAGGCTATTATACTCTGTGGAGAAAGCATCCAACTATAGATGGTTTCTCTGTTTAAGCATTTACAATTTTGCATTAGGAATATTACAAAATATTAAGTATACGCAGGCTTTTAGTAAAGTTAAAGTTGTTGGGATATTACGAATATTACGTATACGTACAGCTGTGCTCAACATGTATAGGAATTTTGAATTAAAGGAATTTAAATTTCACATATAAACTAAAATCTAATTTTAATTAATACAGAACTTTCTTTTTGAAGTAATTATATTTCTGTTTAATTGTTCAATTAATCTAATTTGATTCTAAAATGAATTTAAATGCCAATAATTAAATTTGACTATTTGAAATACATAGTTCATTGTGTTTCTGCCAACTTAAACAAAATAAATAAATATTTATAAAAAAAAAGGGTTTTAAATTGAATTTTAATTAATGAAAACAATTTGAACGTTAATTCAAAAAGCCTTAACTTTATTGAGTGTAATTAATTTGATTGATTATTCCAAAGCGCTATTTTTTTGATGGACTCAATTGTTTAAAGCATATGAAAAACAATGTACAAATATGTAAATGTTGTTACTTTTGTGTGTCAAACATGTGTTGTTATTAGTTTATTGTTGTTGTTTTTATTGGGAATTTGTGATTGACACTCGCTCAGCCAATGGCATTCAATGGGTTATTCGATAACTGACAATAACACCGGATATCAGACAATCCCTCAAAGCAGCTCTGCGGGTGTGCGCTTTTGTAGATGTGTGTGTGTGTGTGTGTGTGTGAGAGAGCTTTGGGGCGCCAATGTGGCTGCGATTGCTGACAGCCACTAGAATTCACGCGTTAATAGCATCAGCAAAAACAACAACAACAACAGCTACAAGGCAACCCACAAGTTGTGACAGGCTAACAAAACTCAGGCTTCGTTTTGACCAGCGACAGCAACGTGCAACAAAGCCGAGACCCAACTTGTTGGCATGACTGACATACACATGCCGGTCATGTCACTACGCAGTTGGCATTACAAAGTGCACCGAGGGGTAGCGGGTTGCAGGGTCCTACTGGGTTGAGCACAACTACATTCTGGGCTCTTTTCCAGAGGGGGAATGTGTATGTGGCACGCTTATTGGCACAAAGTTATGTGTAAAACTCGCATGGAAAGTCTACTATAAAAGCACACATCAATTGCATGAAAGGGGCCAACAGACAGACAGACAGACTGATACCCTTTTCTGCTCTACTCTTTTCGCTTCTATGCTTTTCAATCTCCCTTTCACTTTCATCTGCAGTCAATCATCTTTCAAAAGAGTTTGAACAAGCAATGGTATCCAAATCAAATGCCTTTCAGATTTGTAGTTTTAAATTCAACACTGTGCTACATAATTAAAGGGAAATATCACAGGAAAGATATTTGTACCACAGAAAAACCTTAAAACTTATCAACATTTAATGCCTTATTATAAATGCAAATATTTGACATCGAGTTTTAGAAGCCTTGTTATTAATTTCAGTTTAATAGTTACTAACTATTAGCTAAAAAATATAAAAATTTATGGAGTAACTTTACACAAAAACTTGCTTTGTTTTTCGTTAAAACAAAGGATTAAAAAGTTTTAAACCTTTTATATTTTTTTTTATTGATTTTATGCTTTTTATATACAATAATTTTTAGTACAGTGTATTCAAAAGTTCTTTAAATTGAAACTGCAACCACTGTGCGTTGTGGAATCAAACATGAATCTGAATCTGGCTTTTCGAATTACAGACTTTTGGCTTAACTCTCATGCTGCACTTGGCAGCTGCTGAAAAGGCTCTGATGGTTGCTCAATTTGGCTATAAATTGAGCATAATGAAAATTTGCAGTCCTTTCCATACAGTTTCCACTTGAGTTTTCTCTTTACTCTCGGTACTGTGATTTGCGTTGCTTTTTGCGTGCTCCATTCAATTAATGTCGTTGCTATTTTAGTATTTTAGCGCATGTGACAGCTGTTGCGGTTATTTCTGACCTTTCAGGGAGCATAACGAGGACTACAATTTGCAAGGGGGGAGGAGAAGTGGAAAGAAAAGTTGCTTTCATATTGATATTTGTGTGACAGGGCACAAAGTCTTCTTTGGGGCGTAGTTTACACTTGAGAAATCAAACGAAAGCCCCTAACCGAACACATATCACATGCGCTGGCAATCAGAGTCCTGGATAAATGTCCTGCCAGCTGCTGCGGCTCCTTCTTCCAATTTTATTTTCTCCTTTAGCGTTGGCAACAAAGTTCAACTTTCGATTTATTTTTGCCAGTTTGAAATTTCTTTGCTATTTGTGTAGCGCTTTTGTTGTCTCACCCACCGTGCGATGTGTCCTGTACTCTGTGTCCTGTGTCGTGTCCTGGCTTAGCTCTGGCCATGGCTAAAGTCACAAGCGTCGCTGCAGCACCTGCAATAATGCCAAAGGCTCGCTACGCTTTCCGGACGCTCATCAAATGCCAAATGCCAAGGAGCACTCGGAAACGACAGACGTAAGCGCCAAAGCCTTGACCTAAACCCGGCCAAACTCAACTGAACCTTAACTTGAAGCGGCCTACTAAGAAACAGGACACTCTGTAGCAGAAATAGAAGAAGAAGCTGGAGAAGAAGCAGCAGTAGCAGCTGGAGATGAAGCAGCGGCAGAAACTGTGGCAGCTGTGGCAGCAGTCAGTCCACTTCGCACGGTTCGTTGCACGTATCGAAGTCAAGCTGCCTCCTGTGAACCTCAACAGTCTCAACAAATCCTTTGGCCAACTTTGGCTCGCACTGCAATATACTCGCCTCTCTCGCTTTCCCACTCTCTCGCTCTCTCTCTCTCTCTGTCTTTCTCAACGAGTGTGTGGGGATTAGCTTTGTATTTTGTCACAGGAAATTACATTTCGCCTTAAGGATGCCAGAGCGCAAAAATTTCGTTTCATTGTCTGCACGTGTATGTGTGTGTGTGTGCAAGTATGTGAATATTTGTGTGCGTGTGTGCAATGACTGTAATGGCATCATTCGGATTCTAGTTCTGGCCAAAATGAGGTGCATGTCCTGTGCGACGCTTAAGGATTGCGACTAGAACTATGTTATGTTGTTGTCCTTCTATCTAATCGTGTGTACGTGTACAAATGTCGTCATGTGAGCTCAACTTCGCTTTCATCTTATCCTAAAGGTGGTAGTACCACCACACCTATTCCCTTTACTTGTGCTCCTTTGCCACACCTGAGCAATTTTCTATTCGTTTCACCTGCAGCAGCAAACGTAACTTTAGCTCCATTAGTATTTACACTACAACTTTGTCTACACACAAACATCTCACTCACTCGCCATCTCTTTGTCTCTGTCTATTTATGTCTCCATCTCCTGCTCTGTGTCGTGCTCTTGTGCTCTTGTGGTTACATCTACTGGGCCATGTTTTGTGGCCCTGCTCAACCTGTGGCAAACAGAATTTCCTTCAACACTTTGAGTTTTGTCATAGCTGAATTTGTTGTGCTTGTGTGTGTGTGACTGTGTGTGTGTGTGTATTTAAATGACAATGATGCCTAATGTGTTGATAGACAGAAACTAATACACTGTCCGAAAGTCAGACAATTTGCAGTTTTAATTTCAAATGGTTGCTCAATCTCCTTTGGCAACAAATAGTTCAGAGAATTGAGATTCAACAGAAGCAGCAGGAGTTCCATTTCTGTCTCAATCCGTTTTAATTAATATGTTGCACTAAAAGAGAGCAGACATTTCCAAATTCCATTGGGATATGAGTTTATTAATTATAACCAACTGAGAGCAGCTCTCAATATTAAAGTGAATTTTAGAAGTGAAATGAAAAGACTTTAAACTTCATTTTAGTCTATTTTATGAGCACATTGCGTATACTTAATATTAGCTAGAAGGAATTTAAAATATATTTGTATAAACTCAATGTTTTGAAACTGTTGACGGTCTAAAAAATTCATTTAATTAATTTAACAATTAATTTTTCTATTTTTAACTTCGTTTATCACAAATTTAAATAAATATTTAAATATTTTCTCTCTCAGCAATACTTTTATTGAATTTAGTTTCATTTCAATTAATTTTTGCCTAATTCTCTTTGCTTCTATGCAATTAAATTTTGATTTCCCAACAGGCTGAAAGGCTTTTTTACTCTCTTCATTTTTTATTAAATTTTAAATCAACTCGATTTTCATTTTGTCTAGTGTATTTAGCTGTAACTCGAGTTTGGTTTGGCTAAAAACTTTAGCCATAACTTATGATAACATTTCCGTGTGCGTCTAGGCCTCAGTATCGCTCTGGCTGATGCCTGACGCCGTTTCTCCTTTATTCACCCCTTTGGTTGCCATGGTTTGGTTCATAGTTCACGCAGAGTCAATCCTTGGAGATTGCCGTCTAACATCATTTGGGCCATGTTCAACGAGAGCCGTCTGAAAGCCCCAGGAAGTCTAACCAACTCATTCGCAGCACACACACATGCCACACACACCACACATACGCCACACACACACTTTCACACACTCACAAATCCGCAGCTAATAATATACGGCTTTTGTTTATTAGATTCATACATTTTCTAGGCAACTTGCGACACGCGTGTGCGTGTGCGTGTGTGTGCCTGTGTGTGCGTGTGCGAACGTGCACGTGAGTGTATTGGTGTGGCACTCATTATGTTTGCTTTTATGACCGTACTATATGCTTCGCTCCACCTCCCCCTCCCTCCCTTTGCACCCTTGGCAAATGTTTCCCCCTCCTTATTTGTAGCTTCTGCCTGAAGTGATTTTAATAAAATTGGCAAAGCGTGTAGGTAAAAACAACTTGGCTTATAGAGCCGATTGGGAGTGGAGGATCGAATGGAGGTTGGAGTAAGGTTGTCATGTAAATCCTGACCAGAAATCGCTGCCGTTGGCACATTTTTTTCTGCTTTACGCTGCTGTTGTTGTTGTTGGTCTATGACGAAATCGAGCACAAATTGCATGATTTACGTAATGGAATAAATAAAATAAATTGCTTAATTTACTGATAAATTACTTGTGCACACAAAAGCAAAACTTACACACAGCATTGACGACACAACTGGCATGTGTTGTGTGTGTGTGTGAGTGAGTGTGTATGGGAGTGTGAGATTCAGAGAGGTAGGCTTAAAGGCTATTGGGCTGTTGGCTTTCAGCCTACTTATTAAGCACATACCTTGGTACTACAGCTGAGTGTAGGAGTATGTGGAGAGGAGTAACTGTGTGTGTGTATGTGTGTACAAGTATGCGTGTGTTGTGGTTTGGTTCTTTTACTCTGGCAGTTTTTGTGAGATTAATTTGCTGCAGAAGCTGGAGAAGAGGCAGCTTTGGAGCTATGGTCACTGCAGCTGGCCAATAGCTTTCAGAGAAGTCGCCACAACCGCAGGCGAGGTAGCTTACCCACTCCCCTTTCCTTACACACACACACATATGTAGAAATGTGTAAACTATGGCTACTTAAACTGGGAACACACCTGGCCCAAAAAAAACGACTCGTAACCTTATCCTGCCTGACTTCCTGTTAGCTGCTTGGACCTGGCCAAATGCGACACGATGCTTATTTGTAGCTGACCTGGTCCAAACTGCCCCCTCCTCCACTCCACTACGCCCCTGCTGCTCAGTTACCTGGCAGCTAACTTGCATATTTACGAAAGATTTATGCCAAAAGCTAATTTCATGGAAAAACGTATTGTTCTTGCCTGCTCGGAGTGTGTGTATAAGTATGGGAGTGTATATATTTGTGTGTATGTGTGTGTGTGTGTGTGCAGATATTTTGAGGTCAAACAAAAGCTGCTTGGCTATTAAACTGAAAATGGCAGCTTCGGCTACCAGATTTGGTTTCAGGCTAATTATTTATGTTAATCGCTCTCTAAAGACGCTCAATATATCAAATTTGCACAGATTTATTATGTGCAACAATAGACTAAACATACTCCTAATCGTAAATATCGTATATATATGTATGTATATAGGTGTGCATTCTATCCTTTTCTTCTTCTTCTGTGTATATATTTATTTATTTACACCCGATTACCTAATTATTGTAATCTCTTTTACACGCTGCAAATGAGTTGATGGAAATGCTTTATGTGTATGCATTATGCGAGCAAAACTTAATTTATTCTAGATAAGTCCAAGCAGAAAACTTTCCGAAACGAAAATGGGGGAGAGAAAAATGTGTAGCCATTTGCGGAAAATCCCCCAACTCTTTGATTGGACACGTTTGCAGCTGACTTGGCTAAAACAAACTAACCGAAAGTCATTTGTTGGTCTGTACTACAGGTCAATGGACAGAGAAGAACTTTCAATTTGCTCTAGCTAATCTCCAAGGATGTGCAGTGCAGCATCCTGTGGAGATGAGGAGAAGACCGAGATTACCTTCTCTTCCACTTCCTCTCTCTTTCTCCATCGCTTTCTATCAAAGTTGTCATTTTGCATTACAATTTTGCACTGAAATTTACTTTTAATATGCCCCCAACTGATTTCTCATGTCTGAGTGTGTGTGGGTGGGTGTATGGGAGTGACCGTGTGTGTTTCTGTGTGTTTGATTGAAGCTGATAACTGAGCAACAACACGATGCCACAATTGTACAGTTGAACTCAACTCTTTGCTGTGGCAAAGCCAAAGCGGATATCAAAATTTAATTAAAATTTCATTTCGCAATTTTAGCATACTCGCTTGCCACTTACTTCATGCCACATGCCACTTGCTACTCGCCACTCATCCCCTGTCACTTTCCCTCTTGTAGAATTGGCAGCATTAAGCACAATGCGTCCCTTTCGAATGTTATGCACTTCAAATTCCAATTGCAACCGTACGGTGCAAACTCAATTATGAGCAACTCATTCGCCAGAAGCCCACACACACATACACACACACACACAGTCACTTATATTGAAAAATGGCACACAACACAAAAAAATTCGATTATCTTGGCTCGGTTTGTTGGCCAATTCGATGGACGTTAGACCGGCTAACTCCTCCCTCCCCTCCTCCCACAATTCGCGCATTTTTCAACGAACATTTTGTCATTTCCAAATTTGTCACTTGACATGCGGCAGCAACAAGAGGAAGCAACAAAATGAAAAAAAAACTGTGGCAAGTTGACTACCAGTGGGAATGGAGAGAGTATTCGAAATGGGATTGTGATTGGCAACTCTTGTTGTTGTTGTTGTTATTGTTGTTGTTGGTATTAGTGTTGGTTACACGGCACATTCAGTGGCATAATGTTGGCTTTAGCATTAATGTCAGTCAATTCCAGAGCACATGCCACATGGAGTTAAAGTCAAGAGTCAGAGAGACTCTCTCTCTCTCTCTCTCTCTCGCTGTGTGTGTCGCCTGTTTGGGGATTTTCACGAATGTGATTTCAAAATCAAGTTTTTCTTTGCCTTTCTATTATTTGCTTTCCATTTGCTTTTGCTTCTGTTTTTTCTTTTTCCTGTGTGCCAACAAATAAAGCGCATCAATCATTCAGTCAAGCATCAAGTGAGCTGAAGTGTATAGTAAATGTCACTGGTCAGGGTCAGCACGGGGTCACAGTCAAAGGGGAGGTAGAAAGAGACAGAGAGAGAGAGGGAGATTCAGAGGTAGAGGGAGGACGGAACTGCTTGCAAGTCTACGTCTGGCCATTCGACATCCGCTTTGCTGAAGCATTTGACGCATCCAACTCAATGGGGCTCCATGCTTAGCTCTTGGCCAACTTTCCAGCTGCGTTAGTCCTTTTACGAATTACAAATTTAAGAGCATTACGTAAACGGTATAAATAGATTTACTTGCAACTCACCATTCAAGCAAACATATAATATGTCCTTGCTGTCCTGTGAGTATATGAAAACGTTAAGAAAACTCTTCATTCTCATAACTTTTGGTAAAATTCAGACCGTGTGTGTTGTTATTTAATATTTCTATGTCTCAATTTGTTGGCAAATCTTTGCTTCTTAGTCTGGATGTTGTTGTTGTTGTTATTATTATTGCAATTACCTTTGGCCCAGGGGTCATAAATGTACATAAGCCAGCTGTGAACTCCGAGAAGCAGCAAGGACTCTTCGTTCTTTTATACATTTCATGCCTGTTGCAGACATGTGAGTGTGAGTGTGTGAGTGTGTGTGTGTGTGTGTACATGTGTGTGTGCTGGGAGTTTTGTACAGGTGTCTTACCCCAGGTGACATATTCATTTGTTTTGGGGCATTTTGATTATTTCAAACGAAGCGAAAATCCGTTAGTAACTTTGGCATTTTGACAGCTGACCTTTACCCTCGCTACAGCCTCTTGCCTTTTCACGCCCGCGCTATCTCTTTCTTTTTCTCTCTCTTTCTCACTCCCTCTGTGCCTATCTTTGTCTGCTATTTTGGACGTTTTATGTGTCTACTAAATGGTAATTTACTTGCCAGACATCGTGCTGTTCTATATACACATATAAATGTCTGCAAACGTGTGTGTTTGTGTGAGTGTGTGTGTGTATGGGTGTGGGGTGTGTTTGTCAGTGTTACCGCTGCCAAAAATTACATTTCGTTTATTAATTAAACACCAATTTGGTTCGCAATTCAATTAGGCGCCGTCCTTTAGCACCAATAATAATTCGCTGCAATTTGTGCCGCATTTATTAAAAACTAATATTCGGCATAAAAGCTTTATTTAATATTCGAATCATATAAATTTACTCCTCTGCTCTTCTAGAAATTTATTTTAGCTAATAGTCAAACTATTTTATGATAAAATTGATCAAATTAGTTTTTAAATAGCACCAAAAACAGCTGCAAATAATTTTTCTGACTATTTAATTAATGAAAATATACGTAAAACTCAAATAAATATCATTTTAATTGCTTGAATTGTACATAACATTAATTAATTATTATGATCACAACTTTAAATTTAATACTATTTACTTTTGTTGCAAACTTTCAAATTAGATCTCTTAATTGAACTAAACTTTCGGGACACTCTGCTGCTCCCTCTCTCTCTCTCTCTCTCTCTCGTTCTCTCTTTCTATCTCTTTAATTATATTATTTTCACCCCTCTTAACTCCATTTTCAATCTATTTCCAAACGTTTCAATCATTTTTCCTTCCAGTCACAGCCAAAACTCTCTCTAAAAAAATTCGTCAGTAAATAGTTTATGCTAAAATCATGTTTACTTTTATTTTTTGTTTGTTTTATTAACAAATTCAAAATGTATGTTTACAGTTAACTTTGTGCTCTTTGCTTCGCTTTGATCAATTTTGACGCCAATTTGTTGGTTGATTTACGAAACAAAAGAAAACAAAACAAAATAGCGAGAAAAACAATGTGGTGGGAAAACTCATTCATTTGGCTGGAAAACTGCTTCCCTGTTGTTACCAGCACATTGTCTATTATGTGGCCCTTGGGAAACCCCAAAGCACTCACTCCACAATACCCAAACCTTTCAGCTCTTTTCCTCCGAAACAGTTTTCCGCAATTTTCTATATCGCTGTGCACTCACATTCTCAGTCTTCTCGGAAAAATTGTAGATAAAAACGTGCAGAATATTCAAAATTGAAACATGCAAAATCGTGGCAGGTTTTTTATATCTTTTTTTTAACATTTCTGCGCAGTTTTTTGTTGATTTTGCAGCACTTCATTTTGTAGTTTGTATACCGCATGTGTGGGGAGACGGGGGCGTGGCTATAGGCGGGTCACAGTTCATTGTTTTACGTGACGTATTGTTGAATAAACAAATGTTTATGTTTTTGCTTGCTAAGCTGTGTATTTGTTAACGTTTTTATGCAGCCTAAACGGGATCAGAAAGGGCTTAAAAGGGGGTTGGAAAAGATAGGGGGAGTGTGGTTAAAAGGGGCGTCTAAACGCTGCAGTTGCAATCTCGTTTTGATTGGGGCAACGAGCAGCGCGAGATGAAAAAATTTATTGGAGCGTTGCAGTTGCTGAGAGTTGGCAAAAAAGTTTGAAATAGATAAAAATTCGCATATTCTAGCAGATGGTAAGGGGGTTGGTTAAAGGGAGGGAAAGAGAGGGAAGAGTGTCCAGTTCAGTGAAAAGTGAAAGGAAACTTTTGGCGGTCAGTTGGCTAATTGAAGGCTGACCCACAAAACTGCTGCTAGATAAAGCTGGTGTTGCATGCCACCGAATTGAGTCTGGCTCTTATGGAAGCATTTAAAGCAAATGCCACTGATTCTAGCTACTGTGTAACAGTAACAAAAAAAAAAAAAGAATTTACTTAAACTTAAAAGCATTTGCTTTTAATTAAAAATTTCCACTTGCCGCACTTTGGCGCCACACTGGGAATTACTTACAAAAACTAACAGTATACTCACACACATAATCAATTTTGCTATGCAATTTTAATTACAAATTGTGGGCGTTGCGGTCAGCACACACACACACATACACTTAAACACACACTCACACACACACACACACAGAGCAGAGACACACACGTATTCCATTGGGGCATGTCGAGGCGTGTGTAAATAGCTGCATAATGAAAATGCTGTTGGCTCCCAAGGCGTTTGCCACGCCTTGCTTAAAGTACTTTCAGCTATGACTGATAGAGTTAAAGAGTGAGCGAGAGAGGGAAACAGAGAGTCAGACAGTATCTGCAAAAAGTTAATACACATGACGTGCAACAAATTATATTTATCGCGCATCGGCAAGCATCAAATTATCAGGACGCGACGTCAACCGCAGCGCAGCGCAACGCAACGCAGCAAGGACCTTCACTCGCGGCTGTAAATTGATGCTTAAGGACAATTTTCACTTCATTACACTGCAGCTGGTATTGCTGCCGTTGTTGACGTTGCTGCTGTTGTTGTGCCTGCCACAGCAACAGTTGCTGTTACCTTCCATCTTGGTTTTATAGACTTGTTAAAAAGGGTATACTGATATTAAAGAAAGTTAAGCTACTGGAAAAAGAAAGAATCAGGTTTGAAAAAGGATTATATACAGACGAAAGAGCCATAAATTTGACACCTAGACTGGTAGTTAACGAATAAAAGGATATTATACTTAAGAAAACACACCAAAAAAATATATATATAATTTTTAAATACACAATCTTCTTAAACCAAAGGGTATTACATAGTCTATCACTTGCGTTCTTAGAAGTTTATTTTCTGCCCCAGCGTTTAAACTATTTTTCTGCCATTTTTTGTTGGCTGCTTCTTGTTGGCGCTGCTGTTGCTCTCTTTGCTCACCGATTAATTCTCAAGTGTTGCTTAAGCAGCAAAACATGCAACAATAACAGGGCAAAAAGGGAGTGACAATCGCTGCAGTTGTCCCAACACCGTGAAATTACAAATTGCGCCCTTTGGCCATGGCTAAGACGATGCTGCCCGTCGTAACACCTTTTCGCATGCCTAATTTAATAAGAAAAAGTGCCATGTTGTACATCATTTAAAAGTAACACCCGCCCACACGCACACACATAGACACAGACACTCACACACACACACACGTGCATAATTAATTGTGATTGATAGAAGAAATTACTTGGCAGCGGCTTGGTGGGTTTTTCTTTCAACTTGGGCTAAAACAGATGGCAGCAGCATCAAGCCAAAAAGGCAAGATGAAAAATCATTTCACAAACTGTCCCAAAAGCCAGGCACACACACACACATACACATACACCTGGCAGGAGCAAATGGGACATCATAAAGAAACTCAATTTGTTGCTCGCTCGAGCGATTTGTTTGCCACGCAAATGAACAAAATGGAAAAACAAGCAAAATGGCCAAACTTGTAGGTGTAACTGTGTGTGTTTGTATGTGTTTGTGTTTGTTTGTTTGTGAGTGGGTGTGTGCTACTGCATATGCAGCAAAAAAAAGCGTTGGCCATTTTAATTTATGTCGCTTGGCAGCGCTTTGGCTAAGCTGCTTACGTTGGGCGCCAACAACGCCCCAAAAGGACACAGAAGCCAGTTACCTACAGTGCTACCCCTTCCCCTTCCCCTTCACCCTCTTGCTCTTCCTTTTCCCTCTGGCCTCTTTTCGATTTCTTTTGTTCCCCTCACTTCACTTACAGCAGCAGCTCCAAAATAACCTTAAAATATAGCCAAAGACTTAAAACAATGGCTTAGGGCCATGCACTGGCTAAATCTATGCTCTTTTTATATACAACTGTATTAGTGTTTATGTGTGTGCCCATGTGTGTGTGTGTGTGTGCTAGCATGTGTTTGTGTGCATGTGTTTGTATAATTCTCGAGCAAATTGAAAATAAACGTTGAGCGCTGACGGAGAAAAAAGCGCTTCTACTTTTTCAACTATTTTTCCTCGTTTTCTTAAACATGTATGTATTTGTAAGTGTGTGTGTGTGTGTGTGTGTTTTTGTGTAGGTGTATATGTGCCTGGGCTTAAATGCTGCCAAGTTCGCGTGGCTAAACTATTGCCATTAGCTACCAGCAAATGTTCCAGCAAACAGATTCGCATAAAATGCACAAATATTTAAAATTTAAAATTTTTAAATTTAATTTCATCAGTTAGATTTGGATTAGAATTGATTTGAGTGTTACCTGCATTAACTTAAAGCTTAAAAGTGCCTGCTACCCACATTATTTAAACAGTCTACGTAGAAACAAACAATCATTGCTTTTCCCTAAAGAGTTTTCTAGTCAAGACCACAAATTTCTGTCTCAAATGCTTCGAGACGACGACAATATATATTTGTAGGGACGCTTGCAGCAAGTTGCAAGTAAATGGCAAACAGTTTGCTTTGCGCAAACTAAATTTAAAGATATCAGATTGAAAACAAAGAGTACGTGAGAGAAACAAAGAGAGAGAGACACAGGAATAGCAGAGAGAAGAGATAGAAAGAGAGATTTTAAGAGGAGTTGATTTACCTCTTTATCTAACAGTTCTAATGCGTTTGCAAAGCCGTCCAAATGGAACTCCGAATGTGGTGCAACAAAGCGTAACTTATAGTTATCCACAAATTGCTTGAATCCACTCAACTCACACACACACAATGTATTGTCGGCTATCAAATGGGTTTTGCACAAGGCTTTGATGTTGTAGCCAAATAATTTGTGGCATCTTAGCTTGGACTCTCTCTCCCTCTCTCTCTCTCTCTCTCTCTCTCTCTCTCTCTGCTTTCGTTTAAAACCCAACGGTGTCATCGCTCTCGTTCAGCAGGCAAACTGCACTACGAATTCGATTGATTTCAATCCATATTCGAGCTGCCGTGCACCACAAATCTATGGCTCTAAATCTGTGCTGTGACTGCACTAGTTTTAGCCAAGTTTTTAGGCCATTTTCAGACTGACCAGACTAGCCATCTCACGGGCATTCTCTTTAGATAATAGACATTACTTTTCACGTCTAATACGATTTGTGTTTTTTAGGAAAATGTCAGTTTAATCGAACGACCTTCTGGCTTCAATAAAATCTCTATTTTAAACAACGTCTATTCGTTTGTTTTGACCTTTGCCTGGCTTAGTGTGTTTATAGCCAAGTTCAGTTTGTCAAGGTTCTTTCATTTCATGCTCCATATTTTTACAAACTTTTCACTATTGAAAATCTCTTAGTATTTTCTGGTGAATTACGGTGGATATTGCAATGGAAAATGTTTCCTGAAAAAGGTTCATTTTGCTTTTGGCTCAACTCCAGTACGGATTCACTTCGTTTTTCCCACACACTCTATCCCCTTTTTCTCCATTTTCATTCTTACTCTACTTGACTATCTCTATCTCTTCTTATCCTCTTAGCAAATTGTCATTTTGTGTATCGATCTACCTGTTGGACAAGAGCATTAGCTGCTCTTACCAAACACTTTAAGGCCACCGAGTTGTTTGTTCTATCTTCCGTTGCCAGACACAAGGAATAATTTGCGATACAAGTTTTAAACTTTTATAATTAAACGTTTTGTTCGCTTAGAGAAAACGAATACTCGTAATGATAGAAAACTAGTGCGTGATTTTTTCCGTTCTTAATGCTTCTTCTCAAGGAATTTCTAATTTAAAGTTGTAAAAAATAGAGCAGAGCTGAAGGGCAAGCTTAGCGAAGAGTTAAGTAAACAAACAATTGCCCTAACATGGCCAACACAATGCCACGCCCATATTTTGCTCACATTCCTCTTTTCCAGTACCAAAAGTGACTGCTGCAGCTGGCAGTTTGGCCAAGCGCTAAGTTTACGCTCATTACACTCTACCGATAACTACACATACAAACACATACGCTTAGACGGAGTCTTACACACACATACACATGTAACTTACACACATACACAGACAGCGTGCATCACTTAATTACAAAATGGTTTTTTGGGCTGCAGAAACAGCTGGCAGGAGCTTTAGAGCTGCTTCTCTTTGTGTGGGTGTCTGTCTGTCTCTTTCTACCTTTCTCTCTTTGTATGTGTGTGTGTGTGTGTATTGGTTGTGGCTTGTATAAGATGTGCGTTGTTTCGCTTGTCTTGCTGCCTTTGCTTTTCGTCTGTGTTGCAGCTGCATCTTGTCGCTGTCAATTGCAACATGCGACGTTGTGTTTTTTGTGCCAATGTTAATGGCAGCCACTTCCCCCACTGCCCCCAGACTCCTTCCACCTCCCTTCCATCTATTAAGTCAGCAAAGGGAACAGCTTCTTTCCTCCCCTTCCTCCAACTGTCACGGCCAGCTTAATAGGTTTTTGTTATTGTTGTTGCTGTTGTTGGCCCCAGACATTTATGCAACTTCCACCGCACAATAAGTCACTGCGTCCTTTGCCCTCACCCCGTCCACCTGTTCCACCCCGCTTTTCTACATCTCTCGCTCCTCATCATTCCTTGTTTTGCCTGAGTTGTTGCAGGTTTTTGCTTGACGGTTTTGTGAAAATTATTACATCTTATTTACAATGGGCAAAGTTGCTGTTGACTCAGTTGAAGGCGTGGCAGCGACATGTTGTTGCGCCTCCTGCTTGGTAACAAAGGAAATGTTGCAAATTAAGCGCTTGGCTGCATGTGCTGCACAACTTTCAAGTGCGGCGCGCTGCAAACAAGAACAAAGAAACAACAACAAAAACAACTGCAACAATTGCAGTTAAATTAAATAAAAATTCGCATTTTTCTTTATGTGCCATGCAATACTCAAACACACCCTCACAAGCACACCCTCACTCACTCATACACACACACACACATACATAGAGTGACACGCATACACGCATACTTCATGTTGGCTTGCTTGTAATTGTATTGCAGCAATTTGTGTGCTCCATGCGGCGTATACGTAATATTTTATTATATCGCTGCATTTTTAATGCCACAACAAGCATTGTACAAAAATATGTCATCGTTTTGCACCACCAACAGCACCACGAACACCACCAGCGTACAGTTTCTCTTTACTCTCCGCTTTCTCCTCTGTAACTCAAGTGCAACAAACTCATTTTCGAGTCGCTTACTTGAAATTGGATTAAAGTTGCTGCTGCAGCAAACCAGCAGAGCAGCATCTCTTTCTCTGATTTTTATATATTTTTGCAGTGCGGCAAAAGTTTTTTAACAGCATTTCACTTTAAGTTGGCTTTAATACATGTCCAGTTAAGAGCAGTAAAGAGAGAGAAGTGCAGCCATTGCCGTCTCTAGTTGCATGCACACGACAATATCAGTAAAAATGCTGGTAATAATATTTGAGGTGCACCGCAATGGCGCCTGCTATAGCATATGTAGTCCTCTTTCCCCTCTTCTCCCCTTTTCTCCCTACTCTATCTCGCTCTCTGCGCTTTTATGCCGTCTGTGTGTCTGTCTGTCTGGTTGCCACTTACATGCTGTCTTCTAACACGCTCCCCAGCGGCCAAGCGACTAAACCTGACCCAGAATGCAACTTGTGTTGGTTTTGTGGGCCAAGTTTGTGTGAGTTTGTTTCTAAGCTGAACGGAAGCTGCAATGTTTTACTAACCACAAAATGCTGTAACTAAACGCGCACTCACACGGACACAAGGCAGGGACACACACACATGCACTCACATATGTAGATAGATAGAAAAGGACACGAAGGATACAGCACTACTTATGGAGCACTTGAGGCTGCACGCACACACACACACACCTACATGCACACACACGCCCACCTACACCACATACACAGGTAAACTACAGGACTAACCATGCTCGTTTAGTTGCCAACTTTTGAGAACATTCTCCCACAACACAACATATTGTTATAGCCACGACAAAGTTCTTGGCCCCAAAAAATTGTCACCGTTTCTGGTTGCAATGTTTAGCTCATTGACAGCTTTGCTAAACTTGTAACTAAAATTTAAAATGTTTAACAAAAATAGTTTTACTTAGTTTTCTATGAATTGCATAGTTAACAAGTGGAATGAAATAAATAATTCATTTAAATGAGTTTTTGCCGAATTGCCAAAAGCACAACTATTCAAACTTTGCTTTGAGACTTTATTAAATTTGCTTTATGAATTCTTTGCAGAGAAAATCAACTTTCTTTGTTTTATTTATTTAAATGCAAATCTCAAAGTTTGTCATGCATGAAATCAGGTCAAAATATCATTGGTCAAAAAATATTATATTCCTGCATAATAATTTGTAGTTTGAACGGAAGTTTTTGGTAAACTTTTAATTAAATAATTGATTAGCATGTAAGCGTAGACAACAAATAACTTTGACTAATCTTAATTGTTATTATAATACTAAAGAAAATTGAATTCTTCGAAATCGTTAGAGTTGTAATAAAGTTTGCCTTATGGGAACTTTTGTTAAAGCACTCGTCAGCTCTTGATGTCAATAGAGGTTGAGGCAAAGTGCACTTTTGCCTAATTTGGCAATCAGTTAAGTACTCAGGCAGGCAGATGCTCAGTCAATCAGTTAGTCAGTCAATCAGTGAATCAATTTGGCGTAGGCCAGAAAGAGAATTTCAATTCCAATTCGATTGGCTGCCATTGCCTGACATTCGCAATAGGCCAAACCGCACAAAATAAACTCGATTGCCGAGTAACGAGTAGCGAATTTTAAGCTCTTAGTTCAGAGTGTTCTGGTGTTTTCTTGTTGGTAATACCAGCTGTTTTATTGCTAATGTAATGTTGTCAATCTCTGTGAGCTGCTTAATAACGCGTCAACCATCAAAAAAAAGTAATTCAAAATATGACTTTGGCGTACCACAGTGCGTATTAGTGTTTATATGGGACGTGTTAAGCAAAAGGATTCAACGATTCGGAAGTTAAGTGAGCCCGTGTCTGCAGTGCTTCGATAAAACCGAGTAGATAAATCAGCTTAAAAAGTGTGAGAAGTGTTGAATGGAGCCAAGCACTTGTCTGTCTGTCTCTCTGTCTTTTCGTCGAGCAGAACTAATTGAAATCTGAGCGAAATTCATTTATTTGCTGGTTAAATTGGAAATCTAAGAAGCGAGAAGCGGGAAACATCAGCTGTCAGAGCAGTTCATTTAAATAATCAAACACGAGATTTATAAATATATATATTTGAACTGTTAATCAAAATACATAGATATATATGAGTTATGCTCAAATTGTTTCGCTTTTAATTGAAGTCTATAACTCAGTTTCAGTGCAACCAGAGCTGTTCATTCTTTTCCTTGTTCGCTTTCTCTTGGTTGCATAATTCTGCTGCTGCTGTTCCTGTTTCTATTTTATTCGCTGCTTCGATAACAAAATAAATTGCTTTCAACAAATGCTTAGTGCTTTGATTAATAGCATCGAACTGAGCAAAAGAAACAGCAACTAGTTCTACCAAATGTCCACACATTTTCAGCTTTGCTTGCCTTCTTGTTGTTGTCCAGCTTCTTAGTCCTGGGCTGATGAGCGAACATTTACTTAAATGTGCTGCGCAAGTGTGTGTTTATGAGTGTGTGTGTGTGTGAGAAAGTGTGTGTGTGCTGTACGAATTTAATTGAGTGCTAAATGGCACGTAAACTGATAGGTCAACACACATACACTCAAACACACACTGCTGCGCAAGTTGGGCGCCATAGACAAAGTTTAGTTGGCGAAGGCGCTGCCAAGGACATATGCTGGCAACAACAGTAGCATCAGCAGCAGGAGCATGTGCATCACAGTTTCACGTACGTCAGCAGTCGGCAGGCACTTGGCTAATTGTGTGGGCGTCAATTAATTTCACCCTCCCGCAATAGACAATGGGCAATGGAAACTTTACGTTTTCTACTCTATGCTGCCCCAAAAAAGTATGCAACACTTTTTGTTTCGCTCTGTAGGTAATCCTTCTGCAATGTGTATAGGAAACTTGGATGCCTGCTAGAGTGCGCCGCATTAGTAGGACAATTTGTTTGGTAATCCCCATTTGGAGTCAAGTCCTGGCTGTCATTTTGCTTTTGTGCTCGGCTGAGCAGCAAGGCCTTTGGGCCTGCTAATCCCCAAGAAAGAACGTCAACACGTGCAAATAAAGTATTAAAATGGCCAACCACATACACACATAGTGAGTGAGATAGATATAGAGACAGAGGCAGAACAAGGAAGAGGGGGAGGGAGAGGGAGAGGGAGAGGGAGAAGGAGAGGAAGACAGACAGTCAGTCAGAAGGCAGCACGTCAAAGGCGCCTTGACCGCAATGGCTCAAATGACGAGTGTTCCAAGTCAACGGAGGCTCACACTCAATCTCAGTATGGGTTTGACTTATATAAACAGTAAACCACACACACTTGCCACACAAGCTACACCCACACACACACACAAACATGTTCGCACACACACACATTCACCGCACGTCTCAAGTTTATCAAAGGACAACAAACTAAAAAAGACGACAACGAAATGAAACGCGCTAAAGGCAAAGCTATAGCAGCAGAGCGAAGGAGAAAGATATATAGAGTGAAATGGCAAATAAAACTGGCAATAATATCAAGAGCAACAACAGTAACAAAAGCACACAAACCACACTTAATTCATTCGTGATTTATATAAGTCGCTTTCAGAGACTTTAAATGTGGTCATAGCTCGTCTCTTTGGGTCTGCTTTTTTCTCTTTCTCTCTGTGTGTGTCTCTTTGCCTTCCTCTCTGGCAGCATCCCTTTGCCTTCTTTGCTGGTTTGAGGCCAAAAACGAATGAAACTATTTTTGCGGTCTGCTTGTGAGCCAGGCCCAAAAGATTTGCAGTATGCATTAGTTTTGGCCATGGCTCTCAATTAAAAATTCCTCTTGAACTGCTCAAAATTCAATTCAAATTTTCGGCCCAGATTCTTGTAAGCCAACAAAGTCGAAAGCCAACAAAACCGCTGATAAAATGTGGCAACACACATACAGATACACACACACAACATACACATTCGAATGTGTTTCGCAATTCGATAGTAACTTGGCTAAGCCGGCAAAGAAGCAAGTTTCTATTTTTTGCCTAGAAACGCCATTTGCCACTCTCTGCATGACCCCCGGGGGGCTGTAGAAGGGGTTAGATGGGGTTTCTATACTGATAGTTCGGGTACAACTTGTCGTTCAAGTGACATTCAATTATTATTTCAGCCCAGTGGAAAAAGTTTTGCAACGAAACGAATTTTCTCGGTACAAACGACAATATTGTTAGAGCGTATTACATGGATACCGAAAAGACACGGACAGACACAACTGTCAAGACGGACGGACGGACGGAGAGACAAACAAACAGACAGCATAGCACAGCAGTATCTATCCAAACTGATAGATAGTTGGCGAGAAAGAGACATTACTGCTAAGTTAGAAGAAGAAAGGGAGAAGAGATTGAAACATAATGCGTATTTGCGCATTTAATGTAAAACTTTGAAAATAGTTTTTGGCCCAAAAATAAAATCAAAACAAAATTCAAACAGAAATAAGAATGACAATAAAAATAAAAATTAAATGAAAATCAAAACTTTTCAATTGCATTTTAAGCGTGACAGAGAGCAAGAGAGAGAGAGAGAGACAGTTGACAGAGACAGTTGACAGTAGGATTGATAAGTCGACAGACTTTTACTTAAGTTCACTGCTTAAGTTCAAGCCTTCGAGAGGAATGTATAATTGCAATAATGAATGTTAGAAGAGCGTGAAGCAGAAATCATTAAAAGATAAATGTGCTGTTATTATGTTTAATCTTCAAAATGGGGAAAGAGTATGTCATTAATATCCAGTTATTTTCAGACCTTAGTTTAAGCTCTATAAAATTTTATTCTTATGGTTTCTTCTGCTCTGAGGGTAAGAAATAAATTGCAATTTTTCAAATATTTTCAAGTATTTAAAAAAATAAAGAAATTCCACACTTTAATGCAGTTTGATACAAAAGAGCTTTTGGCAATTGATGAGCCAGAATGCAGTAGATGAGGCTCTGAATGCCAGTGAGGCATGCAAGTTGCCAGTGGCCAGTGGAGAATGGCAAGTGGCAAGTGGCAAAGTGCAAGCACGAGTGCTCAGTGTTTGGTCAGAGCCAGAGGCATGCAGCTTAAAATTAATGACAGCGAAGTAAATGTCAGCGCCGAATGAAAAACAAGCCCCAAAATGCCAGGCACAACTTTTACCAACCGCGACGTGTGGCAAAAACAACAATAACAGGATTGAAAACAACAAGGGGAGTGGGGAGAAGTCGCAAGAAGTGGGGAGTAGAGGGGAGAAGTGGTAGGGAGGGGTAGATGGGCAGGACTACGGTGACTACGATACATGGCTTCCGGTTTTTGTTCGCGCGCTGGTATTTTGCCTTCGTTTCCCCGTTGCCACGCCTCCTTGTCACGGCAAGAGGCAGGCATTGCGTGCACGAGTGTCGCATATGCACATTTTATTTATAAACTCGCACAAAAGTACAAAATAAAAAGCGAACAACTTAAATGGAGGAGTTGGGAGAGAGAGAGGAGAGAAAGAGAGTGAGAGAGAGAGAACTAGCGGTATTGCATGTGCAGCAATAAAAGTGGAGAAAATGCTTATCAAGCTCTAACCGGATGTGCACAGTGTCAAACAGTAGGATCAGCAGGAGCGGAGCAAAACAGCGCAGCGGGCAGAGAGCGAGCAGAGCAGCAGCTGCAAATAGTTTTTGTTTTTTATAGCAACTGCTGTAATATAAGCGATAGTTTAATGCATAATTGAAAAGCACGCAAAGTTAAACAATAGTGCACGAACGGTCAGCAGCGACCCTCGAGCCTTAACCCATGTCTGGCCAAGGTATTTGCAGCACATTCTAGTGCAGAAACATCCGTGAACTATAAATTGTAGCTACTTTAGTGTCAGCTGTAACAGAATAAAGTGTTTGAGTCCAAAATAAAGCTAGATTTTTATGTAATCAGCTTGTTTTTTGTAGGTTGTCTGAGGTATTTTCTAAATAAGTCGGTGTAGATTAGTGTTAACTGTGCAAAAGGCCAAGAATTCAGTTGAGTGACCATTTGGCTTTTATTTGACTTTGTTTACGAGCCAAGCACACACAGTGACTGAGGGGAAAACCTAGGAAAAATCAAGGAAATTTCTGTCAAATCACAATTTAATGGCAATCAACATTTTTGCTATTTCGCACTTGCCTGCACTTGATAATGGTAATTATGTAACAATAAATGTGCATTGAAGCACGAAACAAGCGCTTTAATGAACTGTGTAATGTTTTTCTTTCCTTTACATTTTCATTCCATTCTGTTTTCTTTTCAATTGCAAATGAAGAAAACTCGTGAAGAAAAACGATGAGAAATCAGAAAGAGAAAGATTTTTCCGAGTGCGGTTTAAATGCTAAGAAAAATGTGTGAGTGAATGCTAATTGAATGGCCGCTTAGCCAAAATCGGGTTACTTGAGATGCACTTAAGGCAAGAGCTGTCAAACATTAGTGGGGGGCCAAGAGCCAAGTTAAGTTAGGCAGGCAAACAGGCAACTCATCCGGCGACTGCACAAACAAAACGCGTTCCAAAAAATGTTAAAATACTGCCAAAGTATGCAAAGCTGCTCATAAAAAACACTCGGAAAAACTAACGTGCATTGCAGGATGGCAGCAACTGTTGCCACCGTTCTAACAATCCACATTCTAGCATCCTTGCTGCCTTCTATTTCTCTGCATCCCTGTGTCCTTGTGTGCTGCCTCTGCCTTTGTGTGTATGTGTGGCTGTGTCTGGAACTTGCTACTTGCTTAGCTGCTTCCTGCCGCCTCTGTACGCCCGGTTTCCTTCCTGAAAATCCATCAGCGCTAATTTTGCATATTTTACTGGAATGTTATTTTATTTTTCCAGTGCTCTTTTTTTTTTTTTTTTGTGGAGCTTTTGTGTTTTTTTTTCACTTTTTGGGGCTTCTACTGTTTTTGTGCGCTTTTATTTGGCTTAGTCGGCTTGTGACTTGTGTTTTCACAGCCGTAGCCCAAAGACATTTAAGCTATGCACAACCAAAGGCATCTTCCCCAACTTCTGTCTTCACTACTCTCTGCTCTGCACTCTCTGCTCTCTCTCTCTCTCTATCTGCTCTCCACTCTCTTCTCTGCTCTGATGATGAATTATGTGCGCCACGTACGTTATTAATAATTCCTGTCCTGTCAACAAATACATTGTGCGTTACAGCGTTTCAGTGTTCGTGTTACATTTGCCACTGCCCACACCTATCACAGATAGTATATGCGTATTTGTGTGGGTGTGGGTGTGTTGGTGTGTATGCTAGCCGACATTGCGTATGCGTAATATGTTTATTTTCAACACTGCGGTCTCAAATTTATTAAGCAGCTGCTGCGCCAAAGCTTCCCAGCAAAACCGCAACAGCAACCAACAAAAAAGAAAACCCCCGAAGCCCATGTTCAAGCTCAAGTCTGTGTCTGTGGGCGAAAAATGAAAAAAAAAATATAAAAACGAAGACCACAAAGAAGGGAGGCCGGAAACAGGACGCTGGGATGTGCACGCACATGACGCAAATCACGTTAGAACACGCACATGACAGACGCCATTTTGAGGCTTCCGATTTTGCTTTAATGATTTTTAAATGCTTTTTCAATCATTTAAAATGAGCATTTTAAAGTAAAAGCAAATGAAAGGAAAATAAGTATAATAATTAACTAGTAAAGCTTTAAAGCGTTAACGCGACATTGCTCATACGCCGTGTGCTCACTCCCTTTGTTTGCACGTTGTATTGGGTTTCAAGTGCACAAGTTAATTGCTTGAAAAATTGAACTCAATCAATTGACAAGAACGCACACATGCGGACCAAGCAGTTGCCTTTCCAAACACACACACACACACCTACAACACGCATAGCACACAAACACACACACAACGCGCTATAATATTACACCTCGCCTGCACGCGCATCGAGTGGCCTTTTCAGCCAGGGCGGCACACCTCTCAAGGTGTGTGGGTGTGTGTTTGTGTGTGAGGCACTTAGCACCTCGATTGGGTTTTCATATCTGCGTTCACAGCACACTTAATATTGGCAATTAAACTTATTGTGCTGCATACTTTCAGGCGGGCACTTGAAAATTCCATTTCAAGAATAATTCGAATGAATTGCAATTTCATTTAATACGACTAAAACTAATCGAAATAAGTGGAATTCAATTTGATTCTATAGCTTAATTTCATAGTTGTTTTTAGTTAGTTTGTTGAAATTAACTAATTATTTGGTGTCTGTAGAGAATTTGCCTGCATTTTAAAGTTAGTTCATGCACAAAATAAACTGACAGCAGCAAATCAAATGTCGGCACTTTTCAGGGGAGGGAGCAACTCGGGCAGCTGAGCAAACAAGAAGCTCTACATTAATTAAATATTTATGTGTTGTGCACACAAGACACGCACACACACACACACACACACACACCGTAACGCAGAGACAGGAATAACAACAACTATACAAACAAACACTTGTATGTGCAAAAGCCAAACAGAGCGCAACAAATAAAGAGACATAACAAGAACAACTTGACTTGAAAGCAAACTTCCCATGCACACACACACACGCACACATACACTCGCACGCTTACATTTATTTAGTGCTCATTGTTCAAGTACAAATTTAACATCTAAGCTCAAGACAATGCAATAAAGTTGAAATTAGTTCGGGCCATAATTTCAGGTGAACATCCGGAGGCAATGCAAACTGGTTCATCCGGTTGCCAGTACAATTGGCTAACAATTGTTATACTGGTGGGCCTGGTGCTTAGTTTTAGCCAGCAGCACCACCACCAACTTGCCACATGGGGCAACACCACGTGCAACGGCAGCAGCAGCCCCAAAGCGAGCAGAGGCAGACGAGTTGCCACACTCGCGGCCAGTGAAAGTGACACGAAAACAACAAATGCAGCAAATTCCACAGCTGGCAGCGTTAAACTGTCACCTGCGGTTAGCGACAGCTGCCACCAGGCATGCCACTCCCATGCCCATGCCCACGCCGAGATTTTTTGCCACAGATGATCGGATGGAGGCAGCAGCAGCAACTAAGCTAAGGACACATCAAATGTGTACATCAGTGTGTACGATTGTATCTATATCTATAAAATGTGTAACTAAATATTTAAACTAACTATTTATCTACATATTATACATATATGTATATCTATTTGTATAAGTGGCTACTCTTAGATATCCTTAGAAGTAAGTAATACAGTCAGTTTTCTAAAACAACACTGGCGCACTTCTGACTGCAGGATTTACGAGTATATTCATGAATACACTCACTTGCATTCCCCCTCCTTGGACACCTTGGACACCTTGGACATTTTGGATTACAATTTAATGTGTATTTTGTATAGTTATTTTAAGCTGCATGTAAATAAACAAATACAAACACAAACTTATTAACGTAATTGCTACTGCTACATCAAATGTATCACATTGCAAAATAAATATAAACAAAGAAAAAAAGCGAGGGAAAATGCAAACAGAAAGAAATTCGCATTGAATCTTTAAATAAATACATAAATAATTTAATCATGTGCAATGTAAATTATACGCAGAGTATTTAATAATTAGATAAAACCCGGACAGAAAAAAAAAGAAATGTGTAATAATAACAACAACAACAACTTGTCCATGGAGTGGTCATAAAATATTTAAATTAATTGCCAGTTTATGCAAATGTTTTTTATTCGCATTTTCTCCACACCAATTGCAAAGTAATTCCTTAATTTGTTTGCGTTGTTATTTGTTCTGTTTCTTGTTTTGCTTTCGTTTCAGTTTCAGTTTCAGTTGATTTTAATTAAATCAATAAATAACAATTAATTTGAGATTTTTAATTTGAAGTAAACCACATAACAACTTATAGGATTAAATATTTTGTATATTTTTGGAGTAATCCAATTCATGCAGGTCTCCTCAAGCCCTGAAGAAGCCTCCAGGAAATCCCTCAAACTCATTTACATTTATATTTTTTTGTTGCTGTTCTCTTCCTGTTTTTCTAGTCCTGTCTTTATGTTTTTTAATTTGTTTTCCAAATTACTTTTCATTGGCTAATTATATTTGTTATAATTATGTTTGCACAGCTATTTTCATATGCAATCAATTGGCATTTCCAATTTGATTTGCTTATTCATGTGGATATTAAATAAATTAATTTAATTAAACATCGCTGAACAATGTCCACTTTGGCTGAAAATGTGAAAATTGTGGAAAAATGGAAATGTTCAAAATGTGAAAATGTGGGCAAGTGGAAATGTGGAAATGTGAATTGCTAACTCAATAAAACTCATGTTGACACGCCACATAAAAGCCGCATAAATTTTTATCAAAAATAACATTTTTTTTTAATATATTTTCTACATTTTTTATGCTATTTATAAATTTTATTGGCTTAACACAAGCAGAGAAATGACAATTGTATTTGAAAATAGCTCAATTATTGGCAACAAAAGTTATTTAAATTGGTAATGTAATTAAATTTTGTGGCTAATGCTTCTCGTATCTCGTTTCTTGTTGTGATTCGAATTTGACTACAATTTAATTATTATTAAATTTAAGCTAAGTTGTTGCTGCATTGCAGTTAAATTATCATATTAATTCGTATCATAATTATTGTCATTTGTTTCACTCCACGCAACGACAAAAGCTGTACAAATAATGATAGTTACAGTCTGATAAAAAGATAAAATTACCATTATAAAGGTATAATTTAAATTTGTTGCAATACGAGAATTTATATGTTAAATTTACCAGACATGTATAAAGCTTCCAGTTCCATTGTCTTCACTGACTTTTATCTTCCATAAGTTTATTAAAACACTTCCTGTTACATATATATTTAGCTAATACTTTCAAATTGGAATATTATTCCCTGAATAAATGCGGTTTTCAGTGTCTTCCCAAACAAAAAACAGTCAAGTGAAAATCTCACCCAAAAAAAAACTCAACTAATCAAAAAAGAAAAACATAAACAAAGGAAAGAAATGTGTATAATTATATAGATAAGTATATATAAAAATAGTTATTTATGATAAGGAGTATGCAATACATAAATGCCAGCCAATTTGTATCTGTATCTCAATGCATTAAAACAAATTAAGTATATTAATTCTCGATTTAATGGTAGGTCAACAGACAACAGCAATTCCTGTTTATGCAAGTTAATTAGTGCAACTTTAGATGAGAGAATGGGTGTGTATGTGTGTGTGAATGTGTGTGTGAATGTGTAATTACAAATTAGTTATAGCAATTAGTTATTATGTTAGCTTTAATAAAGCAATTGAACTGTTTAAAGTATCGCATTGCGAGCACTTTTAACTGTTGAATCGACAAAAAACAAAAACACAAATTAAATCGTAAATTTAAATTAAATTATAAACTAGTCAAAGTATATTTATATCTATAAACTAAACCTACGTTCATATATTTATAACTTGACAGTCAAAATCAATAAGAATAACAATAAAAATCGAACAGAAACCCAAACAAAATAGAAGGAATAATAGAAAAACAATAACAGAAGCATAGAAGCATAGCAATAAAGAGATGGGGAAACGAAAGAAGGGAGAAAAGGAAACAAAAGTAATATGCAAATGTCGTGAAACCAAAAAAAGAAAAAAAAACTTAATAAAAAAAGATAAGAAGAATAACAAATAACGAATTGTGTTGTTCTTAGCCACAAGTACTAAGAACAACAAAAGCAACAAACAAGAACTATGTACATTTAACAGCAAAATGATTAAACTTTTTTTATTTAAACACAATAAAAAAAAATTGAAAGAAATATATAAAAATAAAATTGAATTTTGTTGTTTTGATATTTGAACGTTATTCAACTGGAATTGAGGTTTCATTGCTCTGATTTGAGCTGCTCAATTATTTATGCAAAACTACAATGCAAGACAGCAGCTGGCATGACACGCCCCCACGCCCAGTCTCTCTATACCCCATCGCCCACTCCATTATTTCCATCCCGTGCTCAGGACTCTATGAAATACGTAACGACAGCCAAAGAAATGAAAAATAAGCTGCAACGTATGCGTGTGTCACATGTAATCTCTGGATTATAGACAGCAGCAACCAGGCAGCTCAGGAACTATACAGCAGCAGTAGCAGTGACACCCAAACCAAGACCCTGTATCAGTGGCTGTATCTGAATGAAGCCCAGGGACCCTGGCTGCCAGATGGGCCCAGTTCAAAACTGGGTCAGCAAATAAATCGAAAGGGGCTTAAACAGGAAGCCGAAGACTGGAAACAGAAGACAGAAGACGACACAAGTTAGCCAAAGCCGAAATGTTGCATGCCCTTTCAATCGATTACGAGGACTATTATTAAACTCATAAATAACAATTTTATATCATTTATAGTAAGCGAAAATTGTTTATAGAAAGGGTTAAGAGGCGACATGTTCTTATAAGTAGTGAGCAGGGGCTTGTATTAACTTGGCTAAGTTTAAGTATACAACTGGTTGGGAATTATAAGGGTAAGCAGAGGTTTGTGTATAAAAGATAAATTTAATTTGTGGTTAACGGATATTTTAACAAGAAAGAAAAGTACAGTCGAGCGCGCCCGACCGTAGAATACTCTCTGCAATTTATTTCTGATCATTTAATAAAATCGGTATCCGAGAATATCAACTAATAGTACTTGCAGTAAAAGACTTTGAAAGACGTTCAGCTAGGAAGTTAAGCCTCTTTTATAAAGATATCTATGGTTTTAGGCCGTGAATTCCCAAGTAATGCGGTGGCGCGGATGGTTAGTATTCGATCGTTGAACGGGAGGTCGTGGGTTCGAATCTTGGTCCGTCATCAAAAAGGAAATATTTTATTGTGTTGTTTAAATGTGTTGCATTATCGAAAAAAAATTGTTTATTAACAAACAATTGAAAAATTTTTTTTAAAATGGGTTTTGATAAAAAAAAATTTTATTAATAAATGAAAACATGCAACAATTGGAGCAATTGAATTACATTCTTTTAAAGGATTGACCGCGACTCGAACCCACGACTTTGCGTTCGCCGATCAAACACTTAACCGGCAACGCCATCACGACACTTGAAACTTTTCGTTCCAAAACCATACATATAAAAGAGGCTTAACTTCCTAGCTGGATAACTATTTTGTCAAAAATAGAATTTAGGTCGGCACAGCCAGCGTCTGCAAGCAGCGCTGCCGCTAACAAGCAGCGAAAACGTTCG
Organism: Drosophila cardini; assembly: GCA_018903735.1. NCBI lineage: Eukaryota > Metazoa > Arthropoda > Insecta > Diptera > Drosophilidae > Drosophila > Drosophila cardini. The sequence goes on along the minus strand of JAEIGM010000007.1, from coordinate 5,850,888 downwards.
CTCACATGTTTGTATGCTTCTGTCTCGCTTGCACACATGCATTGGCATTGCGTTCAATTATCAACTTTCTTACATGTCTAGCTCTTTTGTTTATTGACCAATTTATATGCAACTTTCAGGATAGTTTAATATATTTTGTCTTCAAACGAATGTGAAATAACAATACTGTACGATAAGAACATATGCCTTAAAATCGGCATTGAAGTTTGCAAATTATTTTATTTCTTGTGAGAAAAGGGGGCGTGGCAGTCCAAAATTTTGGATGACAATACAATTATACCGTCTCTAGGAACCTGCGTACCAAAATGGGTGTTCCTAAGGGCCATAGTTACTGAGATATTCGCCTAAAACATCAATTTTTTACGAGGTGTTTCTAGTTTTTTGCTTATTGTGGGCGAACGGGGCGTGGCATCGAAAAAAAAAAGATTCTTGTATTGACTGACTTAATATCGAGTCGAAAGAGACCAAATTCAAACTTGTAGCTCTTACCATCTCTGGAATCTGTTTGTTCATACGGACAGACGGACAGACGGACAGACGGACAGACAGACGGACAGACAGACGGACAGACGGACAGACGGACATGGCTATATCGACTCGGCTTGTGATGCTGATCAAGAATATATATACTTTATGGGGTCTGCCACGCCTCCTTCTGCCTGTTACATACTTTTTTTTTTGCACAAACCCAATATACTCTCTCTTGCAGAGAGTATAAAAATTTTATGATTTTCATTTACAACTGCACTTTAAAAACAATTCGAGGAAAAATCGCAGATTCATAAAAATAAAAATCATTTTTTAAGTACTATTAATTTAACTGAACATTTTTTGTGTTCCGCTACAAAATGCACAATCATTTGTTGTTGTTGTTTTTTAAATCAATTCATTATTTTATAGTGTTATTGTTTTACGTTTCTTCAGAGTTATTAAATTGTTATGGTCGATTGAAGAGTATTTAAATTATAAATAAAATAACCGCTTTATGTAATTCCATCAGCAGCTGCAAACTCTGACAAAACAACAAAATCGATACGAATACCAAATACACGCCTCATTAACTAACACACACACACACTTAAACACACACAGACAGAGGGGTATGGGAAAAATACTGCGGGATTTTCATCGGTCGATTTCATGCAGCGGAAAATGCAACTGTAATTCTATTAAAATTCACCACAAAGCATCGCTAATCCTCATGCATGTTCGCATTTCCTACGCTATAATAATGAAGGCCACAAAATGGCCAAAAGCAAACTGATGCCTGATGCCAGCTGCAAGCCAAAATCGGGATAACTAGAGGGAAATCCGGCTAAACTCTGGAAAGGTATCGAAGAATGGGAACAAATGGGAAACATTTGGACTTTTTTCTGGCGATTGCGATTGCGATTACGTTAGCATAAAAATATTTATACGCTCGCTTGAGTCCAAATTGATGGGCGCTGCTTATGCAAATTTTTGTGTGGTTGCCTAAGCAACCGCAGTGCCAGCCTGTACAGTCCTCATTCCCTTTCTTGGCTCTTGTCAGTTGTCCTTGCCGTGTTGGACATTGACATGGTCATGTCAGTTGGTCTGATAGATTTTATTTAATGACATCGCATTAGTCACATTTGTTACCCAGCAGCAACAACAACAGCAACAGCAATAAATACACAACAGCAGTCACAACAAATTTCAATACATATTTGAAGCACAGCAAAGTGCAGCCATTTTTAAGCTTCGACCTTTTTAGAAAGGGGAATTAAACTATAAATAAGTACAGATGTCATCTCTAGTAAAATGGGTTTCTTGAAAAGGTTTTAAATAGAATTTTAAATATTTTTAGAAATTTCTAAGTTGAAGCAATTTTCTAGAATAAATATTTTTTCATACTTGAAGACTTTGATCTCTCATAGTTTTATGAAAACTTAACCGATTTTAATGCCGAATGTTTTTGTTCATAGTTTGTCCTATAAATTGGTATTGCATTCAAACTTTATTAAAATTGTAATTTTCATTTTTTTCAATTTTTTTCATAATTTTGCAGACCTCCTTTGCAATTTTTTGATAACTTTGATCCTTCGTAGTTTCGTCAAAATTCAACCAATTTTCATTAGCTATACCATTTTGATCATGGCTTGTACTCTAAATTCGATCTGCATTAAAACTTTAATTGTTTTTGGGTTTTTAATTTTTTTCCATTTTTTTGATCATTTTTCCATACTTACCCATTTGAGTTTTTTTGAAAACTTTAATCTCGCGTAGTTTAGTCAAAACTCAACCGATTTTTATGCCGAATACCATTTTATTCATGGTTCGATAAGCAAATTGATTGTACATGTAAATTTTATTCCTTTTTGAAGTTTTCTATATTTCAATTTGTTTCTAAACAGTTTTTATGTACACTTTGTCAAATTCTATTTAATTTTCATGTAACATAGCAGTTAGTTTGTGCTCTAAATTTATTATATATTTCAGCTTTGTTAATTTTTCAATTTATGGTCGTTTTCTGATATTTTTGACTCTTACAGTTTTGTCAAAATCCAAACGGGATAATATGCGAATTTTGTGGCTAATAGTTTAGTATGCGTTTTTTAACTGATTTATTTGCGAGTGGCTGTGGGTGTGTGTGTTTGTGTGTCTCTGTGTGTTTTGTCATGAACCATTGAGGGCGTGGGCGTGACTAACTGAAGTGTGGCTAGCATTGCAGAGCCGCATAAAATGCCAGTTGAATTATAGACCATTTGAATGAAATTATTTTAATTGCGTAAATCACTTTGCAGACAACCAAAATTCAACAATGCTGCGGCATTTGGGCCAACTCAATGAATGTGTGTGTGTGTGTGTGTGTGTGTGTGTGTGTCAGAGTGTGTGTGGTTCACTTATTGGCCCAATCTAATTTTATGCGTACCACTTTTGGGAGCTTAAATTTGGCAAAAAGGGCACAAACAAGCAAACAAGAAAAACAGGCCAGCAAAGGGACTAGGAAAAGAAGGCGGGAAAAGGGGGTGGGAGAAGAGGAACAGTGTGAGCTGTTGCAGTTTGAATTGGAAACAAACGAGAAGCAGCGTACTCCAAAAATTTAAACAAATATTTTAGCTGGCATATTTGCACTCCATTCCAGCGTAATTGTTTTCCCTAGGTCGACAATACAAATAGATTCTGGCAACCATAGTAGAAAGAGGGGCAGTAACTGCAGTAACATGAAACGAAGACTGAACTCAATGAACCATTAAAGAATACCCTGTAGTGTAGAGAATATAACAACGTTAATTCGATTTACCTTTGAGCAGAACAAACTTAATACATACTACAGGGTATTAGCAATTTCAGTAACTCTACTGGGAACGTGTTCTGTTGGATTATTGTAATTGCAACCATAATTTGTCCAAATTATCGGCGTTATTATAAATTAATTTCATTTTAGTATGCAAACAGAGACAAGTTACCGTTGCGTTCAGTGTTCAGTGGGGACATTTTAATGTACACGTTGCGTATGCGTCATATCGTTGCAAAAACATATACGCAGTTCAAGCGAATAAAAACAATTGATAAATGCATTGCCATCTATAATTTATAAACAGTATTTGAACAAAATATATCAATAAAACATGCAACAAAACAAACTACTCTAAAACATTTGTTCCGATAAACTTTTTGGCAATAACTTTAAATTTCTTTTGGCTTGTGTTTCCTTGGCTTATGTCCTTTCATTGGTCTTTTGACTGCGATACTCTAATCCTGCTGGTGACTTGCTTAGCCCTTTGAGGCGTAACCCTGGACAAACTTTGTTTTGAATGGTAAATATTTCGAAAAAAGAAAAATATGTGAAAAATATGCGTGCAAACACTTTTGGACACAACAACAACAACAACAACAACAACAGCAACAACAACAACTCAAGTTGAGCTCTCATCTATGCAAGCTCAGGCCATCATTCGATTGTTCTGACTTAGCTTGAAGCTTTTGGCCCTCTCAAGTGGTTATTGTTGTCACTGAAGCATAATACATGGTCCAACGATATAAAGATATGAGATGCGATGTGTTACGATGCCAGCATGATAAATGATATGGCTTAGCCGCACTTCGTGCCGTGCTGAGTTGTGCTCGCCTAAATGTGGCTGAGAGCCTTATTTGGCATATGAACTAGGTACTTAGAGCGTATTTGCTCGACAGACAGCAGCAATCAACTGCACTTAGTGCTAAGTGTACTTACAAAGACACCGATTTCAATCTAGCCTTACTTATCTTGCTATCATTTGCTTGCTTCAAACAATTTCCATATAGTTTCACATTAAATTTGGTTATCAAATTGATTGCCTGGCAAAATCTCTAAGTTATCCTTTAAAAGTAGCTTTTGATTAGGGAAATTATTTCTTAACTTGCATAAACTCTTATACTTTACATTTTCTATTTTCTTTTCGACCTATTTCAGTTTCCGCTTTGGCATAAGGATTTGAGGACTAACTGGCATACAGAGTGAGCTAACTGGTTTAACGTTGGAAATGGTTTGCGACTTGGCTAAGTTAACAGAGGAACTCAACAAAGTTTATGTGCAACGAGCACTGAACGAGTTTAGCTCATTTCGTCAAGCCAAGAACTAAACGAAACAACAGTCGTTATGAGCTCTGGTAAGTGTCTGTTAAGTTAACATTGCATAATTTTAGGCTTCGCCTTAACAATTACCATTTAGCATGAAACGGTTATTGAGCTGTTAAGTAGTTTTTATCTCTGCTACGTTTTGAACCTAACATAAAGCGGTTATAATACCGACTTTTTTAACCGACATTCTTCTGTCATATCGGAAGGATTTTCTTGTCTACCTTCTTAAAGCCATATTTTTTCTACGATTTAATTGATTTTTCAAACTGCTTTCAAATCTCTTGCGACGCAAAATCAGAACTGAACTGTGAGCTGATGATGGTTACGCCCATTGTCAGCGGCAGAGATGAAAGCCAACTGACACGCACAATGGTAAAAAGTGTCCTCGTAGATCACCGTGTTCTCTATGCTCTCTCTTATCTGAAAAGACACGCTTCACTATGGTTTAATTGCTTTAAAATAAACCGAAAATTCATCTTGCACGCACATTACGAAGAGATTGTGAACTCTAGAGTGGAGTGGGAAGAGTGATGAGGGGTGGGGCGCAGCGAAGCGGTGGCTTTGATCTGCAGGATGAGAGGTACCGGCAGAAAGGGGCGCGCTGTCAATTGTGGTTGGCTTTGGAAAGCGGCTTAGTTACGCTGTTGACGTACCCCTCAGCTCTGTTCCTCTCCCTTCTCTTCTCTTCTCTTCTCTCTCTTAGTTGAGCCTTACTTATCCTAGACGAATGAAGTGTGTAATTTGAAATTAGCCGAGCTCAGCGGCACCTTTGTGTGCACCTGCTGACACCGTGTCCTTGTCCTTCAGCTACTCAGTTACGCACCAGCAACAAAATCACATACAAAAGGACCTGTATGTGACAGATACATTAGTATCTTTCAATGTATATGTGTAGTATTTGATTTGTTAAGTCGAATTTCGTTTTCGTTTCGATTCATTCAGTTTTCAACATGTATTTGCATTTTTAAAATTAATTCGTTACCGATTCAAAAACGTAAAATCAAAAGCACAATTTATGACCGCACACATCTGTATGTACATTTATAATCTGACTAATTTTAGGACCCAAGACAAAAAAAAATACAAATGAAATGAAGCAAATGAAAGACAAAACAAAACCAAGTCCGCCTGCATACATTGTGTGATTGCTGCTAATCAGGTTTTCTTTTTGGTCAAATTGATTTCATTTTCATATTTCAATTTCGAAAGACGGTAGCCAGCCAGTCGAACAACCCAAAAACCAAATAACAACAACAACAACAACAAAAAACACAATCTATACACAAAATGCAAAATCAGTAAGACCAGTAGTCGCGACATGATATAAATTAACTGTTTTGACTTTGTGAAATGAAATGCGGTCTCTTTGAAATTCCAATTCAAATCGATCTCTTACAGCAGCGGCAGCAGCAGCCACAAACCAGTGGGTGACCCACACAGAAATACACGCAGAGAAACAGAGACAAACAAACTGACAAGAATGCTGACATTGTCACAGGGTTATTTGACTATCAAATACCCTAACTGATGACCCTAGATTCATTCACCTAAAATGTCAGCGACCTGAGTGATAAGCTGCTAGAATATACTCAATTTTACTGATAATGACAGATTTGTTCATAAAAAGCTCTTATACATAACAACGGAATATATATTATTTAATTTAAATATATTTATACCGCAGTATCTCTCAAATAGGAGGTCAAAGATACAGTTTTTTAAGTACTCGGACTTAAAGTCATATATTTAAAGAAACAATTGAACTTTGAATATGTAAATTGTCAACAATTTCAAAGCTAAAAGCCTTCTATGCACAGTCTGCCGATTTATCATATAATTTGGTTATTCGTCAAAAGATACAAAAAGATACAATTTAAATATATTTAGATACAATTTGAAGCCCATGTATATTATATCTAAAAGTACTGGAAATAAGCAGCTCTTCAGTTACATGATTTTCTCATAAAATACCCTAACTTATTTACATACAGGGTATACACAATATAACACTGAAAGCAGCAGTTTGGGCTTTTTGAATGCCTGGTCGTATCTTTGTATCTTTAGAGTTGCCAGCGCACCGATTTCTTTTCGGCTTAAATGGTTTATGTGCGTTTGCAACCAGTTTAGGCCGAAGTTGTTATTGTTGTTGTTGTTGTTGTAGTTGTTGCCGATCTTTTCGTATTCAATTTATACTTTTAGGTGGGCCGTGGCCGGCGCCTTTGAAGCGTGCATCTCGTTTACCACGTGCCGTGCCACACAGCCTCCGACTTCTGCTCCGAGTACGACTTCGGCTCCGCTTCCGACGTTGACTCTGAATCTCAAACTGACTCTGGTTTTCCTACATATATATATATATATATATATGTATTTTTTAACCTGGTCTTGTTGGCGTCAATAAGCCAGCAAGGCATGGAGATGGAATGAGGCTGTCTAGTGAGTAAGGGTGTAGAGGGGAAGGGGAGTGGGGGGAATGCCGTTACAAAATATGCCGACGTTGATTCAGATTCAAATGCCGCCAAATGCTGATCCAATGATCCAATCAAATCAGCGACAAAGCGCCATTTGAATTAATAAACAAAATTGTTTATAAATACACAAAAAAATACATAAATTTTGAGTTTTTTTTTTTTATTAATAATAAATATGCATTTTTAATATTAAGACAAAAGGCAAAAAAAAAATAAATATAAATTCACGGCATGCGTTTTGTTGTTGTCGCTTTCAAGTCGAGTAGCAGTTTCAACGATTTTAATGATGTGCTCAACGTTTAATGATTTAATTATGCCTTCATTTAGTAGCTACTAGCTACTGCTAAACGTAGTCAGTGTTGTTGTTGTTCTTGTTGCTGCTATTTCTTTTAGTAATAGTATATAGTATGCCCCATATCAAAGTTGTTGACGCTGTTTGCCAAAGAGCTATTTGTTGTGCCTTAATTATGTGTGTATTTTAAATTCTTAATGAAGTTCCCCTCTAAATTTGGCGATACAGCGGGGGTGTTGCCCCTCCCCCTTCTCCCCCTCTCGGACAGGCACTCTCCAATCCGATATGCGATGATAATTTAAATGATAACGAACAAAGTCATCTGCATAATGTAGGAGGCCACTGTTTTTGGCATTACTTCGATGAACAGACAAACGGACAGAAATTTTAAGCGTGCTTTAATAAGCTCCATTCATGGATCAATTAGGCAGCTTATAATGCAAATATTTATCGACAAAACTAACTTGCTCAAATATATGTGATATATATATATATATACATATATAAATATATATATTTAGGCCTTTTTTGGTGGGTGAAATCTTGTGCAAATTGACTGAGTTATCGTTTAGCAAATGTTTATAAAATAATTTATAATTGTATTCCAATAAATTTAGCTCGTTTTTGATAAATGGAAACTATGCGGATTCATTAGTTACACTTTTAACCGAGATTCCAGTTGCCATTTTTGCTTCCCACGCACAGATTGTGGCTTAAATGGATTTATGGAATGCTAAAGAGCGCGTAAAAGGATAAATATGGATAAATTCTTTATTGTACTCTGCCTCCCGATGAGCTCCAGTTACCACTTCTCAGTTCTCAGTTTTTCATTCGCATTTCCGTTAATCCTTCAGCTGGGCTCAAACTTATTTCCGCATACGCTTAACAACAAAATGTGCATACCGAATTGGGTAGGAAAACCCAAGAGAACAGCGAGAAATAGGAGCGGGGAGAAGGGTTTCACAGTCGAACCCGATTCCGATTCCGAGTCCGTTCCCGAGTCCGAGGTGATGCTGACGACATATGTAGGTTGCGTTTTGTAGCTTAGAATCTGAGTCGGATCAGCGCAAATCTCTGTGATCTCTGGCGACTCTCTTTCTCTCTCTCTCTGTGGATCTGGCTCTGCCTCTGCTGCTGGATCTGCTGCGGCCTCTGCCACGCTGCCGCTGTCGCTGCTGCTGCCACTGCTGCTGTCGGTTGAACACTTTGATGTCCTAATTGGTTTATTACTTTGTCGGCATCTCGAGTCTTCTTTGTGTTTTTGTGTTTTTTATTCTTTTTTATGCTGTTGCCTGTTTTATTTATTTCTTTATTTCTTTGGGTTTTCATGCGGCCGCTGCGCTGCATTGTGTAAAAAAAAAAACAGAACAGAACGAAACGAACCAAACCAAACCAAACCGAAGTGAACTGAACCGAAACCCGCGCCCGTTTGTGGCTCTCGTATTCGAAAGTCGAGCTCCAGCCTCAAGCCGCGCGCTGCCGCGAGTGAGCACGCGCACAGAACAAGAATGGGAACGGGTACAGGCACTGGGACAGGGACAGGTACATGTACAGGTATGGGTACAGGTACGACGGGTATGGGCAGAAGAATGCTTCCCAAAAGCACAGCCATAACAGCAGAAGATTCCCAACTACCGACGCCCTGCTGCCTCCTCCCAACTGCTCTCTTCCCTACACCCTGCTCCTCTCACTCCCTTGGCTTACACTGCATCCGCGTGTGCGTTCAATCAACATGTTGCGATATCAGCGCAATTTGTCATCCCATAAACAACAATGCAAGCTGGCTAAATGGGCATCCTATATCATATGTGCCTGCCATGAAAATAATCGTTGGCACTAAAGCTATACTTATGCTCATACGAGCAGCGTTTAACGGCAAAACAGAAGAGGTCCTACCTCAACCAAACACAGCACTACAAATTGAGTAAAGGGGATCGCTTAAAATCGGCTATAATTACAGATAAGTGCGAGAAGGAGAAGTGGAGGGAGGAAGAGGGAAGTAGTAGTGAGATAGAGGAATAGGGAGAAAACGAGACTTTCCCAACTTTGACTGATCATAACTCAGCCAAATAAAGCGATATCTTAAAAAGTCATACCTTTTTATACTCTGGGCAACTAGCAGAATTAATCGCAATCAAAATCTAAAATTCTCAAGATCTGACCCATTTTGTCAAATTTGGATGATAAGACTTGACATTTGAAATTTTTTCAAATATTGGCAAATATACCAATACCTATTTTCTTAACATAACCATATAACCGAAAATAAAATGCAGAGAGTATTAAACTGTCGAGCATGCCCGACTGTACTTTTCTTTCTTGTTTAATATAATTTTAAATATCAGTTTTAGCTAAACTATTTTCGGTTTTCAATTAGAATCTTACAAATTTAGTTTTGTTTAAAAAATTTAATTAATTTTCCCTGATTCAGCCCTGACGCAGACCCAGACGTCGCCGCAAGCGTCGCACTTGCTGCACCAAACGCAGATTTCTGGCTCTCAAGAAACGAATCGTTCGACGAAGTCTTTGAACTTCACTGCCAGAATTGTTCCCAGGAATAGTTGTAATTCTTCTTGTTGTTGTTGTTACTCTGCTTGATGCTGTTGTTCTTGTTGTTCTTGGTGTTGTTGTTCCTGATGCAGGCGGACCGTATTCGTAATCAGGATAAGCGTAGTCAGCACTGTGCACCTGTTTAACCAGCAACAGACAGCTCAATAGACCAAAAAGTATTAACAAACGCATTGTAATGAATAACTAAAGTTATGGGTTGAGAATTGAGCTTATATAACGACAGAGAAACTATGTTAAACAACCAGGGATACAGCTGTTTTAACTGTTGTTTACTGTACTCAGCTGAACAATGAAAGTTACATAAGATTGGAAACTGTTTTAATGTCAATGTCAGAAAAGGGTTAAGTTTATTACAAACTAACGTTGTTATAATTCTTGGTATTTGTTAGTTAACAAATCTGTTTACTTAAGACTTTGAATTTAGTTTGGGATATTGGGAAATTAGACCAAATTCAAAACTTTAACTTCCGAAAAATTGACGTTTTTAACATAAATATTTCATTTATTGTTTAATTTTACACACTATCATAGTATGTAACATTTATTTTATACAAATGTATTCGTTTAATTGTTTTATTAAATTTGTTATATTTTCTATTATGTTAACAAAGTTTCTAAATTGTATTCGCATCCTTTCCACCAACTGTTTAGTACACGTTTTAGCTTAAAACACATATTTAAAGCTTTTCTTTCTTTCCCACCCCTTCCTCAACCTCTGCGCCGACGCTGCCTCTGCTGTTGCTGTTGGCGCCTACGTCTACGCTGCTGTCGCCGCATTTGTTGTCTTAGGGAATTAAGCAATCGAGTCAGTTGACCAACTGTAGCGGATGTTGTTGCTGCTACATTGGTAGCCACAGTTGTTGTTGTTGTGGTTGTTGTAGCTGTTGCTGCTGTTGTGCCTGCTCCAGGTGGAGGTGCTGCTGTTACTGTTGTTGTTTCCTCAGTTGAAGAAGATTCATCAGCCGCCTCCACAATCAAAGAGTGGCATAAAGCAAAAAGTGCGAGTGATAACAGAACGTGTCGCATCTTGTTGCTGCCTGTTCATGATGTGTAAACTCTCAGTGCTTTTATAGTAACTAAATTTTCAAACTACAGAAGTTTAGTATTGAAAGCGGAAATGGAACTATATGTTTTTGATATATTGACTCAGTTGTGTGTTAGATAAAAAGTGTAAGCAGCGGAAGTTAAAATTATAACATATTATTTTCCAAACCCATAAATGATTTGGGTCGATGAAATCAAAGTTTTTGATTCCAAAGTTCTTTTGATTTAGCTTCTTACATTAGAAAATTTTGACCTTTTCTACAGTTTTTCAAGTAAAGTTTTAGTTTAATAGTTCGAATCCAAGTGAATTATATTCAGATGATTCACAAATTGTTTCTGAATAAAATTTAATTTGTAAACCATTCAAAACGGTGCCACAAATCTCATGTTGCAGTTCTCAATCAAGATGTTGGAATATCACAGATCACAATTTGTCATCTTATAAGGAAGATGTAGTTGTGAACGTGGATGTAGCTGCCACAAAGTCGCCAGACAGTGTTCAAACGATATCTTGTATCTACCAGATATATGTAGTTGCTCTTCCTCTCCCTTTGTCTCTCCCACTCTGTCTGTCTTGCGGTGGTCCTGTCTGAAGTTTGCCGTATTCAAAGCACAAGAAAACTCAATCAAGGTGCTCGTAAATCTTGGCACAATTTGATGAGCGCTCAGTGGGAGACTCAAATCGTTGTCGCTGTCGCTGTCGCTGTCTGAGACTCTGTCTCAGTCTCAGTCCCTGTCTCAATCTCAATCTCTGTATCTGTCTCCGACTTCGAGTCAGTCTCAGACTTCGTCTTCGTGTAAGAGTTCTTACATTTCTCGGCTTATTGATTATCAATGCCGCATTCGGAGACCATTTCCGATTCGTCATCATGCAACGAGTGAAGTTTCAATCTGGCCCGAAACAAACCAACAAGAATATATATGGTATATAAGTATGGACGATATATGAAATACAACTAAAATAAAAATATATAAAGAAATGAAAAGAAAAACAGACTGATGTTCACTGTGTGTGGCATATTGTGAGTGTTTTGACAGTGGAACACACGCGTACAGTTACCAGTTTCCACCTAAATTTGATGCAGCACAAGCCCAAAAGCGACGACTTACAGTCAACATCAAAAGTATGCGACCAAGCGTTATTGATCGTCCATGTCCCGCTGTTGTGATCCGTTCCCAGCGTGAGACATTACAAAAGGCCCACGGTGATGATAACAATGCCGCTCGTTGTCGCAGTTGTACATAATCTACACACACACACACACACTAGCACACCCAGTCGGTCCTTTTGAAGGTCCTTTTGGCCAAAGTTCCCGAAGACGATTACAATGGATATGTATGTATGCAAAACACAATGAAGTTCTTTGAAGCGCAACGCGTCAGGTAAGCGACAATTATTTATCTTACAAATTTACCTGAAATTAAATACTTATGCTATAGTTGCGAAGCCAAGAGGGGGCATTATTAGGCTGGTAAATACCCTGTAAAGAAATAAACATAGACAAGTTGAGTTTATAGCTAGAAATGGCTAGTTTTGGAACTAAAGATAGTTCAAGCATACCCTGTAAGTTCAGCTGATAGCAAGTCGGCTTACCACACAACTTAGTTTACTAATATCAATCAGCAGCATCTTATTTGCTATAGTTTGGCATACCCTACAGGTGCTTGTTAACTTTACAGGGTATGAGAAGGGCGACAAATTCCCCCTTTTTAATCAGCGGCACGCACTTTGATCACCTGACACTCACACACTTATGCACACACTTACACACAAACTCATACTATTACAAGGCCACAGTTTGTTGCTGCTGCAGTTGCTGTTGCAGTTGCTGTTGCTGTTGTCGTTGTGTGAACTTACCTGGCCAGAAGGTGTGACAAGTCAGCGGATTTTGCGTGTTTTCCAGCGAAATATTTAAATGCAAGATTATCGCAGTGAGCCGCAACAGAGAGTTGGTAACACAAGTTGGCTAAAAAGGCTCACATGGCTTAATCCTGCGGCCTGCCCTTTTGATCTGCTGCTGCCTCTGCTGTTGCTATTACTGTTGTTGTTGGTCCGTTTCCAGTTGCGGTCGGTTTTTAGTTGCCCGCAAAGCGTTAACTAATTAGCAGCCAAGTTGGCTTGACTTGGCTTGGCATTTGGCTCATTTCCGCCACAAAACAATTTCGATTAAGGCAAACTTAAAGCAAAAAGCTACCGACAACTAATCCAATCATAATCGCGCAATCATAATTACAACAATCATCCAAATGAAACGCAGACACAGACAGAGACGGCAATGTTGATAGAGACAGAGACAGAGACAAAGACCGATGATGATTGAAATGTTGGCTCAGCTAACGGGCCCAGAGCTAAGAAAAAAGCAGCGAAACGAAATCTTCGGCAGCAGCAGCAAAATTGGCTTCTATAGCTGCTAGCAGTTGGCTAGAAAACCGCTAAAGAAACTAGCACAGAGGCAGTCAGGAGTTTTAGGCATAGTTTAATGAAAACATTAAAATCACATACTAGAATCCTAATTTAATTTTGGAAATGAAAATAGTTAGAAAACTTTAAAACTTGAGTAAACAGAAACCTCTTAAAATAAATATTTAAATTATTCATTTATTTTTTTTTGTAAATTTTCATTTTATTCTTATTCAATTTTACTATTAGCTTTAACAACTATTTTTAACAATGTGTATAATATTATTATTTAATCCTTTTCACCCATTTCGAAGTAATGTTTCAATTCAAACTATGCTCAGCCTCTGCGCTGCTGCTGCCTACTGCGCTGCCTCTGCCTCTGCCTCTGCCGCTGCTGCTGTTGCTGCTGCTGCTGCTGTTGACGCCTAATTCTCTGCAGCGCCTGCTGCATTTTCTGCTGTTGTTGTTGCTGTCTTTGTAGGCGAATGCGTTCTATGGTTGCAACCATTGCGGTTAGTCTACCAACCGTAGCAGTTGTTGTTGTTGCAACAGTTGTGGTTGTTGTCGTTGTTGTTGTTGTTGTATCATCATCATACTGCGCCACAATCAGGCAGCAGCTTAGAGCCAAAACAGCGAGTGATAACAGAACGTGTCGCATCTTGTTGCTGCGTGTTCATGTTGTGAAAATTCTCAGTGCTTTTATAGTAACTAAGTTTTCAGCTACTGAACTAAAGCACTGAATGCGGATTCGGAATTCTACCGATTTGACTTATTGACTCAGTTGTGTTCTAAAAATAATGACAAAATGTGGAAGTAGCGGAAGTTAAACAAAAACTTATTATTTTTTAAGCTCTAATATTGTTCTAAGCAGTTTAAACTTTTGGCCTGAAAGTATTTTGATTTTATCTGTTTGATTAATTAAACAGAGTTCTTAATGATAACAAAACTGAGCAAGAAACAAATCGAAGTCTACAACAACAGCAATATTGGCTTCTATTGCTGCCAGCGGCAAACTGTGTGCAGCAGCAACAACTAGCAGCAACAGGTTGCTGCTGCCGCTGTTTTTGCTGTTGCTGTTGCCTGAAGTGCTTCGTGGCCAGACAAACGTTAAGATTGTAATAACCATGTTAAAAGCAATTTACGTTTAAAGTGCTACTGTGATACGCCGCCGATGCGTTTCTTGATTAAGAACAAGAGAACGCAAGGCGAAAGGAGGCAGACAACAACAACAGCAAAAACAGAAAGAACAACAACAACAACTCAGACTGGACAGCAGAAGAAGAAGCTGCAGGAGTTTGCCTTGTCTGCATTTATTTGGCGGCAAAAGTTGTTTTTTTTTTATACTCTCTGCAAGAGAGAGTATATTGGGTTTGTGCAAAAAAAAAAGTATGTAACAGGCAGAAGGAGGCGTGGCAGACCCCATAAAGTATATATATTCTTGATCAGCATCACAAGCCGAGTCGATATAGCCATGTCCGTCTGTCCGTCTGTCCGTCTGTCTGTCCGTCTGTCTGTCCGTCTGTCCGTCTGTCCGTCTGTCCGTATGAACAAACAGATTCCAGAGATGGTAAGAGCTACAAGTTTGAATTTGGTCTCTTTCGACTCGATATTAAGTCAGTCAATACAAGAATCTTTTTTTTTTTTCGATGCCACGCCCCGTTCGCCCACAATAAGCAAAAAACTAGAAACACCTCGTAAAAAATTGATGTTTTAGGCGAATATCTCAGTAACTATGGCCCTTAGGAACACCCATTTTGGTACGCAGGTTCCTAGAGACGGTATAATTGTATTGTCATCCAAAATTTTGGACTGCCACGCCCCCTTTTCTCACAAGAAATAAAATAATTTGCAAACTTCAATGCCGATTTTAAGGCATATGTTCTTATCGTACAGTATTGTTATTTCACATTCGTTTGAAGACAAAATATATTAAACTATCCTGAAAGTTGCATATAAATTGGTCAATAAACAAAAAGAGCTAGACATGTAAGAAAGTTGATAATTGAACGCAATGCCAATGCATGTGTGCAAGCGAGACAGAAGCATACAAACATGTGAGCGAACGTTTTCGCTGCTTGTTAGCGGCAGCGCTGCTTGCAGACGCTGGCTGTGCCGACCTAAATTCTATTTTTGACAAAATAGTTATCCAGCTAGGAAGTTAAGCCTCTTTTATATGTATGGTTTTGGAACGAAAAGTTTCAAGTGTCGTGATGGCGTTGCCGGTTAAGTGTTTGATCGGCGAACGCAAAGTCGTGGGTTCGAGTCGCGGTCAATCCTTTAAAAGAATGTAATTCAATTGCTCCAATTGTTGCATGTTTTCATTTATTAATAAAATTTTTTTTTATCAAAACCCATTTTAAAAAAATTTTTCAATTGTTTGTTAATAAACAATTTTTTTTCGATAATGCAACACATTTAAACAACACAATAAAATATTTCCTTTTTGATGACGGACCAAGATTCGAACCCACGACCTCCCGTTCAACGATCGAATACTAACCATCCGCGCCACCGCATTACTTGGGAATTCACGGCCTAAAACCATAGATATCTTTATAAAAGAGGCTTAACTTCCTAGCTGAACGTCTTTCAAAGTCTTTTACTGCAAGTACTATTAGTTGATATTCTCGGATACCGATTTTATTAAATGATCAGAAATAAATTGCAGAGAGTATTCTACGGTCGGGCGCGCTCGACTGTACTTTTCTTTCTTGTTGTTCGTTGTGTTTTCTTCTTCTTCTTCTTCTTCTTCTTCTTCTTCAGTGTTGTGTGTTTCTTGGTTCGAACTTTCCTTTCATATTCACAGTCCACTTAACACGCGCGTCGCACAATGCGCCTCAAAACACAAATGAGCAGCAGCAGCAACTGTTGTTGCTGTTGTTGTTGTTGTTGCTGCTGCTGCTGCTGCTGCCCCAACGGTGGCGGCTGCCTCAGAAATCTGTGCCTCAGTCGGCACACTTTGATGTTGGGAATGGCGTGTGCCCAATGCAGAGATTCCGCTTTGTTGTTTTGCCGACGCCAGCGTCGTCGTCGTCGTCGTCGTTGCCTTCGACCATGCAACAGCAATTTGCCGCCAAGTGAGCCACAGCAAGCGTGGAGCATGGAGCGTGGAGAGCATACGCTTGCCCACAAGAGAGACAAAGAGTCTGAGAGTTTGAGAGAACGAGAGAGCTGAAGAGCAATCAAGACAACTCCCAAATGCCCCCAAAACACAGCAGACTTCTTGTTCTCTCCCTGCATTTCCCCCTCTCTTAAACACAGTGTCTGCAAGTTTGACCAACGCAGATTTTGAATAGTTTTAAAAATACTCATCAGCTGTTGAATAGAATTGAGTTTTACTCACTGATTTACTATATATAAAGGATTAAACAACAATACATTAAAACGAATTTAAAATTTCTTCTCAATTTGTTAATGAAATTATATTTATAAGTTTTAAACAAAATATTAAAAACATAATTTTTCTTTAGTCTTAACTCTAAGTCAGTAAAAATCATACATGAAGTAGTAATCTTACTATAGTTTCATCATAAATAATATTTTACAACACTAAAAATAAATTAAGTTGTTTATTAACTGTGAATTGACAGCAATGGCAACACTGGCAATTATGATGATAATCTGCTGGAATTAGAGCTGCAACACTGCTGACAGAAAAGAGAGGGAAAAGAGCTGAGAGAGCGAGAGGGAGAGAGAGAAAGAGAGAGAGAGAGAGGGCAACTTTGAGCTGAAGGGCTGCATAGCTGAATGTTGATCTGTAGCACCTGTTGCTTTTCCCACCAGACATTGTTGCCGCGTTTATTGCAAAACGAGCAACAACAACTGGCAGCTGCAACCAGCAATGGCAACAGCAGCAACATTTTATGCTGCCGAGATGGCCGCATAAGGATCAAAGGCCGTTACCGTAACTCTGGCTCTGTTGACCCGTTAATAAAGTTGTGCAGCATTGACTGAAAATTTTAATTGCTTATCGAGCGCGACCTGTGCACATCTGTTGAGAGATAAGAGAGCAAGAGAGAGGGAGACAGAGAGAGCAGTCAGTCTGAGACACGATTGATGTCAAGCGCTGCGACTGCGGCAACTGCGACTTTGAAGATTATGCTGAAAGTTATGATGCCAACGGCAGCAGAAGCAGCAGCAGCAACATCGGCCTCAGCAGCAGCAGCAGCAACTACGCGATGGCTCCAGATGTTCTGGCCTAGCATGCGAAATTATATGGCTCAGTGGCAGCAGCTTTAACTACGCAGTGGCCGCTTCTTCATCAAACATCATGAGCATCATCAGCAACATCGTCATTATCATCAACAACAGTTGCTGCTGCTGCTGCTACTTCTGCTGCTGCTGCTGCGGCTGCTGCTGCTGCTGCTGCTGCTGCTGGCGTCGCTGGGCAATGCGGCAAAGATGAAAGGTGGCGGCAACACTTTGATGCGGCCAAGATCAAAGCTGCCGATTGTTTACATAATAGTGGCCTTTGAAACGGAACAATAGAATGCCAGGATCAAAGACACCGACCGGTTAGTGCGCTTAAGCGAAATGAATGTCCATGTCCCCTGCAAACAGAGAGCGGTGGGCAAACGGGGGATGGGGTAGGGAAAGGGGGGCGGAGAGGCAACGCAACAGCGATCATCTGTTTCTGTTGTTGCTGTTGCTGTTGCTGTTGCCATTGCTGCAGCCAAAAGTAGCACTCGTAGTTCATTATCATCGTGATAATGATGATCATGCTGCTCTCGCAGCAAGCCAAGAGACATCATTATGCTCGGCTTTCAAATTGTGTGTAAGTCGTGTGCGAGTCTTGTAATTGTTGCAAGAAGAGTTACAGCCCTAACCCCCCCGACACGCCCCTCCATGCCACTTTCCTACCCACTGCCCACTCTACTCTCTGAGCATGCTCCCTGCTGATTGCGCGTTAAATGTTTATGGGCATTCATCGCGTGCTGTCCAGCGGCGTTTTAATTGCCCCCATTGCAGTGGCAGCGGCAACTGGAATCGCTAGCAAGTGCCGCCACGGTGCGTATGAGCAATGCATGCAGCCTCCAATAATCTCCAGAGATGTCGCCGCATAATAATTGCGTACTCGCAACGAGTACACAACTCCTCGTACTTAATGCAAAATTATTGCATCGCCTTTCCAATTCTCACTTTCATCTTTGCCGGCAAAACAACAAAAAACAACAAAAAACAGAAAAAAAACAGAAAAAAAAACTCTTTGTTTTTGTGCTTGCTTTTAGTGTTTTTAGTGGTTTTAGTTTTATTTTTTATTTGTATTTCTCCATAGGCCCACAAATTTCTCTATCAACTGGGGAGGAGCACTGAAATCCATTTAGTCGCTTTGCAAAATACATTTTTATGGCCTGTGTCTGCCTATTCGGTGGGCAGTTAAAATCAAGTATGCGGCGTTGAAAGATCATAAAAAATTGAAATAATTCGATTTCGATTTCGGCAACGACATCGGCAAAATATCAAAGTCAAACGATACGATACGATTATATATATATATATGTGTGTGTGTGTGTGTGTGTGTGTGTTGTTGTTGTTGCTGTGGTTTTTGTTATTTTAATGGCCGCTCATTAATTGAATTTCGTATAGAAATGGAAATGAAAATGAAAATGCCTGTTAACCAAAAGGGTCAATAGTCAATCCCTGTTGTCCACACAACAAATGAAAATAAAAAAAAATTAACACATTAAATTAAAATTAAAAATAAAAATTAAGTAATAATAATAATAAAAAAATACCAAACGGCTTAAATGATTGCTTTTGGCAATTAAAAGTATTTTTCGTATTTTATTCATTTTTTGTTTTTTAGATTTACAATTAGATAAAGTCGCTTCAGACTACTTTATTGAGATTTTATGTGCTCAAACCGCCGTCCCACATATTCCGCATATACATACATATATAGTAAATATATATATTTATACGTATATTCCAGGGCCACAACAACAGTCGAGGCTCATTCCAAGAAATGCCGCGCGATCATAAAACACAAAAATGCGGCGCATTAAAAGAAATAAAAATATGCGATGAGCGAATTACGCGTATTTTTTATATTATTTTGGGCCAAAGGAGCAGAGTTATGAGCTGAGCTGAGCGGAGCAGAGAGCAGAGAGCAGATAGCGGTAAGCGTAGCATAACTGCATTCAAAAATTGCAATTACATTAAATTAGCATTAAATGTGAATTAAAGTGCGAGCAAAACAAAAGACTTAGGCCACGAACACGAACACGAACTCGTACGCGAACGCCGAAACGTCCGAAACTGCCGAAACGAAGCTATTAAAAAAATGGCGAAGCGACAAAGCCGAAACGAAAAGCCGAAAAGCGACTACAAAAAATCGAAAGAAACAAAAATACAGAAAACCGAAACGAAAACCAGAAGCCATTTCGGCTTTCGATTAAGCAGATCAAAGGCGCTGATAAAAGCGGCCATAATCGTAAGACGATTATTAACAAGTAGCCAACGTCGCTGCCAGCGTCAACACACAGCAATTCAACGAGAGAGTGAGAGGGGCAGCGAGTGGGAGCGGGAGTGAGAGAGCGACGCGCATAATTCTTTCAAATTGCATTGCCTTGCAGTTTATTATTAGTTTTGTTATTATTTTGCGTATTCTAAACAAAAACGAACAGCAAGCCGCAGAGAGCGCAAGAGAGCGTGCGAGTGAGGCGAACAGAGGGAGAGCAACAGTAAGAGAGCAGCGCGCACGTGAGCAACGCAAACGTTTCATGCTGCCGGCAGCTAAAGCAGCGACGTCAGCAGCGACCGCGGCGGCAGAGACAACGACGCTGCCAAAGAGCGACAAGAAGGCAAGGTAAAAATTTCATTCCGTTTCGAGCATTCGACGTGTGCGGACGTGTCTCTCTGTCTTCCCTCAGTCTCATTCTCAGTCGATTTGTCGCGTCAAACGGTACAAGTGAAGCATAAAGCAAATTAAATATTTAATACAAAGAGAAATATTTGAATCTAAGCATAATATTATATATATGTATGTATGTATGTACGTGAGTGTGTAAAAATGTGCAGAAACAAACATGCAGTGCAGCAAAATGTGCATTGATATCAAACAGTGCTGAACAACTCAAAGAGCCAAATCAAGCTAAATATTCTATAAATATAGCACTTGAAATATTATTAATAAAACAACAACAAAGCAACCATGGCAGCAGCCACAAATAAATGGATTAAAAACAGCAACAACAACAACAGCAGCAGCAGCAGCAACAGAAATCACAGCAACAACAACAACAACACACACAAGCAGGTGAGTTTAAACACTAAATTTATTGGCTAAGCTAAGGCTACTGTATGCCTTAAGCCACAACAACAACAACAACGACAGTAGCAACTTATTAAAGAGCGCCGCAAATATCAAAAGTTGCCGCAAACAACAACAACAACAGCAACAACAACAACAATTCAACTGAGAGAGGCAAAAACAGTAGCACGTCAATTAAAATTAATAGCTTCCGACTTAAGTCCCCGGTTCAAGTTGATCGAGAGGAGACCCAAAAACAACAACAACAACAAAAAAGAGCTAAAAAACAGAAACCTTAAGAAGCTGAAGACTGAAAGGAGAAACGCTACAGCTTTATTTACGACATTAGCATATCGCAGAAATCGAAATCAATTTGAAAATCCTTTGCAAGGGCATTAAAAAATGAGATTAAATTTGCCTGCGTGCGTAAAAAACACAAAAAAAAAGCCACAAAAAGGTTTCAAAAAAAGAAACCAAAACAAGAAAGAAAAGTACAGTCGAGCGCGCCCGACCGTAGAATACTCTCTGCAATTTATTTCTGATCATTTAATAAAATCGGTATCCGAGAATATCAACTAATAGTACTTGCAGTAAAAGACTTTGAAAGACGTTCAGCTAGGAAGTTAAGCCTCTTTTATAAAGATATCTATGGTTTTAGGCCGTGAATTCCCAAGTAATGCGGTGGCGCGGATGGTTAGTATTCGATCGTTGAACGGGAGGTCGTGGGTTCGAATCTTGGTCCGTCATCAAAAAGGAAATATTTTATTGTGTTGTTTAAATGTGTTGCATTATCGAAAAAAAATTGTTTATTAACAAACAATTGAAAAATTTTTTTAAAATGGGTTTTGATAAAAAAAAATTTTATTAATAAATGAAAACATGCAACAATTGGAGCAATTGAATTACATTCTTTTAAAGGATTGACCGCGACTCGAACCCACGACTTTGCGTTCGCCGATCAAACACTTAACCGGCAACGCCATCACGACACTTGAAACTTTTCGTTCCAAAACCATACATATAAAAGAGGCTTAACTTCCTAGCTGGATAACTATTTTGTCAAAAATAGAATTTAGGTCGGCACAGCCAGCGTCTGCAAGCAGCGCTGCCGCTAACAAGCAGCGAAAACGTTCGCTCACATGTTTGTATGCTTCTGTCTCGCTTGCACACATGCATTGGCATTGCGTTCAATTATCAACTTTCTTACATGTCTAGCTCTTTTGTTTATTGACCAATTTATATGCAACTTTCAGGATAGTTTAATATATTTTGTCTTCAAACGAATGTGAAATAACAATACTGTACGATAAGAACATATGCCTTAAAATCGGCATTGAAGTTTGCAAATTATTTTATTTCTTGTGAGAAAAGGGGGCGTGGCAGTCCAAAATTTTGGATGACAATACAATTATACCGTCTCTAGGAACCTGCGTACCAAAATGGGTGTTCCTAAGGGCCATAGTTACTGAGATATTCGCCTAAAACATCAATTTTTTACGAGGTGTTTCTAGTTTTTTGCTTATTGTGGGCGAACGGGGCGTGGCATCGAAAAAAAAAAAAGATTCTTGTATTGACTGACTTAATATCGAGTCGAAAGAGACCAAATTCAAACTTGTAGCTCTTACCATCTCTGGAATCTGTTTGTTCATACGGACAGACGGACAGACGGACAGACGGACAGACAGACGGACAGACAGACGGACAGACGGACAGACGGACATGGCTATATCGACTCGGCTTGTGATGCTGATCAAGAATATATATACTTTATGGGGTCTGCCACGCCTCCTTCTGCCTGTTACATACTTTTTTTTTTGCACAAACCCAATATACTCTCTCTTGCAGAGAGTATAAAAAACACCGAAAAGCAGAAAGAAAACAAAACAAAAGCAAAGCCAAAAGACCGACACAGAATGAGACTTATTTTAAGTATAGCTAACCAAAAACCCTCATCAGCAACAACAACAACAACAACCGCAACAACAACAACAAAGTGCAGGCCGCTTTCGTGTGCGCTCCACTTGGCTTTGAAGCCTCAGTTTGCAGTTCTCCCAGTTCCCAGTTCAAGTCCCTGTCCCAGTCCCAGTTCCAGTCCCAGTTCCCGTCCCAGCTTTGAGTTTAGCTTTAGCTTTACCTTCAGCCTCGTAGTAGCTTCGTAGTAGTTGCTACTGTTTTCAAAGTTAAGATCAATGAGTGCGACGACTGCCTTTGGGTTATATATTTTTATATATACTCGTACATACAGATATTTGTATATATGTATAGCTGTATGGAGACTGTAGACCGAACTGGTTGCCTGCTTTGCAACATGCCGCAAAGAGGCAACGGTCCAGCGGTCGGTCCAGCGGTCCAATGAGGCGGCAAAGTACAAAGCCAAAAACGGCACGGGTTTAGCGCGCTCAGAGTAAAAAGCGATCAGCGTCGACGCTCGGCAGACGTGCGCACATCCCACAGATACAAAGATACAAACACACACACACGCACACACCGCTACAGATACAACAACTCGTTGTTGCCGATGTCCGTCCGGTCTAATAACGCTGCCTGCCTGGCACTTGGCTACATGTTTTAGGCCGCGGCAATGCTTTTGTTGTTGCCGTTGCCAGTTGCCAGTTGCTGTCTCTGCTTGCGGCTTCATTTGAGGCTGCTTCCGAATTACCTGCGTGGCATTGCAGTAGCAACAACAACAGCAACAACAGCAACAACAACAGCAAGCGATGCGTTATTTCCCTGCCGTACAAAGTATTAAATTGCTGCAAACAGGTGTATTTTATGCCTGCCTTGCAGGCAGAAGCGCAGAGGGGGAAGAGGGAGAGGAGAGAGGGGCAATACAAAGCAGGACAGCAATGGGTTATGGTTGGTAGGGTAATATAAAGTAATATATGACAAGAATATGGGCTAATATAAGACAGTTGAGCTAGAAGAAATTAGGGATTAACCTAAGGAAGAAATCGGGGAAATACCAAATATAGAAAAAACCCAGAAAAAGTATTTATCAGATTTCTAACTCTACTTAAATTTCTTAACCTTTATAAAGTCAAAGATTTCGAATTTAAAATATTTTAAATTACGAATTCAAGTTTTAAAAAAATTAAATATAAATTTTATATAGCTTATATATAATTCCCAGTTAAAATCTTCAAAGGAAGTTAAATAACTTTTGTACAAATTTTATTACAGAATGATAAGAATAAATTTTAAAGTAAGACTTAAATTAAACTGAATTTTCAGCCGTAAGTTAGCAGCTTCATTTAAATTTAAATTTTCGTTATTGTTATTGTTTTTTTGGGGCTTAAAAAATGTTTCAACGTCGACGCACGCAAAGCAAACAAACAAACAACAAAACAGCAAACATTAAACAAGAACAAAAACAACAGCAAAAACAACAACAACAACGGTAACGGAAGTTTATTTATGCCTGGCCCGTTATTTGTTTAAGCGTATGCGATAAGCCGCAACAGAAAGAGAGAGGTAGAGTGTGAAAGAGAGGAAGATGACGAGAGAGTAAAAGAAAGAGAGCAATTGTAGTGTTAATGAGTTAGTAAGTAAAGAAAAGAAGAGAACACGCGCCACTCCCTCTTTACTGCGCCCCCTTCAAAGCCCACAACAGTTGCAGTTCTCTCTGTTCGGTTTCTTTGGTTTGACAAGGTCGTTATTGATTGTGTTCCCTTTTTACACACCCTGTAAAAGTACTCAGAGTGTGTGCTTTGGAGTGTGTGTAGTGTAGTCATATGTAAACGGCAACAAAACTGCAATTAGGCCAAAATAACTACACTAATTACACGCCTTAAAAGCCAAACAATTTAACAAACTGCTTTGATTTATATAACTATAATTATTTGCCTTAAATATTTTATAGCTTAAATGCATAAACAATTAACATATAAATATTTATGCAATTAATTCATTAAATTCCCATTAATTTATGCTCAAATTGCAATCAATTCATTTCGATTTGCTTTCATTTTCAATAAACGTCAAAAGGTTTTATCTAAAAATAAATCTAAAGACTGATTAATTAAATTTCGCATTTAAATCAATTAAGTTAAGACACACACACACGCACACTCGCACACATGCACACTGGGCAGACTTTATAAATAATTATAAGCAATAAATCGTTAGCAAATTTATTATGACAAAATATTTATGAA
This sequence comes from Drosophila cardini, assembly GCA_018903735.1. NCBI lineage: Eukaryota > Metazoa > Arthropoda > Insecta > Diptera > Drosophilidae > Drosophila > Drosophila cardini. The sequence continues at coordinate 5,826,122 of JAEIGM010000007.1, read as the reverse complement.
TTTCAAATTTCAAAGTGCAAAGAATCAAATGTGAAGTGTTTAAATCGAAGTGCATTATAAATAACACACACCAACACACACACACCAACACACACTCACACACACACACACACACACACACTCATGGGTGAAATCAAATCAATTCAAGTCAGCTACGGGGCGTATGCTTAATTTTAATAAAAATATGAAATGTGAGGGAAAAAAAGTGGTTAACGCTTAGCGCCAGCAGCAGCAGCAGCGACTGCGCCAGCGACTGAGGCACTTGACTATTTGCAGCAATTAATAAAAACTGACAATTTAATCGTCGCGACAAGTAGTTGGCTGCCAGCCAACCCCCAGACAGAGCAGACGCCTAAACGGAGATAGAGATAGGGAAAGGGGAGGGGTGGTAAGGGGAGCTAGCAGTGTGAGGAGATTGGAAGACGGCGCCTTTGTCGGCGTTGCTGGCCGCAAGAAATCAGAAAATACAACAGCAACAACAACAGCAGCAACACTAGAGTTGCTACAAGCCAAAAGCAAAATATTAATAAGCAGTGCCCGCAATTAATAGCGCAACTTAAGACGCTATATAGGGTAATTAAGCGGCGCTTGTGAACATTTTTTCCTTTGCCATAGCCGACGACAGCAACAACAGCAACAGCAACAACAACAACTGACAGAGCAGCTGCTGTTGCTGTTGTTGTTGATGTTGTCGGCGCTGCCGTTTTTTCTCTTAACAGGTAAACAACAAGTGCAACGTACGCTCAAATCTAAGTATCTCTAACTGCCAGTGTGTGTGTGTGTGTACGTGTGTGTGTGTCTACATTTATATCTCTGAGTCTCATTCAGTGTGTGTGTTAGTGTGTCTCTGTGTGTGTTTGTGGGCACGCGTTTTGTTTACTCAAGCGTAAATCCGCGCACACACATAATATTGTTTTTTTATTTTATTTGTTGTGTGTTTTATTTATTTTTTTTTATTTTGGTAGTTAGAAGATCGTAGGCGCAGCCCAAAATAAATCGTCAAGCATGTTAATAAGCGAGGGAAGTTCAGAAAATTGCTGAACAAAGAAAAGATAAAAGAGAAAAAACAAAAATTAAAAAATACAAAATAAGTGTATTTAAAAAAATAATTTAAGTATAAAATATAATGGCTAGGCAAGCAAAAAAAGTCATTTGGGGCATGAAAATTTATTGGTTTAAATATTAAAACATTTTCTTAGATAACTTTTAGTTTTTTGTTTGTAAATTTGCCTTAAAAAAATTGAAAAATTTCTACAAAAATCTACTCATTTCCTAAATTTTATACAAGTGTAGAATCTATATATTTTTTTTCTTTTTTAGTTAAAATATAATTATTCTTAAATCAGCAAACATTTGTTTACAGCTTGCCAGTAAACTGTTTGGGCAACCCTCGTAGACTTCAATTCTAGCGTTAGAACTCTTGTCAATTTGTAAAGCGGCAAACATCAAAAAAAGTTGTTTCATTTTTTGTTGTTGTTTTTTTGGTTTTGGTTTCTTGCGTTTCGTTTGGCAAGGGGGAAGACCCCCGCAATCTCAGCACACACATCACACCCCTCTCCCAACCGCTCTCCTTAACCAACTCACAACGCTTCTTACCTCAGTTGTTGCGTGTATTGTCGAAGCAGCTTTGACAGGCAGCAATCAAAACGGCAGCGATAGCAAAACGAAGAGAGTTTTCAAGAAAATAACAACCAAAACTAGGAGAGCAACAACAACAACAACAACTCCGAAAGCAACAACAAATGAGAGCAACTTAAGCTTAAGGCTGCATCTTATAGCCATGGCTTAAAGCACTGCTGGCCAAGCTTATTCAGCTACCGTTATTTTAGCCGCTGCTCAAGTTCAATTCACAACGAACTTGCTCAACAACTGACCAAGCTGTCTATGTGTGTGTATAGTGTGTGTGTGTGTGTGTGTGTGTGTGTGTGTGTGTGTGTGAGTAGTACACCTATGTGTGTGTATATAATTGTTCTTGCCTCGTTTCATAGGCCTCCACTCAAATTGTCCATGTCATTTGCATTTTGTCTGCAAATTGTCGTTGCTAGCGGCAACAGCAACAGCGACAACGACTATGCGACTGCGACGTCAGCAGCGACTGCGACTGCGACTGCGACTGTGACTGCGACAGCGGCACAACTTCAAAGCCAAAATAAACATTGATTGAAGATTTCTTTACGATTTCTGAATGGTTATTTATGCAAAGACAGCGGCGCAGACAGGCGGACACAATTGACAGACTGACACACTGAGACACTAAAATCGTTGCCTTTGACTTGGTTTCTTATTGCTATTGTTGTTGTCGTAATAGTTGTTGTTGTTGTTGTCGGCACGCGTTTTGTTGTTGTATTGTTTGTATCATTTACAAATTGCTGGAAAATAGCGTAAAATCAAAACAGCAAATCGCCGCTGCTCAATTTGATTGATGTGCAGAAGCGACCTTAAGTTCAAAGCCAAGAACAACAGCAACAGCAACAACAACAACAACAACACTGATTACCACACGTCTACGGCCATGACAATGTGAAATTTGTTGAAATTTGTGGGAACCACGAGGCGTATGATTAATTTCCAGATTTGTGTGTAATAATAAAGCCACAATGTTTGTCTAAATGCTTAGCTCTATGGCTCTCCCTCTCGCCCTCTCTCTCTCGCCCTCTCACTCTCTCTCTCTCTCTTTGCTCTCTAAAGCGTGCGGCAAACAAACAACAACAACAACAACAAAAAACGTAACGAAATGCGCGGCAAAAATTTCTTTGATCTTATCGCAAAGCTTCTTGCCCGCATTTTGATCAAAGCAAGTTTTTCCGCCAAAATACAAAGGCAACAACAATAATAACAATAACAGAAAACCACAGCAGCATGACAGAGAGAGAGAGGCAGCAAGAAAGAGAGAGAGAGAGGGAGAGAGAGAGAGAGAGATAGAGAGGAAGAGAGAGCAAACGCGCACGTTGTTATTACGTTGACAACAACAAAAAGTTGTGAATGAGTTTGAGAGCAGCAGGCGACAAAAGAGCGACACAGAGCGAGAGAGAGTGGCAGAGCGAGTAAAAGAGAGCGGCTAAGCGTAGACAAAGGTTAGTTGCCTCTCTCGCTCCCTCTCTCCGCCCCACCCTCGCTTTGCAAAGCCAACATAGTTATAGATTTTATCAGCAGATTATTTCAAGTGCATTCGCTGCAGTTGTGACGTCACAAGTTTTCTTATCGTTTATTAATTGTTTACTTTGTTCTCTCTTTTACGCTCTCCGTAGACGTCGACGCTAGCGACGCTGTCCCTTTCGCTGTCAGCACTGCTGCTACTGCTGTTGCTCAGTGTACTGCCGTCGCACGCCGGCAGCAACAGCATACACAGCAGCAACAACAGTAAGAACGACAGCGACAACAACTTGGGCGCTTTGGGTGTGACAGCAACACAACTGCAGCTGGAGTTGGAGCTGGAGCACGAGCAGGCAGAGGCAGAGGCTGAAGCAGAGGCCGAAGCAGAGACCAATGCCAATTCGCTGCCTTTGGACGCCAGCAGCAGCAGCAGCAACAGCAACACAAACAACAACAACAACAATCATCTGATACAGCGCAAGTATATGGTGATGCACAAAGCTGTTGGTGCTGACAAGAACAAGGATCACAGTCGATCCTTAAAGCGGGTGTCTCTAACCAACAACAACATCACCTGCAATGACGGCAGCCACGCGGGTTTCTACCTGCGCAAGAATCCAAACTCCAAGAAGTGGATCGTGTTCCTCGAGGGCGGTTGGCACTGCTATGACAATCGATCGTGTAGGGCGCGTTGGCTGCGTTTAAGGCATCTCATGACCAGCTCCCAGTGGCCAGAGACCAAAGATGGTAAGTTGGGAATCATCTACCATCATCTGTTACCCTTTATCTAACCCTCCTTTCCCCCTCTCCCCCTCTTAGCTGGTGGCATACTCTCTCCCCACGCCGATGAGAATCCCTACTGGCACAATGCGAATCATGTGCTAGTGCCCTACTGCAGCAGCGACTCCTGGTCGGGCACACGCATCGAGCCGGCTTCCAAGGACCGTGAGTTCAATTGGCGCTTCATGGGTGCCCTGATCCTACGCCAGGTGATTGCCGATCTAATCCCACTGGGTCTGGGACGCATTGCTGGCGGGGAACTGCTGTTGGTGGGCTCCTCTGCCGGCGGTTTGGGTGTCATGCTCAATCTGGATCGTGTGCGTGACTTTCTGGTCAATGAACGCAAGCTGCAGGTGACGGTGCGTGGTGTCAGTGATTCGGGTTGGTTCCTGGACCGCGAACCCTATACACCCGCTGCGGTGGCCTCCAGTGAAGCAGTGCGTCTGGGCTGGAAACTCTGGCAGGGTTTGCTGCCGGAGGATTGCACCAGAGCGCATCCCAGCGAGCCCTGGCGCTGCTACTTTGGCTATCGCCTGTATCCCACGCTCAAAAGTAAGTTAATACACTGAGAGAAAAATGTAGTGAATTTACTAAAGTTGTTTCTTCAACCCTTTGCAGCTCCTCTCTTTGTCTTCCAGTGGCTCTTCGACGAGGCACAGATGCGAGCGGACAATGTGGGTGCTCCTGTGACGCCTCAGCAGTGGAACTACATACACGACATGGGCGGGGCACTGCGCTCCTCGCTGGACAACGTGAGTGCGGTGTTTGCACCCAGCTGCATTGGACATGCGGTGCTATCAAAACGGGATTGGGTCAACATCAAGATCGATGACATTTCACTGCCGGCAGCGCTGCGCTGCTGGGAGCACTCGACGCGGCAGCGACGCAAGCGACACGACAAACTAAAGCGTTCCACGGAGCCAACCACAATGGTACAACAGGCTCATCCTCATGCCCACTCTCACTCCCATTCTCTTCCTCATCCCCATCCCAATGCCAATAACCAAAGACATCAGCGACATCGGCAACGCCTGCAGAAGCTCAACAACGTCGCGCAGACGTCGACGGCGACAGCAACGCAAGCGCAGCGCAAACACAATCATTTGAGCAAGGAGCAGCGCGAGGAACGCAAGCGTCGACGTCAGGAACGTCAGCGACGCAAGCAGCGACGTCGCCAGCAGCAGCTGCAGCGCAAGCGCGAAAACGAAGCAGGAGCCAACAACAAAAACAACAACAACAACAAGCAGAGACGTCGCCCACCGCTGACTGCAGAGCAGCAGCTAGAACGCAAGCAGCAACGTCAGCAGCGACGCCGCAAGCTCCTGCAGCAGCAGCAGCAGAAGGAACTGCAGCAGGAGCAGCCCAGCGAGGAGCCACAAAAACGTCGTGCCTCCAACAGCGCCTCCAAGCAGAAGACGCGGCAACGCGTACCGCGTGTTCCGGAGAAGTGCAGCCTGCGTCTGCTCGAGCGCTGCAGCTGGCCGCAGTGCAATCACTCCTGTCCCTCGCTTACCAATCCGCTCACCGGTGAGGAGATGCGCTTCCTGGAGCTGCTCACCTCCTTCGGCCTGGACATTGAGGCAGTTGCGGCGGCTTTGGGCGTAGACATGCATACGCTTAACAATATGGAGCGCACGGAATTGGTGAATCTGCTGACGCAGCAGGTGAGCTGAATGAGCGGCAGCGTAAACGGAACCGGAACCGGAAACGGAAGTGGATTAAAGACAGCGGAAATGTAGCTGCTAAACACTGTAAATATTTGGCCTGTATATAGATATAGCCATAGACTGTATAGCCAACCTCCCTAGCCTTACCCCTCCCTAGCCTTACCCCTCCCTCTACCCTCTACTCCCCTACGCCCTCTACGCCCACGCCCATGCCCACTCTTTGTACATAATTCATATATCTACAAATCGGAGCAAATCCAATTCCTAAGCAAACCAAGCAAAAGACATGCGCATTGAACCCAGTAATTAAGCAGAATTTATTTATACACACGCACTACACACCCATAAACACACACACACACACACACAAACCTACTCGTCTAGAAATTCGTAATTCGTTAACGTATACGTAATTTAAAGAAAATTCATTCGCATCAAATTTTCTGCGCAGAAAACGAGAAACTAACACAAATGCAACCAACAAGACTGTTTTTTATGTTTTTTTTTTTGTGGACAACTAGCTTAGTTAATTTAATTAATTTATAATTCATTTAATTAAGAACAGAAGCTGTATATTTTATATAATTTTTTAAATTAAATCATTGCCCGCAGTTAAAAGCAGAAATTAAACTGAAATTATCGAAATGAAAGACATGAAATGAAATTGTTAATGACAATTTGACAATTTGAATTAATTATTAATTTACCTACCTCAAGAAATTAATTAAACAGCTGCCTAGAACACCAATTGCGTACCTGTGCAAATTAAATCAAATAAAAACTAATTAAACTATTTATTTATATATTTTTATCTTAAACATTTGCAATGATTGCATTCCGTTCAAAATAATCGTACTTAAAAATAAAACAAAAACCTTATTAATTAATTAAGCCACTAAATCGAAGCGAACGAACAACTCGAATACATTTTATAATTAATAATATTTAGTTTGTAATTGTACATAGAATTCAACAGACTTAGTACTTAATCACAGCTTAATTAAATTTAGTTAATCAATCAAACAAATTACAATCAACTTTTAATTTTGTAATTTAGCATGTACAGAAACTGGTTAAAGATTAGCTTAAGAATTGTTGTGCTTAAATTATTCCTAAGCTAGAACTCTAAGATGAAGAAAGCAAAACAAAATGAAGACGATGATAAAGATGAAGATAAAGATGAAGAAGACATGCTAACGATGGTTTAAGCTAATATCATAATTAACTTTTGATTGAAAATAGCAAAACGAACGAAAAACCATCTGAAAACAGACAACAAAACAAATAAAATCATTTAAATATTTCTATTTAAAAATTAATTACTGTTTTATTTTATTTATTTATATCACATTTAAACTACCATCCTAAAAGTAGGCAACAAAAATTTTCATTCAAAAATCAGTGTGAAAAGCGCCCAAAATCACAAAATGCTCTGTATCCTGGCCATTTACAGGACGATTTGAATGTCCTTTGGCCAGTCGATAGTCCTCGTCGAGACTTATCGTTGGACACAAGGATCGCTAGGATACGACAGGATACAGCCGAGTTAGAGCCAATTATTGTGTTTTCGAAAATGTCCTGCAAACTTGGCCATTTTAAGGATTTTCGTCCTTTGGGCCACGTCATCAGATTGAACACCATTAGGACTATTTGTGTGCCAAAGAACTTCGCGATAGTCCTTCAAACGGCCGAGATATTGTGCAATTAAGGATTTTTGGCCAACTTTTATGAGCTTCCCCCTTGGAAAATTGCCGAAAAATTGATGGAAAATTTTCGGAAAAATTTTGAAAATCTTTGAATGCCAATCGATAGTCCTTCAAATTGTGAGCTTAGAAAAGTATGTCCTTTTTGATTTCCGCAGGACATCGAGCTGTAAGCGATAAAAACAAATGTCCTTTTAAGGGAAATTTGCTCTATTTTGGTTAAATCTGGACGGATTTTGGAAATTGTTGGTGTACTTGATTAATAAGCATAAACTCTATCTAATTGGCGTTCAAGGATCTTGGCTCACCTAAGGATCATCAAAATTACCAAATGGAATATATCAACAGTAAATAGGCGATAACTCCTGAACTTCTTTTCGAATTAAATTTGGCCAGTTAAGAGTCAATGTACTTCACTGAACACAGGATACGTCAGGATGCCACAAGATATCGCTGAGCTATAAGCTATTTTTACAGGATTATGGTGGGGATCTGAAATCATCATTTTTACAATAAAAAACATCCAGCTATTTGAATTTCCGCAGGTCGGCATAATTCTACCCACCCACCCGACCGCACTTAATTCAAAAGAACCGCCTATTGTAACAGAATGGCAGCACTGGCTCTGTTATACTCAAAATGGAATGTTAAGCTTTGGTTATGTTATGCTCAAAATGGCACTGTTGTACTCAAAATGGCAGTGTTGTCATAAAAATCCCACTATTGTAGGGAAAATGTTATACTCAAAATGGCACTGTTGTACTCAAAATGGCAGTGTTGTCATAAAATCCCACTATTGTCGGGAATATGTTATACTCAAAATGGCACTGTTGTCCTGAAAATCCCACTATTGAAAAATACGTTAGATTTAAATTTAATTTAAATTTTTTGCATTGCGACCTTCTTTTATTTCTGTTCGCCTGTTACTTCAGCTGAAATTTCTTCGGTTCAAAGCTTGCAAATACAGATCGCAGCATTTTTTTTCTTCTTCTTCGACTCCCCAAATAAAAAATACGTTAAATTTAAGTTTTGAATTCTTTTTATTCTTAAAATCATATTCTTAATCGTAACAGTTTTAGTTTCTATTATAATTCTTTACATAGTAAATAAGCTGTATTTATTCATATACTTAACATAACTTATTATTATTATTATTATTAATATTTTAAGAATTTTAACTTATTTATGAATAATAAATTATGATTAGCCTGCGCGAAGATTAACCTGAAAGTAAAAAGAGAATATATTTATTAGTTCGTGTATTTAAGAAGTTGGTTTTTACTATGTATTGCTTCTACGATCTACTATAAGTTCTGTTTGACTGGAATTACAGCTGGAATATAGAAATTTCTTGTTGAGTTTTAAGGTGAAAGTTTCCAATTTTTTATATATTTGCATGCTAACCATACTAACTTTTGTACTATAACCTTCCTGGCGAGAGAGTGTCTTCTCATTCGTCTAATATTTTGACACTCTCTGCACTCATTGGACTTAATTGAATGAGACTTAATCGACTTAGCTCACTATGAAGATTGAGATTTTGCTCAATTCTTGAGAGTTTAGTGGATACTAGCGGGGGTAGCGGGGCTATGCGGTGGCGCAGTGAGACACAATTTCTCCTACGTTTATAATCAATTTCAATTCAGAACTAGAAGTCAAACAATCAACACATGCGACAAACAGAAGCAAACTTGAAGCTCAGTTCAAGAGCAGAAGTGAAAAGTTTATAAATAAATGTGGAAATTACTGTTATTATTACTGCAGTGTCACCTGCTTGTGTCACCGCTTTCAGGTGAGTATTTAGTAGCACAAGATAACTAAGTACTAAAACAGTTTTTTAAGCCAATTGTCCCATCTACTTGACCATTGGACTGACTGGAAAAACACTCAATGATGCCTGTCTGGAGATCAATTGGGGACCGGATTGCTTTGAGCCACCTGAGTGGATTGGTATTTACCGTGAGGATCCTTCCGTCTCCAATTTGGCTCCGGAAGTGCACATCTCGGGCATACAGAACAGCACGGGCAAACGGCAGACGCCATTTAAGCTGAGGAAACTGTACTTTCCAGGCGGTTGGGATCGTCAGGAGGCGGAGAAGTCCACATCCGCCACCAGGTACACTAGAGGCAAGTGTTTGCCCTTCTATGCGGCCAGTTACAATGGCACCGAGCTGCTGACCATCGATTGTCTGAAAATTCAACCCAATTGGCTGGAAAATCTTAAAGACGATTCTCGCATGCCCCTCAAGCGTCTCTTTCTGCCTGGAACCCATGCCTCGGGAGCTTATTTGAGCAACTACAGCAAAAGCAAGTCGCTGCTGGCAAAGGACTATCTGGCAGCGCAGTATGTTGATGTCTGGTCCCAACTGGTCTTTGGCATACGGTATCTGGACCTGAGCTTGGGGTGAGTTGGGTACAGCTTTATAGCTTTTTAGCTTTTTAAGTTATAGCTCTTTTAAATAGACATGCCCTAGGGGCGCCTTAAAGTAGGCAATAGTTTTTAAAACCTATATAATTTTGCATAAGAAATGTTGCGTCATGTGGTAAGTATCTAAATATTTGTTATTTCCGTGTTACAGATACAAAAACACGGATCCTTCGGGCGGAAAAACCGAAGCGGATAAATTCTGGATAGTGAACGAGAACATGTTCATAAATCCCTTGATAACGGTACTGCGCGATGTGCGTAAGTTTCTTGAGCTGTCGAAAGAGGTGGTTGTGCTGGACTTTAGTTCGTTCCCTATTGGATTCTACAAACATCCAGAGGTTTACAGCAGTCTCTATAAGCTTATAGTCCAGGAACTCGGGCACTTGGCCTATGAACGGAATGTGACCAATAATGAGTATTGTGCCGATCGGAGTTACGAGGAATTGCGTTTGGTGGGAGGACAGGTGCTGATTCTGTTTCCCACCCAGGAACTTCCGCATCCTGAAAACGGTAAGTGCACCTTACGCTGACTTTACTGTACTTCAAATTTGTTGTGTTCCCCCCTTAGAATCTGTACTTCTGTGCACTCCATGGAAGCGCTTTAGCACCAGCTACATGAACAGCTCACAGACTTTGGACTATATGCGTCTATTGTTCAGCAAGAAACCCGACTCACCTGTACAGGACGAAGGATGGATCTTCCATGCCGTCAAAAGCATCGAACAGTCGCTAAATAACAACAAACTTCAATCGGCCAAGGAACGAGCCGCACTGATTAATCCCAAGATTAAACTATGGCTCAGTGGTCCATGGGGATACAATGCCAATATCGTGGCCATGGATTATTTCAGTAACACCAATCTAGTGGATTTGGCCATTCATGTTAATGGCTATAAGGCTTTCCTTGCGGCCAATGAGAAGTTTTTCAAGCTAGATATCCACACTCCACTGTCGAAGAAGGGAAAACTCTTTTCCTAGGCCTAAACCCAGAGTTGTTCCCATCTACGCTGAAAGGAGTAATTATTAATGAATTAGAAACCTGTAGTTATTCAAAGAACATTCTTTAATTAATATTTTATATTATAGTCACTCAACCGACTTTGCACTCAACCGATTTTATTCATGATTTGACAATTAAATTGATTACATATTATATTTTATATATATTTTTTTAACTAAGACTTCCAGAAGAGATATTTTTATACTCTCTGCTCTCTTCGCACTTAATTGAATGAGACTTAACCGACTTAGCTCACTATGAAGATTGAGATATTGCTCAATTTTTGCTGCTTGCAAAAAGTTCAGTGTGTTTGCACTGCGTTGACTGCTTGAATCGTATACGACTTGTTACGCTTAGCAGCACAAGCTACAGCCAGTGCACGAACCACACGCTTCTATTATTCGTTAAGCTAACTGCTTGCCGTAGGTAAGTAGGATTTTCTACTAGCCAATACATAAACCTCATGTGTACTGCCTTTTTTTTTGTCGACTGGGTAGATACCCTGTAAACCGAAAGACAGAACTTTTCGTATGTGGGACAAATCTAATTGCAATGACACATTTTATCTGTTTAACAACATGACAACACTTGGTTCTCAATGCAATACTTTTGTCGGAACTGCCGATTACGTAATTACTCAGAGGTTGAACTCACTCGACTATAAACAGATTCGAAAACAGAATTAGATACCACCAAATGCGTTGAGAGTATGACGAACAATACAACTATTTTGTGTAGCAAACAAATTAAAGTTTATTTCTGTTAGCTCAGAAATATAAATGAAGCTTTCGTAATTTAAATAAAATTGTGCAATAAATCGTCTGTAATATAGGTTAAATTTAAAAATGGAATTCTCACAGCACAATTTATATGAATATATATGTATATAATCGATAAATATACGCCTGTGAGATCATATACAGCTGTCTACATTTAAATAATCAATTCGTCATAGTCAACCAATTTCGCTGTCATTTCTGCTGCAATTAAGACTGTCGCTAAATATAGTAAGGCGATCTAAACTCGATATATATACTATATATATATATACCACGTAGACAAATTAAAAAGTTTTATAACAACCTTGGGTAGCTGTCAGTTTTGCATATAAAATGATATATATATATATTTTCAGAGATACTCGTTTTAATGGTTAATTAAAAGTCGCACGCAACTTAAGGTCAGGAGAGACAAACTGGAGCACTGATTAGCATAGCATCAAGGTATTTCAATTGATTTGAGTTAAGCTGAGAATTCAGAGAATGCTGAGAATTCTCAGCATTTCAGTTATACTCACACGACTTATGAAATATTAAAACAATTGGTCATCTTATTAAATAATTAATGTTGATTCAAGTTTCAGTTGCTTCAATCGACTGTTATCGGTTATCGAAAGGTTTCTATAGTAACTGCTTTCATTACCGTCGGTAAGCAGTGCTTACTTGGCTTAGAGTACGTCAGCGGATTTCTATAGTGACTGCTTTCATTACCGACGGTAAGCAGTGCTTACTTGGCTTAGACTACGTCACCGGATTTCTATAGTGACTGCTTTCATTACCGTCGGTAAGCAGTGCTTACTTTTCTTAGAGTACGTAACCGGATCTTTTGGAAAAATGTGGAAATTCTTTATGACTAGACTATGTCAACTCACAACTTACCCCACAGAGTTACCCAAGAGATGATAATATGATGATGATGATGATGATGATGATGCATTGCAAAGTGCAGTTGATTGAACTTTGCCTTTTTAGGGCGTGTACACAGTGAATAATCTCGGCAACACTCGATAACAGACACAACTGGAGCGAATTAACGACCGATAACATGAAACAAAGACCTGAGAACAAGAAAGTACTTGCTAATTGAGAAACATGATCTTTTCCTTTGTTTTAAGCCGAAAATAATCTAAAAACGAAAAACTTTATCTTTAAAATATTAAACAAAGACCAGAGTTAAAACAAGCCATTAAATTAGTTAGTCAATCTACGCATTTTTGATAAAATTTTTGTTTTAAAAACAAAGGAAAGTCTGCAAAACCAAAGTTATATATAAGAAATTGTTGATAAGTTAATTTGTGGTGAAAACCAGCAGAAAAGTTACTGTAGAGTGAACCAAACTGCAGAAACCCTGTACTTGTTGACACCTCTAACAATATACCAACTAAGTAGACCTTTAATTTTCTAAGTACAGGGTCTAAAAACCACTGGCACACTTATTTAAGCCCAAATCACATTACATAATCTGCTGTGGTTAGTTATAGTATAATAATAAGTCTCTATGACGTTAGTTCCATGGGGATTTCTAAACTTCTCCAAACCACAACATTTTCTAAAGTTATCGAATAGTTTTAAGAATCGTTTTAGACAAATTGAAATGTAGAAAACTTGTCACTGCTGAAAACAGAAAAGTTTGGAGTGTTACGCAGGTCTGACAACGATATTTCTAAGTAAAACAACAACTAATCACAAAGCAACGAATATTCGATTACTTTTATCAACGTGTCCATAGATTAGAAACCGGGAAACTGAGTAAGACCCATTCAAGTGCTGCTAGTCTTACATGTGGGCGCCAACAACCTGTCCTCTTTGTCGGTAAATCTGGTAATTACCCCTCCCTAGGGGTATGCAAATAATACCCATTTCCGATCGAGTCGTATATGGTAACTAGTCTGGGAATAATAATACTTGTTCTAAGTGCATTTTTATAGAAAGTTTGTTTTTTATTGGGATTAGAGCTAGATGATCTCATCCTAAATACGTATATTTTATATAATCATAATCATAATGATAATCAGTAATTTATAGTAATATATATATATTAATTATTAATGTTTTTATTAGTTTTATATATTGTGAAATCATTATCGTTTTTCTTTAACGTGAATTTAAATCAGGTATAAACCTATAAATAGTTTTTTGTTACAGTATTTACGTTAAGTTTATACAAACTATTTTTATAGATTATATTAAATTTAAATTTAAATTTTATTTGTTTTCTTATTTGTTTAACGGCCAGCTAGAAGCCCAGTTAACCCAGGTAGCCCAGGTGTTCCAAGGTGTCCAGCTGGCCGTTACATCCGAGGAGGGCAGGGCGAAGGTGCAGTTAGGTTGGTGGAAGGTGAGACAGATGAGGCGACTGGTGACAGTTTTGTTATATTACATGGTCCAGATGAAGCCTCCTCGCTGCTGCTGGTCTCGTTCGTATCGTATGTGGATTGGATGCCCATGTTTAGGAAAAATATACACGCATGACATCGGTGAAGGGTTTGCGGCAAAGTGGACACTTGGTCACTGAGGAGGCACATTGGGCACAGGCCACCACATGGCCGCAGGGCAGAAAAGCCGTATTGTATTCGGCGCCATAGCAGATCTTGCACATCTTCTCCTCTGGTATCGAGCCAGCACCGCCAGCGGATACCGATCTGACCACTGGTGCCACATCTGTGGGTGGCACATCGATGGCCGACGATTCGCTGGCGACCAATGGAGCCACTGCAGCGGTGGCTACAACGGGAGCAGACAATGTGAAGGTGCTGCTGCTGCTGCTGGTGCTGGTAGCGACTTTGCTGGTCTCTCCATGCGCTGGCTTTGATTTCACTGCCTCCGCCGCTTCCGCCTCTGCTGCCGCCTGCTCTTGGTCTTGCGCCGCTTGGGCAGCAGCCACAGCATCGATGTACACCTGACCCTTGATCAGCTTCAGGAAACGACAGTGGCTCAGCCAGAGAGCATGCTGCTCCCATGGCTCGTCGTTGTCGGCCCAATCCTTGAGTCCGCCACCGCAGCTGAAGCATCGTACACGATCCCCAACGTTTGTGTAGAAGAAACCCGCCTGGGCGAGCTGATGTGGCTTCTGTTTCATGTGACGCGGCCAATCCGCAAAACTGCGCAGACGCGCTGCCTCGATGGCATACTCGGGATACTCGGGACAGTAGTTTCGTGTTTGACTGTTTCCAGTTGGTTGACCGCAGGGTCCGTTGCTGCTCATCACCGGCAGCGAATGAGCAGCTGTTAACAGTGGTAATCCCGGCGAGAATGCCAGACCAGGTGTTTGTAAATTCATTGAACGACCCTCGGAATAGGCATCTGGACGTACCTCCAAAGTTGTTGTGTCATTGGAGCCACAGATGTCATAGCTAACCGGTGGCAGGATACGCTCGAGTGCATCAGGATTAATGGGTACATTATTCGTGGTGCGTCGGCGCAACAAGGGGCAATTGGTGGACCAACGTAGATGCTCAGTAACGGGATGATCACCGCGCTCCCAACGACCGATTTCCACCTCACAGAAATAGCATTTAACCTTATCCTCCATGTTGGTAAAGAACATTCCTGTCATGGCCAGCTCCTTTTTGTCCATGAACACAACACTCCATCCCTCATAGGTCCTCAACCTTTCGTCCTCCCGATGATATTTATCATTCATTCTGTTCACAGTGCACGGCTTAAAGATCTGCTGCTGTGTATTATTGGTACTATTATCGACCTGATCCACCAGATCAGATACCTGTAGGGCATTCAGGGTTGCTGCTGTTGTTGCTGCTGCTGCTGCTGCTGCTGCTGTTGTTGCTGTTGTTGTCCTACAAGGTGGCATATACCTTGATTGCGTTGCTACATTTGCCATTTTGAAGATTTGTTTTTTAGTATTTTTGTTGCTTGTTCACGTTTATCAAACTGCAAATATTGAAACAAAATAAAGATAACATTATCACTCTGATAACAAATAAAACAGGTGTGTGTATGTGTGTGTGGATTACTTTTATGTCCTAGGCGGCACTACGCAGTCCCCAATAATTTTATTTTTTCTTCTTCTTATTATACACTCTCCTCGACAAACGCGTGCCACCATAGCTGCACCTCAACTGAAGCAATCTTCAGTTTTTCTAGCTATATCAGCTTTTTACACTCACCAACACATAAAGAGAGAGTCACCCACTCAATAGCCGATAAGGGGTCCAAACCACATGGTTTATTTATGAAACCAGTCGAGAATAGTATAGAATATAGTACTAAAACATAGAGCCAGTAGCAGAGTATGCTCTGTACTACTTGTAGTACTTCTCTTTATATCAAAACAAGTACTACTTAGTTTCGATTTTATCACAAAAGCTCTCTTTTGAAAGCTTTTACTGCAATGCAGAGCTTTTCATACATTAAATATGTGCACACGACATTCTTATATACAGAATAGATAATTTTTTAATTAACGCAACCACTCACATTTCACCTGTTTGCGATTTTCAAGTCTGACGCAATATTTATTCGCACTAATTAGTTGCACTTTATCAGTTTTATAAATAATAAATTATTTCTAGAGTCTAGATTAAATTCCTGATGTCACAACTCTTGTGATCGAATGCAACGCAAAGCAGTTCAAGCAACTGAGCAAACTTGAAGCATCCCTTCAAGCGCAGGAAGTCTGCACAAGTGTCATCTCGCTCGCACATAACAGACAGGCATTCAAGGATAGAGAGCCAAAGCAACGGGGTTGATTTACGCTGTCATTCTCGTTCACTCTCTCTCTCTCTCTCGCTCGTAGTTTTTGGCCAGCGTAAGCGTGAGTACGCAAAAACCTTTACAACCTCGAGTGGAATGCACTGCGTCGATGCGTGGCAAGCAGTAGATGGGGAGTGGGTGGTAAAGCAGTGAACCAGCATCATGGAGATTGTTAGAAGCAGAAACACAGCTGGTCGCACAGTTAGAAGCGTTGCACACACACACAAGCATACGCCTCTCCTAAACACACACACACACCTACACGAATACATGCATACATTTTTGTGCATGGTTTGTGGGTGAGTGTGGAATGGCGCCAGACGGCGGCGGCTACGACGATTGATAAGCTATAACAACAGTTGACTCATTAAATATATTTTTTTTTCTGTATTTCTGGGAAATTTGCATGAAAACCAGCCGGAATATGACGCAAGTAGTTCTACTATTATACAAACAGAAATAAGTACTTCAACTGATATCAAGACATTACAAATAGTTAATCTAACACTACAAATAACAATGAAAGAGAGCTCTCGCTCTTTAGCACGCTTTGAAACAAAGCGCCAGCTAAAAGTCAAGAATTGCACACAGTCACAATAGTCATACGTGATAGTTGCAAACAATAAATGCACAACAATAATATAAATATTTATGAAAAGAAAAATCCGCATAATCAGTTCAACTGCTGACAATATATTTATTTCCCGACATTTTTGAAAGCAATCGATAAATATACAGTATATACATACTACATACACACACATACACATGCATCGAAAGCATTATCGATAAGTTTAACTTATGCCATCGGCGTTAAACGGTTTTGGTGGTCTCTTTTTATGTTGTTGTTTTTTCTTTCATGTGCAGCCACCAAAGAGATTGTAAGCAGTTTTTCGACATTTACTTCTTTGCCAAAGCAGGAGGCGGAAGGCAGCAGGCGGAAGGCAGCAGGCGGGAGGAGGCGCAAACAGCAAACACGAACGAACACTGCGCCGTGTCGGGACGATGTTGTGTTCAAAGTCCAAATTTCAAGCCAAAGCCAAGCTACAAACCAGCCAAACTCGCCAAACAATTGCAGCTCTCGACGGGGCAACGACTACTGCGACAGTATGGAGTTATAGAGGGGAAGAGGTGGGCTGCTGCCAGGGGCTGGCAGTACCATGCACTCGTGTACTCGTGCAGGCAGCTAGCCAGCCGAATGCGACGGCGACTGTGAGAAAGTTTTAATGGAATGCAGTCAAACTGCTTGGCAGCCGCAAGCAGCAGCCCCACAGCATAAAAAAGCAGTGCAGCATAAATGCAGTGACGATGGCTGTGCGTTGTCGGCCAATGTGTGCGACTGCGATAGCAATAGACACCAAAAACCATCAATGGAAAAACAACTATGCACGTACACACAACACACACACAGGCGCTCATACACAGACAGTAAGCTCCATACAGGCACACACTGCTGCGCTGGGTGCAAAGAAAGAGTGCAAAAAAAGGCGCACACACCAAATGCAAAATATAACAGCAACAAAAAATAAAGCAACAACAAAAGCAATTGTAAATTACAAATGTCCGACGCTCTGATGGGGTTGCTGCGCCCGCTCCAAAGTCGAGGCAGAGATTGCGCATTGTTTTTGAAGTGGAGCAACAACAGCATCAGCAGGCAGCAGCTTTAGATTGTGAGCAGAGCAGACAAAGATGATAGCTTCGAGATGCTGAAGTTACAGTTCTTCTTCTTCTCCGCCTTCCTCTTGCTGCTACTGCTTTGCTTCAATTGCACATGCACCGTTTTTGTGTTTTTGCTTTTTTTTGCCAAGTACAAAGTGCAGAAGCTTGCAATTACAGCTGCATTGGTGCTGCTGCTGCTTCAGTTGTTGTCGTTGAGGAATGCATGCCCATTAACAATTGTAATGTAAACGCTTTGGCATTTTATTTTAATGTATTTTGCTTTTAGCAGGAAACTCAAGAGCTAGCAAAAGTTCAATGCAGTGCTGCCAGATGTCAAAAATTTGCATTAATCGAGTATGGAAACACTTACCAGGGCTGCACTATTGAACTCAATTAAATACTGTATCGATTAACTTTTCTAACTTTAAAATGTTAAGTTAACGCGGAAAAAAGAAATTAAATAAATTCCAAAAGTCTATGTGACTTATCACAGCAACAAATGTGAACTGACAAGGTAGAAGCATATATATTCCAAAGGCCCTCCCGGGTGCATGAATGACATGAGAACCCAGAAAATACCAAAGTGGAAAGACACACACACACACACACTCATACGCATACACACAAATGCATGTGGCAGAGTGCAAAGCAAAGAAAAAAATCATAATCAAAGCCAGACAGACAAGCAACACACAACACAGCCCAGGAGGCAAGGCAACAAACAGAGAGCATACACATACAAGTAAAAGACCAAAGCGCCCCATGCGGCAAACCAGCGAACCTAACGAGGCGCGCATTGGAATGCAGTCCAACAACTTTTCTACAAAACTCCGCCGCGCCACGCAAAATCCAAACAAACCAACAGAAACAGCAACAACAACAAGAATAACTGACAACTGACTGGAGTTGCTAGTTGGCTAGGCTGGTTTTTCCGATTGGAAACCAACCTAAACTATAAAGCTGGGCTCACGGGTTTAGATTGGAGTTTCAATGCTGTGTGTTGTAAGTGAAGGTAACCACAGCTAGCAAAGGTCTCTACTCCATTTGTGAGTGTGTGTCTGTGTGAGTGTGTTTGTAACCTCAACGCTACGAGACTGTGGGAAACTATTATAAACACTTTACCATTCTTTTTTCTGTTGTTGTTGCTGCTGCTGTCTTCTAAACCGAGATTGGAATGCGGTGATACCAGATACGAGTGGAGCAACATAAAGCAGCAAGAGGGATTTAAAGATAGGGAGCGAGAAAGGGACAGAGCTCGTGAGAGAGAGCGAGCGAGGAACAAGCATGAGTCGTCGTCGTCACGGAGAACTTGAAGGAGTGGAGAAGGACATGGGGGGAGGTGAAGAAGGAAGGGGACGACTGCTTGCTTTGCTGTAAAATAAGCAGCAAAAGCAAAAACAACAAAAACATACACAAAGAACATACACATTCCTCTTCTCTCAGCATGCGAGTGTGCGTTAGTATAAGTGCGTGTCTCTGTATGCGTGTGCTGTGTGTCCTTCCAAGAAATGCAGCAACAACAACAACAACAATAAGAACAAGAACAAGAACGAACGAAAGAAACGACCGCCGACGACGACGTCGCCATCGATAATAATAATAATAAAATACCCAAGTCGAGGGAGGAGAAGCTGACGGATGCTGCGTGTGTCAGTGTGTGTGTGTGTGTGTGTGTGTGTGTGTACTTAAAGAATGCCCAACAAAGGGCAATATCATCGTAATCATAATAAATGCGACTGAGCCGCTCTCAAGCCGTTGCTGTAGAATGCATTAAGAGCGCAGCTCCAGCAACAACAACAACGCTGACACATCAGTCCATCCCTGTCGCTCTCTATTGAGCATTGATCGATTGCCCAAAAAAAAAAAAAACTAACGGCGGCTCAGTTCAAAGACCCAATCGCGACCGCGTTCTCAGCTGCGACGCCAGCATTTTCCAAAGAAAGAAAATTGTTCTCAAACCCAAAGTCAAGTCGTGCTCTGTCCTATTGTTGTTGTTGTTGTTTCTATCTTTCGGGCAGCATCTATGAGACTTGGAATGTGGGTACGCTCTCATGGAAACATACACACACACTCACACAGACTCGGGAGTCGCATTAAATGCGCCTCGTTAGTGTGTAGAATGGATGAAAGGTCGTTTTTCACGCGGCCAAGATTCAAAGGTCGTCTCGCATTCGAGATGATTCAGCCCAGAGAATTCCGGGAATTCCAAAGTAATTTTCCTACATCTTGTGTTCTTATTTTCTTTCTCTATTCTTTTTCTCTTTTAAGGGCCGCCTTTGGTTTGGTCCATGTCCACGTCCATATACTTATGCCCATTCATGCTGATTGCCGTCGCGTCTGCTGGCGATAACAATAGAATCTATGTATTTGAAATCTTCAGTTTCTTTTCTGTATCTATTTGGGAAACAGAACTGAAATTCTACTTTACTGAATTTCTGTACGTGAGAACCGTTTATTAAGCGAGTTATCTATCGTTTTATTGGTGAAAAGCGTGGAAAATCTTCTCAACATTCTTCAGTTGGCATTGTGTCTATAGTAGGAGTAAAGAAAATAATCGTAGGCGTTGTTTGTACCAGGCACCAGAAGGACCACCGGAGTCGGACCCTGGGTTCTCTGCCTCTCTTGGCTCTGTGTAGGCGTCGTCGGTTGTTATCCGAATGGGTGCGGGCTTTTGTTATAGCAATAACAATAAGTCGCTCAAGCTTTGCCAGAGAGCGCGACAACTTGAGCTCTGGAAAGCTTGAGTTGAGACTGAGACTGAGGCGGAGACAGAGACTGAGACTTTCTCTTTGTTGTTGTGTTTTTTTGTTATTTTTTCCTCTGCCTTCTCAGAAATGAGCGCAAAAGTTCAAAGCAATGAAGCATAAAAACTGCTGCTGCAAAAAAAGCAGCCAAAGTGAATATTGGCAACATTGCAAAATGCTGCTGACTTGGACTGAGTTTAATGTCGCTTTGGCCATGGTTTATGATGGAGTTTCACTATGCATGTGTATGTGCTTGTGTGTGTGTATTTGTGTTTCTTTTACTGAGTGAAACGCAGCGTACGCATGAGTGCACCACTTCCGTTGCTAAAACGGAAACGAGGAACAAAGAAAACAGCCCAACATTAATGTAAGTTTTTATATGAGTAGTGGATTGGGTTGGGTTGGGCTCGTCATCATGAGACTGGCTTCGAGCTGACTGTGGATTATGTGTAAGCGTAGAGGAAGTAGTATACACTCAAGTAAACATATTTCTGCATGTGTACATCGGATGTAGTAAAAAGCGTAGAGCAGGCAAAACGACGCGTCATCAACTAACGAACGCAATGTTTATTATTGTTATGAATGATGATCAAATGCAGAGAGGAAACGAAGAAGAGCAGACGAAGCAAGAATAACAACACAATTAATTTAATTAGAACGTGTGTCATAGCAGCTGGCTTTCGAAAATTTTGGGCTACATTGTTTTCAATACTATAGTCATCGGTTAAATATATAGACAAACAACTGCGCCAAAAATTGCGTAGTCCAAAAATTCCACTGAAAAACTGAAATACATAAAAGTCTGGCATTGTGTATATGGCAGGGGGGTCCAAACCTCCCCGCAGCTACCCTCGTCCACAAGTTTTAGAATGGGGAATGTTGTTTTTAAGCGCCAGCAGCAGCAGCAGCGTCTGATATCATTCACAGTAAGCACAGAGTTGCCATATGTACAAAATGATTTATTTAAATGCTCTCAAAATCCAATGTAAACACGATGTGTCATAAGCATTTAATTTTAATTATATACAAACAACACAATGTTAAATTCGGAGTGCTAAAATTTGTAATTTTGTAAACAATTTAATGCAAAAAACAAATTACAAATATTTAGCAACTCTGTAGCCGCCATCTTTTCGAAAACGACCTCTCGCTATCGTCTGCCGAACAAATGAGCGAACGAGAGAGCGAGAAAACGGGAACAACACAAAACAAATGTGGGTTTCCACCCGGCAAAATAGTCAAAATCGTTTTGCATTATATGTTTACATCAATAAAATAACAATTTTAATACAATTAACTGTGTCAAATTAATTATTAGCCTCATCTGACTAAATATAAATTATTATTCGTTTTTAAAACGATGATGTAAGCGCGTTTCATGTACATATTTAGCAAACCGATTTTGTAAGTTTTGTCAGTACACAAAATGCTCGATAGCGTTCGCTTGGTGGTGTGTGTGCTCGTGTGTGGTTTCATGTGTGAGTTTTAAGCTTTAATTAATGTACATTGTATGAACACATATGCATGTACAGACAAACATACATACATAGCATAAGAAAAAAACAACACAACAGCTTTGTGATGTCACGTTTTCGATTATTTTTGGGGTTATAACTAAAGTCATTTGAATTGAATGTATTTTAAACGTCGAAACTTTAGCTTACCTTGACAATTTTTCTCTTTTTGTTGAAAAATTCAAGTTTCCCCACCAGTTCTGCTTGATAATTTGATAAAATATTGTTGAGATTCGACACAGAAGTCTAATTTTTCTGCTTTTTTCTAGTAGCTGCCAACACACTTTTATTGATTTTCTTTTCTTTCCGAGCGACAAATTTGACGTTGACGACGGAAAACACAGAGACGAAGTGAACTAAAGACGCACACACCGTGTTCTGTATTTTTAATTGCTTTAGTTGCTTTTTAAAATATTTAACCAATATCACAAATTTAGATTGGGGTCGTTAAACCGAAATCAAAACATAATTTTTTTGTACTTTTTGTTGAAGCAATATTTTTTATATTATAAATGCATTAATTTAATTTTTTTAATGCAGTTAAGTTTCCGTATCCATAGCTTCTGTACTATTCGAGTTGCGAGACTGAACTGAAAAACGAAGCAACACGAAGCAGCGAAACAGCAGAAAACTGTAAGAGGCACAAACGCCGAGAAGCGACGACGAACGCAGATATGCTTGGCTTGTGTGTGTAAGCAGAAAGAGTGAGGGAAAAAGAGAGAAGCAAAGCAGATACAAAAGTGTATGTGTGTATGTATATACTTGTATATGTGTGCATGCCTGCTTGTACATAATACATATATATACTTTATGTTTGTTGGCACATTTAGTTTTCTGCAGTTTTTCGTGCATTTATTTTCTATTTGCATTTTTGGCAGAATTATCAAAGAGCAAAATGTATCAGTTAAATTTTTGATTATTAAGGCAGTATGCACTTTTATGCTGGTTGTATGTACATAGTATTTCCGTCTGTGTGTGTGTGAAAAAGCCACCCGCACTTTATTTTGACGTACAACTTCTACTACGGCAAGCATTAGTACGCAAGATGGCGTACCGTACAACCGTCTACGTCTATGGATGTGACCACTACGGTTATCCTTTTCACACCAGCACAGTGGGTGCAACGTCAACGGTGCATCACAGAGTCCTAGGATCATTGATTTTTGGTTGCAGCCCAAAGAGGATTGCACGGAGCATGCGCCTGACCAAAGGAGGCAACAGCTAAACAGACTCCCTCTTCCTCTCGCTTTCCCTCCTCTTCCCCATCTCCCATTCTCTTAAACGCCGAACCTCTTTTGACTTCTGGCGCGTGTCAATGCACCGACGGCCTGCAGCCCATAATTGACGCGCACCTTCGAGACGCATACGCGAGTGCAGGCAGCGACGTCGACTGCGAGAGAACGAGAGACGAGTGCGTCGACAGCAGCTGCTTTTAATACATATGTATATATCTCTATGTATGTACACTGCGCGTCATAGGTTAGACGCACCAAATGCTTGTTTCAATAATTTGTTCTGTTCACTATTTGGAATGCATTACTTATCGAAAATATTTTTATTATCGAAGTTCGAATCTTGTTCGAAAAAAATTTGCTTACTGTTCACTGATTCGCGCAAGCATAACGGTGCTTTCGAAGTTTCAAAAAATGTCTATTCAAACACGTGCATTTTCTGTTAGTCATTGAATTAGACGCACTTCGCATTTGTTAGTCTTGTGGTAAGAGCTGCAGTTATTTTGGTAAAAAAATAACTTAGAATTAAGAAATCAATTATTTTCCAAAAGTTTCTAAAATAAAAATGGGAAAAGCTGCTACATTGAGCTTGTAGGAATGCCAAAAAATAGACGTTTTGCATTCACAAGGTCTATCGAATAGAAACATTGTCAAACATCTAAAACGCAGCTCTAGAACTGTAGACAGATATTTAAAATATCCGAAATCGTATGGAAAAAACTTTAAAGGACGACAAAAGGCATTTCCCACCCGATATGAACGTAAAATAGTACGAATCGCTTCCAATTCGGCCAAGTCAGCATCTTAAATTAAGGAATTAGCCGGAGTAAATGCAAGCCTTTCAACTGTTCAGTGCACAATCAGAAGTGCTCAACATCTTAAGCGTCTAAAAATTAAGAAAAACCGCCTCTAAATACTACACGAAAAGAATAACGGCTTCAATATGCGAAAGAATACATGGCGTGGACTGTTCAATCTGACACTCGATTAAATGATTGGCGTTCAGTGGTCTTTACTGATGAAAAACGTTTAAATTTCGACGGAAATAATGGATTTCAGTATTATTATCTTGATTTGAGAAAAGATGAGCTGTATTTAACCCGCCATCACAGCCGAGAAGGTGGAGTTATGATGTGGGGTGCCATCACTTTTTATGGTGCACTGGAGTTAATTTTTATTGATCAGAAAATGAACGGTGAGCGCTTTAAAATCTTGTTAGAATCCGTATTTCCAAAGTTAAATGATCTCTTCGGACCAGTTCCATGGATTTTACAACAAGATAATGCCCCGATTCATAACGCTCAAGTAGTGAAATCGTTTATTGCCAGTCAAAACGTTAGTATCATGACTTGGCCCCCATATTCTCCAGATCCCAATATTATTGGAAATGTATGGGGCTGGCTTCCGCGAAAAGTATACAAAGGAGAAAAACAATATAAAGATAAGGAAACACTAATCGATGCAATTCAACACGCTTGGAGCGAAATTTCCCTTAGCTACCTTGACTCCCTGTATCGTTCTATGAAGGACCGCATATATGAAGCTATTTCAAACAAGGGAGGCAGTACTCATTACTGAAACTATTTTTTTTTGTTCTCTAATGAATATAAGATTCTAATTATCTAAAAATTAAATTTAAATATATGTTACTTTTTTTAAAATAAATTATTTAGTTTAAGTGCGTCTATTCTAGTGACCAAAAAAAAAAGTACCTAATTTAACACAGCTTTAAGAAACTGTTTAAAAAACATAATTTTGCCATATTTTTTTACTTCTTCAAAAAACACACTTAAAGTATTATTAAACAACCAAGATTTTTGCATACCAACTTTTTTTCAATTCTTTCAAAATAAAAAGTTATTATTCAAATTTGAATGCAACTACGAGTGCGTCTAACCTATTGACGAGCAGTGTATGTAGGTTTGGTATGCGTGCTATGTATGTATATGAATGTAGCATACATATGCTCCACTGCACACGTTTACCTGTCTACTGGATCTGGCTTTAATTTCAGTTTTGGACATTGGCAGCTGCAAATACCAGCAATAAAATGCATTGGAAATGCAACTAGACAGAAATACCAGACTTGGCTAAAAGCGTGCCATGCCCATTTGCTGCTGTTATCAGTTAATTGTACTTGGAACTCTGTTCAAAGATTAACTATAATTGATAATGAATGAGGTTTACACTACTAAACTCTTTCCATTGTTTCAAAAACAAAAAGTAGTAGTAAAAGGCAAGCCGAACTGTAAAAGACCCTGTAGTGAGTCAGTTGAAATCATTTTAAACTAAATCAAATATTTTATATTTGAGGATAGGAAAAAAATTAGCTAGAGTTTTTGTAAAAATTCGCAAACACCTTTATTTTTAATATTATTGATTTATTAACAAAAGCTTCTAATAAAAAAAAATGGAAGTTGCGCAATTGTTATTTATATAAAAATCAATTAACGTTTATCTTTTGCTATGTCAAAATTACCGTAGTCTAGTACTGATAAAAAATATATTTACAAATATATTTATTGAAAAAGTAATTAGAAAAGGTTGAAACAAAGAAACAAGTTCTTATCAGCAAAAATAATGATTTAGACAGAAATGTCGGTAAAAATTCCCACTCTAAAATTATTAATGTTTTATTTTACGTGTGTCCAAGGGAATTACTTTATGGCCAACAGGTGACTTAAACAAGTTAATCAGAAATTGCAGTCAATAACGAAAGGAAATTCCTGCACGTACAGAGTATTATATCGAATTAATATAAGTCATTCGGTTAGCAACCACATTTGGTGGCAAGTTGCTGGTTGCTAGCTGCTAGTTGCGTATGTTGCAACATCTCGTTGCATATTTGAACTTTTATATAAATAAATGCGGCTAAAATTAAAAGAGGCGACGTCGCGACGCATTTTGAAAAAAGTAAAAAAAAAAATCAAAAAAAATTACTGCGTCTAGACGACTTTGACAAGTTTTGTGGATGAGTTCAAAAAAGTATCTTCTTTTTGAGTAAAATAAAACTGAATTCTATTTGCGGCAGGCGAGCAGCGTTTTCATAATTTGCAGCGATTGCTTAAGGCGCTAAAAGATACTAGATACAAGATACAAGATACGAAAATATCAAGTGATCCACAGTTGAGTTGAGTTGAGTTAAATGTTAGTGCTAAGACGGCCTTGCAAGGCCTTTTAAAGTTGTTGCACTCGCTTTTATTGCGGTTTAGCTGTTATTATTGTTGTTGCTGTTGTTGTTAGTCACCAATATACTATAGTATACGATCATATATGTATATACATATATATTGTATACAAACGCAATTCGCATGCGCAGCGCTGCTCAGGTGTGTTTAGCAATTTTGTTAACATTTTTGCTGTACTCACTGTAGGGTATGATGAATATCTTACAAAGCTTGTGAGTCTAAGCTAAGAACTATATATTTTCTAAGGAAAATATTATTAGTTTTTTAAAAACATTACACTTTTTTGATAAACTCTGTTTAAGTAACTATTTTTTACTTGATCAAAAGCCTTTTGTTATTTTTTTTTTTTTTTTTAAAGAGTATAAAATATGTTAAATTTTCTTTTATTAATTAAAAACTAGTTTGAACTTTCTTAAATGATTTTTTTTGCCATCTTTTTAGCTGCTTTAGCGGTAGAAATCAAAGCTGTACTGATCGTAGGGTATTCACACTTCGTTCTAAGCAAAAACTAATTATTTCTGGCTTGTTATTCGCTTTAATTGACAGTCAAATGCAGGCAAACCTGTTTTTGGTGTTGTTATTGTTGTTTTTTTTTAGACATGTGTGTTTAGCGTAATTTGCTTTTGCATTCGCTGCTTGCGAAAGGTGTCATAACAACAGCAGCAACAACAACAGCGAGAAGAACAAGAGGAAGGAGAAGAGGAACAACAACAAAAAAAAAACACTGCTTGATTAGATTGCCTAATACAACATCTGTTTTGTCGTCCCTTTGGCAGCTGGAATTACCTGCCTCAATCAGGAACGGAATTGTGTTCAGGATCAGGACATGAATTGAAGACGTGTGCCGGCAGCTGGCCGCAAAAAGGATCACAAGTTTTATTCTTCGTGCAGCTGTTTCACATATACGAACATAACCTTATTGTCTGCGGATAAGTATGCCTATATGTGTGTGTGAGTGCGTGTTTTCAAGGAACGAGACACATGACGTCGCTGCCAGCTGCACTGCTTTGGCTGACTGAACAGGATCGGGATCCTTTTTGTTTCGAAATCGCGTACACACGCTGACAGCTATTTGGCGGCAGGCCAGCAACGAGGGCCGTTCGAATAGTTACTGAGAGTGTAACGCAAGCAGTGCTTTAGAAAATTGACACACACGCATTTGCAAACCAGCTGTGATCGCCATTTTGTAAAAGCTGTAAGCTATACTGCTTGCACAACTGCTTCTTGGCGGCAGTTATTTTTCAAAAATGCCAACTGTGTTGACATTTGATATTAATAAAAACATTTTGTGTTTTTAATGAATCACAGTGCCAATATTTTCACAAAATAAAGTCGAGAGTATTAATTTGCCATTCATCATTTGTTATCAACGATAGGCTAAGTATGTTGATAAGATTTTTGGAAAAATACAAAAATAATATTCTTGCATCATGTTGTTGTTATTTTACTTAAGTCATAAAGCTTTTCTGCAGTGTAGAATTACGCCCAAACAACTAAATAGTGAATGCGGTTTGATGGCTTAATGGGAATGAGGTAACAGCTGATTATACACGAGTCGGTCGTTAGAAGTTTTCAACAACAACAACACCAACAGAAACTAAAACTAGAAATCCCACAGTGCAATTGAAATGACATTGAGCGGTAATTAAAAATAGGCAAATATTCTAAACACGCAAAACGAAACTAGAAAAAAGTACTGAAAGTCGAGACCCTAGGGGCAACTGGGTGGGGGGGTTAGCACCAGGGCTGGGGTTGCGAGGCATCATGAATGAAATGAGCTCAGCATCTCTCTAGCGTAAAGCACAGACAAACCTAGACAAATAGATGTGCCAAACAGAGATGGCACTACTGCAAGGGAGAACGCCAGAGAGAGAGTGGGTGGGGGAGAGAGTGTGTGCAAGGGCAGCAAAAATTGCATGAAATTGGGAAATGAATAAGAACGGGATGGAATGTCCTAGAGCGTACGTGCTCTTTGGCTTGCATGAATGAAGAGGCACAAAACAACAACATCCCTCAGGCATTGCCCGGAAAAGCGAATGTCCTTTTAAAAGGTGTGCATATATGTACATATATATACTATATACTATACTATATAAATTGTAAGCTCTACACACGTTTGCACTTACCGAATTCATTATGATATACTATCTTATCATTGAAGTGTTTGGAATATTTTCAGTTGTATCCGATTTGATTGAACGAAAACAAAAATAAACAACACTTTTAATAATTGCAGATACGATTGGGGCGTAATTTGTTATTCTCGATTTTGTTTTTGCTTTTTTGCGGTGTAAACAATTTAGCAACAATTTGCTATGAACCGTTTGGTTTGAGTGTCACGCTGCGACTACACATGAAAATTGCGCGGCTTCTCGCCTAGACTATTTTCCAAGCCCATTGCCTATAGGTGTGTTGTTGTTGTTGCTGTTGCTATAAGTTTTGTTATGCTTTCTATGGAGGCATCGAGATAGAACGAGCACAAGTCGTAGCCAAAGTGCTGCGCAATATTTTTGGGTGGTGGGTTTGAGGTAGAGCGCGCGTGTCAAGGGGTAGCAACAGATATTCTGCCCTATTATAAGGGCGGGAGACGCGTATGTTTGAGTCTGTTACTTTCTAACAAAGTCGAGCTCTCACGTAACTTTAAACACCAAACGTTACGTTCCGTCTATTTTACTTTTTGGCGCCTTTTCAATACTTCAAATGACTGTCATGCAGCCCTGGTGCCAGTGTTGCTTATATTTTTTAGTACACACTGTTTGTGTTTTAAGCGCACGGTCGCACTCATTAATTTATCGAGTTTAAATTCTTAACAATATGTTTATGACTTTTACTATTTTATTCTAGTTAAAAATAATTTTCAGTATCATTAAAATTTTTTTACTGAATGGTTTAGTCGCATTTTTTGTAATTTCCATATTATATTAAGTTCACTCCTTGTTCACATACATTAAAATATACATATATATAAATAACCGACGAAATTTAATTTGTATCATGATATATATTCGTAGATGTGACCTTTTCCGATAAATTAATGCCTCAAATTGTCTTCAATTTAGTACAGCAATTATTATTGAATTACTTCATTAATTTAATCCGCCAAAATAATAAAACATAATTAATCGATTGTGGAATCGATAACAGTTACAGCTCTATTTTTTGACCATTCGCAATGTGCAGCAACATAGTACACGAACAGGGTCGCTCTCTTCTCTCGCTTTTCTCTGTCCCTCTCTTTCATCAGTTTCATTTTAACATTTGTCGTGGCCGCACGGAATGGCACGGAATTGTGAACGAAATTAAAATTTTGAAATTTATCCGAAATATGCACAATAAATTGTGCTATTGTGCTTCGCACTATTTAACCGCTTGACCAATTTAACACCGAAAATAGTGTCTACAATTTGCGCGTACGGTAAAGCAATGTAAGTTTGTAGCTTTTGCGTGCGTTTCGGTTTCGGATGCCGTTGTGTGGTGTGAAAAGTTTTCTACTGCAATTTGTACATTTTTCTCTACGGTTGCGTATGCGTGTATGTGAATGTGTTGTGTGCGTGTACATATATGTGTGAGTGGATGGTGCTCTGTAAAATGCCTTTACATAAGTACGCGCAGTGTTTAAAGCATTATAATTACCCAAAGGAAATTTATTATATAAAAAAGAAGGCAAAAGATTATGTGAGAAATATAGGTTTCCATCTTTAGTTGCGTTCTTCGTTCTATTTACTCGCGTACCGACGTCAGCGTCGCGGCTGTTGAATTTATGTCAAATTGGTAACATACACACACAGTGTTGCATATTGCGTGTATGTGTGTGTTGCTGTTGAGCGAGAGAGAGCGAAAGAGAGAACAAGCGCGCGAACATACGTGCAATGATAAACAAAGTGTAAAGAGCAACGCAACAAATGTTCTTTTATTTTATTTAATATTTTGTACTACTTAGCTGAGCATAGAAAGTTTTCCATATATAAAAAAATTATCGCAATGCGACAACCCGGTTTCTAAAACACAGTCAAAATAAAAATGCATGTGCCATTGCTATAAGTCGGCAGAGCTTAGGCCGCAGCAGAGCACAGAGCATCGTAGTGTTGTGTTCAATGTCCATCGTCAAAATTATTTACGCGCAACTTCTTGCCTCAATTCTTTCTTTGCAGCCAGCAGGAGAAGGAGCAGCAGAAGCAGCAGCAGCATCTTCGTGCAAATGGATAAAATGTTTGTTTTTAATGTTAAGCGAAAACTAAGAATCAAATATAAAGTGTGATAAATGCTAACAGGCAATAACAGAAAAACTGTTTTGCAAGCGTGTAAGAAAAACGGCTGAGAGAACGCGCCAGCAGCCTGCATGCGCGCCTATATGTGTGTGTGTGCCTGTCTTTTCGTAAGTGCGTGTGAGTTTGTGTGAGCGTGTAAATGTGTATGTGTGAGCGGGAGCTTGTGAGTGAGTGAGTGTGCAGTAAAGTGCAAAAGACACACGATAAAAAATACGAAAAATACAAAATACGAAGAATAAAAAAAGAATAACACGCTATGCAGTTGCGCCCGTTTTAGCTGATAAAGTGTACGAAAAAAAAAACACACACAAAGCAGTAGGCACGAAACGAGTGAAAATAGAAAATTAATAATTAGCAAGAAGAAGTAGAAAACAGCAGCTGAGAAGCTCACACACAGGAAAAAAAAACAAAAACCAAAAGCATAAAGCAAAAATTGTAAGTGATCAGTGCTAAAACAAACAACACTCACACACAGCAATATAAGCACAATAACAAATTGAATGAGAAAAAGTTTTCTATAAATAGTGAAAATCAAAATTCTCGGTGCAGCGGCCAGTTTCAATCGATCGCAACAACACAATTGCAATAAAACAATAATAACACAAATTACAGATAAAACAACAAAAACAACAGGAGCGGCAATAAATTACCCAACTGCAGCGCCAGTTGCAGTTAAAAAGAAGTGTGGGCCAAAAAACAAACAAAATATAAATAAACTAAAAATTAAAGTAAACTGCAAAAATAACAAACGTCAAAATGTCAACGCTGGACGTACCCAACAATTCGGCAATGATGAAGCGCGCCGAGCAGCTGAAACGCTGGGAGGAGTCGGACACAAATCGTGCCGCTCCCACTCCCCGGCGTACGCACAACGGTCGCCACATCAAGTTCAGCTCTGGCTGCGTTTTTCTGGCTGCCTGCCTATCTGGGGATAAGGACGATGTGCTGCAGCTGATCGATGATGGCGCCGATATCAACACTGCAAATGTGGATGGCCTTACAGCGTTGCATCAGGTGTGTATTCTAGTGCTCCTCCCTATCGATAACGATAAATATTGTGCGTGTGTGTGTGTGTCTGTGTAATATAAATGGAGCACATTACGTCAGTGATTGCAAACACGCGACCCTAAAGCAACAACAACAGCACAGCACAGGGGGTGGGTAATTTCGAAACTGTTGCGCCCAACTGAGTAGCGCTGCCAGCGTCGCAGTCGACGTCGCCGTTGCTAGCTGTTCATTCATTGGTGTTGTTGCTACATTTGATTTCGTGCTCTTGCTGTGGTTTCCAAAGCACCGCAAAACCACTAAAACATTAACAAATACATTTCTAATGCAAGCCGACGATTTACAACTAGTCGAAATGCCGAAACAACAACAGCAACAACAACAACAATGGCAAAAGGCGCAAGCATTAAATAAGAAAAATACAAAAAATTTTCTATTTTTAAATGCCAAGAAAAATATACAATCCACACTCGCACACACAGACACACACACACACTGGCATACACAGTTAAAGATACTCATACACAGCAACGGGATTTTGTATATAGTAGAAAAAGATTTTCGCAAAATCATTTTCATTTTTCTTTCATTTTCATTCGATTGTTCTTTTGCGCCTTTAGTTGAAATTTCGGAAAAACTTTGTTGAAATTTATTTCATGTGGCGCCTTTCAATGCGAATGACTGTGCACAACACATTCACACACACTGAGACAAAAAATATACATAATATACTTATATAAATGTATCTAGATACATTTTTATTTCACTTGCTTATATTAAAAAATGGTATCTTTTATTTTAAAGCACTCCTTAAAATTAGCTACTTTAACTGCCGCATTTTGCAGTTTTATTAAGCTATTTCCAGCTAAATTTACTGTCAATCTACACTGCATGCATGTGTGCACAGACTTTTAGCGGCAACTGTGTCGCTTTAATTCAGCTAATTGATTTTAATTATGCTGCGCCCGCTAAGAGCAGCAGATTTTCACCGTTTAGCCGCAGCGCACTTGTTAACCAGATGCTAATATGTACATAATCACAAGATAGTAGACGATAATGTGTGTACTATTATATATTGTTGTTTATCGGCTTGTTGGGGTGAAGGGGGAAGCGGCAATTACAGCAACAATAATAACAACAATGGGAATTATTTAGAGTTTTGAATTACCTGCTGTATGTAGTTGTTGTTGTAGTAACAGTTGTTGCTGTTGTTGTTTATAGATAAACCGCAAACTGAATTTCCATGGCATTTCATTACAATATATGTAATGTTGTAAGCTTTAAGTATTGTAATTAATTAATTATTTGTTGTTATTCGAAGACATGACTTGTGTTGCTTTCTTTTAACACA
Source organism: Drosophila cardini (assembly GCA_018903735.1). Taxonomy (NCBI): domain Eukaryota; kingdom Metazoa; phylum Arthropoda; class Insecta; order Diptera; family Drosophilidae; genus Drosophila; species Drosophila cardini. Next base: position 5,792,998 of record JAEIGM010000007.1, on the reverse strand, counting down.
CAACAAACACAAGTGAAAATTGTTTGTTTCGGCTTTCATTCATTCATAAAAAAAGCAAAACTTACAACAACAACAACTGCGACTGCGACTGCGACTAACAAGCAAAACACCTGCACGCCATTTTCAATGGCAACCAAAACGGCTGCCACCTTCGACTATGAATGATGATGATGACGAACCAACAGACGGCCAAAAACTGGACAGATAGAGTGAGTGACGGACAGACACTCAGTCGTGGGGACGGCAAGGGGCGTGTCCGTCCGTTGACATTCAACTCACTTGGGGGACGACCGCGAAATGATTAAAGAAATTTGCAATAAATTACAAATGTTTATCTATAAAACTGTAAATTATATATAATTATGAGTGCTATATGGTGTAAGAATTTTACCCTCGCACCTCTTGTCGTTTCATCAGTGGACAGAGAAATTTGTATATTTGTAGATATGTATCTTTTAGATATAGATACACATATATCTTTCACACATTTCAATGGCATAGTTCAAGGATAACATAATTCGCGTCGTTCACTTTTAAAAATATTTATTATGGTATTCGAATAAATATATAAAGATACGATCTTTCAATATATATTTCATGGAATGTGCTATATTTAAACATTTTTGAAATGTGCCATAAAATTTATATTCTAACCCCATATGCCGCCATTCCATACAAAGTTCCGGAATCACCGAAAAAACCAACAGAAATTGGCACACAAAATTTCGCACTTAAATTTATTTATAAAATTTAAAGTGAATTTTTTAAGCATGAATTGTTTTAAAATTAAAAATTAAGCGTAAAATGGGAGTGACTAAAATTTAAGTGGTATAAATTACCTGACATTTTTAATCATTCTGGAAAAAATCTCTAAGTAAATTTAAGGAATTCCCAAATTGGAGAACTTTTAACCCCAAGTTAGACTTGATTTAAGTCTGGAATGTTTTCTTACTGAACACACAATATATTTAACATTTATTTCTTTAAATTGTTTTGTTATAAAAAACTTTTAATGTTTATCTAGCGAGCTTATAAACAACTGTAATAATAGTTGTTGTTCTTATCAATGCTTGCGTTTAAGCTTAAGTCTATGAAAATATGTAATTTCTATAGATATTTTCTATAAATACTTGCTGAACTAATCAGCAGATTTACTTTAGTTCTTAGTTGTTGAATCATATCCTCATAATGAAATCTTTTCACTAATTCCATTTGAAACTTCCGCTAAAACTGTTTTATTTATTCTTTTTGGATTAAAAGATCAAACACTTGAACAAATTTGGGATTTCATTATAATTAAGAGATCTTAAAATATGTTTTGTGGTTTGCTTTTGTTGTTGTTGTTGTTGTTAATGTATTTTGTTTATGGCGCCATTTAGAAGTTGCCTTCAAAGATTGAGATACAATTAGTTTGCTTATAAACTATTTGGCTGTAATCGGGCTTTGACAATCGTCTGAATTGTTGTTGCATAAATTAGCTAATTATTTTGTCAAGATTATGTTTTTAACTGAGCGATATCAGGCAATAAATAAAATACAAAAAATAAATGCATAATAATAACTACAAATAATAGCAACAAATCAAGAACGTGATCGTTAGATGACCCCAAATTTGTGTTGTTTATTGTTGTTGCTGATCTCAGATGGTTTTTGTTGTTGTTGTAGTCCTGTCTCGGAAATCTGGCAGATCAGTTGCGTGAGTTATCCAAAAAAACAACAACAACAATTTTTAGTTTTATTTGATGTTGTTTGTGTATTGAATGTTTTGAGGTTCTAACGCGTTTTATTGACGTGTTTTGTAACCTTGGCCCGGTTCTATCTCTGCTCTCTCAACGCGGCGGACAGACAAGCTATGGGACAGGCCGACGGATGAACGGACGGACGGAGAGTTGGACAGACGGACAGATTGAACGCACAGACACAGATATGCGGTGTACAGATACAGATACAGATACAAATCAAACATCCTCAAGAATTCACAGCGCGCGTTTCATATATCTTTTTGCTGTGAGCATGTGTGTGTGTGTGTGTGTATATATATTGTATATATAAATCGCTGCTGTGGCTACATTTGATTTGATTTATTTCTCGTTTGGTGTTTTACACCCAAAATAACAAACGATGCTGAAAATCTTGCGAATTGTGCAAACTGAAAAAATCATTCTATGTCTGCAATGAATCTGTATAACTGTCTGTGTGTGTGTGTGTGCAGTTGTGTATACATGTGTGTGCGTGTGTGTGTGTGTGAAGAGTAGTGCATTGCATAATACCATTTCAAGCAAAAACAGCAACAATTGCTAAATGTACAGATGCCTTATTATTTCTACATTTTACAATCGCCTGCTGATATTCCCCTCTCTCTCCCCTTCTCCCTCTCTCTCACTCTCTCTGCCACTTCCCTCCCTCTCGCTCTCTGCTGATCGCACTATTTCAGCTCATTTTCTTGCTGCGAACTCTTCTTACACACACGCACCCACCGCGATAGGGTAAAAATTTATGGAAAACCGAAAAAGAAACAAAAATTTTATAAGAAATTTTGTTTTTGGCTTTTAAGGCGAGCCAACAAATTTTTGAAAACTATACAGAGAATTTTAGGTTTTTTTTTTTTTTTGCAAAAACCATGACGAAATTGGTTTAAAAATAAATAGTTTAACATCTATATAACAACATGTTTAATTTGTGGGTGTATATAGATTTTAGTTGATAATATCTGCATTATTTATTGGCATCTTGAAAAATTGTCTACAGATCAAAGAAAGTTAGTTAAATTCATAGACAAAGATAGCTTATGAGATCAGATTTTTCTACTATTTTATAAAGATTTTCAAAATACTTAGAATATAAATTAATTCTCTGCTTTATTCATATAGTATTTAAAAAGTTCTTTACGCACTTTCGAGACTATTGGCTTTTTGGCCTTGGCCAAATGCTGCTAACTGAATTATCACTCAAACTGACGTCTCACAGTTGGCACTCTTGTTTTATACGTATTTCTATATGTATTTCAATCGCTTTTTATTGATATTTTTTGGCAGCTAGACGAGGGCGAGGCATTCAAGTGGCATCAAAAACATGAGAACTTTCACGAAACAAGACTAAAGAAAAAACTACTAAAAATTATTTGAAATTATTATGAAGGCTTGCCATAAGCCACAAGACCATTTTGCCATGTGCCGCATTATTGTTATTGCAGAATGTATATATAATCTGAAAGTCGAAAGAGTTAAGCTAAAGATACATTCTCTGGGATATATAGACATATGAAATGCTGTCAGTTGAGAATTTTGAAAACTATTTGAACTCAAGCGTTTTGTTTGCTTGAACTGCAATTTGTTCAATTTACTTACAATTAGTTGGAATTTAGAATTTAATTGTTTGTGGCTAAAGATTTTAGTTAAAACTATTTAAGTTTTTATATTATATAAAGAAGGCAGAGCGGAGAAGAAAAATAAAGGAGGAAGTATTGTTCCTAGTGAGTTTTGTAAAGCAGCTAATCATGCAGCGACTTCTCGAGAAGTAGAACAAATAACTAGCTAGTTGAATACAAAATGAAACTCTTGAACTGCCCTCTCAAAGGGGTAAATAGGAAGTTGTTTCAGGATGTTCTAGGAGTTAATGAGCAGCTTAGTTTGTTGAGTTGTAGGCGGGTGGGTAGACAGAGGGATTAAAAGTAAAGCAGCTTGCGGCAAAGCTCTTTCAACAAGTTGCTGCTGCAATACATGGCGTATACGTAATGCAGCGGGGTGAATAACATTTGGACCAACAGTTAGAGCAAGGGAGTGGTGAAGGGTAAATGGGGTAAGTGAAGCAAAGTGGCAAATAGGCAAAATGCCGCTCAATGGCGTGCCAAAAAAACAAAAGGCTAAACTTAGCATGCAATTCGTAGACTTTTTCTTTCCCTCTCACTGTCTCTCTCTCTCCCTCTCTCTTTCTGCCTTTCCTTCTCTGTAGCTTTCTCTGGCCAAGAAAAATTCGCTTTCAATGCATTGAAAATAGCACAAAATTTGCTGCTGCTGTTTTTTGGCTGACATTAACAGCAGACAACAGATAACAAAAGTCTCAAAATTATCACAAATTCTGCAAGTCCCTCAAACTGAGCAGAATGCTCAATGTGTGGGCGGTCGTCTCTCGTCTCTCGTCTGTCCAACTATCCAACCGTCCAACTGTCCGCTTGTCAATCTGTTCAGTTTGTCGCTGTCGTCAGTTGGTCAGTTTATCAAAATTGCTCATAATTAATTAATTGGCTGCGTTCCAGATTTACAAATTGTTGAATTCTCCTTTTACTCTGCTCGAGTTTTGTTTTTGTTTTTGTTGTTTGTGCCTCGTGTGCTTCATGCCCCTTGGTACCCTGCCCTGTGCTCCCATCCCGTCATCAGTTTTATGCGTTTTACTGCGAAATGGAAATTACTTTTGCATTTTCAAAGCAATAGTCTCTTGGAATAAGAGCAAAAAGAAGTAGTATTAAATTAACATATGTCGACTACAAAAAAAGAAATCAAAAAGAAAGAAAAAAAAAAAGAATAAGCACATTTTGAATGCTTTAGAATGAGGAACGTGCGCTTATCAACAGTGTTGTCAGTTAAGCTAGTTCTTAGCTAGATGTAGAATTGATGCTGTAAAGTGTATAATACTTTGGGAGAATGGAGAAATTGAAAAACATGTTCAGAATTCAAAAATGAATAATTAAGTTTTAGAGAAATTTATTTATAACATCAAGTTCTTTAAATAAAATTACTTTTGGCAACAGTTTGTGTCTTATTGGAAACTTTAAAATCAGAATTTACATATTTTCTGCGATCTACAAGTGTTCTTTAAGCAAATCAAAATTTGATTTAGCTATTTTCTATCGCATGGAATTCAGACAACACTGCTTATCAAACCAAACACACAATTCTTGTATTTTGTTGGTATGTGAATTGAGGTTTGGCGCATTCTTCTTCATTCTTATTGCTGTTGTTGTTGGTGAAGAATTCTTATCGAACATTTTCAGTGACTGGTATAATAAGCGTCGCATTGTTATTGGGTGGGTTCTTAACTTAGATAGCAACACTCATAGAAAGCCGACGACGACGACGACGTTGGAGTTGCTTACGATGATATCATCGTTGCCATCGTTGTTGTCAGTCGATGTTTTTCTTGTTGTTGTTGTTGTTGGTGGTGGTCGCGTTGTCGGTGTTGTCGTCTTCGTTGTTGTACACACGCCGAAGACTGTCGGCGATGTCTTCGCTACAACGGAAATCCGCATAAACAACGTCGTCCATGTGCCCCAGCAATACACTCTCTTTTCTTTCATCTCTCCCTTTCTTTATCACACTCTCTTCATCTCTCTCTTTTTATAGATATGTATATACTTTAGCGCTTTTAGCAAGATAAACATTTGTGAGCTATTAAAACATGGCAAAATTACTTATACAAAATGGAACATGAACTTAAAACAGTATAAGAGTATTTTTTTTGGTCGAAAAACTCTGTATAGTTGGAAGTTCGCGAAAAATCGCAGAGTTTTCAATTTTTTATACTGCAAAAGATTTAATTTGGATAATTTACAGTATTTTTAATATATTTACAAAGCGAAGGCAACGACGTCATAAAAAATTTAAAAATGTAAATTTATTTTGTGCCTTCATCAAAAAGATTCAAGGGAATCATTCCATTCCACTTTTATATACCTCTTTGAATCGTCTCCATTAAAATTCGTAAATTGCGAAAATCAATACTAAAATCATTTGAATTGATTAACATATTAAATAACGGGCGTTCTTAATATCGTTAGCCTATTAAGATTTGTTAAACTTTTTGTAGCATAGTTTTTGGGTCTAAAAATAATCCATTTATTGGGGAAACTGCTTTGTTCTTAATAGTGTCTTTATAAACTATCTCAAGGATTACTCAGTTCATAAAATGCTTAATTATAAGCTTTATGGTGCTTACAATTGTTATCGATACATAATCGTTACCGCTGGTTGGTGACATTTATCGTTATCGATCTAAAGTTATACTACTTATTAATATAAACTAATATCAAACTCTTTTAAATTAATTTGCAGGCCTGCATCGATGACAAACTAGAGATGGTAGAGTTCTTAGTGACGCATGGAGCCGATATTAATCGACAGGACAACGAGGGATGGACGCCGCTACACGCGACTGCCTCCTGCGGGTGAGTAAACTTTGAAATAATCTCCATTACAAGTAATCGTTAACCCATTTTCCTTGATTTATAGCTTTGTGAGCATAGCACAATATCTGGTGGAGAATAATGCCGATGTGGCAGCCGTAAATAGTGATGGAGATTTGGCGCTAGATTTGGCAATCGATGTACAGCATATGCCGATGATTGATTATATGGAAAAGGTGGTGCAGGAGCTGAATATTGATGTGGATCAGGCGCGCAAGGCCGAGGAGAAGGCCATGCTAAATGATGCCAATAAATGGTTGCTTAGCGATGGCGCTGATGTCGATCGACCGAATCCAAAAACAGGTGCAACAGCTCTACATGTGGCAGCTGCCAAGGGTTATACGAATGTGCTGAGTTTATTGCTTGCCGGACGTGCCAATGTCGATAGACAGGATAATGATGGCTGGACGCCATTGCATGCCGCAGCACATTGGGGCCAAAAGGAGACGGCCGAGATGCTTGTAGAATCGTGGGCCAACATGGATATACGCAATTATGCTGGACAGTCCTGCATCGATGTGGCCGATCGCAAAATGGTCAAATTCCTGGAAGAATTGCGCGCCAACAAGCGCAACAAACGGCGTCCATCTAGTCAAATCAGGTAAGTGCCACAGATATATTTATATATACACAATATATGATAATAATTCTTCTTTTAAATTTACAGCAGAATCTCAGATGCGATTGAAAATCATGTGGACAAAACACCAACAAAACTTGTACGCGTTGAGGTGCGAACTGATGCCGCTAAGGATGGTGCGTACAACTGAACAGAACCCATAAAACCCAGAAACCTAGATAATTATATCTATAACTAAATCATTCGCTCAGCAGTTGCTTCTTCTTGCTTTCTTGCATATTTATAAAAAAAAACATTTTTTTTTTTGTTTTATATTTCAACGCCAATTTTGTGTGCGTGTGTATCTTTTGTGTATACGAATTAGGTTCTCATGCGCGTTAACATTCTGTTGAATTTGTTGCATTTATTATAAACATTTGCCACAGATACAGACACTGCCTTGTCCTCGTTATCGTCATGTTTATCATGCCACAAAATTTTGTATGTTTTGCGCCTCATCAAGAATATTAACATCATCAATATCATCAAGTAGCTCATCGTCTAGTTTGTGTAACTCTCTCAGCTTGCAACCTCTCTCTCTCTCTCTCTTTCTCTTTTCCCATTCTCTCTCTCTCTCTCTTGCTCTCCATCTGCGTCTGTCTTTTCTCTATTTGTGTCTCTTGTCTTTGTCCACACCGCACACTGCAGCTGCAACAAGTTCGCTTAGCGTCGAAGCTAAAGCTGAACACGATAATGGTGATGATGATGAAGTTACTGCTGCTGTAACTACAACTGCAACAGCTGCTAAGGATGATGATAATGTTGATGTTGATGTTAATGATGATGTTACCGATTCCGATTCAGAGCTCAGCGATTCTACAGAGAGCTCGCACAGCACAAGTCTATCAGAGAGCGAAGGTAGCAAAGGCAATTGTTGTTTAGAACCTGCATTACCAACAGCCTACCCTTCTCCCTTCCGCCCCGCCCCGCTCGTCAGTGCCTGCTTTAAGCCACGTTTAAACCAGCTAAAATATATATATTAATTCATGTGTAGCATCTACTGTTTTATATGACTTACTAATATGATTTTATATTCTTACAGCTGAAAATGTTAAACCAAATCAGCAAATTAATGCAGCAGATCATGCGGTGGAGGACGAAGCTCCTTGGCGACGTAAAACTCTTCGCACACCCAACGACAGTCCCACTAAAAATCGTAAGTAGTTGGATTTTAAATCAGAGATCGAGAAGGCTATAGAACTAGAGCTAAAATTTCTGCATCAAAACCCTTTTTGGGTAAATAAAATTACTATGATGAAGATGGTTAATTTCTGCAACTAATATTGGTTCTATAACAATTATCGATCTCTGATTTTTATTTATGAAAGAATTATTTACTAAAGTAATTTTATATATTTGCATTATAGAAGTTCCTGACAAAGAGATGAGCGGCAAAAGCGGCAATGAAAGTGCCAACGATGTCATCTTGCGACGCACTCACAGCTTTGAGAATGATCAAAAGTAAGTTTTAGTGTTCATAACAACACACATTTAACAAAGACACACACACTCATACCTAGACAGAAATGCGTTCCACACCTACACACACACACACATTGCAAATTAACCCGCATTATATATATACTATTAATTATATATGTATATAAAATTAACAACAATTTAATGTGTCATGAAATTTGCACAACAATTTCGGTTTGTTTTTTAATTTTTTGCTGTTTGTGTTTCACCTTTTTGCTGATTACGCGCCGCTTATCAACACACACCATACACACATCTTGCTCTCACTCTCTCTCTTACACACACACTCGCCTCTCTCATACACACTTAAACACACACTTGTACAGAAACCAGACACCATTGATTTGGCCATTATCGAAGCACCACTTTATGCAGTAACTCTTTAAATTTAGCCACACTATCGACTCGCTCAATTTGTCACTCTTCACGCGAAAATCGTTAAAACTGAATCACAAATCGAAGAAAATCAATTGTAAACTAGACAAAATACTTATTGTGTAAATAGTTAATTGTAAGAATTAGTGCCAGGTGTTGTGCGTGTGCAGCTGCCACATGTGGCACGGCGAGAAGGTGTGAAGCACAAAAAGCGAATAAGAAACAAGCCGAAGATGATGATGAAGTTGATCTAAGATCTAAGAGCTTAAGAAAAAGTTTTTGTTTCGTCTTTATAATTTTTGAAATTTGATTTGTTATTTGTTATTTTTATTGTGTGTTCTTTTTTCTTATGTGCAACCAAAAAAACAACAACTACAACTACTACAACAACAACAACTACTACTACTACTCACCAAAATCGCACCAAAATCATCAAATGCTTATCGAAAAATAAAATCAAAACAAAAATAAATTCTAACCCGCTCAACCAACCGCCTGCCTGTCAACCAAAAACAAAACAAAACCATCTGCCTGATTGCCCCGCCCATCCAACTGAACGTACGCCCATCTGCCCGTCCGCCCTAAACTCTGCTACAGATTCTATCAAAAGTACAATGAGCTGCGAGCACGCATAAAGGCGAATTCATGTCCCATTCTGCTGGCGACGACGGCGAATTCAAATTCGCATGCGATTGCGAATGCTCTGCCTGGCCATAATGCCAATAACAACAATAACCAAAGTAGCAACAATAATCACAACAACAACAATAATAATAGTAACAATAATAACAACAACAACACCAATAAGAGTCTGCTGTTGTTGGGAAAAACTGCAGTTGGCAGCAGCAGCAACAGCAACAACACAGCAAACACAACAACAAACACCATAACAACAACACCATTCAACACATACACCAACAACACTGCAGCAGCAGCAGCAACAACAGCAGCAACAGCTACAACAACAGCAACAACAACAACTACAGCAAATCAAAGTCAATTTTATAGCGTACAAAGATCGGCATCCCTCAAAGATAATTCAATGTATTTCAGGTTTGTTTAGAGCCCTCTATATAAAGAAGGGTCAGCGAAAGAAACTCGTAATCATAAATGCTAACTATAAATGTAACTCTAACTTGTAACTAACTAGAAAGTATTAACGTAATTAGTTAACTATACATATATCCTATATAATCATTGCTTTTGCTTAGCTTCTCTCTATATACTCTCCCTACCCCCCTCTCTCCCCCTCAAAATTCTCATTGCACCAACAAACAAAATATATATTTAACTTAACAAACTTATTTAGGCAAATGCGCACAATGTCGTCTATCTCTCTTAGTTATGCAAATTACAGCTTAAATCGACTCTCTTTAATGTTTTACATTTTCTCTCTCTTCTATTTCTCTCCTTTCTTCTTATCTCTCTTTTTTGTTAACTTTGTTTTACTAGGAAACCGATTGCTCCAGCTGCAATGCTTAATACAGCGACAACAACGACACCAACAACAACAGCGCTCAGCTCACCATCAACGACTGTGCACACCCCACCAATACGCAGGTGAGTTAGGGTATTAAGGGCTAGACTTTTGTTGTGTAGAGTCAGTTTACTCTTTTTTGCGTAGTTAATTTATCGAAAAAGAATACGATATCAATATTTTATTGCTTATCAGCAGTTGTTATACTGTGTTGTCTTTAGTAATTAGTCAATTTAAAGCTAAACTTTAAAGGCTTAAAATACTTAGCTTAAATACCTTAAACAAACTGATTCTATGCATTCAAAAGATTTCAATAATTTATATTTGTTAAGTGGTATATTTTATTATTTGGTTCACATTATATATCTACCATATCTGCTCATAATTTCGTTAGCAATTCTGCTGCTCAAAGCGGCAGCAACAACAACAACAACAATGGCAGCACAACAGCAACAGCAACTTCTGTTGCCAGCGATGTGGAGACCCCAAAGCCCAAACAATCGGCTGGCAATATATTCAAAAACTTTTTCAAGTAAAAAATAATTCAAAATTCTAAAGAAATTTTCGCTAACCTGAAGAAAACTAAGTTTGAACTTGTTGTGTGCCAGCGCTAACCTCAGAAATTGCCCCCAAAAAATGTTGCTACTTTAATTTAAATTATTTTTTTGTACAGCATGAGTTGCTTTCTTTTATGTTCTTTTATTAAAATTTATAAATTCTTTACTAATTTATGTTATTCTATTTTGGTGTAGATCCTTTGTGCCGCCAGTGCGCGATGAGGAAAGTGAAACGCAAAGAAAGGCGCATGCGAAGAGAGTGCGGGAAACGCGTCGTTCCACGCAGGGAGTTACCCTGGATGAGATTAAGAGTGCCGAGGAGTTGGTCAAAAAGAAGAATCTGGGCATGAATAAAAACAACAATAACAATAACAACAACAGCGTAAGTACTTTGTGTGCCAAAAAGTTAAGAAAATCAAAACACTGATAAACAAAATCATTCAACAAACAATTTGACACATTTCAATATCAACTCAAATCAGTACAAACAGAAAACAAATCGTAGATGCAGTTTTCCATATAGAGAGTTTCATGTTATCAGTATCAAACACCATTATCACTTAGATCGCTTAGACATACATACATACCCTACATACAAATATGTGTGTATGTTTGTGCTCATTATCTGTAGCAAAAAGAGTCCACAATTCACACACACACACACACACACGACCACTCACTCACACACACGCACACATGATGATCACATTGCAGTTCTTAACTTTCGTACACCAGCAACAACTGCTTATGGTTTTGGTGTCTGGTGTTTTACCCTCTCTCCCACTCTCCCCCTCTCATTAATTGTACCCCTTGTTATGTCCACCACCTCATGCCATCAATCTACACTTGTGTATGTGTGTGTGCGTGTGCGTACACTGTGCTCTCTTTGACACTCTCACACGCTCACTCTCTTTTACTCTGAATCAAATCATATTCGGTGTTTGTCGTTCTCTCATTTACATGTGTTGTTTTACCCTCTTTCTCCATCCCCACTGAAGTCTGTCTGTCTCTGCGTGTGCGTGTGATTGTATTATTGGTGTATGTGTGTGTGTGTGACTGTAAGCACGTTTATTAAGCCTAGTTGTTAACAATTAGCGTTATGGTAGTGCTTAGTTTAAGTCAGAGTTTTAAGACACTATGCAAATTACTTTAAAATACGATTTAATCCTGAAGCAAATTGGCTTAAATTTTAAAAAACAGAAGCTAAATTTTATGAATTTATTTATATAAGTATTCTAACAAATTTACAAATTTTTTCTCAACATATTTACTGTAAACAATTCCCTTTAACTTCCTTTTCTTTGCATAGTGTCAAACTCTGTCTTTTCCCAAAAACGTAGTTAGTTGTTCATCGTGTTTTTCAATCAGTGTCTCATCATCAATCAATTCAGCCGATCTATCAACCGAGTCGATCAATCAATCAGCGCTCATTTAGCTGCAACTGCAAAAATTTAACAATAAAAAAAAAAAATTGCGAGCCAATCAAATTGAGTTTTCTTCTTGTTTTTGTGATTTTTGTCCCTGCATCTGAGTTTAATTATTGCTGCGCTGATCAAATTGATTTGAAATAAAAAATGCCCGCAAACCACCGACGCGTCTCGCAGTACCGCAACAGCAGCAGCATCGTCGCACCACCGCAAAATGTTATAGCAAAAGCAATTTGCCGCCGATCGCCGATCACCGATCTTTGTCATAATAAATTCATTCATTAAATGCGGTTTTTTAAGCGTAGCTTTATAATTTTATGATTTTCTGTTGAAAATTTTTAAATGTATTGTAGTATTTTAAGTTAGTTAATTTACGTTTTTTATGTATATACCAAAAGCTGAATTGATCAGTTTACTATATAGTATACATATATCATAATTATGTATCTGCATGTTTGCATGCGTAAAGTTCTCTTGAAAATACTCTATATAAAAGTGCACGGAGCGCTCTACGTATGTCGTATATCGTATGACTTTTATCGTATATCGTAATTTATATTTGTTAGTTATTGTTAGAATCTAAATAGCCCTCTCCACGCCCACCGCCCTTCTCTTACATTTGAAGTGTCATCCATTGATTTTTTGATTTTATTTTTGTTTGGAGAGACGCCGCAGATCAAAAATGTTGGTTTTTTTCATTTGATTTGTTCCAAAAACTAATATTATTAACAGAATGAAACAAGCTCCACATCAAGCAACACAACAACATCAACCACGACAACAACAGCATCGCCAAGCACAATAGAAACAACAACAACAACAGCCACATTAACAACAGCTACAACTACAACCGCAACAACAACAACAACGACAGGCAGCGACAACAGTTCAGTAGAAATGCAACCACCGCCACCGCCAACAACACCACCACCCAGCATAATACCAAGCACAACAACCACAGCGGATGATTCGGAAATAATTGAGGCTGTGGTTGGCACAGTGGATGCCACAGCTAGTTTTACCTTGACCCGAAGATCGGATAATGATCTCGATGACGATAATGATCAGCAATCGGCAGTGAGTGCCAGTTATACGATAGTCTCACGACGTGAGCCAACTGTTGAGGATCAGGACAAACCACTTAAGACTGACCAGGAGATTAAACCCAGCGAGCAGCCAACCCGACCCACAGATCTGGCGATAGCAACCACGCCCATAACCGAAAGTAAATCCATTATTTTAACACCTGCCACAACAACAGCAACAACACCTGTTGCTGGTGTGCTGGAGAGTCCAGTTAGACTGCGTGATAAGCGTAATCTAAGCAGCACGGCTGGTGCTACAGCTAGTGGTGGTAATGGTGCTGTTGCTGGAGCTGGAACTGCATCCCAAGAACTGGATACCAAGTCAGATACAGCATCTCCAGTCTCCACACATGCTGATTTCAATGCACGTGATTCGTTGCTCAGTTTATATGCACGTCGAACTGGAGAAAGTGGTGCTGGTGGTGTGAGTGGTGTTAGTGGAGCCAGTGGTTCACCATCCACGTCCTCGTCTACAACTGCAACGGCAGCTGAGCGCCGTCCTTCGTGGCGCCTCAAATTCGATGCGGGCTCAAAGGTAATGCACACAACAACAACAACAACCATAAGAACAAACCAACAACTGCAACTACAACAACAAGAACAACTACAAAACCTAAGCTTTTTATACAACTGACCTTTGACCCCAAACGAAACGACCTTGAAAATATATAGACAAACGATTTTCTGACTCGCTTTACAAACATGGCTCGAGTATTTTGTGCAACTTTAAGTGTAGCATGATATATATCTAGTATTAAAGTATATAAATACTAAATTTATTAAGCCTAAAAAATAAATATTTAAACCATTCGGTGTACCGAATATGAAATACCCTAGCAAAAGAGTAGTTTGAAAATTTTGATTTAATTTTTACTTATTATTTAATAAGAGTTTTGTAAATATTTTTATCATTTTGCTAGAGTATTTAACTTTATGTTTATGTATTAAATAGTTTACTTTTTGAGATTTTTTTAAGTATTTATTTGTCGAACTTTACTTTCTGGTCTTGAGTTTGCTCATTTTGTTACATTTTTTGCAACAAACGCATCTGCATATTTATTATTATAAATGTTTAAATTACCTATAACTTATACTTATCTTATATCTATTTATGTATTTCTATGTATGTTTTATTTATTTTAGTATAAACTTATCTATAAATGTACTTATATATCTATATATATACATGATTTCACACACATTTGGCTAATGAACATTATATTGTATATACATTTAATTGCGACTTTCATTTAAACAAATTTTCTGTTCAATTAACGCTTAGTGTGGCTTGCTTTATTTATTATAAATTCCTTAAACAAACTAAATTTTATAAATTTGAAAAGAGGAGTTAAAATTAAATGCATGCAAGTTATTAATAAACATTTAAAACAATTACCAAAACAGTTAAAAGGAATTGAGTTCTTTAAAGCTAAGTTAACGAGTTAATCGACTCCTGTTATACCCTAGAGTTCCGCAAACGGTGTCTGGCGTATTTGACTACTAAACGTCTACTAAAAACTAATTTTAGGCAGCTAACTAATAACTTATTTGATTTGGTTCCAGACAATGCAACAAACAAAATACATAACAATTAAAAAACAACAACATTTGCCAGCATAGCTTTATCTAAAACAACAACAACAACCAAACACATTCACACAAACAACAAAAAACAACTATAACAATAAAGAAAATTTAATAAAATGTATTTTTTTTACATATTTGTATTATATTTCTTGAGAATTGTTATTAATAATTTTGTGTTTGTCTTGTGCAGTTCAAGCTGGAGGATATCACCAGCGGTGGCACATATCCGCCTAATCAGAGCACCATAATACCAAGTGCACCGGCCGTAATGGCTGCTGTTAACTTGGCCAGCACAGCAGGTACACCACGTCGCATCAGCAGTGGACCCAATGCGCGTAAGTAACACATTTTTATAGAGTATTTCAATTCTCGGGAAACTAAAATTTGTTATTTTTTTTTTTACTTTACAGTAAATGCTTCCAATCAATCGCTTAACTCTGTCGGACGTCCTGTGTCGGCGCCAAGTGAGACGATTAATAATAGCGCCTATGTAACGCCTCCAGCACGTCGATATGAGACATCAAATGCTGCCACAACAACTGCCACGACAACAACAACCGCAAATAACTCCGCGTCAGCGTCTGCAGCTGCCACAGCTAGTGCCAATCATGCAACATTGGCGTCCAGTGCAACAACCAGCCATGATGATAAAGGTAACACACACACATTTACACATACACAGACTTGTTTCAGTTTAACTCATTTTAATGGTTTTTTAGATAATGATAAGGAGAACGATAATCGCACACAGACTGTCATACAGCGTCGTCGCAAACCTAAGCGCAGATCCACGGGTGTGGTGCATCTCGATATGGATGTAAGTGTAGCGTCTAGCTAACTCAACATGCTGCCTTCTAATTAGTCTAACTAAATCATTTGTCAAACTAAATGAACCGTGTGTGGGCAGGAGCATGTTCAACTATTTTTAGTCTATATGCTAATGAGTCGAGACTAATCTTCTTATTTTTGCAGGAGCTTGATCCCGAGCGTCAACATGAATCGACCAACAATGACAACGACGAGAAGGAGGTGAGTTGTCACGACTTTAAATACCTTAATTAATAGTTTATAAGTTTAACTAAAGACCTGTTCCGTAGTTTCAATTATTTTCTTTGTACAAAAAGTCAAAATTCTTAGAACTAATTACGCTTTGTTCATTTTTCTGCGAATTCATTTTACGGAACATGTCTTTACAAATTTTTTTATAATTATTTTGCTATACCTACAACAACAACAACAAGTTTAATGAGTACTAGTAGAACAACAACAACAGTTCTATGTGTGTGTGTATAAATATTTTCACACCTTGCGAATAATTGGGTACAGTTTCTATTTCTTTTTTGTTGTGCTTAATTTTCCAACAGCTGCCATTTCCCTCTAATTGCGTATTCGATTGTGCAGCTAACACACACTTTTCCACCTCACCTGACTACCCCTCCATACTCACCGCACGCCCCTCGCTCTGTCCGTCACACCTTGTCACAGTTTTAGACAGTCCCGTGCGTCCTTCAAAGTATTTGCTGCTCTTTTGGTCGCTTCTGTCTGTTCCAATTAGCTACCGAGCGACCCATTTGTGCGAAAATGCGAATGAAAATATCAAGAAAAATTATGATTGCTATTAGAACTTCTGCTTCTTCCTCTTCTTCTTCTCTTTATCTTGTGTGTGCACGTGGCATTGTGAATGCCATTGCTCCAATTGTAAATAAGTGTGGAATATTATTCATTGTCCAAGGCAAAAATATTGCAAAATTTTACAATCCTTTCATGGCCGAGGTCAAAACTATTAGTGCACATCCAATTTGTGATAATATTTGAAACATTTGACACTCTCAAGAGCTGTGCAAACCTGTTAACAATTTGGCTATAAGCATCGTGTTGGCCATTCATTAAACCTGTCAAATTTTCTAAATGCATTTCTGTCATTCGCTTTAACGTTTCGCTGCACCTCCGCATAAATAATTCATACTATATTCTGCAGACAGTTTGTCTGCTCAACTGTCTGTCTGTCTGTCTTGGGAGAGAGTGATACAAAAATGTAAACCATTTTAATACAATATATATACAATATATTTAAATGACAGTGAGCGATTTGATTTTAAGAATTTGCCAAGTTTTTTTTGATTGTGTTTTTATAGATCTTTTAATGGTTTCATTAGTGGCTTTTTTAATTGACATGTTTTGGGGATTTATGTGAAATATTTATAGCCTTTTTATGGGTGTAGAAAATGGAGAAAATATTCAATATATTTTTGGCAAAAAAAGTAAAGATTTTGATAATTTTAACAATTTTTGAAATTAAATTTCTTTTGCTCAATAGAATTACTTAAAGCTTACAAACTTAAGCACATAAACTAGAAGTTTTCTTTAGACTACACAGTATATGCAATAGTTAAACTTATATATAGATTATAGTCTCTTTTGTTCATTTGATGTCTGCTAAATCCGTTCGTTCTATCGTTCGTTCGTTCGCCTAATCATGTCAAACATTAACGCTGATTGACGATGTCAAGTGTTTTGGCCTTAATAAAACATATTTCTACAGAAGCTAGTGAGCTATTAAACACTTTCACAATGCATTTTTTCACACAACAAATTGGTCACTTAGAAAAACACGCCTCACAACAACAACAACAACTAGAAGAGGAAAAACTACAACAACAATTTCTATATTCATCCATTTGCGCACACGTACATTGAACTTTGTTTAAGAATCGAAAACGAAAAAAAGTAAAAATGAAGAAATATAAATAAAAATTGTAAAACATTTGCGTCGTATTTGGTTGTCGCTAAATTTAAACACATTTTGTACGAGAAACATTTTCGCAATTGCAATTTTAGTTTCTAAAGCATTTGTTTCCTCATTCCCTGACAAAAGGGGGAATTTGTTGAGAGGGAAAATTTGGTGAGGAAAATCGACTGCATTGGCATCGTCATGGACTATTTTTAGACAGATGCGAGGGGAACACTTTTGGCCTAGTTATGAGATGTACTTGTAGGGGAGCAAAAGAAAGCATTGTTGAACTTTTCAAATGTAAATTTAGGCAGACACTTCCATCTTCACACTCTTCCTCTCTGTTAACTTGTCTCTCTCTCTCTCTACGTCTGATTTTGGCTGACTTGTGTCACGTGTCGTTGACTGTTTCGCCTTTTGGCCCAGTTAGCTGTGACTGGGCCTGCATCAGCTGACCCCAGCATAGTTTATACATTTTGCGTCTCGGACATTGGGCCAAATACGTGTGCGATTTACTAAATTTAGCTGCCAAATACTCAGGTGAAACATAAACACGAAGAGTGTTTGTGTGTGTATGTACATATGTATGTATGTGTGTGCAATTCAACTGAAAACGCGTACAAAAAGTTTTTTGCTGCCAAGGCTCCCCCAAAGCATCACATTTTTCCTCCAACTCTTTTTCTTTTCCTACCAAATTATAATAATAATTTATATTCAACACTTTTTTTTCCGGCTTTTCCAACACATTTCTCTTTCGTTCTCTTACACATTTGCTCTCTGTGCTCTTAAATTGAGTTTTTCTTGCTCTCTTGCGTTTTATTTCTGATCGTGCGCCATGTTTTCAATTTTTTTTTTCTGTTTTCGGTTTCGAATAAAACATTTCAATACTTTGTTGGGTCGCCACAGTTGAGTTTCGTACGGCTAACACAACGGATCAGCCACAATTACTATATAGATATATATAATCACTAGATTTACAACAATTTGAACTAAACACTGTTTTTAAGTAATTTTCAATTAATTACAACCAAAGTGTGTGTATTGACAAAACCACAAAAGGGACTGTCAAACGTGTCAAATCAAATAATCAAGAAAAAAATAAATGTAAATTGCAGTCTTCGCTATCAGTTTACCAGAGACAGAGACTCGAGATTCGAGACTCTCTAGAGACACTCAAGAAGAGACTCTTTCCCACAAGTCTGGCACAAAATTGAGTGTATATTGCCTTTAAACCAAAAAAAACGAGTTGTTGCCTTTTTTGGGAGAGTTGCGCACAATTATTTTGGATATTTCAAGTTGTTCGTCTTTGAAATCGACTCTCAAATATGGTCAAATATGTTGATCACTTTTTAATTTGATTTCGTGCTCATCGCATAATACTTTTTTGGCTAAATGTTAAAGTTCAAGTTTCAGTTTTTACACATATTTCCAACTAAATTAACAAATTGTTATAGAAGATTAACTAAATGATAATTTAAACTATTCATTTTTATAACAATTTACATTTAAATTAGTAAGACATTATTTTTATAAATTACTAAATGTTTTATTTAAACATTTTCATTGTTTGTGTTTGAAAAACCTTCTAATTTTTGGTACTATTATTTATAGTCAGTTTCATAATCCCTTAATACTTGCTCCTTGATCTTGGCATCAATTTATCTAGGCGTAAGACGTGAGACAACAAAAATTCTCTCGATATTTTGAGAAACATTTTATGTTCTATTAGGCAAGTTAAATTGCGGAATTACCAAGAATCCAATGAATCGTAAAAAAGATATTTCCATTTAGAAACTTACTAAAGGCCTTTAACAATAAAAAGATTTCAGTGTATGAAAGTTTTTTTTGTTTTGGGAAAAAAACGCAAAGACGATTCATTCATGGACGTGGCTTCTTTGTAGATAGATTGTAGATAGACTCATTATATAGATGAGGAAACAGACAACTCATAAATAAAATGCACTCGACATTTTGATAAAATGAAACGTTTCTTATACCCTCGGAAATAGAGACAATGGGGTAGATTTTAATAGAGCAAAATTAGCAGCTGTTTAGAGACCAAAAAATCAGAAATTTCCTGATCGTAAACTTTATTACAACTATAATTATAGATTTTACGATGTGCAGATGTTGATTAGAATTTTATTGAGGTGAATTTAGGGTTCTTATGTGTATAATGCTCTTAATCGGAATAGTAAAAGATTTATAGATTTGAGTGACTTAACTCAACTACTGCTTACATACAGGGTATCTCGATACCCATCACAGCTAGCTTCTATAATTTTCCTACATGTTTGCTGCTTAAACTCGCGTGGGTGAAAAGCATCAACTTAAAATATTAACACTGTGCGGTAAATAAATAGAACACGTCCATGGAGTCCCAGCCAAAGATTAGTGTTTTTCTTCTATGTGTTTTCAATATTCATATTATTGTTTTAAACAAGTAGGGAAAACAGAGAGACACACAGAGACCCCCACAGGCATATAGGAGAGGAATATTTGTGGAGGGGAAATGTAGGAAAATGGTGAAAATTGTGGAAATTGTTGTTCCTTCTACCGCATTGCGGCAAATTTCAAAACGAAATGTCAAAATTTATGTCTTGACGTCATTTTCATTGCTCGATTGAGTTTGTGCCTCAAGGTGTGGGGAATCAGAAGACTCAGGAGGGAGGAGGGAATGGATGGGAGGTGTGTGGTTGGGTGGAATAAGAAAACCACATGTCAATATTGCGTTTTCTTTTCATACACAAAGAAAAGTTAAAAGTTCGTTTCAATACGAAAATTGTTTGTTTTTCCCACTTTTGTTTATGCCAAAAATTAAAGAAAATTCACTAAACATTTTGCGCTACGTTAATTGTAAAATGTGGGAAAATGGAAAAATCCAATCTCTCCTTCTCTCCCCCGCTCTCCCTCAAGGTGTTTTCCTTCTCGTTTCCACTCTTAGGAAAACTGTTTGAAGCGTAAATTGCAATTAATTGACGTCGATTGATAAACGATTCGCTTTTGAGGCAATTAAAAAAGTATTTAAACTTTTCCAGCTGAGTGTACGTGTGTATGTAACAATTTGAGTGTTTGAGTGTGTGGAAAATCATGTCCTTTCGGTCAAGACCACGCACACAGGCGCCACTGCCGAGTCGTAGGCGCTCCCTCTCCTCCAGCTCTCGCATGGGAGCCAGTGGAGCAGGAAGCAGCGGTGGAAGTTCAGGCAGTTACAACTACAATGGCAGCAGCTACAACTCGAGACCATTGAGTACAGGGTATTTTCCGAGCAGCAATGGCAATAGCAACTATCAGAGTCCCTACACCAGCATGTACAGCTCTAGGGAGAGTCTGTATGGTGGGCGTGGTTCGTCTGGCGGTTATGGTGGCTACTCAAATGGTAATGCGAGTAATCGTTACGATTACTCCAAATATCAACAGCATCAGCCTGGAGGATATTCCTCCACGTCATCAGCATCCGCTTCTGCTTCTGCTTCTACATCAGCTGGCAATCATAGAAATGGCAGCTATTATCAACAGCTGCAGGCTTCCTCAGGCAATCATCATCACCATCATCAGAATCACTACCACATCGTTGTCAGCAAGCATAGTTATGGTAGCAATACTAAAGCCTCCAATTCTTCTACCTCCTCTGGCTCCACTGTCTCCTCCTCGAGTACAGCTAGTACTGGCTATGATAATTCATCCCGTTATGGATATCCCAGCTCATCTTATGGCAGTGATCATCGTTACGTTAGTCCCTATACCAGCAGCTATGACAATGGTGTGACCACAGCTTCACTCAGCTTCAAATCTCCCAGTTTGAGTGCCTCCAATTCGTTTAAGAATTCCTCCTCGTCGGCCACCTCGCGTCTGCTCAAGACCAAGTCGTTGTCCACCTCCAACAGCAGTTTAAACACTCCTGGTTACCCCAGCAGTACCAGCACAACACCCAGCAGTGCAGGTGCCACTGTAGCAGCCATTGCAGCCACTCGCAGCAATTCGTTGCGGGAACAGGAACGCAAATCTCGGAATCGTACGCGTTCTCGCAGTGCAGCTCAGCGTTCGATCAGTGCATCGTCGGAAAAAAGTGAAGGTTATGAAGTAAGCACACAGGGAATATCAAGAAAACTTGTTGTTGTTGTAGGCAGTAAAATAATTGTACAATTGGAAACGGAACAGTTACCATCAAATATTTAATTCTTATTCTTATTCTCAGAGCGGCAGTGAACGCACCTCGCGCTCTCGCACCGCAAGCACAGCGACAACGAGCGCCGCCAGCAGCGAATCGAAGAGCACAAGCAGCAGCAGCAGTGAGAAGGCCGAAAACGGTGATGGTATTGACTACAAGGCGCTCTGGGAAGCAGCCAAGTGAGTATTATAAAGGGGTGAAATAAAGCTAGTAGCAGAAAAAGAGTGAAATGAGTTTAGTAAGTGCTTAGCAGAGGCAGTTTGACTACCTATTTATAGGTAATGCACAAGTGTACACTGTTCACATTTAAAGTGACTACAGTGGAAGCATCATGCCAAGGCAACTACTATTACTTAGCGTGAACTGGTAGAAACTGGTATGTCTTTATCGTTGGGCGTTTAGTGATTTTATAAAGGGACAAATTTATAAAAGTGACAATGCAGAACACGATATTCTTTCAAAAACATTCTTATAAAGCATAATTAGCTAATAAACAGTACTTTAACTTTATACCTATAAGGAATACAGAAACTTTTCATTAAATAACCGAATTTTAGAAGCCTTTAAAGAACTTATTTGTAGTTGGACTGTCTAACTACAGTTATCATTTAGATTTAGCAATCATACAGAAAATCATAAAAGAGTGACCATGAAGGAAAAAGCTTATAAAGCAGAGTTAGTTTTTTACTAAATTCTGTTTACTTAAAAAGTTGTATTTGATATCTATACCAAAGTGACCATGGAGATAAAGAAACACTGTCTTAACTGCATATCATACTCTGTCTCTTCCCATTTCTTTTCAACTCTCTCGCAGAATGGAGAACGACAAGCTCAAGCAAATGCTCAAGCAGAAGGATGACGAAGTTGTACAAACGCGTGCGACGCTCGAGCGCTTTGCCAATGCCGTAAGTAGACAGCCTAACATGCCACGCCCACAATTGCCCACTAACCAACAAAATACTTGAAATTCAAAGCAAAAAAAAAAAACAGGAAGTTAACAAAACTCTCAGCAGTAACAAACAAAAACAACACACAAACAACAAATAGAAGCCGTTACACACAATACTCTATCTCTCTCTCTCTCTCTCTCCTGCTCTTACTCTTTCTTTCCATTACAATTTCCACTGTACGTTTGTTTGTGGCCTCTCTACTCTAGATATCTCTCTCTCCTTCACTCACTCTGACAGTCTGTCTTTGCTATAACACCCAAACCAAACCAGAAACACTCTGCCTGCTATAAATCAGTTAAAATACTCGTCAACTCTATTATTCCTCCGTAAATATTTGGATTCTTAGCTTTTAGGCTTATCCAAAATTTTATTTGTCCCGCTTGCCGCTCGCGCTCTGTTTTCTTACGCTCTCGCTCTCTGTATTTTCCATACAAAAAATGATCACACTACAAATGAACAACAATTAGTTAATAGTAACAGTAAGACACAAATACCGTTACCCAATCTCCTATTTACATCAATTACAAAACAAAACAAAAAAAAAACAAAGATTTTGAAATGCAAATGTTAAACAAACGACAAAAATTTGTTTCATTTTCATTTCACCATTCGCAGACAACTAAAAATTCACTCTCTGAGATTGAGAAGCGTGAAAGAAGAGCTATGGAACGCAAGCTTTCCGAATTGGAAGAAGAGCTCAAGGTAATTACAAAAAGTGTTCCCATCCCTAACAAAATTCCCAATAAGAATATAAAAAACATTACCGTTAACGTCTTGTGCCTGTTTGTGTTTTTTCCTTTCCTTTTTTGTTTGAGAGAGTTCTCGTTCAGGTATCGCAAATAAATTTTCTTTTGATACCTTTTCACGAGTTCTCTGCAAAATACTTGAATTTTTCTGCTTTTGTTTTTTAATTTGGCCGAAAGTTTTTTTTTTTTATATTTTCTTAATTTCCGGTTTTGTTTGTTTTTCCTTTGCGCATGTTGTATTCGTTGAAAGCCCTTTAAAACTCCCACCTTAACTGTTAATTTTCACTTTGCAATAACTGTAACTGTTAGAGATGGTAAAAATATCGATGTGTTCAAAAATTGAATCGATTTCCCAGCTCTGGCAACAATGTGAAGCACTCCGAAATCTTATCGTTATTTCAGTCAACCGAAAGTTGACTGAAAGACTTTATTTACCTATAATTTTCCTGATCATCTTATAATATTTTTTTTGGCCAATTCTTGCAATTCCCCTGTGAATGTGTTTTAACGGCACAGTTGCAATTTTGTCTTAGATAAAATACAAAATTTTATATTATTATTGAATAGCTGCACAAAAGCCGCTGCTTCGATTCGTTTCCTTATTTTGTATACCAAAATTTTTCCCAAATCCAAAAAAGAAAACTCATTTGTACATACAAACATTTAATCATGTGTAAAAAGAATTTTCATATTCATCGTGTGTTTTTTTTGTTTTTGTCTTCATTAACGAAAACATAAAATTCATTGCATCAAATGAACATTTTGTTGTTGCATCTTTTTCATCACTGTCTTTGTCTTTATATCATTGTTCTTGTCGCCATTGTCTATCATTCTCATTCTTACATCTGTTTCACTCGCTCTATATCGTCAATCATTTTGTTATGATTTGGTCACACTCCCACTCACATGCGTTATACGTTTACGTTATACGTTACACGTTTTACGTTAATCATTGGGCGTACTCTCTTTTTTTGGTGCGCTCATTTCGAAGAAAACCAAATTAACGCTCACTCAAATTATATTTTTCTTTTCTCTCTCTCTCTCTCTCTTCCCACGCGCGCCTCATCCATCGAATCAAATACGAAATATCGAAAAACCAAAAAAAAAAAAAAAACAACAAAAACAAACCAAAAACAACTGAATTATATACATACATACAAAACATGCGTTTTGTTTTGGTTTTTATTTCTTCGTCTTCTTCTTTCTCGCCGTTTGTTGTGTCGTTTTAGCTCTTGCAGAAGCTAAAGACTGAGAACGACCGTCTGCGTGCCGAGAATCGTGCTCTAACCCGTGTTGTCTCTAAGTTGACCACCTCGGCGCAGAGTCAACTGGCCAAGAGCAAATAGGGATACTGAATTTTTGTTAGCATTAGCATTCAAAATGGCGAAACTATATCGCTCGAATATCGTAATCGAATATCGTAATCGTTAATCGTAATCGCAATCGCAGTCGTAATCGTTATCGTTTCAATATATAACTTCTACCTTTATATATTCGTACAGCAAGCAGTACATACAAATACATACATACGTACATCACACATACTACTCGTACAGAATATCGTAAACTGGGACACACCAACTTATTAATAATACTTATTACTACATAAATATACTATATATATATACTATAAACAATTGCATTGTTATTTGAGCGCAACAATAATTATAAAATGTATTTTCTAGCTACAAATTTAAGTTCAAAATGTTTTTTTTTTTGGGTGCACACAGTTTTCGAACATTTTTGGCAGGCAATTTCTATTTTTGCACCACTGTACTACTACAATTAGCTTAAATGAAAATTTATAGTTAAAATTTTTGCAAATCTCTAATGTATTAGCAACAAATAATCACAAATACTACAAAATATATCAGCAAACAAAACAAAACAAAAAATACGTAACAAGAATATAACACAACATATATGGCAAAACTATATCCACAAATCGTATATATTCGTATAATCAAAAAGACTACATCAAAAAAAATAGTATCGAAAATAAAGTTATGAAAAGAAAATATCATCAAAACTAATGGAACTCAACATCGGGAGCGATTTGTGGCATCACCAAAAAATTAGCACCACCAGCACAATTCTACAGTTCAGCAATTCTTCAGTTCTTCAGTTCTGTTCTTATATGCAGTGAGCTTTTAACGGTAAATGTTGAACCCACCTCTGCTAGCTACAACACACACATCTGATATGTGCCATATAAGAACCTGCCTCATATATGAAGCTGGCTATTTGTTTTGTTGTTGTTGTTTTCTTTGTATAATGAATAAAATCAACAAATATTTAAGCAAAATTAGTTAATTATTAATTATACTATCTATGGAAGTGTTTTCAAATGATTTATACAAAATTATGATCAAAATACGACCCATTTGGCTGAAAATATTTTGAAACACTTGTCTGTAAATATATATATTTATCTATGTATAATTTATGTTAAAATTGTTAAATAATTGTTAAAAATTGCTGAAATTTATTCTCAATGTGTGTGACTGTGTGTGCTTTATGAGCTGATCCCGATCTGTAATTTGGATCCTAGTTTATATCTATATTTATGAGAGTTACGATCAATAAAAATTTTTTGTCCAATTCTGGTTCCTTTTTAATGCTGTTTAATTGTTTGTTGTCTATTTTTTTTTTTTCGATTTCTCGATATACATTTATCTCAAGGCCCCATGATTTTTGGCGCTGTGTACTACTTCATTCAACATTCAGTATTCAAACATTTCAAATCCCAAGTATTTCGCTTATCGTACACGTGTGTCATATAAAGCATATCTTTAGATTTTCTGTAAAGTGGTTGGGAAAATGATCATATATATATATATATATATATAGTAAAGATTCCACTCGTATTTGTTTGCATGTGTTCTTTTCAGGGCGTTTTTTTTTTACTACTTTGGAGATTTTAGCGATATTTTTAAACTAATTTTGTTTGTTGTTGTTGTTCTTGTTGTTGCTGATGCTGAGATGCTTTCAGTTAGCGCAACCTTCAACTAAAACCGCATGTTTCTATCTATTAATTTAATTCAATAACCGACCACGCCCCCTGCCCCCTTTACCCTCTATCTATTAAATGTTACTATCTTTGTCTAATTCATTAATTTTTGATACTAATTTATTTATTTATTTTCCTCATTTTCTTTTTAATTTTTCCCCGCACAACAATTTTCCCCATAAACAGCAACTTGATGTCTACAAGTCGGATAATCATCGCCTGAAGGAGGAGAACGCAGCGTTGATTAGAGTAATTAGTAAATTAAGTAAATGAAATTATGTTTAAAAAAAAAAAGAAAACTAAATATTTACTCGCGCCTCTAACAAAAAAACAACAACAAAATGCAGAAGAAACAATTTCATTTAAGCGATCCGTCAACGATATTCAATTAATTAAATTATATAAAGAATGAAAGAGCAAAGAAGAGGAGAAAGAAAGATTAAATGAAAGAAAAGATTGTTTATACCATAATATTACTATTATTATTATTATTATTATTATCATTATAATTATTATTATTATTATTATTTTTGTGTGTTTAGGCATTTAAGCGCTAGAGATGAAACCATGTTTCGAAAATCGTTGAAAATTGTTTGTTTTTTCTTTATTTTCTTTTTGGAAACCTATTTAATGTATTTGGACAAATTATATACAAAATAGAAAAAATTATAAACAATAAAAAAATTAATTATAGTTATAAATGTTGTAAAACGAATAACTTCAAGAAACAAGAAAAAAAAAAAACATAAAATCTTTTAAATACAAACAAAACAAAAAAAAGAAAAAAAAACTGAGAACATATTCATCAAATGAACCCTAGTTACAGATTAGTTTAACTATATACATATAAACATATATATTTTTCATATATACACTCACTCACACACACACATGCATATATAAATTATATACACATACATACATAATATACATATTTGAGAGAAGAGAGGAAAGTTTGTGAGAAATGTTTTGAAATGAGCCCACGCAACAACAACAACAACAATAACTTACTTATTGTAATGCTGTAATTGTTTAAACCAATATGAAAATCAAAAGAAAATTATAAAACTCATTTAGTTCTAAACATAAAAAACTTGTAATCGAATCGAATGTTTAAACATAAGTGTGCAACAATTAACTCTCTAAATAAGCCACAAAATGTTGCATATGAAACGATTCAATTGATTATTATGTTAATTTTAGTTGTTCACTTTTGAAACGTATTATACATATAATATCGTAATATACTTATTTGACTTTCGCTTATATATATATAATGTAATGAAACAAGAAAACACATGATCATACGCATATATCTGTTATTTATTAAATTCGTTTAAGTGATTTTGTGTTATTCGTGAATGAAATACTTACGATAAACAACAAAACTGAAGAAAAACAAGAAAAACAAAATACAAGTGAAATGTGTAATATGTAAAAGTGTGAGAAAATTATTTAAGAAACATTTGATTCAAATACGAAACTTAATAAATGTGATCGCAAAGTAAAATTATAAATCTTTTTCTTCATATACGTACCTATATATATGTAAATCGATGATATTTTTAACTTATCCAAAATAACCTTCTCTATTTATATTATTTACTTTTAGATCATAAAGATAAAGGTAAATATGGACACACTTCTTGACATAAGTATGATATTTGAGCCAAAATAGCTATATAAATTATACAAGTCCGTGTTGTTATCACAACTTTTGAAAGAATCTTTCGAATTTGTTTTATGACAGTTTTATTTTATCACATAGACACGTTGCACCCGAAGGTTATTGTTTTGGAGTATATAAGCTGGTCCAGTTGTGGAACTTGGATCAGTCAGTGACATATAGTCAAATCGGAAAGTCAAAATGGCAAAGTTTGGAGTAGCTGTGGTAGTATTAATGGCATTGGTACAATTATCCTTTGCCAACGAGTGCAAGGAGTGCATGGACAACAGTGCTGTATGTGAATCAGAGAGCGAATATTATATCTGCATGGGTAAGAAATGATATCCCCACTTTTTAAGGATTTAAACTGAAGTTTCTTGCAGGTGACAAGAGAATTGGACCAAGATATTGTGAGGCCGACGAGGTTTGCACCAACTCAGCTAATGTTTGCGAGAAAAAGGAGGACGTCAAAGGAGATATTGTGAACGTTTGCAGCGACAGCAGCGCATATTGTCAGGCCTGTCCGGGCGGAATAAGATACACTTGTGCAAGCAGAACTCAATTTGCTCTTTGTTCTGGAACCGAAATGAATCAAAAGGAAATTTTTGATTGTGACGAAGGTGAAATTTGTAACGTCGAAGCCGGAAAAACTTTCAAAAACATATGTGTTCCCCAGTGTGCAGCTAAATTTGTACGTATTACATATATTTTCAGTTATTTATTCAGGGAATAATGTAAAATTTCCTTTGTAGGCCAGCCTCACTGCCAGTTGTAGCAATGAAGCCTATACTCCAAGTACTCTGGTACCACCTACAACTCCAGGATCTGGTCAGATACAGTCTATTTGTACTGAAGCTGCTGTTGGAAAGACATCGAAATTCTTCTTTACCTACGCGGATAAAACGACTTGCAGGTCTTATGTCTACTGCGAAAGGAGTTCTACCAGCAATCCTTACTTTGAGAACACCTTCACTGGCTCCTGCTCCTCGCCAAAGATCTACTTTAATACTGCCAATGGTCAATGTCAGACCACTCGTCCAGAGAGCTGTAAAAGCACCGCTTAACTGATGGCCAAAATGGAACTCGAGAGTGAAACTAAGGAGTCGACGATGAATTAATTAACACATTCCAATCAAGATTTGTCCGTTAAAACACCTTAACTACCTTTGTTATTAACTATGTAGTGTGATTCAAACTTTATACAGAATATTTGCCAAATTGTAACTACATATTTATCAATCTAAGAATTTCTGGTTGTTTATCGAATTAAATTATCTAAATCTATTCTTTAAGTGCACAAAGTAAATGTTTTTAAAATTAAAAATTGCATACATTTGAAAGAATCAAATGAATTCTACAATCAATTTAGATTTCAAACCGTTATACGGATAAAAATTGATCAAATTAGGAACACCATTACTGTTAAGCTTACAGTAGGTTAACATAAAAGCATAAATTATTCTGTGGTCTCGTTCCAAATGCAAGCAGACAGAGAGAGAAGGAGAGAGTGAACTCGCTCTCGCAAGATCTAATGGATCAGGGAAACAGACACAAGGAGTGGAGTGCTAATGCAGAAGAATATTATGAAGCTCTAAATTTGTTATAAAATATATCAAACAAACAAAGAATGAAATGCAGAATTAACCATATTTAAGTAGATATTTCTTAAGAAAATTGATTTAGTCTGAAAATATTTAAAGTTTTTGAAAATATATAAATTCGGGTAGATTTCGCCGAAAACTAGCAAATAAATTAAAAAAAAATCTTAATTAGACATCTCTTACTAAGTTAAATAAAAAAGATAAAAGAGACCTTTTCTTTTTATGTACTTAACTGTTTGGAAGTATTAAGGTTTTCTGGTAATGCGGAAATCGATGTTATTTTTCATGTTTTGCTTCTGAAGAGATTCAGATTCGCATATAATTTATTTATCTTAAGAGACCTTCAAAATTTATTTCATTTACTTCTTGATCATAAAGATAAAGGTTCATTTAGATAAAGACTTCTTAGAATATATGTATATGGTACTTGAGTGAAAATAACAATATAAATTATACAATACCACCTTGCTATCATATGTTCCCGAAAATCTTTCGAAGTTGGTTTATGACATGGCAAAATCCAGATTTATAGGTATTATCATAAACTTCAAGCCCATGAAGGTTACAATTTTGGGTATTTAAGTTGAGGCAGTTATAGACAAGAGATCAGTCAGTATCAAACAGTCGAATCCAAAAGTTAAGATGATTAAGTTGGGAGTAGTAGTGGTGCTATTAGTGACATGTGTCCAGGTATCCTTTGCCAACGAGTGCAATAAATGTCAGGAAAACAGTGTTTCATGTGAATCAGAGAGTGAATATTATGTCTGCATGGGTAAGAAATGATATCTTCACTTTTTAAGGATATTAACTGAAGTTTCTTGCAGGTGAAAAGAGAATTGGACCAAGATATTGTGATGCCGACGAGGTTTGCACCAATTCAGCTAATGTTTGCGAGAAAAGGGAGGACGTCAAAGGAGATATTGTGAATGTTTGCGGTGAGAACAATGGAAAATGTCAGGCCTGTGGAGGGGGAAAGAAATTCACCTGTGCTAGCAAAACTCAATTTGCTCTTTGCTCGGGAACCGAAATGAATGAAAACGCAGTTTTCGATTGTAACAAAGATGAAATTTGTATCGCCGAAGGCGAAGAAGCATTCAAAACCGTTTGTGTGGCCCAATGTGCCGCCGACTATGTAAGTATTTAAAAATTATTCGTATTTATTGAGCCACGTATTGATTAGGCTTTTCTTTTCAAGGCCAAGTTTAATGCGAGCTGCAGCAATGATGTCTATACTCCACCCACTCTGGCTCCGCCCACAACTCCAAATCCAGCTGAGATGCAGACTATTTGCCTAGAAGCACCTGCCGCGAAGACCTCAAGGTTCTTCTATGCCTACGCAGACTCGACTTGTAGAACCTATGTTTACTGCGAGAAGAACGCTTTGAGCAGCAATTACTTTGAGACCACCTTCACGGGCAGTTGCCCCTCGCCAAATATTTACTTCAATACGGCTAATGGAAAATGTCAGTCAACTATGCCTGAGAAATGCCGAACAGATGCTCCGACTACAACGGCTGCTCCTACCACCAAAGCTCCACCTACTTCTACCGAGGTTCCTCCTTCATCTTCCGAAGATCCTACTTCACCGTCTGTTCCAACTGAATCTACCGGTGCTCCTCCTTCATCTTCCGAAGATCCTACTTCACCGTCTGTTCCAACTGAATCTACCGGTGCTCCTCCTTCATCTTCTGAAGATCCTACTTCACCGTCTGTTCCAACTGAATCTACCGGTGCTCCTCCTTCATCTTCCGAAGATCCTACTTCACCGTCTGTTCCAACTGAATCTACCGGTGCTCCTCCTTCATCTTCCGAAGATCCTACTTCACCGTCTGTTCCAACTGAATCTACCGGTGCTCCTCCTTCATCTTCCGAAGATCCTACTTCACCGTCTGTTCCAACTGAATCTACCGGTGCTCCTCCTTCATCTTCTGAAGATCCTACTTCACCGTCTGTTCCAACTGAATCTACCGAGGCTCCTTCATCTTCCGAAGATCCTACTTCACCGTCTGTTCCAACTGAATCTACCGAGGCTCCTTCATCTTCCGAAGATCCTACTTCACCGTCTGTTCCAACTGAATCTACCGTGCTGTCTCCTTAGTCTTCCGAAGATTCTACTTCACCGTCTGCTTCAACTGAATCTACAGAGGTTTTTCTTCGTCTTCCGAAGATTCAACTACATCAACCGAAGCAATTGTATCTTCGTAACAATAACAATGATAAAAATATATTTTTTGATCAGTTGGAGTTTTTAAATATTATTCAAATAGCTAAAAATTATTTCAATTATTATATAAATTGTTAAATGTTTTAAAACCATAACATTACTACAAATATCCGATTATTTTATTTTCTAAAATAAAAGCTCAGTGTAAACGACTTAAATACATAAATACAATTATTAAACTATATCTATTTATTAATTATTAATATTCCTTTACCTTACACAACTAAAAAAGTTGTATGTCAAAGTCATTATATCCAGTCTTCACTGTATTTAAAATTAATGTTGCTAAACAATTTCAAATTATTCGCATGAAAAGCACAAATTATCTGATCTGACTTCTAATTTCTTTAGTTTACATTCAGATCATAAAGATTATACTGGACTAGGATAGATTATATCTGGAGAATATGATGCGGTTACTTGGCGCTTAAATCGCCATAAAAATTTATACGATTCCGGGTGTCGTTATGCTGAGTGGCGAAAGAATGATTCGATATTGCTTTATGACTAGTCAACACATGTTATGACTGAGAATGATGTCAATAAATGTCTGTAAGACTAATTGGTATCCGCTTTGGGTATAAAAGTCCCTGCAGTTGGAGACACTGGATCAGTTGGTGTAATACTTGTAAGGATGACAAAACTCGGGTTAATTGTCGCCACTGTTCTGGCTATAATGCACTTCTCCAGCGCCCATATGTGCCAGGTGTGCATGGATAATGGAGCTTACTGTGAAACGGAGAACGAGTACTACATGTGCGTTGGTGAGTTAAGAATTCCACCCCTTAAGGATTAATTTGTCTCTGGACTGTTATTTTCTACAGGTGATAAAAAGTTTGGACCCTTGTTTTGTGGCGCCGATGAGGTTTGTACTAGTTCCGAAAATGTCTGCGAAAAAAAATCCACTGCGGGCATTGAGAACATTTGCGGTGATCAAAATGGACAATGTCAGGTGTGCTCCGAAGACCAAAAACTCACCTGTGTCAGCAAAACTCAAGCTGCTGTCTGCATAAATGGAACATTATCTCCCAACGCAATCACAAATTGCGCTGAGAATGAAATCTGTAACGTGGATGCTTATGATACTTTTGATACCGTTTGTTTGCCAAATTGTGTCGCCGATTTTGTATGTAATCCTTCCATTTTAATCATTAAATAAGAGTTTCTAAAGGAACTTCTTTTTAGATCGAGTTGAATACCACCTGCACCAATGATGTCTACACTCCACCGACCTTGGAGCCGCCCACAACTCCTAGTCCCGCTGCGATACAATCCATTTGCACAGCTGCAGCTGACGGAAAGACATCTAGGTTCTTCTTTGCCTACGCCGAATCATCTTGTAGAACTTATGTCTACTGTGAGAGGAAATCTTTAAGCAGCACTTACTTTGAAACCACTTTCACGGGCAGCTGCCCTTCGCCTAATATCTACTTTAATACGGTCAGTGGCAAATGTCAGTCAACCATGCCAGAGATTTGTCGCACAGATGCTCCGACTACGATACCTCCAACTAGGGCTCCCACGACTCCGACCAAACCTTCAACTGAGGCTCCCGTAAACGACGATGAAGAAGAGAGCCCCGATTTCGATTAAAAATTCGTTTGAGGATCATTATTCCATTATATGTATTTAACTACAGTTGTATAACATTAACAAAGCTATTCAACTACACATTGTTAAATACAATTTATACAATAATAATAATACTTAACTATCGTTATTTAATTGTCATAAAATAAATACTGTAATTGTATGCAAAACTTACAAAATATATCAATCAATTTGCGAACATTAATTGTGATTGTTAAACAATTTAAATAGTGCTTAAATTGATGTGTCGCCAAAAATTGTTGAATGATGCTAAGATCTGTGTACATTTTTGTGGCCATAAACAAAAATCCGACATATATATACATAAATATAGACTGTGTGTGTGTGTTTGTGTGTACACATACGTCATCATGTCTAAATCTGTTATTGAATATGATATTCACGTTTTCACTCTTGCTCTTGGCTGATTTATAACGCGGGCAGATGCGTAACGCCTTAACTTAGTTCAACAAGGGGAAATTATTCTTAAAATATATTATATAAATGTGTTTACATATATATATGTGTGTGTATATGAAATAAGCTTATTTTATTGCTAGTTGTGTCTTGCATGCACATAGAGACAGACAGACAGTTAGACAGAAAGACACATACATAAGTACTATACAATAAAAAGTTTTCATTTTATGATTCTTAATATTTTATCGAGACAAAAGCGAATTGAAATTTTGTCTCTGTTGTTGCTACTGCTGCTGTTGCTGCTGCTGCTGGCAGCGATTGTCGCGGCAATTAAATATTAAATCAAATGAATTGCAGAAAACTGCAAAGCTGACACTGACTGACGAGGAGCAGGAGGCTGTCTGCAGTGTCTGCCAGTGCCCATGTCTAGGACAAAGACGGAGGGAGAGACCGAGGCTGAGGCAGAGACTGTGATTCTGGCTGCTTGGCTGGCCAAAAACTAAATGCGCAAATGGAAATTATGGCCATTGACGACGCACGATCTGCCGGGTACACTATACGTGGGCAGTGGCGAGTGTACAAACTGTAAAATAATAAATTAAATATATGATTTAGCTTGTCAAATGATCGATAGATCGAGAGCAGAGCAAACCTTTGGCACTTTCTGCGTTGTCGCCATGTAGCCCACACAGAATGATTGAGTAGTGTGACTCCACATCACCTCGCCGCAGCTCTGCTTGGGATAGTAGAGCAGTGTCAAGGCACCGGCATACAGATCCTGCTGTTGTGGCAACAAAGGCGAGTCTAGGAACTTTTGCTTGAACGTCTTGTGCAGACTCGTTACGGCACAATCGCTGCTAAACGCACCATTGCATATCTCGCGGGCAAGCAGGGTTTTCATCAGGTACTCACCATTGCCTGTCGTGCACGTGGCAATGGCCAGTTCATCAGTATCGGTTGCCCAACACCCGGCACCATAGGTGGCCGCCTGACCCACACGTCCGGGCACTTTGAGCAGAATGCCACCTGAACTGCAGCCAGCTGCAGTATTGCCAGCGCCATCGACGCACACGGCACCCACCGTGTCTAGGGCGGCGGTGAGTTCCACTTCATTGCCTGGTTCGGGGACAACATCTTCGATAGATTTGCTATTGCTGTTGCCCACAACCATGTCGTATTTGCTCTTATAATGATTATAATGGAATTTCGCTTTCGATGAGATCAGCATACTGGGCTCGACCATGGCGCATCCCATTTGTTCGGCATACTGTTCCGCTCCACTGGCCGCTAGCACCATCGGCGGTATACGTTCCAGGGGCTGTTGATCCGATTGTGCGTCACAGATGCGTCTGGCCAACTGTATGGGATTCTTGACTCTACTGACATTGGTGCAGGCGCCAAAGTTTAATGTAGTGCCGTTCATAATGGCTGCATCGCACTGCACGGAACCGTCTAGACAGAGATTAGAACCAAAGCCGGCATTTGTATGACCACAGTTCTCCAGTCGCATTATCGCTGCCTCGCAGGCATCGACTGCGCTGCCTCCGTTTCGGAGTATCTCTGTGGCGCGTATGCATGCCTCTTTGATGACGCGCTGATATTTGGTTTCGTCGATGCAGTTTCCAGCTCCTAATTGGACGGTGGAACAAATATTTCAATTCAGAAATAGCAACACTCATTTACATATCCCATCAATCAAATTTAAAATCAATCACTACGAACCTGTATGCACCGCTATGAAACCAGACATGTTGTTGTTTTCGTTGTATTTTTGTTGCTGCTAAACGCCAACTGCACTTGCGTTTTGCGGCCTTTGTTTACGTCCGTCGAATGCTATTTTAGTATTTGTTTGTTTAAACAATACTTGGAAACTAAGATTGCAACGACCGTTTGTTGAATGCGCCAAAATACTAATTCAAAATATTCAAACAAAAAATACTGCATTGTTATTCCGCATTTAGTCAAAGTGGAGGTAATCCTTTGCCAAAAAGAGCTACAATTACAAAAAGCTAAAAAAATATATAATTGTTGAGTATTTCATGTATTGGTATTTAATACAAGTTTGGTATTTAACTGTTACCCAAACCTGGTCACACCTATATGTGACCGTGATTTTTGCAATAAAGCTGAATAAATTGCAACAAAAAAGTAAGAATAAATTATCAAACGATGTAATTAGCATATGCGGCACTAAAGTTATGTACGCAAGAAAAGTACAGACTATTAATTATTTGTATTTACGAAATAAGAACACAGGAAGTGCAAGTGAAATGTGAAGAAAGTATTTGTTTGTTCAGGTTCATCAACTGTGTGTGCGTGCGTGTGTGTATGTGTATGTGTGTAATTGTGTTTTTGTGTGACGTCTGACGACTGCACTTGCTAATACACTAATACCAAATAAAATATGTAACAAAAAAATAAAAAGAAATTCAAACTACTGCAATATTGCAAAACAGAAATTCAGCAAATCAGTTCAGCAAGTGCTCAGTTGCGAATGCCCCCAATTCGACGCAAATAACTACGCAATAAATACGCTTTAAAATAATGGATAAATTTCCATTGAAAGGTAGCAGAGAGGCTGCAGCGGAAGGCAATAGCTACATAACCGCATATCAGACAGTCATGAAAAAGGTATGTAATTATAGAAATAAGAAATGAATATACAAATTATATGGTGTTTAGCATTTTAACTAACAAAATAAAAGGAAATCATTTGAATAGTGTTCCATATTAAGGGGCGGTAATGTCGTTCCAAAAAGTGTCTACGTGGGTGTATTACTCTTGTCAAACCGAACAGCTGAGCTGCCGTCTGTATTATGAAGCAACATTTATTCTATTCGATCCTTAACTTTGCTCATGAATAGAGCCCAAATAATGCTATTTAATCTTATCGGAATACGTGTTTGTAGAAGTGTGTAAACAATGAGTGATATTTCAGACATGCCTTTTGTTCACGGCTGACATACTGATCAGATAAAGCAGTCGAAAGCAGACTGAAAGTAAAATGCAAATTGAACCTTTTTTCGTAATTGCTGTTTTTTCCTTTTTAGTCAAACGGTCACACTATTGGAGCCGGCGAAGGTGATCATCCACTGGCGCCGCATTCAAATATTTCATATGCGGCAGCAACCACATCTCTCACAGCAGCCACAGATGACGAGGATATGATCGATATAACGCCGCGATCCAGTCCAGGCGATTTAATTGGTGGTGTGGGCAGTTATCACAGAGAGACTGCTACCGAATCAGATACAGAGCGTGATTATACGCCAAATCAGAGAACAATGCATCATCATCATCAGCATCAACATGTGCCAACTCACAGTGCTTTCGGTGATCCCATGGATGGTGAGTGCAGAGTTAACGATAGAATGCTTTGATTTCACTTAATCTTCACTCACGATCTCGTGTTCCGCTGCGACGTCATAACAATTGTGACTGCGTGGCGCAAGCTGCTCAGATATATTTATTACTATTATTATTTTACGCGACACATGCGGGTGAGAGGGCGAAGGTTGGTTTGGTGTTGTGGCTAGGGCTGTCATTGGAGAAGGGGAAGGGGAAAGGGAAAGGGCGAGAACATACGCCACTCAATTTCATTAAAATAGCGACATATGTATGAATAATTCCAGTTGCGCTTAAACGAACTCAGTCTGTATTGTTTAATAGTAGAAATAACTGAGAACTGCAAATTGAAAGACGCATATTTAATTTGGTTCGTCGGTCTTTCTGTCCAACTCTGCGGCTGTTTTTAAAATTCCAATTTGAAGCCAGAAATAAATTCTTTTAATTTGTGCATATATTTTTTTTTTTATATATTTATAAAACGTTATTTGCCATGAAAAGTTCATAACTTGATTACTCTTTGCAGCAGCAAGATCAAATCCAAGAACCAAACGTTGTCAAATATATAATGAAAAATGTTGCTATAATTTTAAAAACAATCGTAATCAAAGTACCCTTTATTTTGCGCTCATGTACACTGCTTTAGGAGCACTGTCGTTTTATGGCTCCTCCGATGTACAGGATGATATACCCGGCATTGGGCAATATGAGGATTTCCACACCATCGACTGGCAGCGTGATATTGCACGCGACCGTATGCGACATCGTTACATAGTCAAGAAGCGTCAGGATTCTCTGTGGGATCTAATCAAGGTAACTAAAAGATATATATAACTGCTTACGAAAATTTTATTAATATATACTTGTAATATTTTCCAGGGCTCCATTGATGCCGGCTCGGGTTGGCTGTGCGTGCTGCTCGTGGGAATTGCGGCAGGTTGTGTGGCTGGCATGGTGGACATTGGCGCTAGTTGGATGTCAGATTTAAAGCACGGCATTTGTCCGTCCGCCTTTTGGTTTAATCGCGAGCAGTGTTGTTATCCGGCCAAACAATCGGTCTTCGAGGAGGGAAATTGCTCTACGGTAAGTTGTTGAATTAAATACATTTATTTGAGTTACTTTAACGAAGAACTTTGCTTGTATAGTGGAAAACATGGCCGGAGATCTTTGGCCTAAGTCGAACTGGAACGGGTCCGTACATCATCTCGTATATTTGGTATATCCTGTGGGCCCTGTTGTTTGCCTCCTTGAGTGCATCGCTGGTGCGCATGTTCGCTCCATACGCTTGCGGCTCTGGTATACCTGAGATCAAGACCATTCTATCCGGATTTATTATACGCGGCTATTTGGGCAAATGGACGCTGCTGATCAAATCTGTGGGTCTGATGCTCTCGGTATCGGCGGGTCTAACGCTCGGCAAAGAGGGACCCATGGTTCACATTGCCAGCTGCATTGGCAACATATTCTCACATCTGTTTCCCAAATACGGACGGAATGAGGCTAAAAAAAGAGAAATTCTATCGGCTGCATCCGCTGCGGGTGTCTCAGTGGCTTTCGGAGCGCCTATAGGCGGAGTGCTGTTTTCCCTGGAAGAAGTTTCCTATTACTTTCCACTGAAGACACTTTGGCGTTCCTTCTTCTGTGCCCTGATTGCGGCATTCGTGCTACGCTCGCTTACGCCTTTTGGTAATGAACATTCCGTGCTGTTCTTTGTGGAGTACAACAAGCCCTGGATATTCTTCGAGCTCATTCCATTTGTCTTTCTCGGCATCATGGGTGTAAGTAAATCACTTGCTAAACAAATTGACAATTGTTTAATGATTTTATTTGCATATTTAGGGAGTCATTGGCACGTTCTTTATTAAAGCTAATTTATGGTGGTGCCGCTATAGAAAGTTCAGCAAGCTGGGTCAATATCCGGTTAGTGAAGTACTCTTCGTCACTTTGGTAACTGCTATCATTTGTTATCCGAATCCATTTACGCGCATGAACATGAACGAACTAATCTTTCTGCTGGTTAGCAAGTGTTCGCCTGGGGACACCAACAACCCTTTGTGGTATGTATTTGGTTGATTAATTACTTTGTGAAATGTGAGATAAACTAATTATATTTCATATCATTTGTTTGCAGTGACTACAAACATATGAATATTAGTACCGGCACTGGCTTCACTGAGGTGACTGAGCCTGGTCCTGGTGTTTACAGATCCATTTGGCTGCTGGTGTTGACCTTCATACTGAAACTAGCACTAACAATATTCACGTTTGGCATTAAAGTACCCTCGGGTCTATTTATACCCTCGCTGCTGTTGGGTGCCATCATGGGACGCATCGTAGGCATTGGTGTGGAGCAGTTTGCCTATAGTTATCCCAACATTTGGTTCTTTACGGGAGAGTGTGCAGACAGTAATCTAATAACACCTGGCCTGTATGCGGTTGTGGGCGCTGCCGCTGTATTGGGCGGCGTTACACGAATGACTGTGTCCCTGGTGGTCATCATGTTTGAGCTAACGGGTGGTGTGCGCTACATTGTACCGTTGATGGCGGCTGCCATGGCTTCCAAATGGGTGGGCGATGCATTGGGGCGACAGGGAATATACGATGCGCACATTGCGTTGAACGGCTATCCATTCCTCGACAGCAAAGAGGAGTTTGCACACACAACGCTCGCGGCAGATGTGATGCAACCCAAACGCAATGAAACATTAAATGTAATTACACAAGATTCCATGACAGTGGACGATGTGGAAAATTTGCTAAAGGAGACCGAGCACAATGGGTACCCGGTCGTTGTTTCCAGAGAAAATCAATATTTGGTTGGCTTTGTGCTTCGTCGGGATCTTAACTTGGCAATAGGTGAGTTTAATAATATACAATTCGATTAAATTCTCATTAATTCTATTACTTTTCACACAGGCAATGCGAAGCGTCTTATCGAGGGTATTAATAGTAACTCCATAGTATTATTTACATCCACGACACCCACACAAAATCTGGGACCGCAACCGCTTAAGCTTAAGAAGATTCTCGATATGGCCCCCATCACGGTAACAGATCAAACGCCGATGGAAACGGTTGTGGATATGTTCCGCAAGCTGGGACTGCGGCAGACGCTAGTCACACACAATGGGTAATACATTTTTATATTTATTTAAGTATACATTTACATTTACAGTATGCATTTACATTTTGCAGTCGATTGCTTGGTGTAATAACGAAAAAGGATGTGCTGCGCCATGTGAAGCAAATGGACAATGAAGATCCCAATACAGTGCTCTTCAATTAAGTTGAATTTATTAGCCAATCAGCAGACAGGCGAACAGGCCTAGCAATTATTATTATTACCTGTACTATCATACATAGAACATCAACAAAATTTTATTGAAATAAGTCAAAAGTTAAGCCGATTTTGAGTTGAGTAGAGATTAGTGAATTTAACGATCGGAACTTCGAGCGTGAAGAAGAATTATATAGCAAAATTGTGTGCAGTTCTACTTTATATAAATATATACATATTTATAAATATATATGTATCTCGTTAATGTTAATTGTATAATTTATTTAAGACTTTTTTGATCTATTCATTTCACTACCACTGTGTAATTAGTAGTATGTCATTGTAAGCAAATGCAATTTAATACTTTATATATTTTCTATATCAATCTTAAATACTTTAATTGTGCATACACCTATACTATTTTTTTATACACATGTGTACACCACGCGAATGAAAGTTGAGGTTTTAGAGAGTTTTCCTATTTTGTTTTTGATGTGTAATATTTTATGCTAAAAGATGGGACTTTAAATTTTGCAATTCGTTCAAAATTCTTAAAGAAATTCTTATTAACATATATATTTATATATACTACATAATATGCATACTATATCAAAGTATTGTGTTTAGAGATCTGTGAAATTTTTAATCTAAACTCGTGTAAATAGCAACATTAAAAAATGATTAAACCATAAATAAACTTAAGCGCAGCTATATGAAAAACAAAAAAATTATTAAAGAAGTTATATTAAATCTAAGCAAACGCTATTTATTCCAAATTAAAATGGTTTTGTGTATAATTGTAAAGTAGTAGGCTTTAAAATCAGTTGGAAAATAGTTAAGCTACACACACAAACGTTAACGCAATAGATTCAAGTACAAAATTAACAATATGATAATGGCTTACACACGAATGGCGATGGGTAAGCTTAGAACTAAAATTTAATAAGTATAATTAACTTATTTTTAATTTATACTACAGCATGTCCAAGGTTCGCCTATAAAATTCAGTCACAAGGATTGCTACAACCCCGAAGACAGCCCGTACAGGCGAAACTACCCTCGCAGTCATCTTCAACGCGGCATTTTCTGCAGACGGCTCAGAGACTTTGCAAAAATTGTCCGGGGAACGATAAGAAGCCAACGGAGTGCTCTAAGGATGATAAGAAGAAACCTGAAGAAAGCACTCAGGGCAAAAACGACAAATCCAAGGAGTGCTCTGCTGCTGAGAAGAACCTTAAAAAGGACGATGCTCAAAAAAATGCTGAAGAGAAAGATAAACCAACGGAGGGCTTTAAAGGTGATACAAAGAAACCTGAAGTTTCTGCTCAGGGTAAGCCCAAGGAGGGCTTTGAGGCTGAGAAGAACAAACCTAAGGAATGCGCAGAAGGCGGTAAGGAGAAACCTCAACAAAGCACACCGAATAGCAAGGAAACACCTAAGGAAGGCGCAGAGGCTGGCAAGGATAAATCTAAGGATAAATGTAAGGAAAGTAAGGACAAATTTATGGAGTGTGCAGAGGGCCACAACGACAATTCTAAAGAAAGCATCACGAACAAGAAGGACAAGTCTATGGAGTGTGCAGAGAGTAGCAACGATAAATCTCAAGAAAGCACTATGGATTGTAAGGGCAACGACAAGGAAAAGGCTGAAGAATGCAGCGAGGATGATGCAAGTGAAGCTGAAGATAACAAGGATGAAAGTGAATGCTCCGAGGATAGCGATGACTCCATTGACGATGAATGCGACGATTCTAAAGAATGCGTTCCGACTCTCAAAATGCCGGATTGTGAGGATCCCACGAGTGTGTGTCCTGATCCCTGCGATGAAGACGAGGAAATGGATGAAATTGCTGCACATGTCGGCGGAATGTGTTCCAAAGATCCCTGTGGCAAGCTAAAGGAACCCTGCGAGGGATTTATGAAGAAGCACATTGGGAGTCTTATGAGACACCAAGAAAAGGAACAACAGAAGTTAGATAACAAAACCAAACCCATTAAATATTAAAGTGGATTAGTACAGATTGATAAATTTACAGTACAGAGTAGTAGATATCGTACATTTTAAAAGTAAATTCAGCACTACAATCGATTAACGGTAAAACTATTCATTTGAATTATTTTCAATGTAAAATATTTGAAATTCAGAGCCATAAAGTCCTGTGATTAACCAGCAACTGTAATGATTATTTATAAGCAACATTTCTTGAAAAGATTATGGTTTACTTTTACCCATTATCACTTAGTTTAATGAGATTGCCACGACCACGTAGAGCTCCTTTGACATGCGCATGCGCACCATCGCTGATCCTGTAATACTCCAATGCACCATCGTTGCTGGGACAATAGATGATGCTGGCATCCCGGCTGCAGGCAATGGCATTTTTGAAGGGCAAAGGGATTTGGACAATCAGCTGTGCGGTGTCCTGTAGATATGAAGGAGTGTAACCAAATAGTGGATCGTTTATAAATATACATACCTCGTCCTCATGCCGCATGTCGTGGTAGTACGCCTGTCCACTCAGATCACAACTGATGACAATCGGATGTCCATCCATTTCGCTTTGCTGCAGTGTGGACACCATGAAGCGATGTCGACGCATGGCCAACAGCTGCAACTGTTTGCTGGAGGATCTGTCGGAAGACGCCGCCTGGCGACCTGTGTTCCAGCAGCGGTAGACGCCACCAT
The DNA here is from genome assembly GCA_018903735.1 of Drosophila cardini. Classification (NCBI taxonomy): domain Eukaryota; kingdom Metazoa; phylum Arthropoda; class Insecta; order Diptera; family Drosophilidae; genus Drosophila; species Drosophila cardini. The sequence continues at coordinate 5,749,798 of JAEIGM010000007.1, read as the reverse complement.
CGTTGGTGCCCAGCACGAAGTCATTCAGTCCAAGGGACACCATAGTGGTTAGCTCCACGGCAACTGAAGGTGGTAGGGAATACTCCCAGTCCAGGGTCATCTGCTTGGACACCAGCCACTGGCGCACATTGCCATTGGGATAACAGGCCAGCAGACGCTCCTCGGTGACCCAATCCAAGGCCACGGCCGCACCTTGTGTGGAGGAGACGCTGTGCAGCTGTCGGATCTCGACACTGGAGTCGCTGCCACCACGTGCCTGCTCGTATAGCCAGACAAAGAGCTCTCCGTCCATGGTGGCACCAGCGAACACATGTTTATTGTATCCATTTGTGCAGAGGCTACGAAGACAAGATTTTAGGGGCAGGGTCTTCGCCTCCGTGTAGACCACAAAGTTGCCATGGGTCACACGCTGGGGCACAAAGAGTTTCAGCTGCTGATCCACGTGCTCACACCAGTCGTCGTGTGGTGCCACCGTTGTGGTCACCAGCACTGGAGCGTTGTTCGTGTGTACACATAGCCAAATGGCTAATCCCTGAGAGTTCTCCATGCAGCCGCCCATGGTTAGATTCTGATATATGTGCACCTGCAGCTGTTCCTGCAAGCTGCATTGACTTCCCTCCTGCTCCTCATCCATCAGTGGCGTCGGGTGATCCAATTCGCGCTCCACCAGCGGATATATCTGTCGCAGCCACTTGGCCAGAGCACGTTCATCGTAATCCACATGGCCACTAGCGGATGGCTCCGTTTGAGTAGCCACATGCTGTTTGTCCTGCGTGGACGTGGACACCTCTGTGCTTGGTGGCGGTGGATCCGTTCCAGTGCAGTTATCCACCAGAGAATTCTGTTTCTCCAGCGGCTGTGTAGCCGGAAATTCAATTACGGGTGAACTGTAGTGGGAAAGCACGTCCATGCTGCAGATGCAATCGCTTACGTCTGTGTTGGACACAACAAAATGTTCTGGCTGGCATAGCAACGGGTCAAGACACTCCTGGAAAAGGGGTGGCATGGTAAGCGAGGTATATCATATAGAAAAATTGAACCAGAGTTGCATTTCGATAGCTTTAACGGAAAGTTAGACGTTATTTGTAGCTGTAACCTGCAGCTGTCAACTATCTGATAAATATCGATGAAACTTCAAAAGACTTCAAGAAAATCACTTTTGAAAGACATCAAGGAAGGCTTTGACTTATAGGAAAATTAATGACACTGTCATAAAGAATTAATTTCATTCGCAATCGCTTCACAGAGAAGAACTACGATTTTTATCAATTTTTAAAAATCCGCAAACTTCAAAAAGAAATAATTCTTCACTTTAGCTGTAAAAACGTGAATTCAGTAAAATGTTAATGGCTTGGACAAGATTAAGCACGGGTAAGACACTGTTTGAGACTTAAAATCTATGCCAATTCCTTTCACTAGGTTCATTTTCTGCAGCTTGTGCCAGAATCGGTTGGAAATTTGGTCAATCGGGTGGATTGAGTGTCCAGAGGGAGCCTGTCAAGCTGAAGTATCCATTGCAGACGCGAGCTTTGCAAACATCGTTGGTTCTCGCTAAGGATGAGGACAAGGGTAAGGAAGACGAGTCTTTTTTTAAGCCAGATGACATGCTGAAGAAACCCGATCCCTGTGAGGAGGAGAAGGAGAAGGCAGCTGCTCCTGTGTGCGAGGATCCTAACAAGAAACCTGAGAAAGAGGTCGTTGCTTGCGATACGGGTGATAAGAAGCCGGCGACCACCGATAAGTCCTCCAGCACTGGAGGCAAAGATGAGGGTATCAAGCTTGGCAAGGGCAGTGTGGGTTATATTCAAGCCGTCATTGGGCCAGTCATCGACGTGTACTTTCCAGACGGTATACCCGACGTGCTCAATGCCATGGAGGTTCAGGATGCACCCGTTGAACATTTGGTGCTAGAGGTGTGACAGTTTTTTCATCCATCTTATCACTCAGTTCTAACAGTTTTTTCCAGGTCTTCCACCACTTGGGCAATAATGTGGTGCGTAGCGTGGCCATGGACTCCACTGAGGGTCTCAGGCGTGGCCAGAAAGTAATCGACACGGGTTATCCGATCCGTGTACCTGTCGGTAAAGCTGTGCTGGGTCGCATCATTAACGTCGTAGGCGATCCGATCGATGAACGCGGTGAGATCAAGAGCGAGTTTCACTCTTTCATCCATAATGATGCACCAGAACTTGCGGATCTGAGTGTTAAACCGGAAATTCTGGCAACGGGGATCAAGGTGATTGATCTGCTGGCTCCCTATGTGAAGGGCGGCAAGATCGGGCTTTTTGGAGGTGCCGGAGTGGGCAAGACGGTGCTTATCATGGAGCTGATCAACAACATTGCCAAGTCTCATGGTGGATACTCGGTGTTTGTGGGCGCCGGAGAGCGTACACGTGAGGGCAACGATCTCTATCACGAGATGATCGAGAGTAAGGTAATCTCCTTGGAGGATGCCAGCTCGAAGGTTTCACTCGTCTATGGACAGATGAATGAGCCACCAGGTGCTCGCAGTCGTGTTGTACTCACTGGTTTGACTATTGCCGAGTATTTCCGTGACGTGGATGGACAGGATGTACTGCTTTTCGTAGACAATATATTCCGCTTCACCCAAGCGGGATCGGAGGTGTCTGCTCTGCTTGGTCGAATTCCCTCTGCCGTAGGGTATCAGCCCACGTTGGGTACTGACATGGGTACTATGCAGGAGCGGATTACCAGCACTCGCAATGGCTCCATCACTTCCGTACAGGCGGTCTATGTACCAGCTGATGATCTGACGGATCCGGCCCCGGCAGCAACATTCTCCCATTTGGATGCAACTACTGTGTTGTCGCGTCCGATTGCCGAATTGGGCATTTACCCGGCTGTCGATCCCTTGGACTCATCCTCCCGTATCCTTGACCCCGACATAGTGGGTGAGGAGCATTACAATGTCGCTCGTGCCGTGCAAAAGACATTGCAGGGTTACAAGTCACTGCAGGACATCATCGCCATTCTGGGCATGGACGAGCTATCCGAGGAAGACAAGCTAACGGTGGCAAGAGCACGTAAAATGCAGCGATTCCTCTCCCAGCCATTCCAGGTGGCCGAAATCTTTACCGGTCATCCTGGCAAACTTGTGCCTGTAGAGAAATCCGTTGAGGGTTTCAAGCGTCTGCTTAACGGCGAGTATGATGATATTCCAGAGATCGCATTCTATATGGTCGGAGATGCGGATGAAGTGTTGGCCAAGGCGAATACATTAGCCGCTAGCCTGTCTGGCGACACGGGAGAAAAGAAGAAACCACCAGCCGAGGCTAAGGAAAAGAGTGAAGAGAAAAAGGATGGAGAGAAAGATAAGAAAGAGGCCAACGATAAGGACAAGAAGGAAGTAAAGGATGCCAAGGCGACAAAGCCGGCAGACGACAAGGGAAAGGATAAACCGAAATCAGAGCCACCCAAGTCAGAGGCTAAAGACAAAAAGGGTGATCCCCCCAAAGACAAAAAATAAAAAATGGTTTCCTTAATTGATGTCATAATTGTTTCAACATCTTTACTTGATTTCTACAAGAAATTACATATTTAACATTATTTGTAATAAAATAAATAATTTACCCAACAGTTAAATAATTTCAATTGCCCGCTAAAGTTGAAAGCACTAACCATACAACACATACATACATACATGCGTCAAACATGCATAGGTGATAGCAAACGCTTGCCTACTCAATGGGTACGACTCGTGGTCCACGAGTCGTGGACCCACAGAGAGCTTCGGCAAAAAGCCGAACGCTCTAGCGCCGCGGCGAGTCGATCGCCGCTTAGCAAACTGAAGTCAAGCCGAAATTAATTTAGTCTTGCTCAGTCAGCGAAACGATGAGCATGGTTGTGCCTCTTGTGTTCTCGTTTCGCTTTTATATGTTTGTCTCTTTCTAGCATGACAGATACATGCATTTCGTTATGTCTCGCGACGGCAGATTTTAGCAACCAGCTTACTGTAAAGAATTTTATTTGCAATATTATAGCGATACAGCTAGGTAGTCAAGCTTTATTCATATGCATGATTTGCCAGTTATGTGCTTGATTAGTGCTCGAAGAGACGAAGGTTAAAAGTTCATGTTCTTAATTTGAATTTCTTTGCGCGCGCCAATTTATTCAACATGTGGTGAATTCACCCATCAGCTGTTTGAACTTCGAACAGCTGATCCCAATTGTGCCGGCTGGATTTTGTTTTGGTTATGTGAAAAATGTTGCGTGTTTTCCATTCTCGTCTTGCAGTTCGTCTCTATTCTGTGAAAACTGTAAAGAAAGATGTGCAAAAATACACGGACACGATAAATCTACCAAAAACTAAGTTTCCAAATCGTCTGACTGCCGCCAAACGAGAGGAACAGGAGCGACAAATTCTCGAGGTTGGTTTTACCCAAAAGAAAGTCTGTGAAAAAAACTCAGTAAAAGTCTTGCTTTTATTGCAGCATAAGATCTCCACTTCGTATCAGTATCAGGAGCAGCACAAGCGTAAGCCCGCCTTTGTGCTCCACGATGGACCTCCGTATGCCAATGGTCAGCTGCACATGGGACACGCCGTCAACAAGATCCTCAAGGACATTACGTTGCGACAGCGTGTTGCACATGGACAGCGGGTGAACTACATACCAGGCTGGGACTGCCATGGTCTGCCTATTGAACTTAAGGCCACCAATGCCTCAACTGGCGAACAGAAGCCACTTGACATTCGAAAGAAGTGTGGGTTTTGTCTGTGCATTTTTGGAGATCTTACATAACTTCTCATGTCTCTTTGTGTAGCACGTGCTTTTGCCTTGGAGGCTATAGAGGATCAGAAGAAGGAGTTTCGTAGCTGGGGCGTATTGGCCAATTGGCATCAGGATGACATTTATCTAACATTTAAGCCCGAATTCATTGCCAATCAGCTGCAAATGTTCTACAATCTTTTTGAACGTGGTCTAGTCTATCGTGATCTAAAGCCCGTTTATTGGTCTCCCTCCTCCAAGTGAGTACTGCATAGATATCAAACTAGCCGAGTCTCTAATGACTCTTAATCTTGCATAGAACTGCGCTGGCGGAGGCAGAACTGGAGTACGATGCCAATTTCATCAGTCCATCGGTTTACCTACGTTTTGCCTTGAATGGTTTGAAAGCATCCGAAGCCACAGCGGACAACCAAATCTTTGCCTTGGTCTGGACCACAACGCCGTGGACTCTTCCCAGCAATCAGGCAATCTGTTACAACGATTCCTTAGAGTATGTGCTGGTCAAGCTATGGGATCGCAATCCAAGTGAATTGTACCTAATGGCATCAGCTCTAGTGTCCGATTTTGAGGCAACGACGCAGCTTCAGGCGGAGATTGTGCAGCGATTATCGGGCAGTGATTTGAGCAACTGCAGCTATCAACATCCCATAGAGAAATCACAGTCCTCACTGCCATTCTTCCATGCTTTACATGTGCAGGACAACAAAGGCACAGGATTGGTGCACACTGCACCAGCTCACGGTCCAGATGACTTTCTGATCTGTTTGGCCAAAAAGTTGCAAGTGAAGTGTTACGTGGACGAGGCGGGCATTTACACGAACGATTCGCCGGAGTTTCTGCGTGGCCAGTCTGTGCTGGAAAAGGGCAATCCCTTAGTGTTGCAACACATAGCTGAAGATGTGGTGCATGCCTCGCAGTTGCAACATTCCTATCCCATCGATTGGCGTACGAAGAAACCAGTTATAATACGCGCCAGTGAGCAGTGGTTTATTAATACGGACAAGCTTAAGGCACCTGCAGCTGCTGCCCTAGACCGGGTGGAGATCTATCCACGTGTCAATGCCGAAGCTAGCAAGAAGGCGCTGCTTACTCAACTGCACAAGCGCCCCTATTGGTGCATCTCCCGACAACGGGCCTGGGGCGTGCCTATTCCCGTGCTCTACAAACGATGCAGCAACGAGGTGGTGCTTCATGCTGCTCTTATCAAACATCTCTGTGACTTGCTACACAGCGAGGGGTCCATGGACTTCTGGTGGTCTAAACCGCTGGAGGAACTGTTGCCCGAGGAGCTGCTGAAGCAACTCGGTTGCAAGGCAGAGGAGCTGATCAAGGGCAGCGATATCTTTGACATATGGTTCGATTCGGGCAGCACCTGGTCAGCTGTTTTAAAGAAACCACAACAATTGGCTGATCTCTATCTGGAAGGCTACGATCAGTTCACCGGCTGGTTTCAATCCTCGCTGCTAACGAGCATCGCAGCACGAAATAGCGCCCCTTACAAGTAAGTCTGCAATACTTATGGGTCATCCCTTTACTAATTTTTAATCTTTCCTATAGAGCACTCTTTGTGCATGGCTTTACGGTGGATGAGAAGGGTCACAAGATGTCGAAGTCACTGGGGAATGTCATATCACCCAAACAAATAACCAAAAAGTATGGCACAGACGTGCTACGCTGGTGGGTAGCTTCCCATGGCACTCAGCACATGGCCATTACGGTCAGCGACAAGCTCCTACAACAATCCGCCGAGAATCTGATCAAAATTCGCGGCACTTTGCGGTATTTGAACGGAGTCATTAATCTAGGGACGAAATCTCTGCAGGAATTGCCGTTGGACAAAAGTTATTTAAACAAATATCTGCTGCACCAGCTGTTGGGATTCGAAGAGGAGGTAAATTGATGTATTTCCTACTATAAAGCTTAGTTCTTTAATCTCTTTTATACTTCTCAGATAGAGAAACTCTATAATGCCTATGAGTATAATAGAGTTGTGGCCAGCATACAGAATTTCATAGCGAATCAAGTGTCGGGCATTTATGTGCATCTTATCAAGGATCGTCTGTACTGTGGTAATGAGCAGGACCTGCAAACCATTCGCCATACGCTCACTCAATGCTACAGGCAGCTGTGCAAAGCATTGTGGCCCATCGTGCCCTATTTGATAGAAGAAAGTTGGAGCTACTATGACGCCAGTGGTGCTGCCTTTCATGAGCAAGAAGTTCAGGCTGACAAGAATTGGCGGAATCAGTTGGTTAACGAGGTGATTAATTCAGCCCTGGAGATAAAGCGACTCATTAATCAGCAGGTTAGCGATGTCAATAGTTGGAATCTCGCTGTGAAGATCACGTGCGGCACAAAGCAACAATTGGAGCATCTACTTACTTTAAATGGTGAACTAAATGTGCCTGTAAACAACTCGGAACTGTGTGAGATTCTCCAGGTAGGCAGTGTTACTTTACAGGCCGATTTGCGCGCTGGAGCGGAGCAAGTGGCACAAGTACAGCTAGACAGTTCCCATGAGACACTTTGTCCACGTTGTCGACGCTTCAGCATTGTGGGGCTAGAGATCTGCCAACGTTGTGAGAGCATTCTTGCAGTCAAGCAATAGTTTTACATTAAAATGTGGTTAATAGTTATTAAATTTGTAAAGTATATTTTATGATTTTAAGATTCTTAGAAACTCTGCAAACACTTGAGCAAAGTGTCGCGTAGCTTGAGCCGCGTCGTGGGCTTTCCACCACAAATAATATGTGTTTCGTTGTCCTCGAACTTGATGGTCGTGTCCTCGTTGACCAGCTGTAGTGTCAAATTGCCGCCACTGCGATCCATTTTAATGTTAGAGAAACCATCCTGAGCTAAACGTTTCATTAGCGTGTCCACATCGATGCTGCCATATTCGTATTTGACATTCTTGAGCACATCCTCCTTGGAGGGTGCACTACTTGGGGCACCGCTGCTTGTGCTGGGCTCATCCTTGATGGTATCTGCACAAGGTTGAATGCAGTGCACCTTATCCTTTACCTGCAGGACACCCGTAAGCGTGGAAAGCGAGACACCAGCCGCCACCTCACGGGCTAGAATCTTCTGAGCCAGTTCTGAGGCAATGTAAATGCGATCTAGTTTACGCTTCAATGGCAATCGAATTATCTCGCCACATTTGAAGGTAATGATCTTCTTATCCGGCTGCTCGATAAACAGATTGGGTGCCGATGGATGTGGCTTGGTGTAGGCTTCCGGTATAACCAGAACGTTGGGCTTGAGCTCCTTGATTAGCTTATTGGCCTGTTGGTAATTCAACGAGGTGTCGATGGGACAGTAGAAGGCCTTCATGGCCAGCGGCTGGAATGGCGCCAATACTTGCAGGTATGGAAAATCGGGTTCCGTGAATATAATCGAATTGATGGGATTGTTGCCCCACATCTCAATGAAGTGAACAGCATCACCGAAACGCAGACTGGGATGACCGCAAAACACCACACAGGGCTAAGAAAGTAAAGGATTGATTAAAGAGTTTACCCAAAGGTAAGAAGTTAACTTACTTGTCGGAAATCCTTGCTGAAACCCTCTGAAAATACGTGATTATAGTGCTTGAGCTTGGAGTTGCGCAGGTAGAAGGCATGAGGAAAGGGATCATCCGGCAGATACACCTTGTTTTGCTTGGCAGAGCTTAGCCATTCGGCCAGAATGTTGGAGTAGGCCAACGAACTGTCAGCCACCGGGGAGATAAAAAACATGGGCACATTGTTAAGACCAGCATTCTCCAGATTCTGTGTAAGACACTCGAACAGATCATAGACAACTCCCGAGGGATAACATGGTATCAAGGCAGAGCCATTGTTCCGAATGGTTAGCGCCACGTTCATGCACAGTTCACCCAGTTTCGTATCCGGATTCACAGTGGGAGCCTGTGTCAGTCCGGTCATAATCAGTACATCTGCGTGCTTAAGCGCCGATTGATTGATGGGACGTGGATGCGTAGTTAGCGTTGAAGAACCGCTAACATAGCAAATCTTTTCATGCGCTGTGCTCAAGACCCAGTTGCTGGAGCCCAGACAGTATCCTGAACTAACGGGAGTCGCAATAAAAGCACCAAGAATGTCCAGCTTCTCATCATACCCCATTATGGTCACCTTAGAGAGACTTCCTTGCACATCCTTTAAACTGAAAATCGTGCGCCACTTCTTGGCTCGAAAGGCCTCGCTTAATGGACTCGGCAGCAGATGGAGCTTATCCTTCCATAGACGTGCTGTGCATGCTTTGGGTGATACCTCAATGTAATCCACCAGTTCCTCGAGGAAGAATCGTCCAATCTGTAGCGTTGGTTCCGTCGCATAGACTTTACCTTTAAAGCCCGTGTTTTCCGTTATGTAGGGCAGTGCCAGCATATTCAGATAGTTGGAGATCAATATAACATCCAGTTCGCTAAAATCCAGCATTTTGTCCATTGGCAAGTTAAACTCTGGAACAGAATCCACAAACACTCGGCCACAACACTCTTTAAGTTCTCCATCCATTTGGGGGTCATGATCGCTGCTTGGCACAAAGTTGGGCAAATTGGATAGCTTGAAACTCTGGACAAAGGGTAAAGGCAGGAAGTTAAGAACAGTCTGCTCCGTCAGGCCGCAGTCCAGCATTATCCGGAGACCCTTGAAGGTGATGATGTAGCATGGTTTCGCCAAGTCACCGCTGAGGCAATACTATAAATTTGTAAGGCAGATAAGTTTATTATTGTCATTTCCTTTGATAACGAGCGTTTCATTTTTTGTTTGTCATTTACCAATCGCATTTTAGAAATTCCCAGTTGCGTTCCGTGATCGGTGTATGCGGCGTCAACAGCTGACCATAAAAACACAGCAGCAACAAATTGTTAGCACTTTACAGCGCTGTTAATAGCAGCTGTTATCGATTAGCATATCGATAGAATTATGTAGGTATGTGGCAACGCTGCAATTTTGTTTACTCTGCTGCTTATTTAAAATGTCTCAACAAATTCGAGTTTTACAATGTGTAGAATGCAGTTTATATCAAGTGAGTCTACAAAAACTATTATCAATCTATGCAAAGTGTTTATTAATTTGCAAGCATAGGTGGACATTGCCAAAAAGACCAACCGATGGGAGTGCAAAGTGTGCAGAAAAAAACAGGTTGTACACCGGGAATTCTTTCGCGGCAGTGGAGCTGAATGCCGTGCGAAGGTACAGCAATTGAACCTGGAGCATGGTCAGAAGCGCCAGGCACTGGAAGATCGTCAACTATCGGAAGTACAAAAGCAAGAAAACGACAGTTTAATAACAGCGGACAATGCTTCGTTGCCATCAACTCAATGTCCGAAGGTACCAAGTAAATGGGCAGCTTTCGTGGATGAATCTATATCAAGCCAAGCACCCAAAGTATCTCGCCAAGATCTTGATCAACCAGAGTATAATTCTTCACCCAGAAAACATAGAGCAAGCAACAAGCGCAGTTCAGAAGATCCAACTCCACTAAGTGTTAGTAAAAAGCCCTTCTCCAAATGGAACAAGTTTCTATAATTATTTATAAATAAAACACCGAAATTATGTTGTATAGGTATTTTTATTAAAATTTATTTTGTTTGTATTTGTTTATAATGTTTGAAACGCGCTGTGGAGGCAGTTGAGTACATTATTTATGTGTATATAGAGCATCAACGCTTCCACTACTAAATCGAATACAATACAATTTGCATTAATTTCTGCATATTCTAGAAAAATGCCATAAAATTAATTAATTATTAATATTTGTTAGTTTAGGGGATCTATTTACGTTTGTTGTTGTTCTTCCTCTTGTTGGACACTATAAACATATATCAAGTGTCCAGATTCAATGGAAATAGTGTATATAGTTATATCGGGGCGCATTTTCTTACGCAATTAGATTGAGAAAAAATGTTAATTTATATATTTGTTAGACGACGACTGACTACGTATTCCTATTGCTGACTTGCCGGCTAATCAGGCCGTGGCGCCAGCAGCAGGGGCTATATCCTTCTTGGCTACCTTCTCATCCGATCCGGTCTCTTCGATATCAGCAGGATCCGCTTCAGCACCGGATGCTCCCGCCTTACCCGACGAACGGCGTCGTTTACGATTAATGCGCCATGGGCGAATGGGATATTTCATGGCTGGCAGTTGATCCATGCCGAGCACTTTGTACATCTGGCGGAAAGCAATGTAGCGCAGGAATAACTGCGATGATACAGTGAGATCTTCACGCTCCTGCTTTGTGAGTTGCAGCAGGGCATCGGTTGGATCCTTCTCGCATGGATCCAACAAACCAGGACCATTAATCAGAAAGCCCGAAGACAAGGCCTCCATAATACGGCGCATACAGTCGCCAGGGGAAATGGGGAAACCAGCCGATGAGATGACCTTCTCCACCAGCAGTTCCAATGACCATTGTGGCAGCGACTGCCACGACGAGACCCTCTGGCAAAGATCACGTAATATACGTATAACCATGACACACGATTGCAAACCTGTTGCACGTGCCTGGAACCATTTGGCATGACGTAAATCAGCAAGTGCCTGAAATACAACAATAAAGCAATTTAAAAACTGTTTGTAAGGGATGGGACTGGATTTCCTACCCGCAAACAAGGTTCGCGTGGCAAAAATTCGGAATCCGCGTCAGTAGCGGAGTCCGCCGAAGCTTCCTCAGACTTTCCAGCGGGTTCACATGTCTCTCGCAGCAGTGGCGATGTGAGTGTAATCTTAACGGCAACCACTTCATCCAGCACTATAACAGAAGCCTCCTCAGCATTAACTTCCACGCGATAATTAACCGGAGTTTCACCTGTAACGGAGAATGAGAAAACCATGTATTAGTTACATTTGCTGGATTATAGAAAAAGGTGCGACTACGCTTAGAAAAGAGACAAACATTGTAAGTAAAAGAAATATATATATATATATATAAAATTCCAAGTGTGAGGTCCACAATATATATATGTAATCATATATATGATGTGATTGATGTATATATCTGATAATCAAAAGTAATAATGTAAATGTTTGTTTCTTCCTACGTTCCACAGATAAACATAATTCCGCTCTGTTCCCAGCAAACATTATCATATGTATATCATCGAAAGTATTCAAGTAATTATCGTATGCGTGCTGGGATCGGACCGGGTAAGCCAGCGAAATCTCCACCTCCAAATCAGAATTGCAAATAATTCCAATATATTGAATTGCAATTCTCCTTAGAGCGCCGGGCTTTTCTTAGTAGGTTAGTTTTTGCTTGCAAAAAACTAAAAAACATTGACCGAAATTTATCGTTCATTCGCGGATTTGCGGAGAAACCTCTGCGGGATCTGTGACCAGTCCGCCGTACTCATTCAATTAGTCACCAGTCACCTCATCGTTCCGTTCGCAACACAAATTTCGGTCGCAATTTTTACGTTCGCATTGTTTTATTACATTTTTTGATAGACAATCAAGTTTGATACACACAAAAACGGCCGCTTGGATTGGCATCGATATCGATTCTCTATTGAGCTGAAGGAGCTGCCCATTTCATTTTCAAGAGGGCTTAACAATTTTGGTTGATCAAGCATAAACAAAATATATACATATATGACATATATAGAGATTGAGTCTATATATTCCATGTGGGTACCATCATCAAAATCAATATATGCGTCTGTCTGTGTGGATCAATCGCATTGCTTCTGGTCGGCTGAACTTTTGAGCTGCTTTCAAGCATTATAGTATATATAAGTATATATATATATAGTATATATAGATATATATGTCAAAGGACTTTATTTACACAAAGTTTCTTCGCAATTGGAAGTGGAATGTATTTGGTGGTAGGAAGACAGAGAAAAGCTTGTGTGGCATGTGGCAAGTAAGAAGTAGAAACATCAACCAAACGCACAGCGCTTGTGCCCAAAACTTTGTATAAATATATTCCTTTGGTTCAAAATTTCAATTTCAATGCAATTCAATTGAAACAATTGAATTGGTTTCGTTTCATTTTCGGTTAAAAGATTCGATATTTTGGATTCATTTGATTTGTTCCACACAAATGAACTCTTCCGCATCCACATCCGCTTCCGTATTGCAGGAACTGACAGATTACGGCGTATGGAGTACGGATTACTGCTTTGTGTGTTACCATTACGAGTACGTTATCCGTTGAATTCCACCACCAGCAGTAGTAGTAGTAGTAGCAGTAGCAGTAGTAGTAGTAGGAGGAGGAGCAGTAGCAGCCAGCAGCGACTCTTGGAAAGCTATAGAACGGCTAACAGACACGACACCTGAGTATGGAACGGTGTGAGGAGTACTGTGAGGTGATATCATCTCAACGCTAAGGGCTCAAATCTTATCCTGCAGAAAGAGAAGCTGAAAACGGCAAATACGTTTATATTTTCTTTATGTTTTTTTGATGGGTTTGTTTTTTGTTTGTTTTTAGTTTTGTAGATCTTGCATATTTTTTTTTGTTGTTGTTGTTGCTTATTAGGCTGCTGTTGTTTTTGGTTGTTTTCTTTCGTGTTGTTGGGTCGTCAAACAACAACAACATCCGATTTCAACAGTAGTCGAGTATGTAACACACATTAAACATTATTTTGAACAGTCGAACGAACAATCAATAATTTCACTTTTTCCACACAAATTGCGCATCGCAAACGACTCTTGATTTATCATAATTTTAGTTAATTGCTTCATAAACATATTTATCGCATTATGTGCATTGAAATTATTTATGTTTTGTTGTTTTATCTTTGCATTTTTTCCAGCATTTTGTTGTCGCTCCGAAATGTTTCTATTAGTTTTAGTTTTCATTATCTCCTGGCGAACTTCACATCGTGAAATTGGCCAGATAGTATATATCATTTTGGACTTGCCTTGTTTTTTTTTTTTTATAATTTTGCAGTTTGTTGCGATTTTCAAAATATATGGATATGTCTTGGAATCAGTTTAAAGTTACAAGCTTAAAAGTTAAATTAAATGTCTGGTTATGAGTACACTTTCTAGTGGTTAAAGATTCATATTATAGATTTAAGTAGTGTCATTTTCTGTAGTAGGAATATTTCATATAGTGTAATGCAGGTTATAAAACAGGACAAAAAAGTGCCTTGAAACAAAATAAATTTGGGATGTGGAAAAGTTTTACTATAGAAAATTGTGCAAGAATTTACGTGGGGAAGATTTTTACTTAAGATATTATTATTTTGTGTAAGAAAGATGCTTAAAAGTCAGTTTTTAATATGTATATTTGATGATGTATGGAATATGATTGTTCCAAACAAAGGGAAACAATTTGCTTAAGGTTATTTAGAAAAATAACAATGGATATTGTTCAAAATAATTTAAGCGTATTGTTTTTTTTTGTCAGATTAACAACCGTACAAATTTTATATGTGTGTTTGTTGGAAAGCCTAAGACATATCCATGATACACTTAGTTTCCCAGCGAGGGGAAAATAAGTTAGCTATCTTTAGCTATTTCTCTGGAAAAAGTTCTTGCCTTTGTGTGCAAATAGACTGCACACAATGGCCATCATGACAAGGGATATTATTTATAATTGTTCTTGTTCTAGAAACTTACCTGCCACCTCCTTGAGCTTATCGGGCAGCAAATTTGCGACGCGTTGCAACAGACTCGTGGTTGGCTTCTCTGCGCAAAGGACGACCAGTTCGACGGCTGTGTCGCCGTGGAGTAGCAGACCCTTGGCCAAGTAGCCAACACGCATGACGCCCTTTAGGATGCGCACCACATTGCCACCATTATCGGCATCCTTGTGGAATGAGAATATCTGGTTATCGCGTCCATCCTTTTCCGAGGGCTTATCAGTTTTCTCCTTCTTGATAGCGGGACCATCATCGCTGCCAGCAGCTGCATTATTTGGCAACTCAACGAGTGCATCCGAAACAAGCTTCAAAGCACGCTCAGTATGTGAGACAATACGTTGGATAGTCTGAAGTTCCTCCTCCTTGGGATAGATTTCAGCATGACGTGCGATGGCATGACGATCGTCGGTACTCTCCGGACGACGTACATTGCCAACTCCGGGCATCATGCCAAAGTGCGGTGGTGGACCATTTCCAACACGTCCAAAACGTTGAGCTCCTATACAAAGGATTACTTTAAAAAAGTTCCACGTTGTTTCCCAATTTAAAAACTTACCTCCAAAGCTGCGTGACATCCAATTATTGTAGTCATACTCCTCATTATATTGGCGACTACGCTGTTCCTCCCAGTAATTGCCTCCCTCGTGGTCATCACCACGATGAGAAGACATCAGCGCACGCTGAGCACGAGCTTCGGCCAGACGACGTTGACGTGGTGTGGGCTTAAAGTCAACCACAAGATCAGGTTGGACTTTTCGCTTGTATTGCAAACGATGGCGTCGTCCCTTCATGTGCATCTCTTTGGCATTTGGATCGTTGAATTTGCAGTCACACAGCTTGCAATTGAAGCTGAGAATCTTGCCCTCATCATCCTTGACTTCCTCGATGTATTCGCCACCCACAGGCTTAATGTTGTCGGTATTCTCCCCCAACGAATCGTCCATATCATCCATGTTGTCAGATGCCGATGCTGCTCCTGCACCCGATCCAGTGTTAGCTGCATCGGCTGAACTAGTATCAGCTCCTTCTGATTTGACTGAATCAGATTTGGCGGTTGCATTCGGTCCAGCAGCTGGCACAAAGTTAATCTTGCCCATTTTCTTGGGCTCATCCGAGGGTATCGGTTTGCCCAGCTTCTGGTGGAGTTTCACGACCTTCTGATGCTTTGCGCCACGCACATGAGCGGCATAGGCATCGGTGCCTGTACAGGTGACATCGCACAGTTCACAATGATAGTTGTTTCCACGATTCTGACTACTATTGGTGGCAGTTGCCTGCATCTTAAGCGATGCCTCACGCTTCTTGTGCTTCTGTCCCTCCAGATGCTCGCGATACGTCTGCGGACCAGCGCATGAAATTTTGCAGACCTCACAGTAATGCAGTTGCTGAGGACGAGGTGGTGCCTTGGGACGTAGTCCCCGCAAAGTCGGAGCACCAGGAATGGCGGGATTCATCTTGCGTTGATACCAGCTGTTACTGTTGGCCCCACCGTTGGGCTTCTGCTGCCCGCCCGCATGCTGCTGGGTCACATACATGCTGGCCGCATTGTAGAGAGCCGTATCATAGCCACTATAATTGTTGCCAGCTGCTACATTTGGTGGTGGAGGCTTTGGTGTGCCATTCGATTTATCCATCTTACCCATGGCTTTGGGATTCTTAACTGGTGGTGCCGAGTAATGAGTCTTACCAACTGCGGCTGCTGCTGCTGCCGCTGCTGAGGTTGTGTTGTAGCTGGCCGGCGCTTGTTGGTAGAATGTCTTGGTTGCGTCGTAGGATTGCATGGCACTTCTGTAGTCACCATAGCCGCCATAACCGGCCGTGGCACCAGCAGCGCCGGCGGCTACATAGCCCCCGCCTCCTCCACCGCCGCCGCCTCCACCGCCACCCTGTCCCTGGCTAGCAGCCACAGCGGCGTTTTGATAGGCGGCCGCATTTGCATATGTCGCATTAGTTACAGCCGGATAGGTGACTTGTCCCGTATTGTACTGGGTGCCGCCGTAGTTGAACCCGGCATAGTTATTGTTCGCCATTGCCACGCAATTGCTGTAAGCAAACAAAACTACAAAATCAAATATACAAATTACCAATCAATGCAAATCAGTATTAACTCATTTCCCTTCTCTCTTTCCATAGCCATTGAAATGACAAATCATTTTGTTCTACTTACATTTACTTGTTATTACTTTCTTATTGCTATTGTTATTCCGCAAATATTTATTTGTGCTTCTCGAATAATAGCCTGTTTATCTGTTTAATAGAATGCGTGGAAAAAGTGCTTTTAGTCACGTCATGTCACTTTCTGTCACTACCAAAAAACGGAGCCCCCACCATTTTTCTAACGCTATCGATTTTTTTTTTGTGAATGCACTTTTTGTGTATGCAAATAGCATGCACGCACACAAACCAAATGTTTAACAACTAGCATAACAAGTTTCTCATAAAAAAAAACAAACGTTTAAATTACAATTTAAGCAATTAAATTACCTTTTAAGAGGGGCTATTCGTTGAAGAAATTTTTCGTCTATGAACCGGCGACAGTAGCGATGTGTATACGAAAATCGCACTGAATCGATAACAAATATTTGCTCATGCTTTGCAAATGCAGGCTGCCAGATAGTTTTTTATATTATTATTCAATTACATTACGATAGCATGCTGTCGCATGCCGATGTGGCAACGCTAATTTTAATTCGCGCCGAGAACAAAACAATTGTTGCAAAAATGTGTGTTAAGTTGTGAAATATTTGTTAGTTTATGTGTTTAATGCATTGGAATGGATGAAAAGCGCTACATAAAGCGCAAGGAAAAGGCGCGCACTGATGGAAATCGCGAGCAACTAGCAGTTAGCTGCAATCAACTAGGCGACTGGTACAACCAACTTGGCAAATACAATGAGGCTGTCGAGGAATATAAACAGGAGGCGAGCATTTACGCCAGCATGGGCAAGGAACTGGAGACGGCGAAGGCGAAGCGAATGCTTGGCGAAATGTATACGCTGCTCTTTGACTACGACACGGCCAAGGATCACATCAATGACTATTTGAGTAAGTAGTAGAAGTAGTAGTAGTAGTAAGTAGCAGTCGTACGATACTAGTAAACTCATTGAACTAATAACGGTTCATCTCTGCAGAGATTGTTAAAAGGCTGCAGAACAAAGTGGAGCAACAGCGTGCCTATGCCACCTTAGGACGTGTGCATCTGCTACATGGGCAGAGCCTGTCGGATACTTCGGCTTCAGCTGCTATGGAACAACTGAAGCTGGCCGAGAAGAGTTTTCTGCGCAGTCTGCTGCTGATCAAAGAGTAAGTAGCTCTCGCTTAAAATATCACCTTTATATCGCATATTTTATAGCCTTTCGGGTCAGATTTCGAAACTGGAACAGCTTGATATGCAAGCACGGTGTTACCTCAACATTGGTGTTGTGAAAGAGCACATGGAGGAGTTTCAGGAGTCCAGTGATTACATTGAAAAAGCAATTAGGATCAGCAAAACACACGATTTATTCGAATTGACCCATTTGTGCTATATTTCGATGAGTATGCTCTACAACTGCAAGAAGAATGATGCAACAACTGCGTTGCGTTACTGTAACATGGCACTTCAAGTGGCCAAGCGGCTGCCTAATAAGGTTAAGAAAATATGTGAGACACTGATTACTAAATCGGATATTTTAATTCAAGCCGGGGACTTTGCTAGCGTAAAACAAATCCTGACCAAGGCCTACAAGAAGCACACACCAGATGAAAACGATCGGGCGACCATCGAGCGCTCTTTGAGAATTGTGGTCAGGATTTGTCAAACACTCGATGAACTGGTGCTCACTAGTTCTATGGACTATGGCAAACTAAAGAATTTATATGAAAAGCTAGGAGACGGTTGCTGTCATCTTTTAAACTACGAAAAAGCGATTGTTTACTATCTGAAAATGCTCGAGTGTGCGGAGCTCAATGAGGAGCGTGGCAAGAGCCTGGTGCCCATCTACGTGAGTCTCTATCAGACGTACAAGGATAACAAGCAGTACGACAAGGCCTTGGAGTATTTGTGGAAGGAGTTTGAACTCAATCAGGATGTGCCTTCTGAAGCCTTCACGACGCTCTGCAGCATTGCTGAGATTTGTGAGCAGCAGGCACAACCCTTTTGGACCATTCACGATATCTATCAGAAAGCCCTAAGACAGGCAACCAAAGCGGATGCAGTCAAATCTTTGAAGCTAGAGAAGATTGCTATGGTGCGTTTGTACAAATTAATGATGAAGCACAAAATGCAGGTGTTGTTCGAGAACTTGGAGATGGAGGCAAAGGCCAAAGGCATTAATTTGGCAGCAGAAGCAGCGAAGCAAGATGATGAAGAAGATGCTGATAGCGAAGGCACAGCACCAGTACAACAAAACACTCCAGACTGGGATGACGATGATATCGACCTGGATGCATTAACCGACTCTGATGCCAGCGATCTCGATGAATCCGACAAACCGCGTCCGCAGCGCACAACCCGTGGCAATCGCACGCTCACTATCAAGCGGAATAACAAGGGAGAAACGCAGCTGCATCAGGCTTGCATCGCTGGCAATTTAGAGTTGGCACGTCGCCTCATTGAACAGGGACACACGGTGAATGTGCGGGATCATGCTGGTTGGCTGCCTCTGCACGAGGCCAGTAATCATGGCTATCGCGATATTGTAGAGCTTCTGCTGGACAAAGGAGCCACGGTGGCCATTAACGACAAAGGTGGAACCAGCTGCGATGGCATCACTCCACTCTACGATGCCTGTGCCAATGGCTTTTTGGATGTTGCTGAGTTGCTGCTGGAACGTGGTGCGGATGCCACAGTGCGCACCGATTACAATGAGACCTGCATTGAGGCACTGGATAAGTGGCGGCAGTCTAAACAACTGATCGATGGCGAGCAGGCTCAGTATGCCCAGCTGCGGGAGACGCTGCTACGCACACTGTCCAAGGTGGGCATCTGTAGTCAGCGACATGCACGACCCTTGACCAATGCCCAAGCCCAGCAGGAGTCCGCGGAGGATGAAGAGGAGGAGGAGGAGGATTTGATACCTCGCAACAGACGTTCATTGTCAATGCTTAATCGTTCGGCTGGCTCTAGCAATAGTCCACGTCCATCCTCCAGCGCCAGCAAGGAATATCGCCATGTTATGGCCCAATTAAAGCGTCCAAATAGAGCACCCGCCATTTATGATGAGCCCACCAGTAGCGGCAGCAGCACAAGCAGCTCTAGTATTAAACAAAAGCGAGCTGCGCTGCTATCTACCGATGAAGTGGATGCGGACAACTGGTTGGTTGATGATGTGGGGCCAGAGAGAAAGCGGAAGCGCTATAACTCCGGCACCATCAGCAGTCGAACAGGGGGTGCCAAGGAGAATCTTCAAGATTCGGCCTTAGCATGGGATGCGGATGGCGATGTACAAGCTACACCTCCTGAAGTTGATGCACATCAGGTGCTTATCGATGCAGCCAATTCTATGCAGCGGCAGAAGCAAATACGAAAACTCTCCTTGACACGCTCTAGCAGCATAAGCAGTAATCACAGTGTCCAAGGTACCAAGTCCAAGCAGCAGGCGTCTCTGCTGGACAGTGGCTTCTGTCGTTTTCGCAGCGAAAGTCCTTTGGGCAGCAATAACGAGGATTCACTGGACAGCGCATCTTTAGTCCGCATCGAACCGGATTCCACTACCAATGCAGGCATACAACTTCTCATCTCACCGGGTAAACATGCGTCTCCCATCAAGGTGCAGGCAACGCCTGTTCTGGCCACCACAGTCTCCTTCAAGGTCAAGGTGCAGGAGGAACTGCTGCTAGTGCCCATTGAGCGCAAGAAGCTGCAGGATATCAACATGCGCTGGTTGGCTGAGGAGGCAGGAAGACGCTACAATAAGTAAGTAGAAGCCCTTATGCCTTAAACTAACTAGCTAATCGCCATCTAAATATTACAGATTAACGGGACTGACGCCTTTGCTACGTCTGAAAACCTCGGATGGATTTGCCTACGAGGAAACGGACGGAGTGAGTGTGGCGCTGGAGCAGAGCATGTTGCTGTCTACAATTCTGGACTGGAAGATTTCTCCGCTCTCGCAGCGCTATGAAGAAATGTGTCATCAAATGCAAAAAACTGTCGATGTCAAGATCAAGCTGCTGCTGGAGCGCTCCCAGAACACACAGACACTGGAGCTATCGAATCTCTGGTTGCGGGATACGCAAACGGAACCAATTTTTAAGGCATTGCTGCATCAGGCACGTCTCACAGTCTTGGATTTGTCGAATAACTTCATTGGAGATGAGGGATGCCAACAGTTGGCCAAGGCATTGCCCACTTTATTGCAACTAAAGACGCTCCGATTGAAATGCAATGCCATCAGCAATCAGGGATTGCAGCCACTCCTCTGCGGTCAGGCTATGGACAAACTAGAATACTTGGAGGAACTGCAGCTTAGTCAAAACCCGCTAGGAAATGCGAGTCTCCGAACCTTGCATAGATTCTGTGAGAGTTCTGCTGGACGTGCTTTGACCACTCTGCACCTGTCGCAGTGTGAGCTGACGGAGCTGCAGGACTTTGACTTGGCCTTTACCCAACTGACCAGTTTTGACCTCAGCTTCAATCAACTAACGCAGCAGAGTGTGCGACACTTGACAGATAAACTAAACAGCTGTCGCCTGGAGCAATTGAATCTAAGCTACATACGCTGGCCCTTAGATGAGCAGAGTGGATTGACATTGGGTAAGCGATTGGTCAATTTACTCGAGGGCGGGACTAGTGAGAGATTTGTGCGTCTGGAGATTGCCGGCTGTGGTCTTAATGATACGCATGTCTACAATATTACACAATCGCTGGCAAAAGCAAAGCAACTGGAATGGCTGGACATCAGTGACAATCCATGTTTAAGTGGTCTTTCATTGGGTTACGTGCTTGATGCACTGCCTCAACTGCGTACGCTGCTGGCCGCCAACTGTGCCCGCTTGCTGGACGATGTGCGTCTGCAGCAACTGGAGCAGCAGAGGCAGCTGCCTAAGCGTATGGAACTTAGCATTGATGAGAAGAGCTTCAGCTTGCCAGGAGCCTTGACCACATTGTCAAGCATTTGGCAGCTGAAATGGGGCGACAGTGCCAAGCTTGTAGTCCCCAAGCGGCACAAAGGACCAATCAAGCTGTATGTGGACGAAAGTGATCTGCAGTGGAGCACCTGATAATTGTACTCGTTTTTAATTGTTTTAAATATAAAAGTGCAAATTGTATCTACAAATCGTTGGGGGCAATCACTTCTTATCAGTGCCCCTTTATATCTTATCAGTTTAAGTCTTTTTTGGCCTGTCCCACTTTTTGTAGACTGCGATCTCAACTAGACTTGATTACGGAGCTGTACTCGGCTTATCTGACTTATTTGCTCCTATTTATTATTCTTATGAACTTTGTTCAGACTCTGATTCCAGGTAATTGAATTGTTTTAAAATTTGTTTATTAGTTTATTTTTTTTATGTAACTTATCGTATTTTTATTTTTTATTGACGTTTGTGAAATGAGAGTGGACTACGGTTACAACTAGAATGAATGATTAAGCCGTTGGCCAAGTATTTACAGCATCTGGTTAGAGCTTTTATTGGTTTCCCTTGGCTGCCTCGTACATGTTTCTGGAGATGATGAGGCGTTGAATCTGCGAGGTACCTTCGTAAATCTGATAGATCTTAGCATCACGCATTAGTTTCTCCACGGGATACTCGCTGTTGAAGCCGTTGCCGCCAAAGATCTGCACTGCATCGGAGGCAATCTTGTTGGCCATGTCGGCGGCATGGCACTTGGCAATGGAGGCGTAGTAGCTATTGCGGCGTCCCTGATCGATCTCCCAGGCGGACAGACGCCACGCCAGACGGGATGTCTCCACACCAATGGCCATGTCAGCCAGCATGAACTGTACGGCTTGATGATTCGCAATGGGTACTCCAAAGGTTTTGCGTTCCAGCGCATACTTCAGAGCCTCGTCCATGCAACGCTGGGCGAGACCGACGGCGCCGGCAGCAACTGGTGGGCGGGTCTTGTCAAAGGTGCCCATTGCGATTTTAAAGCCAGCACCCTCTCCAACCAACACATTTTCCTTGGGCACACGCACATCCTCGAAGGTGATGCCACGCGTGTCCGACGCACGCTGTCCCATGTTCAGTTCCTTGCGGCCAGGTGTCAGTCCGGGAGTGTCACGCTCCACTATGAAACCGGTGAAGGCTTTGCTGGCAGGGCACTTCGGATCGGGATTGGTGCGGGCGAGCACAAAGTACCAGTTGGCCACACCTCCATTGGTAATCCACATCTTCTGGCCATTGATGATATACTCGTCGCCCTTTTTCTCGGCGCGGGTCTTGATTCCGGAAACATCAGAACCAGCACCGGGTTCAGTGACACCGTAGGCAGCCACCAAGGGTTCCTCGAGTAGACGACCCAGGTACTTCTTCTTCTGTTCCTTGTTGCCGGAGAGGATGACAGGTGTTTGCTGAGATAAGATTGGATAATTATACTAGTTTGGGTGGAGACACAAGCTAATTCCACTTACACCCAGACCGCTGGCTTCCAGCGCAGTCATGATGCCGGTGCACCCGTAGGCTAACTCCTCCGCAGTCAGGCATGTGGTGAACACATCCAAGTCCAGGCCACCCAACTCAGCGGGCACGTGATTGTTCATCAGTCCCAATTCCCAGGCCTTCTTTATGATTGGCCATGGATACTCTCCAGATTTGTCGTACTGCGCCGCTACGGGAATAATCTCCTCGCGGGTGAATTTACGTGCCAGCTCCTGGAACTGTTGCTGCTCCTCGGTGAGGGCGAAGGACGGACCCGTGGGCGAGACATGGGAGATGGCGGCATAGGAGCGACTGGCCACGAGTTGACGCAGTGCAGGCGCAGCGAGCTATAAATAAACAAGTCGAATTAATGTTAGTGGAATTCCTTCTCAATGACCTTAAGTTATTAATTTCTTTAGCATTCACGGTCCACAAAGTCCAATCAGAGGGCAAAGTACAAAAACGCCGCAGATAACAAGCATAACAAGGAGAGAAGAAGAGAGGGAGAGAGAGAGAGATGACATTGTTTTCAACATGTCTGCCAGATGATCAACAGTGGCCGACGTCACTAGTTTAATTGCACTTCCTACATCCAGTTAAACTTTTAAACTCATATATACCTTGTTCAGAAACGCCATGACGTTGTAAAACTTTATTAAAATAAAATTTCCTGAGTTATTTGCAATTCGTTATGTTATACGCTTTTAACTAGGTCGCGTCTTTGCTCGTCGACGTCGCGTTGCGAATTAATCAGACGTGTTTTCGTTGTCGCTCTTTAAAGTATAAACGACGCAAACAGTTGACTGTGAAAGTGCACATTAGACTCTTTGCTGCTCTCTTCTATTCAACTTTCATTCTCTTAAAGCTTTCGTTAAGCTTTAGATGCAGCTGGCAGTTCCTACAGTGGCAATCAGTTCCAATAAGCATGTCTAATATCATTCGCTTTGGCACATTAGCCGAGACACACACCCAAGATCCAACAATCAGAAAGCAGCGAAAGCTTTGCGTATTTGTATGCTTTGTGAACAGAGTTGCCACACAAGTGCAAAAAGAAGGAAAATATTCGTTGGACATATTTTGATAGCACTGCATCTTTGATTTGGAATATTATGGGACTCCGGCATCCGATCTTCGATTGGTATACATTTTTGGACTCGTGGTGAATAGGAGTATCGAGTGGCATTAAAATATTGGATATAAAAAGAACAGGCGAACAGAATCAGCAGAAAGCGGCATAAAAAGGATGTAAAAGTGTTCGTTTGAGCTCTAAGTTATCTAAAAATCATATATTTTTTTTGTTTTAAACTAAAATTGTCAAAGAGTGATAATAATAGTGCATATTTTAGTTCAGTTAAGTTTGTTTCATTTTTAATTTGGGAATCGCTATCTACTGAAAGTTCTGTTTGCATAGTAATTCAGCTGGAATATTGAAATTACCACTTGATTTACTGGGCAAAAAGAAATACACAGTAAGATTCAACATATTCATTGATTCCCAAGGCAAATATTTTAATATAAATTAAATAAAAGGATACAATCAGTTTTTTTGTTACATTATTTAAGCGTCCGTTAAGTTTAAATTTCTGTTCTGTGAAATAACAGCTGTTAACAAGCAAACAAAAAATTGAAACCGCGAAGCTCCTAAAATCAGTGAATTTTGTGGCAAAAGTAACAGGCGAACAGAATCAGCAGCAAGCACACAAACCACGAAACTAACATAAGTAGAGAGTTAACAGCGGCAGAATTTCAAGAGCAATAACAGTAGAGTGAGTAACAGTAGCTTTAGCAGCTGTTAGAGCTTATGTTAATGTTAAATAAATTTTTGAATTGCGGCCTACTGTTAATTCTGTTTGCCTGGTGTTTCTGTAAAAATATGTGCGGCTCTGCAGATCGCAAATGCTACAAAAAATTTTCCATCCAAAAATCGCTAGGAATATTGCCAAAAACACAAAATCCTTGATAATTCAAAAACTATCAGGACGATCGGAATGTCCTTTGGCCCATCGATGGTCCTTGTCAAAAGCAATCGTTTGATGTGAGTCACGACAGGATCCTTCAAAGGACCTTCGAGTAATCGATAAATTTCTGTATACGAAATTTGCATTTTATATTGGCTCCTGTAAGGACTTTCGTCCTTTTTCTTATATCAACGTATATGGTTTGACAAGGACTATCTACGTACCAAAGGACATTCGTCTAGTCCTTCAAATGGCTGAGATAAGGTGCCATTTTGGTTTTTTGGCCATTTTTTCAAGCCCTCACCCTATAAAATTTTTCGAAAATTTTTTTAGAGAAATCGATAAATTTTTTGATGCCAATCGATAGAACTGCTTTCTGGGAGTACGAAACGACGTGTCCTTTCGTCAGGATTCAGTTGCAAGGACGAAAAAAGCGAAAAACAAAGTTAAATAAATAAGGACTGCACCTTAAAGTAGGCAATAGTTTTTCGTTGGTAAGGGACGTGCAGTCGCAGGCCATTTATATTGTGCAGCTGAAAAGTATGCACCACATTTAATAAAAGAATTGCAACAACAAAATTTCCCAACCAAAAATCGCTTGAAATTGAGCCAAAAACACAAAATCCTTGATAATTCAAAAACTATCAGGACGATCGGAATGTCCTTTGGCCCATCGATGGTCCTTGTCAAAAGCAATCGTTTGATGTGAGTCACGACAGGATCCTTCAAAGGACCTTCGAGTAATCGATAAATTTCTGTATACGAAATTTGCATTTTATTTTGGCTCCTGTAAGGACTTTCGTCCTTTTTCTTATATCAACGTATATGGTTTGACAAGGACTATCTACGTACCAAAGGACATTCGTCTAGTCCTTCAAATGGCTGAGATAAGGTGCCATTTTGGTTTTTTGGCCATTTTTTCAAGCCCTCACCCTATAAAATTTTTCGAAAATTTTTTTAGAGAAATCGATAAATTTTTTGATGCCAATCGATAGAACTGCTTTCTGGGAGTACGAAACGACGTGTCCTTTCGTCAGGATTCAGTTGCAAGGACGAAAAAAGCGAAAAACAAAGTTAAATAAATAAGGACTGCACCTTAAAGTAGGCAATAGTTTTTCGTTGGTAAGGGACGTGCAGTCGCAGGCCATTTATATTGTGCAGCTGAAAAGTATGCACCACATTTAATAAATGAATTGCAACAACAAAATTTTCGAAACCAAACATCGCTTGAAATTGAGCCAAAAACACGAAATCCTTGATAATTCAGAAACTATCAGGACGATCGGAATGTCCTTTGGTCCATCGATGGTCCTAGTCAAAAGCAATCGTTTGATGTGAGTCACGACAGGATCCTTCAAAGGACCTTCGAGTAATCGATAAATTTCTGTATACGAAATTTGCATTTTATTTTGGCTCCTGTAAGGACTTTCGTCCTTTTTCTTATATCAACGTATATGGTTTGACAAGGACTATCTACGTACCAAAGGACATTCGTCTAGTCCTTGAAATGGCTGAGATAAGGTGCCATTTTGGTTTTTTGGTCATTTTTTCAAGCCCTCACCCTATAAAATTTTTCGAAAATTTTTTTAGAGAAATCGATAAATTTTTTGATGCCAATCGATAGAACTGCTTTCTGGGAGTACGAAACGACGTGTCCTTTCGTCAGGATTCAGTTGCAAGGACGAAAAAAGCGAAAAACAAAGTGAAAGAAATAAGGACTGAACCTTAAAGTAGGCAATAGTTGTTCGTTGGTAAGGGACGTGCAGTCGCAGACCATTAATATTGTGCAGCCGAAAAGTATGCACCACATTTAATAAGGGAATTGCTTGCATTGGCAATTTGGAAATTGGAATTTCTGCTTATAAACTCTGCAGTTCGCAGAATTTTTCCCCACCCCCCTTGTAATAAAAAAACATTTGTTTTTTTATAAAAGATTTGTTTCTTTATTTTGATTTTGTTCATCGTGTTCTGGTGAAAGTTCTGTTTGCCTGTTTTTTCAGTTGGAATATTGAAAATACCAGTTGAATTATCAGGCGACATATAAATGTTATTGTCTTTTTTATATTCATTAAACCTATGTATTACATACATATGTAATCTTATTATTAAATTCGAATTAAATATTTTCTGTTTCTGACATCTAAACGACGATTGAAACCCCATTTTAGACTCGTGAGGATCAGACAGTGTTGGCGCTGGCTTGGCGAAAAAATAGGACAGATTTCGATAACACATATAAAACAGGGTTGCATTGCATTGAAAATGTTCAAAAAATCATGATCAAAGCGATGACATGCAGTTAAAAATAACAAATTATATATGAGACTCAGAAAATTAAAAAAAGGATAGAAATAGGACAAACTAAAAAAAAAGGCATTTCATCCGGACAGGGGACGTTTGAAAATTTTTCCGGCGGTCGCAGTCAAAAATAGGACAGATCTGTCCGGAAAAAGGACAAAACGGCAACACTGGGATCAGAGCTATCGATTGTTATCAAAATATTATTAGAACTAGAACAAAAATATTTAATCGATTTTTGACAAAAACGTAAAGGGGTAACATCACAAAATTTGTCAAAATAGGGTCGATTTTAAAAATTTCGAATTTTGATTACATTTAATTCTCTTAAATGTCTAGAGTCTAAAAAGGTAACGCTTTTCAAGATATTGCATCATTTGGCTGAGATATGACCATTCAAAGATGAAATATTTAAATTTTTAGCTGTTGTAAGTTTCTTGTAATTTTTCTGTTGACCTTCTGGCAGCACTGATTTAATATTTAAAAGAACAGTGCCTACTTTTAGGTGCAGTGAAAATTAGACCAAAGATTGTGGACGTTAAAAATAACTAAATTGTATTTTAGACAATGTCAAAAGCACTCCAGTGTGTCACGGCGTAAATTATGTATTGTGTGTGTCCGTTTGTGTGTGTGTTAGTGTGTGTGTGTGTGTGTGTACCAGGGACAACATAAAAATAAAATCAGTTGCCAGCATCTGCTCTTATCAGCAAACAGCAACGGCAACAGCACATAAAACTTGGTCCGGTTAAAGCTTCCGTTAAACCCCCAATCACGCCCCAAAAGCAAAAGCTAAAATAACAGTAACAACAACAAATAGCAAGAAAGCGCACACGAAGTGTAGCCGAAGCGACCGAAGCTGGCTGGGAACGAGGACGAGGTGAAAGTCCCGTCACATCTAAGGCAAAAACTGGGATAGCTGCTGCTCTGCTTTGCTGCTGCTGCTGCTGCTGCTGCTGGTGACGACTTCGGTGCCTTCGCTGCTTTGCTGCCTTCTGCTAGGCCAGTCATTTGACATTGCTCCTGCGTAAAGGTTGTCCACGCGCATAACATACAAAAATAAACCTAATCCGTCTTACCGTTATCCAAAACTGAAATCGCCTTCAACGCGTTCCACTGCACACTTGTGAGTGTGCTCGTGTGTGTGTTCGTGTGTGTGTGTTAGTGGGGGTGTGAGTTGTTTTTGCTACACACTCCAAACCACCACATCAAAGATATATATTCATATATGTATATATTAAAAGTGAAAAATATATAATTCAAGTGTTTATCAAACAAGTGCAATACGTTAAGTGCTTTTTAGCCAAGTTGTAGTTGAAAATGGCTCAATTTGTGACTCACATACAGCCAACGCTGCTGGAGGCATCGCAAGGTCATGTACCGCATCATCATGGCCATCAGGTAGGAGTGCAGCATTCATCGCATTTGCCACACAGTGGACACAATATGCCATCGCCGCCAAATCATCACCACCATCATCATCATGGCACTGGACATGGCACCTCCGCGCATCATCAGCAGCCACACCAGCAGCAACATAAGCAGGATTCGCATCATCATCATCATCCAGAGCAACAGCAGCACCACAAGAAGCAAGCATCACATCACCCGACAGCCAAATCGCATGCACATAACAGTCCACCATCGGTGGTGTCCTCACCACCGGAGGAGCATGTGGGACACTACGAGTACTTTCAGCATCAGCATGAACTGACATTTCAACATGCTGGTACAGGCAACAACAAGCAACATCACGATAAGCATGAACATTGCCCCACAGGACACCAGAGTGCGGTGAGTTCCGTGTCCAAAGCTGACATCATATGACCACTAGGATATCATAATTATAAAACTGACTTACTTGCGCATCTATATATGTATATATAGATATATATATATCTATATGTATTGGTGACGCAATCATAATCCTTGGGCCGCCATAACTGAATGCCAAATGAGTCATCCAAAATCCAACCATCGGACCATCTTTTTTCTATTTTGTCCTTGCTCCTTTCGTCCATTAACAAACTCTTCATGACAATTCTGTGGCGTCAGGACGTCGCAATGTCTCCAAGGCATCGTTTACTGTTTATTAAAAAAGCTTTAAATTAGACACCCCATCCCAAAGCAAGGCACACCCTGCTCCACAAACTCCACAAGCCATAAATTTAACCTCCTTACCACTCTAACCGCAGGCTCTCTCCCAGCTCCAACTTCTCTACTTTCATTTCCTATTTCCCCACTTTCTCGCCTGTCCTTTACAAATTGGTCCCCGTCACAGTGTTGCCAGATTTCTAAGGCCTAAAAGAGCTGAAGAAATTTCTAGAAATAGCTCAACGACCAGACAAAATATATAGTATTTGAAAAATTGAACTTTTAGTAATTTTATGAGCTTATCTGATGCATAAAATGACTTAAAACATTTTATAGAAAACTTGTTAGTTAAAAATTAATTATTTAGCTATAAGAAAGCTAAACTGACAGCACTGCCTTGCGCTTCCCCTTTATTTTTTGGCCTCCCAATCATCCTGTACTCTCAAAAGCTTTTGCTTCTATCAAACATTGTATGTTTTTTTCGCATTGTTTAAAAATAAACCGTTTGGCGAAATTTTCTCTTTTCGCGCTCTTCATATGATTCGGCGGGTGGGTCTCTAGTCTCATAGACTCTTGTCGTTTTGGGTCTTCTAGTCTCTGGGCCCGTGTGTCTGGCGCTGGGCTTCCATTTTCACGTAGCGCTCGGGCAATCGAAATTAATTTAGAAAACGACTCAAATCGCTCGCAGTCTGTTGTTGTTTTGTTATTTTGTTTTTTAATCGGTGCGGAAAGAAGCGTCTTTCAGTCTCTACAAATACGACTATATATATATATATAAATCATACTATATAAAGAATCGAATGTGATTTTTTGTTGTCGCTTGGAATAGCATGGAGACACTGAAGAAACGCTTTCCATCACTGCAGAGTTTGGGCGTAAGTTGCATGCCACCACTTGGGGGACTATTGTTTTATGTAATATTTTCAAGTTGCAACATCTGAATTCGATGCAGTTGACCCAAAAATATCACAACTACTCGTGACACATCAGACATAATTGTGCGAATACTCGAATTATGCTCATTTAGTTATTTTATCGGCTCTGCGTGGGTAGTTTTCATGTTTTTGTCTGGCGCGAGGGGCACTGAATTACTTACCAGCGCCTCCATTGACTTGCCCCTCCTCGTACACACGCAAGGGAGCGGACTCCTCGAGGTCATCAAAGTTATGGACAATTAGTTTAGGCCAAAGCGTCTGGCGGGCGATTTACTTACAGCCATTTTCTTTCTTGTGGCTACCGTAGTTGTGGTTGTTGTTTTTGGTTGTTGTTGTGGTTGTTGTTGCGGTTGTTGTTTTGAGCCTTGGTAAATTCCGGCCAAATTGGTTATAGCCTTATCGTCGCCAATGCTGTAATTAATAAATACATAATGGAATTAGGGAAAGGACGTTTAGAACGAAGTCAAAATACGCTTTATATAATATTAATACATTAATAATAATCTATAAGTTTATAAAATACACAAATGCTAAGAAAAAATACTAAATTTTAAACCTAAAAGTTTGACAAATTAACTTATAGTTAAAGTTATCAATAAATATATTAACCAAAAAACAAATTGTTCTATATAAATTTTTAAAATACATTTTTTAAATAAATTTTTTAAAGAAATAAATAAGTTTTTAGGGACGTTTCCTTATGATTAAATTTCTTTTTCCATGATAGTCGCCTTCAACTTAAGAACTTGCTTAGAAGATTAAAGTTTCCTATTAAATTCCCTCTTCTTACCCATCAATCTAACAAAAACTGTCGCACTTAATCACACAAAAGTGATAGTTTCTTAGAAATACTATATATAAAACCATGTGATAATGTTATAAAGCCCCTCATTTATAGGAGCTACCAATAGTTTAGGCCAAAGTGTATATTTACGTATAAATTTTGAAGTACCAGGTGGCATGCAAACATGCAATTTGGTCAAGTTTCAGGCTGGTCGTTAGTCACCCCCTTTTTTTGGGCTGCGTTGTGGGGGAAGATTGGGTGCAAAGCGTAACCAGAAACCCTTTTGTTGGCCAAAACAAATAAAGCCAATGTTTGGGCAAGCGATAAAGAGCAAAACTGCAGCTAAAAAGACACAACCACCCCCAAAAGCGCATTAATTAAATACCAAATACCAAACTGTGAGACGCACCTTGCTTGCCACATGCCACAATCGTTACGTATGCGTGTGTGTGTTTGTGTGTGTAAGAGTGTGTGTGCGTGATCAACTTACTTGCAACGTGATAAAGTAAAGCAAGCACTTTACAATTTGCTCTGGTCACGATGCAATTTCAAATGCAATTTTATGCAATCGTGCCAAGGGGTGAGTTTTTCTTTTTTCTTAATCGTCTTTATGGGGTGGATTTCCTAAGAACGCCTAATTTGCCAGTAGAAATTGTGTCGTTGCTTTGCTTACTTCACTTGCCATTAAACGTGACTCGAGAAATACTGTGACTCTCTCACTGTGACAGTGACTGCATACGCATCTGATTGAATTTCTTGGGGTGTTGTGACTTTTATGTTTAGGGGTTGAGCTGATACAATTCCAAATTCGAAATTGGAACTATTTCCCTGTTCGAAACGGGAAGTAAACAAAATCCAGTTTGATTTAGTGCGTCTGCGTTGTCGTGGAAGTCCGAAAACATTCAGAACCAACTGTGGATTGTCGTTAATCTTTGTTGGCCCTGTTTACACTCAGTAAACAAAGTTGGCAACAACTATGCGTACTCTATATACCACTAGGGGTAGGACCGGCTTGTACTAGTAATCACTTTATTTACCCAATTAATTAGTCTAAAGTTTTGTGTACTTTGCAGTTTAGTATTAAGTTGGGTGCGCCAGGAAATGAATTTCTGTTTAATTAGCTATCATTTAGTTGGTTGGACTTAAGATATATCTAGGCAAGTAAAGAGAAAACGAAGCTCTAATCTAATATCAATTCAAAACTTTCTCAAGAAGTTAATAATAGTAATTGCCGATAGGAAAAATTTGACTTAAGCTAGATTTTTCCTTCTGCTTTAAACAAATATACTGTTTATATCATATCATTGGAGTATTTTGAATCAGTATTGTAGACTTTAGGTTTAATTTGGGACTAAAAATACTGAGTCTTAAGCTGAGAAATATTTTCTAACAAATACCAAAAGAAATCTCAACATATCTGATCGGTTGTATTCACGGCAATTCTTATATGCTTTTGTTAAAAATTTTAATTAATATTTGCGGTGTTAATTTAGGGGAACCTTTCTTTTGATCCCTTTATATGAAAAAGGCGTTGGTTCCCTTAAAAATCGCAGTGTTATTGGGTTCGTTGCACGTGTCCGTTTGGCATCACTCCACCCTCTTCGCCCTTCGCCCTTCCTCCTCCCACCACCGCTTCCAGCGCAAAATGTCAACAAAACAAAGAGCACGTGCTGAACGTGCGGCATTCGTTTCCGTCCGTGTTCCAGACCAGCCAACCCTACACTATCCTACTGGTGGCGCAGACGCAGACAGACGGCTGGTTGTTTTGGGCAAGGGGAACGGGGAGTTGTGGGAGGCGGGGAGTTTCTTGCTTTCCAATTGGAATATGCAAGTGCGCAGGTCCTTCGAAAAAATCCTGGCCGACAATGCCGACTGAAAATTTCAACCACGACGAGCGTTAGGACGTTTTCGCTGGGCACACACGCATCCAGTCTGGAGTTGAACACTGAAGAAAACGGCAGCAAAATTGCTCCTTAGCGTGAGAATTAGAAGCGACTGTGTGTTGAACACAAAAAAAAAAAAAGGAATCCAATCAGACACAGTCACAGTTACACTGACACTCACATACACACACACATACACACCCTCGCACATATATATACACACAGACACATGCACTCGCTTACATAAAATCTAAGGAAAAAATCGATAAGAGTGCATTTAAAATTCAAAAGCTACAAAATCTCAAGTATTTTCGCGTCCAAATCGACTAAAATAAAGTAAATCTATTAATTTAGTCTAGTGAAAAAAGAATATGACTAATCAGTGACGACATACGCGAGTTGCGCTTACACAATTTTCTCTATACTAGATATCGTATAGCCGTCAAAATTACGGTCTTACGGTTTTTAGATCAAATCATTAATTGGTAATCGGCGAACGCAAAATGGTCACTGAAAATGGAGCTCAGGTAAAGAAATTTACACCTATTTTATCTTTTCTTTTAAGCCGTGTAGATAAACTTTTTGGCAGCAGTGTGCGGACGGGACGGCCATGTTGGCGTCCATTTTGCACATTATCGATTTTTCAGCGTCTGCGACAGAAAATTGCGTAAAAACGCAACAAAAAGTTATTAAAAATTGCATTTGTTAATAACTAATGAGCTATCGATAGGTTTTTAACAAAGTGTCACGCCCATTTTAATGACCTCAGTGAATTATCGATTTTTCATTGCACGGAAATTGGAAGGATTTGAATAGACTTTCCGTGTAATTATGTGTTTTAATCGAACAATTGAGCTAAAAATACAGTAATGCAGCAGGAGGGGGTAATGGGTGGGGGTATCAGAGAGGGATATCTATAGTCAGTTAACGTCATCAGTCATACATATATGTAACTGGGTGTGGTGCGACATTGAGTGGTGCGTGTAGAACCGTATAGTCGTCCCACCTGGTGGTTAAGGTAGTGTAGTGTAAGGTAATCCAGATTTAGGTTAAATTTAATGATGACATGCGACATTTGCGCCACGCCAAAGATGGAGAAAATCCATAATATGACTCATATACATACATATCTATATATAAGTACTACATATATATACATATATAGACTAATTTACTCTCAGCACTAATGAGTGCACTCGTTTATGCTCCCTTAAATAAAGAGAGAATTTGAAATCAATTTTCACATTTGTTGCGCTTTGTCATCGTAATGCTACACTTGAGTTTGGAGTATTACCAAACATGTTAGCCACTTGGAGCGATACAAGTTCAAAGTAAATCCACTTCAAAGCTCAAGGCTCAAGGCTGAGAGCTACCAAACTCATACAGTTTGGCATCTCAAGCACTCAATTTGCACAACTTGAGCTTGGTTATACAATGCTCGAAACCTTTGAACTTTTGCGTATGTCCTTCCGACTCCGATACCGTCTCCGACTACATCTCCTGCTCCTTTTGTGCCTCATCAGGTTGGGCAAACAAGGAAGACTTACTTTAGAATTCGCTCGCTCGTT
Source organism: Drosophila cardini (assembly GCA_018903735.1). Lineage (NCBI taxonomy): Eukaryota > Metazoa > Arthropoda > Insecta > Diptera > Drosophilidae > Drosophila > Drosophila cardini. Next base: position 5,715,377 of record JAEIGM010000007.1, on the reverse strand, counting down.
TGTATGCATGTGAAATGAGTTCTCTGTTGGCCCAGCCATGAAAAGCAGCTCACTTCCGTATTTGCGCTCGTTAGTAGCAACGGGGGCTGTAGGGGGTCGTAGGCGTAGCAGGTCGAGCCTTCGTATATTGCAGCATTTAGAGTCTGGAGGTAACACTTTGGGCTTAGGAACATTCGCCTCTGTCTGCGGTCATTTTTATCAAGTGCGAAAAGTTTTTCCAATTTCCAGTGCGAAAATGCCGCCTTCCAGTTCCAGTTGCACTTTCCCAGCTTTCCCAGCTCTGACACCATGACGTCATTTTCGATATCGAATTTCCAATAAAACCCGCTGCTGTTCACTGGAGCATACAGCAACAGGGAAAACATAAACAAATTGTGGGTGGTGGTGTTGTTTCTTTTGCCCTCTTTGGGGTGGAGAGTTTGGGGAGGGTGGTCTTATAAAGAGGGGCAGCTGGGAATAAACCGGAATTACACCTGCGCATTTACAGTTGTTTAGCACTGACGTTGACCCCTCGCCTTGACCGCTGCCAATGTCTGAACTTGAGCCATCAGCAATCACCTGACATCAGCCATTATACCATCACCATCCGCATTACCTTTGGCTTTAGCCAGGTGCGAGTTACAGTTGCGCAACGACTGTAACGCCAAACGATCAATAACATCCCCAAGTAAAGCTCATTTGATGAACACGCAACTGACACGCAACTTTTCCTTGGGTTTCCGAGACTAGGGGATAAGCTGATTAAAGCTTTCCAAAAACAATAATGTCACAATCGTGCCATGTTGTGCTCTACAAACTTTGGTTGTGTTTTAACAAATTAACTTTTGTTTTAATCAATCATAATTATGCCAAAAGTTTGCCAAGTTCAAATATTTACTTTGAGTTCAGTTATTGTACGACCTTTTCCTTTCTATATATTTTTGAAACAACCCTAAAGAAAGCCTTGCAGTAGGTTAAAACCTTGATCTTTGCTTAGGTTTTGATGCTGTTTAGTGACTCAGTTTTTGACAGAATATTATATCTACTACAAACTGTCTTAAATTGTTCCAGAAAAGACTTTCCTGTTCTTTCAAAAGATGTTCTAAAATGTACGAGCCTAAAAATATTATACTCCTCTTAGCTCTACATTACTTTATTACCAATTCTCCCCTCTGTGTAACTTTCTACGAACTTTCCTATAGTCTCCTCTTAGTTATTTATTAAATTTATCTTCAACTTACCCACTTATTCTTACAGGGTGATGGCAACACTTCCTTCCTGCGTGCCGCACGAGCCGGGAATCTGGAGCGCGTGTTGGAGCACTTGAAAAACAACATTGACATTAACACCAGCAATGCGGTGAGTACAACACTTTGAAGTTCAATGAATTAAATAGTTGACTAATCCATCTCTAATCTCTAAACTGCAGAACGGTTTGAATGCCTTGCATTTGGCCTCTAAGGATGGACACATCCATGTCGTCTCGGAGCTGCTGCGTCGCGGCGCAATTGTGGATAGTGCCACCAAGAAGGGTAATACGGCGCTGCACATTGCCTCGCTGGCTGGACAGGAGGAGGTGGTGAAGCTGCTGCTGGAGCACAATGCCTCGGTGAATGTGCAATCTCAGAACGGCTTCACACCACTCTACATGGCAGCCCAGGAGAATCATGATGCTGTAGTGCGTCTCCTGCTATCGAATGGCGCCAATCAGAGTCTGGCCACCGAGGATGGTTTCACGCCACTCGCTGTGGCCATGCAGCAGGGACACGACAAGGTTGTGGCCGTGCTCCTCGAGAGCGATACGCGTGGAAAGGTGCGTCTGCCTGCGCTGCACATAGCTGCCAAGAAGGATGACGTCAAAGCAGCTACGCTGCTACTGGATGTAAGTACTACACCGTGAACAGTTTGTGGATAAAATTCCATAACTAATCCTATTTGTTTTTCTACAGAATGATCATAATCCGGATGTGACATCCAAGTCGGGATTCACGCCGTTGCACATTGCCTCGCACTATGGCAATCAGAACATTGCCAATCTGCTGATCCAGAAGGGCGCCGATGTAAACTACTCGGCCAAGCATAACATCAGTCCACTGCATGTGGCAGCCAAGTGGGGCAAGACTAATATGGTCTCCCTGCTGCTTGAGAAGGGCGGCAACATTGAAGCCAAGACCAGGGATGGTTTAACTCCACTCCACTGTGCCGCTCGCTCAGGACATGAACAGGTCGTGGACATGTTGTTGGAACGCGGTGCTCCCATCAGCGCCAAGACCAAGAACGGTCTCGCTCCGCTGCACATGGCTGCCCAGGGTGAGCATGTGGATGCCGCACGAATTCTGCTGTACCATCGTGCACCCGTCGATGAGGTCACCGTGGACTATCTGACCGCTCTGCATGTGGCCGCCCACTGTGGACACGTGCGGGTGGCCAAGCTGCTCCTGGATCGCAATGCGGATGCAAATGCTCGCGCGTTGAATGGATTCACTCCACTGCACATTGCCTGCAAGAAGAACCGCTTGAAGGTTGTGGAGCTGTTGCTGCGACATGGAGCAAGCATTAGTGCCACCACAGAGAGTGGCCTGACTCCGCTGCACGTGGCTGCCTTTATGGGTTGCATGAACATTGTCATCTATTTGCTGCAACACGATGCCAGTCCCGATGTGCCCACTGTGCGTGGCGAGACGCCACTGCATTTGGCCGCACGTGCTAACCAGGTGAGTGGCACTAACTCCTTCCAGGAGTTCTGTAATTAATCCTTTGTGGTGCTATTTTCCAGACGGACATTATTCGCATTCTGCTGCGCAATGGCGCCCAGGTGGATGCACGTGCTCGTGAGCAGCAGACGCCACTGCACATCGCCTCACGTCTGGGCAACGTTGATATTGTGATGCTGTTACTGCAACACGGCGCTCAGGTAGATGCCACCACCAAGGACATGTACACGGCTCTGCATATTGCGGCGAAGGAGGGACAGGATGAGGTAAAAGATTTGATTGCCAAAAAGATCACGGATCATATTGACACCGTCTACCTGATGCAATTGTTCTGGATACGTCACCAAGAGTTTTTCATTTGAAATTTGTTCACTTTTAAGTTTCATTTAATTTGTATCTTTATCTTTATCTTTATGTTTATCTTTATCTTTAAATTTGTTTATGTTACTATCATCGAGTATTACGATTATTGTTGTTGGTCATTTATTATTGTTTTTTATGTTTTATGTTGGCCATAAATAAATGTTGCCACCATTTTTAGACCCTGTATTCTAAAAGAGTACAGGGATCTATTAGGTTTGTTTATCATATTTTTTATGCACTTTGATTTATGATTTTTAGACAACTTGTCTGTTTTTCGTTTGCATTCTAGAAAAGGTTGTTAAACTTGGCTCAAAAGCACTGCCAATTAGATCGATTTTAACTTATAGATATTCCCCATTCAAACAGGTTGCTGCTGTGCTGATCGAGAACGGCGCTGCCTTGGATGCAGCCACCAAGAAGGGCTTCACGCCACTGCATCTGACCGCCAAGTACGGTCACATTAAGGTCGCTCAGCTGCTGCTGCAGAAGGAGGCAGATGTGGATGCGCAGGGCAAGAATGGTGTGACTCCACTGCATGTGGCATGCCACTACAATAACCAGCAGGTGGCACTGCTGTTGCTGGAGAAGGGCGCCAGTCCACATGCCACCGCCAAGAATGGCCATACTCCACTGCACATTGCAGCACGCAAGAATCAGATGGATATTGCAACCACTTTGCTGGAGTATGGAGCTCAGGCAAATGCCGAAAGCAAGGCAGGATTCACGCCACTGCATTTGAGCAGCCAGGAGGGTCATGCCGAGATCTCGAATCTGCTGATCGAGCACAAGGCTGCTGTCAATCATCCGGCCAAGAATGGTTTGACTCCAATGCATCTGTGTGCTCAGGAGGATAATGTGAATGTCGCTGAGATTCTGCAGCGCAACGGGGCTAACATTGATATGGCCACCAAGGCGGGTTACACGCCCCTACATGTCGCCGCCCACTTCGGCCAGGCCAACATGGTGCGCTTCCTGCTGCAAAACGGCGCTAACATCGACATGGCCACCAAGGCGGGTTATACTCCTCTGCATCAGACTGCGCAGCAGGGTCATTGCCATATTGTCAATCTGCTGCTGGAGCACAAGGCTAATGCCAATGCCCAGACTGTGAATGGACAGACGCCACTGCATATTGCTCGTAAATTGGGTTACATTAGTGTCCTGGATTCCCTCAAGTCCATTACCAAGGAGGATGAAGCCGCTGCTGCTCCATCGCAAGCCGAGGAAAAGTATCGTGTGGTTGCTCCCGAGGCAATGCACGAATCCTTCATGTCCGACTCCGAGGAAGAAGGCGGTATGTATAGTCTATACTTTCTGATTCTACATAAACTCCAAAAACTAGTCCAACACAGCACTACAAAAATAAGCAATTCATAGTCTTAAGTTAAAATTATAAAAGAAAATTCCCCGCTTTTACCAAATACATATATATGTCAATATATGTGTGCCGTTAGGTGACACAAATTGGGAATTGGACGCATGCTACGAATTTGGCATTGGCGGTGATCATCGCTGTCAGCGTGATCTAGTAAATCGGCCCGATACTCACATCTATCAGGGCGACTATCTGTATGTCACTAGTAAGTGTGCCGAGTGGAAAGCTCCATGGCCAAATTGTAAAAAACTCCTAAATCTAAGCTCAAGAGTGGGCTCTTATCAAGTGCAGCAAATTGGCAACAGATTGGCTAGAAAATTGGACTTAAAATTAATCAAATTTCGTGCTCACTTAATATCTGTTAACTCGTCTAAATGTACAAATTAATTCTTGACGTTGTTGTAAGAAAAAATGTCGAAAAAAGTTCAGAAAACTAGAAAAATTTTTCAACTTTCATTTATATTTTCCTTTTTTTGTGTGATATCGCCTTTTAAAGGCGGAAGAGATATCGAAATTGTTATGAAATTTAACGACTTCATGTTCAGTTAGTTTTCAATTACTGTAAATAATTAGTTGGGTGTTTTTTACAGACAGTTTTTCCTTTTTTTTTTGACTTTATGAAGCTCCTATCGATGTGCTCTAATTTCTTTTGTACCACGGCATGAAACAGTATTAACTTTAAGCTATAATATGCTACTATATGGAAAATATATATTCATGCTAGCTTTACATATATCATCTATAACTACTTTAATCATATTATAATAACTATAAATTTATATAGTTTAAAGAAAAAGCGTTGCATGTAGAATTAAACAAATTTTCCACTAAAAAAAAACTCATTTGCATTCTTCTATTTTCAAATGCACCGCGCTCTCATCCAACTGCAACAAACAACTGAAACAACAACAACAACAACACTATATAACACAACAACAACAACAACTACTACTACTACTACAATAACAACCTGAATTGCTATATGGCCATAATTGACTGTGTCTTGCTGCTTGAACTGAAAAAATTGAAAATGCGCTGGGAATGAAACTGCAAAACTATTGAATCGATTTATCGATTGAAAATCTAGGCGAAGACAATATGCTATCAGATCAACCTTATCGCTATTTGACCGTTGATGAAATGAAATCCCTAGGAGATGACTCTCTACCCATTGATGTGACTCGGGATGAGCGCATGGACTCCAATCGGATGACCCAAAGTGCTGAATATGCCAGCGGTGTACCGCCGACAATTGGCGAGGAGATGATCAGTCCACATAAGGCACAGGTCTATGGTTCCTCGCCTAAGGCCACCGTAGATGGTGTCTACATTGCCAATGGCAATGGCGGTGATGAACCACCCCATGTGGGGTAAGTAGAAATACTTTAAATAAAGACCTTTACTAACCTCTTGGCCTCTGTAGTCGGAAGCTGAGCTGGAAGAGTTTTCTGGTCTCATTCCTGGTGGATGCACGGGGTGGTGCCATGCGGGGCTGCCGTCACAGCGGTGTGCGCATGATCATTCCATCGCGCTCCACCTGCCAGCCGACGCGGGTGACCTGTCGCTATGTGAAGCCACAGCGCACCATGCATCCGCCGCAGTTGATGGAGGGCGAGGCATTGGCCAGTCGGGTCCTCGAACTTGGACCCTGCTCGACCAAGTTCATTGGCCCCGTTGTCATGGAGGTGCCGCACTTTGCCTCGCTTCGTGGCAAAGAGCGTGAAATCATCATACTCCGTTCGGATAATGGCGAAACCTGGCGAGAACATACCATAGACAACTCCGAGGAGATCATACACGATGTGATGCAGCAATGCTTTGAGCCCGAGGGTAAATGATTGACTTCTAAGAGTCTTTTAGGACACTATTTATCCTATCTTTGTTTCTATAGAAATCGCTCAGCTGGAGGAGCAGGCTGGCAATCATGTCTGTCGCTTTGTCACCTATGATTTCCCACAGTACTTTGCCGTCGTATCGCGTATACGCCAGGAGGTGCATGCCATTGGACCTGAGGGTGGCATGGTATCCAGCACAGTGGTGCCACAAGTGCAGGCCGTCTTTCCACAAGGCGCTCTGACCAAGAAAATCAAAGTTGGCTTACAGGTAAACCTCTTTAAACCACGCAAAGGCGTTGCGCCCGAGAAACTACGCAAGATTAGCGTCAATCATGTGCCCAAAAAGAAGCGCTTCTCGCTCATTTGGTAAACACTGCGAACAAGCAATAAAATTATAATCAACAATTATTAGCAAGATCTTCAAAAAAGTTATCGTGCATTTAAATATATATATACTACTTATACACATACTCTCGTACAACTCTTCCCAAAAAGTCTTTTCCAATAGTTAATACCTAATACGCATTTAATCGAATAATGTTTAACAAGAAAACTCCAAGGAAAATACTCTGTAATCCGCATAATAATCGGTGAAGCCAAACTAAGTAGATGATATCTATGCACTTATATACAATCTATATATCAAATCAAACTTATATATATAGATATTCAACACACGATGGCGTATTTCATCCCAATGGAAGCTTGAAACCTAATCAAAATATTATATACTCGTATCTCAATAATCTAGTATTCGTATTTAGATTTGTTTAGTAAAGTATTTGCTACTTTGAATACTTGAATGCCTCTCGATTCATAATTTGTTATATATAAAATATCTGTGCACTTTGTTTGATTAAAAACCTCAGCAAATAACTTAATTACAGCACAAAGAGAGAAATTGCTCTATATAAATTATATATACTTTATATATATGGGCTATGATATCCAAGTGACTTGCAATAATACTTAACTTATACGATACATATTGACGATGATTGATCATGGATCAAAAGCGATCGACTTTGTAGCGAAGATTGCGAATATTTTCTTAAAGCTTAATGAATACCATAAAAAAACAACTTGTCCAATTGAATAAGACACATACACTTAATAATATTAATATTAATCTATATTATGCTTATTATTATACACTATTCATATTTGATAAATTACTTAATTATGATTATGATAAGATTATAAAAGTTTTCTGAAATGAAGTACTACCCAATAAATTTAGTTCAACAAAAACTTTATGCCAATGAAAAATGTTTTCATTAATTTTCGTTTTGATTAATTAATTATTTCTATTAAATTGCTTTTTCGAAACAAAATAATAAAAGAAAATACCAAAACAGTTGTACATATATTGTATAATGTTAAAACTAAGGTTAGATCGTTACAATTGGGTTCGGTTCTGAAATGCCTAACGAAGTTGTAACACTTGTTTTTGTTAGCCATGTTGTAAGCAAAAAAACGATTTTTTAATGGCCCCAAAAAAACTCATGAGTTGAAATCTTAGCACATATTATTTGCATTTTGTATACTGTATAAATTTTCAATACTATAATTATTTCAATTCTTTCTATATAGTTTATTGTATATATTATTTTCCTAGCTGTTAAGTTGTAGTACAAGTTTTTTTGGATAACTAAATTTATTGGGACATAAATGGGCTTGAACATTGTTATTGTTTGTAGTTAAACTACTTATGATGTATTTAAATGAAATCGAATAAACGATTTTTTAATAGAATAACATGAATAAGAATAAAACTGAATCAAGCATTGTACAAAATACATAAGCAAAAACAAAAGTTTAAACAAAATGTTCACCATTTAGCCCAAAAACTCATTTCATTTTATCATTTTTATTTTATCATTCGAATGAAACACATACATGCAAATCTAGAGAATTATATATATATATACGTGTGTGTGTATGTGTGAATATGTTACTTAATTTAATTTATTTTTCTCATATACTGTATATGTAAGAGTGGCCGAAAAAAATCGATTTTTTGTCCTACAGTGCCTGAAAAAAAACACAAATTCGTTACATTTCTAGGCCCAACCGGTTGATCCCGATCTAACGGCTAAGCTACTGGGTCGCGGGGTCGCCGTCTCACCGATTGTAACGGTCGAGCCGCGACGTCGCAAATTCCACAAGGCCATCACACTGAGTATGCCCGCCCCGAAGGCACACAGCCAGGGTATGATCAATCAGTATTCGGGCAATACGCCAACACTTCGTCTGCTGTGCTCGATAACAGGTAAGTTATAATTGTTACCACATCACTGATGATGATGATGATGATGATAAATATGTTATAACTATTTTTGTGTTGTTGTGAAATGTGCTCCAAGCAGTTATATAACAATTATGAGTATCTACTTAATATTAATCTTACGTTTTGTTAGTTGATGTTTATAAGTAAAGTTCCTCCTAAAAATTATCCCCCCCTTCTCAAACTCTCAGGCTTTCATTTGATTCATTCCAACTTAAGTGCTTATATATATTGATTATTTATTTCCTAATTGAGTTTGCCTTTTCCTTTTCAAATTTCCTAATAACTCAAGTATTTTTTGAATTTATTATTTCTTTATGTCTCTTCATTGTTTTCTCATTTAGTTTTCTATACAAATTTACTATAATGTACTTACTACATACAAGTATCATGTACTATATATAATATACATGCCATATACTTATCTATATACCTACCTACATAATGTTGTACAGTGAAAAAAAAAATTAAACAAAAAACTAAAATGAAAAAAGAAATATATATTTTTAAATATTGGAAATTATTTGAAGTATTCCAAATCGTGTTCGTATCCAGGTCCCATTTGATAGAATAAAATGTGCTTGTGTCTGTGTAGTTAATGCGTATAAATTCTTTCGGGTTGTTTTTTCCTATTAATCCAATACTAAAGTTGATTAATTTAACATTAGCCTCGTTTCATATATAAATTAAACGAGTTTAAAGTATTACTAAAGTAACTATCATAGTATATAGTTTAATAATAGTTAACAGCAACAGCAAATAGTTTAGTTAAAGTTATTCACCCCGCATAAATACATAGATACGCTCATACTCAAGCTACACTCACACAAACAGATACAGATACAGACACATATTGTACTACTATACAGATACAGAACCCTCACACATACTCTATCTCCTACTCGTACTCAACTCAGTGTCATCATTGTGCCAACAGTGTTTGCTCCAGTTGTATATTTATTTTATAAATATTATGTATTTATTTTCTTATACTCTATGGGTTTATCGTTTGGTTTCTTAAACTTTCTTTTCTTTAAACAAATTAAAACTAAATAATAATAATGAAAAAATACAATATAAAACATACTTCAATTCAATGCTTAATTGAAATCGTATTTAATTGTTCTATAATTTCGTACTAATGCGTCAATGCATATGTGCACGCATTCCATTCTGTTTTCTCAATCCATTGAAGGTGTGTTTCGGAAAAGGTCTCTAAAAGGTAACTAACAAAAAAATAACAAAACAAAAAAAAATATAACAAAAAAAAAAAAGAAAAAAATGGCAAAAGAAAAAACAAATAAAAAATAATAAAATTATATTACAAAATCAATTCAGAAATTCACAAACATGTATGAAGATTCAAATTGAAACTGTTTACAAAACTAAACAAAAATGTTATTTGTTCATATTTAGTTGTTTCGTTCTATGACAAAAAAAAATATAATAATGCTATAGTTAAATTGAAAATGAAGCAAACAAAAAAAAAATACAAATATTTGAAAATTCTGCATATTACATTTGAAACAAATTTCTTATTCAAGAACAAATTATTGCAAATATTTCTCAAAATATATATATATATATATATTTTTTTTTTTTATATTATCTACTATATGCTTTAAGAAATATTTAATTTGAGTTTTTGATTAAATTATGTTTTGCTTTAATTCATTTCCTTGATTTTAACCTATTTTATTTATTGAACCTAACTGCTCAAATTCGGGTTGCGCTGCATCTTTGGGTTTTCTGTACAAAAACAAACAAAAAATACAATAACAATACCAAAATAACAACAATAACCAGAGGCTCAGGTACACTTTCTGTTGGGCTATTTTGACCCTCCTCTAAAGCATAGGCCAAGTTAATGTTGTGCTTAAATGCCAAATAGCTTATTTCATTTCAAAAGTAAGCTACAATTTTCCAATTCTCTTTTTAAAAACTAAAAAAAAAAAAACTTTTAAGCTTGTCCTACAAACATTTTTGCTGCCTTCTCTCCCTCCCCCCTCTCTCTCTCTCTCTCTCTCTTCCTCTCTAAACTAACATAAAATAATTAATAAACAATTAAGTAAAGATTTTCTGACTGCACGCGGTTTTATACTCTATACATTAATCTATATTCAATTGCACAATTTCATTCAAAACGTTTGTAGGTCTTTAATAAGATTTAAATAACAGTTATTAAATACTAAAGTTGCTCTTTGGGCCATTGAAACCGTATTACTACCAAGGCCTACTAAATTGTGCCAGACTTGAACTTGAACTTGAATTAATTATAATTTCAATGCTTTAATTTTATCAATTAACTATTATTATTTTCTTGAAATTGCTCATTTGGAATGTCATGCACTTAAGCTAATTAGTACATAGTTTTGTTAGTTCTGTTAGTTTTGTTAGTTTTGTTGAAGTGTTCAGATTATAGATTTCAGACTTTCAGTTGATTTGCTTTTCATTTGTTAACAGTACCAACATAAAGCATATACAATATATATTTATGTACAAAAAGACATAGATTCAAATTGAATTTCTACTGTTTGTGGCACCAAAGAGAACTTTTCTGAAACCGAAAACCAAAAAACAAAAAAAAAAACAAATTTAAGAAAAAGAAACCTAAAAAAACCAAATAAATGTCAAACTGCCAAAGTTATTTGAATATATAAATGCTAACATCAAGTTACTGCTATGGCAAGCTCTATAATATATATTTATTATATAAAACAAACAATATATATATTTTGTTTATTGTATATAAACAAGTTGACAGTTAATTCAGTTATTTTGACTTGTTTTAAGTACGTTTTAAGTTTGTTTCTTTGGTAAGTTATTTTAAGTTATTTTATTTTTAAGTTATTTTCTACACATTTAACAAGAAACACGTGACACGCTCACTTAATTATCATAATTAAATGGAAACCTACTAATTTTATATTTTCTAAATATTAAGCATGTTGTTTTAAATGGCTTCAAAGTAAGCGTAACAAGTACCTTTTGTACCTGTGAACCTGTAAATGCTACAGCCCTATAAATTTAACTAATCAAATGAAAATACATATCTTTTGCTTGTAAAATCAGTGCATATATCTACACATATACACTCATACACACAATCTACATGAATACTATATACATACATCTATCGTAATACTCGCAAACCTACATGTCTCAGACCTAACTCCCAATCATAGCATCACATAAACTCATCTGCCACAACAGACACAAAGTACTACAACAAATACAAAAAAATTATATACAAACAATAAAATATTTCCTAATATTTCAAATACTTCCTTCTATCGCTAAAAATAAAAACATTTCAATACTTTTAATAAACTTTTCAATACTTTTCAAATACTCCTCTTCTTATCATACCAAATGCTTTGTAATTAAAAATTTAAACAACACAAATCGTATATTTCAATCTATAATTAAACAATTTTTGAGTTGAGTTTTCATTTACGAATTAGTTCAACAAATTTTGGAATTTTATAAATAATAATTATTATCTGCTAATGAGACAAAAGTAGAGTTTTCAAAGAGTTTCAAATACTATGTAGTTTATATGCGTAACCCTTTGACCTTTGCTCGTTGCCCGAAAATTGAACATATTGTTACCTAAATCACCCTCAACCAGGAGGACCATCCCGAGCTCAGTGGGAGGATGTTACCGGCTCCACACCTCTGACCTTTGTCAACGATTGCGTCTCATTCACAACGACAGTCTCAGCTCGTTTCTGGCTAATGGATTGCCGTAATATTTCCGATGCAACCAAAATGGCAACAGAGCTATACAAGTGAGTTGAAGTTTGTGAGCTTTAGAGAACCTATACTGACCCTTGCGACCTTTACAGGGAAGTTATCCACGTGCCCTTCATAGCCAGATTTGTGGTATTCGCCAAGAAGATCGAACCCTTCGAGGCTCGCCTTCGTGTCTTCTGCATGACCGACGACCGGGAGGATAAAACTCTCGAGAAACACGAGCTGTATACGGAGGTGGCCAAGAGCCGAGATGTGGAGGTCCTGGAGGGCAAACCACAGTATATTGAAATGGCTGGAAATCTTGTGCCAGTCACAAAATCCGGAGATCAATTACAGCTACAGTTCAAGGCATTCCGCGAGAATCGTTTGCCTTTCACGGTGCGTGTAAAGGATCAACATGCGGATATTGTGGGACGCACTCTGTTCATGAAGGAACCCAAGGTGGCCAAGGGAGAGCCCCCGCAACAGCCCATCTGCATTCTTAATATCGTACTGCCCGAAGCGGTTATACCCGATTCGACAACAGCTTTCTCTGAACGTGTCTCCTCTGCTTATCGTACCTCAATGTTCAGCTTAAGCAAGCATCAAAATGATCATTATATCGGGGACATACGCATTGTGGATCTATCAAATCTGCTGGGCAAAGACTGGATACAACTGGCGCCAGAAATCGGCATTTCTGCGGATGAAATCGATGAGATAATCAACCATAATACCGACAGTATTGCACGACAGGCACAGAGCATGATTCGTCTGTACAAGGACAAACCAAACTATGATATTCTGGCTCTAGAAACGGCGCTCAAAAACATCGGACGAGAGGATATTATGAAGAAGTGCAAGAGTGGACGTCTATCGCATTCACGTGAGTTCGATGAGGCTGATCTCATGAAGAACTCGGAGTCTGTCGAGGAGCTGGTGCGCAGAGAAAGTAAGTGTCTTAACAAATCTGTCATTAAGAACTCAAAGCTTAAATTGTTATTGATTTTTAGGCAAGCGAATCCAGCAAATCAATGAACGCGAAGAAGTTAAGTACTCTGCCGAGGAGAAGGAAATTGAAGAGTCTGAATCTGATGAGGAGCAAGCCAAAAGAACCGTTGCTGAACGACGAGAGAAGATTGTCAAACGTCTTTCGGTGGAGCGTTCCATACCTGCGTCAACACAGAAAAAGGAGATCACACGTGAGATAACTGAAATCAAGCGCAAGAGTTTGATCGAGGATAAAAAGGCTCATCACGAATCGGAGATTCTGATGCAGCTACCCGCCGACAATGTCATCATCAAGACTGCGGGTGTTCCCGAGCAGGTTATAAAGATGAAGATGGGCAAATTGGATTCCACAGAAGTGAGCAAAACTGACTTTGACAAGGAGTTAACGCACAAGCTGAAAACTTCCGGACGCAGTTCGGAGGAAGAAGATCAACCCTCTCCCGACAAGGTCGATAAAATTATTCAGGACATAACCACTGCTGAAAAGACATCAAAGGACACTACAGCTACCACAAGTAGAATGGCTACCATAACACGACAGGAAGCCAGGGATATGACCGAGGACTTCCTCGAGTTCGAGAAACGCAGTCAACTTCCAGCAGCAACGACAACGACCACAGTTCACGAGAAATTCGTTGAGGAGTTCAAGGAGAAGACCAGTCCTTTGGCAACAATGCCACAGGAGTCGATTAAGGAGGTCGAACAGATTATCAGCGAGGTAACTGAGACTGCCAGCAAGAAAGTAGAAAATATCATCAGTTCTTTCGAGACTGGCAAACAGGAAATCAAGGAGAAGAGCACTGAGATTGTCTCCGAAACAACGAAGGTCAGTGAGACCATAAAGCATCTGCAAGATACCCAATCAATGTCCACAGAACAGGTTGCCAAGACCGTAGAAATTGTAGAGAGCACAAAAATTGACGAGAAAATAGCCGATTTCGAAGCCAAAAAGGTTAAATATGATTTCCATGGCGGAGAGCCAAAGACACAAATCCCCAAACTTGTTAAGAAGCCCAGCGAGGAGCCTTTGAAACCCACAGCGGCTCCTCGGGCAGCGGCTGAGTCGGAGTTCGAGAAATCGGCAGAAGCCAAGGTGGAAAAGCCAGTTTCCAAAATACCAGTCAAGACGGGAGAAGCCGCAAAGATTGCTGAAATGGATGCACGGAAATTGACTCAAGATTTCCTGCAATCCGAGCAAAAACTGGCAGCCCAGCCGCCCGTTGAGCCTAAGGCAGCTCCAGCTGCTAGTAAGATTCCCAAAGTGGAACCACGTAAATCTGTTGAGAAACTCTTGGAGAAAGACACCAAAGTCATTGACGAAATGGTTGCATCAACTGTCAGCATTACGACTTCGGAACTGCCAAAGGAACAGACGGAAGTTGTGGCAAAGGCCGAAGTTGTGACAGAGAAGTTAACCGATTTGCTTGACACATTCGATAAAATCGAAGAGAAGGTCAAGACAGCTAAAATACCAGCAGAGGATACATTAATCTCCATTAAACAGGATGAACCAAAGACAGATAAAGTGGCTGAAAAGGTTGCCGATGTAGTTGAGACATTCCACAAGATTGAGGAGAAAATTGTGCTCGATAGTTTCAAGCAAACTCATGATTTCCTCAGCATGGAACAGCAAAGTCAACTACCAAGCATGCCTCAAACAACCGAGAAGATTGTCATCTCCAGTCAGACTTCGACAACTTCCGAACCTGAGTCGGTTATATCTGTAGTACCAGCATCTCCAGCTAGTAAAATCCCCCAGCCAACAACAACTACTGAAATCGAGTCAATTATTTCAGCAAAGACAGCTTCACCTGCTAGTAAAATATCCCAGCCGTTGACTACTTCTGAAACCGACTCTGTAGTTTCTGTAAAATCTCCACCTCCTGCAAGCAAAATCCCTGTAGTTGAGCCTAGAAAGTCATTGGTGGAGGAAACCATCAAGGCAATACCACAGAAAGTGCAGCCACTAAACGAACGTCAGCTAACGGAGGATTTCCTAAACATGGAGCAGCAAACCCAACTGCAATCTCAACCTATAAAAGGAACTGTCACCGAACTGATTACAGCCACGGCAATTTTGCCTGAAATTATACAGACAAAGGAAGCCCCAGTGGAGTCAATCACTAAAATTGAACCAAAGGTTGCGACAATTGAGTCAGAAACAAAATCGAAACTTGATTCAGGCGATGGCATTGAATCAGCGGCACCAATTGGAGAAGTCTCACCATTTTCAGCACGCAAAATGACAGCCGATTTCTTGGCAATGGAACAACAGACTCAACTCTCCAGCGAATATGACAGTGATACTTTTGGCAAGCGTGCCACTGTGTCGATAAGTGAGACCATCAAGGACGAAGGACTTTGTCCACCACTCTCCATTGAGCCACGCAAGTCGCTCACAGATGCCGAATTCTGCAAATATGTGGGCGAAACTATCACCAAAAAGATGAGTGAGGGATTAATTGAATTGTCCGATGAACTCAAACAAATCGGTAAGAATATAATCTATATATTGTTTAGATAGTTGTATAAATAAATGTTTATTTCAGCGAGCGACATTCCAGTCTCCCAAACTCCACCACCAACACCGTGTGACGCCAAAACTGACAAGCAGAATGAGCCAATTGATGTGGACAGCCTAGATCGTGGTGAGTTATACTTAAAAATACTATTTAAAGGTATTAGAATAATCGATTTTCCAATAGATTATCTAGCCGACACTGTGACCACACTGCACTCGACCACAGAGTCGACCTTTGAGCGTGTTGCTGCCATTTCCACAATCGGTAAGTGATACATAAACTATATCTCTCTATATTCTATGCAATAAATATATAAACGTATCTGTTATGTAAATTAACTTGACTATAATGTTATGTTTGCTTCTTTGATCAAAGAATATAAACTTGCAATGATTATTTCTGTACACCCCCCATTTCTGATCTTACTTTTATAAATATATATAATTTTTTAAGCCACATTTTGTAGTGTATTTATTGTTTTTGGTTTACTGATCCACTTTTGAGCAAGTGTTTTGTGTTTTGATTATGATTGTTTTTATTTAATGCTCATTATAACGTTTTGATTTGATTTTGATTTAGATCCAAAGGCTTTTTGTATGCAAAATAAACCATTCATTAAAACGATTCAATGAAAACGACAAAATATAGTTAACAATTAACAAATAACTGCAAGTAATAATCAAGCGAACTGCTAATGTGTGTATCTTAATCAAAAAAGTCTGTAAGTGAATTATAAACCCAATCAACCAACTAACTAACTAAATAGTTTGTTTAAAAATTTTATAATTTTGAAATTCAATGAGCCAGCAGGTGGTGACATACTAAAGAAAATAATACCATGAGATACCGTTCTTACGCCCAACTTTACGTGTACTAACATTGTGGTTAGCTAATCCAATTATCCGCGGCTGCTTTTCAGCCAAAGGTCGAGGAAATGAGGAAAAACACAATAATAGAAAAGCACTCTGTCTGGCGCCATTCTTATTGTCTATTGACTGCTACTATATAACATTCAAAACTGCCAATGTCAACACAATGAGTCCGAATCGATAATGGGATAACATGCTTTGGGTCAACTTAAGAATTTGCAGTTGTCTAATCAACGGCTTTAAAGTTAATCGAACTAACTTCTTAATAAAAACTTTCTACTCATAAATGACATTCGTAAATTCTATTGTAAATTCTATTGCACAATTGTGCATCACCAAAAACTTAGAAATGTGTTGCGGAATGTTGCGCACTTATGTCATTGCGCAGGGCACAACAAGCAGCCGAGCAGAACGTACGCGTTGGCGTATACTTAATTTAATTTGTATTGTTTCATTTCATTTTCACATTCTTGTAGTATAGCGACAGGCGAAAATTTCGTGCAGATTTAGTCAGATATTTGTATTTCCCAAGAACGCGCGATATAACGGTAATACGAGGCGAATTTTCTTCTAGACTCGCTGTCTTCTGGCCATAGACCATATATAAACTGTACTATAATATACTATACTATATTTATGCCTAATTTCTTTGTGTTTATTGTGCGTTTGTTAAATTGAATTGAATTGAATTGAATATTGAATTTAATCAAGTAACCGACTATTGTAGAGTTGAGTTGTTGTTTGTGGTTAATTCAGTGCATAAATAATAAATACAATTATTTCTAAAACAAATTACAAATAAACTACACTAAACGTTGAAACAAACAATAAAGTAACTTTAAGTATTGTATTTTTATGGTAAGTTCTCAAAAGCAAAGCTTTGTGCAATCAATTAGAAAAGTTGCCTCCTTAATGGATCAGAAACTAAGCATCTTAAGCATTCATGATGGGTATCGCTAATATAGGTCTATCTCCAACTATCCAACTATTTACCTCCACATATATAAAAGTGTAAAAATACCTGTTTATAATTCAACCGTGAAACGATAATTACGTTTGCAATTTCTAACAATTATTTAAGCAATTCAGTTTATGTTTTTATCAACTACTGCAAGCTACAATAATTGATTCAATTTGTATAACTTGAACAAAATTTAATAAAACTTTCCAAATACAAGTACAAAATAAGCCAATTAATAATTATACAAAAAAAAATCATGTATTTTATAAATATTTATTGTATATAGAAATTGTATTAAAATGAATTCTAAGATTTTTTTCATTAAGATAAACACTTTTGGCATACGATTTTCAAAATTTATAATCAAATTTATTGTATTTGTACTATATGAACATGTATAATGTATATTGTGATCTTAAATGAGTTGAGTGACACAATTAGCTTGGTTAGTTTCATTGTGATCTCATGCATTACGATCCCAATATGTCGCATTTTAGCACTCCAATTCCAATAAACCACCATGGCTTTCAGTTTCCAATATTATTGTTTCATTTGGTTTGTGCAAATAATTATATATTCTGTTGCTTTTCGTAATTTATGTGAGTCCTTGACGAAAAAGCATATGTATTCTCATAAATCCTACTTACTTAAACAACGAATATCGTAACTAAATGTTTAGTACAACAAAATAAAAAAAAAAATTTAAATAATAACATCAAAATTCACCGTAGCATCTACGTATCGTAAACATACCTATTAAATAGTTTATAGATCATTTGCATTTGCATTTGCGGCTTAAAGTAAGATTAATAACAATAATAATTACAACAGCAATGGCAATAAATTAAACTAAACTACACCCTAATGACAATTTGTATGCACCCCTTAACGCGCTTTCTTCTGCATATAATTGGCTTAATATCGTAAATGTAATAATTAGCTGATATACGATACGATACTTTGCACTTTGACAACATCGTATTTTGTATATCGTACCTCGTATATCGTTGTTCGTAATTTTGTATAATTTCTTATAAGCATATCGCATTACCGTATGTGGCATATGATGTCGTGGTACAATTATTCTTGCAGTACTTGCTAATTTTTGTCTTCTTTTGAGTTGAATAAACAAATGCAAAAAATTGCTTAAATATTTTTGTAAAAATATGCAAACGTAATTAACAATAATGAAAGCAATGAAAAGAATTTGATAACAGATTTGAATTGAAATGGTTAAACAGCAGGAATGGGCAAGGAATCCACGACTTCATATATAGCATATGACATCTGTCTGTTCCGAAACATTTTAGTTTTTGCTTTTAACCAACAAAACTAACTAACTTCTTAAGCGCATTTACTTGTATCGTATACAACAAATTGCATGTTTGTGCCTGCTGCTGAGTTTTTTTTCGCCGTACTCGTACAGCTTATAAATTACTTAGTAGAGATGCGACGCGAACAAACTTTTTGCACTGTGTATATAAACTAATCCACCACATAAGTCTGGTTTGTTTGTAATAGGTGTTTAACTGTCTTAATATTGCCTTGTTTCTACTTACTTCCTGATTAAAAAAAAAAACAAACAAATTTTGCGACAAACCTGGAAAACAGAGCACTTCAGTGTTCATAATGTAAAAACCGAAACCTTTACAAGTACTGATGAAACTGATAAGCTGCTTCATAGAATGGTAGCTCCCCCCGATATACAAAACCAATACTCACGAGACACTACCTCATTTACAGAAATGAGTGCAAGTAGTCCAACAGCGAAGACAACAGCACCAACAACATCAACAACGTCTCTGACAACGCAAATAGAACGCACAAAAATAGATTTAACTGCATTAGGAAGCCAGAAAGAGTCCACGGATGTGGATGTGGAAGATATCCCGCGGGATGCTGGTGATAGGGAGTATTTAGAGCAAATAATGGGCTGTGGTGATGTCAGACGTAAGATAATGCGCTTGGAGAGCAGTGGCAGTACCGAGTCCTTGGAGTCTGCACATGCAGCACCAAAGTACATAGGTGACAATGTGCCGGTGGTTAAGACTGTGATACAGAGTATTGAGGATAAGATCTGTAGTACTGCGGTCGCAGCCATACCGTTTGCTGTACAAAAGCGAGAGCAATGCCAAAAGGAACCGAATGTTGTTGAATTGGAGAAACAAATACTATCAGATGCTGATGTTGCATTAGAGAAACTGATTAAGTGTGAGCCACCAACTGAGGTAGTGAAGCTCTCACCAGTTGAGGCCATGGAGCGTGGTGCCATTGGCATGGCGCATATTGAGGAGGAGGTTTGCGAGAAAGTTTGTAAGAAGCGGAAGGCCTTTGAGGTGGCAGAAGACTTAAGTGAAACGCAAAAGACTTTAGAAGAGCAGGTAATAGATATAGATAGTCAAGTGAAACAGGTACCTGTCAGCATTTTAACAGAAAGTATTGACGAGCACAAAGAGTTAGCAAGTAAGGATACACAATTAGAGACATTGCCAAAAGTAAAGGAAGTTGTCCAAGACATTGAACGAAGATACCCCTCGACAATCGTAGAGGTTGTACCATTTAGTCCACGTAAACGTGAAACTGTAGATCGCAAGGCTGATATGTCGTCAATAGAACAACAGATTTTAACTGATACAGATTTAATTTTGAATAATTTAGGCACCAAGAGTGTTTCAGAGGATAAAGTAGTTTCACCTGTTTTAGAAACGAGTAAAACTAGCCCAAGTATTGAAAACCTTGACGCTATCTGCGAAAAGAAATGCTCAAAGCGTAAAGTATCCGATATGGCTAAAGTTTTTGAAAAGCCAACGGATGTTGAAAATAAATTAGCACAGGATGACATTAAATCTGTTACAGAAAAATTCCTTTTAGATGAACGAACTGAATATGATGTTTCCAAGAGTATCAACAAATTGGAAGTAGGAATTGAATCGCAGGCAACTCTAAATTATTTAAAATTACAAAAAGAATGTGATAAACATGAATTTCCAGTTGAAAAAGTTAGGGGCTCTGAGGAAATCGTATTCCCAAAGATCGCTCAAACTGTTGAGCGATTACATTCAATTTCAAAAGCTGATATTGATGAAACAAAAGAATTTATACACGTTGCTAGAGAATATGAAAGAAAACTTAGTGATCTCATTATCGATGATATTAAAGCAATATCTCAAAAAGTTGAGTCAGATGCAGCGAAGCAAGTAAGTGTTAAATTTCCATCGCATGAAAAAACAGATGAAATCACCTTAAACACTAGTCACGTTGTTAAAACTGTAGAACAAAACATTTTTCCTTCAGATAAAATCAAATCAGCTCATGAAAGTGATAGCGATGAAGAGATTGAACACAAAGAAAAACTACAGAAAATCACACAGCTTGCAAAAGCGAAAGATTTGGATAAATACCTTGTTCAGAAAACAACAGTTATTGAATCATCTGAATACAGCTCAGTTAAGAAAACAGAATCCGGAAAATTCCCAACAAAATTACTAGAAGAAAGTAATCCATTTATGTCAGTAGCAAAATTAGCCGACGGTAAGCAACAAACTAAAACTGAACCTACCACAACAATTAAGCACGATTTTGAACTAACTTCCACTTCAACAACCACAAGCAAGATAACTTCTGTGAGCGAATCTCGTGAGACAGTTGATATACAGATTAAGGACTTAGTCAATCTACCCACAGATCCTATAAAATCTGTTGACGAACCCAAATCCCCGACAGATTTAGCTAAAACAGTTCCAACAGAATTTTCTGACAAAGAAAGCGATGATGAATGCGGTATCGTAAAGCCACAAGATAAACTTCCTCAGATTGTTCCTTCAACAGCTCCCTTGCTCCCAATCGGAGACAAATCTTTGCAAAAGATTGACGACATTCCAAAGCCAACTACCGACGGTAAGTCGCCAATTAAAGTAGATGAAAAGCCCAAGTCTCCAGTTGGTCCAAGCAAGCAGATTCCTCAGGAGTATTCTGATGATGAAAGTGAGGACGAGGATAGATCTGATAAGCCAGAAACTAAGACCCTTCCTTTCACCACACCCTTGTTACCTACAACAACAACCACAAGCAAGACAACTTCTGTAAGCGAATCTCGTGAGACAGTTGATATACAGATTAAGGACGTAGTCAAGCTACCCACAGATCCTATAAAATCTGTTGATAAACCCAAATCCCCAACAGTTTTAGCTAAGATAGTTGCAACAGAAGTTTCTGACGAAAAAAGCGATGATGAATTCGGAATCGTAAAGCCACAAAATAAACTTCCTCAGATTGTTCCTTCAACTGCTCCTTCAACTGCTACTCTGCTCCCAATCGGAGACAAATCTTTGCAAAAGATTGACGACATTCCAAAGCCAACTATCGACGATAAGTCGCCCATTAAAGTAGATGAGAAGCCCAAGTCTCCTGTTAGTGAAAGCAAGCAGATTCCTAAGGAGTATTCTGATGATGAAAGTGAGGACGAGGATAGATTTGATAAGCCAGAAACTAAGACCCTTCCTTTCACCACACCCTTGCTACCAACAACAACCACCATAAGCAAGATAACTTCTGTAAGCGAATCTCGTGAGACAGTTGACATACAGATTAAGGACGTAGTCAAGCTACCCACTGATCCTATAAAATCTGTTGACAAACCCAAATCCCCAACAGATTTAGCTAAAACAGTTCCAACAGAATTTTCTGACGAAGAAAGCGATGATGAATTCGGAATCGTAAAGCCACAAGATAAACTTCCTCAGACTGTTCCTTCAACTGCTCCTTCAACTGCTACTCTGCTCCCAATCGGAGACAAATCTTTGCAAAAGATTGACGACATTCCAAAGACAACTATCGACGATAAGTCGCCCATTAAAATAGATGAGAAGGCCAAGTCTCCAGTTAGTGAAAGCAAGCAGATTCCTAAGGAGTATTCTGATGATGAAAGTGAGGACGAGGATAGATTTGATAAGCCAGAAACTAAGACCCTTCCCTTCACCACACCCTTGCTACCAACAAAAACCACCATAAGCAAGATAACTTCTGTAAGCGAATCTCTTGAGACAGTTGACACACAGATTAAGGACGTAGTCAAGCTACCCACAGAGCCTATAAAATCTGTTGACAAACCCAAATCCCCAACAGATTTAGCTAAGACAGTTCCAACAGAATTTTCTGACGAAGAAAGCGATGATGAATTCGGAATCGTAAAGCCACAAGATAAACTTCCTCAGACTATTCCTTCAACTGTTCCTTCAACTGCTGCTCTGCTCCCAATCGGAAACAAATATTTGCAAAAGATTGACGACATTCCAAAGCCAACTATCGACGATAAGTCGCCCATTAAAGTAGATGAGAAGCCCAAGTCTCCAGTTGGTCCAAGCAAGCAGATTCCTAAGGAGTATTCTGATGATGAAAGTGAGGACGAGGATAGATTTGATAAGCCAGAAACTAAGACCCTTCCCTTCACCACACCCTTACTACCTACAACAACAACCACAAACAAGATTACTTCTGTGAGCGAATCTCGTGAGACAGTTGATATACAGATTAAGGACGTAGTCAAGCTACCCACAGAACCTATAAAATCTGTTGACAAACCCAAATCCCCAACAGTTTTAGCAAAGATAGTTGCAACAGAAGTTTCTGACGAAGAAAGCGATGATGAATTCGGAATCGTAAAGCCACAAGATAAACTTCCTCAGACTATTCCTTCAACTGTTCCTTCAACTGCTGCTCTGCTCCCAATCGGAGACAAATCTTTGCAAAAGATTGACGACATTCCAAAGCCAACTATCGACGATAAGTCGCCCATTAAAGTAGATGAGAAGCCCAAGTCTCCAGTTAGTGAAAGCAAGCAGATTCCTAAGGAGTATTCTGATGATGAAAGTGAGGACGAGGATAGATTTGATAAGCCAGAATCTAAGACCCTTCCCTTCACCACATCCTTGCTACCTACAACAACAACCACAAGCAAGATAACTTCTGTAAGCGAATCTCGTGAGACAGTTGATACACAGATTAAGGACGTTGTCAAGCTACCTACAGAACCTATAAAATCTGTTGACAAACCCAAATCCCCAACAGATTTAGCTAAGACAGTTCCAACAGAATTTTCTGACGACGAAAGCGATGATGAATTCGGAATCGTAAAGCCACAAGATAAACTTCCTCAGACTGTTCCTTCAACTGCTCCTTCAACTGCTACTCTGCTCCCAATCGGAGACAAATCTTTGCTAAAGATTGACGACATTCCAAAGCCAACTATCGACGATAAGTCGCCCATTAAAGTAGATGAGAAGCCCAAGTCTCCAGTTAGTGAAAGCAAGCAGATTCCTAAGGAGTATTCTGATGATGAAAGTGAGGACGAGGATAGATTTGATAAGCCAGAAACTAAGACCCTTCCCTTCACTACACCCTTGCTACCTACAACAACAACCACAAGCAAGATAACTTCTGTGAGCGAATCTTGTGAGACAGTTGATATACAGATTAAGGACGTAGTCAAGCTACCCATAGAACCTATAAAATCTGTTGACGAACCCAAATCCCCAACCGATTTAGCTAAGACAGTTTCAACAGAATTTTCTGACGAAGAAAGCGATGATGAATTCGGAATCGTAAAGCCACAAGATAAACTTCCTCAGACTGTTCCTTCAACCGCTCCTCTGCTCCCAATCGGAGACAAATCTTTGCAAAAGATTGACGACATTCCAAAGCCAACTATCGACGATAAGTCGCCCATGAAAGTAGATGAGAAGCCCAAGTCTCCAGTTAGTGAAAGCAAGCAGATTCCTAAGGAGTATTCTGATGATGAAAGTGAGGACGAGGATAGATTTGATAAGCCAGAAACTAAGACCCTTCCCTTCACTACACCCTTGCTACCAACAACAACCACCATAAGCAAGATAACTTCTGTAAGCGAATCTCGTGAGACAGTTGATATACAGATTAAGGACGTAGTCAAGCTACCCACAGATCCTATAAAATCTGTCGATAAACCCAAATCCCCAACAGATTTAGCTAAGACAGTTTCAACAGAATTTTCTGACGAAGAAAGCGATGATGAATTCGGAATCGTAAAGCCACAAGATAAACTTTCTCAGACTATTGCTTCAACTGTTCCTTCAACTGCTGCTCTGCTCCCAATCGGAGACAAATCTTTGCAAAAGATTGACGACATTCCAAAGCCAACTATCGACGATAAGTCGCCTATTAAAGTAGATGAGAAGCCCAAGTCTCCTGTTAGTGAAAGCAAGCAGATTCCTAAGGAGTATTCTGATGATGAAAGTGAGGACGAGAATAGATTTAATAAGCCAGAATCTAAGACCCTTCCCTTCACCACACCCTTGCTACCTACAACAACAACCACAAGCAAGATAACTTCTGTGAGCGAATCTCGTGAGACAGTTGATACACAGATTAAGGACGTAGTCAAGCTACCCACAGAACCTATAAAATCTGTTGACAAACCCAAATCCCCAACAGATTTAGCTAAGACAGTTCCAACAGAATTTTCTGACGACGAAAGCGATGATGAATTCGGAATCGTAAAGCCACAAGATAAACTATCTCAGACTGTTCCTTCAACTGCTCCTTCAACTGCTACTCTGCTCCCAATCGGAGACAAATCTCTGCAAAAGATTGACGACATTCCAAAGCCAACTATCGACGATAAGTCGCCCATTAAAGTAGATGAGAAGCCCAAGTCTCCTGTTAGTGAAAGCAAGCAGATTCCTAAGGAGTATTCTGATGATGAAAGTGAGGACGAGGATAGATTTGATAAGCCAGAAACTAAGACCCTTCCCTTCACTACACCCTTGCTACCAACAACAACCACCATAAGCAAGATAACTTCTGTAAGCGAATCTCGTGAGACAGTTGATATACAGATTAAGGACGTAGTCAAGCTACCCACAGATCCTATAAAATCTGTTGATAAACCCAAATCCCCAACAGATTTAGCTAAGACAGTTTCAACAGAATTTTCTGACGAAGAAAGCGATGATGAATTCGGAATCGTAAAGCCACAAGATAAACTTCCTCAGACTATTCCTTCAACTGTTCCTTCAACTGCTGCTCTGCTCCCAATCGGAGACAAATCTTTGCAAAAGATTGACGACATTCCAAAGCCAACTATCGACGATAAGTCGCCCATTAAAGTAGAAGAGAAGCCCAAGTCTCCAGTTGGTCCAAGCAAGCAGATTCCTAAGGAGTATTCTGATGATGAAAGTGAAGACGAGGATAGATTTGATAAGCCAGAAACTAAGACCCTTCCCTTCACCACACCCTTGCTACCTACAACAACAACCACAAGCAAGATAACTTCTGTGAGCGAATCTCGTGAGACAGTTGATATACAGATTAAGGACGTAGTCAAGCTACCCACAGATCCTATAAAATCTGTTGACAAACCCAAATCCCCAACAGATTTAGCTAAGACAGTTCCAACAGAATTTTCTGACGAAGAAAGCGATGATGAATTCGGAATCGTAAAGCCACAAGATAAACTTCCTCAGACTGTTCCTTCAACTGCTCCTTCAACTGCTACTCTGCTCCCAATCGGAGACAAATCTTTGCAAAAGATTGACGACATTCCAAAGCCAACTATCGACGATAAGTCGCCCATTAAAGTAGATGAGAAGCCCAAGTCTCCAGTTGGTCCAAGCAAGCAGATTCCTAAGGAGTATTCTGATGATGAAAGTGAGGACGAGGATAGATTTGATAAGCCAGAAACTAAGACCCTTCCCTTCACCACACCCTTGCTACCTACAACAACAACCACAAGCAAGATAACTTCTGTGAGCGAATCTCGTGAGACAGTTGATATACAGATTAAGGACGTAGTCAAGCTACCCACAGATCCTATAAAATCTGTTGATAAACCCAAATCCCCAACAGATTTAGCTAAGACAGTTCCAACAGAATTTTCTGACGAAGAAAGCGATGATGAATTCGGAATCGTAAAGCCACAAGATAAACTTCCTCAGACTGTTCCTTCAACTGCTACTCTGCCCCCAATCGGAGACAAATCTTTGCAAAAGATTGACGACATTCCAAAGCCAACTATCGACGATAAGTCGCCCATTAAAGTAGATGAGAAGCCCAAGTCTCCTGTTAGTGAAAGCAAGCAGATTCCTAAGGAGTATTCTGATGATGAAAGTGAGGACGAGGATAGATTTGATAAGCCAGAAACTAAGACCCTTCCCTTCACCACACCCTTGCTACCTACAACAACAACCACAAGCAAGATAACTTCTGTGAGCGAATCTCGTGAGACAGTTGATATACAGATTAAGGACGTAGTCAAGCTACCCACAGAACCTATAAAATCTGTTGACAAACCCAAATCCCCAACCGATTTAGCTAAGACAGTTCCAACAGAATTTTCTGACGAAGAAAGCGATGATGAATTCGGAATCGTAAAGCCACAAGATAAACTTCCTCGGACTGTTCCTTCAACTGCTACTCTGCTCCCAATCGGAGACAAATCTTTGCAAAAGATTGACGACATTCCAAAGCCAACTATCGACGATAAGTCGCCCATTAAAGTAGAAGAGAAGCCCAAGTCTCCAGTTGGTCCAAGCAAGCAGATTCCTAAGGAGTATTCTGATGATGAAAGTGAAGACGAGGATAGATTTGATAAGCCAGAAACTAAGACCCTTCCTTTCACCACACCCTTGCTACCTACAACAACCACAAGCAAGATAACTTCTGTGAGCGAATCTCGTGAGACAGTTGATATACAGATTAAGGACGTAGTCAAGCTACCCACAGATCCTATAAAATCTGTTGACAAACCCAAATCCCCAACCGATTTAGCTAAGACAGTTCCAACAGAATTTTCTGACGAAGAAAGCGATGATGAATTCGGAATCGTAAAGCCACAAGATAAACTTCCTCAGACTGTTCCTTCAACTGCTCCTTCTATTGCTACTCTGCCCCCAATCGGAGACAAATCTTTGCAAAAGATTGACGACATTCCAAAGCCAACTATCGACGATAAGTCGCCCATTAAAGTAGAAGAGAAGCCCAAGTCTCCAGTTGGTCCAAGCAAGCAGACTCCTAAGGAGTATTCTGATGATGAAAGTGAGGACGAGGATAGATTTGATAAGCCAGAAACTAAGACCCTTTCTTTCACCACACCCTTGCTACCTACAACAACAACCACAAGCAAGATAACTTCTGTGAGCGAATCTCGTGAGACAGTTGATATACAGATTAAGGACGTAGTCAAGCTACCCACAGATCCTATAAAATCTGTTGATAAACCCAAATCCCCAACAGATTTAGCTAAGACAGTTCCAACAGAATTTTCTGACGAAGAAAGCGATGATGAATTCGGAATCGTAAAGCCACAAGATAAACTTCCTCAGACTGTTCCTTCAACTGCTCCTTCAACTGCTACTCTGCTCCCAATCGGAGACAAATCTTTGCAAAAGATTGACGACATTCCAAAGCCAACTATCGACGATAAGTCGCCCATTAAAGTAGATGAGAAGCCCAAGTCTCCTGTTAGTGAAAGCAAGCAGATTCCTAAGGAGTATTCTGATGATGAAAGTGAGGACGAGGATAGATTTGATAAGCCAGAAACTAAGACCCTTCCCTTCACCACACCCTTGCTACCTACAACAACAACCACAAGCAAGATAACTTCTGTGAGCGAATCTCGTGAGACAGTTGATATACAGATTAAGGACGTAGTCAAGCTACCCACAGATCCTATAAAATCTGTTGACAAACCCAAATCCCCAACCGATTTAGCTAAGACAGTTCCAACAGAATTTTCTGACGAAGAAAGCGATGATGAATTCGGAATCGTAAAGCCACAAGATAAACTTCCTCAGACTGTTCCTTCAACTGCTACTCTGCTCCCAATCGGAGACAAATCTCTGCAAAAGATTGACGACATTCCAAAGCCAACTATCGACGATAAGTCGCCCATTAAAGTAGAAGAGAAGCCCAAGTCTCCAGTTGGTCCAAGCAAGCAGATTCCTAAGGAGTATTCTGATGATGAAAGTGAAGACGAGGATAGATTTGATAAGCCAGAAACTAAGACCCTTCCTTTCACCACACCCTTGCTACCTACAACAACCACAAGCAAGATAACTTCTGTGAGCGAATCTCGTGAGACAGTTGATATACAGATTAAGGACGTAGTCAAGCTACCCACAGATCCTATAAAATCTGTCGATAAACCCAAATCCCCAACAGATTTAGCTAAGACAGTTCCAACAGAATTTTCTGACGAAGAAAGCGATGATGAATTCGGAATCATAAAGCCACAAGATAAACTTCCTCAGACTGTTCCTTCAACTGTTCCTTCAACTGCTCCATCAACTGCTACTCTGCTCCCAATCGGAGACAAATCTTTGCAAAAGATTGACGACATTCCAAAGCCAACTATCGACGATAAGTCGCCCATTAAAGTAGATGAGAAGCCCAAGTCTCCAGTTGGTCCATGCAAGCATATTCCTAAGGAGTATTCTGATGATGAAAGTGAGGACGAGGATAGATTTGATAAATTAGAAACTAAGACCCTTCCTTTCACCACACCCTTGCTACCTACAACAACAACCACAAGCAAGATAACTTCTGTGAGCGAATCTCGTGAGACAGTTGACATACAGATTAAGGACGTAGTCAAGCTACCCACAGATCCTATAAAATCTGTTGACAAACCCAAATCCCCAACCGATTTAGCTAAGACAGTTCCAACAGAATTTTCTGACGAAGAAAGCGATGATGAATTCGGAATCGTAAAGCCACAGGATAAACTTCCTCAGACTGTTCCTTCAACTGCTACTCTGCTCCCAATCGGAGACAAATCTTTGCAAAAGATTGACGACATTCCAAAGCCAACTATCGACAATAAGTCGCCCATTAAAGTAGAAGAGAAGCCCAAGTCTCCAGTTGGTCCAAGCAAGCAGATTCCTAAGGAGTATTCTGATGATGAAAGTGAGGACGAGGATAGATTTGCTAAGCCAGAAACTAAGACCCTTCCTTTCACCACACCCTTGCTACCTACAACAACAACCACAAGCAAGATAACTTCTGTGAGCGAATCTCGTGAGACAGTTGATATACAGATTAAGGACGTAGTCAAGCTACCCACAGATCCTATAAAATCTGTTGACAAACCCAAATCACCAACCGATTTAACTAAGACAGTTCCAACAGAATTGTCTGACGAAGAAAGCGATGATGAATTCGGAATCGTAAAGCCACAAGATAAACTTCCTCAGACTGTTCCTTCAACTGTTCCTTCAACTGCTCCATCAACTGCTACTCTGCTCCCAATCGGAGACAAATCTTTGCAAAAGATTGACGACATTCCAAAGCCAACTATCGACGATAAGTCGCCCATTAAAGTAGATGAGAAGCCCAAGTCTCCAGTTGGTCCAAGCAAGCATATTCCTAAGGAGTATTCTGATGATGAAAGTGAGGACGAGGATAGATTTGATAAATTAGAAACTAAGACCCTTCCTTTCACCACACCCTTGCTACCTACAACAACAACCACAAGCAAGATAACTTCTGTGAGCGAATCTCGTGAGACAGTTGACATACAGATTAAGGACGTAGTCAAGCTACCCACAGATCCTATAAAATCTGTTGACAAACCCAAATCCCCGACAGATTTAGCTAAGACAGTTCCAACAGGATTTTCTGACGAAGAAAGCGATGATGAATTCGGAATCGTAAAGCCACAAGATAAACTTCCTCAGACTGTTCCTTCAACTGCTCCTCTGCTCCCAATCGGAGACATATCTTTGCAAAAGATTGACGACATTCCAAAGTCAACTATCGACGATAAGTCGCCCATTAAAGTAGAAGAGAAGCCCAAGTCTCCAGTTGGTCCAAGCAAGCAGATTCCTAAGGAGTATTCTGATGATGAAAGTGAAGACGAGGATAGATTTGATAAGCCAGAAACTAAGACCCTTCCTTTCACCACACCCTTGCTACCTACAACAACCACAAGCAAGATAACTTCTGTGAGCGAATCTCGTGAGACAGTTGATATACAGATTAAGGACGTAGTCAAGCTACCCACAGATCCTATAAAATCTGTTGACAAACCCAAATCCCCGACAGATTTAGCTAAGACAGTTCCAACAGAATTTTCTGACGAAGAAAGCGATGATGAATTCGGAATCGTAAAGCCACAAGATAAATTTCCTCAGACTGTTCCTTCAACTGCTCCTTCAACTGCTACTCTGCTCCCAATCGGAGACAAATCTTTGCAAAAGATTGACGACATTCCAAAGCCAACTATCGACGATAAGTCGCCCATTAAAGTAGATGAGAAGCCCAAGTCTCCAGTTGGTCCAAGCAAGCAGATTCCTAAGGAGTATTCTGATGATGAAAGTGAGGACGAGGATAGATTTGATAAGCCAGAAACTAAGACCCTTCCTTTCACCACACCCTTGCTACCTACAACAACCACAAGCAAGATAACTTCTGTGAGCGAATCTCGTGAGACAGTTGATATACAGATTAAGGACGTAGTCAAGCTACCCACAGATCCTATAAAATCTGTCGATAAACCCAAATCCCCAACAGATTTAGCTAAGACAGTTCCAACAGAATTTTCTGACGAAGAAAGCGATGATGAATTCGGAATCATAAAGCCACAAGATAAACTTCCTCAGACTGTTCCTTCAACTGTTCCTTCAACTGCTCCATCAACTGCTACTCTGCTCCCAATCGGAGACAAATCTTTGCAAAAGATTGACGACATTCCAAAGCCAACTATCGACGATAAGTCGCCCATTAAAGTAGATGAGAAGCCCAAGTCTCCAGTTGGTCCAAGCAAGCATATTCCTAAGGAGTATTCTGATGATGAAAGTGAGGACGAGGATAGATTTGATAAATTAGAAACTAAGACCCTTCCTTTCACCACACCCTTGCTACCTACAACAACAACCACAAGCAAGATAACTTCTGTGAGCGAATCTCGTGAGACAGTTGACATACAGATTAAGGACGTAGTCAAGCTACCCACAGATCCTATAAAATCTGTTGACAAACCCAAATCCCCAACCGATTTAGCTAAGACAGTTCCAACAGAATTTTCTGACGAAGAAAGCGATGATGAATTCGGAATCGTAAAGCCACAGGATAAACTTCCTCAGACTGTTCCTTCAACTGCTACTCTGCTCCCAATCGGAGACAAATCTTTGCAAAAGATTGACGACATTCCAAAGCCAACTATCGACAATAAGTCGCCCATTAAAGTAGAAGAGAAGCCCAAGTCTCCAGTTGGTCCAAGCAAGCAGATTCCTAAGGAGTATTCTGATGATGAAAGTGAGGACGAGGATAGATTTGCTAAGCCAGAAACTAAGACCCTTCCTTTCACCACACCCTTGCTACCTACAACAACAACCACAAGCAAGATAACTTCTGTGAGCGAATCTCGTGAGACAGTTGATATACAGATTAAGGACGTAGTCAAGCTACCCACAGATCCTATAAAATCTGTTGACAAACCCAAATCACCAACCGATTTAACTAAGACAGTTCCAACAGAATTGTCTGACGAAGAAAGCGATGATGAATTCGGAATCGTAAAGCCACAAGATAAACTTCCTCAGACTGTTCCTTCAACTGTTCCTTCAACTGCTCCATCAACTGCTACTCTGCTCCCAATCGGAGACAAATCTTTGCAAAAGATTGACGACATTCCAAAGCCAACTATCGACGATAAGTCGCCCATTAAAGTAGATGAGAAGCCCAAGTCTCCAGTTGGTCCAAGCAAGCATATTCCTAAGGAGTATTCTGATGATGAAAGTGAGGACGAGGATAGATTTGATAAATTAGAAACTAAGACCCTTCCTTTCACCACACCCTTGCTACCTACAACAACAACCACAAGCAAGATAACTTCTGTGAGCGAATCTCGTGAGACAGTTGACATACAGATTAAGGACGTAGTCAAGCTACCCACAGATCCTATAAAATCTGTTGACAAACCCAAATCCCCGACAGATTTAGCTAAGACAGTTCCAACAGGATTTTCTGACGAAGAAAGCGATGATGAATTCGGAATCGTAAAGCCACAAGATAAACTTCCTCAGACTGTTCCTTCAACTGCTCCTCTGCTCCCAATCGGAGACATATCTTTGCAAAAGATTGACGACATTCCAAAGCCAACTATCGACGATAAGTCGCCCATTAAAGTAGATGAGAAGCCCAAGTCTCCAGTTGGTCCAAGCAAGCAGATTCCTAAGGAGTATTCTGATGATGAAAGTGAGGACGAGGATAGATTTGATAAGCCAGAAACTAAGACCCTTCCTTTCACCACACCCTTGCTACCTACAACAACAACCACAAGCAAGATAACTTCTGTGAGCGAATCTCGTGAGACAGTTGATATACAGATTAAGGACGTAGTCAAGCTACCCACAGATCCTATAAAATCTGTTGACAAACCCAAATCCCCGACAGATTTAGCTAAGACAGTTCCAACAGGATTTTCTGACAAAGAAAGCGATGATGAATTCGGAATCGTAAAGCCACAAGATAAACTTCCTCAGACTGTTCCTTCAACTGCTACTCTGCTCCCAATCGGAGACAAATCTTTGCAAAAGATTGACGACATTCCAAAGCCAACTATCGACGATAAGTCGCCCATTAAAGTAGATGAGAAGCCCAAGTCTCCAGTTGGTCCAAGCAAGCAGATTCCTAAGGAGTATTCTGATGATGAAAGTGAGGACGAGAATAGATTTGATAAGCCAGAAACTAAGACCCTTCCCTTCACCACACCCTTGCTACCTACAAGAACAACCACAAGCAAGATAACTTCTGTGAGCGAATCTCGTGAGACAGTTGATATACAGATTAAGGACGTAGTCAAGCTACCCATAGATCCTATAAAATCTGTTGACAAACCCAAATCCCCAACAAATTTAGCTAAGACAGTTCCAACAGAATTTTCTGACGGAGAAAGCGATGATGAATTCGGAATCGTAAAGCCACAAGATAAACTTCCTCAGACTGTTCCTTCAACTGCTCCTTCAACTGCTACTCTGCTCCCAATCGGAGACAAATCTTTGCAAAAGATTGACGACATTCCAAAACCAACTATCGACGATAAGTCGCCCAATAAAGTAGATGAGAAGCCCAAGTCTCCAGTTGGTCCACGCAAGCAGATTCCTAAGGAGTATTCTGATGATGAAAGTGAGGATGAGGATAGATTTGATAAGCCAGAAACTAAGACCCTTCCCTTCACCACACCCTCGCTACCTACAATAACAACCACAAGCAAAATAACATCTGTGAGCGAATCTCGTGAGACAGTTGATATACAGATTAAGGACGTAGTCAAGCTACCCACAGATTCTAAAAATTTTGTTGACAAACCCAAATCCCCAACATATTTAGCTAGGACAGTTCCAACAGAATTTTCTGACGAAGAAAGCGATGATGAATTCGGAATCGTAAAGCCACAAGATAAACTTCCTCAGACTGTTCCTTCAACTGTTCCTTCAACTGCTCCATCAACTGCTACTCTGCTCCCAATCGGAGACAAATCTTTGCAAAAGATTGACGACATTCCAAAGCCAACTATCGACGATAAGTCGCCCATTAAAGTAGATGAGAAGCCCAAGTCTCCAGTTGGTCCAAGCAAGCATATTCCTAAGGAGTATTCTGATGATGAAAGTGAGGACGAGGATAGATTTGATAGATTAGAAACTAAGACCCTTCCTTTCACCACACCCTTGCTACCTACAACAACAACCACAAGCAAGATAACTTCTGTGAGCGAATCTCGTGAGACAGTTGACATACAGATTAAGGACGTAGTCAAGCTACCCACAGATCCTATAAAATCTGTTGACAAACCCAAATCCCCGACAGATTTAGCTAAGACAGTTCCAACAGGATTTTCTGACGAAGAAAGCGATGATGAATTCGGAATCGTAAAGCCACAAGATAAACTTCCTCAGACTGTTCCTTCAACTGCTCCTCTGCTCCCAATCGGAGACAAATCTTTGCAAAAGATTGACGACATTCCAAAGTCAACTATCGACGATAAGTCGCCCATTAAAGTAGAAGAGAAGCCCAAGTCTCCAGTTGGTCCAAGCAAGCAGATTCCTAAGGAGTATTCTGATGATGAAAGTGAAGACGAGGATAGATTTGATAAGCCAGAAACTAAGACCCTTCCTTTCACCACACCCTTGCTACCTACAACAACCACAAGCAAGATAACTTCTGTGAGCGAATCTCGTGAGACAGTTGATATACAGATTAAGGACGTAGTCAAGCTACCCACAGATCCTATAAAATCTGTTGACAAACCCAAATCCCCGACAGATTTAGCTAAGACAGTTCCAACAGAATTTTCTGACGAAGAAAGCGATGATGAATTCGGAATCGTAAAGCCACAAGATAAATTTCCTCAGACTGTTCCTTCAACTGCTCCTTCAACTGCTACTCTGCTCCCAATCGGAGACAAATCTTTGCAAAAGATTGACGACATTCCAAAGCCAACTATCGACGATAAGTCGCCCATTAAAGTAGATGAGAAGCCCAAGTCTCCAGTTGGTCCAAGCAAGCAGATTCCTAAGGAGTATTCTGATGATGAAAGTGAGGACGAGGATAGATTTGATAAGCCAGAAACTAAGACCCTTCCTTTCACCACACCCTTGCTACCTACAACAACAACCACAAGCAAGATAACTTCTGTGAGCGAATCTCGTGAGACAGTTGATATACAGATTAAGGACGTAGTCAAGCTACCCACAGATCCTATAAAATCTGTTGACAAACCCAAATCCCCGACAGATTTAGCTAAGACAGTTCCAACAGGATTTTCTGACAAAGAAAGCGATGATGAATTCGGAATCGTAAAGCCACAAGATAAACTTCCTCAGACTGTTCCTTCAACTGCTACTCTGCTCCCAATCGGAGACAAATCTTTGCAAAAGATTGACGACATTCCAAAGCCAACTATCGACGATAAGTCGCCCATTAAAGTAGATGAGAAGCCCAAGTCTCCAGTTGGTCTAAGCAAGCAGATTCTTAAGGAGTATTCTGATGATGAAAGTGAGGATGAGGATAGATTTGATAAGCCAGAAACTAAGACCCTTCCTTTCACCACACCCTTGCTACCTACAACAACAACCACAAGCAATATAACTTCTGTGAGCGAATCTCGTGAGACAGTTGATATACAGATTAAGGACGTAGTCAAACTACCCACAGATCCTAACAAAACTGTTGAGAAGCCCAAATCCCCAACATATTTAGCTAAGACAGTTCCAACACAATTTTCTGATGAAGAAAGCGATGATGAATTCGGAATCGTAAAGCCACAAGATAAACTTCCTCAGACTGCCCCTTCAACTACTCCTTCAAGTGCTACTCTGCTCCCAATCGGAGACAAATCTTTGCAAAAGATTGACGACATTCCAAAGCCAACTATCGACGATAAGTCGCCCATTAAAGTAGATGAGAAGCCCAAGTCTCCAGTTGGTCCAAGCAAGCAGATTCCTAAGGAGTATTCTGATGATGAAAGTGAGGACGAGGATAGATTTGATAAGCCAGAAACTAAGACCCTTCCTTTCACCACACCCTTGCTACCTACAACAACAACCACAAGCAAGATAACTTCTGTAAGCGAATCTCGTGAGACAGTTGATATACAGATTAAGGACGTAGTCAAGCTACCCACAGATCCTATAAAATCTGTTGAGAAGCCCAAATCCCCAACAGATTTAGCTAAGACAGTTCCAACAGAATTTTCTGATGAAGAAAGCGATGATGAATTCGGAATCGGAAAGTCACAAGATAAACTTCCTCAGACTGCCCCTTCAACTACTCCTTCAACTGCTACTCTGCTCCCAATCGGAGACAAATCTTTGCAAAAGATTGACGACATTCCAAAGCCAACTATCGACGATAAGTCGCCCATTAAAGTAGATGAGAAGCCCAAGTCTCCAGTTGGTCCAAGCAAGCAGATTCCTAAGGAGTATTCTGATGATGAAAGTGAGGACGAGGATAGATTTGATAAGCCAGAAACTAAGACCCTTCCTTTCACCACATCCTTGCTACCTACAACAACAACCACAAGCAAGATAACTTCTGTAAGCGAATCTCGTGAGACAGTTGATATACAGATTAACGACGTAGTCAAGCTACCCACAGGTCCTATAAAATCTGTTGACAAACCCAAATCCCCAACAAATTTAGCTAAGACAGTTCCAACAGAATTTTCTGACGAAGAAAGCGATGATGAATTCGGAACCGTAAAGCCACAAGGTAAACTTCCTCAGACTATTCCTTCAACAGCTACTCTGCTCCCAATCGGAGACAAATCTTTGCAAAAGATTGACGACATTCCAAAGCCAACTATTGACGATAAGTCGCCCATTAAAGTAGATGAGAAGCCCAAGTCTCCAGTTGGTCCAAGCAAGCAGATTCCTAAGGAGTATTCTGATGATGAAAGTGAGGACGAGGATAGATTTGATAAGCCAGAAACTAAGACCCTTCCTTTCACCATACCCTTGCTACCTACAACAACAACCATAAGCAAAATAGCATCTCTGAGCGAATCTCGTGAGACAGTTGATATACAGATTAAGGACGTAGTCAAGCTACCCACAGATCCTATAAAATCTGTTGACAAACCCAAATCCCCAACAGATTTAGCTAAGGCAGTTCCAACAGAATTTTCTGAAGAAGAAAGCGATGATGAATTCGGAATCGTAAAGCCACAAGATAAACTTCCTCAGACTATTCCTTCAACAGCTACTCTGCTTCCAATCGGAGACAAATCTTTGCAAAAGATTGACGACATTCCAAAGCCAACTATCGACGATAAGTCGCCCATTAAAGTAGATGAGAAGCCCAAGTCTCCAGTTGGTCCAAGCAAGCAGATTCCTAAGGAGTATTCTGATGATGAAAGTGAGGACGAGGATAGATTTGATAAGCCAGAAACTAAGACCCTTCCTTTCACCACACCCTTGCTACCTACAACAACAACCACAAGCAATATAACTTCTGTGAGCGAATCTCGTGAGACAGTTGATATACAGATTAAGGACGTAGTCAAACTACCCACAGATCCTATAAAATCTGTTGACAAACCCAAATCCCCAACAGATTTAGCTAAGACAGTTCCAACAGAATTTTCTGAAAAAGAAAGCGATGATGAATTCGGAACCGTAAAGCCACAAGATAAACTTCCTCAGACTATTCCTTCAACTGCTACTCTGCTCCCAATCGGAGACAAATCTTTGCAAAAGATTGACGACATTCCAAAGCCAACTATCGACGATAAGTCGCCCATTAAAGTAGATGAGAAGCCCAAGTCTCCAGTTGGTCCAAGCAAGCAGATTCCTGAGGAGTATTCTGATGATGAAAGTGGGGACGAGGATAGATTTGATAAGCCAGAAACTAAGACCCTTCCCTTCACCACACCCTTGCTACCTACAACAACAACCACAAGCAATATAACTTCTGTGAGCGAATCTCGTGAGACAGTTGATATACAGATTAAGGACGTAGTCAAGCTACCCACAGATCCTATAAAATCTGTTGACAAACCCAAATCCCCAACAGATTTAGCTAAGGCAGTTCCAATAGAATTTTCTGACGAAGAAAGCGATGATGAATTCGGAACCGTAAAGCCACAAGGTAAACTTCCTCAGACTATTCCTTCAACAGCTACTCTGCTCCCAATCGGAGACAAATCTTTGCAAAAGATTGACGACATTCCAAAGCCAACTATCGACGATAAGTCGCCCATTAAAGTAGATGAGAAGCCCAAGTCTCCAGTTGGTCCAAGCAAGCAGATTCCTGAGGAGTATTCTGATGATGAAAGTGAGGACGAGGATAGATTTGATAAGCCAGAAACTAAGACCCTTCCTTTCACCACACCCTTGCTACCTACAACAACAACCACAAGCAAGATAACTTCTGTAAGCGAATCTCGTGAGACAGTTGATATACAGATTAAGGACGTAGTCAAGCTACCCACAGATCCTATAAAATCTGTTGAGAAGCCCAAATCCCCAACAGATTTAGCTAAGACAGTTCCAACAGAATTTTCTGATGAAGAAAGCGATGATGAATTCGGAATCGGAAAGTCACAAGATAAACTTCCTCAGACTGCCCCTTCAACTACTCCTTCAACTGCTACTCTGCTCCCAATCGGAGACAAATCTTTGCAAAAGATTGACGACATTCCAAAGCCAACTATCGACGATAAGTCGCCCATTAAAGTAGATGAGAAGCCCAAGTCTCCAGTTGGTCCAAGCAAGCAGATTCCTAAGGAGTATTCTGATGATGAAAGTGAGGACGAGGATAGATTTGATAAGCCAGAAACTAAGACCCTTCCTTTCACCACATCCTTGCTACCTACAACAACAACCACAAGCAAGATAACTTCTGTAAGCGAATCTCGTGAGACAGTTGATATACAGATTAACGACGTAGTCAAGCTACCCACAGATCCTATAAAATCTGTTGACAAACCCAAATCCCCAACAAATTTAGCTAAGACAGTTCCAACAGAATTTTCTGACGAAGAAAGCGATGATGAATTCGGAACCGTAAAGCCACAAGGTAAACTTCCTCAGACTATTCCTTCAACAGCTACTCTGCTCC
Source organism: Drosophila cardini (assembly GCA_018903735.1). Classification (NCBI taxonomy): domain Eukaryota; kingdom Metazoa; phylum Arthropoda; class Insecta; order Diptera; family Drosophilidae; genus Drosophila; species Drosophila cardini. The sequence continues at coordinate 5,676,135 of JAEIGM010000007.1, read as the reverse complement.
CAATCGGAGACAAATCTTTGCAAAAGATTGACGACATTCCAAAGCCAACTATTGACGATAAGTCGCCCATTAAAGTAGATGAGAAGCCCAAGTCTCCAGTTGGTCCAAGCAAGCAGATTCCTAAGGAGTATTCTGATGATGAAAGTGAGGACGAGGATAGATTTGATAAGCCAGAAACTAAGACCCTTCCTTTCACCATACCCTTGCTACCTACAACAACAACCATAAGCAAAATAGCATCTCTGAGCGAATCTCGTGAGACAGTTGATATACAGATTAAGGACGTAGTCAAGCTACCCACAGATCCTATAAAATCTGTTGACAAACCCAAATCCCCAACAGATTTAGCTAAGGCAGTTCCAACAGAATTTTCTGAAGAAGAAAGCGATGATGAATTCGGAATCGTAAAGCCACAAGATAAACTTCCTCAGACTATTCCTTCAACAGCTACTCTGCTCCCAATCGGAGACAAATCTTTGCAAAAGATTGACGACATTCCAAAGCCAACTATCGACGATAAGTCGCCCATTAAAGTAGATGAGAAGCCCAAGTCTCCAGTTGGTCCAAGCAAGCAGATTCCTAAGGAGTATTCTGATGATGAAAGTGAGGACGAGGATAGATTTGATAAGCCAGAAACTAAGACCCTTCCTTTCACCACACCCTTGCTACCTACAACAACAACCACAAGCAATATAACTTCTGTGAGCGAATCTCGTGAGACAGTTGATATACAGATTAAGGACGTAGTCAAACTACCCACAGATCCTATAAAATCTGTTGACAAACCCAAATCCCCAACAGATTTAGCTAAGACAGTTCCAACAGAATTTTCTGAAGAAGAAAGCGATGATGAATTCGGAACCGTAAAGCCACAAGATAAACTTCCTCAGACTATTCCTTCAACTGCTACTCTGCTCCCAATCGGAGACAAATCTTTGCAAAAGATTGACGACATTCCAAAGCCAACTATCGACGATAAGTCGCCCATTAAAGTAGATGAGAAGCCCAAGTCTCCAGTTGGTCCAAGCAAGCAGATTCCTGAGGAGTATTCTGATGATGAAAGTGGGGACGAGGATAGATTTGATAAGCCAGAAACTAAGACCCTTCCTTTCACCACACCCTTGCTACCTACAACAACAACCACAAGCAAGATAACTTCTGTGAGCGAATCTCGTGAGACCGTTGATATACAGATTAAGGACGTAGTCAAGCTACCCACAGATCCTATAAAATCTGTTGACAAACCCAAATCCCCAACAGATTTAGCTAAGGCAGTTCCAATAGAATTTTCTGACGAAGAAAGCGATGATGAATTCGGAACCGTAAAGCCACAAGGTAAACTTCCTCAGACTATTCCTTCAACAGCTACTCTGCTCCCAATCGGAGACAAATCTTTGCAAAAGATTGACGACATTCCAAAGCCAACTATTGACGATAAGTCGCCCATTAAAGTAGATGAGAAGCCCAAGTCTCCAGTTGGTCCAAGCAAGCAGATTCCTAAGGAGTATTCTGATGATGAAAGTGAGGACGAGGATAGATTTGCTACTAAGACCCTTCCTTTCACCACACCCTTGCTACCTACAACAACAACCACAAGCAAGATAACTTCTGTGAGCGAATCTCGTGAGACCGTTGATATACAGATTAAGGACGTAGTCACGCTACCCACAGATTACGTTAAATTTGTTGACACGTCCAAGTCTCCTACTGATTTAGCAAGAACAAAACAGAAAGAATATTCTGATAAAGAGAGCGGGGACGACGTTGAAGTTGCTACAGGAGATGTTAAGATTCCTGAGGAAAAATCATTGGTAGAGAATAGAAAATCCGATCTGTATGATGATTTAGAAGATACTAGATCTGTACAACAAATAGTTGAAGAAACTTTAAGAGCAGGTGATGCAGAAGTTCAAAAGATTGTAAATGAGACACTTAGAAGCGTTCAGTTGGAAAAAGATTTAGATTGTAAAAGTCTTATACGCTCTGAAATATCTGAGGATGAACGTACAGTTGAACAAATTGTCGAGGAAACATTAAAAACGGCTAAGGTCAATACTATGAACATAAAACAGTTCGTAAATCCCCAAAAAGACGATTTGCAGATCAAAGAAACTGAGGTTATTGATTCCAAGGATGTTCGCCCCATAGCATACTTTGTAAAGTTAGATGAAGATAAGATTAATGTTACACCCTCTCCAAAGAAAGTAACCAAATCCGTGGTTAGTAAGCCCAGTGTGGTAAATAAAGTAAGTTCAAAGACACCAAGTACAATAGTCAAAAAGAAACAAGATAAAAAGACAGTAGATAAAATAGAAAAACCAAAGGCCACACAAAAGAAGGATCCAAAAACTCAAGCAAAGCCAACTAAGACATCCCCCAAACAGACAATCTCAAGCATAACTCCATCGAAAACTGAACAACATAAGTTAACCAAGAAAACTGAATCTAGGAGATCTGTGACAAGTTCTACTTCGACAACAACAAGCTCGGCATCTGCAACCAGCCGTGTAATTAGCGAAATTCACTTTGAAAGATCTTCAAGTCCAGCATCAAGTTCAATATTTTATGAAAGTCATCCTCAAGGCGAAAACAGTCGCTCGACAACGCCGAGACCCAGAGTAAAAACAGATGTGACGATTATACCATACAATAAATCAGTTCGCTCGTTTAGTCCAACACCCAAAGTAGCTAAAACAACAAAGACAACTTCCGTTAAGAAAGAAGCAAGCAAACAAACAAAGACAACTAATGTAAAACAGAAAAAGTCTGTGACTGTAAAGAGCAGCTCCAGTCACACCCAACAAGAAACAGTCGGACCGAACCGCATCAAGACTCCGACTCCAATTGCCACTCACAGATATATGCAGCCAACTTTGGCTCATAGTATGCGTTATGCTCGTACTTCCGAAAGCGAAAGTCGTAGTGTAACTCCAGCACCACCAAAATCCCCAGCACCGCCCAAATCACCAGCTCCACCACATACGACTCGAAAAAGTAATTACAACACTAAGAATACGACAAGTGCCTTGACAAAAAACCCACTTATTGAACAAAAACAAAAGAAAACAAACAGTGAAAAGTCCTTAGTTCTGACCAAGAGAGGTTCTGACCATAGCGAAAGTAAGGAGTCATTAAAAAGTACAGACCGCCTTTACAAAAGACAAACATCCAAGGAGAATAAAGAAGCAAACGTGATAGGCTCAAAGAGCCAACAACTAAATAAAAGCATGAAGACACAATCAGCTAATGTAACTAAATCCATTGCCTACAGAACTTCCATAGAAACCGATAACAAGACAAGATCTTCAACAAAAACTGTAACTGCATTTGCAACTGCAACAATGCAACGCACTAAAGTTCCAATTAGCTTGTCTTCCGCAACAAGAACTTCAACTAAGCTAAGCAACAATAAAAGTGATGAAACCGTTTCAAAACCTCAGGTAGACAATAAGAAAATCGTTAAGAGAACACTAAGTAAACCAAGCGAAGGAAGCAGTAGAATAACAAGCGCCAAACAGGTGCGCAGTTCCATTGAGCCGAAACTACAGAAACAGATGAAGGATACGATGAATGAATCGAGCACTACAGCAAGTGGTAGTACCAGTGCAAGTGGATCATCGAACAGTACTAGACGCAGTGTACGATCAGCCGTGATGATCAGCCGTAAGACAGACAAGGAGAAGACAAATATGAAACTATCGGAGAAGGGTTCAGCACCTACAACGTCAACGGTACGTGTACACAGAGAGCCGATAGCTACAACAAGCGCGGTTAGCACCGTGCTTGTTGATGACGACTCCGAGGTGATAACCATACGTTCCATTAAATCAAGTGATAGTACAAAAAGCTCTACCTCATCATCCTCCGGTAGCGGCAGCAACAGTCGCAAGGTGATAACCAGTGAGGTATTCACTAAAACATTCGGCCCGGACAAACCCCTAGAAGTGGTCTACCGCCAGCCCGATTTTGATGTAGATCAGCATACCATGGCATTGGGGGGAGTACGACTGCAAACCACAAACGATCAACAGCGATGCATAAATGAGTTCGATGTTAGCTTTATCGATACCACCGATTCCAGTCTCTCCGATTCTGTTGCACTGCCCATGTTCGGCACCGGAGATCCCGAGCGCTTACTGGCCGCCAGTCCCGGTTCCCCGAAGCCGACCCGTAGTCCATTAGCCCTCATTGAGGAGACGCTGCGGCGGCACCATCAGCACCATCAACATCACCCTGGTGCCCCATCAAGTAGCGCAACTGACACTTCTGTGCAATCCCATGTCGAGGTGGTCAGTGAGACTCGGCAAAAGAGAGAACTGGAGATCAGCAGTGTCAGCAGTATACCAAGAGGTAAATAAGATTAACAACTTTAGGCTTAGAGCACCTTTCTACATACTGTTTATTAATGTACAGCAATGAAGCTTAGCTTAGAGCGATACCCATCATGCTTAGGGAACCATGCAACTTTTCTAATTGATCTAAATTTGCAACTGCTTTTATTCAATTTAATTTTAACTTGTTTTCCACAAATAGCTGACGCAAATAACTAAACCCAATACTTAAAAACCTAATAGAAAAATAAAACACACAATATAAAAAGAAAAACTCAAAAAAAAATCACCAAAATGTCCAAAAAACTCCCAACAATATCCGTAACGGCTGAGCACCATTCCGAATCATCCGAATCATCGTCCCACGACACCGATAGCAATGACATGGATTATGGACACAGCGGAGCAGGTGGGGTAACCGACGTGGAAGATTTCGATAGCCAAATGGAAGTTCTAAAACCAAGTTCGCGTCGTAGCTCCGATAATGGAACCGCGAAGAAAACGCGACCCTTTGAGAATGATGTTACTGATGTTGAGGACTATGATACTGAGACCGATGATGACGAATCAAAGAGCGCCGTTTATCCGGAGCTAAAGCTATCACTACGGGAATTCTTGCAACAAGGATTACAGAATCAGGAGGCTGTCGATAATGATGCCAAGGAAAGTTGTGAAATAAGAGAAGGAAACTTTCTTCAAGCTCAAAACTTGAATGGTCTGGCGGATTACCTAACCGACTGCGAAGATTATGACACAGACTCTGAGGTGGAATACGGCTGCGAAAAGTCTGTATGCGTTGACTTGGACAATGCTGTAGGCGATCAGGGACGTGTCAGCATTGCCGACGGTGAGAAACATGAAGATGATTCCGATCACTATGAAGATGTCTCTGTCATAAGCGATATTAGCGATCTCGCCTCGGCTTTGTCTGACTGCGCTGCAATTGGGGGACACGTGCGTGGCACATCTGAGGATGAAGTCCTCATGGTGTCCGGAAGTAACAGCGAGGAAGTTTGTCAAATTGCCTGCTCGAGCACCGATTCCGAATCGGGACGAGCTGCTGCCAAAAGTCTAAGCCTAAGCGATGGCAGCCTGCCTCCCATAGATGTTGCCTTCGTCAGTGCCACTGGCGCTGTCCGAAAAAACTCTAAATCGACATTAATCCTAGCTGACAAACGACATTTTTTACAAGTAGCTCCCAAGCATGAAGAAGTCCTAACCGATGTGGAGGGCATCGATGACTCTGGAGCCGAGGATAGCTTTGAAGAGGATGAAGAACAGCCAATACCCCGAGCTATTATTCTAGCTCCTGGCGATGATGGCACCTGCCTAACTGATGTGGAGGACATGTGCTGCGAAGATATGTCTCTGACAAGCACGGTACCCGAAGCAATCTCTGTGGGACTCGAAGTGTTGCCTTTACCACATCGGGAGGTCGTTGAGCTGAAGGAGGATAAATATGGAGATACCATTACAAATGTAATGCCCATGAATGTTAGCTACGAATTTGGCATATATAATCACTTGAAGGATATGGCCAATACCGATTCGGAAGACTACTCCTGCCCCGAAGACTGGAGTGCAAATCTATCGCTAGCAGAGGAGTTGGCTGTTGGCACAGCTGGTTTAATAGAGAATGAAGTTATTGTCTCCAACGAGCTATTAAAACAGCAACAAAGCAAACGTCTGGAGGTGCTCTCAAATGCGGAATCCGTTACAGACGTGGAGGAAATCTTTGTGGCTGGCACCAATCGTCGCAAGAAGCTAAAGACACGCACCCCTAGCAAGGGCAAGAACAAGCTCCTGGATGTTGTCAAGGGCAAGGAGGAGGGCATAACCGATGTGGAGGATATGGATTTAAGTGAATGTGATCTACCACCTGGTGTTAAGCGAGTCGAACAACTAAAGCTGCAAGCTAAGGGTCACAATTCCAATGACAAACTAACCGATGCCGAGGATATTTCAACAGACGATGTATCTGATGCTTCAGAGGCTTCATTACCACCAGCTGAAGTGCCCAAACCCAAATACAATCCAACAAAGCTGCATCCACTTCACAAACGGTTGCTCAATGAGGAGGCCATCAGTCAACAGAATACTGACGTTGAGGATGTTCAGCTACCATCCGATGCCGAGGATGTCCTTGAGCCACCACCCATTCAGGTGGCCAATAGCGATAGCAAAGAGCTCAATGATATGCTCAATGAGAGTTACACTGTCGTGCATGAAAAAAGCGGCAGAAGCTTCAATGCCGAATCGGAGAAACTACAATTAAAGGGTGTGATACGAGATGCTCATACCGATGTGGAATATCTCGAGTCCGATGAATCAGCCACCAGAGGAGGCAACTAATTCGCCACGCTTCCAAATCAAATCACTTGCCAAAAATTCAAAATCTTAACAATAGTTTCATAATATCCATCAATACGTAAAGTGTGAGAAATCTATAAATTAATAACAAAAGTACCTTACATACACTCAAACCATATTGTAAGTAAACCCAACACTTAACATAATAAATTTTCATTAACATTTTTTTGACACGAACAAAAGCAACAAAAAGCCTAAATCTAATCAATTTGCTAATATCTTAAAGTACTAACAAACTAACTATTTTAAAATAATCACTTAAGCGTCCTTCAAACTAACAAAATGTTCTACTAAAAAATAAATTTAGTAATTACGCGTAGAGCTAACAAAAAAGTTCTTTGAAATCGATTTATAATTTTCATTTCTTTTTTAAGTCCGTCTAAAACGTTCGTTATGTTTTCATTTGTAGAGCATTCTTAAAGTAATTGCTTTATAGGTTAATATTTATGTTATACTATAATACTCTGACTTTTGTACTAATTCTAAGATTGTTCATTTACAGAAGGCCTTACAAAAACTACAATTGGACCATCCTCTATTCAGCAAACAGTGCAAATTTCTCAACAAATTGGTAAGTCATCACTTGATTATAGTATATACCTATACAATATATGGCTTTTCATAATTTTGCGCTAAATTTTGATCATGCGCTTCATAAGTATTTTGTAATTATTAGTATATTTATGATTGATTTGATTTTGATTATTGTTTAACAAATGCAATTAAAGCTCATTGGGACAAAGAAGTTGACAATTAATGTGATATAAATTTAACAGTGACTATTATAGAAAACGCTGCTAAAATGAACTCGCCTCACATCACCAAAGATCACTCACCGCATTTCAAAGCATCCATTTCTCACTTACAAAATGTTGCACATAATCTCTCGCTCTCTCTCTCTCTCTCTCTCTTTCTCTCTATTTATCTCTCACTCTCTTACTCGCATTTTAATTCGTATTTGTAATTTAATCAAATATGTATTCATATTTCGATAATCGCTTCTCATGCCTCTCATGATTTCCAAGCTTGCTATCTATTCTAAATTTCCCTTTTTCTATCTACAAATGAACAAAACAAAAATGTGCAATTATTTTACAGGTGATGATAATGGAGTTAAAATTGGTGATGTTGGTGTCGTTGGTGATGATGCCGATGATCTCGTTGCACGAATTCGCGCGGAAGCCAAAATTCTAGTCGAGAACGTGCTCGAAGAGAGTGTTGATTTCATTGAGAGCCATGGTGAGCAGGCCAATAGTCATGATTCGATAAAAAATGAATATAATTCTGAGAGTGATAACTATGCCATAACATGCGATGATATTGTCGGTGTTGATGTCATTAAATCGCCAACCATTGAGTCCATGTCCGGCAAATCATTTGATGATAATATGAGTTTCACCGATGAGCACACACATTTACCCTTGCATGCCCAAAACATAGCAGCTGCAGCAGCAACAACAACAACAACAGTTACCACACAGATTCAACAACCACAACAGCAACTGCAACAACATCTGCAGCAGCAACAATCTGTTATCAATGCTGCTGTTACGTCATCAATAACAACAAAAGGTAAAATATAATAGCAAAGCAATGAGTTTAGTGCTATGATATCTAGCCCCAAAAGTTAGGATTAGCTATACTACTACTATTACTACCACTATATAGGACCCCATATAACATGCATTGTGTTTGTTTAGTCCGCTAGTTAATCGTACTATAACCATTCTCCTATATTCTATGTTTGCTTTTGCTACCAACCTATGTACCCATTTATGTATATCATGTAGTTCCTAGTCAAGAAGCCGAAGATAAATTGGAGATGCGTACTAGACGCATCGAGCATAAGATCAATAAACTATCCTCGGATGATACCAGTGATGACGTCAGTGCCCGATTTGATGAGGCATTTGAGACGGTCGTGCAGGAGGATGAAATAAGTGCCCTTCAGGGTGAATATTCGAAACTCAGTTGGGATGAGAGTGTATCGCCAACAACGAATACAATGGCCGATATGGCACAGAATCAATTAACGCCCGATAATGATATGCTACAAGAGTTGACGACAGGTATCATTATATAGTCTGATAATGTAGCACCTAATCAAATCGTTTCCATATCTATATTGCTTTGTATAGTACTAATTTATTCTATTGGTGATTTTTGTGTAGACATATATATATATAAACTACATACTTATATATCGTATTTATAATGTACAGCATTCGATTTTACGTTCACGTTTTCCAAAAATGCTGTCAATTTCAATGACCTAAAATGGCGGCCAATGTGATAAAACGAATATAACTTTTTGTTCAAGTTGAGCTCTAATTGCATTCAGTTTTTATTATATTTTTATTTTTGTTTGAAAATTTGTTAAATACTCGTCTGCATGTCAACCTCTCATGTATCGATCAATCAATCAATCAATCATGTTCATAGCCACAACTACTATCTATCTATCTATCTACTCTAACTCTAAGAACCTTTCGTACTATTCTATACTAATTCACAATCACAAACTTCTTATTCGTATGCATCAATTTCCCGATTTTGTTCTCTACCTCTTCCTCTTGCTCTGTTGTAAACTTATAATTTCTCTTCCTCATCTTCTGTTTTCGACTTTCGCAACACTGTTAAAATTGCTTTTATTTTCACACCCATTGTTTTGTAGAAACAGGCGGCGATATACAACCAATCTCAGCAGATAGCACTCCCATACCACCAACGACTACAGCAGCTGAATCTTTGATCGATACTAATCTAAGCCACGACACACCCACACCAAAACCTCGTGTACTCAAAGCAAGTTCCCCCGTCTCTGTCTCCATCTCCGAAGGCACAGATAGCACCACCATACCGACTCAAGTGCAACAACCTGATTTACCAGTCGATATAAGCATTGATGCGGGCACACCAGTTCCCAAACCACGTGCTCCTATCAAGCACACAGATCAGTTTGAGAACCTAGCTGCGTTGGGAGAACAATCCGATAGCATCAGCTTGCGTAGCTTAGATTTTACAGAGGAACTTTCCAAAACAGATGAGCCATCCACAGAGCTGTCAATTCGATCACAGCAACGCGATATTGTCACAACCACAGCCACCACAACTGCCTCGGAGGATCATACCGAAAGTTTTGAGCCCACCAGTGAGATATCTGTGGATGAAGCAGACACGGAGAAATCCGAGGGTCTAGAGAAGACAACTAGCTTCTATATTGGCGAATCCAGTCGGAATGTGATTACAAAGACATCAACAAAGTCACCATGTCAAACTCCACAGGATGAGGAGGCCAAGGTGATTGAGGCTAAAGACATTTCGCTGATGAAGGAAGTGTCTGTCGACTCTGATGAAGCAAATGATGCATTCAAAGAGTATGTTACCATGAAACCCGATGATTCCCGTGCTCTAGATAACAAGATCGTTAGACAAGGATCGGAAACTCGCAATGATATCTTGGAATTTGAAAATGCCGAGAAGGAAAAGACCACAGATGCTAAACTCTCGAAAGTCACTACCGAGGAGAGCTTAACCACATCGACAGGATCGAGTGGTCGTGCCATCATAGAGGTTGCTCCTTCCAGCAGTGAGGATCCCGATGAGTCTAGCAAAGAAATACCCGAGATTGTGAACACAATTGTTGAAAAACAAGAAAAATTTGAGCTACCATTGGAGAAAAGCGAATGGGAAATATCGGAGAAAGAAATTCCGACAGCCAGTAAGCCAAAAGTGGTGCATTCCCCTCAACAACCACAAGAATCACTTACCAAGAGCATTATCGAGAAGGTAACTGTAACTCAACCGATTGCGGAAGTTCAGGAGGCCACGGAGTTACTTCAGAAGGATTTTCAACTGAGCACAGAGCCTCAAGGTTTCACCTACGGAACTGACAATGAGGATTTGTCATCCTTCATAGGCATTCCCGAGCTCCAGGCCTCTACAATCGATAGTACTCAGCCACCAGAAGGACTCTTTGATACCACTATCAAGGAAACACTGAACAAACAAGCAGCGATGGCTCATTATGCTACGGATGTGTTTGGTCAAGTGGAGCGGCGTGATGATCATGGATCTCTAGGATTTGTATCAACAGGCACAGCCGAGGATTTTAGTTCCATGGAGGAGCATTTGGCAAAGGAAGAACAAGGCTCACTTGGTTTCATATCCACTGAAACCGCTGAAGATTTCAGTTCCATGGAGGATTACTACACCGAAAGATTAGCAACTGCTTCGGTTGTAGCAGAAGAAAGCGCTGCAGATAAGTCCTCAGCCAGTGCATTTGAAGAAGTGGTCTCGGATCAAAGTATTAAACCAGTTGACATGGTCGTACATCGCATTAAAGTCGATTCCTCGCCAGAGTCGACTAATCGCTGGTCCATTCCAGATGTCGACAATTCCAGTTCAAGTGATAGCTATCACAAAAGTTTCGACAAGACACAGAGTCGTCCCCTTTCCTCCGATGTGGAAAACTTACTCACCGGAACGGGCACATCGAGTGAATACCAAACGGCCAGGGACTTTACCCCTTCAACCTGTCGGGATGGGACCGAATATGTGAGTGCAGTAAGCACTTTGGGATCAAGCAGTGGCAAATCCATTAGCTCTCACGAGAGCATGCGAAGCCTGGATTCACAGTCGGAGACCTCAGCTAATTTAGCAAGCATTGATGTATCCGAACTATCGGAAACTTTGGTAGCATCATCCACTGAAGCAGACGCCATCGAGGCTGAGGAAATGGCGCGTCTCCGTGATTTGCGTGCCGATGACGATGATAGCGATGAAAGCCTGGATATGATAGCTTCATCTTATCCCACTGCTGACCAGCAAAGCCAGATGAAGCGCTCTCAGGAAATGATCTTCAAACCCAAGCTCGATACCGAAGTTCTAGCCCAACAACAATCCACTGAAGCAGTACAGATTGAAGAGTATTCCAAGCCAAAAGAAGCCGAGCGTACATGGGGCCTATCCTATCCGATTGACGAGAAAGAGAGCACGGTTGATAGTCCCAGAGATAGTGAAAAGGGTGAAGATATCTTGCTTTATCACAGTGATCCCAGGCGATCAATTGATGAATCCAAGTTAGCCTCTAGCCTAGACGAAGGAAGCATTCTTTCTGTTAGCATGTCAAGTACATCAAATATTGACACTGTCGTTGAGAACTTTGAGGATATTGTCGGTTCTGCCGGTTCATCATCGTTGACTGGCATTGAAGGTTTTCAGTACGGACACGATGAGATGGTGCCATCTGCCTCATTACCCGAGGATACCACTTTTGTCTTGGAAATGGAAAGCAAAGAACATTCCCCACAGGACTCAAATGCCAGTACTCCACCTGGAGGTGAATCAAAGCGTCGTGGTCATAAGAGAAATGAAAGCACAACTGTCTCTGGAGACGCATTGAAAAATTTAGACAAGGAAGCACCATCTCCAGGCGAAGGAAAAGAATCGGAAAGCGAATCGGACACAGATCCCTATGAGTCGGAATACGCACGACAATTCCGTTCTCCGAAGGAACGAAAAAACAAGAAAAAGAAGCAAGCTGCCGCTGAAATGGATCACAGCGCCGAGCTAGAGAAGCGCCCGTTTACACCATCCCAACTGGTTGCCGAGGTGATTGTTGAGGACGATACCGAAGAACAGGAAGCAGAAGCAGCCATGATTGAAGAACGCAGACCATCGCAGAACATGCAAGACTATTCCAATATTCCCGACATAATGGTGACCGAGGATATCAAGTCGCCGATTGAGGAGGAATCCGATGAATATCCTGAAAAGAGTCTATACAAAGTACGCACTGAAGAGGAGCTGAATAAGACAAGCGATGCTGAAGTGTACCAAGCCAAGGCCGAGGAGAAGGAACTCGATTTCCAAAGGCGTGTCCAGGAACAATATAAACAGAAATTGGAAGAACTTAAACGCGCTGAAGTCGGTGCTGATTACGATGATCAGAGAGCTGCAGATTCACCAGACTCCTTCGAAATGGTTGAGCAACCAGACATCTCCGATGAGTTCGTTATCATCGAGGAGGTGGCCAAGGAAGCCAATGAGGTGGATCTCGGGGGCAAGAGCATCAAAATAAAGCCAACGAAATACGAGCAAAAGCACGATGAGGATGTTGAAAAGATAATCATAAAATCAGCACCAGCGGATCCCAAACTCGGCTCCCAATTGTACAAGGATGACCTCAACTTTGAATTTGAGGAAAGTCCTCCGACAGGAGCCAGCAGCAGTAGTGATCAGCCGGAGGAAAGTGATTCCAGTGACACAACAGCAGCTAATAAACGTTGGGTTGAAATGCAGTTGACAGATAATCAGCTGCGTTATCCCTACGACCTCACGGGTGCAGTGCTGGAAGACATCAAGGAGGAGGACGGTGAATTCGAAGTAGGCAGCAGTCGCATCAGCAGCTTCAAGGATTCATTCTCAAGCACACCCGAATACGATCTGGCTGCACGTCGCTATCATTCGCGTGGCGAACATGACGATGTGTCCATGAGCAGCCTGCAGGAGTTTGAGTCCCTAGAGCAGGCAATCTCGCTGGAGAACCGAAATCGCACCCATCAGGGCTCTACAGACTCTAGCAACGGCAGCTTTACACGTCGCTACATAGTCAGACATAGTGGCAGTGGAACAGCACCCGGTGATGATGTTTCCATATCGAGTCTGAAGGATTTCGAGGGTCTAGAGAATGCCTGCATTGAAGCTCACCTCATTGAGATTAAGGCCAAGGAAGAGGCTGCCCTACTCTCACGATCCGATGAGTCAAACAAATCGAATGGCAGCGAAAATGGAGCAGTTGGAAATGTGGTGGTCACAAAAGTGACACGCACCGTTACCAGAACAGAGGTTGTGCCCTCGGGACAAACGGAGAATCTGGAACTTTTGCTCAAGCAACAATTAGAAAGGGACGACTTCGATGCTAAGGGAGGCAGTGCTTTAGTAAAGACGACAGAAATAACTGGCACTGAACTAGATACGAAATCAAAGATCGATAGCCAGGATTCGGAAAAAGATAGCATCGATAGCATGGAGATTAGGAGTCATGACATGATGACTAGCAGCATAGAAAGCTTCGATATATCAAAGGATGCTACCACAAGATCAGACATTGACTCACTGGAAATTGACAAGCGTCATTCGCGACAGGAAAGCATCGAATCTTTTGGAGATGAGCAGCTGGATCTCATGTCCAAGTTTGTCAGTGGTGGTGGTGTTACACTCGGTGATGGTTTGACAACCACAACAACGACAACAACCACGAGCACAGATGCCGATGGCCAGGAACACACCGTAACCCGTGTGATAACCACCACAACCGTCTCTGGAGGCGGTGTCGGTGGAATTCAAGAGTTGCCTCTCGATGAGAGCACCATGTCAAAGGATATATCTGTAGATTCGCTCAATTTGTGTATTGAGCAAACCACCAGCTCGGCGGGAACAACGGCAACGTATCAGACTAGCGCTGGGAACTCACAGATGTCGGGAAGCGTTACAAGCTGTGCATCCAGTACGCTAATGGAGGATTCATTCCCTGGTGTGGGTGGCATGTCGTCGTCACAAATGTCGGCCAGTTTCTGGTCACATGACGAGTCCACAGTGGTTGAGGACGAAGACGTAAAGACGCAACAGCAACAACAACAACAACAGCAACGCCAATAAGAGGGGAGAATTAATTTAAAAACAATTAAGAAACAGGGGCTAAGAATATTTGGCTAGGTAAGCATTATTAAAGCAAGGCTTCTCAGCTTTTAATTTTATTTATAATTTACAATTTTAATTTGGTCTCAACTGGTATGAAAAAGCAGCAGAGCTCAACTTTAACAAAGAAACGTTCCGCCTTTAAGCTAAATATATATAGAAAACTCACATCTAATATCCTATTTTATATCCATATTTATTTACAGACATGAAGTCCCACTAAGGATGTGGACCATTAAGAAAACCAGGACAAAACACCAACAACAACAAGGAGATTAACACCACCAAGTTGACTCATCACCAATTTGGGAAACAACTGGAATTTGATTATTACGAATTATTCAAATGAAAACTAGCAAAATTTTTGGCATTTTTTTCATCGATATAAACATTTTAAATGAAATTCAAAATGAGTTTTTAAATAAACAAATACATATATACACATATATATGTTTTATATATTTATAAAAATCGCAAAATTGATATTGAATATGGCAAGCATTAGCTGTTTCGCATTTTCTATAATTGGCTTTAATAAGTATTTAAAAAAAATGAATGAAAAATTAAAAAAAAAATGAAGGCAGCAAATAATAAAACAGGAAACAACATTTTTGTGCTAATCACGTTGTATTGGAATCCAGAAATCCAAAATGCAAAATGAATCTTTGCTTTTAATTTGATGTAGTTATACTTACTTTTATGTACGTAATTATAAAAAATTAAAAAAATCGCTTATTATTGTAGTTTAATTTAAGCAAAATATACAAGTGCAGAGAGGTGTAAAGAGCAAGTGCGTAGTGAAGGCCTGGGAAGTGAAATGCTTTTAAAGTCTCATTTTTTACAAGAACCAAGCAAATTTTTACGCTTGCATATTTTAATGAGAAACATATATATATATATATATATAGAAATATACATACATACTGAATTCTTATACAATAAACAACCAGTGAAATGCATAGATAAAATTTAAAATACAAATACTCATACACAATAAAAAATAAAAACCAAAAAATACACAATTATTATTCCACAGAAAATGAAAAGCCGCAAACCATTCAGAAGAGACAACATCATATATACAGAATACTTAATGCTAATTTTCGTAATGCACACCTTACAGTGTACTTAAAATAAAAATAAAAGTAAAAAAAAATATAATATATACTTAAAACTTATTACAAGATTTAAAATGTTTTAGCATCGCCAGTGTAATGGGTAATAAATACTTATAAAAAATATTTGTGTTAAAAACATACAACAAATTTAAAACAAACCAAAAAAAACATTATTTGTATTGTAAACCACACGCGTATGAATAACCAAATAAAATGCTTAATAAAAATTGTCAAACTGTGTTCTTATTGAAATTAAAATGGAATGGGAAATTGGAATTTTCAATGACTTTTGAAGGCAACTTTAAAGTCTGTTGAATGAAAAGCTAATTAAATTTGGGACAGTCTTGAATTTTCCGCATGCGAAATGGATTTTCCACTGGATGTTGAACACTTTTACACTAAATAAATGATTGTTCTTTAAACAAATCAATTTTAATTTATTTTCTAATTAGAGTCAGTAGATATGTCACAAAAATTATACCAAAAATACTGTTTTGTACCAACATTTGAAACCACGATCGATTAAAAATTTAATGTGCAATACAATAACCCAAATAAGTTTTTTTTGTAAGAGAAAAACTGTTCTGGTTTGAAAAATATACCACAAAATTACTGTTCTAATCCGGAACAATCGATAACTTATTAAATACTAAAATTCTCTTTATATAAAATCAGTATTTTCAACAAAAGAAAAGCTGTGTTCATTTAAATCGATTCAAACAAATGTATGGCCAGTAATTTGTAATAAAGTTTAAAAACGATAGCATTTTAAATTAATTTCTAGTATAAACCTTTAGTATTTTTGCGTACCAAATAAAATGAACATGTAAAATGAACAAAACTGGTTCGTTCATGGGAGCACATAGCTTGACAACCCTATCGAACACACATTTACAGCTGACAACGAAAGCAACAGCTGACGAAGCAGCACGACGAAACGAACAAGCAATACTTCGTGCGTATGGGAATAGAAAATTGGAAAAAAGGCAACTGCACAGTGAAAAAAGTTAAGAAAAATGTGGTTTTTGGATAAGTAATTGTGCTAATTGGTAATATCAGCAATAACAAGAGACAAATATCAATAAATAGAGCGCACAAATTTGGATATGAAATTGCTGCAGAAATCATAGAATCGTAGAATCGTCGTCGTTGTTGCTGTCGCATTTCGCATTTCGCATTGAATGTATTGAGTGGAAAGACATCAAAGAAAGCAGATGACAGATGCTAAACTATAAAATCTACGTGCAAATTTCTGAAATTCATTTAAGATTGAGATAACAAAACGAATGCAGAAGAGGCATTGCTGCAAATAATTCTAATTATACAACAGCCCAACTGTGTTCCCCTCAAAAGAACGAAACTGGTTATACACACAGCGACGACGACGACAACGACAACGACGACGACGGCAACGACAACAACGACGACGACGGCGAGGAAGGAACGGGAGCAGCAGCGGAGGCAGAGGCAGCAGCAGCAGAAGCGGAGGCAGCAGCGAAAGGCAGTTCGACGCAGCACAGAGAGTGAGGGTGAGTAAAAATCGATTTGTTGCACAAAACGACACACACACGCACGCATATACAAACCCCAAATACGACAGCGACAACCCTGTACACGAGGGCGCATGGGTGGGGCGAGGAGAGGCGAGGCAAGGGCTGGACACAGCACAGCACACCATACCACAGCAGAGCAGAGCCCAGCCGAGCCGAGCTGTTTTGGGCGGGGCAGGGCTGAGGCAGGGCATGGCTGTTGTAATGTTTTGATGAGATGCAATATTACAAAACTTTTTTGTATTCGATTTCAGGTAATGGATAAAATCAAACAAAAGGTAATCGGTGTGCTGCGCGAGCGCGACGGTGGCACGAATGTGAATCGCAGCAGCATCGTTGTAGGCGGCGGTGGCGGTGGCGTCTCCGCCGCTGTTGGTAGTCATCAGGTGGGCGTGGGCGTGGCCGCTGCAATCGGGGTCACACAGGACAATGGAAATAATGGCAACGATAACGGCATCGGCAACGCCCCGGGAGCAACAGAACGCAACGATTCACAGCATGCCCTCAATGCTGTGGTTGGCATCGGCGCTGTCGGTGGCGCTGCTGGTGGTGCAAGCGGTGCTGCACGCACCTCTGTACTCTCCAGGCCACAAACATCGAAAATAAGTGCACTCGATTTGGCTGGAATATTGAATACACGACGACGCCTCGAATGGACCAAGGAGTGGCTGCGAAAGAATCAATCGGAATTCCTTAGCAAGGAGAATCTGTTGAGTGAGCTACAGTCACGCAAGGATGAGTGCTATCATTTGAATTACTTCCTAGCCATAACCGAGAGCCAGTTTCGGTATCTGGTACAGAAACTGGAGCCAATAATAAGCCAATATGCACCGCAGCGCAAAAAGAAATCCTTCAGCGCCGAGGAGCGATTGGCCATAACGCTCAAGTATTTGGCAACGGGTAAGTCAGACATTAAATAGTTAATAACCCACCTATAAACCATAACTAAACCATAACTGTATCACTGCAGGTGAAGTACATTCTTGTCGAAACTACTGCTTCCGTGCCTCGAAATTTGTGATAAACGAAATGATTGCCAATATCTGTCTGGGCTTCTATGAGCACCTCAAGGACCAATACGTGACACTACCAAAGACTGATGAGCAGTGGCGCAAAGCGGCCACCGATATGGAACGCAAACACAGCTTGCCCCTATGCGTTGGCAATCTATTCATGCGCAGCATTCAACTCCAGAACAACATCAGCAGCAACAGTAGCAGCAGCAGCAGCACCAACAGCAACAGCGGCGGCAGCAGCAGCAGCACCAATAACGATGATCGCAAAAGGGCTGCGGTCATATTAACGGCCATTGTGGATGCTGACAACAACTTCCAATATGTGAAGGTGGAGAGAGCGGCGAATAGTCGACCAAATGATATCTATAACCAGACCACTGCCGTCGAGCTTATTGAGCAAAAAATGCAGGCACTTGAGGCACGCCTCGAGGAGGATCATCAAAGTTACTATCTTGCTGGGGATGCGGTACTGCCGAGTACATCCTATTTGATAAGTACACGCAATGTAAGCGATAACAGTTATATCTCCGATGCATTGGAACAGATTAATGCCCATGCGGAGCAAACGATGCGCATATTGTGCAACATGTTTCCAATTTTGGCCCAACCGTTACGCATCAGTGAAAAGCACATTGCCCAGGTAGTGCTCGGCTGTGTGGCACTCTATAATTTTCTGCGTAAAACGGACGATTCATTCCGTCGTAACAGTGACAACATTGTGCAGCAACGCAGCATCTTGGAGCTACATCAGCCCGCCTATGTGGACAGTGAAGATATTGATGATGATTGCATTATGTTGGCCACCGAAGAGGAGATGCGAGAACGTGCCGAATTCACGCCAAGCGTTGGCCTAACCACCTGCTTTCAGACACTGTGCGCCCAACGTGGCGATACGCCCGAAGGTCAGGCCAAACGGGATTGGCTCCTAAAGTTACCAATTTTTGGCAGATCACAACAACAGCAGCAACAACAACAACAACAGAATGCCAATATGGTAATCAATATTAATGGCAATGGGATTGGGACTGTGAATGCAAATGGAAATGGAAATGGTAATGGTAATGGAAATGCCACGGCGAATGGAAGCTTATATTAGTGCAATTTTAATTTGGATCTAAGTACTTTACGAATTTTGTATAGTTCCTTGTTTTTTCTATTTTCGTAATCTTAAACTGTATCTGTATCTGTATCTACTTGTATATGTATCTATATATATATCTGTATCTATATCTGTTGTATCTTTAACTGAATTGGCATCGGCATCATCAATTAATTGTGTTGCTAACAATAATTTTATTGCCTCTTCACCAACAACTGCATTAAGTAAGCTGTTCTTTTGCTTCTGTGCTTCTCTTAAGATTCT
Source organism: Drosophila cardini (assembly GCA_018903735.1). NCBI lineage: Eukaryota > Metazoa > Arthropoda > Insecta > Diptera > Drosophilidae > Drosophila > Drosophila cardini. Next base: position 5,656,686 of record JAEIGM010000007.1, on the reverse strand, counting down.
GTAAAGTTAGCTTAGGTTTATATAATTATATATATAAAAAGAAAATCTTATATATATTTTTTTTTTTGTATGTGTGGAAGTTCAGTGAATGCTATGTGATGTCTCAAGTCTCTATTTGTGGCCCCAGCGCGAAGTAGATCGAGATAATAAAATTGATACAAAATAAAAGGAAACAAAAGAAAATTATAATGATAATGAAAGGAAATTAATTGATAAATGATAAATTATAAATGAAAAGAGATCAACAAAATTAAAAGTTTAGTATTCGTATTTAAGCAAGTAACAAATTATACATAATTATATTTACAATAAATGTGTAAGGAAAGGTCTTTACGTGTCGAAACCTAATCTCTAAACCAAACCCTAATCTATTACTACTACCACACTTAGTTCTTGCTGCTCCAATGCGGCCACTTTTCCAGCAGTGCGTACAGCGCATCTCCAGGGCTCTTGGTGGCGCTCACTTGCCGATGTCCCAGCAGCTTATAATCCTCAGCCAGTTGTCCCTGGCTCACGGCATATTCCAGCAGGGATTGTCCAGCGGTCAGAACGGAATCTATTGGCGCCTCCCCGTCATAGTTGCCAATGAAGGCAATGGCCAAAGTATTGCCATTATTACCCGCGGCAATGGCACCTTGTTGACTGGGACTCCGTCCCTCATAAACACGTCCATTGCCACCGATCAAATAGTGATAACTGATATCCGAATACTTGAGTCGCATCATCTGATATCCCTGTATATTCCGCACCTGTTCCGCACAGCTCTCATCATCGTTGCAGCCACGCCCCGCCGTATGCGCAATCACCGCACGGCCCAAAGGCAACGACATCGCAGTCATTTCACCACCTGGCGGACGAGCTTGCCAATCTGTGCGCGTAACCAATGACAGCTCGCCATTGACAGCTGTCAGTGTCACAGCGATGACCACAACAAATGCGACAAGTGTAGTATTCCAAGAGCAGCTCATTTCAGCCCGATGTCTGGCAAACAACTGAGTTGAGCTCAGAAATGGACTGTGCTCTTATTGGAACGCTGATAAGCCATCGACCCCTTAAACTACACATGGGCCGAGGTGATTTTTCTGGAGACCTCAAATACTATGTACAAACATTGATAAACAGCGGTTTTACCGAGGGTGGTAATGAGAGTATGAAATGTGTAATTATGTAATTCATAACGAAAGCAACACTGAGCAAAAGCTTAGACATAACAACAATAAACAGACCATGGAGGACATCAGGCGAAGTTTAAAGAAAAATTTATATTAAATTTTAATTTATTTGATACAAAAATAGTCAAATTTTCAAGTCCCACCATAAAGACATGCCAAATTCTTATACCCCATGAAAATATCAATAACTTTCCGTTGATTGAAATATATATATAATTTAAATATTTAGATTTGGTAAGTTTGATACAGCGTTACAAATTTGATTAGAATTATTTTTTACTAAGACAATTTTTAACTAAAAATTGCAAGTGAATTTATACGAATCTTAAACAAATGGGTTACCAAAAAAAACCAGTTTTAATTTTTGGCTTTCTTGTTCTTTGTGATCATTAATTTAATAAGTATTAATAATTTCTTCTCTACAACTCTTGGGACTACCCCAAGGCACAGTATGACAAATGATTACGGCATAACATTTCGGGGACTCACTATAGCTAGATTTCCGCACAATACACAATATAACCCAATCCCCTCAATTATTTAGCTAAGCTCCGTCAGCTTTCAGTTTATAATACATATCACATTATGTTAATGCATACGAGAGGCGACAATAAAAAAAACCACAACCTCAAATTGACACAGATGTTCTTCACAGTAATTTAATTAAAAAAGTTTCGTAATTAAATGCAAAAAGTACGCAAGAAACGAATGAGTACAAAATACGGATTGCAATTCATTTGCAAGAGGTAGTGCAAGTGGGTGGTACTAAGGGCGTGGCAGAACTCCCTTCCAGAAAGCGACAACGAAAATGCAAGTAAGCGTCTCCCAATTAAAGCCAAAATGAATATAAAATGTCATAAAAAAGTACTTGGCAGAGGAGGGAAAGGGTGAGGCAAGAGGAGTGTTGGGTAAAGGGAGCAGGGACAATGGCAAAACCACAACAAAGCCAAAAACCAAAGCCAAAAACTGCAAAAGATGAGAGAAGAGAGAAAGAAAAACGCAGCTCAGCTGTGCTGGAAAAGTGCTGAAAAGCCGTGGAAATCGGTAGGAAAAAACAGTTTGACTGTTAAGTTGAATTTAAGTGAGTTTTGTACAAATTCAGTGGGCCAGGCCAATACAAATGCGTTTAGTCCAGCACTTATTTAGCCCAACTAAGCAAAACAACATGGAAAACAGTTACTTTTTCTTTAGTTTGCTTTAAGCTTAATTTCAGTTTTTTGGCCCGCACTATTTGGCCAAAAAGTTGCGTTTTTATTTCTGGCAGCATGCTTGTACCATGCCACGCCCACTCAGCAATGGTGGCTCATTTGCGAAATTGTCAGATTTATTTCGCTAATTGCTGCTCATCCGTTTAATTAAAATTAAAAGAACTTGAAGAAAATGCAGAAAAACGAAAACTTTTCTTTACTATTCCTCCCCCCCATCCCTCCCCCCATTTTCCCCTTCCTTTTTGTTGTTTTCCATTTTCATGTTCTAAGCTAAAAATTTTGTAGATTTTCGCATTTGGGCACGTTTAGTTGTGATGTCGCTTTTTGGCCCTTTTTGTGCAGTTTATGCAAAAACAATTTTCCACTCAACCATTTTGAATTGCTCTGCAGAAAGTTTTCTCAAGCACCTGGCAATAACAACAGGCGCCTGGAAAACTCCTTGCGACTTTTCACCAGTTTTTCCAAGTTGCATAGAAAAATTTATAGGCTTGCGATTAAAGCCGGGCTTAAAGCGCTTGCCACTAACATTGCGAAAGGTGTCAATTGTGTCAGCCCAAAAAGTTGTGGCTAACAACAGCAACAAACTACAACTGCAACAGTTGTAGCCAAAGACGATGCACCGCCCCCTTCTTCCCACTGCTCTTGACGCCTTCATAGTCGCTGTCAACATGAACCACCGGAAAGAGCAAAAGTTGCAACCACAGTGAATTTTGAACCAACTTTGGAGCTCTGGAATTGCAATTGCCATTGGGATTGAGGATTGAGAAACGAGGGTAGGCAAGAGGGGGAATGAGGTTTGTGTACGCGATGCACTTGCTGTAGGGGCGGGAGATGAGAAGTCGTGTCCTGCGTGAATTTGCTTTCGCTTAGTGACGTGAAAAACGATCGAAAGCAGCGATAAATCGATTTTGCATGAACGATTGTTACGGGATTTGAGAAAGAATGTATCAAAATAATAATCATTCTGTGATAAATTATCCAAAAATTTTAACTTAACTGTAAATCGAATCAACATTGTGACTGTCATCACTAAATTTCGTTGCATTTCGTGTCGTTTCATTTGTTGTAATGCGATTTGGGTGCAGACATTTTTATGACAACTTGCTTAAATTTCATAACAACTCGGCAAAAACTTATTTCGCACACGGAGCTTGGATTTGGGGGATTTGGGGTAAACGATGGCGTTGCCAGCTAATGAATAAACTTCGTTTATGAATTTCTACGAAGCCAAGCACTTTGACAACATTTAACCTTAAACAAGCTGTGATTTTAAAGGGCAACATTAAGGAGAGAAAATGGAGAAAGTACTGGGAAAGACGGTGAGAAACTACTACAGCTAATTGACAGTTGGTTGCCAAGGGAAAACTCTATGAAATTAACAGTAACGGTAAACAGGCAACTGCAGTTTCATTATCAAACATTAAGTGCTCATTATTGTGGTTACGCATACGCCGTGTGATGCGACAGACATAGAGAAACAACACTTTAATGACATCTTAAACCAAACTATAAATTTCCTAATATAAATATAAATTAATAAGAGTAACCAAACAAACCACATCCATGTTTTTTTTACCAAAGAATACATATTAATGCTGGCATTAAAAACATTTATTAAATCGCTTTAATTTATCGCCTACATTGATTAGCATTAATAATATTGGTTTTCGCTTATTAATGCATTCAAATTGCATACAAATAAGGTTTATCTAGCAGATATATATGTATTGTATAAACATGAGTTTAAATTATATTTAAATGGCTGGGAGAAAGTGGAAATTTGCCACACATTTTAAATTAGAATTTAACTTTTTTTTATCAGTTTTTTAAATATGAATAATTGTATTTTACCCTTATAAGCAAGAAATTAAAGTACAGTCGAGCACGCCCGACAGTATAATACTCTTTGCATTTTATTTCCGATTATATGGTTATGTTAAGAAAATCGGTATTGGTTTCAATATTTGAAAAAAATTTCAAAGGTCAAGTCATCAAGTTCATCATACAATTTGACATAATGGGTTCGATTTTGGGAATTTTAGATATTGATTGCGATTAATTCTACTAATTGTCCAGAGTATAAAAAGGTATGACTTTTTAAGATATCGCTTCATTTGGCTGAGTTATGATCAGTCAAAGTTGGGATTATTCTGAATTTTAAATATTGAGCTGTGGACCACATATCCTTCACATATCTTTCATCAAAATTTGACAAAATGGGTTCGATTTTGAGAATTTTAGATTTTGATTACGAATAATTCTGCTAGTTGTTCAGAGTATAAAAAGGTAAGACTTTCTCAGATATCGCTTCATTTGGCTGAGTTATGATCAGTCAAAGTTGGGAAAATTAAAAAGGTAAGACTTGTTAAGATATACATACTTTTCACAAACCCAATATACTCTTGCAGAGAGTATAAAAAAAAGTGTTATTAAAATATTGTTTACCAATAAAGTACACGCAAATTAGAAGCGAATTTCTATATAAAAAAGGGGGAACTTTAAACTAAGCAGTTTTAAACTTTGAAGGGAAATTTAGAAACATTTTCTTCCAACGGAGTATTGATCATAATTTATCGTATAAAACTGAAAACATAATACAATATTAAGGTCGAAACGACGTGCGTAACATTCAACCCATATTCATATCAATGTTACTCCTCACCAGCTTTAGCTCTTGTTCCTGATTCTGTTCCTGCTCCCATCTGCCCATCTAGCTCCCTCTTCTTCCTTACCTCCCCCAGAACTCCTTAGCTATTGGCATTGTTATTGTCATCATGGAGTTTTGTCCTGTTGCCGCTGCACGCGTTGCTCATCGACATTTTGGGTTAATGCTGCCCCTCGTGCCCCTGCTGGCATCCTGTCAAAAATTTTCATGCTGCTCTAAGCTATTTTCATGCACATTTTGGCCACTTGGGCGCTCAGCACAAAACACTTCAATTTGGCTTCAAGGATGCGTGTATGACAAGGCCAAAAGGAAGAGCTAGCTGGTTACAACAAGAAGAAGAAGCAGAACAAGACACAGTAGCTGCTCTTCTCTGCCATTCAAGCTGACAAGAATCAAGCAGTCAAAGTTCCGGAAAAAAAGGCGACGGGTGGGCAATATACTCATATATACTATATAGCTGAGAGAGTTTGTGAGTGTGTGAGTGTGTTGTCTGCAAACATGCAACTCTTTAACTATAACTTTTGATATATGCTAAAGAAATAATGCGGGAGTGCACTCAGTTGTGGTTGCCAATGGTTGTCAGTAGAAACTGGAGCAGCTGGAGTTGGAGCTGTAGCCAAAGAACGAGAGCAGGAGCAGCAGAAGCAGCTGGTGCTCCAAAGCTAGTAGTTGGAGCACCCATCAACTACTTAGCGTCAAAACGCTTAAAGTTGAATTTGTAACGCTTGAAGTGAGCCAAAGGCACAAAGCCAATGAAGTCCATGTTCAGAAGTGTAAGAGTGTGTGTGTGTGTGTGTGTGTGTATCACACACTGACTTGACTCTAATGCCAGTTCACTCATCTATTTTTATTAAATCGCTACACACACCCTGGCACACACACACACACCCGCTGTTGCTGTCTGTTGCAAGTAAACAGCACGTTACGTATACGCAGCGTTGGCCAGCAGGAAGAACAACAAGCATTGACTTTAGACACTTGACTCTGTGTGGCAGCTGCAACAACTGCTCCTATCACACACCACCCAACCACCCACTGTGTGATACCCCCTTGCGTGTCTCCTTCCCCTCGTTGCCTCCTTTATTTTCGGGGTTTAATTTTGATTTAAATGCTCGCAGACAGCTTGAAAGTCGAAATCCGCTGCGTGCTGATGCAGAAACAGCAACTGAAGGCATGCACATGCATGTCTGGACAGGCATAAAACTAGTCTTAGCTTAGAGCTGACTGCGGGCCGTGTTTTCAGGGACCGACACAAAGCGAGTACCAAATTTAACATCAAAAATAAAGGGAAAGATGTAATCTCAAATAACTTAATGAATTGACGATACAAAATAGCCACATTGTTCCACTGTTATAACTTCTTTATAGAAGAAACTCAAGAAATTTGGCCCAAATTGTATTTTATTAGGCACTTAAACAACTCACGAGTCCATCTCTAGTCTCGCCTTCAAGTTTCCTCTACTGTCTCAATTCTCCAACTTTACTGAATCGATTTAAATTTAAATTTCAATTGCAGCACAATGGTAATTGGGTTAATCAAATTTGCTGCTTTAAAAGCCACCAAAATCAATGAAAATGATAAGAGAATTTCAAGTTTTATTCGATTAGAGAACGCAGGTAAGCTGGCTAAAAAGGCGTTGGATTGAAGACCATGCCACAACCAGAAGCCAACAACTAAAGACACATTGGACATTGTCTTTAGACTTGTCGTAAATGTAAAAGTTGCAACTCGTAGCCTCAAAATAACCACAAAGTAAACACCAAGAGTGGCAGTAGCAGACTACATAGCTAGAAGAACTACAGAACCGTAGAACCATAGAGCCACAGAGTGGCAAAAGGTATTTGAATAGCCTCGACCAGAGACACCAAGACAGATAAGGACACACACTGTTAAAGCGAGAGCAACAAAGAGAGAAGGAAAGAGAGGAAGGGTGAGAGACTGACAAAAAGCCAGGAAGTGCGGCAGAGAAAAACCAGACGAGTGTCGAGTACTTGCAGCTCTTGAGATTCCTGTGCCACCACTACTTCTACCCTCCCCCTCACCAGACCCCGCTTGGGGCATGCTACAAAATAAATAAGTGTGTAATTCAATATTTAAGGCTTTGTTAGTAATTATTTTAGCCAGTGAAACTGTTGCGAAGCTGTTTATAAAAAATATCAAAAGCTTAAAAGGTAAACTTAAAATAAAAACTAAATATCAACATTACTTGTTTTAATGAGCAAGTTAAGTATAAAATTATAACTTTATAAAAACTTTTAACCTCTTCTTTCTTGCCTTTTAAGCCCTACTGTAATCTGTCAGTGAGTTTAGGACTTTAAATATTTAACTGAATTTTTAAAGCCTGAATAACTTTTCGATACTAATAAGCTATTAAACTAACTACTAATTCTGTTAGTAATGTAAGATAAAATTCTTTTAATAATTATACACTAAGCAAAATACAAATTGCTACTAATTTTAGTTGCACATTTCATTCCCAGTCATCTTCCTGCCTCTTTTAAACTGACCCAGTTGCTGCACATTTGTCTTTATTAAATGGCCAAGAATTATGACTTCGTGGCTGCTTCGTGGGCTTCGAGTGCTTTGATAGCCTTGATATATAAATTATAAACCAATTTAATAACTATCCAACCGAAAATGTGCGCAAAATGAACTACAAATTTTCTGTTTTAACCGAAACATTATAATGGCAATTCGGGCGAGCGTGAAAATTAATTATGCTTCGTAGGAAAAGTGCTGAAATATAGGGAAAAACTTGGCATTCGAATGCTTGACAATGAAACCAAATACGCACACATCCACACAGTTCACCACCTGTGTGAGCATAGCTTGTGCACCGAGAGAAAAACAAAGCTTCAAGAAATATGAATAAATTTATCTTTTTTCAATAAATTTTAACCTAATTTAAATACAAAAAAAATAAAGTAATAATGAAAACTCTGCTTTACTAGTATGAACAAGTAAAAAAGGCTACAGTGGAGTGAGCCGACTCTAAAAGACGCAGTACTCTTTCTAGGGCGCAGTTTACCATAGGAGCTATAGGCTACTATAGCCCGATCTGGATCGAACTTTGTAAGAATTGTTATAATGGTACCATACACATATTGTGTGAATTTGGTCCCGATAGCTTAAGTCGTTTACAAGTTATGGTGATGTGAGCAAAGTTTTGGACAATTTGCGGGAGCGGTAGGGGGCGCGACAAGCATTTGAAATAAACTTGATCTGCCTGACATATAGACGGACAGACGGACATCGCTTTATCGACTCGGCTGTTGATGCTGATCAAGAATATATATACTTTATAGTGTCGGCCACACCTCCTTCTGCCTGTTACGCACATTTCGCTTCAGACAAACTTAATAGACCCCTCTACTCTGTTTTAGAGTACGGGGTCTAAAAAGATTTTTCCAAAAATTTGCTTATTTTTCTCTCTGTGTACTTTCTCATATGCACACATTTGAGTAGTACGTGTGAATGTTGGCCACATTCTCAGCTCTTCCTGTATTTTATATTGTTTTTTGTTTTATTTTGAATATGCGCATAGTTTAAGTCTGTAATTATTCCAGCATTTAGTTTAGCATTTCAGCACAAAACCTGCTTTTTTACCTCCTTTTCCCCCTCTTTCCCTTTGCCATCTTATCCCCTGATAAAAACTCCTTCTGTGGGCAAAATGCATGCGTCGTTGATTCCGTTTCTGTTTTAGATCTCTTCTACTCCATTCTGGGTCTGGGTCTGGGTCTCGAGTCCTGGGTCCTAGGCAGGATGTGCTGGCTGTTATGCGCGTGTTAAAGTGAATTTTAAATGATTTATTGCACTTCGAGCTGGAGGCAAGCTCATGAAATTCGCTCTCCAAATTCAACAAATTACGAGAAAAGTCTTGGCTTTTTATTGCAACCCTGTACGTTCCCGTCTCAACCTGTTTCGTCTTGCCTAAACTCTTAAATCTACATATTTTGAGTTTTACGTGAATTAGAATATTAGCTTTAATCAGTTATTGCATTTAAGTAGTTTAAATTTATTCCAATTGCAAGCTTTATTCAATTTCTAATTTGAATTTAACTCAAATTCTAAAAACTTCTCCCTTTTCCATCTTTCCACATAAACAGATTTATTTTGTCTGTATAGAAATTCCCCAATTAAGACATCCGTTTTGAATTAGTTGAGTTAAACCACCAAGTTCCACTCAAGTTGCTTACAACATGCGGCTCAAACGAACACCAACTTGCACAAACCCGTACGAACTTGCAAAAACCGCCCCTTCAAACAGGACACAGGAAGTTGCATCAAACAGAGTCCACAAGTTTCTGTTTGAGTCAGTTCGTTCTTTGCTCCTTGACGAGCCGCAACCTTAAAACGCTTGCAACATGTGGCAAGTAAGAGTTGCAGGAGTCCGCGTTAGAGTTGGCGTTCGAGTCCGAGTCGCACAGCTTTGCAGACTTGAGTGAGAACTGTCAAAGGGGGCGTATGAGTGATTTTTACCACTCAAATGGCTAAAGTCACTCAAGGAAATTAATAATTATGCATAATTAAATTATGAACAACAGGAGAACAAAAAAAAGCAGCACAAATGAATTAAACAAATTACAGGCGCAATCAAAAATCACATTAATCAGTTTATGCCACAGGCAGCGGGATAAACTACTATATGTGTGTGGCAAGGTAATATTTATAACGCCACAGCAGCTGGTTAGGTGGGGGAGGGAAAAGAGAGGGCAGAGGGTAGGATGGCCAAAAGGACACATAAAAAGAAGCCGTGACCGAAGCATAAAAATAAATTGATATCACAACGAATTTGAATGTGCAATATTGCAATGTCGCTGACGGAGTTACGTCCCCCAATTTCCAACGCCCACCCGCTCTACTGCTCCCTTAACCCGCTCCGGCTCATATATCAGTGCTACTTTTTTTTTTGCTATGAATTATTTTGGCTTGTCTGCATGTGAAATTTTTGGCCAAACAATTGGCAATAACAACAACAACTAACTAGGAGCGCAAATAGAACGAGTGACAGAGAGGGAGCGGGAGAGAAAGTAAGGGAGAAAGCGGTAGGCAATGCTGACGACGATGCCGAATGAATATGATGCATGAAATAACAATAATGAAATGACAACAAAAGGCACGGATAACAAAAGGATTCAGAGTAGAGAGGGGGTGAAGAGAGCGGCGCTTACACATGTCAGAAGAGCAGTTGAGAGAAGGAGAGTAAGAGCGAGAGAGAGAGGGGGGGAGTGAGCAAAGCAACAGCAGTCAAAATCAAATTCAAATGTGATTTTTGGTCACTTTGAAAATTGTTGATTAGTTACGCCTGAATGCAGCTAAATAAATAAATTTCAAACATTTCGACTGCATTAAAGCGTTTTCAAGCGTTTCTTCTGGACCTCATCACTTGACATAGATAGATAGATTATGGACATGTAACGGTTTGTGCCGCTATATAACTGTAACATGACAACAATCAATTTGAAAACAGAAATGAATGTAAAGTTTAAATTGTGGCATGTAACCATAAGCTCATTGCACAATTTAATTTAAACAATTAAAGGCAAATAAATTAAAAAATGCGGTCGTGTGGCGGTTACCAGCGAACAGCGACAAATTGCATATATCACACATACATATAAATACATACAAATATATGTATATACATACATAACCTAACCATTTCATTACCCAGCTGTCGATTGCCATTAATTCGAGCATATTAATTCAAAATTTACATGCACAATTTGTGTGCAAAGTTTTGCGTTTTCATAACAAGCACATTACAGGCCACTAGCTACGCACAAAATAATATATTGTTAATCAACTACAACTCCAAACTAGAATATGTACGAAAATGCATAGTCGATTTAATCAGATTATGAGTCCACTTCCGGAACAAACAAGCCCACATACATACGCATACCAAGTAATAAAGCTGCCTCTCTACGGCTCCAAAGTTTTGTCTGCTTGCACAATCTGTACTTGCTGCTGCACGTTTTTGGTATCAATTATCATAGCGTGTGTGTGTACCTCAAATAAACAAAACAATGAGCCACCAGGCATATATGCCACCTTCATAAAAGCCTGATATATGCATTGTATGAATTTACTTCATTTCATCCCGATTATTTGCTAAGAATCAAATTAAAAAAGTAAAAGTGTACATTTACTCTTTAAATTTGAGCGCCACAAAAATCTACTGGCATTCAAAGAGCCACGTCAACACTCTTAGTGCAGCAAACTTAACGCTGCGCAAATTTGCACCAGTGACTCCATTTTGCGTTAACAGATCAGCTGTTAAATTGGATGTTATTCAACAATGTGGTGTTAACGGCAACCGAAAGGAAAAGTTGTAAAAATATATAATTTTAAAACAAAACGTAAATAAAATGTTCACAATACGCGCAGCTTTACCATGTGGCAAGCAATTTGCTACTATTATGGCAAATGCAGCCCGTCAACCACGTCTGCAATCCAACTGTAGATTTGCTGCCTGGTCGAGAGCAGCATTCCACCTGCAAACACAATTACAACAACAAAAGCAGCAGAGATTCTATGCAACATCGTCAGCGGCGGATAAAGAACCAGGCACTGACAAACTACAAAGGGTCTATTACGGAAGCCTGGCGCCACGAATGAAATTGGTCAAGTTATTCTCACTGACCACAAGCTTGGCTGGTATTGCAGCTCAGCCAATATTGATGGAACAGGGCATGAAAATCGGTGGCACCGGAATGGCCGTTTTTCTGTGCACAGTTGGTGGCTTCTTTACATTTGTTACGCCGCTACTGCTGCACTTTGTGACCAAAAAATATGTCACTGAGCTGCACTACAACCCGGTTACAGAAGAATACACGGCTACCACGATATCCCTCATTTTGTTGAAAATCAAAGTTAGTTCATACATAATTGCAGAGTAAAATTATTTTTGGTAATGAAACTTATATTTCTTATAGACAAAGTTTAGACCTAGTGATGTTACAGTACCTGACGTTCCCGGCATGTTCACATCGTTCGTTGTGAAGAAGCGCCCGCTTTTCGTTGATCCAGCTTTGTTCGAAGACCCGGAGCACTATGTGCGCATTATGGGCTATGATAAACCCATTGACTTCAAATTGAATTTGAATGATACACCAAATGAAACACAGAAGAAAAAAGAATAAAAAAAATATATTCGCACGATTTAATTCATATTTTAAGCGTATTTTTACTCCGAACTTTCGTTTAAAAATATTTTTCCAACTGGCAAAATGGCGCGACTTTGTAACTGTAAAAGAAAATTTATCGATATAACGATGTGTGGTTATCGAACTCTAATGAAATTAAAAAATGTGTGACCATTGCCGACAAAGATGAATTTATTGTAAACATGTGGAAAATATACTGAAATACTCGCAATCACATACACCAGCTTTGGATTCGGTCACGCTGTACTGAACATACAAAGTTTAGCCAGACGCAATTATTTAACTTTTTAACAAAACTTACAGCGAGTTTCAGTACGCAAGTCTAGTGCGTATATAGTATTTAATAAAATACACTCTCGTTGCTAAAAATGGTAGTGTCGGAGAACGAAAAGGTAAGAATAAAATAGTCAACGGTAGCCGCATGGTTTCAGCCGTGGCAGGGTCGTCGATAAACAGGGCTGTTGCACAAGAAGAGGGACACGAAGAGTAAGAGGGGGCTGAACGACAGTATATTAGTGCAGTTCGCGTGGCACGTCATCGGCAGATTTTCCATTTGCATTTTTTTCAATCAGTTAAAATAATCTATACGCTCGAACATTTGTTGTTTTGCAATTAACGTAATGAAATGAAGTTAATTGTTACTTACACGCTGTCGACTACGTAAAATTTTCTCGCGCTACCTTACGAAGTTCTCTCTCTCTATTTGCATATGCTTTGCGTTTGGTTTTCGCTTGCTCTTTAGGAACACGCCGCGCGTTCGCTTCTTTCTGTGTGTGGCTGTCATTCTTTTTCTGGTGTCGCTCGCTCGCTGGAATTCGCAGAGCCGATTTTTTTTTGTACACACACCCAAACATTGTTTCATCAGTATTTATACATACCTTATATCTACGTTTGTACATTTATATATAATTATGTGTGTATGTGTGTGATAAAATGTGCATGTGTGCAGCATAAAAAGTAGGTGAAGCAGGAAAAAAAGAAGTAAATTACTGCAATGAGCAAAAACAAAGCGTTAGCTGTCCGTCAGAGAAACAACAGTTACGTTTTTTTTCGCCATGGCGACTGCGACGCGACGCCGACTTTCATTGCAGCTAACGCCAGATGAACAGTTCATCAGTTCGTTGGCTTTCAGTAATTCGCGTCAGTTATTGAAACTCGCACACAAATTTTAGCTTAAATTATTTCGTTCGTCTCTTATATTATCCACAAAGTTCAAAAGTTGAAAACGACACAATATAAAAGATCTTAGCAGTCAGTGTGTATTTTGATAAATGTGCGTGTTGCTGTGTATTCGTAAATTTTAGCGTTCAAACATCACATATTTATTTTTTTTTTTTAGGAATTTGTAGATCAATTTACATTCCTGAAAAAAGTTATTTCGTGTACTATAACATTACATTATTAATATTGTGTGCACAAATCGAAAGTAACAGAAGAAGGAAAAAAGAAACAAACCGGCCTGGAATTGCACATAACGAGTTTAGCAAGTTTTTCATATTGTAAAAAACGCAATCATTAGTGAAAAGTGAGTCAGTGTAGTGTCATTGCCTCTCGATCTCCAGAATCCACGGAATATATTTGTGTCAGCATCTCACCACAGACACAGCGACTGAACGCAGAAGCGCAGGAGAGTTGAAAAATAAGAAAAAAAATACATATATCAAAAATACTGCAAGCAATTGTCCGTCATATAATACGAACATACATACTTATATATACGTACATACATAGAAAAGAAAAGCTTCACGCACGCACACATATATAGGCAAGCACATAAATATATTCATAGCAATAACAACGATCGCGTCAAGTGAATCAACATCAAAATCGTCTCACAGTCTTGTCGCTCGCGCTCTCTCACTCTCTCTGCTCGCGCTCTCCTACTTGTGAGCACAGAAACGTGAAAGCTCTCAGAAAGCAACAAGAACAACAAAGACTCTCTTTTTCGGCCTCATCATGCAGAGCGACTTTCACAGAATGAAGAACTTTGCCAATCCCAAGTCCATGTTCAAAGTAAACATCAATTCAAATCGCTTTTAAATTCTTTTAAAACACTTAATTTATAATATATATTTTACTTTTATCTCATTTAATGACAACTAGAGCAGCACAGTTGCTGCCAACAGCGATCAGGTGAACGCAACTGTCAACACAGTGGCACCTGGACGCCCCGAACCGACTCCAACCGCCGATGTTGCAGCTCCAGCTCCTGCAGCGCCAGTTGCTGAGGAGACAAAGGCACCAGCCGAACAGCAATCCGATGATGCTGCAGTGCGTACCGAGCATTTGTTCAAACATCCATTGCAAAACACATGGACACTTTGGTACTTGGAAAACGATCGCACCAAATCCTGGGAAGATATGCAAAACGAAATTACCAGCTTCGATACCGTCGAGGACTTCTGGAGCCTATACAATCACATTAAGCCGCCATCTGAGATCAAATTGGGCAGTGATTACTCACTCTTCAAGAAGGGAATACGGTAGGTGGATCTTCTCCTAATCCTAGTCAATCTAAATCTAAATTTTGTTTATTTTTAATTTAGTCCCATGTGGGAAGATGCTGCCAACAAACAGGGTGGTCGCTGGGTGATCACATTAAACAAAAGTTCTAAAAATGATTTAGACAATTTGTGGTTGGATGTGGTAAGTAACAACTTAATCCAACATGAATCCTATATAATCCAAATACTTTTTCAGCTGCTTTGTTTGATTGGTGAGGCTTTCGATCATTCCGATCAGATTTGTGGTGCTGTTGTCAATATTCGTGGCAAGAGCAACAAGATTTGTAAGTAAAACTATAACTGCATGTAAAGATAAGCCCAGTTTCCCAAGGAACTACCAAATTGTGGCCTGCACAGCTTCGGAAATTGGGCTTGTAGTAGTCTGTTGAATTCTTAGATTATTCTTTCACTAACTTTGGATTCTTCTCCTTAGCTATTTGGACCGCAAATGGTAACAATGAGGAAGCTGCTCTGGAAATCGGACACAAGTTACGCGATGCTCTGCGTCTGGGACGTCAGAACCTGCTGCAATATCAACTGCACAAGGACACAATGGTCAAGCAGGGCTCCAGTGTCAAGTCGATCTATAATCTGTAAATCTTATCGAGATCCCAAAATGCTCGTCATAGTTTTTGCAACAGTTTAAAAACACTATTTATTCGTTGCCTTTAATTATTGGTTCTAAACGTTCAATAGAGTAATGCTGTAAAACAACTCTATCAAGCCCCCAAAAAAAAAAAACCACAACAAAAAAATACGATACGGGAAACCCCCTTGTTAACAAAAAAAAAAAAAAAAAAACGGCGGAGGTGAAACACTTCTCCGCCGGATTTTGTAGTCAGTGTCATGGATTATGCGAAAAAAAGAAATAAAATATAAATAAGGTTTAAAAAAAGTCTGTATTTATTTGGTCAACATGCTTAAGAGTTAATGGGGTAATCACATTTAATGGGACATTATTTGCTCCACTCGATTCTTCAAATCCTTTCGGCCGCAGTCTGAGAGTCCACGACAGAGTAGCAGTAAAAGCTGACGTGGATCGTTGCACTCGTCCTCCTCGAAGATTTGAAGCAACCGAAGAATGCGTGATTTCAAGTCTCTTGGAAAATGCTCTTCAATATCATCCATTGTGCCCTCGCCAATGCCCAGTTTGCGACCGAGATCTCGCCAAGAACGACCCAATTCCTGAGAGATCTTTTTATAGACTGCTGCACGCTTCTCCTGCGTAAAGGGAGCAACAGTCACGTAGTTCTGCTGCGGAGCCACAGGTGGCGGAATGCGCTGAGCATTGATGTGCAAGTGTCGTTGCAGCTCCTCTGCTAACCGTTGTTCCTGATACTGATTCACATTGGGTCTGGAATATTCTACTGGCTTGTAAGACTTTATTGCCTCCTGTAACTGCACATTTCGAACATTAACAATTGCTTGCAATGGGTCAACATTGCCCTCTCCCATTTGATCATTGCGTTCCAAGCAATCGATGAGTTCTTCTATTGTCTTAATGCGATCACTTTTCCGAGTAGATCCGATTTCAGTAGCAAACATTTTTTTTAAGTCGTCCAAATCGGCGTTCGTGGCCCCTTCAACAGCCAGTTGTTTGAGCATATCATAGCCCCAATGCTGCTCTGTTGTCATGGCACAATTTTAAAATGTAATTTTACTAAAAATATGGCCAAGATTGGCCATTAACTTAACAGGGATCTGCAACTAAACTCCCCTACGCTCTTTATATTGTTTTGGTATCGATGCTTAGGGAGACCAGATGTTTCGCGCATATGAAAATTCCTACTTTCGAAAGCTGTTGCGCTCGCGGGTATTTACCCACTTGATATGTGCGGCCACACTGCAGTGTCGTCGCAGCCCTCGTTGTGCAAGTGCGTCTCTGTCCGCAGGTTTAATCAAAATGCCTTTGTTTTATTTGTAACTTAAGCAGATTGCATATAAAAATATATAAAGAAATATGTGAAATTAAGTGCATAAAAAATCAAATAGATATCAGGTCGTACTCTTGCGACATATTTAAAAATAAAAATTTAAACAATCCGTTTGTGCATTCGCAAAAATATAATAATAGACACGCACTTACACATACGAACACACACACACACGCGTTTTTGCATCTAGTACACTCAAACGGGCGCAGATATTGCAGTTCATTTGCCTCAAAAAAAAAAAAAAGACAAGAAAGGAAAAAGGAAAACAAGAAGAGTGCGTCAAAGTGCAATAGATATTTTAATTTTTTCATTTGGCTTAAAATCGAAGCGGTCCGTGACCAAAACAATCTGCGTTAAGTCAACGAACGGAACAGTGTGAAAAATCATCAATCAAGAGTGAAGGCAGCTTCAGTTTGTTACAAATACAGCGCCAGTCAGCATCTGTTTACCATTTTAAAATAAACAAATTCAATAAAAATAAAGCGCATAACAAAGCACAAATCTAAAAAGAAAGAAAGAAACAACAAAGACATTTTTTTGTGGCCCTTTATGCAAAAGGGTCAGTCACAACACAAACTAAACCGAAAGAAAACAACGTAAGGATTGCGAAATTAGAGTGACCAGATCTCTCAAATGCATCCCTTTGAATGCAGGGCATAGAGCAGCGCAGCAGCAGCAACAACAACAATAACAATAACACAGAAACCGAAACACAATAATGTCGTGCGAAAACGCAAAAACATCATCAGATATCGAGCATGTGGATTGGAGCACCGGTGGCTCCGGTCAGCACTACGCAAATGTCAGGTAAGTTCGTTTTGAGTGCAACTACGTGTGCGAAAGAGAAAGAGAGTGCAAGCGGCCTAAATTGCTTGGTCTCTCGCCCTTTCTCTCTATCACTCTCTCGTTCGCCCCGCCTTACAGTGTGCCCTTGATATGACCAATGTCATTTGACGACGACATGTTGTCTGTAGTTTAATGTAATGTAAACATTTTACATCTACCACCATTAATGTAGTATAATTTATTCAGTGATAATACCGCAATTAAAAATGCTTTAAAATATAATTATATTAAGTAGCCATAAATTTGAATTGTTAACAAGTTTATTTCTTTTACCTCTATGTTAATACCCTGTGTAATTACCTTACCCAACCCAGCGGTTTACTATGCAGTTTATTACTATGGGTCAAGAACATAAATATTGTTTAAACAATGTTTGATTTATATAGTGTCATTAAGCTAGTTACAAGAATGTTAACAAATTAGTTATGAATATGTTTAGATAATATATTAAAAATTCTATGACTCAGAATCTATAAGAATTCGAAGCTTTAAAGTCTTCAGTTTGTATGACGCCATGGAAAGGTCTGTAAAGCTAAAGGTTGTCTATATAACAGTCTATAACTTTACTTTATCTAATGTTTATATCATATATAAAACAGATGTATAACTTAATTAATTATAGCAAACACTTCGAGTTTCTCAAACATACCCAAAGATACTAAAACAGACTTTGAGTTGATTCATTGATTTAAATTTACACACAGACAAAAGCTCATTAATATTGTCACATTAACGATTGTAATTAAATTGTTAACTACTAGTGAATACATGTGTGTAGTTTGTATATTAATGAGTTTATATTAATGGGTATTATGAGTATAAATGAATTCGTTATTGTATTGTATTAACATCCATAATTCACATGGACCCAAGTGGGTGTTGAGCGGGGTGTGGCGTTGTGGGGCCGTATCGCTTCAATTGAAATGCAAATTCTGTGAGATATATGTATAACTATATGTATATATATAGTCAGATGGTATCAGATGTCGGGTAACTGACACATTGGCGTCTAATTACTCTAATTTATAATTTCCACTACTCAGGTGAGATGAAAAACCAGTTCATTCATATAGTTTTTCACTCACTAGTGTTAACTTTTCTAGCCATAATTATGCCGTCATATTTTTTATAATTTATACAGTTATCAACTAAAAGTCAACAGTCTTAATGAGTGCGAACCGTACACCCAATCTGGCTACATCTTATACCCCCTTCCCTAGATATGTCCGCGTTGTCGTGGCGGACTTATCAGTTTCCATATAATCTGTCTTAAAATGTGGAAATCTTTTACACAAATATAAATATTAATTGTTGTTGTTGTTGTTGTTGTTGTTGCTGTCTTGTCTTAAATATTTACCCAGTTTTGTGCACATATGTACACAGGGACTTAAGCAATTCGTAAATGTAGCAAAGCTAAATATATGAGTGTATTCCTTATTCCAACTGATAAGTTTCCGGCAACTCTGTATATATATTTGTATATATAGGCAGTATTAACACAGTCCAATACTCAATAATCAGCTGGAATAGTTAGCTGGTTTCTATTTACAACACACTCACACACACTTAAGCCTAGTGTTGTGTTAGTGTATTGGTGCGTTTATTGCCTGCTGCTATCTTTGAGCTTTGAAAGCTTCTCTATCTGTGTGCGTAAGCTTCGTAGCTAATCAATTTGTTTGGTTTTTAGCTTTGTTTAGCGTAATTAAAGCAGTAAACAGTTTAATAATTTGATAATTTATATTTTTAGACAGCTGCAAAGCACAAAACCAGTTGGCTTGAAAACCAAAACAAAGCGAAGTCATAAAAGTCTAAAAAAAAGCTAAATGGTAGCGAAATGAAATGTATCTTTTATTAGATATATATTATATATATATAGGGTATATAGAATACATACCTATTACTTCCAATTGGCTCAGAAAATGATGGAATGACAATTACATTTAGATTTCCTCGTAACACGTTGCGTATACGTTACGTATAGCTCTCCATATCACATAGCTTCGATCGACATGGGAGAGTGACCATCGTGGGCACTTTCGATTGTCCGATTGTGGTATCGGATGGGTTGAATTGGATTGGGTGGGGATATTAATTACCCTAGGTTTCATGTCGCGTGCAATAATACAAACTGATTGCATGGCCAGAGCGCTGACTGGTTACAGTTACCAGACATGTACCTGCATGTCCGTCATAAAATAACGGAAACAACAACGACAACAAATGTTTGGTAATTCAAAACTGCTGTTATAGAGCACAAAATTTGTATTGTTTAATAATTTTGCACCTGGAAATGTGATAGTTTTGAATTCTATATAATCTTTTGAATTATCTACAGTTTAAAACTTTCAAGCTTTCAAGCTCACGTAGACAAAGAATTCGTGGGCCTTGAGTCTGTGTGTGTGTGTGTGTGTGTGTATCTGAGTTTATAATTAGACAGATTGGCGACATAGACTATATATGACCGTGTTCAGCAACATTTTGTTATATAGCAAGATCATAAATTGTGCATATATAGTAGATACTTTTGTTCCCACAGTGAGCTGTTATCTAGAACTTATTTAAAAATGATTTCAATTTAATTTTGTGTGTAGAAAATTCATTTGTTTATAAGCAATTTAATGGCAAATAGTTTACACTATATTTATGAGCTACTTTATTAAGTTATTATTGTTTTCCAATCGCTTTTATCTTATCGTTATGATAAAGTAGTGCGTCAGCTATACCTAAAATAGAGTCAGAGCGCTTCGAAGCTGGGAAAGCTATGCCTTATTCAGAGAATTATAAAAGTCAGTAATCAATATGCAAACTAAATAAATCATTCTAGCTAACTACACTGTTTTTTAGTGTAAAATAAATTTATTTTTCCAAAAAAAAAGCTTAAAAACGATAATAAATTGGAAATTACGCCGCAGATTTTGGGGTTTTTAAAAAATTAGCATTTCATTGTTTTCGTTTCTTTGTGATGGATTTATTTTTGGATAATTTGACATTAATTTTATAAGACAATATCGATTGCACACAAGCAAAACAAGTGTCTTAGCCCAAAAAAGGATGCGACAAAGGATGGAAATTTAGAAAGGAGAAAAGTAAGAAGGAAATTTAGTTGAAGCTGTAGTTGATGGAGGACTGTGTACTGGGTACTGGGATAGAGAAAGTACTATGTATGCCGCCAGACTGGCGTCGGTCTCTGAGCCTATTATCTAATGAAGTCATAAAAATTGGCAGTCGGACCCAAAATGGATGCGCATAAAGGATAAAGGAGAAAAAGAGGCAAACAAGGAGAAAAAACATCTACAAATTGTGTATAAATAAATGTATAGATACTTAGATACAAGTAGCAGATATGGCTAGAGATACATTTGTATCTTTCAGCGTCGTGTGTGTGTGTGTGTGTGTGTGTGTGTGTGTGTTTGTGTCCTGCTCCATAGTTTGGTTCAAAATGCGTTTTATTGATCCAAGGACAGTCAATTGCTGTACTGATGTGGTTGGCCATGGCCTCAGACCGTGTCCCAGACCCACAACAAATGTGATGACAACCCGGCAACAACAGCAACGGCAACTAAAACAACACCAGCAACAACAACAACAACACCACAAATAGTAAACGCTTGGCTGGCATTTGTGGCCGTCGTGTCCTGCGGTGTCCTTCGGAGCAATCACGCACTTGCCGTCTGAGCTCTAAAATACACATACACAAACAGAGCGGAGCGGAGCAGAGTGGAGGCAGAGGGAAGTGGCGGTGGGAGGTAGGGCTGAAAGTAAAAGTGCCTCAACTAAAACGTATAAAAACCAATTCGGTTTGGATACCCTGTAACAAGGGCATAAGGGTTTCACGGGAGAGTATAGCCAGCAGTGGGAGATAACTGATATCCTCTAAAGCTTACTATATGTTAGGCTGGATCAGTCTATATAATACATATAGTGCATTCCTTCTAAGTAAAACGAGTAGTCAGTCACATAGCAGTCAGCTTTTCAGCGTAAAGTAACCTTCGTTTGACTCCATTACTGGGTATCTGTTAGTCAGTTTAGCTCCACAGTTGCTCTCTAGTTTTTTTCTGCCCAATTGTTTGTCTGTGGAAAACGTAGTTAACCACACGCTTTTCACTCACATTGCGGGTGTAACCGGGCCAGTAATAATGATAGCCTTTATCCGAGCCTGGCTAATTGCAATCACAATGAACTTGGACAACTTGACTCCATACAATCACTTAAATTAATCTAACATGGCATAAACATACATATACAGGTACATATAGTATATAGTCTATATATACTGATCTAAATCAGTTTAACAACTTGTTTAATTAATAAATAAAATAAAATACAAGTAATCATAATTCACATGCGTCAATGTTTAATGATTAATTCCCAAAAATCAAGTCTAGATTGGACATAAAATTCAATGGAACATATTGTTATCAGTTCTATATATGTATATTTCGAGGAATTCCTAAAAAATCCGAAAAAAAAACTAAAAATTTTGGGTTAAGCCCAAGAGATTTATTATACAATGAGGACGTTCATAGTTGCTAGTCAGAAGCGACCTTGGTTGACCCCATAATGTATATATATTCCTGATCAGCATCAAAAGCCGAATCGATATAGCGATGTCCGTCTGTCCGTCTGTCCGTCCGTACGAACACCTAGATCTCAGAGACTATAAAAGCCAGAGCCACCTCATTTGGAATGCAAGTCCGTCTATATTGCGAGCAGATTAACTGGGAAACGACTGGAGCTACCGGTATCAAATTCATGTATTATGTGTACGGTGGCAGTACAGCTTTCCGCACCACGTTTGATCCGCATCGGATAACTATAGCCTATAGCTCCCTTAGGACAAATCGGTCAAAAATTACTTATTTATATGGAATATTCGCACTAGCATGTGTTGGCTAGCTCCGCTGTAGCATTTCTCACATGTTTTAAGAACGACTTGATCTTTAGATTGTGATTTCCATTATTCATATTTATACATAATTCGATGTACATTTATGAAATGAATACTTGGAAAATGGACTCATTAAAACTCAGTTGAATTGAAATTGATTAAGATTTTTAGACTTTGAATTCCATAAGGAATATACATAATTCTATGAATCTGAAATTTATATTTTGAAAATGGATTTATAAAAATTCTCTCGGATTGAAATTCTTTATAATTTCCATTAAAATACATTAAAACATTAACTTTTATTATGGTATTTAGTTGTAAATTGAAGACTTTTAACCCTTTTCCAATTCGTTGTTTATTTGTACGATAAGGTTTTCTCAATAAATGCCGGGATTCCGGGAACTATTCTATACAGTCATACTATATGTTTGTATATGAGTCTGATAAAAGACTGTAAAATGGGAGTAATTAATGGGAATAAAGCAAGAAATGGAAATATTTATCAAAGTTTCTTTGTTTATTTATATGAATTTAATTTTATGTTGACTTTTAGATATTTGTGTAATACTTGTCTACTAAAGGATTAAATTATATAAGCAGACTAAAATTTATACGATTCCCCTCTTGAATTTAGTGTACAAAAAACTTTATTTATAAACTTTGAAGCCGGAATTAAAATTTGTAAATGTAAATTTTTAATTATACACCGAGCTCAACTGCAATTAACAGTGTTATGTAATTTACAGAGCCCACCCCGCGACGCCCCCGCCCCTCTTTGCCCACCTACCGCTCACATTTAATAACTAAACCTGTTTACTTAAAAATACTACACTTTTTTCTCCCCCTCTCCCTCCCTCTCTCTCCCTCTCTCTCCCTCTCTCTCTCTCTCTCCTTGTTTATTCGTTGAACTCACTTCACACATAAATAAACTGAATATGAATAACAAATAAATGTATTCACTAATATTTTATACAAATAACTTATTGCAAAACGTTGAGTGTGTTAACTAAGTTAAGTGCTTGTATTTGCTAATAGACACATTGGTACTAAGTTCTGTGCAAATTGTGTATACTCCAAAAAGTGCAAAAAGTGTATCTACTTGCGTGACCTGAGCTGTCAGTCACATAGCATTTAGCTTTTCAGCGTATAGTAAGCCTATAGCAGTTAGCTAAATGCCTTTGACTCCATTACTGAGTATCTGTTAGTCAATTTAGCTCCACAATTGCTCTCTAGTGACCTCAGCTGTAACGAGTATTGGGAGTATTAGGCTCCCACCTACCTAATAAAGTATCTAAAACGTGACTAAATGAAATTCAAAGCGCAGTTTCGATTATGAATTACAAATCTGTCCACTAATTGTGATTCATTTGGTTCCATTGGTGACTGTAAGTTGTGAATTGTGTGAGTTCCCCGTTTTGGATGGTTTGCCTGATCCGTGGAGATATGTATGTATGTATGTGTAATAACCAGTTGAAATCAATTTTGCATTTTTCAGCAGCTGCACCGGAAAACGTTACGAGTTTTCATTGATATTCGTCATTTATATTCATTAACCACTTTTGATGAGGGTGTTCCAAGTTGGTCGTGTCAGTGTCATTTGCAGGGCTGTATATATATATTTTTATAAATGGGATTAATATATAAAAACTGGGAAGTATGAAACAGAGTTTATTATACAAAATACTCATTTATTGTATACATTTCAAGCCCATATTATGAAACAAGTTTATAAAACTTTAAATCGATACTAACTGCTTAGTACTCATACTACGACTAGTTTAGATTTATATAAACTTTAAAGGAAAAGTTTAAAGAAACTTTGTTCTAGGTTAGGTTAGGTTTAGCCTGATGTCTTGGGACGGAGCTTAGACCAGTTATGGCCCTTAGTCAACCGGTCAGGGAGGATTACTATGGCCTGAAGTCCTGTACTTTTTTCTAGATTTCCAACTGTTGTCTGTAAAAAATTGTAAAATGTATAAGTAACTCACCTCAGATATATGTCTATAAAACTAGTTGGATATTTAATTTTTAATTTCGACTGATTTTGAATTTGTGTAGAGACTTTAAACTTATATAACATTGTCAAAAGTCATCCGATTTTCATGTGAAATGATTTTTCAATCATATTTTAGTCTCTTTCTCGTTACTGCATTAAAGATTTATACATTTTTAAGTAATTTTGTGAGTTTTTCCAATATTTGTCCATACATATGCATCCCCTTAAGCTACGACCTATCATAGTACCATAAAAACTCAACTGATTTCTATGGACACTACAATATTGTTCATAATTTGATTATCAAGTATCTTAATTCGATCAAATTTGATCAGTTTAAACCCAATATTTATGCTATATACTAGTCAAATACCTTTCAGAGCTAAGTTTCAAGCTCCTCATTAGTATTTTACTAAAGTTACGTGCATTGTTATCATTTGAGCCCCACGGTGATCGGGTATTGAATGAAATTTGTTTCAGTTTCTTTCACTTTAACAACGTATTTTGTTATGACATGTTTGCAGCATGTTTGTGCATGCTCATAACGTGTCTATACAAAGCAGACGAACAGATAGGAACACAAACGACACCAACAACAACAAAAACACATGTTGGACAGAATCCTTTTGTTGAGACAAGGAACAAAGAACAATGGAGCTGACAAGAGTCCTCTTTTCTATGGTTACTCTTAGTTCGGTTCGGCTTGGTTCGGTTTCTTTGGCTTTTCTGCTGCCAATCAAGACTTTGGCATCAAAATTTGCTGTCATTCATTTTAAAGTAATCTGTTTAGAGCACTCAGGTGTGCAGTCACTTAAGGTCATACACTTGAAATTTGATGTCATGTCAGAAACTAATTTAAGTCATATTCTATTCATTTGCATTGCAGATTCGGCTCTGGCAGCAGTCAAGCATCACAGAACAGCGGAGACATCTGTCGAATTTGTCACTGTGAAAGTGATCCACAGAATCCACTGCTGACACCCTGTTACTGCTCGGGTAGTCTCAAGTATGTCCATCAGGCATGTCTCCAACAATGGCTAACAGCATCGGCTACCAATTCCTGTGAATTGTGCAAATTCCCTTTCATAATGCACACCAAAATCAAGCCATTCAATGAGGTAAGTCCCTAAAATACTAGAATATTATTCAATTACTAATTGATTTCTTTACATTTCATTCCATTTGTGCTTGGCATTGTTTGGGCTCCTTCTCTAACTCGATCGATTTGCAGTGGCGCAGCCTTGACATCTCCAGCATTGAGCGACGTCGTCTCTGTTGTACCGTTTTGTTCCACTGTGCAGCCGCACTGTGCGTCATCTGGTCACTGTGTGTGCTCATCGAACGTGCAGCGGATGATGTGAAACGTGGCCTGATTGGTTTGTATATACAATGATTCCTCCCTACTCCTCCTACTTCGTTGATGACTCATTTAATTTAACATTTCACTCCCCACTTCCACAGATTGGCCATTCTGGACAAAGCTAGCCGTTGTCACCGTTGGACTCACTGGCGGCATTGTCTTCATGTACATTCAGTGCAAGGCCTATTTACATCTCTGCCATCGCTGGAAGGCACGCAACAGGCGAGTAGTCCTAAACCAAGCATAAGAGTGATGAGAGAATGCTGTAGAGCAGGAATAGGAGGCTATAACTACAAACTGTTACCTAACAGTACTTGAAGAAGGAATAGTTTAATGAATACTAAGCTTAATCAACTAATTAAATGAGAGATTAGGAAAGCTAGACAGCTTTTGGAGCTAGGTAACTACATTAGTTCTTAGGCAAGTCTGTAGAGTTCGATACCAAACTACTCTGTCATTAAAGTACTAAGATATTATATATGTTTTGAGTTTAAAACTTTATAAACTGATCGATTTGTTGTTTAAAAATAGGATTTACATAAAAATCAGTAATTCAAGCTGTTAGTTTATGAGCTGCTTTAGTAGTTTATGATCTGCTTTAGTCAGACGAAACTCATTATTATTATCTACATTGAATAATCACACATTTTGGTAATGAATTACTTATTAGTTTAATGATTTATCCCAACGATAGTCTTGAATTTGTTATTCCAAATGAAAGTTTATAGTCTGCTATCTTTGAGCTACGCTAGAATTCATTATTATCATAGTATTTATTAAATTATCAGTAATTAGTAAGATCATCTCCTTTCCTTAACTAAAAACTCAACAGACAACTTAATTATCCTTCCACTTGCTCCTTATACACTTCATGAGTTGCGCAAACATTTGTTCATGCAATGCTGTTTGGTGCAATAACGATTTCCATTGCCACCACAGCCAAAGTATTCCATTTGCAGACAAGCATTATGTTTTGGATGATAATACCACATATCTTTCATGGCACGCTTTAGGCACCAACGTAGTCGGTGGTGTCCATGATCCACGCGCTCCTCACACACCTGTTGAACAACTGTTAAGGGGATTAGGTCTATCCTTTAAAGTTTAATTGGATTTATCTTACCTGGTTCGCCAGGACACCTTTGGCCTATGCCCCAAGCCAGCGTTTGGGCCACAAAGAGTGCAAAGAAAGCCAAGAACGAGCAGAATTTCATTTTGAGACTGTTTGGAAAACTGAAAATTAGCAAGTTTATATAGAAAACTTGTAGAAATTGTTGAGTTAATGGCTTAAAGGTGTTTTGTAAACGGAAACAGCTGTGTAACCGGAGTGGAGTAATTCTAATGAAACGTTGTCTTAATTTAGATCTGGGAATTTAATATCACGTTGGCTATACCCACTTAATAATACCAATCTCCCTTGCAGAATCCTACTCATTCAAAACGCACCAGAGAAGATACATCCCCTCGCACCGCCCTCCCCAGTGGCGGCTCATCATCGGTTCAGCGAGGGACACAGTTCGTTGGGACATGGCGCTGTGAGTGGCACCGTTGAGATCAATGCCACTGGAGGAGGCTGCGGAGGAGCTGGTCACGCTGTGCACGACTCCAGCTGTGGTGCCTTGGACAATGGCTCGTCGGCGGGTATGCATCACCATCAGCATCAGCAGCAACAACAGATGCAGCTCCAGCTACAGCAACGTCTCATCAACGCCTCACCGCATCATATGCTGCAACTGGATGTAGTACCACACCACAGCAGCAGCAGTGCGGGCACACAGACAGAGGATGCACTGGCTCAGCGACAGCAGCAACAGCAGCTGCTTGGGTGCCAACAGCTAGGAGGTCAGCAGTTGGGTCAAGTGGCGGTGGCAGCCAACATTGAATGCTCACAGTCACAGCACAATTATGATAGGGATTGGGCGCTGGACGATGGCTTGTCGCAGATCTCCTCGTTTCGACCCTGTCCGCAGGGCTCAGGCAGCATGACACCGTTCCATGACTCCATACACAATGTGCTCGAGCACTCGGAGAGCTCCAGTCGCGGCTCAGCTGCGGACTTGTGCGCCGGTTCACGGCAGGATCTCAGCGCCAGCGGCATCTCCACAGACACGGGTCGAGAGCATGCCATGCAGCTAAGCAGCTTCAGTGGTCAGTAGTTGGCTCTAAGCCTTTTCTTAAGCACTCCTCCAATAACCCTTTCCATCCTATTCCAGCAGGCAGCGGTGAGCATAAGGCACCTTCGATTAGCTCCGGTGTCTCGCATGCGGTGGCCAATGGCTTGGGCGGATTTGTTTATAAACCGCATCAATCCAAACGCTATTCGAACTCGTCCATCTTTCTGGAGAATCGTGATATACTTAATGACTCGCCTTTGTGTGTGGGCGTGGCCACACCACTAACCTATGACTACAGCACACCACCAAAGATCGACTATCGTCACTCGAGCATTCTGGGCGCCGATGAGCAAATCGGATTGGACTGTCGTTTGGCTAGAGATGCAGATATGCGTCGTTATTCGGATACGAAACTGGAATTGGAACAGGAGGCAATGCTTAATGCAGCCTGTGGTGACACTGTGCTGGACATTGAACTTCCGTCGTCGCCATTATCGCCGCCAGCTGCCTATGCCAGTCATCATATCCATCATCATCATCATAATCAGCATCCCCATCCGCAGCTGGCACTGCGTCGTTCCTTCGACAAGGGCGTGGATGAATCGACTGTATGTGGTGCTGCTGGTGGCAACAAGAGCTCCTCCAATTGTACCACAGTTGATCCACAAATGGATCGATCACGTTTGTTCTTCAAATCGTTGCCAAATCTCAGCAGCAGCTGCGAAAGTCTCATCAAAAAGTGATTAATCACTGGTCCAACAGCTGGTTAAGGCTTTAGATCCCAGATCCCCAGATAACCAGTACCAGTACCAGTTCCAGCTCCAAGAAAGAGAGAGAAATGCACATTTTCCAAACTTATTTTATTCAAAACTGTATTCCCCCATTTTTCATGTATATTCATTAGTTTATTTTTTAACATGTTTCGATGTTTTTTAACAAAAGCCCATAAACAATTTTGAGACTGCAAACAAACATAA
This sequence comes from Drosophila cardini, assembly GCA_018903735.1. Taxonomy (NCBI): domain Eukaryota; kingdom Metazoa; phylum Arthropoda; class Insecta; order Diptera; family Drosophilidae; genus Drosophila; species Drosophila cardini. The sequence goes on along the minus strand of JAEIGM010000007.1, from coordinate 5,627,849 downwards.
ACATTAACATAAACATAAACAAGAAATAATAATAATAATAATTCTAGAAGAAACAAAATATGATTTCATTTGATTAAAAAAGTTATTTAAAATCAAGCTGAACAAACTTAAAACTTAATAAAAACAAAATATTTAAAAAACAAATATGTATATAAACATATATAAAGATTTGCTGCTGGATTAATCCTAATCCTAATTGTCCCCTTCCAACCCGCTGCCCAGGCCAAAATCCGTTTATAAGTAGCTCCAAAAATACTGATTACTACAACTATTATTATTATTATTATTATAATTAATCTATTATCATATACTTAATATGCAGAAGACGTGTACTTTGATGAAATTTTGTGTTTTGTTTCTTAACTTCTAAGTCAAATGAAATTTTAAAAAATTGATCTGTGATTAAGCGTCATTGAATATATACACATAAATACAACTTAAAATAATAATTAAATAAATAATATTGCTAAATATAACAGGCAGCAGCAGTAAAAACCACAACAAAAACGAATATCAATGCAAAAAAAAAAAATAATAAAAGAAAATTTTAAATTAAAGCATTTTTCGGATGATTAAAGTGCAAAGTAGATGAGAAAGCTGCTTCGCGAAGCTCTCTGAAAAGCTCTCTCGCGAAGCTCTTTTTCGCGTGCAGCTTGAACGGCTCTCTGTGTGTGTAAATTCTCAGCTTTGCGGAAATTGAAAGCCGATTTAGTTATAGAATTAGCATAAAATTATATACAGTGCATAATACTTATGATCGCGACAAGTTACCGAGCAAACAAACTAAATTTTTTATTATGTATTAAACAAATATTTAAATAAATATGTGCAAAAAAACAACCAACTATATAAAAACTATTCCAAAGATAATCAATCGACTTTATTTGTCTTTACAAATTAATTTTAGTCTTTCCCTTTGAAATGATAAGACACAGTTCCACTGGATTGGGTTAGCCTCTAATACCGACTAACGATGTGCCTCCCACGATGTTGGTTTTACAACTGAACAAATGGTCGTAGCAGCAACTGCTCCGCGACTAAAAATCAAGAGAAATTTGGTGTCGCAAAAAAAAGTGGCAGAGCAAAAAACATCGCAAGCGTATGTGAATGTGAAAGAGAGAATGCCAGACGTCTCTTTCGATGTTTGACTGTAAGAGAACTTTTTTAGAGCATTTTTTCCTTAGCAAATGAAAAACAAAAATAAAAAAGAGCTCTTCGCTGCTTTTGCAAGTAAATTGGCTTTGAACTAAGCCGTGGACAATTAATTTAATGCACATTTATTTTAGTCATTTAAATAAGAACAGAAAAATATTTAATTGTATTTCTTTTATTGACACTGGTTTCTTTTAAATAGTACACAATTATCATTAGAGGCTGTTTTAAAATACCTTATAGCTAAAATACGAAGAATATTATTTAAATGCAATGTGTTGAGCGATGTGTGTGTTTGAGTGTGTTTTAGCCTTAAACTCTCCGACTCTCTTAGCGTTGCACTCAGCTTGCTACAGCAACGCCATCTTTAACTTCTCTCTTGCTTTGTTTTATTTGCCGGTTTCCATCTTCTCGCCAGCTCCATTTTCGCTCTTACCCTTGCCGTCGCCAGCACCTTCTGGCGCCTTGACACTTAAGTGAGCAGGACCCGTTTGTTGAATCTGCACAATGCGCTCCTGTTTGGCTTGCTCCTTGTTTGGTGGCGGCGGTGCCTTCAGGGTAAGTACTCCATCGGACGAAACGGTTGAGACCACTTGGTCGCCATCGTAGTCCTTGGGCAAGGTATATTTGCGTACAAAATGGCGTTGAATCATACCGTGACCATCCTCGCGCTCCTCATGCTTGCCCTCCACAATGATCGTCTTGTCCACCACCTTAACAGTCAGCTCGCTTGGCTTGAACTGAGCCACATCCATGCACACCTGGAATCCATCTTTGCCAATGACGGGCAACAAAGCGTTCTGCCCAGCGGAGCCACGACGACGCGACGCTGGCACAAGTTGATGGTGACTGCGCTCATATGGCATGTAATGAGGACGGCGACGATGCAAGTGATGTGGCATCACCAGACGTGGACGGTGGAAGAGCTCGTGAGCATGCACTCCAAAGCCAAAGTCATCGTCCAGAAAATGGTCCCAATCATTGTAGGCGCTATCAAGATCGCGTGCCAAACTCAACAATGGTACAATCGACATTTTTTTTTTAGCTTTAACTTGTATGTAATATTATTTTATTTAAGTTTAAATTTGTTTTTTGCTTTTTTTACTTCTGCACAGCAGATGTTCTCTTAACGACAGTTCAAATACAATTGTGCTAGAGCGGTCGACGTCGCTACCTTTTATACCGACGCTTAAGCGGCAAACACACAACAACAAATTGACAGCTTGTTGCTTTTGTGCTCTTGAATATTCTCGCTCTTTCTGCCGCTGTCATGAGTTTGAGTGTGTGAGTGCGTGCGTGTGTGTTAAGGGTTAGCCGGCAAAACTTTTTGTTTGATTACTCTCACCATCTCACTCACGCACGCAGAAAGTTCTTGCAATTTCTGGAAGTTTGTGCGTGTAATCAGCAAGTATATACATATACGTTTGTATCAACAATTTAAAACGTGAGGTAAACCGTTTATTTAAATTTAAAATTATATCACCTTTTTGACTCTGTAATTATTTTAAATGTTAAAGCATTACATATAGTGAGTATAAAGAGAAAATCGCAGCTACTGAGAGAGCGACGTTAATGATTTGCAAGTGCATTGAACTCATGCTATCTCTGTTTGTCGTGTGGGTTTCTTATTTTTCTTTTGTGTCATTCTTTATTTAATGCAAGAGTGCAGAAGTGTGTGTGTGCTGGATGTCTGCATCAGTGTTGCCAGAATTTGGGAAGCACCATAAGCTAGATTGAAGACAAAAATAAGCTAGAATAAGCTAAAAATTAAAAAATAAAGCTTAAAAAATAAGCTAGTCAAGCTAGCTATGGACTCGAATGATGAAGCTGATGGAATCATCTCAGTATTGTAATATAGTCGAAAATGAAATGATTCCATCAGCTTCATCATTCGAGTCTATATATTTGGCGGATGTTTTTATTAGTGCCAATTATTTGTTGGGAGAGGCTTTGCACGCTTTAAACTGTTCGACACAATGTTGGGACAAATGGTCAATAGGTGCTATGGCCGAGTGTTTCGCAAAGTACAAACAAAGTACAGTCTCCTACTCCTCTGTTTTGGTGATCTTTCTAAAAAAAAGTATTTTGTTAGATTGTGCCACACTTGTAATGGACGCAATATGTTTTTTGGTATTGGCATGCTGCCGCAATTCGTACAACTTGGCACAAATCAATGCCTTGCAAAATCAGGAGTACGCTTAAATTCGTCGCGGGAAATTTTGCTTCTGAGAACCTTTCGGCATTTTTCTCAGTTCAAAAACGAATTTTATAAGCGAGAAATGACCAAAATACAAATAAAAAATATGATTGTAGTCCTAGTTATCGATTGATATGGCCAAAACTTACAATACAATCAAAAAACAATATTTATTTTGTTCTAAATTTTTTTAAAGCTGAAAAAAGCTAAATGAAATTTGAAATAAGCTAGATTTCAAGCTATAAGCATTTTGCTTATTTTGCAAGCTATTTGATTTTAAAATAAGCTAAATCTAGCTTAAAATAAGCTAATATGGCAACACTGGTCTGCATGTGTGTAAATGCGAATGTAGTTTTGTGTACATAAGATAACTTTACCAGCGGCTGAGAGAAAGAAACATACACATCTCCAAATCAGTGATGCCAGAAGCAAATTGTAACCAAAAAAGGCTACAATTAAGGCTATTTTTCTAGTTTTCTAGCTATTTGATTTAAAATAAGCTAAATAAAGCTTTTAATAGGCCAATATGAAAACAATGCAATCCATTTCCCTAGGCCAAAGTGCTTCAAAAAAGTATTGAGCCTCTTATGATATTGCAGAACTTTATGATATAAAATGAACAACTCATGGAATATATTGGATAATTTTTATATTTATTGTTATTTTATAATTCAATAAATTAGAATGAAGTTACAAATATATTTTGTGTAACATAATTTTGTGATGTAGTATTTTAATACTAATGGAACTCATAGGTATTTTGTAGGTTAAGTTTATAAAACAGATGTTGACTTTGATATTTCTAGAGACTATATTTGGAATTGGAGATCATGTGGGACTCTTGAGTTTACTTGTCCTTGCCGGGTTCCCCCTTGCCCTCCTCCACCTGCTCCTTTTCGTTCTGCTTCACATTGAGGTGGGCAGGTCCAACCTGCTGGATCTGTACCACACGCTCCTTAGACTTATCCTCGATGGCAGCTGGCTTCGGCACGTTCACAGTAAGAACTCCGTCCGAAGAGAGAGTGGAGGCCACTTTATCGGCCTCGTAACCCTCGGGAAGCTTATAGCGACGCACAAAGTGACGAGTGATGAAACCGTGATCGTCTTCGCGCTCCTCATGCTTTCCCTCGACCACAATGGAGTTGTCCACAACCTTGACGTTGAGCTCACTGGGCTTGAACTGGGCTACATCCATGCAGACCTGGAAACCATCCTTGCCCACCTTGGAAACTGGACCATTGTTGACACATCCCAATTGCTTCTCTAGGTGTTGTAGTTGCTCCTCCAATGGATGAACCGACATGGCCAAGTAAGGATGGCGATTCTGACGACGTGGCCAATAGCAAGGAGCATCATAGTAGGGAGCCATCGAGAGGCGGTTCAAATCTTCAGCCAAGCTGATGAGCAGTGGTAGGTTGGCCATCTTATTTGCTTTACTTTTTTGAATACCTCTTAATAAACGAAGAATGATTTTTTATAGGATTTGTGCTTTGGTCCTTTGATAACGAACTGCTTTTAAGCGGTTTGTTCAACGATTTGTTCAACGATTTTCCTTTAAGCGATTTATTAAGCGATTTTCTTTTTAGCGATTGATTTAACGATTTGTTTAGAGTTTTGTTTAAAGATTTTTTTTAGCGTTTTGTTGAACGATTTGCCTTGCGACTTGTTTATGCTTTGACTTTTTGAATCAAACTGATGCCGGCAAGAGAAAACGCTCGGCTATTTATAGCAGCCAGCGCTGGTGGTGGTGACTTTGCTGTGTGGTGAGTTATCGATAACGAAACTTCTAGCTCTTCTCTGACTGTGGCTGCGAATGAAGTTGAATATTTTCGCCAATGTTCTGGAAATCTCTCGAAAACTCAAGTATATATAACTGCTGTATATAAGAGTATATTTTATGTATTTCATTATTTAATACGCAAAAATTTCTATCAATAAAAGTGAGAGTGCTACAATTAACAGAGGCGACGGTTACCCGCTGTGAGTGTGATAAGAATAGATAAACTTAATGAAACTGTGAGAATTTTCTATAAGCTTCTTGAAGGGTAAGAGAACATTTCGTGGTAAATTATAAACTAAGAAATAAATAATGTATAATGTAATTAATTTATTTACTTAGCTCATCTGTCAAAGTCTAGCGAAGCCATTTAAAATAAGAAATATGTATGTAATCGATGATTAAGACTTAACAAATTTATTTACTTGACTCATTTTGTGGGAGCCTTTTGAAGCTAATAAAAGGATATTTCTAGAAATGAGTAGAATACTTAATAAATTATATTCACCCTGAACAATGGTACAATATTTCAATAGGTCAATTAAGATTTTTACAACAATTGACATTGACTAGGCTAAAGTTGCTATTTACATATATACAAAAGTTATGCTTAACATTATTTCGTAAAAAGGTTTGTACATAGAAATGTGTGTAGGTACATATATATGTATGTATGCATGTAACTACACTCTCACCTATGCCAGTATATGAATACATTAACACACAACTTCGCTGCACTTCGTGTTTCGTAATTCCCCTACCCCTCAACCTTCTCTTCACTCTTGACATACTCGTGCAAAAGTCTCCAAACAATTGTCTGACTCTCGTCTGGACTCTGTCTGTGTGCAGTGCTCATGTACTATGGTGCATTCACCCAAGAAAATAGTTAAAATTTGCAGCACATCAGAAACTTCACAAACATTATTGCAACATGATAAAATACGAGCAAATGCTCCATAGTTTCTTGTAACGAAGCTTATGCAGCACACATATGCGTGTGTATGTGTACATGTGTGCGTTTACTGTCAGCGCCTCACCCACAGCTGCTGCTTTTGCTGCACACAGTTGCAGTTCGTAATACACTGCAAAGCCATCAAGGGGCACTGCGCATGTTTGTTGCCTGCCCGACTGCTGGATGTTGTCCCCTTTCCCTTTACTGTGTAGTGTTGTTATCATGAGCGCATTGTCGCTGTTGCCGGTCGGGCTTCCAGACCACAAATACAGTTGCAAGCTCACACATAGCCACACACGCACAGTGCTGGAGAGACGTTGTCGCAGCAAACCAGCTGTTGTTGTAGTTGCTACAATCGTGCCGGTTCGGCAAACGGGTGTCGCGTCGCGCCGGTACGAGACGCTTTTTTTTCTTTATTTTTCGTTTCTCGTGGTCTCTCAGCTGTTTAGCTGTTTGCCGGCTGAGCGCTGGGAATTCAGCTGCAACATGGCCACTTTACATACACGTATGTACATTTGTATGTACATTTTGAGTATGTGTCTGGGCAAACCATGCCCAGGCAAAGGCGTAGGTCGAGAGGCTGTAGCCGGTTTTTAATGTTTGCCGGTTTTCGTCTCATCATCCTCCTCGTCGAAGTCGATGTCGTTGTCGGCATCGTCGGCCTGGAATACTTTCTTTGTTCTCCCAACCGGAAAATTGCCAACTGCACGTTGCAAAAAAAGTAGCTGACAATTATAAAAACACATACATACATACATATATATTTGTATGTAAGGGGATGAGTGTGCGTATATGTGTGCGTAGTTTTGGGATCTAATTTCGAAAGGGGTTCGTCGCCAAGATTCTTTCTATTGATTTTGTGCCAAAAACTGTGCAAATAAACAATGATTGCACATGGGAAACGATGGCCCAGCCTCACTTTGCATAAGCCGACAGCGACAGCGAGCAGCCAGCAGAGAGTTGCGAAGTGCGGTTCGTGCTGCCGCTGCTGCTGAGGACTTCCAGTCCAGACACACGATTTCCATTCAGCGCTGCACAGTCGTTTAAAAGGTTGAACATTCAGCTATAAGGCCTCAAACGCAATCCAGTTAGAAGCCGGAACGGATCGCACAGACGGTAACAGCGCGAGTTTCAAGTGCCCCAAGTGTCCAGTGACAGAGAAAGAGACAGAGACAAAAGATAGAGAACCCAGTGTAAGAAACAGAGAAAGATAATATATCCACACTTCGGTGAAAAAAATAATAAAAAATAAATATAGTGAGATTGTTTAATTAAATCGAAAGCGGATTGGAAAATGTCGTTAATACCCTTTATACTTGATCTGGCCGAGGAGTTGCATGACATGAACTATCGCGGCAGCAGTCTGGGTCTCGGCCTGGGTATGGACATCGACGACGTCGGCATCGGTATGTATCCGTTGGAGCAGCTGGCTGCCGTAACTGCTGCAACACAGTCGCTGTCGCAGTCGCAGTCGCAGTCGTCGTCGCCGTCGCAGTCTCCACAGCAGCAGCAGCACTCCTCGCACAACCCGCAATTGTCGCCCTCAACGACGACTTCGCGTCGGAACACGTCGCGTCTCGCTCACGCTCACTCGCCCCCGGCCTCAGTGCTGTGGGTGCCCATCAAGGGGGGTCAGCATCGGCATCATCCTTATAGCCGTGTGGCCGGTGCCAAGACTGTCTGCTGTAATAAGTCGCTGCTGGAGCTGGAGAAGGAGATGGGCGACAAGGTCAGCTCATCGTTGTCAGCTACTTCGGCTGCCACTACTGCTGCCGCCGCATCGACTTCATCGTTGGGTGTGAACAAATCGGCATCCGCGTATTCGGTGGTGAATCGCAATGGTTTCCAGGTGAGCATGAATGTGAAGCAGTTCGCACCGAACGAGCTCACCGTGAAGACCATTGATAACTGCATCGTAGTCGAGGGTCAGCACGACGAGAAGGAAGATGGTCATGGAGTTATCTCGCGTCACTTTATACGCAAATATATGTTGCCCAAGGGATTCGATCCGGTGGATGTCCATTCGACGCTTTCTTCGGATGGCATACTCACGGTGAAGGCACCTCCTCCGCCGCCACCGGCCGTCAAAGCGGGCGAGGAGCGACCCGTTGAACGCATTGTCGACATACAGCAGCAACAGCCGCAGCAACAGCAAACGCTGTCGCAGTCGCAGTCGACCCAGGTCCCGTTACCAGTGCAGTCGCAGTCTCAGTCGCCATCGCAGTCGCAGTCGAAGGATGCGCAGATGGCAACACCAAAAGCAGCAGCAAGCAACGAAGCCAACGAACAGGCAACCCCAAAAAAAGCTGCAGTCGTCGCTCCCGTCATTGAGCAAAAGAGCGCCGAAGAGCGCAATGGCAACGGCAATGGAGAGACAGCGGCAGCAGTAGACGCCGACGACGACGTTGACGCCAACGCCAATGCCAACGACAAAGACAACAACAACGCAGCTGAAACTGCAGAGGAACCCGAAACTGCAAATGCAAAAACAAAAGAGAGAGAGACTGAGCCCGTTGTGCAAACTTTAAATTCCACTACGATTTCCAATGCCAATTCCAGTGCCAACAATGGCGAACAGAAAAAAGTCATTCCGGAGTCGAAGTCAATGGTTGTGGATACTGCTGAAGATGTTAGTGCCACCTCCTCCACCACCGCCGCCGCTGAGAAAGAGGATTCCACCGATGCCGCCGTTAGCAGCAGCGGTACTCCATCGGCTGAGCCAGAAGAAACAAAACCCGAAGATGCCAATGCCAACGGTAATTCGTCCAACTCAAACTCCAATTCGAATTCCAATTCCACTACTGAGAAAAAGCCCGTTGCGGAAGAGCAGGAAGACATGCCGGCAGCCAAGAAAGCCAAAACGGAAGCTGAGGAGCCGCCGGCAGAGCAGGAGAAAGTTGAGAAGACCACAAAGGGCGCCGAGGAGATCGCTGCCGTAGACGCGGCCATTTTATTGGCCAAGAATCAGGCCACCGAGAACGGTGGATCCGCTGCCAAGTCTGAGGAGCCGGCTCTAGCAACGGCCAAGTGAATGAAGAGACTGAACAATTGACACGCAAAACCAGAACTAAAACATTAAAACACAATTCCAATGGGCAATGCGTTTTATTCTATAAATGTTTTTTGTGTTTTTTTTTTCATAATTCGCAATACAATACGAAATAGGGCCTGCAAAATGACAAGAAGCAAAGAAAATGGAGAAAAGACAGAGAGACATAGAGAAACCTATGATATGAAATTATGATTTCCTAAACAAGTGTGAAACAATTACGACTACAAGTATTCAGTAAACATTAAGCACATTATGTACTTAACAATTAAAGTAAATAAAGAATTCAAAGAGTATGTTTGCGTTTGCTGTTGCCTTTGACTCTCTTTACCATTTACATATGTAGCTCTCCTATACCGGTTAACGCGCTGCACACTCATGCACTGGTAAGTGCGCGATGTTTCTCGTGCCCACTCATACATACATACACTCACACCAATTTCTTTCCCACACAGCTGCACTGCGGCCCTTGGCTCTCTTCGAGTTTGCACATATACTAGCAATTTCTCGATGTTTGTTGCTCTTCTTCACACACTAGAAATGACGCGATGTTTCTAGAAAGCTCAGTTCACCGCCTATAAATACCGCCAGCAGCCGCTGAGCTGTTACAGTTAATCAAACGTATTCGTTGAGTGCAGAACTTCGCAGTGCGAAAAAATTAAAACAAATTTAAGCGGGAAAAATAATTAACAGTTAAATCAAAGAAAATCAAAATGTCGATTTCTCACATGATGTCACTTATGGATGCCCTGCAGGGCCCTCGTACGCCATTCTACGACTTTGGCATGGGAGTGCATCCTCACCAGATGCAGCCCTGGACTGCATCCCCGGCGCTGCTCAGCCCCTGGCAGTGTGCCCACCCCGCCTGTCCCACCTCGCCGGGCAACAAGATGATGGCCAATCGCCACAAGCGCGACATGATGTCCAAACACGCAAATGGTCACGGCGACAACTGGACCATGACTGTGCCACAGGTGGGCAAAGATGGCTTCCAAGTGTGCATGGACGTCACACAGTTCAGCCCTAACGAGCTGAGCGTCAAGGTAGTGGATAACTGCATCTTGGTTGAGGGGAAGCACGAGGAGCGCGAAGATGATCACGGCTACATTTCACGCCATTTTGTGCGTCGCTACAAACTGCCCGAGAACTATGAGGCGGACAGGGTCATGTCATCGCTCTCCTCCGACGGAGTGCTCACAGTGAATGTGCCCAAGCCACAGCCCATGCAGGACAAGTCCAAGGCGCGTGTGGTGCAGATCCAGCAGACGGGTCCAGCTCACCTCAATGTCAAGCAGAATGCCAAGGAGCAGCTGGAGGAGAAGCCCACCACCAATGGACCCACTAATGCCAAGTAGTGGAACCATTTCCATTTCGATCTCTATTCCATATCCATTTTCAAAGACTGCATATTTAAATAAATTTATATAAATTATCAAATTTATCCAAGTGATTTACTTGTTTCCATCCCTGGAACTGTCTATGTGAAAAGTTCTTGATTTTCCACTTTTTTTTTCCTATAAATTTTTATTGCGCATTTGATTTTAATGTTTTATTTCTACATTTGCATATTTAAATCTAATTGAATTTTGCTCGCTGAACAAAAATAGTTTCACCTTGAATGCGCCACTTTCCCGGGTTAACTGGTGGGCAGGTGGACGGTGGAGGAAGAGGGGAACTCTTCGAACTATTTCCAGGGCAACGCGAGTTTTCCGGTCTCGTGCACGCGCACCAAACGCTCGCCGGGCGTATAGTACTTGGCGGGTGGCGGAGGAGGCGCCTTAATGGTCAATATGCCATCGGAGGATATGTCCGAGATGACCTCGTTGGCATTGTAGCCACGTGGTAGCAGATACTTGCGTACAAAGTGACGCTCCACATAGCCATTGGCGCCCTCATTGCGCTTGTCGTGATTACCCTCGACCATGATGTAGTCATCATTGGTCTTAACCACAATCTCATGTGGTCGATATTGACGCACATCGATGTCAATGCGGAATCCCTTCTCATCCACATGCACACGTTCTCCCGTATAGTAGTTGTCCCATCTCATGGGATAGGACCATTCGTAGGGCGTGGACTGTATGAGCTGATTCCGCACACGACGTGTCACCAGCTCATCCAAGGGACGCAAGTAGTCGCGACTGGGTGAGTGTCTACCTAGGTAATCCCGACTGGGAGTGGGCCACCAGATGCGCGGATCGTCCCACAGATACGGATACAGTTGGAAGTCATAGGGCGGCTGGTACAACGGACGCGAACGGTCCAATTCACGGGAAAGATCACGATATGTGGTGGGCACCAGAGACATTTCGCGTCCAATTTGCTTATAAAATTTGTCAACGGCGCCGCAAGAGCTTTTATAGTCAGCCCGCTAGCGAAGACGGCCTCGGATCGAGTCGGATGCGGATGGGGATGGGCATGGACGTGGGATGATTCATACGCCCGATGCGCGAAGGCCGAGAAACAACAAGCTGTGAGTGCCAAAATATAGCAGCCGAGTCAAGTGGACGTCATCAGGGAAAGTGGCAAGCAAAGGAGGGAGGAGGAGGAGGAGGAAGGTGGAAAGCGGTGGGCAGTAGAGGAACGGGCAGAGGAGGAGGAGGAGGAGCAAGTGCAAGTGCAAATGGCATCTGCCGAACGATCGTGAATTGCATTTGTTTAAATCTGAAATTTATTTGTTGCTATTTTACATACTTAAATTTTTGTGGCTACTACTAGAAATTATAACTAACTAAATGTCCGAAAGGAGGGATAAGGGAATTCTACGGTTCTACTACTTCTCAGGCTTCTTTTCCGTGGGCTTGGACTCCGTCTGGTGTATGGGTACACGACGCTCCTTGAGCGTCTCCTCGATCTCCGGGGGATTGGGCACACTGATGGTCAGTATGCCGTCGCTGCTCAGTGTGGAGGTGACCTTGTCGGAGTCATAGCTCTCGGGCAGCACAAAGCGTCGCAGAAATTGGCGGGAACTGTAACCGCCGAGTTCATCTTGGAGCTGCTCGGATTTACCCTCGATGATGACGCTGTTATCCACCGTTCTGACCGACAGCTCATCGGGACTGTAAACACTGACGTCCAGAGACACCTGGTAGCCATCTTTGCTCACTGTAGCTGCCGGTGCAAACTCCTGCTCCTGCCAGCGTGCGATCTGCTTCCAGTTGCGCGGCACAGCAATGCCAGACCACAGCCATGGCTCGTAGAAGACGGACTGGAAAACGGGTGAGACTCTGGAAACTCTTGCCATCTCCTCGGCCATACGCAGAAACATCGGTAACGAACGCATATTTTTTTTAAGGTTTTTTAAAAATTCCCTTTTTAATTAATTTATATTTTTTGTTCTCTGGGCTTTTTTTTAAGCTCAACAACGGGAGCTCCGTTTGCTTCGATCAACGACGACGAACTGTGAGAGGAGAGAAAACTGCCTGCTACTATTTATACGGCGTGCTCTACATATCGAGAACTTTCAGGCACTCTCTCGACTAAACAGGTGATGCAATTTGTATGGCAGTAATGTGAAATTTTATTTATATCAAGTATCTAACTTAGATTAACTCTGCTATGTTTTAGTAATTCGATTTTCGATTTGTTCTAGCAATCGAAATTTCGATTACTCTTCGCTGCGGCAAATTGATGAAGTTGTAAAAGCTTGCGGTAGGTCAGTAAAACGAGAAGAGAGCAGAGCAGCGAATAAAGAGAGGCCGGTGCGAGAGAACGTGTGTGTGTGTGCTTAACATGCTGTTTAATAACAGAACGGTGTTAACAGTGTTCTGTAGTGTTAGCATGCTACAAAAGAGATAGTAATGTTTGCATAACTGTAATTACATGATTACGCTTCATATGAACTAAGCACTTTTATAATTAATTTCTACAGCAAACAGCAGGTGTTAAATATATTAAAAAAGGCATACAAACTTTTAGTTAATTAAATGAACTAAATTTACCCATACCCCAAGATAAATTAATAGAGCTTTGTATAATTTAAATATCCAATGTAATCCAAAACCAGCAATTTAGTCAACTAAGTGAAAAGCTAAAGAAAATACATATAAAGTTTTAAATTAACATTTGGTATAGTGGTATAAGCCAAAAATGGTAGTGAAATTAAGTGCTTTCTGCTCAAATCTACTGTGGCAGACCCTCCTTCTCGGCCCATTCCAGCCAGGAGCCACTGTACACACGAGTGCTGCAGAAGAAAGTTTAAAGGTAAGAAGAGCACAGCAATATTAACAGTAGACCACGCACTTGGTAAACCCAGCGTTCTTGGCTATTCCATCCGCCTCCTGAGCGCGTCTTCCCGAGCGACAGGTGAAAATGATGTCTGCATCGTTTGCCGGCTTATCGCGTCCATATTTTTCCTTGAAATCATCCGAGTCCGACTTTAAAGCATTCTCCAAATCGGGCACTGAAAATATTACCAATTCTATTAAAACCAGGTATTCCATAAAATACATATACCCCTTTTCGGGGATACCAACAGGGTATGTTAATGCTGGCTGGAATGCTTCCAGTTGCCGCTAGCTCCTCAGGATTGCGTACGTCGATCAAGTAAATCTCTGGATGATTGGGTACATCTTTAACCTGCTCATAGGTGGCCATTGTAGTGGTTATGACGTCAGTAAATGAGAAACCGAAAATTAAATAAGAAAATAACAAAACTGTGCTTTCACTTGACACGACGACTGATCACTGACTTTATTATTTACGCCAACAGCGGCATTTATTATAGACGAGATTTCTTAGCGACCGCTAAGTCGACGTCGACGTCAGCGTCAAAGTCGACGTCTCTGCCGGTTTATCAACGAAAAAATACTACAACAAAAGAAACCGCAACTGTATTTGAGATTAAGAATCGCGATACAACACACTGTAGCTTTTGTGGCCTGTTGCTTTTGTTGTTGTTGTTGTTGTTGTTGTTGTCGTTGTTGTTGTCGCTTGTCGCTTTGTGGTAAAACTCTGTCGGCGCTAATTGGCGACGACGACGGCGGGCGCCAGCGATTTATCGAATTTCAGCTTAGAATTCGCAAAGATTTCAATGTGATTGTGTACTGTTTGCTATTGAACGTCTTCCAGACACCAACCGATAATGTTTATTATTATATTTTTTAAAACGTATCGAATTCGATTTTGAGCGCGCTAATGTCTGCGGTTTTAGTTCTAACTGGCTCCAAAAGCTTTTCGTTTAACCTCCACCTCTAACTTCGAAAAAACGTTTTTCTCATGGTGAGATTAATGACAAGGTGACGTATTTATTCTTTTACACTTCCTTAATAAATTGACCACAATGATAGAGAGTTAAAGAGTGAGTGAGAGATCTATAGCGCCAAACTCCTTCCTCCTCCCCCTATGTCAGTAGCTGCGTTTGTAATGCGACCCTGTTTTTTTTCGACCTCCACTTCCAACTTCGCGAAACTTTTGCATTTGCTCCAGAAAGTTCCCATTTGTCGCTCCAGAAAAAGCTTTGCGGAGAGGAGCTTTTTCCAGAGCAGACTATAAAAGACAGTCATGACAGCAGCAACTCCACATTTGCGTCGCGAGTTTCGATATAAACTGTTCTTGAAAAAGTTGCAACTTCTTCCCCGCGGATTAACCAACCCTCTCTCCTAAGGAAAAATCAGGTCGCAGATTGGTTCAGTGAACTTCCACCAGATACAGATTTGGAAGAAAAATGCCAGATATTCCATTTGTGCTGAACTTGGACTCACCGGACTCCATTTACTATGGCCACGATATGTTTCCCAATCGCCTATATCGCAGGCAACATGCTCGACAGCCAGAAGCACTGGATCTGCACACGCTGGGATTAATTGCTCGCATGGGTGCTCATGCTCATCATCTGGTGGCTAGGAAACACAAAGATGAGCTGGGTAGCCATGGCGCCGGGAAGGATAAGTACGGCAACTTTGAGGTTAAACTGGATGTGGGACTCTTCGAGCCTGGCGAGCTGAGCGTTAAGCTGGTCAACAATTTCATTGTCATCGAGGGCAAGCACGAGGAGCGAGAAGACGAGCATGGACATGTCTCTCGCCACTTCGTGCGCCGCTATCCCTTACCCAAGGAGTACAACGCCGATGCCATTGAATCCAAATTGACTGATGAAGGCGTTCTATCCATTTCGGTTCCTCCGTTAGTTCCTCCAGAGGATATCAAGGAGCGCATTATACCTATTAAGCATGTGGGTGCATCCGACTTGTTTGTGCAGCCCAAAAACAACGGCAACAAGGAGCACGCTGACGGGGAAGCCAAGTAACTGACTTAAAATAATGGAAGTCGTGTCAGCAGCAGCAGAAAAGTGATTTATTAAGACTTTCAGTGTAAACGCACCCGAAACAGGAACCAAAATTTTGCACGCCATATTCCATTAATTCATGTTATTTATTCAAGTATGAATGCATTCAACTTCATTATTTAAATTATTCAAATTAGTCTATTTACAAATTACCTACTTATTAATCAGTATTAAATGTATTTAAGTGTCATAAATTCCGGCATTTTTATTAACACAAATCCTGGAACACAAATTCGATATTAAAGTACCGCATAAACTTTGTTATCGATAGGCTTTATAAGCTCGTGCCTAACTTATCGACATATCGGCCAACTCTTTGAGTGCCGTCAGTGTTTGGCGAAGTTGGGGAATTACTGTGATTAAAGGAGTGAAGAGCTTTGCTACAACCAAGATAGTTCTGTCAAGTTTTGCTTAGAAATAACTTAAATCGTATGTTTATTGACTTATGGAGTCCCCATATTGGTTTGTGATATCTATCGTGAAGTGACAACTATCGTTCACTGTCACCTCTAATTTGTAACCTTAAAAGATGTTTTGTTTACTTTTGCGCCAGTCGCGTAATTCCTATCAATTAATTTCCAAGCAAGTTTCCAAATTACCGGTTAACACTCTCACCAAGGGACTGCACGCCACGAATTGTAAGTGTGCCGCTTAATCCCTAACTAGAGATGTCATTTGGAAATAATTGAGCTACATTATGAAATTCCGTTCTGTTTGTGGTTTTGCTTTCAGTATTACGGCATGGAGAATACGAATGGCAAGATCCCAAATCTCCTGATGAAATGTGAGTAGCAACACTACTTAAATAAATTATATGTAAAATTAATTAATATTCTACGATAGCGTTAACATAACGTACATAGACAAGGACGGAAAACGTACCACGGTACAGGGCAAAGTGGGCGACAATGTGTTGTACTTGGCGCACAGACATGGCATTGAGATGGAGGGTGCCTGTGAGGCGTCATTAGCATGCACCACCTGTCATGTCTATGTGCTGGACAAGTATCTCGAAAAGCTAAGCGAGGCGGATGAGAAGGAGGACGACCTGCTGGACATGGCGCCCTTTCTGCGTGAGAATTCCCGCCTCGGATGCCAAATTGTGCTGGACAAAAGCATGGAGGGCATGGAACTGGAGTTGCCCAAGGCAACTCGCAACTTCTACGTGGACGGGCATAAGCCAAAGCCGCACTAAGTGTTACTATAATAGTTATTGTTTAAAAAATTGGTTTAAATAAAAGAATTGTGTTTTAATACGTTTTGTGTTCCCAACATTTATATTCTTAGATGTATGTTTGTGTATTTATTTAAACAATGCTTTCGTTTAATGTTTCATCTGGCGTAAAAGAATTAAACTAAAGAGAATTTGTTAAGTTGAGCCTATATATTATTACATTTTCTAGTCGATGATTTACATTGAGTGAAAGCAGTACAAAAACAAAGAACATTTTCAGTTGGGGATGTTGGCGGTTGGAGGGAAAGTGGGGAAAAGATGTGGAAAATCATAAATGGTATGAAAAACAATATTATTAAGAATTATGTTACAATTAAAAGAAGAATATATGTGGTATGTGTAAAAATATCTAATTGTTTTATAGTGATAAACTACAAACTCATTAAAACACATCAAAAACAACAGAATGAATTGTGCCCATGTTTTTGGATGCTCGTTTTTTTGGGGAGGATTCAATGTGCGTGCGCGTTCAGTTGGAGGAGGGACTGCTGGATCCAGAACGGGAACGGACACTGGCACGATCCTGTTCGCTGCGCTCCTCGTCACGATCGCGACTCTTCTCATCCTTGTCCAGATCACGCTCTGGCTCACGTTCCCGTTCCCTCTCCCGCTTAACTTGCTTTTCGGCCGCTGGAGCGATGATCTCTTCTTTGGGCGATAGATTCTCACGTTTAGCCGCCTCCTTATCGGCCTTGCTCATGACGCTCTTTTTGTTGGTGCTCTTCTTCATTACGGCCAGGTCTTTAAGCAGGCTAGAGACCTTGCGGTTCAAGTTATCCACCTTCATGTCATGCAAACGCTCCACTTCCTTCAGCCTGTTGCGCATATCGTTCTCCTTTTCAAAGTTTTTACCTTTCAGCTCTGTCAACTGCAAGTATTTAATTGTTAATTAAGGTGTTTATTACAGGGTATCATGTGTTACTTACCTGCTTATCCTTCTCGAGCAGCTCCTTGTCTTTTTGATTCAAGCGCTTTTCCAGACTGGCAATGCGCTCCTTTAGATATGTTATAGCCACCACATGGTCCGATGAGTTTGTATCCACATTTATGGCAGCTGGTGCTGCAATCGTGCCGTTACCGCCATTACCACGTGATATCTTATCAGGTAGATCAAGACCGGCACCACTGACGGCAGTTACACCACCGCTGGCATTGTTGTTATTGCCACCACCAGGATTTTTACCAATTTCGCCACCGCGTGTGGGTTTCTTTGCCGACACGGTGCCCTCTCTGTGCGCCGACGATGATGAAGAGGATTTCTCATGGGGTCGTTTCTTGGACATGGATATTCGTCCCTCCTGCTGGGCCTTCAGCAGAGCACGCTTATACGCGCAGGTACAAAGCCAGCAGAGAACTTTTCCATTGACCTGTAATAAATGGAATGAAATCAACATTTACAAAAGAACGCAAAAGGTTAGAATCAATGCTTAAACATTAAGTACCCTATAAATAGCCTATGCTCTACACTCTTATGAACGCAATACATTCAACTCTCTTTCGTAGCTCTACATTGTACAATTGTTATAATGAATATTATCGACATAGTTAACTTATACATAAATATATAGCTAATTTATAGTGTCTAGTAGATAATCCTTCATGATGTCTTGGATCTTCGCTGACCTTTTTGTTCTCGTCGCGCCTGTCAAAGGCCGATCTCAGCTTGCATTCGTCGCATTGTGTTGGTGGTCCGTATTTAGCCTCATAGCTGGCGCATCTATTTTGCAGTTAGTGTGATATTTGGTTTGTGGTTAAAATGTGTTTATTCATTTCATTTCATATCAATTTTCACACACACGTGGGGAGCAGAAAAAGAGAAGAGAGAAAAATGTTTTGCGTTCATAAGAGACGTTGTTTTTTCTATTTTGTTTTAGTTTTCTTTACTTGAAGCAAATCAAGATGAGCTCAAGAACTACTAAAGTAACGATACAAAAAGGCAAACGCGCCATGGTTTTTATGTATTTTGAAGGCACAATTATTATTAGATGGACAAGGTGTTTAAAACAGTGGGTTTTTACATTAATAAAGACAATTTTGATTTAATTACCAACTCTTTTATCATATCATTCGACTCGAGCATTTAATTTTTTATTAACTTTACTTTTTCTTTATTGTGCATTCAAATTACAGCGGCTGCCACGTTGCTCGTAATACTTTGGAAATCAATCAACTACAAACTGACAGATTTTCAATTTTCATAGTGGAAAATAGAGTTAAGTTTTGGAAAAACATACCTCATGCATTTGGAGCTACCAAAGGCGGCAACGATTTTACAGCATGCACAAGCTGTAGGTTTTCCATATTTGGCCATATAATGCTCGCACTTTTTGCAGGCACTCTGTGATTTGCTGTGAATATAAAAGTAATATTCTTTGGTTTTAAATCCCTAAATGATTTAATTCATGCAACTTACGATGCGGAGGGAAATTCCGAGCGGCAGTAAGTACATTTAACAACTGAGGTAGAGCCGCGACACATCTGTGGGGAAAATGGAGAATTAAATAAAGGAATACTTGAGTGTTAGTCTAAATACGCTGGGGTACGGGGTGTTATAGTTTCATTCGGAGTTAAAGACAATAGCGCCGTCTTAAAGGATATATTTCTGAGGTACAGATACAAACAGTGAACCCCTTATTTTTGCTACCTGATACCTGTTATGCATATACATATGTAGTTTGTTGTCCACTGTATCCTAAGCAATGCCAGTTTAAGACGTACACCATTTTGAAAGGGTATCAACTCTTCGGTGTGCCGAAGTTCATCAGAATCGTTTTTCGCTCTAATTTTCATTGCAACTGTACTGTTGTTGGCGTTAGGCTTAACTTAAATTTATGTGGAATTCACAATGTTGAATTGAAGTTAACAGCTTCAAATTTCATTAGTCACAATTTGTCGCTGCGAACGGCTCTGCCGCTGTCGCCAGCGATGCCACAGTTAAAGGCTGCAGTGAGAGCTGCCACCGTTTGATCTCTTCCTCTTGCCGTTCATTTTTCACGTTAATGCGCAGCAAAAATTTTCGCAACAAAGCGACGCGTCATTGATATTATTTCTTTTTTTTGTTATTGCCAGAAAAACAATTGCCCACGTACACACATCCTTTGCTTTTGGCACAATGCATATACACACACATACACAGACGGACGGAATTGTTTTTTGTTTGTTGCATTTCGTGTTTCGTTTTAGAATTGTAATTCGCATTTTGTATTAACCTTGCAAAGTTGCTGCCCCGATGAAAGTTCTTCGTATGGATGCCGAGAAAAACATTTAGAGCATGCGAATAATACTTTTGCACTCATTTTTGTAATTTATTAATCTTTTTTCTTTGTGCTATTTATTTTTTCTTTTTCTTTTTGAAACTTTAATTTGCGATTAAGAAGACGACGCAAACAGTGTCACCACAATAATAAAATAGAATATGGCATCAGGCATCAGACTGACCATGCATTAGAGTGACCATGCTTGTTAGAAATAACTACCGATAAGTCTGTGTGTGTTTCGATGAGTAGACGCAAAGCAACCCTCTAAATACAGTTCAGTTTCGATTGAAAGAATGACGCCGCAAAGCAATAAGCAAAAAAAGACAAATTCAAACAATTCAAACAACAACGATCATTTTCAGGCTGTACTAATTTTATGAAAAAACCAACAAAAACATAAGCGAAAAGTGTAATTTATAGTGAAAAATATGCCTGAACCAACAAATATTAAGGTGGTAGTGCGCGTGCGCCCCTACAATAGGCGGGAACAGGAAAATAATCAAAGATGCATAATAAAAGTGATGGACAGATCGTCATTGTTGTTTGATCCTGACGAGGAGGACGATGAATTCTTTTTTCAAGGCGCCAAGCAGCAATACAGAGACATCTCTAAGCGCACAAACAAAAAATTGTCTATGGAATATGACCGTGTCTACGATACAGACCGCACAAACGACGATATATTCATGGAATGTACAGCGCCGCTGGTCGATGCTGTGCTCGATGGGTAAGTGATGCAACAAATGCACCTGAGATCGCATTAAACTAACTAGTTCATGTTTGTGTGTGTGTTTTTTTGTTTGCTTGTGTTCGCAGGTACAATTGTTCGGTGTTTGTGTACGGGGCAACAGGGGCGGGCAAAACCTTTACAATGCTGGGCAGCGATAATTGTCCAGGTATAACGTTTCTGACAATGCGTGATCTCTTTGACAAGATTCAAAGTCAACAGGAGACACGGAAATTCGATGTGGGCGTCAGCTATTTGGAAGTGTATAATGAGCAGGTCATGAATCTGCTTACGAAAACGGGGCCACTTAAGCTGCGCGAGGATGCCAATGGGGTTGTGGTCAGTGGTTTGGTGCTCACGCCCATCTACAGTGCCGAGGAGCTGCTGCGCATGCTCCAGTTGGGCAACTCGAATCGGACACAACATCCAACGGATGCCAATGCGGAAAGTTCGCGATCACATGCCATTTTCCAGGTGCACATACGTATCACGGATCGAACGACAGGCACTAAGCGTAGCGTTAAGCTCTCCATGATTGATTTGGCGGGCAGTGAACGCGCTGCCAGCACCAAGGGACTTGGAATGCGATTCAAGGAAGGCGCCAGCATCAATAAGAGCCTCCTGGCGCTAGGAAATTGTATTAACAAACTTGCGGATGGCCTCAAGCATATACCTTATCGTGACTCGAATCTAACGCGCATTCTTAAGGATTCCCTCGGTGGGAATTGTCGAACTCTGATGGTGGCGAATGTCTCCATGAGCTCGCTAACCTATGAGGACACCTATAACACCCTGAAGTATGCTAGTCGAGCCAAAAAGATACGTACTGTGCTGCGCCAGAATGTCCTCAAGTCCAATTTACCCAAGGAATTCTATGTGAAGAAGGTCAATGAGGTGATGCAGGAACAGGATCGGCTTGTGGAACGTAACAAGCTGCTGGAGGCGAAGTTGGCGCAGCTGGAGCGTGCTGGCAGCGAAAACAGCTACGATCAACAGGAGCTTAAGCCATGGTACAGCAAGATTGATGCAGTGTACGCCCAGGTGACGAAGCTGCAGCAGTGCGTCATTGGCATACGCAGCAAGATCCAGAGCCTCAACTACCGCCAAACGCTCAAGAAGGACTTTGAGCAGCTGCGGAAGCTGCTAACACTGGATCAACGGGTACTACAGGAGGTAATTTATTGCATATAATATTTTTATTGATCATTGAGTGGATTCAATGCATAGCAGTAACATTTATCAAAGTAACAAAGTTCAGTCTTTAGTTTAGGCCTCTCCCAGCAGCTCCTTTTGTTTGCTGGCTAACAGTTTGTCCGCTTCCGCAATGTATTTGTCTGCAATGGCCGTGACTTGTGTTTGGGCAGCAAATACATCATCCTTGCCAATCTCTGTCTGTTTCTTGAGCTTACGTATCTGAGCATTCTGTATATCGCGTATGGCATCGCGATACTTGATAAACAGCGCCTTGGCATTCTTGGAGAGGTGCTCGCGATGCTCCTTGGTCACCTTGGGTATGGGTATAAAGAGCGTTGTGCCGTCCTGTTGTGGATTTAGATTCATGCCACTCTTTTCGATCGCACGCAGTACATCGGGTATGGTTTGGGGAAATGCAATCATGTTCACAATAATCGTTTTGGGATTCTTGCGGGAGATCTGCGCCAGCTCTTGCAGTTCATGCTCCGCTCCGTCCACTTTGATACGTAGTGTATCGATGGCGCCGCTGGTGGAACGCAGTGAAAGATTCTTGATGAAATCATCCTTCATTTGATGCACAGACTTCTCCATTTGGGCATTAAGGCTATCTAGATTGATTAGCTCCCGAAGTTGTGTCTCATTAATTTCCACCTTCACGGGTTTTCCACCTTTGCCGCCCTTTTCCTTCTTCCGATCCTTGCCTTTTGCATAACCGCGCGTCTGCTGTAGCCAAACAGCTGCTGCTGTCGCCCTCGGGAGCTCCTGGAGCTGGAGTTGTTGCCGGCTGAGATTGGTGGGGATTAGGCGAACAGTCGCTAAGCGAGTGCTTTGCAACAAAAACTGTAATCCAGTTTTTGTGAGCATTTCAAAATATTTAACTCAATTGAAAGTGTAAAATAAATGCAGTGCTGCCAACTTGCTGCGAATAATACATTGCCGACTGCCAGTGCGGCCAACTGTTTTAAATTCTAAAGTTAGTACGCTGTTGAAATAAATTTAAAGCTTGACAAAATTAATAAAATTTCAAAAATAATTTTATTCATCTTTTTTTTTTCAGGATTATAAACTTTTCACAAACTACTTGAGCACTTTAAGTAGCAGAACCCAAAAGTACACAGATGAACTTCCCCAGTGGCGCGTCAAGTTGGAAGCTGCCTGCATGGATCTGAAAAGACTGAAACTGGAGGTAAAGGAATCCAAATATCATCACATCCTGAACATGTACTTATGTAATAAGGATCTGGAAGTGCAGTTGTCAAAACAGCAGATTAACTGCAATCATTTGACGGCCATCAACAATGAGTTGGTGGAGAACTCGGGAATCTTGCTTAAATCCTTTACCAATGGCTGTGATGTGCTGCATCAGTTCTACGATCGCCTGGAAGAGACACAAAAATTGACACCAGACATACAAACTCTTTACGAACGGCTCGAGCGAAAGATGCGATTTATGGAGTCGGAAACAGCAGCATCAATTCAGGACACAGAGCTGGATGCGCTTCTTGCCGAGCAGCAGGAGCAACCAGAGCCATCCACGTCAGTCCTGACCAACAGTACTCGGAAACGAGCACGTTCTCGTCGTCGTACACATACGTTGAGTGATAGTGAATTTGTGCTTCACCTCGGCATCGACAGCTGCGAGGACACTGACTCCGATGATACGGAATCCATCGGTGACACTACGCAGGTCTTCAAGAAGCCGTGCAATTTGAATGTTACACAAGTAATAAGCCAAACTGCGAATCAGCACAAAGCGCTGACAGCGACAGTTACCAAATCAAGACCCATGATTGGCCATCATCGAATGGTATCAGACCTGATCTCTGATCAAAGTGTTTGCGGCTCAGCAGACAAGGATAAAATCAAACAAGGTGAGCTCTCATCAATTAAGATCTTTGGCCTTTCCCTCTAAAACTCTTTAAATCTTTCAGCTCTATTCAAGTCGAGCAAGTTCAGTGCACAGGAACTGAAGCGCACCTGTGCAGCAGCGATACAAAAGGAGAATTTGAAAACGTTTCCAAATGGATGTGTTAGGAAAAGTCCGCGTTCTATTATCTCTAAAAGTGAGTGCAATAAAGATTTATAAGTTTATTTTAAGTCTGATTATTTTCAGAGATTAATTGAAACACTTAAAAAAACTAGCACTAAATTTGTATCTCTTTTCTAATCTTATCTTGATGGCTAGATTATCAAAGCGCCTAAATTTACTTAATCAATTTCAAAATACTTACTCGTTTATCGTTTTTATTTGAAACAGCCCTCGCCGGTAGCACAGCGTCGTTGAGAAAACCCATTTCCCGTCTAGTGGGAACTATCAATACGGGGGGCAAGGAGACGCCGGTGGTAAAGATAAATCGAGCCGCCTCTTTTCGCATTAAAAAATAACAACAATAACTTTAAGTATTTCTAATTGATTTATTTTATTTAAAAAGATTTCTAATTATTCGATTTGAATTTTGTCGATTTTTTGTTTGTGTAGAAATCCTATTTTACCAAAATATAAATATATATTCTATAAGTTTCTTAGACTCTTCCGATTAAGCTGAATAACTTGGCGTTACGCTTTAGTCTTATAAATACATATCCAAATCCTTGCCACCGCCTATGATTTGTCTATCATTTCGATAAATATCCTGATTATGCCAGGCTCCTGTACTGTCAGAACTCTTCAGACCAAAGTAGCTATAAAAAATATATGTTTATAAACTAGTGTAAGTATACAATATTCTAGCTAGATTTATAGCTAACAGCATTACATACCAAGGTCCAAGGCGTTGAGGTGGGGCCAATCCTAGCAAGCCAAGCAGCATGTAGAGCAATGCACCCAGATTGATGCCGAGAAGCATCAGACCAGGTCCCAAGAGAGCAGTATTTGATGCACCTGATCCTGGCCAGCTGCTGTGCTGACTTCCAAGACCGGAGTGGGCAAAACGACGCCAAGGCTGCTGTTCACTTGATGCTACATCCTGCGGCTGTCTGTCTAGATCCTGCTCCTTCTTCTTGCTCTCGGCCAGCAGAGTGTAGCGTGGTAGAAACGATGCATCTGCTGACTTCTGGGCATCACCTGTCGTCGCCGCCGCCTGCAGAGTCAACCAGCAGAGCAGCAAAAAGATGAGCAGCTGCATGATGTCAACTATTTGGCTTTACGCACATAGACCATGTCTTTTATAGCCCTCCAAGCACTTGGAGCGCAGAGCGTGTCACTCATAGTTGAGTGATTCTTTTAACATGTCCATCAAATCAAACAAACATCTTTGAAGTGTATACATATATATATATATTTGGATAACATTAGTTTACTTTATAGTTTATTGTCCATTTGATTGATTGGGCTGTCAGTGTGTGCCGCTCTAGTTGATTCGTTGTGCCTTGAGCACCACTTTGGGCTCCTCGATCTCTCTCTTGCTCTGCACCAATTTCAGCTCACGCTCCCAGGCCTTGACAGCTCCTCCTTCGGATGAAGCGGGCAGCAATTCTACTGTGCGTTTGATCACCGCCTGCAGGGTGGCAATGGTTTTCTCGAAGGCGTCGGTTACATCTCCGCCGGTATGGCTGTATGCCAGGAAGAGTGAAGCGAACAGATCTCCAGTGCCAGTAAAGAACAAATCCTTATGGCCCTGCTTGGGAATGTCGATGGCCAATCGTGGTCCATCCAGTTGACTGAGGAAAGCACGCAGCATTCCAGCTTCACCCAGATCGCTGCTGGAGATGACAACAGTTTTAATTTTGCGCTCATGAAACCAATCCATGGCCTCCCACACAGCTGCTTCGCTGCGCACCTCCTTGCCCGTCAGCAACTCCACTTCATACTGATTGGGAGTAATGATATCGGCCAGGGGAATGATCTCATCGCGATAAACGGGCAGCAGCTCTTTGGGCACATACATGCTGCCATTGTCGCCCATGACGGGATCACAAACAAAAATCAAATTTGGATTCGCCTTGCGGATTTCCTGTAGAATTACGCCCACCTGGCGGAGGAACAGAGGATTACCAATGTATCCAGTCAACAGGTGAGAGTATTGTCCCAATAACTCATTCTCTTGCAAACCCTCAAATATTGTGGCTGCAAAGCATAAAGCATTAAAATTGTCTTATCTTATAAAATCTGATATTCATACTGACCTAATTCTTTTTCGGTGGATACTGGACCCTTGAAACACTTGTAGCCCGTGTGATTTGAGAACTGTACTGAATTTAGTGGATCTACATCGAAGCCCAGCAGCTGAAATGCGAAAAAATTAGTGTAAAAGCATAAAAGGACATATATTCTACTCACCTGTAGAGGATATGTGGCTACTTTATTGCCCACATAGCCGTGGACTACATGACTTTGAATGGACAACACCCGTTTAGCATCCGATGCCGCCATGTTGTGATCTCGTTGTGAACGTAATTTGAAAGGGGAAAATTCTTGAGTAGCTTTACACTGTTGGAACCGGTTGGCTGTACTGTTGATGTCTACACTCAGACTATATGAATAAATGCATAGTATACACGTTAAATATAAGCGATGGGACGGTCATCTTATCAGCACTCAAATTCAACTGGCAATAATTCACTGATAACAAATGCTGACAGACAACAATGGCCGCCGTGGGGTAATAAACAGTAAGATGTAAACAAATAAGACTGATATCAATTACAAAAATTCTGTCGCATCGCCATTAAATATCCTGCTCTTGATCAAGAAGTCAGACTTTGACCTTGGCCTATCAATTATTAAATGAAAAACATTGCTCCACCACTTATACCCTCTTACAATTCACACCCGCGATTTGGTACTCGGTATCGATACCAAAACAGCTGTTAACGGTTAGACGCTGTGAATGACAGTTGTCGGGTCGCATGGTTTACGTAAACCTGCAAAATTGTTAAGTTTTTAATTAAAAAGTTGTATTAAGTGCAATTAGAGAACTCCATGGCCGCTAATTTAACACGTTTGCTGGAGCGTAATATGCGCAGCACCAATGTACCGTTAGCGCAGCGCAGTGTGCGACTGCTTAATACTCAGCAGCAGAACCTGCAAGCGCAACAACAACACGAAGCGAACGACGATGAAGGTAAACACATAAAAGAAATAAATGAAAGTGTGTAAAACAAATGTTTTGTACTTCTAGAGTTTCGTGTGCTTAACTTGCGCACTATTAAGCAGCAAGCACGCAGGCGGGAGATCAAGAAGGAAGTAGTTCAGCCGCCGCGCACCACACGCATGGCTGTCGACCAAGATTGGACAGCCGTGTGGTCGGGACCACGTTCATTTCATCCGGCCAGTGTACCACTCCCTCTGCGGCAGGGATTCACAGAGCGTGGAGCAGCTGCACCATCGAAGTACGCCAATGCTGAGCTTATGAAAATACCAAATTTCCTACACTTGACGCCACCGGCCATTCGACAGCAGTGCGAGGCAATTAAAAAGTTCTGTACCCCTTGGCCAAAGGGTCTAGAGACGGAGGAAAAGTGGAAGCGTCACTTTCCCATTGATGTCGTGGTCACTGATTACTGTCACAGTTTACCAACAATAAGACATCCCGATGCTCGTCGTGTTACAATCAGGTTGAAGCTGTCCGATTTGAAGTTTGATGCGCATGCCAAGGACAAGTTCCTGCGTCTGGTGGGTGAACGCTACAACCAGGAGACTGGAGTGCTTACATTTATGACGGATCGCTGTCCGACGCGCAAGCAAAACTATGATTACGCGTTGTATTTGCTGACAGCATGCTATCACGAATCATTTGTAACTGAACCCTGGGAGGACACCAAATCTGAGGCGGACATGGAGGTGTATCTCTTCGAACGCAATCAAGCAAAGAAATCAGCAGAGGCAATAATTAATTGGAACTCTAAAACAGAACAGAAAATCGCTCCCAGTGCTGGTTACGCTCAAAGTGTAGAACAGTTGATAAACGAAGGCGAGAACGAGTATAATGTTTCCAAGTATAAAGAGGAAGTGCTGAAAATGTTAAATATTTCTGCCTAGTAAGCATTTGTTATAATCAATAATTGAAATAAACAACAAAAAATAACACAAACCACATAGTGTAAAAAAGTTGCCGGAATAACTGGGTCATTCGCAACAGCTGATTGCGATGTCTGCGTTGCATTGTGAATGACACAAAAGAACTGTGCGTATAGAAGAAGCAGCAGCAGTAGATTCTTAACTTAAACAAAAGAAGACTGATTTTAGCAGACGTGGATAGAGTTTTTGAATTAAATTATTAATTAGTAATAGTGTACAATTTAGACATTTTCTTTAAGAACAAATACAACTGATGACGCTTGTTTGAAGGCTCAACGTGACAGGTAAAAATTCCAATCAGCATTCCGATTGCCTGCGCATAGAAATAAACAAAGTAATAGAAATTGATAGCAACCGTGACAAATGTGATGAATGAGGGTTTTTGGTTTTTATTTAAGTGATTATGTTATTTTCACTGCTGGCGGAAGTTGCCAGGCATTCGAAATAAAATGGTTGGTTTATCTTGAGTTCACAAAAAACTACTCAGAATTGTCTTCGTGGGCAAATGTTAAACGCGCGCAGACGTCGACGCCTCTGTCGACGTCGCTGCCTTCTCTTATCAACAAAATGTTTTGTTTGTGCATGCTCTACGTGTAATTGTGCTCTCGTACTCTAGCTACGTACACACAAACATATGTTTTTTATATATGTGCACACGAGCTTTGTTTGTGTGTGTCTGTGCGGGTGTGCGTGTGATTGTGTGCTGTGCAATTCTGAAGAACGTACAGTGGTACGAGATGTTAGTTCTTCGACAATGTTGAATTGAATCACAACTGCTGCGGGAAACACATTTAAGTAGACTTGTTGAGTGCGTGACGCATTATAAAACTATTATTTAATTAATATTTAATTGTATTAAATACCATATACAACATACTTGTGATCTAAAGTGTTAAGTGCTTTTTTAGATCAAAAGTGCAGTTTTGTTCCAATACAAAAGTCTGTATTGATCAAATGCTCTAGTTTTCGAACTGTGCAAAGTTTGCATAAATTTACAAAAGAAAAGTACAAATACTGACATACTTTTTTTTTAAGTGTACATAATGAAGGCAGCATTGTGCTGTACTTTTGTTCTAATCTTCCAGTTAGTAATTGTCTTGTTTCACCGACTTTTATTTCGGTACAATTTGTGAAGCCGAAAGAGATACGAAGTATGAAGAGCAGCTGAGCTAACACTGGGTTCTTTTCTCCCATTTCTGGTTCCATTTCCACTCCGACTTCCACTTCCATTTAATTTCTATATATCTCGATATCAGTTGGTAGCAGTTAGCGTTACTGAGCAGATTGACACGTATCCAAACTGGCGGCTAATATATCTTTTATTGTACGTAGAATGCGTCGTCCAAATATAAAATGGATGATCAAATCGGTGGTTCTGGTGCTGCTCACATTGATGCTGTTCCTCCTGATCACCAGCTGGATCTCATCAACGCCCTACACCAACAAACCCATACACCATGGCATCCAGCCTGAACCCTTACAAAGAAAAGCTAATCGTGTCAGGGAACACATTAGAGATGGAGAAATGAGAGCAGAAGTGAGAATGGATGGACCGCAGCGTAAAGAAGCAGCGGATACAGATCAAAAACAGGATCATCCTGATGTAATCTATGAAGATGGAGCGGATGAGGAGGATCAGGCCGTGGAAGGTGTGTTACCTGCAATACCCAATGAAGTAGTTGAAAAGCAGCTGGATCTGCCAGTGGATAGTGCTCTCACAAAGGATTGGCATGACTACAAGGCCATGGAGAGTGATCAGAAACGTGTGGGCATTGGAGAACAGGGAAAAGCGGCTAAATTGGAGGATGAGAACATACGCGAAATGGAGCGTACCATGTCGCTGGAGAATGGCTTCAATGCTCTGCTCTCCGATTCCATATCGGTGAATCGCTCCCTGCCGGACATAAGACACAAAGAGTGAGTTTTGAGTCCTATTTAATAATACACTCTAATCCCTACCATTCTCCTCTTACAGCTGCCGGAAGAAAACCTATCTAAAGAAGCTTCCCACTGTCTCCGTTATAATCATCTTTTACAATGAGTATTTGTCCGTCCTTATGCGCTCCGTGCACAGCTTGATCAATCGTTCGCCGCCGGAACTGCTTAAGGAGATTATTTTGGTGGATGACTTCAGTGATCGTGCGTATCTCTACAAACCTCTAGAGGATTATATAGCCGAGCACTTTAAGATCGTGCGTGTGGTGCGTTTGCCACAACGCACGGGATTGATCGGTGCTCGATCTGCGGGTGCACGCAAGGCCACCGCCGAGGCGCTTATCTTTTTGGACTCCCACGTGGAGGCTAACTACAATTGGTTGCCACCGCTGTTGGAACCGATTGCCAAGAATAAACGCACTGCCGTCTGTCCGTTCATTGACGTCATCGATCATAGCAATTTCAATTATCGGGCACAGGATGAAGGTGCTCGAGGCGCATTCGATTGGGAGTTCTTCTACAAACGTTTGCCGTTGCTTCCAGAGGATCTAAAGCATCCTGCGGAGCCGTTCAAGAGTCCTGTCATGGCTGGCGGTCTCTTTGCCATTTCCACCGAGTTCTTTTGGGAGTTAGGTGGCTACGACGAAGGCCTGGACATCTGGGGTGGCGAGCAGTACGAGCTGAGCTTCAAGATCTGGATGTGTGGAGGAGAAATGTACGATGCTCCCTGCTCTCGTGTGGGTCACATCTATCGTGGACCTCGCAAACATGTGACCAATCCACGCAAAGATGACTATTTGCATAAGGTAAGTGACTTAGAGTTTACATTTAAACGATTTAACTCCAAACCGTGATCCTCTGAAGAATTATAAACGCGTGGCCGAAGTCTGGATGGATGAGTACAAAAACTATTTGTATGCCAATGGAGATGGAATCTACGAACGAACCGATGAGGGTGATTTAACGGCCCAGAAGGCAATAAGAACCAAACTAAAGTGCAAATCATTCCGCTGGTTTATGGAGAACGTTGCGTTTGATTTAATGAAATCTTATCCACCCGTTGATCCGCCAGCCTATGCCACCGGTGCCATCCAGAATTTGGGTGAACCCTCACTCTGCATCGATACACTTGGAAAACGACGTCACAATCGCATGGGCATGTATCACTGTGCCAATGATTTGGTCAAACCACAGAAATCACAATACTGGACACTCAGTTGGAAGCGTGATATCCGACTACATCGCACAAAGGACTGCCTGGATGTGCAGATATGGGATAAAGATGCACCTGTCTGGCTGTGGGACTGCCATGGGCAGAAGGGCAATCAGTATTGGTACTATGATTACCACACACGGTTGATCAAGCACGGGGTGGATGGTAGACGGTGTTTAGAACTGTTGCCAGACACGGATGAGCTGGTTGCAAACACCTGCGATCCAAATAACAAATATATGAGATGGTCATTTGGTCATGCCAATAAGGATGCACTGGACAATTACAGCAAAGATCTGGAGCTGAAACTTGAGTAGTATTCCGGAATTCACTCGCCTCTTGCCATGTACTTAAAATGCAATTGTAAAGTCTAATTTTTGTATTTTCCTCTAGTTTTAAGTGCAGACATAAGTATTTCGAGTGAGAGTCAGAGTCGGAGACAGAAACAGAGATTGACGTGGTTTAGAAAGTAGTAAAGTATTAAATTAAGTTTTAAATTGTCCCAAATTATGTTCCGAACGCACATTCCTACAATCCTATAATTATACATTTCGAAAGAAGTCGACTATAAATGAAATTGAACAAAATTGTTGTTTAACTTTGTTTGTCGTTTTATTTAATATTAATATCTGGTTTGCTTTCAATACGCGTACTTTTAAATAAATATAATTTATGTTTTTATGTCATATAATTTTATTTTTTTTTCTTTTCAGTTTTACAATATGTATCATCATCGTCTTTAGCTCCAAATCCGTCTGATTCGTGATTCTTTGTGTGTGTTTTCTTGTAGATATTTTACGTGCTTTTCATTTTGTTGCGTTGTTTATCTTTTGTTTTCTAGTGTTTCTCTCATTTATAATTAAGTTATGCCAATATTTATAGTATTTATATATATATTTATATATATTCTCAATATATATCGTGTATATATATATAGATGTATTTTCAATTTCCCCGCGGACTGGACGAAAAAAAAAAAACAAACTGAAACTTAAAAGACATTTGAAACTCGTATATAACTTAATAATGGCAAAAAGTTGGTTTTTCTTTTATTTTCGAAAATTATATAAAAAGCATTTACAAACTATAATAGTTGTTGGCTTTGCGTAATCAGTTAATCATTTAATTAATTATCATAATTTATAGTTATGTATATATATAAACATTTAAATATTTATCAAAACATGTTTTTTCTTGTTGCTCAAAAGTCTTCTTCTTCTTCTACATCATCATCATCGTCTTCTTAATCTTCTTCGTCTACTTAATCATCGTCTTCCATGCCTTAACTTTACATACGTTTTACATTTATGATTCTCTTCTGCACAATTTTTATCTTCTCTTTCTTTTCATCAATTTTTGTAAATTATAAGCATAAGTTTACATATATATATATATATTAATAACCATTTTTGTGCAAAATAATGTTTTTTTTTGTTTAGGTTCTCCCTTTTTTAGACTAATTTGATTTGAAATTCAGTTGCGCTGCCATTTTGTTTTTAGTTTTTTTTTTTTGTTTTTGGATGGATGCAAATTCATGTGTGAAATGAAAAAGCAAAATGTTTTTTTCTCTTTAGTTTTTATAGTTGTTGTTGTTGTGTACTTAATACTTGCTTGGTTTCGAGTCTTTTTTTTTTTGTTTTTTTTTATTTTTTGGGTATTTTAGTTATAGTTTTTTCATTTTGAATTTGCTTTAACATTTACAGCACATTTGTTTTTATCTATAAATAAGGATTATACCTTTTCCTGGCGCGCAATTATAAAAAAAACTTCATTTGTTGCTCATTTTTGTGTATGTGTGTGTTGTTTGTGTGAGTGTAAGTATTATTTTTTTGTTTTTTTTTTTGCTTAAACTTAGTTTAAATTATGAATAATGTTTAAAAAATGTCTTCATGCATTACGCGCTGCTCTTTTTCACTTCTTCTCTTTTTTGTTTTCATACATTTTCTCTTACATTCTCTCTCTAGTTATGCTTTAATGCTTATTTATGTGCTTTTACGTATGCTTAGCTAAAAGTTCTCTTCACCCGAGTCACTCCCCTTACCCCGCCCTCTAAGTGCTGTGCTCAAATCGTCTGATGCACAAATTCACAAATTCATTTGTATTTTGTTGTTGTTTATCTTGTTGTTGTTGTAGGTTGCCTTTCTTATGCTTTTCTGTGAGTGAGTAACTGTAAATAAATAAAATGCCGCTCGCTTACGTGTAGCACAGACGCAGGCGATCACAAGAGAAAGCTTTGGACGTTTGTGCTGCACGAAGAGAACTAACGGCATTTTCGCTCAATTTGAATTCCCTTGGCGCTGAAAAGTATGCAACAGCATCAAGAGACAGTCAAATTAGGTTTTGTTTTTAAACTAATTGAAATTAGAACTTGTTTTTTTTGCAAAATATAGTTTTTGTTTTCTTTTTGTTTTCATTTGTAGTGCTATTTTAGTGTACCAGTAAAAACGTGTTACCAACTATTTGTTTATGATTTGTTTTGCTTGCGAAATTCATTACTTTCGTTTTGTTTCTAGTTTGCTTTTAAAAAATTGGTTTATTTGTACTTTTGGCAATGATCTTTTACGAGTATCCGTCCACTAACAGTTTGTTTTTTTTTTTTTTGTTGTTTATCTTTTATTTTTAAATTGTTTTTCAAGCGAAAACATTCTTTAGCATTTTGTTTATTAGTTTGATTACTCATTTTTAGTTAATCATTGTGTTTTGTTTTCTAGTTTTTATGTTTTTTGTTCTGTAGTTTGCTGTTTTATAGTGTTTTTTCTTTGCTTAGTTAAAAAAAATTAATATAATCAACTCATTTAACAGAAATTGCCAACAAAATAGCTGCGCTTAAGTAACTAAAGTAATGTGATTGTTTTTTATATGTATATCTAGCTGCATTTCTTTCAGTGTATAAACTAGGCATATTGTGTGAGAGTGTCTTGGGTGTGTGTCTGTGTGTGTAGTGGGTTTTTTTTACTGTTGCTCACTGCACCGCCCTGCCTTCCCCCCTGCTGCTGCTGCTGCTCCTGCTGCGTATGGCACACGCGTATTACAAAAATAATTGTTGTGAGAATATTTCAGTCGTTTGAGGCTTAAGCTTAGAGCTAAACAGCGTTGAAGTAGTATTTTTACCAATAGTAGTAGGATCCCAAGTTATGGCATTGATAGGCGTTCAGGTCTGTTGCACTGATACGCCCACTCCCACTGCTCCTGTGGGCGGCTGCTGTTGCTGCTGCTGCTGCAACTGCTGCTGCTGTTGCTGCTGTTGTTGCTGCTGTTGCTGCGGGGTTAGTTGACCATTGGGATTGCTGCCAGCGTTGTTGTTGCTGTTGGCGCCATTCGTGGACGATGTTGGACTGCTATTGCCCTCCTGATAAGGCCCCGTAACCACACATGGGTGCATAGGAAACAGGGTTGTCCACGACGTTGTTGTTAGTGTTGGTGCGTGGAGGGCAACTTTCTCGTTTTTTGGCTGCTCACTGCTGTTGTTGTTGTTGCTGCTGCTGTTGTTGTTATTATTGTTGTTATTCGCTTGCGACTTTTTACTAGTGTCACTTTTTTTTTTCTTACTACCACTAGCTCCATTCTTGACTGTAGTGTTGCCACCATTCGCCTCCTTTTTAATGGGCATTGCTGGTGTTGCTGCTGCAGTCGCCAATTGATCATCGTGCATATCCTCATCATCATCCTCGTCCCCGGCGGCCTTTTTCAGCAATCGTTCGCGCTCCTCTTTGGCTTTGTTGTCGAGGTCCGTGTTGATCTTCTTGACCCGCATCTTCTCCTCCCACTCATCGATGCCGTGTCTGGCCCGATTCAAGTTCCGATGCTGGTAGAAGATCAGCGTCATACGTGTCGGTGTATGTCGATCCGGTCGCCTTACTGCTGTCGTTGCATGCATCTCGTGTTTGGCGCACTCGATCAGCACACTGCCATGATTGAGCGCAATAGCCACGCCTCCCATTTGTGGATCCTGAAATGCCTCAATGTTCTCATTGATTTCAGCCACTTCCCCAATCGGTTCGATTTTACTAGAGTTCGTCGTAGCTGCAGCAACAGTTGTTGTTGCTGCTGTGTTGCTGCCGGCGGCGTTGGCATTGGTGTTGGCATCGCTGCTGTTGCTGCTGCTGTTGCTGTTATTGCTGTTGCTGCCATTGCCAACAGCTGGCGTTTCAGCTATGGGCACGGCAGTGGGCGTAACCGTTGGCTCTACCAACTGACCATTGCTCAGATCGGGTAAGATTGTTTGCGGAGGAGTCACAGGCATCTGTTGCTGCTGTTGTTGCTGCTGCTGTTGTTGTTGCTGCTGCTGCTGTTGCTGCTGCTGCAGTGGTACAGCTGTGGACAGTGTGGGCTTTACCAGCGTTGCTGCTGCTGCGGGCGGCATAGCACCATGTGTGGCTAGCAGAGTGCCACCCGCTGAAGCAGCTGCTCCGCCCGTTGGACCGTATCCTGCCGAACTTTGATGGTGTCCGTAGACATTCCAGTTAGGCGAAGGCGGTGGCGGCGTCGGTGGCGGTGTCTGCTGTGGATACATGCCATAGGGAGAGTACGCCTGATGGTGATAACCGTAGTTGTAGTTCATGTTCTGATACGCATCGTAGGCGGAGTACGCCGAGTGTGGAGGCGGCGGTGGCGGCGGATACATCTGATAGTTGTTGGGGTACTGCGTGTACTGGTAGTCGCTCGGCGGTGGCTTTGGCTTCACGAAACCCTCTGGTGTGGCGTGGTGCGCAGGATGATGGTGGTGCGGCGGTGGATGGTGGTGATGGTGCGGCGGCGGCGGCGCAGGGTGATGGTGGTGATGAAGTGGTGTTGCTAGATTAGTCATGGGTTGCATGGCTGTCAAGGCGGTTAACTTACTCTCGACCAGGGAGTGATTGACCAACGTTGTCGAGTCGGGATTCTCCTCGCTGACACGACTCTTTAGCTCACCGCCAACAACAACGGAAGTGACATCGATGCCGCTCTGTTGTTGCTGCTGCTGCTGATGTAGCGGTTGCTGCTGCTGCTGTTGTTGCTGCTGCTGCTGCTGTTGCTGCTGCTGAGCTCCCAGCACCGGTGACGTCAGATTGTTGTAGCTGGGCGTGTAACCATTGCTGGCATCGTGCTGCGCGGGCGTAGGAGTCACCGTGATGGGCGTGGCTGTTGGCAGCGCCGTCGCTGCAGCCACTGCAGCAGGTGCAACACTTGCTGCTGTCGCTGCAACACCAGCTGCTGCCACTGCCGGTGGTGTCACCGTATGCGTGTGCTGCACCAGCGGCGTTGTGGGTGTCGTAGGCGTCAGGGCCGCACTGCCGGCGGCCATGCCCATGGCGTGGGGCGGCCAGTTGCCGTAGTAGTTGCGCGAGTCGATGTAGGAACCCGTCTGGTAGTCGTACGAGTACGGCGAGTCCAGCACGGTGCTCGAGATCTGATTGGACTGCAGCTGGGCGTCCGTGAAGGTATCGATCATGGTGGCCATGTTCATGAGGCTCGAGTTCGAGCTCATGAGTTGATTGGGCTGACCGCCGGGTGGTGCTACACCAGCCACAGTAGTACTGTTGCTGCCGTGCTGCTGCTGATTCACAGGGGGCGTGCTGAAGGCGCTTCCCGCCGGACTGGGATTGTTGGTGACCGGCGTTTGGCAGCGTGGAGACGGCGTCGTTGGTGGCGCCGATCCTGGCGTGGATGCGCTGGAGTTGTTTGACTTTGATTTGGACTTGGATTTGCTGTTGCTGCTGCTGTTGTTGGTGCTGCTGCTGTTGTTGCTGCTGTTGTTGTTGCTGCTGGCACCGTTTTCCTTCTTGATGTGCGCAGCGGCTGTCAGGGCGGGCGGACTGCTCTGCTGGGACTGGGTTTGGGCGCCATTGCTGGAACTCTGACTGCTGCCATCGGCGGCAGCATCCTGTTCACCATCCGGCGTCGCTGACTCATCCTCTTTGCGCTTCTTGCCGTGCCGACGACAAGGTATCAACGGAGTGGATCTCACACGTACTTCGCAGGGGAATCTAGAGTTGGAAGAGATTCAGTTAGTTTCGGTTCTTTGCGGATTCTGCGAGCTGCAACTGGTAGCTCAAAACTCAACACTACACTCACTTGTCCAGCATTTGCACAGCGCCGGTGCGATGCTTGTCCCGCTGCCCCTCGACGCTCTCGAACTCGTCCGTGCCGTCCATCGTGTAGAGCGGCAGGACATGGAACTGTTCGTCGTCGGGCAGCCGGCTATCGCGATTGTTGGGCTTCAGTAGTGCCACATGCACCGTGCAACCGTCCTGCATATTGTGCAGATCCCGATGCGAGTGAGCACAGAAATCCAGGCATGCGGTGACACCCGAGAAGGGTTTACCTGGCTCCAAACCGAGCCGACAATCGGAGGCTTCGTGCTCATACTTGGTCTGATTATCGTAGGAACGCGGGCAGACTTGTTTAAACACGGGCGCCAGTAGAGTAGCAATCAGATTCATGTGATCCTCAATGGCCGCCTCCTCGCTCTTTACCGACAAACGGAATTTGCGTACCGTCTTGGAGCGTGCGTACTTGCAGCCATTGTAGTACATCGACCAGCTGCAGCCGAAGCTGTACGAAGCACCCGAAGTCTCTGGATCCAGTCCTTAAAGGAAAAAGTTAGAGTTTAATAGGATTCCTTAGGATAATTTTGGTGACTTACCTTGACAGGCACAGGTGCGATTTTCATTGGTGGCACAACGACGCGTCGTCGGCAGTCCATACTTGTTAAGCTTCGGTATCAAATTCTTGTAGGCATTGTCCGCCTCCAGGCGTGGCATACCGTCCCAGGCCACCATGCACACTACAATGTAGGCGGCAATGCATCTGACGTAGAAGAAAGGAAGGAGAAAATAAGGTTAATCCCCTTTTCCAGAGGTTGGGAATTCATTGGTTGCTTACCTGTGACCCGGTCGCTTCTTGACCACCACCAGAATCTTTTCCTCTGGATCGGCGCGTCGTATAACCCATTTGGCTACCGGACAACCCTGGCTGGTCTTACCCTCCTTGCCCGTGTAAACGATCTTCTCGATGCGCAGCTGACGACCCGTCAGCTGACAACGATCCTCAAACTCGCGACGCAGCTCCATCAGCGTGGATGCAGTGCCTGTAGGAAATTGGGAGAATATTAGTCCAGTTCCCGTTTTCTAAGCCAGTTTGAGACTTACCCAGATGCGTGTAGTAGGTGCCCGGCTCGGGAGGATTCTTGTCAGACTGGAAGCACTCGCATTCGGGTATTTCCGTCTTGTTGCCCTTCTCCAGGCGATCCGTGGTATCAAACATAGGATTAATCTTCTCATGCTTCACAATTATCTCGGGTATTTCATCCGGTTTCTGTTTCTTTGACTTGGCCTTGACGCCATTGTGCGCCTCGGCCATTTCCTCCTCATCGAGCAGCTCTTCCTTGGGCTGTATGCCTAGACCGAGGCAGGTGCCGTCCTTGAGGTGCTCTGCTGTGGGCGGCCGAGTGCCGCCCTGACGACAGCAGGAGAAGCCATTGTTTATGGGCTTACCCTCACTCAAATAGGAATAACCATGTCCATGACCATGGCCGAGCATGCCCATATCCTCCAGCTTCGGTTCGAGCATGCCGTGGTGTCCCAGATGTGGTGGCGGTGGTGCACCATGGCCTAGGGCATAACGGTGCGCTGGAATGGGATACGCATGGGCTGGTATGTCCTTCTCATAGTTCGTGGGCAACGGTATGATGCTATTCGTGTCCGGTTTGCGGTCCAACTCCAGCATGCTATTCCCGTGCCCATGCCCGTGACCATGTCCATGACCATGTCCATGGGCGCCATGATGGGCGGCATTTGAAGGCGGTTTGGCACGACTTCCGTACGCCGCTGCCGCCTGATAACCGGGCACAAAGCTCTGCTGGAAGTTCTGCTGAAAACTGCCCGCTCCAGCGCCATAATACGCTGAATTGTGATGGTAACCCGCATAATCCTGCTGATGCTGCTGCACCGGCTGACCCTGACCGTCGTTCTGACAGAAATCCGCGTACTGTATGAAATTCTGATAGTTCCGCTCGTAGCCCTCCATTTTGTTGGGCTGTGCCCCCGGCGGTGGAGGCAGCAGTCCTGGCTCTGTCTTGATGTACTGACCATGGTAGTCCTGACTGCTGCCCGGCGGTGGTGGATAGTGTGCGCCTAGCGCCTTTAACCCTCCGCCACCCGGATCATTGGCATTGCGATCCCGTTCGATCTCGGCAGCGGCGGCGGCTGCTTCGGCGGCAGCAGCTGCAGCGCGACTGGCCTTGCTGCGACTGCGGGACTTCTTGGGCTGCGGCTGCACTGGTGGCTGTATGGGCGGCATGGTGGGCATGGCGGGCTGAGGCTGTGGGGCCTCTGCATGGCTGATGGTCGTATGCTGTCCTGGCTGGTGTTGCTGCAGCTGCAACTGCAGCTGATGATCCGAATTGGCATAGCCGCTGTTGACTCCCACGCCAACGCCACCACCAACGGTTGGTTTCTTAAAGGAGTTGGCGTGGTGCGGCTTCCAGATCTGATCGCCACCACCTCCGATGGGCTCGGCAACGCCCAGAGCGCCAGTTGGCGCGACGCTGCTCGACCCATTGGCGCTCAGCGCCGTCTCGGGTCGGAGATGGTGGCTATACGATAAAAAATGACCGGTCTGTTGCTGCTGCTGCTGTTGCTGGGCGACTGTTGGTGTTGTCACCTGGCCCTGCAGCATGGGATCGGGAGGGGCATCCTTCGAATCACTCTTTCTCATGATCATCGACTTGATGCGCGTATTCAGATGTAGTCTCTCGCCCTGTCCCTGGCCCTGCGCGTAGCCCTCGCTTGTCAGCTGCTGCTGCTGTTGTGCTGCTGTCGGCGTAAGTTGCTGCTGCTGTTGCGGCTGTTGATTGCTCCAGTTCCAGTCCTGCATGGGTGGTGAGCCAAGATGTTGCTGCTGCACGCTGCTTCCATACGGCTGCAATCCGTTTCCATTTGGAGAGGGCGGCACTTGATTGGGCGATTGTGAAACGAGGCGTGGCTGTTGCTGCTGCTGTTGTTGCTGTTGTTGCTGCTGCTGGATGAGGCTACGTGTTGGCGATTGTGGCACCGCTTGAGTCTGTGGCTGCATAGGAGAGCTGGCTGGTTGGGCTATTACTGCATTGCTAGCACCACTGACTACTGGTACTGCTGTGGGCGTGGCGGGCACACTTGTTGCTGCTGTCGTCGCCTGTGATTGTTGTTGATGTTGTTGTTGCTGAGATCCGCTGTAGTCGCCTGGATACCCGTTACAGTTGAGTGAGCGCGGCGGCACGCTGCTCACCCGCGGATATCCAGGCGTGTCGTTTCCCGACATGCTCTTGTTCAGATCACCACCAAGATGCTGCTGCTGTTGCTGTTGTTGCTGCTGCTGCTGCAGTCCAACGGTAGGTGGCGCTGGCGCTGTGGATACCTGACCGGCATAGCTAACACCACCAGGTGCAAACCCAGCGGCGACACTCTGCAAACCCACCTGATTGATGGGCGCACTCGAGAGCTGTTGGCTCTGGAAATCGTAACGCTGTACGGGCGCACCGTACGGTGAACGTCCATAGTTGGGATCAAAGCCTAGACCGGTCTGCACATAACCATTTGATGGATACGCGTAGGACTGTGTCTGGAAATCCAATGAGTTGAGCGATGTGATGGCTGGAGTATTCTGTGGTATTTGCTGTATGAACTGGTTTTGCCAGCCCTGCGAGGGATCCGCCTGCCATGTAGGATAGAAGGCCATGGGTGCCTGAAAGGTAAAGAAAACAACGGTTAATACTATAGCAAACTATCGCAAACTATCGATATCGCTTGTGGCTACAATTTCTATCACAAACAGTTCCTACTCGTGTAGTTTCTGTCTTCTTTCTATGCGCTGATAAATGAATGCTTTCCCGGAAATGTTAAATAGACGATAAACGAATTAAATTATGTGTGCTTACACACAGTAAATAAAGCCGGAAGTGGAAAGCAAATTTGTGCTACAATGTAGTTTATAAAGATTAAGCGGCCAATAACCAAATAAAAACTATCAACAAAATGATTTATTATGTTTGGAAACTAAATGAAAACTCCAAAGCTGGAAAACAACCCTTTTGATGTTTATCACCTTTTTCGAGGGGGGTTGTTTTACTATTTGTGTGAGCTCGAACTATAAATATTGGTTTGCTGTCATAGTCAAAGCATAAATCACATTAGTCACGCCCTAATTAAGCGACCCACTAATTGGCCCCCAAGTAGTCCCGAAAAACAGGTAAACAACAACATGGCAAATATTTGGTATCGCAATTATGCACAACCCTCGGTTATTATTATAACAACTCTACCTACTCCCCTCGCTCGTGTTGTTGTTGTTGTTGATTGACGCGCCTTAAATTATGCTACAAAATTTTGTTCGCGTTTTGTGTTTATTTTTGTGTGGCGTCTGGCGTAAAACAAAACACTGAAAACAGCCCACACCACGCCCCTTTTGCTACTGCCCACATATGCGTTGTTGTTTTTCATTTCATTTGCATTTTTACGAGCGCAAAAAATTATGAAAGTGAAATTTTTCTATATGCAAACGACAGCAGCAATAACAACGGCAACAACAACTACTGCAATAACAATGGACAGACAACAACAACAGTAGCAACAACAACAACAATAAATTCAAATAAAATATAAATTCGAGTATAAATAAATTTAATAGCTTTTTGTGTGATTCCAGAGGTTGTGATACGTAGTTGTTGTTGTTGTTGCTGTTGTAAAAATAGACTTTTATTTTGTGTGTACACATGTGTGTGTGTGCACCTGGCTGCGACTGTTGTTGACAGCTGCTGCTGCTGCTGCTGTTGTTGTTGTTGTTACTCTTGCTGTTGTTGTTACTCTTGCTGTTTTTGCTGTGCGGTCTGCGTTTTATTTTGAAAACATTTAGCAATCATTGATAAAAATCGAAAAATTGTTTATGAATGAATGCGAGTGTATGTGTGTGTAGTAGTAGCAATAGTAGTGTGTGTATCTGTGAGCCAGTTGTGTGGTTTGCCTTTCTGTTTGTCTGTCTGTCTGTCTGTCAGTCTACCAGTCTCCCTGTCTCACAATCCCACAGAGTCTCTATCTCTCGGTCTGTCTGTTTGCTCGCACAGCTGCAATTGATTGGGCGCATATGACGTATACGCAACGTGGGCCAACGTCGAGTCGGTCTGTAGCTGCACAGCTTCAATTTGTGTTTTATATACTATTTTTTCTCTCTGTTTCTGTTTTTGCTCTGTGCTATGTGAAGTGATTGACTGGTCAAACATAGCTGAAGGTCAATGCTCGCAGCAGCAACTGTTGTCGCTGCTTTAATTGCTGAATTTTTCAATTCTTTTTCATTAGATTTATTTTTTTGTGACTTACCATTGGTTGTTGCGGTTGATCCTTCATGGTTTGAATTTGTGCGGTTATTTGATGCTGTTGTTGATGCAAATGTTGCTGTTGCTGCTGTTGCTGTTGTTGCTGCTGCTGATGTTGTGGCTGCTGCTGCTGTTGCAAATGTTGCTGCTGCTGATAGTGTTGCTGCTGCGGTTGATAGTGCTGCTGTTGCTGTTGTTGCTGTTGTGTCAACAATTGTTGCTGCAACTGTTGCTGCTGCTGATACTGTTGTTGCTGTTGCAAACTACCACCTGCTGTGGCAACTGATGCTGCTGTTGTTGTTGTATTTGGCGATTGCTGCGGCAAATGTGTTGCTGCCGGCACTGGACTTAGATGTGGCGATGTTGCTGATGCGGCAGCGGCAATTGCACCAGCGGCTGCATTCAGTTTATTTGCTTTGGTGGAGGTTTTACGGGCGCGTGACTGCAAGACAAATGACAAAAAAGTTGACAAATTATTAGTTAAGTTAATGGCATTGAGAAAAGTAACTGTAACGCGTAGATAAATGCATAAATTATGGAGCAATTTACAGCTGTTGTTGCTGTTGTAGTTGCTGTGGCTGTGGTTGTTGCTGTCTTGGTTATGGTTGCTGTCGCTGTTAATGTTTGTCGAGTGAGCTTTAAATTATATGCAATTAATTTATAGCACTCGCTGGTTGTTGTTGTTGTTACTGCTGTTGTTGTTGTTGTGGGTGTCTCAGTTCTGACCTTCACGTAACAACAGCTGCTTTTATTTCTGTTGCTGTTTTTTACTTTTTTTGTTTATTATTTTATTTGCCTTTGGGCAATGCACACTTTAAATTTAATTGCACAATTTGCTTGGAGCTGTTCTAGTTACGCGTCTCAGCAATTAGATAGATATTCAGTTTTTGTTGCTGTTGCTGCTGCTGCTGCTTTTGTTTTAATTAAGGCAAATATTTTAATTGCCACATTTATGCATAGTATTGCCCTTCCTACTTGCCCCTAAAACACCGCAATTCCTCCGCCCCTCTGCCCCTTTGTAGCTAACATAATTTATGCTTGCAACGGACACATAATTTCGACTTGTTTTTTGTGAGTCTGCACGCCGGCAACATGTAAAATTTATGTGGCCAACGATTTATGTGCAATTTATTTGTGCAGCCGAATGCATACAAAAATGCAGCTTGCAACGACAACAACAACAGCAACAACAACAAGAGCAGCGGCAACAGCTGCGATTGCCATTTATTGTTGTTGTTGTTGTTGTCGTTTGGTGTTGTTGTTGCTGTTAAAATATGTTGCTCGCGCCATTAAAGGCATTGCAAATTTATGTTTATAAAAGACTTGAAATAAGGAAAGGAAAATTCATTTTAATTCATTTAGTTTTTCTCAGAGTTTCTTACTAAAAAGTTAAAGCCAAAAATCATCAACTATAAAATTCATTTAATAAATAACTTTAATTTATAGAAATATCTATAAACTGCAGCTGATTAGATTGTTTAATAATAGAATAAAGTTGCTAATTTTGCAGCCAGATAACTGTTTAAAAATGAAACTAGAAATTATCGATATCAGTTTGCTATATTCCCCATAAGTTTATATTTTTACCAAGTCTGTTGATATGAATTATTTTTATCATATAGAATATACTACTATTACTTATAAATAATTTTCTTTCTTTATCTTTTCAGAAGTCTGTTGATATGAATTATTTTTAACAATT
Source organism: Drosophila cardini (assembly GCA_018903735.1). Classification (NCBI taxonomy): domain Eukaryota; kingdom Metazoa; phylum Arthropoda; class Insecta; order Diptera; family Drosophilidae; genus Drosophila; species Drosophila cardini. The sequence goes on along the minus strand of JAEIGM010000007.1, from coordinate 5,583,829 downwards.
GGGAAAGGCTACAGTCAAGCGAGCCGACTGCTACAGACCCTGTCCGGACGGACAGACGGACATCGATATATCAACTTGATTGTTGATGCTGATCAAGAATATATATACTTTATGGGGTCGGCCACGCCTCTTTCTACCTGTTACGCACATTTCGCTGCAGACAAACTTTAGGTAGGTATCAATAATTTTTGAAAACTTGAATTATTATTAACTAAAAGTATTGAAAATACGCTCATAAAGAATATATTACTATTACTTATAAATGATTTTTCTTTATATTTTCAGAACTATCAACTGCAGGAAATGCAATGTCCTGAATTCTACAAAGACGCTCGAGCACCTTCTATGCCACTGTCGTGCCTTGGAGCGCACAAGGCTAAGACGGTTAGGTAAACCAACACTCCCTCACTGAGGGAAGCCTTCAATACACCCACAAGAGATATGCTAGCGTTAGCGAAGCGCTCCCAGATCCTACAGGACTTCAGGCCATAGTAATCCTACCTGACCGGTTGACTAAGGGCCACAACTGCCTATAACCCATCCCAAGAGGACAATAGCATAAATAATTATTTTAAATATCATATGTTTAGAACTTTAAGTAAATCTTATTTAACATATAACTATGAATTAAGCAGTATATAAAGTAGGAATATAACTCAATGTTACGATTAAGGAATAGGATTTTAAGAATAAAAGATATTTAAAAATGAAAATCATCTGCGCTTTTTCATTTGAAACAGGGTGGGATAAAAAAGTCGCGATTTGAAGTGCTTGCAAGCAGCATAAAATTTAGGTAAAATACCAGGCGAACAGAAATAACAATAGGGCGTAAAACTTAAAACTCTCTTTTTCTTTTGTTTGGTTTTTCGCGGCCGCCACAATGGCGCCCAATCTTCATACTCTCCAAATATTCACGTATGCTCACGCAGACCACTCTCTTTAACTGGGCTTGACTTAAATTCTGTCGCTTGCTGTTGATTCTGTTCGCCTGGTGTATCAGCTAGTAAAATCTTCATTTTCATTCGATTGTTGAAGCACTTTGCTAATTTTTTGTAGCCTTTGCGATCTAAAAAGCCCACGAGCAGCACATATTTTTACAGAAACACCAGGCAAACAGAATTAACAGTAGGCCGCAATTGAAAAATTTATTTAACATTAACATGAGCTCTAACAGCTGCGAAAGCTACCCTTTCACCCTACTGTTATTGCTCTCACTTGAAATTCTGCCGCTGTTAACTCTCTACTTTTGTATTGCCTACTTTAAGGTGCAGTCCTTATTTATTTAACTTTGTTTTTGGCTTTTTTCGTCCTTGCAACTGAATCCTGGCAAAAGGACACGTCGTTTCGTACTCCCAGAAAGCAGTTCTATCGATTGGCATCAAAAAATTTATCGATTTCTCTAAAAAAATTTTCGAAAAATTTTATAGGGTGAGGGCTTGAAAAAATGGCCAAAAAACCAAAATGGCACCTTATCTCAGCCATTTCAAGGACTAGACGAATGTCCTTTGGTACGTAGATAGTCCTAGTCAAACCATGCACGTTGATGTAAGAAAAAGGACGAAAGTCCTTACAGGAGCCAAAATAAAATGCAAATTTCGTATACAGAAATTTATCGATTACTCGAAGGTCCTTTGAAGGATCCTGTCGTGACTCACATCAAACGATTGCTTTTGACAAGGACCATCGATGGGCCAAAGGACATTCCGATCGTCCTGATAGTTTCTGAATTATCAAGGATTTCGTGTTTTTGGCTCAATTTCAAGCGATTTTTGGTTGGCAAATTTTGTTGTTGCAATTCTTTTATTAAATGTGGTGCATACTTTTCAGCTGCACAATATAAATGGCCTGCGACTGCACGTCCCTTACCAGCGAACAACTATTGCCTACTTTAAGGTGCAGTCCTTATTTATTTAACTTTGTTTTTGGCTTTTTTCGTCCTTGCAACTGAATCCTGGCAAAAGGACACGTCGTTTCGTACTCCCAGAAAGCAGTTCTATCGATTGGCATCAAAAAATTTATCGATTTCTCTAAAAAAATTTTCGAAAAATTTTATAGGGTGAGGGCTTGAAAAAATGGCCAAAAAACCAAAATGGCACCTTATCTCAGCCATTTCAAGGACTAGACGAATGTCCTTTGGTACGTAGATAGTCCTTGTCAAACCATATACGTTGATGTAAGAAAAAGGACGAAAGTCCTTACAGGAGCCAAAATAAAATGCAAATTTCGTATACAGAAATTTATCGATTACTCGAAGGTCCTTTGAAGGATCCTGTCGTGACTCACATCAAACGATTGCTTTTGACAAGGACCATCGATGGGCCAAAGGACATTCCGATCGTCCTGATAGTTTTCGAATTATCAAGGATTTTGTGTTTTTGGCAAAATTCCAAGCGATTTTTGGATGGAAAATTTTGTAAGGAATTTTTTTTCCGTTTTCTTAAAATCTCTCTGCGATTTGCAGAGCTAACTAGCAGCTGTTACCAGCCAGTGTTGCCGTTTTGTCCTTTTTCCGGACAGATCTTTCCTATTTTTGACTGCGACAGCCGGACAAATTTTGAAACGTCCCCTGTCCGGAAAAAATGCCTTTTTTTTTTAGTTTGTCCTATTTCTATCCTTTTTTTAATTTTCTGAGTCTCATATATAATTTGTTATTTTCAACTGCATGTCATCGCTTTGATCATGATTTTTTGAACATTTTCAATGCAATGCAACCCTGTTTTATATGTGTTATCGAAATCTGACTTATCGAACATCGCTCACTCGAGTTATAATTGTTAAAAGTAAAGGATGCCGAAAGATACGTACAAACAAAAATTTAGAGATTCCTGGATGAAGGAATGCGACTTGAAGGATTGGGTTTGTCGGGATCCTAAAGATCTTGATAAAGCATTTTGTAAATATTGTAAATGCACGTTAAATGCTAAAATCGACCAGCTCCGCGCGCATGGGCATTCAAAAAAACATATGCAAAATGCAAAGCCCTTTTAACAAGTAAACAAAATTACATTTAAGCCCCTTGTAAGTAGTGCGAGTAGTTGCGCACAACATTGTGCAATAAGCCCCATTGGTCATTTAAGTGAATTGTGCAAGATACAATTTGATGCGAAAGAAATACAATTGCACAGGACAAAGTGCACATCAATAATTAAAAAAGTTCTGGCCCCGCACTTCGAAGAAGAGTTGAAAATTGAAGTAGGGGAAAACAAGTATAGCTTGTTAATTGATGAGTCGACCGATGTTTCAATTAATAAGATGTTAGGTAAGAAACTGAACTAAGCGATACGAGGTGGCTCTCTATTGAGCATGCCGTGAAACGCATATTAGCTCAGTGGATAGAGTTAAAGCTCCACTTTGAGACATCAGCTCTGGCAGAGAAATGCCACAAAGCAACAATTTTAAGTGATTTATACACGGGCACAAATTATTTGTACCTTATATTTGCCATAACTATGAAGTGCCTGAAAAATTTTTGCGCCAAATCGGCACAAACATGAATGTTTTAGAATCTGAAAATGAAACACTCGACGAAGTGTTAATAACTTTGCATGAAAATGTATAAATTTACTTAAACTTTTAGTTTTATTGAAGAAAAATTTTGTAGTCCTATTTTTTTGTCCTATTAAAAAAAATCTGTCCGTTTTTGTCCTATTTTCTGGGTCAATCTGTCCTATTTTTTCGCCAAGCCAGCGGCAACACTGTTACCACCAATGTTAGGTTAACAGAATATTTTGTAGGCCTCACTGAATAAACGCAAACTTAATGAATTTTATTAGAAATACTATGTAAACTTCACATTTTAAAAATCATATCTGTTGTTTCTTACTGAGGACTTCTTTTCGCCTGAGAATTCAACTGGGAATTTGAATATTCCAGCTGTTATACCAGGCGAACAGAACTTTCAGTAGGACTCAAAGAACAAGTTCAAACTCAACGGGCACTAAAAGAAACAATCGAGCGAGCCGTTCTATCAAACAAATCACCAATCTTTGACCGCTTTGTCGTATAGGAACTATAGGCTATAGTTGCCCGATCCGGATCAAACTTGGTGAGGATAGTTATAATGGTAGCATACACATAATGAGTGAATTTGGTCTCTCTAGATCAAACTTAATAGACTCCACTACTTTTTTTTCAAGTACGGGATCTAAAAATAGCAAATCTTATCGACAAAACTTTGTTAATTATTATTTTAAGTATATTTTAGTTATGCTTTAATTTGCAGTATAAATAAATACATATGTATATGTATATTTGCAAAGTGAACGTTTAAATTTAGATGGGCAAACAATTGGCCATGTTTCGGGCCAATTAAAGTGGGCTTATTGTCTGGAATTTGTAGAATTTTACAAATGGCAAATAAATTTGCATAGAACAACAAAACCAAAATCGTTTGTGCAAATTGCTTGCAAAAATATGATTTATATTTAACACATGTGTAAAATATTTTACATTTGAATTGGAATCTATTCCTCTGTGTGTGTGTGTTTGTGTGTGTGTTAACTTGGCTAGCATAATGCAATGCAAATACGGCAACAACAAGGAGCAGTCGACTCGGTTTCTCTTTGGCTCTTTTGGGTCCACAGCTGGCGACAAAGCAGCAAAATAACTTGAGCAAACAGTACTGTTTGAGCCATTTATATGTATTTGCCAAGCTAAGAGGGAAAAGGGAGAGAGAGAAAGATAGAGATAGAGAGAGAGCCAGGCTAGGAGGCTTTCTATAAATATATATACAATTTATTTGCATTGCTAACAATCTACACGACGCAGGTGCCAAAAAATTAAAATAAATTTGCACGCAATTTCGTATCGAAAAATTGCCAATTATTTTGCAGTCTGCAGATTTTCCTTGTTGATAATTTTCATTCTTTTCACATGTGTGTGTGTTTGTATAAGTGTGTGTTTGCAAATAGATATGCAGGTATTTGAGCATTAATTAAGGTTTTTGCACATTCTACAAAGTTTACTTAGGCCATAACAAATAACAACAAAACCGACGACAACAACAGACAAATAAAAATGGCGTAAGGCCATTGTAAAAACATAAAAAACACTATTAAAAAAATGTTTGACATAGAGAAAATTAAATACTCTAATTGAATGGAGCTACCAGCTGACAAAACTTTGATAAAATATGTTTTGAATTTAAATGTTAAAAAATAAAAACAGTTTCTTAAAAAATACAAAGTTTATAAAAAAAAAATATAAATGATTTCTTAAAAAATATATATATTTTCTTAAATTTTTATATGAATACAATTGAAAATAGTTTCTTAAAAAAATGTATATAGATTTTTTTAAGATGTTTTTAATTTATATGTTTAAAAAACAATATTTATTTTTAATTGTATATTTTTTTAATTTTATATAAATAATTTTCTTTAGAGGTCATATTATATATTTTGAATAGTTTTCTTACTGTAAGTTCAGATTACTTTATATATTTTTTTGTAGTTTTAAAAGCTTTTCTCTACCATTCTCCGCTCTTAACTCCAACTCCCCTACTTAGCTAATATACCCTAAAGGGTGAGGGCATCTAAGTCACGGCAAATGTATTTCGAGTTCTCTGTACTCGGTTGTTAATGCATTTTTCTCACTATTTACACAGTTCATAAAAGTTAATTAAATGTTTATGATCGTCGCTTGTTTGCATCGCGGCGACTTTAGTTTTTTATTTATGTTGTTTTTTTTATTTTCTTCTCTACTATTTACGTTGAATGCATTTTATTTATTTCTTGGTAAAACAAACAAATATAAAGCGAATAGATATAGAGATTAGTGGACTCTTATCTACAACAACAATGGGAACTTGCAACGTGCAACGTGCAACGAACTAAATGTTGTGGCCTTCGTGCTCCGAAGACAACGACAAACTTCTCAACTGAGCGAAGCGTTTTTCTTCTGCTTTTTCTTTTTGCTTTTTCTTTTCCTTTTTCCTTTATGCGTTGAAAAGAAAATTGCGCGTTGTGCAAACAGCAATTAGTTGCGCGAGTGTGTGTGTGTGTGTGTGCGACTATGTGTGTGTTTGTGTATTTACATTGAATTACGGGAGTCGAGTTGATAAGAAAGAAAATGCTAGTCGTAAAAAAAAGGTAGAAAAAAAAGCAATTTTTTGGTTCGGCTTGAGCGACGCAGTCGATGCGCTACACTGCATACGACTGAGCAGGCTAATGGCAACGAATTGAATATATGTATCTGTATCTGTAACTGAGTCTGCCTTTGTATCTGTATCGTGCAGTGCGACTCGGAAGAGTGGCGCCTCACAGACGGTGACTTGCAAAGAAAACTCTAGTTGGAAATTGAAATTGATTGCATACATATAAATCCAATAAGAATTTAATTAAGTTTTTAGATAAATCTATGGCATAAATCAAAAATATTTTCAATTTATTGTTAAACAATTATTTAGGTTTATTTTATAATACGAAATTTGTGATTCGCAGCTGACTTTTTTGATAAATTGCCTCAAGTGGAAATTTCTTGAGCTTTTCCACAGTAACTAGACTTTAGTATCTCTCACTAGTTGCCCTTTGTTGCTGTCTCTTTTACACACACTCACTCTATCCTTCTCTTTTGCTGTGTCTGCTCTGACATTGATAAGAACGAGGACGTAGCACAATAATAACACCTCGTGCGTGTGTGTGCGAGTGTGTGTAGTGTGTGTGGCCTGTCATAAATTACACACATAACAGGGTATGCCATATAAATTATTTACATGTCCCCAACGTCAAAGTCTGCTGATAAGCTAAGGAAAAAATAAAGCAAAACCAACAACAACAAAAACAATCATAATAAATAAATACATAAAAAAAGACAGCAGCTAAAGCAGAAGAAGAAGAAGAAGAGGAAGAAGTAGAAGCAGAAGAGAACAAGGTGAAATGCAGCGAAATGTAAATAAAATGTAAATAAATCAAATATTAGTTATCATGTTTTCTTTAGTTGTTGGTAGAGAAAATATGCAACGTTTCTTGCTTCGTTTGTTTGTCTTCTTATCAACGCTTGTCTGTACAGTAAACACAAACAACGGACAAATTATTAAAGCAACAACTAACATACAATATCATATCATTAGTTATATTGGGAAAATTTTATTTAATTTGAAGAGCTAATACCAAAAAATGTGGAAAACTTTAAAAATTTTACTTAAAGTGAGTTAAACTCTTTAAAAACTTTGGGCTTTGTTTAGAAAACGCTTAGAAAAATCTTCTTTAAGTAAGAAATATGAAAAGAAGTGTTTTAAGCTATTCAAAACTAACTGAGCAGTTGAAAAACCGACTTATTTTTGAACACTTTGCGATACCATAACTTTGAGCACTTATCTTTTCCATAGCAGACACTTTAAAACGCAAACTCTTTCAACTTTTTTGAGAGTTATGTAAATCTTTTGATTTGCCAAATGCATTTCCAGCACAAAAGGCATAAACACACACACCTACACATACACACACACCTACACACACACACACCTACACAAACATGCACGTAGAGCGTTAGTAGTTCCGGTTTGCTTAAATGTATGTCTGCAATTTCAATGATTGTGCTCTATGGCAGTTTGGTAGACAACCAGACGGTAGTTGACGGAGCGAAAGGGGGAGAGAGAGAAAGAGAGAGGAAGAGAGTTAGATTGTGTCCTGCAATCCTTAACTGTTCTGTCTCCTATTTTTACTCCTTCTTCTACTTCTTTTGCAGCAGCACAAATATTTAACTTGTATTTCGTATTCATGCTAATTTTGCATTTTCCACAATTTTCTCACCCGCAAAACCAGCTACCCCTACCCTACTCTTCCCTCAAGCTCCACTCACTGTCTGCCACGTCTGTGTCTCTGCCTCTGTCTTGGCCACGTTAGCACAAAATGCTTTGTACGTTATTATCCTGCAGGCAGTGTAAAGGCTTTCAGCTCCTGTTCTCTCCAATTTCTTGCTCTTGCATGGACACACACACACACACACACACACTCTGTTGACTGGGGCCAACTCCCCCCACACCCACACACACACTATTACACATAATTTATTGCAGTTGTGTGTGTGTGAGGAGGGGGCGGTGAGGGGGATGGGGTCTGCACATGTAATTGTACGTGTCGAGTATGCGCTGTTGATCAGGCTACAGTTTCCTTGTTATCCTCTGCTCAAGCTCTGCCTTGTTACCATGTGTTGACGTCTCCCTCCCTCTCTCTGTCTCTCCTCTGTCTCTCCTCTGCTATGTTGTGTAGTGTTGTGTTGTATGTATGTGTATTTTATTCAATTTAGCTTTCAATTAGGCTGCAATTGTTCGTTTGTTCGTTGCCTTCTGCATTCTTAAACAGTTTTGATCCTGACTGCTACTGTCTGCTCCTCCTCTGCTCCCCCTTCTCCTTGCCTCCCCCTGTTATTACTGCTGTTGGCATTCATGACGCTTGACTGTAAGTTAAATGTGCAGTCAAATTCTCGTTTGGTCCCAAAAAATAAGTAAGACATGACGTGAGGGAACACTATGAGCATTAATTCAATTTGCCTCCTGCCAAAATACCCTGTGGCATAATTAAATAAGGTATGCTCGACTGAAGCGGAAGTGTTGTTTAAAACTAACACTTAAAATTTTTAGTTTATTGTAGTTTTTGACTATCTCAACACTGTTTTAATTGGTTATACCCTGTATTTTAATGAATTGTACCAATTCTAGGGTACAAGCTAGTTAGCAGCTCAGCTTTAGTCAGATTCAACCACGTCAGCCCATCCTTTCATCCTTTCAATTATCCATCATTTTAAATCCCTACTTCTACCGCCCCTTCCGACCCCTGCCACGCCCCTATTTCGCTTCATCCTCATTGACATCAACGTCAGCAGCATTTCCGTTCTTCACTCACATCATTATTTTGATTGAATATTTGCGATAAATTAAATTGGAAAAAGGCAGCAGCAATGAAAATATTTGCTGACTGCATTGACTGACAGCACAGAGGAAGAGTGAAGAAGACAGAGACAGCAGGGGATGGGTAGAAAGAGATGGAGCACTGCAGTTGGGCAGTAAATTATAATGCGGCTGGTAATCAATAGTGCAAATATTTGAAAATCAACTGCGCTTTTTACCAATCTCCTCATTGCCAAATGTATTAATGTTTAACCCAGCAGCACACACTATCTCTCTCCCACTCCCACTCTCTCTCTATCTCTTTCTGTTATGCTTTCTCCTGCTCTCTTTCGGTACTTTCATTAGATTTGTCTACTCCCAATTTCATTTGCAATTGAATGTTATGTAATTTGCAATTGTTGCTTTTATTTTCTGCTGTTTCGGCACAAAACTAGTTTCAGTTTGCATGCACCTAGAAATAGCTATACCCTGTAGAAAATGTAACACTAACCATACAATTTCAACAACAATTCGGATATGATTTTGGCTAGAATTATAAAACTTTATAAAAGTGCATTGAAGCATTTCTCTACTCTAACAAAATCATATGACTATATTTTATTTTTATAGGGTATTTTACTAAGCATTTCTTTTAAAGTATCTTCTTACGTTTTCCAACACTTTTAGATAAATTTCTAACTAAATTACATAGGATTTTTGGAACTTTGTATAAACACTTCCTTAGTTTCTTTTTGGTTTTTTGCTGCTTTCTTTAGTCATGGCCTCAAGTCAATAGCCAAGTTAGCTGCTTAGTGTTGTTGCTGTTGCTTTTGTTGCTGTTATTTTAATTATTGCCATTAATTTTGGCATGTCTGGAGTCGTTAACGAATTCCTTGGCCATTTTTTGGCACGCCATGCGATGCTTTAACGTTCGTTTTGTGACTCTAAGTTGTTGTTGTTGTTGTTGCTGCTCCTCTCCTGACACTCATTACAGCATGTTGTGCTCTCTTAAACAAGGCTCTCTCTCTCTCTCTCTCTCTCTTTCCTACTTTTTCTAATCACTCTTTAAATGGATGTCATGCCATTTGTCAATTTCGTGCAAACACACACACAAAATGGGCAGCATAAACGCAATTACAGCAGCGCAAAAGAGAGAGAGCGAGATAGCGATTGAGTGGGACAGGGACAACGAGTTATGTTTAATTGTCAAGGTTGTGCATTGCGCTTAATTAATGTGCCACTAATTGAGGCATAACAGCGGTAATTATGCATTAATTGCTGTGCGCAGTAAATTAAAATAAATAAAATTTAATTAATTAAATAAAGTTTTGTTGATTAATATCGTTTAATAAAGTTTCGCAACTTTTAAAGCCGCTTTAATGAGCCCAGCTAATGGAGCCGTATCGAATATCCCAAGCGAGCTTGGAATCCTCACAACGAAATCTCATTCCCAATCCCAATCGGAGTAGAGTTGCTGTCGCGTCGTGACAAAAGTTAATTACAAAGTTGCAGCGCGGAAACTGCAAAATGAGCACGAGCAAAAGCCACATGACAGGAGGGGGTAACGAGGAGGGGTACTCAGGGGGAGGGAGAAGGGGAGGAAACAAACATGACAGCCAGAGAGACTCGAGTTGTTGTTACTGTTGCTGTTGCACTTCGTCACAGGCAGTTAGACATTGTTGCATTAAGCGATTGCTTGAAACAACAACAACAACAACAACAACAACAACAGCATCAATAACAACAACTTTACATGTATGTGAGTGTGTGTAGTGTGTGTAGAGTGTATAGAGTGATAGTTGCCTGAAAGTTGCATTCAACTGAGAACAACATTGCCAATTCTAATGAGCCATGTTGTTGTTGAAACACATCAGCAACATAGCGCTTTAAAGCTCCTTATAAATGTGAAAGTTACACAAAATGACAAGTAATCAGTTAGTTCTTATAACTACATTTAATTGCAGCTACTAAATATAAGTATGCGTGCGATTTGACAGCAGCTGCAGAAATAAGTCTAAACAATTATGCTAAAATTGTAATATTTATGACCTGCAGAGCATTATGCTAATCGCATTTATTTCTCTCTTCTTCTAGCTACCACTCTCCCTCTCTCTCTTACTCTCTCTCTCTCTCTCTCTTTCTATCTGATAAGTTCTGCCGTGAACTCACTTTAATGGCATTGCAAGCTCCTCTTCGTATCTGAGTCTCGTTGTCTCTGTGAATTGTCGATTCTGTTTGCATTTGCATACAAATTGCATTGTTGATGAAGAAGCAGCAACAACACCAACTGGTACAACAACAACAACAACAACACTCGCATAATTACATTACAGCAGCAAAGAATGTTACAAGTTTTATGTTATTTTTTTTTTTATCTCTCTGCTCTTTATGTATTGTTTTATTTATGCTTGAGTTTATTTAATTAACATTTTAATTATAAATTGAACTATAGTTGCTCCAGTTTGTTGCTGCCTTTAGTTTTAGTGTAAATTTTATAGGTATCGTTGCCACTGTGCCTGCAATTGTTGCAAGTTGCTGTTGCTGTTGTTGTTGCTGTTGCTGTTGCAACTATAGTTGTTTATCCTTTTAGCTGCACGCGATGATTTAATGCCTTGTGCCACTTCATTTCAGCTCGCTACCATATTTAAATTATTATTATGCCAAGCAGCAACAACAGCAACAGCAACAGTAAATACAACAACAGCAACAGCAACTACAACAACAGCAACAGAAAATAATTAAAAACTTGTCTTAAATTGCCATAAATTCACGTCAAAGAACGTCGTCCAAATTGCCATACATATTTCTGTAGTTATTTTTTTCTTGCTGCTGTGGGGTTTACTCGACTTTGATAAGCAGCTTGCCACATGTGGCAGTTACAGTCGCACAATGTGTCACTGCTACAACACTCGTACATAGTTTATTGGCACATAAAGTCAGCAATTAAACATGATTTAACTGCTGTTAGGGTATTCAGCTGTCGATCATCAATCAGTGTATTTTTTCCTCTACTCGACTCGTTACTGTTTTTTTTCTCTGCTTTTTTTTTTTTTAGTAATTTTGTGTTTATTATTTTTATTACAATCTCTTTGTTGCCTGCTGAAAATTGAAGCCATTATTATATAGTGTTTTTTCTTTTATTATTATTATTATTATTATAACTATTATTTCTGTTGCTGTTATTGTCTTTTTGGTGTGTAAAAAGTGCATAAACTAGTTTTGTTGGTCTGGTTTAGACGAGATTCTCTGGCTCAAATGGCGAAATGGAAAAATTGAAAATTGGCAGCAACTTTTGCTCGACTTTCCACAGTTTGTTGTCAGTTTTAAAAAGAATGTTAATTGCTGCAACTAATTGCTGTGGCTGTGACTCATCTAAAAGCCAGTAAATACAAACGGAAATGCCAATTTAATTATTATTTTTTTAAATTTCTATTTTCACTTGAATTTGTTTTTTTTTTTTTAACATTTTATGCAAATAAATTGGCAAATAGTTTACGAAAGCGAAAAGTTAATTGGAAAGTAAACAAAATTGTTGTGTGAATCATGGAGTGTGTGTGAGTGGTGTGTGTGTGTTGTGTGTGTGTTCATTATCTTTTTTGCATTTTATTATTGTTTTTTTCGTAGAAAAGTGATTATATCAATGCTTAGTCATTTTATGTGTAAATTTGTTGGGCTATAAACACGAAAATAAATCAAAATCAAAATGAAATCTAATAAAATGAAAATATATTCACAAAATATATACTCGTATATTTAATCAGATTCCCTTTTTCTTCTTCTTGTTGTTGTTGTTCAATTAAATTTATGAGCATATTAATTAATTCATTTATCAAAACGACTACAGCTTACATACCCTGTAGCTAACGTTACTTTAAGGGTAGCCGCTTATTGGGTATTTAATTAAATTGGTATTTAATTAAATATTATTAACTATTAATATTCACAAGTATTTTGTATCATTTTTAATCGTTTGTCATTCATTTCGAATTCATTTGATTCGTTAATTTATATTTAATTTATGCATATGTTTATGTTTATTCATGTCTTAGCACAAAACTTACGTGTGCTAATGTATGTATTCGCACACCTGTGCCACAATCAACCCCCTACATCCCCCACCCCCTCTAACTTTTGGGTTATCAAGCCAGCAACGAGAAATGCCAACAAACTTTGGCTTGGCAACGGCAACGGCAACACGTTTATGCTGTTGGCCCAAAACAACAACGAAAATAAAGTTGTTTATAAAAACAATTTACTTTTTGGCGCGCTCGAATAAATAACCAAAAACAACAACAAAAAAGCAAAACAATAACAATTAAAAACGAAACAAGAATTTACTAAAAATAAATGCCGGCAGTGGAAACAAAGACCGATAGAGAGAGAGAGAGAGAGAGAGAGGGAGAGAGAGACCAGCACGTGATGGCGACAGCAGCAACAAATTGATAACCAGCAGCAATGGAGCACCAGGCTTGATTGTAGGGGCGTAGTAGTGGGCGGGGGGTGGAGGTGGGGGTGGTGTAGGGAGTTAGGCAAATAAAAAATAAATAAATTCAACTTTAGTCAGTGTTGATGAATGACCAGGCCTCTGTGAGTTGTTGTTGTTGTTGTTGCTGCTGCTGTCGCTGTTGACGTGTGTTGTCAAGTGCATAACAACAACAGCAACAGCAACAACAGTGACAGCGACAACAAGAACAACAAGCAAATGACTCAATTTACAATTGTAAAAAATGCGAGACGCGTTGTCGTTGTTGCTGCTGCTGTTGTAGTTGCTGTTGTTGTCAGCGTAGTAGTTGCTGCTGCTGCCTCGTTTGTAATAGTGCAAAATGTCAACGACGTCACAACAATTTTTAATGTGAATGTAAAGCGAGTGTGTCTCTTTGTGTGTGTGTAAGTGTGTGTAGTTTAAAGTTTGCTAAAGTGTGCTAGTGTGCGTGTGTGTGTGTGTGTATGTGTGTGCTTTGCGTTTGTTGAACTCGCGCTGTGGCATGAGGTTAATTGACCTCGTGCTTAATGCAAAAATAAATATAATTTTTTTTTACACAGCAACAACATTGAATGAAAAAGGGTTGCTGTTGTTGTTGTTGTTGTGTTTGTTGTTGCTGCTGCTGTGTAGTTGGTTGTAGTAAAACTGAGAGGGGGACAGAAGGACAGGGGAAATACACAAGAAGAAGCTGACAAAGAGCAAAGCAAACACAACAACATCAAAAATGAAAAACATGTTTAAAGTGTTTTATTATTTGCCTTTCGACTCGGTCTCTCCCTCTCTCGCCTCCCCCCTATTCCTTCCCCCTCTTTTCGTGCCACTTTCCCACTTACCCTCTCCCTGCATTCCCCCTCTCTTTCCTCCAGTTTTTCATTCGGATTTTCTATAATTATTTTCAGTTAGTTGATAGATTTCATCTAATAATCTTTGAGTATTTAAATCCCATTCTTCCCTTGCCACGCCCCCTGGCCCCCTATGCTGCCAATCAAATGTCAAGTAATCGTTTTTTATGAAGCACTCGTAAATACTTGTGTTTAAAGCATACATTATCCATTAGGGAACTCATTCATTCATTCATTCAAGCATTCATTCATTTCTTCATTCACTATGCAAATGGCTTCATTATGGCCCAAATCGAACTTAAAGCCAAAAGCCAAAGCCAAAGCCAAAGCCACCTGCCACACCTTGATTACAGACATGCCATGTACATACACATACATATATATGTGTGTGTATATATATATATATATATATATCTTTCTATTTATCTGCAGTTATTCTTGATTATTTGCTTGTGCTCAATTTTTTTCCTTTTTTTTTGAGATTTGCTTTTGCTGCTGTTTCGTTGATTTTGTTTGTTTTAAGCTTAAATTATTTTCAGTGTTGACAGTTTAGCTATTTTAAAGCTATGCCAGTGCAAATGTTATTGTTATACACAGTTATTTGTTATAAATTAAGCTATTTTTTATAGTGTTGCTACTTCGGATAGTTTTGAGTTTTTTTTTAGTCTTTCCACCTACTGAAAGTTCTGTTCGCCTGGTATTCTAGCTTGAATATATAAATGACAAGCTGATTTATCAGGTGAAAAGAAATACACAGTTAAAAACAACATTACAATTGTTTTAGTAAAAATACCTGATCTTCAATTATAAGTGATCCTGTGAATACATGTACAACTGATTCCTTTGACCCGCAGACCCTATTTTTCGCCCCTTTGACTTGTTATATTTAGTGTTCCTGACATCCCATCATTGATTGTTGTACCTTTTTGAACTCGGGAGGGCAAAAACTATCGATTTGCATCAAAACATTTTAAATATATTGAAAAAAATTTTTGGTCAAATTTTGACAAAAGTGCAAAGGGGTAACATCATAAAAATTGTCAAATTTAGGTCGATTCTAAAAATCTCAGATTTTGATTACGATCGATTATACTAATTGTCTAGAGTGTGAAAAGGTATGGCTTTTTAAAATATCTCTTCATTTGGCTGATTTATGGCAATTCAAAGTTCAGAAAAATTGAAAAATTTAAAAGTTTTTATCCAAGGGCAGAAAATAATCCCTCTACATGGAATTAAACTATTCATTTTTGCCCTTCTAGCTATTTTGGCCAGATAAATGCTGGCAACACTGATTATATTCTACACATAATTAGAAAATAATGTTGCCTACTTTTGGTTCAATGAACTGATGGTAATGCGGCTCATTTTGCCACGCCCTTTTCTAACCAATTATTCACATTACTACTTGTTGCCAACGAGCGCTCTAGAACTTAAAACTTTTTAGGTCTTTTGGTTTGGTTTTTATAATTCCTGGAACAGTTTCTAGAATTGGGGGATTGGGGGACTTCAGGAGAATTGAATTATAGAAGTTTTACTTTTAGTAAGTATTTTAAGAGCAAAAACAGAGCATCTCTTAGTCTATCAACTTTTTAAAAACCTTTAAATATTCATTAAACAATTTCTCTTTTTGTAAATTATTTATGAAACCATTTAGCCATGAATATGTAACACAAAAAAATGCTAAATAGCTATCGCTTTCAGTTCTTCAGTCGGTCAGTCACTCAATAGCTTTTGCTAATAAGTATTGAGAATGTGAGAAAGAGAAAGGGGCAGAGGGAGAGTGATGGAGAGATTTGCCTTGGCCTAATGTCTGATTTGCTATCGTGTTTGTTCGATAATGTGCCAATTAAATTATAATTTATGACACAAAATGGCAAACACAAGTGCTCGTTAAGTCGATAACTGAGTAGGCATATATATAAATATATATATATATAGCTATATTATACATAACTATATGCTACCTGATGCGCATAATTAATTGTTTTTTATGAGATTTACTGATCAACACATTTACATTTTTTATAATTTCTTTTTTTCTTGGTTTTATAATTTTAAGGTTGTTGCTTCTTTGATAAAAAAAAAAGAAGCGAAGAAATTCCGCGATTCGCCAAAAATTAATTGTGCGCAACAGACGCAAATATGTGCGTAGTTTTAATTAAAAATAATTACTTAAACCAAGTGGTTTCTCTCTCTCTCTCTCTCTTTCTATGTCTCTCCCCCTCTCCCTTTCTCCTTCTTGCGTTGTCTGTTTGCCAAAGCAAAGCGACTCTAATTAAACACAATTAAAACGCTTTTGTTCTTCGCTGAATGAGAACAGAAATGCAAATGAGCCAGCATAAAAGTTAAGTAAAATACAATTAGGCAGAGTAAAAGTTAAGTTAAGTAAACTTAAGTATATAATAATAACAACAAAAAACATAAAGGTTCACTGAACCGCAAAGTTCGCTGTACGAATTTGGGGAAACGAAATAAAACATAAGACAATCAACAAAAAATGTATTCAAAAATTCAACTGAACTTTGGCACAATGAATACCAGAAAATAAATTGAACATTCGTAATACTGTGGTAAAAAAAAAAAATAAACCAGAAAGATCTGGAACAAAGACTCAAACTGAGTCCGATATCAAGTGTCTGCCTCATTTTCGATACAAGTACATGATATACGATTGTAATAAACTCCCTAAAGAGCCCAATTTGATGGATATTCCCCAGAGAGCTCTTTAGATTTTTGAAAAGTGAGAGAGAGTGAGAGAGGGAGAGGGGAAGTTAGAGGGGAACAGCATACTTTGAGGTTTCTTAAAGTGCCATATCTTGAGTTTAGTCAGGATTGTTTGAAAGTTGTGCAACTAGTTCTGTATACGATTTGTGGTCTTAATTTGTTGCCACAATCTATACAGAAATCTTTTTGAAAGCTGTGGTTGACTAGTGACTAAAGTAAAGAGTTTAGAAATTAATTTTATAGATTAAATTGCACAATAACTTAAAGTACCAGAAGTTATGGTACTTCATAGTCTGTTTCAATCTAATCACTTTTCTAGTCAAACTATTTACCAGAAAAACTACCGATAGTTAATAATTTCCTCATGATTTTCCGTTAAACAATAAAGAAGACTATAATCAGTCAACTTAATAGCTTATCCGCTATATATAATATATAAGTATATAAATATTCTACAAGCCAAGCAAATTGCATGTGCAGCATACTGTTATGAGTGGAGTGTAGTGGTGTGTATACTATATCGAAAGTAGGGTTATGGAGTAGAGGCACTCAGTTGTTCAGTATTCTGTTTACTGGTATGGGATTATATCCCACGTCATTAAGTTACTTAATCACTGTATTTAATTTCCTTCAGTTTGAGTTGTGCCTCATTATCTTGGCTCGAAACGAAACGAACGAAATGAACGAAATGAAATGAGGAGAGGAAAAATTCCCGGTTACAGTAATACCCCTACCACGAGCACTACCCCTCTCTACAGCGTTTCTTACCACTGCTTTTTGGCCATGTGAGTTGAGGCGTGTTAAAAAATGTAAACGCATGAATCACACGACCATTTCGCCAGCGAATTTCAGTTTCGGTTTCGCTTTATTTACTTACAAACTCTTCTTTTGTCTCCCTCTAACACTCTAAAGCCCTCTCTCTCTCTCTCTCTCTGACTCCTTTCTCTGTCTCTGTTGCAGATTTGCGGAAATGTTTCTTATTTAATTTGTTTTGCGTTGTTTTCGCTAATTGGCACAAAATCAATGCAACGTTGAGATACCAAAAATGAAGATTGAGTTGTGTCTTTATAACTTGGCAGCCAACTGGGTTACATTCGTTCACTTAACCAGGCCAAGACGTTGACTTACCTGCAAGAAAAGAAAGAAAAGAGAGAAGAAAAAGATGAAAAACAATCATTAGTAAAGTGGAAAACGAGAAAAGCATTTAAATCAATATTTGTTGTGCGACTAAGAGAACTAAGAACTAAGAACTAAGAAACTAAATAGCCTAATTAAAAAAAAAAAATAAAACTAGGAAGCTGAGAGTAGACTGGAGAAGCGAAGAAGCAATTCCCTGAGCTACAATCAGCGCGCTCTCTCTCCCTCTCTCTCTCTGTCCCTCGCTCACTCGCTGCGTTCGTAATTATATCAATTGATTGCAATTTATTGTGCCGCAGGTAGAATAAGCGAAGGTAGCAAGAAGGGCACCATGGATTTCAGGTGTGTCGTTATCCTTGAAATAGTACAATGCCTGCCTCGGAGGCTGCGCGACTGCGCAGTTTGCAGCCAGCGCAGACGCCAAAGGTAAACACTCAAGAGACCGCGATAAAAATCGTGTAGAAGGAAAATTAAAGAATAAGAAGCAGCAAGCAAGAGAAGTGGCAACAGTGAAGAAAAGAAATAAAATAAAATAAAATAAAAAAAAAACAGGCTCTTGGCAGACAGGCAAAAAGGGAAGAAGACAAACTGCTTTCAGATTCCAATTCTTAGCGTCTCTTCGCTCTACACGCGTTTCTTCACTGGAGTCTCTCTCTCTACACCTCTCCTTCTCTCTCTCTCTCTCTCTACATATACCCCTCTCCCTCTCTCTCTCTGTTTGTTCTTTGTTCTTTCTGTTGAACTGAGAGATGTGCCTACTCCTCGAGCAGCAGCAGCAACAACAACAACAAAACTCGATTAACTCGACATTAATTTTAATTCGACAGCATTTTTTGTTGTTTTTCGTTGTTGTTGTTGTTGTTTTTCTTGCTTTTAGTTTCTTAAAGAAATTTTTCGTGTTTGTTGCTTGATTTTAATTTTGCTTTTTTCTGTTTTATGTTCGCTTCCCTTCGTTTTAAGCCTGTTTTTTTGTTGTTGTTGTGTTGTTTCTTAACGTTTTTTGTTTTTATTTAACTTTAACCCCATTCGCGCTGATTTTCATTTCAATTCCTGTTTCCATTCACCGTCCTCTTCCCTTCCCCTTCTCCTTTCCATTCTCCATTTCTCATTTCTCATTCTCACTCTCCATTCTCAGTCCTTTCGCTGCCGCATTTCATTTAAATTTTTGTATCTTTTAATGTTAATTAAATGCGGTTTCCCCCTATATTTAATTTTATATATTTTTTTCTTTGTGTGTCTAATTAAATTTTTAACTTTAAGGTTTTTCCTTATTTTTTATTATTGCGCTTGAAATGAGTTCTATTTCCGTTATTATATGATTATTACTACTCTTGCATATTTATGAGGCGCCATTAAACCATTTAAATGCGCTGACCAGGAGTAAACAGACAAACAGACAGACAGACAGACAGACAGACAGACAGACAATCGGACAGACAATTCCACTCTTAAACTTTAACTTGAACTTTAATGGCCAGTCATAAATCATATATGAGCATTTTTCCATAACATAAATGTGGCAATATCTTGTATCTGTGCCCCTAGAGGCAATCAAGGGCAATGGAAATTTGCCAAACCCTTAAAATATATATCTGAAGATATATAAAAAAACAGCTAACAATTTATATATCTTGCTGTTAACGACCCTTTTTCAATTTAAACCAAGTTTTATGGCCAGTTATAATTAAAAGTGGCAACAAAACAATTCCATTTGTCCAAACTGATTGAGTTTTAACCAAGAATTGAGACAAAAGAATTCAATTTTCTCTCCAGAAGGTTAATAAAATCAACAAAACTAACCTTGAGCTCATATCATATCATGGAGTATCAGAGCACAGCATTCAAGCTGCAAGTTCTTATCACCAAAAGATTTGATAAGAGTTGTGGGAAGAGAAGGTGATGGGGTGAGGGAGCAGTGGTATTCCCAAGGTTTTGTTGCTTCAATTACAGCTAAAAATTGTGCCAGTTGAAACGTAGAAAACGTTTAATTAATTGACATTCTCCAAATGCAAAGCGGAAGCTGCCAATTACCAAGAAGCTTCAGTCAAAATGAGTCATCGCTGTCATTTACTTACTTGGCTGCCCCACTGTATCACTTTGCCCCACTGTACCACTATACATGCCCTCATTCTGTTGGACTCTTTCTCGTATTTGTGTGTTTTGAAGCAATTAAAATTTAGAGCCGTTGTTTATGGCCAAAGTAAACGATTTCATTTAATTAGATTTATTTTTATGCGATTCCACTTGAAAGTCCTTCCCACAAACACACACACACACACACACACAAATAAGTGGAGCTTATTTACGCATTTACTGGAAAGCACCCTAGAGGGAGCAAGAAGAAGAAACTGCCCTGCCCTGCCCTCCCTTCTCCCGCCCCATTCACTGCTCTGTACAAAATGCAAAGAGAGGAAAATGGCATTGGCATAGAGCAGCTTTTACGACTATAAATAACGATAATACCTATAATTGCCGACAATTCATTATTATGGTAAGATAATTTGATATAAATGGACTTTACGTGACCCCAACACCGACTGCAAAAAGTGCCAACAACAACAACAACAACAACAGCACTGGCTTTGTAAGTAGATGAAGATGCTGTTTTTGTCGGCAGTCGTAAAAGATTCTTTTTTTGCCTCGACTGTCTCCCTCTCCCTCTCCCCGTCTCTGTCTGCTGCTGCTGCTGGCCTCTAAAAGGTGTCTTGGTAACACTTGAAACTTGCCAACATTTCAGGCGTTGCCCATGGACACTTTTTATAGCCACATTTGTTCAGATTGCTTTAAGTTTGTGAGAAGCTGAAAATCAATTCGTTGCCAGCATAAAACCTATGAGATTTTTCCATTTCCCTTTATCATTTTCCCACAACAAATGTTTGGCAATTCGATGGCGAAGAAGTTTTCAATCAAAACTAAGGAAATCAGCATAAAATTTAAAGAGAAAAATACTAGCTAGTTGCCATAAAGCTGAAAATTAACTAAGTTATGAAAAAAGTATCTTGTATCTTTTTGAAATCAGTACGTAAACCTTTTTATAAATTAGCATAACATTCATAAAAGTTATATAACTCATTTAACTGAGTTCTCCCTTGGGTAACTACGTTATAATTTTATTACTTTTTGAAGTCGAGTTTTCCTGCATTTTCCTCCCAGTAAATTAAATGTGTGCAGACATTTTCCCCATAATTCAATAGACAGTTCAAAGTAAAATGTTGAGTTGAGTTGAGTTTGAGTAAAATGCTATGTTTGTAACTGCATTTCCAATCTGATTTCCTGCCAATCAGCCCATGACTTGAACTTTTCCCAAAGCACAACCCCATTTTCCTGCTCCCTTTCCCTTTCCCTTTCCCTTTCCCTCGTTCCTTTTCCAGCTTAATCCCTGCCACTCCCCGCTGCTATAAATGTACCGCCTCTTTGGGGTTAATAATTAAAATATGCGCTTTTATTTCTCATTTCCTGCTGGTGACAAAAGTGCAGCACAAGCAGAGGAAGGGAGGGAAAGGAGAGACTGAATAAAAAATAAGTAGTTGCTATAAAAAATGAAGCATTAAAAACGCAAATAAAAGAAGAAAAAAACTTTTGTATCAAATTTTTCAAATAAACTTCAATAATTTTACGGAAGTGACACAATAAAATGCATATTTATGAGCACAAAATTATGATCAACTCAATTAAGTTTTATTCAAAAATAGTTAGAAACTATAAACAAATCAAATATGCAAAATTAGCTAAACAAAAACTATAAGAAATAAATAAATGAAGAAATGTAAGCCAAAGAAGTATTTTTAATTTCTTATTTGGTTCGTGTATTTTCTTGGCAACACTTTGAAATTCACTCTGAATTTAATTAAATCAGAGTAAACATAGAAAAACCTGCCACGCCCACTTTGCATTACAATTTTATTGTTAGTTTTTTGTTGTTTGTTTTTTAGTAGGAAAGAGAAATAAACATTTAATTGCAACAACAGCAAGAAATGTGTCAATTAAATTTGAAACTTTGTGACAGCAGTTGATATGGAGTATCTTTTATCTGTGTCCATATGTGGCAATTGTATCTTGTATCTTGTAGTTTGTAGTTTGTAGTTTGTAGCTTGAAAGTGCTGGCTTCACTTTGCATTTCTTTTCATTTCTCTTGGGCTTTTTTGTCATCTCTAATTTGCTGGCAATATTTGTGCAAAATAAAATTAAACTACAGTTTAAACAAAGCAAAAATTAAAAGCAAATATTAGCGTGCACATAGAAAGAGACAGCAAGAGAGGGAAAGAGGAAGGGGGAGGGGGGAGATTGGGAGAGTTTGCTTGAGCAAGAGGCACATTTACATATGCAAACATGACAAAAAATGTTGGCCCAGCTCTTGGTCTCCGCCCCTCTCTCACTGCCCCTTCCCCTACAAACTCTCATCTTGTGCCCCCATGCTGACTGAAAGTCTCTACCTTTCTCGCTCTTTCACTCTCTATCTCTCTTGCTCTTTCTCCGACTTCGTCTGCTGGAATTTTAATAAACGAATGTCAATATTTGCACAACATAAAGCAGAAAATACAACGCAGCTGAAGCTGCAACTACAACAACAGCTCAATATATACATACATCTCTACATATATTTATATACATTAAAGCACACACACACACACACACACACATACATATACACTTCTGTACTTTTATCTGCATATAGGAACACTTTTGAGCTGCTTCAAATCTGTGTCTCCTGCTGTTTGCCTTTATTTTCATCAACATCCCCTTCTTCCTCTGCTTCTTGCCACTTTTCTGATTGCCTCAGCAGCAGCTACAATAACAATAATACCCAAATTTCCCTGTAAATCCATCCGAGTGGCAATAATTTCATAAATATACTTTACAATTGCTCGATACAACAAAAACAAAAAAAAAACAAAACATTTAATAGGCTAATAAAGTGAGCAATTTGGCTAGACAAAAGGCAACTTGAAACGTTAATGCCATAACAGTTAACGCGAAGAATGAAGAACATTTCAGTTACAACGATGCCAGATAACATAATCTTCAAGAATTCTAGACAAAGCTCAGCCAAAATGTTCACTAAGATTTCAAAATAATCAAAGAACAAACTAGACATAGCTCGCGACTGTCTAAAATCATGATATCATCGGTTAAATGCCTTAAAATTGATGAGCAATAAAACTTATCAAAGATAATAAATGTAATCAATGCCAAATATCAAAAAAATTAATTTGATAAACACATAAACACTTGACTTTGTCTAAAAAACAGATTGTCTGATAGTAAAAGTCAGTGCGCTGTTGCCAAACTTCGCTAAAACTACACTAACTTGTAAAAATTAGACATTTAAAGGTATAACTCTGAACAAACAACAAATTTAGTTAAGCATTTCATACAAAAAGTTATTGTTTAATTAAAAAACCCTCGCGCTGTTGTCAAACTTCACTTGGCTGCAATCAGACAACAGTTTAAAGAATTCAGCTCAGATAACATTCTGATATAAACGAACAAGCATCGCAAGATTTAACTCGAAAGCTGCCGACAAGCAGCTTGCAGTGTTGCCAGACCGATGACAGTGTTCGATAACGTCTGCAGGCGCTGCACAGAGTATATCAGCTAACACCTAAGCCCCAAAGTCACTGATAACCACACACACACAGACAGACAAAAATAATAACAAACTACTACAGTGAAAACATAAAAACGCGAAAGCCAAGAACTTGCAAATGTATCTACAAAAGACAAGCGGATAATCGCGCTTAGTTATCGTCTTTGGGCATTAACTGCAACAAGGCTGGTGGCATGCAACACGCCTGTTGACTTCTTGTTGTTGCCGCTAAAAGCGAAAAGAAAAAAACACTTAACAATAATTTTAAGCATTTTTTTTTCTTCTATTTTCGCGTTTATCAATTTGACATATTGACGTTGAGCGCTAAAAGTGCATTAAAGTAGCTGCTGGCTAAAAAGATACACGTACTCGCGGATACGACGAAAGTATCTGAGTTCACTGACACAAACACACAGATAGTTGGAGGGGTGAGTAGATGGGGAGGGGAGGGAACGGGAGAGAAGAGGGAATAGAACTGACACCTGACCTGGTTCAGGGCCACTTTCAAGATGCGCGCCACGATGACAAATTGTCGATACACGAATGTATCTGCTAGATACATGCACGCTTGCACCGCTTCAAGTATCTGTGGAGCAGCTTAAGTTGAATTGAATCGAAGTGAATTGAATTGAGTTTGCACTGAACTAAGTTTGAGTTCATTTTAAGTTTAAGTTTAAGTTTTGAGCAGCGTTTAGCTTTGCTTGTTAGCGTTTGTGGCATTGTTGGTTGTTGTTGTTGTTGGCCAAGTCGCTGTTGTTGTATTTGCATAGTTTAGTTGGCTTTGCGCTTTGCACGCTTTTTCGGTTTTTAGCAAAGTCATGGAGACCATTTCTCACATTCAGAGAAGGGGACAGGGGGCAGGGAGCAGAGGAAACTGCAGACGACAGCGGAGACAAGACGTCAGTTTGGCTTTGGCTCGTTGACTAGACCAGACAGGATATGAAAAAGTGTCGGTGTTAAGACCAAAAGCAACAACAACAACAACAACAACTAAAAGAAGTAGAAAAAATGGCAAACAACAACAAAATAAATACAAAGTGCAAATAAAGACGGCAAAATGCACTTAAACTGAAGTGAACTTTACATGCAACTCAGCGTGGAGTGGGGCGAGGGGTAAGGGCAAGTGGTAAGAGCTATTGCCTAGAAAAAAAAACGCCACTTTAAGCAAAAAATATGGCTCAAAAGAAGTGGCTGCGAAATTAAGTTGTTTAACCAGAGAACGTTGAAGTTGAGTTGCCTCATAAATTTACCAAATACAAATACAAAAGTGGTAGAAAAAACCCCATTGGTAATACCTTTAAGAACTGGCGAAAATAAAGTAACCACGCGAATGTTGTCATTCCCAAATGTGACTAATTCTGCGAAACGATTAGAAAAACGGCTCTTATCAGATTTTGGCCAACATTCGTGCTGCTATCAACTCTTTCCAGACAAGCTGAGTGCAAAGTTTGTGTTCGAGTTGAAAACGTAATGATGATAAAAACAATTTCGAAGGGGGAAATGGAAGTAGTAACAAGAAAGAAAAGTACAGTCGAGCACGCCCGACCGTAGAATACTCTCTGCAATTTATTCCCGATCATTTAATAAAATCGGTATTCGGGTATATCAATTAAAAGTACTTGCAATAAAACATGTTGAAACAAAAACATCTGATTGTATGTATACACACACATATACATTTGACATTATATGTATGCACGCACATATGTATGTGTGTATATGTTATACATACACAATTGGTTGGCACGGCCAGCATTCGCGGGCAGCGCTGCCGCTAGCAAGCAGCGAAAACGTTCGCTCACATGTTTGTATGTTTCTATCTCGCTCGCACACATGCATTGGCATTGCGTTCAATTATCAACTTTCTTACATGTCTAGCTCTTTTGTTTATTGTCCGATTTAGATGCAACTTTCAGGATAGTTTAATATATTTTGTCTTCAAACGATTGTGAAATAACAATACTGTACGATAAGAAAATATGCCTTAAAATCGGCATTGAAGTTTGAAAATTATTTTATTTCTTGTGGGAAAAGGGGGCGTGGCAGTCCAAAACTTTTGATGACAATACAATTATGCCCTCTCTAGGAACCTGCGTACCAAAATGGGTGTTCCTAAGTGCCATAGTTACTGAGATATTCGCCCAAAACATAAATTTTTTACGAGGTGTTTCTAGTTTTTTGCACATTGTGGGCGAACGGGGCGTGGCATCGAAAAAAAAAAAGATTCTTGTATTGACTGACTTAATATCGAGTCGATAGAGACCAAATTCAAACTTGTAGCTCTTACCATCTCTGAAATCTGTTTGTTCATACGGACAGACAGACAGACGGACAGACGGACAGACGGACAGACAGACGGACAGACGGACAGACGGACATGGCTATATCGACTCGGCTTGTGATGCTGATCAAGAATATATAAACTTTATGGGGTCTGCCACGCCTCCTTCTGCCTGTTACATACTTTTTTTTTTGCACAAACCCAATATACTCTCTCTTGCAGAGAGTATAAAAAGTGTGTAATAATTCTACTTTGTTGACAAAATTATTAATAAATTCTTTTACCATTTGAACCCTCAAGTATCTGTCTATCTTTCTGTTTCATTCTTAAAGCTTTATATTCCTTTGGTCTATTGAATTATCACAAAGTTCTACATTAATCTATAAACAAAATTTAAATATCGCAAATAAAACGCGCCATTTATTGCCCCACAAGATAAGCAAACTTAAAATAGAACAATTCTCTCAAAGAGCCAACAGATTTACGACAGTCATAAATAGATTATAATTATTATTAACATTATCATTCACATTATTATTGTTATTATTATTTCCATTCGCATTTCAAGTGCTTTGCTGTTCATTTCTTTGCCAGGTGACCGACCAGGTGATTTGCACGTGTGCGATAAGACTAAAAGTATCTAGAACAATTATTTATTTAACTATAGTTTGGTTAGCACGAGTTCTGGCTTAAACCTTTATTGTTTTTGGCCTTTAAGAGAGCGGGTCTAAAGCAAATTAAAGACTTGCAAAAGTAATAAATTTGAAATAATTAGCTATTATAGCTATACTTTGTTCGTACTGTGTGTGTGTGTGTGTGTGTGTAGATACATTTGTAGCTGTATCTATGGCATTTACACTTAATGGCTCTGTTGAAGAGGCACAACATGAAAATGCCGCTCGGAAAATTGTTGTAATTTATTATTATGTCCTAGATTACATGAAAATTGTTTTCTTTCGATTTGATAGAGGCACATTGTGTGAGAGTGTGTGTGTATCTATGTGTTGGTGTGTATCTATGTAAGTGCTTTTAGCGTAGGTAATTTAAATGCAACTGCCACGATCTCTTTTCTTTTGGTTTCTTAGCCTTAAATTAAATGTAAATATAATAAACGTGGCGCATAAATCCATGCGTGACAGTTTTTGTGCGGCTCTCTGCTTGAAAGTTGGCCTCACTTCCCCCGCCGCCTCTCCTACCCCTACCACTACCCCTTCCCCTGTCACTAAACTGGTTGTGACAACTTTCTATAGTTCAACACACACACACACAAACACACAAAGTATCTTTGAGATACATAGTTAGATAGCCAAGATACATTGCCGCTTCCTTGAGCACAACAAAAACTAAAAAATAAAGATAAATTGAAATGAAATGCAAAAATAAACCTAAATACTTTTCTGATCTGAAAAATATATGCCTCAACCTGGTTTCATTTCGCATATATTTCGTTACTCGTTACTTGTTACTCGCTACTCGTTACCCGGTACTATAGTCGCTCGCTAATGCGGCCAAATGACAAGTCTCAAGTATTTCCAGTTGATTTAATGCGCTTAGTACGAGATACTTTCAGTTTTGACAGTGTGTGTGTACGAGTGTGTGTGTGCCAGTGTGTGTGGGTTTAGCTATCAGAACTAAGCATAGTTTTTATTAGTCTATTAGTTATTTGTGCTCCAAAATCATAAAGTTTAAGATACTTAGATACTTTAAGTATCTACAAGTCCGCAACTGCATAGTTGTTTAAAGATACTTGTTGCAATTAGTGCAACAATATTGGGGCAACGCGCTGTAAAATTAGCCACGCTCTAGAAATGCAAGGAAAACACTGCGGAAAAGTGGCGGAAAATGCAATGCAGAAAAACAGAAGCAGCCAGCGAAACGGCCAAAAAACAACAACAAATAATTATAAATAAATTGTGAATAGTAGATGAAGAAGGTGAGGGGGAAGTGGGGTGGAAGAATGGGATGGGAGGTTAAAGTGGGCGGGGCTAATGCAGCATTTGTTGCGCTTGCCAAGATTTAAGCTAAATAAATAAATATTTACATGCCAAATTAATTTTAATGTATAATTTTAAACATTGTCAAAGACGCAGACGAAGGAAAACTTGTTGTTGTTACAGTTGTTGTTTAAATTGTTGTTGTTTTTATTGTTGTTGCCGCTATGCAAATATTTTCAAATTGAATTTTTTATTTAGAGCGCAACTAAATGTGAATTGCAGCAAGCAAAAGTGTCACTGATTTATCGTCATTAAAGGGTATAGTAGTCTCACAGGGGTATACACGAACTGGTAACTGGATTGTTAAGTAATGTTGGAGTTAAGTAAATGCTTAAGATTTTCCGCTTGAAAGTTATTGAACAAGGTAAAGCTGTTAACCGTTTTGGAAGTCGTGATTTCAAGTAATAACTTTGATTTTAAACAAGTCAAAGTTTAAGGCATATCCTAAAAGATACTTTTAACTATATAAAAGTTGAAGAGCTAAGCTTAAAATAAAAATATATTTTAGACTTTTTATGCCACAAAGTTTCGCTAGTAAAAGTTAAGTAAACAAAGAAAAGTTTCACGAACTTACTTAGCTGGTTTTTTATAGCTTTAAAGACAATTGTTAATGATATTTCCGTCTATTAATAAGTCTACTGAATTTAACATAATATTTCGGACTTTATATACTACCAAGTTTATCCCATAAAACCAAAGCTAATGCAGAAAAGTAACAAGACTTCATCCTGAACCGTTTTTGTAGCCTGCTTCCAGGCGCTTTAAATTATAACAATTTATGTGAAACTATAAATCATTTGGCTTAATTAACAGCTGTCGAGAACGGGTATAATCAAGTCGATTACACCACTCTTTGTTATTTCTATGGAACGAGATTATTATGCATAACATTTTCCAAAAGGGGCGGTACTGGGTTCTACGGGTTCCTCGGGTTGTTTGGGTTCTTTGGGGCTGCAAATGTATTTATATGCTAATTGCATTTGCCATGGCCTCGCATGGAGAAAGAGATAGCAAGAGAGAGAGAGAGGGAGGGAGAGGGAGAGCGGTAAGCAGAGACAGCTTGCTTGTTAGCTGCTTCTAATTAGAGTTCGAATATAAGAAACTCAAGTGTTCTGAAGTTAAGACAAGTTTTTTACTTATTTATTCAATCGAATCTTATAAAATTAACTTTTTTTTCTAGTTTTTTACTAATTTCTTTAGTTTTTGTTTGCTGTTAATTTTAGTCAATTAGTTGGCAAATTGTTTGTTTGCTGCAACTTTGGTCGGCATACCAAAAATGTTTGGCTAATAACTTTTTATTGCATGCAACTTTTTGCAGTAACATGCTAACAATAACAACAACAACAACAACAGCAGCAGGAACAACAACAACAATAATGACAACATTCAATGCAGCTGCAATGCAAACAACTTTATAGAAAACTTTTTTTTTTCCTATATTTTCCAGCAGGTTGTGCAAATTTTGCAATTGTTGCATTTGATTTTCCCCCATCTCTCTCTCACTCGCACTCTCCCCAACTCTCTCTCTCTCTGTCTCTCCCTCTTTCTTTCACTCTATCGTTCGCTATCTCTTTTTATTGCTGCATTTGTTGTTTTTGGTTTAATGATCTGCACGAAGTTAACTTTAATTTATGTATAAGTTTAATTTAATGCCGGAAAATGTATAAATTTTATAGTTATTTTTCCTTTGTTGTTGTTGTTGCTTCTGCTTCACCTGCTTCTTCTTCTTCTTCATCTTCTTTATCGCTTTGGAAACTTTTGATTGCAGTCTTGTAATATAAAATTGTATAAAAGCGGCAAGAGCGTGCATGTAGGGCTAGCAAATACCCTGTAAACTCAAACATTCTGGGCAGAGTGTACTTTTCGTAAATATTTCTGTTAGTTTGGCATGCCCTTATAGTTTAACTAATTTTACAGGGTATACCTTAGCGCTGCTTAAATTTCAAGCATTCAATTTTTCTTTGTTTGCAACTTTCTTCACAAATATCTGGCGGTTTTTTATTGTTGTTTCTGTTGTTGTTGTCAACAATTTGTAGAGTTGCTTTTTTGTTTAAATAATAAGTATGTTTAGTTATAAGTTTATAATATATTATTATGCCGCGAAAGTCTGGCAAATTTCGTAATCGCAATGGCATTTTTTTTTTTGGCCAAAAATAAAGTTTATTATTTGCATTTGCCGTTAACACGAAAATTTGTTAGTTTGACTTAACACGAGATTCAATTACGTAGCTCAATCTTCCTCTGTCTCTCTCTTTCTCTCTGTACACTACCTGTCTCTCTCTCACTCGTATGGCAGTTGCATTGAATTGCATAAGTGAAAAGCAATTTTATGCAGAGGAATTTGTAAATATAATGAAGTAATTAAGTACAAATATGTTAGCCAAGTTAACTAGTTATTAGCCAAAATATATACAGAACTAACACACACACACACACACACACACACACAATTTATTTGCATTAAATTTGAAAACTCGATATGAGATGTCTGATATCTAATGTCAGATGTAAGCGCTCAAGGCTAAGATACTTGTATCTCAAGCTGAGAAGTGGCAGCTGCAGCAGCAGATACAGTTGTGGAGGGAGATAGAGAATGATAGGGAAAGAGATGGCAAAGACAACAGCTGAATTTAAGGAGATTAATGAGGGTTAAGAACAAACCCTAAAGGGTTCATCTGGAATTTTGATTAAAAAACGCTCGAGGATGTGAGAAAACCTGAAACAACAACAACAACAAAAGACACGAGAAATATAAGAAATGGCAAAGCCAAAAGTTAAGGGCGGAAAGGGAGTAGAAAATGGGTGTTATCAACTAGCAGATACCCAGGAGTTGATCAAAAGTAAAACTGTGATAAATTAAAGACATTTCTATGTACAAATTACAGGGTATTACTTGAGCCATGTGCGCTTAATTGCAGTTTGTTTGTTTCCCTGTTTTTGTTTTTGTTTTTTTATCATTCATAGAATGTGTAAAGTTAAATTTATGTGCGTAAGTTTGCCATAAATTTATAAGCCAAAACTTTGCCATGGGGTCAAAAGATGCAGCCACTAAAGCAACAACTGTAACAACTACAACAAATTACAGGGTGTGTACGTGTATGTGTGTATGTGTGTGTGTGTGTGCGAAAAACTTTTCTTTATGCAGCATCAAGAAATTTATGACAGTTTGGCAAAAGTTTTACTTACAAAAAAAAAAGAAATGGAAATGCAAGAAAATGTCAGAATATGGAAAAATCGAAGGCAATGCGCGTAAAGGGGCGTGGCAGTGCAACAAAATGACGAATATAGCCAAGTTTTATGAATTGAATTGCATAAATCAAATAAAGTTCAGACAGAACAAGGGAGGAGGGAGGAAAAGTAGGAGAAGTCGGTAGAAAGAAGTGGATTAGGAGAAGGAGAAACCAAAGTAGTTGAAAGAACTAGAGACTGAGAAGTGGTTTGATGTCCAAGGTAGTGGAGTCTCTGGGCCAACACGGAAATGCTGGGCTCAAATAATGGATACCGTACGTATACTTGATATGGTAATTTATTATGTTTTTATTGCCTTTTGTTGTCATTGTTTTTGTTGTTGCTGTTGTGTGAGTAGAGCAAATGCGGCCAGAGTTGCCTGACTGCCTGAGACTGCTAGTCCGGAGTTGCCAGCCCTTGTTGGTCATTAATCTTTGTTATGGCTGCACACACACACATACATGTGCAACATTTGCTATCTCCCTTCATCGCCCTCTCCCTCTCTCTGTCTCTCACACAGACATGTGCGTTATCCTTTTGCATTTTGGCGTAACTTGAGTCGCGGCCAACACGCATAATTTTCAGTGTCTGCGTGTGTGTGTGTGTCTGTGTGTGTGGCGTAAATTTAATTGCGCAGATAAATTTGCGCAATGCTAATAAATTAATATTTATGTGAGCTGGCTTATTACCCCCTCCCCTTGCTCCTTTTGCCTACAGTCACCCCTTAATACCCTTCCACTAGCACTATTTCTCTTCCTCTCTCTCCCTGTCTCTTACTCTCTTTTACTCTCGATCTTTGTCTGCATGATAGTTTTTAATGTGTGCATTGTTGTTGCAATTGCATTACTTTTTGTTGCTGCCACGAATTTAATGCATCTTCAAGATGCAAACATACACACACACATGAATATTCGTATAAAATAAATCCACAACACACATACAGTAAATTGTACAAGTGTGTGTGTTTGTGTTGCTGTTGTTGTTGTTGTTGCTTTTGCCTTTTGTACGCTGTATTTTATCTTTTGCTGCCGCTGCTGTGTTTGTTGTTGCTTTTTATGTCGTGCCATTTCAGCGAAGCTCGCAACAAAGCATAATAAAACTAATTGTCTGCGCTTCGCTCTCGCACACAGCGCACTCATACACTCACACGAGTGTGTGAGGCACTCTCAGAGTATGAGTTGAGTGAAATGGTGTGGAGAGGAGGCAAGTGGGAGGGGAAGGGGCATCCACATGTTTGCCATTCTGTTTCCTTGGGGCCGGCCAAACTATGCGACGGCGAATGGCAAGCAACTACAACAAAGTCAGCGACGCGTTGCCGTAAAAATTCGCAAAAAACAAAAAAATAAGAAAATTAAAGAAAATAAGAAAATTTTTAACACGCCGCATTTAGTTTATTTGAATTTGTGTTCTCTTTTGGCTTTCTTATGAGAATATTCTGTTCATGTTTTTTTTGGATTTTTGTTTTAGCTGCTCCTGCTAAGCTGTCTCTTCCCATTCGCAATGTGTCGCGCTTGAGTAACAAAATTTATGCGCCCCGCCACTTTGCTATTTTGCATTAGGCAGCCCAACAAATTGCCCCCTTACCTCCCTCCCCCTTCTCCCACAACAACTAACACCCGCGCTCCCGTTCTCTTTGATTTGTGCTCTCCCGCAGTGTGTTCTATGCAAGTAATAGAAAGAGTGAGAGCGAGAGAGTGTGCCATGTGCAATGTCTAAGTGCAGCTGTGCTTGTTGTTGTTTATATCAACTTTATGCTGAGAGAGCGTCACATCAGATAATGGAAGATTGATCAGCAGAGAGCAAAAAGAGAGCAGAAAGTTGTGCTTAATTCATGATTACAGTGGATCAAGTTTTGCAATTTTAAGCTCAAATATTTAAAGTAATTAATTGCTGAAATTAATTTCTTTAAATTAAGTATTTTGTAATAAAAACCTATTTTGTTAGCTCTTTAATGTAAAGAACTTAAAAGTTTTATGAATGTGGCCTTCCTTTAGATGGGGAAATGATATAGGGACTGGTTCTATTAGAAGTGTTTAGTTTCAACGGAGGTGATGAACCGGCTAACCCGCTTTTTCTTGAGGAATGCCAATAAATGAATAAAATGACAGAGTACCTAAAACCCGTTTGACTTTAACTACATGTCTTTCACACGTCTCACGAAAGATAGAAAAATACTACTATAAACCTAATTTATTGCTCTCTTGCATATGAGTTTTACTAGTACTAGATACTAGTATTATTTCTTGCATGCCTCATTGACCTCATGCGATTTTCACACACTCATTACGGTGTCTTACAGGTGAGATGGTAACAAAATCATTTACCATGCGCTAATTTTTCACAAAGCAATCTAATGAATTCACTTTAAAATGCAGAAAATGTATAAAATAAAAGAAGCAACGAATCGCATGCGATTTTTCCGCAAATGAATTATTAATGGAATCGAAAAACAAGTATAACGTAAGTCTAAGCATATATATAGAGATATATATATAGGTAGAAATATATGTACAGTACACTAAAAGGTTCTCCCGGATGTCAGTTTGTTTCATTCGATTTTTGCAAGTGTAATTTCCCTTTTTCTTCTTTTTCTTAATTTCGATTGCGATTCCGATTTAATTTCAATTGGATATCGATTCGTTACGTTTTGAATGGGGATTTCTTTTTATTTTATAAGAAACATATTCAATTTTGTGTTATTTTTGGCAAAAAGCAAACGACTTTTATTGATTATATCGGCATGAGTAATTGAAGTTTGAATGCGACTTTAATGACAGCAAGAATGTGAATACTGAGTGGGTTAGTCAGCATTCGAACACGTTGTTGTTGTTTTTTGTTATTGTCATTGTCTCTCAGGCTTATAAATGCTCTTCTACCTCAACAAGATACAATTCAGCTCAATACTCAATATCAATATCCATCTGTGCCTCTCTCCCTCTCCCTTTCCCTGTCTCTCTCTTGATCTCAACCTCAACCTCCTCCTCAATTGTCTGTGACTTTAACTCTCGGCTAGATCAAGATCCATTGTCACGACCTCAAAAGTTCATGCGAAAAAAGTGACTTGAATTTCAGATCAAAGTATTTAACATTTTTTTATTGCCTCTTATAACGAGAATCGTTAAAGCAAAAAAACCGTAGTTTGTGAGCGCTTTTAATTAACAAAACTTTACTTAACTATCTAATCTGTTCAGCCGGTATCTGATGAATCATAAGTATAAGTATAAGCCAACTTCTGACTTCAAAAGTTTCTAAAATTGAATTTTGCAGAGAAATTATACATGAGAAACCCCCTTGAGTATCTTGAACTAGCGCAGATACTTGTATCTTATAGTTTGACGTTGTTTTTCATTTCAAATTTCCATCAATTTTTGATCAGCATAGTATTATTTCCCTGAACCAACAAGCTATCAATCAAAAATTAGTTCCATAAGCTCAATTGAATTTGAAAATCGAAATACATAAGACTTTTTAGATTTATCGTGAAATGATTGATGCATTTCAAATGAATTTCAATTCAATTGAAATCTTTTAATTTCATTTCATTTGATAATCGCATACACTTACTTTATATATCACTTTTGTTCGGGGTTAAAGCTGTCTGCCTTTCTGTCTGTCTATATATATGTATATATATATAGTTGTTTGCCGGCTATCGAAATCGGGCGGGAACTTTTGGAGGAAGTCAAGTCGAATCGAGTCTTGGATTTGATTTTGATTCTGTCTGTGATTGTTGAATACTTTCGTATACAATTGTTGATTACTTATAGTGTTTAGTTATTGATTATTATGGCGCTGATCTGTTATTATTGTTGGTGTTGTTGGTGTTATTATTTTAGAAATAGATTGCACGGATTTTAAGTATTACTTAGTTGCCTTTTTTTTTTTAAATATTTTTTGTTTAACTACTAGATTATTTAATTATAATTTACTGGTGATTTATTTGATTTGATTTTTGCTTTGTTTTTGTTTTCCTATTTTTTATTCTCGCACAACACAATTAAACAATTAAATTGTTGTTTCCATTTATTTACACATTTATTGCTAAAGTTGTTAAGCTTTTTTTTTCCTTTTCTATTTACGTATTGTCAGACACGGTTTTAGTAAATTATTTAATTTCATGCCACACTCAATTGTTGCACTCGTCATGACATTTTGTTTTCAATTCATTTCAATTTCAATTTCAATTTAAAATTAATTTTAAATTTAAAATCTATTTCTATTTTTCGATTTTGAGCGCGAAAAAACTTTTTTTTACTTCTGTGTTGTTTTTGTTGTTGTTGCTTCACGGTTCGATCGCTTCTTCTCGTTCTCTTTCAATCAACACGCACACACACACACGCTCTTACTAGACGTATATATGTGTATGTGTGAGTATATAAATGGAATTTAATGCGCTGATAACAAAATCACATTTTTCAATTGGCAACTGCCCCAAATTTCGTTAGTTACTTGAATTGCTTTAGTTTGTTATCTATTAGCTTTTGTTGTTGTTGTTATTGTTGTTGTTTTTATTGTTGTTGCTGCTCTTCTTATTCTCTTTGTTGTTGTTTGTGTGTGAGTCACATTGGCAGCATTGTTGCCGCTGCTGTTGTTGTTGTTGTTGTTGTCGCTGCTGCCGTTGCAGCAACGGAAATAAACAATCAATTTTAGTTAAAGAATTTATGCACGCACTCAACGACATGAGCACACACACACGGGCGTACTCACACGTACGCACATTCACACACACGCACACACAGTAGATTTCGAATTAAGCACGCGATTTTTTGCATGCAAAAATATTTCGATTTTGATTTTGAATTCGAATTTGAATTTGTGACGCGCGTGTTTTTGAGAATTCTCAACTGTGTGTAATTTCTTTTTATTTATTTTTTTTTGTTACCACTACAAATGCACACGAAGGAGATGTAGACGGAGACACACGGATACACGGAGGCGGAGTGGCAGAGAGTGAGTGAGTGAGTGAGAGAGTATGAGTGTGTGAGAGAGAGAGACAAAGGCCAAAAACTCAAAACTCAAAAGCTCAACTGCTGGGCAACCGTTGGGCAACCGTTGAGTTAGTCGGAAAGCGCGCTTGCCGTTGCCGACGTTTCACCGTTACGTCCTCGAGGAATCGCGTTTACAGAATGAATCTGAATCTGAACGTGTGGAGTGTAAGGCAGCGTAAAAGATACAGATACACCAATACACAAATACACAGATATGTGTACGACGGCGGCGACGGTGACGGCGACGGCAACGGCGACAGCAACGGCGGCGACGACGACGACGACAACGACAAGCAGCAGCAGCAATTGGCGTTGCTTTTGCTTGTTTTTGTATGAGTGTGAGTGAGAGTATCAGTGAGAGTGTGAGTGAGTTTATTTACGTGTGTGTGGTGGTGGAGCTGCCGCTGCTGCTGCTACTACTGCTGCCGACGCCACAAGAGCGCATGCGAGCGCCCAGAGAGCCAAAGACGAAGAAGCAAGCGCAAAAGGCAACAACAACAAAAAAAAAAACGTGTTTGCCGCCATTACGGAGCGCCGTATGCTAGCGTATGTGTGTTGCTCTCAGAGCGAGAGAGCGAGAGCGAACCAGTGAGATTGAGAGTAAGCGTGAGAGCGAATGCTGAAAGGCAACAACACTAACACCGGCAACGGCGACTGAAGCAGCGACGGCGACGTCAACAGCGACGCAGCTCTTTGTGTTACAGCTGTGTGCGTGTGTGTGTGAGAGTTGCTACGAAAAAAGGTAGTAAAAAATAACTGCGGTAAACCGAAAAAGGCACAAAAAACTGAAAACGAAAACGCAGCAACAGCAGCAGCAGCGACCACAACAACGCAAAGACAAAAAACTCCACGCCGAAGACGACGACAGGAGGCAGGAGACACAACAGGAAGGGGGTGGCTACCCCCTTACCCCTCCCACCCTGCTGCTGCTACCCAACAAATACTACTCCTGACATGTTTTGCACTGAAATGCGCCGCTTTTAGTTCTTTTGGCATTTTTGTGCGTTTTTAATTCGTTTCTTTTCCCTTTTTTCGCATTTTTTTCTGCTCCTTTTCGTTTCCTTTCCTTTTTTTGTTTGTTTGTGGAATTCTGATAGTGAATGTGAATTGTTGGAAATGGCATTTGACGCATTAGATTTACCGATCACTTCAGTAGGGGGCGTGGCGGGGGAGGAGAGGAACAAGATTTTGAGCTACTTACTAAACTTTTAATACGTTCTTTGACCTCAATGCACATATAGTAGTAGAAATTGGAATGTAAGCTTACCTGTAAAGAAAAAGAAGAGAAATAAAATTAGTATTATTATATATAAAACTAGTTTAGGAATTTTCAATAAATTTAATAAAATAAATTTTAATTTCATATAAATTTTTTAAGGCAGTTAGAAAGTTTTCCCTATTTATTAACATATTTCTATAGAGATTTCAAAATTTAAACCTATTTTAATCCAATTTGACTGCAAATCCGAAAGTAAATTGGAATAAATTGTTTGCAATCCTTTTGTAATCGAATCCAAATGGATTGGAATAATTCCATAGCAATTGGATTTAAGGTGACCCTAACAACAAATTCAAGTGAGAGTCCAATTGGATTGATGGATTGTTGGCTTGTTGGATTGATGTAAAAATTGATGACTGACTTCAACAGTTGCAATTGCTGAAAGATTTTTATTGCTTCTACAAACAACTTTCTGCATAGAAGTAGCTGTGTGTGTGTGTGTGTGGGAGAGAGAGTACGAGCATGTGTGTTGATGTCTCTCTGTTTTTGTTTTTGCTTACACATTTTTTTTTTTTGGTTTGCTACGCAACTCATTTGCAAAAACTTCAGCCGGCAATATTTCATGCCACCCATTGAGCAAGGCGCTCTCAGTTCCCCCATACTCTCCCACTAGCTATTCCCCTTTCCAGACGCGCTCTCTCGCTCTCCGCGAGTAACCAACCAATTTCCGCCCCCTCACACACACGCACTCACACACACATGCTCTTATGCACGCAAGAGAGTTTCAAGAGGTGGAAAAAGTGGCTTCATTACAAATTTCAATTTTGTTTTATTATTATTTTAACTTTGCCTTTGTCTGTGTGTGCGTTGCGTGCCTGTATGTGTGTGTGTTTGCGTGTGTGTGTGTGTGTTCGCAATTTTATTTTTATTATTATTATTTTTTGACGTCGCTGCTTTGGCCATTTTGGCATTTCCTTCTTTTCTCTTTTTTGCCATAAAAAAAAGAAGCAAAATGCTTTTATAATTTTTTTCTGAAAACTCAGCAACGGCAGGAAAAATCCTCATTATTTTGTAGAGTGGAGCCGCAGCTGTTGTCTCATTATTTATTTTGCTTTTATTTTTTTTGCCATTTGTTTATTTTTTGTTCGAATTCGCTTTGTTGTCTTTGCTGCCGCTGCTGCAGCGTCGCAACGTCAGCAGCAGCAGTGGCAGCATCGAAAGCAGCAGCCATCATAAGTAAAATTTTTGCAGTTTTCATTTTAGCAGCGCTGTTCTAAGCAGCTGTCTCCCCCTTCCTTTTCCCCTTCCCCCGCTACACACCTACTTGTCCAGCCAGCAACACCCACCATCGACCTCTTTTTCAGAACTGGAGCTGGAGATGCGAACGCCAACAGCAGCAGAGCAACACTAAAGATGATGGCATTTGGAGAGCACGGGAGGGGCGTTGTGAGGCCAACCGCAGTCGCAGCATATGCCGGCTTCTTCTGCTTCTTGCTCTTCTTCGGCGACAAGCGACAACAAAACTGCAACAGCAAAACACCAATACAACAACAAGCTCTCACAAGCAAGTACACACACATAAACACACGCTCACATAAACTGTGAGCAGAGCGCGCGCTCTCCGCACATAAAATAGCAGTCAATAAAAGCAGCAGCAGCGGCAGCAGCAACAAAAACAACAACAACAAGAGCAGCAACGAAGCCTTGGGGTCATTATTCTCTTGGTCTTGGAGGCGCTCGCTGCTGCCGCGCATTGACGTCGCTGTCGTCGTCATCGTTGTTGTTGTTTGTTGCTTACTGCTGCAGCCTAGCCTTGGTGGTTGCTGCGCTCAGACACTCACACACACAACGACATACACTTGCACACATGCACAAGTTGGGGAGACAGCGCTGCATATGTGTATGTATGTGTGTGTGTGTGTGCCTCTCCAAACAATGTAATAAAATTCAATTATTCTCATGTGCGTCTTGCACTTTGTTTCGTCTTTTGTTGCGCGCATTTCGCGAACAGAGACGCCACAAAATGCCAAAAGGCGGAAAGTACAGGCGGCAAAGGCATTGGAAATGCAAATGCAAAAGGCAAAATGGAAATGAAAATGATTGCCAAAGAGAGAGAGAGACAGAGTAAGAGATTGGGAGAGAGAGCACGAAATAGTGTGTGTGGGGGTAATGAAGACGGGGACAGTGGGGAACGGCATGTCTATATAAAATATTTTCCTGCTGCTGCCGTCTCCACCGACGCACACACTTACACAAGCAAACACACGCTCTTGCACTTTCTTAGCTGCCGTCGTCGCTGCACTTTGTCGTTGTCGTTAGCGTTGGCGTTCTTTTTGCGTTTTGCCTCTTGGCTCTTTTTCTTCTCCCAACAACAACAACAACAGCGGCAGCAGCGTCGCGTCTCATTTCTTTGTTGTCTCGTGTGTTGTTGTTGCTGCTTTGGTCTCTGCTGCCTTTTGCATAAGCTGCAATATTTTGTAGCCTCCTTCAACTAATTTCTTTTGCGACGTCTTCTTATTACGCTTCTTCTGTTCTGTCTTCTGCTGCTGCTGCTACGGCTGCTGCTGCGTCTGTCGCTTTGCCAATTTTCTTATTCCTTTTAGATTTTTTGTTGTTTGCTAATTTTGTGTGCTTCCTTCCATTTCCATAACTAATTCGTTGTTGTTGTTTTTGTTGCTTTTGCTATTTGGGGGCTGCTTGCATTTCAGTGCTGCAGCGCTCTCTGCTTACGCGTTGCGCTCTTTAAGTGATTGCGCTCTCACTAGCACACACTTTGTATGCGCTCTTTGTGTACGCGCTCACTCATTGTCGCTCTCCCTGTCTTGCGCATGCGCCGCATTGATTG
This sequence comes from Drosophila cardini, assembly GCA_018903735.1. Classification (NCBI taxonomy): domain Eukaryota; kingdom Metazoa; phylum Arthropoda; class Insecta; order Diptera; family Drosophilidae; genus Drosophila; species Drosophila cardini. Next base: position 5,543,674 of record JAEIGM010000007.1, on the reverse strand, counting down.
TTTGTGTAATGTAAAAACGTTGTAAGCTCACCCTTCAGCACATTTTGTTATTGCTGTTGTTGTTGCTGTTGTTGATAAAAGCGATTTTGCTGCTTTTCGTTTTATTTTTGTTGTCTGTTGTTTTGGATGGACTTTCGCATCAGTTTTCAAGGCTCTAATCAAAGCTGACATCTGACTTGTGGCCCCAGAACATGATGACATTCATCAAGATTCTCAAAATCCTCAAGCCAAAGTTCAAAAGCAACAACAGCAGCTCTGTCAAATTGCTCTGCCTCCGTCTCAGTCTCAGTTTCAGTCGCTGTCGCTGTCGACGTTGACGTCCATTTTGCCTGCAGCGTATTTTGTAAATTACATTTCCGGCAATAAATTTGCATACCTCTGGCATCTTTCTAAATTGCTATCGTTTGTTAAAAGCGCTACCCAACAAAAAAAAAAGCAGACTGAGAATCCACCACCCTTACTTACCTACCTACACCCCCAGTGCCTCAAAGGGTGGGGGGTGGGAGGTAACTCACACACACACATACACACCAACACACCTTCTAATCTCTTGCACCCTCTTTTTGGCCTGAACCTGCGCGACGACCGCACCTTCTTCAACTGCTGCTTTCTTTTGTGCTTGCTTCTTTCACTGGGTTGAGGGTAGTTTTCACCCCCAACCCCAACTCCTTCCACACCCCCTACAGCTCCCATTCAATTGTCTGGCAATTAAAAGTTGCGTTGCCAACTGCCTGAAAGACTTTCACTAGTTTTGCACTCTTTTAGTGCCTGTTACACAAAAAATAAGGAAAATAGGAAAAAAAGAAAATGAAAATGGGAGAAAAACATCAGGAGCATAAAAAGAAGTTTGCAGCAAGCCTGGCCGCAGGATTTATCCGTACAACAGGTTGTTGCATTTGCGAGTAACGAACTACGTGACGCTTAAAAATAGTTGCAATTGTTGTTGTTTCTGTTGCTTTGAACTTGCATTACACGTATCCAACACAGTGTGGCAGGCAGATGTGGCAAGTGGGGAGTGTTTGGCGGGGAAGGGAACTTCTGCCAGCTGCCAGAATCCGACGTTTATATAGGTCGACAAACTTTTGTGGCATGCCACACTTCCATTCCCGTTTCGTGTTACTCTTGTTGTTGTTGTTGTGGCTGCATAAAAATTCAAATTACGCGACGCGTGCAAAAAACAGCAACAAAAAGAAATGCAAAAAAAAACAGGAACAAAAAACACGAATTGAAATTGAAAATAAAAGTGCAAATGTCGTGGAAATGGCCAAACAACCGAAACTGCAGCTAACTGGAATGAACTGAACTGAACTGAACTGAACTGGCTCTAACAGAAACCAAAAGGGATTTTTGTTTTTGTGGTCAGACAGTTGGAATTCTCAAAGTATTTGTAACTAGTGATGACAGCAGGTGACTAAAATTGAAGCTGATTCGACTGGGAGGGAAAACTAAAGGGATTTAGTGAGAAATTTATGGAGAACAAAGTGAAAATGAAGTAGAAATTGTTGTTTCTATTTTAAAGCTAACTTTGGTAGCTTTTAAATAGATATTTTAATAGTAAATTAGTTAATTTAAGCTGTCAGTTTAACTAAATTCACATCAATCCCTTCTTAAGCTCCTAGCTTTCAGTCCAGAAATAATACTTTTCAGTGAAAAACTCTCTTATAAGTTTATGTAAACACATTAAAGTCTTTAAATATCAATTTATATTGAAGATTTTTGTTAAACTGTATAGCTTGAAGGAGAATTATTGAAATTTGGAAAATTTCTGTATAGAAATCACCACAAAGTATGTACATATCTTTTAAGCAAAAATTGTTAATAATTTCTGAATGCTGTTCTTAACATAGTTTAGTTTAGTAACTAGTTTTATACAAGTCTGACTATAACTGGCATTGATTTTGGCCCAACAATTTCAAGTCTTTTACTTTCCTACTCAATTCAGTTTTCAAGTTTTCCTTAATTTTCCAAAAACTAGTTACTTAAAAGCTTAAAACTCCTTCAATTTAATTTACTTCCACAATTTGCTTAAAATTCACAAAATTTGACACAAAATTCCATTAAATGCCGAAAGTTTTTGTCTATTTCCAACGCTGGCAAAACTAGAAAACTTTCTGAGTTTTTTTCCGGCTTTTTTTTTAGGGGGAGTGCACGTAAAAAATTGAATTTTTGCATCGTAATGCATTCTGGGTGTCCCTGTGTGTGTGTGTGTGTGTAGTGGTGTGTGTGTCACTATGTGGCACAGTGCACAAGCCCCAAACGCTGCGTGCAACCCTTTGTGGCATAAACGCCCATTTAAGCTGCCGCCCACTTCGCTATGTTTTTTGCTGCGTTGCACGCGGCGTATGAGTAATGTGCAAAAAACGCTGTTGGGAGAGCAAAGTGTGTGCGTGAATGTGTTTGGGTGTGTGTGTGTGTGTGTGTGTGTGTGTGTGTGTGTGTGTGTGTGTGTGTGTGAGTTGTACTCTTGCGTGTGTGTTTCATTCATTGACGCCGTTGCCTGCGTTGCTGCTGTTGTTGTTGCTGTTGTTGCCGCTGTTGCACGCGAAATCAATCGGCGGCAGGTGTTTTGTTTTGTGGATTCAATGGCCAGCGGCCTCTGGCGTCTGCCAAACTGGCAACTGGTCGGCAATTTTTGTTTGCTGATAGTTTTGACCTCGTTTTATGGGCCAGTTGCCTGTTGTAGCCTCATGTTGTTGCCGTGTTGTTGCTGCTGTTGCTGCTGTTGTTGTTGGGAGACTTTTGTTGTTGCATGCGTAATTGATGACGCTGATGTCACGGAACAGCTGACATTCGAAAAGCAAAACAAACAGCAACAAAAGAAACAAGAGGAGAGCATAAAAAATAACTGAACTGAACTGAACTGAGGCACGATAAGTGAAAACGAGGGATTCCCCGTCGTGGCACACGACGTGTGTTGAGAGTGTGTATGTGTGTGCCCCAAAGTGTGGCACGTCAGCTGTGTGCACGCAAAAATAGCGTTTGGATTTCCTTTTTTGCCGGTACCCGGTGTTGCCCGGACAACGCGTCAGACATTTGCCCACTTGGGGGAAGCCCCGCAAAATAAAACGACGCTCAACGTTCAAACGTTCAACATTCAACGTGTGGCTGCCACATGGCTCGACTTGGCTTGACTTGGCTTGGCTTTCCTCGGTTAGCGTTAGCGTAACAGTTGCTTCCTCACTCAAACGTATCGTCATGCATTCATTCATAAAAATGTGACTTCCCCTTGTGCCTGCCCCGCCCCCTTCTTCCCCTTTTTCCAAGCGTACCCTCAGTTCATCTCTGCTACAACTTTCAAGTTCATAATGTCAACCTTCAGACACAAATTCTCTGCGTCTCTCTCTGTCTCTCTCTATCTCTCTCTGCCTCTCTTACTCTCTGTTGAGTTGGGATACAACCTTGTGTCTGCTGTCGACAAGGGAAAGCGTGAAACAGTTTTCCTAGTCGCAGGAGTTGTTGCCGTTGCCGTTGCCTTTGCCGTTGCCATGTGCCACACGCCACACGCCACACGCCGGGACAACGCCGGCTCCAGACACCGAACGAGACTCGGGGACGGAAAGACTGAGGGACTGCGAGACTGGGAGACAGCAGAAGCATCTAACGGTGCTGAAGCCCCAACAGACGGCAGCAGCAAGTAGCAAGTGGCAAGTGACAAGTCAATTCCTTTGTGCCACAACCTTTTAGCCACGTTTTACTTTCGCACGCGCTTTGCTGTGAACTGCCGTCAACTGTTGTTGTTGTTGTTGTTGTTGTTGTTGTTGCTGCTGTTGTTGCCACCGCTCGTTGCTTGCCACACGCTCAGTCGCTCGCTGTTCGCTAACTGTTGAGAGTTTGCTGCTGTAGCTTACACTGAGCGAAAACAGTAAGCATTTGACGTAGGATTCGAAGGAAATGTTAAAAATTTTACTTAAATATTTTGGAATTAAACTGGACTTAAAAAGTAGTTAAGTTTGTGCTTAAAATCTACTTCAAACTGAGCTCAAAACTAAACGTAGCTCAAGATGTGCTTAAAATCCAATTTAAACTAAGCCCGAGAATAAAAGTAGATTAAGTTTTGATTAAATATTGAATAAACTTCCATATTTAAAAGAGTTTTTGACTGAAAGCTTTCGTAAAACTGTCCAATCATTACAATTAAGTGCTTTAGAAAGCTTTAATGAGCTTTCATAACTCGTTGACTAACAAATTTATGACTCCCAATTGCTCTAAAGTCCAGCTAGAATTAATTTTAGCTGTAGTCATGAGCTTTCTACCTCAATTTAACGGAATTATATTGAAAAACTTTTATAAAATTAAATAAAGGTAAAGCTTTAATGAGCTTTTAAAAGATTTGCAGTAATTTCCTATTGAGAAAACTAATAACTATTTCAACACTTCCTATTTTAATTCATAAACTTTTCATATGAACTCCCCTTTCTCTCAGTGTAGTCAGGATTTCCACAGCCTTCTTTCTACCAAGTTTTCCTCTGTTGACGTTTCGCACAAAAGTTTCACGCGATGAAAACTTTTCCACAACAATTCTTTCAACACCTTTTTGCTTTTTTCACTGCTCTCCCTTTTCCTCCCTCTTTGCTTCTCTTTCTACATCGCTTTATTCAGCAATTGTTTCTACTTTTAGCCTTGTTACGCAATTGGCCTTTGTTAGCGAGGCTGCACTGTAGTAGTTGAGTTCTTTGAGTTGCGGAAATCTTGACACCTTTTTCTTCTATTGCTTTTCTTTCAAAAGTTCTAATTAACTGCAGCTGCTGTTCATTGTTATTCTCATTATTATTATCATTGGAATTATCATTAGCATTAGAATTGTCATTAGCATTGTCATTGGTTCATTGACATTGGCACAGGCGAAATTCTAAAAATAGCTGACGTTCCAAAGTTGGCACAAAAGACATCGAAACTTGGCCCTAAAGACGACGCGCCCAGGACATAGGACCAAAACACAGGGCCAAAACACACACACACACACACACACACAAACACTCACACACACACAGGCACAAAAATCGATATGCCTCAGACGTGTGCCGAGTGTTGGGGGTGTGCCAAAAGGGGGCGCGAGGGGCGGCGTTTGACAGCCAAGGGTAGCAAAATGTTGTGCGAACGCGCACACAATGACAGGCACACACACACCCGTACACACATACACACACACACTGAGGCAAACATTGACGTAGTTTGGCTCGCTGTGCACTGAGTTTCATCGGCTCGTGCGCTTTATTGCTTGCTTCTTTCTGCTTGGGGCTTTTCCACGTTACTTCCGCTTTCGGTCGTTGCTTCTTCTGCTGCTTCGGCTTCTGCTTTTGCTGCTGCTGCTGCTGCTTGTTTCCTGCTTCTTTCTTCTCCTTTCTGCTGCTTGCTGCGAGTTTGCGCTCAATTTTTGCTACTTTTGCTTTGTGCTCGACTTTCTTTTTCCTGATTTTGCGCTTTTGTTGCGCCATTTTGACGGCGGCCACGACAACGACGTCGACGGCGACGGCGTGTCCTCGGCTCCGACGACGTCGTTGTCCTCGTGGCTGTCGTCCTACGTCGTCATCATCTTCGTTGTCAGTTTTTGGGCAATTTTCGCACGAATTGCTTCGTCCTGTCTACGTTTTCCTTTCCTTTCCTTCATCCCCTCCCTTCCCTTCGCCTGCCGCTTTTCCTTTTTGTGCGGAACTTCCGCTTTTCCCAGCAATTTGCTGCTGCCGCCATTGATTTTCATGGCGCGCAATAATTATTACATTTGCAACTGCCTCGTTTTACTGCTTCTTCCTTTCCCTTCTCTCGTTTTCCCTTTCCCCATTCTTCTCCTTGCTGCTCTTAGCCTGTCGTTGCGCCTTGAAGTATGCTCCAAAGTTTTATCGTATTTCTTTTTTGTTTTGCGCTCAATTTTCTTGTGTTTTTCGCTTTTTGTTTTTATCAATTTGCCAGCGCCCCGAATTTTCTTTTCCTTTTTATTTTGCTTCTCTTTGGCTTCGCTTCCTTCCTTCCTGTTCCTGTTCCCATTCCCATTCCCATTCCCAGTTGCCGTTCCGGCTGTGGCTTCAATTCTACCCAAAAATTCAATGTTTCCTACTCTTGAACCCGGCTCATGTCTTTCCTGCATTCCTGCGGCTTAAATTGCTCTTATTCTGTGTGTGTTTGAGCGTGTTTGTGTGTGTGTGTGTGTGTGTGTGTGATTCGCTCGGCTTGGCATCGGTAATGATAAGGGTGGGTTTGCTTCCCAGCTCCTTCCTTCGCTCTACCTCCTCCCTATTCCTCCTTTTCTTCGCCGTCTCCGTCTTGGTCGTCTCATTCTGCAGCTCGGTGGCGTATACGTTATTTTATTACATCAAATGTTTTACAGGCACTTGGCTTGCTCACTCTCTCGCTCGCTCGCTCACACTCTCTCTCTCTCTCTCTCTCCCTCGCTAACTCATTCTCTCTCTCTTTTGCTTGCGCTCTCTCTCACATTCGCTGCGGCTGCGACGCCACTACGTTGCGGTTGACGCCAGCGTCGCCGTCACCGTCACCGTTGCCATCGTCGTCGTCGTCGTCGTCGTTGTCTGCTTCTTCCTGTTCTTAATTGAAATTTGCGGCTGCATCAATATTTGCTTTTTTCTTGTGTTTTCCACGTTATTAAAAATCCTTGTGCAAGTTTTTGTTGCTTTTTGTTTTGCTCGCTCGCTCGCTCGCCTCCTTCTTCCCTTCCCTCCCTCTTCCCTCCCTCTTCCTCTTCCTCTCTTCATCGCGTTCTCTTCTCTTCTATTGTTGTGCTTTTTAATTTCTTCTAATTACGCAATTTATTTTGATGCATTTTTTATGGCGCCAACTTAAAGAATATTCGCAAAAGTTTAAATGGAAAATGCATAATTTTCTAAATAAACCAAATTTACGTACGCTATGAATATAGTTTTCTTTTTAAAAGCTTTTTTTAAGGGTAACTAGGAACTTTTAATATTTTAAATTCACTCTAAAATGTTTTTTAAAAGTTATAAATTACTTGAAGTATCGGAATTTGCTTAATTTCTTAAAACTATGTTAATTTAGACGATTTTTATTAGTTTTGATATTTTGGAAACTACTAAAAACTCAGTTTTCGTTGGGAAATTAATTGTTGGTTGGTTTCTACTACCATTTAGATTACATTTTAGATTAGTTACCATAGAATAAAATAGTGTTTACTAGCTGTGCTGTATGAAAATGTTAAGCAGCTGTTAGCTAACATTTCATACAGTTGTTTACAGCTTTTACTAACATCTTAACAGCTCTTTGCTATGTTAGTCAACTGTCGTATAACATTATACGGACTTAAGTTCAGTGTTGCCGTTTTGTCCTTTTTACGGACAGATCTGTCCTATTTTTGACTGCGACAGCCGGAAAAATTTTTAAACGTCCCCTGTCCGGAAAAAATGCCTTTCTTTTTTTAGTTTGTCCTATTTCTATCCTTTTTTTAATTTTCTGAGTCTCATATATAATTTGTTATTTTCAACTGCATGTCATCGCTTTGATCATGATTTTTTGAACATTTTCAATGCAATGCAACCCTGTTTTATATGTGTTATCGAAATCTGACTTATCGAACATCGCTCACTCGAGTTATAATTGTTAAAAGTAAAGGATTCCGAAAGATACGTACAAACAAAAATTTAGAGATTCCTGGATGAAGAATGCGACTTGAAGGATTGGGTTTGTCGGGATCCTAAAGATCCTGATAAAGCATTTTGTAAATATTGTAAATGCACGTTAAATGCTATAATCGACCAGCAGTTACAATTTGATGCGAAAGAAATACAATTGCACAGGACAAAGTGCACATCAATAATTAAAAACTAAAAAAATTACGTCGAAACGGAACTTGCTGCCATAACTATGAAGTGCCTGAAAAATTTTTGCGCCAAATCGGCACAAACATGAATGTTTTAGAATCTGAAAATGAAACACTCGACGAAGTGTTAATAAATTTGCATGAAAATGTATAAATTTACTTAAACTTTTTGTTTTATTGAAGAAAAATTTTTCGTCCTATTTTTTTGTCCTATTAAAAGAAATCTGTCCGTTTTTTGTCCTATTTTCTGGGTCAATCTGTCTTATTTTTTCGCCAAGCCAGCGGCAACACTGCTTAAGTTAAACAATTCACAAAAGTTTACTTAATAGTGAATCTTACTAAAGAGGTGCATTTTGAACGGAGCTAAATTTGTGCTGTTTCGCTGTTGAGTGACTGTAAATTAACATTTTTGCGTATTATTAAGCTAGCCAAAATGTTAAGCAAAACATTTTAGGAACTTAGTTGAAAGATTCTATTTGTTAATTTGAAGTAAATAAACTACTCTGTTATTTTCAAACCAAATTAAATTTTGTAATAATTAAAAATTTGCATTGTTGTGTTTTAAAGCGTCGCTTGTTTTAAGCTCGTTTGTATTGTGACGTCTACTGAAATTATGCCTAATTGAAAATGCATTTTATAGCAGTTCGCAGCTACTCCCTCAACACAGTCTGCCCCGCTTCCCCTTTTCCCCTCTTTAACTCTTTTAGCATCCCTCTTCATCTTTCTCTTCTCTCTTTCTTCCTCTCTCCTTCCTTGCTCAGCTGTCAGAGTCAGCTCGCTCCAGTGTCAGGGCCAATAACTAGACAGCAACAGCAGCAGCAGCAGCAACTTCTCCAACAACTTCTCTTCTCTTCGCTGCTCTCAGCTCTCTGCTCCCCGCTTGCCTGTCTGGCACTCGCTGAAGGCTGTGTGTAGAAGCAGTAGAGGAAGAAGAGAAGGAAGAAGTTGTAGAAGAAGCAGCAGCAGCAGAGACTGAAGGCCACGTTTAGCGTTCTGCGTTCTGCAACTTCCATTTGGAGGTTGCTCTTGTTTGCTGCTGTTGTTGTTGTTGCTGTTGTTGTTATTGCTGCTGCATTTTGTATGCGGAATTTGCAGCAGAAATGCATTAATCAATCATTCATTAAATCAATCAATCAATTTATGTATTCCTCGCGGTTTATTTATTTTTTCTTCTCCTTTTTTATTCTTTCTGTGTTTTGTTTGTTGTTTTGTTGTATTTGCTTTTTGCCAGTTTTACTGCAATCAGTTTTTGCTAGCAAACATTTTGCCGTTCTTTTGATTGATTGCCATTAATAACTCATTTTTGGAATTTATTTGTTTTTGCTTTTAGTCTCGCAGTCGACGCAATTCTCCGCCAAATTCTCCACACTTCTCCCTCTCACTCTGCGAGACTTTAGTCTAGTTAGCGTTTTTTGATGAGTGGGCAGTTTTAGCTGAGTAATTGCAATGAGGATGAGGTCTCTGGTGAGAGTCTTTGGGAGTCTCTAGAATCTGAGGACTTCACTAGTGTCCCAAGGAAATGGGAACAAAGCAACTGAACGAAGCCAAATAAAAGCACTTGACTAACGTGACTAATTGCTCTTAAGCTTTAAGTAATAATAGTTCAGTTTTGTTTTAAGACTTTTTTGTATACTATTCACTAATTTTAAAACAAGGAAACTGTAGAGAATGTTTGAATTTTCTCTCTGTTACACTAATTAACATTTTATGTTAGTTAACATGTTTGACTGCTGTTAGAAAAAATGCTCCATTTGTCTATATTTTAAATTTTTGCTCAACTTTTATCGTATTTGCAGCTGTTATGTTATATTAACATTCTGTTATGGGCATTAACATTTTCTATTAATTAAAATTCTCAAATTCTGTTAAACAACTCCACTTAGTTTTCCTTATAAATGATCTTTATGGCCTAGCTTGCACTTGTTCCACTGTGTAGACAATTAGTTAACATAGCCAACTTAACATTTAGTGTTTGTTAACATGCACACATTCTGTTAAGCTTAATTCACTGAGATTAGACTATTTAAATACCTTCTTTACCATTCTAAGCTATAACTGTTAACAATTTGAACTAACATTTGATGTAGCCTAACAGAATTCTCCTCTGTTAACTTTATTCCCTAGTTTAAAGCCCTTTAAACCCGTTTATTTAAACTTTCGCAACATCTGTGCTTTGCTTTTAATCTTTAAAGAAAATTCACATTATGTTTTCTAATAGGATTTATGCCAATCAGTTTCATTATCTCAGGACGTGTGTGTGTGTTGTAGCGTGTGTGCACAACAATACGAATAATGCAATCTATGAGCTGCATTTCTTGTGGTTGGCACAACAACTGCTTGCCTCTTCCCTCCCTGCCACGCCCCCTTCTCCTTACACACTGTCGTTGTCGTTGTCGTTGTCGATATAACGAATTTTGCAAGTTATTTGCATATTTGTGAGCACATTATTTTATATATCTCTATCTCTTTCTCTCTCTATCTTTCTTTCTTGCTCTAACTATGTGTCTGCTTTCTCTGTCAGCGTGTGTAAGGATGCGCAGAATATCCTGCGGCGTCACAGCGCACACACACACACTAACACACACCCAGAATCTGTCTCTTTTTGGTCCAGTCGAGCGGTCCAAAATGTGTGTAATAAAATGCATTGCAAATTGCAATTTTCGTGTGGAAAATATGTTAAATTTAATAAGCCACAAGCCAGTGGCGTCCAGCAGCAGTAATAACAGTTACTTACGCGTACAGTGGGCCAAAAAAGCACAAAATATGATCAAAACTTACCTGCAAAGAAGAAGAATGAAAATCATGATTAGTTTTAAAATATAAATAACAATTTAATGCAAGCAACTAATTAAGCTTAGCTGGAGCTTAGTATGTAAAGAGGTGGGTGAAGAGGGGGCTGGGGTAGTACAAGGGGGCTATGCAGCACGCCACTGGAGCGACAGGTAGTTTAATTTATGTGTTGTTGCTTTTCTTCCTTTTGCTTCTTTCTTATTTTTACCTTTTTGCTGCCATTATGCTGCGTCGTTTTAATGGCCCACAACAACAACAGCCGAGTCACGAGCTGTCCGACGAGCAACAATGGCGCAAAAAGGATAAAAGCCATATAAATAAATAAAAATAAAAAAAATAAAATAAAAACAAGAAATTCAACACAAATTTGTTGTCTGTGAAGTTGAAGTTCTTCCCACACCTCAACCCAGTGCTCTCCCCCCTCTCTCTCCCCTCTCACTCTACCCTCTGCTTGATGAAATATTTCAGTTATTGTTGTTGTTGCTTTTGTTGCTGCCCCACCCTCGCAAAAAAATAGCAGCATTTTTCGCCCCCAAAACGTGACCGAGCATTTTTCAATGTCAGACGAAAAATGTTTCCACACACAATTTTTACGCGCAGCTTCGGCTTTTGTTAATTCCCCTGTCTCCTCCGCTCCTCGGCTCCTCTGCTCCTCCACCACCCCACAACCCCCCTCTCAAAAAGTGCAGAAAAGCAGAAAGAAAACTCTTGCTAGTTGAGCTAGTGAAATACATGTGTCAAGTGGTAACCACAGTAAATGGTTTAAAAACAACGAAAAACATTTGCAAATTGTTCAAGTGTAAGAAAATGTCATGAGTTTTTCCCGTTTTTTTCCTTTTTTTTTTGAACATTTTCTCGATTTTCCTTTTATTTTTCGCGTTTGTCGTAAAGAATTTACGCTACATAAAATTTAATAATTTCATTCGTTTTTTTATGGGCACACACACACACACACACACACACACAGACATACATATGTGATGGGATAGTGGGGAGGGTGGGTAGGGTCGTAGGGAGTAGGTGGCATGTGTGCGCGTTGAATTATAGCATACTTTTAGGCGCGTGCCGTGGAGTCGCATTTGCCGACTTTTTATGGGTTACATAACGAGCGAAGCGACAGGCGGAAATACACAAAAGAGAGAGTGTGAGAGAGAGAGAGAGATAGCAAATGGCAGTGAAAAGAGAGAGAAACAATGAACACAACAAAATATTGAAGAGTTTGTGATATGAGAGAGAAGCAGCAGCAGCTGTTTGGGACGCTGAAATATGACAACATTTTACAACAACAACAACAACAAAAGGAGAAACAACAACAACAACAGCAGGAACAACAACAAACTGATCAAATTGTTAGCAGCATAAAACTAATAAATAATATGCGTTCAAAATGACTTTCGGTTACTGAACAGAAACTACCATAAAAATTCAAAATTGTTAAGATAGAATGGCTCATATCTCAGCTGGTATATGGTCTATGAAGCTAAGGAATTTCGGTAGCTGAGTGTGTGTATGGTGTGTGTGTGTGTATGTGTGTGTGTGTGTGTGTGTTGTAAAGCTTAAAATTTAAATAAAAAACAGCTTAAGCAGACAGTAAAGCTGTTTAAACGTATTTAACAAAATATTTTTATAGTTTTTTTGTAGAATTTTATGAAAAATTGAATAGATTAAATATAGAATTAGTTATAGAATCCTAATGAAATTCTGTATAAAGACTAAGCAACTGTTTTAGAGCTCATTAAGATTGAAAATAAGTGCAAAGAGGCTAAAAAAATGGCTTAAAATCAAAGAAGATACAATTAGTTGTCAGCGAAATTTGTTCAGAATTTTCTAGTTCAAGTATTTGTAGACTACAAAAACTGCCTCAAAACTAACTAAATAAAGTGCTTAACTTTACTTAACATATATTTTAGTATATATTTAAGTAAACTTAATGAAACTTTCTCATTATACCCAGCTAAATTCAGCTCAAAATCCCTCCAAATATACAGATTTCATAAACTTTTTAAAACTGACTCAAGCGTGTCAAAAGATTGTCTTTAAACAATTAATTTGGCACAGCGTTGACCAAAATGTAATTATGTTGAAAGTAATTTTTTTTTGCTTTTTGTATGTTTTTGCTTTTTGCTTAACAAATTTATTTCTTTTAACATAAATTAAGGGCAAAAACGCATTAACAGCAGGGCTGGGAGTGCTCGCTTTTGGGCCGCAGTTGTTGGCCATATTTCACTGCACATTTTTATGAATTCGCTGCTTGTTGTTGTTGTTGTTGTTGTTTTGGCCATGTCTTTGGCTTTATCAGTTGCTTTTGCGTTGCTTTCTGCTTTTTGCGTTAATATTTCACTAATGGCATTGGCTGGGAAAATTGCATTACGCTCAAGTTGACTCATTTTAATTGAATTTTAACTTCAGTTCGAAATTGAATTACGTGCCATGTTGGCCAAGACAGACAGAGATGGCTATAGAGTGTGCGTGTGTGTGTGTAACAGAGAGAGTGTTGCCTCTCCCTTTCTCTGTATGTGCGGAAAATGTCGCTGCAAGAAGCGCACAATTTTCATGGCGTTACGCGAAAATTGCATTAAGTCAGCTGCCATATTTGGCTATAATGAAATGTGGCCAGCGTTAAATGCACTGCAAAAAATACCAAAAAAGCATAAAATATAAAAAATAAAAACAAAATGGAGGCAAAAAATGGCATTAACGCGCCTAAAAGTGCGCTAATTGTCTGTCCGTCTCTGTCTGCAGCTGTCCGCCTGTTTGTCTGGCAACCCTGATGCACAATGTTACCAAAATTCACTTTCACTCGCCTCGAAAAAAGCCAAAGACAAACAAAAATCGCACATGAAATTCATTATTTTGCACTTAATTAAAAACACGCGCGTGCATGCAGAAAAAATAAGTGTATCACAGTCAGACTCTACTGCGCTCTCACTCGCACACACTCTCCCTCTGTCTCTCTCTTTTGGCGTAGCTGACAGGGCCCTTTTATAGCCTGGTCAACTGGAAAAACAACGCGGCCAGTTTTATTTAGAGCCAGAGTCACCAAAAACGTTCGCTGTCTGGCAACAGCACTCGATCTCCCTCTCTCTCTCTCCCACTCCCCCCTTCTCCCTCTTTTTTTTGCGGCGCGTCGCAATTTTTTGCTGTTTGATTTTCGGACTTTGGCAAAATCCTTTCGCTTTCATGCATTTAAATGTTTGCACGGCCAAAAGCACAGCCAGAGGCCGCTGTAACGTGGCCAAAAGGGGATTGGGTTAAGGGGGTACTAACGTGGCCAGACTGTTTTGGCCGAAAGGCGATTGGTGGGCGCGAAATTGCAAACAGAATTTGCATGCGATATCGCTGCGTTTTTCAACTGTTGGCCAACAGCAGCAGCTGAAGAGGGCCAAGAGCAATGCGGTGAGACAAATTGTTGATTAAACGCCTGATCTAAAGGGCCGCCAAATCATTAGCCAAAACAGAACTTGGCCAAAAGCAGTTGCGTTTTTTAATTGCCTGTCTTCCATTTCAGTTTTATATCAAACTCAAAGAAAAAACTTAAACTTATTTTCCATTTCAAAAGGGGAGGGTGTGGGGGTAGGAGAGGAGAGGGGGAAAGTTTTGCCACTATTTTATTTATACGATGGCCCAAAAAAAAAAAGAGTACAGAAGAAGAAGAAGCAGACGAAAAAACGCAGCCATAAACAACAAATCATGCCAGAGCAAAGACAAAGAGAGACAGAGAGAGAAAAGACAGCGGAGACAACAGGGACTAAAGCAGAGAAGACACAGCAACAGCAACAACAACAACAACAGCCAACAAACTAAATGCATAAAAAATTGTCTAAAAATTCAACATAACCTCGAATGATTTATGGCCGCCAGCGAATATTTAAAAGGTATATACCAACAACCAACAACCAACAACGAACAACGAACGATGCCGACGACGGCGACGACGATGGCAAAAAAAAAGCAGCAGAAAAAAAGCAAGGCAAGCAGTAGAGGCAAAAGGAGCAGCAGGCAGAAGCAGAGGAAGAAGCAGAGAGGGAGAGAAGAGAAGCAGAGGAGAGAGTAAGCGAGCCGGAGAGCGGGAGCGAACGAGTGAAGGAGGCAGCAGCAGCAGCAGCAGCAGCGCCAACAAGAAAAAAAGAGACAGAGTTTTAAGTTTGAGTTTAAGTGCAACAACAACAACAACAACAACAACAAACCAAATACCAGCAACAAACAAGCAGCAAAGGGGTGTGATAGACTCTATGATGCGCTGTAGAGTAATGAGCTTTAAATATGAATAGTTTGCATAAGTAAAATACAATTAATATATTTTAAATAAATATATTTAAAGTATTTACATTAATTGGTAAAAGAGAAACGAACATTTCGGATATTTATTCTTTAGAAAAACTTGAAAAATTTCATTTTGATTATATATTTAGTTTAGATAGAATACAAGTATATACTAGTACAAGTCTACAGTTATATCTATAAGATATATCTATAGGGGTTTATCTGCAGACGGAGTTCATTAATTTCTGAGTGGATTTCACACACAAATTATAAAAAACTCATTCTAAAATGTGTTCAATCTTCATTCTAAAGTTTTCTATGCTTTATTCTATACTTATATATTAAATTTAATATTTATGCTAAGCTTCTTTGCATTGTCAATCTGTTAGCTCAAATTATTTATCTACTTTCTACTACTTTTCTTCAGGTATCAGATTTTCTTTGCTAAACTAAATTATAGATTGATAAACTCTTTAGCTTATCTACTGTAGTTTCCAGCCCAATTCAATTCTCATTATATTCAAAAATATACCACACCTTCTAGCCCTATTTCCTACAGGGTATAATAACAGCAAATCAAAGTTATGGGCAAAATATTGTGAATGCTGCAACCTTCGCTCTGGCGGCTTGTAGTTGAAGCTGCCGCATCTTCGCTTATAACTTGCACGTTGCATGCAGCCTACTCACCTCCCTACTCCCCCCTGCCTCGCCCCTTTATGCCCTACTCCCCTTCCTCGACTCCTCTACTTTGCTTGCCAGGTTGCGCTGGGCTTAAGTGCATTTTACAACCAGGCAACAAAAAGGACATAAATGCTTAAAAAGGGCATGCAACAACAACAGCGACCAGAGAAAAATGTGCGAAAAATTGAAAAACGAATGCGGAGGAAATGAGCAAGAGAGGTGGAGTGGGAGTGGGAAAGAGGAGAGTAGGAGGAGTAAAGCAGAAAAAAATACAGAAGAAGTTGTATAAAATTTACGACAAAAAGGCGTTAAGCTTGTTGTTGTTGTTGTTGTTGTTGTTGTTGCTGCTGTTGTTGTAGTTCAGTTCGTGTTGTTGCTCGACGTTGTGTAAAGACAATGGACACATAAATTGCATTTTCACTTTTAATATTTGCCTTGGTCCTTTTAATGAACATTTTGTTCTTGTTGCCATTGTCAATGTTGTTCTTGTTGTTGTTGTTGTACTTGTTTTAGTTGTTGTTGTTGCCATTGTCATTGCTGCTGCTGCTGCTGTTGTCATTGTTATTGCCTGGTTTAATAGCGACATTTAATTATTGGAAGCTTGTTGAGACAGATAGACGAGAACTTGATCGGCATATGCCAAATTGAAAGTCTTAACTTAATGTCTTTGGGCTAATGACACTAGCTGAAAGTGGCACTTAAGCAGACAGCGAATGGATCAAATTAACAAGCTTAAAGCTTCAAAGGAAATGAAGAATGAGAGTTCTCTGAGCTTTGTTTAAAAGCATTACTTCAACTAAATCTAATTAATTTAAAGCGAAGATTTCAATAAAAGTTGTTCTTGATTCTGTTTTACTACTGAAAATATTGACAGACAAAGCTTTATCTGAAAGCTCAGCTAAAAACTTTCGTTAGCTAAGTTAAAGTTTTACTCATTTGAAGCTTTGTTTGGAAGCTTTACTTTAATATAATCCCATCTAAAGTAAGTTTATATATTTTTCAGTTATGTTTAGAAGCTCTTTTTTAACTTAATGCAACTCAAACTTATTTTAGAGCTTTGTTTAAAAGCTTTGTTTCTACTAAATACAACTCAAATTAAGTCTTCTTCAAATTTCTGTAAGTTTAAGTTTTACTTAGTCTAAAAACTTAAACCGTGCTAACTTTAAGACAATGTAATTAATCACGCCTGAATGTTAAAAGCTCTTTTGGCATTTCCGCCAGTGTCATTGGGCTGTAAAGAATGTGCAGCGAGTTGGAGGGAAAAGGGGAAACAGAGAGAGCGAGAGAGAGAGTGAAAAGAGCAAGAAAGAAGCTAAAATAAAGTTGAAAGTTAATGAAGCATAGCTGGAACGGCGAATCCAAGCGCTTAAATCTTCTAAGCCAAAGTCAAAGCAAAAACTAAAGTTCTAAGCTGAAAACAGCGAAGAGTGCTAAGAAGAGAATGAAGATGAAGAGGGAGAGGAAGAGGAAGAAGAAGACTCTGGTGTAGACTGGAACGGGGACTGAGACTAAGACTGAAGGAGCAGTCAAACCACTGCTTCGGGGTCAGAATATTTCATGAGCCAACCCCTTGAGTTTTTTAGCTTTTTTTTCTGTATTTTCTGCTTTTTTTTCTTTTTTTAATATGCATGCAATTGTGTGTGGCTAAAAATATGTTTAAATCGCGCCCAGAGCCAGGCCAACAACGCCAGCAAACTTGTTTTATTTTAGCGCTGATTGTTGTTGTTGTTGCTGTTGTTGTTGTTGCTGCTGTTGTTGCTTTTGGCCAGTTTTGCCAGGCCAGAGTCAAGGCGAGCTGCGGCTGTAAAAGGCAGCTACAAAATGCAGCTGCAGGTCTGGGCTAACTTGTTATGGCCATTGTTGTTGTTGTTATTGCCACTCGCGCACTTTTGGCCGTGACCTTTTGGGCAAATGAATTGCCATGTTGCTATGCTGCTGTGCTCTCAACCTCTTTTGGCCATTAAAAGACGCATAAATATTAATTAAATTACATGGAAAATGTGCTGCATACTTTGCGGGCCTAAATGACAATGGCTAAAATGCCTAAATGGTTTTTGGCAACAGCGACAACAACAAAGCCCAATTTTGTGTCAGGTAATAAGTTATTAAATGAAAACGCATGTGACATAAACCGAAAGTAGAGAAAGACAGAGAAAGAGACAGTTTGAGAGAGTGAGTGAGTGAGTGAGAGGGAAGACAACACAAAAGACTGCAAATTGTTGTTAATAAAATTAAAAATGTTTATCTTTGGCTGCGATGCTGAAGCAAAAATCTACACAAAAAGCAAAATGCTCAACGCAAAGTGTAGCACTAAAAAGACACGACCTCACTGCCAGTGAGTGTGTGTGTGTGTGTGTTTGTGTGTGTGTTTGTGTGTGTGTTTGTGTGTGTGTATGAAGGGGCCGCGAGAGAGCGAGCGCACCGAAAAAAGCTGGCAAATTGAATTTTCCCTGAGCAAAATTAAATTTTCCAAGGAAATTGAATTTTTTGATTAGTTTGCTTTTTGCATCTCACTCACACACACACACACACACCAACACACACAAGCAGAAGAAGAAGCAGCAGCAGCAAGAACAAAGAAGAAGAAGCAGCAAAAGCAAAAGCAACGACAGACAGCAGGCACATAATTTAAAAGTAAAATGAAATTAAAAAAATAAAAATAAAAAAAAAATTCACACAATTTTCATGTGATCTAAATGAAAGTCATTTTTCTCAACGCTTCGTTCTTTATTTATCTAATTTATTTCTTTAGTGTTTTTTGGTCTTTTTTGCTGTTTTTTGCTACACTTGATATGCATATTTATATAGTTGCCTAATTTAAAACGAAAACACAATCAACAAATTTAAATTGAATGCCAGCAAAAAACTTAAGCTTAAAACTGAAAACTGAAAACTTCTAAATCCAGCAAAATAAATCAAAGCAAATGCGAAGAAGGCCTATATAAAAGGTATTAAAACAGCGGGGAGTCCCCCGAACGAAATGGAACCGCAATTTAATGGCGTTACGCCCGCTTCCTCTGTCTCAAGATGATATCGAGACGAAGAACTCCAGACTCGATTTCAGGCACAATTCTGGAAACTGAACTCAACTCGAACTCAAACTCGAACTCGAACTCGAACTCCATTTCAATTCAATTCGATTCAATTCGTTTGCGTGTCTTCTCTCTTCTTTTTCTTCTTTTTTCTTCTTTTTTTTCTTCCTTTCTTTTTTATAACCTTTTTTTTTTTGGATTTTTTTTCTTGCTTGTTTGTTTGGCGCGGCATCGAAGTATTTTTAATTTTCTGCTTTTTGCACTTTTGCAGTGTTTTTACCGGCCATAAAAATAATAAAAATAAAATCCAAGCAAATGTGCCAAGAACGAGAAACGAAAATGAAAACGTGTACGAAATTTGCGATTTTAATTAAATGATATGAAAATTGCAAGTCGCACGAAAAACGAGAAAAGAAACAAAAAACGAAAGAAAGAAAAAAGCAAAATAAAAAAAATAACACACACAGAAAACAAAAAACAAAAAAACAGGAAAGGAAGGGAAGTAAGTGACTAAAGTCGAATGGTGTGTGCACTTCAAAAATATGGGAAAGGAAGTTTTAAGAGTCATAAAACAACGAAAATGATCAAAAAATCGAAAAATTTTAATATTAGAAAATGGGTAAAGCTTTAGTATAGAGTCAATATATAGATAAAATCATGATCTGAATGGTATAGCTAATGAAAATCGGTTGAATTTGAACAAATCTAGGCTAAATCAACAATTGAGACAAATCCATAAGGGTTAAATATGTAGGAAAAACGACGAACAGAATGGTTTTCCATCTGGAAATCGGTAAAGATTTAACAAAACTACGAGAGATCAAAATTTCATAAAAACTGGTAAGGGGTAAGTATGGAAAAATCTTGAAAACTGAAA
Organism: Drosophila cardini; assembly: GCA_018903735.1. NCBI lineage: Eukaryota > Metazoa > Arthropoda > Insecta > Diptera > Drosophilidae > Drosophila > Drosophila cardini. The sequence goes on along the minus strand of JAEIGM010000007.1, from coordinate 5,524,248 downwards.
AAAAATTGAAAATTAGTAAATGCATAAATCTTTAATGCACATTTAAAATATAGGCAAAACCATACACATTATGTTATTCCTTATCAAAATCGGTTCAGAATTGACGAAGCGATGGAACATTGAAATTTGAGACTGAACGTTAAGGAATTAGTATAGAAAAAGCTGTAAAAAATCGAATAAATTAAAAGTCAAACAATGCATAAAGTTTGAAAATAGAGTTATTATGTAGGTGGCATCATAAACGGAATGGTAGTCCTCATTGAAATCGGTAAACATTTAATAAAACGACGAGACATCGAAGTTTGAGAAAAAATGCCAGGAACAATTTATAAAAAACTTAAAAAAATTAAAAAGTGCACAATAAAAGTTTGAAAACTAGCGGAAAATCACACATTTTCCCAAAGCATTCACTAGCATTATTTCCAATGCTGATAACAGAAACATGTTTATATAAGAAAAAGTTCAAACTGATGACATAGTTATGATACCCTTTGGAAAAGGCGAAGGAAATGACGCTGCCAAAGGAAACGCTGTGTGAGAGTTTCCACAGGGTGTGGGCGTCGCTTCCTCTCTCTCACCAACTCCCTCTCTTTCACCCACTCCATCTCTCTCTCTCACTCCCTCTCATTCCCTGTATTTTTAGGGCGTGCTTGTGCCATGTGGGCGTGGGTGTGGCACAACATGCCGCCCAAAAAGAAGGGAGACAGAGGCTCTGATGTTGTTGCTGCTTCTGCTGCTGCTTCTGCTGCTGCCCTGTCTATGCAATTATCATCAAGTTTGTTTATATTTTTGCTATTTTCGCGTGCGACATTTGAACTGCAGTTGCAACTAGCAGTTGCAAGCCAATTTATTAGACTGCTGTCCAAAAAGAGAAGAAATGAATGAAATATAACAAAATACAACGAACATTTTGTGCAAGTTCATAATGCTAACGTCATTGAATTATGTGGCGTTCATATCGAAACTCATGAAATAATAAAAGTGGAGTAAGAGCAGCAGGAGGAGAAAGAGGGGAGTGTGGGGAGAGTGGGGATAGCAGCGCAGAAATAATAATAAAAGGAACAAAACAAATAACAAATGAAATGGGCTGCAATATTAAAAATGTTGCCAGCGCTCGCTGTGTGTGTGTGTGTGTGTGTATGTGTGTGTGTGTTAAAGCAGGCAAAAATAATAATATAAAATGGCGGGTCGAGCTGCTGTGAAAGTAGCCATTTTGTTTTCCAATATATATGTGTGTGTTTGTTGTTGTTGCTGCTTTTATGGCTTTAGTTAGCTTTCAAGCCAGACACTGACCAAACAGCAACACCTCCAACAACACACACACTGACACACACACACACACACACACACACACACACACACACACTGACACACACACATAGAATGCTCCATTTTAATGGAACATTAAAAGCAGCTTGTGTACTTTATTATGCCCTGCCTCCCCTCCTCCCCCTCTTGGTTGTAGTTTGCTGTTTGCTGATCGCAAAAAGAGTTGACTTTTGCCTGTTTAACAACCCGCCCAGCCGCAAAAACCGCACGATGCTGCACACTCGAGCAAACTTCTTGAAATTAAAAGCGAAAACTATGCAACCAGATGTTGCAAGTAAATACAAGTTGCATAACAAAATACTTGTGCCCCACCCCCCAAAACAATCCATTGACCAAGAAGGAAAACTCACGAGTTTTCGCCGAGTTTTCGCCACTCATGTCTAATTTCTAATTTATTTGCTGCAAATGTCCCTGGAGATGCATTTTGACGATGCTTCAAGTGAATTTTGTAAGTCGTAGCATTTGCATAATCATTTGGCAACTTCCGTTTCCGTTTCCGGTTTGTGTTTGCTATGCTCATCATCACATTTTCATCACTTCCGCTGACGTTGAGCAGCTAAGACTTTATAATAATTACACCAAAATGTTCTTTAGAAAAAATATTCAAAAAATTGTAGTCCCCAAAATGCAAAATGGAAAACTGTAAAAAGCTAAAGCTAAAGCCGAACTTAACCTCAAACTATTGCCAGTTTTTATCAACGAGCATTATTTACTCGTATTTTCATTTCTCTGTTGCATTTTGTCTTTTTTGTTGTCGTTGCTGTTGTTGTTTTGTTGCTTGTTCTTGTTGCTGTAAACTTTATGCATTAATTTTACATTTTCCTGCTGTTGCCCTCAGACCACTGTGTGTGTGTGTGTGTGTAGAGTGTTGTGTGTGTGTGTGTGTGCCTGTTTGCATTAACTCGCCACATGCAAAATTTACGTTTATTTATTATGGCTATGCCTGCAGCCACGCCCCCTCTCTGTGCCAGGCATTACGCCTCCGTCTGGGCTGTGGCAAAAATGTGTAGCAAACATTTTCGAGATTTCGCATATATACATAAACTACTTCTATGTATATTACACTCTATATACATATAGTAAAAGTTATGTAATTATCAAAGTTTTAATGCTACAACGAGCGTAACAGAGATGAAGAGAGAGAGAGAGAGAGAGGGTGGGAGAGGGACAACACACATGCAGCTCATTCAGCTTACATCACAGTTAGTTCAACCAAAAGTTCTGTCTGAATAATAAAAGTTACTAAAACGATCGCTTAGAAGATTGGATTTGATAAGCTTTTTATTAAAAATTCTCAACCAGTTAAAGTTCTTTGCTCATTAGCGTTGCTAGACCTTTTTTTTTGGTGCTAGCCAAGTTTTCTAATAAGCCAAACTCAAACAGACTCCGCAGAGTCCACAAATATTTGCTTAACAGGCTGCGTAGCCAAGCTCCAGAGTTGTCATGTCACCCCAACTTTGTTTGGCTTATGCTAGTGACAAATTTCATGTTTTTGCCAACTAAAATAGACACACACACACACACAGTCACACACACCCGGACATGCACACACGTTGGGCGCCACAACTACAGTTTTGTTATTATTATTATTATTGCTGCTGTTTTCGGCTGTTTGGCTGTCAACATTTTCAGCCGTCAGTTCATTATAAAATCCAAAATATATTTGACTTAATTAGCACATAAATTTTGCACAATTTTCTGCAAACTCAACGCCAGAAAAATTTGCATAAAAAAACGCGACAGGGAAAAATAGAGAAAAACGATGCGTAATTTGCTGGCAATTTGTGTATTAAATTTGTTAATTTATTGCCAAGTAATTAGCGGTCTGCAAAGCAGTAGCACCACTGAACCACCTTCCCACTGCACCACCTTTCCCCGCTCGTCGTTTACCTGAACGCTTTTGTTCCGTTGCAGTTTTCTTCTATAAATTTGTCTAATTTGCATAAAATTCTAATTTAACTGTTTTTCTACTTTATCTTATTTTGTTAGTAGTAGCACAAGTATTAGTTTAGCCATCTCTTTCGCACGCTTCCCCTCTCTCAGTCCCCCTCTCTCCTTCTCTCCTTCTCTGTTGTTCGCTTACAGCTTTATGATGCAATTTATTTTATTTTTCTCTTTGTGTTTCCAGCAATTTCTTGTTATTTTTCTTGCCGGAGAAAACCAAATTGAGAAAGCGAATCAGTTTTCCATTATTTATTTTTGTTTGCTTTCTTCCTCTACTTCTTCTTCTTCTGCTGTCGCTCTGTTGCTGCTTCTTCTTCTTCTTCTTGCCATGGCTGCCATTTTGTTATTGTTTTTTTTCTCATGGCTGCTTCGATTATTTTCAGTTGCTTTTTCTTTGCTCTTCTTCTTGCTCTTCTTATTGCTTTTCTGTTTGCTTTGCTGCAAACTTTGTCGATTGTTGTTATTCTCCCCTCTCTTTTACTCTCTCTCCCCCTCTCCATCACTATTGTTGTTGTTATCGTATCTGTGGCAACACATTATTTATATTTATATGTTTATTTTATAGTTTATTCATGCAAATTGCTATAAAAATTGCCTTTATTTTTACATTTTTTGCCCGCTTCGTTTGGCTTTAAAGCAATCGAAATTGACAGCAGTGGCGGGTAGCTAGAGGGGCTGGGGTGAAAGGGGCACAGGGGGGGTGAGCTGTTTGTGCACCTCAGCTGTGTGGCACGTAAGAAAATCAATAAGCTTCCTCAATGGTTTCGCTTCTTCTACTTCATGTTTTTCTTACTTATATTTATTCCCCCTCTCTCTCTCTCTCTTTCTACCTCTCTTCCCTCTCTCTTCTTCCCAGTTTCTGGCTGGTTTTTAATTTGTTGTACGCGCATATGAATTATTTATAAAGCTGCCTCGAAAAATCAAGCATAAGCAACAATTTTTATGGTCCACGCTCGTTCAAAGCAAATAACAAAAAACAAAATACAAAATATTTGCAATTTTTATTATTATTATTTTTTATTATTAGCTGCCGGAATTTTCCGGGCGCAAAGAGTTTTCCAGTTTTCGCTAGCAATTTTCTTTAATGTTTTTGTGCAGCACAAAAAAATAAAGAGGAAAATAAAATAAAATGAAAACAAAAGCAAAAATCGTTAAGAAATCTAAAAAATGTTGCAGGCATTTTAAGCACAAACACACACACACACCCGTACACACACACACACACATACACAGAGTGTGCTTCACACACACAAAATATGCAAAATATTCAAATTTTCAAGTGAATTGAAATTTTAAGCAAATGAAATGTGTTTAGTGTGAGTTATTGAAGGGCGGATTTTCCAAAACTTTTTGCTGCCATCCAGTAAAAAAGGGTTGCTCAATTCTAAAGGAGGGGTAGTTTAGGGCAGGGGGAGGGTTTCACATTAATGGGCGCGGAAATTGAACAAGCAGGGGCAGGGTTGGGGGCATAGTAGCTGCTTGGTTGCCAGGCGACGAGTTTGTTTATTTTATTATTGAAGGCAGCTGGTCACACTGTGCACAGAAAAGTCCTAGCAAATATAATAATATGCATATGTGGTGTACAAAGGTGTGCAGAAAGGTGTGCATGTGTGTGTGTGTGTGTGTGTGTGTTTTCTGCATAATGGAACCAATTAAATTGTGCTTGGCAACTATTGAAAGTTATTTTCGTGGCTAACAAAACTGTCTGTCATGCAATTTGTTTAACAAGATGATTGAGAATCGGTTATGGCAGCAAATTACAGTTGAAGAACTTTTCTAATAACATTAGGAAGGACATTAAAATTTGCTTTGAGCACATAATCAACATGAACTTTGGCTACTTTAGGGCTAAGAAAATGGATTTTGCTATGGGAAGTAAAGGGGGCTAGGCAGAAATGGCTTTAAAATTAGTTAAATTTATAGTTAAAATATATAGAAAAAAGTAAATTACAGTAGTCTAACACTAAGAGAGCTAAGTGGAGAGCTTTTAAGAGCACTTTAAATAATTTAAATATACTTAAAATAACTGAAAAGTAGTACAAGTCTTAAGAACTCAATAGATTTCTACTCAAAAACATTCAATTAAATGGCTTAGACTTGAATTTAAAACTTTATTTGTTATAGATTTATATTGGAATTCAAGTAGCTGCTTCATTAAATTCTTAAATGTTTAAACAATATGGCTCAGACTGAAGCAGACATGCAAAAGTTGTTGGGAATTTGGTGAACGACGCCCTGAAACCAAAAGTGCAATGCAAATGTGCGGAAAATGCAAGCAAGCGGAGAACAACAACAACAACAACGAAGAAGAAGAAGAAGGTGGACAGAAGAAGCTGCACACAGTAGGTAGGAGAAGAGAAAGAGGTAGAAGGACAGTGGAAAAGAAAGAGCAGAAACAGCAACAGCAACAAAGTCAAGCGAAGCGCATTAAAAATTAAAAACGCTCAAAATTCATTTAATACAGGTTTCTGGTGGGTTTTCTGCTTTTGCCTCCAGAGTGCACGACAAAATCAACACTCACACATACACAAGTACAGTAAACACACACACACACAGACATATACATAGTAAACAATACAAGCATAAAGTGCACATTACCGTCGCGTAAATGTAAAAGGAAGAAAACTACGAATATTTTTCGTATGCACGCCCAATTTAAAATTAATTGCCAGACACAAAAGAACAGCAATGATGATGATGATGATGATGATGATAATCAACGAGATGATGATCATGTTGTTGTTGTTGTTGCTGTTGTGGGGCGTGCCACGCAATTTGTGCATGTGGGCGTGTGTGTGTGTGTGTCTGTGTGTGTGTATACCTTGCTGTGCACTGGAGTATGCATGCAGAAAATTAAAATTAATAATTTATATAATAAAACAGAGAGCAACAGCAACAGCAACAGCAACAGTAACGACAATAACAACAACAACAAGTAAAGACAACTTCAAAGCGAAAAATAAATATAAATTCATTAAATGTAAAATCCATTTTTACTGTTGCATGTTAAATGCATAAAACAAACAAATTAAAAAATTATTCAACATAATTGAGAGCAGCAATTGTTGCAAAAGGCGCCAACAATTATGCGACAACAGCAACAGCTGCTGCTGCTATTGGTTCTGCTGCTGCTGCTTTCGTGGCTTAAGTGAGCTCTGAAGTCCTCCAAATTGGCCAGGAAATTGCAGCAAATTGTAGGGCTGCATATTTTGCACAAGCAATGGGCGTGGCATGTTTATCAGCACGCAAAGTCAGTGCCCCTTTTCCACTACACTCCCCTGTCCCTGTCCCCTCTCCACTCCTCTCCTCTTCTTCTCCTACAAATGAATACAATGTAGTATCAACAGTCAGTTACTTAGCACTGCAATTAACACCACGCAACAGAAACTAACAAGATTCTCAATTAAATTGCAATATTTATTGCAAATTAGTCAAGCGAAGCGTGGGAGGAGAGAGAGGAGAGAAGAAACTTATAGATAAGCAAGAAAACTTAATTAAAGTGCTAGACAATTAAATAACAAATATGAATTGCTAACAAAAATCAGTTAAGCTTTCTCTAAGTTGGTTGAATTATGAGGTCAAGAGTGCAAGATTTCATGGCAGATTTGAAAAATTTATTGAAAACTAGAATTTGTCTGGAAAGTTAAAATATTTAATAAATTTTGTATGCCATCTAATTTTCTGTATTAAAAAATTAGCTCATAAAATGTCACATTTTCCTTCAGTTTGAACCTTATTTAAAAGTCCCATAAATTCATTAAATCTAATTTTAAGCGCTGCTTTAAACTGTTTTATACTTAATTTTAAGTGCAAATTATTTTTTTTTGCCATTGCTAATTTTCCAATTAAGTTTTTCTAAGCTTAAGTAAAGCTTTTATAGTTTCTGCTTACGTCACTAGCGTGTACATTTATAGTTATACCTTTTTTTTACCACACTAAACCTCAAAGTTTTATCGATTTATTGTCTGCCTAATCGACTAATCGTTGCGTTTACCTTGAAGATCTGTTAGTTTTTCCTCGAGTTTCCTCGAGTTTTTCTCTCCTCAAGTTTTACATCTTTCACACGCTAATAGGATTGTCTCAGTTTGTTGATCGTATTGTTTCGACTTAAATAGATTTCTTGTCAAGTTTTCTTTGACTTTTTTGCTGTTGTTGTTGCTGTTGTTGTTGCTGTTGTTGTTGTTGTTGTTGTGCTTTAGGTTGTTGGTTTTACTTTTTGCTCTGTTCGCTGTTGTTTACATTGAGTTGAGTTGAGTTGTGTTGGGTTGGGGCATAAAACAATCAGGCAAAACCATCAACAATTTCAAGTCAAAGCGACTGTTGCACTTTTTTGTTGTTGTGCTCTTGTTTCTTCTTCTTCTTCTTCTTCTTCTTCTTCTTTTTTGTTGTCTTTCTTTTGCTTTAGTTTAGTTTATTCTGTTGTTGTTGCAGCTGTTATTTGCAGGCAAAGTTGCTGTTGTTGCTGTTGTTGTTGCTGCTGGCCCAACCCAGGCAATAATAATAATAACAGCAACAACATTGTACACAGCGCAACAACGTCGAACTTTAATTGCATAATTATGTGCAGTTTGCAATTTATCATTTTCATTTTTCCATCTTTTTTTCTTGCTTCTTCTTCTCTGTAGACCCTGCTCCTGCTTCTTCTGCCTTCTCTTCTCCTGCTTCCTCTTCTACTTGTTCTTCTGCCTGTTTCTTTTGGGTTTTGCTTCTTTGCGTTTCGTTCCTTGTTTGGTTTATTTTTTGTGCGCTTGTCTGTAATTTATGTGTTCGCTTCTTCTTCTTCTTCCTCTTCTTCTTGTTCTTCTTTAGTTTTTGCTGTGCCAGTGGAAGCAGCACAGCCAGTGTGCGAGTGAGAGAGCTATATGAAATTTAATGCAGCGCAAATATTGTGCATTATTTTATTTTTTTCAGTGTACTGCTCTTGTTGTTATTGTTTTTTGCTGGCGTTTTCGCTTTTTTTCTGACTGTCACGCCCTTTGGTCGTGAGCGGGGCGTGTGTGTCTCTGCTTGTGTATGTGTGTGTGTGTGTGTGTGCGAGGGCGTTCTGCATTCGCTTTATTAATTATAATTTATGTTTAATTCCTTTTCGTGCTTATCGCAATGCTTTAAATCGCCAAATGTTCATTTGAAGTGCGACCGCGACTGCAGCTGTTAGTGTTGTTCTCCCTCTCTCTCACCCTTTTGTCCTCTTCCCACTCCACTCCCTTCGTAGAGCATAAGTTTCAGTCTCTTGCGTGCGTGGGAAATCGCATTGCCAATCAAGCAATTAGCGAGTGCCATCAAATGTGCATTAGGCAGCAGCAGACAGGATAGCGGAGAGCAGCGGGCGTAGAGAGGGTTAATTGGGAGAGAGGGAGATAAGAGCTGGCTAGTGATAGAGAATATCTATAGCAGACAACAACAATTTGCAATGTGACAAAGTTCGAGTCATGTCTATGACCATTTTGGCAGTTCGCTCGAGGGGGTTAAAGTGCCAGGCTGGGGCAACAAGGGGTTAAGAACAGCAGACGAAACTGTGCAGGGAAGAGACCAGACAACCTTTCGGTGTGACATTGCATTAAACAGTAACAGCAACAGCAACAGCAACAGCAAATAGAAGATCTTTGTGCGAATAGCAAGAGGCTGCGATAGAGACTGAAGAGACACACAAAGAGAATGTGATAAAAGCGCAGAAAATATTGAAAAACAAAGAAAATTAGTTGCACAGCATATGCGAGTGTGTGTGTGTCGACTGCCAAAGACAACAACAGACAACAGACGAACAGACAGCGGACAGAGGACAACGGACGGAAGACAACACGTCGTATGAGCAATGCCAATGCAATGGCGCCGTTTCATGTTTTAAGGGTTGAACTAATCACAGACAATACGTATGTGTGTGTATGAGTGTGTTTGGTTGTATGTGCGTTGTGTTTGTAGCTGCGCACACGAACAATAGCTTGGAGTCAACTCCCAAGGGTTTTGTGCAGCAAAAGGGGGCTAGAACTGAGAGCTAGATGGAGGGCAGAGGAGCAGAGAGGAACGCAGCACTTCAAACATTGAGTCAAATTGCAAATTGCCTGGCAAAATGCGTAAAGCAATTGCGAAAAGACCGGCAACAACAACAGCGCGTAGAACAAGTAGCGCTGAAAAGTATGCTATGCTAAATTAAGCCTCGACTTTAAGTGAAAATTAAAGTGCACCCAAAAACGAAGCAGGCATGAAACAAAGGAACGAATTTAAGTATATAAATAAAAATAAAAATAAATATAATAAATATAAAAATAGCTGAACGCAAATGCGAACGGAAACTGAAACTGAAACAACCCCCGTGAGCGCACTTAATGCATGCCAAAATTAAAGCGATTCCACGGCAGACTCCACGCCCAACGCCCAGGCACGCCCATTACTCCCCCTCACACACACACACATACAAGCAGACATGTACATGTGTACGTATGTATTTATATGTGATTGTGTTGTTTGTGTGTGCTTGCTTGTTTATATAAGGCATTATAGACGCGCATTTCGTATGCCAAAGTGGGCGTGCCACGGAGGGGGAGTGGCATGGAAGGCACTGGGTGGCAATTGAAAAGCTTTACGGCTGCCATTGCTATCGTCGTCGTCGCTTTTTCTTGCTTACTTTTTTGCTCAGCAGACTCAGCCAAGCGAGTGGAGCTTTAAAAGTATTTTTAAAACAACAAAAATATTTAAAATAAATTAAATACTTTGAAAAGAATCTTCTCTTAATATAATTATGTATAAATAAATATAGTATTTGAATAATTTATTATTATTTCAGCTTGCCATACCTAATTCTAAAGCATTTATTTCATTTGCCTAAACTACAAAGCAGTTAAAACAGGGTACAAACTAAGCAGAGTGCTTAAAACTTGATCTCTTTGGACTCTATTTTGAAAATGTATGTTTGATTATATTTAAAAATATTATTTAAACTATAACTTTTCATAAATAAACTATTTTTGCATACAAAAGTTTATTAGAACAACTATTAAAGCAGCCCTCGTATGATGTGCTATATAGACAACACGGCATATACTTATATATGTATAAAAGTGTGTGTGTATATACGTGTGTGTGTGTGTGTGTGTATGCCAGGCATGCACATTTATCAAGTGTGCGTGTGTGTGTGTGTGTGTGTGTGTATACATGTAGTCGAAGCTAAAGTTGCTGCTATGTGTGAGCAACAAAAGCAACAACAGCTAAGAGCTATATACGTATGGGTGTGTGTGTGTGTGCGTGAGGGGTTGGGGCCACTTTGGGGGTGGCTACAGCTAAGGCTAAGGGGTGGTAGCGAGGGCAGTGAGGAGTTTTGGGGCGTAAGACAACCCATGAGCAAGACAGCAAGAGTGTGAGAGACAACAAGTCAGACAGAGAGCGAGGAAAGAAAGAGAGGGAGTTAAGTGGGAGGACGCAGCAGATGGTGGAGAGGAGCGAGAGAGAGTGAGAGAGAGAGAGAGGGTAAGAGAGCAGTAAATAAAAAACAAGTACACAAGAAATTAACGAGCAAACGATTTTTATGGCAGCATTTTGTGCCTTAAAGCGCTTAATGCGCTTTATGGCTGCGCATACGTGTGCGTGTGTGTGTGTGTGTGTGTGTGTGTATAAATGAGTATGTATGTGAGAGTGTGTGTTAGTTGAAAAATGTTTTAAAAATGACATGCTTCGAAAGTTTAAGCAATTTATGTTCATTTTAAATTGAATTTCAAATTTATTGCTGCAATTTTGTCTGCCTTGGTGTGCGTGTGTCTGTGTGTGTGCGAGTGTGTGTGTGTGTGTGTGTGTGTAGCGTACAGGAAACGGAAGTGCTTGGCTTTTGTTTAAGTCTGTGTATGCGTAAAATTGTAAATTTTATTGTTTGCTGCTGTTGTTGCCACTGTCGCTGCTGCTGCTCCCGTCCCTGTTGCTCTTGTTGTTGTTGTTGTTGTTGTTGCAAGGAAAATTAATTACACAAAAATTTCCCAAAAAAGGAAAAACCGTAAGACCTTAATTGAATTTAAATGCGCAAAGCAAAGAAATTGAATTAATAATTGTGAAGAAAAAGCCAAGAGAGACCAAGAAAAAAGGTCAATCACTTTTAGCCAGAATAGGCGAGTGAAAAAGGAAAATGCGTAAAGAAAAGCTTGAGTTTTCTATTTTTATTTTCTTCTCAGAAGAAAGAAGAGGGAAATGGAGTCCAATGCGAAACCCTTCAAAGCTGCTTTTGGGATTGCCGCTTAGACGTTGGCCAGACATTTGTCTGGCAGCTGACCGGACAGCAACAAGCGAAGAAGAAAGAGACAGAAGGTAAAAGAGACAGAGAAAGAGTGAGTGGGAATGAAACTTTGTTGAAAAGGACATGCAAATTGCGCTACAGGCGCAGGTCCTTGACTCGACGGCAGCAGCAGCAACAGTTGCCAAGTCAGCAGCCCAATAACAACAAAAAAAGGAAGGGAAAATAAAAAAAGGACACTGACAAAAGGTTGACGACACTTGGCAGCCCGAAAAAGGATACGAAAAGGAAAAAAAGCAGAAACCTAGAAAAGCAAAACAAAATTTTTGGGCATTAAAAAGGAAAGGAAAGCAAAATCGAGTCAGTTGAATGGCTTTGAATAGCCCCAGGACATTCAGGACATTCAGGATATTGCTACGACAACAGTATCGTTGACCTTTTTATTTTTGCGCTCTGCTTCCAAAAGGGTCAAGTGCGTGCGCGTGTCAAGGACCTTCGCACAGCAAGCAAAGCCAACAAACAGCAAACAGGGGCAACAAAGGGTTAATGCCAACTCCCCGGACATAATGAAGCGCAATGACCTTTTTTTCTGCTCTTCTTGTTGTTGTTGTTGTTGCTACTTATTATTAGCTTGAACAGTGGTTTTTATTTGTAGCGACCTTGACACAGTCGTGGGACCTTGAACTTGAACTTGAAATTGTTTCCGCCAAAAAAGAGAGGCCCAAAAAATGAAACCTTGACATTGAAATGGTTTCCTGTCAGTGGCTGTTGTGTTTGTTGTTGCTGTTGTTGCGCGCTCTTTTTCAGCTCGGTCAGATTTCAATTGGCAACAGACAGCAGCAGCGTTCGGTTGCCTCGGGGCTAGCTTTTGACATGGCCCAAACACACACACACACACACAAACACACACAAAAAGCGACAGCAACAGGAGCCAAACTGTGTGTCGACAGCAGCTGTTGCTGCCGGTTGAAAGTTGTTGTTTGCGTGGCTTTAGCAACGCTGTTCATTGTTCAGCTTAAGTGCCACAGATCGACGCATGCCACAGCACAAGCGCACTGTGGGCAAAGTAGGCAGCTTTAGGCTCAAAAATTTAAACTTGCAGGCAGGTAAGTAGAGTGTTTGTTAACAAACTATAAACCTGGAAATTCTAGTAACAGTTTTCCAAAAGAAAGTTTTATAAACTTAGTGAATAAATTAACAGACTTTAAAGTCTTTTAAAAAGTAATTTAAACTAAATTAAAAATAAATTTTAAATAATAAAACTCTGATTTCCCTTTAAAACTATCAGCAATAGTTTTCAAATAAATTTAGACCCAAAAAAAATTCTTTTTTTACCCAAGAATTGTGCATTTCTGTCCATAGTGCAATCTTTGCTTTCATAAAAATCAAGCATAACAAGAAGCTTGGGAACTGAGAACTGGCAGCCAAATGCTTAGAGCCAAGAGTTGGCAACAGGGAACTGGGAACTGAGAACTGGGAGCTGCTCACGTGCTGCGTGTGCCAAAAGTCTGAGACCTGAGCTGAGCTGAGACTCGTTCACGTCTCGATTACGTTTCGGTTTGGGACATCACAAGTGTTGCCAAGTGTTGTAGTTGCTGTTGAGGACGGACGACAATTTGTCTGGCAGTTGCCCCATGTCTGCTGCCTGCTGCCTGTTTGTGGCTCTGTTTTTTACGAGCCTCTTGTAAGCTCTTTGGGTATCATTGGCCACATTGCCACAGCGCACGTAGGAGTCGCCTGTATGTTGCTTGTTGCTGCCACAATCACAGTGCACACTCGCTGTCACGGCTGGTGGTGGCGCTACTGAGGTAGCCGCCATGGCGCCAACATGTGCCGCATGTGTTGCCCATTTATGTGTCTACCGTCGTCTCCTTGTCTCACTTTTTTTCAGTTTTCAGTTTTCTACATGTGTGTTTTGAGTGATGGCCAAGGTGTGGCCAAGTCGCGGACATGCTTTGACATTGTGTGGCCAACAGGCAGTCAGGCAAGCAGGCAGCAAACTGGCCAACAGGCAGCTAGTTAGTTGGTCTGTCTGTCTTTCAGTCTGTCTGTCTTTCTGCCTGTCTTTCTGTCTGTCTGTCTTTCGGTCTGTTTGTCAGCTTGTTAGCCAGGCCACAACCCGCTGAGCGGCTTTTAAGCGGCGCCTAATTAGACGTTAAGTGCAGCGTGCGGCTTCCATTCAACTTGCCACTGAAACTGCCACTGCCACAGGCCGCACTCAGTCTCTGACTGGGAGTCCGACTGGGTATCTGGCTCTGACACTGCACAGTGGCTGCCAGAGCTACCGCTGTTTTGTCGCCTGGGGGGTCTGCTCCTTCTTCTTTCTCCCTCTTACTGTCTACCTCTCCCTTTCTTTCTATCGCACTCTACTTTGCTCGTGTCCAAACATTGTGACAGCTGATTGCATCTCTGGGGTAACCAGTGTCTCCCTCTACCTTTATTTCCCCTTTCCCTGCTACTTCTCCTCTCTCCCTGTCTCACTCTCTCCCTCTCTTTCTCTGTGTTTGACTAATTGCCGCCAACGACGCGTCGTTTCCCATGTTGCACGTTGCACGTCCCATTTTGCTCGCCACAGAACTTTTCATAAAAATTCAGTTCATTTGCAGAGGCGTGGGTGTTAAATTCAACAAGTAAAAAAATAAATAAAAACTCTGTATAACACGACAGTGGAAATATGCTAAAGCTTACACTGTGCTGCAGGAGTGGGAGGCATAAAATATTAAATATACTATAGGGTTCTGTTAAGAGATAGATAGATAGATAGACGGAAAGATAGATAGATAGATAGATAGATAGATAGATAGATAGATAGATACATACATAGATACATAGATAGATAGATACATAGATAGATACATAGATAGATACATAGATAGATAAATAGACACTTTTAGCCTTTAAAGTTAGCGCATTTTACTCAATTAATTCCAACATAAATTTGTTGCACAGTGTAGTGTTAGCGTGGCACGCTGACCGTTAAGAGCAGCCTATAAACTGCTGTGGGGTGCACGTATGCAGATTGCATGACGGCGACAATGCAACAAGTTGCAAGTTGGTGTGAATAACGATGGCATTGGCCGTGGCACTGTGACCAGGCCAAAAGGTAACACTTGGCAACTGGCAACTGGCATTGCGACAGGGCCAGCAACAGGGCCAGGAACAGGGACAGCCTCTGGGCCAACAGGCAACAAAAGGCCTGGCCGTGGCCACGAAACGGACACGGACACGAATACGGACATGAACAATGGTTCGCTCTGTTTTCTGTTCTGTTTTCTGTTTTGTGTTTTCTGTTTTGTGTTTTGTGCTTTGCCAAAAATGCGCTTGCAACAACATGCAAACATGAATGCGGCAGCTGATGTGGCCACGTTGCACATTTGGCCAATCCACGGATCCGATTGGGCCTGAAAGTGAGTGGCAGTGCTGGCAACTGACGTGAGAAAAAAAGGCTAGATGGAGCCCAAAAAGGTTAGAAAAAGGTATAGAAATAACAGGCCACAGAAAAGTATGAAGAATCTATAAAAATCAGACTTTTATGCATACTTTAACAAAAAATTGGCCAGATTTGTTAACTATATAAATTTTTAATTTTATTCAGAATTAATAACTATTAAGTTTATGTTAATTAAGTAAACAGAAACACCCCTGAACGAAACACAGATTTTTGTTATGGAACAATTTATACATGACCCAAAAGATTCTATTCAAATAGGCCAAAACTGTCTCTAAAAAAAGCTGCTTTGCCAGCACTGGTGTGTAGGTGTCAACAGCGTCAGCAATCGACTGAGTTGCAGCTACGTTTTGTGGTGTTTGTCCTTGCAACATGTTTCATGTCGCCTTTTTTCAACTGCAGCTGCAGTTGCTGTTGTTGTTGTGCTTTGTGGCAGGCGATAAAGGTCACGAGCTGCCAAAATGCCAATTCAACGCGACCTGCATTTTTGGCAGCCCCAAAAAAGGCAATGAGGCACTGGTGGCAGTTGTGGCAGCAACAGCAGCTGGTGGCAGCTGGTGTTGTTGGTCACTGGGGCAAGCGCAGGAAAACTTCACTTTCACCAGCCAACAAAAGGCGGCAACAACATGGACTAACTTTGCAACGGCAGCAGCAACTGTGGCAGCAGCAGCAGCAACATGCTGGCAACGTGCAACAAGACAAGCACCAAAACGAGAACGAGAACGACATTGAAAGAAAGAACAAGTCAAGAGCAAGACTCTGACGCGGCCTGTGACTGGGACTGGGACTCAGACTTGGAGGAAGCGGCAGCAAGACCGTGTGGCAAAGACCGTGTGGCAAGACCAATTCAAAGCCAACGGCTGCTCAACCGCAGCGCAAAACTTAAAGAAGCTGCCGCATTCAATGTCAAGCGTGGCAGCATTAGAGGCACGCAGCACGTTGATGCCACAGAGAGAGGCAGATACAGAGGCGAGGAGGGAGTAGTGGCAGAGTCGTAGTCGAAGGCAAAGACAGCGTCGGAATCGGAATTGGAGTCAAAGTCAAAGCAAAGGAATACGAGGCAGACACTTGGCGACTTGTTGCACGTTCTCTCCCCTTCCCCTTCCCTCTCACTCCCCCACTGTGTGTGTCTCTTTCACACTCTTGAGCTTGGCATTTTATGAAGCAACGTGATTTGGCTACGACGGCGCTGCTAAGGATGTGGCAAGTTGCTTGTTGCTTGTTGGCGGTTGCCAGTTTCCAGTTGCCAACGTTGTCTGCGTTTTTATGGGTTTTGCCAAAAGGAATGTCAAGTGTGTGTCTGTGTCTGTGTGTGTGTGTCGCACCAGGGAGTCATGCCACAGTGTGCGTGTGTGTGTGTATTTGTGGCAGCAATGACGACATAATCAACGCTTCATTGACGTTGCGCGTTGCGAGTTTGCGGACATAAACACAACTGTTGCCGCTGCCGTT
The DNA here is from genome assembly GCA_018903735.1 of Drosophila cardini. NCBI lineage: Eukaryota > Metazoa > Arthropoda > Insecta > Diptera > Drosophilidae > Drosophila > Drosophila cardini. The sequence continues at coordinate 5,507,863 of JAEIGM010000007.1, read as the reverse complement.
TGGCAAGACAAATCGTCAGATTATAGCAGCAACAGCAGCAGGAAGAGCAGCAGCAAACGGCGACAATCGTCTGTGGCATGCCACACCGAGTTCAGAAGGACAGTTCCCCTGCTCTCAATGACTCTTCAGTTTGGCTTGACTTTTTTACGACCCAAAATACACACCGTGTCCTGTTTCCGCAAGACGCCTTGTATGATGACACTGTCAATTTTGCGTGCCACAATTTGTGGCAAGAAGCACGACGCGCAAAACTTGTGTGTAAAGTTTTGTGTCAAGACAGCCTTGAACTAAATATGCAGATTTCTATTTGATGAAGAAGCAACGCAGGAAGTTCATCAATGAGTTTCATAACTTTCTATATATATGTACTTTATTTCCAACTTTCATCGAATACTTAAGAAAGTTGGAAGTATTTCAGTTATAGAAAGGCTATTGGTAGACTATATTTATGAGGGGTGGATTTGCTATAGTTTAATCGACATAGAAATAACTGTTTACTAAGAAGATCAACTGAAGATTAGAGCTTAAACTTCTCTTTCTGTGGAGGCGAGGAGTTCCTGCAGAGACTTAGTTGGAGTCCATCAAAAGATAGATATAGGAAAGTATAGAAGATATATAAAAAGAGAAGACTTTAGTCAAAGTTTTCCTTTCTTCTAAGTTCATTTCTTGCTTCTTACTTTATGTGAGAGAAATTTCTATCAAATTAATAGTAACTTGTCTGTTTTTATCTCTGCTTTTGTCACTAGCGTAGTGATATATTCCATTATATATTTCCTTAGCCATTTTCATTACTATTAACGGTTTTTTACCCACTTAATTGCTCTTGTTTTCAAATAAGTACAAACAATAACAAGCTAATCACAGCCTAATTGCCGTTAACTTGGCCAAAAACAAACCGTTGACCCGGCCACAAAGGTTGCCTGTTGAATGCTGCCACTCTTCAGCCTTTGGGTCTTTTTGCCGGAATGTGTGATGACGTCATCGTAAACAAACTGTGTGAATGACTATTAAATTAGACAACTTTTTACGAGTCGAAGCGCGACCTTGAAAGCGAACCCAAAAAAAAAAAAAAAAAAACAGAAGGAAGGAAAAGCTAAAAAGGGAAATGCCGGCAAATGTCTATGAAAGTTGCGTGTCAAGCCCAAGAGGCCAAAGGTCAAAGTCAAAGCAAGGCAAATGAAAGACCCCAAAAAGGCAGAGGCCAATGTCAGACAAGAGCTCGAGTCCCAATCCCAGTCACAGTCTCAGTACCAGACAGAGTCCCAGACCGAGTCCAAGTGTAAGTCCCATTTGCAGTCACTGTGAATTCCCCACCGTTGTTGTTGTTGTAGTTGTTGTTGCTACCAAAGACCCTTCTCTAAGTAGCTGGGTCTGCGTCTCTGTCCCTGCCACTGTCCCTGTTACTATTGCCATCTCTCTTTGGGTCTCTGTTCTGTTGCTGCTGCCTTTTGTGTCTGCGACTGTGCGACTGTGCGACTCTTGCTACGTGCCCCATGTTGTTGCTACTTCGGTGGCAGTCGCCGTTTGGAAGCGTAACTTTGTCTGCCCTTTTTCGCTTTGTATTTTTTTTATTTCTGTGTTCATTTTGATGAAGTTGATGCCATGGAGAGAAAGAGAGAGCGAGAGAGAGAGAGAGGGGGAGAGAGGGAGACAGAATGGTGACCCCAAATGCCTGGCTACGTGCCCCGCGTTGTGGATGGATTATGTTGCTACTGCCGTTGGCTGCTGCAGAGGGTAGCAGAGGGGGGGGGGTTCTGTGAGGTCTGCGAGTTTTGTCGTTGCCCATTTGCCTGCGCAAACAATGCGGATGCCGCAGCGTGATGACGTGGAAAATGTTTTTGCCGGGCATGTGGCACATGCCGCGAAAGCTATTCAAACTTGCCACTGCTGACTGAGTCAGCATTTGACTCCGAGTCTGGTCTGGTCTTTGCCTTTGGGTCTAGGTCTAGGCCTGCGACTGGGACTGGGACTGAGGCGGGGACTGAGTCGGGCACTCGGCCTGCGTCTGGGACTGAGTCTGAGGCAGAGACTGGGACTGGGACTGAGACCGGGTCTGAGTCTGGGTCTGTGCAACCGCAGACAAGCTGTCTACCGTTGCCACGTGACTTAATTAGCTTGACTCTTTCGACTCTCGACTGGGATTGTGTGACCATGGCCTCTTGTAATAAAAGTCAAGTAGCTGTCGGCATTAACAGTGGCTCAAAATGGTTGAATGACGGCACAAAATGGTGGGAAAATATTATGGATAAATACCTAAATGGCTAAATGATTATATGGCTGAATGGACTTACCCCAGTTGTTGGTGTTCCATTGCCAGCGGCAACTGCTGTGGCATTAACTGCTGCTCCTGTGGTCGCATTGGCGCCACTTGACTTGCCCTTGCCACGCCCACGCTTGGCATCTGGGCGCACAGGTTGGCCATCGGCACCATAAATAATCTGCAAGAGATAAGAAAACGATTGTTATATAGTTATATAAAAAATTCGGTTTAATTAACCAAATTGCATAAACTTATTTTTAACAACTGTTGACAGCTAACGTCTGATAAATCAACACCTGTTGCAAATGGCTAAACGAATGTTACGATTTGTTTATGACACTAAAGCAGATTGTAAATTCTAAAAACTATAAAAAAGTCAAATTAATTTGATGGCTACATAAATTGTGTGGTATTTTTAATTTAAAATTGGCGCGTAGCCAACTTAGCTAAGACACAAACCAGCGCTGTTAGGAGCACTGCTTGCTATGTTGCTGTTAAAAGTAACAGAGAAGACAGCGCTGTTAACAGCAGCTCAACTGCTTGCGTGGCTTGAGTTGATAAGCAGCGCACTGCTGACAAGCAGTGTGTGATATTACCAAGCAGCACACAGCTTCCTCCAAGTTGTGCAAACGCGCGCGTTTTGCTAGCGTTTTTAAAACACTGCTTACAGCACATTTGTATTGAATTTTTGTGACTAGTTAGAATTTATACTAATTTAGCTGCAAAATTAATTATTTAAACATTTAAAAACTGAAATTAGTTTGTGAAATGTGACATATACAATTTTTTTCTATAATTTCAAAGAATTTAGACACTACAATTAAAGAAGAGCCAATGACCTTCTTGAGAATTCCCCAAACCCTTGAAACCAAACAGAAGATTGTGCAACTGGGAATTCAGGGGATGCGCGCTGGGCTTGTAAGATGAGCCATTGTTAATTCCAATAAGCATGACAAATGCTCCAAGAATTATAGCCAGCGACGATAAAACCAAACTCGGCATCTATTTCCGGCACAAAAAACTCATAAATATAATTTCCCAGAGTCTGAGACGCGGCTGTGTCTTAAAGTGCTCCTACGCTCAGGAGCCCATTAAGCAAAGTGCTGGGAAAACGAACGCGCAACGGTAAACGGAAAATTGAGAATCCAAATGAAAATGGAAATGGAAATCTTCAACACACACGCAAATGCACACACATGTGTGTGCGCAGGCGCAGCGATTGGTACAAAAATAGACGCCGCAGACGCAGACGCGACATATGGGCACAGATGAGCGCCAAGAGAGGGGTGGGTAACGGTATATAGAGGGGGAAAGCAGCTGAGGGGGAGTTTGTTATGTGGAAATGGACGTTAATGCTTCGCAGGAGTGCTGCAGGAATGCGCACGGCAAAGATCGGGGGATATACGTATATACTTTTTTATGTTCCCTTGTATTCTGAGTGACAGACGGCTGCGCCTTAACGGTAAATAAGCAACGTCAGGCAGATGCAACTGCCACGGAAGAGGAGCAAGGACAGGCAAGGGGAGAGGGGAAGACGGCAAAGCGAAGAGGAGAAGAGAAGCAAAGACTGTGGCAACATTTACAATGTTGGCACGCGCAGGCGCGCACACTGGCAGGCAGCACATGGGAGGGAGCACATGTTGCCGGCACATCAACAACAGCAGCAGCATCTTTGTCAAGGGCTGCAATCGCAGCCACATCTACATCCACATTCACATCCACATCCACTTTTAGCAGCAGTTGTCACTTCGGAAGCAATTATTTTAATGCAAGCTGCAAGCGTGCCATGCTCTCCACTCCCAGTCAAAGACACAGTTCCAATCGTAGTCCCATTCGTGCTCCCAGGCTTTTGAGACCCAGACGCAGACGCAGTTGCAGTTGCAGTTGCCCCCTCAAAAAAACACGACGACATCTTGTCGATGTCACATGGGCTTGAGATTTTGGTATATATACACACACATAAATATATTTAAATGTATATAAATGTAAAGTTGTTGGGGAAAATGCTGATCTAAAATTAGTCAAGCTAAGAGTTTTCAGAGGTGATTTGACAGACTCTGCTCGAAATTGATATGCCATTGCTGGCATTCCCAGCGTACAGTTGTGTCCAAAAACTCATACGTAAAACAGAAGAAAGGCAAATTCAATATCAATTAAGCGACTGATTTCAAGACAAAGCAAAGTTCCCTCAAGTAAACTGACTAATCAAGTGTATTCTTTGGGGATTTGTTAATTATTTTAAAAATAACTTTAGTTTTTTTTTCTCTAAAGATTCTGTGAACTTTAAGAAACTAGCTTGAAGAAGGTTTTCAAGCTGCTAAAAGCAAATTTTTTCTTGTATTCATAAGGGGAACTTTAACTGATTACTCCCAATAAAGTCTTTATATATATTTTTTCTTTATACATCTAAAAATATGTTGAGTGCTTAAATTTTTAAGAGCTTTCAGTAAATGATGAAAATTTTACTAGTTTAATGGCTTTTTAATCGACAAAAAAGTAAAGAGAAAACATTTTCTTCTACTAAAAATTAAATTTTCAAGTAAACGATGTCTATAAAAATTATTAAGTTTAAGTTATTGGTTTAAATTCAAGCCTTTTACTAAATCTTTTCATTTAAAATACTATTCAGTTTTTATTCTAATTCACAAAGCACAACAATGGCTAGATAATGGCGCCAAAATGGCGACCGGAAGTGAAGGCTGCAGTATATAATAAACAAGAACATGGCTGCGACAAGTCGTCAACCTTTTACCTAGACACAACAGTAATAAAAGTGCACACATACAAGCAGACTTAGACACACACAGCCATACAGCGACACACTCACACACATAGGCACACATTCAAGTTGGCCGAAGACGTTGCTAAGAACCGAAAGCGAAACGAGGCCGACGACCTACAAAAGCTGCCTGAAATTGGGCCAAAAATAGGCAAGCACAGACACAAATACACACACACACACACACCCAATACAAACTCTCACACACACTCCTTTAGCTCGCAGCTGTTTCCGGCTCCTTTAAAGGCGCTGACAACTTATGAGCGCAAATGCAAAAAACCCGTCAAGGAATCAATTTTGAAATCATTGTAATTTAAATTTTTTGCGTTTTGCTTTTGCCTCAATTTTTGTGCTGTTGACTTTATTAGCGCCAAGAACAAGAAATGCAAACGCATGTTGACTTAATTGCCGTTATTAGTTGACGTTTTTTGTTGTTAACGACAAGAAAAGAAAAAGCAACAAAAACAAAATGATGAGAAAACCAATAAAAAGTCGCTACTCGTTTCGTCAGCAGCTGCGACACAATAATGAGACGCAATTTGGCTTCTTTGCGGGCTCAAAAAGCCCCGACGGCATGTGTGTGTGTGCGTGTGTGTGCAACAGGTAGCCAAGTTAAACCACAAAGGCCACACGCACACACACACACATACACACACACACAGCCACACGCAATCATTTGAGAACCTGACCTAGGCCAAGTGGATTTCGGGTAGGTGCCGAGTAAAATTCAGGCAGAAAGAAAAAAAAGCATAAAAAGTGGAGCTGCTACGAGCTGCGAGTAGCCCTATCAAAATGCTGAAAGCCCGCACATGCAGACTGTAGACTGTTGCGCATTTTATGACACATTCCCTGCGCTGCCCTCTCCTTTCATCCCAACATCAACAACAACAGCAACAACGAACAGAAGTCGTCATCATAATGAGCAAATGGGCGCCCCATAAAAAGTTGCCAACGCTTTTTTGGGCACAACTCAATGTGCGTGTGGCTCTCTACGAGTCAGTGTGTGTGTGTGTCTGTGTGTGTGTGTGTACTTTGGGCTTTCGGCAACCCTTCGCTTGATGTATTGCTGCCCGTCTTTAGGGCTCAAGTCCCAACTTGTTGCTGCCTTTTCCCCTTTTTTCCTGTCCCCTTTTTCGGTGCTTATCAAACCCCGACAGAGTTCATTCAACTGTCTAGGCAACCCTCGCTGTGGCTCTGCTTTTAATTGAATGACAGCCTTGACCTGCTGCAGCAGCTTACTTCTCTGGGTAAATGTGCCAAAAATATTAATTATTTCCACACAAATGAATGAGGTTTTGTCGCGGGGAAACTAGAGCAACAACCCTTTTTCCAGGGGAGTACGTAAAGAGGTGGGTAGAGTGGGCTAGGAGAGAAGGCAGTCCTCTTAGCTTTTGTAGGCACAATATTGATTTTCATAGCCCGCTGCTTAGGCAAATTATTTTCAAGGTTAAACGCACCTTTTCCGACGCAGACAGGAAGCGGAAAAGGAGCGAGAGGGGTGGGGACACCGGAAGTGTCGACTCGACGCACTGCTAATCTTTGTTTATTTTGATTATCACTTTCGTGACGACAGCAGCCCCCCAAATTGTGTGTGTGTGTGTGGGGGGGAGGGGGTAGCAAAAGGGGCGGGAGGGGCGTGTCTCCAGTTTGGGTTTTTTGGGGTGCTGATTAGCCTGCGATGTGGCTGTGGCGAATGTCCTTGAAGTCTGTGGCTGCGATTGCGTGACGACTAAATGACTAACTGCTGTCGGTTTATCTGGCTCCCTGGCAGTCTGGCAACAACTGGTAGTGTCTGTCTGGCAGTCTGACTGCCTGACTGTCTGGGTTTTAGGTGTTGGCTTTCAAATCCGCAACTTGCCTGCAAGAATGCTTCGAATGATTCATTGGGATTGTTCACGTTATTACCGCCAGGCTGAATTTACTTTTATTTTGTTGCTCTTCCTCTTCCTCTTTCTTTCCTGCATTCTTTATTCCCTGTTTCTTGTTGGCTTTGTTTTGCTTTTGCTTTTGGGTTTTTACAGCTACCATTTGCCATTTTGATTGCGTTCTCTGCTTTATTTTCTTTTTTTTCGGGGGTTGACTTTTGTGTGACTTGGGGGTGAGTTTTTGTTCAGCGTAATTGAAGCCAACCCTGCAGCACTATGCTGGTCACATATATATGTAAGCCTGCATATTCTAGATACATACACATAGGTATACATGGGGGTGTGTGTGCCTGTGTGTGTTGGTGTGTGTGTGACTAAATGCGTCATCGTCGATTTGCTACACGCAATTTAGATGCGAAAATTTTCAATGTCAAAAGGGGATTGGGGCTGAGCTGAGCTGAGCTGTGTGAGGTGACAATGCCGACACTTGGCGTTTAATACCTTGCTACCCTGTAGCCGCTCCCCCTCTCTCTACCACACCCCACTTCTCTCCCAGTCTCGCTGTGAGAGGCCCCTTGAGATGTAACCATTTTGATATGTGCTAAAAAGCTCACTTCAAAAATTTATCAAGGTCAAGTTCAGCACTGCGCAAAGGGGGTGAAGGCGAAGGAGGGAGGGGGAAGGAGGGTGGCAAACAGTCAGAGGGGAAGGCAATTTTATTGTTTTGTTGAGGTAGCGGCAAAAGCCAATGAAAATGAAACGGAAAATGAGTGTAGAAAAAGGGGTACAACAAAACACTTTGTGACACAATTTGTGTGAGGCAAGAAAACGGGGGCAGCACAAGGGTTAAGGGCAGCGAGGGTAAAGAGGCGACAGAGATTGTGTGTTATATGCTTTGATGGGTTTGGACACAGCTTGAGACAGGAATTTAAACCAAAACGATTATTTTTAGTTGTCTTAAATCCAAAACTACTAAAAATACTTTTAATCCTAAAATCCCCGAAATATACCAAATCTATAATTAATAAATCAAATTTATAGCTCTAGGTTATTAAACAACAGAATTGACAGCCCATTAAGACTGCAATCAGCGACAGCTGTGCACTTTTGAGTAGCACATACCCCACAGTTAGACCCTGTAATGGTCAGAGAGTCTATTTCCCATATTCTGTGGTTGTTTTAGCAGCCAAAGCTGCATTAGTTAATGCAGCAAGGATGCGCCAAGGAGTAAGGAATTAATTTGAAATTCCATTCCATTTCTAGGATTTAATTGAGTTGAAATCAAATTAAAAGCAATTTATTTTCAACCCTCATTGCAAATTTTTTTTTTCGCCACTCTCTTCATTCTTTCTTTTTGCTCTAGCCTGACACAACCCACACACACACACACACTCCAACACACACACACAGCTAAGCAGTTACAGACACAGAGACAGAGACACATGCAGACACTATGATGCTGCGTTTGCAGCTTCATTTTTCAATTTTTCTGATTTTTCTGATTTTTCTGGTGCTTTCTAAAAGTGCGTGCCACGCAGCAGAGCACAAAGAAAGAGACAGAGTGAATGAGAAGAAGAGAGGAGCTGGAAAAGAACCAAAACATAGATGAAGAAAGAAGTAAAATAAAATAAAAATAAAACTGTGTATGAACGCGTTTTTGGGGTTGCAAATAAATATATCTAGATATATATATATAAAATATATATATTTCGATGCCTGCATTTGGAAGAGAGATGCGAGTAAAATCGATAAAAATGTGCCGTCGCATTTAGTGTGAGTTTCTGGTACCGGAGATACCCGCACTTCCATGAGGTTAATCTGCAGCATTGATGCAATTTTTGTTCAGCCATTTTGTGGATGAAGTTGGCCAGAAGAGCGAGGCAGTGGGTGTGGCGGGGGTGGGTTGGAAAGGAGACTCTGACATTGCATTAATTTTTAATTTGTCGTGTGATATCCCAAAAAAAAGGAATTGGGAAAAGAAATGATTTATGCATTTGGCATTTGTCAAGCTGCCGCACAAATTAAAAATCCATTTCAATCAAAATTATTAAGCAACAACAACAACAAGGACAACAAAAAGCTCTGCTAACAACTCAAATTATGCAACAACAGAAAAGCTGAAAAAAAAATAAAGAACTTTTCTGCATTTTGGGGAAACAACAAGAAATGCAAATAACTCGCTCGAGTTGACAGAGCGAGCAGCAAATTGCATTTGATGGAGTATAATAGAGTGCCACGCCCCTACACCCTCACACCCTCTACCAGAAAATATGCACCCAACACTACCATAAAAGTGCATTAAAAATGCGCTCAAGTTGACCAAAAAAAAGGAACAGAAAAGCGAACAAATAAATACAGTAAAAAGAAGGAAACAAACTCGATTCGCTTTGAGCCAAAAAATTTGTTTAATTTGGCAGCAGGAAAACTTTGCTGCACAGCAGTTGCAGTTGCTGTTGTTGTTGTTATTGTTGTCGCTGCTCTATAGTTAAATACTGTAACTGAGTATCGAGAGAAGGTTGTTTAAAATCGAAGCAAGTTTGGATAACTTTTGGAAAATAGTTTACTAAGAACTTAAGTCAGAGTAAAAACTAATAATCTATACTCAATTTACTTAGAAGCAACTGTTGGCAGTTTCGTCACTAGTTCAAGCTGTATTTAAGTATTATATACATAGATTTATAGGGTACAACTGCTAAGCATCCAAGACAACAGAGTAGAACCAAGTCTATCAACAGCTCTTTACACTCGTATTTAATACTGATGTTGCTGCTGTGCTGGTGTTGCAGCTGCAGTTGCTGCTGCTGTTGGTGGCGCAGTAAAAGTGGCTTTTGTACGTACAATGACCTACCAACACATAAAAAATGCAAAAAGTGGCAAGACGGAGGCAACAACGCGACTCGCGCGCTCAAATATGCAAAGGACGATGACGATGCGGCAATGGGAGTGAAAAGAGGTTCAAGGGGAATCAAGAGGGGCAGTGGCAGGGGTACAGAAAGAGAAAGAGGTAGAAGCACTAGAAGCTGCTGCCAAGGATGCCACGAAGCTAGGGCAAAAGATGTTGCTGCTGTTTGCTGAGCTAGCTCCCAAAGGCGAAAGTTTCAACGGCAACAACTCAATCCCAAACAAGCGGTGAGAGTTGGTGTAAGAAAGGAGGAGAAGTAGGGTAGGGAAGTGGTGTAGGGAAGCGTACAAGGATTCTGGCGTAACTTCAATAATAGTCAAGTGCAGTGAAGCATTCTAGCAGCTGCAATGCTCCTTGGCGCCACGTCCTTTCCTGCTTCTGCTGCTGCTGTCCCCTTCCCCTTCCCCTGCCCGCTGCCACGCCTCTCACAAAATCAAAGCCGTTTCTTTGCCCCCTCTTTACGGTTTGGCAGCAGTTCGCCATTTTATTTGCACTCGTTGCTTTGGCATTTTTATTTTTTTGACGCGACTCTGGCAACATCTTTGGGCCAGCACGCATACTTTTCTCAATTTTGTGCTTGCCACTTGCCACGCGGCAGCAACTGTCTGTGTATGTGTGTGTGTGTGTGTGTGTGTGTTGGTGTGTGTTTGTAAATTTTGCATTTACCCTTGGCAAGGACTTTTGCCAAAGCCAACGCAGCATCAGCACCAGCAACAGCAGCAGCGAAAGCAAAAAGTTTTATTTGCACAGTTTTCTTTTTCTTAAACTTTTGTTGTTCCCCCTTTCCACTACGCCCCTCTCTCCCTTGGCACGCCCTCTAACTGTGCTGGCAGCGTAAAATGCTTGCTTGCAATTTGTACAAACATGTTTACATACACACAGTATATAGCTTGGTATATACTTGGGGCTTATATATGTAAACGTTTATGTACTCAAACTTGCCCAGCAAAGGCGTCAGCTAAAAAGTGTAGCATACTTTTGTGCGTCGCTTAGAAGTCGCTTTCTTCTTTTTCCCCTTTTTCTCTTGCCAACGCCTCACTCTAAACCAAACTGGAAAATTTTTATAATTAACAACGACAAAGTAGCTCTGCAGCGACGGCTGCAGCAACATCAGTTTATCAAAGGCGACAATCGCCAGCAGCAACTTTTAGCTGAGAGGGCACAAGAAATGGAAATTGCAATGCAATGCTTTGGGAATGCTTGGGAATGCCATCAAGTGTGCAATGACGAGGGTAATGCCAGGCACATACAGCTCTATTTATACTATATATATGCATATATATCTAGTATATATATATATATCTGCTCAGTATTCAATTTTTAGGGTGACAATCTTAGCTGCAATGCAAATATTTGCAGCCAACTACAAGCGACAACTTCTTGGCACACCCAAGCACAAGCACACTCACACCAACACACACACACACACACACTTTTACTGCTCTGCTACGAAAAAGTGCGTCATGCAGAAGCCATTGCAATGTGCTGTCCCTCAGAGCGTATACGCAATATGCGTAAGCCTCGGCTTCAAAGCGTTTGCTTGCCGTGTGCGGCAGGTGGCAAGCTCAAGTGGCAGGATTTGTGGTGTGGGTGTGTGGGGATGTGTGTGGCGACTATATGTTGCCTTATTTGCACATGTTTCCGTTAGCCTAGCAGCATTTCACATGCCACACTCGTGCCATGTTGCTGCTGTGCCTTGTTGTTGTTGCTGCTGCTGTTGTGCGTGTTGAGTTTTTCGCATTTTTTGTTTGCAATATTTTTCCTGTTCTTTCTCCGTTTTTTTTATATTTTTGTATTTTTGCATTAAAAGTGTGCGTGAGCGTATTGCTGAGTGTGTGCGTGTGCATATTTATGCGTATTTGTTTGCATAGCTGATGATGTGCCAGCAGCAACAACAACCAGAGGCAGTAGGAGCAGCAGCAACAACAAGAGCTTTACCGTTTACTCAATGCGTGCGTGTAAGTCTCCCCCATGGGTTAAAGTTGTTAAAAATTATTGTTGTTGTTGCTGTTGTTGTTGCTGCTGTTGCTGTTGTGTCCTTCGGGTGTTGCGCGTGCAATTAGAGAAGTTGCAATGCAGAAAATGCTGCAACTTTGGGCTTGTAAATGCAGCAAGCGCTAAATTGTTTCATAGCACGTGTGTGTGCGAGTGTCTGTGTGTGTGTGTGTGTGTCGGTGCGTGCTAAGTGCAAAGTTCTGCTGCTGTTGCTGCTGCAGCGTTTTTATGTAACGCCGCGTTTTGGACAACAACAACAGCAACAACAACAACAACTAACAGCAGCTACGTGACGTGAAATTTTTTAGCGCACTTTATGTGCAGGTTTTTGTTGTTGTTGCTGTTGTTTGTTAGCTGCCCTTTTTGAAAACATTTCTTTTTAAATTTCTTCTTTTCTTTTATTCTTTCGACAGTTTTGTGAACCACCCCCACAGCAGCAGCAGAGGCAACACCAGCAGAAGCAGCAGCTCCTGTTAAGGGATGTTTATGCACGCCAGGACTTTTTGTACTTTCGTACTTTAGTAAATGACTTGAGTTGTTTGACAGTGTTGCCCAGCACCCAGAAAGTCAGCTCAAAAAACAAGAAACAAGGCACAACTTTTAGTTAAACAGAATACAAAATAAATTGAAGAAAAAAACTGAAACTGAAACAAGAAATCGACAAAATTAAATTGATTTTTTCATTTTGTTTCGCTAACTTGTTTTTTTTGGGCATTGGGAAAGTGCTATAAGCTAATTTCCTTGGCATTTTCCAGCACTGGTAACTCTTTCGCTTTCGTATTGAAATTGATATAGCGAGAATATTGAATTTATTGTTTCAATTATGTTTTCAATTTGCGCCGACAAACAAAAGCCGTGAAATCCAGCCAAAAACAGAATAAAAAGCCGGAAAAATACTGAGAGCGAGAAAAAAAGGCTCTCAGCTATAAATAAAATAAATAGGGAAAACAACAGTATTTTTGTTTGTTGTCAGGTTGCCGAATTGGAACGTGGATAGCAGTTTCTGCTGTACTGCCACATGCCACGTGCCCCTGCCACTCGCTGTTTGCCCCAACCCACGCAAGTTATTGAAAGTAAACATGATAAAATTTACTTGCAGGATATACACCAACACACACACACACAGAAACACACACAAACATACACTCACAAAAATTGTATTCGAAACTCCAAACTCACAACGCGTACTCGTAATGCATGCGAAATTGTCTCAAATAATATTTAAGAAAAATTAAATTGAATTTACAACAGTTTGGGGATGACGCACAGCACTTAAAACCAAAGATGGGACACGAAAAGATACCCTGTAAAAATGGCTGAACAGAAATTGTAGCTTACTAGCAGACTTAGAGCAGCTAAAAGTTTATTTTTGTGACTTAAAGTGTTGGCTTTTTGTTTATACCCCATTTACTGCTGCTACAGGGTATATGGGTAGCAGCATTACAACAACAGCAAGACAAAAGAACGCAATGATAACACAAAATAATCAAAAATCGATTTGAAAGTGCGGCTTTTGTTTTTTTTTGTAGCCAACAATATGCCCAGTTTCAATTGTTGTTGTTCCCGTTGTTGTTGTTGTTGTCAAAATGCAATCAAAAGATATGCCAAATTGTTGTTGTTGTTGCTGTTGTTGTTACTGCTTGATAGGCACTTTGAGCAAACTTTTACTTCATTTTCGTGTTATTTTTTCTCTGCTCTGTCAATTTTTTTGGGAATTGAAATTGTAAGTTCGTTTTTTTTGTGATTTTCTCATCTCAGGCAATTTTCGATATGGATGACTTGGCTTAAATGGATTTACAAGAACATGGCCCAACAGTTCTGTCTGTCTGCGAGTGTTGACAACTTGTAACATGAGTTTAATATTTGAAAGCACTTAGTTTTGGTCTGCAATTAGGCAACTGAAATGTAACCTGTAAACTGTAAACTGTAACCTGTAACCTGCTAACCCTCTAAACTAACACACTGAGTGAAAAAGGGATGGAGGGGAAGAGAAAGGGAGTGTGTGAGAGAGGGAGAGCGAGTGCAACTCCATCATCATCATTTATGCATGTGTTCACGTATTTACCTATGGACAACCCCCTATTTTTACTCTACTGAGTTCACTTTTAACTGACAAACGCCTCGTTTCATTTCTCACTGCTGTGGTGCAAGTTTGGGTTTTCAAGGGACCGAAAGGGTCGCTGGAACTCTACCACACTCACTGGCATTCGCACTCTCAACGAAGCGGTCAAGCTTAAAAATGCGCTGCAATTGCACCTTGCACACAAACACACCAAACTCACAGCACACAAATACACACACACACAGTTACAAAACTCCAGAATAAGTACAAATTATATTATTAGGTAAGCTCGACTTTGAAATGCTCTGTAATCAATGGAAACTGAAGGGTTGAGTTGGAAAAAAATTTATAAACTTAAGCTTTCTCTGAATTCAAACTGTTCGAAAAAGTTAATAACAAGAAAATGTCACATCTTTTTTGCTAAGTATAGAAATCCAGATGCAGTTAAGGTTCCAAGAATTCCCTGTAAATATTTTATTATTGTCAAGTTTTCACTTTTAGTCGAACTCCTTAAAATAGCTGTCTCTTTTAACCCATTGTTCGTATTAACCCAATTTCATATTAACCCACTCGTATCTCTTTTCCGCTGCGTGTCATTTAATGTGCATTGTCTTTTATCTTCAGTTAAATGGCAGGGTATTCGTGGCAGTTAGTTCCCCTGTCCTGTCAGTTTTGGCCATGCATCGTTGATATTTAAATTGAGCCAACGGGCAGTGAAGAAGTGCCGCTTTTCAGGGCGAAATGCACTTCAAAAATAGAAATGCAGAGCAACAAAATGTGTAAAAAGGGTTAAATGTGCTAATATATATACATGTGTACACAGTGTGTGTGTGTGTGTATGTCTGTGTGTCTGTGTGTATTCTGTATCCTTGAAATGCAACGCATGGTCGCAAGCAGCAAAAACATTTTCGCTCTTTTTCGCTTACTCGCTTGTCTATAACTACCTTTCTCTCTCTCTCTCCCACTCTCTCTCTCTCTCTTCCCAACTCACTGTCTCTTTTGCGCAGTTGCTGTGGCAATTAGCGACTGCAGTCTTAATATTACTGCCTTCATTTTTTTTGGCTTTTTATTTGGTTTTGTTGTTGTTTATTAATAAACAATAAGCAGAATGCTTAATTGCATATCTATTTACTGCCAGCTGCTGCTTGTTAACCTCATTTGCTGTCTCTCTCTCCTCTCTCACTCCCCTCTCTTTCTCTTTCTCCCTTCTACTCTCTCCTTCCCTTTCTACACCCTTCAATTAACGTCGTGTCGCACCTTCCCTTTGCATTATCCTCCCTAATTTCTTTATTTTTTGCTTTCTTGACAATTTGTCTCATTAAAATGAGCAACTGCGAAAATCATTTTTCACTGCACAGTTTTTCCAGCTGAAAATGCGACAGTGCATTTTCAGCTCGTTAGTGTGTATGTTTGAGTGTGTGTGAGTGTGTGTGTTCTTGAGCACACAATGCGGTAGTTTTGTCCTTTAACTACTTACGAGGCCAACAGGCAGCGTCTTTGGCCATGTTCTCTATGCAAATTTCACATTAAGTATACGCAGTGTTGTCGCTCGCTTAATTACATAACATTCATTTACATTTAACGCTGTTTTGTGAGACTTCTTTTTTTTTTTGAATTTTAATCAATGCAGCGTTTTTTAACATACGCTTTATTGTTGCTGTTGCTACTGTTGTTGTTGTTGTTGTTGTCGCACTCAATGTGCGCTTAACAAGGATGTGAAAATTTATTTATTAAAATTAAACAACGCATTATAATCAGCGCAGATTTAAGTGTGTGTGTGTGAGTGTGTGTTTGAGTGTGTGTAGTTCGACTAGCGGAATGAATGATTGTCATCAACAACCACCAGCAGCAACAGCAACAGCAGCAGCAACCCATCAACAAGCTTCATCCACGTAAGCAGCCGTCGCGGCAACAGCAACAAATCATTTTCATAAACAACAACAACTCAATTGCACAGACAGACAACACACACACACACATACACACACTCACATATGCATAGAATTGCACCAACACACACACACTCGCATAACCGTTTTATTATTTAATTTATGCGGCAGATAAAAAATCTGCTGGTGAAAGAGAAGACAAAACAGACAGCAAACAAAAAAAAAAGCAGAAACAAGAAGCTGCCACACAATGCGGCACACACAAGCGCATAGATACAAAGATACTTAGATACATTTGCGGCAAACAATAAGAAACTACTAACAACATTTGCATAACCTATCCAAAAAGGGTTTTGCAGCACGCACAAAACTGTCTCAAGGTCAAGTAACGAAGAGAGCACAATTAAAGCAACTATTTAAATTATAAAAGATATATGACATATAGTTATATATAGCATAATTATTCATTATTTGATAAAGATAACGATTGAGGAATTTGAATTTGTTAGCAAAAGTTTAAGTAATTCCTAGAATTCCGACTTAGTTTCTTATCTTGTGTATAATTCTGATAAGTAATATCCCATGGCAAACACAAATTATTCATTAAATTATATAAAAATATGTTCAGGTGTTAAATAATAAATATTTATACATACGGCTTTAGTTTTGGGTTCCTGCAAAAAAAAAGAAATAAATTTAAATTAAAATAAATGTATTCAAAATGAAATTGTAAAACAAATAAAGCGGACTGAAGTGAGCTGCCATTGTCAGCTCAAAATTAATAAATTCATATATGCAATAAACAATATTTATATACACAGTACATACATATATGTAAATATATACAACTTTTTTATAAATATATATTATATGTTTAAATTACATGTGCGGTCGACTGTTCAAATATAAAGCCCTCTAATTGGCAATTTTTGCGGCCATTTGCCATGAGAGCCGCATAGAGTGCATTAAAATTGCAAAAAATAGGGGTTACGCAGGGTATGTGTGACTAAAGATATCCTAAGAAACCGAAACTCCATTTTAAAATACAAAATTCGACTTCTTTTTCCCAAATAAAAATGTTTATAAATTTATTTTATATATTTTTATGGTCTTAGCAGCTGGAGCATACCTTTCTAAGCTACTACCAATTTTTACAGGGTATCAAAAACAAAATACGAACAAAAATGGCAATTTTTGAATTAAAATATTCATTTTAATTTCGAACAAAAACCCAAAGAATGGGATCAATGGGGCATGGAGGGGAGGAATGAAGGGGGATAGGGACATAGGGGGAATGAGAAGGAATTGGGGATTATATGCACAGCATAAGCAGCTTAAAAAACTACAAAAAAATAATAATAGTTTTGTCTATCAACTATTTATATTTATAGTTATATGTGAATAGATTTACGAGTGCTTAAATGAGTGCGTGCATAAAATGTGAATGTGTGTAAGTAGGAGTGTGTGTGTGTAAGAGTGTGTGCAACGGCGATGTGGCACGTTTTGGGCTTAAGTCCTGCTGCAGGATCAGGCCAAAGAAAAACAGCAGAAATTAAATGAAAAAGGAAAAAAGGAACAATATGAGCAGATGTGCAGACAAGCGAGAAACCGAGAAACAAATGCAGATGTTTCTATCAGAGTGTGTGTACGAGTGTGTGTGCGAGTGTGTGTGTGTGTGTATTCGACAGTTGAATATGCATTTGGAGCAAAGCAAAAAGGAAATAAAACAAAATTCAATCGGATTTGTGGCAAAGGCAAAGACTAAGAGTGTGAGAGAGAGAGAGAGAGAGAGAGAGAGAGAGAGAGAGAGAGAGAGAGGGGAACGGAGCAAGAGAGTTCCTACAACTGGACTTAACAATTTCAGAGTTTATCTTTTTTTTGGTGCAATGAACTCTGCCGCAAGGCGTGCCACACATACACACACACACATACAAGCAGGAGTACTCCGTGTGTGTGTGTGTGTGTGCAGCTGTGCGTATTGTAGCTACAAATTGAATGATTGCAGCAATATTGTGGCTATGACCAGCACCTGGACATAACCGTCAATTCTTAGCTAGAAAATGTTGCACAAAACTGCCAAAACAGAAGAAAACTAAACTCAGCTGAGCAGAGAGAGAGAGAAAGAGAGGGAGGGAGAGAGAGATAGAGAGGTAGACTGAGAGAGAGCTGCAACTGGATACGAGTGGAACAAGACCACGACAACGTATCAGATTGCACAACACAAAGGCGCAGGCAATGATCATAATGAAGCTCAAACTGAAGCTCATTATCATCAACAACATTTGCTCAAGTATCAAGTGTGCCACTGTGTGTGTGTGTGTATTTGTGTGTGTGTTTGTGTGTTTTATCCTGTTTTCCTGGAGCTAACGTGCCAAGTTCTGTGTGCATGTGGATATATGCCAGAGGCTCGAGGCCAGGACGAAGGACGAGCACGAATGCTGTCAGGCTTGGGAGTATGTCACGAACGGTGTGTGCTCAAGTAGGAGCATTGCACTCCCAGTTCCCAGTTCTTAGCTCGCACTCCCCTCTCTCTCTCTCTTCCACTCTTCGCTCAGTCCTCTCTCTTTCTCTTTCTCTCTCTCTCTTTGAGATACTTTGCTGCATTTTGTATGCATGAAGTGAAACCTTTAAGTTGTTCTGACTGCTTTTAGACTTAGGGTTAGTTCATGAAGTGCATTTAGTTTGATGAAGTTGCCACACACACACAGATACACACACACACACACAGTTCGTTTGGGGCAAGTGTCCTGCGGCCACAAAAGTGAAATTGAAAAAAAGAAGAAGAAGAAACTGTCTAAAATGGAAACAGCAAAAGCAAAGCTAAAGAAGCTTTCGACGATTACAATACAAGGACAATGCGAATACAGAGCACACACCCATCCCCCCACCCCCACACACACACACACAAGAATGAAGTCAATCACTCAAACCAAAGCCTGCCCCGCCCCCTCACCCCCTTGGAAAAGGTTGTCCATTCCCAAAGAGGGCGTTTATTTGATTCGTCGCTTTTCCTTTTGGCGACTTTCTTTAGACCAGACGCCTTTTAATATTTGCTCTTCGTATTCTTCTTCCTCTTCTTCTTCTTCTTCTTGTTACTGTTGTTGTTGATTTGCCTTATTTGTGAAAAACGTTGAAGTAGATGGAATGAAAGAATACAAAAAAAATAACGATTTTAATGAGAAAATTCCTAAGAAAACTGCATATTTAAGGTCTACGAATCCCGCGACAGGAAGCATCCTTAGCTTACCATGAGGCGGACAAGCGGGGGTGTAGCGGGGCGTGGCATCGCAATTCAAATAGCCAAGTTAATGACTTGTGCTCGAGGCATTTTTATTTTTTATATTTTACTTTTTGGCCTGATTTGGGAAAGTAAAAACAGACTAAGAGAGGAGAGCAGAGAAGTGTTTGGCGAAGCACTCGAGTTCCTGCTGTAAGTGTGACCAGCTGCACAGCAAAAACCAAAAAAGAAATGAAACCAAAGTGAAACTGAAACTCAACTTAAAACAAAAAAAAAGTGACTGAGCGTATTAAATTACTGGAGCTGCAGAAATACCGCAGAAATAAGTCAAAAAGTGCATTGATCCGCATTCGATTCAAGCACACAACAAAAAAAACCAACATTATAATATATATATAAAGAAAATATTGTCGATCCCAAGAGAACTTCCGCGAAAAAAAAAGAAATACTTAAAAAAAAGGAGACAAAACGACTTTTTTAATAAATACTTTTGAGAGCACACATTGTGCTTGAAGACCGTGAAAGAACAGTTTATAGAGCAGACAAAAATACACTATAGAACAGATAATTAAGACATTAATAATAAATCAGAAGTACAGAAAGAGCTCAAGGAACGTTAAACGATCAAAGGAAATCTTATTATAACAAGATTTCTATATGGAAAACTGCTTCAAATCGACTAAAATCATTTAAGATTCCAAATTATCATAGTTAACATATATAAAATAATTTTCTAGATTTTATAGGGTAAAAACTCCATTCCATAAAAAAGATTCTTGATCAAGATAAATGCCAAATAAATGGGAACATATTCGATACACTTCAACTTATATCGATCAGCTACACTTGCTCTGCTGGTCAAGCTTAATTGTCTGCTGGCATAATTGAATTTATGTTGGGCAGTGTGAAATACATGGGCTACTGCAGCTTGTACGCGTGTTGTACAAGCAACAACAGTAAGAATAATAACAATAATGATGATGATAAAGCAGAGGAAGATATAAAATAAAGCGCCAATTGTGTCAGTATAGGAAGCGAGGAAGGAAGAAGAAACACACGCTTGAGTGTGTGTATTTATGTGTGTAAGTGTGTGTGTGTGTGTGAGTATTGACATGTCAACTGATGGCACAGCGACTGCAAAATTTACAACTTTATCTATGTGTGTCGTCAGAGAGACTCTGGGACAGCAGCCGCGACAGCGACAGCAGAGATAGTGGACAGCGCGTCGATCAACAAACTGCAAAGGCTATAGAGACAGCGACGGCGACAGCGACTGCGACGTTTTGCGTGCCATTTTCTTGTTTGACAACCTTTTGTGAGGCTCGCGCAGTCGCAGCGCTGTTCGCTGGTTCTCTCCTGTCAACCTCCTTCTTAATTGTGTGAGCAGTCGCGCGACGCTAACTCCTCTCTCCTAACTATCTAGCACGCTGTCTCCCTCTGGCTAACGCTTGCTATTTGCTGCGTGCTCGTTTCATTTTCGGTTTCCTGTTTGCTGCCATTGCTGGCAGCGCAGCTCGCTTAGCTGTCGCTGTTGGCGTTGATCGTAGCAGCGAGACAAAACGTTGCGCAGTCGCTTATTTATTTATGTCTGTCTGTCGTTCAGTCGCTGACTGTCTGTCTGTTTGTATATGCGTGTGTGTGTGTTTGTAAGTTGTGAACATCTGCTCCTGCAGGCAGCGGCTGCGAACATCGTTTGCTTTTCTTTTGTTGTTCTTCTTGTTGTTGTTGCTGCCTCGTTTCGTTATTATCGTTTTTATTGTTGTTTTATTTCATACGGCATATTGGCATTGCCATAGTTATTCTTGTTCTTCTTTTTCCACTGCTTCTTTTTTGTTGTTGTTATTCTTAGTTTGTTGTCTTTTTGTGCTCTTTCTGTGTCTGTGTCTGCGTCTGCCTTTGCATTTGAAGCCCGGCAAACGCGTTCAAATGGAAACATGACCTTAATTTTTATACCGATCAATACAATATGTTAGGTTAGAGCGAGATGAGTATAGTATTCCTGTATTCCCAGCTGGTTTTCGTGTTAGAAATCAAAGTTTTGCTTCTTTTGCAGTCAGCGTGAGCTTATGCAAGTGTACTGCGCTGTCCTTGCGGACAATGAACTTGTATGAAGATGTCACATAACCGCAACCACTTGAGATCCCAAATGGACTTCATGTAGCGCACTTTACATATCTATATGCATGTATGTGAGTGTGTGTGTGTGTGTGTAACCTGATTTCCTTAAAGGATATGCGCTTGTTTCGCTGCCTGCGGCTCGGGCTCTTAAGTGATTCCGAAACGCAATGCAAACTGAATGGGAAAATGAACGAAACTCATCTGCAGTCGTTGCCTGCGAAGTTGAGAGTTTAAGAGTTTAAGGATACGCGAGCGAATACTGTACAAACACTCGACTGCACGTACGCAAGTACTTAAAACACACACACGCACACATACACACTCATAAACACAGAGAGTAAGACAGCGAGAGCGACACACACACACATGCAAAGAGACTGAGCTTGTAGGTTACTAGTTAAACGTCGATTCAGTCACAAGCTGCAACTGAGGCAATTGCATGTGATTAAAGAGAGCGGGAGAGTGCGTGAGTGGGTAGAGCGGGGGGTCTGGGGGTAGGCGGGGAAACAGGGTGCATTAATTTGCACCGACTTCGAATGGAACATCTGTTGTGCTGACATAAATCTTGAGTGACTGACCGCTGGAGCGAAAGACCGCGCGAACTCTTGTCGTAGCCGCGAGCAGCAAAAACCGAGAAACCAGTTTAATCTGATGCTGCTTTTGACCACTACTGCACAGTGTCCTCAGATTGGTTTATTGCGGAAATATTTGTAATAAATATAACATTTCTTCTGCGAGTAAACTCCAATTTAAATTATACCAGTGTTTAAAACTCTTTAAATTTGTTATAACAATTTTTGCGACCTTTGCACCACTGTGCACGGCCAGCAACACCGTTGTTTGTGCTGTTGCCGTTGCCGTTGCAAGTGTGCGTCGATTTCATTGAGTAACTTTTTGTGTTGAATGAATGGAAATACTCGTAAGCCGCTGAATCTGGCCCAGACCGAGGACACGACCGCGGCCGAGAACGTGGCCAAGACAGAGCCTGGGAATTGCATTCAAAAAAAAAAAAAAAAAATCTGAATGGCCGTAAGCTTCAACTGGTCAACTGTTCGCAGAGTCGATTGTCCGATTGGCAGTTGGTTGAATGACTGTTAACTGGTTGTAGTTTCATGTACAAAGTGTACACAGCAAAAATTCGATATAAAGAACTAAGAGCAGTTCGAATTGGTGTTCGATAGTTGGTAAAATGGTACTGTCTTCAAACGTGTAGGTAAAATTGGCTAAACTGAATATAATTTTGAGCTCTACTAAGCCTATATACCGCTATATATTATATAGCCCTAATATGAATACTTTTCTTTCAGTGTAGTGAACTTACCTTCTTCTCGGTGAGCTTCTCGCAGCGACGTTGCTTGCAGATCTGATGACTCTTGTCGTTGCGGCACGGAGCGCACTCGCCGCAGTTATCCTTCCGCTGGCAACCGATGCATTCGCCGCAACGTTTGCGTTTCTTCTTTGACTGTAAGACAGAGGCGGTAGAAGAAGAAGAGAAGGAGTTGTTGTTGGTGGAGTGGTTGGGTAGTTGTTGATAGTGTTGTTGTGTTTGTTGTAGGTTTTGTTGTTGGTTGTGTTGTTGTTGGTAGTGTGTTTGGTGTAAGTGTTGTTGTTGTTGTTGTTGTTGTTGTTGGTGGTAGGTTATGGTTATGGTGGATGGGTGTTCCTATTATTTGCAGCGTTTGCCAGTTATCGCCAATACGCGCGTTTTAAGCTTTGAACTTACCTGTTTATCGCATCCGTTCTGATTGGCATCGTTGCTATCGCCCATGCCCAGGGCACTCATCGGACTCTTGAAGTTCGCCGTACTCGAGACGGCGTCCACTTGCCCCGGATTGTTGCCACTTGGGTCTATGTCCATGCCGCTGGCCTCACTTTCGGCACTGGACTCTAACGAATTGGGCCTCTGTTTCCGTCTCTCCTTTTTTCTGGCCTCGAGCCGAGCTATTGGAGATTTTAGCAACTTTTCCACCTTGATCGGATTCACCGGTGTTGCTGGCGTGGGCGTATGCGGCTGAGTGGTGTGGGGGGTGTGGCTGCCACTGCTGCTGGCCGCGTGGGGAAAACTGTTGCTGTTGTTGCCGTCATACGATGTGGGCGTATGCATGCCAACTGCCACGCCCAGGCCAGCGTGACCATGCTGTTGCAGGTGCTGTTGTTGCTGCTGCATATGCTGCTGTTGTTGTTGTTGCTGCTGCTGTTGCAAATGTTGCTGATGCTGCAAATGCGTGTTGCTGTTGCTGAGATCAAAGTCTTCCTTCTTGATTGATATACCCGTTAGCATATCATAATCCCCGCCAGACGACACCGCCCCTCCGCCCGCTTCCTTCTTGATCAGCGGTGCAAAACCCGGCGTCAATGGCTGATACAGCTGCAGATCCCCAAATGCAGCTGTTGCTGCTGGCATTAGTGGGTAACCTGCTGCTCCTGCGGCCCGATGATGCGAGTGGTGCATATGATGGAACGCATTTGGCGGTGGCGGTGGTGCTCCCAGTGGCGTAAAACTTCCCGATGGCGGTGTTATGCTTGTCTGCATCCCTGGTAGTTGCGTCAAGGGTGATCCTACGCTCATCATACCCGGAGAACTCACTGAGATGCTCGCCGGTGACATTGCCACCGTTTGTAGCGAACTTACGCCGGCTGCGGCGGCTGCAGCTGCTGCTGCTGCGGCTGTTGCTGCTGCCGCGGTTGCTGTTGCACCAATGGGCATCGGCATGGGTGTGCCATCGGGCAACAGTTGCTCGTTAAAGCCGTGAAATTGACTCTGGAATGAGGGCAACTTTGAGAAGGGCTCAAAGCCGCTCTTCGGCTGTGCTTGAGTTTGTTGCTGTTGTTGCTGATGCTGCTGTTGCAGCTGTTGCTGCTGTTGCTGCTGCTGCTGTTGATGTGGTGGCACGCTGTCCTTGGACTCCATTTCCCAAGGACGTGTATAGCTGCCGTTGGAGTTAGAGTTTGAATTAGAATTCGAGTTGTTGTTGTTGCCGTTGCTTGGATTTACTGCAACGGCGGCGGAGGCGGCAACAGCAACGGCATTGTTGACATCACTGTGTCCGCCATGGGCGTGATGATTATGGGTGTGGGCGTGGCCGTGGCTGTGACCATTGCTGCCACTGGCAGCAGTACCATTAGCATTGCTGCTGCTGCTGTTGCTGCTACCCAAAGGAGCTGCAACATTTGTGTTGCTGCTGCTGATGTTATTGTTGTCACTCGAGTTGTTGCCGTTGCCGTTGCTAATGCTATTGCTGTTGCTGGCAGTGGCCGTTTGTTGCTGCCGTGCATAGTAATCCCAGTGTTGAGGCTGTTGCTCCGCCTGTTGCTGGTAATGTTGCTGCTGTTGCTGCTGGTGTAGATGTTGCTGCTGCTGTTGGTGGTAGTGATGATGATGATGATGATACGGCGTTGTATAGTGTTGACTGAGACTGCTCAGTTGATTCAGATGCGTATTGTGTAGATCAGCTGCTGCTGATGCGACTGTTGCCGATATTGCTGGCAATGTGTTGCTGCTGTTGCTTGTTGCCGATGTGGAATCGACGTTGCCGCCAGTGCTGCTCTGTGCGATTATTGTAGACGCCATTTAAGTTCGCCGAATTGCATGGCTGCGCAGCTTTTTAGCCACTGCGCTGCGTTTTTTGTGGGGAGAGGGGAGGAGAAAGGGAGCGAGGGGAGTGCGAAAAGTTCCACTTATACACTGGCCAAAAATCTACTCTAAATATTTGTAATTTTTCGTTTGATTAACTTTTTGTTTTTGTGTTTTTTTTGTACAACTCACTGCTCTTGAGGTAGTTTTTCTTCGATATTTAATTTATTTTTTAATTTATAATTTTAAATTATTTATTTTTTAATTGTATTTTGAACTCACTGGTTGTTTGTGCTTTTTTCTTTCTTTTTTGTTTGTTGTAATTTATGTAAAATTGTATTTAATATTTGTTATTTATTGCTTAAGCTTAGTATTCGTTTAAGAGTTTTAATATATAATTATTTATTTATATATATATATATATATATATATGTATATATAATTGCTATTTATATAGATTTGTTGTATTGTTTTTGTTGTAAAAGTGCTACTATTAAATTTGTTTGTTAAAAATTTGTAAGTTTTGAAAATTCAATATATTTTGTACTTTATTCGTGGTTTAAAGATGCTTATTTGTTGTTGTTTTTTGTTGTAAACGGCAGCTAAGAAATTGTTGTTGTTTTATTAACTTTGAATTGATTTGTTGTATTTGGTAATTATATTAAGCAATTTTCCGTTTTTGTTGTGCTGTTTGTGTCTCAGACTTCGACTTCTTGTTAGAAAAATTTGTAAATTTGTAATTTGTAAATTTGTATTTTGTTGTATGCGTTGTTGATTTGTATTTGTTAATATATATATTTGTATTCTTAAATATATATATTTATTTATTATTGATTATTTAGCTTGTTGTTGATATTATTCGATAATATTATTATTTGCTTTTTTTTACGTTACATTTACGTTGTAAATTGATGTTTTTTTATGAATTTTGTACTCTGGTTTTTGCTTTTGAAATTTGATTTGCTTTTTGTTGTTGTTTTTTGTTATTGTTTAAATATTTTAATATATATAAAAAATAGTTTGCAGCTTTTCTTGTTAAATGATTTAAATATTTTTATGCAATTAAAAATTACTTAATATTTTGTTTTTAGGTCTTAAGTTTAAAAATCTTTGTCTTCCGTTTGTTTGTTTGTTTGTTTGCTTACAAATTAATTAAACATTATTAATTTTAAATTAAATTAATTATTCATTATTAGTTGATTTTGTTTGTTTTCGTTTAATGCATTTTGTGTTTGTATTTTTGCTTTTGGTTTTTGATTTAAATTTTTGATTAATTTGGCCAAAAAGTTTATTTAAATTTCGTTTGCCAAAAGTTGTTGTTGGTTCTCTTTGTTGTTGTTTGTTGTTTCCTCAAATCCTTTGGTGAAAATGCTGCAAATACACAGAAAGAAATTTGTTTGATTAGAAATAAGTTTAGAACAGAAATAAATTGAGAGAAATTTAATGATTTTTAAACAATTCCTTGAGGAGTTTCAAGTTTTGTTCCTTCTCTGCTTAGACTAGGACTTTTTTTCTGTTCTTCCCTGTTCCTTCTACAATTATTTCTTTTCTTTATTTTTTTCTTAACCATTATCGTTATTCCTTGTCGCTTCTTCTTCTTCTTCTACTTTGGCTCTCACTCACTTAAAACATCTACAAACTTCAACACATAATTATGGTCTTTGACTATATAATGAGCGGCGTTGGCCAAGTCCAAGTCCGTGTTGGCAGGAAGCAGCACTGCAGCAGAGGTACAGGCAGAGGCAGCGACTGAGGCAGTGACTGAGGCAGCGAAAAAAATGTAAAGGACACTCACTTCTGACTTTTTATTGCCGTTGTTGCTGTTGTTGCTTGTAAGTTATGCTTTGGCTTTGTAAGAGCTGAAACACACACACACACTGGTACACACTCACACACACACAGAGAGACTCGCACTTGCTGCGTTTTCAGTTGCTTTTCGCTGTTGTCATTTTCTTGCTTTTTTCGCCATTTTTTTCGCAGTTACTCGCATTTTTTTTTCTCTCTGTTTCTTTTTCTCTTACTGTTGTTGTTGTTGTTGCTGTGTTTTGTCTCTTTTGTATTTTATTCTCATAAAAAAAAGCGGCACAGGTGTACATTTTTTTTGCGCGTCCTTTGGCGTTTTTTATACCCTTGCAGAGGGTATATTAATTTTGTCACGAAGTTTGTAACGCATTGAAGGAGGCATCTCCGACCCCATAAAGTATATATATTCTTCTGTCCGTCTGTCCGTCTGTCCGTCTGTCCGTCTGTTTCTATGCGAACTAGTCTCTCAGTTTTAAAGCTATCTTGATGAAACTTGGTACAGATGTGTATTCTCTCTGCAGGCAGATCATTTGTTAAAATCGGCCGGATCGGATGACTATATCATATAGCTCCCATAGGAACAATCGGTTGAAAAAAAAATTTTTTTTGAGCTATATCAACCAAATTAAGCCTATATGCATTTAGTACCAAATCCCATGTGCAAACCAAATTTCATCCGAATCGGACCACTATATCATATAGCTGCCATAGGAACAATCGGTTGAAAATGATGAAAATGCGTAGTATGAAAATTTTCAGTGTCGATTGAGCGATTTCAACCAAACTCACGCCATGAACATTTGCCATCATTCCCCAGCTGCTGACCAAATTTCATTTGGATCGAACCACTATATCATATAGCTGCCATAGGAACAATCGGTTCAAAGGCTTAGTATGAAAATTTTTAATGTCTATTGAGCGATTTCAACCAAATTCACGCAGTACGCATAAGCTATCATTCCCTATATGCTGACCAAATTTCATCCAAATCGGACTACTATATCATATAGCTTCCATAGGAACAATCGGTTGAAAATGATGAAAATGCTTAGTATAAACATTTTCAGTGTCGATTGAGCAATTTCAACCAAACTCACGCCATAAACATTTGCTATCATTCCCCAGCTGTTGACCAAATTTCATTCGGATCGAAACATTATATCATATAGCTGCCATAGGAACAATCGGTTCAAAGGCTTAGTATGAAAATTTGTAAAGTCTATTAAGCGATTTCAGCTAAATTCACGCACTACTCCTTTGCTATTATTCCCTATATACTGACCAAATCTCATCTAAATCATATCATACAGCATTCATAGGAACCACTGGTAACTGAATTTAATGAACGCAACATGCATGACTGCAAGGGTATTTAATCTTCGGCGAGCCGAAGATAACCTTTCTTTCTTGTTTTTTGTTTTTTTTGTTCAAGCTGCCAACATTTCGTTGCGCTTCACAAAGTTCAATGCGATGTCGTTGTGTGTGTGTGTGTGTATGTGTGTACTACACACTCTAAAGTAACGTTTTTTTCTTGTGTTCTGGCTTTTTGAGGTGTTGAAGTAGCTAAAAGTTACCTTAGGCCAAAGTCAAGAAGTCGATCTTCAGTCAGTAAATAAAGTTTTGTCTTCGAAATGCTTTGAAAGGCACACACAAAAGTTAATAACTTTTAAATGTTAATTATATAGTATTTAGTAAATTTAGTAGGGAAGCCAATTAATAGTTATAAACAAAATGTTCTATGTAACAAATAGCTGAGAAATCAGAAAATGTACAAATTTGGATCATAAATAAAAGTAAATCTTCCAAATAATTTTTAAGTAGCTATAACTTAGTTATAAGTTCGTTATTAATTAAATATAAATTATATTTAGATACTTTGGACTCTATTAAATAAATCCCCATTTAAAAATGTTTGCTTAGTTTTAGTCTTAACTAAGATAACTGCTTCTTCTACTTGTACTAAATTCTAAGTCTAGCCTCATTTGGCTTAGTATACTGTCTCCTTTCTATCAACTTAATTAACCTTTTGTGCTCTTAACTATAAGCTACATTATCCTATGCTAAAATTCTACCAAGAGTTACTCTGTCTGAAGTTTTCTTAAGGATTTTATGACTGTTGCAAGTCTCAGCTTGCAACAATGTGTTGCCGAATGACAATTAAAGACTGATTATGTTGTCGCTTACAATTTGCGTGCTGCAATTGCCATTTGAGTGCCACTCGTTGCATGCCCCTTGCTGCTGCTGTTGTTGTTGTGGCAATGTCCAGCGAATGAAACGGTAAAAGGCCAACGGCCAGCAAAAAAAACACAACAACAACAACAACTCAGAGAACCTGCAACACACAGAGTTAAGATCGGCGAACTGCAGGAGAAACAGTCAAAGACGATGAAGAAGCGGCAGCAGAAGGAGAAGAAAAAGACACAGCAAAAAGAAGAAGGAGAAGAGAGAGAAAAAAAAATTGTGATGTTGCAGCTGCCACAATTTGCTGCACTTTCCGTTTTATGCGAGTTCGTTTCGTTTCGCGTTTCCATCCTGCAGCAAATTGCGATTCATATATATTTACTCTGCAGAGGGAGACAGAGAGCGGAGAGAGAGAGACAGGGAGAGAGAGAGGGGGGAGAGATCAGCTCAAAGGGGAGACAAGTTGCATGTGGCAAGTTACGAGACGCGCTTTACGAGTTACGAGTATTGTGCCTCAGTGATAAAGATCCCGATTTCAAAATTAGGCCAAGCTACATGTGTATGGGTGTGTGTGAGTGTATGTGTGTGTGTGTGGCAGTTGCAACTGCAACATGTGCACAATTAGCGCTTCCTTTTCGCAGGCTCTGAAGATAAATCAAGACTTTCCTTACTCAAATCGGAAATGTTGTTAAAGTTTTATAACTTTTCGCTTGTAGCTCCTCCATTTCCGTCCAGTGACATAACAGTAGTCTAACCCCTCCCCCAACTTCCCCTCTACTCCACTGATAATCAAATTTCTATATCTTATCTGCCAAAGTAGTAACTGATAAGTAGAAAAGTCTTTGCTCAAATTCCTGTCAAATTTAGCGCACAACTTTTCGAGCTTGGTTTGCTGAGCAAATAAAGCAAACACATGTGTGTGTAGAGTGTGTGTGTGTGTAGAGTGTGTGTGTGTGTGGTGTATGTGTGTGTGTGTGTGTGTGTGTGTTGTGTGTGGAGGCTTACAAAAGCGAAACTGCGAACAATGCGCGCAATTCACTTCAATTTCTGTTGCTGTTGCTGCTGCTGCTGCCACTGCAGAGTTAGCAACATTTGGAAATTTTTTAAGCAAGCAACACAAACACACAGTTGTATATCAAATGTATATATAGAATATGTATAGCTTTATATGGCAGTATATAGTGTGCAAGCGAACAATGCGTCATTTGCAGAAGAAGGGCAAATGTAGCAGCAGCAACAGCAACAGCAACAGCAGCAACTGCGGCGACGGCAGCAACAACAGCGAATTTAGGTGACTCTGTGCTGCTTTTGGGTGCATAAACTAGGCTACAGTCATATACACAACACACACACGCACACCCTTCTACACACACACACACACAGAAATGTGTAGGTTGCATGTGCAGAATAGAGGAAAATGCTCAAAGGGAATTCAAGCATGACGAGGCGAGGGTGCAACTGAAACTGGGCAGGAGTTTATGTTGCTGCTGTTGTTGTTGCTGTGCTACCTGTGCGTAGCCAAAATTGACTTGCTGTGCACAACAACAACAACGAGAGCAATGTGGCTAAAACAAGTGCAACACCAACTGGCAGTTATCCTGCTTCAACTGCTGTTGCTGCTGCTGTGGCTGTGTTGCTGCTGTTACCTGTCAGTCTGTCTGTCTGTCTGTCTCTCCCCACCTCTGTCCATCTTTTGGCTGTCTGTCAGACTGACGCACTGCCAGTAACATTTGTTTAAAATAAAGCTTTTGGCTTGCGTTACAACTGCGAACAACTGAACAACTGCACATATTGCGTATACGCCCCGTTTCGCTCCCTTGTGCAAGAAATTACTCATTTTAATATTGTATCTGACGTTATTTTCTCTCCGCTTGTTTACAACTTTGAAATTTGTTTCAAATTGTTTTGCAGCAGCAGCACAAAAATGCTAAAAACTGAAATGCTAAAATATTTATTAAAATATTTACAAATACGTGCATTATATTCACAGTTGGCAACAAACTCAACTGTTTTACGGACATTAAGACAAAACTTTTTAATATGCACAACTACAATGGGTAGAGTGAGGAGAGAGGAGGAGAGAGGGGAGAAGTTGGGGGCAAGTGTGGGTTAAACTTTATTGCATTTTTTAACATTTTAGTACAAGTATTAATGCATTTCTGAGGGAGTTTTGTCAGAAGCCCTAGAAACATAACCAATTACGTATATTATTACGTATGAGTGCATTTATTTTTAGCCTTTTTTGGCAGTAATTTGGCTAGCTTAAAAAATATATGTTTAACCCTTTGGTGTTATATATTTTAATTGATTTGTAGTCTAAAAATATATAATTATTCTCAACTAAACTGAGACAGATTTACTTAAGCATTAAAGTTAGCAACAGTAGCTAAATTGGCCCATTTTGAATTAAATCCTGCTCTATTTCTCTACCTAACACTTACCCAAATCAATTTCTAACTACGCTCTAAATATTCATTTACCATATTTTATATATAAACTTAACTTTCTGGCAGTATTTCAAGAGTGTGAATCATGATTCTACTAATGGGTTAATTTACGTGGCGATGTGTCACGTGTAAATTGAGTTATTCGATGCGGGAAGCTTTGGCACAAAGGGCAGAAGAAGTGGAAAGTAAAGGAAACAGCGTAAAGAGAAAGAGAGAGTAGGAGAGAGAGAGGGGGAGGGGTAGAGGGGAGCACAAAAAGCGCCGAGTGGAGCATGTGGAATATGCAATGAAATGAAACGTGCTGTGTGCCACAATGAAGCCATGCAAAGGAGCTAACCAAACACACACACACACACACACACTCCCATACACACCCATACACGCACAGCAAACACACACACACACTCCCGACACACACACCCAACACTCACGCACACACACAAGCAGATTTACGAGCATGTCATTTCGCATACTTTGAAAGTCACGCACGTTACCGTTAACGTTACAAGCACACGCTGAGCTTGGAGTGGGCGCAAGTGTGTGTGTGTGTGTGTTTGTGTAGGTGTGTATGGGTGTACTCTGTGTGTGTGTTGTTTGTTTTTCTCTAGGTCAAAGCCTTAATTTGCCTGTCGTGTCCTTTAGCGTTGCCTTCTTTTGCTACCTGCGCGTGCTTTTTTTTTGGCATCAACTTGTGTTTTATGAATGAAAACGAAAACGTAGCCAGTGTGTGTAGGAGTGTGTGTGTGTATGGAGGTGTGTATGAGTAGCTGTACATGTGTGTGTGCGTGCTACTGACATTGCTGAGGTATATGCAACAAAGTGCGTGTTTATTTTTAGCCAAAGGCATTAATTCATTGGGGGTCGCTGTAGCAGCAGCAGCAGCAATAACTTTAGCGGCAACTGCAACTGCAACGGCAACTGCATTTCCAAGATACAAGACTCATAAAAACGCGCAAACAGAAATAGATGCAACAACAACAAATAACAAATAACAAACAACAACAACAACAGTAACAGTAACAACAATAAGAACAACATGTTTGTACATGCAGAGGCGCGTCCAGTTGGCGGCACATGTGGACGCCTTTTGGTCAGACAAATTGCAGGCAGCATGTGCAAAGATACACAAACTGAAAGATACAGATACAGATACAGCTATAGCTGGAGATACAGATACAGCTACAGCTACAGCTACATATGCGCTGCTTGAACTTGAACTTCGTTTTACAGTCGTTGCTGTTGTTGTTGTTGCTGCTGGTGGTGTTGTTGCTGGCGGTGTTGTTGCTGCTGTTGTTGCTGCTGCTGCTGCTTTGCTCAATTTGTATTGCTTTATTATTTTTATTTTTATTTTTATTTATTTTACGCTGCTTTCTGTCGTCAGCTTCTATGGCGCTTTAAATTCTCTTTATTGCCGATGTTGAAGTCAGCTTCAACTGCCTCGCTTTCCCTTCTCTCTCCTCTCTCCTCTCCCCTTTCCTTCTCCTACTCCATCTACTTGTGCTTCTGTTTCTTCTGCTGCTTCTACATCTTACAGTTTTCAGTTTTCAGTTTTCAGTTTGAGTTTCTGTTTCAGTTTCAGCTTCCAGTTTTGGGCGTGGGTTGCTCTGCTCTGCTCTGCCTCATTTGGGAGGCTGACTTCAGTTCTCCTCTACCCTCTCACCCCTCTCTCTCTTATCCTCCTCCTTTTCTCCAACTCCTCCTCCCTCTCTGACTTCTCTTTCTTCAGCTTCGCTTTCGTTTTTTTCTTGCAGTTTTGGTATTTATTTTTGGCGCTTCTGTTTTGCGCGCGCCAAAAGAACCTCTCGCTCTGTACGTGTGTATGTGTGTGACTGAATGTTTGATTGTATGTGTGTGTGTGTGCTTGGCTGAGTGTATCTTGAAGTTTGCGCGCGTTTGCCTTGAAGTACGCACGTTACTGTTAGTTAGTTACGAGTCGAGTGTTGAATGTATCTGTATCTGTATCTGCAGCTACGAGTATCTTTCGCTTTAGCTACTTGTTCTTGTTCTTGCTCGTTTCTTTGCACGTTTTCGCAAGAAGGCGCATAACTCTTCTGGAGCCTTGAGCTGCGTTTTTAATTTAACTTGACAAACGTCGTGAAGTCGCATATGCGCCACTCAGATACAAATGTATCTAGCGGATTGGCGGCGTCTGTGATGGTCGCTTTATTGCTTGTCTTATTGTTGTTGTTCTTGGTGTTGCTGCTGCTGCCGCTGCTGGTTCTGCTGGCAGCAACAGTTTTGGCATTCTGCCGCTTCTTTAGCATCATCTTCTGCTTCCATTTGTATCTGTGAGTACGAGTATCTTCAAGTTCTGTTTTTTTGGACTGTTGCCGCGTGTTTATTGTCATTACTCATCGCAAATGTTTTTTGTGTCAATTTTCGGGACTAACGATAGCAACAACAACAACTCGAAGACTGTTGCCAGCAGTTTTTGTTGTTGTTGTTGTTCGTTTTTTATGAGGCAACGTCTTGTGTTGCGTTCATTTAATTTTATTTCACTTTTCGCATGTTTGTTTTGCTTGCATTTGTCGCTTGTTTTCTTTTTCACTTCACTTCTTCACTTCTTTTTCCTCTTCTTCTTCATTTTTTTGGACATCGTCATCAAATCCGCCAATAAATCCGCTCAAATTTGCCTGTTTATGTCCCAAAAGGAAAACAACTACAGAAATCCGTAGCAAGTGTTTCGTCGGCTTACGACTTTTGTAACTTGATCTTAAATGCTTTCGAAAATATTATTTCTATTTACGCTTTTTGCTGTGTTTTGCTTTCTTTTGTTTTTACAGGGACTAACAAATTTTGCAGGTAATTCAATAAACATTTAATGCAAACATTTAAAAATTTAGAGATTTGGAAAAGAGATTTAAATTGCGTCGCAGCAAAAGCCGACGGTAGAAACTGATGGGAGAATTTGATCATAGAACTGATTTATATATATAAGACGGTAGAAACTGATGGGAGAACTTGATCACAGAACTGATTTATACATAGAACAAGATTGAAGTTTAAACAGTAGTTAAAGTTTGGCAGTAGAATATAATAAAGTATTTAAGAAACTTAATAAACAATGCCAAAAAGGTAAATATATTTGTTTTACTATTCAAAAATAGCAAACAAAATGAATATTTTTACCAAGGAGATAAAAAAAGGGTTGGTAAAGATAAATATATAAGACTATTCACTATAAAGCTCAGAAAACTGTATATATTCAAAAGATACTTTTAGCCAAGTCCACAATTAATTATTGTGGGTTGTATTCTGCACAATATTTGATCAAAATCGAGCTAATTTATCGAATTTTTCAGTCGAAGTTTTTAAATAAATATAGTAAAATATTTAGATTGAGGAAAATTCTCGATTCAAGACAAAGATATTTTAACAGTAATAAACTATAAGCAGAAAGAATATTATAAAATAATAAGTATATACATTTTTCTACAGCTAATTCCATAAAACCATAAACAAATTTATAAATTTGTACTATTTTAAAACATCAAATTTGTACTAGCAATGCTTAACAAACTCCCTCACAACTTCCAACTCTCATAACTTTCTTCAAATTAGCAATTTTATTAAATATTTTTCTCATTTTAAAAAACTCTACAAACCGTTGTTAATCCATTGCCATTGATCGATTGCTGCTGTGTTGCCAAACTGCTGTTGCTGCTGCTGCTGCTCTTGTTGTTGTTGTTGTAGTTATTGTAAAACTGCATTCGATGAATTGCGCTTGAATGAACGTGTATGATCTTATTAAACTCTCTTAAGCTCCCAAAGAACTGCCGTTAGGAACGGTAAACGCGAAGCGCGCACGAAAACGTAAAACGAGAACGAAAACGAAAGCTAAGACGGGGAAGTGTGGGGGCACAGGAGGAGGAGGAGAGGGGAGAGAGAGAGAGAGTGAATTAAAAATTTAACTGTTTACAATGCGAACGAAAGCGAGCGAAAAGATGCGAACGCGACACGAAAAGAGAAATGAGAATTAACGCAAAGAAACGATGCGAAGATGCAGGCAAATTATAAATGTTGCTAAATAAGTGCAAACATTTGCGGTACTTGTTGTTGTTGTTGTTGTTATTCTCTCTGCTGTTGTTGTTGTTGTTGGCACTAATCACTTGAGCAACATAATTGCCAGTTTTCTGCAGTTGTTGTTGTTGTCACACACAAACATTTGAAACTCGTTTTCCTCTTTAATCAAAGTATTTAACTAACTTTGCTTACTTAATTAGTTATTTAATTAATAGTGTTTTGTTGTTGTCGTAGTTGTTTGTGGCAAGAAAAGGAAAATTCAACCCAAAAATCAGGTTTATTTGAGAGACAGTTAGAACTTTTAACCGCTTAGCACATTCAATTCAGAATTCACAACTAGCGCAAATTCGCGGTTCACAATTCGCGAAATTCGCAGTACGCAATTCGCAGCGGGCGAATAGGCAACTCGCACTCGTTTCTGGCGCTCGAACGAAGCGACGGCGACGGTGCAAAAGTTTTTGTATTTAGGAAACTTTTCACCCTTCGAAGGATACACAACAACTGATTGTGCCGTGCACAAGCGAACGGCAAACCAACCCCGACGCCAGCAGCAACAGCGCCAGCAGAGCAGAGACAGCAACAGCAACACCAACAACAGCGGCAGCAGCAGCAGCAGCAGCAGCGCACGCAGTAGCAGCACCAGCAACGCATCGGTTCGACGTCGAACCAGACACAACCGCAACCGCAACAAAACAGATCGAACTGCAACTTGTTGGCAGAGCAGCAATAAACAATATGAGCAACTTAATTAAATTGGAAAATGGTATTGAAAATATAGAAATAAATTTGTTTAGCTAAAATGTTGCTAAAATACAGTTATATTATAAATTTGATAAATAGTAAACATTCCCTAAATTAAATTAAATTCCTAACAGCTCCTAAGTTGCTACCCGAATCACCCTGTTATTACAACTAGTTGCACAGCGTTCGCTTGCAACCTTTGATCAGCAACTCAAACCACTACAGCTGCTGCTTGTTGTTGCTGCTGTTGCAGTTGCTGTTGCATGTCCTGGCTGTCGAGCATGTCCTGCAGCCAAACAAATACCAGCAGCTGCATGTGGTCGCTGCTCACACAAACATACACATGCACAAATAAACACACACACACAAATACACACATGGCAACGACCATGCGGCGTTTGAAGTGCGCTTTTGTTGTTGTTGCTGCTGTTGGTTCTGCCGCTGCCTCTGCTCCGCTGCTGCTACTGCTGCTGCGTCTCCTGTACAGTTGTTGTTCCAATTAAAAAATTTTTTCCCTAGTTTCGCGCGCACAATGCGAACTTGCAATCTATGAGCAATGCAACAGCAACAACAACAACAACAACAACAGCAGCAGCAGCAACAACAACCACAGCAAACAGCGAATATTTTCTGGTTTTATTTCGCTGTTGCTGCTGCTGTCGCTGCCACAGTTGTTGCTGCTGCTCTCATTTCTATTTGAAGCCTGGACCTTGTGGGCGTAACGCTGTGTAGGTGTGTGTGTGTGTGTGAGAGGGAGTGTGTGGGTGTGTATGTGTGTGCCATATCCTTGCCTAGCATTGCACTGACTGCTGCTGCTGCTGCTGTGGTTGTTGTTGCTGTTGCTGCTGCTGTTGTTGCGGGATTTTGGTACAATTTGCCTTCTTATTTCATTTTTTTTGCTGGCAGCTTTTGTAAAGAGTCCTAGTCCGTGTGCAGCTACTCCCCCGACTCTGCCTTCTCCCCTCTTTTCCTCTTCTCCTCCCTTTCGTGCTGTGCTTCCTCTATATGTCAGTTGATTTCATTTCACTTTTTTTCCCGCTGCAAACTATTAGTTTAGCTTGTTTTTTGCTGCTGCTGCTGCTGCTGCTGTCGTTGCTTTTCGGCCATGTTTTAAGCTTGTTGTTGTTGTTGCTGCCAAGAGCCTTTTGATGCCCAGTAAGCACTGGGTTGGAGAGGGGGTAGAGGGGGCGTAGTGTGTGTGGAGAAAGTGGGCGGTGGACACGCAGTGCTTTGGGCAGCGCAACAACAAAAAGAACAGGCAAAAAACCTTGACAGTTGCATTGTTGAATGGCGTGGGAAAACGGAATGCAAACGAATGCAATGATGGATGACAAAACGAGAGGGTAGCAAAGAGTGTGAGAGAGTGGGGAAGAGGGTAGTAGAGTGCGAGAGAGAGAGGGAAAGGGAGAGAGTTCGAGGTTTATTGTCGCTTATTTGCATTGCGTAATGGAAATTGGTATAAAACGCAACCCTTAGACGCTAATGCGTAATCTGCTGTGAAACACTGACCTGTCCTAAAACACACACATACCGAAAATCACACACACACACCAGGTAAATACAGCAGGCACACACACACACACACACACTCACACCTTGGCACTCAATGTGTAAGAAACCAAGACGATTTTCATCGACTCATAAAGTTGCATCTGCACAAACAGCAGACGCAGCCGGCGCTGTGTGGCAAGAGGTAAGAGGCAAGCGGTAAGTGGCAAGTACAAGAGCAGAGTAAGGACAAGGGTCAGGGGCAACAGCAAAGGTAAGAAAAGGGGCAAGAAGAGGCAGAAGTGCAGCAGTTGCTGGCTAGCTGTTTGGGCAATTGCAACTGCAACTGCAGCAACAACAACAACAACACCAACTGCTGCTGTTGTTGTTGTTGTTGTTGTTGTCTCTATTCGTATTCGTATTGGTCTTGGATTTTTGCCTCTTGACTTTGCCACTTTGATAGCATTTGTTGGCGTTGCAAGTTGTGCGTGCAACAAAGTAAGTTAAGCTTTCATCAAACCTTCTTCTACCTCTCTTCCGCTCTCTCTCTCTCTCTCTCTCTCTACTACTCGCTGTGTGTCCTTTGTAAGGCAACAAAGGACATTCACATTACATGCGGCATGCAACAGCAACAACAGCAGCAGCTACAACAAGGCCAAAGTATCTGACAGTTGCAGCAAAAGTATTTGAAAAATGAAACAAACGCGCGAATCTCGCAAAAAACTTGAAGCAAAAATGAAAAGAACTTTTTGTCGTGTAAGGAGTTTTACAAGCAGATCGAAGACTAGATACCCTTTCTTAAACAATTTTGAAGAATAAATACACTTAAAGTGATCTTAGGAAGAGTGTTAATATATGTTTTAGTATAGCAATAATCAAAGATTATTTATAAACTGTTTTAAGTATCAGTTTTTAGCTGCATTTACTAAAGATTTCTTTAAAATTCTTCAACTACTTTGCACCTAAATGTTGCACAACTCTTCAAGAAACCATACAACTCTTAGAGACTTAAGGGTAGCAAACAGCAGGCAGCAACAGCAACAACAACAGCAAGAAGAACAACAGCAACACTTTACCGCATGCGGCAAGCAAAAAGGAGCAGCAAAAGTTCTGTCGCAGGAGCAAAGGGGAACTGAAGTCACAGCAGCAACTGGAACTGAGGCTGATAGCTGCAGTTGGAGTCAGAGTTGGAGCTGGAGCTGGAGCTGAAGCAGGAACTGGCGTCGGAATCGGAGCTAAAGTTGTAGCTGAAGTTGAATGCACGCGAGTTATTCGGTTAACGTTCAACAAGGACCCATCCGGTGTATGTCCTGTGAGCAATGTTGCTGTTGCTGTTGTTGTTGTTGCAAAAAAAAAGTAAGAGAAGAGATCTTTCTGCGGCAGAAATGCACACGTAATACGAGTAACGCAAGCCAAATGCATTAACAGCCAGCAGCAACAACAGACACACACACACACACTCCATCACACACATATGCACACATTTATATTTGTTCCATTACAGCCCTGCTGCTGTTGCTGTTGTTGTTGTTGTTGTTGTTGTTGCTGTCGTACGAGTTTTGAGTTTTCCGAAATCATGAAAGGAGCAGATGTTAAATTTTTATACACAACACAGCGGCTGCCAGCGTCGCTGTCAGGCGTCGACTGCGCCGTTGGCGTCGGCATCGCAGTTGCTGCTGCATTATTATTGCCCGCTGCTGTTGTTGTTGTTGCTGTTATTGCTGTTGCTTTGTGCGTTTTGCTGCTTCCTTTGCTTGCTCTCACTCGCTCTCTCTCTCTACAGTTTACTCTTCCTCCCTTTGCTCGTTGCCAGGCAGCCAGCAGAGCCAACAGCGTCGCAGTCGCATTTGTTTTTGTGCTCTGGCAAAAACTTCAGCTGCTGCTCAATGGACTTGGACCTGGATCTGGACCTGACTGCGAGCAGCGAGCACCGAACTAAGAGCTGAAAGCTGAGCAATGATGTTCATGCTCATAATGATGTTGTTGATAACGATGATGATGATGATGACGACGACGTTGCTGACCGCAGTTCGCAGTTCAAACAAGAGCTTAATGCATTTGCAGTTGTTGCATTTAAATCATAGATTCCATTTTTTGTTAGTTTTTGCTGCTGCCTGACATTTTAATTGTGGCAAATTTTGTATCCTTAACTGCTCTCAGCTGTCATTGTTCTATCAGCTATTGGCATTACCTGAGATTTGTCAATGTCGTTCGCTCTTTGGTATCTTTTACCTGGATTTCTATTCGACGCACTGCTGCGTATTGGAACAATAGTTTTTCATTTCGTGATGCTAATCATTGCTAAAACTCAATGTTCACACACGCACACACACACACACGCACAGCACAAATTAACCCTCATACACACACACATACACTCTCATACTCTCTTTGGAGTTGCAACTGCCTCACAGTGGGTGGGTATGTCCGACTGTGTGTCAGTTCGTTGTTCCACTTTGAGTTTCTCACTTCTCATTTCTGCCACAAACTGTGTGCAGATTTTCCACAACAGGTAAGAAAACTAGGGAAAACTAGCGAGTCTGTTGCACCTTGCTTTGGAAAATTGTTTTGGCATTTAGAGTTGGTGTACTAAGTTTAAATACTTACTATTCTATAACTAAAGGGTGTTTTAAAGTTTAAACCGACTAAAGAAGTAGAAGAGTATCTTAAAGATACTCAATAAGTTACCTCCTGTTTG
Organism: Drosophila cardini; assembly: GCA_018903735.1. Classification (NCBI taxonomy): domain Eukaryota; kingdom Metazoa; phylum Arthropoda; class Insecta; order Diptera; family Drosophilidae; genus Drosophila; species Drosophila cardini. Next base: position 5,467,800 of record JAEIGM010000007.1, on the reverse strand, counting down.
CTAGCTTAACTTATTAGCTAAAGTAATAAATTAATTATAGTTTTGGTACTTAAAAAATAAGTAAAACATAAATAAAATAAATGTATCTTAACTTTAAAGTAAAAAAATTTTATATTTTAGCCATTTTAGCTTATAAATAAGCCATAAATTAATTATATTTTCATAGCCAAAAAGTATCTTTAACTTTTTTTATGCTTTTAGTAAATGTAATAAAATATATAAATATTTATTTTAGAGAAAATCAATCAAATTTATTTAAATTATTAACTGAAAAGGGTCTTAAAACTGATAGCTTAAATTAAAAAATATTTTTAAGCCAATAGTTTATAGAATGCTTAAACTAAAAGCTTCCCTACTTTGGCTACTTTTGGCTCTAATCAAATATGAAAACAGAAAGTATCTGCAACTGTAAAAAGCAACAAATTATAAGCAATAAATTTAAGTTAGTTGTTATTAAAGTAGTTAACTATAAATCAAAATTCAAATGTAAATTAATAAACTACATAAAGTTAGTTATTTGCTTGTTTTAAGCACATTTCATTTCCACAACTTGCAACACAGTCAATCCATGCTGCACTCAGTTCCTCAATTGTTCAACTCGATTTGAAGACCCTTTTATATAGTACTTTATAAAGAACTTTTCTGGTTTGGTTTGGGTTTTTGCGCGTGACACCTGATGTTATTTTATGATTATTGTTTTGTGGATTTATGAAACATAATTCCAATTGCAGTAGCATCAGTAAAAGCAGCAGCTGCAGGTGTATCTCAATGTTATTTTGTTGCTTTTGCTGCCTTTGGATGTTATTGCAATTATTATTTAACTGTGACACACCGAAAATTCCATTAATTACAGCACCGCAATGAGGCCGAGGGCTCAATCATCTAATCTAATTGATGATTTGCATATTGCATACACAACGATTTTGTCTGTACCAATTTCAGATACACTGATTGAAACCAGCAGTTAAGATTTTCTGATAGACTATGAGATACTTTGTAAAGAGATGTGAAAGAGAATTCGATAAAAGTCATCAAATTTGTATGGAGTGGTTAGTGAAACTGAAAATTGTCTCGATTTACAGTCACAGATATCGTTTTGGCTGTTGATGCTGATCAAGAATATATATATATATACTTTATGTTAAACAATTTTCGCTTCTGACATACCTAATAGACCCCTCTTCTGTTTTTAGAGTACGTGGTCTTTAAAGTACACACACAACTTTTTAGTTGTTAAGCTTATACCTATTCAAAACATTAAAATATATATTTTAATAATATTTTATCTCTATTTCCTTCCTTTCCACTTCCTTCACTTTCCATTCCACTTTATTCCCTTTCCCATAGAATTTACAGAGCATTCTCCATTCGTTGTTATTTTCCATTATGAAAACATAAATTTCAAATTATTTCGTTCGTTTATTGAATATTATTTCCATTATGTTGCCTTATGTAGTTGTTGTTGTTGCTCTTCTTGTTGTTGTTGTTCTTGTTTTTCTAATTCTGTTTTGTGATTTTGATTTTAAATTAAATGTAAAACTACAGTATATGTGTGTGTGTGCGTGTGTGTATGCTTGCGTGCTAGTGCGCTTGTGAGTGAGTGTGTATGAAGTGGTGTGCGTGTGCGTGTGTGTGTGTGCGTATATGTTTTTTTAAATTTAGTTATCAATTATGTGCTGCAAAAATCATTTTCATATCGAATTTCAACGCTCAATAATTATATGCTGATGACAACAAGCGGACAAATAGAGTTCGCTCTCTCTCTCTCTCTCTCGCACTCCCTCTCTGTCGCACTCCTTCTCTGGCCTGTCATCCCTGTATCGCTGTCTCCTTTGCTTGGGCTTGTTCCGGTCCTGTTCCTTTGCTGGTTCTTCTCCGCTGCTATCGCTGCTGCTACTTAATTTGCGGCTATCGTACAGACACAACAACTGGGAAACCAGAACGTGTCCGTGTAGAGATTTTGGCCATTGCCCTGAAGCGCAATTAAACGTTTTTGTACAAACTTCTGCTCGCACCTGGAGTTATAACCGTTGGGCAAATCGCACAGGTTCGAGCATGTGTTAGAGCTGGAAAAATTATGAAACAAAAAAGCAAAAAAAAGAAGAAGAAAAAGAAAAAGAAAAAGAGAAAAAAAAAAACACCAAACACCAAAAACGGAAACAACAAATGTTAAAATGCGAAAAATCAACAACTGTAGAAAATTTAGTTGTGCGCTGAACACATAAATAAACGCGAAAGGTTCAAAAGCAAAAAACAAAAATAAAAAAAAAAAAAAGAAATAAAAAAAAAGGTAAGAGAAGCGCCGGCTGCAAAGTTGAAAGTTTAACGAACTCGTTAAAACGGGAATCGTACGTAATTGATAAGGAGTTAAGGCAACGGGATTCTGGCACTTCAGTCCCTTAACACTGTTGGATTCAGAATCGCAAACAGCTGTTGCTATCAGCTCCTTACACGCTTCTTCTTCTACAGAGCCAAGATTTATGCGCCAGTTCATTCAGGTGCGCATTTGGTTAGGCAAATTGTGCGCTAAGTACTCGCAGAGGGTAGACCAGGGTCTGACTCGGTTTTAAAGGGGACGCAGGACAGAGGACAAGCGGGTAAACAATTAGGACACGCATTGACCGACCCCAGCTAAACATATAGATGCATTAGCGACTCTGCACCGCACCGACTCTCACTTCAAATTCATCACCCTATTTTTTTTAACGCTGTTTGCGCTTTTTAAAAGGTTCGAGTTTGAGAGAGAGAGAGAGAGTGAGTAAAACCACATTGAACTGGGCAGAAATAAAGGGGGAATGAATGAATGTCACTGCGGTAATCTTGGTCTCTCTCTCTCTCCTGTTTTTATTTTCGGGGTGTTGTAATTCGTTTAGCCGCAATTATGACACACAAACATAACCATTCACATACCCATACACATACTCATTGCTTGCACTTCTGCCCACGTGCCCATATACCTTCTATAGGGTATTTGGATAGAGCATTCCCCTAACTAAAACTGTCAGCACATTTTTGCCGCAAGGGGAATCAAACACTTCTCATTCTCTTCTCTTCACTTTTTTGACGCTGTCCTGCTGCGTATTGACTGCGGGAGAGAGGGGAGCATTTTGATAGTGATACCTTGGCACTGATTACAAGTGTTGTGCTCGAATTGAGCAACAATTAGCACAACAAAAAACATGCACAGAGTACGTGAAGGGACTTGAAAAGAGTTGGGCAAGGTTAGGCAAGAATGTTGTAGCAGAAATTTATAAAATAGTAACAGATAAATTCATAAATTGTGGCCAGATTTGAATTTACTACAACTGCTAGCAATAAGCATTATAAGCAGTAAGTGACAGGTTGATTATATAAGTATATATGTACGTAATTATATATGCACACAGGAAAAATATGGCTTATTTAGCTTTCTAACTATTGTCGATTTAAATTGAAATTTTAACTGAACGTTTATTGCCTGAAGCAAATACCTCAACAATAAGCAGTGTAAACGCCTAAGCTAAATAGTTAACTGCTTGCTGTCTTATACAACTGCTTGGCTTAGCGCAGACAGCAACCATAGCTGGCGCCTAACAGAGACAACTGCTAACTTAGAGCGGGCTCTGTTAGCTAACAGAAACGCCTGCTTGCGAGTACAGACGTCTGTTAGCTAACAAAAAAACGCGCGCTAAACGCGTGAAATTTTTAAACTTTAACTAAGAATTAATAGAAGTGGGTGTTACTTACGCACAAAGCTCCGCCTTGACCATTTGTCGGGCCGTATTCTCCTCGTTGACAACAAACATCCAATTGCCACGGGAGTTGAGCGCCGCTTGTGGCGTTATAAACTGCGATGTCGTTTCGCAGAGCGTTGAGCGCGTCGGACTCTGTCGCTTGGTGCGCTGTGTTTTCTTTTTGTTGTTGTTGTTGCTGTTGTCACTGACACCCACAATGTCTAAGAGATCCATATTGAGCGATACATCACGCATGCTACGCTGCAGTTCCTTCTGCTCTTCTTTCTGTTGCTCCTCCTCTTTCTGCTCCCTTCGCTTGATTTCCTCCTGATGCTCGGCTAGATCTTGTCTGGCCAGCTCTCGCTCGGCTATTTCCCGCTCCAACTGCTCGGCAGTGGCTTGAATCGCCTTCTGCTTGAGACTCAGATCACGAACGATACGCTTGAGCCAGAGCGTAGCATTATAGGGTGTTCTGCCAGCATTATTGTAGTACAACTGAGTTGATCCAGTTGCTGAAGGTCCAGCTCCTTGTGAATTCCCCTGACGTTGACCCGCCGAAGTATACAAGAGATAGCTGTAAAAGAACAAGGAAAAGATTACGATTTGGTTGGCCAAACAACTCAAGCTACTCACGTGGGCGACTCTGCTGTGGTCTTGGGTGCAAACAGCGAGTTGCCTGGCCCACGATGTGGCACACCGCCAAAGGGTGTCTGATAGTTATAGCCGTTGAAGTCTTGACCACTGTTGAAATCACGCTGAGGAAATATGTACTTGGGATCGTAGAAGACAGACGTGACTGATGTGAACTCCTCCCAGGTCTCGTCCACCAGCAAAGAGGCTGCCTCGTAGCCCCATTTACGTACAAGACTTTTGATGAGATATCTGTGTGAGAAGACAATGCGTTGAGCTTATTAATTTTCCGCTCGCAGATGATGCAAGAGATCACTGTCGCATGGGAAAGTGCAAGATCATGATTCACTTGTCGACAACAGCCAAATGTGAGCAAATCAAGCAAAAGAAAAAAAAACTTATGCAACGCTCAGAAAGACAGAGAAGACAGACAGCAAGACCGACAGGTAGGCACAGTTAAATCATGTTTAATATGCAGGCAGACAAGTTATGTATGTAAATACGATTACAGTTATTCATAAATTGATATGAGTACTCGCACTCGTACTCGTACTCACACTAGCCCTCTTATCAGCAAATATTCATCTCACATGCGTGTCACGTGCCATCAAAATAAAAAATATATAAAAATTATAGCGGTGAAAACGGCCTCCGGCATTTCCCAAACGGAACTTTGTTTATTTTTATTTATTTATTATTATTTTATGTTTGTTTTTTTTTTTTGTTTTCTAGCCGATGTTATTGTTGTTTCTGGTTTTTTCTCTTTTTAGAATTATGCAATAGCCGAATTCCATAGGCATCATAAAATTGACTACTTAATTGCTGAGTCTGGCGCCAAATTGCGGCCTTTAACTGGCGTCGGGCTTATCATAAACATTAACATTATCATTATCATTGCGTGTAGTCGCAAGCAACTAACGCACATATTATTTAAATCGAAGAAATTTTCTCTAAAAATAGCAACACAATCACGTTAACCGCAACGGACTGACCATAAGTTCAGTACACAAATTAATTTGAATATCTAAGAAAATATTAATAACAAAATGCAGTGACTTTCGTATGCTCTTTCTTAAAAATCGTTGAAGACGATAAATACACGAAGAATTATTAATATTACATGAAAACCTTTGCTTTAGGTTGCTTCCTGTTAGGCAGCCATTGTGGAATCCATTGAATTTGTCAATAAATGCTGCTTTCCTGTAGCAGCCATTTTGTAAAGCAGCTAACGATCTGTTGCGGAAGCTGCAAGAATGCACTGCTTGCAGTTCTGTGTGCAGCACAATGACAAGCAGTGCAATGACTATTGGCTTAGAGTAAGCAGAACAGTGAATGTTCTTTTAATTATCTTTAGATTCTTGGCTATTTGTGGCTTTTACAACAATAAATTATTTAATATAAATTAGTAAACTGCAAGAAAACTAATATTTCTATACTGTTCTAGCTATAATTTTAATCTTGATCAAGTGTACTCTTAGCTGTTGGTTGCCAACTTTACAACTTAGCGGTAATACCCTTTGGGTAGGGCATAAAAATGCTAAGTTATTCAGCGATGCATTCATAAATATTCGAGAAGCACGCGGCGCGTCGTCACAGACAAAGTGTCTTGAACTGTCAATTCAAGTTTATTGGGTCAAGGAGCTCAGCCAGCTGGTCGAGCAGCATCAAACGACAGCAGCATCACTAGCGGCAGCAGCCGAAATCACAGCAGCAGCATCTGGCAGCACAATCGCTGCTCTGAGTACGTGATCTGGCGTCGCGGAAACGGCAGAAGCAGTTAGTTAACAGCTAGCAACTAGCACCCAACAGGTATTATGGACAATAGATAAGATACATGTTGGCAAAAACAAGTTTTTGCCGCTTCTTTTTTGGATTTCGGCTGTTTAAATTTGGAATTGAATTTTTGAAGACAGTGAACGAACAAACATTTGTTTGAAATGCATTTGCATTTGTTTCTCTGACTGTGTTTCTTGTAGTTTCCTACTCTTTTTGTTGTTGCTTCTTCGATTTTGAAGCTGGCACATTAAGTGTGTTATTTATGTATGTTGGCATTGTGTGGCCATTAGCCGGCTCTCTGAGCGCTCTGAAAAACTTACGTGGGATAGTTATCGACGTGCTCGCAATAGGTTTTGCCGGGCCTGGCACAGCTGGAAACCAGAATGAATATTATATAAATAAGCTTTATATACATTACTTTATATATATACCTATAGAGGTATATATATGTAGATTACTTGTACTTACTTGGGCGTCTGTCCTGGCGGTGCTGGCAGAAATTGGCAAGGTGGTGCGCCATATAAGCCGCATGATGGCGGTGAACTGAATGCGATTGAAGTACAAGCTAATATCTATTGAGATTGAATACTGTTTGAGTGTTGGCTTCTGGTAGAGGGGTAGAGAAATAAATACTCACCACATAGGTATAGAGAATAGCACTAAAACTACTACTACTAGAAGTGTGGAGACGGAGACGTGTAATACTCTTTGTCATTGTCAATTCATTCGTCGTTGGGTTTTGGGGATTTGCATTTGCATTTGCGTATCCGTTCAGATTCAGATTCAGATACCCAACTTGACTTGACTTTAGATAGTTTATTTAATTTTTTCTTTTTGTTTCTGTCTGTTTTTTATTCTTTTTTTGGCGGCAGCGGCGTGATGTCAGTTTTGGCTGATGAGCTGAAAGTAAGTGTCGGTAATGCTTGATTATCTTCATGTAGTGCTTAGGAGAAATTGCAATAAATCACTTAATTATGTACGTATCAATTATACTAAGTAAACGCGGCATTTCGCCAGTTGTTTACACGGCATATAATTAACTTATTAAGCAAATCAAATAAGATTTAAGTAAGTAAACTTTAAGCTTGAGCTGGCTAAAAGCCGATTTCTTAATTTATGAGTTGAAGTTTATATGCAAAACTTTAAAATAAGCTAAAAACTAATAAAATTGATTACAAAAAACTCTTAAGCAACTGATTAATTAGATTAAGGAATAAATCTTAAGGGTCTATTATAAAAATAATTTAATATATAATGGCTTGAGACAAGTGCTTGGACTTAAGTATTACCAAGTATTACCAAACTCTGATTATTCTACCCACTAAAAAGTCTAAATTGTTCAGCTTTTCTTAAACCCAGGCTAGTTCTTGTAAGTCACATTAGTTTTAACTACTCATAAGCGGTTAGATTTGTCTATGCTTAGCTAAAATCTGCATAATTTCAAAGAATTATGCAAACTAAACACTTGAAGTTTGCTTTTCATAACTTAACTTGACACGGAAAATGGAAAACTTAACGCCGTTTGTACTGCAAACAATTGCAATTGCAGTAAGACAAACAATAATATGTATTTTCCACACATTTTTTTTTTCGTTTAGCACTCATAAAGACGTCGGGTTAAAGCTGCAGATCTCAAAGGCGCTAATTTTGTGTCGAGTTCAGTTGAGTTCAGTTGGAGTCAAGTCAAAAAATTAACAATTGCGAAAATATCTACAGCTAAAAGTGAAAGTGTTGAAACCCCAAGATACTTCCAACTTTAGTTACTTAGTTAATATAGAGTGCCACGCCCACAAACTGCAGTTGCACTTAGCCTTTGTTGTTGGCAACTCAAATAATTGCCAACAATTGTCTTAAATCAATATTTAACCACAATTGAGATTATTATTAAGTAGCTGTTAATTGATAGCTGCTGGATAAGCTTTCAATTAGTCTGAATATGAAATTACGTATACGTATCATGTGGGCTATTCCCCAAATGAGTTGGCGTGCTCTAAATCAAATGAAACAAATTATATAATTAAAATTATAAATCCGATAAGATATGCGTGAGCTGTGAGCTGTGGAACATGGAAGTCCCCAAAGCTAATCACCGTTACTAATTCAACAGCTACCGCAAATAAAAAGAATTAAAATTGAATTCATAATTAGATTAGGTATAAATATGGAAAAGAACACACAAAAAATAAAGAAACAGAACAAAAGCAGAATCGACTGAATGCTACTCAAATCAAGAGCAAATCAAATGAAAACCGGATTCCGTGTCAGACCAAGTGTTATAGATCTATAGAAATAAAATAACAAACTACAATTAGAAGCAGATAGAAACAGAAACAGAAACACGTCATGTCATTGCGTTTGAATAGAACTTGTGCTGTGCTCCACAAAAGACAGACACCTGCTCAATGGGAGTCGATACGAGATATATTACGACAATGTCTGATAGGATTTCCGGGATCGTTGAGCATGGTCAAGGCTCCAACTTGGGACACATGAACCGCTTGTCACTTTCGTTTCTACATTATTCATAAATCAATCAAACAACTGTCTGTGTGTGTGTTTAAAAGCCACACAACACAATGGGTCCATAAAACTCAACATTTTGGGCCATTTGTGTCATTTGTTGGCAGTTGTGGCATTTGGGCATTTTTGGCCATTTAGCGACATTTGCTAATGGCATAAACTCAACTCAAACTGAGACTTAAACTCAACTCTGACACATACTTAGTTGCACCCACGCTTTTTGGTTTGTATTTGGGTATTACCCATGTTGCGCAGTGTATCTGGCTGTTTCTTTTTTTTACAGCCAGTTCATCAGCTCATAAATCATAAAATGGCCATTGTTGTTGGCGCTTTTTTTTTGCTCGTTTTGGCTGCTGTTCAAGTCATTTTATGGCTTATTGACTATTTAGTAATTTGCACGACATTAAGGCATTTGTTTGCCCAAAAATGCATTGCAAATTGCGACAATATTTGCAACAAGGCAATTAACAAAGTTGTTAAACTATATTTATTTTTTTCTAATTATATTTGCCATAATTATTTTGAACTAAAAGTGACTGCAATAAACTCAAATGACATGCAATAAATTTTTTATTATGTGACACACAAACTTGTCTCCCAAGCATTTAATAAAGATTAATTCTAAATCAATTTAAGAAATAGTAATTAAGTCTTAAATAAATTTAAGATATTTTATGGTTATTGTTTTAAATTAAAGGCTTATTCATTTGGTTATATCACAGTCTGTTAACTGATCTTTCTGCTTATTTCTGTGACTCAGAGGAGTAGAAGTTTGCAGTGACTTCAAAATAGAAACTTAAAAACTCAACGAGGGTATAAAAATCATACTTTGTTTTAGCTTTCTGTCCAACTATCTGTCTATCTGTCAGATTTTAAGTTTTATGACACTATGTGTGATATTTGTCTGAAAAGATTGCCACATAACGGAATTCTGGTAATCATTTTATAGTGTTTTTAATAAATTTTCCAGTGGCTTCCATAATACACTCCCACTCGCAGTGGTGTTGGCTCAATTAGTTTAGCTTTCACCCATTAATTTGGACTTCAATAAAAATGATTTAACTTAATTTGGCACTAATTTGGCAGCTTACACACACTTGCATACACACAACCAAACACACACACGCTGACTGGGATTTTGGCAGCTTGGAAAGACAATGGACCGATATAAATACCAAAATACCAAATACCAATACCAAAAGATCGCTTCATTATAATTTTTTAAGCATATATTTTATACTTGAGTATAACTGAGAAATTAAGCACGACTTTTCAAGGTTGTTGTTAGTGTTTGTAGCTGTTGTTGTTGTTACTCTTGTGCTTTGTTTTTGTTTCATTGGCTTCATTTTATTTAATTTGTTGGGTTTATTTATTTTTGTTGTTTTTATTGTTTTTTCTATTAAATTTTTGTTACATGTGCTTCAAAGTGTTTTTTTTATTTCCATTTTTGCGTACAAACCAAAAATCATTCGATGTTTGTCTTGAACTCAAGTTGTGTTCAGTTAAGAGTCATTTGAAAATTATTTATATTATGGAATGCAATTCCATAATTTATAATTAATTACTCACCAAATTGTTTGTTAGTTATAAATAAAAATGTTTTCACACAAAGCAAAACGAAAACTCAATTGATTGAACACAATCCCCAAATTCTCTGCACTGCATTCGAGTAATTTCTCGATTAAATATTTAATTAACTTTACTAATTTGGTTGTTATAAAACTTATGTTTTGTTGTTTTCTCTTCGCTTTTGTTTTGATTTGAGATTTGTGATATTTTTGTGATTTTTGTGTTTCGTTTTTAGCGGCAAAACAAACGACGATTCACTTGAAACAGCGACAAATTAAAAAAACTTAACACGTTCGCAACGTAGAAAGGCAAGTCCAAGATTTGAGTTTCGAATTCGAATTCGATTTCGATTTTGAGTTTCAATTTTGGTTTCCGTAACACGCGGCTGGCCCAATCGCGGCTGCAGCTCGTAGCCAACTGAGCGTATGGCCCAAACTTGACTTAAGCCAGGTCTATGAAGCGAGCAGAGAGCCACAAGCAGCGACAAGCGAGCTGTGATCAGCGGCTGAATTAACAACAAATTTTGTGACAGACGTCATGCCGGTTACTCGACTGCACTTCACAGCAGACAGAGACAGGGAGTGTGGCAGAGAGAGATAGAGTCGAAGAGTGAGAGAGGTAAAGGTTCGCAGGGCAATTCTTTTGATCTGCTCGCAAACGACCTTTGAACTCTTCTCTCTTGTAGTCCAAAAGTGATTCATAGTGAATGCATTTATCTGATAGATGCCTAAACGCTCAGTCGCTTATCTTATCGCTTCCACACACTCAAATCAAGCAAACACCGGAAGTTCATTAGCTTCACAGACAGCCCATTTTGAAAACGAATAAAGCGACTTTATTTTATTTATTGTCAATTTTTATTATGCGTTTTACATTGTCGCGAATATGCCAAACTGTAATAAAGTGAATTTATTTAAATTGTAAATTTATTTTTGCGATTTTTTCGTTGTTGTTTTCTGTGTGTTTTTGTTATTGTTTCTGTCTTTATTTTTTTTGCTGACTGGTATTGTTGTTGGTTTGCTTTTGTTTTTGCTGGCCATAGACACAATTCATTGTTAGCAGATGCTTTTGATTTTTATGGCCAATGAAGGTTATTTCAGCTTTTATCTCTTCTCTTTATTGTATATACATATGGATGCTGATTTTTTCCTCTTTTTTTTGGTGGTTTTTTGTATTTTTTTTGCTGTTTGGCAAAAAGACATCTTTAAATGCAAACTTCTATGGCCTGTCTTAGGTTTGGACACACGCAAAAGGCGTTTTTATGGCTCTGCAAACACCACGCACAATTTGTGGGAGGCATTTTTTAACCGAGACTTTGCATTTATTTCATAACTTTTATATTTTAAATTGATATTACAGTCCATTTAAATCAATTTAGTTTTTTCCAAAATTTTAAAAATTCAAAAAAGTATTAAAATAATAAATAATATTTTGATTGGCAAAAGTTTATGAACTCTTAAGATATTAATAAGTTGCAAAAAAAAATTTAATGATCGCTGAATTTAATAGCCAAAAGTGTTGCAATAAATTATTAAGTAGTTGACATAAGTAAAAATATAGTTAAATAAATTAGAAATAAATTTTGAGTCACTGTTGAATTTATCTGTTAAAAATTATTAAATATTTTATGTTTTAAAAGGATTTTTCTTAAAGAATTTTTGCTGACTTTGCTCATTTAGATTCTTCATGGAAATTTGTAATAACTTATGCTAATATTTAACATATATTTAGGCATTATCTTTATGTTTTTAGACTTTGTTTTTGCACAACTTTCACAAGAGTGGATAGACCCGACTACGGGCATATCGAGAAATACGGAAAAACCCTGCGATATTGCTTATTTTCGATCGTATTGGTGTGTTTGTGTGTGTGTTTTTGAGTTGTAGTTGTTGTATTGGGCTTTTATCGAAAATGGTTTTTAATGCGTTTTTAAGTCAAATTAGTGACTTCATCAGCTGGGCTTGTCTTTCTTCTTCTCAGTCCCAATCTCAGCCTTAGTTTGCCAGCTTGCCCGGTATCACTTAAGCTGCTCATTAATCAAAAGACAGCCCTACGCCAAATCGTATCGGGACCATTTGCAAAGACCACGTAACTCATTGTAGGCCCCACCTCCAATTCATCCCACTGTCCCTCCTTCTGTCCCACACCACAGTAACATTTGGGGGCTTAGGGCTTAGTTTCAATTACGAAATGTTTAATTAGAGGCTACCTGAGCCAACTGCCTATCTGGCTGACTGATTTGCTGGCCTATTGCGTGGTCGCGTCTCCAAAGTTGTTGGCTAATGAAAACGTCAACTTGTTGCTCTTGGCGTTTATTCAGCTGATTGCGTTCGATAGCAAAGTACGGACACTATCTTGATCGCAGCACTGTCAAATTAAGCTATCAATATTTTACAAACAACCAACAAATAAAAAAAAACATCAAAATCTTTCACGACACCTCGAAACTGCACTGAAAACGCGCACAAGTCGCGCACAAAACGCGTGCGTTTACTCAGCAGCTAATGTGTGAGCGAGACGGCAGTTGGTTAGTCTTTTTGGTTGTGTTATGTGCTGTGCAGCAGCAGCGCATGACAAAAGCTGCTTGCTAACACACGCACGTCAGCACAATTCGAATAAATTGGAAAGTTTTTAAATGAAAATTATTTAAAAAATTGTTTAACACAACTTTGTTAAAAAAATTAATTAAAAAACAAATTAATTGAGTTTTCTATGAGTTCTTTAAGCCAAATATTTAGTTTTTATAGTTGTTTTGAAGTCTTCTAAGTTTTTGCTTATATAAGTTATAGTTTTACTTCCTATTTCTTAGCTTTTATGTGTTCTAATTTATATTCATTGCTTTCGGATGATAAAAAACTTTTCTTTTCATCAAAGAACACACACAAACTGTCATGTACCAACACATGTTTACATATGAAATAAGTAATAAAAGACCAATATGAGCAAAACATATCCATATGCTTTAAATTTATGCATAATGAACTGTCACGTGCCCCTAACTAAGTGACCATAAATAATAAAAGCCAGGCACAAAAAGAAAAAAAAAGGAACGAAATAAAGTGGGAAAACTCCCAGCAAACGATAACAAGAAAACTCAACTTGACAATGAATAAAAACGTTGTGGAAAACAAAAAAATAAAAGTTAAGAAAACAGGCGAAAATTAACGCGTTCGCTATGGGTCGCTTTGCGTTTATCACTCAAAGAACCAGCGACCACAACAATAACAAAATCACCAAGCTAAAGAGAGAGTGAAAAAGACTGAGAGTGGGCCACATCCATGCAGAGTGAGAGCGCCAGAGAGTGTGAGAGAGACAAAGAGAGAGAGAGCGAGCGCGTGAAAAAGTTTTTCTATTGTGAAAATGTTGATGCGGTCGCCATTGCCAACGCCATCATCATTTCAACGTTCAGTGTTCAGCGTTCAGTGTTCTGTGTGCGGTGTTCAGTGTGCGGTGCTCGGTGTTCTGTGTTCAGTGGAGTAACGACCACAGCTGTAAACGGACGTGTCGTGACGTGTCGTTGCGTGTTCTGAATACTCGAAAGATTCTTCCTTTCCCCCCCTTTACGCGCAATAAAATTAGGGTCGCAATCAAAACGAACAGTACAAAATTTGTTATAAAATAAATTAAGAAAGAAATTCAATTAACTAAAAGTGAAATGCATTAAACAAAAATTCGCATTGCATCGGGTGTGTTTACCTTGAAAACCGAGGCGTTCAATGTGGTTTCCGTAACCGATGCCGCAACCGATGCGTGTAAGTGCAACAAAAAGTGTCGCCGTAAAAAGAAATTATTTAAAAGTTCGCTAAGAACAAAATTTATGAGAAATGTGCGACAAATGCAAGAAAATATCGGAAAGAAAGCAAAAGAAAATAGAAAATGGAAAAGAGAAATGAAAAGAAATGAATATATTAGTGAATAATAAAAAATTAAGCTATAAGCGTCCAATAAATCAAGTGCGACTAAAAGACACTAGATGACAAAATAGTCAAGCAAAAAATAAAAGTCTCAAAGACACGTACACACAGCGCTAAGACACACACACACACACATACACACGTGCACAAACAAACACACTTAACGCTATTTGTATCGCAAATTTCTAGTGACGCGTTTAAAAGTGCAGAAAACAGCGGAAAATGCTGAAAAACACAAGCAAACACACACAGAGAAAGGCACAGCACAGCAGCCAAAAGCAATCCATTGATTTTTCTTCACAAACACACACAGTTTACCAACTAGTATAAAGCAAAGTGGAGAGTAGAGAGAGAGAGAGAGAGGGGAAGAGAACTTGATTTTAGCCTGGCCAAAAAAAGAACACACAGCATAATCCTAAGACGAGCGTTAGTTCCTAATCCTAAGTGGCGCATGGGGGACCGCAATCAAATGTCTGCACATTAATAATGCCTGCCGCATCTGCAAAAGGACTTTCACTTTACGAGTCACAGGGAGAGACCCCACAACCCCGCCCCCCAAATTTCTTGCCACAACTCCAGACGGCCACTTACAACAGATAAATGGCACAAAAATCGAAAACTAGGCAAACATCTCACAAACAACAACAAATTACCAAAGCAGCAGAAGCGCTCAAGAAAAACAAAATCACATTTACAGGGTATGGGTTATGATTGACAACAGTTCCACGGGGGGAAAGGAAAGAAGGGTAAGAGAGTGTGGGAAGGGAAGTGCTTGCTCTTGGCGTCAGTTTGGGGAGCAAAAAAAAAAACACACGGAACAGACGCAGACGCGGCGTCGCAATAATCATAAAAGCGTTGAGCAGCGGCATAGAAAATAAAAGGGGAACTAAGGGGGGAAGAAAAGGGGAGTGGAGTAAGAGATAGGCAGTGAAAGAGTGGGAGAGAGAGAGAGAGCGGAGTAAGGGGACATGCGTCAAACAGGGCGCGGCGGCATTGTTATTGTTATTAAAGCTATTATTAATGTAGCAATTGTAATTAGCTAGTAGCTTGACTAGTTGCCCGTTAACAGTTAAGAGTTAGTCTCGTTGTGTGTTAAACTTTGCAGTTGTATTAATTATTCGTTAGACGCTTTGACTAAAGTGCCCCATTGGTTACCCAAAGGGCAGGCCAATTAGCCAGGCATAAACTGTTAACAAGAATGACAGAGACACACACCAATACACACACACACACCAACACACACACACACATTGTCACGTTTACATTTTGACTAAGGTCAAAAGTTTCCGCTGCTTCTTCCTCTGCCTCTCTTTCTATCTACCTTTCTCTCATTCGCTGTTTGTCCATGTGCCGTCTGTTTGTCTCTCTGTCTGTCATCAGTTTGCGGCCTGAACTTGATGCTGTCGCTGTTTTGGCATCGCTGTCGACGTCTCTGCCGCTGTCGCTGCGAGCGAGGCCTGCGGCATCTATTTTTAACGTTATTCTCGTTGCGCCCGCACAAAAAAAGCCAAAAGCATGGCCAATAAATATTCAAAAACTTTTTCAAAAGTGGAAACAACAACAAAGGCGGAAAATGAAACATATGAGTACAACAAACACACACCCAAACACTCACACACACACACACACACATTCTTTCTTAAATGAACTGCATTATAATCAGTCAAGTTTGGTCTAAGTAAATTAAGTGACTAAATGACTCAAAGTTGGTAACAAGAACGAGTTTAGCAACGAGACTCAAGAGAGTGTCCAGGACACGCACAATTGCCAGTCACGCACACAACAGAGAGCAAAGCTCAGTACGGAGAGAGAAGGAGAGTGAAAGACAGTGGGAGAGCGAGAGACAGTGAGAACTGTAGAGAGAGAGAGTATAAGCTTTCCAGGCAACAACAACACTACAAGTGGCTTCCAAAATAACACATTCCATATTTTGAGTACGACTCGTGTTTTGTGGCTTCGTCCTCGTACAAAGGATTGTATTGGAAACATTGGAATGGAAGCCTCTCGCTTTCGGGTTTTCCTTCTCTATCTAATTTTCTTTGCTTCTGTGCTTTTTTGTTGCCTTTTTCGGTTCTTTTTTCCCCATTTTTCTGACGCTTCTTGATGTGAAGTTTTGCCTTGGCTGGCTCAGTTCGTGGCTAAACTTTGGAGCGTGTTGTGCTGGAAAATTGTGAAAAGCGGAAAGAACCCAACAAACCGTAGCATGTAAATGCACAACAACAGCAAAATAAATTAAATAAATCATTTAACAATTTAATAACAAATACAAATAATTCAAATTGTGCATAAAATGAAGAAAAGTGTTTAACTTTTTCGTATATTTTTTTTTTGATTTCCTTTTTAAATGAAATAAAAATTGTGTGCGTATGAATGTGGTTTGAAAGTAAGGCGTGTACCCAGCACAACACCAACACCAATGCCAATACACCAACAGGGAGTAGCTAGAGTGGGCACAGGGGGAGTGGCGTGAAGCGGAGAGGCAGCCAAAACGCAGACAGATAGGCGTACAGCAAAGCAGACAAACGGACGCGAATGTGAAGACAAATGAAATGAAACGAACAAAAACTGAAACTGAAACTAAAACTCAAACTGAAACTCAGACTAGGATTGAGGGAGACGAAGTTTCTTTAGAAAATTTCATAGGAAAACTCGTGACCAACACGGCGTATACGCATTACCATAAATGACAACCAAATAAGTTTTTATTTGTCTACTTTTCTCACAGGCAATATTTGTCTTTTGTTTCTTTCACTGTCAAACAGTTATAAATGAAAGAATTTCCTTTGCTTTTCACACAAAGAGAAAAGAATTTTCCCCAGCTTTTCTCTTCTTTTATTTTATTTAGCTTTTAGTTATTGTTTCTGCTGTAGTTTTTATAGCCGATGTCCTGCTGTTCTTAGGGCAAATGCTCAATGCAAATTGGTAGCCAAAATCAACATTGTTTTGCTCTGCGGGTGTGAGTGTGTGTGTGTGTGCCTGAGTGTGTAAAATAATTGAAGTGAAGAATATTCTATATAAGTATATATATGTATATCTGTATTTGTATCTATATCTATATCTGTATCTGTCTCCGTTGCCTCGTAAAGCGCGCGTGTGTCTGTGACAAATTCGGTGGCATAAAATGTAAGCCCGAGCTGTGGAAAATGATGAAAATGCGTCTCAGTGCGTGGGCTTAAAGCAAAGCGAAAGTAAAGCAAAGCGAAAGCGACGTTTCAACTCTAAAAAATCAAACTCTTTCTTAACTATAGCCTATACCTATACCTGCATATAAATAAAGTATATAACTCAATATATATATATATAGTAATATATATATATACAACTCAACTGTGCGTGTATTTCTTCTAGTCAGGTAAGTACGTCAAACGTTTGACTTGCAAATTTTATAAGCTTGTTCGAAAATATTTTATACGCTTGTACACGGGGGCGTATGTGTTATTTGTCGCAAGGGGTGTCAAGGAGAGCGCCGTCGTGCTGCCTATGAAATTATGTTAATTCAATCGATATTTTGACTAATTTCGGCAACTTTGCATATTGTTTGCCTTGTGCCACAACACAGCACAACACAAATTGCAGTCTTGGCTTCAGTTTTATGAGTCAATTAGGTTTCTAATTTGACATGCTACTTTAATGTGCCCAAAACAAAATATAGCGACGGGTTTATTCTGTCTCCCATCCGCTTCTACATATGTTTATTTGTTGGTTGTGTGCTTTTATCAATAGCAATTACAACAAGCTAAGCAAACACATTTCAAACTTGTCAAATGGCATTAGTCTCGTTTTGGTTTGGCTTCTTTAGCCCATCCCAAAATACAGTTACGTACGTGAGTTTGATAAGCAATCAGTTAGTCCTGACCGATAGACTGATAAGCTAGGTGTGTATGTATTACTCTCTGCGTGTGTGTGTTTGCGTACTAAAATTTATGAGTCTTGACAATTTGAGTGAAAGGTGCGATTACTTTGTCTAAGAGAGGAAGAGAGGGGTAGATCAGGGCGAGGCATGCCAATGCCATAAAATTTAGACTCACAGGTGATAAAAGGCAACAAAACAAAAGCTGCAGAAGTGTAAACAAATGTGACAGGGCGAGTGCACGGCTCTTAATGGCTCAATAATTTCATTGGTAGTACAAGGGTGTGCCCCAAAAAAAATAAGGCCAAAAATAAAGGGCTTCTTGAACAATTTACACCAAAATACTGAAACGGCAAAGTGCACGCTCCTATAGTTTTATCCTCTGAACAATTTGAATTTACGAGTTGAACTCTAGCTGAGTTATTTTTGCTTACTCTTACAATGAATGTTGTCTGTTTGTTGTTTGTTTTAATGGCTTGCAAAGCTTATTGATGGGCCTGGCTTATACCTTAAGTGCTGCAAATGTGGGTTAAACTGCAGCAAATTGCTTGTGGCATCAGATGATAAGCTTTAAAGACTTAAAAGCATATTAATATGCATTAATATAGACATCAAATGGCAATTAAAAACACTTCTATTAAAGTGTTCACTTGAATAGAAACGTTTTAGAAACATTAGAGAGTCAATCAATACTATCAATCAATCAATCAATAGTTAATTCTAATAAATAGGAATCATTGCTTTGGGATTATAAATAAAATTCAAAGAGAGCTTAACACAAGTACCTTTTGTACACTTGGCAATAAATAGGCTTTATAGTAATTTAAACTAAGCGTTAATCAGTATAAACAACAGCTTAAAATAAAGCTAAAATAAATTATTTATATTAATTCAAACATTGGTTTTATGGCCACTGAAGCACTTTCACTGCCTACAGATAGTTTAAATTTAATTTAATCTAAACTGAGCTACATATTTCTACTATTAAATCCATAAATTTTACATTCAAAGCTTTAATGAACTCAAAATCATTTAAAACGTCCACTTAAAATAGCTTAATAGCATTAAAAAGTTAGTAGTCTCATTAATACCTAAAGTTCTAGCTACGACTTCTGCACTTCTTTGGTAAACTTGAACATATTACGTATACGTCGGCTGCTCACGTGCCAATCGCAGTTCATCAGTTGCAAGCAGAGTTTATTCAACTTGGTTGATTGACACATTAAAATGATGACCCATTGCGGAAAGTTGAAAATACTTTTCACTTTCTTTACTTTTTCATTTTTAACTGTGAATGCGATTATGTCTTGAAAGTCATGCAACATTAAGCCGTAAACTTTTGCCATTCGCTTTTTGGGGTCGTGTCATTATACTGACAGGATGAAGCTTATAAACATGTAGAAACCGCTTATTTAGACCATTGATGTTGTTAACTTGTATTACATTATTTTTGGGGGCCAACTAATGGTAAAGTTTATGGCACTTGTGTCACAGCACTTGACACATTTTGTGGCAGTTGCGATTGCCTTTATCTATAGTATATTTAGCTTAGTCTTAGATGCCTTTGTGCATTAGTTATCCCGGATGTCCTTTGCCCGATGACGCGCATACGTTGTCAACTTCCTACCCCCTTTCCCATCCCCCTTCTTTATCCTTTTCCACTGCAACTTCAGCCTACTTCGACTTCAGCTGAATCTTCCACTTAGGCAAAAGCCAACGAAGCGAGTTTCCATTCATTTTTTGAAGGCATAATCAATATTTGGCAAGCAGCCGAGTGCATATGACAAACAGCGACAGCACCCAGAACTACACGATATACATATATCGGGGTATAAATATATATACATTTCGCTTATATATCGACATACAATCTGTAGTTGTGTGAGCACTCGCAATCCGCAATTCACATTCACAATGTGCACTCGTTTCCGCGTCTGAATGCACTTTTGATGATTTGCAAAAAAGTTTGCCATAAGTTTTTTTTTTGCTGCCGTTTCAGTTGTTGTTGTTGTTGTTTCTTGCTGGGCAGTTAAAGGACCTTGCATACCCTGTAATCTAATTTAGTTTCGTGCATTTTGGGAAAGTGTAACAAGGATATCTTGCCATCGTCTTGTTTCATACTTTGCATTTGTTGTTGGTTCTCGTGTTTTCCGCTTTTCATTTTTTTTATGTTCTCGATAAAAATCAATGGCAACGACTCTGTGGCAAGTTCCCCCAGCAGAGGCTCTAGGTGGCGACTTTTCCCAGCTTTTCTTGATTATTTTTCTCCCTCTTTCGTAATTTTTTTTTTTTTTTTTTTTGGCACACATGCGACGCTGTTGTTCTTGTGACTGCTTCGCGTGGGAGTTCAACAGTCACCAGCGTGCTTTCCATTCATTTTCTCTTGTTTCCCTGCTCTGCCTACATGCCTGACATGAGCCGCAAAGTGTTTTCTGCATTCTGCAGGTGCACCAGACCCCAAAATATAAAAAAAAAACAAATTCATATATGTGTGGGCGTTACCCAAAAAGCAGCTTTAAAGCGCGAGGATTGAGGCTTTTGGCAAAAGCCGTCAAAACTTTCCGTGTGCCGTCTACCGTGTGCTCCTTTAGCGCTTGTTTGTCGTCGTCAGGTCACGAAACGGCTGCCAAGAAAACACAAGTGGCAGAAGAAGACGGCAACGACGACGATGACGATGACGAAGAAAAGGCAGCGTGCCACACACAAAATTCTCTTTCAATTGGGCAACTGGAGCGGCAATCCGCCAAACAACATGCTACCATTGCCACGTCTTTGGTTTGCTGCCCCATGTCACAGACTGCTGGAGCCAACTGTCGTTGTCGTTGTCCTTGCCACCAAATAAACAGCCTGAGAAGACACTGACTACCGCCTGGCTTATGTATTATTAATGTACAGCCTCTAAACTTACCGAACTTATACTCTATATGCTCTGAGCTTTTCAATGAATTGAGTGTCAATGGCTCACGCCTAAAGAGGCGTAACGCCAACGCCGCGTATACGCAATATAATTAATCTTTGCTGCTTCTCATGCGGCAAACTCATTTGGTTAGAGAGTGAGTATGAGTGAGTGTGTGTGTGTGTGGGTCAACGAGTCCTAAGATTAATTGTATTGCCCAACGAAATATGCGAGTCTGTCTTAAGCTTCATCTCCGTTTCAGTTCCGCTTCCGTTTCCGCTTTGTTTACGCTACTTTTAGCTAGCAAGTGGCCACATATTTATGCTAAACGACAAATACTTGCAACTAATTGCTTTCCTTCTCTTTCCCCCATCTCCCCTCCTCTCTATTTGTTTCTTTATGAGTCCAGTAATTGTGGTAAAGCACTCAACACACACAACGCGCTGCAAAATGTTTAAATGCAATTGCTGTTGTGGCTGCAACTGCTGCTTTGTGGCAAGTTGTCAAGCTGCAACCACAACGAGCCCATCAAACCAGGCAGGGAGTGAACAAGTAGAAAAGAGTGTGTTGCAAACACT
The DNA here is from genome assembly GCA_018903735.1 of Drosophila cardini. Lineage (NCBI taxonomy): Eukaryota > Metazoa > Arthropoda > Insecta > Diptera > Drosophilidae > Drosophila > Drosophila cardini. The sequence continues at coordinate 5,446,354 of JAEIGM010000007.1, read as the reverse complement.
GCATGGAAAATTAATTTGTTAGTAAAGAAAAAATATAGAAACGAAAGTAGAGGAAATTGAATAAATTTCTGTCAAAGTTGGGAAAATAATAATAATGAATGGCAGCCAAAGAAGAGAGAAAAAAGTGATGAATCAAGAGCAGCTTGATTAAAATTTCTTCTAGCTCTTAATTAACACTGAGAGAACAGAAATTTTGTTGAGCAAATTTAAACTTAATAAAACTTTATGGAAAAGATTCGAGTAGGAAGATATTTTAAAACCCAACTTATCATTAAGCTCTGCTTAGTTGTTACACATTTAATTTCACTGGCTTATTCCTGACAATTAACAACTGTTTTCCTTTCTCTCAGTGCAGTTGTAATAATAATCCTGCATCACTGAGTTCAAGTATTCCCATTTCAAGCTTTCATCAACACCGCAGACTTGCTTCTTCCGTTGCAACGTGGTTGCGGTTGTCTCTGGCCCATTTCCGCTGCCCCTCTCCCCCCTTCCCACTGTCTCCTCTTCCCTCTGTTCCCTTCGATGTCAGCTGACTTGCTGTAATTACGTGTAGGATGGCTTTGGGGATGGAGTGTTGGGTAAAGTGTTGCTGTCAAGGCTGCTGCAGGCACCATTAGCATCATCAGCAGCAGCAGCATCACCACCACCAGCATTATGATAATGCAACTTCATAATGATGATACTAATAATTATCAAAGCAACGTTGTGGCAACTGGAAACTCACAATTCTCATCATCTCATATAACGGGTTGGCATAATTCTTTTTTAATGGCGTTGAAATTCAATTAAGTGAAAAACCCCTTCATGTACCCCCACCCCACCCCTTTGTATTCCTTCTTCTTTTGCTTCTTACGCTTACGCTTGTCACTGCTTCAAATTATATGAAAAGTCTGTTGAAGCGTGCCAACAAAGTGGGCGTGACAGTTGAGGGGCGTACATGCGTATGTTTGTGATATCTTAATAAAGTTAAAAGCGCCGGGCGCTTTGTTGAACTTGTTACTGTCAGCTGCACACACACACACAAAAGTATTAGGGAGGGGGAGAGGGGCCATTCTGCAGAGAGGGGGTGTGGGATGCGGGGCAGCTTGTCGCAAAGTTTGCCCGTGCCAAGCGAGAAGCGATAACATCCTTCGGCCTGTCGCAACAACGCCACAGATAGCAAAAGAGTGAGAAATAGCGAACTAGAAACAGAGAGCGAAAGGCAGCAAAAATAGCAGTCAAGAGAGAGGCAGGGAGAGACCAGAGGGAGGCAGAGGAGTAGGCAGCGTGTTTATAGCGGCAGGTGCAGGGCAGGGGTCATGTCGTGCTGGCTCAGATCAAAGCTTCTAAGGAAATTGAAAAATACAATTTTTTTCTGCACGCCGTGAATAATATGCAAAGTGTACAAAAAGCACAAAACGTCAGTCAGGCAATAGTTGGGTATACTCCACTCTAAGAGACTCTGTATTTGTTTAGAACATAAAATAAGCTTTTTACTAGTTAGCTATAGTATTCTATACCACAGAGTGCTAAAATATTTATTTTCCATGGGCTAGCACACGTCCTAGTTTTAGTATTTGCCACGCCAAGCACATTCCCTTGTACAGGGTCTATAAACAACACTTTCTATACGAGTTCAAGCTTAGTTTCCAAGCAAAACTTGACTCCGATTCTCATTGTGATGCTGATCCCAGCATCCGTCAGCTTTGTGGTGTCATGTTAAAGTTGGTGACTCAGCTTTGGGCATAGGTAATGGCCACACGGGCATAATATTCGCTACTTTATCTGCAGCTGCTGTTTTCCTGCCACATTCTGTTGCAAGCAATAACGCTGGCTGTGACTTTGGTTCTGTACTTTTGCTTGCAAGCAGCGCTGTTTGTTTATTTATGCCACAGCAGCTGCAGCAGCCGAAAGGACGTGCATAAGCCTAGCTACAGTGGCAGCTGACTATAACGAATTCAAGTGCAAAGTGAACTGTAATCTAAAGCAAATGTACACTAGGAAAATTTACAAATCAAACAGAGTTATCTGCTCTTGTCCGTAAGAGTTTTTAAAAAGAAAAGACTCGTTAGGAGTTCAAACTTGTTTGTTTTGTAAACTAAGTTAGTTCAAGCGAAGGTTTACTGTGCTGCCGTTTCGACCTTTTACCTGCATGAAACACGTAGCTCGTAATGTGAACATATGGCTTCATTTTAACTGAAATGTTAAAACGAGGCGCCTCCGGCTGTTGCACGATGCTCACAGTTGCAAAAGACTTTGTGTTTGAGTGTGTGACTCTGTAGTGTGTGTGTGTGTGTGCATTGCAATGGCAACAATAACACAGCAAGCACTCAGCTTGTGTACGTGAAGCAACACTGTATATATTATAAATATTTGCCTGAAGGCTCACGCAGTGACACAAGGACGTGGCACAGAGTCGGAAACGAGCTGCTTCCTGGGCAAAGAGAGAGTACAGACAGAGCATGGAGCAGGCAGGAGAAATCAAACCGACCTGTCCAGTTACACACCTGTTCTGGCATGTTTTCTCATTACCCAGCAGGAGAGCATAAGACGCCAGAGTGAGCTCCTCAAATAATTAATAATGCCTGAACCGTCAATAATGCGGCCATCTCTCAATGTGCCCCAACGAATCCATTTCCAACCTCATGGTCATGTATCTCTAAATTGTATCTGTGTCTGTGCCTGCTATTCAGATGAGAAACCTTTACTATTTAATGAGCGCACTCAACCGCAGCTTAAGCTACTGTTCGCTTTGCCTACATTTCACTTTGGGAAACTTTATTTTCACCGGAATAATTCAGGACTACTTTAACCTTTTCTACTACTCTCGGGTTATATTTAACGCTCTGTGCTATAAATAGCTAAACTCGAAGAAAAAGGTAGTCTAAAAATTACTTACTTTTGGACGCAATTTATTCATTTGCTCTTTTCAATTTACTTAAAAGCCGCCTCGAACTTTTGTCACTCGGCAGCTCTTGCGGAATCCAATCGCAGTCCGATGGTACATCTTGAAATTATAAAAAGAAAAAGGGAAATATATATATATTAGCAGTCATCTGTAGTCAGATCAGTGTACTCAGAAATCACAAACAAATCAATAAAATTGAAAAGTTTATTTGATTCATAAATATACAAATCAATTTTTATGTGCGTTGGGCTCCTAGAAATTGCGAGTACTTCCATAAGGCAGTCGGTGGCAAATAAATGAAATGCCTCACAGCACTTGTCGTAAAAATTATGAAATTATGTTCATTGGGCATGTGAGAGAGCTAAAACAGAAGAAGAACAACAGCATCAGCATGACTAACAGATACCCTATGACTGTAGAAACTTTTGTAGAAAAACTCAATTGTCTTTAGTTTCCCACAAAAACGCATCAAATCATCTTTAGATACCCTGTGATTATACGTATATACCCAATCTGCAGCTAAACAGGAAATTTCAACTCTATCGATTTTTTCTTAGAGCTTTTTAAACCTCATACACCCAAAACCTGAAATTTTGTTGAGTGATTTTAATGATGAAAAACTTCCGTTTTGTTGTTTGAAATATTTTCTTTATTTTTTTTGTTCTTTTCTTTGCTTTTTGCTATGGCAACGCTGATGATTTGTTTGTTTGGCATTTCAGAAGATGAGAAAAAACTGCTCAGCATCAGCATCAAATAAATATTAAAAACAAAGATAAATAATATAAATCGCTTTGGTCATAAATTTACGTTTTTCAACTCTTTGCATTGCTTGCCATATTTTAATATTTATTTATTTGAATTGCTCTTTATCCAGCCATATTTATTTTTACCCCCATATGGAAATCCTATTTTCCACTTCAATATATACATCGCACCATGGTAAATGATGGCTCTTTACTTGGATTTTTGATTGGCTTTTGTCGGCAAAGAAAACGATGTGGTTGTAAAATGTCCAATTTAAACAGCTTATAGCAAAACTTGAGAGCTTTGCTTTAAACGAAAGTTTATGCGTCAAAGTGTAACGTGATAAATTCGCATTTATGGGATTTTGTATAAGAAGTGACATGAGACTTTTGAGAGTGGAAAATCAGATCGAAAAAGTTACTTAGAAGAAGGTTTAGCTTATACAAAATTGGTTTTAAGCACACGAAACTGTTATATAAAAATAAATTATAATTAATTAAATTACACTTGAATTTAATATCAATATTTTGTCACATAACAATCTAGTTATTTATTTTATCTTGTTCTAAATTCTATTTTCTATACAAACAGTTTACGCATAAACTTTATTTATAGTTATGTTTGCGTCGCTTACTCAAGTGCGTGTGTGTGTGTGTGTTTGGGGAGTGTGTATGGGTGTGTGTAAGGAGTGTTGATAGAGATGTTGATGCTGTCATAAGCACACTTGAAGCGTTAAGCATTGGCTGTATAATCACAATCATCACATCAACGTCGTCATTACCATCAACTCGACAACGTGGCGTATGCTTTATATTCTATTTTTCTCTCTCTATTTTTCTTTTTTTTTTTTTTGGTCTAGCAGTGAGCACTTTATGCTCAAGTGAGATTATCACAAACTGTTTACACAACTCGAGCAGTCACTGCAGCTGGCAGACAACCATTTTAGAACACTGTATACATGTGTGTGTGTGGGAAAGTGTGTGTAAATGTGTGTTTGTCGATTTTTCAATTCCTTTTTGGCGACTGCCACTGACAGGCGACTTCAACACAAACAGCCAGAAAGCAGTACAGCAACAAAGAGAGGAGGAGAGAGAGAAAGTGAGAGAGGGAGGGAAAATTCTAAGGCTCGTGGGCTTGTGACTGACATAATTTCCATGCAATTGATTGACAATTGCGGCATTTTGTGGCACAAATGCAAACAGGCAACCCGCCGAGCGATTGTATCGATTGGCTCACGGCAGGACACGGCGCTGAGAGCGATGTTGACAACAACCAACTGGCCACAGTGGGGTGTATGGGAGTCTATGTGTTGGTGTGTGTATACTTTTTGTGTGTACTGTGTTTGCATACTCCAAAGTGTAATTGAATTGAGCAACAAGAGTGTGCTACTAATTTCTTGCATATGACCATCAACATTTCCCACATGGACCCTCACAAATTGCGATACAATTTGCCCCAGAAAGTAGGCAACACTGTGTCGCTCTCTCTCTGGAGTATAGGCATGACTATATATACATATCCATGTTATATATGGTTAGATAGTAACCATGACTGTTTCAATCCCAATCCCAATCCCGCTCAACTCAATTGCTGGCAGATTATCTCGTTTCGCTGCGCTCGAGCTTCGCTAAACGCTGTCAAAGGGCGCAGCCAAGCAAAAGGCGAAAAACAATTAAGAATGAGTGTGTGAGTGGGTGTATAAGTGTGTGTATGAGTGGGTGTGCAAACGTGTGTGTGCGTGTGCAAGAGTCATGCATGAATGCATTTGTTGTCGTTAGCCTGCAGGCAGCAAGTTACAGCTTGACTGTCTCTATTGTTCTAGCCACGTTTATAGACAGAGCGCACCAGGATCTTCTCTGTAGCTATAGTGCGTCACTGAACCGGCAACATCTTGACATTTGCATATCATATAAGGCATTGTTTTCCACACCAATCCCCCCGCTGCGCCTCCTCCTCCTCGTTGCTAAAAGTTGCAGCAACTGACGCTTAATGGTGCAGTTTGTGTTGCTGTTGTGTTGTGCCAACATTTATGTATCTGCATCTGACAGATACACTCGAAGCAACTTTAAATTAGGAAACGCAAGTACTCAAAACTTGTACTCACTTTTGAGAATGTAAATACGAAGCACACAAAACGAAAGCAGAAATTGGAAAATGCTTAGCAATCAATTTGTGTGTTTGTAAACAAAAACAATTCTTGTTTTGTTTCTTTATTTAGCAGTGGCAGTCGCAGTCGCATTTGAAAGTTGCTCAGCTAATTGGTAAAGTTGTGGCAGAAATTATTACACAATTTGTGGTTAAATAAATAAATAAACATTAAGAAATTATTACAAATAGAAAAGTTAATTGAAACACAAAATTTAGATAAATATTTAATTATGAACAAAATGAAGAGTAAAGTGTTCCCACGTGATCTTCTCGCATAATAAATTCCATTATTGGAAAATTGAAATGTAAACACAGACAGGAAATAGTTTGCCACGTTATGTTTGTTTCTTAACAAGGCGCATCAAGTTGCCAGCATTAAACCAACAACATTTAAGGCACAACAACGTTGCATTCTACATTTAAGTGGCTTGTTTTTAGCTATTTATTAAATAAATAGTTGAAAGTACTTAAGATGTGGTGTTCCAAAAAAGAAATAAAACAAATGGAATTAGGCTAAAATACTTGGTAGATTTGGGGATCTGTTTGGTTTTGGGACTTTTTTGTTATTTGCTTTTATCAGGTGGTTTCCCAAAGGCCTAAAAATAGCAATTGTTTTCAATGAGCACAGGTCACGGAGAGATGAGACACAGAGAGACAAAGAGAGAGAGGCATACTTTGAGAGCACTAAAACACAAGGCTGATCTCTCTCACACACTCTCTCTCTCTCTCTATCTATCTTTAATGTGGGCCAACTGAAATAGCCGGCAATTGTGGCTGCAGTGCAGCGTGATGCCATGGACACACTCCTACCTCTCTAAACATGTGTGTGTGTGTGCGCGCGTGTGTGTAAATTTTATTTTTAATTTAGCAAAATTGAAAAACCGCTGCACACTAAAATAAACTCTTACTCATGTGGGATGTGCGTGTGTGTGTGTGTGTGTGTGCGTTGCCTTCATTTGTTGTTTTTAATTATTTTACAACAATCATCTATTAATACACTTGAAATTCATAAAAATATTTTGATAAATTTCTGCATATTTGCGGCGCCAATTCAATTCGTGTGTGCTGCGAGTGTCAACACGGCGTATGCGTAATTAACGTTGTTTATATTCCATCGAACAGGTTTTTAGGGTCATTCCGTAGTTGTTATTGTTTGGCGCTTGCCATTCAAGCGAAAACACTTGGTTATAAACAAAACGCCAAAGTTCTGTTTTGTTTATACGAATACACACACACACACACATACACATGCACACACGTAGTACCGAATAAAGCGAATATAATCGAATTGAGGAATCGAATGTGTAGAAAAGGCCCTGTATTACTTTCCATAACGCAATGAAAAATGATGAAAAATCGTTTAACGGCATACATATGTTCAGCTCCGTTGCGGCTTTAACAACACACACACACACACGCTCACACACACTTCCACACACTCACAATTTACGTTACGTTACGAGTATAAGAATATTTATTGTTGCAATATTTTTTTTTGCGCTCTTTCGCTCATACATTTTCAGATAAAAATTTAATTTTGCCGCCTGCCAACTAGGAAAACTCATTTTCACATTTACACACAGCACCGCAACAACAATAATAAAAGGCAAAAACGCTGTGAACGTCTAAGTGTATGCCGACGTCGCAGTCGCTGTCGCAGTCGCTGGCGACGTCCACTGTGGGTGGTGTTTTGGTGGGTTGATGGCATCGTGGTCTATGTGGTGGCGTCATCAATTTAAAAATGCGACTAACGTGAAAAATAGCAGCTGATAAGATGCCAGCAGAGGTCGGACATGCCCCAATGAGGAAAGTTTTGTGCCATTAACTCTGTGCTGGCTGCTACCGCTGCCTCTGCTGCTGGCAGAGCAAAAGCTTTCATTGCAGAAGGTCATTATGTTTATTAGCTGCACTTATTTTAGAATACGCCGACGCTTTTACAACTAGCAAAAGCACCGCCACCACCACCACCACCACCTCCGCATCCACCTCCACCAACATCACAGCATATTTAGTAGACGGCGGTGTTGCTACTGCTGCTGCTGTGTTGCATTTCCATAGCAATTTGCACTTGGCGCACGAATGCGAATTTATTTCCGTTTAGATTGTGTCATGTTGGTAATTTTAGCGCACACTGCGTATACGCAATGCAATCAACATAAATTCAGTGCAGTGTCAAAAGCAGCAGCTGCATTATGCGAGGGTTGACCGAACCAAACACCATTCCATTTCCCCAATCCAAACCGAAACTCAACTAAGCTCATAAATTACATTTTATGATGCTCTTTAATTGTTGTTCTTCTTGGCATTATTCAGGCTCTGTGGCTAGTTCTGCCAGCTCGTAAATTATGTCAGCTATGTAGCAGAACCACCCTTAGGGCGTGACATAGAGGGGTAGGGGTGGATAGCAGGTGCAACATAAGACGCTTATGGGTGTCTTGTAAGCGACACCTGTCAACCAATTGTTTGAGCATTGTTGTGGCTTTATTGATTTCGGCTTTAAAGACATTAGAAATTTTGTCTTTGCCTTGGCAAACAAATTAAACGTGTCATGGGAAAATTAGTAAAACGGTTAAATAAATCAGTAAAGCATGGGAAAATGCATATTAAATGTAATTGGCTGCATATTTTCAACGTAATAAATTTAATTAAAATGTGCATAATGTTACTTAATTGTATTTATTTATTCATGAGCAGAGCACAAGCTAGAAATGTGGTAGGAAATCATTTGCATATTTGAATAAAGTTAATTATTGTTTTAATAGGAAATGAATTTCCGCGCTAAATGTTTGAGGACATCAATTTGAATTTAAGTGCTTAATTACTGATGTGGCAATGAAAAAATATGAAAATAATAAACGAATTTTACAATAATTAAAAAATATAATTAACAATAAGCACATATTGTCAATTTTAAAATAATTGCATTTCTAAAATTGCTAAAATTTAGACGAAAATATTATTATGATGTGTTTGAAAACGGAATTTATTTATTTAAAAACAACTTATATGTATATAAATAATATTGTTTGCCTAGCTTTGGCCTAGTTTCTCTTAAATTTCAGGTGTTTATTAACACACCTACACATGCCACGCCCTATCATTAAATTTTATATCGAGAGTAAACATCAAAACTTAATTGTGTATCACACATTGTTAACAAACTGTGCACATCGTTCATTGGACATTGGGCGTATCATGTTTTTGCATACATTGCGATTGTTTGTCGTTTGCCCCCTTTGGCAAAGCCCCTTTCAGCCCCTCCTTCCCCCTCACTCGGGTGGACATGCAACTGTCGTCAGTTTGTAGTCCTCTGGCGTGTTCATGGATAATGGCGAACAGCCGCAAACACAAACATGAATGCAAACAAAATAAGACAAAGGCGAAAAGTACAAACAATTGCAGAGAACGCCAAAAGCGAGGTCAAAGGGGAAAAGGAAATGTGGGGAAAGGGGTGGGGAAAGAAGAAAAACTTCGTACGAGGCTGCGAATTGTGGATAAGCAAAGAGAGACGCGTTACAGGCCAATAAAAAGTGGCTGTAAAAACTGGCATTTATGGCTTCAACTACGCTAAATTTATGGCTCGTTTGTTCAAGTAATGCGCAATTAAAACTGCCAAGTGCATTAAATTAATTTAAAAAGTCATGACAATGCATATGCAAATGTATTTTATATATGTATGCTGCATAGCCAATGTCAATTCTTTGCTTCATTCCATTCCACTGTCCTTCTATCCCACTGTGCCAGTGCCAGTGTCAGAGTCAGTTGTTGCCTCGAGAGGGCAATAAAAATCCATAACTGAATAATGCACAATATAATGGCAATTATTATTGTCATTAACGATCATTGAGTAATTGTTTATATTATTTTTTTCCCTATTTTTCAAGAGTACTCGCTGACGTATACTTAATCTGCTGTGCTTAAACATAATTAATTCATAAAATCGCATATACTTAAACGAAGCAAAAACTGTAATTGACCATTAATTTTGTTTACTTTAGTAATATTTTGTTCAATTTCAAATCAAATCGAATCAAAGGCTAATCGTGCATTGTTATTGTATTCAGTTCATAAAAAACAATTATTTAATTCCATTGAAATTGTTTATATTGTTGGAAAATTGCCTCAATCGATTGCAAACTATTTGCAAATATTGTTTCATTCAATATATAAACACTTGAATTTATTAAAAACGAAAAAAAAAAAAACAAAATACTGTAAACAAATCAAAATTCAATAGAGCGTGAATTTTAAAATAAATTTTAAACTTCCGCTGTGTGTCATCAAGAACAATAACAACAACAACAGCAACAACAACAAGAGTGAAAACAATTCTTTAAGCTATAAATAACTTAGTTATGCTGCTTATAAACTATATTTTTGTTGCATCTTTATTTTTTGTTTTGAATCAGCTGTTGGCCTATGATAAAGGCCATAAACAATTGTTGATGTTCACTGAAAAGCCAATTAAAATCATGCGCTGAAATGCACGAGCACTTCAAAAAGAAGCGCATAGGGCGTAGAGCAGGGAAAGGCGCAGGCGAAGATGTGGGCGTGAACACAACACACATACAAGTATAAATAGCACAAATGTCAGAGCACATCGTCAGTCAGTCAGCCAGTCAGTCAGTCGAGCCGTCAGCTGGTCCATAAAGCACAAACACAGACACAAGCACAGACAGAGACACTGACACGGACACGGACGTTGTCGTTAATGTAGCCAGGCCAAAAAGTGTAAAAATAAAACAGAATTTGGTTCATTACTGAAATTCCACCTTGACGTTGTCGCTTGAACTCACGCCAGAGATCTATTGAAGGGTGCTACGAAGGTCTATGATGACAAACAAAGCCGAAAAACCGAAAACCGAAAAAACCAAACCGAATAGGAAAGATGCTCAAAACCAGCGAAAAAAGAAAAACATTTTGGCTTTAGTGGTTTGCGTAGACCCTGCAGCAAGAGTAATATGAGTTTAATTAAAGTATATAAAGGCAGATGAAGGAGCAACCTTGTTTCTACCTTTTACAGGGTTAAACTGCTGTCGGGTAAACTCGAGTGCGCTTCGAATTGAATGACTCTTTGAGCTGTCATTAGATATATAAGTGCGCACTTTCTCATGTTATTGTTTATTTCAAATTGCCGACATATAAACAAATTATGTTATCTGCTTACTTGATACTTGTACGCAATTAGCTTATATTGCCCATCATTCGACCTTGAATGGCATTTTCCCTGTCACACAAAGACACGTCAGCGTCATCGTTATTGTAACTGTAATGGTAATCGTAATTGTAATTGTAATTGTAATTGAGAACAAATGCGTGTCTATGGGCCCCACTGTGTCTGGCGATTTAAGTCACTTCATTTATTATTGTTTTTGTTGTTGTTGTTATTTTGACTGTAAGTCATAAACTGCGCTATATACTAAACATAACAATCGATATTCTGTTACACTATTTACACTCACATACTACGACTCGTATTTTGTAGCATTTTCCATTTCCCTTCTGCATTTCCAATGAAGAATAACCATTTGATTTGCCGACTATGGAAAATGTTGTAGAAAATTTATCAAACATTGTATGGCATTTCTACGAAACGTGAATGCTTTCTTTCGGGCCATGGCCAATGCACATTTATTACAATTTGCCTTTTTGCAAAATACAAAATATATTTCCAACGAAACTTTTTGCTTTCCGCTTTTCACACGTAGCCCAATAAATCGGGCGAATAATATGCAATAACTGTGAATACTATATGGTAAAATGGCGCATGTTTCAGTTTGATTGATTAGTAAAAGGTTGACTGGGAATACCCATTCATACAAAGTGAAGCAGGTATAATAGCTGACTTTATCTATCTATAACTTAAAGGGTTTCTATTAGTTTTTCATTTGTCATTTTTATTGCAGTTTCTGTGTACAAAAATAATTTGTGATTGCGCTCTTTCAGGTAGCAGTTGTCCTACACCCACTAAATCCCAATTCACTCACTTGCGTTAATTTGAAGGCACTTCAAAAATATAAAATAATAAAGGGGAAAACAAGAAAATGGAAAGCAAAGAAAACCAAGCCCATTTGCCAATGCTGTGACTGTTTAAGTTGAGGAGGTAAAAATGGGTGGAGGTAGAACGTTAAGGGATTTAAATGCTCGCGTATTTATGTTGTCAGTGGACTTGTCAAATACACGAGCAGCAGTTGGTAATGAACAAATGTGAAATGAGAAAAAAAAAACAAACTAAATTTTCTGTTTGGCAATTGGCCCAGAAAACAGATAACAAACGCAGCGACTGGAAACGACACAAATTGAGAAATTGAGAGACGAACAAACTGAGAAACAACAATACAAAAAAAAAAAGAGTGAATAAATATGTTTATTTATACATTGTTTTAGTGACAATTAGCCGTGTCGTGTACAGTTAAAATTAACATGCATAAAACTCAACAAATTAGTTTATTTAAAATAAGTTGATCAATCAAATCAATTGATTTTTAAGCACTGCCGGTAAAAAATTTAATTTAGCAAATGGCCCAAATCTAGCCAAATCAATTAAAAGCTATTTTAATAGAAACCAAAGTGTTAAATCAACAAAAAAATAAAATAGGCGAAAATGACTAAAACAAAAGGAAATAAAGGAAAAATGAGCATTTGACTGTTTGAACGGGGGTCAGAAGGGACATTGTTGTTGCCTGTTTTGGGCTTGTTGCCAAAAATAGACACAGATATTACATTTTTGCAAAGCCGTAGCCATAGCAGAAGCCGCAAACGTAGGCAGGAAATGAGAATTCAATACAGTGAAAATCATTGAATTGTATCAAGTTTTTGTTGTTGTCATTGGACAAAATGAATAGATGGATAACAAAAGGAAACGCTAGATAGGAAGCCACAAAACAAACTGACCACACAATGATAATAATCATAATAAAAATAATAATGACAACAATGGGATGAAGCAGCCTTTGCAATAAACGAAATTAAAAAAATATATATAATACCTACTATATACAATAAAATATACTTTCTATATGAACTGTTTTGGCTTGTGACGGTTACTTAATTAATCCAACTCAGAAAGCCAATCAACGCTGGTCGTAACAATGAATGATAGTGCCACAACACGTTGCATGCCACGCGCTACAGAGCGACCTTCATTTCAAGCGTCCACTGTTAATTTGAAGTTATGTGCGTTCTCTGATGTAACCAGAAACTCAGCTGAATCTGTTACACGGCTGTCTCATGGCTCTTTGCCTAGTAGCAATATTTCCATGCGCCACCAAAGGGCATAGGTGAGGCTAAACGACACCTCGTCAGATGAGAGGGGCTAGAGCGGAGGGAAGAGAGAGCTTTGTACCTGTTCTGGACCAAGGACACCAAGAGCGAATACCGCTCACATTGCGGTTAAATCACTGTGTGTGTAGCCTGTAGCTGAAGGAGCACCTCAGGTGGTTGGAAGGTGGAAAGAAGTAGAATGCTTTCATTATGGTCTTAGTCCTTGTTGGCGTTACTTCAGGGATGCTAGCAAGGTCCTGCGTAAGCAATTCGTATTTTATATGTATATATTGAGATGTAAATTATACAAAGAAATACATAGACAATGCTAAGCTTCCTTGAACTCCTGCTATGCCAAAATACACTACAAACAATAAGCATCAACACTAAACTCCTATACCAAAAATTTATGCAAAATTAAAAACCAGAAAATAAAATGTTAAATATCAATATTAAAAATTCACAATTTTCCAAACTTTGACTGATCATAACTCAGCCAAATGAAGCGATATCTTAAAAAGTCATACCTTTTTATACTCTGGACAACTAGCAGAATTAATCGCAATCAAAATCTAAAATTCTCAAAATCGAACCCATTTTGTCAAATTTGGATGAAAGAGAAATGTGGTCGACAGCTCAATATTTAAAATTCACAATTTTCCAAATTTTGACTGATCATAACTCAGCCAAATGAAGCGATATCTTAAAAAGTCATACCTTTTTATACTCTGGACAACTAGCAGAATTAATCGCAATCAAAATCTAAAATTCTCAAAATCGAACCCATTTTGTCAAATTTGGATGAAAGAGAAATGTGGTCGACAGCTCAATATTTAAAATTCACAATTTTCCCAACTTTGACTGATCATAACTCAGCCAAATGAAGCGATATCTTCAAAAGTCATACCTTTTTATACTCGGGACAACTAGCAGAATTAATTGCAATCAAAATCTAAAATTCTCAAAATCGAACCCATTTTGTCAAATTTGGATGAAAGAGAAATGTGGTCGACAGCTCAATACTTAAAATTCACAATTTTCCAAACTTTGACTGATCATAACTCAGCCAAATGAAGCGGTATCTTAAAAAGTCATACCTTTTTATACTATGGACAACGTGCAGAATTAATCGCATTCAAAATCTAAAATCCTGAAAATCGAACCCATTTTGTCAAATTTGGATGAAAGAGATATGTGGTCGACGGCTCAATATTAAAAATTCACAATTTTCCCAACTTTGACTGATCATAACTCAGCCAAATGAAGCGATATCTTAAAAAGTCATACCTTTTTATACTCTGGACAACTAGCAGAATTAATCGCAATCAAAATCTAAAATTCTCAAAATCGAACCCATTTTGTCAAATTTGGATGAAAGAGATATGTGGTCGACGGCTCAATATTAAAAATTCACAATTTTCCCAACTTTGACTGATCATAACTCAGCCAAATGAAGCGATATCTTAAAAAGTCATACCTTTTTATACTCTGGACAACTAGCAGAATTAAACGCAATCAAAATCTAAAATTCTCAAAATCGAACCCATTTTGTCAAATTTGGATGAAAAAGAAATGTGGTCGACAGCTCAATACTTAAAATTCACAATTTTCCCAACTTTGACTGATCATAACTCAGCCAAATGAAGCGATATCTTAAAAAGTCATACCTTTTTATACTCTGGACAACTAGCAGAATTAATCGCAATCAAAATCTAAAATTCTCAAAATCGAACCCATTTTGTCTAATTTGGATGAAAGAGATATGTGGTCAACAGCTCAATATTAAAAATTCACAATTTTCCAAACTTTGACTGATCATAACTCAGCCAAATGAAGCGATATCTTAACAAGTCATACCTTTTTATACTCTGGACAACTAGCAGAATTAAACGCAATCAAAATCTAAAATTCTCAAAATCGAACCCATTTTGTCAAATTTGGATGAAAGAGAAATGTGGTCGACAGCTCAATATTTAAAATTCACAATTTTCCCAACTTTGACTGATCATAACTCAGCCAAATGAAGCGATATCTTCAAAAGTCATACCTTTTTATACTCTGGACAACTAGCAGAATTAAACGCAATCAAAATCTAAAATTCTCAAAATCGAACCCATTTTGTCAAATTTGGATGAAAAAGAAATGTGGTCGACAGCTCAATACTTAAAATTCACAATTTTCCCAACTTTGACTGATCATAACTCAGCTAAATGAAGCGATATCTTAAAAAGTCATACCTTTTTATACTCTGGACAACTAGCAGAATTAATCGCAATCAAAATCTAAAATTCTCAAAATCGAACCCATTTTGTCTAATTTGGATGAAAGAGATATGTGGTCGACAGCTCAATATTAAAAATTCACAATTTTCCAAACTTTGACTGATCATAACTCAGCCAAATGAAGCGATATCTTAACAAGTCATACCTTTTTATACTCTGGACAACTAGCAGAATTAATCGCAATCAAAATCTAAAATTCTCAAAATCGAACCCATTTTGTCAAATTTGGATGAAAGAGAAATGTGGTCGACAGCTCAATATTTAAAATTCACAATTTTCCAAACTTTGACTGATCATAACTCAGCCAAATGAAGCGATATCTTCAAAAGTCATACCTTTTTATACTCTGGACAACTAGCAGAATTAATCGCAATCAAAATCTAAAATTCTCAAAATCGAACCCATTTTGTCAAATTTGGATGAAAGAGAAATGTGGTCGACAGCTCAATATTTAAAATTCACAAATTTCCAAACTTTGACTGATCATAACTCAGCCAAATGAAGCGATATCTTCAAAAGTCATACCTTTTTATACTCGGGACAACTAGCAGAATTAATCGCAATCAAAATCTAAAATTCTCAAAATCGAACCCATTTTGTCAAATTTGGATGAAAGAGATATGTGGTCGACAGCTCAATATTTAAAATTCACAATTTTCCCAACTTTGACTGATCATAACTCAGCCAAATGAAGCGATATCTTCAAAAGTCATACCTTTTTATACTCTGGACAACTAGCAGAATTAATCGCAATCAAAATCTAAAATTCTCAAAATCGAACCCATTTTGTCAAATTTGGATGAAAGAGATATGTGGTCGACGGCTCAATATTAAAAATTCACAGTTTTCCAAACTTTGACTGATCATAACTCAGCCAAATGAAGCGATATCTTAAAAAGTCATACATTTTTATACTCTGGACAACTAGCAGAATTAAACGCAATCAAAATCTAAAATTCTCAAAATCGAACCCATTTTGTCAAATTTGGATGAAAAAGAAATGTGGTCGACAGCTCAATACTTAAAATTCACAACTTTCCCAACTTTGACTGATCATAACTCAGCCAAATGAAGCGATATCTTCAAAAGTCATACCTTTTTATACTCGGGACAACTAGCAGAATTAATCGCAATCAAAATCTAAAATTCTCAAAATCGAACCCATTTTGTCAAATTTGGATGAAAGAGATATGTGGTCGACAGCTCAATATTTAAAATTCACAATTTTCCCAACTTTGACTGATCATAACTCAGCCAAATGAAGCGATATCTTCAAAAGTCATACCTTTTTATACTCTGGACAACTAGCAGAATTAATCGCAATCAAAATCTAAAATTCTCAAAATCGAACCTATTTTGTCAAATTTGGATGAAAGAGATATGTGGTCGACAGCTCAATATTTAAAATTCACAATTTTCCCAACTTTGACTGATCACAACTCAGCCAAATGAAGCGATATCTTAAAAAGTTATACCTTTTTATACTCTGGACAACTAGCAGAATTAATCGCAATCAAAATCTAAAATTCTCAAAATCGAACCCATTTTGTTAAATTTGGATGACAGAGATATGTGGTCGACAGCTCAATATTAAAAATTCATAATTTTCCCAACTTTGACTGATCATAACTCAGCCAGATGAAGAGATATCTTAAAAAGTCATACCTTTTTATACTCTGGACAACGTGCAGAATTAATCGCATTCAAAATCTAAAATCCTGAAAATCGAACCCATTTTGTCAAATTTGGATGAAAGAGATATCTGGTCGACAGCTCAATATTAAAAATTCACAATTTTCCAAACTTTGACTGATCATAACTCAGCCAAATGAAGCGATATCTTAAAAAGTCATACCTTTTTATACTCTGGACAACTAGCAGAATTAACCGCAATCAAAATCTAAAATTCTCAAAATCGAACCCATTTTGTCAAATTTGGATGAAAGAGATATGTGGTCGACGGCTCAATATTAAAAATTCACAGTTTTCCAAACTTTGACTGATCATAACTCAGCCAAATGAAGCGATATCTTAAAAAGTCATACCTTTTTATACTCTGGACAACTAGCAGAATTAATCGCAATCAAAATCTAAAATTCTCAAAATCGAACCCATTTTGTCAAATTTGGATGAAAAAGAAATGTGGTCGACAGCTCAATACTTAAAATTCACAATTTTCCCAACTTTGACTGATCATAACTCAGCCAAATGAAGCGATATCTTAAAAAGTCATACCTTTTTATACTCTGGACAACTAGCAGAATTAATCGCAATCAAAATCTAAAATTCTCAAAATCGAACCCATTTTGTCAAATTTGGATGAAAGAGAAATGTGGTCGACAGCTCAATATTTAAAATTCACAATTTTCCCAACTTTGACTGATCATAACTCAGCCAAATGAAGCGATATCTTCAAAAGTCATACCTTTTTATACTCGGGACAACTAGCAGAATTAATCGCAATCAAAATCTAAAATTCTCAAAATCGAACCCATTTTGTCAAATTTGGATGAAAGAGATATGTGGTCGACAGCTCAATATTTAAAATTCACAATTTTCCCAACTTTGACTGATCATAACTCAGCCAAATGAAGCGATATCTTCAAAAGTCATACCTTTTTATACTCTGGACAACTAGCAGAATTAATCGCAATCAAAATCTAAAATTCTCAAAATCGAACCTATTTTGTCAAATTTGGATGAAAGAGATATGTGGTCGACAGCTCAATATTTAAAATTCACAATTTTCCCAACTTTGACTGATCACAACTCAGCCAAATGAAGCGATATCTTAAAAAGTCATACCTTTTTATACTCTGGACAACTAGCAGAATTAATCGCAATCAAAATCTAAAATTCTCAAAATCGAACCCATTTTGTTAAATTTGGATGACAGAGATATGTGGTCGACAGCTCAATATTAAAAATTCATAATTTTCCCAACTTTGACTGATCATAACTCAGCCAGATGAAGAGATATCTTAAAAAGTCATACCTTTTTATACTCTGGACAACGTGCAGAATTAATCGCATTCAAAATCTAAAATCCTGAAAATCGAACCCATTTTGTCAAATTTGGATGAAAGAGATATCTGGTCGACAGCTCAATATTAAAAATTCACAATTTTCCAAACTTTGACTGATCATAACTCAGCCAAATGAAGCGATATCTTAAAAAGTCATACCTTTTTATACTCTGGACAACTAGCAGAATTAAACGCAATCAAAATCTAAAATTCTCAAAATCGAACCCATTTTGTCAAATTTGGATGAAAAAGAAATGTGGTCGACAGCTCAATACTTAAAATTCACAATTTTCCCAACTTTGACTGATCATAACTCAGCCAAATGAAGCGATATCTTAAAAAGTCATACCTTTTTATACTCTGGACAACTAGCAGAATTAATCGCAATCAAAATCTAAAATTCTCAAAATCGAACCCATTTTGTCTAATTTGGATGAAAGAGATATGTGGTCGACAGCTCAATATTAAAAATTCACAATTTTCCAAACTTTGACTGATCATAACTCAGCCAAATGAAGCGATATCTTAACAAGTCATACCTTTTTATACTCTGGACAACTAGCAGAATTAATCGCAATCAAAATCTAAAATTCTCAAAATCGAACCCATTTTGTCAAATTTGGATGAAAAAGAAATGTGGTCGACAGCTCAATATTTAAAATTCACAATTTTCCCAACTTGGACTGATCATAACTCAGCCAAATGAAGCGATATCTTCAAAAGTCATACCTTTTTATACTCTGGACAACTAGCAGAATTAAACGCAATCAAAATCTAAAATTCTCAAAATCGAACCCATTTTGTCAAATTTGGATGAAAAAGAAATGTGGTCGACAGCTCAATACTTAAAATTCACAATTTTCCCAACTTTGACTAATCATAACTCAGCCAAATGAAGCGATATCTTAAAAAGTCATACCTTTTTATACTCTGGACAACTAGCAGAATTAATCGCAATCAAAATCTAAAATTCTCAAAATCGAACCCATTTTGTCTAATTTGGATGAAAGAGATATGTGGTCGACAGCTCAATATTAAAAATTCACAATTTTCCAAACTTTGACTGATCATAACTCAGCCAAATGAAGCGATATCTTAACAAGTCATACCTTTTTATACTCTGGACAACTAGCAGAATTAATCGCAATCAAAATCTAAAATTCTCAAAATCGAACCCATTTTGTCAAATTTGGATGAAAGAGAAATGTGGTCGACAGCTCAATATTTAAAATTCACAATTTTCCAAACTTTGACTGATCATAACTCAGCCAAATGAAGCGATATCTTCAAAAGTCATACCTTTTTATACTCTGGACAACTAGCAGAATTAATCGCAATCAAAATCTAAAATTCTCAAAATCGAACCCATTTTGTCAAATTTGGATGAAAGAGAAATGTGGTCGACAGCTCAATATTTAAAATTCACAATTTTCCAAACTTTGACTGATCATAACTCAGCCAAATGAAGCGATATCTTCAAAAGTCATACCTTTGTATACTCGGGACAACTAGCAGAATTAATCGCAATCAAAATCTAAAATTCTCAAAATCGAACCCATTTTGTCAAATTTGGATGAAAGAGATATGTGGTCGACAGCTCAATATTTAAAATTCACAATTTTCCCAACTTTGACTGATCATAACTCAGCCAAATGAAGCGATATCTTAAAAAGTCATACCTTTTTATACTCTGGACAACTAGCAGAATTAATCGCAATCAAAATCTAAAATTCTCAAAATCGAACCCATTTTGTCAAATTTGGATGAAAGAGAAATGTGGTCGACAGCTCAATATTTAAAATTCACAATTTTCCCAACTTTGACTGATCATAACTCAGCCAAATGAAGCGATATCTTCAAAAGTCATACCTTTTTATACTCTGGACAACTAGCAGAATTAATCGCAATCAAAATCTAAAATTCTCAAAATCGAACCCATTTTGTCAAATTTGGATGAAAGAGAAATGTGGTCGACAGCTCAATATTTAAAATTCACAATTTTCCAAACTTTGACTGATCATAACTCAGCCAAATGAAGCGATATCTTCAAAAGTCATACCTTTGTATACTCGGGACAACTAGCAGAATTAATCGCAATCAAAATCTAAAATTCTCAAAATCGAACCTATTTTGTCAAATTTGGATGAAAGAGATATGTGGTCGACAGCTCAATATTTAAAATTCACAATTTTCCCAACTTTGACTGATCACAACTCAGCCAAATGAAGCGATATCTTAAAAAGTCATACCTTTTTATACTCTGGACAACTAGCAGAATTAATCGCAATCAAAATCTAAAATTCTCAAAATCGAACCCATTTTGTTAAATTTGGATGAAAGAGAAATGTGGTCGACAGCTCAATATTAAAAATTCACAATTTTCCCAACTTTGACTGATCATAACTCAGCCAAATGAAGCGATATCTTCAAAAGTCATACCTTTTTATACTCTGGACAACTAGCAGAATTAATCGCAATCAAAATCTAAAATTCTCAAAATCGAACCCATTTTGTTAAATTTGGATGACAGAGATATGTGGTCGACAGCTCAATATTAAAAATTCACAATTTTCCCAACTTTGACTGATCATAACTCAGCCAAATGAAGCGATATCTTCAAAAGTCATACCTTTTTATACTCTGGACAACTAGCAGAATTAATCGCAATCAAAATCTAAAATTCTCAAAATCGAACCTATTTTGTCAAATTTGGATGAAAGAGATATGTGGTCGACAGCTCAATATTTAAAATTCACAATTTTCCCAACTTTGACTGATCACAACTCAGCCAAATGAAGCGATATCTTAAAAAGTCATACCTTTTTATACTCTGGACAACTAGCAGAATTAATCGCAATCAAAATCTAAAATTCTCAAAATCGAACCCATTTTGTTAAATTTGGATGACAGAGATATGTGGTCGACAGCTCAATATTAAAAATTCATAATTTTCCCAACTTTGACTGATCATAACTCAGCCAGATGAAGAGATATCTTAAAAAGTCATACCTTTTTATACTCTGGACAACGTGCAGAATTAATCGCATTCAAAATCTAAAATCCTGAAAATCGAACCCATTTTGTCAAATTTGGATGAAAGAGATATCTGGTCGACAGCTCAATATTAAAAATTCACAATTTTCCAAACTTTGACTGATCATAACTCAGCCAAATGAAGCGATATCTTAAAAAGTCATACCTTTTTATACTCTGGACAACGTGCAGAATTAATTGCAATCAAAATCTAAAATTCTCAAAATCGAACCCATTTTGTCAAATTTGGATAAAAGAGATATGTGGTCGACAGCTCAATAGTTAAAATTCACAATTTTCCAAACTTTGACTGATCATAACTCAGCCAAATGAAGCGATATCTTCAAAAGTCATACCTTTTTATACTCGGGACAACTAGCAGAATTAATCGCAATCAAAATCTAAAATTCTCAAAATCGAACCCATTTTGTCAAATTTGGATTAAAAGAGATATGTGGTCGACAGCTCAATATTTAAAATTCACAATTTTCCCAACTTTGACTGATTATAACTCAGCCAAATGAAGCGATATCTTCAAAAGTCATACCTTTTTATACTCTGGACAACTAGCAGAATTAATCGCAATCAAAATCTAAAATTCTCAAAATCGAACCTATTTTGTCAAATTTGGATGAAAGAGATATGTGGTCGACAGCTCAATATTTAAAATTCACAATTTTCCCAACTTTGACTGATCACAACTCAGCCAAATGAAGCGATATCTTAAAAAGTCATACCTTT
This sequence comes from Drosophila cardini, assembly GCA_018903735.1. Taxonomy (NCBI): domain Eukaryota; kingdom Metazoa; phylum Arthropoda; class Insecta; order Diptera; family Drosophilidae; genus Drosophila; species Drosophila cardini. The sequence goes on along the minus strand of JAEIGM010000007.1, from coordinate 5,424,230 downwards.
TTATACTCTGGACAACTAGCAGAATTAATCGCATTCAAAATCTAAAATCCTGAAAATCGAACCCATTTTGTCAAATTTGGATGAAAGAGATATGTGGTCGACAGCTCAATATTAAAAATTCACAATTTTCCAAACTTTGACTGATCATAACTCAGCCAAATGAAGCGATATCTTCAAAAGTCATACCTTTTTATACTCGGGACAACTAGCAGAATTAATCGCAATCAAAATCTAAAATTCTCAAAATCGAACCCATTTTGTCAAATTTGGATGAAAGAGAAATGTGGTCGACAGCTCAATATTTAAAATTCACAATTTTCCCAACTTTGACTGATCACAACTCAGCCAAATGAAGCGATATCTTAAAAAGTCATACCTTTTTATACTCTGGACAACTAGCAGAATTAATCGCAATCAAAATCTAAAATTCTCAAAATCGAACCCATTTTGTCAAATTTGGATGAAAGAGATATGTGGTCGACAGCTCAATATTTAAAATTCACAATTTTCCCAACTTTGACTGATCACAACTCAGCCAAATGAAGCGATATCTTAAAAAGTCATACCTTTTTATACTCTGGACAACTAGCAGAATTAATCGCAATCAAAATCTAAAATTCTCAAAATCGAACCCATTTTGTCAAATTTGGATGAAAGAGATATGTGGTCGACAGCTCAATATTTAAAATTCACAATTTTCCAAACTTTGACTGATCATAACTCAGCCAAATGAAGCGATATCTTAAAAAGTCATACCTTTTTATACTCTGGACAACGTGCAGAATTAATTGCAATCAAAATCTAAAATTCTCAAAATCGAACCCATTTTGTCAAATTTGGATAAAAGAGATATGTGGTCGACAGCTCAATAGTTAAAATTCACAATTTTCCCAACTTTGACTGATCATAACTCAGCCAAATGAAGCGATATCTTAAAAAGTCATACCTTTTTATACTCGGGACAACTAGTAGAATTAATCGCAATCAAAATCTAAAATTCTCAAAATCGAACCCATTTTGTCAAATTTGGATGAAAGAGATATGTGGTCGACAGCTCAATATTTAAAATTCACAATTTTCCAAACTTTGACTGATCATAACTCAGCCAAATGAAGCGATATCTTAAAAAGTCATACCTTTTTATACTCTGGACAACGTGCAGAATTAATTGCAATCAAAATCTAAAATTCTCAAAATCGAACCCATTTTGTCAAATTTGGATAAAAGAGATATGTGGTCGACAGCTCAATAGTTAAAATTCACAATTTTCCCAACTTTGACTGATCATAACTCAGCCAAATGAAGCGATATCTTAAAAAGTCATACCTTTTTATACTCGGGACAACTAGTAGAATTAATCGCAATCAAAATCTAAAATTCTCAAAATCGAACCCATTTTGTCTAATTTGGATGAAAGAGATATGTGGTCGACGGCTCAATATTAAAAATTCACAATTTTCCAAACTTTGACTGATCATAACTCAGCCAAATGAAGCGATATCTTAAAAAGTCATACCTTTTTATACTCGGGACAACTAGTAGAATTAATCGCAATCAAAATCTAAAATTCTCAAAATCGAACCCATTTTGCCAAATTTTATGATGAGACTTGACCTTTGAAATTTTTGTCAAAAATTTACAAAATTACGCTACTCAATATTTCTATGCCAATCGATAGTGCTGCTCCTCCCGAGCTCAGGAAGGTATAACAATCGAATATTGGATGCCTTGTTTTAAAAACAATGCAGAAATTTTTCTGGAATAACAAAAATGTTGTGTCAAAGATTTTGTTTTTTAGTTTGCATGTGTTTTGAACAGTGTAGGGCAATTTGCTGAGATTCGGGGGCAGTCAGACAGCAGCACAGCAGCAGCAGCAACGTTTTGCAGTTATGAGCCAATGCTCGAATGCAGCACCTTCAACTGTCGAAATAGCCACATCAACGACACCACAATACGAACTTGAGTGCACGCGTACCCGCCTTCATGCCATAAGACGTAGAAATTGCCAACCGCCTTACAACACAACAATAACAACAACAGCAAGAACGACTACAACAATAATATAGGCAAGAGCGCGGTGTATCCTGTTTCCAATTTTCATTCAGTATCCGAACAAAAAAATAGAAAAACTTCCCATGCGCATGAGGCGGCTTCGTTTTGGGTGCTGAGATCCAAAGTAGGTCGACCGTTTCATCGTACAACTTCTAACAACCTCATTACGAGGTGTACAAGCAAACTGATGACGTCATTGGTTGAGCTCTGCGCTTTGGCTGCTCATTCGCTTCGCATAAAGCTGCGCACGGCATGCCTCCCACTGCAAGAAACCAAAACACTCCAAGTGGGAAGAGTTCAATGTTAGCGCTACTTCCCGGCGATTTATGGGGCATAGAGGGGAGAATATTTTAGCCCAAAGAAAATGAAAAACTATTTCAAATAAACTAAATAAATTTGTTTAAATTTAATTAATGTTTATGACTGAAAGCGGATCGACAAAAGAAGTTAAAAGGACAACACAAATGTTAGACAAAAAGGTGTTTATCAAAATGCCAACTGGAAGGACTTGCGCAAAGAGTGAAACGAAGAGAGAGAGCGAAGTGCTATGAGAAAGAGTGGACGTCTAAGACCGAGAGAGGCAGAGAGAGTAAGAGATAACGTCGGCATCGGCGTCGTTTTCAGTGTCAATGTGTTGACTGGAATGAAACTCAACCAAATTGGAGTAAAACAACAAAAAGCAAACGCAAAATTGCAGTAAACAGTGGGAAAAGCGAGTAGCCAGGACAACAACGTGCTACAGTTTTTATAGGGTAGAGTAATCCAAGGGGATGTAAAGAGTATAAAGGGGAACATGCGTACCGCTATACGAATTATTATTATTATTACATATTTTCTTTCATTGCTTTCCATTTTCTGTGTTTGTTTCCTGCGTGTGCCACTCGCCATTGTTGTTGTTTTCTATTGTTACTATTGTTGTCGCTATAGTTGTTGTTGTTGTTGTTGTACTTTTTTGTGTTGTTTTGTTTGTGGTGCCCCTTTTGCTGTGCGTTTGGTTGTTGTATACATATATTTATTTTACGATTGCTGCTCAAACCAGCGCAGAACTCAAACGTATCCTGTTTCAAAATCTCGTCCTTTCGAGCCAGTGCGTGTGTTTGTATATTGGTGTGCGACACAAAACAAAATCTGCACTAATCGCATTTGAATTTTTCACAATTTTTATGCTGTGAAATGAATTTCATTTTGCGAATAAAGCAAGTGGAAAATCTCACCAGAATTTCACGTTATTTTGAAGGCTACTTAACAGAGTGTTTTGGCTGTTTGTCTCAGGTATACTGCATTATATTTATGTAAATCTGAGTGCTTTTCTTATTTGCATGCAAATCAGCAGACAGTTTCAAATATACGGTCATATTAAGTATACGCACAAGAAAAATTTGCACTATTTGTGAGTAAAATTTCGATTTAATTTTTAATTACAAAGAGATTTGCAAATATTTGCTAGAAATCTGCAAATGCAAATTAGTTTGACAGATTCAATATTTGAAATTGTATTTCAAAGTGAAATGTTTTAAAATTCACTTATCATAATCTGTTCGCTTAGAGATGGAGGATAACAAGAAACTGCAAGCGTTTTTTTGGCTCGGTGTTTTACCCTCGATAAAATAAACACATTTGTAAGCTCATTTGTTTTGCATTTGACGAAGGATTTGCACTGACATCCAGGATACACCCGGCAATTTCTCGTCCTTCTTCTTTACACTCTGTTCCGACGGTCTTCGGTTGCCTTTTACGGCAGTTAGTCAACCGTTTTTGGGATCTTGTCCCTCATTATTATTGTTATGAATTTCAATTTGTTGTCTCAAGGCCGTTGCAGGAAATTAAAGTCGCCCCTCAAAATTGTGCGCAACACTTTTTGCACCACTTGCTCACGTTTCCCACACACACCCCATGTGTGTGTGTGTGTGTGAATTTTGGGTAGCTTGTTGTACACTGCGTATACGTGATATGTGTTTTAAACAAAATAAGGGATTTTAGTTTGATTTGGTTTTCAATTTCCTGTTGCTTTGTGCCACACAATGAGCTCCATGGAAATTCATTAATTCTAAACTAAGCTTTTAAGCCTACGGCTTTTTCTTTATGATTATCTCTTAAGAAACTGAGCAAAATATTTTATATATTTCGCTATGCTTTAAAGCAACGGCAAGTAGATTTAAACTTTTAATTTTCTATTCTTTTCTTTCTCTCTGTTTTTAATGCTTTAAGGCATTCTATGCCGCGTCCTTCGTTCGCTTTCCAGATCAACGCGTTTGCCATACTTTTCTTTTGTACTTTTCCCCACACACGGTGCGGCGCCAAGCGAAAACTCACAGACAAAGTTGTAGTCAGCAGATTCAGCAGATTGGAGACAACACACATACGCACTGTAGAACCGCTCACCCATAACCAAATCACAGTCAGAAGCCAAGACTCAGCCACAAACTCTGTCTCAGTCAGAAGTAGGCAATTTATGCAATTGTTTTAAGTTGTTGGCCAATTGCCAAGTGGCCTAAGAACTGATCCATATATAAATGTATATAAGTATATACTTATATGTGGTTTAATTTAGTAGCAAAGTTAAATGTGCAAATTGCAAATAAACAAACAGAGAAACAGAGAGAGATGAGGAGAATTTTCCCTGAGCTGAGCACACCATTTTTACAATGACGTCACAGTAAAAAGATCACAACAAAGACGTCTTCGTTTGTTCGGTATAAACTGGTACAGATTGTTTGTATCTCTGTTGGGTAAACAAATTGGCTGCGTGCGCTCATCGATTTTTATGAGTTCAAAGATTTACTTCGCATGCCGCATTCCTGCACATCGACAACAGCAAAAGCAACAGCAACAACAACAACAACAACAAATAGAAAAATTCGACATGCTGAAATTTTGCAAAACGCATTCGTATGCCAGAAATCGGGAAAAATTAATGGCGTAATTTGTTGGTGCCACAGTGGAAACAAAAAAAATACAAATGCATAGCGGAACAAGTGAAAAATTATAAAATGAAACAACTGGGAATGCTATAGAAAAATCTGATGTATTATCCTGCCTACAAAAGCTGTCAAAGGCCAAGAGGAAATTTCACAATTTTGACAGAATTCTGCTGAAACTTTTAACAAATTTCCACTTTTCTGTACAATTTTCTTTAAACTTTTAGTTATTTCTAAGATTTTTTACTTAAACTAAATCTTTTTTATCTGTGAACACCCATTCAACAACTGTTTACAGGGCATTTGATTTATTTTTTATGAAAAAGATCAATAGAAAGAGCTCTAAAAGTGGATGCTGTTTTCAAATACTTTCGAAATGCCAATTAATTCGCAATTAAAATGAAACTTTTGACATCGTTTCAATTTTGGTATTAATAAATGATCAATTTGTGATTATATTCTTTTGAGACACGTGGCAACAAAATTGTACAAATAGTTAAAGTAACTTAGTACGATTTTCCCTGTAGTTTAATTGTGAACTGGCACGCGATTAATCTCAACCAAGTTATGTGGATTTAACTTACTGAAGCGTATTTTTAGATGCCAATTAATCTAAACGAGTTTAATGGCGTCTAGGCCAAAATACTCATTCATACAGCCAGCGGGGTGTATGGAATTTTAAGTGATTTGCAGCCACAGTGGCCGCACATTATTTATTTATACTTAAAAAAAAAAAGAATTCATAGAAAGAAGAGAAGATTGAGCTCATCTGAGATATAACAAAATTAAATTGATTTAACATTAATAGATGCGTTTGGACTATAAATAAATGCATAAGCTACACGGCCAGCAGTGAACTTATACAGGGGAGGGAAGGGGAGGGGTGAAGGCTTAGGGCTGTCCGCCAAGGCAAAGAGCCATTTATCATTATCAAACGTTGGCAGCTGAAACATTTCATATGACATCAAATGTTTCAGGTGTTTCACACGAGACAAAAACAGAATGAGGAAAGTTAGACAGCAGAGTAGGGAAAGAGAGAGAGGTAGAGAGTGGGTAAAAGCGGGACAGATCGATGGCAGGCCATTTGATTAATGTACTTACTGCGCATTTAGAAGTAATAGTGGATAAATAAATAAAACAAAAGCAAATAAAGCGAGAAAACAAAGAAAGCAATTTGAGTGCATTATAAATATTGTATACAAGAACTCGATGTATCTCTCTACTTTTTTTTTGTCTCTGTACAGTTTGGGTTGGGGGCTGAGAGTGTGTGCGTGTCTACACCTTATTAGGCGATACACGCACAGCAAACAGGTTGGCACCAGACAGTATACAGAAAACAGTTAGATAGACAGACAAGAAGAAGAAGAAGAAGACAAGTAATTGAGCCTAGAAAACGAGAGCAATGGCCATAATCGAAAATCAATAATCCATATATGAATTATGGCTAAGAGTTAGCGTTGAATGACCGTTGCGATGGCTAACAAAACTGGCCAACTGGACATGGTTTTCCCAATGAATATTTTATGTGCAGTTGTCAGGACAACAAAAATGTCGCCACAAAATTTACGTTGCATACGCCCAGGCGCAATTTTACTTAATCGCAACAGAAAACGAATGGGAAAAAAATAACACAGGGAATTCATACTCAGTCATTCCCAACAGCATTCAAAAGCAACAAGCAACATGCCACAAAAACTGAACACAATGCCACAAAAAGGTTAATGACACGCCTTTCAGTCTCTAATTCTGATTCCAACACTCTGACAAGGGTCTGTGTTCATCATAATGAATGTAATCAATTTGTGTTTGTCGCTTCAACAAACAAACTTTTGAACAAAAATCTGTTTTGTCATTTGATTATCCTGGCAAATTTCTGAATATTTAATTAATTATTCAACCATTTCACTTTTTGTTTAAAGTTCATGTACTTGGGAGTAAAATTGCGTGGGTCTGCGTACTTAAATGAACTTTTAATTAAATTGGAAAATTACTTTTATATATAGTTTGACTATTTTCATTAGTTTAAGTATAACTAAATTAAATTTCCGATGGTAATGCATATTTATTGATGCTTTTTTGTTTACTTTTCTGTACTTTATTTGGTATCGTAAACTTTAAGTGAATATTTCAATTTGTTTTTCTTTGTTTAAGTAGTTTTCTTTATTGACTAAGAATCAATCAGTTTAAAAAAAAACTTTATTGGCAATTAAAATTGTTTTTTATGGCTGCTACACAGATTTCCATTTGTTTTTACTACATTAACCCCTTAAATTCTCTATGGAAAATAGATTTTCTTTAATATTATTAAAATGGCTATAAATCATTTGGCAACTTGATTAAGAACTTTGCTCAAGTTTCTTATTTAATTAGATTAAAAACGCTTGACATTTGCTTTTTGCTATTGATTTTGTGAAAGGCTGTGGCGACTGTTGCTCGTAGTCGAAGAGATGACGCCATGTGGCATGTGGCATTTGAAACGGGAACGGGACTCATAAAACCGCAAAAACCGCTGAGTAACTCAATAAAAGGCTAAAACACGCAGTGGGGCCTTGCAAAATATGCTACAGTTGCTGAGTGCAACAATTGTGGCGCGCATAAAAGAGAGAGAATACCAGAGAGGGAAGAAAGAAAGAGAAGAAATGAAGGAAGCATGGCTGAAAGCGCACATTTAGCAGACACTATGAATGCGCCCACATACACACGCACGCACACTCTTACTTACAGTCATAATACACCTACCCCCGCCCATTACCAGTCAAGGCCAAGTTGGGTAAACTTGGTCAAGATGCTTGCATGCCAATGGCCAATAAGTTGAGCTCTCACGCAAAAAACCAAAACAAAAGGCGAATAAAAATTAAAGTAACTAGCGTTTTTTTTTGTTGGTTCTTTCTTTTCGAAAATGGAAAGTGTGCAAAGTGTTTCACTTAGTCGCTGTGTGTGTGTGAGTGTGTGTGAGACTTTCTAAATTTGTTCGAAATTTTTATTCGTGGTCGCTAACAAAATTAGAGCAATTGCCAATGGCAGTCAAGGGTCAGCTGAGGCAGCAGCAGCAGCAGCGCAGCGGAAGTGCTTGAGGCCGGAAGTGGCTAGGGCAACATGGTGGCAAAAACAAGGAGTAGCACACACAGACACACACAATCACACACATATACATAGCGTAACGGTGTGTACATGACCAGAGGCACCGACTTGAGTGTTGAGGTTAACGCTGACGCATTTACAGCTCCAAGACCAAGAACAGCAACAATAAATACACTTAAATATAAATGCACTTGACTTGTGAATTGTTTGCAGCGGAGCCAAACAACAACAAAACCAAATGACGCCATAAATTTAGTAAACGTCGACAACAAAACGGGCCTTAAGAGTCGGCAATAAATGTTTTTCATTTGCCCAAAACAACACTGACACGCTTTTCCATTGTACTCAATGCATATTTGCGTTGCAGTTTGTTGTAGTTTTCACTGTTGTTATTGTTGCATACTGCATTCGGAGGCGCCACCAGCTATGCAAATGATTTAGCTTGCATTTCGCATTTCGAAGTCGACGCTTTTAGCAACTAAGTGGAATTTTGGCACTTGAATTATGTCCTGCATTCAAAGTATAAGAAATGCTTAGTCTTTTTTTGGCTTTGAATTGTGCAAAAGGATGAGCGCTCTAAGCCAATAATACCACTTTCTTGGCCAACAACACTGTAAGCAGCTAAATTTGTAAGCATTAAAAGTTGTGGCTGTAACCAAAATCTGTTTCTCTTGTTATGTTAAAAGCCGTTTAAGCCAATTTTATGTAGTTGGCTTATAAATGTATACAAATTTTAGCATTTTTTCTGTTAACTTTCTCTAGCCTTTCTAGCCAAGTTTTGTCTTAAATAATCTTGAATTTTTCTAGCCAAGTTTTGCTTTGTCTTTGGCCCTTTGGCCTCTGTTTTCACTTTGTTGATTGCGCTGCCTTTTGGCTAATTGTTTTCCCATTTTGTATGTTTGTGTGTGTTTACAATTTCTTGGCCATTTTCAATTAGTGTCCCAAGGCAAAGAAATCATTAATCACGCCCCCAAAACCTTCCCGCCTTTCCCAACGCCAATTTTCAGCTATGTCATCTAAATTGGCTGAGCGTGAAATTGCTAAGCAGCTTTTTTAATGGCTCTAGTTGAACGTCTAGTTGTTGTTTGTCTTGTTGATCTGCTGATGTTGTTGTAGATACCCATTAGGTATGTTTTCGAAGACGTAACCTGAAACGTGGCTGGCTTTCACTCACTTCACACACTCACACTCGCTCAGACACACACATGAGAGGCGTCTGTCTCTCCCCAAGGGGCATTATCAAACTATTTATGGGCAATTAAGTCTTCATTTTGTAATTTGTGCATACGTGTAAGCAAATTATGTCCAAGATTTATGAGTTGATGTGACCCAAGTGTACATGTCTGTGTGTGATGAGTTCTTTGTGTGTGTGTGTGTGTGTGTGTGTGTGTGGGCGTTGCAGTCATAAATTTAAGCGTTATTATCTTGGCCATTTTATGACAAGGGATAAGCTGTCAAATGGAATTACGCAAAACGCGCAAGAAATGCGAGAAGCAAAAGAAAATCGTTGGTAAAGTGGGAGTGGGTGTGGGCGTGACAGGCCTTTGCTTTATTAAAGTCGCAAATTAATTGCAATTTAACTTATAACAACAATTAAAAACAACAACGACGAAGCGTTCGCTCTCAAGGCAATTCAACAGGTTTCAAGGTGAACTTTGGACACTTGACTTATGCCACACACACGCGACTTGCAACTTACGATTCGCAGCACAATCAAGTGGCAAGTCAGGAGGTTAACATGTTGCATGTGGCAGTTCCTCCAACAACAACTCAACTTTATTTGCATGCAGTTTATTCTCATTTTGCGCCAGAAATAATTGCATAAAGTTTTTGAATCGAAACACGCGACTCGCATAACAATCCACATGCAACATGCAACAAAATCTCAAACAATGTTGTCAAAAATGCGCGCATTTTGCCTACCGTCCCCCCCGCTCCCCAGTTTGTGATTACCTCTTTCATATTCATTTGTTTGCCATCCAAGAATGCTAATAAATAACAATTTAAGCTGACTAAAATCAAGCAAAACTATATAATTTGCTCAGAGACCAATCATTTTGGCCCTTGCATGCCAAACTTAAATGTTGAGTTGTACTCACAGTGAAATGTATATAATCAGGCGACAGGGCAAGCGTCAGGGTTACACCGGGTCACGAAATACCCTGTAATTAATTAAAGAAAAAAATTATGAAATCTGGAATGATTAATGGCAATCAAGACAAGTCTTCAGTGGGCAATTTATGTCTGGGAAATATTAATTATTAACTTAAGTTTATAACTACTGACAGACTATTAATTTAAACTCTAGCTCCTCAACTCCTTTACCACTTTCACAATTCCATATTGAGGGAATGAAAATAATCATAAGTCAGCAGTAAGTCAAGGTCACTGCAGTATGGTTTATTTTCTATTTCTATTTCTAAATTTGTTGTTGTTGTTTTATTTCTGATTTTATCTGCACATTTTGCGAACGCTTAATTAACATTTTATGGGCAATTCGCAGAGTGCGCAAACAATGCATAACTTACATTGGAACAGAAAAACGCAAAAACGCAAAACCTTACGCTTATTACAATGCATTTCCGTTTGGCATAAAAATTCAAATTTGATTTCAATGCGGCAGAAAATGCGAATTAGGCAAAGGCCAAAGCTCAAAAAACAAAAACACTAAACCAAATTGGTTTGCTCGTATTTGTCGTCGTTCAAATAGCCAGCAGTTACATGTGTATGTATGTGTGTGTGCGTTTTTTGTGTGTGCTTACTGCGCGAATTGTAATGCAGCAATGTGTGTGTGCGCAGCCTTCGGCAATTGCAAATTAACCACAATAAATAAGGGAACAAAGGGTCTGACCTGAATACCAGGTGATAACGCTCGTTGCATTCATTGTCTCTATGCGTGTGTGTGTGCGTGTGTTTGTGTGTTGGTTAGTGTTTGTGTGTTTGCTCGTGTCTGCAGTTCGCCCCAAAAAGTATGCTATGGAATTTGCATTCCGTTGCTTATCGCCGCATTATCTTATCAGACGTCAACAGCTATTGATTTATTTGTAAACGAAGGCGTGTCAATAACACAATAAAACTATGCAAATTTACAGTGCTCTTTTATCGTAGTAATTGTTATTTAATATATTTGCCATTTTCGTCTATTTGCAGCTATATACACACACACACCCAGCACAAAACACAAGCGTATTAGAGAGCTAACCCCACAAAATGCTGCCAATATTCGCCTAAACCAGCCGCAGTTCGACAAACAAAATCCAACACCCCAAAAAATCCCCAGAAAATAACTGTGATCATAGCCTAAACACGCAACAAAAACGACCAGCAAACAGCATAAAACTACAACAACAACGCCATTGAGAGACTTATGTGAGAGGAAGCTGCTAAGGAATATAACTCAAAGCCAAAAGCGTGCCAGAAACCGACCATAATTGATGTTCAATTGCTGAATATATAGATTTCCAGATACGGAAATAATTGAAATCAATTGTGCAGTTGCAGCCAGCAGTGGTAGCACACATAGGAGACAAAGACGAAGACGAAGACCAGGACGAGAACCATAAAGAAGAAGAACTGAACACAGTACAACGCTGGCAGGACGGTGGTGGATGTAATGACAACAATTGACGCGATGTAGCGGTAAGTATAATATATGTTCTACTATAAATCTATTGAATTATAATCTGATTTGAAAAATCTTGGTTGGAATATGTGTAAATGTAGCAGTCTTATGGTCGGCGAACGCGACAGGGACCGTGAGGCGGTACGCTGGGCAACGGGTGAAACAACACCGCTTCAAAACAATAATGGAGTGTTACAAATGGTCGGGCAATTGCATGGTGGACAGGCTGCTAGCCAACAACAGCAACAGCAACAACAACAACAGCAAACTCAACAACAACAACAACAGTCAAAGCAACAAAAACTTCAACAACAACAACAACAACAACAAGAACTGTTTTATCAGCAACACGAGGCAACTGCGCGTGGATTGCAACTTGCGAACTCAACCGATATCGGCGATAATCAACCCTATTACGATACAAGCGGTAATGTCGATTGGGAGCGAGCGATGGGAACCGGTGGAGCTAGTTCATATGGTTGCATCGGCGGAACTGTCGCAACAACTGGCGGTCATGCTTATAACGCTAATCCAACTAATGCCATCGGCGGTATTATCCTCAACAATCGTCACATGGATTATGCTGATGGCAGCAACATTGCTGGCCCATCCGCCGCAGGAGCAACAGCTGTTGCTGGCATGCCAGCTCCTGGAGTCATACGTACGACAACAGCAACAGTTGGCGGTGGCAGTAGCGCAGGTGGTGGCACAGGCGGTGTCAGTGGCAGCACCGGTGCCATTGGCAAGGAAGTTCGTTACGCTCCATTCCCAGTTACATCACCAACGCATTCAAATCCCACAACTTCCCAGCAAATTTTTGCACAGCAACAGCAGCAGCAGCAGCAACAACAACAACAACAGCAGCAAATGGCACTCGCTGGTGGTGGTGGTGTTGGGGGAGCCGGCAGCGGCATTGGTGGTGGCAGCATTGGCGGCCCCACTGGCAGCCTCGGCGGCGGTGCAGGCGGTATGGTTGGTGTCGGTGTTGTTATGCTGCCGCCAACAGGTGGCGCTAGCTCAAATGCCGGCATCAGTCAAAGCAATACAACTGGCGCCTTACAGCGCACGCATTCCAGATCCATGTCCTCCATACCGCCGCCGGAGCCGTTCATGATAGCACAATCAAAGCAAATGAACAGCCGCGTCTCCATCAATGTTGGTGGCGTTAAGCACGAGGTATTGTGGCGCACCCTGGAACGTCTGCCCCACACGCGGCTCGGCAGACTTAGGGAGTGCACCACCCATGAGGCCATTATTGAGCTGTGCGATGATTATTCCCTAGTCGATAACGAATACTTTTTCGATCGCCATCCAAAGAGTTTCAGCTCAATTTTAAATTTCTATCGCACCGGGAAACTGCACATTGTGGAAGAAATGTGTGTGCTTGCGTTTAGTGATGATCTGGAGTATTGGGGCGTTGACGAACTCTATTTGGAGTCATGTTGCCAGCACAAATACCATCAACGTAAGGAGAATGTACACGAGGAGATGCGCAAAGAGGCGGAATCATTAAGGCAAAGGGATGAGGAGGAATTCGGCGAAGGTAAATGCGCTGAATATCAAAAGTATCTCTGGGAATTGCTTGAGAAACCGAACACGAGTTTTGCCGCACGGGTAAGTCCAATCAGTTGCCAACTAAATGTCTTACCTAACTATTCAAAACATTACTATATAACTATATATATATTCGTATCCGTAACCGTATCCGTTTGTGTCAATGTCAAGTGTCCAGCGTAAGAAAAAACCTAAAAATCTATAAAAATAATAACAATCTTTACTTCTACTCTCCTCTGTTACCTGATCGTCTTCGTTTTAACTGTTCTTAAGTTATTCATATCATTATAGATCTCTCTATATCTCAGTTCATTTTACCTTTGATTTGATCATTATTTTCGTCAATCTATCAATTTTGGTTTGATTGTTTTAAGTACATCATTTAGCGCGGCATTTGCAGCACTTTGTAAAATATAAATTTCACTGCCGAGCAGAACAAAAAATAGTGTTAAAAAAGACTTCAAAATGCTGTAACATATACCGCCTTTATAAACTTAATATACATATATATATTATCACCAGACTTATATATATCATATATATACATATTTAGACTCTAGGAAGCCGCCAAATTTGCTTTTGCGTTTGATAAATGCTTGCACTGAAAAACCAATTATTAAACAAGTTTCAGAACTGTCTTGCGGCAGTGTTATCGATATACATATTTATCGATATATTGCTTTGTTCGTTTGTTATTTAACTGGCTTTGCTAACGCCGCTGTAAATACATTAAAATATCAATTATATTCAGCTCAAAGATTGCCGCCAATTTTGCGAGAACGAAACTTAAAAGATTTTTGAAGCCTGTGCCAAAACTTTTGGCAGCAGCTGTATGTTGTGACTGTGACACTGTATAATACAAATCTACTCTATACATATAAATATCAATAAAATACTTAAATCTTCTATGCCTAATCACAGCTCATTTCAAGTTCTCGCTCTGTCTGTCTATGTGTAAATCAATTGCTTTTGTGTTGTGCCTCAAAACAACATCACATTACGAGGGCAGCTTATAAAGTACAGGACACACTCGTACTGGACTGCTATTTAATTGAGGTTCTCGTTTGAGTTTTCTAGTTCTTGTTCTAATACGTTTTGTACATGACTGTACATTTGAGGACTCTTGAAATCAACTTTTGACGGCGCCGAAGAGTATGCAACAAAAATGTTTGTTGAATTTCTTTAAATAATTCTTAATTTACACTTAACATTTGTTCGAATTTCCCCCTCACAAACACACACCCTCACTTCTCGTTGATCTTCTATCATTAGCTGTTGAGTTTATTTCTAGTTTCACATATTCGTTTGTTTTTATTTCTCTATATATTTATAACTGTGTTAAGTATCTGTCACTAAACACGAAACGTCGTGACACCGACAAATTTGATCAACATTTATTTATATAACTACTTATAATTAGCAATCGCAAAGAGCAAAATTGCAAAAAAAAGAACTACCAAATTATTTACTAATCGTTTTCTATTCTAACCTTTTTTTAATTCACACACAGTATATGAAAAAATTTACATATATTAAAATATATCTACTTATTATACATACTCTTTATATATATATATTTATATATCAATTTTAATCTCATAATTGTTGATGATGATGGTGAAGTAATATCTCTCTGTTTATCTCTAATATCTTCTTACATCCCACGAGAAAAAAAAACCAAATACCCTGTAACAATGTTTGGGAATGGGCAATAAGCGATATGACCAGGCGGCAGGTGTGCTGTAGAAATCCTCGAAAATATTGTATAGATAAAGAACTCTGGGGAGAAGCGGCCAAAGTCGTGTTGTAATACATTTCCATTTTCCATAGAGGGTGCAGTTAATAGATCTAAGTTTACTTTATCATACAAAGCTATAGCTTTGGCCTAACAGCACAGCATTCACAACACTTCGAGCGTCCCTCGCTGGCGCTGTCTTGAAACGCTGTGTTGTTAGTTGCCACGCCCCCACCGCCCGCCTTTGTACCATATATAAATTTTATCTCAGATCAAGACCCAAGCAACACATCTATAAATACACACAAATCTCACTCACAATCAGTCTCAGTCAGAGTTTGGCTTTAGCTTGTATAATACAGCCGATATTTTGCCTTTGTCCCGATTTATGTTAGCTTTATCTTTAGTGAATGACCGAAAATGGAAATAATTACAACATATTTGGGTGCATCTCCTATAATTTTTCATTCGATTTTAAGTTTCTTTTTATTTTCTTTATGTATTTTATGATTTTTATAAATAAAACAAAACCAACAAAATATATGAATTTTTATTTCTTTTTATTTTACTTAACAACATTTGTATTGGCTTTCAAATTGCTTAATTGGTATCAAAGATTTCGTATTTCTAATAATAAAATTAAATTATTATTTGAATTTGAAATCATTAACTTTTTTAACCAATTTGAGCCAATGCAATAAACACAAAAGAAAAAGATAGAAAAAATATTTAACACAATTTATGATTTTTTCATTTATTACAAAGGTAATGAAAAATTTCCAGAGCTCTTTGCCAGTTGTACTTTTAATCTTTTTATTTAAATTTTTTCCTTCAACTACTAACAAAAAGTCAGAAGAGAAAAGATAACGAAAATAACGTTTTTTATTTTTGTATATTTTTATTTGATTTTTTTAATACCTCGCCTAAATCAAAATCCTTTTTTATACGAACAAGATAAATATGAGAACCACAAAACTAAATGAAGAGTAGCATTTCGAAATAAGATATACTCAGAGCTACTCAGAACTCTTATCTTTTTGATCATTGAACCCACGTTGAAAGAGACAATTCTTAATAAACCAATACTAAAGAAAACTACCAAATACAAAACTCGTAAATACCAAATACCCAAACTGATGGCAAGGAAAACGCGCTCACAAGACAAACATTTGCCGTGTACAAAATATCTAAAAAATAAAATTAATAATAATAATATACTTTGTTACCATTCATACAAAAGCAAATAATTCAATTATTTTGTTAATACTTAATACACGCAAACAACAACAACAACAAAATACCCAACAAATCTATAAAAATTGAACTCGATGTTTTATTGTGTATCCTTTCTATGTTCGATTTTATGTTTGATTTTGCGTCACGATCTATATATACTATCCATCTATCGTATATACAATCGTACGTGTTCTCGATATTCGTATTTGATGTCTTGTTGTCTATTCTATTTGCATAAAGAAATTTCCTTAAAAAAATCTATATATATTTATATTATTGTTGTGATTTAACGTATTTCTTATCATTGACATTGATTGTTGTAACTATTGGTCTATTTGGCTTCTTCAACTACTAAGTACCTTCAATCGGATCAGTCTCAATACAAACACAAACACAAACATACACACACACACACACACACATACACCTAGATAACCTATATATTACTAACCTCAACGGTGCTTTAAAACTAATCTCAAAATGCATTTAAAACATATTTAATAGTTTCATTGATTTTATTCCTGATTCGAAAGACACACGTAGTCAGACATATATTTATTATTTCCACTTTAGTTCTAGTTATTTATACCGTACCAAATACAAAATACTAAACATAAACAAAGAATATAATAACTTGAAATATTAACCCACCAAATTTGCTGCATTTGAATGCCAAGTATAGAATGATGTAGTCGGTTAAACTGAATTCTATAGCCAGTTTGTATCGAATTTTGTTTGTTTTTTAGTGAGTCGAACAAAGTATGCGAACCAACTCGTGCACCCCCGACCCCTTAACCGATAAACCGTTAGAAAAAAAAAACCAACTGTTAAACCGATAACCACACTACAAACCGAACAAAACACACACACACACCCAAACACACCTACAACACTCACTCAACTGTGTAGTGAGCTACTTGTAGTTCTAGTTTAGTGCAAGACGGTGCGTTACTTTAGCCCTTGCTCATTTTTAATCGAAATCGAAATCGAAAACCTTCACTTCCAACACTCCCAAAAGCACCATTGCACACCAAAATATATATATATACCACAAAACAATAAAAAATACAGAAATACAATTTAAAGTTTATGCCCACATGGCGTATGCGCACTTTTCTATACTATCAAATAAATACAACTGGAAATATGTATATTGAATGTTTTTTCATTTAACCATCCAAATTTATTCCACATTTTTTATATAAACCTATATTATATTGTCTTGTATAGTAAATAGTTTTTTAAGTCGTATTCGTGTGATACACTTTATGTATATATGTATGTATAACTATAATTGTATTTTGTCCCAAAACTTCTTGCCTTCGCATGTCTTTCTTTCACTTTCTGTCACACCAGTTTTATTTAGATACGTGTCTTTTTGATTTTATTCTATACTTTTTTGCCACATTTTTCCAGTCCACCTTTGTGTTTTGTAATATAATAACAAAAAAAAAACTCGCCCATTTTTTGGTAATTCAAGTGGATTAACCAATAACTACAGGGAAGTTAATTCAAATTTCACTTTTATTCTTTTCAATTCAACTCAGATGCTTCAGTGTGTGTATTTTTGTAATTTTGATTTTGGCTTTTGATAGTTGTTTTTTGAGGCAAACGCTTTTGTAAATCTATTAAATGCTCACAAATTGGGCACGGGCTGTGCTTCTAGTCTGCTTAAGTCCACCTGATTTTGTTTTTGACTTTTTTTTGGGTTTAGTTGTAATTAGTCTTGTATAGTTTCTAGTTTATAGACAAGTTGGCCAAATTGCGTCTTCAAGCTGTGCCCAAGTTGCGTATTATGCGTATTGCGATATCATAAACTTTTTTTTCTTTCAACCTATTCCTCTTAAAGTCCCCGCCCCGACCCCCCAGCCCGCCCCCTCAATCATGACTGAGCAGCAGTGGTAGCAGTTCCAAAATTCGCACAAACCTGAACACAAGTACAAAATCAGTTTATTGTTTCAAACATCTCCAATGCATTCTGTTCAATCGAAAGAAAATAAAACAAAACTAAACAAAAAGTATATTTTAAATTTAACCAAAACATAAGTATAAAAGTAATAGTATAATTGTGAAATTCATGCATAACAAATCATGTCAAGTAGTAAGTTGTACCCAGTAAACTCCCAGCCCCCCCGCAGCCTAAAAACCTCCACAAACCAAATGAAAAATTTGAATAACTTTCCCGAAGTTTTGACTGTTAAGTGATGACTGAAGACCACTTAAATTGCAATCGATTGTGGCCAAAATAATAAGGTGTATATAATTATGTAGGCTTCACTCTCCCTCTCTCTATCTATCTCTATCTCTCTCTCTCTCTCTCTGTAAACTACTCTATCTCTCTCTCTCTTTGTCTTTCTCTCTAGTTTTGTACTATTTCTCCATCGTTTGTACTGCCCGAGCGCTTAAGAGATGCTAAATGAAAGCACCTTTTTGTCTTATACTTTGTTTGTCTTCATTTTCTGTTATGATATCTTTCAATCTATATACATTTCTGTATCTTGTTTGTTATCATATTTACTTTTGTGTATTGTTATCTTATTATAGTTTTATGTAATCATTTATCAAACAAATATATATAATATTATTTATCTCAAACTATAGCTAAACTACTTAGTACTTCGTCGTAGTGTGTCATTTGCATAACCTAAATTCAATAATAATCTCTCATAATTCCCTCAAGTCAAGAAATTAAGTACCCCCCTCTCATTCGATGTCTTTCCTTGTTCCTACCCTCGTAACATGCAAAATTTGCGTTCATTTACTCGTAACGAATCTCGTAATTGAGGCGAAAAGTAAAGAGAAATTTGCGTGGTTGCGTACAGTGGCCTACTATGGTAGATCTGGACACAGCTATATTGTGCCAAATATTTAAACACATACACGCACACACCCCCTCACACACATATATAGATACGAGTCGTAGAGATATGTGTGTGTGTGTGTAGAGAGACACACAAATGTTAAATAAACCAGAAAAGCAATTTTGTCAATTGTTTAAAAGGCTTTCCAATTTAATGTTGTGTCAGCTGCAGTTTCCACCTCTTTCTGTAGTCTCCCCCTCTTCTTCTTCTTCTTCTTCTTCTTCTTCTACTGTCAAGTCATATGTCAGTCTCACACTCAACCACACACACGCACACTTACATGCACACGCATATACAGACATAAACACAACTACACACAGCCACAAAATATAAATGCAGTGTAAGGAAAATGTGACCTAATATGGCAATCAGGCTTCCTGCTTCTCTATAGCCCACTACCTATCTCTTTCTATCACCCTTTCTCTACCTCTAGCTTCCTTCATCCCCTTCTCTCTCTCTCTCTCTTTGCCTGCCTTTGCTGGCATTGAAATTGAAATTGCACTCGTTTGCTGTCAAAACATTTTGACATTTGGCCACTTCAAAATGCAAAATAGATAAACCGACACGCCCCCTCCGATCTCTGTGCCCCTTTAAGCCCCGTTTTGGTCCTGTAATGTAACAGTTCTTAGCAAAATTACATGAGAACAAAACCCCCAAAAAAAAACAAATTTCATTGTACTCAAAATTGTTTATGTATTTTCCTCTCTGTATTATGCATTGATTTTGATGACC
The DNA here is from genome assembly GCA_018903735.1 of Drosophila cardini. NCBI lineage: Eukaryota > Metazoa > Arthropoda > Insecta > Diptera > Drosophilidae > Drosophila > Drosophila cardini. The sequence goes on along the minus strand of JAEIGM010000007.1, from coordinate 5,404,439 downwards.
TTAAAATAATTGCACACAATTTGACTAATTCACAAATAAGCAAAAGTATTAAATTATTTATCGGTTCCATGCATCTGCAATTATTTATTGGTAACATATAATATGTATTATTTGATTTGTTTCCATTTTGGTTTTTGATTTGATTTGAAATGAATTGAATTGAATTGATTTTTCCTATTAGAATTTAAGTATTCGTAACTCCTAGCTCGTTTGAATCGAAAGTTATAATGCATTGATGAATTTCTTTCTTTGTAATTATCGTATGCTAGTCCGTACTATCTTTTTGACCTACTCGTATTCGTATAGCGTCATAATTACTACTACTTTCAAATATGTGTATTCGTAATTTTCCCAATTATCGACTCATATTTATATGTAGGAATTTTCAGTTTATACTCATCGTTTTCAAACCAAACAATAAAATTAAATAAAAACACACGACAGCGCTTCGAAATACATATAAAAACACCACAAAAAGATTTGTCCACAAGATTGAAATGATATAAATTGATTTAACAATGAATTGAAAAAGTCGACTGCAGACCCGATGGTAGCGTCTCTTATTTAACACAGACCCTGACATATAACAATAGTATATCGAGGAGTAAGCCCAACCAATACCAATCCATAGAAGATGCCCAATCCTTTAACATTTTCCAACTATCTGTCTTTATCTCTCTCTCTCTTTCTCTCACTCTCAGTCTGTCTCTGTACAATTAGTAATTGCGTAAATGTCTTACGTTTTTGTGTTACGTCATGTCTAATGTCCAAATACACAAACACACACAAAGATACACTTACTTTTATAGTAACTTACACAGCTGTGCCCGTTGTCCATCTTTGAGATGCGCAAACCGCTAACAAAAACTCACACAAACACACCCAGAGACACACACACATACACATTTAAACCACCCATATGACATGCACCAACAAAATACAGAAACCAAACCACAATCACAGCCACAAAACAACCACATTGCCAACATATCTAAACACATATAAAAACTAACTGAGAGACATGTTTCCTTGAAACAAAATACACACACACAACTTAATTAAACTAAACTTCTTCTCTCAACTTTCAACTCTCAACTCCAAAGCAAATTCCTTTCAACAATTTACTAACTAACTAATCCAAGTTTGTAGAGCTCTATCTGATATCGAAAAGAAAAAAAAAAAGAAAAGCAAAACACCTGAGTTTATTTTCACTTAAATCTGAGTTTATCTTTATGTTTTGAAATGAGTTTTTATTTAATTTATTCTCTTTTTTTTAATAATAATGATAAAGAAGAAGGATTACAAATGATATACTTCACATAAAGTACAGCAGCCTTGGAATAGTACCAGAAAAAGAAAAGAAAACCAAAACAAATAGAAGTTTTACCCCTTGAATGCGTTGAATTCCCCCTACAAATCGATTAATGAGTGTACCCAAAAGAAAAGATATATATATAACTATAGACAGTTAATTTAGAACGATCCAACAATATCTGCGAAATGTTTCTGAGACCCACAACAATTTGATGCCCTAGAAAACTAAACGTTTTTTATTGTGCGCTAAGCTAACTGAATGTTTGCTTTAATCGTTTTAATCGAAAGATTATTAATCGGTTTACGCCTCCCCAAAAAACATAATAATCGAAATTAACAACATGAGAATGAAATGATATCGATGTCGAAGTCGTTATCGTTATCGTTACCGTTATTGAAGAGAAAGAGAAAAGAAAACAAAAACGAAGTCGCTAATTGTTGTAACTTTGTATGTTTGAATGATTAATTAAATATCTGTATATATGTATATATGTACCTTTATATATCGAGCTATATATATGTGTGTATATATATATGTATATATAGCTATCGCTATCGTTATCGTTGTGATCGTTGTTGTTGTGATGATGATGGTCTCGTCAAAACGTTTCGATTGTTCTTAATTTTGTTCACAGGTTATCGCAGTGATATCCATACTATTCATAGTCCTGTCTACCATAGCCCTGACGTTGAACACCCTACCACAACTACAACACCTTGACAATGGTACACCACAGGATAATCCGCAATTGGCAATGGTTGAGGCCGTGTGTATCACGTGGTTTACCCTAGAGTATATACTTAGATTTAGCGCCTCACCGGACAAATGGAAGTTCTTTAAGGGCGGCCTTAACATAATCGATCTATTGGCAATACTCCCATACTTTGTTTCGTTATTTTTATTGGAAACGAATAAGAATGCAACGGACCAGTTCCAGGATGTGCGCCGGGTGGTGCAAGTATTCCGCATCATGCGCATCCTGCGAATCCTTAAGCTGGCCCGTCACTCAACGGGCCTGCAGTCGTTAGGCTTTACGCTGCGTAACTCATATAAGGAACTCGGTCTACTAATGCTGTTCCTGGCCATGGGCGTTCTCATATTTTCTTCGCTGGCATATTTTGCCGAAAAGGATGAAAAGGATACAAAATTCGTTTCAATACCGGAAACATTTTGGTGGGCGGGTATTACAATGACAACTGTTGGCTACGGGGACATCTATCCCACTACTGCACTGGGAAAGGTTATTGGTACTGTGTGTTGCATATGCGGTGTTCTGGTAATCGCTTTGCCTATTCCCATCATCGTTAACAATTTTGCTGAATTTTATAAGAATCAGATGCGACGCGAGAAGGCCCTCAAGCGACGCGAGGCGCTCGATCGTGCCAAACGTGAGGGTAGCATTGTCTCCTTCCATCATATCAATCTTAAAGATGCGTTCGCCAAATCAATGGATCTCATCGATGTGATTGTCGACACAGGTAAGTGGTAAACACTATCTACACACACACATCCAAACAGTCAGTTTTCTCAATTTACTTGAGAACTGAGCTCTAACTTTGTTAATATAACCGTATCGTATATATGCTGTTATCTGCCTACGCTTAACTATCTTCAAGTAGCTTTGCTAAACTATCTTTATTTGTACATACTAATTGTTTGCTTTGCTTTTTCCTCCACTTTATTTGGCTTGCATGTTTTATGCTTTTTCCATTTTCAGTTGCCTTACCGATACATTTTATTCGTTTCAAACTTTCTATGAAGGCGTGTAAATAGCATCTAAATAGTCGATCCTATTGAAAATCAAATTCCAAATAATAGACTGCCGTAAGATGATAGAAATTTTCGGGCAAATTTAATAAATTTTGTATTTAATCTAAGTAATTGTGAATCGAATTGTTAACTAGTTAAGTAAATTGAATTACTTTTAAGTTTTCGTAGACTTTAGGCCTTAAATTATCTTACCTTACCTTTATATACTAACTGCCTTACCACCTGCTCAATTTAGCAGCTGCCTTAAGCCTAAGCGGACACTAAATGCCGCCGGTTACAAAGCCAACACAAAGCTCTTGATATACAACAAAAAGACACAAACACACACACACACTTACACACAGAATTCAATTAGCTAAATGCTTCTGTACTTAACGCATTTATACAAGAAATTAGTGGGGATTTCACTTGTACAAAGCCCAGAAGTGCACTTAAACAACCACAGACAAGTAAACTCACACACACAAACACACAGATACAAAAACACACCGACACGCAGGCCATTTTAAAGCCCGCGCCTTAAAGTAGGCAACCTTTTTTTGTAAATCTCTTTTTTGATACACCAATACATGCTAACTTCGATTCCCCATCGTGTCTAATTTTAGGCAAGCAAACTAATGTTGTACATCCGAAAGGTAAAAGACAAAGCACCCCCAATATAGGCAGGCAAACCCTTGATGTGCAAAGCGCTCCAGGTGACTAACATATATTGCGTATACGTAGCGTATCAAATGCAATCAAATGCAAATTCAGCAAATTAATCACTCAAAAACTTCAACTTTAAACTCGAACTCAACTCCTTAACAAGTTGTAGTCTTTGCGCTTAGCTTAGATAATACACCCCCAAGCTTAACTAAACATATTTATATTTAAAAAAAAACTTATACTCTTTTCTGCTCTTTAAGTCACTTTCCATTTAAAGTATTTTGTAAATATAAATCGCAATGCACACAGGTTTTAGGCATTGAATGTTGCAGCTCTGAGTGCCGAAATTCCCAAATTCTTAATCTATTAAAATAACTTTACAGAGCTGCAGCACAGTTGTATCTTTTGAATAGCCCCTCGTAGCTAGGAGTCTGTATAGTTGCCCATCAAAAACTGTAGAAATAAGAAACATACTTAAATAAACTTGTATACTAGTTTAAACTATAGTTTATTAAGTCCCACCAGGTTTGTTGCATTTCTCAATTTAAGTTTGCATTGTCTGTAAGTTTGCTTAATTCATCAATTAGTTCTTTTTTGGCATTATTTCATATTGCGCCAAGACCGAAATTGTTATTGATTTCCTTTATGGAATTGACTACGCTAAGCTTGATTTTTTTTAATTCTAAAACTAAATAATTATCCACAATATCAACATAATATACATAGCAAATTTGAATGTTCAAACTAGAGTTGCCATTTCGAATTATAAATTATGATTACAAATTACAGTAATTTAATACATTATAATATTATATTATAAACCAATTGAGTACATTTTAGTGAATTTTCAAGTGCTGATTACATACTCGTAAAACCCATTTACATAACTCGTATTATATATTCATTCTCTTAGACAAATGTAGTTAATAATTTAGCAAACAAAATAAAATAAACCCAAAAATAAAAGCCTTGGATAGAGTTATATGTGCGAAACGACAATCAAATCATCACTCAAAAGAAACAAAACAATGAAATACACAAACCAACACAATTATAAGTCTATCCTCAAAGCTGAATTGAAGAACAAACTATGCTTCAATATGAAAATAGTTTACCAACAACTTGTTCTTTTCTCTGCTCTTCTACTTTTTCTACTCCTTTACACAAATGTTAACTTCAATTTATCCCAAAAATTTAAACCTCGACTCGTCGCGTTCACTTCTCAAATCTCAAATCAAAACCTTTTCCAACTACACACCCACACACACATAAATACACACCAACGCACTTTGGTTGCCATTTAAATTTTGTTGCTAATCACAAACCTTACAACAAAAAATCAAACAACTTTCTAACCAATCCCGGACTCGAAGGCGAGAAAAATACGTTGATTGAGTCACCGCCATTGCCCTCGTTTGGCACACCACGACGAAGGGCGCTATCTGCTCGAATTCAGGAGCTGAATCGCAGTTTGCTGGAGGAGCGTGAGACCCAACAGCAGAATAGTTCCAGCGACAACGAGGACAGTCGTTAGAAGAAGTCGTGCAACCACAGAAACAACAACCGATACCCAAAATAACAAGAAACAAGAAACCAGAACCACAAAAACCACACAACCAGAGCCATATTACACTAAGCCTAAATTTAGCTAAACTAAAACTAGTTGAAGAGAGTATCGTAAAGCTAAACTGTTATTGTATATGTAAATTAGACAAAATGCAACTTGTTATGTACCAACTACACCATACACACACACACACACACACAGAAACACACACAATACCTACACTATCTAGTCTTAGCCAAAAGAAAAACATAATTGTTATTGTAAATGTGTATGAGAGCAAACCAAAGAACTTCCCTTCTATTTACTTGTATACTTAGCTAATCCAGTTCCACTGTTCATAGTTAGTGCTAGTTTTTTAGACATTGGCTTCCAGTTTACCAGTTTGCTGCTATTTATACACTCGTAAGAGAAAACCAAAGAAAACCCAATCAAAAGAAAATGATGTACTTCCGTTTAGGCAAAAGGCTATCGAAATTAAATGTTGTGATTAAATGTAAAATGCTTCTAGGCGCCATGAGCACACAATCAGACACACACACACACACATACGACACCCGTCACACACGCTCATACACACATGCCGCTGCTTGTAACAGAATTTTGTAAAGTGCACACATTACGCATACGCGGCGTTGACCAATGTTGTTTGCATTCACGCTGCGCATGCGCAATTTGTGTGCAACTTTCAATTAATTTTCACGTACGCCGTATTGAAAGTTTTGCTAATTGTCGTATTTGCGTTGTTCTCCTTTTGTTGTTAACCAAATGCCATCAGCACTTGAAAATATTATTGAAATGTCTATGAAAATAAGTAAAATGTTTCGATAAACCAATTATCGATAACACTGCGCATTCGGTATCGCATCTGCTCAAATTTGCTGATGTTTCTTTTTTTTTATATTTCTCACATTTTATATTTGTTTCTTTGCAAAAGTTAACAAGTTTCATTTGCTTTTATTTTAATTTTCAAACAAAGCAAAACTTTCAAGTGCCTTCTAAGTGTGTGTAACATGTCTCCACTGTAGTGTACAGTGGGTACATATGCTGTTCGCGTTGATGTGTGTATGTGGCAAACTTCGAGTGGAGTGTGGGACCAATTGCACAGTTCCCATTCCAATAAAATGCTAACAACACGCCACAACCAAACCAAAGAAACTAAACAAACTGTTGAGAAACAATCCGCGTAAGCACAATTTTAATTTAGTACGTAATTTAAACGTAGCTATTAACTAGGCCTATAACTAGCAAACAAAACAAACGTGAAACATTCCAGGCATTTGTTGAGCACAATAGTCAAAAAAAAAAAATACCAAAGAATAAAAAGAAATCTAAAAACGATAACAATTACAACTTCGGCAAAGTCGAAGCTTGTATGTCCTGGCAGCTAGTCAGTTCCTGTTACTGCCAGGACATAGATTGAGAATCCCTCCAAAAAGTTGAATACAGTTATCTGTAGTACTGATCCTGGGCCAGTAAAAAAAAACAAAACCAAACTACATTTATGCGATACATACAAAAACAAGTCAGCCTTATTTATGAAATTAGTTGTTGTAGCCGAAATAAAGAGAGAGACTAAGCTTAGTTTATAATTTAGCGCTCCACAGTGGGCAATGGACATCAAAATTGTATGTAGTTAAACATATATACAAACAGACATAAATATATACATATATATATGAAATATATTTATAAATTGATACTTGGCTAAATGTTCCTAAAAAACGCATAAGTAAAGCTCAGTAATAAACCAAGAAAAATAGCAAAATTAATATTATAATAATTAAATTATATAAATAATATTTAAAAACAAATGCCTTATTTAAAGCCGAACGCGCTTAGTTTGCAGCAAAAACCAACACAACAACTTTAACAACCATAAAATAATTTAATGTTTCTTTTTTTTTTTCTTAAAAAATGAAACAATAAACTCAATATGTAATCGTAAGACTACGTAACAATATTTATCCATAGCAGTTTGCAAAGTTCTATCAAGTGTTTAACAAATTGTAGATCTTAAGCTAAACGCGCTGAGCAGAGTTAAATAAAGTTATACAAAAAATAAATCAAATAAATATATATAAAGCCCATAATGTGAATAATACTACAAAAAATACCTTCACGATTTGTTCCTTTATTTACTTTGGGATTTCAGTTGAAAGAATTTATTAGAATTATAATCAAAACGAAAAGGAAATTTTATATTTCTCTTGATTTGCAATCGAATAAATAAACATATATATATATCGATATATTGTTCAAATATTTCTATCATTGTGCACAGTTCAAAATTGCATAGTTTACAAAATCGGATCGGATTATAAATGTTGAATAAAAATGCTTCAAGCGACATTTGCCTTTTACGTGCCTTTTTCTTCATTTTTCTAAGAAAAAAATATAATTATAGATGAAAAACACTTTGATTTCCGTGTGTGTGTGTAAATTTCCAATGTGCCGTTTTTCTTTACATTTTCCTTATTTTCCCTTAAATTTTATTTGTTTCAAAAATAAAGCGTCAAAGAGTGGATTTATGTAACGCTGCATGCATCTACTCTCTCTATCTATCCAAACTATTCTATATCTACTATATCTATCTACATCTTTATCGTATCGTATCGTATTGAAACTGTACGCTCCTTATGCTCAAGCCATGTATGAACAACTACATATATAATTACTGTTACTTATCGTACTAATCGTAATCGTAATCGTAATCCTAAAATAATTGTGTCTGTACTCATTGTATCTGTACTACTGTAAAATGCCCCAATAAAAAACAAAATACTTTGTGTGTCTGTGAAATTAGCAATAAAACCAAAACCTAATACGCTGTATTTCATTTAACATGCCTAAGCGATAACTATCGTACTAACTATCGCAACTAACTATCGAACTAACAATCTATGCTGTGTTTGATGTTTGACAAGATTTGCTTTTAAGTGTTCGCCTCTCTCTGTCAAGCCTTAAACTAAAACATAAACTACTAAAAATATTATCCATAATCCCAATATAAAGCCAATGAAAAAGGTAAACAACTAAATTGTTGCTCAACTAATTTAAGCTTATCATCAGAAGAAAGAAATACAAATATGATTTATTTTTTAACTAAAAAAAATATATATATCCAAAACCGACATCAAACAAATCAATTTCTGCTCTGCTTATTACCATTATTACCATTCTAATAAGAGTGTGAGAATATTATTGCCCATCATAGTTATCAGTTTGATTTTGAGTTAAGCATTTTAGCCATAAAGAAAAGAACACAAAACACTGACAACGTAAATGACCATGAAATGTGATTTTTGTCTGGGCAATTGTCAGTTGTCTTTAATGCCAAATAACCAGTCTTTTGTCTCGTACATTTGTTTTGCCGAAGCAATCATATTCAACAACATTTTAGTTTATAAATCGCCCATTAAAACCATTCAAACAGAGGGAAACTTTTCTAGCTAGACCGAGTTATTTTCTGGATAAAGTTCAGATAAGTTAAATAAATTATTTTTGAGTTTAACATAAATTTAAATAAATTATTGCTCATCAGCTCTTTCAATTGTAATAACTATCTTATTAAGCAGTTAAACGCTGTTCCTTCTTATAACTGTTGTTTTCATTGTGCCAACTAACTTTAATTAGTTAATAGCTACTCACAACTAATCGTTAAATAGTTTCACTCTATACAAAATATCTAAAATTTAAACTAAATGTTAATCTAAACACAAACACACTAACAATTAGCTTACAAATAGTTACTAAATTCATAATTCATACACACTCAACACACACACATGTTATCGTCGTACTGTTGACCGTTTAATGTTGTTATTACTGTACTATCTAACAAACTGTTAAATTATTAACTCTTAAATATTAATAAGTTTTTAGTCGTCGTCATTTTAACATCAACGTCGTTTGCATTTATCACATAATCGTCGTCGTCGCCATTAATAATAATTAACAATGTCAATTAACAGCAACAACAATTGCATAATTTCATAACGACATTCATGAAAATGCATATCTCTTTCTTTTATTCCTTTTTAATTTAAACTATCGTCTCATCTACACAACGAAACCCAATAAAAAACAAAACGCTCCACTTAAATCCATAAATAAACGATACAAATGAAAAACCAAACAAATTTTCAAACATGGCGAATGAAAATTGCAAAAACGGCTAAACAAATGCGTACAACAAAATAATAAAACTGATGAAAAAAACATAATATTCATTTCAAAATGGCGACAAATTGCATTCATGGCTTTTTGCGTGTGCTACCACAACGACAACAACAAACAACAATCCAAACAACATACAACAATACTAACGTGTCGCGTTCTCACACTAACGTATCTAATATATAACACAAACAACACCGACATACACATACACTTAAACACACACACGAACACACACACACACACACATTCGCAATGCAGAAAAACGCGAAAGTCACACACGATCACTGAAAAATTGGCACCGTTTAACCCACGCGCTACGCCGATCGCCCACAGGACACAATCTATCCCAAACGGACGGGGACGGCAACAGCACGGAAGGGGAATCTACGAGCGGTCGTAATCCAGCCACCACCGGCACCGGATGCTACAAGAACTACGAGCACGTCGCCAACTTACGTAACTCCAATATGCATCACGTAAGTAATGATCTAAGAACTTCTATCCAAATCTTGAAAAAACGATTCATATTTACTGGAATATTTCTAATCAACTTTGAGAAGGTAATCTACACAAGAGCACGAAATTTTTTTGAAAGTAAGGAAAAGACAGGAGATTATTAGAATTTAAATTTCTATAAAAACAAAATTGCATAATTTAAATATGTTTGTTTATATTTAAATTAATCATTATATTTGAAGTATTGAAAATTATAAAAATTTCCAAATAATTAAATATTATATCAAGAATCTTTTTTTTAATTGACTGCTATGTTTTGGGGAAACGAAGCCTATTTGAAGAAGTTGGTAGTTCAAATTGATAAAATTTTAGTTTTTGTTAACAGATTAATAAAGGCAACTGTTTAAAGGGACCCACTTAGAAACATATTAAACACTGCTTCTCAAAACAGAAGCAGTTTTCACTGTCATAACGTCAGTCGGAACTCTGATCACTGGTATAACCCAATTCCCGTTGAATTCATAAGAACTAAAGATTACTGTAACTAACTGTTTGTTGACTTCTTTGCCAAATTCGCACACAGCGCCGCGGCTCCAGCTCTGAGCAGGATGCAGTGCCGCCATACAGCTTCGATAATCCCAATGCCAGACAGACCTCAATGATGGCCATGGAAAGCTACAAGCGGGAGCAGCAGGCGCTGCTCCAAACTCAACAGCAGCAGCAGCAGAAGCAGTTGCCTGCTGGCGGAGGAGGCGTGGCCAATAATCTGGCCATGGTAGCAGCATCAAGTGCAGCAACAGCTGTGGCAACATCTAGCAGTGCTGCACAGGAGAACGGAGCAGCTGGAGGAGGAGGAGAAGCAGCGGCAGCAGCAGCTGGAACTGGAGCAGCGGCGGGTACGGGACAAGCGGAGGATGCAGTGACCATAGCGTCTAACCAAAAGGGATTGCCCATACAGATGATGATAACGCCCGGGGTAAGTGTGGGTGTTTGGGAATACAAGAGTGCTGGGAGCACCGACTAAGTGTGTGTAGTCCAAGCCAAGTGCTCGTAATATCTTCAAATATATCTTAATGTTTTCAAAGTTCTTAAACCGTAACTATGTATTAGTAAATGTGAAGCCGTTAACTGGAGCTAAATATTTCAACTATTTATAAACAATACACTTATCATTATTACAATTATTATTATCATTATAGTATTAACTATTTATCACACGTTTCTATATCTCAAACCAAAAACCAATCGACTTCAGTTCAGGCAAAACACTTTAGTTTATAGTTTACACCAATCGAAAGAAATACTTTTTTTTTTGTAGTTTTTTAGACTGATTAAGAAAATTGTTGCTTCATTTGAATTTATAATTTATGTAAATCGACTCACAACCACAACAACAACAACAACAAATAACATTAACTACTTAACAACATGCAAGAGCTAGCAATTATTATTAAAGTTCGATAACAAACAAAAACACATTTCAACTTTTAGATTTTACGGGGACGCAGTAAGGAGGTACATTCAAAGTATACACAAAGAACTCAAAATACTCTAACTCTAACTCTAATGCATACTACTACTACTACTTGCCACTGCTATAAATACTCTTTTCAAATATCTAACACCAAAATTTTCAATTCGATTATATATTGATTATATTGTATGATAGTGAAAATTGTTCTTTTTCACTGAATTGAGTTTCAGAGGCTGAACATACTGCTAACTTATCATTTTCTTTAATAATCAATTTCAAATTCCCAAATTCCAATTCAAATTCGAGCTATATATAATATATATTTTGCATTTTAAGAATGTCTTCGAGTTTCCAATCTAGACTTCATATCGATATGAATATGAACGCATTTCAGCTGCTAGAATGCTTAAAACAAATTTGCATTATTGCTTGTCTATATATTTTATCATATCTTTTGGTTATTTTCTTTATCTATTTATTTCTATTCCTTTTCGTTCTGATCTTGTCTTGTCTACCTTACTCTTTATCGACTTTTTATGCTCATACCTTATAGTTTGCTGAGTAAATATTTTACTTTAAGGAAATAAGAATCAAAAGAGTCACCTTAAAATTAGATAAAGATACAAATTGAAGAAATCCTAGAATTTTAAATATTTCTATAAAAGTCTTTCATAGATAAATTGAATTTCTGAGTCCAAAGTTAACTTTTATAAAGCATATAACACATTTTTATACTCCAAAATTAAATAAGACTTCAAGTTATTATTTTATAACTTGTAATCCACTTTTGTCCCTGTTAATAATCTAGCTGTATGGTTTAATATGTGGTCTGTATAATATAATGCTTTTTGTGTTTATTCCAATTCCTCATATATTATTTATTAATAATAACGATATATGTTTTATTACTGCCGCTGCTAACTATCTGTATGCATATAACCATTATTGTCATCTACATATAACAACGAACCCAACACACACTTACAAAAAAAAGTCAAGATAAGGCAAAAAATATATATATATTTCAAAAAGAGAACTGATTAATAGAAATACAAAAATATATGAGAGAAAAGGGGAACTTAAGTAGAACTAAATGGCAGCCTTTGCATGCTCCTGTTGCTTGCTGTTACTGTTTTGCCCAACCTCATTGGGCACGCCCACTGCGGCGCCCACATCACTGTCGGGCACTGGCTGCGGAGCCTCCTCGTTTAAAGGAGGTGGCGTTATTATCATGGGCACAGGTGTAGGTCGATCGAAGTGCTGTAATGGTTGCCTCAGCTTATCGAGCAGCGCATGAAGATCCACTGTCAACTTGGGTTGCACAATTCCCTCGGCTGCTTGTAGACCAACAACCTGTGAGGAGAGCGAATCCACATCCTGTCGAGCTGCAAACAGCAGCTGATCATGTGCCGCCAACTGAAGTTGTGCAATCTGAGCACGAATTGCTGCAGCTGCCACTTCCTGCTGTGCATTGTGCAACGTGGCTGTAATGGTGCGCACATGATTTGCGGTGTCTTCGAGCTGTGCCTGCGCTGAACTTGCCACCGCTTGTGCCTTGTGGATTTCCGTTGCCTCCAGCTGTACACGTGCCTGTGCCACATACAAGTGTTGCACCAATTTACGCAGTTCCTTGCCACGTTGCTCTGAATCATCCAGTTCAGCTGGTGCATATTGCGGTTGTTGCTGCAGGGGACACTGCTGCTGCTGTTGCTGTGGTGGATATTGCTGCTGTTGGTTTTGATTGGCATGAAATGGATCGCAATCCGTTGAACGCGGTGTCTGGCAAGTGGTGCTAAAAGTTGGCTCTTGACTCTCACAAGTGCTGGCTGTGGGATTTAAGGTATCACATTGTGAAACCCGCTGAGATCCGCTATCGTCAGCTGTGCCATCCCAGTTTTTAAGACTTTTCAATTCATCCAGTTTAGTGTTAACATCTTCGCTATCGATATTGGATCCCGTTTGAGCATCTTCGCGTTTTCCATTCATTCTGGGCTGATGTTGAGTGCCGCTTGCACACAAGACGATTAACAGTGCGACTTAAGTAGTAACCAGTTAGTAGTTAACAGGTTTCGAGACCCAAAGTAGACTTACCGATCCAAAGCAAATTGCTTAAGCGCATTTAGAGCACATTCAGAGCAGATCATTTAGCTTGTCGTAGAAAAGTCTCTTTTTAAACAGACTTATCAATTCGAACTAGACTTAAAACACAAGTCTTACTTAGTTATTGACACAATACTTAATAACACACAACACACACGCGTTCACGTTTAAAGTTCCCGAAACAGTTTTTCACTCGGCTTTTCGCACAAAATTTCGCTTCAGAATTTTCTACTGCATGAGCATGAAAATGTTTGTTTATTACGAGAAAATCTCTTAACTATATAAATTAAAATAGCATTATATATTTATATCTGTGTGTATGTGTTAATGAAGCATGTTCCTGTATGCATACAGTTAGTTATTTGTATCTTTCTTCTTTCTGTTGTATTTTCGATTTTGCATTTACAATTTGCCCAACCCTAAACCATACTTATAGGAAGTGGCCGAGTTGCGTCGCCAAGTGGCGCTCGAGAACCTGCAGAACCAGCGTATGGACAATCTGGAGCAGGATGTTCCCGTGGAATTCGAATGCTGCTTCTGTACAACAAAGGTAAAATCGACAACCAAGACAAATCGATTGATTCCCCATTAACAAATACTTTTGATAATGTAACTAATAACTACTATAGACCACAACTATATAACAAAGTCACACACAAACACACACACTTATCTTTGACTTCTGCTTTCTGTGTAGTCCGCATGCTTAACTCTTAACTCTAACTCTTTGGGTAAACTCTATCAAGTAATATCTATATAACAGCACTTGCACACTGTATTTTATATGTTTTTTTTTTGTTTTTAATTTTCTTGTGACTAATTTGAACTAATCGTAAATTCAAAATATATAAAAAAAACACGCACATCATTTTTTCTGAGAAGAGTTAGGTTAACATAACTAGAGATCATGCTTGGCATAGGCTTTTTCCCCCAGAGCCCCCGTAAGTTGCCTCCTCGAGTCCGTTCCAAGTAGTCACCAATCAGAATTGGAAACTAATTTTGATTTAACTGTGGACTATGTACATATTGCAGGATCGCATTTGTGTATTTCACGACAGGGAATATAGCATCAAGAGATTGGCAAGACCGCCGCCATCTCCAAAGAATTATATGGCACTCAAACGCATGATCGAGGAGGGCATTATCGATATATATTATCTGTGATTCCTTCCACTACAAAATCCCCCCTCGTGTGTCTGATCTGTGAGACAACTAAATACTGCACATCGTGATCACTGTCCAGAAAACAAACAAAACAAAATCAAAGTGAAACCAATACTGAAGTTCGTCTCTTGTTCGTGTGTTAATAATTAAATTATTTATTATTTATCTTTTTTTTTAATTAATTGTGTGTAAAGCAGAAGATAAAGAACGAAAAGAAGATGATGATAATGTTGAAGAAAAAAGAGAGCACAGCTAAGAAATGTGACAAATTTTATGTTGACTTTGTTTCTTTTTTCATTTCTTTTACTTAAAGGGTTTGCCAGGATGTCAAGGCGAATGTATTCCATTGCGTGCGAATAGCGTTTAGTAACAAAAATTTCTTTAGAACATTTGGCTTATTGATTGACCTGTCAAGCGGTCAATCAGTCAATCTAACGACGAACACACACACACACATGCACACACGCAAAATAATATTACAAAATTTAACTCATCGAAACATAAAACAAATACACACACACAACACACATTGAATGTGCTTTAATAAACAATTAAAAAGTATAAAACTATTATTAAAAATTAGAGGAAAAACTCCAAAA
Source organism: Drosophila cardini (assembly GCA_018903735.1). Classification (NCBI taxonomy): domain Eukaryota; kingdom Metazoa; phylum Arthropoda; class Insecta; order Diptera; family Drosophilidae; genus Drosophila; species Drosophila cardini. The sequence goes on along the minus strand of JAEIGM010000007.1, from coordinate 5,389,170 downwards.
ACAACAACGAATTCAACAAAACAAAAATGGTTAAACGTTAAATTAGCTTTAATTCTAATTAAATGAATTCTATTAATTAATTAATTACATTATTATTATTATTATAATCGTGCGTGACGTGAAAGCTAAAGAAAGACATAGCAAATTCTAAGAATTTAATTAATTTATTATTACTCAACACACCCACACACACACACCTAAAACAAAAACCAAAAAGAACAACAACAAACAAGAAACGTTAAAATTTAAACAATTCAAACCCAAAAGCAGCATGTGTTACTATATATTATTAAACTATATATAAATATATAATTTATCTATGATCTATCGAGTGTTTTAAGCTTAAGGCCTTCAGAAATGAGAGATGAGTTTTAAATTCAATTCTTCGTTATTTTTTTTAAACACTAAGCACAGAATTACAATTAGTTTTAAATCAATCGTTTGTTTATAATCATTAGTCAAATTAGTAGCAAGAACAACAAATTAACCAAATATAATAAATTATTACAATGTTATGGAAATAAAAATACAAAAACACACAAAAAAAGAACAACAAAAAACTGCAATAAATAAAATATAATTGATTATTGATTTGAACATTTAACTCGCACTATTTTCTACAATCTATTGGCACACAACTTTCTTCTACTGATTATTTTCCATACTATCGTATTGCTCGCATTCAAGTTTTCCAATTTTCCCTCAACAAAAAGAGAAGGAACAATTATTTTAATTTTAAATTGGCAATTAAATTTATCATTTTGTACGTTTGAGAGCTGGAAACCCACGAAAGACCTTGAGCTGATTTCCTTTCTTCGCGGGTAAGTAAAAGCAGAGACAGCTCTTAACTATTTATTTTACTTTAGTTAATTAATTGTAAACTTTTGTTATTGTTTTGTTTTTGTTTTTTTGAGTTTTTCTTCATTGTTTGTTGAAAATAATTATATTATAATTAGTGACTGAACGTTGCACGTTTGAATTTAACTTGATGCATTTTAGTTGCATGTTTGAATGGTCTTGAGAAGCAACAACAAATTTACAGTGCACACAACTGCAATTTAAGCCAAGTTAACTGAAGGTCCCGTTTGCCGTTGCCGCTACCAACTGCCAAATGCTGCCTACTGACCAACTGTGTCTGGCCCTAAGAGAGAAAGAGAGAGAGAGCGAGCCTTAAACACATTCATGATTCGAGCACTCAATTTTCTTTGCCTTGCAGGACTTCAAGGAATACACCGATGCGGAGGGCGTTATCTCGCTTCCAACATCTGACTTCCATAAGCCCATTTGCCTGGAGATGCGTATGGCAGCTGCGAATCTTTCGGCCAACCGACAGGCCAATCAATTTGGCCTTCTCGCCCCGGATGTTGGGCCACAGCAATTGCAATTGCTAACAGCACCGGGAGATTTACCAGCTTACAGCAGTGCCAGTGCTATTATGCCAATCATTTCACAATCATCATCCACATCGTCATCGTATGGTACAACGACGTCCACGACTATTGCACTGCCATTGGAGGTCACTCAGCGCTATGGAGCACCCATTCTGAGCAATTTCAATCACAACTACAACAACAACTTCAACACAACAACTGTGGGAGCAGCAGGAGGAGTCAGTTCCGGTGCAGCAGCTTCAGCCAACGGTTTGCTGTTGTTTGGCAACGGCAACTACGCGGGCATCTGCAGCACCAGCAACAACAACAACAACAATGCCGATCTGGCCAGTGTGGACAGCTCAGATACTTATGCCAGCTGCCAGACACATCCGTTTCTCTCCCAAGGTGATCTCACAGCGGATTTCAACGACGAAGCTTGCGCTCTGGACATTGACATGGATAATCTGTACATAAATCCGCTGGAAAAGGAACCCTGCCGTGGCACTAACATAAGCAGTTCAACGGGATTTATTGTGGGTCTGCCACCCACGGTTTCCGCTTCCGGTCTGTCCATGCGCGCACAGGTGAAGAAGAGCGCATCCGGTGACACGGCGCTAAGGAATCTGGCTGCCGGAGGTATGAGTCCATTGGACGATGTCTATCAGAACTTTGATGTGCAAGAGCGCGGTAGTCGTGTCAGCCTGAATGAGAACTCAGTGCCAAAGCATCGCAAGACGCGTTTCCAGCAGAGCTTCACTGCGATACGCCCCACTAGCTCGAAGCCACGTGCCCGCTTCGAGGACACCAAGCTCTCCGAGGACAATATGCGAACGGATGGCACCGGATCTGGTTCAGCATCGGGAGCATCGACATCAACCGGTAGCGCTGCCGCTTGCATTGCCAGCGGCAGCAAGAAGAAACGTTCGGCCTTTATGCCGGGCAAGAGCTTAGCCACTGCCACCAAACTGATCAATCAGCGTTTGTTCGGCATACAAAATGCGGGCGCCAAAGGTAAGAGGAGCACTTAGAGAGGGATTCAAAGCCAATTAAAATATGTTTCTTTCTTGTAGCCAAATTTGAGAGCAAGCATTCCTCATCGATAGACTCGATTGATGCATCGCCAAATCTGGAGCATCACCGGCGTTCCAAGTCGATACTGAAAAACAAGTCTGATGTCTCACGCGTTCTCTCCGATCCGGAGAGTGAAAGACTCTTAGCGGATAATATGTCCGGCTCGGGTGTATCCGATAATGGCACTGTCATGGTAAACAAAACTATCACTTCAACCTCTTAGACTACAACTAACTTCTGATTTATTTACAGGGCGAATCTGGCAGCGATTACTCACCGAATAAATTACCTCATTCAGTTTTAGCTAAGTCTATATCCCCACCACCCCTCAGGCATCGCACCCTAATACACCAAAGATCTGGTCCAGCTACATTGCAAACGAAGCCAACAAAATTCCAAACTCCACGGTATCCCGAGGAGCAGGCCCTTCGCCAGGTCAAACCAGTGCTCTCACGCTCCTCGCTCGGGGCACAGACATCCAGCGACGGACGCTACGATCCGAGTCAGACCAGGGACAGCAGTCTGGGTGAGTAGATTGCTCTAATACACTTGAAGATTGGCAATTAAACTCACTAAGTAATGCAGACTTTTGGCTGTGAATACCCAAAATCAAACAACATAAAATCGTTACACAAAACAAACAACAATTCTGTTCTATTCTCTCTCATCAACTCTACTGAAATCAACACAACTGAAACGTACTCAACTTTCCTCTAGTTACTGTCTTCGATGATGCATTCTGATTAATCAGATTAATCCACTAACAAAATCCCCAATATAAAACCACACCCACACAAATGATGGACTCAAAGTTGCAGGCAAGGAGAGCAATTTGTTTTCAGCTGGAATTGGATAAATCTTTACCTTTAACTCTATCTATACATGTATACTCTACTCTACTATCTACTGCACTCACTGTACACCTCTGTATACCATATGTTCACCTGAGCAGTTGTCCAATTAATCTGCAGTTGGTAGCTTGGTTAAAAAAACATCATTCACAATGCGATTTTTGTTCTTATTTCTATTTTAATGTGAAGCTGTAGTAATTGGCCTTTAAACACTACACACATACTCATACACACTTAAATACACACACCCACACACACTAGCAGCTTATTGTATAGCAGAAGTATTTTTGTAGCACCTTGAATAAATCTCTTTATACGATTTCCTTGCTAACAGTTTATATTTTGTTCTTACTAAACCAGACTCGGAAACAACATTCACCTCACCAGCAAGGCAGACGCAATTGCTGGAGGCAACTCCGGTGAAACCGCAGGACAATGTCGAGGCGGAAGCGGAAACCGAGGCGGAGGGTGAGGGTGAGAGTGAGGCGAATGATGAGCAGCGTGCACTGTTGCAGCCACAAAACCGCGATGATGCAGGCAGAGACGGTGGAGGAGCAGGAGGAGGAGCAGGCACCGCTGGAGGAGAAGCAACTGGAGGTGGGACAACGTAGCAATTAGTGAAGACAGACACCAAGAGCGCTTAATAGTTATTGTACTATACTATAATTATAAACCTATGGTAAATCCAAACCAAAACAAAACAAAAACTCAAAGTGATAGCAAAGTTAGCGAAAATGGAATGTGAATTATATAAAAGCAATGAACAGTATCCTAGTCTAAATTGAGATGCAGATATAGGGAAGCGTTGACGTTACATATTTTTACAATAACTGATACCAAATAAAAACAAAAAATGAAAAACAGCAACTGAAGCATCAACTAAAATACTACATTTAAAATACAGATAAAAAAAATACCAAAAAAAAAAACAACAAAAACCAAACGAAGAAAAGAAAACTAAATGCAAATATCGTTGCGATGCCGCGCATGCCGTACAAAAAAATACCAGAAAATAAAAACACCAAAAATACATAACATTTTACATGTAAATAGAACCCTAAGATCCTAAGCTAAAGCTAATCTATTGTAAATGCAAAAAAAGAAGAAGAAGAAAATTTATTTACAGCTTACAGCATATAAACGAAATCACCACAAAAGCCTAAAACATTGTCGACTAAATAGAACAAATTACAAATAATATTCATATTTTAAATGCAAATACTTATATATACAATAATAATCATATACATACATACATATATACACACATCCATTGCAATTACAATTCGCGGCATATTTACATACATAGGATATATACAAACAAACAAAAATATATATATATTTAAAACTAAATCTTCACAAAAAACAAATATATATATACGAAAAATACTAAGAATATTTTTGGTCAAATCTCGTAACAAAAGACAAAAACAAATGCCGTTTGGCGGAACCATTTACATCTAGTTAAATCGATTGAGAATTCAGTAAACAAAAAAAAACAAAAAAAAGTAATGAAAATCCTAAAAAAAATACCAAAAGTAGATAAAAATCGTTATGCAAAAGTTCGTTTATGTGTATGTGTAAGGGTAAGGCTTCTTGTTAGTGCTTCGTTTCCCCTCTCCATGCAACTATACCCTGCATAGTTGGAAATTCTTAGAATTTAAATATCTACACACCTGTAGTTCCCCCCAATAATCAGGCTCAATTGTGTCGTGGCTCAGTTAGAATTTCAATGAATTGTCCATCCAAAATTATTAGCTACAACACAATGAAACGCTGTCTATAGAGGGAACTACAGGAGTCCATTTTAGTTTAGCTTTGAGCCTATAAATAACTATATTGTATTAGAGGTATGAGATGTACGTAATTGACTAATGAGATTGTTTCGGTGTAGTAGAAAATCGTTAAAACATTAAATGACATTTTGATGGAGTTTTCATTACTCATCTATAGTTTTCATTCTGTTCAGATAGTGGTGATATTTTGTCGCAGCTTTTTAAGTGTATGCGTCGTCTTGTGTGTTAGTTAAAAGTTAAACAAAATGGAACTTGAAAAGTTACAAAATCTCGTAAAATCTGTTAAAAAAAACTTTTTTGTTTTTCGAAAACTTTACGTTTTTCTTGTTTTTTTAAAGCCCCAACAAAAGCAATATACTTCAGCATATGAATCCTAGAAAATCTAGACTATTTTTATTGGTTAAGTTCACAGAGTTTTTCCCACAACAAAAGTCCCTTAAATATTTAGTCAATTAATCAAGTAATGTATGTTAAAGATTCTTTGTGTGTTTCCATGTGAGTCCATCCTATAAGTTGTGCCCGAAACATTCCATGTTGTGTGTATTGATATATTGATTATGATATTGAGATTGATTGAGATGAAATGAGCGCGAAGCCTTCAAAGAAGTTGGATAACAAAATTTATTAAATTTGCATTAGAAAAGAAAAACGCATTTGATATAATATTCTAGGCAAAAGAAAACCAAACAAAAGCAGTTTCTATTTATGCAAGCAAATTTTGACGCTAAGAAATGTAAAGCAAACCAATAAATTCAAGCATTTATTAAATAATTAATGATTATTCCTACAGATATTAAGCATACGCCATGCATTACCAGCGAAAGGTATATTAAAAATTACGATTAATTATGGATATAAAATGCTGTTGTATAAAGAATTGCAAATCATATGAATAATTATAAATAAAGCCTCGAAGTGTCCAACATAATTTTATTGTCGGTTCGATTGGTTGTAAACCATTTCAAAAGTAAACTCTACAAGTTCTTTAAAACAAAAAAATACCTAAAAATATAAATAAGATCGATCAATTTTTCGTAAGGCAAGCATAAATATGAGAAGATCGAGAATTGGATAAAAATCAAATGCAAATTAGCCTCTTAGAAACATATCAGTAAAGGAATATGACTTCACTCACCAACACACGAACACACACAACACATACATATACAACCAAGCACACACATACACTGTATATTCACAGAACACTGAATTTTATTATGAGAAGCCATCAATCTCAAAGTCCGCTTTTTTAACTACGAGAAAAAAACCCAAGAAAATCAAATTAAATAATACAAATTACTATTAAAGCCAAGGATTCGATTTAAAGTAAATATGTATGTTATTTAAAGCATTAGAATTATAATTAAATGCTTGAAATGCAACCAAATTTTGTAAGCAATTTCGTTTCGATGTTTCTACACAACTTTTGGTGAGCACTGGCCACATTCCACGTTGCGTATAATTAATTTCTAATTGTGAACATCGCGCCGTATAAATATAATGACTTTTGTAAATATTTATTTCAAACACAAACACACACACGCAAGCATTTAACAAATGCGCCGTTTTCAATGATAGTTTTTTATTTAATAATAAATAATAAAAATATGTATGAGAAATGAGAAACAGAAGAAAAAAAACAAAGTAATCAAATGGCACTGCAATTTTTTATACAGAAATGTTTTTGATTTGGAATTGTTACTATTTTTTTAAATTATTTTTAAAATAACAGCTGCAGCTGTAAATGCATTAACATTAATATTAAACAATTTAAAGAAGATAAACTGCAAACAGCAAGCAACAAGAGGAAAAACGCAAAATGTTATTATGTAATATTAATTATTATATTAAAAAATTATTTAATAAACAATATGTATATTTTAAGATTGTAAATCAGCAAACGTGAATACCATTAACAAAAAGAAACAAAATGAAAAACCATAAGCAAATTAAAATCGTTGAAAAGAAACAAAATAAAATTTATTAAAACATATTCAAAACTATATTGAGCGAAATATCATGGAAATATATAAATCATTGAGCAAAATTTAAGTAAAAGTCTTTTATTCTTCTATAATTATGGCAAAGCTTACGAAAGCTTTATTTATAGCAGTCCTTGATTTCCTTTCAACTGTGTAGCTCTTGAAGTTTCGTAATAAATATTTCAAACGTTCGAAAGCTTTTCGAAAGCTTTCATTGGGTTGTTGTGCTGACTATACAGAGCTTTTGGGGAACTTTTTAGGGTTGACAAGTATTCAAAAGCCATTACCTTTCAATTGTAAATAAATATTCGTAACTACTAAAGCTATATTTATAGGTATTCCCTTGGGACACACAATGCCTTGAGAATCTGTTCAATAATTAAACACAGCTTCACACGTAATGGGGCGTAACTACTGACAAAATCGTTAATTGTCGTGTAATAATTAATTGTATTGAGAGACACGCCCACTTAATAGGTCTATAAATGCCTGAATTGTTAGAGTTAACAGTTAATTAGTCGAAATGTATACCCAAAGTGAGGCTGAAGCTCTGGAGAAATTAAACTATTACAGGATCAGAGAAATGATAAGAGTCACTTGGTCTATTGGCTACAATATGCTGAAGCCAACGAAATGGGATTTTTTACTTAAATTGTATGTAGCTAGCTATGTATATTAAAGCAGACTAATCGAAATCACAGTTATTATAAATGCCTCAAACCTTTTAGATGGAGCATTGTACTCATTGCAATGTGTCTGGCATCGTATTATGGCCATTGGCAGCTTTTTATACGCTACATTCATGACATTCCGCGCATCACAGAGGTTCGCTCTCTCAATTAAATCCGATTAGAATACAAATTGTTTAATAGATATATATATATTTATAATTTTTTTTTTTTGCATTTGCAGTCTGTGAGCACAGTTTTCCAGTGCTTTGTGGCAGTTGTGAAAATGGTCTATTTTCTGCTGGCGCCAAGAAAATTCTACATACTGCTACGTCGCGCCTGTCGCCATGAACTGTTGCTCGACTGTGAATTATTTGGAGTTGTGGCAGGTGGAGAGCGACTGATGAGACACCAGACTAAATACATATACTAAATACAAAAGTTCTCTATTTATAGAACTGCCTATTGGGCAGATACTGCGTCAGGAAGTGGAGGATATTATGAATCGTTGTTGGATTAGTAAACGACGCCAGTTGTTGTTCTATCTGGTTGCCTGCAGTTGTATTCTATTAAATTACTTTGTCACCTCGCTGGTCATCAATTTGTATCGCTATTCGACCCAGGACCCACATAGCTTTGAGGTTGTCTTGCGTGAGTTTCAGAAAAATAAAACAAAATAGATAAATAGATAGGTTTGTTTGACTGATTGATTTCACCGACAGCATTGCCGTCTTTATATCCTGGCTGGATGGACAAGGGCATGACCTTTCCCTACTACTACATACCACTTTGCTTTGAGACCTCTAACCTTTACATCTGTGGCATGGGTGAGTGAACAGCACTGCACTGACAAAAAAAGGGGCTTGAAACCCACATTTAAACATATTCTTTTATACACAAAAACATGCCTTTTTTCATTGGTGTTAATTTTAGCGTTAAAGCTAAAAAGCTAGTCATTTTTTAACAGTGTGATTTGAGTGCGTTTGTAAACTACTTAACCAATTGATTACTGCCTTGCCACATTATCAGGTACTCTTGGCTTTGACGTGCTCTTCATCGTCGTCAGTCTGCATTGTGTTGGCTTAATGCAGTCGCTCAGCCACATGATTGAGTGCTCCACATCAAAGTTGGTACCACAGGAGCATCGTGTTCAATACATGCGTTGTTGCATCTATCAATATCAGCGTGTAGCAGCGTAAGTGCACATGAGAATTAACTTGCCAAAGAGTAACAAATTCTCCCTTTCTCTCTCTCTTTCTCTTAGCTTTGCTCTAGAGTTGAATAACACTTTTAGGCACATTATTCTCATACAATTTATGCTAAGTCTTCTATGCTGGGGTTTGATTCTGTTTCAAATGAGTGTTGGCATTGTAAGAATTCAATTGACTTTGGCTCTTTTTAGCCTTTTTTAAATTGTCTCCCCTTTTTTTGTGTCTACAGTCCACGAGCATTTTTACAACACTGAGAATGTTTATGTATCTCGCGGCCGGTGGCTATCAAATTGTCATCTACTGTTACAATGGACAACGATTTGCGACTGCTGTGGGTTTCTTCTATATTTCATTCTTTTATTTCTATATATTTTTCATAATTTTATTTTATTGCAGAGCGAGCTCATACCAAGGGCATTCTATCATTGTTTGTGGTACGAAGAATCTCGGGAATTTCGTCAACTCATCAGAATGATGATAATGCGCTCGAATCAGACCTTCAGTCTGGATGTATCGTGGTTTACAAAAATGTCATTACCCACACTAATGTCGGTATGCAGATACACATATTTGATATGATTTTCCCATTTCTCACAGATTTTATATTTTCACTTTTCCAGATGATACGCACAAGTGGACAGTATTATTTGTTGTTGCAGAATATAACTGAGAAATAAAGTGAATAGAATGTTGTCACTTCAGTCTGTGTTTGCTATCGACATCGTATCCATCTCAGACACTTGCCGTTGACAGTTCTCGGTCAATCAATATATCAATTTATTCATCTGGCAGTCAGGGTCATAGTTTAGCCACGCCCATTCATTTTGATGATGGGCGCGCACAGACTGATAATTCATTTAACGCATTAAAATAATCAAATTACCAGCTGATAACGAGACAGTCCAGTCTAGTACAGTCCAGTACAGTTTGTGGTTTCATTGATTACTCTCGCCAACACTTTTCTAATCAATTTTATTTCTTTATCCTAGACGAGGGACACCCCTACCCCTATCCCCCCACAGTGTTTCTATCAGCCTGCACTAAAGGCACTTTAGGCTACTTGGATAGAGACTTGGCATTATGCTTTAAATGGCTTTTTTCGTTGAGCCCATAATTGCTATGCGACCATAGTTTCCTTCGCACCATCGAAGGGGAAGCCTTGAGGAATTGAGGAACTGAAGAACTGAGTAACTGCCTTGTTGTGCGAGGATCTGCAATATTTGTAATGCATATTCGCTGTTAGTTGACGCAGTTCTGCTTCCTCTTCCTCTTCTTCTTCTTATTATTTGTCTTTTCGCCTTTTGTGCGGTTATTTTTCTTGGCGCTCGAGTTTTATCTATCCTGTTTCACTTTAATGCCTTTCCTTTATTCTTTCATTCTTTCTGCTGCAAAAGGACATCTTTTCTTTTGCCTGTCAGTTTATTGAGGCGCATGAATATTTTACAGCCAGTGTGTGTGTGTGTGTATGTTGTGCCTGTCTGTGTATTCATATTACTTACACTTTTAGCGGCATGATTTGAGAATTTATTATGATTTTGTTGTTGTTGTTCCTTTCATATTTTTTTTGCATTATAATTTTTATTGTTAAGGACAAACAATGCTAGCGCCTTATTCATGCCATTTTGCGTCGCTTTTGTTGCCATTTCAAAAAAAAGAGTAAAATATTTGCATATTTAGGTGAAGGATTGGTAACGAATATTCATTTATAAAATTATGAATTGGAAATTGCTTTTAAATGCCCTGTAAAGCAAGGCAAAAAGAGTAGTATGCTAATCAAATGCTTTAAAAACATTAAACTAATTGACTTTTGATATTTATTAACAGACTCAATCAATACACAATCAAGTAAATTGCCCACAAATTGTGTTAATTAAATAATAAAGATAAAATTTGTGTAATCAAGTCCTAGAAGCTTAATTTACTTGAATTTTAAAGTGCAAATTTACTATAAATTCCCTGCAACACCAGACTCTAGAGCTCAGCATGATAAATTACGAGCGCACATGGGAGACACCACAGGCCATGACCACGCCCACCTTTGTTCTATACGCCCCTTATCTCACCTTTGATGTCTGTTAAATCATTTGGCTGACTGTGCACAGAAATACTAACAAACACACACACATATTTAAAGCATAGGAACAATAGTATCACGTGGCGTATGTGTAATTTAACGACCTGAATATTGCACATAAAATTCAAATTTAATGATAAATAAATATTTCTCTAATGTGAGGAATTTGACACCTTTGTAAAGCAAACAAAAGCTTAACAAATTAGTTAATTTAATTTGTTATTCAATTAAATAACAAGAGAAATCTGCTAATAATGTAATGACAGTAGATGATAAATGGTGTTTATATTCTGACTCTTATAAGGTATTTATCCGATTAGACAATAAAATAATTTAGCTAATACACACTCTCCCTGACCTTTGTGTGTGTGTGTGTGTGTGTGATTATTACAACTTTAGTGCTAGTGTGTGTGTGAGTGTACGAATAATACTTAATTCGAGTTTGTTTGCCCACGTAGCCGGAAACTATCTACATATTGGCATACAAATGGCAAACATATTGTTTGTACTCACAGTCCAATACTGTTTATTTACTCACAGACTTTTCCCTCGGGAAATGTCCCTACGGAATTGCAAGTAGCCCAAAGTCAAAACAGGTTTTTTCTTGTTGCTTATTGTTCTGTATTTTTTTCCCTTCTACTTTGTTGTATCATACGAATAGAAGTCTCTGTGGAGTTTGAGTTCCCCTTGGCAGTTGATGCGTAATCAGTAGCAAATTTTGTTCATCTTGACCATCATCAACAATGCGAATCAAAGAACATAAAGCAACTAGAGGAGAAGCATACACATTTCGTATACGCAATGTTGACAAATCCGACTTCGTGTCGCATTAGGGCAACGCTGAAAAGACCCTTTGCTCCCTACTCGTCTCTCTTTTTGGGGGAATTGTCATGACCATAATGGAATTAATATGTTATTTTCTTGCCTTTGATCAAACTCGAACAGAACGAACGAAACGTGTAAGTGTATCTATATTATGCGTATCTGTGTGTGTGTGTATCTCTCGATGGCTGTGTCAATCTATAGGCTATCTGCATTGTCAGCGTCTTGGGAGTATAACATTTGAATCAATATTAACTGGCCATTGGAACCAGCAGAAATTTTCATATTCCATTAGTAAATTTAATGAAGCTTGGTTAACACAATAAATTAGGTTTAGTTAAACAAACTTTACAATTCTTTTGAAAATATCTCTAAAACTCACTTTAATTCTGTTGACGTTCCCTATTAGGCTTTTATGATGTACGATTCTTTTCAACCAAACCCTATGTAAATGCCATTTTAAGCTGCTTAAAGACTTTATGGTCAAATGATTGCCAAATAAGCGACCAACTGGTTAGCAAGGGAAGTACATTTTTGCCATTTCATAAGGGATGTTACCAAAATGCACAGAGTGCCACATGTTTGTGTGTGTTTCAAGCATGAGTTGAACGTTATATGCATTTTAAGGGAAGCCAGAACTGCAACAGTCTCTCAGGCAAAGCTGAGGGCCATTGCCTATATATGGCCAAAAGCATCAACAATGCGTCCAACGGAACTGAAAGTTGAAAGGCAGCCATTGTTAACTCTTCCATATTCCCAATAATAAAGGCAACTGAGTGTGTATGTGTGTGTATCTAGATGCACTTTCAAAATATACAATTGCAAACGCAATTTGCAAGTGCATAAAACCTGACGTTTAATGTGCACTTAAATACCCTCTAAAACTGGACTAATTAAAAGTATAATTGTTACTACATAAAATTAAGCAAATTTTTATAAGCAAATCTATTTTTTTGTAACTGTTCTTTGCAATATTAGCTTTTTCCAATATTTTTAAAAATATATCTCTCTTCATATACCCTAGAAAACTGCTGTGCAAAGTATGTTTTCATGCGTGTCCTTAAACGAAACAGAAATTAAATTTGCTGCACTTTAATCTGCAGGCGTCACAGTGGCGTCCTCGACGTTTTGGTCGAGGTCCTTCATCGCCAGGACTTTGCAAGCATTTCGCCCTTATTCGCAGCAATTCATACGCGAGTTTCTTGCAATTCCTTATTTTTATTTTCTTTGTTTTTTTCTTCACATTATTTTTTTTTTAATTTCGCTCAACTTACTCAAGCGAAATGGCACTTGATGCCCTCAGTAATGTGTGTGTGTGTGGGAGAGTGTACTTTTTGTGAGTGTGAGTATGTGTGTATGGTGTAACTATAGTCGAGTAGCGTTGCCTTTGAGTTTCTTGGGAATTAACACTAAGCTGCTGGAAACGCGCGTTTCTTTTCCTCTCTCTTTCCTCTCCCCATTCCCAAACTATCCTTCTCTGCCACATTCTGTTAGTTGCCATGCGGAGCCAAGAAAAACAACAAGAACAACAAGAAAAGTGGCAACACAAGTAACAACAGCACATACATCTTTCAGTTGTTATTTTAAGCTGTCTGTAACAAGAAGGTAACGCAAATATGGCTACACAGGCAACATTATGCAGATGTTACGATTGCCACGCCTACACCATAAAGTTATCAGCCCACCAAGTGATGAGCAAAAGTTCACATTACCAGCTTCAATTATTCATGCGTGTTCCATTGTTTATTTTTCTTTTGCGTAAATTAATAAAATATTATTCATAAAATCCATTGAGTGGGCACAGACAGTTATGTAGTTTCTTAGCCATTGTGAGAATGTGATAAAAGCCATGATTACGTTTACTGCCTAAGGGCCTAAAATTGAGGTGTAATCAAGTGGGTTATGTAATTTGATAACTACAAGTCAAAGCCTCAACTAAACTGAACTACCAACTGTCAGGACATTCAATTTGCATGCCAATCTCCGAGTAAGAATGCTTCAATCTCAGTTCAATCCTCAAAATGCCAACTTGATGTAAGATAAATAGCAAGAAATACTCAATCGTAGACAGGTAAATATGCAAATAAATGCAGGGGACCAAGGCAATCACGTCTGTACATGCACAATGTCCAATGCACTCGACAAATGGAAACTCTGGACGTTACCAACTGAATACGTAATGCCAATACATACTATGACTTTATCAGGCACATTTTTCCAGCTTTTCCTTATTTTCCACTTTCATTTCATTTGGTTTTCTTTTCTTTCTTCTTTTCAATGTTGTATTGCATTCCAATGGGAGTTTATTTTTCTTTAGTTCCCACTATTGGGCATTTTTGGCATCAACTTGCGGAAATTAAGTTTCCATTGTACGGAATGAAATCGAAAATATTCCAATTTCAACAATATGAAAATTCCTTGAATAAAAAACTATTCTCTGAATAAACGAAAATGGAAAAAAATGCACAGGTGCAAAAATGAATAAAAAAAATTTGTGATAAGGAAATTTATAAATATTAAACCCTTTGGAAACTCTAGATATATATTTTAAATCCAATAAAATGTTGTTTGCTTCCCCAATATCATGTACCTTGTATCAATTTGTGAACGATTCAAATTTTAAAATATTTTTATACAAAAAATTGAGAAAAAAATTGCTCAGCATAAAAAGAGCATTTAAAAATTGCATTGAAAAATAATTAATACAAAATAAAAAGCCATACAATCCAATTTGCGAAATATATGACAAAAACGAACAATATTCTGAAGTGAATAAATATGAGAAGAATGCAAGCAATTAGTAAGAGAGATTAAGTAAATACACGTGTTAAACTATCATAACTTAATTACATCACAACTCAAGTAATTTCCAAATAAATTACCAAAGCACTCAATGTTTATTTATAGGCACAATTGCTTTCGTTCAATGAATGAAATTGCTCTTAATTTCGTCAATTCGATTTGGGATTTGTGTGTTGTAACAGTTTCCAATCAAAGCTCGACAAAGGACACTTTATGCTAAAATCCTGCGGAAGCTGAGTCATAGCTGCCTATTTAAATTGTTGCTTTGTGTGTGTGTGGGGAATCTGTGCGTGTGAGCATGGATGGTCGTTAGTAAAGCCCCACCGAAGGTTTTTGGCCAGAAAAGCTTTTGACGTCAATCACATACTTTCCACTGGTATTTCGCAATTTGTCTGGCGACAGCGGGCAAAAATTTTGCAATAATAATTCAATAAACCGCATTTTCGTTGCTTCTGCAACTTTTGCATGGCGCTAAAGGAACATTAATAATAATTTGAAATGAAAAACCAACAAATGGGAGCTACAAAAGCCACCAGCATACAATATGAACAAATGACGCATACTCTGACGCTTTATAATGGCCAACAATTCGCCCTGTGGCATTGAAAATGGAATTGTACATAAGAATGGTGCTGACGCACAATTGTTGCCCGTTTTGTATATATTCTCGTATTTTTAGTTGGCGGTAAATTTGGAACGTGATTTATTTGCTCGCATTTCCCCCTTCATTTCGATTTCATTACGATTGCCGTGTAACGGGCAATTTAAGGGCCATTACAAAGTTAACTGGAGTAAGGGAAGTGGAGTTAGAGATCTGTGTGTGTGTGTGCGTGTAAGTTTGTGTGCAGCAGCCGACGCCATCTTGATTAATGGCGGACGGCACGGCAGGCCGCAAAACCAACAACAGCACATGTGAAAAAGTGTTGCCTACTTTTAGCGGCACTCCAGTTGTTAATTGCTGACCATAAAAATTGCTAAAGCTTTGGCTAACACGCCAACAACTCAACCCCCGAAAAGAAACTGAAAGAAAAGAATAAAAACAAAATCCTTAAGAAAACTGTAGGCGTTCAAGGCAAACAATTCAATCTGCTCGTAGCGCGGCAAACACTGCTGAAATTTCGAAAGGAAAAAAAAGAAAATTTTTATAATTACTACGAGCATGTTGCCTGAGTTGGTGAAAAATTGAATTTATAACAAGCCAACGTTAAATGTCCCTCCGTTGCTCCTTTCTTTGCCACTCACATGTTGCCGCGACTTTCGCCGCGATGACTTTATAGCAATTTAATGTGCCCCATTCAGTGTGTACAGCTGTGAAAAATGATATTATGCCTGCCTGCCTTTCCCACAATTTCCCGGCATGCCCAAGCAATCAGAATCACAGTGCCTCTCACAGCAAAACCCCCAACGCCAACTTCATTTTGAAGCCCAACAAAGCACAAAACAGCGTAATTTGTCTGGCCTTCATCAAATAATGCGGCGTTGATGATTTTGCCCCCCAAAACAAAAAAAAAGTTGCACACGCATTTGCAAACAATTTGTTAAAACATAAAGCAACGCCTAATGTCGAAAGTCAAAAATAATTTGTACAAATTAATACCATTAATTGCCGTCAAAGAAGAACTATCAAAAGTACTTTATTAGGAATTATCTGATTGTTGGAAACAATGTTCAAAATTCACTTTTCTTAATTGACAGTCTTAAATTTTAAGTGCTTGATATCTTTAAGGTTTCAACCAGTTTGTATAGGCGTATAAACCTTTGTCTTTAGTAACTAATTTGAAAGTATGTGTCTAGCAATTAGGTATCGATTTTCTATATCTTGTAATAACCAAGCGGAGACATAAACGTGCCTTAACCTTTAGTTGACCAAAAGGATAAACATTGCAATTTTGTCAACGTTTACATAGACAGGCAAGCGTAAAACGATTCGTGGTACAAAGGACGACCTAAGGCGACTCCCAATGAACTTTCTTAAAGAACTTTCGCTTCTTGTGTATTATGGAATATGTCAACCTTTAAAGTAGCAGCACATGTTGAACTTTGAAAGGAACCTCTGCATCAAGTATCGATTGTTGGATGACATTGAACCTTGGATCGCTGTCATTGTGGATGAAACTCAGATGTTTACTCTGTCTTCCTATACTGACGTATATTAATTATGCTGCTGGTCAGCTTTTGTCTGCTGTACATAAATTAATAATAAGTGGCTTGTAAGCGTGTGTATGTGTATAAGTTCATTGTACACTAAATTAACTAATTATGTGCATTATTTATTTGTCTTGTGACAATAAAAATGAAGTGAAGTGAATTGAAGGCAGAAAACACTGAACACACCCACTAAAAATGTAGTCATAAACGGAACTGATTTACATTTTCATTATCTGAGAAATCTTGCTGGCAGTGTAAGACATTGACAAGTGGGCGTTTGCAATTGTAAGGCACTGTTCGCCTAATCTGCTGGCTTTTTCGTATTTTGTCAAGCACGCCCAGAAAGAGAAATTAAATTTAAATTGAGTTCGAATGCCTGG
The DNA here is from genome assembly GCA_018903735.1 of Drosophila cardini. Lineage (NCBI taxonomy): Eukaryota > Metazoa > Arthropoda > Insecta > Diptera > Drosophilidae > Drosophila > Drosophila cardini. The sequence goes on along the minus strand of JAEIGM010000007.1, from coordinate 5,371,992 downwards.
AGCGCAAATTGTAGCAGCACCAACAACATCAGCACCAGCAGCAGGAGCAGGAGTAGTAACAAAGGAAATTCTGGAAAAGCCATGCCAGGATCAAGTCCTGTCATTTTTCTTACACATACAAATACGTTGTATACTTAATTTTTTTCTCTTTGCCAGCATTGCTTACATTTGATTTAGCTTTTTTAATCTTATTGTGGTGCACTGAAGCATATTCTCATTTCCCACTCACTCTCTCACTCTCTTTCTTTAGCTTTCTCTCTATTTTCCTGTACCGTATCCTATTTGCTTCCGTTCTACACTGTCAAAAAGTGGCTGATGACGTTGCTTCGTATGTAAATTGCTCGTGGGCTACGTCATCTTTGCCATTTTTAAAGACCGTTTCATGGATAGGCCAATGATATGCTCGAATGAAACATTTTGTGCTGACGCATTCATACTAAACTTGGTACAAGGCGACATTGTACAACTTAAATCCTTTCAAACCAAAACAACACACATTAGTAGAAATGGAAAAGTCGTGTTTTCTGCTGATTCACCTGATCATTCGAATGCCATTGAAGTCCCTCTATTGTTAACGGAGTTAACCCGAGTGTCCCGGGAAAACAACTTTCCCGGCCTGTTCAATAACCCGTCAAAGGCAGTATTTTCACACCATTCAACTTCGTTATTTTTCTGGATTTTTTTTACCAACACGAACTGACAATCGTCTGACAGTGGTTATTCCCATCAGCCACAGCCACAGTCTCCGCCTTAGTCTCAGCCAATCCCTTGACAATTTGACCTTTTCCATGCACGCATCGGAATTTTCTTTGACGGGGTAGACAAATTGACGTCCATTCCGCGTCCCAGTTCAACCGAATGAACGAACAAAAGTTTTATTGTTCGGCGGGAGAAATTGTTCAAAGCAACGTTGATTTCGCATTCACAAATATTTTCTTTTTTTGCTACATTTATTCAACTTATATTTTCTCGCTTCTGCTGTCGACACTTTTCACCAACAGCATTTACTCTCATCCCCAAATTTTCCAATTTGCCCATAGGGAATCAAACTTCTTGGCTAATGCGATTTCTGGCCATTTACTCGCTATGGATAATCAAAAACCAAGACCGCTGCCATGAATACGAGCGTAATTAATTAATAATGACCATCCAAATGAATATTAAAAAAGATAATGATGGATGACTACAATATACCCTCTAACAAATCTTTGGTATTGCCCTAACAAACTGAAAGCAACAGAGCAAAAAAGTACAGCGATCACTTTAGTCCATTGAGAGCGAAAGACAAGGAAAGTAGGAGTAGAATATGTAAAAGTTATGCTATGCGAAATACTAGAGCACAAGCAAGAACGGGACAGACAATCTAAATAAAACTCTACTCACTATACGAAATGCACGCAGCGAGCGTCTTAAGCTGCCATGTACAATTGAAAGTGAAATGCAAAGAGAGTAAAGCAAAGAGTAAAGTAAATGTAAATGTCATGTTATGTTGAAATGCTACAGAGCTATTAAGCGAGAGCGAGACAGTCATATTAATTGCCCCCACACGAAATAATTCTAGCGCGCTCCTTAAGCCGCTGCGTGCAATGAAGAGCGAGAGACAAAAAGAGTTAAGCTTACTAACACAGGAGTAGAAAATGTTAATGTTATGTTAGAAGCTCTAGAATATTCTCTCTCAACCGGTAACATAAGAAATTAACATAAAATCAGTTTAATGTTATATAAAATAATTTTTTTCCGCGTTCCCAATAACGCTTAAATTAATTGCACATCGGCATCGAGGTTAAATGCCAATAAAATATTTGTATTGCAGGCGTTAATACAAATTAATTCAACGCATGCTCTTTTGCCGCTCATTGGGCTAAATAATAAATTATGTACGATATAACCAAGTAAATATAATTATTTAAACGAAATATCATGTGTTATTTACATACCTGACAGCAGACGGTAAATATTACATTTACACAAATACAGGTGTAAATATGATTGAATTAAATACTCAGCATGATGGTTTCACCGTTTGACCTCCTGAAGCGTTTTAACCTTTAAAGAGCATGCGTTTTAATGGTTTTTTTCCAACACTTTTGGAGCTTAGCATTCGGAGTCACTGTGGCCATGGGAGTCTGCATTATAGCATGCTTCACTTTCTGCACTTTTGTTGGCTTGTTAAATATTAACGCAATTCCACTTTGGCCAATTACACTGCATCCGTATCCGCACGCGCACCCGCCCCGCACCCGCATTTACATCCGCATTCACATCCGCATACACATTCATTTCAGCATCCGCCGCTCATGCTCAATTTTATGCAAATGTGCCACTTGCCCGACCAAGACGCCACCTTTTTTTTTCTCTTAATTCCAAGGAGCCGAGTGGGCGCCAAAAACTTTATGGCTTACTTCAATTCGTGGGCAAATTGTAAACGACGAAATCGATAAGCTAAAGGTTGCTCGTTAAGTTCGGCAAAGCATAAAATTTTTATACGCATTTGCATTTTGCTTCATTTAATTTGTATACGTGTGTGTGTACGTGTGCGCGATTTACCGTTTTTTTCATTTATTTCGCCACACCGGGAACGACGCACGACGCTGCTTCTGTTGACCAAGTCAATACCGCACAGAGACTTAGCCCAGAAGCACTTGACCGACCGAATACCGTCTAAGCACACAAACCGACGCGCAAAAGGTGAAAGAACGATTTAATTCTTAAAGAAATATAAGAATTTAATTTCATTTTCACCGAGGTGAAAAAACCGGCACCGACACTCGTGTTCATCGCGACGATACTATTTGAGCTTGGCATGATCGACTATCGATGCGTGCCTATGCGATATATCGACTATGATAAGCGTTAATCGATAGTCATAGCGCGATCAGCTGATCTGGTTAAAATACTAAAAAATACCAACAACAGCTGAGCGACGCAGTTCGCTTTTTTTCTCTCAGCTCAGTTGTCTTTTTGTTGCGGTTGCTGCTCACTAGTTGTTGTTGCTTGTTTACGTAGACTAGTGGACTTTGATTACCGCTGCGCTTTCTATTAAATTAAACCGACTTAATTGTGAATAATGCTGAGATTAAATGTGAATAAGAGTCGCCTGGGCGTCGTGTCGGTGTCTGTGACGGCGACTGCAACACGCAGTGCCACAACAACAACAACTCATGGTAATCATTACCAATACCTGCAAACTTCCAAGCTACCGACGCTCTACTTCCAGCGCTCTCTGCCCCGCCTACCCATACCACTGCTGGAAAAGTCCTGCGAAAGATTTCTCGCGGCAGTGCAACCCATAGTCAGCCCCGATGAACACAGCCACACACAACAGGTGGTCGAAGAGTTTCGCCAGGGCATCGGCATGGAATTGCATGCGAAGCTGAAGCAACGGGATGACGCCAACAAACATACCAGCTATATATCTCAGCCATGGTTCGATATGTATCTGGCGGATCGTGTGCCACTGCCCCTTAACTACAATCCGCTTGTTGTGCTGAGAAACGAAACGAGAGCAGAGTATCAGCCACAGGAGATTCGTGCGACCAACATGATCATCAGCTCTCTGCGCTTCTGGCGCTCACTGCAGGCAAACAAACTGGAGCCGGAGATCTATCACATGAATCCTAAGAAGACCGATACGGATAGCTATCGTCGCTGGATGAGCGTCGCCCCCAAGGCATTTGCCACCTACGCTTCGTATGCGTTCAAGGCGTTCCCGTTGGACATGAGTCAATACAGTCGCCTCTTTGGCACCTCACGCATACCCAGAATTGGCAAAGATGAGCTCGTCTTGTCGCCCAACTCCAAACACATTCTGGTTATGCGACGTGGCAACATGTACACGATGAATGTTCTCGACAGCAGTGGCTACATCGAGAGTCCCAGTGTCATTCTCGGTCGTCTCAAGAGCATTATCCAACTGGACTCGGAAAAGCAACCCGCCAGCGTGCCTCTGGGTGTGCTGACATCATCTCAACGCGATGACTGGGCCAAGACGCGTAGTCATCTCGTCAGCAGCTCCAGGAATGCAGAACTACTACAGCGCGAGGTTGACGCAGCGCTGTTCTGTCTGAGTCTGGATGCCGAGGAGGATGGGCTCTATAACGATGATAATCCCGCTCCTTTGTTGAAGGAACTGCTGGCAGGCAAGGCAACAAATCGGTGGGTAAAACTGCTTTAAGCTAATCTTTGGTAGACCCTGTACTAGAAAAGTGTAGAGGGATTACTCCAGAATAAGCACAGGGTCTTTAACAGCTCCTCTACCTCTTCCCCACCAATTTTATAATTAAATTAACTAATGCTCCCTTCACAGTTGGTTCGACAAATCCATATCGCTGGTGATCAGCGCAGATGGCACCACATCCATTAACTTTGAGCACTCCTGGGGCGATGGCGTTGCTGTGCTGCGTTACCTCAACGAGATGGTGCGTGACACCACCAATCAGCCCTATGTATCTACCAGCACTCCTCATACTCCCGCCGATGGGGATAGCAGTAATGTGCGTTACCTTGACTTTGAAGTGGATGACTCTACACGGGCTGCTGTGGAAACAGCTTATGCTAAGAATGCTAGCATAATGTCCACACTGGATATGAATGTGTTGCGGTATCCGCAATTGAACAAGGGCACTTGTAAGCGTCATGGTCTGAGTCCTGATTCGATAATGCAGCTATCCTTTCAGCTGGCCTATCGTCAGGCCTTTCAGCGTTACGTGGGCACCTATGAATCCTGCAGCACATCGGCTTTCAAGCATGGCCGTACCGAAACAATGCGACCCTGTACCATGGCAACGCGTGCCTTCTGCGAGGCCATACTCCAGCCAGCTCAGAAACAGCTCAGCGCTGGGGAATTGCGTTCGATGATTGATAAATGCAGCAGTGTTCATGGTCAACTAACCAAGGAGGCGGCCATGGGGCAAGGATTTGATCGTCATCTGTTTGCCCTGAGGCACACCGCTCAACTGGAGGGATTACCACTGCCGGCACTGTACGAGACTGAAGCCTACAAGCGCATCAACTATAATATTATAAGCACTTCGACGCTGGGCGCGGACACGGTGATAGCTGGTTCCTTTGGCCCAGTTGTTAAGGATGGACTGGGTCTAGGGTGAGTGCCTGCCATTGGCTACAGTATATAGAATTCTGTATTTATATATTACCTTCGCCTTCAGTTATTCTATAACAAATGACATGGCTGGCGCCATTGTTACCACGTACAAGGATCAGGCTCAGGGCAAGGAGTTTATTGATAGCTTGCAGTCGGCATTTGATACCATTTGCTCGGTAATCGAGCGGAGCAGCAGCAGCAAGTCGGCCAAAGTTCAAGCTAAAAGCAGCTAAATGTATTGAGATTAAGACATAAATTTTAAAATTAACAAACGATTGTGAAACGAATTGCGTTTATGATGTTGATAATGGGAATGTTTCAAGTTCCAAGCTCCAAGATTAGATTGTTTTCCACTACTAATTTGCATAGATTGTATCGATTTTGCTGTGTGCTAAATAAACTATGTGTTTGTTGTAGACCTTTCTGGGTCAGGTATATGCCTTAATTACCAACTCTTTTGTTATATTCTTTGGGCATGAAATAACTTTCTGTGACATTAATTTCCTCTTTTTGTGCTTGTTTTAGGAAGTTCCACAAATTTACTATGCAAACGAGCCCAATTGGGGTAAAATGGCTAAATTCGTCACTGATTTGAGGCCCCAAAAGTTGTGACAACTGTTAACTTGGCTTCTGATTTGCGGTATCCACATATCAAAAGCCGCAAACAGGGCCAAAAGTTTATCAGACAGGAAAGCGACCCCGCATTACCCTGTAGCTACTAGCTACCCACATTGAGGTGGTGTTGTTAAATGTGCTGACATTATCAGTTGATTTATTGCCAATTTCTGTTGCCAACTGCTGAACGGGTATAAAAAAAAAAGAAAGTGTCGCGGAAAATACATAAAACAAATTTTCTTTTAGGGGTGTAAAAGATTTTTTATGGCGCCCAAGGGGGTACGAGGAGGAGGGTAGTTACCCCTAACGCAGACGGCATACTTTGAAGTCGTAGTTAAAATTAATTAACCCGCTTAAATGTTAACTGTGGTTATATCATTTTCAGCTGATATATAGCCGGGCATATTTCCCGCCGTTGGCTTTAATGGGAGGGCATTAAAAAAAAGAACAGGGAGATGAAAGAAGCGTAGAGTTAAAGGAAGTGGCTGCAAGTCATTAAAAACGACACTTCCTGGTGGCAACAATTAAAAACGCATTAAAAAGCCGCAGTAACCAACTGGACAGGAATGATGGGCGGTACAGTGGAGGGGCGGGGCAGAAAAGCAGGCCCACAGTCTGAGGTTAAGAACTTTTGCAGCATGTGTGTGTGTGTGTGTGTGTGTTTTTGTGTGATAAATGTTGTGGTGGCACAAGCAAATTTAATATATAAAATATGCCCATTAAATAACAGGCAAAAGGTCTTGCGGCATTCATAGTTTGGCCAAAAGTTCATAACGCATACGACATGTGGTACATAATATAATATAAGAGTTCATGGCATAACGTGCTCGGTTTCGCTAATGAAGTAAGCAGGCAGTTGCAGCCCTTACTCGGATTGTTGTTGCCACATCAATTATGTGTAACTTTCAACAATGCCAAAACAGACACAGCAGCTAGAACAACAACAACAAGAAGAACAACAATTACAGCCACAAAAATCAATAGAAATTGCTCATAATTGAATATTAATTTGAAATAATGTGCCTAGCAGCATTTACTGGCTATCTCATTAGGCAGCAGAGGGGAGAGAGAGAGAGAGGGGGAGGGAGAGAGAGAGGAAGAAGCAGAGAACCAAATGGCATGCCATTAAAATGTGTGTGGTTAAAAAACATGAGAAGTTTTTGTGTTTTTGCAACTCTTGATTTATAAGTATTTCCCCCTTTTTACCAAAAAATTTCTTCACTTTGTGGTTTAGTCCCAGTACAGCGAGACATAAAAGTCTGTCAACGCAGACAGGCAACCACAGAAGCCACTCCAGTCACACATTTACATACACTTTGGGCGTCAGAATTGTCAGCACATGCGGCGTATGCGTAATCTTTGAATACTTCAAGCAATTGCCAATTAATATGGAAATCAGTTAGGTCATTTATTTGGCCAACATAAAAGGGGGTGGGGGTGTGTAGCTTAGGTAACTAGGACAATCATTAAATGCTTGTTATGTTGTTGCACCGCCTCGACAATTAATTGCCTGGACATGTGGCACACGTGGCACGTGGCGAGCAACTAACGTTCTTGCTGCTGGACTGTTAACTGGGGCAAGTAGAGAGCGGTGAGTGGCAAGTGGCAAGTGGCAAGTGGTGAATGGCAAGTGGCAGGCAGTGTATGCACTCCTTCAGTTACTCCTACACAAATTATGTTAATTACAAAACCGAAATTGCCTGTTACAAATTAACCACAACTAAGCACACATACAACCACAGACGCATAAGCACACACATACACACACGCACACACTTATAACTTAGTTGCTTGAGAACAACACGTTGGCCAGAACTTTGACACCAGGTTGTAAAGGGCCAAATAGTATGAGTGTTGGCATTTTGGCTAATTATCGGATGGAAACAGGAGACGTCTTAAGATTAGCTTGCATTCCTTAAGCTTAAAGTCAAGCTGCTTAAAGACTTATTTTAAAAATATTTAAAATTAATTTATGTAAAGAAATAGTTAGACAATTCCTTAAATAAATGTTAAAAAAAATTGAATTTAATAAATTTATATATATTAAACATATAAACTTCTTCTATTGCTAGCATTTAATTAACCAGCACTTTAGGGTTCTCCCCAAACAAAAACTGAGCATCACTGTTTGGCGGGAAGCCACAAAATGATAGCATAGTTTTGTGCGCCTTAAAGCTGGCAGAAGCAAGTGGCAAGAGTTGAACATTTAGGCCAGATTATATTAACTTTTAATGGGCTGTATTTGACTTTAAGTGGCAATTGGCACAAAAGACAGTTTAAAGGTGAGCGCTAAAGGTGCGAGACACATATACACACACATGTACATGTACATGTACATGTATTTTGTCGGCATTTGGGCCAGCTGCCGTGTGCTTATGTCCCTGTGCAATTAACATAAAATTTATGAGCAATTCGAGGTAAAAATGTCTGCCACACACACAGGTGCATGATACGCGCAGTTAACACTCAACACACTCAATTTCGAGTACACTCTCTTACACTCACTCTCGCACTCGGAATCTGACGCGAAACATTTCAGTTAATTGATATGGCCCAGAGCAAATTGGCTAAATAAAAACAAATACAAATACAAATACTAACAAAAAACATTAATGCCATTTGTGAGCGAAATAAATAAATGAGATAAACACTAAAAGCAAATTCCCATGATTATTTGAGCAGTTCGCAATTTGATAAGGAACCAGAAAAAAAAACAACAGCAACAACAAATGTCAACTGCAGACAGAAAAAGAGAGAAACCGAAAAGCAATCAGAGTTTGGCTAAAATTGTATTTGGCCATAATTACAACTAATTATTTATAAAATTAGCCAACGCAGCGGAAATGTAATAAAAGCACACAACAACAACAACAACAAATTCCTACAGAAGACACAATCACACCAAATGACAAAAAAAACAAGTAAGCTATAGTCGAGCAAGCCGACTGTAAGAGACCCCGTAGTCTTTCTAGTGCGCGTTTTTCCATACAAATCGCCTATTTTCGACCGATTTGTCCATTGGAGCAAAAGGCTATAGTTCTTCGACCTGGACCAAACTTAGTGAGGATAATTATAATGTATAATGACAGACAGGCGGACATTGCCATATCGTCTCGGTTGTTGATGCTGATCAAGAATATATATACTTTATAAGGTCGGATAAGTCTCCTTCTACCTGTACCCACATTACGCTTTAGACAAACTTAAAAGTCTCCTCTACTCTTTTTTAGAGTACGGGGTCTAAAATATAAAATAACTAAACAACAAATTTGTGTTAAGATGCATTTTATTTGCCAATTTATTGCGTTTTATTTCGTTAGTCTCAGGTGGCAGCGTGCCAGCGGCGAGTGTGGCTGTACTTGCGGTCAGGGAAGTCTAAAAAGTGACAAAGTGCAAGTTGAACGACTAGGTGTTGAGCTGTGAAAATGAGTACTTTGAGGTAAGTAGTATAAAAATAGCTGTCAGTATAGTTTTTCAATTTAAAAATTTAATTTGAGACTAATTAATTGATATTGAACAAGTTTTCGCTATAGTCTAGCATACCCTACAGCATGCTTTGGTCTGTAAAAGTACTGAATTTATACACAAAGCTCATTAATTTAACTTATTTTTATTTAGAAAGTGATATCTATGACTTAAAATATTTTACATATTTACTCTGCAGTCTAGCATACCCTGTAGCTTAAAAAAATCTATACTACAGCAACTATAAAAAGTTTATGCTTTCAATTTTTTTACCAATTCTTTAGCTGTTATTTAATTATTTATATATTTTCTGTCTACTACCTAGTCTATCATACCCGCTTTCTTATAAACAGCAGCAAAACAAACCTTTACCAATGCCAACAAAATGTAGCCACAAAATGTTGCCGAAACTTAGCAACAAATGTTGCCAGTCTAAAAATGTTGCAGTACTGTAGAAGTGTTGCCAATGCTTAGCAACAAATGTTGCTAAACCTCAAAATGTTGCCAATCCCATAAATGTTGCCAAGCCACTTGTTGACAACATGCAATATTCAATTTTTTACTCAACGCTCGAATGAAGTGCAAAAGTAAAGAATGCTCCAAGCGTAATCTTAATTTACATGTCACTCATGTGTGGAACTAGCATGTGGCATTGTCAGCTTGCCAGATTGCGAGATTGCAAGAGATTGCGGCACAACGCGAGACAGAAAGATGAGTGAGTTCAGAGACTAAGAGACTAGGAGACTAAAAGATTCAGAGACTGAGAGACTAAGGGACTGAGAGCATGACAATGCGCTTTATGTAGTAGACTCATGCCTGGAGTCGTGACTTATCTGTACAATAAAAGAGAAGCAGGAGCGTTGAAGAAGGACATAGAGGGAGGAGTAGGCCGCAGGAAGCAACAGTGGCATGCGGAAGAACATAAAGGATGCTTTGGAGCGTTTACCGTGCTGGCGATTAACTCACTGCAACTCGAAAGGACCCAGGCAATTAACTGGAACTACACACATGTGTACATGACATACACACACACATACACACACTTACATGCACAAGCCCCAGCACACAAAGTTGCCATTGTGCATGTCGCACATGGCGTATACGTGTCGTGTGTGCTTGTGTGTGCGAGTGACACACTTTTATTATCATTTCGTGGGCAACCTTCGCTTGACTTATCATTCTGATGTTCTCCATTCTCATTTTGGCAGGCGCACGCAAGCGGAAAAGGCATAAAGCGCCAGCATTCTAGCCGCAGAATGTGAGGGGTGTAGCAAATTCGGGTCTACTCGCTAATTCACTTTGGCGCTCGCCTGTCTAGCAGACCAGAGGAGTTTAATTCAATTTCGTTGGCTGCGACTTTGATTGCCTTATAACGGGACAGCATAACGCAAATTATAATTTATTTGTTATCCCTGTAGTCCCTGTTGTCCCTGTAGTCCTTGCTGTTGTTGTTGTTGTTGTCGCTTGTCGTCGGCATATTTCTGGCTGTCCAATTTATGCATTAAATTTGCATTTACAAACGAATTTCGCATGTGATCTGTGTACACATTTAAAGTCGCAAAACCGAAAATGTAAAAAAAGCGAGAACTGCCCTTTGCCCGTCTTTGGGGGCGTGGCGATGGCGCCAGAAACTTTGGCAATTCGCTTGAAAATCGCTCGATTTTAAATTCCTTTCGGAGTCTAAGAGAAATGTGAGTCAAGGCAAATGGTGTGAAACGAGAAATGTCAAGTTGTACAAATTTCCATATCCATATCTATAGCGTGTTTGTATATGCATGAAGTTGTAGCAGCCATTCTGGCATACCCTGTAAGTGCGTGAAGGGGGAATATGGGTGGTTTGGGGGCGGAAAACTATAAAAATCAGGAAAATTTCGAAAATAAAATACAACTTATTGATTATAATACCCATTCTTTGCTGAGCTAAAAATTATAGGGTATTAGACCTGTGAGCAACTGTTGTAAAGTTACTTTACAGCTACAAAATTATGAAAAAGACGAATGTCAATCACTTAAATTTCACTGGCAGACATTTTCTATCCCCAGCCAAAAATTCCAGGGTATTAGGCATTCGAGCGTTTGTTATAAAGCTACTTGAGAGCTGCAAAATATGTATCGAATCGTCAATCTTTAAAAACTCTTTGTAAGACTTTTCCATACCGAGCTAAAAATTACAGGGTATTGCCCACTTGAGTACTTGCTGCTCTAGCTATGCGCCTCGCGCTTTTGGTGTTCTTTTTGTGTGTACGCGGGAGTGTGTGTCTGTGTGTGTTTGTGAATTGTTTGCCAGCTGAAATACACATAGTTTCAGTTATCTTTGCAAAGTCCTCAGCAACGAGCCCAAAGAAATGTGCAACTTCAAAAGCGACATTTGATTTATGGACAATGGGAATGTGCACAAACATATATTGGCTTAGTGAGGGTCGATGGGGGAGGGGCAGCGAGGGGTCTGGCAAAGTTCCGTAGAAGTTGCCACGCTTGGAGCAGAAGTTATGATGACTTGAGGCATGCCACACCCACACATCTAACGTAAATTTATATTTAGAGCGTTGAATGTCTGACAGCAGCAGCAGCAACAGCAGCAGCTCCAATGGCAGCTAAGGAAAGTGTGGAAAAACAGACGACTTTTCCTCATGAAATGGGCCTCGTATGCTTAAGGATTTTACGAGCGACAATATAATGGTAAGGGCGAAACAGGCCTGTTGGGTGGGGTTGAAAGGGGTGGGGAGGGGCGGTGGTACACTTTTACAGGGCAGCATTTCAAATAAACAAAAAATACATTGACCTCTTTCCAGTTTATGCGCGCAGACATCGCCAGTGATCCTGGGAATATTGCAAAGGCTTGCAATAAGTTTCATTGGCTGACAGAGTGTCTGGATTTTCACAAAGGCGCAACCTTTTTTGCCAGTCTCCTTCACCTACACCCCCTCCCCCTCCACCTTAGTTATTCTCCTCTTATTGCCCTTTGTTGAGCAAACGTGCGAAAGTAATTGCCACCCTTCGTTTGTTGTTGGATATAGGTCAAGTGTCCTGTATTTCATTCTTGTAATTACATTTCTTGTTTAGCTTTGAGTTTTCCAGCCAAAACACGCGCTTTGAAAATTCGCGCTGTCAGCTTTGTGTCGTTTGGAAAACTCCCTATCACCTACACAACTTTCCACGCTCCGCAATCGATGCAGTGGAGGAAACTGTGGAGGAAAAACTTTTGCAAGTAATTTAGTCATCACTCGATGCATTGTGCTGCACAAAAGCTTCAACTGCAGCGTCAGAGGGAAATGTGAAAGTTTTCTAACCACAAGTGGTTGGCAGAGCAATGACGCGCAGAAATGATGGCAGATATAGTTTGTCTATATATATTTAGACCCTGTAGTTAGGCAGTTAAACTCATGGAGACAAAAAAATAGTTGCTGGCCAAACTTTGTGCCATTTTAATCATAAGTACAGGGTCTATTACAGTCTACACACTCAACACTTGCTTCTTTATGCCTTCAAGCTACAGCAATAGCAAGTGCGTCATCGTCTGCTGACCAGAGTTTCAGTTTAGATACTGTTACCAAAATGTTTTGCTTGTCAACACGCGCGTGTGTGTGGGTGTCTGTGTATAGAGTGTGTTGTGTGCTTGTTTTGACTATGAAAAATTCAAGCACAAAACTAACTTAACAATGCTTACGAAAGCATTTAAAACTTTTCCCTCAGACCAGTGTGCAAATATTACGCATACGCCAAGTTCAACATCAACAACAATCAAGAAAGTCCAGAGTGTCTGCAAAAATAACTCGTATAGACAATTTTTTTGGGACTCCTTTAGGCTACGAAACAGTTGAGTTGATTAGGCATTTAATTTTAAGGCAAAGCTAATTAATTTAAGCAAATTAAATTCACGGCAACTAATCAAGACTAAGAAAAGTGAAAGTGAGCGAGGGAAAGTTTAGTTAAGAGCAAATGGGAAAGTTACTTCAACTTTAGCTATTTTTAGACAGTAAAGTAGAAGTAAAAAAATTGCTGGCAATTAGCATAAATTTGCTATGAATCAATGTACCACGGAGCTGTAGGCGCCACATTGCTCTCAAGCTGTAGCTGTAAACCAATTCGCTGGGTACTTGGCCAAGTGCGTAGGCCAATCATAAAAGCCACAAGCACACTGACTGTGCCTAACAAACTTTAATAAATCAACAAAGCGGCGTATTGCCGTAGGAATTATGTGGAATTATGGCAAATAAAAATCAGAAAAATATAAAAACTTAACAGAAAAATAAATGGCATAAAGAAAGAAGTTTTTAATGGCCCTAAAACAATTGGGAAAAAATAAAGTATCTATGGAAATAAAAACTGCATACCCTTTCTTAGTTTTGCTGCTGGGTATGTTGTGTGCAGTCAGGATTATAAACATAAAGTCGGTATTTTTGTTAGACATTTATTTGGCAAACGAATAGAAATTCTTGTGCCTGTCGCTTGTCCTTGTCACAGTACATAGAGGACACACAGGACACACAGGACATAGGACTACAACTGTGCTAATATTGTGGCCTGGTCACAGTTGGACTTCAAATGGTTAATTAAGGGACACCAGGAACCGCGACTAACAACATCAAATGCTTACCATCATGTTATGCATATTTAAATTGGATTTTTTACTATTTTTTTTTGTGTTGTGCTGGGCCCCAGCTGACCAAGGCCAACTCGGGCAATTTGGTGCATGCCCCACGCTGTGGCTGTGGCTGTGACTGGGGCCAACATAATGAAAATTAATATGAAAATGGCACTGTGAATGCGTAAATAAACGTGCATGAAAAATATAAGCAAAAGTAATATGCCAAATACTCGAACAATTGCGTGCAAAAATCATAGCTTGCGATTAAGTCGAAATATAGCCTGATTAATTACGAAACGATTGTGTTTGTATTGCGGTCAGCTTACCACATGTTTTGTGTACTCAAACCAGCAACAAAACAATGGACTGCCAAATGTCATAATTTACGAGTAAACTTGGCTATTGTTACAGCGAACACGCAGTAAAAAAATAAACACAAAAAGAGCAGAAAAAAAAACAGTGCCAACAAATAAGTGAAAAAAGTGCCCGAAAAGTGAGTCCCCGAGAGAAAGTGCCATGAAATTTCATTGCAGACTTCTCCGCTGGCGACCACAAAATTTAATTAGCCAACATTCGTCCCTTGGCCCCTTACGTCTCTGACACTCTGAATGCTTTGTTATCCCTATTTCCCTTGTAGCGCAATTAGAACTGGCAGTTAGACTGGCAAGATAAGCGTAGAAGTCTGCGCAGAACTTAAACAAGCTTTTAAATTTAATTCCGTGTGCTTTAAAAATGTAGCAAAAATTGTTGAGACGACCAGTAAATCTTATAGCTTAATAAAAATAAAAAACTCAGCTCAACTCAGTTTTAAAAAGGTTTCTTCTTACATAAAATGGAACCAACTAAGTATATGCATGAATTTATTATTAATAATCTCATTATTTCACACATTATAAACTTTATTGACTCTTGAGTTAATCGCTTGAATTTAACTCAAATCAAATCATTATATAGTTCAAACAAATTTGAGCAAGCCATAAAGTTGTAATAAAAAGAGAATACAGAAAAATGAACTGAAATGAAACACACACAATTTATGCATAATAAATAATGCATGGAGCAGAAAAATATGCGTATAAACATGACGAAATTCCGCAATCTTTACGCTTAGCCGGCCAAATACTAAATTGGCTTAAAAGCTTAGTCCGTTCAGACATAGCTCAGGTCATAAAACCCACTGACAACAACAAAAAACATCAAGAAGAACAAGACTGTGAACTTGTACAACAACAAAAAAACTAAGAACCGTAACTGTATGTCAATAAAAGTGTCAATCAAATCAATGGACAGGCAACATACAGCAATTTTTCATACACATGATGTTCATAGCGCTCTGTGGGAGTGTGTGTGTGTGTGTAACTGTGTTTGCTACAGATATGTGCCCGCTGTTGCATACTTTCAGGCGACAAGCGCCGGCAACAGAGCAAACAAAGAGTAAATGTAGCTACATTTTTAACTGGTTGGTAATTAGATATCCTGTAAAAATAATATTATTTAAAATTTGTCGTAAGTTTGTTAGTTTAATTAAGCTTTAAATTGGGGAAATAATTTTTTTGGCAGCCCTTTTTTGCGCCCCAAAATGAGTTCATAATATTATGAGTTTGGAATTGATTTTTTTTGCTCAAAATAAAAACAGATTGTTTTCAAAGTAATTCAATTTTCTATTCAACTTTTTTCAGTGCTAACTTTAGCTTACAACCTGTGAGAGTGTTGAGAACAACTTTTGACACTTTTAAACTTTTCCAAATCAATTTCATCATACAAAACAAACTCAGATTTCAAGCAGAGAATTTATATGAAAGATATACTAGATTTAAAAATAAGTTTATTATACTTGGCACCTGTTTAAAATAATTTTCTCTATTTAAAAAAAAAGTGTCTTTAAAGATTTTTAATTTTTAAATTTTACACCTGCAGAAAAAAGCCAAATTTCACACAAAATAAATAGAATTTTAAACTCTATTTAGCTAGGGGAATTTATTTGCTTCCCATTCTGTTTATTTCTGCTTTAAAACCTGCTCTTCCTTATACCCTTTGAAGCCGTATTTAACAATGAACTAATCCACTTCATTCATTGCCTTTGTTTATTGTCATTCGCTGGTGAGTTAGCTAATTTTTTGTCCGCTAGCCGATTTATATATACATACAATTTGTTGGCTTTTCTGGTTTGTTTGCGAGGTCATTGTCTGGCAGCCACATGGACGACATGGGAATCTTGATTTGATTTTTTTTGTATGCCCAGTGGACAGTGTAGAGCACAAATATGAAGAAGAAATAGCAAAAAGACAGAGCATTAAACGCTTGTCAGTTGAACGCAAGCAAATGGAGCTGAAAATAATGCAATTGACAGCTGCTAAAAATATATTAAAGCCTTAACATTTAAGGCCAAAATGCAAACAATTTCGAATCATTTATCAAAATTTGACACTGAAGCAGATAAACAATGTCGCCAAGAAGAAATAAATAAATAAATCAGTTTACCAAATGTTATTAATGATACATTTTAACCAATTTTCGACAAAGTTAAAATTGCTTTTGTTTTGCTGCCGAGTTTAAAGACAAAACAGGTGTTAACCACACGCACACACACTCACACACACACATACACACATGTAGGTAGCACAATTTCAATCCAATATGCCAGAAAACAGAATATTTATTGTGGCACGTGCTTCGTTTGCCAAGTTGCCATAAAAATCACTCGTCTGCGACACTTACATTACAATATCATTCTTTGCTTAGAGATTGAATTATGCAGCAGCAGTTTTTTTATACAAACATGCCATCAATTTAAGACATATGGGTACGAAAAATCACTTAAAACATCATTCGAAAATTGTAGGAAAGGTTTTTAAATCCAGAGACTTACCCACTCAGCTACTGCATCTTTAGCCATTTACCAAGCCACTTCCGTAGTAGACATTGTAGCAGCTGCAAAGAGCTACAAGAAAATTCTTGTTATGGAATGCAAACAACATGCAGATCCACTTGGACGACAGGCTTAACTGCAAGCTGTCAACCTTCTACGACAGTTGTTGCCTCAAAAGCTTAGCATTTTTACTTGACTCGACTCGACTCGACTCGACTCGGCTTTAAAATACCAGCAATTTTAATGTATTTTTGCTCCCTTCTATTACAGAACACAGTGCGTATGCGTAATTTGCATAGAATGCAAGCTGTTTCATCAGCTTCAAGTCATTGCAATAAATTGTACTTTAAGTCCAGCTTAAAGACAACCTTTGACATGAGAATCAAGTGGATTTTTCTAACTAATTCTTATTTTCCTTTGTGTTAAATGCCAATAATCCCATGATCAGACATCAAAGTCCCATTGAATACCATGACAAATCGTAGCTTTGACCGTAAATAACTAAAAGCTAATACATGGGCGCCAAGCGTTAATCACACCAAGTGCCGCAAATCAAATACAGACACCCTATAGACCCCGCCTCCTCTACCCTCTGCCCACTGCCCCCTTCCACCCCACTCCAAAGCAAACTTCTTTGGTTGAACTAACTTCGCTGGTGGAGCAAGCCAGACACCAGCTTTAATTGCACATTAATGTTTATTGCTCAACGGAAGTGGCGCCATTTCCCTCTATTTATCTAGCTGTCCCGCCAAATCCTCTAGCTGTCTATTCTCGGAAATTCTCTTCTGCCCTGGGTGTATTTACTATCTACGCCAGCTTAAACACTTGAAGGCAGCAATGCTTAAAGCTGCCAGCTCAATATTCTGCCAATATGAAAGTACAGATTCACAAAATTCCATCAATTCCATCAGAAATGTGAGTTATTTCATAGTTGCATAAAAAAAAGGAATTTTTCCTTAGCAAAAACTGTGTTTATTCAGCAAAAATTTCTAACGGTTTGACAAATGCTCTATGCGCTCTGCTCGCCAGCTGTTGAGCGCCATTTTGCTTTGCCAAACGGAAACGGAAGCTTTAACTTGACCAATTTCATGGCATTCATGGGAGCGTTTTGTGGTTTGCAGTTGTTTCTACTGTAATTCATTAAATAAAATTATTGTAATTACGTTTATTAAAAAATGATTGTTGTAAAATTCATGGAAATCAATTTTAAATTAATTAATAATAATTAATTTAACTTTTGTCGAACGCGATTAATTTATGTAAAATATTTTCTGTCGTATTCAAAGGAAATCAAATTAAATATTTATTAATATTGAATAATTATATACTGATTTATATTAAAGGAAATAAATTCCACTGAAATTAATGTTTATTAATTCTTTATTTAACTTTTTAGCCACCTTTTCTACCTTAACCAATTACCCAATAAATTTGCTTTTAACATTAGTTATTAGTACTATAATTTGTGTACACTTAAGTCCACTTAAATATAGTCACTAGCTGCTCGACGATTAGTAACTTAATCTGATTGTTTACTAAGGCTAATGACATCACTTTACCAAAACCATTTTCCCATTTTCGTTAATTCGCCTATAAGTTAGTGTATTTTAGTTGCGACAACCTTAACAACTTGATCTTCTGCTGTTGTTTTTTTTTCTTTCTCTCTTCCTTTACTCCCTTTTTTGTGCTTCCCTTTTGCCGTTTTGTTTCATTAATTCTCTTGGTATTGTGGACTGGTTTTGCTCTGTAGGAAATTTGTATTGTATTTCCTGTTATACTGTACGCTGTGAGCTCAAAATGCTTCCGCCTGTTTGCGCGCCATTCTGGGTCACAATTTATGGTACTAGTTTGCTGCCCGTTTCCGTCTTATACCATATCCATGACCACGACCAATGTTCTTCTTAGCTTGGCTTTAAGTTTAAGGCAATTGGTTTTTGGCTTGATTAATCGAAATCCGCTGCTACCGATTCAACCTTTTGACCTTTCTATTGGCCAAAAGTCTGACAACTAATGCGTGCCATTAGCTGGAAACAGTTGGCCATCGATACGGCTTAGTGGCTGACCTGCTGTCAAAATGTTCAATGATAGCACTTTGATTTGTTTGCACAACAGTTTGCGCAAACTGCGTGCCAACAGCGCCAGATAGCAGGCCATTTTCCGCTTTTCAGCTTTTCGGCTTTTCAATTTTGTCATTCCAAATTATCGAAATTCAAGTAAAACAATGAGCTAATCAAAATTTGCCTCCCATTAAATGGCAGAACAACTAAAAACCGAGGTGAGTCTTGATTTTCTTCTTAGAGTTTCCTTTTTATCGTGTGTCCTTTTGACAGGACAACACCGTCCTGTCGCGCATTCTGCTCTTCAATGAGCATGTGAAACAACACCAGCAATGGCAGCGCCTCAATCCCTTCTCCCACTACAGTGTGCGGGATGTACCCAAGCCCAGTTTCCTCAAGGATCAATATGGCACTGCACCGCCGGGCAGCCTCTCGGAGCAGCGCGCTCTTCAGGCACAGGTCTTGTCCTTGCAGGATATTCTACAGCTGTGCGAGCTGATCAACGAGAATTCTGCATCTGATAATTTGCCGGAGATTAGCTTAAAGTTTGGTGAACTCTTTGAGGTACGTACTTTTTTGAAATTGTAGAAAATCGTTTTGAAAAAGACATAACTTGGAAATTACTTGGTATATTTCAATCTACTTCACACACTACATGTAGCGCAACCTTTTTTGTATCTCAACTGAATTTGATTAAGATCAGACAACTATATCGCATAGCTCCCATAGAACCAATGGGTCGAAAATCAGTGATAAGTATGGAAAAATGTTGCGGTTATTAAGATATCTCAACCAAACTCACACATGATGTATATATAATGAATATATTTATTTTGATAACAATTTCTTTAAGATCGGATAACTATATCATATAGTTTCCCTAGGACTAATCAGTGGAAACTTAGTTCTTGAACTCCAGTACACTCACAGGGTCTTCCACAGTCGACTCCATTGAGTTCTTAAACTTCAGTACAGCTACAGGTTATCCTTTAGTCGTCTCTACCGATTGTACCATTTCTTACTTATTATATTTCATTTTAATGTTTATTTTTATAGCTTTTCCATTGCTCAATGTCTACTGTAGTCACAAATTAGCTTTTAATTAAAAGATTAATACATTACTCTCTGCCTTACAGATGTATAATCATATCTCTGACAAATTGTTGGGCACGTTGCTCTGCGCTCGGAAGCACAAGTACGTTGACTTTGAGGGCGAGACACTTTTCCAGGGTCGCGACGATGCACAGCACGTACGGCTGATGCGACCCTTCGAGGAGATGCGCAACGAGATTGTGGCCAAGATTGAGAATCTACGCGGTATAAACGTTGAGAAACCTGTGGAACATCCGGAGTTGCGCGACAGCACACAAGTCATGCTGTAGGGCTCTCGTAAAAACGCACCTGGTGCCAAATTATGGGCTCGAAGTTCAAGGGTTACAGGCGTTCAGGGGTGAAAAGGTTGCACTGACCCATGTCAGTTGGGCTACAGGGGCTAAAATGGCACGTGCTCTCGTCCTAAGCCTTTTACAGTTAATTCAATTAACAATTTTGGTTGTGCACACTCCCGAAAATCAAGGAGACAAGAGGCATTAAGTGAATAAGAGCGAGCGCCCGACACGCATACGAAAACTCATACGCCCCGTGTGCCGTTTTAAACACACGCCAGTCACACCGACAGCCGACAACCCAAAGGATATCGCATTTCAGACAATATATTCCTATGCTAATAAATAACATTCTGGCAGCAGTCGTCTTTATAACAGGTAGTATTCGGGGTAGACCATTGTAGGATGGCAACTTCAAAGCTAAACCAATGTCACACAGTTGTTCGAATTATTTGCCATGTGTACAGTGTACACTGTAGTACAGCATGTACTTCATATTTACATTTACCCAGACTCATGTACTCGCATGTTTCGTCAACAGCTCGTAAGTCATTAGCTCTGGTATTCAAACGTTGTGTACAGTGGGCAGAAAACCGAAATTAAATGCCAAACCACAAACTAAACATGATGAAACGACTTTGAAAACCTCAGAAAAGGACTCTACATTATTTATTATAAGTTACAAGAAAAAGTATGATTTAAGAGCTTCATCGTTCCATATTTCTAGTTTATGAACTTCTTAGCGTAGGTTTGATACCAATTATGCCTTTTATCTTAACCACAGGCAAACTTAATTAAAACTTGTTAACAAAGTGCATAGAAAATACAAAGTTAGCATAAAGTTTATAAAGAACTTGTTGTTTAACTCAGACTGCAAGTCAGTGAGTAAAAAGGGCTGAAACCATAATAAAAAAGTAAAGCTGTGGTTTTATAATTAATTTTATACAGCAAACAGTTTTGGAGTTCAAATAAAACCTTTTCAATCGAAGAGTTAGTAGTTGTATTTATTAAGGAATTGTTTAAAAATTAACACAAAGAGCTTATTTAATTGCTAACATTACAAAACTTAATTAGAAAGTAACACAAAGACCTTATTTAATTGTTAACATAAATCCCTTTTAAATAAATCTCCAAAACCTTGTCAAACTAGGCATAAATCTAAGTCTGAATCAAGCTCTCCATGAGCACACATACCACTGCAAATCAAGTGCTGTAGATACTTACATTTTAACCTTTTATTACTACCGCTAAAATGTCATTAAAAAAATATTTATTATATTTATATATTTAATTGTATTGGCTATAATCTTGTAATTATTAAAACAAACTTTAAAATGTACAAACACTTTTTGTTGCAGCCGCTTGAAAAAAAATTAAAAAAACAATGTTTTACTTATGAATTTTATTCCAATTTGTTTGTATCCTTAAAACATTTATTTTCAGTTGTTTATTCATTTTTTGTAACTGTATTATGTTGATTTTAAATAAACAAATTCAGCCTCCTACCCACTCTGACTGTTCTTGTTGCTGTTTCATTAATTAATTAATTAATAAAAAATGTTTAATTTATGAATTTCATTGTAATTTATTTGTTTGCGTTAAAGATTCATTTTCTGTTAATTATGTATCGGCTTTAAATAAATATATTGAGCCTCCTACCCGTTTTAACTGTTTCTGTTGCTGTTGTCAGTGTTGCCGCTGGCTTGGCGAAAAAATAGGACGGATTGACCCAGAAAATAGGACAAAAAACAGACAGATTTTTTTTAATAGGACAAAAAAATAGGACTAAAAAATTTTTCTTCAATAAAACAAAAAGTTTAAGTAAATTTATACATTTTCACGCAAATTTATTAACACTTCGTCGAGTGTTTCATTTTCAGATTCTAAAACATTCATGTTTGTGCCGATTTGGCGGTGCTAAAGATAGTTTCTTACCTAACATCTAATTAATTGAAACATCGGTCGACTCATCAATTAACAAGCTATACTTGTTTTCCCCTACTTCAATTTTCAACTCTTCTTCGAAGTGCGGGGCCAGAACTTTTTTAATTATTGATGTGCACTTTGTCCTGTGCAATTGTATTTCTTTCGCATCAAATTGTAACTTGCACAATTCACTTAAATGACCAATGGGGCTTATTGCACAATGTTGTGCGCAACTACTCGCACTACTTACAAGGGGCTTAAATGTAATTTTGTTTACTTGTTGAAAGGGCTTTGCATTTTGCATATGTTTTTTTGAATGCCCATGCGCGCGGAGCTGGTCGATTTTAGCATTTAACGTGCATTTACAATATTTTACAAAATGCTTTATCAGGATCTTTAGGATCCCGACAAACCCAATCCTTCAAGTCGCATTCCTTCATCCAGGAATCTCTAAATTTTTGTTTGTACGTATCTTTCGGCATCCTTTACTTTTAACAATTATAACTCGAGTGAGCGATGTTCGATAAGTCAGATTTCGATAACAGGGTTGCATTGCATTGAAAATGTTCAAAAAATCATGATCAAAGCGATGACATGCAGTTGAAAATAACAAATTATATATGAGACTCAGAAAATTAAAAAAAGGATAGAAATAGGACAAACTAAAAAGAAAAAGTCATTTTTTCCGGACAGGGGACGTTTCAAAATTTTTCCGGCTGTCGCAGTAAAAAATAGGACAGATCTGTCCGGAAAAAGGACAAAACGGCAACACAGCCTGTTATATTTTAATCTTAACACTACACTTCCTTCTGTCACTCGAATTTCGACTTCATTTGGAACCACTGTGCACCCCGCTGCGACAAGTTGGGCGTGCGTGCGCGACTAATGTACCGTTGATTTGATTTAACGACGAGCTGCTCGAAATCAGCTCCACAACAACCTCCCCATCCCCATTCCATTTAACTTCCCCTGCTCGACCGTCGTTGGTTCCGCCCATTGTCGACATATTTACTCGTAATTCTTGTGGCCCACGCGATTGCTTTCACATTTATGTAGGTAAATTTAGCACAGCGGAGGAACAGGGACCAGGGGTAGAGACCAGGGGTAGGGACCAGGGTAGACAATGGCATGGTATTTTGTACGCCCAATTCAGCATGTAGCATGCATAATTTACATGTAATGCGTATTGCGTATAGGTGTATTATACGTATTCCCATTGCTCCTGCTGTCCTCGGTGTCCTTTTTGGCACCTACAGCTTTAAAAATGAAAAACCGTCAGACTGTCAGAGTGCTGTCTGACAAGCGGATGTACAGCTAGATATATATATGGTATATATACTTTATATATATACACTGTGGGGTAATTGCATGGGGCTTCAAAGTCGTATAATTATGAACGGTAGGTGGTCGAGGACATTGTAGGCAGCCGTATCGAGTGAAAGAAGAAACATGTTTCCGTTTTGGCAATGGAATTCTTTATGCAAATGTCAGGACATGGATCGTTGCGCACAACTTCCGTTTGCCATTTTTCTGCCGCAGCCAACTTCAAGCGGAAGGCCAAATCCAAAGCATAGTCGAGTCACATTTTTAACCACACTCACTCGCTCTCCCCATCTCTCTCTGTCTTTCTGTCTCTATTCCTCTTTCTATCTTTCTCTCTCCCTTCCGCTCACATGCTCGTTCTGTAGGTGCTGATTGCTCAGCTCGAAAATTGTTGTCGTCCGCTTTTTTGTGGCATGTTGTGTGTGGGTTTTGATGATGACTTCCATTGATCCCCTTGGCAAGGCGACTAAATCACAGCGCTACCAAAAAAAGTTGTCCACACACACACACACACACACACGCAGACCCGAATACCCACACACACAGGTAAACAACACTGGATACAATAAAATATTCCACTTTTCTCCATTGTCTCGCTCTGTGTTTAACTTTTGACTTCTGCCTTTTGGTCGAGAGAAACTTTATTTATTTTTCGTGCATATTTTAGCTTATAAATTCACAACCATATGGCCCGAAACATGCATATAAATTATTGATTCTCCCTCTAGAAATCCGGAAAATAGGACTTATTTACTTTTTACTTGTGTGTGACAAACACACAAAGCCCATCAATTATTTATGTTTCTGCCACACACACATAAACACACACAACTCAAGAGTTAGACAAATTTGAAACATATGATTCGGTTATAAAAATGCTATTATTATGTAACTGATTGTGGCAAAAGCAACACAATTCAAAACAAAATTGGTTTAGGGTCCTTTAAAGCTATGTTTTGTTATTTTCCTAAAGAATTTTCCCACAAATTTGTAGCTAAAAAATGAGATTGCTTATCAGCAAACAGCTCAAGTACATTTTAAAAATTAAGTTGTTTACGTTTCGTTTAACAAATTCTGTTTCATTTTTCTTTGTGAACTTCAACTTGTTTTTGCCTTTTAAATTTTGCAGGAAGGAGCAACGCGGCACTCGTAAGTCTAGTAATCAAAGCCAGGGCAGTTTGGCTTAAGTTGCCGTCAAACTGTTGGCTGATTTATGGCTAAATAGCTGCGAAAGCAGTTTGCAGTGTCGCTCGTCAAAACCAGTAAGCTGAGTACACGGTGCACAGTGCGCGCTTCCGTTTCCGGCAAGTCCCTATGAGAGTTTCTGTGTATTTGTGTGTCTCTCTCTCCCACTCTGTGTGCGTATGTGTTCTGGCTCTTGTTGTGCTGCCACTGTCTCAAAGGATTTGAGAAACAACAAGGTGATAAGCTCTTTTTGATTAACCCCAAAAAAGGTCGAAACAATGGCTAAAATAAAGTCCTTTAAGCCTTAACCTTCGCACTTCTACAACATAAAACATCGTCTGATAAGAGCAAAACAATAGAAAATTTCCAGTTTGTCGCTTATCAGTCAGTTATTATACGTTTCGGCCCACAGTATAGTGTGCTTATTAGAATTTTCATGATTTGCACAGCGAAGCAATAAACATAAAAATTATACTTAGATTTCTATACACATATATTTATAGTTATATTTATAACAAACATACATTTTTGCGGCTAAAAGTTTGCCGACGCCAATTGCCAATTGCCAAATGACGCAGACTCCATTCACATCTGGCCATTATTAGCAGACATGACTGTATTGTATTATAGCAATGACTACCACAATTTATTACCACAAATACGAAATTTATATGAATTCTGTTATACTTTATTCTAGCCAATTGTTGTCTATATATTTTTCTTCTTCTTTTTTTTTTGGTATTCTTGAACTAGTTCCAGTTCAAGTACTAGTTCTACTGTTCTCCCAAAGGTCAGTGCTTCTAAGCCTGGTCAACAATGATGTATCTTTTGGTTAGCATCAGGGTCAGACAAGCGGAGCTTTTCACAGCTTCTGCAAATATCTTGACACTCCCTAGTTGATTTGAGTTCACGTTTTATCTATTAATAATGGAATGCCATGAAATATCACATACAAGTTATCAAGCTATTGTCTTAGAGTTTTTATAAATTGAGTTCTTTTTGTGGATTTCACCTGCTTCGATTAATCAATTTTTGAATTAGATGTCAGTGTGCACTGTAAGAAAAGGTTTGAGTAGGTAAAGTCAGGGAAAGAGAAATTTTATTGAATTTTTTATAAAGTTTAACTATTTTTTTGGTCAGAAACCTAAGGAAAAATTAAAAAATTAGCAATTATTTTTATACTGTTTTGCATATTTTATTTTAAAATATTTTACTAATTTTTTAACCCATTTTTACAGTCAGAAATGTTCTCCAAAAATAAATACTATTAATTAAAATAAATTAAGTCCTCTTAAATAAGCTAGTTTTTATTTAAACTAAAATTCTCTATAGTTTCAATTACTACTATACAATTTCCCACAGTGTAGTTAGGTCTAAGTTACACTAAATACCATCAATTATAAAAATAAAAATTGTTTTTATTTTAAATAAAATTCTTTTTGACTTTTGAGACTATTTCACATTATTTCTCTCAGTGTAGTTAAATTAAATTAAATTTTCATACATAAAATAAAATAGTTTTTCCATCACTCCAATTCTATTTAATTTTTTCAACTACAACTACATAATTTTTCTCAGTGCATGTCTAAGCAGAATCACAACTCATCTGTCTTCTCTCACATATTGTTATGACACTTGTCACACACACACAAACACACTCACCTACACCTGCATTCATAGCTCTCACTGTTCTTGACTTGCAGTTTCTGTTGCCATTACCGTGTGCCCTCGCTTAACTTGGTCCAAAGCTAAACTTTTGTCCAAAACATAAATATATATAATGTCAGCGGTAAACTGTCTCAAGTGGCAAACCTGCAGTTGAGTTAGTTTCGCTCCCTCGCTCTCAGTTTGCATTTAGATTCAAGTCAATTTTCATGACAATAGCGAGAAAAGAGGGGAAGGAAACGAAGGAAATGTTTCAGTTTATCAGTCGTCGCACGGAGAAGAGCAGTTCACAAGTTGAACTTTAATCTCCGAGTTTGAGTCCGAGTCGAAATCCAATGAATGTGTATTTAGTTGTTGGTGTCTGCGGTCAGTTTGCCAATAAATTCAATGCCAGTGGGTGTCCTGGCATGTTCGAGTTATCCTGCTGCTGTTGTGTAATGTTGCGCACAGTGACAGTTTGTAGTTGAGATCCTTATATAAATTGTTGCCTGATACCCCGTTGGCTAAATCAACCGGAAATGTCGAGAAAATTTCCCACAATTTTCATTTGAGTTTTAAATGCTATTAAAGCTGACTTACGTGGCCATCAACAATGAAAACTCTAATGAAATTAGAAGTAGGAGAAAAACTACTAAAAATAGCATTTGCTAAGCGTGTAAAACTTGCACATCGTCATTGTTATTCCACTCATATGGCAAACACATGCAAGAGAGATCGTAAACCCCGTTGAGCAATGGTGGGGGACTGAGGCTAAGCCAAAAAAAAAACACTTCAGATTGTTATTTTAGCCAAAAAAAAAAAGAAGAGGAAAATAAAGGAACATAAAAACTACACCGAGTAGTTCGGCTGACAGGCAGCCAAACAGGCGCCACTTGGTCCGCACGCGTATCCAACAAATAATAAAAATATAATATTTAAAAAAATTTAGCTTTTTTCTCGCTTTTTTTGTTTAGTTTTTTCTGCTTTTATTTTGCCATTTTTTTGTATTTTTTTTTTATCTTGAGCATTCATACGAAAGGCGGAAAAGAAATACCGCATAATGGCAACTTAAACAAGTGATAGAGTGGCAGCAGAGCATGAACGAGCAGCAAATACCCTTTAAACTGCAGTGCTATACTGCTAAACACCCTGTAAATTTCTCTATTGACCCCTTAAAAGCTTTCCTTCTTCCTTTAACAGCTTACTTCCAAAACAACTTATAAAAATTGAATATAACTTTTAACATTTTTATTAAATTGACTTTCAATTTTCACGCACAACACTCAGCTACCCCTTCCTACAGAGTATTAAGTACAAGAAATTCTTTCATTGTCGCCAGCTTGGAAAACTCTGAACTTTTAATATTCACACTTCTACGAGGATTTCTTTTTCTTTTTTGGTTCTTGTTTTGTTTTCCCCTTTTTCCATTTATATTTCTTGCTTTTCCTTAGCAGGCTTTGCCGACTTTTCGTTGCTTTGCTAAGGCTTTTCATGCAAAGCAACCCCAAACCAAAGCAAAATCAAAGCAAAAGACCAAAAAAAAAAAATTGTTTGCAAATGGAAGCAAAAACTAATAATCAAATGCGTCAAAAGCAGCTTCAATTGAATTTGAACACATACATATATAAATATATATTTGTATATTTGGGCTTAGTTTCTGGTGATGCCAAAAAGTGTTAAGGATTTTCTGGGGCTTCATCAGCAAAAACGTGGCAACATATTGACTTCTGATTTAACTTGAAGATATTCCAAGAAATGAGCAAAAGGGCACAAGAAAATCCAATTGATATGTTAAGTGAAATTTCGAGCCAATATAAGTACAAGTAGCGAGGAAAACTTGTGGAAAAACAACAGAAAAATATGGAAATTTAAAATAATTTTCCAGTTTCTCCTGCACTACTATACGTAGCAATTTCCCTGCCGGAAAATGAGTGAAGTGTAAAAAAGAAAAGTGTGAAAATGCACTCGTAAGTGTGTTTAATGGGTGCATATTTCGTAACTGGGTCGCGTCGTTTTCATATGCATTTCAAATGCATGAGTTGATTGCCTCTGGCATTTACTAGTCATTGTTAGTAGGCAACCGCAACTTGCCACTCTTAACAGACAGCGCAACAATGTTGCAACAACACACACACACACACACACACACAAACACACACTCTTACTTACACCCAAGTTGAGAGTGTAGTAATGGCGCCAATGGTTTTTATGAATGAAAATTCAAACAGCTGGCAAAACGAGCCTGGCAACATGGCGCATGCGTAATAAATATTTTAACATTTTCTATTGTCGACTGGCGGAAAACTCGCCGATTTTCGTTTGGCGGCGCAGTTGGCTGTCAGCATTCAACGTGTTCGTGCGCAAAGTGAACCTGCCTCAGGGCACGCTCTCTCACTCAAAAAAAGCTAAAGAATAGCATAGATACACCTCCCCCCTGTGTGTTTAAAAATAATATAATAATATCACTAGCAAAGTGAGAGTGAAAATTGTGTGTGTGCGTGTGTGGGAAACCAAGAGAAATCCACAGAAAAAGAGAGAGAAAGATAAAGAGAGCAAGCGATTGCTGATATTTGTGTTTATCGAGACATATAATTAAAGCAGAATACTCAATTTATTGTAATTAAATTTAATTTGTTTACGAAAACTAAATAAACAAGTGAAAAACGTGCAACAATTAAAAGCTAAAGTATCAAAAAAAAAAACAGATGGAAATATCGAAATCTATAAGCATGACAACAGCACATAAATTTATAAATAAATAAAATAAATATACATTTATTAGCCAAAAGAAAGAAGAGAGAGAGAGAGAGAGAGAGAGAGAGAGAGCAACACACACACCAAAAAGAAAAAAAGAAGAAAACGAATAAAATCATAAGAAACGTGAAAACAAATCAACAAATTAGCACTGTCAACTTGAAAACGAATTCAACATAAAGAAATATGAATATAATACACAATACGTGTGTGTATGTGCATGTGTGTGTGTGTGAGCGTGTGTGTGCTTGTGTTTGTGGTTGATATTGTAATCGCTCCCTATACAGCCCGGTAATTATCTTTAAGTGATGGCATCCCTCGCCATTGATGGCTGACAGTTTTTTTCATACACATACATACATATATATGTATATATATGCACTCATATATGCAAATGAGTCAACGCGTAGGCGTCTGGGAATAATCGTGGCGACAAATGAGCTGCAGCTTTGAGGAATGCAGGAAAAAAGAAAATATATGGGAAATTTGGATACAAAGAGAAGTAGTGGAGATCGAGATAAGGAGACAGCCGTACACATTGTAAATTATAATTTTCCCCAAGGTAAGTGAATAAATTGTAATAAGCCTATTAAAAAAAATTGTGAGCATGTTTATTCTTTGGAAATACCCTGTAGAAATGTGCGCAGCTGCCGATAGGGTAGATTAGCAAAAGGTTACAGGTGCCTGTTTTTCTTTAAAAATTTTGCTTAGGGAAAGTTTTATGAAACAAACAATTTTCCTAAACTTTTGAGAATAAATTTCTTAGACAAATTTAAAAACTTAATTTTAAATTAAATAAAAATTTATTTTAAGAAGTTTTTTTTTTGATTTTATACAAAAGAAACACAAATTTTTATTACATTTTGCGAGATTTTTTTGAAAAATTTTAAATACCTAATTTAAAATTCAATAAAAATTTAATTAAAGATCATTTTTTGGATTTAGTATAAAGAAATAAAAAATATTCTAAAATTTTTAAAGACAGATTTTTTTTTAAAAATTTTAACTACTTAATTTAAACAGTTAAATGTTTATTGTCAAAAATTTTTTCCTACAAATTTTATTAAAGTATTATAGTATATACTAGTAAACTGACTTAAAAAAATTTAAAAATTTTCTGAGACTATTAAAAAAACCTTTTAAGTTTTTAGAAATATTTTAAAATCAAAATACATTTAGTTTTAATTTTTTAAAATTGGTTTAGTTTACTTCCCAACGTTCTCCATCAAACCTTTTCGCTTACAGCAAATCTTACAGTCGTGCTTTCCACTGTTTCTTATAATTTTCACAAAAAATCTCATAAAAATGTTTTTTTAAGCGTACACAAAAATGTCAAGTGACTTTTTTACGATGTTGTTAAATGTTGTTGTCATTTCTCTTGTTGTTGTTGTTGTTGTTACGTGAAGTTCTTGAGATTATCATTGGCAATAAGCATTTGCATATTAAGTTTTAAGGTCCTAAATCGAATCAAGGTACAAAGCCATAAACAATTTCAACTCAACACTCGTTGTACACATAAATGTAATTAAATTTCAAGAATTTTCACAAGAGTTTTCCTCTCATTTATTTTGAATGATTTTTCTTTCAAATGTTTCTTACCTACTGCCAGTCTATGCAAAACTGAATGATAATAAAAAGATAATAAACAACAAGCTGCTTGTTATTTTAAATAAGCAAAAGAAAGGTAAATAGCCTAAAGCACATTCAACTGAATTGATGTAAAAAACATTTAAACAATTTGGGGGGAACTGTAATGCTTTATTACTGCCAACAACTCAAGGAAATTCTTTGTCTTTATTTATTATTTATTAGCCAGTAACATAAATTAGTAGAAACATAAATTTTCTTAATTAACTTAAAAATACATCACGTATTTGCATAATTTTGCATAATTTAAACAAATTTAAGTTTAGAATTCTCTGTCAAATAAACAGATTTGTTTGCCTAAGTAACCACAATTCTGTTTAGTTTACCGCTGGTTGTTTAAAAATAAAATAAAAGTAAATAAACACAAAAATCTAGACGTGTTTTCTTGCGGTTCAAATAAATTCTAAAAGCATTTAAAATGGAATTTAATTGCAACTAAGGATATACTAAGCCTCAAACATGTCCTTGTATTTAGTTCAGTTTAAGTGATGCATAGCAAATTGTGGCATTGTGAGTGCTGCCACTTAATGTTGAGATTATTAAGTACACGCCGCATGGTACAGGGTATATCACACTGCAGTAATAGCTAAAGGAAAAACCAGTCATTTACATAAAAGTTAGCAACAGCATTTTAATGGGGTACATAGAACACATTACCAGACAGACACATGGACAATGGAGGAGCAGTAAGGAGCGGTAAGGGCACATGAAAAGGATAATAGACGCACTCGGGCATAAATCAACAGCTTTATGTAGTGCGAGTGGGAGACCAGAAGCTTAACCTGTGGTAAAAATAGGGAGAGGGGGGAGAGAGGGACACCGAGGGTGAACTGAAGCCAACCTGAGCTCATTGAGCAATCAAATTGCGCGAATTCGCACAATTATCCTTTCTGATGCTTTTGCATTCCACACACTGCAATTGCCTCAATAAACTGAAAATATGTAGATTAAAAATAAAAGTGAAAAATATATATGGAAAGCCAAGCTGAGTCTGAGTCTTTTTACCCTATGCTCTATGCGAATTTTCTTAGCATTTCTTTTGTGAAGCAAACGAAAAAACAATTTTCATGTTTGCTTTGCTTTCGCTAAAGCAAAAGCCTTGAAACTGTCAACTAAAAATAAATCGCAAGAGTTATTTCACCTCTCTCTCTCTCTCTCACTCTCTATCTGCCTCTCTTTTGAGTGTCTTTTCATATATAATAATTTTAAAATCTGCTGCTATTTTTTTAATTTGCGGCAGACGCAAATACTCAAAATTCTTCTACTCATTTGAGCATATCTCTTTGTAGCATATATATTTTATTTCAATTTATATGTTGTCTCGCATGCTATAAATTCCATATACCCTCCTGTAAGCACATGCATTCATAAATTACTCGACTCGACTCAACTCGATTTCACATTATACACTCTATATGTATATATAGCAGACGACAACAATGCCTCCAAAAATCGCTGATAACTTTGCCTACATGTGTCGCATATGTTGTATAAAAAAAGAGCAAACACACACAATGGAATTAAGCAGAGATACAGACGATGTCTAGTGTCATTTGGTGAAGCCCCCACATCATTTACAGCTGGCCAACAAGTCGCATAAATTAATAAACTTAAGCTTTTAATTAAATACATTTCATATATACAAAAATGCCTGGGAAAAGCCAGTGGAAACTGGAATATGTGCTATGCTCAGCAGCCAAACAATTTAAAATTTATTTAGCAATTTATTTAGATAGATTTGTAAATAAAATAGAATTTGGAAAAATAAAATTTAATATTTCTTAAAGCATTTTTAATAGAAATAAATAAACTACCGAATTAAGAAGTCCATTTCTTGGTTATTAAAAATTTAATTGAGTGAAATAATGCAATTGTGTTCAATTTAAAACTCAAACTATTTAATTGCCACAGCATTCCACAAACAGATCAACTAAATTTACTTAGGCCAGAAACAAATCGCTTTTATTTAACTTATCGTTTATTTATCTGATTTAAATTTATGCAGCTTTAAACCATTTGCAATAAATTATGCATTTAT
Organism: Drosophila cardini; assembly: GCA_018903735.1. NCBI lineage: Eukaryota > Metazoa > Arthropoda > Insecta > Diptera > Drosophilidae > Drosophila > Drosophila cardini. Next base: position 5,339,395 of record JAEIGM010000007.1, on the reverse strand, counting down.
ATTTGTTTTCAATAAGTTTTTTCCCCCATATTATTTTAATGAGTGTGAGCCAACAGTTGTATTCAAATTTACAAATATTAAGCATACGCCCAGTGGAGTGAAAGAACGCGACACAAAATATATACTTAAATTTGTGTATTTATATACTATATATATAAGAGCACATGCCAAACATCACCCACCCACACCCACACACACACACACACACACACACACACACACACACTGAGTTAGAAAGAGAGAGCGTAATAGGTTAAGCGGTAGAAAGGGACAGCAGAACTAGAAGTGAAATCGAAATGAAATGCAGACAGTCAGTCGCCTCGTTAGCTGACAAACAACAAGAACAAACTTTTAGTTTTTTTCTGCAGGAAAAACAAAAAGAAAAAAGGAAATGAAAAGGAAAATCCTTTCTTGATGTAATTTTAAATGTAAATTGCTTTCGAAAAACAACAAATTAAGTTCAATGTCATTTCGAAACTAAAAGATTAATTGCAACCATTGTTTTGCCAGTTAGACCGCAGTTTGTTTACAAGACACCGTTCATTCATTAGTTTTGGTATGGAGCAAAATGGGGCGTATACGTGTTGCCAGACGACCAGAAAGCAAAAGTAAACACAATTCAAAGTAAACGAACTTTGCACTCTCGATGCCAGCATGTGTTTAATTCTGATTTTGTGCAGTGCATTTAATTATTCTGACATTTTAAAGCAATTAACAGATGCTCGACTCTTAAGCACACTTTGTGTAAGTGCGATTTACAGTTGGAATTACCAGCCATGTCATGTAATTAGTGTTAGCTGTAAATTATTTGAATTTATGCTCATTAAATGTCACACATATTTGTATCTATTAGCGCTGAATTAATTTTAACAGTCAATTGAGTAATTTATAATAAAGTATTTATACCAAGTTATTTTGTATTTAATATTTAAAAGCACAAAATTAATTACAAAATTCAATGGACTAATTTTAAATCATTTATTTGTTCAAAAAAATTTTTCATTTCATTAAAAATTCATTAAAATTTAAGTTTTTGAAATTAATTCCATATGTGTACATTATTAACTTTAATATTCAATGAAGAAATTTATAATAATTTATTTATTTATAGAAATTGTTTATTTCATTTAACATTAATTGAAATTTTATTTATAAATTAAAGTTTATTGTATATTTAATTAAATTCTTTAGTATTTCGTAAGGAATTCCAAAACAGTTGCATAAAATGTCAAATGAAAAAAGTATCGAAAATAATTTAACATGTTTTTATAACAATCAATTCGCATTAAGCTAGTTTTCCAGCAAATTTGCTCCAGGCAATGTGTTCAAATATTAAAAAGCCAGAATACTTTTTGCGGCATGGCAGGTTGCACATCAGAGCAAAAAAAAAAACATGGGGAAAAGGAAAAACAGTCGCCATAATGTCGCAGCAGCAGCAGAAATAATAAAAATATAAAAAAAAAAACAAACTGAAATAAAATTTTGGCAGTCAAAATGGTTGGGAGGACAAGCCAATGGCAAACCGATTGGATTTGACCAAGAGTTTTCTCATCGCCCGTTTGACATCGGAGCCATAAAAAAATGTATGGGAGAGAGAGAGAGAGAGGAAGAGAGAGTTGAGGCACGTGCGAGTCGTCAAGCAGCTGCAAGTGGTTAAAAAAAAGGGTCTTTGGCATTAAAACTAATTGACATTATAATTGCTGGACCCCAAAATGGAAAGCACGAGCGAGCATCACAGTGGTCATTGGCCACAAACGGACAAATAGACCGACAGACTGACCAACAGAGAGACAGGGCAAACAACACTCTCTCTTTCTTTTTTATCTCTACCTATATAATTGCTATAATCGCCTTAACAGAACGCAGGACACGGAATACATGAATATGATACACATTTGGCCTTTGGTAGCAGTTAAATGCTTAGTGACACCTGCGCACCACACGGCGTATACGCTACAAATCGTTCGCCATTTAACATGCCACAAAACCAAACAAAATATAAACAACCGTTGCATTCACAGTTATAGTTACAGTTACAGTTACAGTAATAGTAACACTTACCGTTAACCGCTACAACTATGACAGCATTTGCAGTTTGCGGTTTTGTGTTTAGTACAAAGCGATTTACTGCAGCTGCTGGTATAACAAATGTTGCATGCCAACAACACGCATACGTCATGTTGGACACGACCATGAGTCACACAGCTCATAATGTATTGTGTGCTGCAAAGCAACACAATGACAAAAAAAAACATTTTATTAATTTATTTCCACGGCCACAAATCATGCCAAAAACAGTAACTTCCCTATTGATTTGATTATAGAGCTGTGATATGTGCGTGTGCTCGCATTTTCTTTCAATCATAATGTGCTCGTGCTTTTGTCTGATTTGTTTAAGCCCTAATTTTCTAGACATGGCATTAATCAGACTATATACATATGTGTGTATTTGTTGTACTAAATTGAAGGCAATTTTATTGAATTGCTGCTTGAATTGGTGGCATAACCTCAAGGCAACTGGACTATCAGTTCTGTATCACTTAAGTGAAGGTTATAATAAGCACTGAAAGCACTTAATTGATTAAGTGACTTATATGTGTACTATTGTACACAAAGTTTCCCTTTGATTGTAGATAAGAAATGCTAAGCAAACGAAAAGTTCTTGGAAATTATTTAATATAGCATCTAGTTTCCTAGTCATGCTATTTAAATTTGTTGCCTACGCACTTTATCCTCATATTAATCAAAAGGGAATTCGAAATGAGCTTGTCAAAGACATGCATAAATTATTAGTTAAATAGCAAGGGAGTGTGGTATTTAAATGTCAATAATTTTATTGATGAACTAAAAGGTTTTGTTTAATTAACATTTAAGTGGTAAGAAATAGGTTTTCTTAGAATTAAGTGCAGCTTATTGCATTTTCAAGGCTTTAAAAGGGCTCTATTTTAAGCTTCAAAAAAATATTTGAGTGTAATTTCGTGTTTAGTTAGGCCTCAAATTAAAAATGCCTAATGTTGCCCATGAGAATCTTTTATGTTTTCCTTCAGAAAATGTATTCAGCAGCATTTTCTTCTGTTGCTTAGACTAAGCTGTTTAACAGGTTGTTCTAGGAACTGTATTTCGTTATAATTTCTTAGCTGCTTATAGTCATATTTAAGCAGCACAGAAAGTTACAGTTGTAGCAAATTATGTTAAGCAAAATTTACATTTTCCACAGGGAAATTACCAATTAAGAGTCTATAAAAAAATAATTTAGGGCACTATTTTCACTCCTTTTTGAATAAAATGTTTGAGCAGACTTTGCAATGTTTTAAATTAAGGTCTTAAATTTAAAACACACTTTAAGCTGTAGATTAAAATGTGCACTTTAATTTTATGTACGTGTGAAAAGAGCAGGAGTAGACCATTAATAATAGCTGAATGACTACTAAAAACTTTTGTTAACGCCTAGTTTCTGCATCAATTGTTGCAACAAATAGCCAAGCAAGATTGTGGTCAAAAGTTTTTTGTTTTGTTTAGTTTTGTGCTCTTCTGTTCGAGTGTTAACAAAAGCAACACCCAACAACAACAACTACAATAGCCTTGTGTACTAAAGACCTTCCATTTTTCATTTCCTCTTTTGCAGCTTAAAGTGTCAACGACGCGTGGCAGCAACGACAACAGCAACAACAACAACAACTGTGACCACCGCAACACTATAAAGAAAAAAGTGGCAACTGTGAGTGCTGGAAAGACGGAAAAAGGCTAGGCAAAAAGGTGCTTAGGCAAACGCCAACATAAAAGTCAAAGTCACGAAGGACTAAAGAACGAAAGGACACTCAGGTGTGACCCTGCTAGCACACACACACACACAACAATTTATGTTACGACACAAGTTTAAATGCTGCACAGTTTACCGTCAACTAAATCAATCCACGAACAACAGAAGAAATCGAAATAGAGACAAAAGAAAACTATAGAGATTCCAAATGAATGGTGAATTACCGGCTGTAATGCCACCGCCGGCAGCTGGAGCCGAATACGATTGGGCGCCCATCAATGTGAATCAGTTTCTGGAAAGTGTCACAGGTCAAAGTGCAAGCGAACAGGATGCAGTGCGTTATGAACTGGCGGATTCCATGGGCTCCACACTGGCTCCGATCCTCTACGAGGCGGGTCAAAAGCTGCTCTACAGCAGCACTACCTATAATCCTCTAGGCAATAGTAGTAACTACCCCAATGATACACATGATGACATGTATCTGGATGAACGTTCCTGGCGGCACACTTGTTATCCGGAATATAATCCACATTTGGCAAATACACGCATCGAATTCTGGGTCTGCGGCGTTTTGCTGAATGTCGTTGGCATTCTGGGCATTTTGGGCAATGTGATATCAATGATAATACTCTCGAGACCCCAAATGAGATCGAGTATTAATTATTTGCTCACGGGATTGGCACGCTGCGATACCATGTTGATTATAACATCAATGCTACTGTTCGGCATACCCTCGATATATCCGTATACGGGTCATTTCTTTGGGTATTACAACTATGTGTATCCGTTTATATCACCGGCGGTGTTTCCCATTGGCATGGTCGCCCAAACGGCTAGCATTTATATGACCTTCACGGTGACCCTGGAGCGTTATGTGGCCGTCTGTCATCCACTGCGAGCACGTGCTCTCTGCACCTATGGACGAGCTAAGATCTACTTTATAGTATGTGTATGCTTTGCTTTTGCCTACAATATGCCACGATTTTGGGAGGTGAACATAGTGACGACACAACTGCCGAATACAACGATAGTGCTGCATTGTGTAAGGCCCTCGGATATGAGAGTTGAACCCAGATATATTAACTGGTACATCAACTGGTGCTATCTGATTGTCAACTATATAATACCCTTCTTCACGTTGGCCATACTCAATTGCCTGATCTACAGGCAGGTGAAACGTGCAAATCGTGAGCGACAACGTTTGTCCCGTTCGGAGAGACGTGAAATTGGATTGGCAACAATGTTACTATGTGTTGTTGTTGTCTTCTTTATGCTCAACTCACCACCATTGGTACTGAACATCACGGAGGCATTCTACAGTGAAATTGATCATAAGGTCACGAAAGTCTCAAATCTTCTGATCACCGTCAATAGCAGCGTTAATTTTCTCATTTACATAATTTTTGGCGAAAAGTTTAAGCGCATTTTTTTACTCATTTTTTTCAAGCGACGCTTGAGTCGTGACCAACCGGATCTTATACACTACGAGAGCTCCATATCGAACAACGGCGATGGCACCATGAACCATCGATCGTCCGGCCGTTTCTCACGTCACGGCACACAGCGGAGCACCACGACCACGTATCTGGTGACCACCACTGGAGGCGGGGGGAGCGGCGGAGTCGGCAACACCTCACTGAACAGTGTACGACTCACACAAGTGTCCGGGTCACCGGGTTTAATCAAAATTAAACGTAATCGTGCACCGTCTCCGGGTCCAGTGGTCTACTATCCGGGGCCACGAGAGCTGCAACGTTCCGTATCCACAACGAATTCGACAACCAATAATAATACGGCTCTGGGCTTGGATTGGTCTGTGGATGGCAAGAAACTGGGTCACGTCTCATCGGGTTTTTGAGGCATTAGCCACGACAAGTGTAGGGTATTTCTTAGTCTACTAGTCATATTTATTGTGTAAATATCTAACTACTATATACATATTTATTTATGATAATTGAGCGCGCCAAGCGTCGCGTTACTTTGTGATAAGCGTTAAGTGTTTCTCTCTCTCTCTCTATCTATCTCTTTTCCTCTCTTTCTATCTCTTACACACTTAACATAACTCAGCCAGTAACAAACTACAGCAATTTCTTATAAAAACGTGATTGATTTCGATTTCCCTCACGAGATTCATTATTTTTTTTGAACATTTCGTCTGGAAGTTCAGCAAATAATCGATTTAATTATCGATTTTTCGATATTAATGCAGATTTTTAGACGAAAGACTGACTTCTGTAGGTCCAGAGCAGACAGTTTGTTTATTTGATCGACTGAAAAGCATAACTAGATTTGATTTTAAAAGATAGAATTTCAGAAAAATATATATTTTTCAGTCCACTAAAAAATTCCTATAAAAACTAAACGTCCCAAGTCTATGTGATATCATGATATCGACTTAACTCTGGCAGAAATTAAACTCAATATTAATTTGTCTTCTCAGAAACCCAACCATAAAATTGCTAATTCAATTCGATTAGTTGACAATTTGTTAAACAAACTCATTCAAAAAGTTTCCAGTCGAACTCAAGTCGTGTTTTACAAGACTTTGCAAAAAAACAAAACCAAAAAAACACTTAATTTGTTTTTCGATACTTTTGCTATTGCTTCTGCTTCTGCTTATTTGCAAGTTTCAGTTTCTCAAACCATTGAATTTCTTACCAATTTTTATACTAAATTAAGCTGTAAAAGTTTTCAACCGTCCACCATGCTATCGATAATATAAACCCGGTTAAAAAAGGGGGCAAGACCGGAATGTGGCTGACCCAAAATGATGGTAGCGAAAAACTTTTATTTATTAGCATCAAGTTTTTGCTTTTAATTAAATATACTTTCCACTGCATTTTCCAGCAAAAGCTTGATAAATGATTTTCTGTTCTTCTTCTCCTACATTTTCATCGAATCTCTCTTTTATTTTGACCAAACTTTATTGCCAATCGGCTAGCTTTAAATTAACGAAAAGTTTTTCTTATTTTATTTATCGATAGCAGTTCATATTTTGTTGTCGATGGTACTTTGGGGACGCGGCACTGGAATATGTCAAGTTGTCATGAAAAAAAGTTAAGAAAAGTTGACCCAAAGTTAAGTTAACAAAAGTTAACGATGAATTCGATAAAATGGGTAAAAAGCCTACAAAAAAAAAATAAAGCCTCATTGCATTAACTCAAGTAGCTCAATTTAACTTCATTACAAACACATAAAGACACTCGCTCACACAGATACACACCAACACACACACACACATGCGCGTTTCTTTGGTAAAAGACATTTTCAGGTGTTCAGAAATTGAATTTATTTAAAAACTTTTCCTCCCTCAAAAAAAATATTGCTATTATCTATAATAAATTTAATGAAAATTGTAAATAATTAAGCTACATTTATGATAATTACGTTAGCTAATGCAAAGCATAAATGGCATAAATAAATAAAATTATAAATATCTAATATACATAATAAATATTTAAATTTAATTTAGTTTTAGTTTAGTTTTAAACGAAACTCAAGTTAAATACTATTTGCTCGAGAGAATTCAATAAAAATCAAATATATAAACAAAATTTAACAAATGTGCAATTGAATCTGGTGTGGAATTATTTATTACCCGTTTTAATAGCACTCCCGAGACAGATCGTTATAGTTAAGGTTTACTGTGGCAAGCGGCAGAGGCAGTGTCGGTGGCAGTGGCAGACAGATTGAAAATGGTAACGAGCACATTCTAATGGCCACTTACAATTCAATTTACAAGCAACGCCCACAATGGGCGTGGACGGACAACAAAACCAAATGCAGAACAGGGTCAGCCTCAGTTTCACCTGATGAAGTTCTAACTGGCAGCAAGGGTGGTAAGCAGGAGATATTTGCTGGAGAGCTCAGAGCGGGAAGACAGAATCTTAACGCATTTGCCTATGCTAAGCACGTGGTGAGAGCTCGGAGTTTAATGTCACCAAAGAAGCAAATTTTAGATATACATAATCATAAGACTGACAGAAACTAAGCCAGGCAGCGACTGTAAAATACTCTAACTATAAAATATATTAGAGATAAGCTTTTTCCACAGAAGTCGCGTCGGCTTTTCACCCCATTTCTAAGCATTCCCAATTGAATTACGAGCCATAAGCGTGAGCTGAGCAAAGAACACAAGGATTCTAATAAATGCACAACTAATTAAAATTGCTAAATTTATGCATGTGCTGCCAGGAAAGGGAGAAATGAAGACGAAGTCGGAGCAAATTTTTGGCACGTTTATGCGCTGCTCCCAAAAGTATGCTATGAAAATTTGCCATTGCGACAAAATGGCTTAGAGAACGTTGTTTGCTTTTGTTGTAACTTTATTATGCTCGCCGCATTCAAGTGCCGAGTCTTGGCTTTGTGATAAAGACTATAAATCAGTTTGGATAATGTCAACAGTGGGAGCCAACCCTCAGTAGAGTTATTCTGTTCCTTTCCCTTTCCTTTAGATTTGTTTTATTTTTATATTTTCTTTATACATTTTGTATATTTTTAGTGTTGATGACATTCTGTCAGCAGAGTAAAGTCTAAAACAGTTTGATGTGTTTTTAATGCCATAGGGATTATCGGTCGGCAGCACCAAAAAAAGATGACGATGATGATGAGTTTATGGCTGTCTTTGACAAATGATATATAAAGTTGTTGTCCATCCAAATAAAACACACAAAAGTGTTGACCCCGTCGTCGTGTTTGTTAATTAATTAACTTCCCTTTTGTCACTAACAAGCATATCGAAGCTGTTCAGCTTCAAATTTAATTAATCATGACCATGTGATGTTCAAGTTCAAACGAGTGTTCCAGCTAAACTTTTACCCAACAACTTTTCAAGGCAAAATTTTTGCCGTAAACTACTTAAAGAACAACATTCATGCCGCAGACACACATACAACTTCCGTTTTATAAGCACAAATTCCCCAGGCTCTACTTTATGCCAAATGACAAGTACAAGGAGAGTGTGTGTCAGCTGTGTGGCGTCACAGGCATAGGCAAAATGCCTGCCACTATCTAAAGTCGAGATCTTAACCATCCCACGGCTACGCACTTAAGTATAAGTATGACTACACAAAAGAGACACTGTTCCATTCATATAATTAGCTTTGAACGGTCAAAATTACGGTCACAGCTCCGCCTCCAGACACTCTCAAGTTTAATTCTCTACAGTATGGGTATTTCTCTTTGTTTGACTTCTATACACACATAGTCAAAACACAAACAATGCTTGTCAAACAAAAAATAACAAAATATATAGAAAATATCTTCTGACTCGTGTGTGCCTAAAACAACAAGCACAAAACAACAATCGAAAATAAATAAATTGAAAAATTGCAACAACAAAAAATGTGGTTGCGAAATAACTTTACGCTATGAAATTAATACTAAACAAATTGTGGGCGAAACTCTAATTAAATTTCTTAGAATTTTGTAGTTTTCATACACTTGTAGCTTGAAGTGAAGCAGTGACTTTTAATTTGCTTAAATGCTTTCAGCAAGTCAAAGTTGGATTTCCTGCTCACAAAATATGCAACAAATTTTATTGAATTAACAATTTATTTTACAGAATTTTGTTTACAAATTCTTACCAGTAAATAAAAGTTAAATTAGCAAAACAGAGTAACTCTTTTGCTTTATAAAGTAACTTAAGTGATTTTTATGCAATTTTATGCCTTGGGCAGTAATTTTCTTAAACAAAACACGAACTTAAACAGAAATAATCTGCTCCACATTTCTGCTGAATTTACAGTTTAGGCCCTTTATTTTCTGCGTAGTCAAATCATTGTGATTTCAAGCGTAAATACAAAAGCTAAGTAACGCTTAACACATATGCTACAATTATAGCGTATAAAAAGCACAAAACAGTTCCACAAAACCAGTGCTGCCAGAATTTCTCAGGCGAAAAGAACTTAAAGTGGCTATAAAATTTAATAAAAGGAAGAAATACGTATAAAATGGGTTCCAAAGAAAATTCTGCTTTACAGATGACAGTCTGACAGGAAAGTAAAAATTTCTCAAATAAGCAAACTTTGACTGATCATAACTCAGTCAAATGAAGCGATATCTTAAAAAGTCATACCTTTTTATACTCTGGACAACGTGCAGAATTATTCGCAATCAAAATCTAAAATTCTCAAAATCGAACCCATTTTGTCAAATTTGGATGAAAGAGATATGTGGTCGACAGCTCAATATTTAAAATTCACAATTTTCCCAACTTTGACTGATCATAACTCAGCCAAATGAAGCGATATCTTAAAAAGTCATACCTTTTTATACTCTGGACAACGTGCAGAATTAATCGCAATCAAAATCTAAAATTCTCAAAATCGAACCCATTTTGTCAAATTTGGATGAAAGAGATATGTGGTCGACAGCTCAATATTTAAAATTCACAGTTTTCCCCAACTTTGACTGATCATAACTCAGCCAAATGAAGCGATATCTTAAAAAGTCATACCTTTTTATACTCTGGACAACTAGCAGAATTAATCGCAATCAAAATCTAAAATTCTCAAAATCGAACCCATTTTGTCAAATTTGGATGAAAGAGATATGTAGTCGACAGCTCAATATTTAAAATTCACAATTTTCCCCAACTTTGACTGATCATAACTCAGCCAAATGAAGCGATATCTTAAAAAGTCATACCTTTTTATACTCTGGACAACTAGCAGAATTAATCGCAATCAAAATCTAAAATTCTCAAAATCGAACCCATTTTGTCAAATTTGGATGAAAGAGATATGTGGTCGATAGCTCAATATTTAAAATTCACAATTTTCCCAACTTTGACTGATCATAACTCAGCCAAATAAAGCGATATCTTAAAAAGTCATACCTTTTTATACTCTGGACAACTAGCAGAATTAATCGCAATCAAAATCTAAAATTCTCAAAATCGAACCCATTTTGTCAAATTTGGATGAAAGAGATATGTGGTCGACAGCTCAATATTTAAAATTCACAGTTTTCCCAACTTTGACTGATCATAACTCAGCCAAATGAAGCGATATTTAAAAAAGTCATACCTTTTTATACTCTGGACAACTAGCAGAATTAATCGCAATCAAAATCTAAAATTCTCAAAATCGAACCCATTTTGTCAAATTTGGATGAAAGAGATATGTGGTCGACAGCTCAATATTTAAAATTCACAATTTTCCCAACTTTGACTGATCATAACTCAGCCAAATGAAGCGATATCTTTAAAAGTCATACCTTTTTATACTCTGGACAACTAGCAAAATTAATCGCAATCAAAATCTAAAATTCTCAAAATCGACCCCATTTTGTCAAATTTTATGATGTTACCCCTTTACATTTTTTCAAAAATTGACAAAAAATTATTTTCAGAATGTTTGAAATATTTTGATGCCAATCAATAGTCTTGGACCTCCCAAGTTCAAAAAGGTATACCAATCGAAGATCTGATGACGAAGTTATTAGATATGCCAAGTTAAAGTTGCAGGTAAGTAGGTTTGATGAGGAGTCCAATATCAACACATTTCTTACTATTTTAAGGAGCTCAAAACTAACTTTTATAGTAAATAAACGAAAGATAAACTAAATTAATACATTATTTTTAAAAGTAAAGAAGCAATTGAAAATCAATTATTTAATGTGTTGCATTTTACTGCCGATTTCTTTTCGCCTGATAAATCAACTGCTTATTTCTATATACCGTTTGGAAAACCAGGCGAACAGAAGTTTTAGTAAGTACGAATGAGCTAAATGGACAACACTGCCCACAAAGCACATGGAGTTTCGCTGCGCTCAGATGTATGCTACATACTTTTTCAGCCATATTTTTAATACCGTGCGCAGCTGTCGCCAACGTGGTGGGCACTGGTCACTGGTCACTGTTGGGTTACGTTTTTATACTCCTCGCTATCCCTAGCCAAAAGGGCGCTCGAAAAAAAATGCTGTCGTCTGTTGTTGGCAGTCCGAGTGTACTTGCCGATTCTTAAGTGCATGGGTGTTAAACAGGGAAACAGAAAAAAGGAGAGATGAGTGAAAAGTGGGGAATAAACCACATGGCGACATGGTGACGTTGTCGCGTTGTGTCGTTGACAATGTGTCGAGTTTGTGCGGCGGCGACTGCATTTGTGTACAACTTTTGACAAGGATTCAAGGCACTTTAGACGACAGGCGACGATAAAAAATGGCTTAAAGGCCAAACGTGCTGGGGATTACCGTGAACAGCCCGATAAAGTATTAATTCACAAATTTGTATGCAAATAAGCGTTGTGAAAACCATCGAGAGAGATGTCGCATAAAGTCAATTTATTAAAGAAAAAACTAGCAAATAAATTCTTGCAGATGTGCCAAACTGGGTAAGTAGGCATCAGGTAACATGGCCAACAATTTCTGGTTACCACTGCAACGAATCGATTCTACATCATTTAAAGTATCGACACCAGTGCCCACAAATAACGACTGAAAGCCGCTATTATGGGCAAATAGTATATCTGTCTTAAGTCTGAAATGAATTAACATTTAATCAATTTAGTTTAATTAATTAAATTATACTTTCTTGACTTACGTATCTCCAATCATCAGTGTTGTCTCTGGATTAATCAAACCACAATTTCGTGGCTCATTTAACATCCATGGATTTGGTTTACCCAATATAAGAGGTTTTCGTCCACTAATCGTTTTAATTGCCGCTATCATGGCACCAGCACCCACAAGAACACGATCCTTGCCAATGGGATAAGCACCATCCAAGCAGGTGCCCAAAAAGAGCACACGTTGATTTAATAAATAACCACAAGCTCGTATTATGGTATGCACAGTAAATGTATCGTCCTTGCCGACAACAACGGCTCCAACATCTGGATCAAATTCCAATTCTTTGCAAAATTTTAACATTGGTTTATCCGTCTTTTCCGGACTGACAGTAAACGAACAAATGTCCATTTTGGATAATTCCTCCTTAATACCTTTCTCTCCAACAACATACACTTTCTTTGTAAACTTTTTTGTTGCCAAATAATTGGCTATTGACATTGCCGATGTTAGCATTGCACCATCTTTGATTTCAAAACCAAAATCCGTTGCTTTTTTAATTAAAGCATCACTTGCCTCTGACGAGTTGTTTGTTACCACAAATGTACGTCTTCCAGTCGATTTTAACAAATTAAAAGTCTCCGGCGAACCATCGATGGCTTTATTAAAGTGCCATAGTACACCATCAGCATCGCAGATGATGTTCTCAAATGTGCTTAACCATTGTCGAACCCGCTGTTTGGGTAATTTTGTCAGATTGGTACAGGTCTGCTTGAACATGGCTTTGTTAACAATTCAAATTATCTAAACAGATTGCTGTCCCATTTCTAAATAGTCCGAAATAAATTTGTTTTGACAGTTATTTAAGCTGCCTATAGTGTTTTTTAAATTTATGATTGAAAACTAACGCAAGTATAGCTGTGTTAAGCAGAAATCTGTTAGATAGAATATATCTTGTTTCTTTTAGTGTCCGTTGAGTTTGAACTTGCGAACTTAGTATTATCGCCAATGCAAGCTATTATTTGGTTAAATGAGGTGCATACTTTACGGCTGCACAATATAAATGGCCTGCGACTGCAGGTCTCTTACCGGCGAACAACTATTGCCTACTTTAAGGTGCAGTCCTTATTTATTTAACTTTGTTTTTCGCTTTTTTCGTCCTTCCAACTGTATCCTGGAAAAAGGACACGTGTTATCGTACTCCCAGAAAGTAGTTCTATCGATTGGCATCAAAAAATTTATCGATTTCCCAAAAAAAATTTTCGAAAAATTTTATAGGGTGAGGGCTTGAAAAAATGGCCAAAAAACCAAAATGGCACCTTATCTCAGCCATTTCAAGGACTAGACGAATGTCCTTTGGTACGTAGATAGTCCTAGTCAAACCATGCACGTTGATGTAAGAAAAAGGACGAAAGTCCTTACAGGAGCCAAAATAAAATGCAAATTTTGTATACAGAAATTTATCGATTACTCGAAGGTCCTTTGAAGGATCCTGTCGTGACTCACATCAAACGATTGCTTTTGACAAGGACCATCGATGGGCCAAAGGACATTCCGATCGTCCTGATAGTTTCTGAATTATCAAGGATTTCGTGTTTTTGGCTCAATTTCAAGCGATTTTTGGTTGCAAAATTTTGTTGTTGCAATTCTTTTATTAAATGTGGTGCATACTTTTCAGCTGCACAATATAAATGGCCTGCGACTGCACGTCCCTTACCAGCGAACAACTATTGCCTACTTTAAGGTGCAGTCCTTATTTATTTAACTTTGTTTTTCGCTTTTTTCGTCCTTCCAACTGTATCCTGGAAAAAGGACACGTGTTATCGTACTCCCAGAAAGTAGTTCTATCGATTGGCATCAAAAAATTTATCGATTTCCCAAAAAAAATTTTCGAAAAATTTTATAGGGTGAGGGCTTAAAAAAATGGCCAAAATACCAAAATGGCACTGTAACTCAGCCATTTCAAGGACTAGACGAATGTCCTTTGGTACGTAGATAGTCCTAGTCAAACCATGCACGTTGATGTAAGAAAAAGGACGAAAGTCCTTACAGGAGCCAAAATAAAATGCAAATTTCGTATACAGAAATTTATCGATTACTCGAAGGTCCTTTGAAGGATCCTGTCGTGACTCACATCAAACGATTGCTTTTGACAAGGACCATCGATGGGCCAAAGGACATCCCGATCGTCCTGATAGTTTCTGAATTATCAAGGATTTTGTGTTTTTGGCAAAATTCCAAGCGATTTTTGGATGGAAAATTTTGTTAGTAATTTTTTTTTTTTTTCTCAAAATCCCATTTCCAAATTTGGGCATAAAATGATTAAAAATGGATGAAGCAATGGAAACGAAAATAGCGGGAGAGCGTGCTCTGAGCGACCAGTTCTGCTGTTTGTGTGATTGTTCGCGGACGCCAACAGAGCGGCCGCTGACGACCGCGAACATTCACTCAAAGAGCGGCAATGATGCTTTGAACTCAATTATGCGACCCGTTAGAGATTCCGCTGCTTGCTGAGACCGTCACCTGCATTAGCGTATATTTTGGATTTTCAATTATCAAAATTACGCCGCTCGCAAGCACATCGCTATATTTTTATCCCACCCTGTTTCTAATGAAAAACTCAAAAGCGCAGATGATTTAAATTTTTAATTATCTTTTATTCTTAAAATCGTATTCTTAAATGGTAACATTGGGTTATATTCCTATTTTATGTACTGCTTAACTCATTATTATATGTTAAGTCATATTTACTTAAAGTACATGAATATATGATATTTAAATTAATTATTTATGCTATTTTTGATAGTAAAATTAACACAAATTATAACATTTGTAGACATTAATTAGTTCTGAAAAGATATAGGAAAATTATTTATTAGTATTGCATTTTTAAAATAGTTGAAATATTATATTTTCCTATAAACAATTTATTTAGTAAATTCCATTTAATTTAAAATCAAATTCTTTGTTTTATTTACACAACTTTAGATCGCTTCAACCAAGCCAACTTAATATTAAATTTTGTTAAACAATTTAGCCATTTCTAGACGGTAGAAACTTAAGCAAATCGGCTAGTTTGGGCACATATAGATCGGGAATCTGCTGATACATCATGGGCTTCTGAGACTTCTGTGCCTTGGTCACATCCTCCAAACTGCTAACACCAGTGCCCACAAGCAGAGTCTGAAAACCGCAGTTATAGCCAAATTGTATGTCTGTATACAAGCTGAAATGAGAGAAAGATTTTAGTTAAAATACTTAAAATACTTATTTAAATTCTACTTACGTATCGCCCACCATCAGAGTGCGTTCAGGATTTATTAAACCATTTCGAATGAGATGCAAACAGATGTATGTGTTTGGTTTGCCGCAGGTGAAAGGTGTGCGCTTTGTGGCCGCCTGAATGGCAGCGACCATGACACCGGCGCCAGGTGTATAACGGCTGGGGGCAACGGGAAAAGCCCGATCTCGATTGGTGGCCAAAAACATAACCTTTTTATCAATCAAATACGAACAGGCCTTGGCCATTTTCAACATATTTAAATTGCTATCAATTCCAACGGCTACGGCGCCCACATTCGTATCCAATTTGATTTGCTGCAGTTGTTCTCGGAGAGTGGAACCTTTTAAAGGCTCCTCACCAAGTGGCAGCGATTCAATTCCAACGGATTTCAGCTCATCCGCTATGCCCTGTTCACCCACAATGAAAACCTTTTTGTTAAACTTTCGCTCCTGGAGGTACCTGGCCAATGCCATGGAAGATGACATTATTTCATTGGCATTTATGAGAAATCCCATCTTTTGTGCCTTGTTGCACAGCGCAGAACACGATGAACCCGAATGATTTGTGCAGATAAAAACCTTTTTTCCCATTGCCCGTAAAGCATTGAAAGTTTCCGGAGTTCCTTCGATCACTTCATCCCGCTGCCAGAGTACTCCGTCGGCATCAAAGATGATCGTGTCATAGGTTTTCAGCCATTGTTGTATATTGAACTTGTTCAGGGCTAACAATTGACATACACCCTTTTTTATCACAACGCTGGGCATTATCAGACTCATAGCTGCAAAGGCACAAAAGTAATTCAATTATTTATTTAGAATGTTTTTAAGTTTTTTTTAGAGTTATATTCGTTTACGAGTTATGCGTGTTTAGAAATTTGAATTCTCCAGTTCGATTTCAATTAAATTCCTTTCGCAAAGTGACAATTTATACAAAAATAGTGAACAATGTCAAAAGTAAACAAATTTGAGACTTGGAATTTAATGTGAGTAGTTTAGAAAAATATAATTTGTAGTATGAAAATAATAAGAAATGTGTTGAGCTTTGACTTCTCGCCAAACCTACTTACCTGCAACTTTCACTTGGCATATCTAGAGACTTTGTCATCAGATCTTCGATTGGTATACCTTTTTGAGCTTGGGAGGTCCAAGACTATTGATTGGCATCAAAATATTTCAAACATTCTGAAAATAATTTTTTGTCAATTTTTGAAAAAATGTAAAGGGGTAACATCATAAAATTTGACAAAATGGGGTCGATTTTGAGAATTTTAGATTTTGATTGCGATTAATTCTGCTAGTTGTCCCGAGTATAAAAAGGTATGACTTTTTACTATATCGCTTCATTTGGCTGAGCTATGATCACCCAAAGTTCAAAATATTGCCCTATATTTGCTTGCGTTTTAGTTGCCAACTCGTAACCACAACAACATAGGCAGCCTGAAAGTAGGCAAAGCTTTACCATAAACTATTGAAATAAGTACAAAAACTGTTGCCTACTTTCAGCCGACCTTCGTTATTAACGCATCCTTAGTTAGAGTTCTCTTATAAAAGACGAGTAACAAAAATTACAAAAATTGTCGACCTACTGCGAATCATTAATTAAATTCATTAGCCAATTTCTCACTGCAACTCAACGGAACTCAACCCAAATTAGAATTCGCCACATTATGTAGGAATGAAGGCCAAGAAAATGTGTTAAAGTCATTTCAAAGTTAACGTTGGCGTTGACGTTGACATTGGTTTTCCCGCAGGAGCCCAAGGGGCGCCAAGGGCATGGGGCTGGCAAAGACATCGTTGGCGCATTTAAATCACTGAACTTTGCACATTTGTTATTTGGACATTGCAGGCCAGAAAAGTCAGAGTCAAAAGGCAAAGCCAAGTTGCGGTCCGGATGACGGTTTCGCTGTATTTCTTTTTCTTAGTTCGCTGAACATCGAAGCGCAAGTTTTAATTGAGCGCAATGGAAATGGGCGTAACTTGAAAGTGGAAATCGTGAAAGCAAACTGCGATTTGCAAACGGCGAATGGCGAGTTCTCTAGTGTCCCGTGACCTGTTCAAATGGCTGTCACCGTCAGACAGTTCAAGCCAACACCCGTGGCGCCAATTAAAATGGCATTTGACTTTGTTGTTCGTCTTCCACTTAAAGTCAGCAAACAGCAATAATGTTTGCGACAGATACTTAAGCATTTCCAAAGAGCCGACACTTTTCAAGCCCCACCTGGGCATAAATTCATTAAAACGTGTTTGCCCAACGGCTATTTGGAATGCCTTTTGCTTTGGGCCTTGTGCTTTGGTTTTTGGTCTTTGGAATGTGCATAAATCTGCCACAATTTAGCGGATTTCCTTTTCTCGGGCGTGTCAAAAAAAACACACCCCCAAAACCCAACAAACCACAACAGCAAACCGGTCGAGAAGCATTTCCGCTTAACATTTTTTACGCCATTTGCCAAAAGTAGCTGTACAAATTGGCATACCACTTTTAACGAGCCGGCCGTAAGGAAATGCCTTTGGCCAAAAGCACCGCAAAAAATGTTGGCCAAATGAGATGGCAAAAACCAAAAATTGGCTTCAAATTTCCATTTTAAAGAGATTTTTGAAGCAAAATTTCCGCTTTAAGCGAATATTAAGCTGTTAAAAAAGTCAGTTAAAGTGAAAATCGTTTTTGAATAAATTTACAGAAAACCTTTTCGAAAAATGAAATCATTTGCCATCGTGCCAAAAGCTTCTAACAAAATTAGTTACAGCAAAAGAGCTTAAAGGATCAACAAAAAAAAGGAGGAAAACTTTATTGAAAATGAAAATTGTTTACATTTTCCACTAGCATGACTTTTCTAAACTGTTTGTATTAAGTGCATGCTGGTTGCAAATTTGAAAACTCATTAACAAATATTAACAAAAAAAAAATGGAAGAAACTGGAAAACAACAACAAAAAAAAAAGTGTAACAAATTTAATTATTAAGAGAAAAGTTTTCGTTTTTTTCTTGCCGCCTATTGGTGTGGCTTTTCCGCCTATTGTTGTTGCCTACTTGGCCCATTTGGCCCGCTTGGCCGTTGTTAAGGCAGGCGAAGAAAAGTTGTCAATAGGCTAGTTGCCAACGTTGGGAATGAAGCCAAAGGAAAGAGGCAAAAACCGAAACTTTTTTATTAAGTTTACAAAGACGAAGTTAATTTCTTTGGCGCGTGTAGCGTTTGTTCTTCAAGCCTAATTAATACCTTGAAGCGTAGAGTAGCAACAACAACAAGTTTTACTTGATTTATACGCTAATTACTGGATTGCAACCTAGCTCAACTGAAAGCAAGTTGGTAAAGCTTTAGGCCAATTACAATTGCTGTCAATTACAACTTAAAATTCAAGTTTTATATTCTCAAAATCATTTCTATCATCACTTGTGCCCAGTTGTAGCAGCTGTCCATTAGCTGGCAAACAGCCGGCAACAACTTTAAATTATCGAATGACAACGCATAAATCAAGTACAGATATCATCATCTGTCGTTGTATCTCCCTCGAGTAAGAGTTCTCTGCCATTATTCCTTTCGTGCTTGTAATGAAGGCTCTGTCTGGACCTTAAATTGCCTTTGCCTCTGCCATTGCCTTTGCCATTTGTGATTTTTCCCATTGTTCTCGTATCCCCTTTTGGTCGATTTCTATTGCGTAATTCTTGTGATATCGAATGTAAACAATCCCTCTGAGTAAATTCTTTCTTTTCTTCACTACTTTTTCACATTGACTGATGGCCACAATGAGGCGTGCCTGCAATATTGCATTTTTATTGCATATCTTTTTCTTCGAATTGAAATGTATCTCGGAAAATGCCATCAACAATAAAATGGAAAATGGAAAATAGTTGTAATCGAGCTGGAAAGTTTATTTAATATGCTTACATCGTATGCAAATCAAGTAAAATAACAAGCTTTGTCAACATGTCTGAAATTTCCATGAAAATTCAATCATTACACCCTGTAAATGGGTGTATAGAAGACCTTAGTGAACTCAATTAAATAGCTATCTGTGGGTTTTAAGTAATTTAGCAAATACTCATAGGTAAAAGCAAATTACACACCACAAACTCCAATCTCATGACATTCCATTGGCGCACGCTGCGTATGAGTGATGTCAAAGCAGCTATTTGGGGGTGTTTTCGATGTTTTGCGGTTTAGTATTTAATGCCAAAGCATTTACAACAAATTATAGCCCATTAAAAGCTCGCAAATTCGTGCACATTAATTTTAACAGCTGCAAGAAATTACACAAAAGGATCAAATATTCCACAAAAGAATTTTACTTTATATTATTATTTTTTGAGTATGAAATATATTAAGATTTTCCTACAATGCCCTGTAATGTAGCGAAAATTCATATGCATTTCGTGGAAAATATTTAATATGTTTATGCAGTTTTATGCTTCACCGCACCATCAATCGATAAAAGATTGCTTCAGCTTCAGCTTCAGACACAAAGTTGATGAATTTCATATTAAAAATTTTTAATCGAATTCGCACGAAAGACTACAGCAAGCATATTAAAAACTTTAGCTAGAAAAGCTATAACTAAATGGATTATTTTCTTAGTTTTAAGATTGTTTTAAGAATTAAAGGCAATTTGTGTTAATGGAATTCGAAAGTGCTTTTACAATAAGAACTATTTTTGGCACAATCGAGACAACAGTCTGCAGAGAAAAATAAATTGTTAAGGCAAAAAAGTGAACTACTAGTAATATGTAGCTTTGTTTATTTAAGTTTTAGTTAGAAAAATTTCAGAAATGCTTTTTTGTGTGAAATACTTATCATGAAACAGACTTTCTTCCTTTGTGTAGAATTTTTATTTATTTTTAAAGTTTATTTAACTACAGAATTCATAACTTTAAACTGCTTAACTTCTTCATTATACAAATTTTCTATATTTGTGTTAAATTTATTTATTTTTTATTTTTTGACTACAGAATGCATCACTTTATGCTCAGTCACTCTTTCATTATTTTTCTATATTGTTTATTTAAATATTTATTAAAAACTTTATTTGTCTACTAAATTCATAGCTTTTAAGTTAAGTTATTACACATTTCTGCTTACAATAAAGCGGAAATCAAGCTTTAAGTTATTTCCTTTTTCTATAATTTATGCAGTAATGAATATAGTAATGTTCATGTCGCTTTTAAGTCAGCAAAAGTTGTGCGTTTCAGTTTATACATTTAATTAAAATAGTCACGAACTCAAGTAGGGTTATTCTGCAATTAAAGCGAAACCGCAAACATGCAACGTCAATCACAGTTATTTAGAACGTGGCCCAAAGCAAACTTTAAGCCGTAATTTCCGCTTTAGTGCAATGTGTGCAACCATTTTTGGCTTACGGTTCCGGCTTTCACTACAAAATGGATTCATATTTGAAATTCGCATTTCTCGGCTTCAAGTGTATGTGTGTGTGTGTGTGCGAGTGTGTGTAGAAATGTGTGCGTACGAACGTGTGTGTGTTTGAGTATGTGTTCTGTTGACCATTCGCCATTTGCATTCGTGTACGCCGCTCGTTTATATCATAAATCATTTTAGCTCAGTAAACAAACAAAGAGAAAACAAGGAAAATCGGAAAAGCGGAAAATAGGGGGAAAAAGACAGGCAGATTGGCCAACAGCCTGTGATTTAAACACTAGCCAAATGGCCGAGTTGCAGTTTTTTAAGTGCTCTTGTTCCTAGACATGCGACTAGTCGCTATCTAATCAGCATGCTTTGTGTGCCACATGGCGTATGCGTATTGACCCAGTTAACTGTGTTTTTTTTCTTCTCCTGCTTTTCCTTTCGTTCAGAGACCTTATTAATGGCAATTTAATATAGCAAATTGTGCTCCTGTTGCGAATTGCCTTCACTTTCACTTTTCCGTTCGAACCCAACGCACATCCGCAGATACATCCGTTCAAGGCTCCGCTTCTGCTTATCTTTAACTGTTCCTTCCTTCACACCACTACCTTCTTCCCTACTGCTCCCCTACTCTCCTACCAATCATCGTTAATCAATTAACTTTGGCGCTTTCAATATGATTGCTCGCAAGTTGCTTCAAGTCTCGACTTTTACCTCCTGCCATGCGCCAATTTAATTAATGATCGAGTGTCAACAAATAGCGGAAGCAATCTCATATATATTCTATATCTATATGTATAGCATAACGCGCGCATATTGAATTTCATTTTGGCCAAATCGTAATTGGCAACACGTGGATAACTTTCTTTTCGCCATGGCAACAGGATAAACTGGAATATTTATATAGATAAACGTTCCATTCCTTCCAGACGATGAGGTCAGTTGCAAAGCAATAGCCTTAGGATGGCCATACTTTTTCATGCTTCAACTACAGTTTCAATTTCTCATATTTTCTTATTGCACTTTATTTATTTTATCATTTTTCATCTTTTTTCTTTTTTGTTATCCTTTGAGACTAGAAAAGTTGATCGCAAATTGACAGCACTGTAACAGTAGGATGCCCAGCTTTTATTTACTTTTATATATTTGCGCTTTGCAATCAATATTTATTATACATATATTCACTGCAAACTCTTTAATGTACTTCAAGTGCAAGTTTCTTTTACGCTAGAGTGACCATCGTTGCGTACTTAAGTTAAGTTGACAAGCAGATTGACAGTAGTCTGGTAAAGTTATGAGCTGGCTTGCAGTTCTATATTTCAGTGAGTCCAGGAAATCATAAGGCATTAAAGTTCTGAGCTTAGTTTACTAACTCAACACTTTTAGAGGGACCAGAGAATGTTATCAACTTTTAGAGTAATTATTATGTCATATTTCAGAAAAGTTTTAGTAGTCAGGAATGTCATTAATGGCTTTTACGAAATGTTAATTTTTAGGGTTACCATTTTTGATGACAATACCTTCCAGGGTGACCATGCTTTTGTTACTTTGTGTAGACACGTTGAGTTTTGCAACTTGAATACATTCTTCGATTTAGGGTGACCATATTTTTATATATATAGGAGTCATACCACGCAAAGCCTTATATTAAACAACTCACAAGCCAAGTGGGCAGTCCTCCTCCATCCCACGCCCATTTGTAGATCATTTTTCTTGTGAGTGGGCGTAGCTACCAGGCATATTAATGGCGTCTTGATGGTAGTACGTACAGAGGCGGTTTGCATCTATTGGCAAAGTCTCCGTGACTTAACCAAGACAATTTATGAGCCAAGTGCATTTATCTTGCAATTAAAAAACTAGGAAAAAACTCTTTTTTAATGCTGATTTATATGCAAGTGGACGAGTGGAAAAACCTACACCCCCAAGCACTGCTAAATGTCACATATTTTATGACCCAATCTCTTGTTTATATAGTACCCATAAATACTCTAAGTACTTTGTATGCGCATACTTAATGCCAATCTGACATTTAGTTTATTGTTTTACTATTTGAAGCACATACTTAAGGTTTCCTTCCTCGTCGAATCTGCTGCACATTGTTGCACTCCATTGGAATTGCAACTTAATAATGCAGTTGACAGCTCTCAAGCAGCAAGTTGGCAGTTCAATTTAACAATTTAGTTCAATAGATAAACTCGGCCAAATATTAAAGTTGGCTTTAATGCTGGCAGTACATAAAAAAAATATACTGTTCAACATCATGTGGCCAGTTGGAAATTCTAATGCATTCGCCACTTAATTGGGCCATAAATTAAGAGCACTTTATTTGGCCAACGAGTTGGTCCAGAGTCTGGGCCAGTTTTCGAAACAAGCGGCAATTTTATGCCAAAAGAAATGGAAGCCAGCATTAAAAGCCAAGTTAGTAAACATGATTACAACTTAATCAGAATTCCATGAATTCCCATTTGACATGAAGCGGAAATCGATCAAACCGAATGTCAATTTCCGGCTAAGTTTAAAAAACAATCTCTGGAAATTTTGTTGAAATTAAATGACAAAAACTTATGTTTTAATTAAAACTTTTTTTAAGTTATACGTTAAATATTTATGCAGATTTATCGGATTGATTAAATCTTTAAATATTTGATAAGTGAATTTTTTGATAAACTAGTTGAAATAAAAAATGTAAATACCTTACAAAGCAAAAACTCTTAAAAAAGTGACAAAAAACAGAATTTAATACCCTGTAATTTTTAATAATTATTTTTTATTAAAAAGTTTAATATTTAAGTACTTTGTTATATAAAAAAGAAAACATTTTGGCATTAAAATATTAAAAATAAAAGTTTACAGGGTATTTAAGTTCATGCTACCCTACTCTAGCACCTGAAATTTTCTTTTGTTACCACACATTTTGGTGGAACAACAAATTGTTGAATACCTAATTGAAAAATTGTTTTGTTTTTGTTGGCCAACACAGCAGCAATGGGCCAGAATACAAAACAGCTTAACTTTTGCACCACCTGCACCACAAAGCCGCTGAGCAACCAACCAAAGACTTACCCACTTGGCCATTGGTGCAAGTAATTAACAAAGTTTGCATAAAACAAAAGGCATTGTCGGAACTGAATCAAGCTCTTAATATATTGGCCAAACTTCGCTGTGTGGGCCAACTTGAATGTGGCCCACAAGCAAGCCCAGAATACACGTGTAGACTTACCAACAAATTAATGAGCATTTGGTCATGATGAACAACAGCTGGCAAAAGTTGGTCCAAACTATATATACATATACACCATATACTTAGTACAGTATAAATAGCTGAAGTTGCAGGCTAATGCATTTTAGCCACTTCAACAGTATTACCAGTAATCTTAGCTGCTTAAGTTCCTTGGGTCTTGAGTAAGGAAGCAAAAAGATATTTGTGGTGCTAACGTGGCTAAGAGGGGGAAATTAGTCAAAAGCTTAGCAACTGATTAAAAATTCTTTCGAAATGTCAAGAAGATAGAGAGGTAGAGAGGGGGGATGGGGAAAGAGGGGGAAAAAGACGAGGTGACAGAGCAGAAGAGAGGAAATTTAAAGAACATTTTTAATTTGCATATAGAGAATGTTCCTGGCTGGAATTACAGTAGTGCATCATCTGGTATTCAATTAATCAGACATACGGCAGAAAGAGAGAGAGAGAGAGAGAGAGAGAGAGAGAGAGAGGGAGATAGAGCAACATCCACACACACCCACTCACACCCTCAGGTAGACAGTGACAAACTACATGTCGCTGAAAATTAAAAACCAAACTGTTGATGTCAAACAGCAGACACCCACAGAGAGACAGAGAGAGAGAGGGAGAGTGAGAGAGAGAGAGAGGGAGGGAAAACCGTAAGGAGAGAGAGAGAACGACAGCGACTGCTGCAGGCCCAAGACACACAAATAATAACAACAAAAACAACATGAATATAACACAACATTGTCATTGAACTAATGAAGGCTGCAGGCGCTTTAGCGCCACGCCCACTTCTAAAGCCGCCAAACATTTTCCTAACCTTTTTTGCCGATGTGTCATGCCAAAGAGTTGCGCCAACCAACAAACACACTCATGTTGGGTGTGTGTGTGTGTGTGTGTGTGTGTAGGGCGTTTCTCTGTGTGTGTGATTCACTATGCTTGTGTGTGTCCCTTTGTCTGTGTGTACATGACAATACACGCTGGCTGCTGGATATTGACTCTGAGTCCCTGACTTTTCACATAAAGCACTTGCTTAAACCCAAACCAGAGTAATCCCCATTGAACTTTAATTCTGGATGCGCTTCTCTGTCGCGGTCATAGCTGTTTTAACAGGAGCGGATTGCGGTGAAATAAAGAACAGCATTAACTTCCAATCCTCTAATAAATTTTTACCTAATACTTATTGATTTAACTTAAAATATATTTAACTTTAATGAATTTGAATTTAAAACAGTTTTTTACCTTATTAGTAGTACTTGCATTTCATAGAACTATTAACTTTCATTTAATAATGGATAGCTTAAGCTTATTCTATATCCTTTAAGCTTGATAGATTTTTTTACTTTTATTCCTCGATTCAATTTTATGAAGTGTTAAGTTTGATTTTAGGTTTTTGTTCCTTTGTAAACTTATTTATCACATCACCCCAAATGTATGCTATACTTTTTATACCTTCATGCCGCTGAACCGCTTCTGCTCTACAAAATCTGTTTGATTGCCCGCAGCGTTCACTTCGCTAGCTTTTAGTCTTTATTTACAGTTTATGACAGTTTGAATGGTTTTCGAACACAAGTTTCAGTTTATTTTTCTACATTTTAAGCCAGAAGACTTAACTGAAGCTTACTGACTTGGCATGCAACAAATTTAACGCTCTAATTAAACCAAACTATTTAATGTAAGTAAGTTAACTAAATTAAATAATTAAAATCAGAACAAAGCTGGCTTTTGTTTAGAGAAAAGTCGTTGACTTATAAACGAAAAACAAAAAAAAAATGGATGCTTTTTATAAAGAATTATAAAGTGAATCTAAAACTTACAATTGTCTGTGACAATGAACTTTTTGGCAAAATAAATCACCCTTTTTGCTGCTTATTTAGTTAAATGTTATATTTTTCAACATTTTTCTTAACTTTATTTGACAGCGATCAACTTGACCGTTGTCATAAGCCCACGTAAGAGGTTTACGCCAAACTGCCAATAATAATTATAAATAAATACACGGAGAGAAAATGAAAGCCGCTGACCCGGATCAAATTGTGTAACTGTAACCAGTGGGAGTTACAAGGCAAAAATAAAATACTACGAATCAGACATGTCGGGAAAAACCCACATGAAAAATTATGAATTATTATGGAGAACACGAAAAAAATTAAGAAGAAAAAGTAACTGACATTAACTGAAACATTTGTTAAGTAAAACAAGTAAAAGAGCCGACTGTACGGGGTCTAAAAAATGTTGGCTATTTTCCTTTTGGCCTTTTCGATTTCAATTATTTTTTATTTGTTTGATTTTTTGGGGTTTTTTTTAAGAGCAATTGTTCTACCAAATACTTTTATGGCTCAATTGTTGTCTTAGACTCAATTCCTTTTGTTTGTGCTGACATTTCAGTTAAGATAACAATTGCAACTGTTCTTTTCTTTATTTTTTATCAAATTGTCATTGCCATTAAATGGCAATTAGTCTCGTACCACGACAAAGCCAACAGACAACAGACAACGGAGTAAAGCTGCTCGGAGATTTCTAAGCTCGGACTTGGACGGCATTAATTTGGCGAGCAAACTTTTAAGCGGAAACACGCGACTCTTGCTGCTGACTCCCGCTGACTGTGACTTTTTTTTTTTTTGACTGACTTTGCTGTCAGCTAACATCCTTCCGGTTCCTCCTCGGATGGACTGAACCACTTTGCTATTTTTGTGAGGAAATGAGCAAAATGAAATTGACTTAAGAGCAGCTTTACTGTCGAACCACCGTCCATTAGCCATGTCCAAGTTCAGGACTTAGTGGCCAAGTCATTGACACTTTTGTTGTTGTTACTCCTGTTGCTGTTGTTGTTACTTTGGCCAACTCTCATCGAGTGGAAAGACTGCGTTATGCTTAAGTCAATCAGCTTAGTTGACTCAACTCCCATGAAAATCCGTTTGGTCTGTCAAAACTTGTAAGGCTAAAACCAGTAACCAGTAACCAAACCCAGCAGCAGATGAAGCAATGTTTTTTATTACCAAATTTACCCAAAAGGCAAGTGGCTAAAACAGTTGCCAAATTATTGGCTTTTCTGCCATTTCTTTTTCTACTTTTCCTTCTTTTGCATAACGTTTATGTTTATCAGTGCCAAATTTGCATAGTCGTATATACCCAAAGTCATATCACAGATCTATTGAGCAAGTTATTTTTAGTTTTAGCCAAAAATGAGGCAACTTAAAGACAAGTCACTTAAGTGGCGGAACAGAAGGAATTTTAAAAGAATAGCAGTGAAGTGGAATCGACCACAATATACCCTGTGCACATAGAAAGAAATAATGTGGTATTTTCGGTCTTCGGACATCTTAAAATATGTCTGAATTAGTTGAATCTGAATAGTCATTATATTAAGTTGCTCTTACTAGTGTTCTTTGAGTCCAGAAGGAAAAATCTATATCTTTTTTATGACAAACTTATCGTTCTTACACTATGTCTAAAGCTTATACCTAAAAAAAATTCTATGTAATGCTGGGAGTAACAGGACTTAAACCACTTAAAGCTATATACCCTTTACAAATAGCCTATAACAACGAGTTGTATCGGTTTTAGGTTCATTAAAAAATTAATACGAGGAGATAAATATATGTACTTATTAAACTTAACCTTTAAAGATTGTTATAACACACCTTTTTTCATAGCAAGCAGGATATAACAAGTACTGCCAATAAACCAAGTAGCCAAGTTACACACACGCACAACCACACACAACCACAAGCAAACGAAGTACAAGTAAAAACTGAGTAGTATGACCATAAATAGATGTATGAGTGTGTGTATGAGTATGAGTATGAGTATGAGTATGAGTATGAGTATGAGTATGAGTATGAGTATGAGTATGTATGACTGTTGATGTGAGTGTGATTGGCTGTGTGTGTGTGAGTGCTAAAATGCGACTACTTTGCTGCATATTTGAGCATTTTCCCTACAATGACAAACACTTTTTTTAATGGCTCACAGCCAAAGTTAAGCAACAATTCAATTTTCAAGTGAAATTTTACAAGTTATATCATAGAAAATACTTGCAAATAACTGAAATGCATTCAAATGGATTAGAATTGTTAACAGACCGAAAGTAACTCGTTTTCAGTAACCATTTAAAAGGCCACAATAGCATATTTCTAGAAATTCAAATGGGATTCAAAGTGATAGAGGTGAAGAATTCTTGACTTGGATTAAGGTTTTCCTCGGAAAAATGCCACATGCTCCATTGAAGTTAAGTTATGGAAAGCTGTTTTCCATTTAGCTACAATAGAAATAGAAATTCCAACTAAGTTGTCTATCAAATTACAGGCAAGTGTTAAAAATATGTCCATCAAGCAGTTGAAGAGACTTTAAGATTTTCTACTGAAACATTACTCAATTTTTACAGGGTATATAAACTTTAAAATAATTAATAGCTAACTTTGAGGAGCAACCACTTGGGCATTAAAAGCCAGACTGTTAAGCTAAAGAAATTATTTTTAGGCAGTTTTTGCCCAGCTTTTTAAGGGAAACAAAAGATTATGTTACTGTGCTCACTTCCGACTCAGTTTTATAGCAATTAAAATGAACTAAACAGGGCCTAAAACAGTCGAGCAGCTCTTTTACTTCTTTACAACTATGTGTCTATTTAATAATTATGTCACAACTTGTTAACTCATTATGCAGCAGCTTGTTTTAAGGCTTAGAAAGTGCTTAAACTTTAAGACCAAATTCAACTGTATTTACAATAAGTTACACACACAATACACACACACACAAACACACCCTTACACAACACCAAAAAATACAATTTCTTTTTTGGCACAAAACGTGACCATTTTCTTGCTTTCCCAATTCTTATTATTATTATCATTTTTATTGTTGTCTGCAGAGGGGAAAATTGCTAAGGAGAGTGTAGAGAAGAGTGAGGGGGAGTGGCGGAAAAGCGGTTTGCCGGTTTACAGTGCATACTATTAGACAGTTTTCTCTCTGTTTTCGACGCTTTCCACGTGCACCAACTGCAACTGCAACTGCGCTTTTCCAAAATGTCAGAAGTGCGTGGGCCAAAATGGGTAAAAACGAAGCCACAGCCAATGCCAAGGCCAGTAAAGGTTATGGGCCAAAACAGCAGCAGATACGTTGACATTTTCCCTTCGCTTTTCCATACACTAGTTTTCTTTTTTCCTTTTTCCTTTTGTTATATTATTTTTCTTTGGTAAAGCATATTTTATGAAGCCTCATTTGTCAGACAGGCAGAAATTTGTAACCCTTGGAAAATAAAGCACAAAAATCGTTATCTGTGTTTTTTAAAAGAAGAAAACACACCATCATGAAAAGCTGTTCTGAGGAAAATGCAAAGCACAGATGGGAGAAAAATAAATTCACTTTGTTGTTTGTTGTTTTTGCTTATATATACACATGTATATCGAAGCTGAGCTGATGACATGGCCAACAAATCGTAAATTCGATAAAGGAAATTAGAAGGAAAAGGCATTCAAATTGAACGCTACTAAAAAAAAAACGAAAACAAATCAGGCACAGTGGTCAAAAGGGCAACTTTTTTGAAATTAATGAGAAATATTTTCTAAAATTTTATAAGAAAAGTAGTTAGCAATAAACACACGAAAATTTAGGCATGTAGAAGTCACTTACAGTGGTCAAAAAAGCACATTTTGTGGTTGGAAAAAATAAAATTGATGGCTTCGAGCTCTAAATAAAAATAGTTTATAGAAAAATAAGTCTAAATAAGCAAACTACGCACAGTGGTGTATAAATAAGAGTGGAATTGTCTGATAAAAATTATAAATAAAATTATATATTTATTGTAGAAATAGGAGAAAACTGTTTAAATTTTTAATTTGAAAATTAGCGACTTTTAAAAATAAAATAAAATAAATAAACCTTCAATAAAATACTAAAAAATCCAATTAAAAATCGAAACTGATAACAAAAGGTTTTTGTGACCACAGAACGACCACTGTGAGTGCGATTGGAGAGCTTTAGATACTCGTACTCCAAGTAGATATATCTACATACAGATAAATGGGCATATGTATGTGAAGGGAGTGTGTGTGGAGTGTGTGTGGAGTGTGTGTGGAGCGTGTGTGGAGTGTGTGTAGGGTGTGTGTGTGTGGTGTGTGTTGTGCGTGCGCATTGGAATTTAATTCAGCTATGAAAAGGGAAATTTCACACATTCGATTGAGTGTTATGGCCGTGTGGGAAACTTTGTCCATGATTTGAAATGGAGGCTTAGGCGTGCAAATCGGTACAGCTCTTTATCGAAATTGAAAAGGGAGTAGACACAACCACTGTCACTGTCCCCTATATATATTCTCTATATACGTATTAATTTCTTGTTATTTTATATATATTATTCCAGGCCCTGTTTCGACAAGAGATTCGTTGAATTTGTGGCATACTAAGCCATAAATTGATTAGCTGCAAATTTATACGCTTCGATTAAGTAGCACAGAGTCTGACACACATCAGAAAAGTTAATACGCAGCAAGTCACGTTTTTGTATAAAAATAAATTAATTTCTAGACTTTAAATCAAGATTAAATTATAGGTAGAAATCGACAGATTTATAAACTAACTATCTATAAATAAATCTAAAGGAATTAATTAATTTCTAGACTTTAAATCAAGATTAAATTTAAAGTAGAAACCAGTAAGTTTATAAACTATCTATAAATAAATTTGTGTTTAAATCAGTGTTAAATTTAGTTAGTAAATCAATAACTTCGTAAACTAACTACCTATAATTTAAATCTATAATATTACTGCTATGCTTCGACCTTAAATCAATTTTAACTTTAAGTAACAAATCAACAAATTTCTCCACTAACTATCTATAATTAAAATCTATGTGGACTCTGTGTTGATTTGTTCATGACAATTAAAACTTTATATTTATGACACGAAAGTGCAGCAAACGTTTTGCACTTGGTTGCATAATTGCTAACTGACAACCTTGGTAAAGGACTCTGTGGACAGTTGGCTAAGAAAACGTGTTCAAAAGAGAAAGGGATGTTCCAAATTAGACAATGATTTAACAAATTAAATTTCAGACTAAGCAGAAACTTAAAGAACTTATAGTAAATGAAACTTAGACTAAATGCTATTGTGGCTATTATTAAACTTAAATTTTTTTAATAATTTTGACGCTACTTGAAATTTATCAAGCAAAAAATATTTTTAATTTATATTAATTAAGAAAATTTGCAGCTAAAGTTTATAAAAGCATAAAATAAAATAATTTGTGCTTAGAATATTTTTATATAAAATATTTCTAATATTTCCAATATTTCCCAGTTTCAAAACGAAAGGGAAACTCGGAATTTGAGCTAAAAATGTCTGTCTACTTGATTTCACAGGCAAGTAATTAAAGCCAAATGCTGTTTTAAATCATAAATGAATGAAAACTATTTAATTAAACAGCTGGCTTTGCTCAGAAGGCTTTGTAGAAGACAGAACATAAAGTTTTGCTGGTACAAACAGAGGACATTTGTCGTTAAATTTAACAACTTTGGTAATTACAAAATAGTTTCGTTACAGCGGCTCAATATGCATATGTATGTGTGCGAATGTGTGTGTGTGTGTAGTAAGCACAGTTAAGTGGCGGGTGTATTGGCCATAACACACACCTAAAACATGCACACACCGACTAAGAGACAGGGAGACAGAGAAAGGTAGTAGATGGAGTGAAATGGAAGCGGATACGTGAACACCTTACAGATTTTATTGAGACATTATCAGGCAAAACAAATGGAGGACAATTTGCTTTGCCGCCTTTTATGTGCACCACCCTCCCATTGAAGGCGTTACGAAATGGTCTAAAAGGGGGCGTGGCAATGGCATTTACCATGGACATGGTACATGGTACATGCATAGTTTTTGCCCCTGCAGCGTTTCGTATAATAAATTTTGCGATGGAATTGTATACGTATGAGCGATAACCGTACATTGCGTATACGCAATGTATGTATTTGTGACATTTCATCGTTTCTTCTTTTCTTTTAGCTTTTGTTTTGGTGCCATTTTTATGGCACATAACCGAGGACATCGACAGCCAAATGACTGATATTTGTTTTTGTTTCGGTTTTTGTTCCTTTATCCAGGCCCAATTGCCCAGATAAATTCGCTTTGGTTTTTATTCGCTGATTTGCCAGCTTAATTAATTGCGGTCTGGAATGCAAATTAAATAAAAATCAAAATCATAATACAATCTAACACACATATCGCTTCTATAGACCGTTAATAACACACCCACACACACCACAGGAAATCCTATGCAAAAAAAAAGCGAGTACATAAATAAACATTTGCCACAGGCCAACAATGAATTTCCTTCATTTTTTGTATAGCGGGCAAAGTGTGAAATTGGCGGCATTTATTTTGCACCAGCAGCAGCAACCACAGCAGCAGGAACATCATCCACAGAGACTTTGACGACGTGTTGCCATGACTACTATCAGCGACGACGGAGGCTAACATTTTGTGTTTATTCAAAATAAATTTGAAGCACTCAATAAAATATTAGCATCCCTGCTAAGGGTAGGAAAACGACAACACTGCAGTCAAGTGGCATAGAAAAATGAAAGAAGCTTTAGCTGAGCGGCGATATTGGCCAGAGCCCAACTCATAGACATTTGGGACGACGGACGAACGGTTATGAGTAGAGAATATTAATTATATGACCTTTGACTTGTTGACATAAATTTAAGCGGCAATAAGTGCATAAATTGGGTATAGTATAAAGCAAATAATTTAAAGACTTACAACAAATCTAAAAATTGTTTTTATTTAACTCATTTGAAATAACCGCCAAGGAATGTAACATTTTCCAGCACTGTTAGGCGAACTAACACTATCGATAAGCATTCCTCTATTAGTTAACAAAGGCGCCTTCTGCTAGCGTACAAAAAATTTAAAATACATAAAAAATACGAAAAGACTTCACTTATGAATGATCTTAAACTAAAAATAAAGATATATTAAATATATATATTATCCAGCACTGTTAGGCAAACTAACACTATCGATAAGCGTTCCTCTGTTAGTTAACAGAGGCGCCTTCTGCTGACGTACAACAAATTTAAAGTAGATAAACAAAATACGAAAAGACTTCACTTATCTTAAACTAAAAATTAAGATATAATAAATAAAAAAAAAACCATTCTTATGGTTTATACTCATTCACATAATAACTTTTAAAGGTTTTCTTATATTCTAAAGTGCACTTAAACTATGAATTATGGCTAAGCTTAAAGTAATTGGTTTATTTTATGCTATTTAATCCATTTTGGTAAGCTTTTTTCTTTTAAAAGTGTCACCAGAACTCCTCGCCTGGGACTTGTAGACACGGTTTTTGGCCTTCGTAAAGGCCTCGCGAACAATTTTACTATAATCGCCTATTGTAAAACCCTCAGCGGTTTTTTGAGATTCTTTTTAAAAATGTTAAGTATGTTAGTAAAAAGGGAATGTATAAAAAAATATATATATTTACCATATAAAGCCATGTTTAAGTTGTTAAAATCCGATAAACCAACTTTGGAATTGGCTCCATTATAGTTCATTTGCATTAAAACACTACGGTCGAAGAAACGCTCAACGTGTTTCACAAATCCATGTGGTTTCAGCATCACTTTGAATATCTCGACCTGTAAATCAACAAATAATTCAATTATTATCATAAAAAACAGTAAAAAGATTAATTTGTATTCCTGCTTACATATTTTTTTCGATTATTTGCAATCTGTGCATCAATACTTCCTAGATCTTCTATATCCGTAATGGGAAATTCATTGGGCTGCTCTACAGGTCCACCGCGCACGTCCTCACAGATTTTATCAACCCTTGCCAAGATCTTGGAGTTTATGCTGAGCAGAAAGTCGACTTTACGTTCCAAGGTCCCGAGACGTTCGGCGATGCTATGTTGATCCTTTGCTCCCATATCCACGCCATACATCATACGTTGATGTTCCGCCACCAGGTCGTGACTGTCGACCATCCCAAAGATCTCCTCATCAGGGTCTGGCAGAATATCGCTGGGCAAAACTTCGGGACAAACTTCACTTTTAACCACAATGCTCCCATCAATCCCAAGCGGGTCTTCGTATTCATCCAGTAACCGCTTGCCCCTTGCCGGTGAGCGCTGGTTCGTACGGTTACGACCACGTTCACTCATTATTATTATATTTGGTGAAATAGTTTATTAAAATTATTTTGCGCTTTAACTACTTCACTCAGTTTCGCAGCTGTTCTAGAGCTGTCACTTAAATCGATTCCAAAATCGAAGCACTGATATTGAAACATACACGCGGTATATCGATTTCAACTTGGGATAAATCGATAAATGTCATTTCGGTATGTGAGTTTTATTAAAAATTGCAGCCACACTGGTTAAAATGTTGTCGGCACGTTTATATTCCGGCTGTCGTTTGTTTTCAACAAATTTAACTAAAAATGCCATAAATAAAAATGCAGTGGGTGGCAAAAGTCTTGTGGATAGCATAGCAGTGACAAAAAACGGTAAAACAATTGTTGCCTGGCATCCAGAGACTCCGTTTCCCTACGAGCATACAAAACCGCTGCCGCAGTTTGTGGAGTCGCAGTCATCCGAGGTCATAAAGGAAACAGCGCTGCAATCAGCAATGAGTGCATTTAAAAACAAGCATCCAGAGGTATCACGTCAGGAGCTGATGAAGTTGACACATACGACAAAGCATCGTTGGTTCCCGAGAGCACGCGACAAGAAGGCAAAGAAAACTCCAATGGACAGGCCCTATTTGTAAATAATCGATTACATAAGTGCTCTTTTAGAGGCAATAAATTAATGTTTATGAAATATAACAACTGTTTTTTATTAAAGGGTCTTGTTTGGCATGGCCTGGCATTTATATAGATAACTTAAATATAGTTATCTTTATACACTTAAGCACATACATTAATTTAAAATCGAAGTAAAAAAAATCAAAACAAAAACATATGTTTTCGGCCGTTTCATAGCAGAACCATTTGAGTACAATAGAGTATATTGGGAATGGAAATAATAGAGCCATATATTTAAATGAATTAAAAGTTATTTTTGTTAGAAATTTCAATTAAGGCAGCTCATTGAATTTTAAATTACCGTAATGCCTTTTAACCTCTGCATACTACTATAGAATGTGGCGTTCTATATTTATGTGTTAAACTACTGTTAACACATCTGTGTCATTAACATTCTGTTATGGTTTTGAAACATCTCTCAATTTCTTGATTGTCAGCTCTCTTTCGATTCAATATAGCTGTAACTTTCAAAGCGAACGCACGTATTACGGAAAACGTTGGTTTAAAAAAAAGTGGGAGTGGAGAGCAAAAAAGTTGTGAGAATACAAAAATCACAAAACTGCACTGCATTTCTGGTGCTGTATTGGTGAATGTGTGTGTGCGTGTGTATGCGTATGTAAGCTAGGGAGAGAAGAGAGCGATTTTCATTAACCAAATTGAAAAATATTGACGAAAGAAGAAGCAAAAAAAACAAATTAATAGGAAGAAGAATAGGCAAATAGAAAATATGTCCACTGTAGAATCCTCTAGTTCAGCGGTGCAGCAGCCACCCTCGTCCACATTGCCAATGCTGGGCGACAACCAGGTGACCACAATGCAATTACAAATGCAGGCCTCAACCTCATCGGCCGGGGGAGGAAGCAGCAGCATATCGGTGGGAGTACCGTTAGATACGCAGAGCAGCGGCGAGCCGCCAGCTAAGAAACAAATGCTTGATCCGAATGCGGCTTCCTCCTCTTCGAGCTCTCTGTCGGGCAGTGGCAGCGGAGGCGGTGGACCAGCTGGGACTGGAACCGCAACAACCGAGAAGCTCGCCTATCGCATCTCGACAGCTCTATGCTGTGCCGTATGCCTGGATCTGCCCAAAACGGCCATGTATCAGGTGAGTTAATTGAAGCATGCACCCCAAAAATGTTTTATCTTCAGATTTCAATTTTGAAATAATTTAAAAGTATGAATACAAAGGCCCATATGTATGTAGATACATGCATACATACATATGTATATATTTACATACGTGCTCTCTTTGTGCGTGCGTCGTGCGTGTGTGTATTTGTGACCAATTCTCTGTATACAAAACAAATCGAGCAAAAGCAAACGCAAACTCAGCTGTAAGCAGCAGCCACTCCCACACGCCGTGCACCGCTGCCTCCACCATTAAGCGCATCGTACACAGCTGGCCTGGTCTGGCCTCGCCAGAGCGAGCGAGCGAGAGAGAGCCCAAACGAGCGCCCCAAAGCAGAACAGAAAAAGGAACAAAAAAGAATACACACATACATATGTGAATTAAAACGGTGTAGATTATTTTGCTTACCTTGTCTTGTCTATGGTTACGTTCGCAAAATTGCCCGCTGCATTTGCCTTGAAAATATGACAATGCCAGGCACTTGCGGCACCTACCCCCTTAGCCGCCTCCCACCCCATTTGATCGTATTGCAAGTATGTAGTCATATATAGCGCACTCGCTCGCACGCATTAACGCTGGATACATGTAAGTGTTTGTGTGTATGTGAGTAGCATGCAGTTCTCGCCATGCTGCTGCACTTCTATTGCGTTTTAGGTGAGCAATCCAAAGCAACCCTGCTCAATTTCTATGCTCACGCCACTGACCCCTCCTCCCCCAACCCTGGAACTATCTGCGCAGTAACATTTTACTGTAACACACTCTTTTTATTAACAGTTTGAATTGCTGGCGTTTTTCCGCTGTTGCGTCATAAGTTCCAAATATGCGACGTGCATTCCTTACTAGATTTGCTCACACACACACACACAGACACTCATGTGTATATAAATAAATAAGTATGTTTGTATCTCGGGATAATAACTGAGAATGCCTTACAGAGATGCGCTATTTACATATTGTGAAATGGGAGCCGTTATGTATTCTTTTTATTCGTGGCCTATTTTTAGCTGTTGCCCGTGCGACCTCCGCAGCGGCGCCATCGCTGCTGTCGTCGTCGTCGTCATTGCCTTTACCCTCCTCTTTTGCAGCCCCACCCTTCTCCGCTTCGCC
Source organism: Drosophila cardini (assembly GCA_018903735.1). Lineage (NCBI taxonomy): Eukaryota > Metazoa > Arthropoda > Insecta > Diptera > Drosophilidae > Drosophila > Drosophila cardini. The sequence continues at coordinate 5,302,230 of JAEIGM010000007.1, read as the reverse complement.
CACAAACGAAAAATAAAAATGCTAACAACGCAACGTCAGTGTTTGTTTGCTTTGTTCACATACACGCATACATACACATTCACACATTCAATTGTCTGTCTGCGCGTCTGTCATTTCCTCTTTCATTCAATTTGTTTTCAAGCCATATGTATGTATGTACTCTTATGTACTAAGTATGTTTGTGCGTAAACTTTTCTTCTACATTCATTGATGCACACGTCGTTCATCATCAATTTTGTTGCTTTAGTTCGTCAATTTAATAATTTATTGAGCCAATTTATAATCAATTAACAAAGCGTTATGTATACATTAAATCATAGATACATATACTCACATACATAAATATGTCTGTATGTACATAAATATATACTTATCACGGTTCTTGTTGATTTCTGCTTTCTAAGCCTTTTCTCTTACAATGCCTTTTCTCATAGTGCTTTAGTTTTGGTGTTTGGACTTTCTATCATTCTCTCTCGCTCTCTTTCAATGTTTCTCTGGTTCATTTTTAGTCTCTCATTTAAGTCCCTATACCAATAGCAAACACACACACATACAAATGCACACATACTTAGCTTAAAATTACTGCGTCATAACTTTGACCCAGCAACGAACATTAAGTTTCGTCAGTTGTATTATAACAATTTTAAGGCTTACACTTAAACAATACAATCATTGTGTATTAATGTCTTAACTAAAGCAATAGCTAATTTTGCATTGCATATTTATGTACATACATACATATATTCATATCTCTACTCACATACATACACTGATACATGGGTTATTTTCCTCTCTCGTGGTTGTCCATATTCACTTCGCGCTCTCTGTTATTGTTTTGCTTTTGCTGCCAGTTGTTGTTCCCTCTCTTTCTCCCCACCCATGTCAGTGTCAACAATCGTATTGTCCCACTCGCACTCACAGCTACTTATAGTAACATGGTCAGCTGTTTGAGGCAAAGGAAAAACAATTGGAAACCAAAATGAAAATAAGAACGAAAAACAAAAATACTACTACGCACTTTGAAAGTTTTCCATGGTATTTAATTGGCAACGATTCGATGATTACTAGTAAGTGGTATATCTATGCGTATTTGTGTGTCTGAGTGTGTTTGGGTTTACTTAAGTATGTGTGCAAGGGCAGCACTTAAGATTTGTTATGCGCAGGTTGTTATTGTTGTGATTTGCAGCAAACTGTAATCTCTCTAAGACAAACTCGTTTTACCTGTTTTGGCTCAATACCTGAAACCTGTAAACTCTAGCGTATTTGTGATTATTCCTTTTACCTAAGCTACGACGTTATTACTGTGCTTCTTGTTGTTGTTGTATTATCTTCCGTCTTATTTCACCCCACCAGAAGTCACTGTTCTTTTTGCTGCTTCTCTTTGCTGTTGACAGGGCTACTTACATATACACAGACGCACACATGTACTTCGCATGTATTTGTGTGTGTGCGTATGTATGTGTGCCTATCTACCAAAACATCATCAGCTGGGTTTTGTTATGTCTGCCGCGTGAGCGAGCGTAACAAAATGGGGAGCATATTGTAAGAAGCAAACGAAGAGAGTAAAAACAAGTTCACAATTGTGTTTGTTTTTATATCATTTTTTTCTTCGTTCTTTTTTTTTTTTTTTTGTTAAGAGGTCAGGTTTGTTTTAAACAATTGTCGCAGCTGGCTATTTAAGCATTATAGGTCATAAATAATGCTTGCAATGGGCTGCCAAATGTTTAATGCTACGAAGTTCATTCAACTTGAAAGAGAATGTTGTAACTGGAAATGGAAATGGGATTTGGGGTGCAACACACATACATATGCATCCACACAGCTATGGGTGTGTGTCACTGTCTGTCTGTGTGTGTGTGTGTGTGCGTGTGCATTGCTGTCTATAAATTGCCTCAGATGGCTGACAAAAAGTAACAAACGTGCTCTTATCTTTTAAAATAGAGGGACATATTTAATTTAAAACATATATATACACACACACACATTTAAACACACATACATATCGCACATGTCACTCCGTAAATAGAAAATTTCGAAAATGCAGGCAGTACGAGACCAAAACAAACAAAGCATACACATTCCAAAAAAAAAAAAGAAAAAAATGCGTTTTTATCACGCATCGAGCAAAGATAATTAAACAAAACCCAAGCGTCGCCCGCATTCTGTGCAAAAAAGAAAAACGAAAAAAAAAACGGAAAAAGGAAAAAAGAAAAACCCATAATGGAAATTAACAGCGGGGCGGAAAGTACACTCTTGACCTTTCTTTTGGCTTATCTAGAAAAAAGAAAATACAACCATTTTCCACCCTACAAAAATGTCTGTCATTCATCAAGAAACACGCATAATTTTTCCAACAATTGGCTGATAAAAAGAAAAAAAATTAAATAAAATTTAACTACTTTTATTTAAATCATGGAGTTCATTACACACTCCATTCAGCCTAACGACTCTAACAACTCAAACTATCTTAACTATCTCTATCTATCTCTGTCTATCTATCTATCTTACTCTCTCTAATGATTAATCTAGTTAAGTCAATGAAATCGAAACATTTTTTTTATTACCAATTTAGCTAACTTTTGTAAGCACACACATAAACTACATACACTCAAAAAAAAAAAAAATACTTAAAAAATTTAACGAAACTAGAAATGTTGTAATTGTTAACTAGTATTACTGCTAAGTATTTAACAAATCAGAGAAAGTAGCTGTATTAATGTTTGAATTGTACAAAATAGTTATGAATTATGAAAGAAAATGTTATCAATAAATGTTTGCAGACAATGCAAATTTGTTTAATTCAAAACCAAATACAAAATAAGCGTTTTTATTTAAAAAAATTAAAGGAGCCCGAAACAGGAATCCAACATAAAGCTATAAACACATAATGTATACATCCATACAATCCATCCATTTCAGAGAAATTCGCACCTTCTCCTACACTCCAAAAAGAAAAAGATTTTCCCATGAATCAAAATAAAATAATTTCCTACATTTTTCATAAATTTTCCTCATAAACCACCACACACACACACACCCACACACACTCAAAACTTTTGCAACAAGGCCGTATTTTGACTAATAGCAACTTTTTTCTTCTTTTTTTTCTTTAATTGCAGGTTAATTTATATTCCACATTTGTATTTTTTGCATTTAGTTTCTACTACATACATTAATTAATTAATTATTTAATTAACCTAAAATTTTGTGGTGTTCAGTGTTACTAAAACTCTTCTTCTTTCCACTCTGCTCTATGTACTTGCAGTGCCAAATGGGACACCTGATGTGCGCCGCCTGCTTCACCCATCTCCTGGCGGATGGACGGTATGAAACTCAAAAGCGAAAATTAAACGACATGAAAAATTATTTACTGTGATTTGAACATACACTTTTCCTTAATCCCTTACCTAACAAATGTTTATCACAATTTGGATTTAATAACTTTTATTTTTTTCTCCTCTTTTTATGGTTTATAGCCTACGGGATCAGATCGCCACATGCCCCAATTGTCGTGTGGAGATCTCCAAGAGCACAGCTTCACGTAACTTGGCTGTAGAAAAAGCCGCATCCGAGTTGCCCAGCGAGTGTCAGGTGAACTAGTAAAGATTCATCTACTTTTCCACAGCCAATTCATGCTATTTTTCTCCCATTCAGTTCTGCAACAAAGAGTTTCCCTACAAATCGTTGGAGCGACATGAGCAACACGAGTGCCAGGAGCGTCCCACGAAATGCAAATATCATCGCATTGGTTGTCAGTGGCGTGGACCGCATCATGAGAGTAAGTACAGTACACACTATACTTTATGGAACCCTTATAACATATACTGCTACTTACAGCCACCGAGCACGAGCGCAACTGTCTGCATCCCCAGAAATCTGGCTATGAGGTGATGGCTGCTCTGGAAGCACATGATGTCAAGATCAAGGAGGAGAAGAAAATGTTTAATACCTTGATTGATCTGCTTAGCTACGAGAAGATCATTTTCAATGGTAGAGTCTTGTTTATAGCTAAAAGTTCTTGTAACAAAACTTGTAATCTCTTTGTAGATCTGCAAATGAAACCTTATCGCACCGATGAGTATGTCCACAAGCTGTACTATGAGACGGCACGCTTTTCGGCCTTCAATCAGCAGTGGGTTGTCAAGGCCCGCATTAATAATAGCCAACGCGATCCACATCAATCGAATGAACGCACCATTACCTATCAGCTTATATTGAAAACCAAGACTAGCACACCCATGAGCATACACTTCTTTGCCCTCAAGGGTCCCTTCTCCGACATGAAGGTCTCCACACAGATCTACAAGCATGAATTCACAGAAACGGTAAAACTATAGAGCTACCCTAAATGTTAAAGAAGTTTAATAATTTATTTACAAATTTCTAGAGCACTGAAAGCGATTATTATGTGCTGCCTTTGCCGGATGGAAATGGTTCTGGTTCCAGCGAATGCAATCGAATGTTGGCAAACAAGGGCATTAATTTCCGGTGCGTATAGTACCCTCTTAAAGGTTCTACAACTAGTGACGAAAGCTTGTAGTAAATGGAAATAAAATCGCTTTGAGCGATTAAAATAAAACCCTTTAAAATAACTTTCGTCTGACTTGTTAGTCATTTCGATCGGTTCATTTCTATATAATTGCTTTCGTCACTAGCTTACACTTCCCTTACAATCCAGAACTATATAAATAATATATTTTTTCTCTCCATTCTTACAGTTTATTAATGTTTCTGCTGAATAAGTAAACAATAATGAAATCGTTAAATTCACGTAGTGCAGAATTTTTGGAACTTAGTTTAAGTTTGTTGTTTCTAAACTCATAAATGTGCAAAAAGAAAACCTAGATTTAGTTAAAACTATATATATACACACATATATAGACATATATATTTTCTATTCTATATAAAAGTAACGAGGAAGCAAAAAGAAACCCTATCCAAAACTCCCACGAAAATCATATATATATGTATGCATATATATGTATATAAAGAAAACCCGACTTTCACGATAACGATGTAACACTGTAACGCGGTAGGTTGTAATTGTAACCTAAATTTAGTCGAGTTTTAAGCTTTATATTTGCAAAAAAAAACGAATATTTTTGTCCCTCACACGCTTTGTGACGGTTATAAATAATTAATGATTAAGATCAGACATTAATCATTATACAAAAACATATTAATATATATAGTTGGAAAGCCCTGATTATGTTTAAATACGCCCATTTGTCGCCGGTAACCGAGAGCCATACACATAAATTAAATACAAATACATATAATAATTATGTACAGCTAAATAATTCAGTAAATGCCATTTGAAGAAACTATAATTAAATAATTTCAATAAAATATATTAATACTATGTTAAACTTTGCTGTTGATTGCAAACTGAAGAATTCGTAAAAATCATAAGATTTGCAATGATCTCACTGGAATAATAATAATAAAAAATAAATAAAAGCATAATCGAGCCATAACATTAAATATATATATAGATATATGTTAAACTGTAAGAATAACAATACCAAGCCGAACCCAAATCAGAAGTTTCTTCTGAAAATCTCTTTGCTGGCTATGATTAAAGTAGCTATTATAATTCTTCTAGATTCGTATAGATTTCAACAGTTCTCTTCTCTTTGTCATCGCGACTTACCAAGTTTATATTTAACTATTATAACTAACTTTTAATTGCGTTCTGTTAACAAGCAACAATCCCCGATTTACTTTATAATAATGCTTAAATTTTACATTCTTCTGTGTAATATCGTTATATGATAAAAACCTATACATAATAATAATTATTATTATGTATTAATGATATTTCTTAATAAATAAAAACCAAATCAAACACAATTTGTTTAAATTTCTTGTTTAATTTTAATTATTTATAAACTATTCAACGTCTTCTTCCATTTCCTCCATCGGTTTATACTTGTTTCTTATGTGATTTGCAACAATTTCCCGTGGATTCTTGCGGAAATTTTTATCTCTGATTAGTTTCTCAAATGATTTCAGTTTAGTGGCATATGCTTCTCGTCTCTGTTTGATCTTCTTCTTGATACTTAGTTTCTCCACGGGCTCCGTTTGCTCTGCAGCTTCTGGTTTCTTGCTCTTGGCCAACGTGTAGAGGTCTCCCAATGAGGGGAGCGCATCTCGCAGTGGCTGTAGATCGCCAATGACCTTGGTTTTCTCGCGATTCTTGCGTGCGTTCTCATTCTTGATCTCTTTCTTGATTTCCACAAAACGTTTTAGTAGTTTATTATGTTTTTCCTCGGACTTTTCCTTCTTTGTTGTTGTTTGCCTTGGCGTCAGCGTTTTGTGTAGCAATTTCTCCTGGCGTGTTGCCTTGTTCATTTGTGCTTTGGCTTCTTGTGCCTTCTGCTTAACGGCTCCAATGGCGCTCTTGGCCTTTGCACGCACGTTTCGTTTAGCCATTTTCGCAATGTTTTTGTATTAACTTGTTTAAACTGTTGCGCGTAGTAAAAAACAATTCAACGCACGTTGTTTTCCTGCTGCAACACAAATCGATAAGTGTTTTGCTTAAACAGCTGGGCTTATCGCTCCAATTGCTATCGACTGACAACCCTGTTGTGTCATTGTTATCGTTTCGGATTTTCTGTCGGTTGTTTTGGCGACGCTCATCTCTAATCGAATTATTTGTTGTCAAACAGCTGAGTTAAAGCGGCAGCAGATTTATTTGGCAAAAATGGATTACGATTTTAAAATGAAAACGCAAATGGAGCGTACTAAGGTGGAGGATTTGTTTAACTACGAGGGCTGCAAAGTGGGACGCGGCACCTACGGCCATGTGTACAAGGCCAAGTGGAAGGAGACCAGGTGAGCGTTCTCAAGCCGATTCAGGGCCAATTGAAAATTCTATTCTCTTTGTTTTCCCAGTGACGGCAAAGAGTACGCCTTGAAGCAAATAGATGGCACTGGTCTGTCCATGTCAGCCTGTCGTGAGATTGCATTGCTACGCGAATTAAAGCACCAGAATGTCATAACGCTCATTCGAGTATTTCTCTCGCACAGCGATCGCAAGGTCTTCCTGCTAATTGACTATGCGGAGCACGACCTGTGGCACATCATCAAATTTCATCGGGCGGCCAAGGCAACCAAGAAGCAAGTGGTTGTACCCCGAGGCATGGTCAAGAGTTTGCTCTATCAGATTCTCGACGGGATTCACTATCTGCACAGCAATTGGGTGCTCCATCGAGATCTTAAGCCGGCAAATATACTTGTTATGGGCGATGGAAATGAACGTGGACGTGTTAAAATTGCCGACATGGGCTTTGCGAGATTGTTTAACGCACCACTGAAACCGCTGGCCGATTTGGATCCTGTCGTGGTCACATTTTGGTATCGAGCACCGGAACTTTTGCTCGGCGCACGGCATTACACGAAGGCCATTGATATTTGGGCAATTGGCTGCATATTTGCCGAGCTGCTGACGTCGGAACCCATTTTCCACTGCCGCCAGGAAGACATCAAGACGAGTAATCCCTACCATCACGATCAACTGGATCGTATTTTCAATGTGATGGGCTTTCCGCAAGATAAAGATTGGGAGGATATCAAAAAGATGCCTGAACATCATACGCTCACTAAGGACTTCAAACGTTCCACATATTCCGCCTGCTCACTGGCGAAGTACATGGAGAGGCATAAGATTAAACCCGATAGCAAAGCATTCCACTTGCTGCAGAAGCTGCTGCTGATGGATCCAAACAAACGGATTACATCTGAGCAAGCTATGCAGGATCAGTATTTCCAGGAAGAGCCACTGCCGACGCAGGACGTCTTTGCAGGCTGCCCGATACCATATCCAAAGCGTGAGTTCCTCACCGACGACGATCAGGAGGATAAGTCCGACAATAAGCGACAACAGCAGCAGCAGCAACAACAACAGCAGCAACAACAACAACAGCAGCAGCAACAACAGCAGCAACAGCAACAAATGAATCCAAATGAACCAAATGCGAAGCGGGTTCGTTTATCTGGTACTGGAAATCAACAGGATTTCCATCATCAGCAGCAGCAGCAACAACAGCAACAGCAGCAACAACAACAACAGCAGCAACAACAACAACAACAAATGTTGTTCAATCAACAACAAAGTTTCCAGCAACGCTTCAACTGAGACTGAATTCCACTTTAAGAAAGTCCAAAAACTTCCTTTTTTTTAAATAATTCATGTTCTTTGTACTTTACCATTTCTCATAAAAATTTAGGAATTAAATAACAAAATAATATCATACTAAAAGATACCCTGTAGTCTTAGTACCAACCACTGAATCTCTCGATGGCTTTGCTCCATCTCAACATGCGGCGATCAATGATAGATTTCTGCTTTGGCTGTGGCTGGAAAATCTGCTGTACTTTACGGAAACCCTTAAGCTCCTCCAGACTCTGCCAAATGCCATGATTCACACCTGCCAGATAGGTGGCACCCATGATACTCGACTCAGTGTACTCCGCACGCTCCACGCATAAGCCGCTGGCATCTGCGAGGAATTGACACACGAAATCATTGCGGGAGACGCCACCATCCACTCTACAAAAGATGTAAAAGAAATCAGCAAAAGATTGGTTTAGGTTGGAGCTGAAATCTTACTTGATTATCTTGAGCTTCTGTTTCGTTTCCTTCTCGGCGCTCTCGATGAGCTGCACGACCCTGAAGACAATACTCTCGAGCAGTGCACGCACCATATGCGCTCTGCTGGTGGACGGTGTCATGCCAATAAATCCACTGGCCGCACGATAGTCATTCACAGGGGGCTGCAGAGGATTAGATTTAGTTAAAAGACGCTTTTAACGAGGTAAGGAAACCATTCGGTACTCACACCCAAGCCGCTAAAAGCGGGCATAAAGTAAACTTCATTAGTATCTGGCACCGATGTGGCTATATCTGAGGTATCGGCGGGGTTATCGAACAGCCCACAAGACTGTGCCCAAGTAACCACCGTGCCAAAGTCATGGGCAGCGCCCTCAACACAATAAACGGTATCGGTTTTGTTCCGCTCCTGCTTCAACTGCCAGGCGACCAGTGGATACATGCCACTCACCACAGCCTTGCACTGTGAACCAGTTATCAGGTTGAGGAACGCACCCGTGCCCATGGTAACCTTGACATCGCCAGTGGTAAAACACTGGGAGCCCCACATGGAGGCGGTTTGATCGCTGAGTGAGGCCGCAATGGGTATCTTCGTGTCGCCCCAATCGGGACCAAAGGCAGCGGGATGTACATGCCCAAAGTTCCTGTAACTGTTTTCCACCACGCGTGGCATTATGTCCAACTACAAGTAGAATCTCTAAAGAAAATTGAAAATATTTCGGAGCTAAGTAAACTTACATTAATGCCAAATAGATGACGCGCCAGCGGTGACCAGCCTAAGGTGAAGGGATCATACAGTCCAGTGGCAGTGCTCGAGGTTATATCTGTTATATGCTCAACATCCGGATCAACACCGTTGCCGGATCTCAGTTTGTGCAGTATCCAAGAGTCGAGCAGCTCCAAGCGCGCTTTCTTCTCACGCAAAGCCTGCACCAGTCGCTTGTTGTGGGCAATCTCGTAGAGCAGTCGTGGCGTCACCTGTCCGTTCATCAGCTTGAGGACACTCCCTGCCAGAAATCGTGCATTACGGGTCACCAAATACATGAGGTAGGAAAGGCCGTTCATGGAACGCAACGAGCAGCTGGAATTCCATTTCTGTACAAGATCGTCGGCACGCAAATCTTTCCAAGTAATGAAATTGTGATAGTAATCTTGGGTACGATGATTCCAGGTGAGGAACGTGCAACGCTGAGTTGATATCGTTAGACAGGCAATATTTCCAGGCGTCAGCTTGGCATCTAAGTGTGATTGAGGTAGATTAGGATTAGTACACTTATCGCTTCAAATGTGTGTGGGTGTGACATCACACACTTATAAGTACCTCTTATTGATTCCGTTATCACCTTGACTATCTTGCGCCACAATCCCTCAGGTTCGATTTCAAAATAACCCGGTTGTGGATTTAACAATTCAACCTGCATAAAATTACAGAAAAATATAACAGGTTTGAACTAGAACTTTGCACTGTGGCCACTCAATTATCTTACTGTGTCCGCTGCTGACCCCTTGACCACACAGTGCTCATCAAGAATAAAGCATCGCAAATATGTCGTACCAACGTCCAGCGCTGCGATGTGAGATGCCTTTGTTGTCATTTCGCCGACGCTGCGTGCTTCACTGTAATTTCTGTGCCGACCACTGGCAAACTGAATTTGCTTCGCAGCTCAATTTATTTAGTTTCATGTTTGCTGTCAACAACGAATCGGTTATCACAAAAATGCTCCAGATTTAGATAATACAAAATTAAACCAGTATCATGGCTCATAACCTGTTGGGGTTGTGCAATGCAGGCACCCAATCATTGCGGGACTGTGACGTCACTATGACACACAATGCATTACAAAAATATAACTTTTTAATGCATCGGAAGTTGCTCAACAAAGTTATTATAAAATATTCATAACGCAGTTAAAATTATATAATTTTATTAATAGCTGCTGCCTTGACTTAAAACAATCCACTCACTACGGCGTCACAGCTTGCACTTGAACGTTAACACTCGCTGACCTTCTTTCATATTCCGCACTGCAAACAGAGGTGCCAGACTTTGCCACTTTCTTCTTGTCAGCTGGCAGCACTGTGCTTGGCGGCAAACTGATAAGGCTTCGAATTGCGAATGTAATCAATGGTTTGTTTTGATAATATTATCGGCAATTTGCCAGCCATAATAACTTTCGAATTTTTATGTATACGCCTTATCATTGTTGACTGAGATAAGATTTTCTAAATGTAGAACATATTGTTAGGGTGCGTCAATGAGCTCAGATTTTGTTGTACAACTTTATTTATACACACCAATAGTATTACTCACATTCATAAAAACAATATAATATGCATAGACAAATATTTATCTAAAATATTACATAGTATGCACAATACAATTACAATAAATTTTATAAACAACAGTTTTATCATATTTGCTCTACAAATTAAATACATTCATTTGTTATTTTTTCAAGTTTTTTTTTTTTTTTTTTTTTTTTTTTCTGTTTACAATCCATTTGCTTGCGTGGAGTTGGAACTATGTTAAATCTTTCTGCATAGATAAACATATATATAAATACAACGTCTTAGGTACTGGTTACTAAAAGGTACACGTCGTCGCTTAATGTCACAAGTGCCTCATATGGAGATATGTGTATGTCTATGACTAATTGGATCGAAAGCTTTGGTTATAGGTATTAAAGTAGTAGATTACATGTCCGTTGGTAGTATATCCGGTATCAGATACTGACAGAGTTCCGCCTCATTGTTTACAAACTTGACCTTCTTGGACGTATTATCGTCGAGAAGCACACGAATTCCTGGCCAAATGGTTGAGAAGATTCCAGGTGCGTTGATGATCAAACAAACACCAAGACGCTCTGGATAGTGCTTGCCCAGCAGCCAAATAAGATTCTGTACTAGCTGATAGTCCATGCACGAGGTGCTAAACTCAGCCAAATCGAAGACAATGCATAGACGATCGGTTACCTCCTCAAAGCACTTTTTACAAGCCTCCTCCAGATTGCAGACAATGAAACGCGTTAGTTCATCAATATCGCGTGCAGTGGAATGATTTTTGGACGGTATATAAATCACTGGACGTCCAATACAGTCGCGATGCCGCAACACGCGTGCCTTGTTCTTCAAATGGCTCCAGTCCACATCACTGAGCGTGGCCACGCCATAAGATTCACGCCACTTGTTCGTCTTAAGTATGGCCTGTAAGAGTGGGTGTCATTAGAATAAGCTCAATGTCACCATGTGGGTGGAAATTATAAATAGGTAATAGTTTATCTCGGTCAAGCCGAAGACTTGATACACTAAACGGACTCTAAGAGGGTTCTAAATATTCAAGACACCCTGTATTTTACAGTGCGCTTGACAAAACAATAACACCCTTTGTGCAAAGGGTATACCAGACTTGTGACTCACTTGGAAAGCGGCGTCTGTTGTCTTAAATGCTCGCAAAAAGCGTCTCAGCGAGAAATCATTATGATACTGACTGGGATCAGCGTCAGCAATTAATTTCATACGCTGCTTAAGGTCCTTCAGGTCCTGCTCGTTGATTGGCGCCAGCTCCTCCTCCGACATATTGTTTATGTTATGCACCGAATATACCTTGTTTTTCTGCGCCTCTTTGGCTTTGTTAACGACTTTACCACACACTCCTTAGATTGCACACCGCAATTAGACACTTTAATAGCTCAACTATCAAAGAACTTGTCCACAAGTTTTATTTTTTCACAAGATATTTTTTTACTGCGCTTCAATTATCAGCTATCGATAAGTTTGACATCGCCAGGGTTGCCACTAATCAATAATCCGAAAACAGCTGTAACGTTTAAAATTTTAGCCGTTGAGCTGTGGAGAAACGAAAAACTAAAATTATAAATTAAAAAATATATATAAACAGTTTTATATATGTTTACATATATATATATATATTTCTTTGTTAATAACTGCCATAGTATTTAAAAATGTTAACAAGAAGGTTATAAAATTTGTTGTAGCTTAACTACTGGAATATAAAATAATGTTTATATATGTTGTATACAGTGTGAATGTTTAAGATTCAGATACCGACAAACCTAACAACGGAATTCGTTTAAAACTACAAATACAAATGCTTGAGTTTCCCAATAGAGATTATTAGTTATTGCTCGTTGTGTGAGATTCTTGATGTGCCTAACCAATTGGCCCCGCCCTTTCTCTCCTCCCATCCTCCCGCCCAGTACTCTCCCTCCCCCTCTTCAAAACCTCATTTGGGTATCATGACACGTGCAATTCCTGGCATAATTTCCGCCTGAAGTGGTCCAAATTCAATACGCTCGCCATCCACTGTGATAATGCCATGATTGTCATGAGGCTCCAAACGGAACGCGCGCACCGGAAGCACCTTGATGTATGCATTGTTCTTCTCCGGCAGATGTGTGCCCGTACTCATGTTGTAAAGAAAGCTCAACAATTGTGGACGACTGATGCCACCCCGTATCAAGACCAAATAGATTTTGCCATCATTCAGCTGTGCCTTGGGTGCAAAGTGGCAATCGATGCCAAGATGTGATTGATAGATGGCGTGCATCATGACAAACTCCCCCTGTTCCACCAGCCAGCCAGCTGCCTCGGGCAGAGGTTCATCCAGTGCGGGCAGACTGCTTGGGGGACCAAAGTTCTGTTGGTTTTCTGTCAATCCGCCGCTTGATGTTTCCCTTGTGAACTCACTGTCATCCGCTAGACTATGATAGACACTCTCTGATATGGAATAGTAGCAGCTGCGTCGTGATCCACCTGATAACCAACTGTCACAACGTGAACGAAATGATTGATTAATGGATGTTTCCAGCGAGATGACATCCTCGAATTCCTGCGGCAAGTACTCTGTGGAACGATGACATTGATTGCCGCTGCATAACTTATCGATGTGCACATTGCAGCTACGGCTTGACTGCATCGTTCGCTGCTCCAAGGACTGTTGTGCGGGCTCAGTGGTTTCCTCCGCCAGCAGATAGCTAATCTTGCCATTGTACGTACGCAAGTTTGCCCAACGATAGAGGGTCCAAATGGTGAATCTCTGATAGCCAAACATGCGTATGCACTCGCTCTCAATGTCCACATCGGAGATCAGGCCCCAACCAATCGATAGGAACGAATACATGACACGATTCTGTAGCTGCACACGCACCATGTCCATGGGTGAGCTGCGTCCACTGATGACGGTCAGGGCAGCGCCTAACACAGGATTACTGAAGTAGGGTTCACTGAAAGACTCGGAGTTAATCAGAGCTTAAGGGAGTTTTAGAGGGAAACCAACTCACTTGTATCCATGCGATATGGAGCGAGCCAGACCGTTGCCCGAGCCGCAGGGTATAATGCCCAAGGCAATGCTGTCCAGCACTTTGGCCCAATCCTCACGGCGCAGCAGTCCATTGACAATTTCATGGAATAGACCGTCTCCGCCAACGGCTATGATGGAGCACCAGTCGTCCAGGCGACGTGTGCTCATAAATTCGATGGCATAATTGGAATGCTTGGTTACAAACAGTTCATAGGGCAGCTCCGCTTCGTTGAGCACAGGTGCCACGTGCATATTAAAGACCTCTCGTGCATTACCCGATCCTGACTTGGGATTGAGCAGCACCAGAGCACGACGACGACGAGACTCGTCCAATCGATCTATAAATATCTCTTCCAGTGTGTTGTGTAGCTGCCAGCGAAGGGCGCGATACCAACGATCCGCCTCACGCATATTATCCTCGAAGGTATCAAAGGATCGGAAGCGAAGTGTTAACACCGTACGCTCCCTATGGAGACTGCTGCGCAAGCTCTTCTTTTTGAGCACATAGGCAAAGAGATAGAGATAGGCGCTAGCATCACCGCCATCGCAGACATACTCCTCCTTGCTGGCAGTACTGCATTTACTGGGCGTGGCCGCCTTACGGGCAGCAGCGCCACTCGCACCACCAGGCGTGCCGGGATTTACGCAAGCACAACGGGCCAAGCTGCGCGACGACTTTTTCAGACGCATACAACGCGCACCGACAATGTCACAGAGTTTAACGGTTTGCTCTTTGATCGTCACGCCATTCGGTGATTCGCGCTGCAGTGTAAATCCCGTTGCATCCAAACGAACACGGAAAACGTGACTCCCCTTTCGCTGGCTAGTGTAAAACGTGTCGCTCACATTGTGCAGCTCCTCATTGGCCACATTCGGTGTGGAGATGGCGGAGCTACTGCTCCTCTCCTGAGATTTATTCATGTTTGACGGAGATATTTTGTAAGCACCATTTTTTATTTACTTTATGGTGTGTTAAAAGCAGTAAGGGTACTACTCAGCTGTCACAATCGAAACGAATATAATCGATAGCAATTTGGACTGTCATTTGGTTATTTTGGTGGTTTAATTCTCAGTTAGTTTTCAGCAAGAAATTCTTGTATTGTGTGTAAAATTAAACGACGGCGGCAGCAATTACTTCGTGCGTTATCGATACAAGTTAGTGTTGCACAAGTTGAGCAAAATCGTGTGGCTGTTATCGATACATTATTTGCTATCGTATTCTTCTTCTTGATTTTTTTTTGCTATGTCTCTTTCGTCGGTTCTCCACACTGAGCTCTAGCATGCGGTAGTGAAGTGAATTAATTACACATTCTTTTCGGGTTTTCCACACAAAATTCGAGGTAGTGCCGTGTGCTTTATATAATTTGGAGCATTAAGTTATTGCTAAAAACCACACACTCGCACCCACTGACACTCCACACCCACCACACACACGCGAGCACACATACACTTACACTTAAACACACATAATGACGAACAGCCTAGAATTGGAGTGTCCAGCGTTGAAGGTAGCGCGTCATAAAATCGAACGCGTTGGCTGCGCATATTTCAACGCACGCCGCCAAATTGGCGATGTGAATGGTGTTGAGCGTAGCGATTCCGATGAGAAATTGGCGGGCGCTGGCGAGGATGTCGATATAAGCTACCTCAAATCCCTTGATCCCAAGGAGTGGAAGGATCAAGATCATTATAGTGTACTTGGCCTTGGAAAATTAAGGTGCGTTTCAATTTCACACACATTCACAACTGTGCACGTTTGTGTTCCCCCTAACCCATCCCACCCACACTCGAGTGTGTTTTGTGCACGTGTATTAAAAACTGCGCGATTTCTCATCTAACACACAGATACGAAGCTAGTGATGATGATATACGTCGGGCATACAGACGCATGGTGCTGCAGCATCATCCTGACAAGCGAAAAGCCAAAGGCGAGGAAGTTATTACCGACGACGATTACTTTACATGCATAACAAAGGCCTACGAAATACTCGGTAAGTCAACCAGGAAAGAAAAATATTTCTGATCTCTGTAATCTCCGCATTTGTTAACTAACAATTTGCGAATTCCTTTTGTTACATTGAGGCTGCAGTTTATCGTTATCGATAGTTGAGTGCGCCAAGCCATTTGGCGCCTAAATTTAAAATCACTGCATTGCACTCCAAGCTAGGCAGGAAAGCAGTAAAAACTAAGCTTACAATTTTATTATATCTAAGTTTTAATTGTGCATTTTAAATAATTGAAAAAATTGTATCATTTCTTTTGTTGCCATGCAAATAAGTAACGTATTGTTATCGATAACACCTTTGGCGCCAAAACATAATTTAAATGCAATTGTTTTTTCATTGGTTCAGGCACGTCGAAAACGCGTCGCAGCTACGACTCAGTGGATCCAGAGTTTGACGACGCATTCCCCACACAGACGGACATCGATAGCAACTACTTTAACTCATTTAATAAGTATTTCAATTTGAATGCACGCTGGAGCGAAAAGCCGCAAGTGCCGCCATTTGGCCAGGTGGATGCCAAACGTGAGGAGGTCGAAAAATTCTATAATTTCTGGTACGATTTCAAGTCATGGCGTGAATTCAGCTATTTGGATGAGGAGGACAAGGAGAAGGGACAGGATCGTGACGAGCGTCGTTGGATCGAAAAGGAGAATAAAGTGGCGCGTATTAAGCGTAAAAAGGAAGAAATGACACGTATTCGTGCCCTAGTCGATTTGGCCTACAACAATGACAAGCGCATCCAAAGATTCAAGCAAGAGGAAAAGGATCGCAAGGCGGCAGCCAAGCGGGCCAAAATGGACGCTGCCCAGGCGCAAAAGGCCGAACAGGAGCGAGCAGTGCGTGAGGCAGCTCTTGCCAAAGAGAAGGCCGACAAGGCCGAACAGAAGCGTATCGAACAGATACGCATCGAGCGGGAGCAGCAGAAGAAGCTGCTCAAAAAGGAACGCAAAACATTGCGTGATAAGCTCAAGGATTGCAAATACTATGCCAAAAACGATAAGGATCAGTTGAAGCACATGGAAGGCACCGAAAAGATTTGCGAGACCTTTAGTCTGGCCGAGCTGCAAGCCCTGAACAAGGCCATGGAATCCAAGGGACGTGAATCCTTTGTGGCTGCCTTACACACAGCCGAGCAGAAGATTGCCGCCGAGTTGGAGGAGTTAAACATGGCACAGCAGAAGAAACAGGAGATCACACCCAAAGCGGGTGTTAAGGAGGTGAAAAAGAGCGAAGTCTGGACCAATGAGAATGTTCAGCTGTTGATCAAAGCAGTGAATCTGTTTCCAGCTGGCACGGCACAACGCTGGGATGTCATTGCCACGTTCATCAATCAGCATTGTAATGCCGCTGGCGGTGCTGTGGTCACAGCCCGTGATGTGCTGA
The DNA here is from genome assembly GCA_018903735.1 of Drosophila cardini. Lineage (NCBI taxonomy): Eukaryota > Metazoa > Arthropoda > Insecta > Diptera > Drosophilidae > Drosophila > Drosophila cardini. The sequence goes on along the minus strand of JAEIGM010000007.1, from coordinate 5,284,907 downwards.
ACAAGGCCAAGGCACTGCAGCACAGTGATCACTCCAAGAGCACGCTCAAAACGCATGCCAATGAGGCGGCCTTCCAGAGTTTTGAGAAATCCAAAAAGGAAGTCCACACCACGAACGACATAACGCTCGGCGATCCGTCCGAGTCCAAAGAGAAGGAGAATTGTAAACAGAATGGCGTAAATAGTAATCATCAGAAGGAGAAGGAGCAGCAAGCGACGACACCCGCTGTGGAGACAAGCAAACAGAATGGCACAGCTCCAACCACCAATGGAGTAACTTCAGCCGCTGCCTCCAAGACCTGGACAAAAGAGGAGCAAGCGCTGCTGGAGCAGGCAATGAAAACTTATCCAACTACTACACCCGATCGCTGGGATTGCATTGCTGCCTGCATACCCAATCGTAGTAAAAAGGATTGCTTGCGACGTGTCAAGGAGCTTGTCGAGTTGGTCAACTCCAAGAAGGAGGCGCAGGCGGCTGTTAAATGAGTGGAAGCCAGAAAACTTCACCTGCTACTGCTGCTACTGTTCTCGTTGTTGTTGTTGCACCAGAAACTATTGCAACTACCAGTATCCAGATCAAGCCCGAGCCCAATCCCAATCCCACACCCAATCCTGCTCCTCATCCCACTAAGCTGCCGTAGCTGCTGTGTCCAATATACATTTTATTTAAATAAAAGATACAAAGTTTTGAACGTTTAGCGAAAAGTTATATCCAAAACGAGTTGATCAATCATTTTAAAACAAGAAATTAATGCACAAAATCGGCAATACCGAAGTTGAGATACCCTAGCAGAGTTAGCTTCCTGTATAGCATCTATAACACCCTCTGCCATGGGTATAACATATAGATTACTGTGGAAAAGCTAAGACTTGCATCGTCTGTGTGTGTTGGCATGGGTGTGTGTGTGTGTTGTGGATTAAATTAAACTATTAATACAGTTCTAGTTGTGATTTGGTTTGGTTTGCTGCTCCTGGAAACCTGGAAACTCTGACGACCACCAAAGTCCAGTTTTATGTCTGCTCCGCAACGCGACGTCCGCCACTCATTTTCAGGTCAAACGCTTGAGGATTAGCCAGCGGATCGAGATCCGCAAACAACTCCAACCAGGGATTGTTGCTGGTCGCTTTGGCGGGCGCTGGAGCAGGCACAGTAGCTCCAGCTGTAGCTTGTGCCGCACCAGCTGCTGTCAGCGGCTGACTAAACATGCGTGTCCAGAATTTGTTGTTGCTCGTGTTGGGGATGCTTCCGCTGCTGGTGTCTAGCAGTGGCGCATCTGGCAGCGAAGAGTCAATGAGCGGACTCTCCTCCAGCTGTTTGGACAGCTCAATGAGCAAGGATTCGTTGTCACCACACGTGGGCGGCGCTGTGGACGAGCTTTCTGTGGGCGGCTGCGCTTCGGGGGCGGGCTTATCCTGGTAATCCTCCTGCAAGCAAAAAAACAATTTAGTTTTTAACAAAGATTTTATGGTAAGGTTAACAGGCTACCGCAAAGAACAGGGATTGATCTTTATCGACGACCTCGAGTGGCGCCACTGCATCTTGTGTGTCCTCATCGGTGGCACCTTCATGCTGGGACAGTTCCTTGAGCACACAGAAGTCGTATTTGGGTTTTAGCACGAGTGCATTAGAAATGGTCTGGAATGTGGAGGCGGCTTTCTGGGCAAAGGTCTTGAGCTCCGCCAAATAGGCCACCAGTGCATGGGAATACATGTTGCAACGTGCAGCGGCAAGCAGATCGATCTTCTGTATGGAGTCCATGGAATAGCCATCGAAATTATGTTTGGCTGCTCGCACATGCGCCTGGGCTGTGCGGAACTTGTCCAGTCCTTTGCCCGTATCCGGATCCATGTCCTGGCTAGCCGTATGCTTCATCCAGGACAGCGCTGCACGATATTCGGTGCGTTCCTTTTCCATTGTCTGCAGCGTTAGTTCCGTATCCTTGACGGCACGACACCGATACACGTCCACCTCGTGTTGTAACCGCAATAACGGTACACGGACGCACATCCTTTGTTGTCCTGCAAAGGACATCGCCTTGCCTGTGTTTGTGATGCTGCCGCCCGTGGTTTTGCTGCGCTTGCCCGCCTCCTTGAGGAAACGACCGAACACGCACTCCTCTTGCGACAATATGCAGAGGCGCTCCTGATACTGGTCAATGATTTTGCAGAGTTCCGTGCTCGTGTCGCTTATCGATTTGAAAATTTCGATTTTGGCATCCAGCTCGGCATCAGAGGAGATGATGTGTTTGTCCTCCTTGCTGCCCAGCTTGCGCTGCACAACCTTTTTGGTTATCCAGTATTGGTGTTGTACTTCTGACTTTAACATATTTTCGATAGAATTTCTCTCTGAAAGCTGGACTGGAAAAATTTCTAATAAGAAGAAAAAAGTCAACTTTCTGCGCCGACGCAAAAATTCAGTTAAATTCGCGTTGCCAGATCGTCAGATAAAATGAAACTACTGCTGGCGCTGCCATATACTAAGAAACATTACTATGTCAGGCAGAGCGCAAGAAGTACCAAAAAGCTATTCTTTAGGTGAACCCAATAGCTAACAATTAGTTTAAGCTGCTCCCTGTAAGCTTTTGAGCCATTCTGCAATACAATTACTACTCTACTTCTCCACAATTCAAAACCGGCAAAAAACTACCACGCTATGCTAAGCAGTGTTGCCGCTGGCTTGGCGAAAAAATAGGACGGATTGACCCAGAAAATAGGACAAAAAACGGACAGATTTTTTTTAATAGGACAAAAAAAAAGGACAAAAAAATGTTTCTTCAATAAAACAAAAAGTTTAAGTAAATTTATACATTTTCATGCTAATTTATTAACACTTCGTCGAGTGTTTCATTTTCAGATTCTAAAACTTTCATGTTTGTGCCGATTTGGCGGTGCTAAAGATAGTTTCTTACCTAACATCTTATTAATTGAAACATCGGTCGACTCATCAATTAACAAGCTATACTTGTTTTCCCCTACTTCAATTTTCAACTCTTCTTCGAAATGCGGGGCCAGAACTTTTTTAATTATTGATGTGCACTTTGTTCTGTGCAATTGTATTTCTTTCGCATCAAATTGTAACTTGCACAATTCACTTAAATGACCAATGGGGCTTATTGCACAATGTTGTGCGCAAAACAGTGCAAGTGCCGCCTCTTGCCTACAACTCGCACTGCTTACAAGGGGCTTAAATGTAATTTTGTTTACTTGTTGAAAGGGCTTTGCATTTTGCATATGTTTTTTTAAAATGCCCATGCGCGCGGAGCTGGTCGATTTTTGCATTTAACGTGCATTTACAATATTTACAAAATGCTTTGTCAGGATCTTTAGGATCCCGACAAACCCAATCCTTCAGGTCGCATTCCTTCATCCAGGAATCTCTAAATTTTTGTTTGTACGTATCTTTCGGCATCCTTTACTTTTAACAATTATAACTCGAGTGAGCGATGTTCGATAAGTCAGATTTCGATAACACATATAAAACAGAGTTGCATTGCATTGAAAATGTTCAAAAAATCATGATCAAAGCGATGACATGCAGTTGAAAATAACAAATTATATATGAGAATCAGAAAATTAAAAAAAGGATAGAAATAGGACAAACTAAAAAAAAAAAGGCATTTTTTCCGGACAGGGGACGTTTCAAAATTTTTCCGGCTGCCGCAGTAAAAAATAGGACAGATCTGTCCGGAAAAAGGACAAAACGGCAACACTGATGCTAAGCCAACAGAACGACGTAAGCTTAACAGTTCCATTTTGAGTTTAACATTTAACATTGGAGTTAACAGTCGCATTGGATACTGCAGTTTTGTAACTGTAACTGTAATCTTTCAAAGAGCACAACGTGAAGTCCGCTCGCTTTGCATTTTGTTGTTGCTTTCGTTTGGCGCTGCATTTGAGAACGCGGGCCGCATTTATAGTATTTCTGCATAGAACGCTGCACTGCCGCTAAAAAAATACAAATAAACGTATTTCAAGTGTCTTAAAACTATTACTCTATTTTTTTCTTCCGAGGAACTAATATTTGTGCAAGTGTTCGAAGCGTTCGCGGTACGCGCGTGTTTATAACTCGTGTGTGTGTGTTTGTGTTTTTAGGCCTGGGCTAAAGTTCATCTGAATTGCAATTGCAATTGCAATTGAAAGCGACACATATTTTTTAGCAGCCATATTGCTAATTCGCTGGACAGGTAAGATAAAGTTGCAACAAGATACAGTTACTTTCAGCATGTTGTTGGGATGCTTGCACATACACACACACGCACACAGACTCACACGCACACAAGCACACTCACACACAGAGAAAGACATAACACTCATACGTCGTACACGCTGAAGAAGAAAGTGAACAAGTGTGTGCGAATGTTTTTGCTTCTTGTGCTGCGAGCAGAGCAGCAGCGGCTACCTGACCAAAACGAGTTGGAGTTGCCACCTGCAGTAACGACAGTGTCAGCAAACTTTACCGCTTGCGTGGGTGTGCGTACAGCTTGGCCTCACTGTGCGTTTGTATGTGTGTGTGTGTGTGTGTGCAAGTGTGATTGTGTGTGTCTATGTTCAAATTGATTGTTCATTTTGTTATGATGATAATGTCTGGTTGCCTGTTAACACCAACAGTGCATGAAGTTTAAAGCTTCGCCTTCTCTTAAGCACTTGAGTTGAGTTTTTGAACTGATTGCACTAACAATTAGATTCGGCTCTGCGCGCACAAACCAAAAACCCAACCAGAAAAAAACCACAACAAAAGAAACGTTCAGAATTGAAATTAAAATGAAAAGGTCATCCACTTGGGCACTTGCGCCGGCTTTAGGCCTCAAGTTAGAGCTAAGGCTTAATGGGCGCAGCGCGAGGCCTTTTACATGCCAAAAAAAACCAACAGAGATATATAAATAAAAAAAACTCAGCCCGTTGCTCGTTACCGAGCCGTTATTGTTGTTGTTGGTTTATTTTTTTTTTCCAGCTTCAAAGCCGCACTCCGCCTTGGGCTTGCAAACGCTGCGCAGTCGCATTTAACAATTGTTATTGAAAATACCAACAACAGCAGCAACAGCAACTACAAAAGATTTCACTGCGGCAGCGACTGCACTTGACGCTGACACACTTGCAGTTGTAGTGGTAGTTGTTGTTTTTGTTGTGGCTGCTGCTGCTGCGCTGCTCTTGTCAACGCCTGGTCACATTAATCAACAGCGCTTCGATTGCAACCGATTGCGCGTTATCGATATCACAGCTTTTGCTCTCCGTATGCAAGCGTATCGTTGCTCTCTATTCCTCTTTCTCTCTCGCTTCCTTCTTTTGCAATGCACAGATGCACAATAACAGCAACAACAACTGTCAAAGCTTTTTTTGCCGTTTTTTCTGCTTTACATTTTTCTCACAGAAAAACAAATGTGAAATTTTTTAACAAATATCTGGCTATACATAATTTTGCCACCGTTGTCGTTGTAGCTGTTGTTGTTGTTGCTGGTTGTATCAAGTTACTTTTGGTTGTTGTTCGGCTCATTTCTGCTCTCATTTGCATGCCGAGTTGTTTTTGTTGTCGTTTTTCCACTACTGATTATGTGTTTTTAGTTATTTTTTGTTGTTTTTGTGTCGCCGCTTGGCGTTGCTGCAACTAAATTGGCCTTAATTGGCTGCCTTTTTGCTGCCAATTTTTTGTTGTTGCCGCTGTTATCGGTCGTTGTTCGTTGCCGGCCGGCCACTTGTGGCATGCTGCAATTTTTCAGTTAGCTGCATTTGTATTTTGTTATTGTTTTTTTTTTTAACAATTTAGTTTATTTTTTTTATTGAGTGCAGCTATTTCATTTAATTAGGCAGCCAGCAAAACGGCAAACAGCGGCAGCAGTCGCAATCACTGAGCAGTTTTCATTATTGTTTGCAAATTGTGGGAAAAAATCAGTGAGCCAAAAAACGCATTTCGAGAATTTATAGCGCCTGTTTGGCTGTTTTGGCTGCCTGACTGTTTGGCTGCCTGAGTGCACTTTATAGCCGGATTGCATAATTTAAGCCAAGTCGCCGCTGAAACTGAGCGCAAAAACAAGCCAATAAATCAAAATGCCATTCTCAAGCCAGCGGCAAATAAAACGGGCTGCTGCAAGTGCCACAGCAGAGCACGAAAAAGGGATGATGAACTAGCAGATACCCTTGCTGTAGAGTTAGAACAGTTGTTGAAGGGTTGGAGATAGAAGGTATAAGAAAAAGGGATAATAAATAAAAGTTTTACTAAATTTATTTGACAATCTTAGTGACTGATCATCGCGGGCTACAATCGGCAGGATTTATCTCATTTATTTATACACCTTAAATAGAGTTAAAAAGCTTAAAACTTTAAAACATTTAATTTTGTCACACACTTCTGACTACATATACCCTGGGTTTCTTCTATCATTGTGTTTGTAGGGTATTGCCAGCATTCACAATGAGCGTAGTATGGACAGTATTCAGAGCATGTCAATGCAGCTATCTCATACTACTTACATATGAGTTTTGCATGTGGGGGATACTTAAATATGTGGGCTATGGTAATGTTAGCCTACCTCTAAGTTCCCCCACCCCAGGCAAACACACACACACACACACAGCGACACACACATGTTGTAGTCACAACTGAGTACAACATTTACCGTTTGGCAAGGTCTGTCAGGCCAGACCAGCTGGGTCTTTTTGGCTCAGATTCTTAGCCCACCCATTGCACAATCTCAATCTCAAGTCGCCAATGTGTGTGTGTGTGTGTATGTGTGCGAGTGTGCACTGTCAATAGTGCCTAGTTGCCTAGTTTATTGAGTCGTCTAGGAGGGTTTGTTAACTGTCATGCCCACGTGACGAGGCCAAAGCAGCCAAGTGGCCAACAATCCAAGTGGCAATTCAATATTATTTTTAGACCCTGTATGTGATAAAAGTGCAGAATATATTTCTAGATAGAAATGGAGCTCAGTGGATAAATGTATATGTATGTAAACCTTTAAACTACAGGGTCTTTATCAGCTACGTTCCCCAACTGTAGACTTTTCCACTAGTTTTCCTTCTACCATTCTGTGTGTGAAAACCAAGTGTCGCTGATTAAATTTCAATTTCAATGTGTTAGACCGAGCGGAAGCGAGTCTCTGTACATATATCAATAGTTGGTAATGAGCTGGCCAACTGTTTTGACCCAATTGAGTGTCCACCTGAGTAGGAGGCCTGCTGCATGACCCACAAAAGCGAGCTGGACTTAAATATAGCTATTAACTTTAAGTGGCTGCCACACAGAGGTACCACCAGCACCAGCAACGGAGGCAACAGCAGCAAAATTTATTGAATCTCATTGAGAGCAGCTTTCTATAGACAGACTTTCTCAGCTCAGATGCGGAAGAGACGAGCTGAGCTGTACTGAACTGAACTGAACTGAGCAGTTGGAAGTGAAATGGTTAAAGCCAAGTTAAAAATCAAAAGCAATGCAAATCGTTCAACTCCAAAGTGCGAGTACATTTCAAAGGCATCTCACGGATGCAACGATTTGCGGCATTTGCGGTTTTTTTGCAACAAATATTTGCACACATCTGTGCATATATTGAGAGATTTACACTCGATAGATTTATTGAGAGTTATCGAGACGCGAAAAGTGCGTGGCTGGCGTTTTAATTAACCCATGTGCTCAAACTGGCCAATTACTTTGACTTGGTGTTATGATGGGGCCAAGACAGAGGCAGGCGGACAGTGAGAGGGAGACAGAGAGAGAGAGAGAGGGGAGTAATCTTTTTTTTGCGCCATGACTTTCACTTTTAGCACACACATACACACTCTGTGGGTTAATGAGGATGCCACATTTTGCTGCACACACACACACACACGGAGCAGTTCGTGCCGCTTCATTGTGATTATCTATCTCGTTTGGCAGCCAGAAAGAAAAGCTAAAGAAAAACTGTGGCAGCACCGCTTTCATGTAATTTATTTGTTTATTGTCTTGGCCCGACCTACACCCAATCTCCCCCCTCGCACAACCCTACAGAAACTGCCCCTGCAGCTGTTGTTACACTTGCACTTGCCAACAACTGTTTGTTACCTGTCCAATCTGCTGGTTGTTGCACCTTCCACCTCACAAACTGCTGCTCACCTCGTTAGTCTGAAGATGAACAAGTTTGTTTTTCACGACGGCGCTTTTCTTCTGCCCAGGAAGCGGGCGATTTTTCATTGTTGTTATACCGTTTCAGTTCAGCTCATTCCTCTGCGCTCCCTTCCCTCTCTTTCTCCACTTCCTCTCAGCCCTTTAATTAGCTGTGGGCTTCAGTTGAGTCTTTTAAGGTCTTTGCCTCGCTGCGTTTCGCTTTCGTTCTCATCCGTTTTTCTTCAAAAGTGTACACTACAAATTTTCCTTGATTTTCCCAGCCACATGACGCTTTATTCGGAACTGTTTCCTGTCTCTGACTCACATCTAACAGCGCTTGCGTATCATCCTGAGCAGGAGCACAACTTTGGCTTTGGCTTTGCTTTTAACTTGGCTTAGTTTAGCGCATTTCCTGGAAATTGCATTTCCTTCTGAGCGGCTTTTGCCCAGTTGCTTTTTGTCTAGATTGTGAAAGAGATATGCGACCATAGAAGTTACCAAAAAGATTGAAGTTTAGAAAAGTTTTTAAATACTTTTTAAAGAAAGTTTTTCTTAAATTTAAAACCTTTTAAACAATAAGTTGGCTTAAATATAGGTTTCAGTCTCAAATAGTAAATTTAAATTTCTTCGTTTTTCAAATCTTCTCTCTGCTCTAAACCATCTACTAAAGTGCATCACAACTTCGTCTAGTTAAACTCCTTAGTTTTCTTGTTCTGACTGTTTTTGTTTATTTGTAGCTAGAAGCAGTTGGTTGAGTCATAAGCTAGATCAGACCTGGCCAGAACACTCTCTGCGTATTGTCGTCATCTTTATTGCAAAAAAAACTTGATTTCTTTGTATTAGTGTGTTTGTGTATGTGTGCTTGTTTATGTATTTGTGTGTGCAATGCTGTTGCATGTTGAATTTTGTTTTGTTTTGAGTTTTTTATACTTTTTTTGGTCTTTGAACGTTTCTCACATGATTAAGCCAGATTGCTTACAGCTTGTTGAGATTTGTTGAGGTTGCCTGTGCAGTCGCATCTTTTAGCTTTTTACAGTCTTGAGTTCTTCAGCCCTCAGTTTGCATTGTAGTTTGTTTATTTATAGCGCATTTTGTATTCACATTTTGGACTTTGACTCTCTCTTTCTTGGTTTCTTGGTTGTAACCAAGAACTATGAGTCCATGACGCAGCGCCTTTGGCACTCGAGCGCCTTTTACACAGATTTCGCAGCTAAGATTTACAGCAGATGAGCAGTGTTGGAAGTTTAGCTAAGTTATAGTTAGATTTTAGAGCTAGATCTCTGTTCATTTGGTTTCTAGAGGTTCATATTCACAAATTTGGCCATTTTTATCAGCAGAATCACTTAAAATATTTGTTAATTTTGTTAAAAATCTAACATTTATTAGTAATGAATAAAATCTGCTGCTTAATAACTATTTATTTCCACAAAATGATATCAGTTTCAAAGTAAATTCAAAGTTGTTATAAGGAATTTAATTTTTTTATACCAGAAACTTAATTTTCGAATTAAAATTGGTTCTACAAAATGTTGCGTGACTTCTTTTTATATTTTTCCTTATATTTCCTAGCTGAAAGTCTTTAAAGTACTTTCAACTACTTTCAATCAATATGCTTCTAATAATTTAGCCTTTTTAGTGCGTGAAATCTGGCAACACTGCACTGCGAAATGCACTCGAGTTTGTTGCTGTTGGCTAAGTTGGAGCATTTGGAAGAAGCAACAAATGATGACGAAATCACATCCACTTGAGTTTGTTATATGAAGATGGCAAATGGCAATGTAAGTGACGATGGAGGTTTGTTGGTTTTTCGATTTGGTTCTTCTTTAGTATTCTCTGTACGGTTTTATGCCATGTGGTGGTCTCAATTGCCAAATGCAAATATCAAACAATGGAAACAAATTTTCATTATTTGCCTGACAAAATGTTGCGGCAAATGAGTAAACAAAGCTCGTTGACTCTTTGCATGTTAACTCGACTGATTTACCTCACTCTCCTTCCCTCTCTCTCTGGTCTGTCTCTCTCCCTCTCTCGCTTGGTACCCCATTGAGCAATTGGTTGCAAGTTGAATGAATGAATGAATGAATAAATGGTTGACCTAGTCGAGTGTTTGCTGCTTTTGGTATTCTTAAGTATCTAACTAGCTCTTTTGCTCTTTAAGTCTCTTTTCTTTGTCCATCAGTCATTGATTCAATTTATGCTAATTGCAAATTGCATAATAATTCAATTGAACCAACTGCTTGCTGTCTTAGTTAGTGACTAGTTAGTTAGTCATGGCACATTTCCGCGTTGTTAAGTAGCCGCCAGATTCAGCATTTTTTTCTCTTTTTTTTTTTTTGCCTCATCTGCATCTGCATTCAATTCAATTTCATTTTCAATTCAATTACACAATTTCATTTTCGTCTTTGTTGGTAATGCAAATTTTTGTTGTCTTCGTTGTCGTTGTTGTTGTTGTTGTTGTTTTTATTGCTGTTGTGTCTTTTCATTTGCTGCATTTGGCTCTTTAATTAAAGCCAAGCCAAGCCAAACTCCGTCGATTTTGGTCATTAAAAACACTTTATAACTGGCCTCCAGCTACTGTTCATTTACCTCTTCTAGACAACGGTCGATGTTTGTCTATCTGCCTGTCTCTCTGTCTGTCTGTCTGTTTTGTTTGTCTAGCCAGCACACGGGGCGTATGAGCTATAAGTAGTGTCTGTAAATTACGTATACGCCCCATTTGGCAACGCCTGTATTTAAATAACAGACTGTTTACTGCATATTCTAGCTGTGAGTTTATTTGATTGTTATTTAATTAGTTAATTGAATATTGAAGTGAAGTTAAATAAAGTTTTGTTATAAAATTATGTTATTAAATGCCTTAAATAGAGTTTTTAACTACTTCAACTGATAAAAAAACAACAACGTGAATCAAAAATTATGAAAACTACATTTAAAATTAAAACTGATCAGCTTAGAGCCTAAATTGAAGTGCCTACGAGGCTTAAAAGTAGCTTTTATCGTATTATCTCCAAATAGAGATGAACTCTGTTGACTCTTGCGTTACCACAAACACCATTCATTATTTTTATCAGTCAACAAATCAACAACAACAATTGCAAAATACACTAAAACCATAATATCATTTTTGTATAAATGTCATGACAACAATCAGCTAAACAATTTGTTGCATTGTAACCAAAGTTTGTTTCTTTTTTTCGTGTTTTGTTCATATTTGAGTACAATTTTCAAGGGCATTAAATAGTTTTTTGTTATGGCAAAACAATAACAATAACAGCAGTAAGTGAAACAATAACAAGAATAGTTGTTAATTTTCACTTTGTCAGCTCGAAATGGGAAAGAGAAGCTAAAAGAAAAAAAGAAAATGAAAAAGAGAAAAATAAAAACCAATTTCAACATTTTCATTTTCAAGTTCATGGCTGGAAGCAAAAACGAATAGCAGTAACAACAACTGGCAACAGCAACGCGTCGATAGCTGCAATTTTTGAATTAGCCAAATTACTATTATTTTGGCGCAGCGCACACACAGATACACGTACTCATATAGATACAGATACACTCGAAATTTTGTTAGCCTTGTTTGTGTGTCTGGCCTCGACCGGCTCTCTCTTGGCCAGGGTCTGGCTTTTACGTGCTGAATGATTTAATGTCCTTTTTGGCAGTCACACCTAACCCTCAATTCCGCAACCCTTGATAACTATCTCCCTGTGTCCCCCCGCTCCCCGCTCCCATTTCCCCACTCCTACCTCAAACCATTCTTGGCCATTGCAGTTGCAAATTCTTGTCTAGACTGCGGCAAATGAATCGCTTGTTTTATTTTATTTTCTATTTTTTTTGGTTTTGAACTTCGTTTTTCGTTTAGAAAAGTGAGTTTTGTTGTGTTTCGTTTGTTTTTTTCTTTAGCTTTTTTTTTTTGGCCAAAAAAGGGAACACGTCAGTGGCTGAAGGCGCCTAAACAGGACCTTCATAAGGTTCATTTCCGCTCTCGGGCGTTACAATTTATCGCGCCGTGACATTTTGCACTTTAGTTTTGCGTGTTTTGGTCTCGGTCTCGGTCCCGGTCTCGCTGTTGGTTGTTTTGGCCATTTTCATTGTTGGCTGTTGCTTGTCGGCTTTTTGGCTTGCGACTTTGCTTTTCCATCTTTTTTTTTGCATGCAGCAAAATTAGTCAAAATGATAAAAATTTTAATTTCATTTGAAAAGTTTGCGGGAATTTTCTTTAGAGTGAAATGCTGCTGTTGCCCATAATACCCTGTAATTTTCCTACTTATTTCATACACCTAAATTTTAAAAAGAGTTTTTTAGTAAAGAAAGCTGCTTTTAAGTTGTATTTAGTTGCTTTTAGTTTTTAGGATATCTTTCAGTTGCGCATACCCGCTTTTGGCATTCATAATTGTTTGGCCCGCATTGCTTTTTGATATTTGCGTGCCTGGAACTGAACTTCAAAGCCAGCGATGCGCATAAAGCCGATAAGGTTTCGCAAAAACTGAAAACTGACTACTATATACAGAAAACTAAAGACTTTAGTTTTGGGGCAAGGGTTGCATTGCATAAGCACATCAATCGTTGGACCAGACAGACCGACAGGGAGAGTTACGGCTAAAAATAGCAGGAGATAGAGAAAGAGAAAGAGACTTGACTGAAAGGGAGGAACATTTGCCGTAGGCCAAAAAAACATATATACATACATTTGTTGAGGGAGCTCTAGGTCTAAGCTGCTCATAACAACTTGCAATTAAACTTCATGAATTGACAAGAAATTTACAAAGTAAAGAAATATAAATAATATAAATGAAAGAAAAGACAAAACACACGGCACAAGGTGGGTGAGGCTGAGGTAGATTGAAACTCGGCTCGGATTTCACATTCTCCAAATAGAAATACTGGCAATAACTTTGTGCCAATGATTTGCCAGTATTTCAAGTCAACAGAGGAGACAGAAACATATTTATCCGAATGGTTTTGAAGGTAACTTCAACTGATTCCAACAAAGACTTTGAAAAAAATCAGACAGAAAAACTTTAAATTGCGCACAAGTTGCGATTAAGGTCAGTTCAGCAGCTTGACCCGATTTGTACAACAACAATTAAAAGAACAACAACAACAGACAATGAGAAAAGCAAAGTTTGCAATTTAATTACAAACGGAAACAAATTAATTTCCAACAATTGAAATGAGCCAAATTATTACCCCAAAAATATAATTGGCAAAAGATGTAAAGAAAACAAAGGGATTTTTTGGTTATTAATGACCAGCAGCATGATGATGTTGTGCTCAGTAAACCAAGAGTTGTTGGCCAAAACGAAAACTGTAAGCCAAAATGTATGCAATTTAAACTTGGACTCTAGATTTTGGTTTACTCTGCCCCTAAATTGTTTGTCTATTTTTAAACGTTTGTTGTTCTTGTTGCAGGAAAGTGTGGCATGCAACATGCGGAGAATTTTGTTTTAGCCATAAAAAAGTAGAAGCAGCCAGGCGATAACTGAAATATGTGCAGCAAAGTTTGCTGGCCAGATTTGGTTTGAGCCTTAGAGCTCTCACAATTTAGCTGTGTTTTAGGTCTGTAAATAATGGGTAAAGTGCAGGGATTTATACGGCTTAAAGTATTTGTTGTTCTTAAACGGAGAAATTTTTGCCTTTTTGCAGCTTTACATTGCATATAACTTTAAGTTTTTGTATAAAGTAATTTTTTCGATTTTCAGGCTTAAAAATGTTATTACCTTTTTTATAAAATATTCTACATATTTGAATTTACATGATATCTATTCATAAGCTTTCTGCTAAAATTATATATATATTTTTTAAATCTAATTTTAATTAGATTATTATATTTCCCAAGTCTCATCGATTTTTTGCCTTGAACCTACACCAATAACTTGCCTTGTTTCCACTCTGCTTCTCTACCCTTCTAGCTCTTCTTTTATGTCTGTTTTATTCTTTATATTTGTATTTCCAAGATTTATATTCTCATTTCTTGCCTCATATTATTCTAAGCTTACTAAGCTTTCCTAGCCTTTTCCGCCCCTTTCTATACCTCCCGCCTTTCCCTGCTTTCGAAGCCAATCTTCTTACATAACTGCAAATAAATTCAAGTTCGCTTTGCAAAAACTTCACGCTATTACAATTCTTCAATTGCTTTCGCTGCTCCAACTACCAACTTCCGCTTTAACTGCCCTGCCCCCTTTCTTCACTCACTCTCTCACTCTCTCTCCCTTTCTTCTCTCAGTCTTTCTCTGTCAACAGTTTAGACCGAATTTTCATTTGCATTTCCAATGCCAACGCGAGAAATCGCCAAAACAAGACAAGCAATAAAAATGTTTAAATATTGAAGAGATCTCTCAAAAGTTTAGAGAGAAACAAAAGCAGAAAGTGGTGAGGAAAGAGTGAGGAAGGCAGGGAGTGTGTTGAGTGGGGAAAGGGGCGTTCCACGCCCACACAATGTTGGCGCTTTCATCAAAATGCACATAAATTTCAACAAATGGCGCGCGGTTCGAAGTGAGACGTTTGTAGCACCAAAGCGACCGTCCATGTGGGTGGTCAGCCAGTGGAACTGGACCCCAAAAGACACGACTCCAATGCTCTCTCTTTCTATCACATATTCGCTGTCTCTATCGCACTGGCATTTGCATCTTTTGGCTGCAGTTTGCAGCGCCGCTGGCAAACGATTTCTAAAACAAAATTTGCATTTAATTGGACAGCCAGAAGGAGAGGCGCACAGCACAGAAAGGGGGGCGTGGTGGGGTGTGGGGGCGTGTAAAAATAAAAGGAGTAGGCGTTGACAAATTTCGTTTGTTCTACTTTAGAGCGCCCTCTGGCGTTCATCTGCTGTTTGTTGTGTTGCTGTGTTGGGTGCATCAATCAGCGACATCTTTTAAATGTTTATTGTTTGTTGTTATTTTAGTGGTTGTTTGTTGTTGTTAGCTGTTGTTGTTGCTGGTTTTTGTGTGGCAGCAACACACAAAGCGACAGGATGACGTTTTCAGAAATTAAAAGACCGATGAGTGAAAGTGAATTTTCGTCTTTTTCTTGTTGTTGTTGTTGTTGTCATTTCTTTTGCCTAGTTGTAATGTGTAATGTTTGCAACGACAACAACAATTACACTAACAACAACAACAGCAGCATCGTTGTCATCGTTGTCTTGCTCGCTTCTTCGCGTCTTTTGATTGTCTTGCGATAGCCAATTGAGTTTTCATTTGTCAGTCAGTCATTCAGTCATTTAGTCATTCAGTCGCAAAGTCGTCGAGTCAAACGAATAAACGACCCAACGACGTCTGTCAATGACACAGAAAGAGAGTTTCAAGCATGATATGTGGCTTGTTATTGTTGTTGTCTTAGTTGTTGTATTTGTTGTGTGTACTTTGCTTGTTGCCCAGTTTTCTATTGTTGTTGTATTTTTTACTTAGTTGCACTGATTAGACTTTTGTTGATATATCTGCGTTTTCACTTTCGTTCACTTTCAGTTAACGAGCTCAAATTTCCATTGAGTTATCTATAGGCACGTGCCCATAAACAATCGAACCCAAACCTCTGACCTGATTTGTTATCCCCCACCCTTGAACCCTCTCCTTCTCCCCAGTAACTCCCTCTTAGATCTCTTGGCTCTCACGTTGGCCGGAAATGTGTATGAGTTTGTTTGAACGTCAATCAGTTTTGGTTTGCAGCTGCAGAAGAATATTTAATCTTAAGGTTGACTCAACTTGACGACCTCATCTTGACCTGATGACACTTTGCAGCTTTTTAGATTTAAGCAAAAAAGGCCAAAACGTTAAGAGAAACAGCTGTTACTGTGGATAAAGTGCAGTTAGATATGGAAAAAGTTCTTAAATAACAATGAGATAGGGGATTTTAAGTAGAATTTGTATTGGGATAAGTAATAGAGTCAGACAACTTGAGACCAAGTTTAGCTGCTGCCATTATCTTTAGCTTTTCTTACTGTAAACAGTTTGAACTCCTAACTTCAAGACAAAGAACACCAAGTTAGACCTTAAGATTTTAATCTACTCGTATCATTCTCAATTGTTGGGCTAATTATGTCGGCAATCTTTTAATTATGCCACTGCAATTTGGATAAATACAAAAAGCCAAGAAAAGCCAAAAAAGGCGACCCAAAAATTAAGTTTTTCATACCTTCGTTGTCTCTCAAGTTTCAGTTTCAGTTTTGAGTCTCATTATAAACAATTCTCGTCACTAATTACAATGTGGAAGAACAAATAATAAAAAAAAGAGGAAAAAACACTGAAAAAAACATCAAGAAATGTAACTGGGTCAAGTCGTCGTCAGACTGACAAAAATTAAAATGGAAAAAAATATATATACATGTATATGTAGGTATGTGTGTGTGTATGTACAGTACGTAGAGTAAAATTGTGGAAAAACTCGAGATTTTTATCTGCGGTTTTATTTCATTTGGAGGTTGTTTAGCTCACGGGCGGCCCTTATACTGCGAGATACAAAGATACAAATTGAAATTAAGCTCAATTTAGTGCACGACAAGTGTTTAGAGAGGGGCAATGGGCAGAGGGGGCTATAGTTTGGGGCAAGCAACTTGGCACAGACGTCCTTGCAGCTGCAATGTTGCCACTTTGCATATACTTAGTTTTGTTTAAAGCCAACACTTTTGGCCACTTCAGCCACTTTCCACGAAAATTCGAAAGGTGACAATTGTCCAATTGATAGCCATCAAAATAAAAAAAAAATGGTAAAGAAAATAAACAAACGGACAGATAGACGGGACATTAAGACAGACGGACAGTGGAGAGAAAAAAATATCAACTACTTGGACAGAAATTGCCGTCCGGCAGTCTATAAAATAATTTCGCGAAAGTTGTCGCATAATATGGATGGCAAAAGTGTTTACTTTATTATTATTTTTCAGTTAGTTTCTTTTACTATTAGATTGTTTGGTTTATATGCTCCACTGTCTGCCTTTTTGCCACTTGCCACTTGCCTCTAGTCTCTTGGCCACTTGCTGCCACTTACTACCAGTAGTTGCCACATTTCACAGCCATAATTCAACTAATTAAATGCACATGAAAAATTCAGCACTTGAAATGGCAAACAAGCCGGACAAACAGACGGACAGTTCCAAATGCCATCAAAAACACAGAAAACAGTTAAGAGACACAACAAAGTCACAAAACTTTAACTGCCTTTATGAAACGCACTGAGAAATATTTCAAATTTGAAATGTACAATGTACATACATGAAAAGTCACTGAAAATTGTTTTGAATCAAGTGAAAGAAAATTCAATGCCAATAATGGTCTCTTCACTTTGGTGGTGGCCATGGGAAACATCCACATTTAGCCACAACTCAACGAAAATTGGTAGCATCCAATTATAAGTCTAAAGAAATGTTTAATTTTTCATAGATTTAATGCCGACAAAGAAATTTTTGACAGTACATTTATTGGGAGAGAAGAAAATATAAAATTATTACTGAAATTATTTAATTAAAATTATAGTAATTATGGTATTTGTTGAGCAGTTTAAAAGCTACAGTCGAGCGAGTAGCGAGGCTACTGTAAAAGACCCCGTACTCATTCTAGTGCGCGTTTTACCAAACACTCCTCTACGCTTCTTTAGAGTACAGGGTCTAAAAAGTGAATAAATTCTTTGACTTGCTTTCCCTTTAGAGTATATTCTATTTATTTTTTAAAAATGTTTTCGATTCTTCCCTTAAAGTGACTCAGGTATCACTTATAATGGCACAAGTTGATTTTGTTGATTTATGTGTAATTATAGTTGATGGTTTTGAATTCTTTGCGGAAATTGAATTTGTGATCGCCTAAGGCGTATCATTTTGATAATTGTGTAGACTTTTAGCTATGGCAATTTATGCTTTATGCCACTGACCGACCTGAAAAGCCTTTCCAAATCAATTAGCGTTGACCCCAACGTGTTTCCTCCAGCACTAGCTTTAGAGCTCTTGGACCAACTCCAACTCCAGCTCGAGTATTAATGGCCAAGTCGACGCAGGCCTCAATGAGGCGAACCGAAAAGTATTTTCCGAAATCTCCCGCTGGCAACAGCTTTTTTTTCTCCCTAGCCTTTTGGCTTTTTTTTTATACTCTTGGTTTTTGGTTTTGTTTATCAATTGAAACGATCGCCAACACGATATTGCCCTAGGTTGGGCTTTTTTGTTGTTGTAGCTACTGTAATACAACAACAGCAACAACAGCAAAATCGTTACTTGGGCACAACTTTCACTGCAAAATACAAGTTTTAAAATTGCTTTAAAGGACGCACTTTGATTTGATTCATCATCAATGTCAGCATTCTCAACGCTGCGTATGAGTAATATTGGCACAAACACAAAGTAATTGTACATATATATAGTATATACATATGTGGTACATGATATATGCAGTATTATTTGCCCGTTTTGTTGTCGATTTTCAACACTAATTGCCGGCATGACTTGAATATTCTTCCCGGTTTTCAGTTTCAGCTTTAGTTTTGTTATTTTTTGTACATTTTTTTGTACTTTTTTTTGCTTTTGTGTTGTAGTTGGAGTATTATTGTTGTTGCTGGTACAATTTATCGCTTTATTTTTGCACGCAAATGGCAAAATTAGCAGCAAGCTGGCCAGCTGCAATTATAGATACCCCGTAATCCGAAATTCCCCACTCCCTAGACTGCAACTCCCCAGGGTAGACCTGTTTTACTATTTTTATACTCTCTGCAAGAGTATATTGGGTTTGTGAAAAGTATGTAACAGGTAGAAGGAGGCATGGCCAACCCATATATACATATATGACTGCTCGATATTTAAAATTCACAATTTTCCCAACTTCGACTGATCATAACTCAGCCAAATGAAGCGATATCTTAAAAAGTCATACCTTTTTATACTCTGGACAACGTGCAGAATTAATCGCATTCAAAATCTAAAATCATGAAAATCGAACCCATTTTGTCAAATTTGGATGAAAGAGATATGTGGTCGACAGCTCGATATTAAAAATTCACAATTTTCCCAACTTTGACTGATCGTAACTCAGTCAAATGAAGCGATATCTTAAAAAGTCATACCTTTTTAAACTCTGGACAACGTGCAGAATTAATCGCATTCAAAATCTAAAATCATGAAAATCGAACCCATTTTGTCAAATTTGGATGAAAGAGATATGTGGTCGACAGCTCGATATTTAAAATTCACAATTTTCCCAACTTTGACTGATCATAACTCAGCCAAATGAAGCGATATCTTAAAAAGTCATACCTTTTTATACTCTGGACAACGTGCAGAATTAATCGCAATCAAAATCTAAAATTCTCAAAATCGAACCCATTTTGTCAAATTTGGATGAAAGAGATATGTGGTCGACAGCTCAATATTAAAAATTCAAAATTTTCCCAACTTTGACTGATCATAACTCAGCCAAATGAAGCGATATCTTAAAAAGTCATACCTTTTTATACTCTGGACAACGTGCAGAATTAATCGCAATCAAAATCTAAAATTCTCAAAATCGAACCCATTTTGTCAAATTTGGATTAAAGAGATATGTGGTCGACAGCTCGATATTAAAAATTCAAAATTTTCCAAACTTTGACCGATCATAACTCAGCCAAATGAAGCGATATCTTAAAAAGTCATACCTTTTTATACTCTGGACAACGTGCAGAATTAATCGCAATCAAAATCTAAAATTCTCAAAATCGAACCCATTTTGTCAAATTTGGATTAAAGAGATATGTGGTCGACAGCTCGATATTTAAAATTCACAATTTTCCCAACTTTGACTGATCATAACTCAGCCAAATGAAGCGATATCTTAAAAAGTCATACCTTTTTATACTCTGGACAACATGCAGAATTAATCGCATTCAAAATCTAAAATTCTCAAAATTGAACCCATTTTGTCAAATTTGGATTAAAGAGATATGTGGTCGACAGCTCGATATTTAAAATTCACAATTTTCCCAACTTTGACTGATCATAACTCAGCCAAATGAAGCGATATCTTAAAAAGTCATACCTTTTTAAACTCTGGACAACATGCAGAATTAATCGCATTCAAAATCTAAAATCATGAAAATCGAACCCATTTTGTCAAACTTGGATGAAAGAGATATGTGGTCGACAGCTCGATATTTAAAATTCACAATTTTCCAAACTTTGACTGATCATAACTCAGCCAAATGAAGCGATATCTTAAAAAGTCATACCTTTTTATACTTTGGACAACGTGCAGAATTAATCGCAATCAAAATCTAAAATTCTCAAAATCGAACCCATTTTGTCAAATTTGGATGAAAGAGATATGTGGTCGACAGCTCGATATTTAAAATTCACAATTTTCCAAACTTTGACTGATCATAACTCAGCCAAATGAAGCGATATCTTAAAAAGTCATACCTTTTTATACTTTGGACAACGTGCAGAATTAATCGCAATCAAAATCTAAAATCCTCAAAATCGAACCCATTTTGTCAAATTTGGATTAAAGAGATATGTGGTCGACAGCTCAATATTAAAAATTCACAATTTTCCCAACTTCGACTGATCATAACTCAGCCAAATGAAGCGATATCTTAAAAAGTCATACCTTTTTATACTCTGGACAACGTGCAGAATTAATCGCAATCAAAATCTAAAATTCTCAAAATCGAACCCATTTTGTCAAATTTGGATGAAAGAGATATGTGGTCGACAGCTCGATATTAAAAATTCACAATTTTCCCAACTTCGACTGATCATAACTCAGCCAAATGAAGCGATATCTTAAAAAGTCATACCTTTTTATACTCTGGACAACGTGCAGAATTAATCGCAATCAAAATCTAAAATTCTCAAAATCGAACCCATTTTGTCAAACTTGGATGAAAGAGATATGTGGTCGACAGCTCAATATTAAAAATTCACAATTTTCCCAACTTCGACTGATCATAACTCAGCCAAATGAAGCGATATCTTAAAAAGTCATACCTTTTTATACTCTGGACAACGTGCAGAATTAATCGCAATCAAAATCTAAAATTCTCAAAATCGAACCCATTTTGTCAAATTTGGATGAAAGAGATATGTGGTCGACAGCTCGATATTAAAAATTCACAATTTCCCCAACTTCGACTGATCATAACTCAGCCAAATGAAGCGATATCTTAAAAAGTCATACCTTTTTATACTCTGGACAACGTGCAGAATTAATCGCAATCAAAATCTAAAATTCTCAAAATCGAACCCATTTTGTCAAATTTGAATGAAAGAGATATGTGGTCGACAGCTCGATATTAAAAATTCACAATTTTCCCAACTTCGACTGATCATAACTCAGCCAAATGAAGCGATATCGTAAAAAGTCATACCTTTTTATACTCTGGACAACGTGCAGAATTAATCGCAATCAAAATCTAAAATTCTCAAAATCGAACCCATTTTGTCAAACTTGGATGAAAGAGATATGTGGTCGACAGCTCAATATTAAAAATTCACAATTTTTTCCAACTTCGACTGATCATAACTCAGCCAAATGAAGCGATATCTTAAAAAGTCATACCTTTTTATACTCTGGACAACGTGCAGAATTAATCGCAATCAAAATCTAAAATTCTCAAAATTGAACCCATTTTGTCAAACTTGGATGAAAGAGATATGTAGTCGACAGCTCAATATTAAAAATTCACAATTTTCCCAACTTCGACTGATCATAACTCAGCCAAATGAAGCGATATCTTAAAAAGTCATACCTTTTTATACTCTGGACAACGTGCAGAATTAATCGCAATCAAAATCTAAAATTCTCAAAATCGAACCCATTTTGTCAAATTTGGATGAAAGCGATATGTGGTCGACAGCTCGATATTAAAAATTCACAATTTCCCCAACTTCGACTGATCATAACTCAGCCAAATGAAGCGATATCTTAAAAAGTCATACCTTTTTATACTCTGGACAACGTGCAGAATTAATCGCAATCAAAATCTAAAATTCTCAAAATCGAACCCATTTTGTCAAATTTGGATGAAAGAGATATGTGGTCGACAGCTCGATATTAAAAATTCACAATTTTCCCAACTTCGACTGATCATAACTCAGCCAAATGAAGCGATATCTTAAAAAGTCATACCTTTTTAAACTCTGGACAACATGCAGAATTAATCGCAATCAAAATCTAAAATTCTCAAAATTGAACCCATTTTGTCAAATTTGGATTAAAGAGATATGTGGTCGACAGCTCGATATTTAAAATTCACAATTTTCCCAACTTTGACTGATCATAACTCAGCCAAATGAAGCGATATCTTAAAAAGTCATACCTTTTTATACTCTGGACAACGTGCAGAATTAATCGCAATCAAAATCTAAAATTCTCAAAATCGAACCCATTTTGTCAAACTTGGATGAAAGAGATATGTGGTCGACAGCTCAATATTAAAAATTCACAATTTTTTCCAACTTCGACTGATCATAACTCAGCCAAATGAAGCGATATCTTAAAAAGTCATACCTTTTTATACTCTGGACAACGTGCAGAATTAATCGCAATCAAAATCTAAAATTCTCAAAATTGAACCCATTTTGTCAAATTTGGATTAAAGAGATATGTGGTCGACAGCTCGATATTTAAAATTCACAATTTTCCCAACTTTGACTGATCATAACTCAGCCAAATGAAGCGATATCTTAAAAAGTCATACCTTTTTATACTCTGGACAACGTGCAGAATTAATTGCAATCAAAATCTAAAATCCTCAAAATCGAACCCATTTTGTCAAACTTGGATGAAAGAGATATGTGGTCGACAGCTCAATATTAAAAATTCACAATTTTCCCAACTTCGACTGATCATAACTCAGCCAAATGAAGCGATATCTTAAAAAGTCATACCTTTTTATACTCTGGACAACGTGCAGAATTAATCGCAATCAAAATCTAAAATTCTCAAAATCGAACCCATTTTGTCAAATTTGGATGAAAGAGATATGTGGTCGACAGCTCGATATTAAAAATTCACAATTTCCCCAACTTCGACTGATCATAACTCAGCCAAATGAAGCGATATCTTAAAAAGTCATACATTTTTATACTCTGGACAACGTGCAGAATTAATCGCAATCAAAATCTAAAATTCTCAAAATCGAACCCATTTTGTCAAATTTGGATGAAAGAGATATGTGGTCGACAGCTCGATATTAAAAATTCACAATTTCCCCAACTTCGACTGATCATAACTCAGCCAAATGAAGCGATATCTTAAAAAGTCATACCTTTTTATACTCTGGACAACGTGCAGAATTAATCGCAATCAAAATCTAAAATTCTCAAAATTGAACCCATTTTGTCAAATTTGGATTAAAGAGATATGTGGTCGACAGCTCGATATTTAAAATTCACAATTTTCCCAACTTTGACTGATCATAACTCAGCCAAATGAAGCGATATCTTAAAAAGTCATACCTTTTTATACTCTGGACAACATGCAGAATTAATCGCATTCAAAATCTAAAATTCTCAAAATTGAACCCATTTTGTCAAATTTGGATTAAAGAGATATGTGGTCGACAGCTCGATATTTAAAATTCACAATTTTCCCAACTTTGACTGATCATAACTCAGCCAAATGAAGCGATATCTTAAAAAGTCATACCTTTTTATACTCTGGACAACGTGCAGAATTAATCGCAATCAAAATCTAAAATTCTCAAAATCGAACCCATTTTGTCAAATTTGGATGAAAGAGATATGTGGTCGACAGCTCAATATTAAAAATTCAAAATTTTCCCAACTTTGACTGATCATAGCTCAGCCAAATGAAGAGATATCTTAAAAAGTCATACCTTTTTAAACTCTGGACAACGTGCAGAATTAATCGCATTCAAAATCTAAAATCATGAAAATCGAACCCATTTTGTCAAATTGTATGATGAGACTTGACCATTGAAATTTTGTCAAATATTGACAAATATACCAATACCGATTTTCTTATCATAACCATATAATCGGAAATGAAATGCGGAGAGTATTATACTGTCGGGCGTACCCTACTGTACTTTTCTTTCTTGTTTTTTTAGGCTTTTCTCGATTACTGTTTCCATGCCACAAATCGACTGTGTGTTGACCGAATCTTGGTGTTTTATTTTCATTTAATTACTGTTGCAGGCAGTTGCTGTTGTTGTTGTGGCTGCAGCATTAATTGGCTTGTTTTGCTTAATAATGATTATTTGTTTTTATGGCTCTTTGATTATGCGATGATGCATCGAAAAACTTGCCACTTGGATTAGTCCGCTAAGTCCCAACCCGGGTTTCCGTACCCCGGACCTAAATGCACAACGGGAAAGCGACTGTTGCTGTCCATTTGGTGTTGCTGATGGGCTGTCAGTTAGCCACGTTAGTCAGTCAGTCAAATGGGGCAGACAATCAGACATTTGTGGCCAGATTGGAAGTGCTGTCTTAATTATGCAATGGGCGCAATTGAAGACAATTTAAATGCCCGCGAGTTGTGAAAATCAAACAAAATAAAAGTAGGAATGGAGAAATAAATGCATTTAAAACCAATAAATAAATATAACCACGAAATTGGTATACACTACTCAAATAAATGTCAAATATGACATGAAACATTCAAGTTTATGATACACTCTAAGAAATTGGGCCTAAGTTTGAAAGGTTTAATTTAAAACTTACGATAAAATCTTGTTTTACTAATGTAAACTATTTATATAATTTAAAGAGCTTAAATACGTCCCAAGTTGTGTCCATAAATTGTAAAATATTTATAATTTTACAGGCTTAAAACTATATATATATTATTTATTAATGTTTATGCATAAAAAAGTCATAAGTTTAGTTAACAACTAAATTTTATTTTATTTAAAAAGTTGTTGGTAAAAGGAAATCTTAATTTTAGTGGCCTTCAACTGTTGTTCAGTCCATAAAGACATCTTAACTGTAGACTTTTTTTAACAGTGTAGTATTCTGCCCACAATTTGGCACCTTACAAAAATTGCGTAACTACTTTTCTTCCCCATTTTCTGGGGAGTTTGGGAATGAATAATTTGCATTGCATTCACTTCCCCATTGCAGCTGTGTGATATAGTCGTAATACCTTTAGTTTTTTTCATATTTTTAATAGGGCATAAAACTTTAATTACTTATGTGCATATGGAAGTGGAGCTGTCTTCAACCTTTACGGCCTGCACTTGATCAACTGAGCACAAGTAGAGAAAAACTGAAAGAAGAAGAAGAAAAAAGAAAGAAAAAAAATTCAAAACGAACCTAAATGCAGTTCAAGTGGACAGTTTGGAGCTTGAGGCGCCAAGTGGACAACAAATTATGACAATGATGATCAACGTGAATAGAGTTGATCATAATAATGATGATGATTATGTAATGAAAAGCGAGGGGCAGCAAGAAAAGCCTTCATCAATAAAGTGAAGAATCGACTGTGACGAAGACTCCGACGACTCTGACTCTGACTCCTGTCAGCTCTTGACCCCATTTAGGAGGCGTTTGCTCATAAACTTCCAACATACATTTTAAATGCCACATAAAAAGTGTGTGGCAGAAGAAGCAGGCAACTTAAAACGCCTCCAAAAATACATAAGAAATTTAATGCGTCGCATTTTAATAGCCTGTAATTAAGCAGCAATTACATAAAAACAAAAGCCGCTGATTTTAAATTAAATGATTACAGCAGAAGCAGCAGCAGCAGCCAAAGCAAACGCATCGTTGAACAAACTTATTGAATATAGTTTTTTTTTATAACTTCTTATAAAGAAGAAAGTGAAAGAGCTAAAGAGGGAGAGGGGGAGACATGGGGAGGAAGTGAGAGAGAGGGAAGCAGTCTACCAATTAGTTGCATGCGCTCTAACAAAATGTTGAATAATTAGTTATAATTATGATAATTAAAATTAAAACTTGCGCGGGCGGTTGCATCAGAGCAGCACTCGCATCGCTGCACCACTGCAACACTGCACCACTAACCCAAGGAAAAACCACCGCACACAGCACTACACACTCCTCACACACACATACACCTCTTTGCGTTAATTTATGTCACGACAGGCGAAACCCAACGATTTACAAAATTCCGCACATAAATTCCATTGGAATTTTTATAATAAATTTCTGGTCTTGCAGTTGTTTGTTGTTAGCCACAAAATGTCAACGCTTTTTCCTTAAGTTTTTCTTTATTTCAACAGATTTTCATTCAGTATTTTCTTTTCTTTGCTATGCATTACGAAATGATCTTTTGCCTCCCACTTTGAGATCTTCTTTTATACTTAACACAACTCAAATTCAAATTCAAATTCAAATTGAATTTTCTTTTTTTCTGTTTTGGCTTTTCTTTTTTTGGGCTGTTGTCTCTCTTTTGGTTCTGATCGCTTTTTCATAGCGCTTGGCACGCTTGCCACAGTTTGTGGCATGTGTACCATAGCCCGGTGACAAACTAAATTATATTTATTTATAAGCAAGGGGAAGACGAGTTAGCTGTCTCTCCAGTTCAATAATATCTAATGACTCATGACTTATGGTACTTGTCTGTGTATATACTTATCTGTGATATCTACCCAACTAAGGCAGATAACTAGGTGCTCAGTTGGTGCAAAGATTCGAGTCTGAGAATTGTCGGCTAGATATGGTTATGGAGCATGTTTTCTGTTTAGCATAGGAAAATCTTGGAATTTTGTTTATAACTTACTAAAATTTAAATGATGATTATGTTTATTCGTATTATTACTATTATTTTCTTTAGCTTTGTGGTTTATATTTTCATTACTACTTCTAATTATGCAAATTGGAAATTTTTGCAGTCGAATTATCTTTACTATTTGCATTAAATAAGCATTTTTAAAATTTTAGAATTTATTATTATTTCAATTTAGTATTTTCTTAATCATTTTTTGGCAGTAATATTTAATATACTATTTTTTAAAACTTTTTGTTTCTAAGTTAAAGCTTTTCTTTAAAAGAAAATCTAATTTTCTTATGTTTAAGAGTATTTCTGTTTCCTCATAAATTATTTCATTGGTTTGCTCATCCCGTAGAGTTTGTTGTTTTGGCTTTTTTCTCGTCAGTTTTTGGTGCCACACACAAATCAAATGCTCAAATGCCTGCAACAAGATGCATGTGACATTCTTTAATGGGGGGACCCTCTCTCTCTCTCTCTCTCTCACTCTCTCTGGGGAAAAAATAAACTAAACCAAAATGAGTACTTGGCATGCGTTGACACGAAAATATTCTTTTTGGGCAACGTCAATAAATTTAGCTCATAACGCCGACTGACAGTAATGTGTCATCAGTGAAAATGTTTTCAAAACAAGACACACTCGGTCTCCCTCTCTCTCTCTCTCCCTCTTTCCCTATCGCTATCTCTCTCAGAGTTGTGGGTGTTTAGAGTCTATTATTTGCATAACTTAATAGTGAGTTATTATTTTAATTAAGCTATAATTCCAGCACTCTTTTATACACTGTACTCCTAATTAATTGCAGCTCATTTTGGTTCTGACAACACCTGTCTTTAATCCCAGCTTTTGTTTAGTTATGGTAATGAAATCATCAACTGCTTGAGCTGTCAATCCATCACAAATTGAATTAAGTGAAGAAAAAAAGCAAAAGTTTTTCGTTTTTCTTTACTCTTCATTATTTTTTGTATTTTTTCATGTTTTTGTTGCTTTTATAAATCAGTTTTTCTCACATGCTATGCAAATGAAACCATTGAATGGACTTTTGACTTGTGTGTTATGTTTATGCTGCCTCATTGGCCCCAAACACAGACAGACTTGACTGGACTGGACTTGACTTGGCTTAAATTGAGCTGAGTTAAGTTCGGCGATCGCTCGTGCGCATAATTTAAAATAATGATCGGCATATGAAACTTAATGCGTTTCGTCTTGAGTTTTGAATCTTGGCTTATCGATCATTATAGCCAGCGGCACGTTTTGGCCACAGATGTGTTGCCACATTTTGATGATCGGATGGATCGGTTAACAAAGTGCATAATTCACGCACGCAGCGTCAGCAAAACAGTCTCACAACAGGTGTCACTCTCACTTTCAAGGCGCCAAAATACAATTTGCTGCCACTTCCCCCTCTACCACCTCCATCCCCATTCCCCATCCCTCTACTCGTGCGTTACCCTATATACATAACAATTAGCATTTCGTGTTTAGGCCACAAAACGTATCTCGAACTGAAACTGCTTTAGACTCAAATTATCGTGTCGTTTTGACGCCTGCAATCTTTTGGCCATTTGACTACCAAACTGTAGTTTGTTGCCTGCTTTCTTGTCTATTTTAATGTTTTACTTTTTATTTTTTGTCACTTTCCTTTTGGCCATGCAAATTTCTCGCGACGACTATTAATTGGTAATGGCAGCTAGCGAATAGAAAAGCAACAACAACAACAACTGCAACAACGGCAGCAAAAAAATTGAAATAGCCATAAAAATGGTCAACACGAGACTCGCGCTCAACCGTTATCTGCATAAGCGGCCCAAAGCTCTCGTCCTGGCAACAAAAAGTAGTAGTAGAAAACAAGTAAGAAAGTAGAGGTTGTGTGTTAAAGGTGGGCTACGAGATACCCTGTAGGAAGGCTGTGAAAAATTAAAAAAAAATTATTAAGCGATCTCATTAAAATTTTCTAGGCATCTTGGGAGTATTTTGATCATTCCTAAGCCCCACTTATCCTATCTTTAATAATTTTTTTTTTTTATTTGTTATATATTTAATCGATCAGGGAGTGACAATTTAAAACTGAAGTTAATTTGGGCTGAAATCTAAATTATATACCCAAGTTTGGTGCTTCTAATTCTTGCCTCGACTCTTCTAGTTGGCCTACAATGCATATATAATTTATATAGTACAAACGTTTACCCTCATTACAGGGTATTGTACAGTACTTTCTTTGCCTAGACGCTTGCCACTGAGTTTAGTTTTAGTTTTTCAGCTCCGGCTTTGGTTGCAGCTCCCACTCCGACTCCAACTCCGAATCCCAAACCTACTCCCAACTCAACTCCGGCTTCATTCCTTGCCAGCTCTGGAGCTTATCAGAGATCGTCAGCCGTTGGCACGTTTCGTTCATTGCCTTGGCGTGATTGTTGTTGTTATTTTATGCTGTTATTGTTGTTGACGTGTTGCAAATAGCAATATTCAAGTTTTTATTGTGCTTTATATTAGATTGCCATGACCAATACACAAATACACCCCAATAAAGCTATACACATAAACATACACATACATATGTTAGCTCTTATGTTATTGAATACGAATCAAAAAGAGTTCCAAGAAATGAAAACCAAAGCAAAGGCCAACAAGCGTCGGTTTCTGGTCAAAAGAATGTTAAGCCAAATGTATATATAGACACATGGCCATAACGAACATTAAATGCACTTTAATTATGGCAAAACTAATTAATTAGTCAATGGAAAGAGAGAAAGAGACAGAGAGAGAGAGAGAGAAAGTCTTATACGGCTGCTTATAAAGAAATTAAATAATTAATTGCAATTAGTTTGTGGATTTTCTGAGCTAAAGATATATCTTTATACTTTCTATGTCTATTAGACTATGGACTAGAGTTAGAGAGACCAAATTCACACATTATGTGTATGGTGCCCATATAACTATCCTCACCAAGTTAGGTCCAGATCGTACAACTATGGCCTATAGCTTCCATAGGACAAATCGGTCGAAAATGGGTGATTTGTATGGAGACATGAAGTTTTAGTTGAGCGATTGCAACCAAACTAACACATTATGTGTATGGTACCATTATAACTATCCTCACCAAGTTTGGTCCAGATCGGGCAACTACAGCTTATAGCTCCCATAGGACAAATCGGTCAAAAATTGGATATTTGCTCGCTCGACTGTAGCCTTTCTTACGTGTTCTGTTATTTATGATTTTGACTGAAATTGACATTTGACAACTGAACAAAACGTTGAACAAATCTACCTCAAAGCTCTTGTGTTTATCGCTCAGTGTAGATGTATTAGAAATACATGTTTTCAGTGCTTTACCGTAAAAGGTCTATTGGGTAGAGCTTCTTCTAAGAACTCTGCATAACATGATTCTTTTCTCATATACTTGCTCTTTCTTTCTGGCTCTTTCTTTTGGTTCTGCCTTTTCCTGTCTTTCTTCACTTTGTGTTTCGCACATTCTCATTCTAATAAGCCAGCAATAAATCAACATTGATTTTAAGTTTGTTGTTATTTTCTGGATTTTTTTGCGCTTTCAACTTTGCTGACTCACGATCCAGTCTGAGACTGAGTCGAAGTTGGAGTCTGAGTTGGAGTCTCTCAGACTCGATCCCCGTTTGAGTTGGACTTCCAGGTCCCCGAGGTCTTAAGTTCCATTCTTATGTTCTGAAATGTCTGCAAATGGGCGCTTCGCTTTGTATTTTTGCTTTTCTTCTTCTTAGTTTTTGTTGCTCTTAAGCTAACAAAATTCTGGCAAGGCGGCCATTTAGGCCCAAAAAAAACAAGAAAGAATGCTATAGTCGCCTCGCGACTTTAGGATACCCGTTACTCAGTTTAATTATATTATTAACAATATAATATATTATTAATAATATTAATAATATTACAATCGGTTAGGTAATCGACCCTATTGATTTTAATTCAGATGACTTGAGAAACGCAGAAAATTTTCATACAAAATCATATTTACAGCATATTTTTGACCGATCGTCCCTATGGGAGCTATACGATATAGTCGTCCGATTTGGATGAAACTTAGTCAATATGTTTATATTATTGACAGATATATTCTGTGTAAGTTTCACTTCGATTGGTTGGCCAACGCAAAAGTTATTCATATAAATTCATATTTGGAGCGTATTTTTGACCGATTGTCCCTATGGGAGCTATATGATATAGTTGTCCGATTTGGATCAAACTTAGTCAATATGTTTATATTATTGACAGATATATTCTGTGTAAGTTTCACTTCGATTGGTTGGCCAACGCAAAAGTTATTCATATAAATTCATATTTGATGCGTATTTTTGACCGATTGTCCCTATGGGAGCTATATGATATAGTTGTCCGATTTGGATCAAACTTGGTCAGTATACGTAATCCCTAGACGTGTACTTTCTGTGTCAATTTGGTTTAGATAGCATTACTAACAAAAAAGTTTTCTATACTAAAACATGCTATTTTTACCTGTTTTTACCTTTGTATGCACATAGAACGCCCTAAAGTGGGCGTGTCAAAAAACAAAAGCAAACTTGTACTGCTTGGGCATTTTATCTTTCGTTTGCGACCACTCGGGCCTTTCTAGCTCTTATAGTCTCTGAGATCCTTTTGTTCACACAGACGGACAGACGGACAGACGGACAGACGGACAGACGGACGGACGGACAGACGGACAGACGGACAGACGGACATGGCTATATCGACTCGGCTTGTCATGCTGATCAAGAATATATATACTTTATGGGGTCTGCCATGTCTCCTTCTCCCTGTTACATACATTGCAACGAATACAATATACCCTTTTACTCTACGAGTAACGGGTATAAAAACAGCAGAAACCCAAACTGGATTGGGCACATATTTCAGCAAAGTGTTGGCCAGCACGCGAAGGAGTTTCGCTGTTGTTATTGCCAACGTTGTTAGCCGGTTTTTAAAGTCCATTCTCATACCTATTCCCATTCCCATTCCCCTTCCCTGGCGCTGACCGCATAAGGAGAAAGCCTTTGCCCAACATGAGAGAAAAGCATACTACAAAAGAACTTCAAGAGAACCAAAGGCAAAGAACTAAAGGAGATTTCATTCGATTTCATGCGATTTGATTCTGGTTCCGTGTGCAAACTGATTCTTGCGGCTAAAAACTCTCAGCACTGCTGCTTCCCTTGATCTGCGCTCAGCTGTTGTTGCCGCCAAATGCAGTTGCAAAAATTTGTTATATGACTTACATTATCTACACTGCTCTACACTTCCCGCAAACTGCTCTTCCTGCCCTCGCTTACACATTACACATTGGCCAACGATGCCGCAAATGTTTCGTGTTTTCATTGTTTTTTTGGCAAACGGGCAACAGAATTGACATTTCCTTTTACAACATCCAACAAGCTGCAGCAAGCTCTGCAAAATGAAAACTATAAATCAGCAGCAGCAACAACAACTGTTCCATGTGATTGTCACGCTTGAAGGACTCTTTCAAGACAACTAAAACCCAAAAATAAAAAAAAAGATATAAAAAGCGAAAATGAATTTGTTGCTTTTCTTGTTGTTTGTTGTAGTTGTTAACAGCGCTTTATTGTTGTAGTTGTTGCTGTTGTTGTTGCTGTTGTTGTTGGTTTTATGAAGTAGGTTACTGTGTTTGTTGAGTAATTGAGTTTAGTTTTTCACACACAAGTGTGTTGCAGTTGTTGCCGCTGTTGTTGTTGTTGTTGCTGTTGCTGTTGTAGTTGTAGGAAGCTGCTGCACATGCAACTTGGCAACAGTTTTGCATGTCTTAAGACACAACAAGCAACACGCTTGTCTCACAAAATGCGATCCCAGCAACAGCAACTGCAACAGCAACAATTGCTGCTGTCATAAAGTTGCTCACAGCATCGACAGCAGCGACCCTAACAACACTATAGAATTGCAGTTGTGTCTTAGTAGATTGAAACTAGTTATATGTAGTTTATACCCTTTAAGATGCTTTGGTTTGAGTAACTTGAAAGTGACACCAAAGAACGTAGGTTACTGCTGAGTTTGAGATACATTTAAGGTTTGAATAGAACTACTTAAGCTAAAATTTGAAAGCTTACTGAAAGCTCTTAAGGAAACTTAACGGATACTTACCAAGGTATTAAAAATAAACCAAATAATATTAAATAATTCCTTCTCTACCTTCTCTATTAGACAACTTTGAGGTACTAAAAAGTATACTTAAATTTCATTTGAAACTATCTATACAAACCCATTTTAAAATTCATAGACTTAATGCCAATGCCAATGTAAGATCAACAGCCTAAAAGCCCAACAGTCTAAAGACCTAAAAAGCCCATTTCTAAAGCCAACAAAATTATTGACACAACGCTAATTGACGGAACTCAAAAGGTCTTAAAGTAACATCACATGTTCAAGTAGAATTCTACAGCAAATTTCCACTTTAGATGCTAATGAATGACTGTGTGTAGTCGATTATTTAATATACCCCACAGTTAGATTTACAGGGCATATGCTGATACTACAAAGTCATAATATTAACAACTTAGTTAGTTGCTTGCCCTGCTGTGAGTCAACAAGAACAAGCTGCAATCAAAGTGCACAACTCCATGTTTAGTTACGACTCATCTCCAGTTCACTTGAGTCTTCCCCCTGCAGAGCTACTTTGTTGGAGTTTCCCCCCAATCCCGTCCTGCTGTCAGTCATGCTGCTGCTGCTGCTTCACTCCCAGTCTGTTTGTGATCTAATTATTGTATTTGCTGTCTGTTTTTTGCCTCCTACAGCTACAGATTTGTGTTAGTTCCCGTCTCTAAGTTGCTGCTGTTAACTTGGCCAGCTTAACTGGCCGTCAGCCTCCATTCATTTTGGCTTGGCAAGCCTGTTTAGACATTCGTTGTGGCTCCCACTTTCAGCTTGCCCCCAAAATAAAAACACTCCTTCCATCTTTCTGGTCTGGTCTGGTCTTGTCTGCTCTGGTCTGGTCTTCTCCTTAGTTTCTACTTTATCCACTTCACTCTCAGTTTGTGTTTCAATTTGGTGAATTTGCTTTGCTTTTTTTTGTTAACGTGTACTAATTTGACTTTTTGGCGCTTCTCTGTCTATCTGTCTCTTTTGTGTCTTCATCTCTTGGCCACTTTTATTTACCCGTTTATTATGACATCATTTTTCTTGGCAATGAATGCTATTTGTATTTGCCATTAACAAATCGAAACAACTAAATAACGTTTTTAACTAAGCAACAAAAAATAAATATAAACATTTTTAGTTGATGCGACATAGACTTGGATCAAAACTCAATTAACATTTTGCCAATTTTGGCTGTGGGAAATCTTTAGGGGAGTTCCCGCCCCCCCTTCTCTTTAGTGGATGTGCACGTCTTTTGGCGCCTGCCTCATTTTCATTAAGTTTTAAACGAATTTCCGTGACTGGCTTATAAAAAAATATTAAAATCCATAAGGAAATTGATGCGAAGCGAGGGTGTAGCCTGCCCAGGAGGGGGCGGTGGGTTGTGGGCGGATGTTGGAAGCACTCTATAGCTGCAGTCGCTTCCTTTATGTTTTGGGCATGCATCAATTTTCACTTTTCCCAAAAAAGATATGAAAAAAAAGAAAACAGATACACGAGATACACACAAAAAGATACAAAAGATACTAGCTGCATTTTTAAAAGATAGTTTTTAGTTTTGTTTTTGTTTTGGGTTTTTTTTTATATAAGTGCCGTGGGTCGATCATAAAATCCTTGTACGTGAGGTTTGTCTTGGAGGTCACGTGAGAGAAAACAACAACACGAACACTTAGGACTGTGAGATTGAGTTGAAACCGAAAGCAACAATAACAAAAAAAATGCATTTATGTAAACACTTTTTTAAACAAGTGAAACTTTTGTTGTTGTTGTAGTCTTTGGGCCAAACAACAAGTATTAAATATTAATTATTAATTATACGATTATGCGATTATTCGATTATGCATGCAATGCGATACAATCGTATGCGATCTTTGATCTCTTTTCCAACTCTGGGTCTCAGAAAGATTGAAATTGAAATTGAAATTCGAGCTGAAAGTTTGTCGCATGCATTACGTTGATTACATCACTGCAGATACTTTGGGAGTGATTGAAGAGGGAGGAGTGGAGGGCGGATGGGGGAGGGGTATAAAATAGGCTATGCAACTGGCACCAACTGTGGCAGTCAGTCATTCAGTCAGTTCAGTTGGTCAAACATTGTTACCACAGAGCCTAAATATAGACACAGAGCGACAAATGTCCAAACAGGACGAACTCTAAACATAGGATTCAAGGGGGAGAGGGTGGGGAGTGGGGAAAGAGGGGGAGGACAAACAGACTGACAGACAGCCAGTCAAATGGTCTTGTTAATTTCCATTTTTCTATGCAAATTTTAACTTCCTCGAAACTGGCAAACAAAACGAAACGAAACGATACGAAACGAGGCATCACAGAAATTTGACTTGCCATAAAAATTGAAATTGAAAACTAAAACATGGACATGAAAAGGGGATGCCAGGGGCGGTGTGTGAGGGGGGTGCAGGCTCTGCCTGATGAAGTGGGCGGCTGTTAGGCAACTAACTGGATAGGGGGATATGGAAAATATGCCACAGACTAAGAGAGAGAGAGAGAGACAGACAGCTACAAAAGTCAACGTGCAAAAATAACAAACAACTGTCAAATGTGTCTGACAAACGAGACAAGGAAAAGACACAGGAGAAACCAAAACAGCAACAATAGCAGCAGCAACAATAACAACAGCAATAACTAAGACAACAACAACAACAGCTACAACAACAACAACATTTGATATATAGCAACTAAGTTGGAGAGAAAGACTGTAAAAGACGGCCTAAATGAATAGTCTGCTCATTGGATAAACCAAAAGCAAATGCTGCTCATATTGCATTAACAACCACAGCAACAGTAACAACAACAACAGCAATAGTAACAACAACAATAACAATAGCAACCGCAACGACACAAAATGTTGTGATAACAACTTCCCGAAATTGTTTGGCTGCTGCCAAATTGGTTGCAATGCGCCAAGTTAAATTCATAGCGGCGGTCAGATTACGCATACGACACGTGAGCTCACTCAATTTACCTCAAACTGCAAAACTGCGAAAACGATCGATGCGAATCGTTTGTGTGCTGTCAATAAAAACAACAAATAACCAAAATAACAACAACAGCAACAACAACTACAACTACAACAACAACAACTTTACAACAGCAGCTTCAAATATGCAGACTGCCAAAAGAATGCTGAAATTGAAGACAACACAACAACACAGGAAAATTGCACAGCAAATACACACAGCTGACACACTCACACACACTCTAACACACACTCACACACAACAATTTGTTGTTTGTTATCAACGGCATTGTCACAGCTCCTGCGGTAGCTGCAGTTGTTGCTGCTGTTGCTGTTGTTGCTGCTGTCGTCATCTACTCATTTGGTTGCCCTTGCGTTCATGCGGGCCAACGCGTTGCTTGCCACGTTTTGTGTCCATCACATTGATGGCTTTTTATTGTCGTCTTTTAAGATTGATAATGAACATAAATTCATTTGACATATTGCTGAAAATACATAATTTTCAATCATTGAGTCATAAATAAACATCGGTTAATAAAACATATTGAATGGAAGGGTGTGTAGGGGAGTTCAAACAGTTAGCTGAGGTCAGTTGGTTTTTATTTTAATTTTATGTGTGAAAATCTAACAAGTTTATTGCTGTGTTAATTATGATTTCTGTTAAATATTTGCTAAATGAGCGAGAGGTGATTAAAAACATAATTTTCATTAGTTTAAAAACGGTTTTGAATGGAAAAGAGCATTTTGAGGTAGAGTTGTATTGTTTAAAACATTACTTTTAACACTTTTCAATAAAATTTTATGGTATAAAAAAAGATTTTTTATGTTTAACATAAAAGTAAGGAAAAGTTGAGTTTTAATTTTAATTTAATAAACAATTGATTTATAAAGTTTTTAAGCATATATAATTCACTTTTTCTTAAAATTCTAACTCGTATCTCATTGTTAGAGTATTTCGACTTTTACCTTTATCCAATTGCTTATTATAAATTTCTGGATTTGTTGTTAGTATTATTGTTGTTGTTGTAATTGTTATTGCAACGTCTGCCGTAATGTCTCCGCTTGGCAGACGCCGACGCCGTCGCCGACGTTGACGTCTCCGCTGTGGCTGCCATTCGCTAAGATTGCCTGTAAGTTGCAAGGAGCATGACAACGAAGAGTCAAACAGTGGTGTAGAGAGGGGAGAGAGGGGAGGGAGGGGAGTTGGGGGTCTGCATGGGAGCATGGGGTCTGAGAGCATGAGCATGGCATGTCATTTCTTGGCTTCGCCAAACATCTTTGGCATTCCTAAAGTCTCTGTCTTTCGCTCTCTAGTCAGGCATCTGCAGAAACTGCAAAAAAAAAACTTAAGAAAAAAGTCTCATTTTGTC
Organism: Drosophila cardini; assembly: GCA_018903735.1. Taxonomy (NCBI): domain Eukaryota; kingdom Metazoa; phylum Arthropoda; class Insecta; order Diptera; family Drosophilidae; genus Drosophila; species Drosophila cardini. The sequence continues at coordinate 5,247,758 of JAEIGM010000007.1, read as the reverse complement.
GTCGCCGTGTCTTTTGTCTTTCTCCAGCTGCGAATTGTGTTGAGTTGTGTTAGTTTTTTTTTTTTTTAGCTTTTTTTCTGCTGTGTTGTGTTCCTCATTTTACTTTTGCTGCTGCAGCAGATACTATTTGTAATGCAGCTTGTTTTGCATTTAATTTATGCGCGTAATTAGTTGAAAGTGAATGCCAGTTAAGTAAGAAGAAGCAGCCAATGAAATAGACACTGCCTCATTACACATTGCGTATACGCGACGTGTGCAAACACAGAATGAACTGCGTAACTCTCGATATCAACATTGTAGATCAGCCGCCGTCAGTCGTCGCAGCCTGGTCAAAGGCAATAAATTATGTTGTGAACGCTTTAGCTTTTCTTTTAAGCCACAAAGGGGGAAGGGAGGGGGGTGGTAGGGGAACCGCTGGAGGTGGGCGAACAAAAGCAGCTCATTATTTGTGAAAAACGCGGCTGTCAAAATTGAAAATAGGGAAAAGCTGAAGAAATAAACCAAAAACAATGGCAGACAACAACAACAACAGCAACAACCTCCATTCAGTCCATTAGCAAATGGGGTAAAGGGGTGAAGGGGGCGCTGGTTGTGGGGGGTTGATGCCACCGTTGCCGCATAATGAAAGCGAAAATTTAAATTTTTGATACAATTTGCAATATTTTTTTTTTTAGCTTTTTTGTGCTTTTTATTTTTCCTACTTCATCATTCACATCAACAGCAACAGCAGCAGCAGCCGCACTGTTGCAACTGTGGCAAGTCAACAACAAGTCGACAAAGAGAAAAAACAATTCATCATGTTGTTGGTAGATTGGAGGAACCTTTTTGGCAGCACTCGTTGAAGCAGCAACAACAACAGCAACAACAACAAAAACTCTTTGGTTGCCTTCAATTTATGCGGCGGCGCTTAAATCGATTGCTTTGCCACATTGTTGCAATTGGCTAGCATGCGGCATGGAGCGTGCAACGAACGCTGGCGTCAATCGCTGAACCGTAAAACTGAATTATGGATCAAAAGACAGCAAGAGAAAGACTCAAAGAAAGAAAGAGTTCGACAGAGAGGGAGAGAGAGAGAGAGAGTGGGGAGAGACGTAGGAGACACATTCAGGGTGGCTGCAGACCGAAGACGTTTGTCGTTGCTACAGCGGGTGGATAATCGAATGTTTACCACAAGCCACGGACTGACCACAAGCCACAACACACACCAAAAAACACACACACACACAAGCACACACACACAACTACAGGTCTGAGCAGAGTGCAGTTTGCAGACTCCACAGTTGCAACGTCGCTTCATTAAGCGATTCATTCATGCAACTGTTCGATGCGATGCAACACAACAGTCAGTCAGTCAGTTAGTTAGTTAGTCAGTCAGTTAGCCATTTAGTCAGTTAGCCATTCGATCGTGTTGTTGTTTTATTTGCCTCTTCAATTTTTTGCGCTAACTAGATGTCGCAATTGAAAGTAAGCTGTCAAATAGATGATAGATGAAAGAGAGTTGTGGTGGGAGGAGAGAGTCAAATTGGTGCAACATATCAAAAATATATATGTATGTGTGTATCTATATATAGGAGAAATACATTAATGAGTGCCAGGAAAAGAAATTCAGTAATCAACTTAATCACATACGTTAATTATTGAATTTATTTTCAGACTTGAATTTATTTTCAATCAGAGAATCAGACTTTTTAAGGGTTTAGAATTTTTTATAAACTTTTCTTTGTTAACAAATTTTAAACACTTTCCTCCAAATAGAAAAGAAAAATTTTCAGCTAACTTTTGAGCCATTTTTGGATATTTTCTAGCTATAAATTGCCATATTCAAGACTAAAATCAACGCTCCATTACCGTTTAAATTTTTAAGCGCTTCTCCCGTGGACTGCCAAAGGATCCATTAGTTAGCCAAAAACTTTCTTTATAAATTTCTATTTTTTATGCATTTTTTGTAGTAACTTTTACTATTTCATTTATTTCAAAATACTTCAACACAAGTGTTTTACTCTAAACAAGAAAGAAAAGTACAGTCGAGCACGCCCGACCGTAGAATACTCTCTGCATTTTATTCCCGATCATCTTAATAAAATCGATTTCCGGGTATATCAATTGATACTTGCAACAAAACACGTTGAAACAAAAACATCTGATTGTATGTATACACACACATATACATTTGACATTATAACCCTGCAGTTCTCTTTGGATGAACCGCTTCTATATCATAGCTGAATTCACCGATGAGTGAAAACGGTCATGAAAAGTGAAGCGAACGTGCATCGGTCTATGAAGCTGTCGGCTGTTCGTTTGACAAAACGAGCGCCAGAGAAAAAGCCGAAGCCATTGAGCAAACAAACCTTTTTGAAGGGTCATGAATCAGTCATGAATGAGATGAAACGTTTCATCGGCCGTCGAAGCAACTTGCTCTTCGTTTGAAAAAACGAGCTCCGAAGCAGAAGCCGAACCAATTGAGCAAACGAAACCTTTTTTAAGGGGTGAATCAGTCATGAATGCGATGAAACGTTTCATCGGTCGCCTCATCGGCTACCAAATAAAGGCTCGAAGTGTATAAACGAGAAGAATCACTCAATATTGAGAGCAAAATTTCTGTCATGTTCGTGCAAGTGTCAAAAAGACTTAGAGAATTACAGTTTTCTTGTCGCTTTACTTTGGAACGCAAACACGTGTGTCGCTCTTGCTTGGTATGTATAAAAATATTGTTTATATAATTAATTGTATTATTTATGACATATTAAATATGTTTCAGAAGACATTAAAGGTGGAAACTGCAGCGAAGCATAAGAAGAGGACAATGAATCTGCCGATGGAGAAAATGCGCAAAGCCAACACACTCAGAAATTAAAATACAATTTAAAATGCTAATAATCTAAGTTATGTATTGATTATAAAATGTATTGAAATATAATATAAATAAAATATAATAACACCAAAACATATTGTTTTTGTAATTTTTATAGTACTTTTTATAGTAAAAATAGTCTCATATAGTTTCACCTATGAAAACAGCCTAGATTCATGGCTGAGCTTCGTACAATTTCACCCATGAATCATGGCTAAATTCATGGCCGGATTCATGGCTGGTCTTCATATACTTTCAGTCATGAAAAAATGTCAAACTTCACTTCCATGTTCAGTGCTGAAATCAGCTCTGCAAAAAGAAGCGAACGTCTCACCGATCGGTGAGGCCCTAGGACATGCCTGTATAAAATTCATGACCCAAATGCACGTGATGGATGCGACACTTTCATGACCGAAACATCCATTTCATGACTGATTTCATCTATGTGGAAGGCCTGAATAGAACTGAAGGGAAGTATGCACGCACATATGTATGTGTGTAAATGTTATACATACACAATTGGTTGGCACGGCCAGCATTCGCGGGCAGCGCTGTCGCTAAGCTACGCAAGCAGCGAAAACGTTCGCTCACATGTTTGTATGTTTCTATCTCGCTCGCACACATGCATTGGCATTGCGTTCAATTATCAACTTTCTTACATGTCTAGCTCTTTTGTTTATTGTCCGATTAAGATGCAACTTTCAGAATAGTTTAATATATTTTGTCTTTAAACGAATGTGAAATAACAATACTGTACGATAAGAACATATGCCTTAAAATCGGCATTGAAGTTTGCAAATTATCTTATTTCTTGTGAGAAAAGGGGGCGTGGCAGTCCAAAATTTTTGATGACAATACAATTATACCGTCTCTAGGAACCTACATACCAAAATGGGTGTTCCTAAGTGCCATATTTACTGAGATATTCGCCTAAAACATCAATTTTTTACGAGGTGTTTCTAGTTTTTTGCTCATTGTGGGCGAGCGGGGCGTGGCATCGGAAAAAAAAAAGATTCTTGTATTGACTGACTTAATATCGAGTCGATAGAGACCAAATTCAAACTTGTAGCTCTTACCATCTCTGAAATCTGTTTGTTCATACGGACGGACAGACGGACAGACGGACAGACAGACGGACAGACGGACATGGCTATATCGACTCGGCTTGTGATGCTGATCAAGAATATATATACTTTATGGGGTCGGCCACGCCTCCTTCTGCCTGTTACATACTTTTCACAAACACAATATACTCTCTCTTGCAGAGAGTATAAAAAGAGTAACTTAAATTAAGTGCTCCCATTTCTTGTTTTAATCTAGAAAACACAATCAGCTAGCATCAAATTTTCCCAGCTTCTGTATGGAATGTGCATTTTTTTAAGCAGCTTACATGGTCTGAGTTGGCTAAGAGCTTCAAAGATGGCAACTCAGCGATGACAACGCCAAAGTGGCAATAGAATTTTTGGCCAAAAGAAAAAGATTAATCAGTGAATGAGCAAAAATTGAAAAATTGCCCTGTAGATTTGATTGCCAAATTGTTGTCATACTTCAAACTCATAGCAAGAAACTCTAGCCAATTTAAGATATGGCCAAATTCCCTTTTTTCCCACTCTCTTTTATGCTATTCAAAATTTATGTCTGAACTGAAAAGAATGAAAAAAAAAGTGTTAAGAATCGAAAAAGTTAGAGACAATGAATAATAGATCAGGGTTAGAGCCATATGCAGATCACATTCTTATGACAATGAACAACAGATCATGGACAGATCAGTTAGAAACCTATAAAAAAATATACTTTAGAAAGTTAACGTTATGTTTTTGATATTATACTGAAAAAAAACAAGGTCATCTTTATTGGGGTGTCAGTTATTGTTAGTTAGTTTAGAGCAACTCGTGATTTTATGAGCTCAACTTTAAACTTGAACTTGTGACTTTTAATCGCTTCAAATTTAGTTATGTTTTATTTTTAGCACTCCCAAGGTCACATAAGGACATTGTTCAGTTGCTGATTTTCTCAATTGTTCGACTTGAAAACACTCGAAACATGAAAAATATTTTAATTTTTTTAATATTCAAATTAAAAGTGAAGCGCAACTCGAAGTCAGAAATATATTTAATTACTGAGTCAGCGACTGGACAACCTCCAAGTATATATATTTGTATAAACTGGGGGCCCCGAGGGCATTGAAATCAAACAAATAGAAAACACTTTATGCAAATCCACAAAAATATATTGTTGGACAGCTTATTATTAATAGTAATAATTGATGTAGATTTTTTAGCACCTTTTTTTTTTTTGGGTTTCTGGTTGGTTTCTGGTTGGTTTCTCCCATTTATAATGTTTGTGATTTGTAAGACAAATAACATGAAATGAACAGGGAGATAAACAAAAGCCAAATAAAGCCAAAAAAGAAGCCAAGTGGACAGACAACGCAGCTGGCAAATTCTCTTTCTCATGGAATGTGGTTAAAGCTAACGTTGGTTGGCCAGTGGCCAGTGGCCAGTTGCCTTCTTATTTTTTTCTGGCTAAGAAACGTGTTTTCTAACAAAAATCGCCTCTTAATGGGTCGACAAATAAAAGTATAATAAATAAATAGTAAAAGGAAAATGCGTAAAGGGTCGGGTAGAGGAAGGGAGTGCAGTGCAGATAATGTAACGACCAGCATAAACGGCATACACAGAAAGAAAATTGTACGTACTAATAAAAAAAATTAAAAATTAATAATTAAATTTTAAAGTATATTTATAAGCATTTCAAACTATTCCATAAACAAACTTCAGCTACCTTTCGTCTCAACTTCAGTTCGGTATTCAAATTTTTTTACCGTGCACATTCACTTGATCTGGTCAAAATGCCAAGGCGCTGAGAATCGAAATGTTGTTGGCTTAAAAACGTGGGCGATGAGATCATCGTGATTTAATTGGCTGCTTGCGACTTTGCTTTTTTTTCTCTTGCTTACAACAGAAATGTAAAAGATTCCCCATGAGTTGACAGTAGCCAAGAGAGTTTTTGGCCCTCAAAACATTTCCTCTCCCTCACTTGACTTTTTTTATGGCCAAGACGCGCGCGCGAGCGCTCGTTGACCGAATTGGGAAGATGAATGTGCGACAAATGCCAAAAAGATAAGGCGTCGACTAACTTGGCTAGCTGGAAATAAATGTAATGAATGATTGACTGACTGGCAAACGCGACATGAATCAAATAATCGTGTTAATCTTAAAAAACTATCGTAATCTGATGAATTGTTGATGTAAATTTCTAATGCTGACGCACAATTTGACATACCCTGTGCAAGAAAAGGGGTATGCCAAGCTTTACTTTCGATTGGGATATAGTGGAATGGGGAAACACAGGTTTTTTGTTGTACAGGGTAGTCTTGAGTAGTGCTTTCCCTACTCTTACTTTTCTTGCCATTTTTGATTGCAATTTTTTAACATTTGTTATGCCAGTTGACAGGAAAATGCAATAAGCTGATTGACATGCGAGTGTCATACATGGCGTATGCGCAATAAAAGGTAAACTGCGTTTGTCATTTCCTAGCTGCATGCAAATTGAATTCTAGCTACAAATACGGTACTACTTAAAATATCTGGTCCCTTTTAAGTACATATATTTACTATATGCTCTAAAAACCGACTTTAGCTTTAGATTAAGCGTCTTATTTTAATTAACTCATTTATAGTCATTATTGTATCCGGCAATTTGGGCCGGAAATGAGCCGCTGCCGTTGCTGCTGCTGCCGGTGGGAGAGTTGCCAAAAATTTGGCTTACCGTTAAGTTTGATGATGATGATAATGATGATCATAATACAATAATATTAGGAGCAGTTGTAGACTGTGAGACGTCACCTTAATATGTGTTATTTTTGTTGTTTTTTATTAGTTTGTTTCGTCTTCTGCTTTTTTTTGGGTTCGTTCGTCTAATTGATTTTATAATCAAGGTTTTAATGCCGCTTCTCGTATTTTATTGCTGTCTTTGTCTTTGTCATTTCAGCAAGCCGCAAAAGTCTCCATACGCAGGCAAAACTTCAAAGCCGCAGACTCTCCAAAAACACGAAAAAAAAGCAGTGTGTGTGCGAAAACAAAAACAAAAGCAAAGCTCGCGTTGCCAATGCAAACGCCACTTGCGCAGCCGAAGCAGCTCGCGTCGCTGTCACTTCGTTTGGCGCTCGTGCTATGCGACAACAGCAGCCGAAGCATAGCAGCAGCAGCAGCAGTCGGAGCAGCAGAATTAACAGCAGCAGCAGCAGCCCCATTCGTCGTCGCAGTCGCAGCAGCAACTCAGTCTGCTTGTGTCGCTCGCTACGTTCGGTTGCCAATTCGCGTTGCGTTCGTGCTTATCGTCGACATTGACGTTAACGTTGTCTCTGTCTCCGTCTTCGCCTTCATCTTCGTTTTCGTTCTCTCGTTTGTATTGCGCGTGCGTCGCGTCGCTGTTGTTGCGGTCGAATATGTCTCTGTCGCAGTCGCTTCAGCCCATAAGTTCATGCGAGTCAAAGTAAAAGCCATTAAAGAAGGCAAAGAGCAACAAAGTCGAAAATAAAAGTGTGCGAAAACAAAAATGTAACAACAACAAAAAGAAAACACAAACAACAACAGCAAAACCAAACCAAACCAATCGACAAACCGAGTTTAATACGAGTTTCGTTCTTCTTTTAGTTCTTCGTTTTTGTTTTTTCGTTGACCATTAAAAGTGACGCTCTGTAATGAAGCTTTGAACGCACAACAACAACAAAAGTTCAAATAAAATTCACAAAAAAATATAAGAAAATTAAAAAGAAAAAGCAACGACAACAACAACAAACGAATTTAGCCGCCACCACCACCGCCGCGTCGTGTAGTGGCATCCAACTTGAACTTCAGTCTCTTGCTGCCTCTTGTTCTACCCGATCGCCTTCGTCTTCGTCTACGCTTCGTGTGGTGTATTTTTAGAGAACAACAACAACAACAAAAAAGAATCGCAACGCAATGGGCACCAAATCACCCGGTGGTCCACAACGCTGCCGCCTCATACTGCAGCGCTGCCTAGCCATCCAGCTGAGCAAGCCGGGCCACACGCCCGAGGACTTTTGGATGTACGACTCGGGATATATGATATTTCAGGTGAGTTCCAAGCACAAAATATAAACTGAGACAGAGAGTGTGAGAGACGTAGACTGAGCGAACTGGTTTCTGGACACAACTGGTTGCAAGTTCACTGTCCACAGTCCACTGTCCGCAGTCTGACAGTCTTTATGTTTAGTTCAGGCGCCCCAAAGTGCGTGAGGATGTTTCGAGCAAGGAGGCCTGGCTAGCAGGTACACTGAGAAAAAAAGAGTTTAAAATAGTTGGAAAAGATTAAAAAAAAAAGGGATTTTATTCAAGTAAACTTCTCACAGCTTTTCGAGTTCTATAATTTTTTTCTGTGTAAAAAGTGATTCACAATTTCAGCTTAAAAATGTTCTAAAAATAGTTACAGTTTGTAAAATGAAATGCCATAAAATGATGGCTAGTAAGAGATTACAAATTTGGTAATATAGGCATAAGCAAATTGTAGTTAATGATTAAAGATAATCGCGAACTCTAAGCTATAAATAAAACACAGGTTTCTGAGGGCTTTAGCTACAACTTATAGACCCATACCTACTATATATATATAAATACTTCTAGTATATACTGTCTCCACTTCAAGGTCACACTGTGCGTTGCTTTTTCGCATGCACTGTGTGTATTTCCCATGACAACAAATGACTTGGAGCGATGTGAGAGCACAGGTTACTCAGTTATTATTATTTCTAGACAAGTTTATTTAACACTTTTGAATAGCGGCAAATTTCGTGCTGGCGTCACTCAGACTAGACGACACGTTGCAACAGCAAACAACTTGCAACTGCAACAATCGGCAGAAAAAGTGAACTTTGTTATTTAATGCTTCTACTTGTACTTTACTCACTTATAAGTTCTATTTTCTATCATGGACTTTTATTGATGACTTTGGTAAAAAGTTACTCTTTTCCTTACCAACTTACAGCAGATAAGCACAAACTGCAAACTGTAGATAAATCACTGCAGTTCTTTCATATTCATGAAGTTCATTGTAAATTGCAATGTTAAAAGCCAACGAAATTGATTCATTTGTTATATTCCTCTTACCCATCATTTTACCCCGTTTTCCTCCATCCCTTTCCTCTCATTTTAGCCATTCTTCAATGCGGCGCGTTGACAACAAATTTGAATTTTAAATTAGTTTAGTTTTTTGTTGCTGTTGTTGTTGTTGTTTTTTATTCAGTTTTTCGGTGGCTGAGTTTTTATTGTTTGCCATTCTGTTGTTCATTGTATATTGCAGCTTGATTGTCGCCATGACGTCACTAGTCAAGTTCAAGTTTGAAGCGTTAATTAATGTAGCGCTACAAATGACTAAAAATAAAATTTAACAAAATATTAATAATACACAGAAAAAATATGCAAAAAAAGATACACCCATGATTGGAAATTACTTCCTACTCATTAAAGACTTTGCTATAAAAATGATCAAAAAATGTTTATAAGTATATATTTATGAAGTCGTATATATAGATATAGTATATTTATTAGTTTAGCAATCCTTTGCGGCTTCTATATGTATTTATATATATAATTTTTTTAAATCTTCTGATAGTTTTCTTAAGCCATTCTATGGGCAATATACAGTACATGGCCTAGAATTGGCTATATTCAGTTAACAATTAAATAAAACTTATTGCTTTTTGCTTAAAAAATCAGTAATTGCTAATTCAGCCATCAAATTGAGTGTCATTTATGTACTTGAACTTTCAAGTGTGTCGTAATACTCGTAATTCTCTCCTTTTTGGTATTTATTGTTGTGAGTAATTTATTTTGTTGGTCAAAAGACACTTCAAAAGAGTCAAGCGCATTCTTATCTTTAGCCTGGTTTTATTTTTTGCTGTGATTATTTGCACTTTGCATACAAAATATGTTGGCAAAGAGCACTCAAAGTGGCTGTAAGCAAGTAATTCCCTTGAGTTTTTGTTGACACTTGCATATATAGTAGATCTGTGTATACATATGGTATATATATGCAGTTACACATATTACAAAATCCAACGAGAAGCATTCATAAAGTGCTCAAGTTGGACAAACAGTCAGTCCAGTCAGTCAGTCAGTCCAGTGTGCTAATTAATATTACGTGCCTCGGCTCCGTTTGTAGAGTTTCTCGTACATCCATACATATATGTATGGAGAAGTCTCTGGAGATAAGAGCATACAATGGAGCGTGCTCTGAATGTGAATCGGAAGAGGTCGAAACTGATGTTGTTTAGGGCCAAACAATAAACAATGCCAATTTGGGGCATGTGCTTCAACTAAAATGCCTGAAATATTATTGAAAATTGAAGTGAGAGAACAGGAAGTGACTAAGAAATAAATTCAATGATAAATTTTGACTCGGAGTGTGTGTGTGTAGTCAAGTGTGAATTATGCTGGGCGTGGCACTTTTTGGTTGACTCAAGTCAAAACTTCTTCATGAACTTTGAGAACTTAAAGTTAGTTTATAACGCATTTTAAGGGCGTTTCCCATGGACAACAATGGGCTTAATGAGCATATCAAAAATTGTCAGTTAAATTTAGATATAAGTAGGTTTATATATAGGTATATTTTTATAACTTCCGGCAACAGAATGGTGAGAAAAGAGTACAGGGTCTAAAATTTACGCATTTTAGTGTGACGAAATTAACACGCCTCTTATGCAATCCATTGAAAACTAATTAAAGTTTACAAAATCTTTTAGAAAACTATATAATTTATAAACTAAATAGTTTAGCTATCTTTTAAATAAATTATTTTTTTTCCCATTTTCTTGACAGCCATTGATGAAACAATGATTTGTTGTTTAACCTAATGTGTTCCTATGATAAATAGCTAAATAAAAATTCCAATTTCCCAACTAGAAACAAATTTTCCACTACAAATGGTTTGAAAACTTTCTTTGCTTGTGTGGAGAAAATTTAATGGAATCATGTAAACACAGGTTTTCATGCTCACAATAAAAAATTATACAGTTTTTTATAGTAAAGTTTGCTTTATGTTCAGACATTTGCACTGTTTGCAATAATGCAGCTAACGAGTTAAGTTGAATAGTGTAGAACTTCAGTTTCAGTGTCGATTCTTGACTATTTTATGAGCTAACAAACAAGTTAGAATGATAGATTTGAGCCTCGACTATGAGATACCCGTTTATCAAAAAGTATCTTTAAGATACATAAAGGGTTGAAATTAAGATACACAGCGAAAAGCACATCTTGCTTCTGATAAACACTTAAGAAATTGTATTTTTACGACATAAACGTGTACTTTTGCTCACTGTGCAGTAAGTAAGTCTCTTTAATATACCCTAACTAACTAACTTAGACAGTAACTAAGCAGACATTAAAACATATTGCAGTTTTTTTTGGGCTCTGCACCCACCTCAACTGATCTTTGAACCGCATTGTTTATTTTATATCTCATTTTTTGTTGTAGTTTTTTTTTCGTTTTTTGTTGTTTTAGTGTTTGCAACAGACAAATGACATGAGACTAAAACAAGTTGTTTTTTCTCTGTATTTTTTTTGTATTTCGTGATATTTTATTATTATTATTATTGTTTGACTTTAACGACCAGAGAGACTAAAGTCGCAACTAAATAAGATTGCAACAAGTTTTTAAACAAATGTGTTTTTATTTTTTTTATTTTGCAAAATTATGTCATTTGGCAATGAAATGGCTAAAAGTGAAATGCGTTGGCGATGCGTCTAGAACGAAGGTTATAGCTTTAAAATCAATCATTCCTGCTGTATTCCTGTTCCAGTTAATAGTCTTGATCTGAGCTGGGTTAACAATCGAAGCCATTCACTTCACTCGCCCGTTAGCGATACCTTATTTCACTCCCTCTCTCCCTGTCTCCCTGTCTCCCTCCCTCCCTCTCCCCCTCTCGATCTCCAATATCGTTTTCAACTTTCTGGTTTCTTCAAATACAATCAAATCAAAGCAGACGATAAAGTAAAACAAATTGATTTATCGGCACACGCTCAAAACCCCAATACGAATGAGCTTTGATTGTTATGACTCCCCTCGGTTTCATTTATTTCTCTTACTCCCCTCGTTTAAGCTGATTGAGTTAAATGAAATTTTAAACGATGTCGCAAGATTTAAGCACAAATTTACTTAATTTTTCCTTTATTTTTTTGTCATCACACTTGAAGTTAAAGTTGAATTGATTTTAATTGTTTGGCGTTTTATGGCATGCGCCTTATAATTGATTTTAATTTCAATTGCAATTGCTTTAAGTGACTAATTTGATTGGCAAACAGACAGACAGAGGGCCTAAAACAACGAGTGCAAGTCAAATTGTGTAGGTTTTTTACCTGCAATTGAAGAAAATCATCATTTATTATGTATTGTTTTTTGTATTTGTTGTTTCCCCCTTTTATTTTATGGATTATGCAATTTGAGTCTGATCAAACCAAAGTCGACGACAAGGTCGTCTTGGATTACGTTCAGTCTATCGAGTGTTGTCTGTAGTCTGTCGTGAGGAGTGTGGAGTGTCCAATGTCCGAGTGGCCAAAGTGACCAAAGTGGCAACTGCCTCAGTTCAAGTCACGCCGGCAACAACAACAGCAACCACAACAACAACCGCTGGAATCACAGACATGTGCAAACGAATACAACTTGTATTCAGATTTACGAGTACACTCAATACACTCGTTGGCTTTTTTTGCCGCGGGGTATTAGCCAAAATGCCATTTGGTTAAAAGTTAATTAAAGCAGCAACATTTTAGTTTATTTTTTCTGTTGTTTTTTGCTGTATCTTCATGGTTCAAATTGACATTACTCATCAAAGTTGATTGACTTGAACTATAACTATTAACTTTTGTTTAACAAAATGTCTCAAAAAGTCAACGTTTATAATTTGCAATTGTTTAGAGTCGAAAACTCTAAACTTTTTCTATGGAACATAAAGGGAAAATAATGGGAAAACTTTGTTTAGGCCTGTGTCTTACCACGATTTATCCACTCATTCGCTTTGTTTGTCTTTCTGTTCAAATTTCTTAACTTGGTTTTCAGTTCTATTTTGAAGCTCACATTTTTAATGACTTACAGACGTATATAAACCTGATTACATACGATATATATGTATGTGTGCTCACAAGTTGTAGATTCTCTTTCACCTGTTTGCTTGTAGCTTTCTCTATTTCTCTAACCAACCAGTCGGAAGAGACTCCTCTTCCGTTGACAACTATAAATCTTAAGAAAAGTAAAACTTAATAACATTATAATCTTGTTTAAGTCGAATGCAACTACTAGAAAACTATCTCAATCATTTGTTAATGAATGTCTAATAATGTTATTATTCGAACTCAATTTAAAAGCTTAGATTAATTATCTTTCCATTTGCTTCGACTCCAACTAGTAATGCATTCCAATTAGAATTTCTGACAGCAGTCTCATCTATTCCCATTAAATTGTTGACAAGCAACTTGGTAGTGAATGGAAAACTTTTTAGTACTTAGTTGTTGTAATGTGGGAAATGAGGAAGAGGGGAAGAGGGGAAAAGGGGAAAGAGGGGAAATGGGAAATATATTGCTTTAGATTTAATGCCCTTAGTAGCACTCAGTTTGATTGCATGATTGCCACATTGATTGAATGACAGTTGCGTGCTAAATGCTAGACAGAGTACTGTGCATACATAGATGCAATACAAAGACTAAGGTATAAATACAGATACGGATACAGATACATAACTGCATGCAGCAGCTATTTAACTAACTGCTATATGAATGACAGTGCCCACAGCCAATCCGGCCAGACATTTCAGCAAGTGCCAGCTGCGCATCAACGCCAAAATACAAAAGGCACCAACAACAATAACAACAATTGCTTCAAAAAAGAAAGATACAAAGAGCTTGGCAGACTATGAGATACTTTTTGGCAAGCATAATGAACTTTTAAGCTATACAATTAAGTTGGTATATTTTAAACATTTTTTTTAATTTGTTTTTAACTTTTTAATGTAAAATAAAATTGTAAATTTTTACATTTTTGGTATATTTTTTTATGTCCAGCTTTATTTTTCAGTCGCTTTTAATTAACGTTTCATATATTTTTACTTTTTATACAGTATTTAGACTTTTGGTAGATTTTCTACAATTTTATTTGACTATGGAAATTGACTTTCAATTTTTTAATTATTAACTTAAAATAATGTTTGTCCGATATTTAATTAAAATTCGATATCAACTTTCTTTTATATTTTTAGTGCCCGATTTGTATTTCTAAGCCTTTAAAAGTGACTTTTCCTTTATTTATATTTAGCAGAAACTGTATTTATAATTAACACCTTGACAATAGTTAAAAACACAAATTTTTATTTAAAAATATAAATTTTACTTAAATTTTGTGTGTCATAAAATTTTATGATGATTAGCTTTTGTTAGACCTTAAATAAACAACAGAAATGTTAATAATGTTATATAATCCTCTGCCAAAGAACTCTGTACCATTACCCTAAGCCATGTAAATCTACTCCAATTCGTTATACTACAGGGTATAACAAATCCAACAAACAAACGACAACGGCAACGTCAACAAATCAAATTCAAAAGCCGCGTCAGAACCCAACTGAGCAGGTGCCATGAGATGGCAGCTCCAATGGCAGCTAGTTACAGCAAAATACAGGGTATACAGAGGAGTATAGATGATGTGAGGTAGAGTGTCACAGTGAGGAAGGTGTGCTGGAAATTGGAGCTGACTGCAACAGACTTCATTGTTCCCACAGTATTTCGAAGTGAAGTTTGCAGTCAGCTTCAACCTAATAGACTTTTCACGCTTCGGTTTTAAATTGAGGCGCTGATTTTTAGCAGCTGATAAATAAGTCTATATATAGTAGTCTCCTACTATATGTAGGTAAGTCTGTGTGCATATATTTATTTTGTGGAATTTCTCTCTCGCCTTTTTATTTGCCAAAAGTTTTGCAATACAGAAAAGTTTCAGACATTTTGATAGAATTTATCCAAGGGTTGAGTTTGTATTAACTTTTATATAGCTTTAAAGACAGTTTAGGTTCAAGTTGAAATGAATTGAATAGAGTTGAGTTGAGTAGAGTTGATATTTGTTATTAATTGCAAAAAGGGTTGCCAAAAGATACAAGTTACTACCACGTAAATACGTTGCTGTGCTGTCAGGCAGATACAATTTTATGTGCATTTGACCTGTAAGCTGGCAAAGAAGTCCTTTGGTTTTTGGTTTAGTTTTCTACTGTTTTTACCATTTGTCCCATTTGCTGCCAGCTGCAATTTGTTTTCCCCAAATACAAAACAAATTCTGCTTAAGCTCTAGCAAAAACTAATAAAACAAATCGCATGTTTGCAGGGGCCAAGAATCTCTCTGGTCAATGAACTTGTAGCAATTCCAATTCATACACTCCTGATTCAACCCTCACCCCCTTTAGGCATTACCAGGGGCTACGCCCATGCTGACTGACCAAATCATGTCGAATCAGTTGGAACTTGGCAGTTGCCAGTTGCCAGTTGGCATTTTAAGTGCAGTGCAAATTGCTGGAGACGCTGCAAAGCATTCAAACTCCCATCTCCATCCATCCCTTCACACAGGGGTTGTTCTCGTAGACCCCCCTCCCCCCACAGCTCCGCCCTTCAAACTGGGCGTAACGTTGCGCTTATCAGTTGACGCATTGATTGGAATTGTGCAGCAAAACCGCTTCCGACAGACGCCTCTATTTTTATGGACTGGACTAACCATGAAATAAATTCCTAGTACAAAGACAAGCATTGACCAGACATACATACACTCCATAGACTGACCAGACATAGATGATGACGCCCTTAGATAAAAGTATCTGTATATATAGAAGATATATAAGCACTTTAACATCGGCTTGGGAATGAGTACGTTGTGTAATTGTGCGAATGCTTAAGAAACTTGCAGAAAAAAAACAAACAAATGAAAAAAAAAACTCATTAAAGTCATTTAAATTATTATTATTATTGTTATTGCTATTGAACTAATGAGCTTTACTTGCCAAATAATTTATGATTCGCCGTCTTCAAACGATTTTTTATATATTTTTACTACTTTCTGGAAATAGTTTAATAATTTATTACAAATGTTTGGAAGTTTATGAACTATTTATTAGCCAAATGATGGCAAAAACAATCTGCTTTACTGGCTGGTTAGTAGTTTCATTATTTATGGAAATATTTTAAACCATTTATAAGCGAAATGAGCTACAAAAATTGGTTAATATTTCATTAATAACAATTAAATATATATTTTCTTTATGATCAATCTTTAGCTTATTACAGAGTATCTTAAAGTTGATCAACTTTCTGCATTGTCTTTTTACTCTATTAGTTTTATAACGGTTTCAGACTAAAACTGCTGATTTTATTGTTTTTTTTTTTTGTTTGCTACTAAAATCGCTTGCAGAAAATTAAAACGAAATGTAGATGGCGCTGTTAAACCACACAGAAAATCAAATGCTGTTGTTTCTCTGGTATTATTATTATTATTATTGTTGATTTTAAGTGGCTGCCACTGTGTCTGTTGCAAGTTGATGTTTGTTCGTGGTAAGGTCAAGGATTATTATATTTCATCATAACTCTATTAAGCACGTCCCCGGATCTCAAAGTCTGCACTTTTGTTTGTAAATTGCTATTATCTGTAGGCTGAAAGACTGTAGGTGAAAGACTTGCCCCGCCCACCGCCCCCCCTGTGTCAGTCAACTCTCAGTTCATCTTAAGTCGAGTCTGGTGATAGTTTTTCATCTTTTATACTTATTTTTAAAGCCACCGCAAAGAGACTTACACTACGTGAGTGTGCGAGTGTGTGTGTTTGTGTGTGTGTGCGTTTTGTGGGAGTTTTATTTCGCTGCATGAATGGGACATCATAAGTAAAAGTCCAATGAAAGCGGCAGGGGTAAATTCAGTTGAATGTTTTGCCGTTAAGTGACTTTCATAGCGAACACTTTTAATTCGATTATTAAAAGTTTTGCATTACTTCCGAAAACCAAATCAAAGAAGAAGAAGAAGCAGAAGAAGACAGACGTACACACACTTTTGGGGTGGAGGGGAGGAGGGGGGGGATTGTGCCATCATCAACATTAATTGTATTTCTTGAGCTTTAGCTCCATGACTTCTCCGCCTTCGCATGATGATGAGGCAGAAAATTAGTGAGTCAAGTTATGAGAGCCTCAAACTCAGACTCAAACTCTGGGCTCGGAAGGTTTATGATTGCATAGATAATGCAATGTTGGACGTTGTCATCTGGCGTCGGCGCGTGACAGACAAGACACGCCCCTTTTTGTGCTTTTGGCCTAGGCTAAAGGCAGATGAGACTGACTCTGACTCTGTTCATGACGGGTTCATCAGGCAATGACGAGTTAATTTTTGCGCCAGCTCATGCATTAGTTGAGCCTCAAATCCTCCTGTTTTCCTGCTCCCAAAGTGGGGAGAGGAGGATGAAAGGGGGTTAGAGTTCCAGACAGTCTCGTCTATCTACATTGTATAACACTCGACGTGCTGGCGACATTAAAGCCAAGGAGTGACCACATCGAGAAATGGCATCGAAAAGGTCAAATCGTAGAGGAGAAAAAGAGAAGCAACAACAAAACAGCTAAAAAACCAAGCTAAAAAACTGGGTGATGTTCATTAGCGTGAAACTATAAAAGCTACGGAAGAAATAGGTATAAAGTCAGACTTTATTTTTGTTTTTCTTGCTTTTCTGAGTGAAACTAAAGAGAAACTTTTGGAAATAAACCTTTGACTGCACTTTAAACTTGCATTTCCTTAGATCATTTTTCCCTCTGTTAATCTCCTCTAGCAAAGCCACCTACATTCCTCCTTCATACCTCTTGGTTAACTCCTTTCCTCCTCCCATTTTCTTCTTCTTTCCACCTTCTCTCCTCCCACTTTTCTCCCTTTCTGCTCAAGCTTTTGTGTGACTTTTAGCTCTCGATCCCTGGGTCCATGTTTACATCAGAAACGTGCCTCAAGTGTTCCTGTCACCGCACAAATTGGACATTTATTTGTGGCTCGCGGACAAAAAAAGTATTTGAAAAGTGTTTTTCTTGCATTTGTGGAACAGCCAGACAAAATTGTGCCCAAAAGCAACAAAAATTACAATAATAATAAAAAAGTCGATAAAAATGAGTGAAATAAATAAATGCAATGCTGTCATTTGGTTTGGTTTCTTCAAATTATATGGGCCAGAACGTGTAGAGGATTTGGCATTTCATTCCCAGCAACAACAACAACAACAACAACAACGGTAGCAAGTACAACAATTGAGGCAATGATGCAGCGACTTTGTGGCGCCTCCTCAGCAAATATGTTGCCACAAGTAGCTCTTGTTGTAGTTGCTGTTGTTGTTGCTGGTGTTCAGAGGCGTGCTACGATCCGCTTAGCTAATTGACGGGCTGCCAACTGGTTTGGGGTATTACGATACGCCCACAGATGGATAACTCTTTAAGCAGTTACTCAGTTAAAGAGCGGAGAGGGGGGAGTGGTCTGTGAGGGGCGTCTTAACTCAATTATGCCACTTGCCGCACTGCAATTTGTCAATTAGTGCAACGGCAAAACTCAACTCAAGATTCTGCTGTTGCATTGGAACTGATTCATATTTTGATTTGGATTCTATTGATAGTTAATTGTTCAATTGAGTTTTCTGATGGACAGCAGCTTGTTTGGGGCAAATGGGCACAACGGATGAAGATTCAAACAAACAAGTTTAGTAGTAGAAGAAGCAATAGAAGAAGTAGTAGTTAAAGTAGTAGTAGAAGTAGTAGTAGTATAAATAGAATTACAATTAGTAGTAGGAGTAGTAGTAGAAGAAGTAGTAGAAGTAGTAGTAGAAGTAGTAGTAGAAGTACTAGTAGAAGTACTAGTAGAAGTAGTAGTAGAAGAAGTTGTAGAAGTACTAGTAGAAGAAGTAGAAATAGTAGTAGAAGTAGTAGTAGAAGTAGAAGTAGTAGTAGAAATAGTAATAGAAATAGTAGTAGAAGTAGTAGTAGAAATAGTAGTAAAAGTAGTAGTAGAAGTAATAGTAGAATAAAAACTGTTTAAATTTACACATGTTTAATGAAAAGTAGTTAATATAGGCATAAACATAAGAAATTAGTAGACTTAGGGAGTGTAAAGTTATTACCAGCAAACAGTGTTGCTAATAACACTTAGATTTGATCAAGGGGAAACTAACTTATCTATAAAATTTAGGAAATGATAAACTGCTCAATAAAACTATAAACAATTTATAGCTAAAATTCTTCTACCTTTCAGCTCTTAGTTTAAGCTAAACTATATAGTAGCCAATACTTATTAAAGTAGAGAAAAAGTTGCCACTCCATAGAAATTCCAGAGAAATTAACTTATTAAATCCTTCCTATATTTTATTACCACTTACTCTATCGATTTGCTGGTTTTCTTTCCTGCTTTTCTTTCGCCTAACTTCCAACGCTATTCACACATTTCCTCTGTTTTGCGCTTTTTGCAGAACTTCCTGGCCGCGAATGCGCAATGCTGGTGGAATGCCCCACTGACAGCTGCCACACGTGCGCTCAAATATGCCGGACATGTGGCGCCCGGGATGCTGCTCGTTACCGCTGAACCCTGTGCTCTTGAGGTGCTTCGCGGTGCGTTTGCCAGGAGTGTGCTCAAACCGCCAGCAACGTACATAATCAGCTCAGTGGGTGAGTAAATTTAACAAATCTTATTAAACATAGTTTTAGTTTAGTTTATTATTATTTGAATTAGTCTTAAATTTAAGTAAAGTCAGAATGTTTTACGATAATGGGGAATTTGATCTGGAGGACGATTGTCTTTGTCAGCGTTTGAGGGATTGGGAAATTAAACGTGTACTCTTCTGGACACGTCGTTTGTGTCTCAGTCCCGAAGAAGTGCGTCGTTTGACGCCACAGGAATTAGAGTGTCGTCTGTCGCTGCTGGAGCATGCAGAGCAGGCAGAGGAATCCCGATTGGAGGACTTTAAACGTTGGCAAAATCTTTGTGAGCTACGTTATCTTATGTACACAGTGCAGCGGGAGTTCAATAAGAAACATGGCCAAAATGCTGAAGGTGTTTCCATTTGGCGCATACTTTCTCTGGAGCAGCATCAACTGGAGAAGAAGTTGCACTTGGAGGATTTGCGTGGAGGTTTCCAACGTTTTCCTTCACCAATGTCGGTTATGGTGCCGGAATGTGAAACAGCTGACGTGCTCAAGCCCTTAATACCCATACTAACTGGTTTTGATAAACAAGTTAGTAAGGAAAAGCTGCCCAAGTCGGCCAACACTGATGTGCTCTATGAGCGGAATAACTATCAGCTGGAAGAGAGTACAGAGGAGCACCTGGAGGAGCAGCAAAAGGAGTTGGTAACCAACTCGGAGTTGAGTTCGATTACCTGTGATCTGAACATGCAAGAAGATCTTGATATACAACTTGAACTGCAGCAGATCAAAAGATCCACAGAACGTTGGGATTATGTTATGGAAACGCTATTCGCTCCATGTCCAGAGCAGGGTCTAAGCGAAACTTATGCATCAAATAAACTGCATTCCATGTCGGAGCAGTTGAATTTACACAAAGTTCCCTTTGTGCACAATCTGACCATGGAGAGTGGGAGCGACTTGGATAGTGCTTGTAGCTATACTTTTCACTGCCAGTGTGGTAGAAGTGGTAGAAGTGGTAGAAGCGATTATTGATGGCCAAAAGTGCCAAAGACCATGATCCTCCTTTAAAGGTCTTTTTATTTTCGACTGCTGGATAGTTAATCACTTTTTTTTGAAACTTTTGTTTTTTATCACTGTTGTCGGAGAGTCCGTTGTGTCTCGTTAGCTGTCAATTAAATGGACACCTGCACGCCTAATGCGACACTGTATATATATATGTATTTTTTTCTTCTCTTTTTAAATCTACCGAATCATTGCGGCTTTTTTGCTTTTTTCACACTTGCCAAGTTGGAGCTTAACAAAAGTTGAACCTTGTCGTTGTGGCCATGGCTAACCAAGGCACTTGAATTGATAAATGGCCAGCCAAAGATCGCCAATCGACAGCGATGGTACCAAAAAGAGTCTCTTGTATTTTCATTGTGGCGAACTCGTTTCGAAAATTAATAGTTTTCGATTTGCTGGCAGCCCCAAGGGAGTAGAAATTCAATTGAGGAAATTGTAGGAAAAGAGTAGGAAATAGTAAGATACATACACTTGTCAGTTGCATAGATACATAGATACATTGTTAAAGTTCGCTTTGTGGCATGCAGAATTTTCCAAAGTTGCTAATTAACGCTTGCAATGGCGTAGCTCTTAATTACCATAAACATGACAATTGCATATGTAAACAAGCAACGGCAAGCAGTGCTAAATGCCAGCAAGCAGTGCAAAGCAACATATGACTTTGACCCGGCAACATTTGACAGCGTTGGCAACACTTGACGCTAGCAACATTTGCTCGGGGAAAAATAAAAACAGCAAATGAAAAACTCTTTAAATTTTTGATTTATCAAAGATTATCGACTGTTTTTTTCTTTTGTGTATTTGACAGCGCAACTACAACAATAACAAATTGCATGCAAAACAATCAATCAACGGCAATTTCTCGCTCAATTAGACAGCAAACATGCCAAATGCAAAAGAAACAAAAGCAATGAAATTAAATTCAATTTCGTGTTAAAGTGGCAAAAAGGGAGATAGCAAGAGCGTACTAGAGCGAGAGGGGGGTAGAGACATTGCCAATTTGACAGTGGAATATCAAAATAACAGAAATAGACAAATGATCATTTGTTTAACGTATTTTTTGTCTCTTTTCCTTTTGAGTTTTGTTGCCAAATGCAAAATAGCTGGAAAGCGAGAAAATGATGCAGCCACGAAGCGCTAGAAGAGCAAGTTTTAAGAGGGGTGGAGTGGGGAGAGGGGGTGTTTTAACCCCCCTCCAGCTGTCGGTAACTATGATTGTGTATAAAAAGACAAAACGTTAAGAGCCGCAAATCAATTTCATCACGATTTCTCGTTGAGATGTTTGAACCGTTGAAAGTGAAATGTGGCCATGACAGTGGCCGCAAGATGTATCGTCCATTGTTGTTGTTGTTGTAGTTGCTGTTATTGCTATTACTGTTGATCGGCTGTCTATATAGCTGATAATCGCAGTTTAATATTTATGCCATTAACTTAACAAATCGTTGGCAAACAACAGTTTTACTCGACTCAATTCCCACACAACTACTTTTTGCTCTCCCTCTCTCTATCTCTTTCTCTCTCTCCTAGAAAACCAAATGTCACTTCATTTTTGGGAGATTTCTTGCTTTGTTGGGGCATCAAATACCGTTAGGCGTTGCTCAGATTCTTGCCAAGTGCCATTTTTTAGCTTTTTTTTTTAGACAATTTCACGCCAAGTTCGTGGCGAAGGTTAACAAACTTCTCATCATCGTTAAAGAATTCGCCAAAGCGTAACCAGAGCAAACCTTAAGAAGATTCGCCATAATTCTGAGCTGAATGTTAATGTTAAAGTTAAAGTTAAAGTTAAACTTGATGTTATCGTTGTCATTGCAAGTTCATCATGCTCGCTTGAGCACCGCAAAAAAAAGCTGGAACTTTTTGAGGAACTTCTTTACATGAAGCGTTGCCAAAGCGATTATTGTAATTTTATTGTTCTCAGCTCTCAACGTTCCCCAAAAGACGTTTTCCAATGTCTATAACAACCCGCTGATTGCCGCCGTTGACTGCCTCTAATGAGGTCAACCCGTTCAACATTGGGTTTGGTTTAGGGTTTGGACTGTGCTTGGACTGTGACTTGTTCTTCCTCTTCCCCTTGATCACTTCCAAGCTGTTACGCTTCAGAGATCATTGCGGGAAAGTGTTCTTGCTGCTCTTTTCTTTCCTATCATCATCATCACCACCATCACCATAGCCATCTTGAACTCCCACTTTAAGCTGTGAGTTCGCATTGTCTTTTACAAATTGCTTGGCCAACAATTTCACACAATAAGTTTTCCCAATTTTCCCATGTGCCTGGCAGCTTTCCAGCCGTTGTTTTCCGTGTGTCCAATTCGTTTAATTATGTTTTGTATAACTGTAGAAGTTGTGGGTCGAAAAAACTTTTGTAGCTTAGGAATAAGTTGCCAGTGTTGCCACCTGGTAAGATAAGTTTAAAAGCATTACTTTAACATTAATTTGTAATGGATAAAGTCTTAAATTGATTGTTATTTATAAATTTTCTAGAGATAATGTGTGTAGGGTTGCCACTATAACGACTTAAAATGTTAAATTGGTAGTGTAACTAACTGAAAATACAGTTTCTATAGTAGTTATACTTTATATTATCACATTTTGCTCAAGCGTTGCCACATTATTGGGCAGAAGGAACCATTACAATAACTTGAAAGCGTTGCCATCTGACAAACTCATTGAATTGTTAATGCAGCATAATATTAATATTATTTTCCCTCCATAAATGCTACCAGTTTATTGACTAGGTTTGTCCCAGCTTATTGAGCAGGCGTTGCCACACAATGAAAGCAGGCAAGCAGATGGCAACATTCGTGCCACATTATGCCCAATGGGTGACAGTATCTGGCATCAGAGACGTCAGAGAAGTTATTGACTCCACACATAAGCTGAAATGTCTATGAAATTGCTCGTGTTTGCAATTGGGATTATTGCACAACGGGACAACAACAACAACAACAACTGCAGAAAAGAAGGAGTCTGTTTTTTTTTGGCAACGAATATCGACAGACAGTCAGTTCCAGGTTCAGTTCAGGTCCAGTGCCCTGTGGACCCACAAAACTCATTGACCTTTAACACAAACGCTCGACGGCGTTGAAATTTGGCAAGAGATTTCAACAGGCAAAAAGTGTCGCCAAAAGAGTCTCATTTTGTTGTTGTTGTTGGCCATCATTGTCGTTGTCGTGTTGCTCCTTATTTGCCAGCCAGATTGGGCTGCTGTTTTTTATTGTTTCTCCTTTTTTTTTTTTGGTAGTGTTGCAAGCACGTAAAATGTCAATTTGCATTTTGTTGTGCCTCCGTCGTGAAACTGAAACTGAAGCGTTGCATAAACGGGCAAATAGTCTACCAATTTGATGCTGCCCGCTATTGCCTCCATTTTTTTTAGCCTTGTTTTTTGTATTCAGATGCAGTTGCAATCTTGGCTTGTTTTCAATTTGTTAACTGGCCTGAAATATTTTTATTAACCGACGGAAACAATTAGCGTCGCCTTGCAACGTTTGCAAACTAACAGCAAAAAGAAACAACAACAACAACAGCAACAACAACCTACCGATACAGTCTGAAACATACTGTGTCGACTAAACTATATAAAAATAAAAATTGTAGGTATGCATATTGACTGGACAGGCGTATCATTGCTTTTATGGGACGCTGCGTGGCCTTTTCCTCCCAGGAAAAACAAAAACCATTAGGCTAGGTGGGGTAGGAAGTGCTGGACTGGAGTATACCCTGTGCTTCAACTAGTTTTTAGTTTTGATCGCATTGAAATTCATTTCTAAGTATATATGTATATAATCTATAGCTTTAACTTCCTTAGTAGAGCCCTTTTTATAACTATCTTTTGGATCGGACAACCATAGCCTATAGCTCCCATATGACAAGTCGATCGAAAATGGGAAATTTGTATGAAGACATGTAGTGTTAGGTGACTGCTCGCACCCAAACTCACAAATTAGGTGCATATCATGATTATAAATATCCTCACCAAGTTTGATTCGGATCGCACAACTATAGCCTATAGCTCCCATAGGACAAATCGGTCAAAAGTTACTTATTTGTATGGAAAATCGCACTAGAATGAATACGAGGTCTTTTACAGTCGGCTCGCTCGACTGTAGCCTTTCTCACTTCTTTTACTCCATTACATACGTCACCACAAAACTATAAGCTCTGCATACCCTTTTGGTAACTCAGCTAAAAAGTGGAAATTAAAAACGCGCGCAAGAAAAAAAAAACATTTCAGACACAAAATCGTGATTGTCGTTTGCCGCTAGACATATACTTTTTTTTTTGGCTTTTTTTTTTTTGAGTGCAACGGCAATTTTAGCTCCTTCTTCTGCTGCAACTGCAGCTCCTCCTTATCCGCCTCCTCCATTCTGCTCCACCTCCGTTTGCTGCTCCAACTGCTGCTCTACATGTCTTCCACAACGTGTCGAGTTGGTGGCCAAAAACCCAAAAGAGATATCGATACTCACTTGAAGCTGTCCAAGCGATAACCAAGACGGAGTCGACTTTGTGGGCGGCAACTTATGTAAATGTCTCAGAGGGGAAAGCTACAAGTGGCAGGAAGGTGGGCAGGGAGGAGGGGGAGTTTCTTCCTCCCAGAGGTTTGCCTTGAGATTGAGCCAAGCTGTAGATCTCACGGCTGCTATTAAGTGTTGTTTACAGACAACTCAACCAGTTTCATTAAGAATAACATCATAAAAGCCGTTAGCTGTTAAGTCTTCAGAAGTGTCAATAGCACCAGAGAAACATGAACTACAACAACAGCTAGAACAACAACAACAACAACAATAGCAATATTAACAATAAACATAAGACAAGTCTTTCATGTTTGTTTAAATACTTAATCATTTAATCGTCACGTCTTGAAAGCAATTTGCAAAAGAAAAACTGTTAAAAAAGCGATAGAATATTAAGAACTATGTTTAAAGTTGTTAATCGACTAGCAGATGCCCTGTAAATTGGTACAGGATCTTATAAATAGTTCAATAATTACTTTCAGATAGAATATCTGAGTACCTATTAGAATAGTATATATTAATTACTACAATATATTAATTGACATAAAGTTTTATCTACATATACCCTTTCGCACATTAAAACAGGGTAAAAAGCTGCGTTTGCAAAAACTACTCTGTAGCAGCGAGAGCAACACAAATTGTGCTCTGCTACGGCTACCGCTCTGAGTTTTGTAGAGAGCCGAAGTCCAGCTGAAGCCTAACAATCGAAAGTGTGTGCTCTGCTATGCTCTCAGCTCTGTCGCGTTAAAAACTAACGCTATAGCAAGTAGTAAAGAAACAAAAACAAAATACTCTCGGGAGCCGTAGCAGTTGCAGAGTAGCAGAACTGAGAGCGAGATGAGAACAGAGCAAATGCTCTCTTTTTTTTGTGCTGCGGCTATTTTTAGCTCACGTTACATACAATAATTACAGTCGAATTTGTCTCCAAATCGAACGCCTCTTTCTGCCTGTTACATACTGTTCACAAACCCAATATACTCTTGCATAGAGTATAAAAATTATGATATCCAGTTACATAAAACTCAAAGAACAGGTTAAAACATCTCAATATAGTTCTGCATAATGAAATTAGATAAAATCTTTAATGACTTCCTAATTGTTGTAACTCAGTTAAAAGCTTCGACTCAAACTTAAACAAAGAACAGACTAATAATAAACAAAACGGACAAATTATTATTAGTTAATTACTTCAAAACCCGCCTAAAATCAAGCTTAATTAAGCAAGCTTTTTCAGTAATCCAAAAGCTCATTGATTTAAAGCTGTACTATGGGTTTTATAGCACTCCTTTCGTATGGCAAATCATACACTTAAAGTTAACTCTGTTTTATGACAAAGCGAGCTGGCAATAAAAGAGGAATAGAGAGAGACAGAGGGAGAGAGTGAGAAAGAAAGAGGGGGTATAGAGATGGAGGTAGATCAGTCTTTGTATGAGAATGTATGCACTTAATCGTAATGCTCGTAAACGCCTTTAAGGCGTAATCTTTACCACCTTTCCATTTAACAATTTGCCAATCTATTGCCAATTTGGCAATGGCCAAATGGCCATTTGTCGGTTAATGTAATTAAAATTAATAAACGAAAATCAAATGAATTCAAAAGTCCAACAATAACGATTATTTTTGTTGTTGTTGTTGTTGTTGTTGGTTTTTGTTGGTTTTCTTTAGAGTTTCATTGGTCGATCTTGTGTTTATCGTTTAAGGAAGTGTTAATTTATTTGCTTCTTTTCGCAGTCTTCACATCGCGATTACCGAGATTCCCCAAGAGAAAAACTAGAGAGATGCAGAGATGGGTGAGGAGAAATAGTAAAAATAATAATAAATTGCCACTGATAGCTAAAAATTATTGATTATTTCGAAATGGACAGCGTTTAAATGTTTATGGTGTCCGCAGTTTTTATTGTTGTTGTTGATTCATTGTTGTTGCTGCTGACTGGTTGTTGTTGTTGCTTGAATCGCTGGCGGTTATGAGATCAAACAAAACAACGCGAAAATGTGCCAACAACACGATAGGTGCGCAGATTTCCTCTTTTATTTTAAAGTCGCTGCTCGAATCGGTTTCTTTTTTCTAATAATAAAATAACATCAACAATAACGAGGGAGAGAAGCAACAAAAACAAAAATCATACATCAAGATTTTTGTAACTTGCGGCAATTGCATCACAGTAATGGCCAAAACAACAACAACAGCAGCAACAGCAGAAATGTTAGAGGCTGTAACAACAACAACAATAACAACAACAACAACAACAACAAAATGGAAATCGCAAGAAACATTTTTCATTTGCATAAAAATGCATGGCAAAAACTACAAGAGCTAAAAATGTTTGCAGCATGTTTCGCAGCAGGCAGAAGGGAGGTAGGGTGGGCAGAGAGGGGGTGGTAAGGGGGTGGGGGGTGGTTGGTAGTGGGAGGTAGACGAAACAACCTTCAAGCTACAAAACACTTGACTCTAGTTCGTGGCGTCGGCAGCGTTGACGTCGCTTTGGTTTGATTGAACACAAGGATATGTGTCCGCGGGGCAACAACAACAACAATAACATAAACCAAAGTGCAGTCAAGTCAAAAACAGCAACAACAACAACAACTGCAACACTGACAGCAACAATAACAACAACAGAAACAACTGAAACAACGTCCACAATTTGAGCCAAAACGCAACACTTTCACTCTACTTAAGACGGATGAGGCGATTGAGGGAGGAGCAGCAACAGCCAGGGTTGCCAGGAGTAAGGGGGGGTGGGGACTTAGCCAGCAATACAAGATCGCGTTGGTGGGAAAATGCAGCAATCGTTTGCGTTGTTCCTACTCGTGTCTCTCCCCTTGTCTATCCCTCTCCTTCTCCCTCACTTACACTCACTCTCACTCTCGTTACCGCTCTCGATATTTATTATCATTTCGCGCGGCAGCCTCAGCAGCAGCAAATAGCAATAGCAACTGCAACATGCAACATGCAGCACAAATTTTATGTTGCACAGAGATTATCATTTGCATTTGTGCACAAGTCCCTCCAATTTCGGTTTGATCAATCAAACAATCAATTTAATGGCAACTTTGGTTACAAGCCAAGAAAAAGCTTAAGGAATATGGACAACAAGAGAACAATTAAAATTTAAAGCTAACGAGATCGATTAGGCAGGATAATAACCGATAACCAAGATATAGCCTAGGAAAACTTACTCTTTGAAGTAAACTAAATCTCAACCTAAATACTTTAAAATCAGCTCCAAAATTATTTTTTATAACATATACGATCTAAGCAGCTCATAAAAAATCAAATCTTTACATTTTGAAAGGAAAACAAAAAATTTTTTTTTTTTTAGAAATTTTGTCAAGTGGTACCCCTTTAGAAAATTTACAAAACCCAAAAAAGAAAATTTTTTTTGATTAAAAATATTATTTGCATTGTAAAACTAAATATAGCTAAAACTATAATATAATCCAAAATCCTCATAAAAATCGGTAGACTTTTCACTAAGTTATGCCTGTTGGAAGTCTAAAAAAATCTCCTTTTTTAATATTTTTGGTATAAAACAACTTTTACAAGTCATAAGCTTTCACATGGTGTTTTACAATCATTGCAACTCTAAAGGTCTTAAGGTCTCAACTCAAATAAGTACTTAAAATAAGCTCATATAATTAAAGCTTTCACTAACTTTAAGCAGTCTTAAGTATTTTAACTACGAACTTTAAGTTATAGTCTTTTTTTTAATTATTTATAGCCAGTTGTTAAATAGTTTTTATAAGTAAAAATATTTGCAATTTCCAACGAATATTGAATGTTATTAGTTTTTCTGAAAGAAAAAGCTGCAATTATTCATTTTTTGCAATTTATTGAAGCCATAAGTCTAGTCAAGGCTGCCGCTTACATAACGGAAGTCAAAGTTTAAGGTCCTGACTTTTATATTACACTAAAAAAAACCAAGAGAAAAAGGCTATAAAACTGTTTGCTTGCCAAAACATTGCTAAACAACAAATGCTGTCAAAAAGTTGGCCTATGCTTATATACAAATGTCATAAATATATGTTGATATATGAGTTTATATAGGATATATCTATCTATATGTATTTTTAGTGTGTTTTTTCCCTAAGAAGGACAATTTGGCGTACTGCCAAACTTATAGAAATGAAACTTATGTGACAGCTGATAAGCAAAGGCAAATAAATTGCGCTGTTGTCAAACTTCAGTTGCGCTGTTGCTACGCTACGCAGTGGCAGAGTTGTCGCCTTGGCATTCAGATTGAGATTGAGTGCAATTTGAATTGCACTTTTCCACCAAACTGAGCGATTAAATGCACACTTTTCTACATACTCTTTATTTTTTGTGAAAGTGCGAATGCAGCAGGTGTTGTTGCTAAAGCACTGAAGGGGTGAAGGGGTGAAAGGGGGCAAAATTAAAAAGGGGGGACAGGCAGGCAAGTAGGCAGCTCAAGGAGTTTGACTTTTACAAAAATTGCACATTTTGCGCATTCGTTTCTTTGGAGTTTTCAGTTTGCTCATCAAATGGCGCTAATTGTCCTTGACGATGGTGCCATCCCACATGGCATTTGCTGTGTGTTGCGTTTGCGCAAATTGCTGCCGGATAAGCCACAGCAACAACAATAACAGCAACAACAACAACAACAACAGCAGCAGCTGCAAAGGCAACTGCAACGGCAGAAAGTGAAAACTTGAAAAATTATGCAATTGCCGCAAGGACGTTGTTGCCACGAGGCTGTAGACTGACTGAATTCGACAACGACAACAGCAGCAACAACAACAACAACAACAACAGCAACAACAACTGAGGTCGTCACACACTTGGTCTCATTTTGGGGCATGCCCCCATTCCGCTTCGCTTCCCTTCTCTTTCGCTGTCTCTGTCTCTGTCTCCACTTGCTGCTGTGTTGCAATGTTGTTACCTGCTTCGGGGGCGTGTTGTTGCTGTTGCTGTTGCTGCTTTTTGGAGGTTAAGCTAGCAAGTAGGAAGCATTGTTGGAGGCGCCTCCACAAATTGATGGCGACAATGCGGCAATGCCAGCAAAGATTCAAACACACAACTCACAAGACTAAAGACACATGACACATGAAACTGCTGCCCAATTTGATGTTCATAATTGTCGCTTGTTGCAATTGTTGTAGTTGTTGTTGTTGTTGTTGGGTGCGCATTTTAATTAAGTATACAACGCGTGAACATTATAAATATATATGTATATATATGTATTTGTATAAATTTAATAAAAAATGATGTGCCAAATGCCTTTTAAGGCATTCGCTTGCCACAAACTGTTGCGCATGTGCAACTTGTGTGGCTGCCAGACGCTCCTCAAGCTGAGGTGTGCAGCAGGTGTAGAGCGGGAGAGGGAGAGGGAGCGGGGGCGGTAGTGGTAGCGCTGTAAGAGCTGTAAGACAAACGACTAAATAACAAACACTTGCACATGCGAGGTGTGATCGATGGTTAAACAAAAGGGGAGCGACAGTTTTTACTTGATTGAGAGAAAGACATCGATAATTAAAAGAGGGAAAATACAGATAAAAGATTTATTATAGTAGCTTATAGATATAGATAGAAATGTAGATATAGATATGGATGTAGATATAGATATAGATATAGATATAGATATGAATATAGATATAGATATAGATATAGATATAGATATAGATATAGATATAGATATAGATATAGATATAGATATAGATATAGATATAGATATAGATATAGATATAGATATAGATATAGATATAGATATAGATATAGATATAGATATAGATATAGATATAGATATAGATATAGATATAGATATAGATACAAATATAGGTATAGATATATATCCACGTTGACTTATTCTGGAGAACATAACTTGTTTTTTTAACGACTATGGGAGCTATAGGCTATAGTTGTCCGATTCGGACCAAACTTGGTGAGGGTAGTTTTAATAGTACCATACACATAATGTGTTAGTTTGGTTCCAATCGCTCCACTACAACTTCATGTCTCCATACAAATCGCCAATTTTTGACCGATTTCTCCTATGGCAGCTATAGGCTATAAATAACATTTTTGTGCAGATTAACTTAACAGAGCTCTGCTAATTCTTGGCCTTAGCTATTGTAGCTTAGAAGATCCAGTACGGACGGGTGGACAGCAGTGTTGCCGCTGGTTTGCCGAAAAAATAGGACAAATTGACCCAGAAAATAGGACAAAAAACGGACAGATTTTTCTACAATAAAACAAAAAGTTTAAAACAAAAAAGCGCGCGGAGCTGGTCGATTTTAGCATTTAACGTGCATTTACAATATTTACAAAATGGTTTATCAGGATCTTTAGGATCCCGACAAACCCAATCCTTCAAGTCGCATTCCTTCATCCAGGAATCTCTAAATTTTTGTTTGTACGTATCTTTCGGAATCCTTTACTTTTAACAATTATAACTCGAGTGAGCGATGTTCGATAAGTCAGATTTCGATAACACATATAAAACAGGGTTGCATTGCATTGAAAATGTTCAAAAAATCATGATCAAAGCGATGACATGCAGTTGAAAATAACAAATTATATATGAGACTCAGAAAATTAAAAAAAAGGATAGAAATAGGACAAAACTAAAAAAAAAAGCATTTTTTCCGGACAGGGGACGTTTCAATATTTTTCCGGCTGTCGCAGTCGGAATTAGGACAGATCTGTCCGGAAAAAGGACAAAACGTCAACACTGGTGGACAGACAGACAGACGGGTAGACGGGCATTGTTAAATCGTCCAAATTCGATCTGTACTACGTTAACTACATATTAAATTAATCATATAATTTAAATAAAATCTTTTAATCATTTAAATGTCAGAGAACACACTGAAATCTATGAAAAAACTAACAATCATTATAAGATACTAGTAATAAATGCTTAAAAAATATTTGTACCATTAATAGATGGAAATGTTTATCATATAAAAAGACGTCTATAAGATTAAGTTAAAGATAACTGTGAGAAAACAGGTCTAAAGCTTAAAAACTGAATCAAAACGGCAAAGATTAAACAGAAACTAAAAGCAAACAAATGACAAAAAGTAGAACAAACCACTTAGACACACCACTCACCTCTCAAACAGCCCTCTCTCTCTCTCTCTCTCTCTACCCCTCCTCCCCTCCTTCCACCGCCCCTTAATTACGCTATGCGTGTGGCACTCACGTTTTAATTACTCTAAAAAAGGTAACGAAAAGTGAACATCATAAAATGGCCAACAGCAGAGTCAAGGTTTTGACCATTCACTAAGCCACAATACTGGCAATGGCCAAGAGCATCCATTTGGCCACTCGCATTGGTTGGCCACTCGGGTGGTCACCCCAAATTGCCAAATGCCAATCCAAAAACGTTTTTAAAGAAAATGCGAGCAAGTTTGCCAAGTTTTCCAAATGCGGCAGTTGGCAGGCAGGCAATTGACCAACCTGTGATTGTGTTAGCCATATTTGATTTTGTTTTAGACTTGAACCACTACTGACCGCATCTCCTTGATTTCGTTTCGTTTCGTTTTGTGGCCAATTGCAGGTGACATTGACGATTGCATTGTGACGCCAACAGTTCAGGGACAGTTCACTCCATTGCCCGAGGCGCTCTGTGATGTCATCATGGATTTGACCGCCGAGGGTCAATCGGCAACAATTGAGCATGTACGCAGCAAACTGGGAGTAAGATTTCCCCACATGACCACACCAGCCACGGAGGTCATCTATGATACGATGGCACAACTGATGCAGGAGCAGAAGATCTACCAGACCGCAAAGGGTTACTTCATCTTTACGCCAGAGTGAGTAGCAACATTTTGAAGGGCACTTAAGTCTCACTTAAGTAGAGTTAAGTGTTGGTAAATACCCGTTAGTTAAGTTACTCTGACTGTCTATCAAATGTTTAATTCCCATCTTCTCTGCTAATCTCTGCCAGACGTAGACGCAGTCGCTCGAGACCACGTAGCAATCACCATCAGCTGAATGGCGGGCACAGCAACAACGGGAGTCTGGCTTATTCCCAGCTGGCAGAGGAGGAGCAGCAACAGGATGTAGTACCGCCAGAGGCAAGAACTATGCTCATGTCCAATTCGGAGGCATTGCACTCGCTCTACGGTGAAATATCCACGGAACGGGACGGAGATCTAACGCATCAATGTATACAAACCAATTTGGCAGATGTCATTTGTGGAGGTAGGAAAGGGCAGCCAACTGACTTCCCAGGATTAGCTCAAGAAGTCGTCTTTTAAACCAAGATTAACTTGGGTTCCCATTTACCAATACTAATTCCAGTTTACTCTACTCCTTCTCCTAGGTAATCCCAATGACAAGATAATCTATCCGCGTGCGGCCAAGCGACGCAGTGCATCATTTCCCACACCGCGCAGCTTGGAACGTCGGCACAGTTTGCGGCTCTTTGGTTCATCGAAGCGCCTGCAACGCTGCGCCTCCACACGCAGTTTGTCCAAAACCTACGCCCAGACGCTCAACACAACGGACAGCAGCAGTTCGGAATACCAAAGCACAGATTCGTCATCACCCAGTAAGAGCCAAGCCAAGAGTCTATACCAATTCCTACTTAAAACCATTTTTCCTTGCCCATTTTAGAAAAAGGATCTTTGCTCTCACGGCTTTTCCGACGCAGCGGACGCGCCAAGCAACGTCAGATAGAAACCTATTCGGCTCAGTTTCCACCTGCCGAATGGTTCAACACTCGCGCCGTTCATCTCCATAGCGTGGGCACCCAAACTGCCGATCACGTAAGTAGGATAGGAACAGGAATCACTCCTTAAAGTCCGATTCACCCACCTTCCCTTACTAATCTCTGCTCTCCTTGTTCTTCCAGGACATGCCCGCTGTACACACGCTCTCCAACTCAACGTTCTACGACGGCTCCGAGCTGAGTCAGCGTTCCTCGACGCTGCCACGACGCCATCGTCGACACATGTCCAGCGAGTCAACGTTCCTGATATCCTCCAGGGACTGTTCGCCCATACGTCGGCGTTCTCCGGTGTATTGCAGCAGCTCGTTACCTCGATCCACACAGTCCATACCGGCAAGTAGCAGCAGCAGCAGCGCCGTTGTCAATCACATCAAAATGAATCATTCGTCGGCAACGTTGTCACGCCTGCATGCAGCCACGCCCACACCCACGTCTATAGCCACACCTACGCCACAGAAGACAGCACAAAAGTCGGTGATTGGAAAGCACATCTTTGAGAGCTCACCGGCACGATCCTCGACGCTGCTGAAATCGGCGTCGCCAGTGAAGCGTCATGCGGATAATCTGATCAATGGCCTGGTCAATGGTTGCTCCGATAACAAGTCGACATATCGCAGCTTACAGAGTAGCGGTCCATCCAGTCTGGAGTCCTGCAAGACATCGTCGATGCTGACGAGCGGCCCCTCAAGCATTGACAGCGGCAAAGTGTCCTTTAGCCAGAAGACCAGTGGTCACTCTAGTCTCGACTCCCAATGCTCCACGAACACGGCGGTGGTGGCCACACCTCCACACCAGTCCACTACCAATGGCAGCTCCCGTTCCATACTGCTGCTGAACGGCTCACCACGCGGCACACCACGTCATCAGGCGATGCGAGCACGCGTGGCAGAAGCGCAGGCGCAACGCCAGCGTTCCAGCACACCTAGTCGCATTCTGGAGGAACTTTCCTACCCAGCGACAAACGGAGTGCCCAATTCGAGTAGCAACAACTCGATAACGCTGCAGGTGACCACCAGCTCTAATGGTGGCGGTCAGAGCATACCCAGCACCAAGATCTTTGTGCAGAACTCACCGGTGCGCAGTGTCATCACACTGGAGAATGGAAAAATGCTGGAGAATTCGAATGTATTTATCATCAACAATGAGACCATGACGAACGAGAAGGGTGAGATCATCAAGAAAACGCTGTCCAAGCAGACATCCACACCGGCCGGAGTAGCAACAGGAGCAGCAGCAGTCCCAACTGCTCCAATGGCCAGCTCCACACCAGTCAGGCCAGAGTCGGTGCCGGAGCAACCGTTGAGCGAAACGGAGGCCAATTCCGAAACCTGTGATTCCATATCCTTCATCAGCGAGAGTTCACCGGAGAATACAGCAACGGAGACGCCATCGTATGATGGTGGCAAGTATGCCAAGAATACCAACAATGATGCCACCATGAACAACAGCCGGAAACTGTGTCTCCAACTGGCCAACGGGATTGCCTACAAGAACAATGTGCTGAAGAATGAATCCCAGCCGAATTCACCATGTGGAGATCCACAGCTGCAGCAGCCCCTGAAACTAGCCGCCTTGGCTAAGCAGGACTTTGAGATTGCCGGCTCTGTGGGAAATCTGCATTTCTATGAGAAGCACTCAAAGGACAGCAGCAGTGACCTAAAGAATCTCTGCTACGAGTCTGTCTGCCAGCTGCAAAAGTGTTCCATGAGCGGCGAGGAATTGGCGCTGGCGCATCTGCTACACAAGTCTAGTAATCCACTAGGCAGTGAACCAAATCTGGCACTCAAGGATCATGCGAACGATAAGGCTATTGACAAGGAGGCAATGGATAGAAGACTTAGTCTAACCAAGGAATCGCTGGAGCAGGGAATGGGGAATGTTCTCGCCGCTGGCAACGAGGAACTCTACAATTTTCCCAGCCTCACAGATTTATCCTTCAATTTTACATCGCTTGCGGCACGAAAAATACTCCAAGGTGTTAGCCTCAATAGCATAGATACGCTCGTGGAGCTCAACATGGCAGCAGCGGCAGCGGCTGCAGTTGCGGCCAGCAGTGCCCAGGAGAAGCAGCAGAACAACCAGACGGCAACAACGGCAGCGGCAACGACAGCTCCAACCGTGTGCACGGACTTTGGCATGGTCTAGAAGCAAAATGGCAACTGGAGGCGCCTCCAGCCAACAGAGCAGCTCTGTTGGCTCCGGATGCCGCTTCAGTGTTAGCATAATCAGTGTAGAAAGAAAAGCAAAAGAAAATTTCAATGAAAAGCGAAATGCATTTGGCAAAAGCAAAAGGTTTAAACTCTGTATGATTTTTACTATCGAATATCGATTATAATGTATCGATTTAATCGTTTCCGTTTTGTAGCAACCATTTTTGTTCAATTTTCTTTAATTATCGGAAGCAATTTTATTATTTACAGTGCCAAAATATGTTTAGTTTAATTTTAATGTTTATAAACTTTTTGTTATCCCAACAAAATCGAGAATAATATCGAGAAATCCCAAACAAAACACTCGCGAATCATCCGAATGCATCTGAAAGAGTTTGCAAGTGCAATTTAATTGTAAGTAGAGCGAGCGAGATGGAGAAAGTGAGTGAAAGAGAGAGAGAGAGAGTAAATAACTCCCAAAACTTTATGTAAAGTTAAAATTCTTTACCTCTGCTTAGATCCCATTTTTACCGCATAGTTTTTTGTATATTTGTTTAAAGCAATAACCGTTTAGACTAACACGCTGATAAATGTAATCCTAAATACATACACACACCACATACACACACAAACACACACACACTACGAATATAGAACTTAGCACATACTACTGAAATATATATACAATAATTTTGTACAAGGCCTTAATTAGTAGAGTCAGCAATAATAATAAATAAGTTGAAATCACTAATAAAATATATAAAAATTTATACAAGCAAAAGTTGTACAATTATTTTTCATTGCATACTTTTCGGCAATTTATTAAAGCAAAATTGTTCAAGTTAGTGATCCTTAGATGACCCCATGTTTTTTTAATGCCGATCGATAGAGGACATCGCAAGGATCATTTTAAGACATGCCCTGCCAAAATGCGCCAGGATATGGCCGAGATATAGGCAATTTCCCATAAAGGACATCTTTGTCGAAACTCCTACGCCTTGATATCCTTGCGAATCTGAAAAGGATAACTGTTTTTGTGCTCACCGCGACCAGAACTATCGATCTGCATTCAAGGATTTCAAGGACCTCACAAAAAATTTTGCCCAAAAATTTTATAGGGGTTTGGTAAGGAAAAATGCCTAAAAAACACAAAAAGCGCTGTAACTCAGCCATTTCAAGGACTATCAGGATGTCCTTTGGAATACAAACAGTCCTTTCGTTACCTGTGGTGACTACGTTCTAAAAAGGACGAAAGTCCTTACAGGAGCGAAAATAATGTGTAAATTTTGAAAAACGAATTTTAGGCATATCTCGAAAGTCCTTCGAAGGATCCTTTTGAAAATAGTGTCAATCGATGGGTCTCGACAAGGACTATCGATATGCCAAAGGACATTTAGATTGTCCTGCTGGTTTTGTAGTTATCGAGCATTTTGTATTTTTGGCCTGTTTCTAAGCAAGTTTTTGGACCCAAAATTTCCAAGTTACTGATTCTTAGATGACCCCAAAATTTTTTGATGCCGATCGAAAGAGGACATCCCTAGGAGTATTTTAAGACATGTCCTGCCAAAATGCGCCAGGATATGGCCGAGATATGAGCGATTTTCGTTGAAAGAAGGTCCTTTTGCTGCTCTTAATTTGAATTTTTCACCCCAAAGGGGTAAACGGTGCTTTTTAGGTCCTTAACCCGATAAAAGTAAAAATAACTTCAAGGATTTGGTATTATATCTTTTCATTTATTTAAATTTTTAAGTCTTTTTCTTTTTCATATACATATCGGGTGTTTTCCTTTTTCATACACGTTTCTTTTTGTTTATATTTATCATTATCATTACTGTTATTATATTATATTATTATTATCATTATTATTATGTAATATTATTAATCAATATTTTAGGTTTTGGGTAGTTTTGGCTCTATAAATATGAATAATTATAGCTAATTGCTTTTAAATTAATATTCTTGGTATATACACTCACACATAGATTGAGAGAGATATATAGATATATACTCGTAATTCCGATTAATCGGCCATTTCTTGTTTTCTTTTTTTTAGTTACATAAACATAATTATTGTGGGGATAAGTAATACATGATAATATACAAAGTAGAAGAAATACGTCGCATTTAAGTATATAGTTATTATATATATATTTATGGATAGAAAGACGAGGGGATTAGGTACAAAAGAAGAGAAGAAAAAATGCTATCAGAGTTACAAACAGCACGAGGGGTGTACCAAGTGTTTTTGGTTACCATGCCTCTGGCTGTTGCGATTATCATAGTGGATATTTTCCATATATAGTAGCAGATATATGTATCTTGTGTAATATATATAGTATTATTTACAATTAGTTTTGGAAACTTATTTAAATCGTTAAGTTTAAATCGCATAGAATAGACGAAAATTGTAATTTATGTACAATTATTATTACAATTAGTTCATTAATTATTAGCAGAGAGAACGAAGGAACATTTAAGAATATATATTTGTATATATATTAATGTAGCTGCTGCTTGTGTTACGGATTACGGGTTACTCGGGTTACGGGTTACACGTGGGGATGTGGCGAGGGTTGCTTTTGAATTAATGGCGTTCGACTCGTCGTTTTTTCTAATTCGTTTTCGGGAATTTTGGTTATCTGACTCGATTTTTATGCTATATAATTAGATAGATTAGATGCGTGTTATTTTATACTATATTTATCGCTCGCTAAGTAACTGAAATATACAAAACATTGAGCCCTTTTTAGACCTCTGTGGAGCGTGAATCGTCCGAGCGTGATGCCTTCCGTTCACGTCCTGGTATCCTGCCCATAACAACGGGTCCTGCTGCCGCCTGCGCCTGTATCTGAGCCTGAGCCTGGGCTTGTGCCTGCGCTTGCGCCTGCAACTGAGCTTGAGCTTGTGCCTGCATTTGAGCTGCTGCCACTTGTTGTTGCTGCTGCATCATCTGCTGTTGTTGCAACATGTATGCCGCCTGCGACTGTTGCACAAAGTTGGCATGCGTATACGCCTGCATTCCAGGCGCTGCATACACATTATTCGGCGTGCCTTGCATATTGAAACGCATCTTGGATGCGGCATTTGCAGCGTTCGCCGCTGCCGCTATTGCAGCTGCATTTTCCCGCGACGCACTCGACGTGGTCGTGGACTGGAACGAGATGCTCATGCCACTGTCCAAGGAACCAACGCTGCCACGCCGCTGCGGCTTCTCATTACCAACTAGAAGAGAAGGAGAGGAAAACATTTAGTATTCATTCAGTTAGTTAGTAAAGTAAATTTAACTTACATTGCTCGTGCATGTCCAGCAGACTGTTGCTGAGCGCACTGCGCTTCAGTTGTGAGGAATCAGCGGAGTTGGATGCCTGCTCTCCGGCTGCTTGACTGCCCGGCGGATAGGGACACGGACAGACTTCGACATCGGCAACGCCACTGTCACGATTATCGGCGTTTCCCGTCGCCCGATTCCTGGCCGACTTCTGTCGCTCCAATTCAGCCTCAATGCGCAACGATTCCATTTCATCCATTTCGCTAATAGACTCCTTCAGATCTTCGGCAAACTTGCAACGATCATGCTCATTGCGAGCATTAAACGTTATCAGTATTTTGCCATCGACCTTCTGCGACAATTGAATGCAGAACGGATAGTTGGGTAAGTCGAGCAGGTTAACAACGGTACCACAAAGTGGAAAACTATTGCGGAACGTATAGGTCACAGAGGTTTTCTTCTTGCTAAAGATTTTGGTGATGACCAGCAGATCGTTGAACAGGAACACCTCACGCTGATGCACACCAGGTCGCTCCTTCTTGTTCACATCGGGAATTTCGTAGAGGCGACAATAGCAGACCAGCCGACGATGTGGCAGCGCAAGATTTGGTTTCTTGCCCACAATGGTAGCCTGAACCTTCATTACTTGGGTGACATGATCGCTGCCGGGCTTAAACTCGTCGGATTTGACACGATCAAAGATGCCGCTCAGCATGTCCTTGTCAATGTCATGGCAATCATCGATACCACGCAGATTCTTAATAAAGTCCTCGACGCGCATGCGACGTTCCGGCTTCAAATTCGGCGTATGCAGATCCGTATTCAACATGATGATGGCAAATGCCAGCACAAAGATCTGAAAGAGTTTTAAAGGATTAGAAATGGTTGGGAGGATTCGAATTGTAGCTGCTTCTCTTACCGTATCGGATGATCTCAGTCGACCCACAATGTCCACATTGCACTCACAGTAACGCTGCGAGAAGATCTCCATTAAACGCTCGATTTTCTGCGCCTCTCCTGGCATACGGAAGTACGCCTGGAATTTGCGTAACGCCACGTCCACTTGTCGCCCCGAAAGATCTAGTTCCATGGCAAAGCAGCTGAGCACAGCCATGTTAAACTGATTCTGCAGATTGCCCAGATACTCGCCAATCATTTGACGTGAGAGGCCCTTCCGTGTGATGAGGAAACGTGCCACGCCCTGTGGCGTATTCTCCAAGAATCCACGTCGTATCAAGTACGTAATACCCTTCTCCGGTTTCTTGTTGAACAGATTGAGACCCACACGATACTGACGCTTTCGTATTGTCTCCGACATTTTGTAGTTTTGTGCCACGCCCGCGGCAGCAGCTGCGGCATGTAACTGCTGCTGTTCGTGCTGCTGCTGCTCGTGCTGCTCATACTGAGCGGCACTCGTGTGCGATGAGATGGCATGATCATCAGTGGGTGGCACACCGCCAGTTGCTGTCACTGCTGCCACTGCGACCTGTAGCTGTACGCCCGTCGAGTCTGACGAGTGTGTTGAGAACTGCTGCGAACTGTTTAGAGCTGTGCCACGTTTCCAGGTGTGCGGTGAATTGCTGCGATCCGAGCCCAGATCACTGTTCATATTACGCTCCGCGGAGGTGACACTCGAATCGGAGCCAGAGCTCTGCACGGAGGTCAAGCTGCCATTCTCTGCCGTCTTGCAGAGTCCATTGGTGCGTAGCAGAGACGGCGGCGGTGGCGTCTGGCGTTGCATCATCAGCAGTTGACTCTGCTGCTGTGCGGTGATTGAGGAGGTACGCTTGGGCACCTCTGGTGGCACCTTCTTGCCACTACCGCTGCCCTGACTGCCACAGCTGGGTGTGGGCGTGGTGCTGCCGCCCTTGGGTCGCATATAGATCTGTGCTGCCGAATAGTAGGGCGTGTGCGGGGAGTGTCCACTCGTGTTCACCCACGAGGCATTTAACGAAGTGTCCGCGGAGCTGGCAAAGCTTAGATCATGCGGTGATCCATGATAGCTAGTGTAATACGCTGCTGTTGTGGGCATCGCTTGGGCATTGTAATAATGCGATTCCGCTGCATGCAATAAATTGACATGAGGATGGCTGGATAAACCGGAAACGGATGTGGTGGAGCTGGCTATGGACACGGGTGAGGCACCTGCAAAAGAGAGAAGTTTAGTAGTTGTTCTTTCTTTGTTACTTAAACCAAAGCTTATTAGAGCGCATTTAAAACAAAGCTACTAAATTTAACATTCCTTTCTTATTTTAGTCAGTAAATTATTAAAATTCCGAGCTGTTTTATTACTGAGGCTTTCTACTCGTTTAATCTCTTACTGGGGCCACTTTTCGTTATCTTTTGTTAAACGCTTTGTTTGCTTACTCACAGCGGCATTTTATTAAACCGTTATCTAGGTATCTATTATAAAAATGTGTCGATTTATGTTGAGTTTTGTATTTGTACTTAAGTTATTCAATGGTGAAATTAAGCTGGCTGTCTAAAATTGTATTAATTTATTGATCACTTTTACAATTTAAATAGTGCTTACTCTTGTAAGACCTCCGTGTGATTGAATTGTTTATTTATTATTAACTATTTGATTAATTTGCTTGGTATTTAAAGTTTACTATTTCAGCAACAAAAGATTAAACAGCTCTGAATTAAAGCCAGCACCTAAAAGTATGCAATGTTTTTAAGACGTTTATTCTCAATGAAGATAAACTTCTATCTCGAGTAAAATTTAGCGGTTTCTCCTGACGTTTAATTGTACTCCTTCTAGATTTTTCTAAATAATTTCCTTCTCTGCTTTGCTTCCTAAGCTCTGCCACTAACATTTCCCTTCAACTCACCTGACTGACTTCTTGGTATGGGACTGCAATCCAGTTGCCGTCGCTCCCGCATGGACAGCGATCGTGTTGGCGGCGTTCTCGATAGTCCAGGTGACGCAGCTCCTGCTCCTGCTGGTCCTGCCATAATGGTAACACGTGGCTGTTGCTGTGCACCTCCAGTCACCTGTTGTTGTTGCTGCTGCTGCTGTTGCTGTTCGAGCTGAGATTCTGTGGTGCTGCCATAGGCAGACGATAGGGAGGCATTCGCCGAGACGGAGGCATTTTCCTCTGCCAAAGTCATGCTGGAGGCGGTAACAACCATGCGGCGACTTAGACGCTTCTCGGCTTTAGCCATGGCCGTAATCGAAGCAAACTTCTTGACCATCATGTAGTGGCGGAAGGCGCGTTGTATGGTCACCGCTGCATTCCGTGCTCGCACTCCGCCGTACTTGCGTTCCAGCAGCTCGATCTGTTTATCCAGCAGATCCTGTGATAGCTCGTAGCTGTAGGGAAGCGAAAGGGAAAATTTGCACGTCACTTTTTGTTCTTTATTTGTTTTTTTGTGAATTTCCACACAATTTATAAATAGACACTGCGCTATTTGCTTTTGTCGTTGTCTCAAGCGAAATATTTGCGCATAACTGTTTCAATTCTCTAGCTAAAAAGTCGCAAGTCTCGGTCTCTGATAAGATATCGTCTATTTGGGCGTCGTGTGAGTATCTTTCGAATACTCAAAACACACAATTCGACCTGATTAAAATGTTGCCACGAGCAACCATAAAATGTGGCTAGAACGTGAGGGGAAAGGGTAGAGAGGGTAGAGAGAGGGGTACCTGTAGGGAGGCAACTAAATTTGCTTATTGTCACATTTTGTTTTGTTTTTATTTTGAATTTTGCGCATTTGAATTTTGTAGGCAGATAACAAACAACAGAACTGTAAGTTGGAGTAACTTTGAGAGTGATTTTAATTAGCAGTTAGATAGTGAAGAAGGCAGAGCGAGAGAGTGATAGAGAGAGAGGGGGAGAGAGAGAGAGTCTCTTCTGTTTAACACTGTTTCTCTCTTTTTCTGCTAAGGTCAATGACAATCTGTTAGAAGTAGTTGAGAAGATGTGATCTCTAAGCATCAAAATTTGCATGATTGATGGCTGATAAGTTAGCGGAAATAAAGTCAAGAGAAGCTATAAATTTTAAAGTAACAGTTAACTGAAACTCTGCATAAATAAATGAATTTTTGTTTAATAAACAAGTAAACAAGGCTAGCGTCGAGCCGACTGTAAAAGGCCCCGTACTCAATCTAGTGCACATTTTACTAACAAACAAGTAATTTTTGACCGATCAAACTTGTTGATGAGTGTAATAAGAGTACACTATAACAATTATCACCAAGTTTTATCAGTCAATACTTACTTATTTGAGTTATTACTTATTTTTGAGTACGGGGTCTAAAAAGTCGAAGGAAATTTATAAAATTTTAAAAAATTCTGCAAATTTCCCTTGACTTTTATCAAATATGTTAACAAATTTGCTCCCTTCATTTAAACAATATCTTAAGTTTTAAGCCAAAGCTTTATAAATCTTAATCTTTATCTAATATGTATGAGAAAATTTGATCTAATAGAAGGAAAGACAGATCAGTTTGATAGCAAAGAGACGCTAAACAAACAGCAAGATTAAGCAAATACAAAAAGGTTTCCTTAATCCACTTGCTTTGATAATGACTGGCATAACATTAAAGGAAGTTAACCAAGATCACTCGAAAGATCATCCAAACTCTCGATTAAGCCAAACAAATAAAAGCAGAACACTTACAAAGAGTTAAGGCTTTCAAAAGGCGGTAAAATAAAAATCAAAACAGTTAAAAAGGAAGAAGAACTTAAGACAGTTAACTGTTCTCCCTGTTCACTTTATGCCTGCTGCTCATAAACCTGTTTCACTTTCAGCTCAAAACTACTTGGCTTAAATAAACAAAGCCAGGAACTTCCGCTGATGGAAGGAGAGTAGTTTCACCTGCCAGGAACTGAGGAGAGTGAACAGAGAGAACACACCCCCTAAAGGAAGTGTCATAATAATAGACCCAAAACTCACTTCTCAGTCTTCGTCGTTGTCTTTGTCTATTTTAAATATTTACATTATGAGTGATACCTGTACAGGTTCGCTAGTGTTATCGTGCGTCAGTCTGTTATCTTGAGTAAACAAAAAAAAAAAGCTGTCTTATCACTAGATGCAAAGTCCAAGCTCATTAAGGCTGACAACATGGACAACCTGGACAACCTGGATGAGCACTATTTGATCAATTTAACAATTTTCTTGTCTTTTTCTGTTTTTTTTGGCTACTTACGCTGATTGTGCACGCGTTCTTTTGAGCACATCGCCCCCGTTTCGTATTGAGTTCTTTTTGTGCATATTTTGTTGCTGTTGTTGTTGCTGCTGTTGTTGCAGCTGTTGTTGTTGTT
Organism: Drosophila cardini; assembly: GCA_018903735.1. Taxonomy (NCBI): domain Eukaryota; kingdom Metazoa; phylum Arthropoda; class Insecta; order Diptera; family Drosophilidae; genus Drosophila; species Drosophila cardini. The sequence goes on along the minus strand of JAEIGM010000007.1, from coordinate 5,203,260 downwards.
GCTGTTGCAGCACAGCGCCAGTGCCAACACCACTGCCTGCGATAACCACAGCACCACCATGATGATGATGATGCCCATGACTGTGCAGCAGATGATGATTATGATGATGATAGTGTCCACTACCGGCTGGTGTTGCCTGTACTTGCATATAATGTTGTTGCAGGTGTTGTTGTTGTTGCTGTTGCTGCTGTTGTTGTTGTTGCTGCTGCTGATGGCACGTGGGATACTGTTGTATCTGATAGATCATCTGTGGATGCTGTGGTGCTGCGGGAGGATAGTTTATAGTAGCCGCTGAATTGTGTCCACCTCCCGCATAATGATTCTGCAGATAAACATAGCCACCGACACTATCTGTGGTAGATGTCGAGCCATGCCCCACTGTAACGGGCGCTCCTGCTAGGTCATACTGTGTGGAGCCACTGCGCTCAATGCTCTTCTGCGGAAAACTGCAAGGAGAGAGGAGAGAAAAAGGGGGAAATTAGTTAAATTGTTCAGTAAATTAGTTAACTGTTATTAGTCATTAATTAGTTAACTATATATAGTTGTCTGATCCGGTTCAAACCCGGTGAGGATAGTTATAATGGCATCATACACATAATCAGTAAGTTTTCTCGCTCTAGGTCTAGTAGTTTTCCAGTTATGGCGATGTAAAAATAGTATTTTACAATTTGTGGGGGCGATAGGGGGTTTGGGGTAAGTTCAAAGTAAACTTGACCTGCGTACACCACAGACGAGCTTTCATTCCAAATTTGGTGGCTTTAGCTTTTATAGTTCACAAGATTTAAGTGATCATACGGACGAACAGGCAGACAGACAGACGGGCATTGCTATATCGTCTCGGTTGTTGATTTTGATCAAGAATATATATACTTTATGGGGTCGGCCACGCCTGCTTCTGCCTGTTTCGCTCCAGACAAACCTAACAGACCCCTCCACTATCTTTAACAGTACAGGGTCTAAAAATTAGTTTTAACAGCTTAATTGTTTCTAAATTTCCAAACACTCTTTTAAGTCTTTTCAGTAAGTGAATGAAAAAGATCTAGTTCAAATGTAAAACTAAAAATCCGATCGATCTCATTTCTATATATCATTATAATATATCACATATTTAAACATTTTGGGTTAATATCTATATATGTATTAGTTATGACACTTTATGCAGAATATTTAAATAAATTAAATAAAGAACTTTCGTTAGCTTTTTGCATACCTTTCGCCAATTATAAAACCCGATACACAAATGATCATTTTGACAATTCTACGAGTCTAAATTTTAAAATAACACAAACACACACACCAACACACTCACACACACACACTCGTATGTGTCTGTCTGTCTACAGTTATGGTTAAGATTAATCACAATAAACACAAACAACAAAATTCATAGCTCATTAATTTTAATATTATTCAATTTCAAATTCAAAACGAAATCACGAACTCGATTTTGTCTACAAGTTTTATTTTCATTTTTGGGTTTACGGTTTGACCGATCACAGGAAGCACTCGAAAGCAGTATCTTCTTCTACTACTACTACTTCAACACTAAAGTCTTCAGTCTCTGTACCCAATTTTAAAGCGGAAGAATCGACGTCGTCGCCCAGCAACGTTCGCGTTTCAACTAAACCGAGAAATTGGTCAGAGCTCGACAAACTGCTCAAACGAAAGTCCAAAAACGTGTTTAGTCTGGGTGTGTGTGTGTGTGTGTGTATGCCGGTGTGTGTATGTGTGTGTTTGTCAGCTGCCTACACATTGAGAATTGCATCTGTTTTGTTATGAGCTCAACAATTTCTACCCTTACGAAGCCAAAGACAATACAATGAGCTGAGAGTAAAACGAGAAGATCCTAAGCGTAAAAGGATCCATTATACCAGATAAAACTCTGTAAAAAGAGAAGGGAAGAGCAGAAGAAGAAGAAAGTGTGTGCTGCAGAGGTGGAGCGTAGATCAGTGTGTTCATGTGCCATATGGCGTAGCTAGATCAACTCGAATGGATTCAGAAAATCATAGCAAAGGAAATGATTAGCTAACGATGACAAACAGACAGAAGTTTCCCTTAGAGATTGAAGATCATCGACAGATCAGTAAAGGAATGTCTGTTGTACTAATCAAAGAGGGAAAATGTGTTGAATTGCGATTGATTAACAAGAGGGAATTGGGGATTTGAAAAGAGTGTGTAGGAGGAGGAGTCTTTAAGCAGAAGTGATCATAGGAAGGAGTTACAAATGGGGTAAAAATATGTAAGATATTAAAAAATATCAGTAGTTGGCGAAAAACACATAAATTTTCTTTACTAAGATTGTTTTTGAACTAAAAAATCACAGAATTTCAACAGATACCCAATTAAAAAGTTATTTCAAGACTTAAACTCGCTTTCTACTTGTTTCCAAATCAAATTCTACTTTAAAGTATATTTATAATTACGTTCTAAATCTAGTTTCTGATCACCAGAACTCTCTTGCCTAAATAATTGATTATGTGATTCGTATAGAGCTGCAACGATTTGAATTATAGCCCAGTTGGTGGCCCAATAGGTTTGTTGGCCGTGGCTAAAATGCAATCAGGTAAGAGCATTCAATGAGTTTACTACAAAAACCTCAAGAAATAGAAACGAAACGACGAGAGATTTCCAAAACTGAACAATGAGCAGCTGCAGTTTGCACCCAGTGAGTGGCATAAACAGGATTGAAGGATAACAGAGGAGCAGAGTGAGATGGGTAGAGGGAGTGGAAGGGAGAGAGGGAAAGAGTCGAGTCGAGGACAGGACAGGAACACGCACAATACGATTTTCTATAGGCAGACTGAGTATCATCCTTCTGCGATTGTTTTCCCTGCTCATCTCCCCTCTCCTTTCCCTTCTCCTGTTGCTTCTTCGCTCCTTTATTATTTTTTTTGCAGGTTTTTTTTGAAAATATGCACCTGGCCATACAATGTGCTGTTGTCCTTTGCGCAGGTAGTCGCCTTGACAACAACAACTTGTTGTTAGTGTTGCCAGCTAGCAACTTGTTTGTGTCTCTCTCTCACTTTTATCTCCCTCTCTCTTTTTCTCTTTCATTTGGAGTGTCCTGTTTGGAAAAACATCTGCCACACGTCGCCGCTAATTGTTTGCCGTTGCACATGTTCCCAGCTGTTCTTCGTATCTGTATCTCAAACTGTAGCGGTGTATCTGTATCTGTATCTCTGTTGGCTACTCACTTGATTGTATCTTGACACACTGCGCTTTGCTCGCGAGCCAAAAAGTTTTTTTTTGTTTAAGATATTCTCCGACTAATTTTCAATTCTCAGTTCTCAATTTCTCAATTCCTCACTTCCTCTTTTACTTCCTAACTTGCCTACTTGGCATGCAACAAGTGTCGCTTTTCGTGCAACGTTTGGCGGCCCTTTGGCGACTTGCGTGACCTGAAGACGACGATTGACCACAACCGAGGCGGCGGTGAAGACGACGTGACGGCGTTTTGCCTTTAAGCAAAGCGCACCCGTAATTGTTATTGATTTTACATTAGTGTTCTTTATTTCTTGTATATTTTTTGAGGTCTTATGCTTTATGGAGTGTGGCCGCAAACCAAACAAACAAATAAAATGGTAGACAGCTGACAGACACAACTGACAGGGAAACCCAGTCTGGCAGTGGAGGTGTGAGGGGAAGTAGAAGAGGGCCATGGTTTGTTAAACTTTTTAGCTTAAGTTTAAAATTAGAAAAGATTTGAGGTTTTTTTTTAAATATAGAAAGTATGATACTTCAAGCAATATTTGAGCATTTCTGTTTTAACTGCTAAGTTCATAAAAATAACAGCTCTATTACAGACATTTGCCACATAAATTTATACGTCAGCGTATTTTAATCACTAATTATTTTTATTTATTATAATTAACTTTTATTTATTGAATATCCCATTCAAGTTCATTAGCAGATTGAACTGCCTTCGCTTAAAGTAACAGCGCTGTTAACTTAACAGCGTTTTAATATTTTCTAGCGCAGCCCAAAAGTATGCTATGCTTTAAATCCCACTCTACACAAATTCCCCACAACAGCAGACAAGTTCCACTGCCAATGAAACGCAGTGGAATTAAAACAGCCATAAACGACCAAGGCGATAACAGTTTTGAACGTATTTAGCATTTATGAGTTATAGTTTTTTTTATATTTGTTTTATGCCTATGCAGGCCATAAATAGTCTAGAACAAGGCAAATCCAAACGATAACACGATAAGCGTTAACTGCGTTTAGTAGACGACTTCCCTTTCAGACGTTTTCTATTCTATTCTTCTGCTTCTGTTTTGTGGCTCTTACCTGACAGCCGTTACATGGTGAGAGGTGTGTGTCTGCGTCTCCTTGTGGCGTGTGGAGAGACTGACAACGGTCACGTGCCGTGTGGCAGTGCGAACAACGCGACGCACACGACTCCGACCATCGCCGACAACAACAACAATTGGCGGTGGTTTCTTATCGCTGTCATACTGTAAAAAGGACTCTCCCCCACTGCTGTCATCAAGGTTAGCAGGCACTGGGAGATGCCTTCTGTTGTTGTTGTGGTTGGAGTTGGTGCTGGTGCTATGGTGGTGGCTACTGCAGTTTTTGCTGGTCTTGGACATGATCGTTGGAACGATGGGAGATTGAAACAACAACAGCAATGTTGTTGTTTCTTTCGCATTCGTTGCGTTTCACAATTCACAATTGACAAAAACAGTTACAATATTTACACACACATACACATGTGTGTATTTATATTGACGCCGTTGGGGGGCACAGGGGCGTGGCAATACTTTCGCCTTCACTTTCCGTAGGTTTGTTTGACTTTGATTCGAGTTGATTTTGTTTTTGTTGTTGATTTTTGATTTTTTGTTTCGTTTTCTTCGTATTGTTTGTGAATTTGCTTTTGTTTTGCTTTCGTTTTATTCATTTGCAAATTGATTTGTTGTTGCTTCGTTTATAATTTATTGTTCTTGCTTTCGTTGTTAATTTATGTACATTTATTTCTTGCTTGCATGTACACACATTGATTTCTTTGCCATTTTATCTTTGGTTTTGGTTTAGTTATGGAATTCATTCGTTTCTTCTTCTTCTCCTCACATTTTGTCGTAGTCTTTGTTAGCGTTTAGATAACGTTTATTTGATTGTATTCTAAGCGATAATATTAGTAAATTAACTTTAGCTCAACACAAATTACACACGTTTATTTCTATCTTTTTTTTGGCGCATTGCGTATGCCACAAATCCATCAGCAGAAAAAAAGACAACAACAGCAGCAGCACAGTGAATGCCCTTCAAAAACGTTGTAATAAAACAGCAACAACAAAGACTGACACAGAAAGCAAGAGCGAGACAGAGACACACACACACAGTTGACAGTTGACAATCGCTAATGAAGCAAAGTGGGTAGCGTGACACTTGCAAAATGTTTGTTATTGTATTGTATTTCGTTATTGAGCCAAGTCGAGAGAGGAGACAGAAAGAGAGAGCGAGGAGAGACTTGCAAAGTCAATCATCATGACACTCTCTCGACTCTCTGACTCTCTTTTTGGAGCGCATTCAATCAGCTTTTGTAGCTTTTTAGGTCAGCGATCGCTGCGATGAACGATGAACGCAAGTAAAAGTAGCAAAGCTAGAAAAATAAATGAAATGAGTGCCAAGTAAACACAATATTCAAATTGAATGCGAATACACGCACACAAACACACGATCATACACACGCACACTCAGTCACTCTCACATATGTCAGGGATGTGAACAGTTGGCATCCGTTGGCACTAATCAAAAGCTCGGCCAGACAACAGAAAGCCGAGAAAGCTCTTTTGGCAGTGTGCCCAGCCGAGGTGCGGCAAAGTGAGCTGATGGTGACCTGATCCACTTAAATAAATCCATAAATCATATGGAAATTTACGTGAGAAGATTTTATTTTTTTTGTATTTTTGTTGTGTTCATAATAATGCATACAATGGACGCATTGAAAGGGAAAAATCTGCATTTGTTTTATCAGCACGACAAGATCAAGATCGCTATAATATATTAATTTTTGTATTCAATCGAGAGGAAAACAACAAAATCAGAAACTCCCCCGCACTTTCCACTCTTAAAAATCTCTGCTGTTATTTGTCAAGTTCAAGAACCTTTGATGAGTGTCTCAAGTGTCTCTTGTTTCTTTGTTTTTGTTTTTTTCGATTTTTTTGCTTCTTTGAATACGATCAGAAATGCTTGAAAAATTGATGACTTGATCAACGTAATGTCTTCTCCTCAAATTCGTTACAATTGTGTTTCCAAATGTTTGTTATTAGTCAGAAATTGAGACACGAAAAGCTAAAAGCTGTCTCCATGTATGTGTGTGTGTTTGTGTGTTAGCCTTGCCTTGGATTCCACAACAAGTCATGGCATTATTGGCCAAAACAAGTCGCCTACAATCAAACAACAGTTGTTCAGTTCTGTTCTCTTTGGTTCTGTTCTCGGTGTGGTGGAGGGGGGCAAGGGGGACAGTGGGACACTGTGAGAATGCTGCCCCGAAAAACCCACTCACATAAAAGCCAAGCTTCGAATATGTTTTATTATTTAGCAAACTATCGAGAAGCAGTTGTTGTTGTTGTTTTTGTAGTGACTGTTGTTGCTGTTTGGCTTAAAGCATTCAACTTGTTTTCGTTTATTCGTTGCTGTTTTAGCATATTCTGAGAAACTTTGCAATTGCAATTTTAGTTGAACAAGTTTTCAGTTTTTTGTATTCAGTTTTCATTTTTTTTTTTATTAAGTTTTCTGTTTTTAGTTCTTTAACTCCTTTGGGTAAGTGGAAAAATTGCTTGGGTTTTGGTCGGGTTTTAATTTTCATTATGCTTTAAAGCTGCACGACAATAGCTAGTTTTTTATTGCTGTTGTTGTTGTTGTTGCTGTGTAGATAAAACTGCCTTTGTTTTACAGGTGTTCCACTGCACGAGCAGCAGAAACAGAAACAGAAACAGCAGCAACAACTGCACTTGCAATCAGTTCCAAGCTGTTTTCCTTTGCTTGTATTGTATAATTATTTAATTTATAATTACAAACACAGCGACACACAAACACAAGTGCACATTAACTAAAGAGAGCGAGTGAGAAAGAGTGAGAGAGAAATGCAGTTTGGTGCCAAGTTGGGCGTCACAATAGGTTCGGTTCGGTTCACCACAATGGCAGGCAAAGGCAGCGCTTGTGGCCCGTGCTTTAACGCTTTATTCACTTTCGTGTCATTAGTAACGGCGCACGTAATTCAACTCTCTTTCTACGCTCTGCACTTTTTCACTCGCTCTCGCACTATAACTCTCTCTCCCACTCTCCCACTCTATGGTGCCTAACAATTGCATGCGTTGTGGACTGCATGACTGAGTGACGGACGACTGCAAGCAAGCGAGGCGGCTTCAAATGAGCGGAAGAGGAAGTGGAAACACAATATGCAACAACACTAACTGCACAACGCGACTGCGACGCAGCGTAATTGGTTGCTGGCAAGTGGTTACACAAGCGAAGCAGCGGCAGCAGCAGCAGCCGAAGAAGCCGCAGCTGAGACTGCGCCTTTAAACTTCGTGACAGAGCGACAGTTTTTTTTTATATTTTATTTTGGAAGCCAAGTAACGGTTAACATTGCTTTCTCTGTCACTGCAGCTGCGTTACAAATCAGCTGTAAAGCTTTTGGAGTCATAAAAGTCAAGTGACTCAAGCTTTTGGTTGAGTTGAGTAATAAGTAAAGGATGTTATGGCATCGCCACAAAACGATCAAAGCTTTTACGGAGTCTGTTTACAGTTATGTGTGGCTTTTGCTGCTGGGAGGCAGAGGCAGAGTTTCTCTAATAGCTTTAGCTTGTGCTCTATGCTCTCAGCACTTGCCTACAATTTCAATTAAAAAATGTGTAGCAGAAATTTCCAGTCGAGTCCACAAACACACACACACACTGACAGTGGGACGCTTTGGACTTGTGTTTGCCGAAACGTAACGGGGCAGTGGCCGTGGCTGTTGTTGCTGTGGCTGCTACTGCGCTGCTGCTGCTGCTATTCCCGCTGTCGACGCCTATTTCAGTAGTTGTAGTTGTTGTTGTTGTTGTTGTTGTTGTTGTTGGCGGCACTATTGTTTTTGTGATACGCGCAGAGAAAGGCGATTTTCTCTTTAATTATATTTTATTTTTTACATTACAAAAACAAAATTGTGTGCAATGCTGTTGTTGTTGTTGCTGTTATTTTTTTGGTTTCCGTTTTGTTTTTGGTTTTGTTCGTCGCCGCTTTAGTTGGGTGTTTTTTTATTTTTATGTTTTTTTCTGTGACTGGGGAGCACACGACGATGTCAAATTAATAAACCGGCCCTCGCTTGACAGCAGCCACTAAATCAACAACAACAACTAAAAAACAAATATTGTGGAATTACAACAGCAACAACAATAACATGGAGATGGGACACGCGTTGCCAAAGTCGTGAGCTGCGTGTTATGTGTAGATTTTGCAATTAATAAAGTTGTTGTTGTTGTTGCTATTGTTGTTTTTTTTTTCTTCTCATTTTTCTTCATTTGTATCTCACTTTTTTCAACACACTCAACACTCACTCACAATTATTCACATTTACAAAGACAAACTTTTGTTTGCAAATCAATTCGCGCGCTGCAAAAAATTTGTTATTCAATTTTGAAATTTTGTTGCTTGTTTTGTATATGCAAAGTGGCCACGAAAGCAACAACAATAACAATTAATATTTGGTATGAGCAAATCTATAATGGATTTGCAACAACAACATCGAAATAAAAACACAAATGTGACTAACACAGGTGAGCGCGCGAGCCAAGTTAATGTTAATGTTAACAACAAAAACGCACGATCGGGCAGCGACTGCGACTGCGACAGCAACGCGTCGACGACGTTGTTAATACAGAAAAGCGCGCGCGCATACGGATTTCTCTGGCTTTGTTGCTCTGCCAGTGCTGCCTGCCCCGACGAAACTTTGAGAGAGACTAAATTGGCCGACTAAGGCATGCGAGCTTCCAAGCCGTGAGCTCGCCCGCCCGACAGCCCGATTCCACTGCTCTCACTCACCGACTACATGTATGTTAGGTAGAGAGTGAGACCGAAAGAGAGACACCCAACGTAGTGAGTGAATGGTGCGTACGTGTGAGTGTGTGTGTTTGTGTGAGTACCAGTTGTTATTGTGGCTGCTGTTCTGTCTCTGTGTTAAGCTGTTCTTTTCAATTTGATCTACCGAAAACAATTGGCAGTCTATAAACGAAACACTTGCAGTACGTCTATCACTCACACACACACACCTGCATGTAAGCTTATAGAGTCATATAAGTGAGCATTGACGTACATTATATGTGCTACTGCACAGTGGGACTAATTGTAATTGCAACCAAATGGCGTTTCCTTGTTTTATACGAGCCAAAGCTATTACTTACATGGAAAACATCTGCAATGTACTAGTTTATGGCTGATTTGTCAGCTTTTATGGGGTAATTGTAGAAAAAATGGGGATCAAATCGGATAATAAAACTTAAAAGCGGCTGTATAAAAAGGTGTAAATTTGAATGCTCACTTCACACACACATATTACTGTCCAATAAGCGATCACACAAATTTGTCAGACAACCAAAAACAGCTGCTCAGAGTAATAACAAAAACAACAGCAACTGCACTGGGAGAGCGCAAGATTGAGAGAGTGAATGAACGTAAGAAAGTAAAATAAAATAATGAACACAAGTACTCAAAGCACACGAGCAAACAAACATAACAATAAGCTGCGCTTACGTTACGCTCAGGTGACTCACGACAACCAACTAAACGAAGGGCGAACGAAGGCGGCGGCAGCAAGCGGGGGCGCTCCCGCTCTTGCTCTCCCTCTCTCTGTCTCTTTGCGTTGCTCTCTTCGTATGTGTGCTTTTATGCATGTACGTAGTACGAGTGCGAGTACATTATGGCCGCTGTAAACGCAAGCTGTAAGGCAGTTTTTTGGGTAGTTAGTCGCTTGCGGCGAGCTACTAACAAAATGGGCTTCGTAATGGCTGACTGGGTCTAGGCTTGAGCTTAGGAACAGGGGGCGTGTCGGAGTGGTGAGCTGCACACAGCGGCTGAGCCAAGCGTTAAGCGTAATGATGAGTGTATTCCATTGCACACACATGCCTCTGTGTATGTGTGTGTGTGTGTGTATGAATGAGTGAGTGTGTGAACAACAAACCATTTATATCCGGACCTGCGGCCTGTTTAGACTTTTCATTGAAACTTGCTAGTAGCTATTGTTGTTGTTGTTGTTGCTGTTGTCGGACATTGCGTTCACTGGCATCGTTAAAAACTAAAGTCATAAAAACCAAAATTTGTGCCCACTGTGCCGCACACACAAACACACACACACACACACATACATAGCATAAACATAAAGTTTTGTATGCATATATGTACCTGTGTGTATCTATTTATCTATGAGCAAGCTTGCAAGCTTTTGATGATGATATTAACGCATTAGGCACAAGGTACACAAAACCCATTTACCTTTTGCCTGACTTTGTCTCAGCTGTTATGAAACAATAAACAACAACAGCAACAACTCATAGCCAGCAATGATGACAAGCAAACTGAAAGCAACAACAACAGCAACTCCATGTAAGCGAGGGTTGTTCCATGGGAGTGTCATAGCTTCGAGCCAGACAAATGAGAAAACATATACATAGGACTTCTAGACTATTCTGGAGGTCTCCTGAATTTACTACTGCTCCTTCTCTGATTAGTTTTATTTCTACCACCCACTTCTCTGCTTCTTCTTTCTATTCTTCTTATTACCTTCGTTTCTATACTATCTCCAACTGATCATAGTTCTATATCTTCTTCTGATTTCTTTTCTCTAAGTAATATCATTATTCTCTTACCTAAAACCTATTTCTATTATAATCCAAAACACTCCATAAATTCTTCAAAATTAATTAGTCTAGATGTTCTTACTCATTTAGATACTTTCCTACAATCTTATCTTCCTTTACAGTTCTACAATATATATAAAAAATACTAAAAATATACCATTAATATGTTTACATGTCACTTTTGGTCATTTCATTTATTTAACTAATCTTATCTTATCTTTTTAACCAAAATATTTCCCATAACTGCTTGAACAACCCGTGCTGGGCTTTATTCATATATGAATCGTTTTGTATATTTCATTAGTAAACATAGCGAATGTAGTTACTAACTATGCGATTACGATTACGATTACCGACTGTTTGACTCTTGTTAAGTTGTTGTTGTTGTTGTTGTTGTTGACTTGACCTTAGGCGTCTGAACCCAATTTGTGGATAAATATACGTGTGTGTACACAAGTATAAGTATACATATATACGATATATATTCATATGGCAGGGCCAAAAAGACCTTCAAACCTCCCCAAAAAAAGTCAAGTTAACAACACGATTGCAACCCTACTTCTCTTCTGCTTCTTCTTTCTCCTATTGTTCAGTTCGTACCATATACGGTCGGGTGGGAGAAGGGGAAGAGGGGGAAGGGGGCAATACCTTCGTGTCTGTCGGAACTGTCGGCGCTGTCGCTGATTATTGCATTCGGTCATGGCTGCCACAAGACTTATAGACGTTGACTTTGGGTGATTAGAAAGTGAACGTAGGTCTCTCTCTCGCTCTTTCTCTCTCTCCGTCTCTCTGTTGTCTCTGGGAGTGAGACAATGGCAATGAGACAAGCGACTTGGCTTAATGAAGCGTGCCTTCAATGTTCATCCAACCCTAGAGATGACAGTTACTTTTCTTGCACACCAAAATTAATTTGTGGAATTTTCGGGAATTACCGAAAAATGTTCACAATTTTCCATTGTGTGTGTGTGTGAGTGTGTGCTCACTGTAGTCATTAACTAAGCTAAGTATTTAATGGAATTACTTGATTCGTGGCCCATTTTGCAGTCCAAAATGGTAGCAAAGACTGCAGTAGGGCGTAACCAACTGCAGGTGACCCTGTAGATAACTCTGTTTTCCTTTAGCCTGCAGTTGGAAAATAAAATCGTACTTAAGAATGCCCATGAGACTTGATTTAAGCTTGATCTTTCATTCAATATAATTATTTAATACTCTATAGTTAAAATATGTGTTAAAGTGTGCGTTCTTTAATAAGGTATTCCCTACTGTGTTAAGGAATATTTAGTTTAACCTTAACTCTGATATCGTTTAGTATTGATTTTTCATCAAAATACCAAATTTTCTTGTTTTTCTACAAACCCAGTATACCCTTTGTGCCTTACTCCACTACAGGGTCTTTTGAAAAAAACAAAGCTGCGGCGATAGACGATCAGATTCACTCTCACTCTTGGCCAAGGTATTTAATTAAATGTGTAGCAAACACACGCAGTCACACACACACACGCAGTGACACACACACACACACACAGAGACAGAGGCGCCAATAATGAAGATGAAGATGAGCAATCAACGTCTCCTCACAGCAGCCGCAACAGTTGGAGCAACAACAACGAGTACTACCTCTACTATTACCACTACCACTACCACTACAACAACAAGTCGGAGCATGGCCATCACATCAGTCAACAACAAGCAATGGAAATGGCCAATATACAATAATTTTTTTTTTTCTTCTTAACTTTGCTGCTCTCTTTTCATCATAATCATCATCAACTGCTGCTACCTCTTCTCCCTCCGTTCTCTTCTTCTTCTACAGTTGTTGAAAATTATGTTAGTGGGAAATTTTTAGTGTTTTGTGGTTTGCCGCTGTGTAGTGAAGTACACGACAAAAGCAACGCGATGCGACGCGACTCCACTCGACTGAGGGACAGACGAACGAAGCGCCGCCAAAAACTTCACTTTCACTTGCACTTCAGCAAAGTCACAATTCACCTCACTTCACCTCACTTCCCCTTACCCAACTTCACCTCTGCTTCACTTCACTTGTTTCTTTGGCCATGAATGAAGCCCAGTTGTTGCTGCTTTTTGGCTGCCCACTGGCGTCGCCGTTGCCGTTGCCGTCGCCTTCATCAATCACAAAACAATCACGAGAGCAGCGTACGCCGCGGGGCAAAAACCAAAGCAAAACAGTCGTCTTCCTCCTCTGCCTCTTCTTTCTTCTTTTCCTCCTCTTCTTGCCTCATGTGGCACGATTTTTGTGTTGGCTGGGAAAGTGCGCCCACAAGGGTTCTATGCTCGTTAGGCTCTGAATCACGTAGCCAAAGACCCAACCCACCTGGCCCCCCACTTCAACCCCTTCCACCCCCTTCTTCCCCCCGTCACTAACTGCATTTAGCTGCTTTCTCATCGAATTGCGTTGAAATGTTGTTCATTGGAAAATGTTTCATGTTCACCAGCGATTAGCAGTCTATTATTTATTTATTTATATTTATTTATTTATGTTCCATGCAGCAATTGAAACTCTCAACTAGCCAAAAGCCCATAATCAACTCAGACCAGAGATTATGATGATCATCATCATCGTTGGAGTGATAGTTAACGCTATGATCATTAATACAATCAGCTTTGCATAATCAGTTTTAGCCAAAATTGGGCATCATTATGCGAAACTTTAATCTTTCTGCTTTAATTTTTTAGCTATTTTTGGCCAGCTGACACAGAAGCTAATGAACTTTACAGCACAAATACAGGGTATTAACCAGAGCTTAGTAGAGAGTGGAAATTGTGCGAGTTTAGTGTTTATGCTAACTATAAAAAAACAACAATATTACGAGATGTCGTCATTTCGTCAGCTTCGACTTCGATTCAATGCAAATTCACAGACAACAAAACGAGATGCAAAGCAACAACAACAACCACAACAACAACAACAGAAACCTCAACGATAACTACTACTACAACAAAGAGTACAACAACAATGCAATTGCGGCTATTGTGCAACTTAAAAGTGGCGGAAAAACCAGAAAAGAACATTTAAGTGTTGAGAGGAAAAACAGCTAGAAACTAGACGAATTGTGAAGATACTTTGCTGTTAGAAGAGTTACTAACTTAAAAAGTTAACTTTTTTATATGTTTATAAGTTAAATTCATTAAGTAAAAGTATAACAATTTAAATTATTAACTAATTTAACAAAATGTAGCTACAAACACTCTAATCTAGCTACTAGTCTATTACAGACAAAGTTCTGGAAGATTTAAGTTATATTAATACACCGAAAGCTCTACTCGCGGACAGCTGCCACAGGTAGACAGCTCCCTCAGGCGGACAGCTCCCTTAGCCGAACGAATTGTATAGTCCCAAGAGCATGAATTTCAAACAAAATCTATTCTCTTGGGCGGACAAAAGTACTGAAACCGTCGCTGTCCGGCCAAGTGAGCTTTCACTGTACATACAAAATGAAACACGCTCTATCTAACTAACTTGATCTGCGTGCAGTTCAACTACCACAAGCTAAAATAACTTCAATTCCCACTTAACATTAAAAGCTAGTAAAAGGCATGTCTTAAAAATTCTCTGTTCCTGATCAGTGTACAGTCCAAATGGGCTGTAATTGTTCCACCACATATTTTCCTTAATTTACAATCAAAACTTAACTAATTTTAGCACCATGATTGATAAGTTTCATTGGAAATTTGCAGTGGAAAACTTTCAAACGTTAAAAACTTTAGTAGACATTAAGTTTAAATTAAGTAACTAATCGATCATAGTTAGTCAGTCTGTCAGACAGGCTATCAATATTAAATTTTATGACGCTGTTAAGCTTTATCTTCGAACTAACATACCCTCTAATTATAGCATACACTGCATATGCTTGCACGCCTGCTGATTACAGGGCAACGCTTTTGGCCAAGTTCTTAGCGCTTTTTACCATACAGGTAAGTAAGTATGCGTTCATTCTGTTGTTGATGTCCACAGCTAAATCAGAGAGCAGCTAACTGGAACTCCAGAAATTTGGCTCACAACTAGGACGACAACAACAGCAAGAACAACAACAAAGTTGGTAACAACAACTGCTACAAGAAACTGGTAACTGGTCTGGCCAACCGGCAAAACTGAGGCAACACTTCCTCCCGCTGCCCCATACCCCTTCCCCCACTACCCCCTCCCTCTGCTTATTCAACTCCTCTTTTACCTCACATGA
Organism: Drosophila cardini; assembly: GCA_018903735.1. Lineage (NCBI taxonomy): Eukaryota > Metazoa > Arthropoda > Insecta > Diptera > Drosophilidae > Drosophila > Drosophila cardini. Next base: position 5,188,223 of record JAEIGM010000007.1, on the reverse strand, counting down.
CGTCAGCCGGTTGGCTGTTAACGCTTGCAACTCTTCTTAACTGGTTTTCAGTTTAATTTAGATGCTTTCTTGAGGCTCGTCGACTGTTTTTTTGGCTAACAACATTTACATTTACATTTGCGTAGGCCTACAAACCCAGAAGCCTACTAAAAAACAAATGAAAAACGCCAAAGAAATGCCAGAAATCGTATTGATAAAAGCTACTTAAAAACCTGGCTATCAATTAGCAAAAGATGGCTAAAAGCAAAGAGATAGAAAATGGAAGAGAGTGAGAGAGAGACAGAGAAAGAGTAGCAGTTGTTTCTCTGTGGAATAGATCACGTGGATCAGAAAAAAACTTTGAACTTGAAATTTGCATTCGAGACAAAAGGCAATAAAATCGAGTAGAATATATATTTAAACAGCATGACTTTCGAACAGCAGACAGTAGAAAGAGAGAGGAAGAGAGAGAGAGAGAGAGAGAGAGAGATAGAGAGAGAGAGAGAGATAGACAGAGAGAGAGAGAGAGAGAGATAGACAGAGAGAGAGAGAGAGAGAGAGAGATAGACAGAGAGAGAGAGAGAGAGAGAGAGATAGACAGAGAGAGAGAGAGAGAGAGAGAGAGAGAGAGAGAGATAGAGAGAGGTACACCACTTGATAGTGTTGGTTTAAAGATCACTTGAACTACATGTCAGATGATTTAATGCTAAGTAGCTGCTACTAACTAAGTACACATTAATGTGTGAACTTACACTAGCTTCTACTAATTGCAATAGAAAACTAGTAGACAGTGCTAGAGTTGGATAAGGCGGCTGAAATAGACCCTGTAGTTATTTAAATTCAGAGTTTGATTAAAGGTAGTTTAGAAAACTATAAAAATAAAATATAAATTCTTAGGGCAGCTGTAAGATATAGTTGTTCGATTCCTAACAACTTGAATGAGTTGATTAAAAATGGTATTTAATAAAAAATTTTACTTAAAATTTAAATACTTCTAAAGCCAACAAAGTTTGCCATACAAACTATAGATTTAAAGCTCGGCTTTACTTTAAGATATAGTTGCTTGATGCAAACTAAAGTTGGTGGGGCTCAAGCAAATAAAGCTAAGTACTTAAAATGAAACTTTGATAAAGAAATTAACAGAATCGATTTTTAAATCCCCTTTTTAAACACAAACTAACTGAAACTCAGTCAAACCTTATAACCCTTTGAGCTTCGTTGTCAAACACAGGGTCTAAAAAAGCAAAATACCTTTATATCCACAAGTATGTTTAACTAGTTTGGTTTGAAATCTCGTTTGGATTTTATGCGATTTATCAATGTGCGATGAGTAATCAGGTTTTATTTTATGACAATCCGCAGTGAACCAATCACACAGTTCCTTATTGTTTATTGTTAATTTTAGTTAATAACTTTTATGTCATTTATTGAGGTCTTAGCTTACTTGCTGTACAGAGACTTTGATTATTACCAAACAGAAAAAAAAAGTGGTAATAATTATAATAATTGCGAGTCTAAACTGGTAAAAAAAAGATACAAAATACAGCCATGGTCGTAACGACTTTTTATTAAAAACAGAAAAGAGAAAAAAAACGAAACCAACACAATTAAAGTACATATCAATTAGCTAGTTATGCAAATTGTTTAACAATAATTAAATGCAATTTAACAATTTTCTGCAATTAACAAGAAATAGGGCTTATCGATCCTAAATTCCAAAGACCACTAAAGCTCTTGAAATTATCTATTGATAGAGTGGACAATGGTCATAAATTTGTAATAGGGTTTTTACGGTATACCTGCTTTAATTCCAGATTGCACGTACTACCTTTTTGAGCTATCGGTTTCCCTATTTTGGCCCTTACTTAATGTACTTTTTTCGCGGAAATGTCATCCATAAAATACTTTTATTTTAGTTTTTATTTTTTACTATTTTCTTGTAGATAATTTTATAGAACTATTGACAGTTATGTACATATAATCACGTGTTTATCGTGGAATTTTTGAAGCGCGTGTCTGAAGCATTACGTCTATACTTATATACTATATATATCTACTTGTATCTATTGTACAAATATGTATATGCAAATGTCTATGTTTGTGTGTGTGTGTGTAATTTGTGGTTGTTGCTTATTCGATTCGCTTTTTTCGCAGCCAAAATGTCAGAGTTCAAGGCTTTTTTAGCTATGCTCATTTTTTATGTAACTTGTCAGCTAACAAATATTTTTATGTGCTCTGCTCAAACACTTATGTACTGTATACATACTTATATACAAAGGATATCAGCTTATTTCCCTACCAATACTTAGTATCATCGATTTTATTTCCAACTGAATGGCTTTTTCAATAAGCTCAGCTTGTCACATCCGTTTCCCTGACAGTTTACCATAACAAAAGAGTTTATTTAATGAAATTTCTGTTTATTATATTATTTGTGTCACAACATGTTTAGGAAGTCTCTATAGTGTTGGACAATTTTATAAATACATTTCCATCACAAACTTGCTCGTTAATTTTTGCGCAAATCTATGGATTATCATAATCTCTTTTCACTGCACAAAATTTGCTTTTGTTGCACATTTTATCCAATATTAAAAGAAAATATTTGTTGAAAGTTTGCAGCAGAAAGATACAATGAAAAAATAATATATTCTTTTCAGATGGAAAGCGTGTGGAAACAGGAATAAAATGAAAAAATTTAAGCTTCCTACACAATTCTATTATAAGCTCATCATAGAAAAAAAGGTGAGTAAGTTTTGGCAGCAAATTCCAATTGAACTTACGACCCACATAAAAAATCAGAGCATACTTTTGCGCTGTGCAGCAACTAATAGTAACGTAGCATACTTTCAGCTGTCAGGTATAATTGTGTGTTTAAAATAGTGTTGCCTGCTTTTGAGCTGAATGGAATCCAAACTCAGCTAGAGAAATAGTGCATTTCGTGTGGGCGGCATTTAGTGGGTGTGGGCGTTAGCTTTTTTTCATTGTTGTTTTGTATCCGCACAAGACCTGAAGTTCGTGTGTGGGCCAATACAGTAGGAGGAAGGGGGAGCACGAGTGGGAGTATGAGGAAGAAGGGGCTACGTGGGCGGGCAGCAATGTGTGGGCAATTATAAAACAACGGTAGGGGGTGGAGTGTAAAGTGGAATGGTGGAAGAAAAGGAAGAGAAGGAAATAGAAACAAACAGAGCAAAGATGTCATTGATTTTTGCTGCTGTTGTTGCTATTGTTGTTATTGTTTTTGCTGCACAGCTTCAATGGGATGCTCACTTTGGCTGTGTGAGCGAGTAGTGTGTGTGTGGGAGTACGTCTGTGTGGGCGTATTATTGCGTCACAAGCGACCTCGTCAAAGACGAACCTTGAACTGCTTTGCCGGCATTGATAGGGAGCAGCTGGGGAGGGGTGCAGGAGCAGCGGTAGGGGGTGTGGCTGCTGGATAACTAATTGACTGAAATTTACAAGCTAAAATTACTTAATTTGTAAAATAATAGCCAAAATTGCCTTAAAAAAATTTATTTAAAATTAATTTGATACTTTTAAGACATTTTCTATCCCTCAACTAAAAGTACTTCGATTCCAGCCAAATCTGGCTTGAAAATGGCACAACAGGCAACATTAACTGGATGTGCTCTGCTTTTTCTTGTGACCGGATACCTCAAAAGTGCAGGAAAATTGCACAAAACAAAGTGAAAGGCAAACAAAAAAAAGGGAAAAAGCCAAAAAGGGGCTAAAGGCAAAAAGGATAATGAAACTTACCAGTAGATCTCATTGGAGGTAATCATATTGGTGGTCTTGTAGTACTGGGCGGCCGTATAGCTGCTCATTATGTATGTATATAGTATATAGATTTCCCTTATATATTATGTATTTTATTTTAGATTCGCTGATTAAACGAGTTTTTGTTTTTTGTGGCTAGTTAAGGCAGACAAACGACCCTTTTTTTAGTGCTTCGGGCAGTTTGTCTAATGAAACGGAATTGTTGTTGTATTTCTTGTTGTTGTTGTTAGTTTGTTTACTGAGTGGAACTAGGTTCTTGGTTTTGGTTTTATGGACGGTTTACAACACACTTTGGCACCCAGAGCATTAGATATTTATGTATATGATGAATAAAAATCAATAGATGAGACCAAAAAGAACAAATTGTTCACTTCTATTAACGGCGGGCCAAATTTCGCGATATATACATATATCCGATAAATATATATATTTATAATCCATATATAGTATATTATAGCAGAAGTCTCATTGTGGGCGTGGGAGAGGGGCGGTAGCGGGGTTGTTGTAAATGCCGGGGTTGGCCGCAGACAAACGAATACATACACGACGACGACGACGGGGAGGCGGTCGTAGTTCAAGGAGGCGGGGCGCTGGCGGCGGGTGAACGTTTTGCAAAAAAAATAAAAACGGGACAGGCGCTCCCACACACCGACACACGCAGACACACACACACACAGAAACTTGGGAGGAAAGCACACGCGACGTTTTAGAACTAGACAAAAGTCCTCTCGGAATCCCTAGACACTACTAGACACTAGAAGTGCTAACTAGAGGCTAAACGGGAGTCACTCTGTCTCTTTCTACATATATAGTTGCATATATATATATACATATATATAAATTTATATAGATGTGTGAAAATGTTACTAGGCGGAAAAGCGTCTGCGGAAAAACTAACGTCGACTAACTGTATTTTGAGACTGATTACGTTGCTGCGACGTTGAACTCTGAGCTGGGAGCGTTACTAAAGGCGTCGACAGAGCCAAAGCGGCGACAACCAGAGAGAGAGAGAGCGTAAGCCACAACGACCCTCTCCGGAGAGAGTGAGAGAGCGACCCTTTAGGACAAATGGAACAGATGTGTTGCGGGTTGTTTTTCTCCACTGACAACTGACTTGGTGGTTGCTTCATATTGGAGTTTGTGCAACTGCAGCTATGCAACAGCAACAGCAATTGCATTGCAGGACAGCTGCTAACTCCCTCTCTCTCTCTCTCGTTTCAGCACTCTCTCACTCACACACACACAGCAAACAACACGCGCTGTTTAGGCCAGGCTAATAACAAAATTACACTTCGCTTTTGCTAATTTTGCAATTGTCTATTAAATAGTTTTATGTGAGCATTAAAAATCATTAAAACTCAAAACGAGTCCATTAACTGTTGTCCAGCGAGAGCAAAAGAGAGAGAGAACGAGAGAGAGAGAGAGAGAGAGCGCAGTTGAGCGAGCGAAAGAGAGCGAACTCGTAATTGTTTGCCATCATTATTGTCTTGCTTTTGTTGTTGTTATTACTTGGAGCGCAAAAAGGGGGAAACAATTGCTTTTGGCGCTCTCTCTAGTACATTCTCTCTCTCTCTCTGTCCCTCCCTCTCTCCTTCTCCCTCGCTCGCTCTTAGCGACCCTCGTTAAGGGTGGTTCCAAATACCATCGCACATTGTATTAATAATTTCAGTCGCTTCAAACGTGAGCAAAGCGAATCTGGAATGTTTTTGCCAGGAACAGCTTTGAGTGCCTGCGTCCTTAAGATGCTCAGTCCACACACACACACACACACACACACCCATTGGCAGCAGAAAAGGGCCAGCGACTTTAGCGCAAAATTTATTGCCCACCCTTATTCGCCAAAAGTCTTGGAGTGGGACGAAGAGAGTGTGAATACGAGAGAGCGAGAGACCGTGAGCGAGCTAAAGATAGAGAGCGTCTTTGCAGCGTTGCCAGCTGTGCAATAAATACCATCGAGTGCACTGCGAGAAATTACCACAGCTGAGTAATTGCACACTTATGACAATCTCGCTTGATAATTAGCATAAAATCAATTAAAAATATTAATCGATTGCGGTTAAAATTTTGTTAAAAACCACAAAGAAAAATGTATTCGATTAAAAGGGTTTCAAATTTAATTTTAAACCCTTTAAAAAAATTAATTTTTTGTGGCTTTTGTTATACGTTAAACTTAAGCAATAAATTATTCCAGTCTTATAAACTTATAATTGCTTAAACAATCCATTTACATTTTTCTTCTTTATACAGAAATTAAAGTCAATTCTTTAATCGTTTTCTAACCAATTCAATTAATTTAAAATTCCTTTAAGAATTTCCCTAGTTATAGATTTTTAAGTTCTAGCTCAAACCTTTTTGAATAAAATGTTTAAATCCTTTTTCTTTAAATACTTATAGTTGTAGATCTTAATTTAAATTGTCGAATCTGTTCTTCAGGCAAAACTTTATAATTCTATATAGTATTCGTAGTAACTCATACAGTTTAAAACAAAAGTAAGTCCTCAACTAGCTGGCATTAATAATAAATCATTTTGGCACACAATTCCCAGTCGTTATTAAGTTCTTCTCTTCTTCTTCTACTCCTCCCTCTTATAAACAAACATCAGAAATAAAAGTGACGAATTGAAAATAAGTTCTTTTTGGGGAAACTCCTTTCTCCTCGACTCTGGGCGTGCTCAAGTGTCGGGGGTGGTGTGAGTTTGAGGGGAGGAGAAGTTGAGGGTAGGGAGGGAGGAACAGTGGTTGGGGGGGGTGTATTGTTTATTTGTCTGCACTTTCTATGGCCCCGTTGCATGCAATGCACCCACAACAACAACCACTTGACGAGGTTACCCCAATGGGACTATGACTTCCACTTCGACTACGACTACGACTACGACTTCGACATGGTTTTCAAATAAGTATTTAATAATCATCAGCAGCAGTAACAACACCAACAACAACAAGTGTACAACGGATAATTGGCAACTGCAAACAGCAATTGTGAGACGACACCGCTGTCAGTCAGTGTTGGCATTTTGGCTAATTTATAGCCAAATCAAGTTGGTCTTTGTTATTTCTTGGTTTTAAGTTTTATAGCATGAAAAGTTTTTTAGCTGTGTCATTTAAAAGCTAGTTTTATGCACACTAGCAAGAAATATAGCTTTTTTTTAAACTTATGGTACGTAAGGGTGGAAAATTGTTTGTTTTATAACACAATAACCTTAAAAAAAGTACTTAGAAAAATACAAAAACTTTTAAGTTTCGAAAAGAAATAAGTTTTTAAAATGTAAATAGTTTCAAATCTATTTAATGCATTCATTCCTCTAAAGTGTAAGCTTTAAGAACTAAAAACAATTTTAGATTGCATTCCAGTACCAACTTTAAATTTAAAAGTTTTCTTAAATCAAGCAACTTCTTTTCGAAACTATTTAAAAATTTGTATCCATCTTTTCCAGAAATTTCCATTCATAAATCTAGCTTTTTTACACACATAAAAGTGCTGCCAACACTAGCTAGCCGTAGCAGTCTTCTTCCTACTCCTAACCCCTCCCTCAGTTTCTTTGTGCTTCATTTTTTTATTGTGTGAAGAAGTTCAAATAGAGTTTGTGAATGCGCTTCTCATGGATTAATTTTTGAAGCGCAGTCCGAGGCTGACAAGTGGATTGTGGATAGTGGAACGTGTTGTGGAGTGCAGTGGAGCAGTGTGGGAGCAATCTTGATATCTTCTGGGTGCACGCCCCCCAATTCAAATGGGTCAAACGCATTAGATGCACGACAAAAAAAACTCAAACGCATCAAAAATGCAACTTGCAACCAACTTTGAACTAGATAAAAACATGCGCCATCCCCGCCCACCCCACCACTACCCCCTCTAGGGGTGGGAGGGGTAAGATAAGCGGCAAACAAACAAACTGAAAGATGAGAAGGAAAAACAAACTCACAGAATTCTGTAGTGTAAACAAAAGCGCAGCAACCAAATGCAACAACAACAACAACGACAACAACAACAACAAGTAGAACTAAAAAGCATCTTCACAGCATTATCATCGAAATGAACTCGAAATGAAAATGGAAAATGGAAATGGGAACTGCAGTCATAAAAAGTCAGACAGACAATCAGACAAGACAGCAACAGAGACCAACTTCGAGTAGGCAAATTGTCTGAAGATGCAAACGAAGGAATTTTCCAGCCAGGAAAAGAAAAGAAAAGAAAAGCTGACAAGTTATTAGCCAGCTGAAGATGACTTCAAATGAATTGAAGGCAGGGAAAGGGGAGTGGGGGGGAATTGGCAGTCTATTTGGCCATTTTAACCAAATGTAGCTACAAATTTAGCACTGCTCATGGCAGCTAATTATGCTAAATAAATAATCAAATCGGAGTAGGGAAACAATTTTTTTTTTGGCGGGGAAAATGGGGAAAAACTGCAGTGCTGTCACTCAGTCAACTTGCAAGTAAAAATTGTGAAAATGGAGCAGCTGCCAACCATACAAATCCCGCGAGAAATCTCTCTCTCTCTCTCTCTCTCTCTCTACCTCCCTTATGCCTCTCGCTCTCTCTTTCAGCCCCTCCCCCTCCCTCTCCGACGCTCCTTTCTCCTTTGTCATCTGTGCAAAAAGTCAGCAAACGCTAAAGAGCACACGACGAGGGAGCAGCAGCAGTAGCATCTACAGAAGGGCTGCAGGGGAGGGCGTGGCAGAGGGTAGTGCAACGGAGTGCACTTCATGATGCAGAAAATTCTGTAGAACATGCTCTGGGGTGAAGGCGCTCTGCAAAAACACAGTCTTTGACACATTATTCAACCGTAAAAATATTCATTTAAAACTTTTAAATGCTCTACATAAAGTTTTAATAAAATTTGGTAGGAAAACTCCCAGAAAAGCAACTACGTGCTAGAATAGTAGTAGAATTAGTAAACATTAATCATCTCTTTTATAAGTCATAGTAATAGTGATTAGCTAGTTTGACATCGGCTGTTCTATAGCACAGATATCTTATCTGTCAGTTAACTTATCTGCTTAAGTGTTTAAGTGTCGCTTGAAACTGTCTGTAAACTATTAAGATTACGTTAACATAAAAAGAAGATTAAAATAGATTTAATGTGACAATATTGGATTAGATTAGAGCAAATAGAACTGAAGTCAAGTTAAATTTGATATTTTACTGGAATAAAGTTAACAGTTTTAATTAAATTTGTTGTGTTATAACTGCTACAATAAGATTTTTTATAGAGATTATATTTTTATAAAATGTATGATAATAACAATTAAATAGAAACTGTTGAACTCTTTTTACCACAGACTATTTAAAAAGATTAGTATAATGTATTGTACATTAACTAAAACTTGTTCTATAAACAAATTTGATTAATCTTGTATACAAAACTGCTGTATAATTATATAAATTAAATTTTATAGTAAATTTATTGCACTTTTAAAAGTAAGTTACCAACAAACTGCTTCACATAGTTTATATACCCTTCTTTTGCGACGCCAACAGGCGATGCACAAGAACAAAAACGTCGAGAACTCAGTGCAAAAAGAAGTGGCATTGGGAGCGAGCGTTGTTCTACTGGGAAAGACAAGTCGCCCCCAAGCACCGCCCCTCACTCATCACTTCCCCAGCGTCCTTACTGCGCCTCAAGTGAGGCCCCGAAGAGACAGCTCCGAGGGGGTGTCAAGGGGCTGAGAGCGGACAGGAAAGAGATGAGAAGAGAGGAGAGAGTAGAGAGGACAAAGGTAAAGTGAGCGCCACAGGACGATGACGTCTCAAATAGAGGCATAGAGTGAAAAGTGTGCTGAGATTTTGCGTTGCATATTTGCAAAATGCAAGAGATTTTCAAACAGAATCAAAATGAGAATGAGAATGAGAGAGATGAAAATGGGCACAACAACCATAAGCACACACACACACATACAGGCGCACACACTTAGGCACACACATACACACAGAGACGTTCGTTGCATCAACGCGTCATCCCCAATGTGTCATAGTGTGAGTGTTTGTGAGTGTTGTGAGTGTTTGTGAGTGTGTGTGTGATTTTTTTTGGGTGCGTTGTATGTGGTGGAATGAATACTTTTACAGTTTGTTAAACTCTATTTTTAGAGCGTTTGCGACGCGGCGGCCACAAGGAAAATCTGCGTTTGCCTTGATGTTGTTTCTGGATACACAAACACAAACACACACACACACACTCACACTCATACACACACTTGAGCATGTAGATATTAACATATGTGTGGGGGCGCTTGTTGGCTTAGTTATCGAAGAGTTTGTTGCAGCTTTGTTAATATGACAAACACGAATTTGAAGTCTTTAAAGCCAACATTTGGGAATCAAGCGATTGCCACAAATTTGTCACGTCCCCAAAGGGAGTGGAGGGGAGTGAAGGAGGTGCGGGGCAGCTGCCATGTTAATTGGATGTCGTAATTAAAATAGAGCGAGACGGAGAGTCAGTGAGAGCGAAAGGGAGCGAGAAACTCCTCAAGTTTTACTTTTCGGGGGTGTTGCAACCTGCAACTAAACGCAATTAATGTTAACTTAATTTTCATGAAAGTGCCAATGAATGTGGCATGCAACAAGCACACGTACACGTACATGTATTTGCTGTGAAAATTGTGGAAAAGCTGGAAAAGCGCTCTTGAAACGTTCATATGATATGATATGATATGAGTTGTTTACTTGTCTTCTCCGTTGCTTCTGCTTCTTCCCACGGCTACATGATTGAACTTCATCAGCAATGATCATAACGATCAAATTGTGGTTGTTGTTATTGTTGTTGTTATTGTTATTGTTATAGTTGTTGTTAATGTTGATGATTTCTATTATACCACAAAACCGAATGTAATTTAATCACAAGTCCGGCAGCGAAACTCTCTAAACAGCCAACTGCACCAAAGAGAGTCATAATACGAGCAACTAAGTAGAAACAACATTTGCAACTGCAACAATAAAAACAACAACAATAGCAACAACAACAACTACTATATAAATAACAACAACAAAGCCAGTAAACTGTAACTAAGTAGAAATCAAAGCAAACTCGAAGTTTGAATGCACTTTGGTGTATGAGAGTGTGTGTGTGTGTGTGTGTATCGTGTGTGTGTTTGTTAGGGATCAATTTCCACAACTTAAGCTGTAAAGCCAACTCAAAAGCTGTACAAATTCAAAGTGTTGTTTCACTTGGAAAAAGAGCTTAATACTTTGTTGCTATTTAAAGCAAAAATTAATCAGAATTTATGGAATGCAACAAATACGTGATTACTTTGGAAATAAGTCTGTGTTGAGTCGCATGTGTTGCTTAGAATAATAATAAAAGAAGTATATACATAGTATATATAGCGATAAATAATACTATTTAAAGTGTAGTGCACAAAATGATTATTTAAATTTGTTAATATATTTAATGCATTTAAAGCTACTTGTAAAAAAGTGGCAGTTGTTGGTATTTCCTTATGCACATTTTTATGACTATCATTTTATTGGTTCTCTATTAAGAAGAGCGTTGAAATTGATAGTGTCAATAAGGAAGAAAGGAAAAGCTGCAAATATGGCATTTTAAAATATTTAAATGAACTGTTATTTATCTGGTATTTAAGCACGAGATAGTAGCTTAAATAAGGGCGAATTTTAATATAAATTAATTTTTGTGTAATATAAAATGTATATAATAAATATAGCTAACAAAAAGGCTTTTATTAAGAATTGTTATTGATTTTAACTACAATAAATATTAAACATCAAACCAATGCCTTTTAAAACAAATTTGATTTATTTGTAATACTCAAATTTAAATAAATTTACACTAAAAATACTCTTAAACATATTAACTTCCACTCAACCTTCTTTCAACAGCTCTCTCTACCTAACAAATTCAACAAACTCTTAGCCAAAGTTAGAGCATTCTACAACTGGTTGTTCGCACTGAGCAGCGACACCAAAGAGTTGGATGCCAGGGGTAACAAAAGTAAGCAAGGGAGAGAGCGAGAGTGACAGGGACAGAGGGGATAGAGAGGGGGGTAAGGTAATACGACGACGACGTTTGCTGACAATCGATTAATGGGCCACATAATTGGCTATCTTCTGGTTGGTTGGTTAGTTGACTAGCTGGTTAACTGGTCGCTTGGTTACTCGCCTGATGCTGACCAAGTTGGAACTGCCGTTTAGCTGGGTCAAAACTAAACGCGTTCTCCACAAAAATCAAATAAAATAAAAATAAATAAATAAAAATACTTACAAACTGAATTCGCTTTCAATTTGCATGTTTTCGTTTCACGTTTTTTACGTTTTCGCTTTTTATTTGTATTTGTATGAATGAAAAAAAATACATAAACACAGCCATTAAAACAAAATACGAGTATTGATATTCGTATAATCGTATATTCGAATTTTGTATTCATATTCGTTAACTTATTTATTGTGGGCGTTTGCCGAATGCGTTGAAAGCGGCGCCGTTGTGACGACGACGTTGACGCTGACGCCGACGCAGGCGTTAACAGCGATGTCGATGGTCACCAATCACTTGGCGACTGCGCAGCGCGAAGAAGAGAGAGCGTAACAGAAATTCGGAGTAGGAGGAAGGGGGAGAGCGATCTCGCCGCGGGCTGCGTGCATTGACGTTGGTGAGTGAACAACAGCAAGTTGACGTCTGCTGCTGCTGCTGCAGCAGTCGTAGGGAGAGAGCGTAAGAGATGAAGAGCGAGAGAGATCTAAGGTCAAGCCCCAAAGAGTTGATGAATGATGAGCAGCGTGTTGTTGTTGTTGTAACTGTTGTTAATGCCGCTGCTGAGCTGCTTTTTCTGTTGTTGTACGCATATGACACAAAGCCCAAATATTGAAACACGACAAGAAAAGCAGAAAAAACCTAAAAATATAAATCGCAAGCGCCTACACACACACACACACACACACCTCGCACAACACACACGCATAGGCACACTCACACTTGCATAGCTGTTAAATTGACGTGCTTTTAATTTCGAAAAATTAAATATGCGGGGAGGGAGACGGCAGTAGAGAGGAAGGGGGAAGCTGCTGCTGCTGCTGATGTCGCTGCACTCAAAGACCAATAAAGTTTATGTGTGTGTGTGTGAGTCTTTGTGCGTGTGTGTGTGTGTCGAAATTAAGCAACGACGCATTTTCTTGGCACTTACAGCAATTGGGGCGTGCTGCTGCAAGGGGGTGTGGCAGAGGGAGAGCAAACACTCTACGGTGGGGTCAGCAGAAGGAAGTACGCACTCATAGACGAACACACATACACATACACATGCATACGCACTCTGTGCGAGGGGAGGAATTGAATTTGGGTCAATGTACAAAAGACAAGAAAAGCCAAAAACAAAAAAAAAAAAGAACTAAATTCTACTACACTTTGTTGCACGTTCCGCGTTTTTTAATGCTTTTATAATATTTTCAAAAATTTCCAAAACAAAATAAAACTCAATGCATCTTTTTTAATTGCTGTTTTGAAAGAAATTTTCGCTGGATTTTTGTTTTCTTTTTTTTTTATGGTGCGCCATTAATTGATTGACGACTTTGACGTCGACACACGCGCCCTCAACAGATGACCCCAAAAAAATGAAGCATATAGAATAAATCGGAAATAACAGAGAAAAAAAAAAGAAAAGTTGCAGCTGTTTTGGCGGAGGGAAAATGGAGGAAAAATGGTTGGCATTGCAAAAGCGCCAGAAACGGAAGTGTCTGTCACTTTAGATTCTATAGGAATTTCCACAATCCATCTCCAGCATAGTTGGGAGTTAAGATAGGGAAGAGTACGCACTTAAACAATCAGCTGAAAAGTGCTGCCATTTGCACCCAAAGTTGAGTCAGTTTCCGTTGGAGAAACATCGAAGCATCTTTATCTTATCGGAAGAGCAAAAGATACAAGATAAAAATCAACTATTATGTCGTATATAATATGCTGACTAATTTGGGTTATATATTATGATATATAGTAAAGTCTTTAAGGCCCGTGAGATAAAGTTGGCTTTATTTGTTATAGAAATTTGTGATATAGGAAGAATATGGAGTAATTTTATGAGGAATCTTCACTCAGTAAGGGCATGTTTTGAGTAACCAAAAAGATTGAAGATGATTCTAGGGACAGAAAATGTAATTTTGGTTTGGAAAGTTTAATGAAAATAGTAATGAAACATTCTTTAAGACAGAACTTCCCTTTGAAGATCATAAGTTGAGATTACCAACATAAATTAAGCAAATTTATGTTGTATAGAGTGTAATCCAAAGGATTCTGAAAACAGAACATTACTTTGAAGTATAAAAGAACAAATTGGGGATGTGTTTTTAGAAGCAGTACCTAAATTTCTTACAATTTATCAAAGGGATTAAAGATACAGTACAATAACAAGGTTGGGGGATCAAACTTTACATTAAAAACTATAAGAAAATCCCAATTATGGGAAGTTCTTCCAAACAGTTTGTTAAAAAAAGCTAAGCTGGCCCTTTTTTGGGGCTTCAAATTCAAATAGAAGTCCACTTTTCCAAAGGGAATCGATTCTATAAAAAGATCATCGATTTATATGCAAATTGGTAACACAAGAAATAGATAGAGTAGTTAATACCTAATATTTCTATGCCAAACTATCGACTTAAAACACTTTGCCGTGTTATATCATTATAACCAAGTCAATGAATTGCTGTAACTTTTGTCTTTAGGCCATAACCAGAACCAAATTCAAGTAGTCAAGTCCCAACTTTAGTTCTCCATAATGAAATCAAAGCAGAAAGCGAAGCCCACATTTGATTTTTTCTAGTTTTTTCTTAAGTTTTTTACTATTCATTGTAGACTTTTGCCATTTTTGGGTCAATCATGGCACATGAATGAATGAAACACGGCGCTGATGTTGATAATAATGATGTTGCTGATGATAATGATGATGATGATGATCGTGAACTGTGTTATGGCCATGTTGGGCGAGTTGTAGTGTCCACGAGTTCAGTTTGACAAAAAATACAACATAAAAAATGTTGCACGAGTCGGAAGTTGGTTGTAGGAGAAAATAACGAGTCGCATTTGCAGTTACAGTTCAATTTACATGGCCATCAATCATCGTCAAAGCCACAGAGGCTCACAAAGGCTCAAAGCCACACAAGTACACACACACACACACACACACACACATACTGGTAAATTGATTACATTGTGCGTTTCGCGTACTCAAAACTAATCCGCTAAAATCCAAAAGACTTAAACTTGAGACTTTTTTGCAAGTGAAATTCAAATTTGCAATGCAAAGTGAAGGCAATAACAACAATAAGACAAAAGCCAGTGGCAATTGTTTATTAAACATTTCAAAAAATGATATAGACAAGTGATTTTAATTATTATTCTTTTGCCACTGCTCGATGATCTCATTTTTCAATTGAAAAACTTTTTTTCTCTCTTTTTTTTGGGCAGCTCATGAGAAAAATTTGTTTTATTTTGTTTATTGCATGCGTAATAAATAATTATGTGTTTGTTTACGAGCTGAGTTTGTATTGTTAGTCTAGTCGAAGGAGGGGTAGGAGGGCAGTAGGGGAGGAGAGGAGATAGGGGGAGAGGCAGTGGAATAGACTACACTGCTCTCCCACAGACTCTGTCTCGAGTGCTTAGATCAGCAAAAGGTCCAACAACTCCAACTATCTCTTTCTAACCAGTAGCTCCATCTCTCCCTTTCTCTCTGTCCCTCTCTCTTTCCCACTTTGTGGTGGAGTCACAGTGCATGTCCATTTAGCATAAGTTTTAATTAAAAAACAAGAGCAAAAGAAACATTTGCTGCACGCATGTTTTAAAATTAGGTGCCACAACGCCGACGCCCAACAACAACAACTACAACTCCAACAACAACAACAAATGTTGCATGCAAATGAAATGAAAACTAACCACTCAAATTTAACAAGATACTTATCTATCTCATAAGTCAAAACGACTGCACAGACCTTTAAATACACTATCCATCAGTTGGTAGAGAGAAAGTCGTTTAAACTATAGCAAAACTATATATTTTAAGAGAAAGTTTAAATAAGTTTTATATTTAATATTTATAGCTTCGATTTAAAATATCTTTCAATATTTAGCGACATAAATAGTTCAAATAGTTCCCTATAAGTTCCATATTTCTGTTCATTTTGCTATTTAAAAATAGTTTTTGTTGGGCAAATAAATTGTTAAACATTTAAAAATTATGTATTTATTAATTAGTTTATAAATCAAACTAAAGAAACACAAGATTTCCATAGAGAACTGTTTAGTCAACACATGAATTATTTTAAATTTTCAGAATATTTTTAGACTTTTATTAACAAAATTTATTTTATTTACCAAACAGTTTTCTTCTATATTAATAATTTATTTTATCATACATACACTGCTAGAAAAAGTCAAGTATTTAGCATATTTTAAACTAAATTTCTTAGTAAGATTTTAAAAACTTAAAGTCAAGAGTCTAAAGCTTAACTTATAAATTGATTAATAAATTTTAAATTATGTTAACTAACTCTAAAAAAAAAGTTGGGGTTTTTTTAAACTCATAGACTAGTTTCTCCCAGTGTGCAAGAAAACTCCTATTTATCCATTTAGTAAATTTCTAAATATAAATTTACTTTGCCAAATTTTTAATAAATATTTTACTTATAAATTCCAAAATCTAAAATTTTCCATTTTCCAATCGTTTTCCGCGTGCAAAACAGATAAGCAAAGAACATAAGTTTACCGATCTATAACTGTAACTATCTTTATCTTTTATTTGCTTAGTATATACTGCTATCATCGCTGCCTGTCTGACTAACTGATCTACATATTTGCACTTGCTGCCTACTTTGCTGTTGACCAAGTTATTGACTCCCGCTCTTTGTCTGTCTATTCAGTATATACTATATATTAAGTAGTATATACTATATATAGTATATTAAGACTTCACCTATTTAACTGCTAAATAGCAGCTTTAACACAGTGTACAGTGTATGCTCATTAAGTGGTACAAAAAACCCGTTGCTCATCCCTTTAGTTACTATCATTATGTATCTCCCTCTCTGTCTTATAGTTATTTCCAGCTCTGTCACTCATGATGACCAGTTTAAAAAGGGGCGTCTAAAATTAATAGACTTCTCCACCAACTTGCTTAATTATCGCACTCAGCAGACTTTTTAAAAATGGGCAAAATGTGTTTTTTTTCTTCCAAGTTTTTTTTCTCTCTTTTCATTTTTTTGTACACACAATTTCCATCCGGAGTAGTTTGGTTGACTGAGTTGTTGGAGTGTGTGCGTGTTGTTGTTGGTTTTAGTTTTATTAGATGATGATAACTTGGCTAATGAGTTGTTGGACTGACAGCGGGACTGGGCGAAAAGCCAACGACATTGTGAATTGTGTTGGCTGACCAAAAAGCTACAACAACACAGCAAACAACAACAGCAACAACAACCACATCAGCAATCAAAATCACAGCAACAATTTCATTTGAGCTGCCCGCGCATTTTCAACGTTTTCATCTTGAGAATGTGTATTTTTTTAAAAATGTTTTTTTTTGCTTGATTTTTGCACTTTGTTGTTTTATATAATGCTTTTTGCGAAGGTGAACACAACGCAAAAATCTTTAAAGTAAAGTAATACAACGCCAAAAAACAGCAGAGAAGACGAGAGAAGAGAACCTTTACCCAAATAATCTTCTACTTAAGTTATATTTTTTGTTAGCTGTGCTTTAGCTTCATCAACTGGAGGTTAAATGGCCAAAAACAACGGTTAGAGATAACTGAACACTTGCGTTTATTTGCGTAAACGGGTTCAACGCTGGGCATGACCACAACGCAAAACAAACCCTCAACAAAAGAGTACGGGGTCTAAAAAGTAAAACAATAAATTAATTTTCAACTTTCGTATCTTTATCTCTATGATTTTTTTTAACCCCTTCCCTTCCCTTTCCCCCATTCCCCCCTTTTGTAGTGTTACTATTTCAATGCCGATATGTGTGTCTCTGTGTCGTGGACAAAATTAATCTTCTGTTTGCATTGCACTTAAGTGCGGGTTTATCTATAAGTTTAAGTTATTTAACTAGAGATGGGTGTGGAACAGCACTGTGATTGTTATAAATAAAATCACACCAATTTGTTTAATGTTCTTCATTAAAAATCCAAGGTAAACAATAAAATAGTTATGCAAAGAAGCTTGAAAAATATTTAAATAATTTTGCAAAATTTTAGTAAAACCCTAGGAGTTAGTAATCTCAACGATCCTGATCTTTGTGGATCGAGAATGTTATATCAAATATTTAAATTCCTAATTAAAAAGTGTAAATTTAAATGTTTAATTTATAATAATTTAAATTATTTAGCGTAAGTCAATTTTTTGGAGTCTAAAATTATTAGCTGTCAACAAATAGAATTTTATGATGTGCTAATTGCTAGAAATGCTCTAAAATTCAATAGTTTCTAATTGTCTAGCGAGCGCTGTATGAACTTAAAATTTTATTTCTAAAATTTATTTTCTGTTAAGCTATTAATTGATCATCCATGTTGTCATTTGTCTTCCATGCTCACATTATGTAGACGATTTAAACTAAGTGTTTGAAGAGCGCCGTGCGCCGTGTTGACAAAAATTCCAATTTCAATTCCAATTCGAATTTCAGTTCCAATTTGAATTAATATCAATATCGTAATATTCGAGGCTTTTATCGTGCTTTTTTTTTGGGTCAGGGCAAGGCAGATACCCTTGGCGTGCTCATCTCTAGACGAAAGTACGGTCATAAGAGAAGCAGCAAAGACAACAACAACAACTAAAACTAGTGTACTTAGCAGCTGCCCTAAACTTGCCATTGAATTTCCGTTGTTGAATTCCTAGTTTGATATTTTTGTCTGCTTATCGAATAGAGTCTATAGGTGTGTGAGTGTGTATGGCAGTGCAAAGCGCTTATCAGCGCACATATGATAAGGTAGCAGTCACACAAACACTCACACACACACACACATGTTTTTATTAAAGAGCAATGCAAACAAATGTGTGGAAGGGGGATCGATAAGGCGGCAACATAATGAAAGCCAACGGCGTCGGCTGAGTCAGCGTTGCAAAAAGCATTAAGGTAAAAACAAATAAGTAAGAAAAAAACGGTAAAACAAAAATCACTATTTCAGCGCCTCGATCGAAAGTTGCTTCAATATTCTGGCCATGACTGTCACACGCATTCGCCCTCCCTCTCCCTCTTACTCTTTCGCTGTCTTTCTCACGCACACAGGTAGGAAATTGCACATTAAAATGGGGTTGCAAAAAATGAAACCAGAATCAGCCCTGGCACCAATTTGACAGCTGAACTTTAAGGACATGACGCAACGACAAACTCGCTGACTCAGCTAATTACCCCCCCGCCCTTGCAAAACAGCCCAAAACTCCCCACCAAACTAAAAACTAGTTAATTTAAGTAGTTGCTGCAGTAAAACTCACCCTTCATCCAAGTCGAGCGGTAAACGTTTCAGCTCAAACATGTCCAACTCCAGCCTCAGATTGGCCACCTCGCAGAGTAAACGATCGCGTTCGATGCTCAGCTCCTTGAGCTTTACATGGAGAGCACTGTTCTCATGCAGCAAATCTTCCACATTGATTTTAATTTGTGTGGTGGGCGCAGGGGGTGGGCCGAGTGCTGGGCACAACATGGAGCTGGCCATGAGCAGCGATTGAGTTGTTTGATGCAAGAGCAGCTGTTGTTGATGCTCCGGGGCAACAGCGAGTGCAACGGCAAGAGCGTCAGGCTCACTGCGCTTTGGTGACAAGGTCTTGTGTTCGGCCTCCGACATTGTTATCTATTTTTTTTGTTTATATATTTTTTTAAAATATATACGATTTACACACGCGCACACACACACGAGTTAACTCCGGCTGCAATTTATGGCTTAGAGCAGAACATCGCGCCACGCAAACGCAGTCGACACCGCTGTCGCCGTCGCTGCCACCAACAACAACAGAGCGAGAGATGGCAGAGACACGAAAACTAAAGCGACTTTGAATAATCTTAATAAAAGCGAACGTAAGAACAACACACACACAAACACGCACGCAGGCTCACGTATACACGGGCGACACAAAGCGACGCCGCCGCAGTCGCTGTTTGCTTTGATTTGAAATTCACTTGATTTTGAATGCACTTGATCGCACTTTAGCACTCACAAACAAAATTTGGCTATAATTTACGGAATATACGACAACTGATTGTGTTGCACTTGGGCTGTGTGTTGTGTCTGCTGTTGAACAACTTCTTTAATATTTGATTTTCTTAACATGCGCGAGCGACGAGCTGCCACTTGTATGTGCTTCGTACATCAAAACGAATTACACGAATACGGCTCCAAGTGTGACCAAAGCTACGCAGTCAAATTAATACCAGACTTTTTCAAATAAATTAGGCTGTGAAATATACTGACGACACCTCGATAATGTTATGCCTAACGTTTAAATTTGAACGCCAGGACTGCTAGTTGGCGCAATTATTAATTGATCAAAATTGTACGGCACCTGTAAATTAATGTAGCTATAAGTGGATTAACAGATGCCCTTAGTTAACTTATATAAATCTGCAGCTGACTGCTTAAGCTAATTTTTAACTATTGCTGCTATACTCAAAATGGCGCTGTTAAGTTAACAGTTTGAGTTCAACTGTTGCTTTTAAAAACTCAAATAAACAAACTCTGTTATAACAAAGGTTTTTTCTTTTTAATATTTGGAACATTTAGTCGCTGCTACGTCTCTGTTGACATTTGCGTTGCAGGCGGCGGCATTGTCGTTGTCATTTGCTGTTGTTGTGATTCACTTTTGCGAGTGGAACGCTTGCGAACCCGCTTCGTTTCCTTGGCCCAATCCATTTCACTGTACATCTGCTCTGAGGCACGCCAATGCAGCTCCTGTCGCTGCACTAGCTCCACATGCTTCTGCTCGAAGTCCTTATCGGGTGGTAGCAGTAACTCCCAGCGTTTCGTAGCATTCACACGTGCCACAGTGCTGAGCACATCCAGCGTCTCCGCTGGGGGTAATTGGGTGGCTGTCATCACCTGGTTACGATACAGATAAGCGGTGCGGGAGAATCGAAAGAGCTGCAAGCAGAGATAGTTAGTAGGAGCAGAAGAGGAGTTTAATTTGCAGTTACTTACTATATAATCCCTGGCGCGTATCATTTGCTCTGCGGGCACACCGTTGGCATGGGAGAGCATCTTTTCGGGATAAACCACCTCGGATTTTGGCACCCAATTGCCGTGCAACAATATGCCCACCTGTGGCAACAGGGCCAACACTTTGTCCGCATTCACATGCGGATCAATGTGTTCGCTGAGAATGTGCAGGACATCGGGATAGGAGAGAATCTTGGCATCTTTGAGCAGCACACGCAGTTGTTCCACCAGTGGCATCGTCTTCAACATGGCCTTGTTGTACACTGGCAGCACGTTGACTGTGTCCACCTGTTGCACGTGCTCATCGTGGGGCAGCAACTTGCCCAGGTACTCGCTGGCCGGCAGCGATAGCGACTGATTCGCTTGGTGATTCGCACTGTACATCTTCTGGCGCTCCAGCTCAGCGGTGGGTGTGTTTCTGGCATGCCAGTAGGTCTCGCACCAAGGCTCCTCCACAATCCGTTGCACAAAGTTGTCGTAGGTACCACGCTGTTCCTTGGTTTTCTTGGCGGCTGCACCGGCGCCCGTGCCACGTGCAAATTTCACTGTCACCTGTTGAGCAACTTCCTCATCGTCCACATCATCGTTTTGTGCCTTCTGCTCGGCCTTGCGTCGCTTGTCCTCCTTGTCGAAGTGACTGAGCGATGGACGCAGCTGCACAATGCTGGTCAGTGGTGATAGATGCACTTCCTTGTCGGTGTAGATACCCACCACGTACTTGGAGATGTCTGTGAGGGATCGTGTGCTCGTAAATGCCTGTTTGTCCATTATACCACGCTTGTAGGTGGGCCTCTCCGCCCCCTTGGGCGGCACAGCACCGTATGTGTTCTTGCCATCAGCAGCCACTGCAAACTGTTCGCCCTTAAAGCGATCGTAGTGCTTGGACTCGATGTTCAGCTCGAAATCCACTTTGACTTCCTGTGTAAACGGTTTCACGCAACAATTGACGACGACTGCATCATCGTGATTTGGAATTTCCGTTTTTGTTGGGTACTGGAAGAGGTAGAGGCTGTCCTTAAGGTTCTTGGAGAGAAACACTGGTATCTCCTCCACAATGGTGTCGTCTTCGTCGTCCATTTCAGTTACTAATTTGTTTAATACTTTTATTTGTTATTTTAGGCAGTCTGCTCTCAATCATGCGGTAGAGCTACAGAACTATCGTTTGTGTAATCGCCGTGTCGCTTTGAAATGCGCTATCGATTAACTCAGTTTTGCTCACCAAGTTTGGATGCTACCAAACAGTAGGTGGCTCTGTCAGCCTTTTGTGTTTGGTATATAAATGATAAATTCTATAAATGATAATTCTTTAACGGACTATAAAGCTACGTAAATTGTAGACCACAAAATTGTTTCATTAAACAAAAATTGCAGAAATAAAACAATTATTTCATCATTCGGCATATTTATTGTCTTAGACGCACTCGATAACTTTAAATTTTTTTGCTCAACAGCGCTGCCAGACTGAGTAAAAACTGTTCGATTAATCGCTGCACTTTAAAATTTGAAAGTTACCCGCGTAAATTCAACAGCTTTAAAGATTAAACTGATTTACAAGTTCTCCTTGAACTCTGTAAACCTATTACACACTCAGATCACTTAATTGAGTTAAATTAAATGCAACTTCAGATTTGCCTGCCACTTCTGACCTTGTGTGCCAAGTAGTTTGCTGCCCAGAGACAAGCACACGCCCTGTGATGAGCGTGTCTTCCACATAAGTCATCAATCAGAGCACACAATATGTATCTTTAATTCGAAGTATCTTTGCGTTTAATCCCCCCTCCCCCTGCCCAACACCATTCCATCCCTCCGACTGGGTATGCGATGAGTAAATATTGTCATTCGCTTATCAGTTGAATTGAAAAAGTTATTAATAACAATAGCACGCTTTATATAATGCAAAAAATCGCATGTTGCATCAACACAGACTTGCAGCACGCCCCTCAATGACTAATCGCGCCATAAATAAACGCAGCTTAAGTTTCCAAGACAACAATAAAAAACGAAAACACTTGGAATTTTTCCATTACGCTCATTAAAAACATATAAAATAATTTATTTGCTTATTAATTTGTTTAATAAATATACAATATATATATAAAAAACGTTTCATTTTAGTTAGTTTAGCAAGGCCACTTGAACAGTTTTGTTTTGTTTTGTTTCTGTCAGTTACTGTAAATGTATCTGTATCTGTATCTGCAGCTGTATTTGTATCTGTATCTTTAGCTGGTTTCTTGACATAGAAAAGGTAAAAAAAAACGACTGATTAGCTTGTCGACTACACACAAACTACACTGATAACGCGTGATAGGCATAAATAACACACGTTACTTGCTTTTTAGTACGCACATTTTTTGACTTTTGGTTAGAAGGCACAACATTTTGGGTTCCCACAAAATTTCAGGGGGTATTACAAGTATTACAGTATTATTAGTCTAAGATATTAACGCTGGCAATTTGAGGCCTAAAAGGCGGCACTTCAAATTAGCCAAATAACATTTACACACACACATACACACACACACTCACATCGAGGCTAAAAAACATGCGTTTAGCGTTTTCCATTTCTACTCTGGTTTTTTGTGCTTGGCACTTTTGTTTTTGGGAACAACATGCAACAGAAATTGTGGAGGATTCGATGGGGCAGGGGAGGTGGAAAGCTTATGACCAGCCACCCGTGAGTTTGTGGAACATTTCCTCATTAAGCGTCTGATTGTTCTCCTTGGATCGCATTGACATGAAGATATAGCCACCGATAAACTCATGCACCACCTTGCAGTCGGCGGAGAGGCAAGAGAAGACAACGTTCTCATCGTGGAACTGAATCATCATGCACTTGATGCCCCAGTTAACGTTCCAGGCCTTCATGGTATTGTAGCGCCACGTCTTGATGTGATCTCCAGTATTCAGATCCATGCGCATGATACGATTGTGTGCCACGCCCAGCAACTCCTCCTTCTTATGCCCATCGAACTTGATAACAAAGAGTGTGACACCAAAGTCTGGCAGAGATTGCCACGCCTGTATGTACTTCAGCTTCGCGTCCATCAGCTGCAATTGACGCACATTCGCGTGTGCCTCCAGAATCCTTTGGACCGCCTTGCTGGACAGTTTGCGCAGCATTTTGGGTGATAGATAGTCCATCGCTTCGACACTACGTGGATCTATATTCAAAGGCGCCGCCTGGGCGGGCTTCTGGATCTGGAGCAGGGAGCGTATGCTGCTCACCTCGCTGTCATAGCTGCTGTCTGCCAGGGAGCGTCCCTTGGCCGCCAGGCGACAGGCTGCCATCCATTTGGCGTACTGCTCCTCGTTCTCGCAGCGTACCCAGAACTCGGTGTTGGGTCCGTTCTTGCCCTCCGGCGGCACCTCCAGACGTATGCCGAATTTACCCTGAGCCAAATGCACATCGGGAGTAACCTCACAGCCGCGCAGATTGATGCTGATGCTGGGCGCACCACGACGTGAATCATCCTGTGTTTTGTAGAGATAAAGATGCAGATCCCGATAGGTGAAATAGTAGCGCTTGTAGCCCTTGAGCGTGAACAGCTGTGGCTTCAGGAAGCGCAAGTAGTCCGAGAGTTCGGGTATGCGTGTTATGTTCCCAGCATCGCCACCGCCGCCAGGACCCTCCAGTGTGATCTGCAGCTCATTGAGAGCCGAATCGATGTCATCGTCACCGCCGTTCTTGTGGTTAGCAGCATCGCTACTTGAGTCCAGTCCGAGTGGATTCAGACCCGTCTGATGATTCACCTGGAACTGCAGGGCGGCAAACATGAGAGTCTCCTCCTCGGTGCAGTCGAGCTCCTCGTTGAGTATGGACCATTTGGCTTGCTCGTACAGCTGATTGATGCGCACCTGATCGTACTTGGGATTTAGGTCAAAGAACGTGTAGTACTTGAATCGCAGACAGAGTGTATCGTATTCCCGCACACCCTGCTCCATGATGGACAGCGAAGAGTCCAGCCAGCCCACATTGAGACGTGCCTTCTGCACCAGCGTCTTGGGACGCACGAGACGAGCTCGCACATCGGGACTTGGGGTGCGTGGTGAGACAGCTAAATTCTCCTGCAGATCACCATAACTGGAGCCCGAGTCGTAGGCGGCGTAACCATTACCACTGCTCATATTGTGCCGCCAGGTGCCCGTGGGCGAACTGATGGGAGTGCCTGGCGCTGTGGCTGCTCTCCTGGGCGTTGTGCCATATGGCGAGGCAGGAGCACACAGCAGATTTCCATTGCCATGTGAGCGATCCAGACTGCCATTGCTACCATTATAGGCATTCGTGATGGGCACAAAGGAGTTGGTATCCGGTGCTGGCTGCAAATACGCTGTACCATTTGCCTCTGCAACGGGTATCATCTTTTGTGGCAACTTGGAAAAGTTCTTCTTTAAATGCTCCTGTTCGACGGGTTTACACAGCGACAGCTCCTCCGGGTAGCGTATATCCAGATCTTTACAGAGATTGACAACAGCTCCAAAGGTTTTAATCGAGAAATTGACACGATAGTCCAACTGACGCAGATCAGGTAACTGCACACGTAGTATTTTATGCATAGGTGTGAAGTAAAGAAATGAATCCGATTGGACGCCAGCCTGGTCAAGAGTGGAGCGCGTGCGTGTTAGCCAAATGTTACGAGCAGGCCACCAGAGCGCATGATCGGACCAATCCTTGGGCATTTCCGGGTCGACCAGCTGCAACATAACGCCACCAATATGCTGATCTCCACGCACGCGTAGAGTTTTCTCCACCTGCAGATCGGTGATCAGTATCCGCAGGTTCCAGGTGTTTTCGCCCACATGAATCATCTTGCGACTGTTTTTCCTATTTTAGGCAATCACGCACACACAGAGACACATAAGCACTTCTGGGCCAAATAACTAGAAATACATGTAGATGAGAGGAGAACAAGAAAATCACTTGATTTGATTTGAATTTTTGTTGCTGTTGTTTTTTGCTTTTTTTTTGTTATTTTAAATTGCTCAAACGATGACGTAATCGCGACATACATACACGTTCGTTCGTTCTATCTTGGCGCTGCTTCTATCCAATATTTGCAATACAAATAAAGCAAATGGAATTGAAAATGTTCTCGTGGTTGTTACTGCTGGTGCCCTTATCTCGCCAGATGTTTGTGCTCCGACTCCAGCTGCAGCTGCAGAGCTTCCAGTTTTCTAATGCTATTCGCTTCTCGATCGCTCAACCCCGCTCAATTGTTGTTAATTCCCTTTTACCCCGTCCAAGGTTAACGTTATTATGCTCTGCTATTAATTAAATATCTTTTTCGGAGGTGGAGACGTCGTTGTCGTCCCACAGCACAACAAATACTAATGAATGCTGCAAAATTCCACACACATACGAGCGATTGAGAAGGCGACAGCGACAGCGGTGGCGACGGTGGCAGCGACTGCGACTGCGACGACTACGACGAACCGAATCGTGAACAAAGCCCAACAAACGGCAGAGCTAAACGCGAGAGATAGAGAGAGAAATTAATTCATAAATAAATCAGCACGAAACGACGTCGACGACGACGACGCGACGTGTTTTTTTTCCTCCGTTTGACTTTGCTTACAATTTGTTTCTGCAAATCTTTATGTGTGCATGTGTGTGCGTATATATATGTTTGTTTATGGCTTGTTTATTTGGCTATATGGACACTGTATTTTTGGCTATTTGTACTACACAGCTTCTATGATCTGTCGCTTAATAATTTTACATTTATTTTTAGAAGTTTTTTCACGTTCGTCATCATCGGCCTTTGCCTTCTTACTGTCGCTGTTATCGGCTGCAGAGCACGTATCGCGGTTATCGATTGCATTGTTATCGTTGATCATGACGATAGTATCGTTTAATTTAATTAAAATCAGCAAACGATTACAAATTTTGTACTGCCAATTTTCAAATAACAACCAATTAATGATTTAATGTATTTCAACAGACTGTTAAAACATTGCTTAACATATAACATAGCATTTGCATTTATTGTTTAATTTAAGCTAAGGTTGTGCTCTTAGTGAAGCTTAATACCTAACTACATAGTAGAAAATCCAGTTGTAAGCAGTACGGTGCCAATTAAATACATTTTTTCAATTCTGTCAGTTAAAGCTTGCCTATCGATAACAACCACAACCAATTTTTGAAATCGATATGTTGCTACCGCTTTACAACCCTACGAAACTTGGCAATTCACTGATGTTATTACTTATAATTTTGTCAAATGCGCAAAAGAGCGTAAAATTGTTGTGAATTTAATAATATTTATAAATAGCTGCTTTTGTTTTTTGCAACTCAAACATGTTGCAAGCCCCACGAAGTGGCTGCCATTGACACTGCCACGCACGCACACCAACCAACGCACGTTGCCTTTCACATGACATTCGTAAACAAACACAATGAAAGCTCCCGTTCAGCCCCAAAGCGCCAGTCGTTGCGGCGCTGTCTCGACGAGCGCACGTCTTACCGAAAGTTGCTCTCAGTCGAAACTTACGTTGGTGTTCAATACACGGCCGAATGCTGTTTCGCTCGCACGCACAGTGTCAAACCAGTACCGAATACCTGTAAACGAGCGCGTCCGCATGCATGGGTATGTGTGTAAGTGAGTGAGTGAGCGAGTGTAAGAGTGAGTGAAAAGTCAGCTATGAAAATTGTGCATGTAAAAATGGGAAAATCTTTGTGAAAAACAACGGCAAAACAAAAGCGATGAAACTAAGTTTTCATTTACATTTGTGTCCCATAATTCACATAAATATATCTAAATACATAGCACAAATAATTAAACAATCAATTCCCTAGGAATTTTTCATAAATATATTTCTTAAAGACAACAACGCGATGCACATTAATTCAACAAACGGAAAAATCGATCCAAACTGACAAAATTTCAAAGACTTTGTTTGCTGCAAAGGAATGTGTGCAAATATTAACATGAAGAAAATATTTCATTATAAAAATTGACAAAAATTTGAGAAAAACTTGTGTAAAGCTAGCGCATACAGAGAGGGACAGAGAAAGAAAGAGAGAGAGAAAGAGGGTGAGAGTGAGAAATAAAGAAAGAGAGAGAAATATAATGAGAGACGGTGAACGAGTTGAAAAGTGAATTACGTTAATAGTTACAAAAAACGCGCAATCGCTTGTAAAAAAGCAACAGACTCTGCAGCAACAAGAGAAAAACAACAACAACAACAGCAAAAACAAATAAAAATAATAACAACAATAACAAAAAAGTAACAAAAACAACAACGGAGCTTAGTCATCCGTGTGAGTTACGCCAGCGCAGTTCCAGCTTTCGGGTAGTACGAAGTGCAAGCCACTTATCTACCTATCTATCTAACTAACTATCTATCTGTATGTCTGCCTATCTATCTATATATTTTTCTACCTGACGATTCACAGATACCGACTTTGTGTGACTGTAAATAATTACAAATTGTGCCCACGCCTACGCTACGCTACTGATTTCAATAACAACAACAACAGCAACATCAACCGCAACAGCTACAGATACAGATACAGATACTTAGTTGTAACCTGTTGTTGTTCACCTTTCGCTGTCTAAAAACGGTCAGATCTAGACACAAACTCACACACACACACACACACAATAACACTGCATACACAACCGGAGAGAGTGCGCATTCAGTTTTTATATAGTACAACTACAAACGGAAAATAAAGCCCGTGCTTAGACCGCGGCACACCTGTTAGCAGCCATTATAGCCAAATCGCACTAACAACAACAACAACAACAACTTCAAAACATGTCGCGTCTAACGGAAGAAATGGTTGTTGCCCGTTCCAAGCAATCGGATTTGGGTCTAATTAAAAAGCTCAATTGCTGGTAAGTTGGCTTAAACTAATAATACCCTGTAACTAATGTTACTAATGTATCCGTAAGCTCCAGTGAAAGCCTAATAACTGCTCAAATCTGCTCACTTCTGTGGCTTTCTCTAGACACACTTGTCCCAAACCCTGTTAGCCTGACTAACTGACCCAAATCCCTCAGTGAGCCAAGTGCTCCTAACCAGTTTCTCCTGTGTTGTCCACTTGCCTCTGTTTGAGTCCAAGACAGCTCCCCAGAGGGTTAAGCATCACTCGAGCTTTTTTGCCTGACACTACAAAGCTTTAAGTGCCGTTAGATAGCTAAGCAGTTGTGCTACATTTTCGCTAAGCATCCTCAAAGCTCTTAACGCTTAGGAAAGTTGCTTAAAGCTGGAAATTAATCTAAAATTCAAGAAGTTTCATTAAATTAACACTCGAAATTAAGTTGATGAGAAAACTATATTAAAAAAATATTTTATTTTAAAACAAATAGTTGCTTAAAGCTTGCTTTGAGGTAGACATGTAGTAAATTCAATTCGAACTTGAATTAGATTTAGAACTTGATGGAATCCTTTATATTTCCTTTTATCTTTTCATTTATTAAATATTTACTCTTTATATCCACAAAAAGTTGCATTTAGCTTAAAATTAGTTAAAAACTTAGTGGATTTAATCGAACCAAACAATTCTGAATAAACATTGCCTTTAGGAATTTAGTTATAGAGATATATATGTACTTATTTCCACAAATCTTTCAATTTTTTAACTAAAAAACTGCTAAAAACCAACTCGACTTGAAGTTTTTCATTTTCTAGTCAAGCAAATACCAAATATATAGTTTATAGGAACTTATGCTGACCCATTTAACGATAGATACCAATTCCAGTTTAATTCTTCAACTTTTGATACTCTACTTTATATGAGATATATGTTAGTTAAATAAAAATCCAAACTTATACCAGCATAAATTTATTTCTAACAAACTCCTTTGATCTTACTCTTAATTAAATACATACAAAATACCGTAATGAGCCTCAAGCTTTAATTCCAATTAATTATGTTGATTTCTAAACAAAATCCTCATTTTTAACTCTTTTTTTGATTAATATCTGTTGTGTTCTCTCTACTTTTATTTATAGGGGTAGTGATCTCAGCGATGTTAACATCATCAAACGTATGCGTGGTGTGGAAGTCTTGGCGCTTAGGTAAGTAATACTCTATATAAATTCTTCGATGAATTTAGCCAATTTTGGGGTTGCTATAGATTAGACTGACGAGCGTTACGCTTATTTCCTGCGTTGTTTTCTTGATTGATTTCAAATTTCAATTAACCGCTTGCGGCGCTTAATAAATCTTCGCAGAGTAAGATAGAGGGAGAGAGAGAGAGAGTGAGAGAGAGAAAGATAGTGGGAATATAAGTACCTATCCGTAAGATTCTTGTGCTCAAATGATGTCATTCGAGCACAGCGAGAATCAGCGGCATCAGCGTCATCATCATCGTCATCATCATCATCATTATCAACAGCAAGCAAGCGAGAAAAAACTTTGGCACGCTCAAGCGCGTAATTAATGCAAAAAGCAGCGAACAGCACAAAAGTTGTGGGAGCACCAAAATTGGCAACAACGACTTGGCTTTTTGTAGGTTTCTAGCTTTTGTCGAGAGTCCAGCGAAGGCCCAGCAAAAAAAGCGAAAAAATTGAGTGGGTTGTCCGAGCTGCGCGTAGGCAGAACGCACTTGCTACAGATACAAGATACAAGATACAACTATAAGCAAACTATAAGCTACAAGCTTTAATACTATATACAATATGCGGTTGTACTTGTAGATACTTGTGCAGTAGGTGATGATTATGCCAAGTATCTTTCATAAGTTCGTTTCAAGTTGTTTTCTCGCCTTTTAAGGCAACAGCAAGAAAATATCATTGTTTTGATTGTCAAGGTCGTTTCCATCGATTTGCAAGCTCAAAAAAATACATATATAAATCTGTCTGTCATCTGGGCAGCATATTGCACGTCTTGGCTATAAATACCAGTTTTTTTTTTGTGCTGGTCTTAATCAGTTTATTATGCGCCTGAAAAGGAAGTCGCGACACATAAACTTGTGGTTAACAGATGGTTTTGATTTCCATACACAAATCGAGATTTAATTGAAGAGTTGAATATATTTTCCCAGCCTTAAGTCTGCTGTGATTTCAAGTCCCCCATCTCCCTTCTCCCTAGGGGGTTATTTGGTTCGAACTGATGTCACAAAAGTCAATTTGGCTGTTATCAGCGATTGCTTCTGCTCAATTAAGGAATTATGCAGTCTTATCAGCTTATAGAGGGGCAATAACTTCTGTACTCGTTTGACTCCCCCATTGTTCCCCCTTTCCTAATTTTAGCTAGAAAACCCTTTTGGTTTCATTTGACTGAGCAGCGTTTCAGTGCGGCCTTTTAAGGCTATAACTGGGAATTATTGGAGTTTGTTGTGCTAGGCAATGGTAGAGTCGTAGGCAGCTTGTCTAGCCATAAATCAGTGCTTGTGCCCACATAGACATAATTCAAATACAAATAAACTGCAAAAAATTATGCTTACTAGCACTTTATGTGTATAGTACCATTAAACCTTTCCTCACCAAGTTTGTTTCGGATCGGACAACTACAGCCTATAGCTCCCATAGTACAAATCGGTAGAAGATTGGTGATTTGTATGGAGACATGAAGTTTTAGCTAAGCGATTGCAACCAAATTAACACATTATGTGTATGATACCATTAAACCTTTCCTCACCAAGTTTGGTTGGGATCGGACAACTATAGCCTATAGCTCCCATAGTACAAATCGGTAGAAGATTGGTGATTTGTATGGAGACATGAAGTTTTAGCTAAGCGATTGCAACCAAATTAACACATTATGTGTATGATACCATTAAACCTTTCCTCACCAAGTTTGGTTGGGATCGGACAACTATAGCCTATAGCTCCCATAGTACAAATCGGTAGAAGATTGGTGATTTGCATGGTGACATGAAGTTTTAGCTAAGCGATTGCAACCAAACTAACACATTATGTGTATGATACCATTAAACCTTTCCTCACCAAGTTTGGTTCGGATCGGACAACTACAGCCTATAGCTCCCATAGTACAAATCGGTATAAGATTGGTGATTTGTAAGAAAAAACTCGCACTAGAATGAGTACAGGGTCTTTTACAGCCAACTCGCTTGACTGTGCCTTTCTTACTTGTTTAATATAAAATTTCGTAATTTATACCAATCTTTCTTTCCTTTTTTCCAGTGTAGTTCTAGTTTTATAATAAGCATATTATGCATACGCCCCATTGCCCCCTCGAACAACTTTCCCACTGATCAGAAGAGGGAGAGCGAATATAGTTAATATTGATTTGCATTGCGTGCTGTTGGCACTTTGCGGGTATCCATCGTTAATACGATTCGTATTGTGATTTACTGTTGAGGTATTTGAAGCGACTACTTGAAATTTGAGTGGTAACCTTGAGAGATATCGAATTGACTGCTAAGTAAGGCATATTAAGTACATAATTTTTGGGTTTATGTAGAGCTTGCTGGAGTATCGTGTGCCAGTTTTTCCAAAACGCTATAAATAGTTGGAAATTAAAACACAGGGTATATAAAAAGAAAAGTCAACGTGGCAATGCACCCGTGTGCCATTTACACAGCCAAAAGAAAATAGTACAGCTAAGTTTAGAAGTATCTTTTTTGTCGACAGTTTATATATATAGACTTATCTTATCGGCGAACGTGAGGCAATGGAAAGTAATCAAAGCACAATTTAGCGGCAATTAGCTAAACTAGCTGTGAAACTGACCTAGACGTTGACAAAGATACACCTATTAGTGAATCTGTGTATCTTTTTGTTCGACTGTCTGTCTTTCTGTCCAGCTAACACAGCATGTTCTGTCAGCTAGCGGTAAGCAAGCAGAATACGCCGAAAGAAAGTTCTCTCAACATAGAGTGAATGACCTCGTGGCAGCATCAGCCGAACCGACACGCCAACAAATGTATCTTTGTATCTTTTGTGTGGCCGTGTCGGCATAACTTTAAACTGATTCATGGCATTTAAGCGAGGCGTCTTTGTCACTTAATATGCTAATACACTTGAAGAAAATGGGTATTTAATATGGGTAGAACTGGGGTAGAAGCTGTAAATGAAGCTAATATTTAAATAAATATTAAAAATAAAAATAAATTCTTATGTGGTAAAAACTCTGAGTAAATATAACAATTTTATAAAGTATCTAAACTGTAAATATTTTTTAGATTTATATTTATAACTAGAAGTTAAAAATGTTGAGTAAATATTTATTAAATGAAAAGTATCTAAACTGTAAATATTTATCAATAAATATACGAAATCAATAAATTTCAATTTCTTAAACGTAAATATTTCTAAAATTATTATTTAAAAGTTGATCAAGCATTAAACTTTATCTCAACTAAAAAACCATTTTTAAAATGTAAATTAATTCTTAATGGGAACAAGTTAGGCAAATTATAGCAGCTAAAAAATGCAAAGTATCTCAATCATAAATATTCATAAAATGTATATTTATTCAATCTGTTCTACTTGCAGCGTCAATAAGATCACAACTTTAGCACCATTCGAAGACTGCACAAAACTACAGGAGCTCTATTTGCGTAAAAATAATATACAAAATCTAAATGAAATATCGTATCTGCAGAATTTACCAGCGCTCAAGTATCTGTGGCTGGAGGAGAATCCCTGCTGCGAGCGTGCGGGACCAAAGTATGTAGCTACCAATTTAAAAGATACAGTATCTTTTACTTTACACCCTTTAATGTTCTGCTTTAGTTATCGCTCGATTGTGTTACGCGCTTTGCCCAACCTCAAGAAATTGGATAATGTCGAGGTTACGCAGGAGGAAATGGATGATGCGCTGCGCGGTGGAGGGGGCGTGGCCGAGGATGATGTCTATGAGGATGCCTATGAGGCAAGACAACAGCAGCAGCAGCAACGTAGCTCACCGCAGCAGCAGCCAATGCAGCACTCACCGCCACAGAATCGAGAACAACAAAGAGAACAACGAGAACAGCAGCAACAACAACAGCTGCAACAACAACAGCAGCAGCAGCAGCAACAACAACAGCAGCAGCGACGCAGTTCGAGTCCTATGAAAGAGGTAACTAAATTCCATTGTTACAGCTAACTTTAGTCTTCTTCTTGCTACCCAAAAACAACCTAACTTAAATCTATTTCTAAATTATTAACAAGCCGCCACAATTAGCAAGTCCGCTTGCAAATAACTCGGATGGAAGTGTTACCAATAATATCATCGATTTATATAGTAGTAATAACCAAGTGCAAAACTCAATGCCCCCAACGCCCACTAAGGTATGGCTGTGTGTGTGTGGTGTAAGGAGGGGCGTGTCAGGGTTGGGCAAATACAATTTACGGTTTGACATAATGCTAATTGAGTTTCCTTTAGTGGGGGACGTCTGTGAGGTAAATAAACTATAATATAATAGTTATGTTAGTTTTTCACGGGTCTCTAAATGTTTATTAAGTTGGACAGTTGGAATTGAGTTGAACAGCTTGAATATTGGGGAAATTGTTTAATAATTAGCGGGATAGTTATAATTTTTAAATGGAATTTTTATAGGGTTGAAATGGAATAAGAAAAAGACTAAAAAATTTATAAAAAGTTAAGTTTTTAAAGAGTTCCAAATTGGCAGTAAAGTACAGCTATTATTTGGGTATATAAAACTTTTGTCACTAGCGTGATTTGTCTGATAAGTTAAGCTGGCAAAGTTCTTTAAAACCTTTCGAAACAGAATAGATACTATAATCGTTTATAGCTAAACAAAATTCAAGCTAAACTGAGCGCTACAGAAAGCAGAGTCGGTAAATTAGGGGCTTAACCCAGCTGAGTGCTGATATACCAGGAAATTCCGTGGTTGTGTCCTTTGAGTTAATAATTAAACAAACACCCTGAGGTCGTTTACCTTCCCCCAAAAGAGTCCCAAACACATCAAAACTAAACTTAACACTAACCCATTTACATTTTTTTTTTTTGTGTTTTGGCTTGTCAAATTCTATGGTATTTCCTCAGGAACCCGCGCACCCGCCATCGCCCAAATATAATACCATTACTAAAGAGCAACGCACTTCCTTTCATCAATATGATGTAAGTTCCTTCCGCATACTAAAAAAAATACAGAGAAAATCTATCAAATTATCATATATACTAAATATATACTATATATACTGCGAAGTCGGTGATGAGCTTGTTGTTTGAGCCTAGTCAATGTAGATTTTGTTGTAGTTCTGCTTCTTGGGCTTCTGCTTTTTGGGCGT
The DNA here is from genome assembly GCA_018903735.1 of Drosophila cardini. NCBI lineage: Eukaryota > Metazoa > Arthropoda > Insecta > Diptera > Drosophilidae > Drosophila > Drosophila cardini. The sequence continues at coordinate 5,153,197 of JAEIGM010000007.1, read as the reverse complement.
GTACACGTCACACTTGAAGCTCCTCGGTCGCCCCTCGCTTGGGTACGACGATGTGTTACGCGTGAACGAGTCACGCGATTCTTGTGGCACTAGCATGGTTAAGGTTCACCATTGTTTCTAGTTCTATTCGTAGTGCTCTTTGTCTGTCGGGGTGGGGACTCGAGTTTCTGGGTTAAGTCGTGTGTTTGACTTTGAGCGAAGGGAAACTGAAAACTAGACAAGGCAAACATGCATAATTGCCACAAAAACCAAAAAAAAACCTAAACTGATTAAATGGGTCATTATGAAAAACCAGCAGAAGAGAAAAACAAGAGAAAAACAAGCATGAAAAAAGCTTTGTGGAAAATGCTGCAGTTGAAAGATTTCAACTAAGTTTTTTACTAGAAAAACTTTCAAGTTTATCAACAGATCGTGTTGGAATTTTGGGTTTATTTTGTGTAAGAGTTAATGGACAGTTTGTGCTGTCTCAAGAAATTAACTAAGATTTATTTAGAGTATCTTTGTGTGTGAATCATGGAGACTTTACAAGAATGTTTCTTAAAAACCTAAGATTTTATCTTAAAATGCAGACCGAACGGTTAGAAAACTAAAAGATACTGTGTAATTTTGAGGCAGACTTTAAAGAGAACTAATAGATACTTTCCACAGCCAATGAATTTCATGCTGCCAAATTGTTTTTTTTTTGTATAACTTTTTAGTTTATTAACCAATTGTGTTGAAATTTGTAGAACAGTTTCTTAAAAACTCAATTAGCACTTCAGTTTTTTCAGGTACTTCCTACCTAAATAGGTCTAAAAATAGTACCATATGTTGAGAAACCGATTCTAGACCCTTCAACAAGCTCATTCGTTCGTCTTATATATAAATTGATTTACAAAATTTTGTTACTAAACTGTCAATTAACGACTTATTCCAACAAACAACAACTGCAACAACTAACATCGCACGACACTATTAACAACAACAACAACAACAACAACCACCACAACAACAACTATCATATGGTATATAGCACTCACCGGGCTCTGATCAGGAGAGTCCACATGTTGGTTACAGAGAGACGCGTCCAACGCCTCTGCCTCCCAGCATTTCCACGCACTCGATGAAGGTAAGCATCGTCACAGCAGCAGCACTCAAAAAGGGCAAAAGTAGCTAAAAATGTCTCCCTAAATCGTATATAGTGATACACTTTTAATTATGGTATTCCTTTGTGTATTATATAGGAATACTATCAGTCGGATCGCTCACCATATCCAGCCCATTATCGGCATAGTCAGACCGATCTGACCGAATGGGAGGAGCATCAACAGCATCAGCAGCCACCGCAAGTGCATCATAATCCCTACGGAAGTCAAATGCAATTACATTATCCACAGCGACGGAGTGCGGGACCCGAAACCGGAGAGCGTTACGCCTATCGGAATGGTAGTGCACGGGAGAACGGCAGTGAGTGGGAAGAGGAGCGACCCAGATCGAGGTATGTTAACTGATAAGCTATCAGTGGACTTGTGTCTAATGTATTACACGTTTTTATAGACGTCCCGAGGGTCGCTACAGTGATTCGGTTAGCAATGTGTCAGCTACAGTCATGAGTCACTATGCTGGCTGCCATCGAAGGCCCGTAAATCGAGTGAGTACACGACCAGCACCTTTAACTATATATCTTAAACTAACGGGATATATATTCTATAGAATTCCAATCTGCTGTCGGCCACTTTGTGTCTGGTGAAGGAGCTGGACTATGGCAGTCTGGAGGTCTTGGAGCATGCTGTGCGTTGTCGCATTGATGAAATGGCGGGTGAATGATGAAGACGCCTCACTAATCGTATGTCGATTAGCTAAAATGCACTTAAGGAACCTACAAGGTTCAAGAATACCAGGGAGATATACATACATATATATATTTGGTGAACCTAGAGACCACACAACGGGAACGCAAAGGAATGGAATGGAATGGAACAGAAAGGAAAGGAAAAAGACACTCAGCAAATCTGATAAAACTCGAGATATTACTAATAATAATAATTTAACGAATTAGATAACAGAGAGAAAGAGACAGAGTGACAAATGTAACGGTAAAAGAAACAAACAAACAAACAAAAAAATACTTAAATACTTATACTTGCCAATTGTAACTGTAATAATGTAAAACTTTTATAAGCATTGGATTATAATGTAACAAATTTTTGCTAACTATTATAAACTAGACATACAATTGTGCAAATATGGAAAAATTGTATAAACTAAAATACTGAAATACTGAAAAAATACTAAACTCAAATGCTCTTCAAATGTCGATTGGTTAAGAAAATCATGTTATTGAATTATTTAAGTTTTTCTTAACTTGTTTCTTTTAAACAGACACCTCTAAATCGGAATGAGAAGAAACGCCACACTAGCCTTATTTTGTACTTAACAAGAAGGAGAAGAAAGACACGTCTTAGACGTCAGAAGCACAATACTGAAATCTTCCTTGTTTATTGCAAATACACAATTAGTTTAATTCGTTTAACTCAAGAATATTTTTGGCATATGAGTAATACTACTTTAAACTAATTATCAACTTGCCGAATTGTTTTTTGTTAAATAATTTTACACAACAGTTAAATGCTAATATCTTAATTTTTATATAAATACCTATTATAAAACACACACACGTCCAGTTATAGTATATTTTCTTTTATAAAATGCTTACGAAAATATTAAAAGCAAAAAAATAATAAATATATTAACAAATCAAATATGTAGTTATGTGTAATTTTCCTCTGCAAATGTGAAATTCAAATATTGCGCGCAGAACTGTTAGCATGCTGTTAAAGCAACTCAGAGTCTTTGTGGTACGGTGCTGTTAACTGCTTGCTTAGTGTTGTATAGCAAGCAGTTCAATATCGTATGTACAATATCGTAAATTGTACTGAACGCTTTGCTACTATTTTTAGTACTGAAAATAAGGGTACTATTTTGAGAACTGTACCGTTGTACCCAATTGTTGCTGTTAATTCGTCTTAAAAATATTAATTATTGTAGATTAAAATCTGTTCAGCCTTTGAATACCATTGTTTAAAAATTAAAATAAGTTATATAATAATTAATTGGTTAACAAATGACGAAGTTACAGGGTATTCAGATTTTGGTGTGTAAAGTGTAAATGGGTAAGTATGCAAAAATGTGAAATTTTTCTAAAAAATTAAAATCGAATAAACTAACACAATTTAAATGCAGATTGATTGGAAATGACAAACCTTGTTCAAAATGGTGTTCCGCATGAAAATCGGTTAAGATTTGAAAGAGTTACAAGAAAACCGAATTTTTGAAAAAACCACAAGGGGTAAGTATGCAAAATTTGGCAATTTTTTGAAAAAAATGAAGTTTCCAAAATCAACTAAATTTAAATGCAGAAACAAAGTTTAGCCTGAGCTAAGAACAGAATGGTATAAGATATGAAAATCGGTTGGGAATTGGGGAAGTAAGAAGAGTTCCAAATGCTGTAATGTAGGGGAAACCCAAGCAACCCAAGAAAACGCACTTTGATTTTTAGAGGGGCTTTACAACATTTAACACATAATATATTTTTGAGTTTTATGTAGGCTTTTGTGCTGTATTAATGGTTATATTAATAATTAATATGGAATTGTCTTTAAATTTCGATTTTTACGGCTGTTCTGCTGTGGAGTTGGATTTCTTGACTATCCTATTTAAGCTTTGCATTTATTATTAATACTGTTATACTGTTATATTGTTATATTCATATTTGCATACTTTCCACTAATTTTAAATTGTTATTGTTTTAAATTCTGCTGCTGATTTTAGATTCTTTCGAGGCATCAAATTCAATGCCAGTTACAATTAAACAATTAAAAACAAACTATAAATTATTAATTAATTATTTGTTGTAATTGATGATGATGTTGTTCATTATAGTTATTATAATGATTATATTAGTTATCAATAATTTGAGCGATTATCGACTGTATTCATGGCAGAAACGCAACGCCTAACACATATACATATACATAAATGTAAAGTGCATTAATTATTTATAATTATTTATAGTTTTTGGTTTAGTTATAGTATATAGTGCTATGTAATGTTTAAACATGCTACACATTGATAGTTTCTTGTTTGAAGCCGCAATAAGTTAAAATGTTTAAATAAATGTGCTCTGAATTAATTAATTAATAAACTTTTTTTTGGTAACTAATTTAATTTTGTTGTGCAATTACAAACATTTATAGAGTGTGCCAGATTATGAATAAATTACTAACATTTATAACATGTATGTGAATAGTTTTATGTATTCGTTATACACACACAATTTCTCAATTGTTTAAACTTTTTTTTAATTTGTTTATATATTTAATTATTGTCGTTCACAGCGTCGCGTTGGACACAACAACGTGTGTTTGCCATTTAAATATATTAAATAATAAATTATGTTTTTTTTTTTTTTTTTTTTTTTTTTTTTTTGTATACTATTATTAAGCTCTTAAGAAACTAATTGCAAGAGATGTTGGTATTGCAATTGACGCATGTCTTCCAAAATGCTTGTTGTTGTTTGCTGAAATGCGAAAAAATGTCTTCCAAACACTTTTTAGCATATATATATGTATATATGTTTGTATAGTATATTTAATAATAGATTTATGCACATTGAGATATTTGCAGTAAATACACTTATTTAATTAATGTCTTCATTGACAAATGAGCCTCTGATTTGCAATCGCAACTCATTTTATTACTTTTGTATAGACCAATTTTACTATAATTGATTTTTTTTTTGGTTATTTTGTTTAATAACCAACACTAAACTCTTGGTTAACATTTATAATTGTGACACATAATTGATGCTGATTTTGTTGATATTTTTTTGGTTTTTTTTTCTTTTAAAATTTAACTAAAATTTATCAATTTTTCCTTCTGCCTTTGTAAAATTGATATGCTGATTCCATTAATTAAACAAAAGTGATATATATGTTTATATAGTATAAGTAGTAGTAGTAGTAGTAGTAGTAGTAAATAATTGTTTTTTTTCACGACGATATGTTGTGTATTTTTGACATTAATTGGTTGTGATTTCTACGATTTATCCTTCGCTCCTAAACAACTAATCCTTAGGTTTTTGTTGGGTGTACCACAAAGTTGGCACTTTGGGATCTTGGCTAAGACCCTCTGGAGTTACCAATATTGTAGCACTGGAAGCCCTTTTGTGATTTTGCTGTTTCAGAACATTTAAATACTTTCATTTGCTCTTATTTAGTATTTTTTGTTTAATTGAAATTAATTATAAATTAATTGATTCGCATAGGGAATTTGTTTTTGTTTTTGTTTTTGTTTCTTTCGCTTGTTTTTGTTATGTTTTAAGTATATATATTTTTGATATAGCTATACTTTTGTGCTTATTTCGCATTTATACAATACAATTCAACTAAACTTTCGCAATTAACAACAGTGAATACAAAGACAACACTAGCATTTAACACAAATTTTTAAATTTTTCTTTTTTTTCTTTAGTTTCCTTTTTTTTGTACAACAAAAAGACAACGAAATATTATATAGTTACATATATAAATATGTAATCTGTTGCAATCTATACACCTGACAGCCAGAAATCCTTAAGGATCTAGCTGGTAAAGGGCGATAGATCGCAGTTGCACAAAGACCCGCCATCGCCAGTCTTGCAGAGAGTCTTGCACATTTCGTCCCAGTCCGGCGTATCGGCGTCTGCAGCCCTGGCTCTAAGCTCAAATCGTTGCAGGGCTAACTGCATTGCCTTGGGTTCAGCGCCAGTTGTGGAACCATGTGAAGTCCCCATCTGCTTCGTACTGACATCATCCTCATTATCATCCAAAACACTCAGCAACTGACATGAACTGCAACCGCTCAGAGTGCGACGGCGTTGGTGGCAAAAGGTCGAGCAAAGTCGATCGCCGTACGCTTTAACCGTCTCAACTCCTTTGCACTGGGTAACTGCGCGGGGGAAGGGGAGGAGATAGAAGTTGGTGAAAGTGAGTTAGTAAGGGAATTTGTTGAAATGACGTCAATTAAAATGCAAAACTATTGAATAAAATATAATTTAATGAACGTTTAAATAATATTAAGTATTAAAATTAATTATTAAATATTCATATTAAGTTAATTAGTTAAAAATTTATATCAATCTTAACACAGAAATCTTTTAACAAAATCCATTAAAAGAGTTGTGTGTTAAAATTAATATAATTTTTTAACTTTTAAACTTAATATGAATATTTAAAAATTAATATTTTTATAGAAATTTATATTTGTTATAAATAAAAGTTAAATAAAAGTATCTTTATGAGTAAATTGCCTTAAATTTAATTAACACACACATATATAACTACTAGTTAAGAGTTTAATTTAGAAAAATTTAACAGATAATTTTCATAAACTAATAAAAATAACTATTATTCATTTGGTGAAATTTTTTTTAAATAACTATTAATTAATAACATATTTTTAGTAAATTTAATAAATATTTATTAAAAATTTTCATTAAATTTACTAAAAATTTGTTAATAAATTTTATTATTAAAGTCTATTTAAGCTTTTTAATGTAATTAATTATGTGGAACAAACTAAACTATACTAACTATAATAAAATCGTATAGTTTAGTTGTGGAAATTGATTATGAATTAGTTAATGCTTCAGTTAAACTTAAAAAAAAATGTATTTTCAGGAAATAATTTTAAAATAAATATAACTACATACTCCAACTTGAGATAGCTACTATATTTAACCTTTTTAGAGATAAAATAAGACCTCTTATAACAATTTAATAAACTTTTTACTTTACGCACATACTATGGCTCAGTAAAATTAAAAAATTCTAATTTTTTAATCACATTAAATATATCTTTATATTTTTTTTATAAACCATATCTTCTATGTACCCAACTAAGTGCTACTTCTTACCATTTTGCGATCCAGTCAGCTGCTCGCATTTAGCCAAATCAAAAGTTGTGTTCAGGATCTTAATCATGCCAACACCAGACTCTGGGCAGTAACTCGCACAGGGCGCTACGCCGAGGCCAGCTCTGAAGCATTACACCATAAAAAGAGAATAAAATAAAACGTAACACATGAATCTGAAGATATAGTCAGTCACACACTGTCGATTGGTTATCTGAAATTTCGACTAACACTCGAAATACCAAAGTCATAACACTCAACGCATTTCACTCAGTCGAAATATTTTGATGTACTTGAGTTTGATGTGCAGTAATTTGTCATTTATTATGACAGGTTTTCATGGAAATTCACACACACACACACAAACAGAGTAACACCATCAGTTATCAGATAAGATTTGGGTTAGACCCAGAGAATGCGATTCCAGAACTTAAACTTACCCGCAGAGCTCTTTACACACCAAACTCCAATCCTGAACTACACTGATGGACGTCAGAGCTGGCGACGGCGGCTCCTTGAATGCGTCTTCAAGGCTTTGCTGTGCTGCTTGCAGCGCTTTTGTAGCATCCCCCAATGCTTGCAATAGATGGGAATGCTGTGACGTCACGGCGCCATGCGACTGCGACTGCGCACAACACAAACAGACGACAGCCAATAGCAGGCGAAACATGTTGTTTGTAACGGGACTAGAAAGAGACAGAGATAACGTTTATATATATATATATATATATATATATCTAAACGAATGGCCGTACCACATGTGGTATGCGTAATATACAGTGGGTGTTGAGCTGCCTAGCCCACTTACAGCCTAGCGTTGTACAATGGAAGCAATTGCGCTCGAAATGCAATTATCGCGCGCCTGAAAGTAGGCAATAACAAAACGCGAGTCTTTTGTCTGCGAATTTTCTGCGCTTGATCTGTCAAATCCAAAGGGATTTGCGCCTTTGTTATGCCCTAAAAAGACTCCTGTTTTAGTATGCCTTAAAAAAATCTTATTTGACTGCCTAAAACATTGATTTTCTCACTAAATTTGGGCTTCATGTTGTTGGTACTCCGCTTTTAGGCGCTATCGTGTCACAGTTCAAAGCTGCCAGCGAACGCAGACACATCCTTAAAACCTCATTACTCCTTTTTTTGGGGGACTCATAGTATTGCTAAAGTTCGTTCTACTCGAGTTTATCCCGGTTTCTAGTTGCAGCTGCTTCCGTTTTTTAATTAACTTTGGCAACGGAGGCGGTAGCGAGTGCAAAGGATTTAAATATTTTAGCCTATCTGGGTTATAGAGCCTATCTGCGCTACGTGCAAACACAGCCAGGTAAATATAGCATCTATCCTTTCACAAGTCCTTGGTTGAGTTCTTTTTTGTGGCAAGTCAAACAAGTCATGGCAGCAGCCTTTTTTTTGGGCCAGTTTTAATTGAATTCAGTTGAGAGAAAAAATGGGGTAATGTCCTTGAGTTATCCTTGAAGAGGCATACTTTTATGTGGAGTCAAACTAGAGACTCCAAGCGGAAGCTCTTTTTCTATAGCGAGTGGTATGAACTACTACGACTATGGTAATAGGAGGAAAATTTTTTTGAGTTCAGTTTTAACAAGATAAAAAGTCTTAAATTAAATTAAGTATATTTTTTACAGATTCTCAAAACTGTAAACTGTCTTATAAAAGCTTTTTTCTAATAATTTCCGTTCTTACAAACAAGAATAAATTTTATGTTGTCAAAGATAGAAAAATGCTTAGAAATAGCAATTGTTTTTTGCATTAAAAAATTTAAGCAAAATAAAAATAATTTAACTTATTAAACTAACTACTAAAGTCCACTCTTAACAGCCATTAAATTGTGTTTAGTACACATACAAATGACAACGATTTATAACAAATTCCCACAATGCTGCTAATCCATAATTTATTGCACAAGTCACAAAGGAACTAAAACGACTAAAATAATTAATGACTTTGCCCCAAAAGCAACTAAGATAAATTATCTGTAATTTTTATAGATATTTCTTCACACTTTACACTTACAGCTCACTCAATGGGCATAAAAATTATGGACAAATCGACTGAATTCATGCAAAAGGAAATAGAAATTTTATTAAGTTAAATTTAGTAAATTTTAATGAATATTACTTAACAGTTGAATGCTCAAATTTGAACTGATTGCTGTGAGCGAATTACTTAAGCCTTAAAAAGCTTCAATAGCTAATGAAACTGGCAATAAACTGAGCGGGTCAACAGACGTTATACAAAGGTAATACCACGTTATCGGACTGGCTAAAAACACCATGATTTCGACACATGTTTGTGTGAGTTTTTGCCATTTAATCAGTGATAAGAGCTAAGCAGAAGCAACTAATTATAATTGATGGCATTTTTGGCTTTGACTTTCGATAAGCTTCAACCTGTCAGTTATTCAAATAGATAACAATTATTGCTATGCTATAATAAACAAAAGCCGACTGTAGTTAATGAGAGAGGATTGTTATGAAGTGGCTATAAATGACAGAGAATTTAGTACAATTTATAGAGAAGTTTAACAGAAAGTCACAAGAATTCGATCTAAATTTCAAACTGATTGTATTTATTTAATTTTCTGTACACAAATAATTTAGCTAGAAACTTGTTAAATGTCCATTAGCAGACTAGTTGCATAATCTTCTTAATAAATTTAGCTTTTTTTGGGAAAACCATTCCAATAAACGACATCGAATGAAATTGCTTTTCAGTTTTTCAATTAAAACTGATTTTTCTGCTAAATTTAGAGAGAAGTTAAGTAAATCTAGTCAAGATACACTTTAAAGGCTGACACAAAGAGTTTTGTGGGCCAAAAGCAATGCCTGCATGTGGTCAGATAAGCGAGCCAAGTTAAAAGATTCTTTACCATATTTTCTTCGGTTTTGTTGGTTTTCATTGTTTGCTGGCAAGTTGGTCAAAAGTGTTGGTAGTTTTTCAGCATCGAATGCCATACAATGGTTACATAACTTTGCTCTATCTATGTGTGTGTGTGGGTGGCGCTGAAAACTATGCTATGGAAATCATTCAATTGCAAATAACTCAATTGAATCCGAATGGTTTGAGTTGGAGTGCTCAAACTGGCAGCCATCTTGTAAAAGCTACAAGTATGTGTGTGTGTGTGTAGGTGTGTAGGTGTTGCTGCTTTTTACATGCCTCTGCTTTGACCTAAATTCCCATGTGCCTTGAAAAATCCATAAATTGCGCTGTAGACTCAGAACATATATAAAATCTTTGCTATATATACCTACTATATATCTAAATCTATCTATATGCATATAAAGCACATGCTGCTCCATTATTTACTCTTTTTTTTGTAATCGCCCCAATGTTTTTGCCATTGCACAAATTGAGGCAATAAAAAACTTTTGGCATTGTAAATGTCAAAAACAGTTTGCAAAATTAGTTTGTTAATTAGCTTTTCATTCTGCCACATCGCATGGCAAAAACAGACAAAGTGCTTGGACAGAGTGCAAAAAAAAAGGGCAATACAATAACAACAAATAAGGCAGGGCACTTAAATTGGTTGAAAAAACATTCAACACTTGGGGGGAAAAGTCTTCTTCCACTCCCCAAATTGTTTGGAGCCTGCGCAATGGCAGCTCCATTATTTCATTTTGTGTATGTATCTGTTGCCCGCCCACTGTTGTAGCTCCGCCTACCAAAAAATACAAGATGGCCAAGATGGTTGCCCCAAAATGCCAGTGACGTCATCAAGAAACATATTTACATATAAACAGAGGACAGACGTGTCCATGCATAGCGGGGCCAACAAAATGCCAATGCTGCTGTTGTTGAAGGTTATGCAACACACACACCTAGTGTATGTGTGTGTGTGTGTGTGATAGTGTGTAGGTGTATGTTGTGCCTTGGCAAAGGCATCGTAGGCAACCCAAACGGATGCTGCTGCTCAGAGCTCCGCAGATCGTCAGCGAGTGTAGCTGCTTTTTGCCAACCTACAAGTTTTTGGCCCAGTTAACCGTTAGTCAATTACCAAGTTACAGTTAGCCAAGTGGTTTCGTCCCGTTCGGTTCGTTAACAAGTACAAGTGTGTGTTGTGAGTGTGTTTTAGCGTTTGAAACGAGGTTTTTGTAAGTTGTCGTAACTCGTTTTATTGTAGTTGCTGTCATCTTTAGTCATTGCCATCTAGATCATCTCTGAGCTCCAACTAAACTTATCCAAAAACTAAACTTCAGTTCATAAAAAATCAAGAAAAAACTAAAGAAAAACAGAAACAAAAAACTTCGTCACATTATTTGTTATTGTTATTTGTTGTTTTCGTATCGCTTTCCACACGTTATTACGTATACGCAGTCAAAGTGAATTATCTAAAGCAATACATCGACGATATCCGCAGGATAATCGGTAAGATATCGCTAAGAACTCCAAAATCTATAAGTCTATTTCTTCGGAGCTGTCCCACTGAGTTATATAAGTTACAGATTTCGCTCAGGTTTAACGATTTTCGCATTAAGCCAGCAGCTGTCGTGCTGTATACTTCCTTTCTCCTCCCACTCCTGTTTATCCTATGTATATATATATATATACTGTATGTCCTGTCTCGCACAGGAAATTAGCTTAACACTCACTGCGCAAATGCAGATAGCGTCTGTCTCTATGTACTCCGAAAGTTTTTGGTACCCCTCAGTTTGAGTATATGAAATCAGTGTAGATATATACTCTCTATATAAGCTGGATAGACACCCACACACTCACACACCAGTTTTGTCCTTCAGTTGTCCTTGTAAGAGTAATATACACATACGTTCATAGCTCTCCTTCTGTTTATTTACCCAAAACGATGCATTTCCTATCCCCAAACCCAACTCTTACCCCCATCCACCCACACCTCCCTCTCAATCATAGTGTCGATTATGTAATTGTTTGTGTAGGTATCCATTTTGTTGTTTTTTTTTTTTGTTCAGTTTGTAGATTGTGTAATCCCCATTTGCATATTGCATTTCCCAATATTCAGGGTTATTTCAATTGCAATTGCATAACATTTGCTCATGAATCATATTCGATTTTCAGGTGACATTTGCCTATAAGTCATTAATCTTTATTAATTGACCTTTAAATATTTTTTATTTTTCTTTTGCAGAGGAGAAAATGTCGCTTAATCCGAACGGGTATAAACTCTCCGAAAGGACGGGTAAACTAACTGCATATGGTGAGTAAAGGAAATAAATTATTTAAATTTATAGAACATATAATTATGTTAAGTTCTAAAGGTTAATCATTACAAACTAAATATTAATATAAATGTCTGGATTTAAAATTAAATGAAAATAAACCTTAATATTTCCAGTACAAGTATTTGCTTGCGTTAAGTTTGCTAACACAGACTGTAAACGTGAAGAAGTAGAAGAGAAGTAGAAAAGACAACAACAAATTTACAGTAATTAAAGCAAGGCAGCAAAACACGTCAGTCAATTGTTTTTGCAGAGCTCAACGACTTCGGCAAAGAATAAAGTTAAGAAAGAGAATATGAAAATATTGGTTTTTGCATTTTACATTGTCCTCTGCTTCAGCCAGCCAATGCTGCAGTATTTGCATGTGTTAGAGCAGCATAGCAAGCTTAGTCCAGCACGCCCAAGGCAAAAGTTTGTAAGTCAGAGCAGTTAAGCTGGTCGAGATCAAATTCGTGCATTCTAACGGAGAGAACCTGGCGCTGTATGAGTGCATGAGAACAGTAGAGTTTTTAACAGGCCGACATACATATTACGTATGTGAGCGTAAGAACAGTTTAGCTAGCTGAGATCACTTGCGTGAGTTTTAACAGAGAGCACCTGGCGCTGTTTAGCTGCCGACGTATGTGTGCATGAGAAGAGTTGAATTTCTAATAAAGCGCTGCATAGCGACCGACATACTTATTACGTATGTGAGCGTGAGAACAGTTTAGCTAGCTGAGATCAGTTGCGCGTTTTCTAACAGAGAGCACTAAATTCTGCTCAGCGTCAAATGCGTGTGTGCGTGTGTGTGTGTGTGATCAGCGCACACACAGCTTGTGTGGAAATGCTCAAGAGCAGCTGAGTTCAGTTGCTTACGCAATGCAGCGCGGTGCGGAGGTTGAACGGAGACTACGTCAAGTACTGCGTAGTAGAAGCTTTGGTGGCTTCATTGTGTTCGTGAGTTCTATGATATTAAATACTTATGTATGTGCAAACTGTTATAAAATATATAACGATCTCAACTCGCGTGCTTAAACAAATATTTGGTAAACATAATCATTCGTGAATTAATCGTCTTCTGATAATGATTAACAAGATAAGTAGTGACTAGCTTAAGCTGTTGCTGCTGCTGTTTACAATTCCTTCACATACTTACACCACACTCACTTATTTGCTGAGTAAATAACAAATGAGAGTGTTAAACTGCCACTGGCAAACAAAAAGCGCTGCAAAGGACACTCACAAGGACGCACTCCCAGACGCACTCCAAGCCACATGTGCGGCTGTCTAGGACAGGCTATAGAATCCTGCAGGAGACCTTGATAAATTGCTGCGCCGTTTGGCTTCGTCGATGCGTGAAACTGCTGAATGCCTTGTAACAGATTTTTGGGCCAGCAAACAAACAGACAAACAAACAGACAGACAAAGAGAGAGCGAGAGAGAGAGAGAGTAAAAAAGTAAGTGGGAGACAGTGGGAACGTAACGAATGAGCAAAAGTCAAAGGCAGCTACCAACCACCATCGCCTTCATCCTGTTTGGCAGGACATCGCATAAGGTGCTGCCAGACGCGTGCACGAAATTGAAAGCACAACAAACATAAACCGTTTAGTCACAGGATATTACGCACGCTTACATGTGAGAGCGAGACAGCACACATATGCCCAGGATCATTCTCCCTGGTGCTGGCCCAGGGTGAGTCGAGTCCTGGCCACGGCTGTGCTTGACATTAAGCACACGCTACCAACGACGGCACATTAAATTTTATTTAACTTTGCTGTAAACTTGTGGAATTTCGAAATTGCTACAATTTGTCTGCAGTCGGAAAACTGGTATTTCAGCGCTCGGGGAAAAGCGAGGAAAATTTATATTGAAATTCAGCAGACTTCAGTTGATGCCACTTTAATGACAATCATGCGCAACGTTAAGTTTTCCAATTGATTTTGAAAGACGAGCTCCCATCTTGGTTTATCCAGCATTAATTTCATTATAGAGCCAGGCAATTAATAGCAGTAACCACAGTTAATGCCACACCCGCTGTGTAGTAACCTTGCCTTAGCATGGGGCACTTGCCACAGCATCTGGCCGTAAGCCATAAAAGCCCGGAGTGTCCGAGCGGCTCAGTAAAAAACTTATGGCCGTGTTGGCTGTAAAGTGTACATATATTTAAAGTATGCCATTGAGCATAAATAATTTAAGAGGTTGATGGGCATTAAAATACCCTAAGAGAGGGTAGTTTAAACATTTAAATTAAATAATATTTAATATATGACTACATTTTTCAAGTCTTAGTTAATGGCAGTTTATAAAGAAGCAGTTCTATAACTTCTAAATTAATATAAAATAAATATTAATTCATCAAAAGCCTTTTAAGTCAAACTAACCTTCATAAAGTACTGTCTACTCCTGTAATACCCCTGACAGTTCCACAGTAAGGGTATCGAAATGAAATCTGTTTTTTATGGCAGAACGTCAGATTGAATTGCCACGGCAAAGCTGTGCCACAAATCATCGTAACAATGCTCGTAATAATCATATATCATATTAAGGACTTGCGCACAGATAAGGCAAAAAGTCATTTACGCTGTCAGCAGCAGCAGCACCGCTTTAGTTTCCAGCCCACCGATAAGATAGTAGCCGACAAACGCATACATATTATTTTTTATTAAATTTGTGCCTTCTTTTTATCTCATTTTTATCGCAGATCTTTTGCCAACCACAGTGAGTGCAGGCACCGAGACCCGAGAGTTTCTGCTGAAGGTAATCGATGTGTTGCTGGACTTTGTGAAGGCAACAAATGATCGTAATGAGAAAGTGCTAGACTTTCATCATCCGGAGGACATGAAGCGATTGCTTGACTTGGATGTGCCCGACAGGGCGTTGCCACTGCAGCAGTTGATCGAGGATTGTGCCACAACACTGAAGTACCAAGTGAAGACGGGTAAGTTGGAGTTGAGATGATTAAAACTTTTCCCAGGGGTGGCTTATCGTGTGTTTATACAGTCAACCAGTTGGCTTTAATCAAATTTGCCTCTGCATAAATTTGCATAGGCCGAACAGCAAGCATATGCTCAGGAGAGAAAGAGAGAGAGAGAGAGAGAGAGAGTAAGAGTGTGGATATTATAGCATACTTTTGAGGGCGCGTGCCCAAATAACTTGCGGTCGCATTAGGACACAAAGTGTGCAGCCTTGTAGATAAGCACATTAGCTGCAAGGACACCAACAGACAGCAGACAACAGACAATGTCATTTTATGGCCCATTGAGCTGTGCTGCTCTTCAATAGCAATCCAAGTTCTTGTTTACACCTTTCAAAAACACACACAAACACACGCACACAAACACACGCACACTCGCACACACACTGTCCCTTTCTCTCTTTTGGTTTAAGTTTCCAAATCTCATTTGCCATCAATCATAAATCAGCTAAAAAGGGTTTGTTGGCTTTAGCAGCCAAAAGTCATTCGCACGTTTCACTTTTTTTTTGCCTTCGAGTTTTTACTCCTTATTGATGTTGAATATGCGCCTGATTTCATTGAAACTTAATGCAAGGGGTGGACAGAAGCAGGGACAGAGCTGGGGACAGGAGTTGTAGCTGAAGTGACGCACGTGACCGCAATTGTATTCTGGAGTATCGATAATAAGCATCCCCGGAAGCTGTGGCCTTGTCTAGGAAACTGCGTGAGCTTCCGTCACTTCCCGTCACTTCCTCCCACCCTGTCTTGACTTTTTGCCTAGGAAATTATTCTGCCTTCAGTCTAAAAATTGAATTAAAACTGAACCAACATAGCGATGTAATCAAGTAGTAGCTGCATAAACATAGATTTCATTATTGTTTGATTTTGTTGTGTATAAAATTAAGCACAGATTGTGGTTGAAGGCAAGGAGCAAAAGTTAGGAGAATAGAAGAATTCGGGTGGAGTTAGAAGCAGAGATAAATTGTTAAGAAAGCAATTTAAGTCTGGCAAAGCAAACAATTTACTCAAGAAATATAAGAAACTGTTTAAAAAAATCTTTTTATTATGATTTATGTTTAGTCGATAAAAATAGGAAAAATAAATTCATTTTTAGTTCTAAATCCTCCAATGAAATCAAAACTAGAACTTGACTTATATAAGTAAGATGACCTTTAAAATAATAGTTGATTTCTGACTTATTTTCTGTATGAAAAACCTCTAATAAGAGACCTATTTTAACTATTTATGGCTAAGGAAATCAAAACTAGAACTAGATATTTGTAAGTAGTCAACTCTTTTTAAGATAAGCTAAGATTAAATGAATTCGTTTATTAGCCTTAAATATCCTCAAACAAGTTAGCTTTTTTCATCTAAACGATAAAAAAAAGCTACAAAAACTGTTTGCTTTTTTTTAAAACAGCTTTTTTATTAAAACACAACACAAACTTCTGATGAGCAACAAAAAATCGGTTTCAAATCTTTAAAGTTTATAGTTTTAAAATTTGTTTTTTTAATTTCTGGGACTTTTTTTGTACTATTTTAAGACATCTCTTTCCGTAACTCAACCAAAACTGTCAAGTAGCTAATCATTTGCCATCAAAAACAAATACTTACCAAGATATGCCAACTTTTGGCAATGGAATTCTTGCTCATCTTCTAGAGCAGACTCAACATTTTTGCGTAAACTGGCATGATAAAAATCCCATTTATGATCCATAATCTTACATAATGCTCAAGCTGCCACGAGGGAAACATGATATGTCAGGGCAGCAGAGAAAAGGTAGAGAAGAGGGGGAGAGGAAAGGGGAAGGAAGAGAGAATAGGCAGAGGAAAGAGAGGCATTACTGTCTGCTGGAGTCGACGACTCTATAAAAAGGGGAGCTTTAATCAAAATCCGTTGTTATTTTCTGACTCGCTGCATTCCTGATCCTTTGATGCGAATGAATGACTGACTGCCAGCCAGACAGACCTGATGGTCTAAGGTCTGTCCTCTGTGTGTGTGTGTGTGTGTGTGTAGGTCGAGGGTGCGTTTCGACTTGCTTGTCGTCTTGTCGTGCGGCAGCTGTGCAGCACATGGGCAAATTGAAATGTTTGAATGCCGACGCTGATATATCCTGTAGAAAGTGGGTACAGGGTAGTTGGGGGGAGGAATGGATTTAGCCTTGTGGGCAATGGGATTTTAATCACACGACTTATGGCACTCAAGATGTGAACTGACAGACGCCCAAAGCGCCCAGTCGAAGGGTTCGACTTTGGACCAGAAGGGGAACTCCCATTGTGTGTGTTTTGAAAGCATTTTGTGATTTTTTGTTGCTTCGTGGGATTTTCTATATGTAGCCAGTCGCAATTAGCTGCAATAAATGAACAATTTAAGACACTGCTTAGACCAGGGATAGAGGAGGAGAGGGGAGTAGACTAACAGTCAGATTTGGAGCTTTAAGCACAGAAAGCCGCCTATTGATTTTGCTGACCTTACAAACATTTCCGGCACAATGTCTGCCCTTGAACGTATGCACATCCGGCCTAGTATTGAACGCCAGTCAGGCATGTTAAGGGGGCATTGGAGTGGGCGTGTCGACCTGTTTTGCCGCCTTTGTTTCAGCTCGAAATATATTTTTAATAAAACAAAAAAACTCATGGAATTCAGCTGCCAGGCACATCTGCTGTCAGCTTAAGGGACGACAGCCATGACAGGGAAATCGGAAAAGCGTAAAGCATTTTCAGCTACATTAAGCAATGTTTTCTCTTCTTCTTCTTCTTCTTACAGGCCATCCCCACTTCTTCAATCAGCTGTCGAACGGCTTGGATCTGATCTCCATGGCCGGCGAGTGGTTGACCGCCACGGCGAATACCAACATGTTCACATACGAGATCGCTCCGGTTTTCATACTCATGGAGACGGTGGTGTTGACCAAGATGCGTGAGATTATTGGCTGGTCTGGTGGTGATTCCATCCTCGCTCCTGGTGGCTCCATTTCCAATCTGTACGCCTTTTTGGCCGCTCGCCACAAGATGTTCCCCAACTACAAGGAACACGGCTCGGTGGGTCTTCCTGGCACTTTGGTCATGTTCACCTCGGATCAGTGTCACTATTCGATCAAGTCGTGTGCCGCTGTCTGTGGTCTCGGCACTGATCACTGCATTGTTGTGCCCTCCGATGAGCATGGCAAAATGATCACATCCGAGTTGGAGCGTTTGATTCTGGAGCGCAAGGCAAAGGGAGACATTCCGTTCTTTGTCAATGCCACCGCAGGTACCACTGTACTTGGCGCCTTTGATGATCTCAACACCATTGCGGATATCTGCCAGAAATACAACTGCTGGATGCACATTGATGTGAGTATCAGCGGGGAGAGCGTGAAGGGAGGGGGAGAGGGAGGGGGAGAGGGAGGGGGAGTGAGAAAGAGCAGGAGATAGAGAGCATGTGATAGCACGAGTTTCTTTTCTTTTCTTATCTTTCAGGCTGCTTGGGGCGGTGGTTTGCTCATGTCCCGCAAACATCGTCATCCCAGATTGACAGGTGTGGAACGGTAAGTACAAGCTAGTATTCAATAGTTATACGACTACAAAATACCCTCTGTAAGGGGCATACCTAAACTTGTATAAGCATTTAAGAGTCTACTATGATGCCACATTGTATGCCCTTTATAGGAGAGATACTACGCTTGAACAGAGTACTTCCTGCCAGGAAGAAAACTATAAATAAACATAGCGCTCCCTTTAAAGGGATTGTACTATGTTCAAACATACTATGATTATGCATATTATACCCTTTTTTAGGCAGTACCTTGATTGAACCAGTTACTAACGTTACTAATCTAATGGATTAGTTTAGCTCAGAGCTAGAGACAAAGTCATCAGCTCCTAGCATATCCACCCACTAAAAGAAAATCAAAATAAGAGCCATAATTACCTGTAGAATCCATGTAAATGAAGATCTGAAGAATCTTCCGTCTTAAAAGCAGTCTTCTTGCTGATACACAGTCGGTGTCTTCAGAAGGAAGTCTGGCATTGATTATGGAACAACTATTTCCAAGGAACGAAATCAGTTCATGACAGAGGGTTGACCAAAATCTATGCAAGACATCGTTGTGGAGAAAGTAACTATGTTTTTAACAAGAAGACTGAGACAAAGACATGATCGTCGACACTTTCAGTTCCATAGTCCTCTTTACATCCGGAACAAACCAGGGACAATTTAGAATCATTTGTCTTTCATTTTCTGTGAATTTCAAGACTGAGAGACTGTGACTCAGAGCTTCCGCTCTAAAATGATTTTATTTCTCATTTTTTGTTGACCATATGAGTTTGTGGGCTTTTCAAAGCCTTCATTGATTTATATTTAACTTAACCATAATTTTCTTGGCCTACTTGATTAGAATTTGGACTTTAGTTCCTAAACTGTTTATCGATTTCAAAATTCAAATTATTTTCTAGGAAAGAAATTGTCTGATAATCAATAAATTCAAGTTTATGTTTGAGTTACTTAAACTGTCAATGTCTCAATCTACAGTTAAGCTCATTCATCTTGTGCCTTGGCCCTTTTGGCCCTCATAACATTTTTGCCAAGTCAAAACAAAGAATTGAAATCTCTTGTTGTGCAAATTCAAATCTAAATGCTCCCAAATGGCCCGCATCGCACAAAACTTCTCACTCTCCCTCCCTCTCTCTCTCTCACTTTGTATCTCTGTCTCTCTTGCACTGCTTGGTAAACCCTCAGCGACATGTGGCAAAAATCTCAATTTGTCATTTAGTGCCTCCATCAGGTGTTCAGAGCTTACAGGGATTACAAGGCCCAAAGCCGAGTGCATTTTCGTTTACGTAAAAGACAAACAAATGAACAAAGTGGATTTTCCACCCCCTTCCGCTCCCCCTCTACCCACACACCCCCTTTGTTGTTGTGTGCAACCCTGTGCAGGGTTGAGGGCATTACTTCCACAACAATTACGTCAAACAATGGCCAGAAGGCAGCAGATACGGCTGCTCACAAAGTTGCAGTAACAGGAATTTTTAATTTTAAAGTTAAAACATAGAAAGAGACAGGGAGATAGGGAAAGAAAGAGAGAGTGAGACAACTTCTAAGTGCACTTTATACCACTCTAACCCCAAATCCTTCAGAGCTTAGGCAAATGTCGTCACTGCAGCTGTCGTCATCCGTCGTATTGACAGTTTTGCGGTCAACGCAAGTGTCCCATAAACACTTTCAAATTGATGAGGGCCTCCCATTCAAACATCCATTCAATCCATCCCTCCATTCGTCCATCCATCAAGTGGCCAATTCAATTGTGTGACATGCAAATTACTCTTGGAGTCGTCTAATTGAAGAGCTCAGCATTCGCGTGGTTTATAAATTAATCATGAAATGCGCGTGCAGCTGACAACTTGGAGGCCTAAGCCAAAGTTGATTAATGGCATCTCAGCTTGGATGCGGTGCCTCTAGGAGATCCACTTAATTCCGCTGAATGTGTAGAAATTGCCTAAAACAATTGCAAAAGTTTGCCACAAACTTAAACACACTCACACACACACACACTCATACACACACAGAGGCAGCAGATTGTGGCAAGCGCCACTCAAACTGAAGCATACTTTCAGGCACTCCATAAGCATCATGTTTATAGACACTCCCACACACAGACACATACTCAAATCTCACAAACATAAACGAGGAATTGAAGCTGTGATTATTGTATACGACTGTTAAAGACCCTGTATTTTAGAAAATAGTGTAAAAGGAGTTATATGTGTTTGTAGTCAGCATTTTCTGTTTTGAAAACATGTATAACTTTGGAGTCCAGAACTCAATCGTTTTGAAATTGTCAGGACAGTTCCTGAGTGAAGAATGCAATCTCTATGCAACTCAACTCAGCTTCTTAACTAGCTCTAACTTCAAAAAACGAGATATTTTTACTTATCAACTACAGCCACCTCTTACACTGTACAACTACAGGGTCTTTCAGCTGTAAATAGCTCCCCCAGGGATGTTTAGCGGCGGGCAAACGTCTGTCAACCCTCAGGGGTCTGCTGGGGTTGTGCTCGCTTTGAATTCAATTAAAGTGCTGCGGCTTGAAATTGCCACAATTTATGGCACTTGCCTTGTGTCCTTGCCACAGCGGGGGGTGACAGTTGGGGCTGTGGTTGGGGGCAGAACCAGAGTCAGCTTAGTGTTAATTGTTTGTAATTTGCAATTAAATGTCATTTGATAATAATATATGAGATTTTTATGAATTTTATGATTTTGACTCTTTGCAGTGCCGATTCGATTACCTGGAATCCACACAAGCTAATGGGTGCTCTTCTACAGTGCTCGACCATACACTTCAAGGAGGATGTAAGTATGCATTGTAGTGCCTTAATCTACAGTGAAAACCCCTTAAAATCGATAAACTTCGACTCGATTTATGCTGACATTTCCCTTGTCTTTCCTTATTCAAATAAAACCTTTGCCACATTCTTGTGCATATCACAATGTTTGTTGTTTATTGTATTTCGAACAATTCCTTGTTATTTTTCATGCCAAGCTGTCAGAGGGAGGCTTGTCGTAGTTCGCTTGTACAATGAATGAGCACAAAATGATTTGGCAACCCTGGCAGTGAACAGGTTCACCCTCCTGTGTTTTTTTTTTATAGTATTCCATGCAATATGTTGCCATCATTGGTCACAGTTGCGCCTTTTGGCAGTTTGGAATTTTAATTAAAATTTTTACTTGACTTGGGAAGGACTAGAGACGAGTAAGCAGACTGTGGGATGCCCTGTATTCATTAAAAGGAGGCCCTATGAGATATCTCATAGTTTCCTCAACCAATTAGTGATTTGAAAACATTTCCCTTAAGAATCAAAAGATATAGTCAGACGATTCTAACCAAATTTGATCAGCATATAATCAATCCTACAACCTACACAATTTATGAGTTTTGTTGAGATATCTCTATTATTTCTCAAGTTATGCAGCTTTGAAAACTTAAGTTTTTAATATACCATAACTTCTGTGCTCTACAGGGTCTGCTAATCAGTTGCAATCAGATGTCTGCAGAGTATCTGTTCATGACCGATAAGCACTACGATATCAGCTACGATACTGGCGACAAGGTCATTCAATGTGGACGCCACAATGATATCTTCAAGCTCTGGCTGCAGTGGCGTGCCAAGGGCACCGAAGGATTCGAGAAGCAGCAGGATCGCTTGATGGAACTGGTGCAGTATCAGCTAAAACGCATACGCGAACAATCCGATCGTTTCTATTTGATCATGGAACCGGAGTGTGTGAATGTTTCCTTCTGGTATGTGCCCAAACGCTTGAGGGGCATGCCACACGACAGCAAGAGGGTGGCCGAGTTGGGCAAGGTAAGAAAAAGATCTAGGCAACTAATCAATACTCCTCTTTAATGCCCTTCTTCCCATTGTTAGATCTGTCCCATTATCAAGAACCGCATGATGCAGAAGGGCTCTCTCATGGTCGGCTATCAACCCGACGATCGAAGACCCAACTTCTTCCGTTCGATCATCTCGTCGGCTGCTGTTACCGAACAGGATGTGGACTTTATGCTCGATGAGATCCATCGATTGGGAGATGATTTGTAAATGGCAGGTTCTTAGCCCCGTCTGTCTGTCTGTGTGTGTGAGTGTGTTTGTGTGTGTACTGAACAGGCGAGAGTTTACTTGTTCCACACAACCAAGAAGTATCTTTAAGGTAAAAAGCATATCACAAGAACGCAAAAGAGATAAAAAAAAAACACTTCCAACTAATCAAAGTTCAATGTTGCTGTAAATTTGTTTGAGAAAAAATTTAAAGAAAATTTAAAGAAAATTTGAAGAAGAAAAAAATTTAAAAAAAAAAAACGAAAAAAAAACTTAATGTTTAACTAAATGTTACGTTTGATTAGGTTTTTCAGTTAACTCATTGTAAGCGTCAGGCCAGTGTTGGAAAACTACAATACTTATTAAAACTATGTACTCACATACTTATAATCAAAGTGTTAAAAGCCAAGTTTATGTTTCACATTATAATGTTTATTACGACTGTTAAAAAAGCATATATATACCATATGTATATGATATAGTAAAGCCCGATAAATACCAACATGTATATTTATAGTCCCACAACAAACACAGAAACCACCCACAAATCAACCACCAAAGAACAAAAACTACAGAAACTTCAGAAACTATAAAAAATCGAACAAAATTTTGGGAAAAGAGCATTATTTTGGAATGCAATGCAATGTTTTGAGGCTGCTAATGAGCTATCTATCAGATAGTGTACTGTTAATGAAATTGTTTAAATTATTTTAAAAATTATATATGATTCCGTTGCTACTCTTTCAAATCGAAATATATATAAAGTTGATCAATGGCAAAGTTTATGCTACCGGCAAAATGTACCTTTATATATATACATATAGTAAACTATATCAAAAGAGACCTGTGCTTGTTAAACTTTAAACACATTAACTCTGGATTTGTTAATGATTAAGGCCCAAAAGGAAATTACTCAAATCGGGCAAAAACTAGTCCAAATATCGAACTGTGCTATATACAAACATGAATACGTATTATAAAACAAAAATTATATATAAAATATTAGTTGGATTTTAGTTTTTTCGACTCTGTTAAACATGATGAATGTCTGATATATATAAATACTAACGAAATACAAATAAATATATATATATATATTCGGTGTCAATTAAATGCAATTAAATACACTATACGAAATGTTGAAAAATTAAATTAATTAATTTAATTCTATTAGTTTTGAGCAGCAGCTGCGTGTTGGCAAAAGAATGAAAGAAAAGAATTAAATTTGGCAAATATTCATAATTACACGCGCTGTACACAAATATCCTTAAATAATAATTCAATTATATATTAGCAAATTGTATTTAAATGTGCTGTTAACTAAGTTCAATCGACAAAATGAAAAAAATTGTGTGTATTAAAAAAATTAAATTAACTTCAGAAATCACTTGATTTGCATTTTATGTATAAATCGATGTATATGTATTTAAGAATTCGAATTCGAATTCGATTTCGATTAAAATAATTATTCCCACATCTAAACCAATATATACATATAACTAAACGAGTAAATAATAAAGCAAAGTAACCAAAGAGAGTATTCTACTTACTGCTCTTCGTAGTTGGGGGCCCGTTTCGTTAAGAGAGCGAGCTGTTAGTCAACTGAAGAGAGCGAGCTGTTAGTCAACTATAGAGAGCGTCGCTTGTTACGCCGCTTATAGCATATAAAGACGATCGTTGTTAAGCTTTCGCTCAGTTATCCCGTCATCGTCGCTCTGGCGTTACGTTCACTTCCCTTAGCTGCTGTCGTTTTAATTAGTTTAATCTCCGCACAACTGCCGAAAAGTTGTAAATTCTTTGTTAAAACAATAGAAAACTCTGTAAACTTGAATAAAATGTCGGTTAGCTTTGTGCCAGTGCCAGCAGGCAGTGATTTTCCCTTGGAAAATCTGCCCTACGCGGTCTTCTCAACAGCAGCAAATGTAAGTAGAGCCATAAAATGAAAATAAGGTATTAGTAGTAATAGAATTTCATTTATTACATTGTTTTTCTAGATTTATACACATTTTATTAATTAGCCATGTGATATCCATCGAGTTTGACATGTTTTTGAAATAGAATAAACTCTAGAATGTGCTCGCAAACCGCTTCAGTGCATATCATTTGCATAAATCATTTCCCAAAACTAGTTTGTTTATTTCATATGCATAATTGCTTAAACTAAGCGTATATAGCACCTGTGCAAGCCTCTAGCTTATCATGATACTTGAATATCGTATGCAAATATCGTATAATTTCTTTATATCTTCTTGCTCGTTTTAGCCCACTCATCGTCTGTGTGTTGCCATTGGTGAGCATGTGTTGGATCTGAAAGCAGTGTCGCATCTCTTTTCACCCACGCTGCAGGTTAGTACTTTACACTGCTTGCTTGACTGCTTGTGGAACTTTTACTCACTTTATCGTATGCTTTACAGGCTGCACTGCAGGCAGAAACATTGAACTTGCTGATGAGTTTGGGACACGAAGCTTGGGATGAAGCAAGGACACAAACCCAAAAGCTATTGACAAAGGGTTCGGAAGTGGAACTTAATGTGGATTTGAGAAATGTGTTAGTTTCTAGAAAGGATTACTGGGGTTTTTCATACTAAAAGAATTATTTTTATTCACTTACAGTGCTCTGGTGCCACAGTCAGAGATTTCGCTGCATTTGCCGGCTCAAATCGGTGACTACACGGACTTTTACTCCTCGATTCATCATGCCACCAATGTGGGCATTATGTTCCGTGGTGCTGATAACGCCCTTATGCCTAACTGGCGTCACTTGCCCGTGGGTTACCATGGTCGTGCCAGTTCTGTGGTTGTCTCTGGCACTCCCATTCGTCGTCCCCTGGGTCAGACACTGCCCGAGGGTGCTGAGAAGCCCGTCTTTGGAGCTTGCAAGCTGCTGGACTTTGAGCTGGAAATGGCCTTCTTCATAGGCGGGCCGGGAAATCAATTGGGTGAGCCCATCAAGGTGGACGATGCCTGGAAGAATGTCTTTGGTTTCTCGCTGATGAACGACTGGAGTGCTCGTGATATACAGAAATGGGAGTACGTTCCCCTGGGTCCATTTACCGCCAAGAATTTGGGTACTACCATATCACCCTGGGTGGTGACCACGGCAGCTTTGAAGCCATTCTTGTTAGACAATTTCCCACAGGAGCCGGAGGTACTGCCATATCTCAGGCAGACATTGCCCTTTAACTTCGACATTAATCTGGAAGTTTCCCTAAAACGTAGGTACACCAATCATATCCAGGAATTTTAGACTAAACGGTTTATTTTCCAGCTGCCAATGATAACGAGACGCTGATTAGCAAGTCCAACTTCAAGCACCTGTACTGGACTCCACTGCAGCAGATTGCTCATCACACCGTCACCGGCTGTAACTTGCGCCCAGGTGATTTGATGGCTTCGGGTACAATCAGCGGAGAGACTCCCGATTCGTATGGATCGCTTCTGGAGCTGTGCTGGCGTGGCACCAAGACAGTGGAGCTGCAGGGCGGTAAAACCCGTAAATTCTTGCAGGACTACGATGAGGTCATCATTCGTGGTCACTGCGAAAAGAATGGACTACGCATTGGATTTGGTACCTGCGCTGGTCAAGTGCTGCCCGCTCATCCAGTGGATCAATAGGAATGTACCCAAAACAATTAAATAAATGCTCCCTAACTGTACTTAAACTCACCGTCCTTATATGCAGTCAACAAGTGACTTGCTGCTCTCTCGCAAACTCTCTCAAAATTTACGTTGTCTTGCGCTCACACGCTCTCGTTGCTTAAGCGCTCTCTGTGAGCGCCAAACGTTGATTACGCCATTACACGCTGCTTCGTAAATATGCGCATGCTGCTACAAGCATTCATCGACTGCGACGCCGCTGTCGACAACGCTGCTGGCGCCTCAGCCTCAGACAGTCAGTCAGTTCTTGGCGAGCGACGGTGAAGGCGGCGTCCAACGGCATTTGACAAAAGCGTCGCGCAGCAAACAACAATTTTAATTCAAAAGTGGGGGACAGAATTATAACAAAAAGCACAAAAAAAAAGAAACCAGAAAAAAGATAATAATAACAATCACAGTTAAGCAACGATTATGCGACTGGCGCCGGCCAACAATAATAATAAAATATTTAACTGTGCAGCTTTTGTTTAAACAAAAGCAAATACAATAAATAAAACAATACAGAAGCAGGCGTCTCAAGACAACAACAATTGCTATTGAATGCAGTGCGGACATGCCTTGAATAACCGTTAAATGTGTAAGCAATAATCTACAAGTTTTCAATAAAAGCAAAAGAAAAGCGCAAATTTGACAAGTTTTGCAAGTTTTTTCTCTTTGCTTTAACTCAACGAAAATATTTTCTATATTCAATTTGCGGCAACAACTCACAGTGACTTGGAAAAATCAATTTTTAGCAGGTCTGCGCACGCACACAGACACAAAAAAAACACACACACACACCAGCACACACAAGGAGAAGTAAAGCGACAGTACATGCAGACTTAGGCGCCCACCCACCCCGACGTATACAAAAGCCCTTAAACAGACCGAAGTTGTCCTCATCTTTGCTCTTTACTTGCACTTTTGTGTATGTGTGTGCTTGCATTGATTTTGTGCATACACATTCGCACACACACAGGCACATGCAAAAGATGCGCATCAAAATACACTCGCATTTCCAAACAGGCATTCGAACCAATACAAACGCACTCTCAGCATGCAAAAAGTTAATCAGCTCGCTGCACAGTTCCCTAACAAAACCAACAACAACAATAACGAAAACGGAGCGAAAGATACGCAACTGCAAATAGCTATAAAAAAAAGTTTGCAATTAACTGGCGCCGTCGGCTGTCATGCTGGAACAGACACCCGCCCCCTTGCCCCCTCTCAACGTATCTTTCACCTTAGGGAACCTGTTTTGGCGCGCCACTTGCGCTCTCCCACTCTCTTTCTCTTCTTTTGCACTCCCATTGGCATGCAGCGTGCGCATGTGCCAGAGAGTCCATGTCTAGACTCTCAAGTGGCACTCAGTTACGCTCTCTTCATTTCTATCTCATTTTTATTTGGAGAGCACGCGCCGGCGTCGGCGTCTACACACATTGGCGATAACGTGCGAAAACAAAGCATAAAGCAAAAGGCTGCACAATTAGTTGCCATGTTTATATTTATATTAGAGATGGACAAGGTGAATAGATAGAAATAACAAACTTAAATATTTAAAGTTAATGTGAGTCAATTGTTATTAAAGTTATATACATGATTTTGTAATTATTTGAAAATTCTTATAAGACACTTGTTCGTGACACGTTACATGTCGTGCTTTTGGCTGCCCATCACCAAATGTTGGCGGGTTCTTATCTGCAGTAATGACAGACAAAGCTTTAAATTTCACACTTTAATCATAAACAACGGCAAAGAGTTGGGTACACCATGGGTACATTTAATGTACACCAAAGCTCCGAAGTAACAAGTAATCAAATGTCTTGAGATTTTATCTCATAATTATCCTGTCTAAGTTTAGAGCATCGGTAAACCAATTAGCCCAATTTCCGCCTCTCTACAACGTTCAAAAATAATTTCTTAAACGTAATTAGAAATAAATACGTGTGTGTGCGTGTGAGTGTGTATGCGTGTGTGTCTAGATAAGGTACACAAACAACGTGTAGCAATTCACGTAATATGCCAAGATATTTTCCAAAGTTCAGTCAAGCGCATAATGAAAGCCAAAACAAATTTCTAATCAGCGTCTCCCTGGCGTCATATTAATGGAGTAAAAACATTTTTGCATATACAAATAGCAATCTATATATATACATATACTTATATATATATATATATATATGCGTTTTTAAACAGCGAGAAATACTAGGAATTTAATAACTTTTCCAAATTTAATCCCAACTGACGTTAAAGAATTTTTTTGTAAAGTTCAATTTCTTTATTTCTGCGAATAAATTATTTAATATTTTCGTTTTTTTTTGTCGCAGTGTGCATTATTTATACACATGTGTCCACTTTCCCTCATACACACATACCCCTCACACACTACTCATGTGGTGTGCCGCGTAATGCGCTCAATTTGCGCATGAGAATGCGGCCCCGAATGGATCCAAAGTGCAGCGTTTGTCTGCGTAACGCCCCCCGTAGAAACGTCAACTTTGTTTACAAGAAAGTGGGTGGGTGCACAGACTAAACTAACAGACAGTCAGACAGACAGACAGTCCGACTGACAAATTGACATACAGAAAGAAGCGCCAACAACAATGTGGTTGTTGTTGTTGTTGCTTTTTTGATGATCTTGCTACAGTGGCTCGAGCAAGTTGATTGGGTATACGATGAGTATTTAGGTCTGGGCGTTATCGTTGTTGCTATTGTGAATATAGCTGTGTTTGCGAAATTGATAGAGCGCCAACGGAATATACAAACGACTCCAAAAGAAGAGAAGAGAGTGGGAGAGGGAGAGGGAGAAGGAGCGAAAGCCAGAAAGAGAAAGATAGACAGCAGTCAGATATATGGTGTATATATTGAGCACAAACGCAATAGAAGTGCTTTGCTTAATTTATTGTTATTATTAGAAAACAGTTGGAAAACTACTGTTAAGTGAACTCGTTTGTAAAAGACCCTGTAAAAATTAGAACTTATGAAATCTCTGTTCTGATGTCTCTAGCTCTTTTAGTGTTTAAATCTCTTTGAGCTCCTCTTGTTTATACAGACAGACATGGCTATAACGACTCTTCTGTTGATGCTGATCAGCAAAATATTTACTTTATGATCTCTTCAACAATTTTGTTCCGTCTGTTGCACAGTTTTCGCTTCCTAAGTACAGGGTATTATAAGCGATAGGTCAATAAACAAATTTCATATTGATTATTTATGCCACAAAATTTTGTTTTTCTCGCTCAACAGGCAAAAATGGCATAAACAAATCGCGTGAAGGAATCAAGGTGATAAACCAAACAACAACAATAAATAGAACAACGAAAACTCGAACAGAAATCAAATAAAATTAACACGATGACCAGACAAATTTGGAGCATATTGTTGCTGGCCATGATCACAATGGCCAAAACATGTAAGTAACTTCATTAAAATTTCCTTAATCAGCTTATATTTAGACGGTATTACTTTGGTTAACAGCTCCTGCGCCGAGTCGTCAGTATAGCTGCATGAGTTATCAGGAGAACGATAGCTCCCAGCATGACGACGACTATGAGCAGGAGAACAGCGAAGGTGTCAGCGCGGAGCAGCAGCAATTGCAGTTGCTGGAGACGATCACGACGCCGGGGGAGCCACATCAGCGCAGCTGTTCGGATGGCTATACCTTCTGCTTCAGTCTCTGGGACCAGACGGCTAACAGCACCCGGCTGGTTAAGCAGGGTAAGCTAACAGTATACTTGTTTTCTCCCAACTGAAACTAATTCCCTTTACTCCCCAGGCTGCTGGAAGGATACCACCGATCGCAACTCCATCTGCAGCCAGCGGGAGTGCACCAGCTCAGCGCCCACATCGCGCAGTAACACCCTGTACTTCTGCTGCTGCTCGGGAGATCTCTGCAATGCCCAAGTGGCCGTGGTGGAACCAGCTCCACTCGAGTTGGCAAACAATGTGCGAGCGGCTGTTACCAATCGCGCTGCTTCACATCAACAGAACTCGATTAGAGCCACCACGCTGCTCAGTTTGGCTGGATTGATAACACTCATACTGCTGGGTATTTTCATGGCCTTTCAATATTGTCGGGGTGTCAAGGAGAAAGTGGAACCGGAGGAATCTCCGTTGGCTCCTTCGGGACCTGGCTACAGTTCCAATCTACGCAATGTGGACAATCTCAATTTGATTGGCATGCTGGGCAGTGGCAAGTACGGCACTGTGATGAAGGGTCTGCTGCACGAACAGGAGGTGGCTGTGAAGATCTATCCGGAGGCACATCATCAGTATTATGTGAATGAGAGAAACATCTATGCACTGCCCCTGATGGATTGTCCTGCGCTGCTCAGTTACTTCGGGTATGATGAGCGACGTACCATGGACGGGAGGATGGAATATCAATTGGTTCTGTCACTGGCTCCTCTGGGTTGCCTGCAGGATTGGCTGATAGCCAACAGCACAGACTTTGCCCAATGCTGCGGCATGTTGCGCACCATCACTCGAGGACTTTCCCATCTTCACACCGAGCTGCGTCTAGGGGATCTGCACAAACCCTGTGTAGCCCATCGGGATCTCAACTCTCGGAATATTCTGGTGCAATCCGATCTCAGCTGCTGCATTGCAGACTTTGGCTTTGCCCTCAAAGTCTTTGGCTCCAAGTATGAGTACAAAGGCGAGGTGGCCATGGCCGAGACCAAGAGCATCAATGAGGTCGGTACCTTGCGTTATATGGCCCCGGAGCTGCTCGAGGGAGCCGTCAATCTGCGGGACTGCGAGACATCCCTTAAGCAAATGGATGTCTATGCGCTTGGACTGGTGCTGTGGGAGGTGTCCACACGCTGCTCGGACTTCTATGCTCCTGGACAAATAACGCCACCCTACAAGGCACCCTATGAACAGGAGGTGGGTCCGCATCCCAGTTTCGATCAGATGCAGGCACTAGTTGTGCGGCACAAGGCTCGACCGCTCTTTCCCGCTGGCTGGGGAGGTGGTGCCGCTGCCAAGCTAGTGCGGGACACTTGTGAGGATTGCTGGGATCACGATGCCGACGCTAGACTCACTTCCCTGTGTGCCGAGGAGCGCATGCAGGAGATGTCTAGTCTGCGGCCACGCCTACAAGCACAACCCGCTAGTCCCTTGCTCAACACAAACAATCTGGCATCGCCAGTATCGCAGCACCACGTGAGCACTACCATCACAGCCGCTGCAGTGCATCAGGCTCAGCCACAGCTGACATCAGCGGACGGTGGTTTACTCCAACCGCCACCGAATCAACAGCTGCCTACGGAAAAGAATCATCTTAACTATGCACAGCCGCAGCTGCAGCCGCATCTACAGGGTCGTAATCCCTGTCAGGAACGCAATCTGGCCCCACAGACGATGCGTGCACCACCGGTGCTGGTGGAGCGGAGCAAGAAGCACAGTTTTCAGACACAGCAGGAGCAGAGTTTATCCTGCTTGGAGCATGACGTGAGCGTGGAGGAGCTGATAGCTAGTCACCAGCAGAAGCACAGCTCCAGCTTGGGCCAGGGATTTCCCAAGCAACAGAACACGGATCACAAGCTGAGAGGCTGGCACGCGGTGCGTGCTCTAATCCATAAGAAGCTCTTCCGCAAGGAGCACGCAGACGAGATTTGCCGACAACTCCAACTGGGTGAGGAGAAATCCAATCTGGTGGCCGCTCTCAAGACCAGGGACAATGCCCGGCTGGCAAGTGGCATGAGACGTCCAAACAATCTGGATCTGAGTCCGCTGCAGCCGCCACAACGATCCAATCCGCTCCAGCTGCGCAGTGCGGAGCAGCGCACTGGAACACCGGCTCACATTGTGCCCCGTTCGCTGTCGAGCAGCCTCATCAAGCACATCAACAACCACAACAACAACAATATCAATGAGAACGAACTGCATATGTTGTCCTCCTCCTCCTCCTCCACTGCCTCCCGCGCTCCCAAGCGTCGTCCCGGTCATCTGCGCACAAACTCACTGCTCGTAACCAGCAACAGTGGTGCCCTGCAGGCGCCCACGGAGCAGCAAATGCGTCGCCAGCACAGTCTGGAGGTCTTCCGCGAAGTGTTCAGTGGGCGTGGCAGCTGTGAACGCCTGCGGGATCCCAGCGAACGGGTGAAAACACCAGGAGACGTACCGCCCTCGGTGCGTAAGGCGCGTGCTTCAAAAACCTTGAGTCTATACGATGATCGCATGATGGATTCATCGCTACTCAACATACTCTAGCATGAGGAGGTTCTGCTGCTGGAACTCTAAGTGGTTCCGGCTGCAGAACCAACAGAACTTGGCACCTAACTCATATCTCAGAACTTCATCAGTAAAAGAATTCAAAAGAGAAGGGAAGAAAGAGAAGATAGAGAAGAAAAGAAAACACGAGAACATATTCAACGATAGCCATACGATATAAAGTAGTCGACCTGATACCGAATTCCGAATTCCGAATGTATTTTTGTCAGAAAGAAAAAGAGGAACAGAGGAAAAGGGAAAAGGAATAGAGAGATCAGATCCAGAGACATCTAGTTTGTATATGTATTTTTTCACCAATCATCCTAGCGTTTAGTGCGGCAAACAACCAAAGTCCTTATAGGTTAGAACTGAATACAGAAGACAGTAGAAAGCAGGAACAGAGTACCGATTTGATGGGAACAGCAGAAGAAGAAGAAGAGTTAGTTTTGAGTATAAGTGACATACGATACGATACATATTTTTGACTTGAACTTGAACTTGACGAACAGCAGTCTGATTATAGTGAAACGATAGCTTCTTTAGTGGTTAAGTAATCCATAGAGTTGAGCTTAAAGAGCGCAACTGTACCTTGGATTAGGTTAGAAACAGAGTCACAGTTTAGTAACATTTTTTTAAAAACTCATATACACAAAGCCCAATTTCGAGAAGGAACAATATATAACTACAATAATATAATTAACTTATAGAGCTACATTTAAGCTGGCGGCCAGGGTTGTCAAGGTAGTCCAAGTTCAACAAAATGGAAGTTGAAGTCAGACAATCTGCTTAACAAACAGACTGTGTGACAATCCTGCGCTCAAAGCACCAACCACTAATTTCGAGTATTAAACAAAGTAATTTTAAAGCCACTTGGTAACTCTGGCTTACACTAAACAACAGAATTTCAAGCGTATGCCTTTCCAGTTTGTCTGAGGAGTAGGAGAAGTGAATTTTGATTTGAATTTTTTGTAGTACTTGTAGACCAAAACACCCCGCAGCCTTTCAATTAAAAATAAAACACTAGTAATATATGATTTACACTAATTATATAAATATATATACATATATATATAACTGTATAATATATGCAATTTATTTAAATTCATTTTTTAACGCAAATAAACAAAGAAGTATAAGAAAAGCGTAAGATTTTGACTTGCAAATCAATTTGAACGCGATTTGAGTTCGATTAAGACGGGAGCATTGGGTTTGTTGATCAATAGCGTTACAATATCCAATTCGGCATCCGTTCGACCTCGCCAGATGAGCTCATAGTTACGCAGCAGCTGAAGATTTGAATTGTAGATTGAATTGATTAATAGCTAAACTCGGTAGAAATGGAAGCAATCAAAATTTGTCACTCACTCTCAGCAGTAAGACGTGCATGTTCTGCTCCGCCAGACGACGTGCGATGCAGGCACGCATGCCATGTCCGAAGGGTAGGACCAGATAGGGATTGAGGGCATTGCGTTGCTGGAGCCAACGATCGGGTAGAAAGCTCAAAGGATCGGGAAAGTGCTGGGGCTGACGACAGGCCACCATGTTCTGCGTAACCACTGTAGTCTATGAAGGGAAAACTGTAGAAAGATCTCGAGAAATCTCGCAACTACTTACTCCCTTGGGCACAAAGTAACCACTGAGCACCGTGTCCTGATTGAGCACTCTGCCGAAACCAATCGAAATGGGATTCAGACGCAGTGACTCCTTTAGCACCGCCCTCGTGTAGGTAATGTCCGTGCGCAGCGCATCCGCACTGAGTGATTGCTCGGGATTGGGCAGCACCTTGAGCGCCTCCTCATAGATGCGCTGCTGTACCTCTGGATGTCTCGCCACATGATGGAGCAGAAAGGCCGAGGCATAGGAGGTGGTATCGATGCCGGCTAATAGCAAATCCGCCGAGGTGCCCACCACATCTAATCGATCCAGCTGTGGATTCTGTATGTAGGCGGAAATGAGTGAGGAATTTGATGATCCAGACTTTACAATTTGTTCCAAGAGCTGCAGGGCAACCGATTCCATGTAGGTTTGTGCGTGACGCAGCTTACGGTAGCTGGGAGTTTCCACAAAGCGCCAGAGCTGCAGACCCTGATCCGTGGGCAGAATACAACTGTTGGTGGTCTCGGCTGCGTGCATTAGTCGGGTGGAACGGGAGTGCGGCGATTGCTCAGCCGGCGAAAAGGATTCCAGGCGTGCGCCGAAGGTCAACAGACATGTTACTAAGGGAGGATTGTTAGTTCAAGAAACTTATGGGTCAAAGACATCACTTACATTCCAAATTGAGTCTGGTTAGCTTGGGCAGCATGTCGATGGTAGCACCGTTTCCTTCCGAATCTTTAAGGAACTTAAGAAACTCCTTTGTGACACCATCGACTTCGGCTACAAAATTGCGCACACTGCGCGGTGCACTTAGCTCCTTTTGCAGCTGCGAACGTAGACGCCACCAGTCTGGTCCATTTGTGGGCAGCAGTCCTGTAGTTCTGTAGAGATGTGGACGCTGCTTGCGGTACTGAGCCAGAGCCAGATGACTGCGTCGCTGCGGACAGTCACGTTCGTTCAGCAGTGTGGCAATGTCCTTGGGATCGTATATCCAAACAATATCTTGACCCGGCACCATAGTTTCTCGAACAATCGCACCGTATTTCTCATACTTATCTTGGCCGGCCTTGTGCAGTTGTAGCCAGGAATACGAGCCTATGCCAGGCATATAGTTATAGAGATTACCTAAGCCAAAGGGACCTCGTGGACCTGGCATAGCCTCAAATGGCCTCGCAAATGTGCATTGCCGCGAATTGCAGCAAATTTTTAACAGCTTCGTCAACATTTTGTTCTGTTCGCTGCTAATTCCCAAAACGTACTGAGAGAGGGCTGAAATTTTATGACCGGCTCATGTATTTTGGGACTCTGAATTTTATTGCGGCTTCTTTTGTTTCACTTGTCGTCGGAAAAGGTAACGAATATGCATTGCGCAGAGTCGGCTTTACCTGTGATCCGGATGTCAAGCAACTCGTTTACCTGTTAAGAGACCTTAGTATGCTCTTAAACTGCGCTCAAGCGGATTTAAAGAGATGTGTTTCAAAGTGCTTTGCATACTTTCGGGAGGCATTCAAAAAATTGTAATAACTGTCTGTTGACAAAAACTGTTGGGTGCTTTTAGGATGTGCGTTTTAATTGTGAATTTTTGGGCATAACAATATACTGAAAGTTCTGTTTGTCTAATATTTTAGCTGGAATATTTAAATTACCAGTTGAATTATTGGGCGAAAAGAAATCCACAGTAAGAATCAACATACTCATTGATCCCATTATTATTGTTTAAGTGAGTGAGTAAAATAGATAGAATGAATAAAAAGAGTTGTGGAGATTGTAACGCTTATACATATGTACACTCAAGCAAAGGCAACTGAGTCGAATAAAGAGAAAGTAAAAGAGAGAGCAGCAGATTCTACTCTGAGTCTGACGTCTGCGAACAATCACACAAGCCGCGAATCTAACGAAAAAAGAGAGTTAACAGCGGCAGAATTTTAAGTGAGAGCAATAACAGTAGGGTGAGTGATAGCAGCTTCTGTAGCTGTTAGAGCTTATGTTAAGGTAAAATTATTTTTTGAATTGTGGCCTACTGTTAATTCTGTTTGCCTGGTGTTTCTGTTAAAATATGTACTGTTCGTGGGCGCTGTAGATCGCTGTGGTTACGTAAAATTAGCAAAGTGCATCAGCGAAGGGCTAAAAATGAACATTTTTCTGGCTGACACACCAGGCGAACAGAATCAGCAGCAAGCGACAGAATTTAAGTCAAGCGCAGTTAAAGGCAGTAGTGTGCGTGAGCATACGTGAACAGTTCGAGGGTATACTAATTGGGCGCCATTTTGGCGGTCGCGAACAACCAAAATTCCTAACAAAATTTTCCATCCAAAAATCGCTTGGAATTTTGCCAAAAACACAAAATCCTTGATAATTCGAAAACTATCAGGACGATCAGAATGTCCTTTGACCCATCGATGGTCCTTGTCAAAAGCTACCGTTTGGTGTGTGTTACGACAGGATCCTTCAAAGGACCTTCGAGTAATCGATAAATTTCTGTATACGAAATTTGCATTTTATTTTGGCTCCTGTAAGGACTTTCGTCCTTTTTCTAACATCAACGTGTATGGTTTGACTAGGGCTATCTACGTACCAAAGGACATTCGTCTAGTCCTTGAAATGGCTGAGTTACAGTGCCATTTTGGGTTTTTGGCCATTTTTTCAAGCCCTACCCCTATAAAATTTTTCGAAAATTTTTTTAAAGAAATCGATCAATTTTTTGATGCCAATCGATAGAACTGCTTTCTGGGATAACAAAAAGACGTGTCCTTTTTTCAGGATACGGTTGGAAGGACGAAAAAAGCGAAAAACAAAGTGAAAAAAATAAGGACTGCACCTTAAAGTAGGCAATAGTTAATTGCTGGAAAGCGACGTGCAGTCGCAGGCCATTTATATTGGCCAGCCGAAAAGTATGCACCACATTTTAATAAAAGAATTGCCAACGACCGTTAAATTCAAACTAGAAATAATAAAACAGTTTTGATTTTTGTTTTAGTTGTTATTTTATTGTATACCTTTTGTTTTAAAAATACGTATACAAATCCATTGCTTATGTACTTATTACTATATACATAATATGTATGTACATATATACTACTTAATTGTAACAATTTTATTTCATTTCTTTATAATACAATAATCTCAATACCAACAGAATACTTTAAACTTTAACTTCAAACTTAAGCATCTTTCTTATCTTTGGCTGATGGCCTTAGTTTTTCTTTCTCCTGCTCCCTATCCTTTGCCTTAGGTTTACCATTTTCTTTAGAATTTTTAGTATCTGTCTTTGATCTGCCTTTTCCGTTAACCTTTTCCCTCTTCTCCTCCTTCTTCTGCTTTTTACTACTGCTCACCACCTGTACAATCAGCACAACGAAATTGCCAATGAAGAAGGAGAAAAATAGAAGAGGTAATATCATAAAATCCAACGAGTGGCTGACAATAAAGCTTTGTTCCATAGTTTCCGGATGCGAGAGGTGTTTAAACAGTTGTGGATCGCTCACCAACTGTTCGGCGTACCAAACAGCCTGATTAAGGGGCTTCACCTGCCGGGTACGGAAATTAACCTGAGCCTGATATGCAGTGGATGTGAAAATCTCCTCTCGTACGATGCGTTTGAGGGCATCGGAAAAACTGTTGATCGTCAGGCTGTCAACTGTCAGTCGAATTCCCAAGCAACGCTCCTCAACACGTTGGGCGTTCTAGGTTAATGGTAAGAAACAGTAAGTATTTAATGGATAAGACAACATATAGTTCTATATATTCATTAATTTGTACTCACATTA
Organism: Drosophila cardini; assembly: GCA_018903735.1. Classification (NCBI taxonomy): domain Eukaryota; kingdom Metazoa; phylum Arthropoda; class Insecta; order Diptera; family Drosophilidae; genus Drosophila; species Drosophila cardini. The sequence goes on along the minus strand of JAEIGM010000007.1, from coordinate 5,115,337 downwards.
ATCTGATCCATTAAGAGCGGCAGCACAATAACTGGTATGGCATTGTAGACGGCTTCCTGTAGGCCAAAACTGTCGCCGTGGGTCAAAAAAGCCTTCACGTTGGATTGAGCTGAAGTAGAAACCAAAAAATTTAGAGAAAATTTAAGGGATATAGGTAAATAGATAAACCTACCTAAAATATCCTGCTGCAAGTCATTACTAACTGTCTTTAAATTGCCATGACTTCTCAATTGTTCTTCTTTCTGAACATGCCAGATAAAACCAAATTGACCAAATTCCTTGATCATAAGCTGTATGGCCTTTATGCCCTCTTTAGAAATGAACTTAAGATGCGGCAGATTAATGTAGATAATTCCTTCGGGGAAACGATCCACAAACTCCTGTAGGCTACGAGGAAGTGGGGCTGACTCCGCACGTATGTGCAGTCCTCCGACCTCAATGACATTGGGTGGCATATTCTGCACATAGTCCAGCACAGGATGAGTATTGAGCAGCATGAGTTGGACATTTGGTTGCTTAAAACCATCGCGTAACATGCCATTGAGAACTGGGTTAACGACGCCCCAACGAATGCTAAAGAAAAAGGGATTAAAAAGCGACTGTAAATTCCTAAAAAATCAAATTACTTACAAGGACTCTCCCAGGTAGAGTATGTGATTCAGCGTGCGTTGCCAGTAGTTCATTTCCAGCGGCAGTTGGCTTATAAAGTGGGGAGTCCTCGCTGAATTTATGGTGTCCTCTGCATGCATTAAGTTTAGCAGATCCACAGTAAGTTTACCGCTACTCAAGGCCAGCACGGGAGTGTTACGATATTCGGGCAACCTAGTCATCAGACAGTCCACCGAGTACGTGGCATCATAGATAATCAAGTCATATTCCGCACCTAGTTCGTCCACCAAACTGTTCTCCAGCACAGCTCGACAGTTACCCAGTAGGGCCTCATACCAAATCAGCATATGTTTCAGGTCCCAATATTGCTTCAAATTTCCCGACTTGTCCACGTATTGCTTCGTAATCACATCGTATTTATTTTCTATGGGTATGTGATGTATTCCTCCTATATCGGGATCGGGTGAGGTGCCCACTATGGTCAACGTGTGGCCACGTCCAGCTAAGGCTTCGAAAAATGGCTGCGTCCAGCTGGGTTTATTGTGCTCCGCTGTGGTTACAAGGCAAAGTATGTTTGCTCCATGTAATTGTCGCCATTTGCTGCAACTGATCAGCAGCAACAGTAAAATTCCAGCAAATATTTTCATGCTGCTTCCAACCTCAACACTTTCAAAGCAAACACGCGACTGATTCACCACCTGTGCAGATTAACACGAGAACTGATAAGAGTACAGTAAACTTTTTTTTATTTCTGTAAGTTGTGTATGCATGAGAGCACAAAGACTCTCTCTTTCAGTCTCTCTCGCAAACGAATCAAAACAGAGTGTAGAGCGTAGAGCGTAGAGAGTAGAGAGTAAGAGCCGCCTATGGCAACCAAACTTTGCTTACACTGCTATCAAACTGATAAGGAAAGAGTAAACAAAGTGTTTACATACCGGTTTTTGATAAGTTTACTTTAATGCAACCTTTTTTTTTTTCGAGTGAATAACAGTGTTGCCCACTCTATAGAACCAGAAAAAGCTAAATGAACATTCTAAAAAAGAAATTTCTTAAAGTCTAAGAGATTCCTAGATTTAAGCTACTGAAAATGCAGTGGGAAAATAATAGAGTCAAATTTCATTTATGACAGTTATAGAAATAATTAAACTTTCAACAGTTAAGTTATTTTTTTGGTGTTTTCCGCAAGGTAAAGTTAAAAGCAAACCAGTGTTAGCTAGAAAAAGCTAACAAGACAGCACTGATGGGAATATGCATGTCATTATGAAAATATGTTGAGCTTTGAACTGTTATGTTTTAAAATAAAAGCTTAGATTAATTAATAATTTCAAACACTTCTTTATTCGAGATGTTTCTCATCAAATCTATTACATCCACAAACGAAATACTCATGAAAAATGGTCTAGAAATTCTTATCTTAAAATAGTTTTTTTGAAATTATTTGTTTATATTCTGTTTTTTTGGGTTATCATCACTGAGCTGTAAACATTTTTAAAAGTTTTCTAAGCTTTAGTCGCTGTCAAGATGTCGAACCGAAAGTATCTTAGCATCGCAATTGCATTTCAATTGCTCGCTTGGGCAATGGGTGGCAACATCTTGGCACTGATGGGCATGACGTCACACAGTCATCACATATGGTAAGTTAGCGTAGGTGAATTATATAATTTATTAACTAGCATCAACTTTACTAATAGGAACAGTGTATTGCTGTACGAACTAGCCGAAAGGGGCCACAATCTGACCATACTTTCCGTAAACCTGCCACGCCCCAGCGATAAGGTGCCCGCTAATGTTACCTATATCTATCTAGAACGCGGATACGATTTTTATAAGGAGGATGCAAACAAGATTGATATTAATAGCTTTATAGACATCGGCAGCTATGAGATCATTCCGCTGATCTACAATTTTGGTTTGAAAACGGCTGAGTACATTACGCTCTCGAAGGGAATGCAACAACTTTTGGATTATCCCGATGACTTTAAGTTCGATGTTGTCATTAACGACTACACAATGGGACCTTATTTGATGGGTTTTGTGCACAAGTTTCGCTATCCACCGGTGATTGGTATTACGGCGTTCCACAACAAGCCAACTGGCTTGGATTTTATGGCCAATAGCTATTTTCCAGCACTTATACCGTACTACTCCACTTTGTACAATCCAAAGATGAACTTCTTCCAGCGCTTCGATAACACGCTTATATTTGCTTTGGACACACTGTGAGTATGTTAAGTTTTAAGGAAAGTGTGTCTATTTAAAAATATTTTTATACTTGTTTTCAAAACGCTATAACTTTGAAACTACTGGAGCTAAGCCAATGAAATTTATGGATTATATGTATGGTATCATTTGGCATACCCTGACTGGTACTATATAGTTATATCATAAAGCTTTTTATAGGGAAAATCATTCGAAAATCACTGATTAATACAACAAACAGTTACATTATTTAGACAAGATTACCTATTAATTATGATTATCCATTAACAGCTACCGTCGCCTGTATTACAATCCCAAACTAGACGAGATAATGCGTCCCTTTTTCGCAGCCGATATGCAACCGCTCTCCGAATTAGCAAAATTGACAAAAATATCGCTGATCAATACGCATCCCTCGACAGATTTCGTGGAGCCCTTGCCGCCGAATATGATTGAAATCGGTGGCATGCAGGGCAAACCAGGAAAGCCCTTATCCGCAGAACTAGATCAGTTTATGCGACAGGGAAAACGAGGTGCTATTTTCTTCTCCATGGGCACCAATATGTTGCCACCTGATGTGGACAGAGAGACCAAATTGAAGATTGTGGAGGCCTTCAGGCAGTTGCCTGACTATAATATTATTTGGAAATTCGACAAGGAATACTTAAAGGATGTGCAAATGCCTAAAAATGTTCTGGTCAAGGACTTTTTGCCACAGGGCGATATACTTGGTGAGTGTTGAATGGATTTCTTAAGGCTAGAATGGTTTTTACTTGAAGTTCACACTTTTGCAGCCCATGAATCTCTAACATTGTTTGTGTCCCACTGCGGTGGTCTGAGCACACAGGAGGCCACCTGGCACGGTGTACCACTGGTGGGCATACCGCTCTTTATCGATCAACATCGCGTAAGTTAATCGAAGTTAATGTCTGTAAATTAACGGTATGAACATGTTGCTCTTTTGCAGAACTTTGTACAAACTAGAAACGCTGGCGCCGCTGTTAAAGTGGATTACAAGCAGTTGACCACGGAGTCTTTGGTCTCGGCCATAAAAGAAGTGGCCGAGAACAAAAGCTACTCGGAGGCCATGAAACTGCGCTCAAAACGATTGAGGGATACTCCTGTGCCTCCTCTGGAATTGGCTGTGTGGTGGGTGGAGTATCTGCTGCGACATCCCGATCCAGTTCATTTACACTCCACGGCCAAGGAACTGAATTACTTTCAAGCTCACTCACTGGATGTGCTCGCAGTGCTGGCTTTGATTCCTTTACTGATTCTCTACGGTTTGAGTCGTCTCTGTGCTGGACAGCAGAAAAAGTCACACCCTAGGCAGCAGCAAAAGCGAGTGAAGCAAAAAACATTTTAAGCACAATTAGTTAGCTATTAAATATGTTTCTATTTTTATTTTCATATAGCTAATTATTATACAATAAATTTGTGTTATTACAAGTTTCATTTCTATGCAACGGGTGCTCATTTTTTATATAAAAAAACTTTTTCCTTTTGTGAGTTTGGCATAATGAACAACTATTGGCAAAGAAATTAGTCACTGTTTTATAGGCTAGGTGTGTGTGTGTGTGGGTGTGTAGGTGTGGGTGTGTCGGCGCTGTGTGTGCGTGTGAGTGTGTGTTTGTTAAGCATTTATTTACGTTTTGTTAATATGGCAAGATTAATACATGAAACGATTCTTAAAATATTAAACTTTTTTCTTAGCATTTTTTTGGGGGGTACATGGAGTGCCCCTATTGGTATATTAGCCTAAGAACTATTGCTAATTGCACAATTTGATTATATATATAAATTAAATTACACATACAAGTATTAAATTAATTAACACAGATATTCGTTTGCTTATTGTCGTGTGTGTGTGTTGAGTGAAATGTTATGTACAGTTAAAGATTGGGGGTAGTTTCCCCTCCCCCACAATGAGGCTAGCTATAAAATGAGGCATCTCGGTTAGTTTTGGTGCATTGTGAGTGGTAGGATCGTAAGGGCAGTTTAGATTATTCATTTTAGCACCGCTGGGACGCTTCGATAAATCTATCGTTATCGCTATCGTTATCGTTCGTTAGCATTCACTCATTCACTAGCTGCGCTGGCCCTGGATCATCGTAGGGTGCTCCATTGGCGCCTACAAACTGATTGTTATTCCGATGCACAAAACCACGTCCGGGAGAGGCATTATAGTAGACGACCCGACGTATACCGAAGGGATCCACATAGCCAAAGCTACCCGCTCGCTTGTCATCCACCTGAGCCTCCTCGTGGTACTGCTTGGGCAGCACATAGCGGAACCCGTTCCTGGTGACACTTACACCATCGTACTCCGAGGCATCCAAGTTGTTGCTGTGCACAGGACGCAGGCGACGACGATAGGCGCGATTAGGCAGCGGTGGAAGCAGTGGAGCATCCAGCGCATTCACCTCCAGCGGGGAATTGGGCGTATAGTAGCCGTAGCCGCTAGATGGGGCCGTCGCAGCGGGCGCATAGTGATAACCAGCAGGGGAAACGGCAGGAGGCGCTGCAAACGGTGCTGGCGTTGAGAATCCGTAGGTTTCCTGGACCGCAATGGGAGCAGGTGTTGTGGACACAATGCCTATAGCACTTGGTAGGCGTGGTCGCTGTCTTCTGCGTGGTGTGCTCAGTGGTGGCAGCATGGATAAAGCAGGTGAGTTGCCAATCACGCTGGCAAAGCGACCTGGAGCAAAGCCATGATCTGCCTCCTCATCGTAGACATTAATGGCATTGATCTGTTCGTGGGGCTCACCATTCGTTTGTATCTCCACGTGTGGCGTCGCCAGGCCACCGAGCAGCTGATCCCTGGCACGTGGCAGCTCATCTGGGTAGTGATCGAAGCCCAGCTGTGTTGGTGGCTCCAATTTGGCTGCCTGTTCAGGTGGCAAATAGTTGAGTTTACCCACACCCGAATCCAGATTGGCAGTAGCCAAGTTAACTGGCTGATACAAAGGCGGTGGTGCTGCTGTGGTTGTGGAGGTGGTTGAGCTGTAGCCATAGCTGTGTTTCCTATAGCCACCGGGCACACTGTTGCCACCCGCGTTGCCATCCACCAGAATGCCAGATTGAGCTGGTGTCGACTTGGTGGATTTGATGGCGTCCTGTAGAGGAGAGTATAAGGATTAATTGGTAACTGTAATAAGCCCAAAGGAGCACTTTTTTAACTACCTCAATGCCTTTGTTCTGACCCACAAAGATGGTCTTTGATTTGAGTATGCGATAGCCTTGCTTATCGGCTATATAATCCTTCTGCCGCAGAAAGCCAGCGGCATCGATCCAAGCCTCAGTGCCTAGGGGAAAGACAGAAATAGGTTTTACCACAATTTTCAAAAGGAAACGCTTTCCCACCGATATCGATAAACTTTCGATAATCAATCAAACAAGATTTCACTTATAATTGCCCCAAAGTTATCGATGCATGCGGACTTACCAATGACTGTGCCGTCCTGCAAGCGTTTCTCCTTCCGAAACTGTCCATTATCGGTCTGAAAGCGGAAATATCTTTCGGGTCCCTCGTCCGTTTGAATGTGGTACTGACTTTGGCTCGAATCGCCCCACGAGGCTGTTGCCAACACAACCAATGTTAACTGCAAAAAAATCAAATGAATTGAAATGAAATTAAATGAATTTATTGTCGACAGGAGGTCAGTAACTTCAGTCACTTGCCACTTGCCACTTGCCACTTGTCGCTCCGCAGTACCGACTAACTATTTTGACTAATGGCATTTGGCAAATGCATCTGGATTTGGCCAATTGTGGCGAACAGTTGGCCAAAACAAGTAGCCAACTGTGGTTGCACTTCGCAACAAAATTCAGAGTCAAGGTAATAGCTGAAGAGTTGCAAAGCGCAGCAATTACGCAAGACACACACACACTCACACACACAACATGTTGCAAAACGGAAATTGTGGCATGTGAAAGTGACCACAGTGCGAACCGGTTGCGTATACGCGACGTGTGTTCGTCTCTTGATCGATCAGGGTTATATCATTCGCATTGCAAATTCTTTTACCACTTTTATTTCTGTTCACATTATTCTAAAATTGTTGCACGTAATCGCATTAACTCAATTACTTCAACCCGCCGTGTTCATAAACTACAAGTTGTCTAAAAGAGCAGCGACCGCGCACGTTGCCCCTGTGGGCGACCCAAAGCCAAAGCCAAAACCAAATGCGAATTCGAATTGGAATTGGAATTCAATTCTGTAGCTTCAATTAAGCCAAGTTTTTTTGTTCGTTTAGCTGACAATTTTATTATAATTTTTGTTTTGTAAAAAACTCTTGACGTTTAATTTATTTCCCCATAATTAATTATTCTTTTACATGTTTATACTTTTAGGTGCTGCGTTCTGACAGCAAACGCTTTAAAACTGTAGGTTGTAAATATGAATAATAAGTTCTAATTACGGGGGGTTTTTAATTACGGATCACGTTGTACTTTTTTGTAAAGTTTGTTTGAAATAAATAATGTTTTACAATATTTAAACTAATAAAAGATGCAGAAAGAATGCATCTTTAATTAGTTTAATTTTTGTATCCCTCAAATTATTACACAAACAATGTAAAGTTATAAACAATTCAAGAAAAAATTGGATTTTCTGCTTTCTTATCACCATAACTTGGAAACTACTAAAGATATCGTAATCAAATTCACACATTATATGTAAAGTACCATTTTAACTATCCATATTAACTTTGGTCCGTATTGGACAACTAAAGCCTATAGCTCCCATAGGACAAATCGGACTGAAATGGTAAATTTGTATGAAGCCCTGTAGTGTTAGGTGACCGATTGCACCCAAACTCACACATTGTGTGTATATCATGAAAATAACTACCCTTGTCAACTTTGGTCCGGATCGTACAACTGTAGCCTATAGCTGCCATAGGACAAATCGGTCCAAAACAGGACATTTGTATAAAGACATGTAGTTTTAGTTAAGCTATAGCAATCAAACTGACATATAATGTGTATTAGAAGATTGTTAATATTCTTACCAAATTTGATTTGGATCGGACAAGTATATCCTATAGTAAAATGATGAGTACGGGGTCTTTTACAGTCAGCTCACTCGACTGTTACCTTTCTTACTTGTTTTTGCTTAGAATTTTGTGATTTACAAATTTAGACTGCCAATTTTGAACAATAAATTTGTTTATCTGCCTTTAAACTAAGTAGACTTGTCAACAATTTAATTCTTCTTATTTCACTTAACTTTTTGTGACTTACAAATTTTGACTGCCAATTTGTTTATTATTTATAACATTTCTCCCACTTTCTGTCTCAGTATTTAGCTAAATTTTTTGCAATTTATAATTTGTCTGACTAACAAAATGGACAAAGTCATCTCCCAAACAAACATTAATCATACAAATGACTGAGACATAAATTACATCAGCAGTCGAGCAGTTTAAAAGTCAGAAACTGAAAATAAAATTAAAAATCAAAAACAACAATTTAGTTAAAGTGAATTCCCTGTACTTTCTAGTGTGTCAAAACCAATTACAAACAATTTCAATACTTATTTGTGTGTAAACGTCACAATCAATCAGTTAACAAAATTGTTGGCCGAGAGTAGAAAATGTATTTCATTTGCTAACGCAATGTAATAAATTGTGCAAAAATTATTATGGTCATTTCCGTTATGGGGCAAAAATGATTGCAGACAGACGGCAGCAATGAGAGTAAAAGTGGCAGCAGCAACAACAACAGCAACCACTACAACAGCCACTACAACACCAACAACAACAACAACAACCACTTTAGCTTCGAGAGCAAAGATCTGAAAGAAATTTTGGCTTAAATTGGCATCGCAGTTACTTAACCGGTTGGCGTTGGTGTTGGCCACAAAGTTAAGAGCCTGGGCAACATATGTTGCTGCCACTTTTGTTGTTGTGGATGCTGCTGCCGCATGTTGCTGGCGCTTTTTGGTTACGTGAGAATCATGGAGTCAGGCAGACTCCTTTTGGGCGCGAGCGCGCCTTAAAAAAAAACGGTAACAAAAACAAAAAACAGCTGAAAAGCAGAAAATCAAAAGTGGAAAATCACGTTTTTCTTGGCGCGCAATTTAAGTGCAGCTTTTTTCTGGCTTTATTGTTATTGCTGTTGGTCGAAATGGTAACAATGCCCGTTAACTCTTGCGCAACTGTTTTTGTTGTTTTTTGGCGTAATTTTTACGCAGGCAACAATAAAACAAATAAATTCACTTTGTGCCTGACCCCAAAAATAAAATTCTACAAAAAAAATGTGGAATGTGTAGCCAAAGAAACCATAACTATCACTTTGTGTGGCGGTGTGTGTACCACCGCAGGGGGTGCCCCAAACTGACCTTCACAGTTGTAGCCATATTTTTTTAATTAAAAATCACTTCAATTATAATTATGTGCGCGCTCTGAATTTATTAAATTAAAACTGAACAGAAATAGCAAAAATTATGATAAATGAACTGAGAATGAACAAAAGACACAGCTTGTGATTTCTATGAACAATTTGGTTAAGACTTGTGCATTCTGGCCAAACAAAAAATTGGCATTAAAACAAGGCGCTAATGAAGCACACCCACAACGCCAACAGCGAACCTTTCACATTGAATTAGTGTATTTACCTTAATTTTACATATAATATATATAGTTTTTATATATATATGTGAAGCCCACACTGTGTCGGTTAAACATGTTAATTACAATTTGTTTGCCGCTTCCGTCTTTATATAAACTTTATTTATTTAAAGAGCATTCATTGAAATCGAAACTATGGCGCATGCAAAAAACTGAAAGACTCAAGACACAAACTTGCTACACATGCACATGAAATGAAATTGTTGTTATTTATTATATTTTACTACTCCACTGTGGTTTCTCTGGGTTTGTGGGCGTATGCAAATCAGTTTTGTGGTTTTATAAGCCAAAAGTTTTGATAACACATAAGTTCAATTCAGTTTTCAACTGACATTCGAGCACATAACAGACATTTCAGCACAGCATTGAAGCAAATAATAATTTCTAATTGCTCAAATTCCATTAAAAAATCAAGTAAGAATGGTTAGGGTCAAGTGAGTCGACTGTAAAAGACCCCGTAGTCATTCTAGTTCGCGATTTTTCTTACTTATTACCAACTTTCGACCGATTTGTCCTATGGGAGCTATAGGCTATAGTTGTCCGATCTGAACCAAATTTGGCAGGCATATATAGAGTCACGATATACACATCATGTGTGAGTTTGGTTAAGATCAGTTCATAGATAACAAATTTTCTCATACAAATCACCAACTTTCCACCGATTTGTACTATGGCAGCCATAGGCTATAGTTGTCCGTTCTGCACCAACTTTGGTGAGGGTAGTGATAATGGTACTAAACACATAATACGTGAATTTGGTCAGGATTGCTCTAGTCGTTACCAAGTTGTGGTGTTATGAAAATAGTTTTTCATATAAACCTAATAGACCCCCTATTCATTTTGAGTACAGGGTCTAAAAATACAAAGCCCACAGCATTTGAAATTCTATATTAATATGCGGCGATTAAATGAAACATTTCATTAGACACAATCAATTCTGAGAATGTGCGACGCATAAACTACAACTACAAGCGACTTTGGTTGCCTATTGAATTACACATATTTGAGAGACACCCACACATTGTAGACGGGGCACAGCAGAGGGTCTACCATATGAGCTTAGCTAACAGCTAACAGCTATATAGCTATAGTTGTAGCTGTAGCTACTGACAGACCGCCGTCAAATTTCGAGCAGAGCCCAAATTACTGTGGGAGCAGCTGCCAACAGCATCAAATTGTATTAAATTTCGTTAGTTGATTGACTTTTCGTAACGTGCAAAAAAAAAAACAGTAAAAAAATGAGTAAAAAAACTGCCAAACTGATTGCCTTTTTTGGTCAACGTTTTTGGCGCTGCCATTTCCTGTTTTTGAAGCTTAAGAACTTCACTCCACTCCACTTCAATTGAATATGAATATGAGTTGGCCAACAGTTTTGTGTGTTGGTGTTTGCTTGTTGGCTTGTTTTCTTGTCTTGTTTTGAGATTTGTTGGCATATGTTTTAAGAACCAGCCCCCCAAGGCTTGTCTGTCTGGTCTGTCTTGTTTGTCCAATGCAAAATTGACCCGCAGTTGCAGTTCTACTGCTGCTGCTGCTGTTGCTACTGCATTCAAATATTGCGACGCCTCTCAGTAACCCAGTTTAGTTGTTGTTGCTTTTTTTTGCATTTGACAGCTGTTTGCCACTTTAGCTGCTCGGCTAACCGACTACTCGTCTAAATAATTGCTAATTTCTATAAATAAAATCACATCCGATGCATGCAAATGCTTTTAATACACTACTCGATTGGCATTCGATTTATTTGTGAGCCAGTGTTGGTATGGGTTAAGAAATCTTGGCTATATATGTATATATATTTATTTTACAACATAGTTTTTAAGCTGCTTCAAGTTTTAAAAAAAATTTACTGTCGATTAACTTTTAAGCAACAATATGAAAATATTCTAATTGAATTATTCATAAAATAAGCTAAGTTTTTTTTAAAGAAAATTTAAACAATATAGTCAATCTGTAAGCAACAATTACTATAGATGCGGAATAAGTTAGTAAAGAAAAATAAATTTATAAAAATTCCAAAAAAATTCTGTTTAAATTATATATTATATAAAAATATATATATAATCTATCATATTGTAATCATCAATTACTATGGGTCCCGAATAAGCTGATACATTTATTTTCACATATAGGGTACTCACATCCAGAGAGTACCCACAACCGGCGCACTTACCCTGTAACAGAACTTAATCGCTACTTATCTTAGTACTTATTGTAACACGTATTTATTAACAGTATGAAGTTTTCTAGGTTTTTCCTAGTACATACATATCTGCGAAATATGCATTTGGTCAAAAGGGATGAGGGAGACAAGAAGGAATGCTCACTTTCCCTATTAAATTTCTTTAAAAGCTGTTTTAACAATTATGTTAAGGACTTTTATTATGGAATTATTTTCAATAGCTTAAAAAAATCTTTAAAAATGTTTAAATAAATAAAACTGCTTAACAATGTTTTAATTTTGTCTTATTAACAATAATCTTTTAAGTCTCGATTTCTTTACATATAAACAAACTTTATATAAAACAGTTAACAAACACTTTGTTAACTCCTAGCAAACCCCCTTCTTTCCCCTCTCACAGCTTCGTAACGTACATATGTGACTTTTTACAGCAATTTTCCACAGTTTTCCCACCGAAATGCAGACCAAAAAGGGCATTCGGGTGTCTCCATGACAAAGTAAACTTTTAATTTTATTGCTGCTGTTGTTATTTGTTGTTTGTTGTTTGTTGTTGCCAGTCGACTGCCATAGATCATTTAACAAATTGCAAACAACAACATAAAAAAAAAAGTGCATTCAGAGTGTTTGAGCTGAAGCTGCCACAGCTGCCACCAGCGTCGTAGTTTTGGCATTGCATCACTTTTGAGCCATATTTGTGGAACATGGCAAATGCGTAACACTTTGGCATGCATACACGTTAAGGTGTGAAATGGCGCTTACGTGAATTTGCGACTCACTGATTATAACTTGGCTTATTATGAAGAGTGAAATGTTGTTTGTTGCGTGTCTCTGGTAACCATGGTGACACTAGAATAGAACCACAACGACTTTGTGCTTATGCAATTTGGTATGCAAATGTGTTAAACAAACGTGTGCATGCATCATAAATAATAAGTCATTCAACAATATTTTTATTACCCATTTTTTATGCGTTTTTTTTTATATGGCGACAAGGTCAATTAATTGTAAGAATGCACACGCGCTTTTCACTTTTATGCCCCCCCCCCCCATTGTTTTTTTTGGAATTAATAATTTAAAAATTATTGTCAGGTAGCAGATGAAATGAGCTTACATAATAATGCAGCACACAGAATTGTAGGTGCGCCACAAAATTAGTCGAGGCGTGAAAAAATTGTGTAATCTTTGAGCTTTGTTGGGGTGGCATGAGGGGTGTGGTGGAGATAGTTTATGTTGACTGCAAATTGCATGAAGGTCGTTTGTAATTAGGCAGCCAGCTATGAAGTTTCTTGGCTCTAAGCAAATGCCCAAGAGCCGTAAAGCGACACAGCTGACTCATCAGAAATGGCCATAAACAATAACGGTGTTTGTCGAGGTCACAAAACTCCGACTTTGACTGATTTAATAAGCATAATTTACACATGAGCAAAAGAAAGCCAAGTGGCTAATAAATTAACATAAATCAAAAGACCAAATGTGTAGCAAAGACTGTCAAAAGTGACGCCCCAAACGAGTGAAGGCCCAAACACCCCGAACGCCCGAATGCCTCAATGTGGCAAGTTCGTGTCTTAAGTCTTTTGTTGCGCCTTCAAGATTTTGCATAGAAATTGGCAAAAAGTTTCCGCATTTTGGCACTGCACTTGGCTGCTCCAATTTGTCAGCACTGCAACTGGGTTACCGACCAAGTCCAAATGCTATTTTGTGGTCAAAAGAAATTCGTACAACGCTCGTGACATTCGGCCCCACAAGAGAGTGAAAGTTGCACGAAGTGAGAGAAGAAGAAGAAGAAGAAGAAGTAGAGAAAAAAAATACACAATCGAATTAAATTCAGCTCAGCTTCGACATGGCCCAATGCAACTTGGCTTAGCTACAGTTGTTGTTGTTGTTCTTGTTGTTGTTGTTGTTGTTGTTGCTGTTGCTGTGTTTTTGGCCCATGTTCAATGTGCGATCGTGTTTTATTTTCGTGTTGTATAAAAAATCTATTTACGTTAAGCTTTTTTTATATATTTCATTGTCAGCGGCGTGCGGGCATGCAACTTGCAATGTTTTTTTTTTTTTTTTTTTTTTTTTTTTTTTTTTTACCCAAGTTGGATGCTTCTACTTTGTGCCTGGCTAAAATGCTAAAACGTATTTCATAATTACTACGGCTTACTTAGTAGCGTTATTGATGTATTTTCTTGCTGCTGCCTATTGCCTACCAAATTAATCATAGTAAAGTAATTGCCCGAGTTGGGAAAAGAGGGGAAAAGCGTGGAAAACTGTAGCTGCTGTCTGAGCTGCGTGTAAATGAACTTCACATATGCTGACACGTACGCGTATCTCACAGATAAAGTAGTTGGTGGGAAAAGCATTTTTGGCAGCACTTTACAATACAAAAGTGCCACTGTTGCTGGGGCGCCGTGAACTGTGTCAGCAATGCAAACTGCCGCTCGCTTGGGACAAATACCAAAACGCCCAACTATTTGCCAAGTGTAATAATGGACACTTTTTTCTGCTTCTTCTTTTACTTTCGAAAGGCAGTGAATATAAATAAAGGGCAGCTTGACTTTGGCATACTTTTAATGGCTTCACCTCACCCCCCGCTCTCCTCTAAGACAAAGGAAAATCTCTTGATTTTTGTGTGGGTTTTAACTTCTTGATAAATCCGGCAAGCTGGCGACACTATTGTCAGTTCTGATCTCGCTCTCCCTCTCGCTCCCTGTGAGTATGTGTGTGGGCCCTGTAATATATTTTTTCCAGCGCGTGGTTGTCTAGTTTGCACTCTAACAACTTCCAGTTGTCAGTTGTTTTGCCTGAAAATATTTGCGACAGAAGTGCGACAAGGCGTGTGTCCCAGACTGTATATTAAGTCGCAATATGCAAATTTATGTCACAAATAAATCAACAAAATAATATCAAAATTATTACATTATTTACCCATAGCAACCAGTTAGCAGTACGCTAATTGAGGACAATGTCTATATTAGTCTAAGCTAAATAAAAAATCCCTTAAAGGGTGTGATATCTAGCAGGAAGTAGCACTCCTATATAGAGTATAATTTCACAGCTAAGCAAAAGTGTTACATATTTTTTTAGCCAATTTTTAACTGCCAAAAACCACAACAGGTAGCCAAAATCACCAAAAAACTGCAACACCCAAAAATAACAACTAATAAATTCACCCAAAAATTCCCACAACTCCTTTTGATTTAACCGCAATTCATTCATAAAAAGCCATCAAAATTTGTGGCTAATTTGTTTAACGGGCCATTAAAAAATCTTTTGCAAATTGGCTACAAATATTTAATAACAACTCTCAGTCGTGTGAACTAAAGAATTTTAGAAAAGTTATGTGTATTTCTTTAAAGTACTTCACCATTAGCCAAGACATGGCCAAGAAATTGGGTCAGCAAAATTGCAGCATCATTGTTAAAAGTAAAAAAAAATAATAAAAATTTATAAAATTTCGTGAAATGCGATTTTAATCAAAGTTCATTAGGGGCGTGCACAATTTATGGCTAAAAATAATTTATGCGTAAAATGCTAAACAAAATGAAAAATAAAAAAAATTTTATTTTCTCATTTGGGCAAAAATAAATTTGAAATGATATTTAATAATTTGCGTTGTAATTGTGAAATGTGAAATGAGCAGGCTCTTAAAAATGTCCAATTTTTTCGCCGAGTTTACATAATTATTGGTCACACACACACACAAATGGCAAACTTGTTTGTATTTCTCATTTTTTAATAGTTTCAGTTTTTTTTTTCTACGGAATTTATTGCTGTCATTTATTTGATAACTTGCCTTGGTTTCTGTTTCTTTTACTGCCGGTTGCTATCTCCCTCAAGGTCACAACAACTACAGAAAGAGCAACAACAAATGTTACAGTTGTTAATTAATTCAGTTGCGATAATTTTGGTGTTTATTTTACTCTGGTATCCCCTCAGTTTTACAGCTGCTCATTTGCATTTAAAATGCTTGTGTTGAACTGGTCTTGGGAGCAGCCAACATTGTTACCAATTTGCGCAATTCTGCTGACCAACTGCACTCACTTGTCTGTGTCTGTGTCTGTGTCTGTTTTTGTGTCGCCCTTGGAAGGGAAAGGCCAGCGACAACAGTGCTGCCCACGTGCCCTTTGCCCACTAGCAAACCACGCAAACACACACACAAACACACACACACACACTCTTAACACTCATCATCTACATCATCAGCTTCATCATCACGTACTCATCTTTAGTAAATCTTCGTTGATTTTGGCGTCGCTTTTTGTTTAGACGATGCCAGTGACCTTTGTTATGCCTCTCTCAATCTCCCTCTCTCGCTCTCCCTCTCTATCTTCTACTACTCCCTCTGCCTCTCTCTTTACTACTACTCCCTCTCCCGCTCTCCCACTCTCGATCTACCTCTCTGTCTTCTACTACTCCCTTTCTGCCTTCTACTACTCGCTCTCCCACACTCGCTCTCCCTCTCCCGCTCTCTCTGAGTGCCATGTAAATTATACAGTTATTGAGTTCCGAGATCAATATCGGGGAAGCCGCTGTTTGCTGTCTCATCATCAGCATTTACTACCACAAAAAAAAAAGCTAAGAAAACGGCCAAAATGTAATGCACGATTTTTGTTGAAATCATTTTAATGTTTACAAAGATTGATTGAAGTCTCCTCCGCCGCTGCTGCTGCCGCTGCTGTCCAAAAAAACTCTCCGCAAAACAGTTAAGAAATAACGTTTTTGCCTATTCACCGAATTCTTTTGATATTCAAATTTGAACTAGCCAACTTTAATATGGGTCAAAAACTACAGGTTTTCCAGCTGAGGATGAACTCAAAAAAAGCATCAAGCAAAAATGTGTTAATCGTTTGTTTTTTATTTATAAATCTCTCGATTTTGCATATCTGTTTGTAGTTGTGCCTATCCATAAATTATTCAACGAAACCCTGTACTCTGCAAAAGAGTAGAAGGGTCTATTAGGTTTGTCAGAAGCGAAATGTGCGTAATAAGCAGAAAGAAGCATTTCCGACCTTATAAAGTATATATATTCTTGATCAGCATCGATAGCCGAGTCGATATAGCGATGGCTGTCTGTCCGTCCATCTATATGAACACCTATATCGTAAAGTTATAGCAAATTGTAAATAACTATTTTCACTTCTCCATAACTTGGGAACTGTAAGAGCTACCGGCACCAAATTCACACATTATGTGTATAGTACCATTATAACTGTCCTAACCAAGATTGGTCTGGGTCGGACAACCATAGCCTATAGCTCCCATAGAACAAAGCGGTAGAAAATTTGATATTTGTATAAAAAAACGCAAACTAGATTGAGTACAGGGTCTTTAACAGCCGGCTTTTGCGACTGTAGCCTTTCCTACTTGCTTTTTTGCTGTGCAAAAGTAACACGAGTAATAAAAATAAAAAAAAATCAATAAAAATAAAAATACAAGTGGCATTTTTTGTACTTAAAGTGGATGTAAGATATATGTAAGGTTTTAACATTCTGTTAATAATTTACATTAGTTTAGTAGACGCTAATTTGTCGTGGGGTCCATAAAGTTAATAAGATTTAGTACTTATGCCAAAGAACAAGTTTGTTGCCTAAGTTCTTTGTTTCAAGTATTTACGACAAACATTTCAAGATGTGCAAACACCCGAGTTGTAAATCTGGTTTTTATGAAATGTTTAAGTAATACATTAGATTGCTTAATTATTTTCATTTTTTTTAGTAGTTCAACTCGAGAATTGCATAACTTTAGTGGCTATAAATAAATCAAGTTCGGAAAACAAGTGACTTTGATTTTGTATTGATAAACTGATAGATTTAGTGCTCAGTTTATGGAAATTGTGGGAACCAAAATGAGTTTTCAAATCGAGTTGACAAAGAATTTTTGGTATCCAACGAAGTTGGCTCTGAATTGTTGGCTACAAGTTGTTGCCAACAGATTTCTACATTAGCTTTACAACATTTCCAGTTAGCAGAACACAAGTTCATATTTTTCAGAACAGTATATAGACTCAAGTTATAAATTTATTTTCTCAATTGGCGCAAAGGTGAGAGAAAATTTCAAAAATCTTTCGAACATTTTTTTAGAATTTTTTAAAAAAAATCTTTTTTCTCAGCCAAGATGTCGTTCATTCAGGAAGAACTCGGCCCGGTGACGCCCAAATCGTCGTTAAAGGGAGGCGCCACGCTGGTGACCAATTTAGTCGAACCAATTGTTGAATCACCACCACCGCGATCACTGGCCTTTTGCCGCAAGCCACGCCCCGATCTCAATTCAATGTCGGTGCGACAGTATTTGGATCACACTGTGGCACCCATACTGTTGCACGGTCTACAGGCCGTGGCACGTGAGCGACCCGTCGATCCTGTCACCTATTTGGCCACCTATTTGCTCAAGAATAAGAATCGTTGCGATGAAATTAATGCAGAAACTCTTTGACACAAAAACAGGGGAAAACTCAAAGGAAAACTGAAGGAAAAAGCCACTAAGCCACGCCCACTACGTTTCAATATTGTCGATTTTCAAATGTTTTTCGAATGTTTTTTGTGCTGACAAACACTGATAATTCGCTGACTTTCATTATTGTATTGAACACATTTCCTAGAGCTGACACATCAGATAGTGTACGTATATATATATATATATATCTATATAGTAGTGATAAACTTACCAGTTGTATGCAATTGAGCCACATTTTATTTATTTTTTATTGTAACGAACAAACAGTTTCAAACACTTTCAAATTTTAAATAATTTTCTTTAACTTTTTTTATTTTTTAAAATTCGTTGTAAATTTTCTCATTTAATTTAACAAATTTAACAAATTGTGATTTCTTTTGACAGCGTTTTGTTGCAGCTGCCAACGACATTACGCCCGAACGCGTCCAAGTCGAACGAAACGGACAAATTTTGGCCAAAATGCAATGCCGTTAATAGTCAATTTAGTTAGTATATATATTATCGTTGTTTTAGCCAACTTAATTAGTTCCGCCGTCTGCTGCAACTTATAGTAGTTTTGGATGCTTCACTTCCGTTGCAACAACTGACTCTTTTTTGTTTGTAAATTTACTTTAGGCCACGTCTCGCACGTCCGTTAACTTAGCTGGCTCGTTTGCCACTAAAATCGCAGCGCTTTTAGTTGACGGTTTAAGAAAACTTCGAAATTCAAAACGCCAAAACGGTTCGTTTCACGTTCGTCGCAGCACTTCGTAGCGAATCGTAACGTTTCGGTTCGGCGTACATAGCGAGTTGCTACTGTGGGGAAGCTGTGCAAAGGGTGGAGAGGGGCGAGAGGGGTATTGGGGGGTCAATGGGGGGCTTGAGCCATGACGCTGTAAAGTCGTTTGTTACTCTGTCTGTCTGTTGTCACGGCTGTTAGAATTAATCTACTTTATGAGCACTCTTCGTTCACAATTTTTTTCTTTCATTTCTAAGCCGATTTTGGTTTTGGTTTTTGGTTTTGGCCACCCGCAACAGTCACGCGCCAAATTGCATATGTGTCTGGTCTTTTTTTTACATCAGTATAAAGTTTACATTAAAAATTATTGTTTTTTTTTATTTTTTTCTATTTTTATGCTTTTAATTGCGGCCTAAAGTTCAAACGACTTTACAAATTGTATAATTTACTTATTTATTTATTTATTAATTATTGATTGATGCCAGAATCTCAAGTGCAAGCTCTTGACTCTAGTTTTTTTAGAAAGGGCTGCCAGAGTTGCCTTGATATATATTTTTTTTTTAATTTTCAATTTTTTAAGTGACTAACAAAAGCTCGCTGCCAATTCCATTCTCAATAACAAATTCACAATTATGGATTTCCTTAATTATTGAACTATCGTTTAATGTGCAAAAACAATAAAAATAATAAACATCTATCAACAAATGCCAATTGATTTAACTATAAAATTTCACAAATCAATAAACAACTCACATTTAAGTCAGCCGAAATTAATGCGATATCAAAATAAAGAAGCTACACTAGAGCTGCTCGACTGTTGGGTGCCCAGTTGTTGATTTAACTACTGTAATTTGTATGTTATTTAATTTTTATGTGAAGAGTGGGTATAAAGGAGGGGTAGGGAGGGGCTTAATAAATTCTAATCTAAATTTAATTTTTTTTATATATAATTTCAAACTTTGAACGTTCATAACTCAGCCAAATGATGTCATAACTCAATGAGCAATACCTGTCTAGACTCTGTACGATTAGTAGAATCGATTGTATTCAAAATATAAAATTTTTAAAATTCATCCCATTTTGACAAATTTTATGACCTTACCCCTTAGCGATTTTGTCAAAAATCGAAAAAAATTTAATTACCAATTTTTTGATGCCAATCGATAGTCCTGCTTCTAACGAGTCTAAAAAGACCACCCAAACCAAAATCGTATGTCAATAGCTGAAGTTATATCAATGCGAAGATGCATATATTGGGCTGGAGGAGAAAAATCTCTCAAAGTTAAGTACTAGGCTCCATGTGGACTAGGGTTTAGTGAGAACACCTGAAAATGCAACACTTAGAATTCTATTTTACCACAAAAACATAAGCTCCTGTTAGCTGGGCTAAATATTAATCCATTATGTCTAAAGGGCGCCCACATTTAGCAGCTAAATCTTGTGTATATAGTGATATATATCTATATGTGTTTTGGAATCGCCTTGTGGCTTGTTTTAATTAAAAAATCAAAACTATTGTAATTTGTTTGTCTGCTAAAGATCTCGGCTCATATAACAACTTGAGCTCTTAAGCCTCTATGGAGTGGAGTGGAGTTTTTTTTTGCAAATTGAACGTAGTTGATGTTGGCGCCAGTGTTTATTGTTGTTGCCATTGTTGTTCCCACTATTGTTGTTGTTGGCTGTGAAGTGCGTGGGTGACTGACAATCTTTGTCGATGTCTAATGGAGCGCTAGATTTCAAGGCTGTGCAATGCGTTCAACTTGTCGCCGCCGGCTGCCGCTTGAGTCGCCACCATTTGTTGTGGCAATATACACACACACACATACATATGGTCTCACACACTCAGTCACCTATCTAACTGTGCCTATCTATCCCCCGCTGCTGCACTGTGGGCGTCTTTGTGACGTCACAGCTCTTGGCATTGCCATGATATCATTTTTCCCCCGTACCTAAATCACACGAAAATCTAAACATTTCATAAATCTAAGGCTGCAAATCACACAACAATAAATTCATGAAAACACAACAAAGTCCAAGAAAATTAGCATGCAATGCACACACTTGCGACCCACTGTGCGTATGAGCAACCAAAAAAAATGCGGAACAAATTCGAGTACTGTGATTATTTATGCGTTACAAGCAAGCAACAAAAAAAAATTGTATATATATATTTATATATTTAACATGACGCATACGACATGTTGTCCAAAAGTGTCACTCACTGTGACACGCCCCCAGCCCACAATTGGGCGCCCACTAGTAATGACATTGCTGTGCGTTTGACAATTGAAATCAAATTGATCGAAACGCGATTAGCAAAATTAATACACCCCAACAACAACAACAGCAACAACAACAACAACTGATCAACTTTGAAGTATTGTAAATGTTTAATTTTATGCGCATTGTATAATCGCTGTGCGTGCACTTATAGCACACACTGTATGACAGTGAGTTGGTTCACGAAGAGTTTTCGATTTGATTGACTTTGCTGACTAAAATCGATGACTTTGGAGTGGACGCAAGCAGGGAGTGAACACTGTAGCTTCGATTTTGGCATATCGATTCAGCAAATCGCTTAAAGCCAATTTGTTAGCTAGTTTTACAGTGCTTCATACACTTTCTAAGGCTTAGGAGATTGAGAGATTGTAAGGATTTCGGAGGGTCATTAGATAAAGACAAGAAACTTAAACTAAATTTTCAATAATACATAGTATAAATGACTTGATGATGAGCATTTCATAGCCTAAAGTTCGACTTTTTAACATCCATAACATTTTTTGGTATTAATTTTGACCAGAATCAAACTCCCAAAAATAATTTTGAGCGCTTCTTAAACCAGCTGCTTAAAACCATTCTTTTTGTGGTTTTATAGCTACTAATTTGATAAGTCTTTATTAGAAATTAGTGACTATTTATAAAGAAATTTTTGCATAAACCTTGCTATAAAAATAGTTTTGTTTACTTAACTTTTTTTAAACGCCAAATTTATGTTTTGTTTAACAGATGATGATATTTAAATCTTACATTTAATTTATTTAAAACTGCCCATTAATTTTCATTTAATATTTAAATAGACTAACGGTTCCAGTACTTTTGTCCGCCAAAGGGAAATCATGCTCTTGGGAGCTGCCCGCCTGAGAGAGCTGTCCGCCGAAGGAAGCTGTCCGCTAGTTGAGCTTCACTGTATGCCTATCATAAATATTTATTTTGTTAGAGCATTTAATCTTCTTTATAAACTAATTTGTTCAACTCTACTTTTTGGCTTTTTTCTATATATGCGATATTTTTACTTCGATTCCTGCAAAGTCACGAACTCTTGAAACGCGTTCCGACTTTGACTTTATAGTTGTTGTTGTTGTTGTTGTTGTTGTTGTTGTGAACTGATATTGTTTTTTATTACTTTATGTAAGCTATTTTGGATTGCATGAGATAATCGTTGAGTTATATATCAAAGCAAAACTTACAGGTGCCAATTCGACAATAGACTAACCCAATTTCAGCCCATATAAATTACACTCTTATGATCTCATGCATCTAATCCAGGCTCGATTGGCTTGTGAAAGTTTTGTCTGGCCCCAAAAGCTAAGGCACCCACACATGCAAAAATTATAAAAAAAAAAAAATAAATAATATAAAAAAAAACCTTAAACAGAACAACAACAAACTCGAAACGCTCCTCATTTGGCTGTAAATAAAGTCGAGCGCAAATTAGTGCTGCCAGCATATCTAAGGCTAAAATAGCTAGATTGAAGTTGAAAAAAATTGCTAAAAATTTACTGAAAATAGTTTGGAAGTTGACTAAATCGTAGATTAATAAAAGTTGAAGAAAAAAATTTTTCATTAAAATTTTGTCATTTTCTAACTTTGAGTGGACACAACTCAGCCAAATGACGTCAGATTTCAAAAAGTTATGCCTTTCCAGACTCAGCATAACTAGTAGCATCATTTCTAATCAAAATTAGAAATTTTTAAAATTCATCCCATTTTGACAAATTTTGTGACCTTACCCCTTATCGATTTTGTCAAAAAATCGGCCAAAAATTATTTTCGAAATTTTTAAAATATTTTGATGTCAATCGATAGTTCTGGTCCTCACGAGTTCAAAAAGGTATAACAATCCAAAATCAGACTACAGAGTCGATAAATATTCCATATTTAAGTAGCAACTTGGTAGGACTGATATGGGAACTCAGCCTTTAAGTGCATATATTTTAACTCAAACTATTGAAATGTATGGCAACTTGCTGTGAATACCTTTAAGCCCAATACTTCAGCTATATATTTCTTTATACTACTTTAAATTCAAGCTAAACAGAACTTTAAGTAGGTCACAAAATCAAACTGAAAATTTTCTATAACTTAAAAAAAATCATATTTAGCTAGATTTAAAAAAATTTGTAGTCTACCCATTTCCTAGCTAGACTTTGCTATAAAATAGCTAAAAAGCCAACACAGCGGCAAATGGGCCAAAAAGATACAAACAGTTACCAGAAATTGGCAAAAAACAGCATGACCTACGCTAATAGAAGAAGAGTTTAAGAAAAAGTAGAAAATAGTAGAAAAGAAATAGCTTTGGACTAAGCATAGAAAATTCAGACTAATTTTAGCAGTTGCGACATCGCCAAAAAATTACAACAACAACAGTAACAACAACAACAACAACAAAAAGTTCGCTGAACTGCACAAAGGCATCGCGAAGCTATAATATGTAATAACAGAAAAAAGAGGCAGTCAAAATAGCAACAACAATAAAAACAACAATAAGACAAAGGCAGACTTCATTAGCTCGGCAGCGCTGGCATCATCAGCTAACTTGGCCAAAAAGAAAGCAGTTGAAGGTTCTTTTTGGCCACAACAAAATGCACACAAATCAACGTTCGAATTGTGGTTAAATCGACAAAAAAAAAGTCAGGCAGCCAAAGAAGTGAAAGAAGAAGAAGAAGAAGAAGAAGAGGAAGAACTGAAGAGTTGAAGATTCCGAAGAAGCGTAGCGAAAATAAATGGACTTTTCATAGACAGTGACAACAATTAATTATATTTTAATATGCCTGCAATCTGCTGAGACGACAACGACAACGACTCCGACTACGACGCCAACTCCTGTGGGGGAAAGGGGGGGAAAGTAGGGAATGGGAGTCGGGAAATCAACCCAGCTAAGCATGGCCGACAGCTTATTAGTTTATAGTGTCAACAACGCGCTTTAAACACCGTCAACAGTTCGAACGACCGACAGCAAAGAAAGGTCGTCTTCCCATTGTTGTTGTCTGAAAGTCATCGAACTTTCTCTATGTCCCCCTTTGTTACCACTAATTTCTATATTATGTTACAGGTGTTGTTTTTTATATAGTCGCAGAGCTGCCGCTTCAACTTTTGGCCATTTTATTGGCCACATTAATTAATTATATTTCTATTTTTTTGCCAGGCGTCTGATTAAATGTTGCAGTCACCTCTTAAGTTAAACCTTTTGTATACCCTGTAGCAGCGAGGGTTATAAGCGGGTTAAAAGTGTGTTAGAGGTACTGTGTAATCTATTTACACTGGGTATTCCATAGTCTGATAAGCTCTTCTATACTTTACTTCCCTGCTGTTTCCTACAACAATTAGTTTAAATCACACATCAAGCATACGTCACGTTGACCCGGCATAGATCAGAGGGAAACTTATAGTTAGTTAGTTGTGCTAACTTAGAACAATGAACAATAAATACAATTATGTACTTAGGCAACAAATTTAAACACAACACACATTTGTAATTTGACAAATGTCTTTATTTAAATTTGAAATAATTACAGTTGGGAAGATGTTGAAATTTTAAACAATCGCGTGTTTCTTTATTTTTCGTTAGCCGTTTTTTTTCTCTCTTTTTGGCTAGTCTTTAGCTAGAAATTCCCAAAAGCGCGATGCGAATAGAATGATTAGGAATGGTTTATAGTAGTAGCCAAAGATTATTTAAAAAAATCTGCGCTGTAATTAATAACAGCTTACGACTTTAGCCACAAATTAGCCACATGACATAGCGCTACAAGAACTTAATACTTTTTATATCGTTTTTTAAGCATTTAGCTGCCTCTCGTTGTTCTTGGCCTGAAGTTGCTGACAGTTTCACTGGCGTAGGAGTTTTGAACTCGAAATCGAGTCCAATGGCGTGGGTGGCCTACAAACTGATCTGACCAACATCCTGTTACAATTTCGATTAAAACGAATGATCAGATACGCTAACTAGACCAAACTGATAGATTTATATAGCTGTTATACTTTTCTTGATCAGTGTAGCGTTGGTAGGCGTAAGCACATTGACTTCATTAAGCCTCAAGTGGGCGTTAAGTACTCGTTTAAGCCATGGTTTATATCGCATTTATATTTCCAGAACTAGTTTCTTATTGAACATTAAGAATAGAAATACAAACGAGTGACCTTGACGAGGTCAGCTGCGATAAAGCTTAACATCTACTATGTATATAACTATCATAATACTAAGCTAGTTTAGGGGATTCGATGTTTTGGCGCTCTCCTGCCGTATGGCATTGATGAGCTCATAGTTCACCAGAAAAGTGAAGCGCAGTCCAGACATCTCCACCGTGCAGTTGTGTGCCAGTCGCGTCTTATTCCCACTCAGCAATGGTGTGCCATCGATGAAAATCGCTCGTTTGCCCTCATTGGCAATGAAGAAATCACCGTTGCTGCGCATCTTGATCGTGCCCTGACGCCGGGAAATCTTTGCTGCTGGTCCCTCCAGCGAGAGATCAACATCCACGCCGCATTCCTTGGCCTCACGACCAAATGTTATCTCCTTGGAGCGCATCAGGTAACGAACTAGACGTCCGCACAGGCAAGCCAGCGTCTGGTTATCAAACTCACTAGCCGCTGTGGGGCCCAGCACGGAATCTACTAGGACACCCCAGCGGGACAGTTCATTCTCCAGCAAACGAATATCGCGTTTATTGCGACGATCGGCCAAAGTAAGTTCAATTTCCAGTGCCTCATCACGCGGTTCATGTAAATCCTGTTCGAAGATCTGATCTTCGGCATCGGAGAAGCTTAGCGGTTGATCCGAACCCTGCAGCGGCTTCACAGTCTGATCTGGCAGTAGACAATACTGCTTGAGGAGAAGCCAATGATTGTGCAGCGATTTGGCAGTGCGTGCACAATAGAAGGTAGCGGCATTCTTGTCCAGAAGCTCCTGGAACTGTTCCACCTTGGGAGTGTCACTCTGTTGGAAACACAAACTTTAGTTATAGTAGCATTACATAGTTCGATAAATACTTACGCTTTTGATAGTACCCAGCAGATCCTCCTCCTGCACGCTGTAGAGTGCCTTACGCTGCACCGACTCCACTAGCTCTGGATGCAGATTACGCATAGCAGAGACGGCAATCCGGGATACCGCTGGCTCATAAAGCAAGGCATACCAGCGCTGCTGTAGCTCCTGCAGCGTAAACTTGCAGGAGAACTTGACGCCACGATGAATCATGCGCAAATCATTCGTCTGCTGTATGCCAATGACCAAGGCAAGATCATCGATGGGCTTCCAGCGTCCCAAATCTTTGGTGGCCATCTGTGCCAGTGGGCGACCATTGCGGCGGGGCTTCTTGCTGCTTGCCGGACGAGAGGGACGCGGACGGCGTTCGGGGCCAGGAGCACGATCCATAATCGGACGATTGATCGGTTTCGGCTGCGTTTGTTGCACCGGCGTGCTGGCTGCGGGCGCCGACAAAGGCAATGGCGACGGCAAGAGTGGAGTATAAGGTTTCGAAGGCGTGACAGCTGTGAAAACTGTAGCTATATCTGGTGTCCCAGGTTGCGTATCGAGAGCACTTCCCGGAGTCTGCGGTGATTCTGGCGGCGCAGCAACGGCGGCAGCAACAGTTGAAACCGGAGGCTGCAGCAATGTGGGTGTAGTTGTTGTTGTCACAATTCCTGGATAGTTTTGCGAAGTTGTGCGCGGTCGATTTGATCGGTTTGCATCGGCACCACCGCGGCTCGTTGGTATCGTTAGATTATATTCAACAATTTCGTCGTCAAATCGCTTGCGCTTAATCGTACGCGATGAGCTGTCAAGCGTTTAATGTCAATCACAATTCACAGTTACTTTCGTATGTCAAACTCACCTTCGTCGCTTTGCAGCGTCGTTTTGTAGCAACTCAATTGGCAGATTGTGAATTGGAGTTTTACTCAAAGCGTTCGTTGTTGTTGTTGCTGCTGCTGTTGTTGTTGTTGTTGGTGCTGCTACTACTGTTGTTGCCACTACTATTGGTGTGACAGGGGCTGCGCAAGTGTTG
The DNA here is from genome assembly GCA_018903735.1 of Drosophila cardini. NCBI lineage: Eukaryota > Metazoa > Arthropoda > Insecta > Diptera > Drosophilidae > Drosophila > Drosophila cardini. The sequence continues at coordinate 5,088,280 of JAEIGM010000007.1, read as the reverse complement.
ACAGATGTCGATGACACACTGACAGTGGCAGGCACAACTCCTGCCTCCGACACTACACTGGATGCTATAGTACTTTTCACAATATCGGGAGTCACATTATTAGTAACTGTAACTGGTAATTGCGTACCCTCCATGGTTATTTTGTGCAAATTTTGTTGTTTTTCCTAAACAACGCACAAAGTGCTGGTAACGCTGTGACTAATCGATAGCTGAAAACATTCGATACCTAACATCGCAACGCGTGCAACTATCGATGGCTGTGCAAGAATTATCGATATGGACATTTTGTTATCGCAGCCCTGGTAATGCTGACAAAAGTAGTGATGTGAAACTTGATAAATACGAAGATAATAATGTGATGTCTATTCTTAAGAATGCGCGTCATAAATAAGTGCATAAAGGCACTTCAGTATTGCTAACAACTCGCCTAAGCATTGCTAAAAAGCTATAAAACTATGAGGTAAGTGCCCAGCGTAGTTAAAGCTCTAAACGCAGTGATGACTAATCGATTGGATTTGCAGTTGTAACTACGCGGAATCGGAATCTTCGCAGTCGGAGAGCAAAATGGACATCTCCGAGACGCCCACGGACTCCACTGGGGCTTCTCCGCTGGCGGATGAAAGGGCGGGCAGTGCCACAATCCCAAATAAAGTGCTGGCGCATCACAACGAGGATGAGCGTGAAAATAATGAAAGCGATGTGAATTCGTCTGCGCTAGATAATCGAATAATAAGGCCGGAGTTTTTGCTGCCGGTTGAAACAATACCACAACGACAACAAATAACTGAACGTACATTGACGCTGGCCAACAGTCACCCGTTAATGTCGCCAACAAACACAGACTCCGACTCGGAGCCATTTCAGAGCAAGTGCAACAATTTCCCAGATGTTGTGCCGCTTGTGGAACAAACCACAACGGAGGCTGTGCGCAATACGTTGAACAATCAACAGAACAATATGCGGGCAAAGCCGCAGGATGCCAAGGTGAGTCTGCTGCGTGCCAATAGCCCAGATCTCATCAGCAGCGAATCGGATGCGGATGTCTCACAATACTTGGCCGCCGTGGAGTCAAATTTCCAATCGGTTTCGTTGTTGCCCAATGCCAACAACAAGGTGACAAGGAAAACAAAACGTTCAACTGGTGCTGGTGGCGAGGACATCTCCAGCTTGGACTCAATATCGAATCATAGCTTCGACGATGACGAAGACATTGAGCACAACTTAGCCTCGTTGAGTCCATCGAGCTCGTTGATTGATGGCCTCGATGGCGAGGACGACGATGATGATGACGATGATTGCGAAGGTCCTGAGCTGCTGCCCGACAACGATGATGATTTAGATGATTTTGGCATGACCACAACACCCACGCCACATGCCACTGGTGCTGGTATCGGTGCAGCAACAACAACTGCCACCGCAGAGCTGCCACAGTACACGGCAGATGAGGAACGACGTGACTCACGCAATTGGCAAAAGATTACGCTGCCAGACGGCAAAACACGTGAGATTGACATGCGTGTCATTGAGCCGTATAAGAGAGTATTGTCCCACGGTGGATATCTCAAGGCGGGCGGACAGAATGCTATTGTCATCTTCTGTGCCTGTCATTTGCCAGACAGATCCCGTGCCGACTACAGCTATGTAATGGACAATCTCTTTTTGTATGTGGTCAAGACACTGGAACAACTGGTCACAGATGATTATGTGCTCATTTACTTGCATGGCGGCTCCAACAGGCGTAACGTACCACCATTTCCCTGGCTCAAGCGGTGAGAACTGCACATGCTTTAGCTCCTCCTCCAATCCTTACTAAATTTTCACTCTTTATACTCTAGTTGCTATCAATTGTTGGATCGTCGCTTGCGCAAGAGTCTGAAGCACATGTACTTGGTGCATCCAACATTCTGGATAAAATCTTTGGTGTGGATGGCACGTCCCTTTGTCAGGTAGGGTAGAAAACCTTCTAGGTGTTTTCTAGTTCGTGTAGTTAACGTATTTTTATATTGACAGCACAAAATTCTGGCGCAAATTGGTGTATGTCAAATCTCTGGATGAATTAGGACTGCATGTGGCTGTGGAGAAGGCAGCCATACCGGAGAAGGTTAAGCAATACGATGCCAAGCGACATTGATTCAGTTACATTGGCACAACACCATTATCTCAGCTGCTCAGGCTTCTTTCCGTAACTCTAACGCAACATTCACTCAGAAGAAAAGTTAAAGAAAAACACGCTCGCATTCCTCGTTTTTAACTACTTTTATAATCTCAATTGAATTTTATTTGAATTGCTTATTTATTTACACACTTGCTATGCTTTAATTTAAGATCTCAATCTATTGTGATAATTTATATTTTTGCCTTAAACTCATCTATCACTTTTATGCGCTATGTTGTTAATGGAATGTAAAATGCAAACATCGAACAAGTTTTTCCACGGTAGAACTCACACAAACATACATATATAGAGTAGTTAACACACATACAAACATGTAGTTTTAGCCAGAAGATAAAGTACACTATATACATAGTTATATAAGCAATCATGATCATGTAGCTTCCGCTTCAGTTCCCCACATAATCGTCTAAACTTAACAATAATCATTTTCTAGCCTGGTTTTTTTATATATACATGTATGTAAATGTTATATAAGCAACAAGAAACCACCAGACTTCCGTATGTACGTGTTACCTTCTTTGTTAAAAACGAATACGACAAAAGAAAACTCAAATGGAAATTTTAAATTTAAGCCACATTTATAAATAATTGAAAATGTTTAGCTGAATTTTTTGTGTGTGTAATGCTTACAAACAAACAAATACCGACCACTGAAGGTAGACCCCATGCCAGCAATCCTCACCTCACCACACCTCAATCAAGTAGCGGTTTAGCTTGTAAGTGTAACCTAGTGACCATTATAATAACAATTTGATATTTAAATCTACAAAACTCATATATAGACACACACAACCCAACATGAACATATGAAATGTAGTTAATATATTTAAGCATACATATAACCGATTGATATTAAGGAACGATCTTTTGTTGGTTTCCTTATTGCTTCAATATTGATAATAAACATGAAATGCAAAACACAACTTACGAATAACTGCTCTGTGCGCAATCCCAGAGATTCTGATCCTCATGGAATTGTATTAATACCAGTTCGTAGGTGACTATGGTACCAGCTACCTGTAAGATGAAGTATTAAAATATGAACTTATGGAACATAGAACCCTTTACTAACACTGAGTACCAGTTTTCTGGTCAGATGAAAGAATTTCATGCCACTGAGCGCTACAAGATCACTGGTTATTTCCTCAGCAAAACGTTTCTTCTCTGGACACCATGAATCTTTAGGTACACATCGCAAATATCGCAGCGAATAACGTGATTCATCATGTACACTGGCCGCATACAATGACACGGCCAGAGTGCGTCCGATCAGAAATATGAGCGAGAAATAGGAATAGACCGCATGGGCCACTGAAGGCATTTGGCTATAAAGTTGGGAGAATTGTTAAAAAGGTATAGAAAAAGTTGTTTATACTCACTTAAGACTACGCAGCAGCTGCACGCATATGAAGTAAAGATTATTAGAGAATGATACCATGGTTATAAGAGAAATAGCGTTATCCATATTTCCACACAGAGTGCAGACCTTACGATATTGTATGCGTCTCTCAGACCAATAAGAAGGCGGCATATGCTACAAGATAGAACTGATAGGTAAATTGTATTAGATAACTCTCATCACTCACCAATCCTTTAAACTTAAGTAAATTATCATTGAGCTGACGAAATTTGGCGGCCAAACCAATGCTGACAATCATTACAAAAACATCCATATAGTTCCAGATGAAAGTCGAGTAAATATTTTGTAATTTGCCCCAGATAGCCAAGATGGGAGTGTATTTCATAACATAAAAGATCTCATCGTTGGTCAGCAGAAAGAAATTCTTGATAGGATCATCGGTTTCATTGCAAAACGCAGAATAACTGATGGCCGAAATCATGCTCAACAAATGTTCCGCTAAATAAAGAAGAGTTTTGTAGTTTCGCTTAAGCAAAATAATTTAGTTCACAGGACTTACACAAGGACAAGATCATGCCCACGAACATGACCATGTGAATGGTGTGTGCCATGCGCCATTTATCCTTTTGTGATTGGTACTGCGGCAAATCCTGTTCGATCTCATGCCAATGCAACATCAGGGCAGGCCACTTCCTGGCCAAATTAAGCGCTGTAATGCAAACCAACAAAATGCAGCTCCGAAATGCTAGTGGCTTCACATTGTTGAAGCTGATGGGACCATCCAGCACCTTGTAAATAGTTAGCGAGAGATCTATTATAGTGGAGACAATGAAGAGCAGACAGCAGCAGGTGCGCACATGCAACCAGGAGAAGTTGAGACTAGTCGGGTGTTTGGACGTCACTCCCTGCACTGGCATCATGGCAAAAAACTGCGCTGTTAGCAGCACCTTGCCCACGGCCTCATGGAAAGTGCCATTTGACATGTACGGCTCACGAGTCTTTCCGTTCTTCAGGAAATCTAAATAAAAAACTACATTAAAATATATTCTAAACTAGAACAAGTTTATACAGTTACTTGTTCCCACAGTTTCCTCATGTACCGATTGCCTCCGGCTTATGTAATCCTCCGAAGTTTCCAGAAAAGCATTCTTGCGAGCACTATATAATTAAATTAAAGCTTCAATCTGGTATAATTATCTTTATAGCTTTGATTATCTACCTCTCATGGAGCACATCCAATTTCCGTAGTAGAGGAGACTTTTTAAACTTCTTCCAGCGTCGAAATTTATGTCTCAACTTGGGCAAAAGCCTCATTTTCCGACCGCAGGCAAATGGCAACTGTGAGTGCGAAAAGTATTTGGAATAACAAATGCCAATGTGTCCTGGGCAATAAAAGACACCTGTTGTTTTGCACTTATCTATAATTAAGGTGTCATTCTGACATATACAAATAGCACACAAATTGTAGGTCATTGAGGAAAATAGTTAAATGTCTCCCATTCAGTTTTCTGCAACGTTTTCCGTGTTGTTTTTCTGCATGTTCAGTGCTCATTGCAATCATTCACTTTGTCTGCCTTATTGAATTGCAACAAAATAAGTTCGTAGGTTACAATTGTGCCAGCCACCTGAAAAAGGAGGTAAATCAAGCCAGAAATATTTGTAGAGTGAGCAGTTAATACCGATATAAGCACGCCTCGTGTGAGACGAAAGAATTTCATGCCCGTTAGCGCCACCTGATCCATGTTAACCTCCTCCGAAAACCGTTTGAGCTGAGAAGAAACAAATTTTAGTCAAGACCCTCCCTTTTTAACCATTTCTATCCCTACTTACCTCAGTGTTCCAATACTGCCTGGGCACATGCTGAAATATATTCAGAGGTCGCTTGGATTCATCATTGATGCTAGCGCTATAAAGTGAGAGTATCAGAGTGCGTATAAGCAAATAGCCCAAGGAGAACCAAAAGTAAACAGTATGTGAGGCCGACGGTTTTTTTCTACAGAACAAATTATATGAATATTAAAAATACAAATAAATTAAATGCCAAACTAAACGCACTGTAAGCTTTTAAGTATCTTGCCGCAAATAAAATAAAGATTGTTGCTGAAACAAAGCAAAGTTATGACCGAAATGGCATCATCCACAACATTGCAGAGTTTGCAGAGATTGCGAAAATTAATGCGACACTGAATCCAGTAATCAATCGTAGTGGGCTGTAAAGGAGGGAAATGACTTAGAATTTTTAGGTATACTCAAGGGCATTAAGTACTTACCAATCTAGCTTCCCGTTGCATATAGTCATTCAGCTGGCGAAAGCGTGCCGCTAGAGAAACACTCACAGCCATCACGAAGATGTCATTAAAGCTCCAAGCGAATGTGGCCAAAACATTGACGATCTTGCTAATAATGCCCAAAAGTGTGGTGTATTCCACAAAATGATAGAACATGCTCAAGTTGGTAAACAAATAGCTATCGATTGGACGATTTGGCAGCACAGGACAGGCATTCACATAGTAAATAATCGACAGCATGCACAGAAGATGCTCCACTGTTAAAAAAATGGGGTTACAGTTAAAACTTCTTTTTATTCTCTGTTTAAAATAGATTAATAACTCACCGAGTGAACAAACCATGGCTATCATTATAATCATTCTTATGTGATGAGCCAATGCTCCACGTTCCTTCTCGCTGCGCATTGGAGGCAACTGGGACTCTACCATTTGCCATTCCTGAACAACTGCAGGCCACTTTGTGGCTAGTTGAAAGAAGGCCAACGAAATGGCAAATATCGAGGCATAGAAGACAAGTGTCTCCACCGTATCAAAATTAAAGTCCACCTGCATCACAAAAGCTGCCATATAGCCAGAGGTAATCGCAAACAGAATGGTAACAATTGATGCATAACAGGTGCGAAAACTCAACCAAGTGAAACTCAAATCCTCAGCAAATTGGGAGGTAATCCCACGTACGGGCATCAGAGCAAACAATTGAGATACAACCAGCACTAACGAAGAAAATGGAAAAAGAGTTCTGAATTATTCATATACAGATCGATCGCTTACCTGGCCTAATGGCCTCCTGAAAAGATCCATTATGCTCAAAGGCCTTATGGTCAGCACGCTCCAGAACTTCATGCACTAAAGAGAAAAACAGATTATTAACAAATTTCTTTGCCTGTTTGATAAGTTAAGCTTACGTTTTGGCCAGCGTACACTCCCTTTTGGCTTGCGCCTTGCCCTTCGTCTCACAGGATTCATACCGAAACTATAAATAATACTGGAATACACATATTTCTATTTATTTCTTGCACTTACTCGGTGTCAAGGCGTGGCAAGCGCCAGAAATTAACGACTGTCACACTCTTGCGACGCTTTGCCGCATCAACTACACTTCTGGCCATGTTCACAGCCAAACTGTTGCCAATTTTATTTGCAAGCTATACAAAAACACAAGTTCAAAGTTTCTCTATCTCCCTCTCCATCTCTTCGTCTCTTTCCTTTTAATATTGGTACCTTCGTACATGACAATTGAATATCCATTTTGCTCTTATCTGTTTACAAATCTGTGTGTCTGTGCACATAAAATATGCAGTAGTTTTAAGTACACGCAAACTATGAATAGAATATACTCTTCGAAGAGCCGCTACCACGACTACAGATACTCTTCTGCACATCCGTGCCACTCATTTGATTGATTAACACCAGTTCGTAGGCCATCAAGGTGGCAGCCATCTGTAAAACATGAATCTATTAATTTTAGTATTATTGGAATAGAAAAATTGTAAACTTACGGCAAACATAAGTCTGCGGTTAAGAAAGAAATAACCCTTTCCACTCAGAGCAAAATTGTTTGTTAGAAAAATCTCATGAATTCGTTTCAATTCCAAGCACCAAAATTCCGTGGGTACTTCATAAAGTGTATTAGAGATTTCCTTAGCTTCTTGTGGTATAGTTGAGGCGGCAAACATCATATTGCAAACGCGTGAAATCACGTAAATTAAACAGAACCAAAAGTAAAGCTCATCCATAAAGCTACCTCTGGCCCTACAAAAATAAAGCAAGATTAATTTACTATATATAATTATAATATATAAGTACTTCATGTAACTTACTTAAAGCTGTGATAGATTTGCACACACACAAAGTACATGTTGTGAGCGCAGGCCAGAATAACCAATCCGGACAGCTCTTTCTCGTATAGTTTCAGCAGATCACAGAGATCCAAAAGATCATATCTCAACTGAGCCCAGAACTCTTGTGACTGCTGCTCTCCAGCATGCTGTCTGATCCGCCAATGCAACTGCTTGAAACGCAGCTGCAAACTACGACAGATCATGATCAAGAATATATCCACAAAGTTCCAAACAAAAGTCATGGCCAGCGTGGTCCATTCGATGAAAAGGGCTTGCACCAAATTGAAATGGAATACGGAGAATAGCTCCTGCCGCTCACGCTGAAAGTAATTCAACCAGAAATCAACATCCAGATTGCACTCGTGTATCTGCTGATAGTTGCTGTAGATGGCACTGCCCACGTATGTGGAATGCTCACAGAGCGCGGCTATCAGGAGTCCCACGCCCCAGAGACGTATACGGCGACCAAATTGCCGACCATAACGGCAATCGTAGCCAGGTTGTTGGAATATCAATTCACAACGCGCTGTTTGCCGTATAAGATTTGGCCAACGCCAGGAGAGAGACAGAAAGACACTAATACAGGCAATGCAAATAACGCTGAAGCTGAGAGAACCTGTAAAGATAAGAACACATCGGATCAATTAGATATATAAAAGTGAATTTAATTAAAGTGTTGATTGTTAAGAGCGTTTTGCTCATAAATAGATAAACAATTTGAAAGCTAAACACAAATTTTCATCCAAGTAGACTGAGAAAATAATTTAAAACCCAAGAAAGAAAATTACAGTCGAGCACGCCCGACCGAATAATACTCTCTCGGTAATGCGGTATTACAATAGATATTACTAGCAGTAAAACACGTTGAAGCAAACACATATGTTTGTATGTTTGCACATACATATGCATTTCACGTTATATATATGCACATACGTATGAGTGTATGTATATGTAATACAGTGATCGGTAAGGCCAGCGTCCGCGAGCAGCGCTGCCGACTCGCAAGCAGCGTAAACGCTCGATCATATGTTTGAATATTTCTGTCTCGCTTGCATACATGCAGTGACATTGCGTTCAATTATAAACTATGTTATGAGTCTAGATCTCTTGTTACCTTACCTATACCTCTCTTCATACCTTACCTATAGTATAGATTTTCAGGCCATGCTCAAAGACAATTTTAGAGGATAGAACACAGTCCAATATAGCAAACGCCAAGATAATGCAGCTCAGTAGAAACGAGGGAGAAATCCATCGAAAACGAACCTTCTCTGCAGGAGAACTAGGCCAAACTCCGGCAACAGGTAGCACGCCAAGGAACTGAGCTAAAACGAGAACTAAATAGGGAAAAGGGGAAATAAAATTATTAAAGAAAACTAGTAATTATTTAATTACCCACACTTACAGGGCCCTATAGCGTATTGTAGCGAGTTCTTATTCGTTTGCCGCTGCATTTTAGCCTGTTTACTGGCCAAGAGCCAAATTGAAGTGTGCATGCTTTTGGCTAACAACGATTGCAATCAGAGTAAGGTGTACAACGGGGCGTTTGGCGCCAGATTTATTAATGCCATTGCAGTTAAGATCAGCACAAAACAGATATGCCATGACAGTTTGAAAAACACCAAGGAGTGCAGAGTACAAAATGTGCTTAACAATAGACAGTTCTTTGCCTGATGGTTGCCTGATTAATGACATCGGATATCATCAGCTCATACGTGATTATTGTGGTGCCCATCTGCAGAAGGAGTTTAATATGTTATTTGAAGTAGTTTTCAAGTCAAGAACATACGGCCAAAACAAGTTGTCGTGTGAGATAGAAAAAGCCATTGCCAGAAAGCGCAGTCATATCATTGCCCAACTGTTCGCTAAAACGTTGAACCTGAAAAATACAGAAATGTTGAATATTATTCCAATATCTTACATTAAACTCCCAACCACCTCTGTGGTCCATGCCTTGGAGGGCACATCCCGCAATGATGTAATAATTTTCAGCTCATAATCATTAATAGAAGCGGTTACAAAGATGGTCATTGTAGTGCGTACCACGGCAAAAACCAAAGAGTACCAAAAGGCCACCATGACAATGGTATCCACACCAATATTTCTATAGTAATTAAGAACTAGATCAGTTAAAAAATAAAGAAATGATGAACTCCACTCAACTTGAAACTGTTGAAGAGCTGATAACATATAAACGACATGTTATTGCCAAAGGCAAGTAGAACAAGTGGTGCAATTGCTCCATCCAACAAACGCACCAGACGCTTTAAGGCCAAATAATGTTGTCGGACTTCAGTCCAGAAAATAGCAGGCATTACTTTTTTATGAACGGCAGCAATGCGGCGATGAAGCTGATGAAAACGCGCCGCGAGACCGATACCGATGCACATGATAAAACAGTCCGTAAAGGAACGTGGATACGCAATGGTTTCGTTGATAAACTGAAATCAAAAGAGCCTTTAAGAGCAAACAACAGTTAACAAAGAGACATACTCACTTCAAGCAGTGGTAGCATCCAAAGTTTGTAGGGCATTATATGGTACAGATGAGGTCGTTCCCATTTATAGACACTCTCCATATAGCTGACATTAATGTTACACTGAGTGCGCTCCAAATTACTCAAATGAAATGAGTTGGCCAACAGTAAACAGTGCTCAACTGCAAAGAGAAACCCTCGTGAACTATAGAATAACTAAAGTACAGTACTCACTCAATGCCGATGACATGATAAATGCAACCACAAAGTTAATGCGACGTTCGATTTTATACTCATCATAAAAGCGATAGGGTATGCTAAGAAAAAGTTTCTCTACGTGATGCCAGTGCCTCATTATGCTCTTCCAGTTGAAAGCCAATCTCCAGAAGAAGACATGCTCCAGCATACAAACCACATAAAGTGCCAAAGAGCTGGAGGTGTGAAAATTAATGCCAACAGCAATTATATAATTTAAAACAGCGCCAAATTCACAGAAATTAATTATTAAAATGATGGCGGAGTAAATGGCGCGTGGACTAAGCCAACGAAATTTAATATTTCGGACATCTGCAGATCTAACATTGCTGACAGGCAGTAAGCCATAGATTTGAGTGATAAAAAGCACTGAAAATGGAAAGAATTAAATAGATTTTTGAAAGAGACTCTTCAATGTGTTTTATAGAAGAAATCATAGAGTTTCTATGCTGCTTACCTAGTGAAACAGCGCGATAGAATGTTTCGCCCTTTGGCATGGCTAAAATCAAACTGTCGGTGTCACATGATGAACGTGCTAGCAAATGGTTGAGTGGGCGTGGTTGTTTTTTACAATTTAGTCACTAGTATTTACAACAATTTACAGCTAATTGCGGCACCATGACGAATGGCAATTGGCAAAGAATTGCTGCCAATTTATCAGGCGCACAAGGGCAACAATCCTTTACGTCTATTGGGTTCGTCGAATTGCAGCAATACCAACTCATAGGTGACTATTGTGCCAGCCATCTAATGGAGACATTCAAAATAATATTCAAAATATAATGAACAGTCCTTTCACTATGAAATATACGCACACCAAAGAGCAGACGACGTGTAAGTAAGTAGAATTTCTTGCCGGACAATGCCACTGTTTGTGTGGACATTTGGAAAATTAGACGCTCAACCTCGATGCACCAGCTATTGTTGGACACACGTCGTAGCACGGTCAAAGCACTCCTGGACTCATCGTTAATCGTTGCAGCCGTGAGAAAAACAAACGCTGTACGTGCAACCAAATATATAGTTGAATACCAGTAATATACGTAATTTATGGGCCAGCGTAGTTTACTGAAACAAAAATGAATTAAGCTGTATTTATCTTTATATATAACTTATTGTTAACTCACTTGAATATGTTTAGCAGTTGGCAGCATATAAAGTACAAATTATTCACACAAGACAATAAAATGATGTTGGATAACGCTTGATCCACACGCTCCAAAAGCTCACACATACGCACGTAATCCTCGCGGATTACAATAAATGCTGATTCCGGAACATTTTCTTCTTGTTCCAGCTTCCGTATACGCATAGAAATCTGCTCAAATCGATAGGCTAAGCCCTTGCTAATCATTATGATAAATAGGTCCATGTAGTTCCATATCAAAGTGCAGGTGCCATTTATGAGCTGCAAGAAAGACATTCTTTTTGTAAAGAATAGATTAAAGAACTATAGGCAAAGATCAGCAGACTCTCTATCTGGCTATCCATTGAGCTCTAGGCAGGATCTGCCACTCCATATTTGTTTTCTTCGCTATTTGCTTACTGATGTTGCATAACACACTCACCAGTATATAGACGCCCACAAAGCGACTATAGGGCATCACTTCGAATACATAATCATAGTTCTTGAGAATGTAGCTGTCAAATGAAGCGTCTGCAATTGTATGATTTGCCATAGCACAGTATTGCACGCGTCTTTCAAAGCTCACAATGGCAGAGCTGTGAAACAGAGCATGCTCAACTGAAAACATAGTAAAATAGACACTTAAATAAGACAATTAAACATGCTTTAGATCAATACTTACTCAAAGACAAGACTAAAATGTAGAATGCTGGCAGACGCACACGCCGATTCAGATTGTTTGGCAGCGCTTTGTAGGGTGCTTTGTCAAAAGTCAGCTCCAGACGTGTCCAGTAGCGTATCAAAGGTGGCCAGCGGCGAGCCAGATCTATAAACAAGATGCAAGCGACCAGCACAAAGGTAAAGAACACCTGACCAACTGTGGGTGAAGAGTATCATAGGTTTAGTTGATTTTAGCTGATAGTTTTAGGCCATTACCCACCAAAATTTTTTGCAGTAACGCCAATTTTTAGCAAATGCTTCAACATGCTTAAAGTTAACACGGAGCTGGCCACAACAAACAGCAAGGTGACAATCATTGCCACGGAAAACAAGCGATAACGTATACGCCGCGGGTTCGCTTGCCAAATGTTGGTCAAAGGCATCAAGGCAAAACACTGAGCCAACAGCATGACTACAAAGCAAGATAATTGACTAAAGTTAAGATAATATATATATATATATAATGTCTACCTGGAGAAACAGCACGATGAAACGTCTCCAGTTGCGCATAATCCGTCGGTTTTTCATTGCTCACAATATTAAAATCAAAGTCTATATCATCTATGGGTTTGTTTGTGACAATCTCCTCCTCCTGCTGTTTTACCTTCCGATTGAAAATATGCCGCAATTTCCAGCCATCGTGTCCTGCCATGTTGATGGTCATTTGAACACTAAACCGCAGCGCCTGCGTTATGAATAAGTGTGGAAAATTTGTTGTCGGTTACACTGCAAAAAAAATAGAAAATTATAGTTGCAAAAATAGTTATCATGCGAGTGTTGTAAACAATAATTATAAACACGTGGGGCAGTTGGAAAATACTTGAATGTGGCAAGTAGAGTTCATTCAACATGCGGCAAGCTGCAAGTGCACGTTACTTTCAACCAAATTTAAATATTTTTCGGCAGTTGCAGCTCAAGCGGCGGCAACAACGCGCTCTGGCAGCACATAAAGTGCGTTGCACGAGGAATCCCCATGAGCTGGAGCGACTGGACACGTTCATTCGAGCAATTAGACCCTGTAACTAGCTTCTGATTCTTTTAGAAAAGTGTCTTCTGATTTCATATCTGAAAATTACAAATTTATGAGTTTAAGATTGAATTTTTATTACGATTTAAAGACTTACTGTCTTCCTTCTGCAGATCTCTGTTTGGCGCAGATCTTTGGCATGCTGCCCTTGGCCAATGTATTGAGTTCCAATCCAGAAATTGTGAAATTCCGTTTACGTTCCTCGGGTATGTGTTTTTCCCTGCTCTTTTTACTGCTGGGTGGCGTGAAAACAACTCGTATAGCAGTTAAGATCTATCAAGGCGGCATCAATAGCCGAAACATGGGTAATATACTTCAAATATTGTAAGAATATCTCTGTCTAACTTGGTATTCTTCAGTTAGCTTGGTTTACTTTGCCAGCGGTTTAATCATCTGCTTAAAATTCATGAGCTTTGCACGTTGTTGGCATCGTCTGATTATACCCTGGAATGAAATCGATATTATTATGTTGTTTCGACCTTATGCACCGACTAGGTTTAGTTTACGCCGCAAATTATTGCTAACTGGATGTCTGCTTGGATGTCTGGCTTTGGGTAAGTATTAGAATATTATAAATAAATTTAAACTATAAATTAATTTTCCTTTTATAAACTGTAGTCGATAATTGTTTGTATTATGCCTCCAGTTTTTATAACTATCGGATGCACCTAGTGCACTGTCTGACAAATGTTACGGATATTCCCTATAGCGGTTATTTGAAGCGAGAATTTGCAGATATATTCGAAGTTTTACCTTACAATCCGCTGTTTATATTCTACGCTTTTGTAAGACATTGAACTATTTGTAATTATAGTAAATATTTCATAGTTTCCTTGCAGTTTTTAAACAGCACCTTTAGTTTTATTTGCAACTTTATGGACACTTTTATCATACTTATGAGCATTGGCTTGTCGCAGCGTTTTCGACAGTTTGCGCAGCGTGTGTTGAAGCTTAAAAATCGGGTAAGATTTATATTATTCACTACCGTAGATACCCTGTAATTTGTGACTACTTGTAGCAAGTGCCTGATACTCTCTGGTTTGAGTTGCGTAAGCATCACATATTGCTCTGTGAGCTAATGGAGCTGATTGATGCCAAAATGTCTGGTATTATTTTACTCTCTTGTCTAAATAATATTTACTTTATATGCAATAGATTATTGACCATTTTTACGTAAGTTATACCCTAGGAAATACTTTATAACGATGATTAATTGTTATTTCTTTTAGCAAACTACGTTATCCCATTAACTATGCATTTTATTGGTACAGCTTGCTGTTCCTACTGTGTCGCACTTGTGCTGTCTTTCTGTGCGCGTCGAGAATACACGAATTCTCCTTGTTACCCCTGGAAGTGCTTTATATGGTACCCAGCGATAACTGGACGGAGGAGGTCCAACGTTTTACCCACCAAGTGACAAGCCAGCATATAGCAATCTCTGCTTTTCGTCTTTTTCATCTGACACGCATGAGTTTCTTTGGTGTAAGTAATAAATTACAATCAATATATGGTAAATCTTTATCTACTTACATCTTTAGATGATGTCCACGCTGGTTTATTATGAGTTTATGTTGTTGCAATTGGATGCCAAGAGTCAGAAGCCGGAAATTCCCGATCTTTGTGCTGACATCAGCTATGAAAATTATATGGAAAATGCTCTCTAAAAATAATAGTTTAAAACCAAAAAATAATTGATATATTCAGTATAAATAAAATATTATTCTCTATATAAATAAGGTGTAGTTTATGCTTATTTTCTGCAATTATTTCGTTGCTGTCTAAACGGGTTGTCCTAATTGGACAAATGAAATACTATTCAATTTTCAATTTTTGGGCATTTGTGGCCCAAGTGCAACGGTTCACAGAGGGCGAATCCACAAATTGTGGGGTAACCGAAGTCGTTTGCCATTAGTTTCAATTATTTGGACACACGTAAAGCTGACAGCTATACAACGATTGTAACACCAACTCAACGAGCTGTCAAGGAAGAGCTGGAGTGGAAGTGGGCGCAGGAGTGGGAGTACAAGAATTTCGAGTATTGAAGCAGTAGCAGAGACATAAAAACGAGTGGAACTAGGAGTAGAAGCTCAGCTAGGAGAAGTTGGACTAAGAGTATGAATAAGACTAGAAAGCAAGAGTAGGACTAGCAGAAAGAGTAGGTCTAGCACTAAGAGCAGAAGAAGAAACAGAAAGACGAATGGAAAGGGCTAAAAGGAGTAAGATTAGAACAGTAGAAAAAGCAGTGGGTTAGACGAATATCAGGAATAGGAGGAGTAGCAGAGTTTGAACTAGCAGTAGTAACAGTAGCTGATCAGGATGTCCAATAACAAAATTTGAATGGTTTTTCAATTCGCGCATTTACTTTTGACACTGACACTTTGCCAATTAACACTTTCCTGGTTACCTGCCATTTGTTTATCGTTCGTATCCCCACACTGCTCAACAAATAGAAAAAACCAGGCAATTATCCTGTCAAAAGACCGAAGTTGGTAGCAAAACAAAATGCCAACAAAAACAAAGAAAAATCGTGCCGGAGAGAGCAAGAGGAACAAGCAGAGCGGGTAAGGCAAGGGCAAAGGCAGGTCATTACCAGTCGCCGGTCACCCCCCGATTTCCGTTGCTGCCACGTGAGTCAGTCAGTCAGTTCGAGCACCCCCGAAAAGTTGCCACAAACTGCGAACGGCATGCAACCGAGCGAGCACTGTGCAACGTCGTGAGAGCGCGTTTGTTTTGACCCAGCTGTCATGGCAACAGTTTAAAACCGAGAAAAAAAATTATTATCGAGGAAAAGCGAGCGAAATAACGAAAATTTTCAATCGCTCAGAACGCAACGAACCGCCAAAAGGAACGCAAGTGGAATTGTTTAAAGCTCAGACGTTAGCCAGGATACAGGCATGAGCCAGCATGGAGATACCGGATACTGTATCTGTGCGAAGGTTTCGCGAGTTCAGCGCTCGGCAAAAGCACGAGCTCTACGAGACGCTGCTGGAACTGGGGGAGACGCTCGATGAGCTGCCCAAGAGATCGTTGCGCAAAACATTGGAGCTGACGCTGGCCGTCATGCAGTACAAGGCTGAGTTGGCCCAAAAGCACGAGATGGGCGGAGATAGAAGATTACAGGATGAGAATGAGAAACTCAAGCGAATGGTGCAAAAATTGGAGGACGAAAGGGATGCCCTAAAACACAAGGCCAAGGAGGTGAGTCGGGGAAAGTTTATGGCTTAAAATGTTTGAAATTACCCGATTTCCTTACCAGTTGGGTGAGGAGATCAATCAGCAGCAGCAGCAGCTCAGGGAAGCAGCGCTGCAGGCTGAGGCCAGCGACAAGGACTCCTCCGATCCTTTGTCCGAGCTAGACAAGCAGGAGCAGTTGCTGCACAACATCGACACCAAGAACAAGCACATTAAGCGTTTACTGCGAGAGATTGAGGTGGGTTAATTACATAGTGCTCCAAAACCCTACTTACCAGCAATCCTTTCCAGACTCTACAAAATCAAAACATTGCGCAGTCCAAGACAATAAGTCACAATGAACAGGAATTGCAGCAGATCAAGGCCAAGTTGTTACAGATTTCACAGGACATTACGCACGTGGAGCAGGAGCGCAAATCCTTGCAGCAAACGATGCGGGAACAGAGCCTGGAGGTCACGCGTTTGGAGGGCAACATTAACTTTCTGGAGGATGAGCGCGA
This sequence comes from Drosophila cardini, assembly GCA_018903735.1. NCBI lineage: Eukaryota > Metazoa > Arthropoda > Insecta > Diptera > Drosophilidae > Drosophila > Drosophila cardini. Next base: position 5,071,319 of record JAEIGM010000007.1, on the reverse strand, counting down.
AAAGCAGGAGCAGGAAATGCGACAGTTTCTCGAAAAGTATGAAGAACAAGCGCTCAGCTGGCGGCATTCGTTGGACCAAAAGGACAAGGAACTGGCGCAACTGCGAAAGCAGTTGGAATTGAAGAACAAAAATGGTCATAAAGTGATGTCCTCCAGCTCGAGCAGCAGTCCAAGTCAGCGGGCAGAGGAGCAAGTAAAAATGAGACATGTGAGTCCTGGATTTCCCGCTTCTGCTCCTTCCTAAAACTTGTTTCTTTTTAGCTGCTGGAATTGCGCGAGAAACGCATTGAAACTCTTGAGGCCAAGCTGAAATCCATGGCCTCAGAAATGGTCAGCTCCACAAAGGTAATGAATCAGCTGGCTGGACAACACGAGAGCTCACTGAATCCACAGCAGCCACGTGCCTGTTGTCAGTTGATTGAGGAACGTCTCCGCGTGGCCAATAATCGTGCCCAGCAATTGGCCGAGCTGCTCGACAGCACAGAGCAGGACAACGTGCTGAAAGCCAAGCAGGCGCAGCACGCCCTCACCGCACTCGAGGCGTACAAGCGTGGTGAGGATGGTCTTGGTCCTGCGCTGCGTCGCTGCGCTGGTCTCGAGCAGAAGCTGTCGGAGCGGGACAAACAGTTGCGCACTTATGTACAGGAGCTGAATGCCATGCACGAGGTTTCCCAGGAGAATGCTGTGCTGCGTAGACGTCTCAATATCCCAGATGATGTGATTGTGGTGTCCAAACAGGTGCGGGCCAAGCAGCGTAATAAGGACAAACAGATCGAGAGATTAACTCTCAAGCTGCGCTCGCTGGAGGAACTGTGTCTGCAGCTGAAGTTGGACAAGAGTGAACTAAGGTGCGTAGAAGACTTTTGATAGTCCGATCTAATTTCATATAATCGTCACCACAGGCGTAAGCTTCTGGAGTCACATCCCCATCAACAGCCTCTGGAGGAGTTGCACCATCAGCCGAGCGAGCTGGGCGAGGTGCCTTCGAGTGCGCCGCTTGAGAACTCGCCAAGACGTGGGCAGGGCGATGGCGCTGCCAGCTCCGAACTGCAAACCAAATACGAGGATGTGCTCGCCGAGAACGAAACGTTGCGCATGGGCATGTACGAGATACTGGAAAAGCTGCGGGAATACGATGGTGAGTTATAACAATACAAGCAGAAAATAGATTTAATTATTTATTTAAAGAATAAGATACCAACTTACTACAACTTTACTCCCTTCAGCTACCTCGGAGCACATTACCATAGATTCGGAGTTACTGCGGCGACTGCTGGATGCACTGCCCTGTGGCTCTGCCATGCCACAACGTCTGCAGGGTCAGCTGCTGGAGCTGCGGGCGCGGGAGGAAGCGCTGTGCCAGTTGCTGCAGCAAAACGCAAGCGACTCGGAGACCGGAGAACTGTCCTCGGTGCACAGCATGCGGGATGTCTCTGAAATGCCCGAGGAGCACATAGAGATTGATACTGCTACGAGGCCCACGACACCACATGAGTTATCTGAGGTACTGCAGCTGCCCATTATAACGGAGGATGGTGATCCGGAGCTGCCTAGGCCAGGCACAGCGGAAATGGCTGAGCTGCAACTGTTGCGCAAGCATTATGAGGAACTGCGTCTGCACATGTCTGCCGATGGCAATGAGCTCATGCGGAACAATCTGGAGCTTCACGAGCAGACGATGAGTCTGGAACGTCAGCTGCAGGAGCAGAGCAGCTCTTATGCCTACATGCGGAAGGACTACGATCAGCTGCTGACGGAGCTGAAGCGTCAGGAGCTGCGATACATTGAGGATATGTCTGCCATAAGAATACAACTGGAGCAGCAAAAGTCCGAGCACTCTGCAAAGTCGGATCAGTTGATGCAGCTGCAACGCAAGCATCCCTGCACTGCTGAGGAGCGTCAACAGCTGGAGCAACGAAACTCCCGGCTTAGCAGTCAGTTGGCTCAACTTACGGAACAGTTGCTAGGCGAGCTGAAGCTGCCAGAGATTTGCGCCGATTATGGTGTGATCCAGGAGAACTATCAGTTGGATTATGTGACTGCCGCGGAGTTTGAGCAACAGCGTCAGGAGTTGAGCACGTGGCGCCAACAGCAGTCGGAGCTGCAGCGGGAAAACAAGCAGCTCGATGGACTGCTCCAGGTGGCAAATGATCAGATACACGCTCAGCAAAAGCTGCTTAACGAGATCACCGATAACCAAATTAATCTTCGGCATTTGGTGGCTGATTTGCAGAGCAGCTCCACGGACAAGTTGCTATTGGCGAAGATGCAACGCGACCTGGATGCGGGTAGGAGTGAAACAGTTAATCCTTAATACTTTAAAAGATATTAACATTACTTAACTTCACAGCCAAAGCGGAAACCGTGCATCTGGAGCTGGAGCACAAGCGGGTGAAGCAGCAAATGGAGCAGTTGGAGTTGCAGCTGCAGCGGGCAGAGCACCTTGCGCAACAGACCCAACAGGACTTCCAGCAGGAGCGCAGTAACAGCGACATTAAGCAGAGGTAAGATTCATATTTAGAGGCTTCTTCGAGTGCACTAAGATCACTTTTTCTCCTTCCAGATTCCTCCAACGTTCGCTGTTTACGCTCCAGGAGAAATATGCCAAATTTACACCTCTGATCTTCCTTAACAACTTTGTCTTCTCTTACCAAAAGTTCAGTCAATCTCTGCTGGATCAGGAACAGCAGCAGCAGCAGCGAGAGCACAACTCCAGCGATAACACTGCGCTTATTGGACAGATCCTACAAGCGTTGCAGGACAAGATTACGCCCAATGAGGACAACTCGCAGCAGCTCATCAAGCTGATCAAATCGGAGACGCAAACGAAGCTGTTGGAGCAGCGTTGTGAGAGCCTGCAGGCTCGTCAGATGGAGCTGCAACGGGAACTAAGCGAGCTGAGGCTGCAGCATGCCACAGAATCGGAGCACTGGCAAACGATTCAGGCGCTGTTTGGTGGAGAGAAGCAGCAGTTAACTGCTGGAGTGGATGTGGCCACCAACACGATAGGAGCAGCGCCTGTGCCCGCCGTGCGTCGAACGGCACAGCTGATCGATAAACAATGTTCGCCGATTGGTTCACCGCGGAGAAGAAACTCCCGACAGGACGTGGTCAGACAGGACATGGCCAACCAAACCGAGCTGGCATCGACGGAGACAGCGGTGCAGACCGGAGTTCAGCAGCAGCAGCATCAGTCAGTGCAGACAGCGCAGGATGAGGAGCTCCAGCAAATGCGAGCAGAGTAAGTCTTCCAGAGTAATTCCTAAGCAACAGTCTGCTGCATTTCTCCTTTATGTTTCGCAGTCTCAAAGCCTCCAAGGATCGCATTCAGGAGCTGACCCAACAGCTGGAAACTGCTCAACCCAGCCAACCAAGTGAATCCGACAGTCAGCACAGCGGAGTCGTGGAGAAGACCATACTCTCGTTCCATACGCTGTTGCTCGAGAAGGATCAATCCATACAAAAGTATCAGGATTTGCTGCAAACGGAGAGAGAACAGAATCAACAACTGATCAGCAAACAAGCCGCTGAGAATGAAACTCTCAGGGCTACCGTAAACAATTTGAATTTCAACATTAAGACTAAGGATTTGGAAATATTGGAGCTACAAGGTAAACTGGAGCTCCAGAGCTCACCTGTCCATGTGGCTTCCTCCTCCGCAGATCAATCCCTGCAGGTGCTCAGCGATGAGAAGATCGAGGAGATGTTTGAACACAGTTCCACGGAGAGAAGTGCACAGCGGCAGGAGGTGGATGAAGTGGAGCATGAACTGGCGGTGGGCGAAACGGAAAAACAGGATACGGAGGAGCTGAAGGAGCTGCCCACGCTCCACAAGCAGATCAAGGAGCTCAAGGATAAATTGATCTACTGTGAACAGAATCTGGTGACCAGAGAGGAGGAAGTGGACATTTTAAAGGAAAAGTAAGTCCAGGAAGCCATGTTCCGGAAGCTTACATGTCCATCCTAATCTCTCTCGTCATCAATAGATTAAAGCTCTACCAGGAGCGAGAGAAGTGCGTGGAGAGCAACACCAATCCCGAGTTGGAGCAGCTCCGAGTCTTCCTGGAGGAGAAGGACAAGCACATACGCGACTTAATGGACACTCTAAAGAACTTCCATGTAGGTTTGCAACTTGCTCCTCCTTGTTCTTTACTCATGCTTGCCTTTTCTTTATAGGACGATCAACAGCGTTATATCAACGACACGTCCAACTACTCGGCGGAACAGATAGCCAAGCTGGCAGCGGATCTTAATCGCACCGAGGCAACCAACAAGATCTATCACACCCAAATGGAGGCACTGCGTCGTCAGCTAACTAATGTGCAGCAAAGAGAGAAACAGGCACGAGATTTGAGTCAATCCCTGCGGCAACAACTGCTCAAGCGTCCGGTGGTTTCCATCAAAACGGAGCTTAATGCTCGCGTCAAGAATGAGAATTTACAGAAGCGCATACAGCAGCTAGAGCTGGACTTGGAAGATTCCCGGGTGCAGCTGCAGCGACAACAGACCTTGCTGGAGGCAAAGCGAACGCGTAGCGCCAACGAGGTTGGTCTCTGGGAGAAGCAGAAGCGTTGGCAGCAGCAAGCGGAGAAGCTCAAACTGAAGCTGGACGAAACGGAGCTAGCGCTGGAGAAGACGCGCACATTGTTGCAGGCGGCGCGAACCACAATCTCGCGCCTGGAGAAGGATAAACACCTGCTGGAGTCCAAGCTGGGCAGGGCTGCAGGCTCAGGAGCCACAGCTCCAGCTTCAGGCACAGTTGGAAGCCATCAAAATGCTTTGAAGTGTTGTCGTGCTCCGTCGTGTCCCAATTTACAGCACGTGGGTGTGGCAAAGTTTACGCCCTCGCCCTCGGAGAGTCCAGAAACGTATACGGGTCCCAGCAGTGAGTGCAGCTCACCGGCCCATCGTCAATCCCAGCCAAATGGGTCGCACCACAGCTTCTACGAGCAGGGACAGTCCGAGTTAATTGAGGCACTCAAGGCACGAATAGAGATGCAGCAGCGCAAGATTATTGCCATGGAGCTGGAAGGGCGTGGTACAAATGCTTTGACCACGGAGCTCGAAAAGCTACAGGAACGTTGCCAGGCCATTGAGGCACAGAATATACGCTTGGAGGCACGTAACTTGCAACTACAACTGGACACGGATCTGCTGAGACAAGGAGACAGCAGCGATCGACTGCACAAGCGTATCAAGCACCTGGAAGAGTAAGAAATTTAAATTTCTCTCATGGTTCAATATTAGGCTTAGTTCTATTTAATTCCTAGCTATATTCTGGCGCTCAAGGAGGAAATGGCTCGCACGGAATCTCGGCGAGAATTGTGCAAGTGCAGCGGACTTAAGGTCAACACACATCAGGGTCAATCCGCGGAGCACACTATCCTCTCACTGCGGAATCTGGTGGAGAAATTGCGCTCGGAAAATAAGTTCCTGAAAGATGGCCGCCTCTCCACGGAATCACGCAGCTCCACGGACTCGCTGCAGGCGCCAGCGGAACTAGCGAGACTACAACAGTTACACGCGGAGGCGTTGGAGAAAATTGCGACGCTGCAGCAAGAGGTTAAGCAGCGCAGTGTAGCCGGCAAGGTAGCGTAAAAAAAACAGATTATTATTATATATAACTTACCTTTTATCTCATTAGAACGAAGAACTGAAGTTCATCAAAGAGCAGTTACAGAAAAAGACGCAATTGCTGCAAAAAGCAAAAGTTCTTTTGACGCGCGCCGCGGCCAAGGAGAAAGTGCTGCGAGAGCAGATTGCGGCATGGAAGCGTAAGTGTTCAGAGCTGCAGAATGTCCCCGTGATCGATGAAATTAGCGAATAACCTTAGTTTTAAGTTAAATGTTGTACATATACATTAAACGACAATTAAACGCTAAACACTGAAAATTTTGTAATATTCAAATTGTTTCTTTTTTTACCGTTTGGAGAGCCACTATAATGGCCGCCTTATTCAAATTGTTGCCACTACACTGGCGTTGCCGTACGGTTGTATAACTTTTCGAAGTTTAAGTTGATAGTGACGTCACAACACTATGCTAGTGACAAAAGCAGACCGCACATTATTCAAATGCAATTGCAATTGAACTTAGCTCGACAGTTTTATAAAAAACTATTTCAATTGTGCAGCTAATTCCAAAGGCTAAACATGTCGTACCAAGATTTTCAAGAGTTACTCGTCCAAAAGCAGGATAAAATTCTGCTTGTTAAATTCAATAATCCTGGAATGAAAAATTCTGTAGGCACCATTGCTTATGAGGAATTAAATCGAATTCTAATCGAAGTCAACGACGACGATGAGGTGACAATAATAGTAATTACCGGCGAGGGTGATATTTTTACATCTGGAAATGAATTGAAACCGCCGAAAGGAACGGAGAATTTTGAAGAATATCTCACAGTTTTGACCGATGGCTTTAAAGTGATGATCCAAAGTTTTATTAAGTGCACAAAGCCCATAATTACGTTGATCAATGGCCCCGCAATTGGAATTGGTACCACCATTGCGGGTATTTCTGACATCACATGGTGTGCAGAGGAGGTAAGATTGGGCGAAGGGGAAAGAACAGGCAGGGAGTGACACTGGGGTGCATACTAATGCGATTTCATTTGCAGGCTTATTTTTCATGCCCCTTCACCAAACTCGGACTGGTGCCTGAGGCATGCTCGACTTACATGTTACCTTATATTATGGGACGGTCAAAGGCCGCCGAAGTGTTGATGTTTAACGAGCAAATGACGCCACAAGAAGCCTATCACTTTAATTTGGTCTCGCGCATTTATAAGAGTAGCGAACTGAACACTGTGATTTGGCCGCAGATTCGGGAGTATTCAGAACGTCCTCCAAATTCGATGAAAGCTTGCAAACGCCTTATGACTTTGGCTCTGCATGATAATCTTATGCGTGCCAGCGAAGAGGAGTGTGCAGCTATGCATAAATCCTTCACTGGTGAAGACTTTTTCACAGCTATGATTAATTTTGCAAATCGTAAAGCCAAACTGTAATAAGTTTACATTTTTTAAATTTTATTCATGTATTTTTTCTGCTTTATTAAAAGTTAATTCTCTGGCAACAATAACGTAACTGCATTTAAAACTATTCAAACGTGGGTGTTGCCGTATTGCTTTGAGATGCGGCGATGCCACACATCTTGGCAGAATTTTAAAACGTTGTGACGTCACACAATCAATTCGGTCTTTTAAACACAATAGGAAAGTCAAGTGGACTTTGTTCAATTGTTGAATTTAATCTGTTTTATTAGTTCAACTTATTTCAAAGACTGAAGATGTCGTACGATGGTTATGCGCAGTTACTCGTTCAGAAGGAGGACAAAATTCTCGTCGTTAAATTCCACAACCCTGCAAAGAAAAACTGCCTAAACACTGATGCTTACCAGGAGTTAGGCCGAGTTCTCACCGAAGTCAACAGCGACGATGAGGTGACCATTGTTGTGATAACTGGCGTGGGTGAATATTTCACCGCAGGCAACATGCTGAAGACGCCTACGGAATTGACGGACTTGGATGAATTTTTAAAATCCAACAACAATATATTTAAAAATATGGTGCTAAGCTTTATAAACTGCACTAAGCTTATATTTTTGTTGGTCAATGGACCGGCAATTGGCATTGGCAGCACCATTGCAGGCCTATCGGATGTCACATGGTGTGCGGAGGAGGTAAGGGCGGAGTTGAGGTGCGATTCCAACAAGTGTGCTCATAAATTGTCTTTATTTGCAGGCATATTTCATGAGTCCCTTCAGCAGACTGGGTCTGGTGCCCGAGGCGTGCTCCAGTTTCACGTTTCCCATAATTATGGGACGCTCAAAAGCCACCGAAATGTTGGTGCTGAACGAGAAACTGTCGGCACAAGACGCATATCATTTTAATTTGGTGTCGCGCGTTTTTAAGCTCAGTGAGCTGGACACTGTAATCTGGCCAAAGATTCGGGAATACGCTGAGTTACCTCCGAATTCCATTAAGGAATGCAAACGTCTAATTAATTTTTCTTTGAGGGAAAACCTTTTGCGTGTCAATGAAGAGGAGGGTGCGGCGCTTCTCAAACGCTTCTATGACCAAGAATTTATAACAGCAATGTATAATTTTGCTAATCGTAAATCCAAGCTTTAATTTATTTACAATTATTCCATTGATTGTTTTTGTTGTTTAATAAATGATTATTTGTTTGGCATGTAGAACAATATAGAAGGTTGAGTCACAATAGACACAGAACATACACAATCCCCAAGTACTGGTAGCAAAAGTATTAATTAAATACTAGAACAGTGAAACTGTGGGTAATTAATCGATTATAAATTCTATCGATATACAAAATTTGAAACAAATTAACAGATTTATGCTATACATTAACAGCAACTAAGTGCTGTATTTATTTATTTTCTTGCATTTTATGCACAGTTGTATTCTTACATATTAAAAAAATAATACTCAATAGTTTATTGCATGAATTATAAATGTATTTATTGCAACATGCAGTAGTATTCATTCATAATCATTCTGTTGAACAACAGATCTCGCAGCTGTTAAAAAATTTTACCCGCTGCTAAACGATCTGTTAAATAACAGGTCACACTGTCACCACGAGTGGGAAAAGAAACAATCCGACTTTTTGTTGCACATGCAAAAATAATTAAGTGTTTGTGCTAGCGCTAACAATAAATATACTGCATTTTGATACTTGTGCGTGTGCGGGTGGCGCAAGCAGACAGCAACAGTGTTAATTAGAGCAGCAGCAGGCGACGCGACAGAAAGTGTAGTGGAAAAGTTGCTTGCAGAATTCGTCGTGTCATTAAAAGAAGAAAAAAAAAAGCAAACGAAAAAAAAAGAAAAAGAAGAGTGCCGCGGCAAGTGAAACACGACTCATTTATTGGCAGCAGCCGCCCGTCGCACTGTCGGAAGGCCGCCCGCACGCATAAAACCATGATAGAATTGCTACAAAACTGATTCATCTTTGGGCGAACTCTATCAAAGGTAAGTCAAGTCAGAGCACACACTTATTTTCTTGCCCTCGAGCCCTGCCCCGCCCCCTGCCGCATGCTTAAGACACATTCCACAGCGTTCTCTTTTGCCGTCAACGTGGTGTGTGCTCTTTGGTGGGTCGTTGTCTTCGCCATTGGACATTGGAATGCATGCATTTACATGCGTAACTTAACGCAGTCTTTTCGCATTAGCTAGAATTTCGACATTTATTGATAGAGTCGCAACGATTGCAACTTTACATTTTTCCAGTTGAGTGACGTAGTGCGGCGCCTGTTGTACAGGTGTGTGTTTTAAGTTGCGTGCATGTGTGTGTGCGTGTTTGTCACTCGCTCCTGTGTGCGTGTGTTTGTGTGCCCAACGTTAGCGAATAAAAGATTGTTTTTTGCTAGCCGGCTTTGAACGTAGAACATGCAATTATTGTAATGTTTTGAATAACATGTATTATTTTGACACTTGAACGCTACTTGTGGATGTTGAGAGGGTCTTGTGGGGGGCTATCACCCCACCCGGTACAGTATGGCCACACTCTCTTTCTCGCTCTCTCTTGCACTTGCTCTCTCTGTTTATTTGCCTTTTTGTGTTTTTTTTTTTGCTGGTGCCCGACAGCTGTGCGGCGTTGCCAGATGTCATGCGGTTGTGGCTCGATTTAACCTCAAAATTTGGCGCTTCGTTTGCTAATTTACAATACAATAATTTGTTAATATTTTTTTGTAACACAGTAAAAACTTCAATGATTGGCGTTTGTAGTGTTTATGTGCTGTGCATATCCTGAGATTCGTCCAGAAACACTAACCAAACCAATTGCGTCGACAGACGTCAGCGTTGTCAACTGCGTTGCAAGTGTAGCGCAGTCGTTCCAATTATGGCGCAGCAAACGCAGCCGGTTGCTCAGCAGCAGCAACAGTCGCAGACGCAGCAGCAACCGCCGCCGCAGCAACAGCAGCAGCAGCCGCCACCAGCAGCGACGCCAGTGTCTGCACCAACAACACCGCAGCCGCCGCCCCACAACAGCAATAACAATAATGGCAACAACAACAACATTGTGTCACCATCTAACAACAACAACAGTGTGCTCACACAAGTTCCGGTTTACAATCAACAACCGCAACAGGCATACATGGTACCCGCTGGCCATGGAGCAGCTCACAATCCACACATGTCGCAAGCCGCACCTGTGTTCCATTCCCCGCTTATCCCTACACCCATGCCCAGCAATGTTTACGTACACAATGTGACCGCCAATGTGAATCTTCATGGCTGGCCACAAACCTACATACCGGGCAGTGGAGCACCTCCTCATTATGTGAGTGCACATGGTGAACTGCCTCCAGAGCAGGTAAGACATTCTACATTCATTGAATTTTAAAGTTCAGGAAAATAATAAATTTCTGCCTTTTTTTACAGGGTACTCCACTGATGCAGTCGTTGCCACCAATGCCGATGCAGCAGGGCAATCCCAATGGTCACATTTCAAGCGGCATGCGTGGACGTCGTCGTGGACGTGGTGCACCACGCGGTGGCGATGGTCGTGGCTATTACAGTGGCTCACGGTGTGTGCCGCCGCAGCATATGCAACACCAGCAAATGCAGCTGCAGCAGCAACAGTCGCAGCAATTGCCACCGGATGGCGTAAGTCCCGGCCAGAATGCAGTGCTGCAGATGCATACGGCGGATCAGATTAATCAGCAATTGGTACAGCAACAACAACAACAACAACAACAACAATCTGAGGCACAAATGCCAGCACCATTGTCGTACTACGCACCACATGCGTATCCAACCTATGGCAACTATCAGGCTGCCTATTTTGCATCACATCATGGACCAATTCAGGCGCCACCAAATGCAACAGCGGCGGCACAACAGGCGACAGGAACACCGGTATTCTTCTCATCGATGCCACTGTATGGCAATACTGGACCCATGTATGTGGGCGGCTATGTGTATCAACCCTTGATGGCCCAGTCCGACTTTCAATATATCACCGAGGATGGGGGACCAGTACAAGGCGGTGTTGTCGATGAGCGGCAAGTACAAGAGATGCCACAGCTATGGCATCCAACGCCCATGTATGCGGAGGAATATCAGGAAGTGGCTCATGTGAATGGTGATGAATTGAATCATAATAGCTCTTCGCTGGCCTCCTCGGAAACATCGAGCATGCTCAGTCCCAACTATTCCATCTATGATGCCCAGCAAATGCATGATATGCAGCAACAAATGGGCGTCATGCAAATCTATGACGATGGCCAACTTGCTCCACTTCAGGCCATGCATCCAGTGGCTGGTCCTGTGCCACAGGTGAGCACAATCTTCAAGCATCTTTCGGGCATAGAATACTTATCTTTCAACTCTTGCTTTTTAGTACGATGATGAGCTGTCTGAGTGCGGTGCTGCACAAGTGGGTGCCATACCTGTTACCTGGGCATTGCCTGCCGATGCAGCGCCACCCACGATGCTCGTACAGGCACCACCGCCACATCATATCATGCAACACCAGCAGCAGCCACAGCAGCCAACTCCGCAGCCAACAGTTTGCATCGAACAGCAGTTGCCTGCTCCACATCCGCCACAAACGGAAACACCAACGCCACAAGCACCACAGGAGCCATTAGGTGAGTAGTCCAATTATTTTTCAATCATTTCCCAAATTGATAAGCTGATAAATGATTTTTATCATTATCTATTTAATGATGTTCGAATATTGATAGCTTCCGTTGTTCTGCTGTTTGTTTCAATGAAAATGTTGCCTAAAAAACTGACTGATCATCGTAGAGCCTAAATGAGAAGAGACACCAATTAAAAATTCTAGAAATGTTTTTGATTTAAACTTTCATTCATTGTTTATATTCTCACGATTTGATTTGTTTATAATCCAACTTAAAGTTTCTTTTTAAATATTTTCATTTGCGACGAATTTTATTTATGTTTTGAATATTCAATTCGTTGCAATTACATTCGATACGATTCGATAACAACTCATTTATTTTCTGTTATTTTTTGTTTTACAATAATTGTGCTGATTCTTCTGCTTAGTCCGCAACTCAGTTTACAATTTGAGACTCTAGTGTCTGTATGTCTGTGTGTCAGGTGTACAGTGAAGCGACGTCACATGATACGACTACGACTTCATCGCGTATGGTTCGATGTTTGTCGTCAACGCCTTTAGCCATAATTATTTTCAGTGTTTTTTTGTTATTGTTGTTATTCGCTTAATTGCCATTGGGTTGCCCTTTGAGAATACTTGTTGCTAGGTGTCCATTAGCTGTGAATCTCTCTAGCTCCAAGTGCTTGAAATGCCTGCAATGCAAGGGCTTGTATTACTGCAGTTGGCGTTTACAAACCCTCAACAGGTGTATTTGATTTGTTGTCCAAACTGTTCTTATTAGAGGTACTTCACTCAGTATATAGTCTATATAGGTTCACTCTAATTCAATATATTCTGTTGTTACTCTCACTAATCAGCTGTGTTTATTCTCTCTGTCTCTCGCTCTTTCTCTCTTTCACTCTGTGCATTGTTCTTTTGTTTTCTTGGTGCTTATCAAACGACGACGTCAACGTCTTGCTCCGCTTACTGCCCCATTTATGCAGTCGGTGCGGTTAATATAGTCTATAACACTTTGAGGTTTATTGGACATTTGTCATGCACTCTACAGCCAGTGAATTTGTAGTATAGCGGAGTACGAATAGGCAGTTTGTTTGTCGTAGTTTATTTATTTTCATTAAAGATTTTTAGGGTGACCATATAGACAGCTATAACGCTTTGTGTATGAGCTTCCGAATTATTCAATTAGTTAGTTTTCAAATTAACACAGAATTTTGATTAGGGTGACCATATGCACTTATTGAAATCTTTATTTGCTAGATGTTGATTGTAATAGTGATCACTAGCTTCGGGGTATCCATACTTTTACTAATCTAGTATCGGCGTGAGCAATATTTTTGAGGTGACCATAGTTTTACTTATTATGAACACTTTCTTTTACTTACGTCGAGAAGAATTCAATTCAATTACATTTCATACATAGGATTTTTAAATTCCTTTGAGGTTAGCCTTATCTATGGGGTGACCATATACTTGCAATTATAATTTACTACCAAATATGTGTGTAATTTCAACAACTAAGAGCTTTTCTTGTTTAACAAAAATTTAATCTGAAAAGTGACCATAAATATCTTATCTAAATTTATAACCCAATTATTATATTACCTTATATAGCATTTATATAATTACTTCTGATTGCTCATATTATTGGTAAACCTTTATCAGATCATAATTTACAATCCAACTATTAAATTGAACTGTAATTACTTAAACTTCAAGAGCATTGAATGTTCGATTCTCCAATGTATTTAGCTTTCTTTCGCTTCTTTTCTTCTACGCTCTTTTTACGAACGGGTATTAGGCATAGGGTCCGGTTTAGTATTGCCTTCCGGCTTATCAAACACAGTCAATGACATTTTTGTTGGCCATTGGTCACTGGACTGAAGCATGAAACAAACCAGAGTCACTTTGGATCACTCCATTTGCACGTTTGCGGCTCACACACATTATGCACTCGCTCTAAAGCAAAACTGATAGCTGTCCAGCCAATAGTGTGAGTGTGCGCGGAGTGTGTGTGTGTGCATGTGTTTGCCCTGCTTGTGAAAGGCTAAATCGTCTCGCCTTCAATTTTATTGTTATTTTTGCAGCACTTGGCTTCGGCGACTTTGTCAATAATTTGATAGCACTTGGTTGTGTTTATATACGAATATACTCGTCGATTTCTATATTGATACCATATAGCATTCAGAATCGGTAACACATCAGAAACTAACAGTTTATGCCAAGCGTGTTGCAGTTGTTAATGCTCATTTAAACGCTATTTATTGATTTGTCTAATCTTATTTGTTTTTGTACTCGTTCGATTTTTTTTGGTTATTGTAGTACTTTAGTTTCATAATCAGGTTGCAATTGTGCTGATTTTGGCTCAAGTGGCGCACGACCACACAAGTTTTCTCATATCTTGGCTACCAAGGTGTTGGTGATAACAGGGACCCAAAAAAACAACTGTAATTATCCGAACTTTGATCGATGTGTTTTAGAGCTTTTTTTTTTTGTGCTGAGAAACTTTAACATAATGAGCGAGTTTTAATCCACATTTTCCGATTGATTGAACTTACCAGACTGTATAACAGTTGCATTGACTGTATAACACACCTGTTGAATACAAAAGTTTTACAATAAATTTCTGTTGATTTTATTCTTCTAACATTTATTGTTCTGCTTTGCTTTGTGTGTGTAAGTGTTGTGTGTGTGTATGTGTGTGTTTTATTCGCTTTTGCTGCGTATAACAGTTTTATTTTGATCGAGTGTGTGTTTGTGTGTGTGTGTGTGTAAAATCTGCATTTTATTGCTCTTTATTAATTCTATAAATTTGGTTAGTTTTTTTTTTTTAAATGTATAACACATTCACATGTGTGCTATTGTAGTGTATAACAAAACGCACAAGCCTTTAAAATTTTGTTTTGTTCTGGACTTGCCTGAAATATTTTTAGATTTATTGATTAATTAGCTAAATTATTAGTTTAAAATTGAAAACAATTTCAGTTTTTTGTGTACTTTTTTTTTAGTTCATTTTTACTGTTTTCTTTTATACAAAATTTAATTAGTTAAGCGTTATAATTTGTAATAGTTGTTGCTCTTCTCTTAAATCACTTACATGCTCTACAAGTTATACAAGTTTTCTTTATTTCTTCTTCTTTCTATCTTTCTCTCTTTATTTTACATACGAAAATATAACTAACTACTACCAAAAAAGGTTTACAATTGTTTAGTATTTTTTTTCTCGTATTTTGTTGCTAAACTCTACATTGTTTTCCTACTACAATTAGGTCGTATGACACATTTATAACACTTCTTCTTTTTAATGCCGTATAACAACGAATGCACAACAACAGTTATAGTAATAATTAATTAGATCCGAGTGTTTTGCTTCTAACATTTTTTTTTGTTTTTGTTTATCCGTAATACATATACATTTAGCAATAATAATAATTTTTAATAATAATAAAATACATACATAATAATAATAGTATTAATTAATGACGACAAAATTTAACAAACAAATAATAAAAATATTTTTACAATGTAGTTTACTGTAGGCTTTAGCTGTAATTGTGTTGTATAACAGTTGAAACTATTTATTATCAATCAGAGTTATCAAAGTTGTTTGCTGTTGTTGTTATGAGCGCGTGTCTATATATGTATATAGATTTATATATATATATATATAGTTATAGCTAATGCTTATATATGGCAGCAGATATCTGCTACAAATCTTATCGAAAAGCTAAGCCAAGTTTTTATACTCCTTTGTGTATATATGGATTTGTATATGTGTATATATATATTTAGTTGTATGAATAGTTTTGCTTAGGCATAGTTTCGGCATCGGCATAGCTTTATATATATAATATATAATTGATAAACGATATATATATATAGTATATATATGCGCTGTGTTTTTGCTTTTGTTTTCCTTATGTTTGTATATAGTTTTCTTTGTGTGCTCTATTCAATACTTTGCCTGGACCTGGACCTGAACCTGAATCTCCTTTCTATAGCACTTCCATCCAATCCCTTACACTTTTTTCGACTTTGTTCCTTCCTCTTTTGTATAAGTTGCTAGAAAAAATATCGCTCTCTCTTTCTCTCATTCCCCCTTTCTCTCCTTCTTCACTCTAACTTTACATCTCTTTTGTGTTGTTTTTTATTGTTTATATTTATAGTTTCTCTTCTCGTGTAAATTCTTGATGCTTAGAGCTTTGATTCCGTTGTCGTCGTTGTGGATGATTCCTTCAGCGTTTGTGGAAATGGTTGTTTTGCTTCCTCTTGCAATGGACTGGGTAGAGTTTTAATGATCTTGGGCACAATGGTGATGGGTTGATCCTCATCCTCCTCTTCGGCATCCTCGCCCTGTTCCTCATCGATGGGCGTTAGAGTTTCCACATGCACTGGCGTCTCATTCGATCCGCTAAAGCGTTTCATACATGGCGCCATAAAGCTCGTAACTGTTGAGATGGCAAAGAGTGCACCCGCCATATAGAAGGGTAGATCATAGGTTTTTGTAAGATCATAGATGGCACCCGCCAGGGGTGTACCGATGAGTGCGGCAAATCCTCTGAATAATATGAGCAAACCAAAGGCATTTGTGAGCTTATCCAGTCCAAGTAGATCGACCAGAATAATTGACGTTAACGAGATGTAACCCGAAATTGCAATGCCAAAGGCAATCGACATGGTTATATAGGCGCCATAACTGTAGCACAGTGGTGTCATTGCGACCGCCACCGTCGAGATTAGTAGACAAATGTTGTTGAGCAGCAATGAATTGACTTGTGGCAGATCAGCAACCCAGCCACAGACGACACGTCCCACCGTATTGGTGATACCAATGATAGATAACAGCATAGAAGCATCATTTTTCTCAATCCCATGCTCCTTGGCCGCATCGACCAGGTAGACAAAAGGTACATACAATCCGGCCATGCCAAAGATATTAGATACTCCCATTAGCATAAAGACTGGATCCTTGAGCAGACTCACATCCAACATGCTGTTCACAACCGATTTGAATGAATCGGGTATACCCAGACAGGGACACAAATCGTATTCCTCCCGATGTTTATCAGCTTCCGCTAGGGGATCCAGACGCATGCTCTGCATGCTCTTCTCATACTTTGTCAGCGATAGCACCGAGTTTCGATAGTTTGTTAGCGACTTTTGTGATTGGTATTGGGGTAGATTTGTAACAGATCCGGAGTAGAATATATCCTTACGTGACATGGGACGAACCATGCGTCCGGCACTGCTGCTGGTGCTGCCATGACGCTGAGAGAGCGACAGTTTGGAGGTATTGAAATCACCGCCAGCGCCGGCACCGCCACCGGCTTCGATGTCGCCACGGGAGGAGGCACGTATGGCGGCCAATGAGGGCTGATAGCGTTCACTGGCTGAGGTTTTGCGGACACGGCTAAACGATGGAACGGAACCGTTTTTGGGAAGACTTTGATGGTCACCGGCCAGGAATGCCGGCTGTGAGGCATTGCGAGTCATCGCATCCTGTGACTGATACGGACTATGTTCATTCTCTGAATTCCGATGCGAACGGCGTCCAGATCGTGTCGACAATTGTCCATTACTATCGGCAGCTGTGGCACCGGCTCCCGCGTTGGCTCCACCATGATTTGGCGGTGATTGAGCATTCATTTCGACCACCTTGGACTCGGTGATGGTCGGTAAAGTGGAGACGGGATGTAGACCACCGGATTGCTGAGCAAGTAGCTCCAAATTGAGGCTGGAATGAACGCCGGGATCAGCATTGAGTGGGATCTTCAACTTACGCTCCATAGTTCCATCCGGTAGTTGGACCATAAAATGTGATCCCGCAAAAGAACCGCGCTCCAGTTGTGCCTGCTTCTCCTCGTACATGCGCTGCATGAGTGGCTTGACCTTCTTCTTCTTGGGATAGGTAAGAGGACGCATCATAGCACCAAAGATGGCACAATTGAGAATAAGGCCGGCAAAGATGAGCAGAGCATTCTTCCAGCCGTATTCCTCCAGCAGATACGAAGCGAGTGGAGCAAAGGCAAAGGTGCCAAATCCGGAGCCACAGACCGCAATGCCCGTGGCCAAGGAACGCTTCGTCTCAAAGTAATAGCCTACGGCGACCACAGCGGGCAAATAGATCATGCCAAATCCAAAGCCACCCATAAAGCCATAGGTGGCCATCAGCATGCCAATGGATGAACTGAATGTGCTCAGCACAAACGCAAGACAGGCCACAATACTGCCGGCAATACAGACGGCTCGACAACCATACTTATTGGCCAGGGCCGAAACGATGGGGCCAGCACTGAGATAGACACCGGAGAGGAGACTGCCCACCCAGGCGACGGTGCCTTTGCCCTCGTGAAAGTGTGCGACGAATTCCTCGAGAAATATGCCAAATGTGTAGGCGATGCCATCGACGATCATGTTGCACATGAAGCTGGCGAAGCATATGACCCAACCGTAGCCACCGTCCGGCGGTGGCGGTAATTCACCATAAACGCTAACCTCATCATCATCCCCCTCTTCGTCCTCCTCCTCTTCCTCATCCTCTTCGTCCTCGGGACTGTTGTTATAGTTTTCGGCGGTGAGTCGAGCTGCCTCCTCGCAGGCCAATTCACTGTCAGTTCGCTCAAATTTGCGCAGGCGTGCAGCTGAATTGCCCACAGCAGCCGCTGCATTGCTATTGGTATCCACCATTTTATTTTCTATTTCTTTTTATATATTTCTAATCTTTCTTTTAATATTAAATTTATATGCCCCGTTAGTTGGGCCAAAGCGCACACACAAACAACTCACACACTTGGCGAGCTTTAGTTTCAATTTCTGTTTTAATTTCAGTTTCAATTTCGTTTTCACTTGCGCTTATGCTAACGCCCCGCACCTCCTCACGTTACTCCTCCTTGTAGTTTTATTTTTTTTCTTTTGCTTTTTGTCGGGGAGTCAAGTCGACAATTTGTCTGTTATGCGTGGCCGAAGTGTCACGCTCGGCGCCGTTACGAGTTATGCGAGCCTTAGAACGGCCGCTGTCGACGTCGCTGCTTCTGGTGCTGCTGCTGCTTCTGTGGCTATATTTTATCTTTGCGCGCGCTCAGCACTTAGCTCTCGTTCTTTACTCTCTGCTGCTTGTTACTCCCACACTCTCTCGCTCTCTATAAAGTTATATGTTCTCACAGCAAGCGAAACTTTAGTTGCCGTTATACAAAATGTGTGCGTCTGTTGTTATTGCTGTAAACTTTAATGCATTATCGACAGAGGGAGAGTAAGTAAGAGAGACAGGGAGAGAGAGTAAAAAAAACCATGCATTTTTTGTAAATATTTGTGAATTTTCAATTGTTTTGCTATTTTGTCACGTTTGTGCCTTTGCTTGTTATTGGTTATATATATTTTTATTTATTTAATTCCTTTAGTTAATTTGCTGCGTTGTTGTTATTATTGTTATCGTAATTGTTGTTGCGGCATTGCTATTTTAACTGAACTTTGTATTTGTCTTTTTATTGACTTTGCTTTTGACTTTGAATTTACTTTTGCTTTGATTTGATTTGTTCTGCTTTACTTTTGCTTTTGCTACTAGTACATGCTGCTGCTTTTATCTATGGCATATTTTTGCATTGCTGTGGCTGTCGTTGGCGCTGCTAACGTCGTCGTTGCCGTTGCCGCTGCCGCTGCTTTTTGGGGGTGCTGTACGTACTTGACGTCGCTGTCGTTGTATAGTCACTGTAGTCGCTGCTGATGGCAATGCAATTGTATAATTTGTTGAGTATTGAAATTTGATTGTAAAATTGTGTATAAAACACACAATTTCCTGGCGCGTCAGCAGAAAAAACAGAGCTAAAATTGCAATACAAAAAAAGCTTCACTGGTCGAGACGGCCACAGCAACGTGTGATCGATAAAAAGCTGAGCAGAGTACTGAGTCGAGCTGAGCTGAGGAGTAACACTAACGGCAACAACAACGACAACTACAGGGAACAAGAACAACAACAATGCGCGGAACTCTCTCTTGGCTTACGTGTTTCACACTTTACAACAACAACAACAACGACAATAACGACAACAATTGACGCATTGCAGTTGCTGCATACATCATGGCATAAACGAATGAACGAATTGATTTGATTTCTATTTATTTATTTATTTTGTATTGTTTTTCTTTTTTTTTTTAATTTAATAACGTTATATATTTGTTATTTTTTTGGGGTGTATACAGAGTTCTTTTTTTTTTGGTTTTCTTTGTGCGCCGCGAGAGATACCAACAAAAAAAGCACACACGCCACAGACACACGGACGTTATCGTCGTCACTGCAGCACTGTTCGATATAAAATGAAAATTCGTCGTAACCAACAAACGACTGAGACCGACCGATAGATGTTGCTGTTAGAACTGTTATACTACGATATATAAGTACAAAAACAGCGCCAGCGACAAAGACGCCAAATGTGAATGCAAAGGCAAAAAGCAAAAGCAACAAATACATATACACACTTTATATACATACATAACCTCCTCGTAAAACAAACACAATTTCAATTACACAAACCCAAAAAAAAACAACTCAAAGTGAAACCAAATGAAATGAAAAAAACAATGTTCTCGCCATGTGGTTGCTGACATTGCGATGTCTATTTTTCATGCAAATGCATTTGAAGTTCAAGCGCGCAAGCTCCCGCTCTTGCTTACGCTCTTCAAGTTACGCTCTCTCCGCTCGCAACGCTCAAAGTTTCGATGGCCACCTGGCTGGTAGCGCTCTCTTTGTCTTTGCACTCGCTCTCTCACTCTCTGAGGCTTTTCTGTTGGGTTTGCAGGTATGCGACGCAAGGGTTGCGTTTGGCAAAAACAGCTGATTCCCACATTGCCAAAGACAACAGCAATAAGAACAACAACAACAGCAGCGACGATATCGACAGCAGCAGAAGCAGAAGCAGCGGCGACAGCAGCAGGAATGTTGGCTACCACATTTTCGATTCACACACACGGATTTCACACAGCAACAACTACAAGAACTTCATCCGCATAGCAACCCCCTTTGGCAAAGCAACCCTCTTCCATCTGTGACGCACTTTCTTAAGGGTTGTCTCTTTTATTTATTTGTACCGTTACTGTAACAGTTACCTTTTCTTGTTGTTGGTCAGCAAGCCAAAAGAAAAAACCGGCACACGTATAACAGTTTGTCATGTATAACAGCAGCTGGCGTACAAAAAAGAGAAAGCTTTAACTGTTGCTCTTAGTTGTGATTTAGGTTAAAGGTTAACTTACGACTTTCAAACTTTTACTTTTGCTCGTCTCTAACCACTGTGCGTCTGTGAGTGTATGTGTGTGTGCTTCACATTTTTTGGTGTGCCGACTTTTAGGCGCCGAGAGCCTGAACACGAGGTTTGTCTGTTTTCTGGCCCCTTGAAAAATGGGTAATTTTAGCTCTATCTTAGCTGGATTTTAGCTACAAATCGCGTAGTATTTTTCGCGTGTTTTAGTTGATAAGCGAGTAGAGCAAATTTCACAGTTTATATTGTCCAATAAACGAATTATTTTTAGCATTTGGCTCATAAACAATGTTGCTAGATTAAATTTTACAAAAGAGACAACGAGAGAGAGAGAGAGACTCTTAAGAGAGTTTCTTAAAGCATGCTTGTCTTGTGCTCTCTTTAAAGGATATGTGCTTAATATAAGCATTTAAGTAGAGCGTGTGTGGGTGTGTGTAGGTGTGTATGTGTGTAGGAGCTTCAATGTCATTCATAAAAATTGTATCACGCACACCGATTCACCCACACACACGTGCTACTAAACATATAGATTTACTATATATGTATGTATGTGTAGGTATGTACTTATGTGTGTGACTTATGGGTCAACGCCAGAGGGCGCCAGCCCTTGACGTTTTGCTTTTGTGCTCTCTTAACTTAAGTTGATTTACTATATTATTAGAGCATTAGTCAGTTTCCTCCTCCTCGTCGCTTTCACTATTTTCCCCATTTCCCAAGCCGCATTTACTATTAATAGTAGTCGTTGTAGTAGTTGTTATGGCCAGGAAATAGCCCGTTTGTGTTTGTGCCATATTAGTGGCATTGTGTAATTCAGTAAAGTGAAATTTAATATCCCACAAGAAAAGACTAAACTGTTATACCGCATGTAAGTTTATTAAAAATGCATAAAGCTCTCACACTCTCACTCTTAGCTTAAAATGCAAATCGAACCAAACTTTGTGGTAAACAGAAAAGTTGGCACGCCCACTCAACCACTCAACCACACGCCCACACAACCACAAAACACTTGTGTCCGTCAGTGCAGCAGGTGTTTAGAATTAGCTGCACAATTTCACATTCTTGCAGCAAAGCATTGACTTTCCTTACCTTTGGGTGGAGAGGACAGGTGTGGTGGGTGGGTGCAGAGGATAGGAAATTGTTTTTGTGTTTGGGCCACAAGCCAGAAATGTTGGGGACATCAAAAGAGCAAGAATTTTGTGGTAAATAAAAGTGAAAGATTTAAATTATTCTCGAGCCAAATTGAATGCATCAAGAAATTCCAGGAAACTTGGCTAAAATAAAGTAACAGCCACAAATTCTCAGAGAATTTTCTTCAAGGATTATAGGAAAATATGAATTTTAATTTGCACTAAAAGCTTCTTAGCCAAGAATAATTATTAATCTGTTAAGTATACAAAGAGGAGATGCCTGATGGAAATTGCTGACACACGTTGCACGTTTTCTTTACAGTTTTCCTTTATGTTTTGCTTGTGAGTGAGTTGAATGCGCTTTTATGTGTAGATAGATACATTTCTGCTGTAGATACTTGGGTGTGTGTGTGTGTGTTTATATATCGACGATATCAATGTCAACGCCTTTGAGGCCGGTTCAAGAATTTCTTCACAACCTTCTCCGCCTTTTGTAGTACTACTTTCTTTCTTTCTTTCATGCTTTGTTTGCTTTGGGCGGTATGGGGAGAGAAGGGGATGCAGCAGGGAAATGAAATTGAAAATTGCGCATACGCTACGTTGCGCCTCAGACTAAGTGTCTTGTCATTCAGTCATTTGCTTTTGTTTAACGATGAATTTTTTACGCTGCAAGATTTTTCCCCTTTTTGCATATTTACATACCCGTCTATATATATACATATACACTCGATCTGAGTACATACATATGTATAAATGCATTTATTTGTATGCACATCTGTAGCCTCTGCCAATATTAAATAGTAGATAGAATTTACAAAATGACGCAGTTTTGTCGCTTGCCACTTTTATATATCTTTCATTTGTTTTTTGTTTTGTTTTGTTTTTTTTTGTTGTTATGTTTTACTTGTTGCTTTCGGTTTGTAGCTCGTTTCCCAGTTGTAGTTGTTGTTGGCCTCCGTTGTACCTGCTAGATACATTTGTATCTCGTAGATGTCATTGCTCAATGAGCTGTTCTGCCCACGCGCCAAACTGTTATACGCATTTATATGTTAATGCCCGTCCAGGATACATACCTTGTATACAATACCAATCAACTTACTGTGTGTGTGTGTGTGTGTCCTTATTGTGCTCCTTTTCTTGTCTCCCAGTCTAACCTGTAGGAAGAGTATAAACAATTTAATGAAATGTAAGAGGGGAAACACACTTTTCCTTCGACTCACAGGGTATATGTCAGTTGTTTCTACTCTACCGTGCTGTTTTCTTTCCTGTTTACAGTTGTCAAGCTGTCAGTTTTGCTTTCAGCTATATGTTCTACATTTACCTGTACTACAATCCAATCTAACGCTTATCGATACTTATCAATGGGGGTAAAAAAAAGCGATGTCTTGAGAAAAATGGCTTAATATAATCACCGCCACGAGTTTCACTGCGGTTGTTGTTGTTGTTGTTGCTAGTAAATAATTTGTTAGCTTAGTTTCTACCTTCATTGATAAGAAAAACGTTTTACGGTTCTCTTGGCCGTAAGTTGTTTGCTGTTGACAGCTATTGTTGACGGTAGTGGTGGAGGTGGTGGTGATGGGGCAAGTATTGCTATGACTCTGCTCTAGACGAAGGTCGCGTGCCGTCGCCGTCTTTGTCTTTTTCTTCGTCTTTGTTTTTTTATTTTTTTTTGAGAATTATGCAATTTTCTCTTGTGTCTCAGTTTAGTTAGTTTTGCTTACTGCAAGGGAATATCGTACAATAATTGATTGTAAATTGACACAAATGAATTCAATTGAATTGCAGCAGCAACAAAACAGTTTTTAGTGCAACAACAAGTGGGGCAAGTGGCGCACATTCAATTTGCCACTGCCACAATTTGTTGCCAGGCAGATAAATTTAACATATTTCAAGTATTATTTATATTTCTTCTTCTTTCTCTTTCTCTTTTTCATTCTCTTTTTTTTCGAACTCATGTTGTTTGTCATCGCAGTCAACAACCGCCCATAATACAACTAATTGTTGGCCAGATTCGTTATCAATTTTTTATAACAAATAAGAATAATAATGAGCACACCACGTGGGTGTGTGTATGTGTGTGTGTAATTGTCTGGTTTGTCTGTGATATCAGAATTTATTTGTTTACTGCAATTCTTTCATATTTATAATTTATTACAATTTTTATTTTGGATATAATATGCAGAATTGTAAAGATTAATGAAAAATTACACGATAAAATCATAAATAATTATGATCAGTTACTTAAATGAGGTCATAGAGTGTGAAACAGCTGCAGGGTATCTGCTAGTCAGTCATCTGTTTATCTTCATTTCCATTTGAATTTGTTGATTCACTTGGAAGTGACTTATTTTTGCATTGCTTTGTTTTGTTTAGCAATATATAAAAGGGAAATAATAGTATTCAATAAACAATTTTATAAAACAAGTAAGAAAGAGCGAGTCGACTGTAAAAGACCCCGTATGGATTGGTCCGATCACAGCTATAGGCTATGCTTGTCCGATCTGAATTAAATTTTGTACGTTCATACGATTTTTACCCCGAAATTACTTAATACCCTGGAGACCCTTTGATCAAGCGGACTTTGCATATAGTTGTTGTAGTTGTAATTGTTGTAGATAACATTTTTGACTGATTATTTTAACAGAGCTCTGTACATTCTTGGTCACAGCTTGTTTTATTCATACGATTTTTAGCCCGAAATTACTTAATACCTTTGAGACACTTTTCTCAAGGTCCCGATAGCTCTTATCGTGTCCAAGTTATGGTGTTGTGAAAGAAGTCTTGTACAATTTGCGGGGGCGGTATGGGGCGTGGCAACACTTGAAATAACTTTGACCTGCTCGCGAAAAAGACGGACTTTCATTCCAAATTTGGTGGTTCTAGCTCTTCAAGTCTCTGAGATGTAGGTGTTCAAACAGACAGACGAACATCGCTATATCGACTCGGCTGTTGAGATTGCTCAAGAATATATATACTTTATGGAGTGGGCTACGCGTTCTCCTGTCTGTTAGGCACAGTTCGCTACTGACATACCTAATTGACCCCTCACCTCTTTTTTAGAGTACAGGGTCTAAAAACAAAATAACTGAGTGAACTTTGTTTGAGCTCGTACTTTAGAAATTCAACTTTAGTTTTATCATGAACTGAGTTACTGTTTTTGGGTACAGCGATACGAAGTGAATTATGCTAAAGTTCATTCATGAATAATCGCAGTAAAATATAATGATTCACTCGACTTTTGTTGAAAGCTTTGCTTTACTTTGTTGTTAAGTATTTCTTATTAATATTTTTATGTTCAAAAATTAAATTAAGTTTCTATTTTTCAATTGGTAAACTTTATTTGCGATGCTCTCAGCAAATTGTTTAAAATTCATAAGCCGAACAGAAATTGTAATCATCAGCGGTTTTGTTGTAGTTTTATTTGTTGCTGCTAATAAAAATTGAATAAAATCGCGCGTTCAATAACAAACAACTCTGGGGGAGGAAGGGGGGGAGTACAAGGGGGCGGGGCAGATGGGGACGAATTTTTTTTTTTGTAGCCCCGCTCAACGCATTTGGCGGCTGCTTCTCCAGCTCATGACCCCGTTTTTGTCATTTTGTTGGATCGGAAAAATCAATTAAATATCAAATAGGATTGCACAACAGCAACAACAACAACAATAACTACAACAACTACAATAAAAACAATAACAAATACACAAATAATAGCAACAACAAAATCTCGTTTGAATGCGGCTCGCAAATAAATTCATTTGCCTATAAAAACAGAGAGAGAGAGAGAGAGAGAGAGGGAGAGACAGGCAGATAACTGTCATACGATATA
This sequence comes from Drosophila cardini, assembly GCA_018903735.1. NCBI lineage: Eukaryota > Metazoa > Arthropoda > Insecta > Diptera > Drosophilidae > Drosophila > Drosophila cardini. The sequence goes on along the minus strand of JAEIGM010000007.1, from coordinate 5,045,513 downwards.
TGCGTAGCACAGTTTTTAATAGTGAAATTGAAAGCGAATTGAAGAAGACATGAAACTGTTCTAATGTTCACTCACCCCACCAAGTGTCCAGCTGCCCCCCTCACCCCTTTAAGCTGCTAACAGGCGTCTCTCCTCTCTCTCCACCTCTCTCTCAGCCCCTTCACTTAAGTGTTTAAGTGAAGTACAGTCGCGTTGTTGTTTGTCGTTTTGTTTGTCGTTTTTGTTGCTGTTGCTGTTGCTGTCTTGTTGTCGTGCCATGACGATTTCCTTGTTTGCATTGTTGCATTTAACAATGTTATTGTTGTTGTTGTTACTGTTGTTGTTGTTGCTGTCTGCTATTATTAGCCGTAACATGTTTTGTTGCTGTTATAACTGAGTTTTGTTGTAATTTACCTGTGCGCTCATGTCTGTAATTATCGAGGCAACCTTGTGACACTGCAGTTCTCTCTCTCTGTCCCTCTCCCTCTCTCTCATCGTCGCACCCAAAACTGACACCCTCTGGCACACTTTTTATTATTATAATAAATGCTTAGTATAACTAATATTTTAACAAGTATTTTATTGCATATCAAATCCAGTGTGTGTGTGTGTGTGTGTGTGTGTGTGTGTGTGTGTGTGTGTGTGTGTGTGTGTGTGTGTGTGTGTGTGTGTGTGCGTGTGTGTAAAGTTGTTTTTATAAATTTCCATTTCATTTTTGAGAGTTTCTCATCTCATCTACTCTCTCGTATGCCATTGATGCCTGACTCTCGTTAAATGCTAATTGAAATTAATTAACACATTGTGAATATGGTACAATATATTCGAAATTCCTATACAGCTATTATTATTTGTTGGATATCCGATTCTAACTGCGTTTGCTCTGCCCCTTTAAATTTTTTGTCATATGACGAAATATATATCAAAATTTAATTGTGGGCAACTGAAAGCATTAGTTATGATCTAGATGCTAATGAAACTTTAAATAGCATCTGTGGCCAAAAAGAAATTGTTAATTGTCTATTTAACTTCACTTTACTCTTTTCCCTGCCCTGACATGTGCCCAGCTTTATAGATTTTTCCATTACTTTTTGAGTTTTAAGTCAACTTTTGAGAGTTTTATTTTATTTGTTGTGGAAAGTTTTGAATTTCCAAGTTTAAGAAATGTGAAAGAGGAAATTTATGGCCGCTTGGGAAACTGGAAAAGCTTTGGAATTTATCATTTCATTCTTATGTGTATGTATTAACTAAGTATATAACTTTAGCTATTGCAATGTGAATTAGTTCATCTAAAACTGACCCCTTAACTGTTTTCATAGGTGTGTTTTAAAATCAATTTGTCTTTAACTGATTTTGTTGTGTTCCATTTACCTAATTGGGAAATGCAACAATTGATCTCAGCTGTGCAAACTTTAAGCTTACTTCAGTGCTCCACTTTTCCAGCTTTCCCACACTCACACCCCAAACGGAGCTGATAACCCTGAGAAAAAGGAGGGAAAAACAACCTTCCACTGTCTGCAGTCTTTCGTTATCAAGTGTTAATATTTACAGCGTATAATTGTAATTGCCGTTGGGGTAAGACCTCATTGCCATTTGAGCACCTTATATTCAATCTTATTCCCATTCCCAATCCATATCAGTTGAGATTATTAATTAGGCATTTGTGAATGGCAAATAAAGGCAGCATCCACTTGGTAATATTTATACTCTCACGTGTGGACTGATAACGTTGTGGACTTTTTCTCCAACTGCTCTCTGCTCTTACTCTTATCTCTACTCCTAGTCCTACCTCTTTCTCCTCTTACTCAACTCTCCTACTCCTCTCTACATCCTACACTTCTAACCTACCTACTAATCTTTCCCTACAACTCCTCTCTCCTACTCCTCTCTCCTACTCCTCTCTCCTACTCCTCTCTCCTACTCCTCTCTCCTACTCCTCTCTCCTACTCCTCTCTCGTACTCCTCTCTCCTACTCCTACTCCTCTCTCCTACCATTCTCTGTTGTCGTACTCATTTCTATCCTCCTACTCCTCTGTCTCTTCCTACTTCTCTTTCCTCCTACTCCTCCCTATCCTCCTATCCCACTCAATCCTCCTACTCCTCTCTTTCCTCCTACTCCTCCCTATCCTCCTATCCCACTCAATCCTCCTACTCCTGTCTTTCCTCCAACTCCTCCTTCTCCTCCCACACCTCTTTTCTCCTACTCCTCTCTATTCTCCTACTCTTCTATCCCTCCTACTCCTCTCTTATCATACAGGGCTTATCGGCGGTTCCAATGGTTTCTAGTGATTTACTCATAATCATACTTGTTGTGACCAAATGAAATTTATAGAACTTTATATCGGGCACTGTTTGAATTTGACATGGATTAAGTACTGTTATTTTCTATTTACTGCAAATGGCTGACAAATTGATTGGACAGTCAAGAGCAGCAGCAGCAGGGCAACTGTTGCTGATATGTGGCATGTCTTATCGTCGGCAGCAGCAGCAGCAACAACAGCAACAACAGCAACTGTTGACGCCGTCTGAACAAGTTTGTGAACCATTGTTCATTGTGACAGTTATCTCTAGTACTCATAACACTTGTTGTTGTTGTTGTTGTTGTCGAACGTGCTCGATTAAAGTGCAGTATAGGGTATAAATGTAAAGTAGTTACCCTTTTCCCTCTCTGAGGGGGTTCCTTACTATATATATTTACTATATTATTGATCAGGCGGATCTCAATCTCTATTGTCTCTGCTGATTAGCAACGTGTGAACTAATTTCATATTGACTTTTTGCTGTTATATGCACCGCACTATATAGACGTATATATATATATAAATATATATATATTTACATGTACTCATTGTGTTGTAGTTATTTATATTCTTACACAAATTGGGTCCCCTTTTGGTATTTGCTTGAGGCAAACAAATCAATTAAAAGAAATCAGCCTAAAATTTTGTCAACATCCGTTGAAAGAAGATCTCATTTAATATCAATTGGTATCAATTATGTTGATATTGTAAATTACTTTCGAATTATTGTGTTTTGTTGCTAGGAGGGAGGAGGATTACTCTATATTGCTGTTGCAGCAACAGCAACATCTTGCTTCTTGACCTTCAGTTGAGGCTATAAATAATTAAACAACAAAAATTCTCTTTTAATTTGCAGTTGATAAATCACTGGTCCCCAACAACAACAACAATCAGAAGAACAGCGCCAACAACAACAACGAGTTGGCTTTGGATGAAACTTTAATTGTCAGCAACAACGACAAGTTGCAGAAACTGGAGCTGGAATATCAACAACAACAACAACAGCAAAATCAGAAACAACAACAGCAACAACCAAGCAACTTGGTTGTTTCGGTTGCCACTGTAGCGCCGCAACAGCAACAACAGTCGGCAGCAGCAGCACCGCAACAACACCAGCAGCAGCAAACTTCACCAGTTGTGCTGCAACAGCAACAACCTGCTCCACAGCAGCAGCAGCAGCAACACGCTTCTAGCTATCATGAGTCACAAGCACAACAGCAACATCATCAACAACAGCAACATCAGCAACACCATCACCATCATCAGCAACAGCAGCCACATCAGCAGCAACGCAAGCCACCACAGCAGCAATACAACAACAATTCACAGCAACAAGTGCGTCGCAAATACTCTTCGGAGTATAATCATCAGCAACACCACCATCAGAGCAGCAATGACACCGCCATACAAACCACTAAAACAATGTCGTGGACCAATTCGGCACAGCATAAGAAATCCACACAGTCGGTGGCAGTGACAGCTTCGCCAAATACTGTGAATAATGGCAGTGCTGCAGCAGCAGCCACAGCTGCAACACCAACACCACCCACTGGTGGGGCAAGCAGCAATTTTAACAAATCAACAAGTGGTAACAGTGGTGGTGGTGTCTATAGTCATACCACAAAGACATTTACCAATCAGCAACACTACCAGCAACAGCAGCAACACTACCAAACTAACTACAACAGCAGCAGCAACAGCAGTAACAACAGCAACAATAGCAACAATCAGCCACAAATGCGCACATATGGCACCATGAAGGTGCCCTCATCGCCAGTGGCTAGCACAGCTCCGCCACTGGAGCGCAAAATGAGCGGCCAACAGCAGCAGCAGCAACAACAACAGCAACACCAGACCAGCAGCGGCAGCAATACAGCAGCAGCAACAACAACTACCTCAACGGCAAGCATCACAGCAACGCCACAACAATTTCAACAACAAACGTCCATTGAAAGTCAGTCCAATAGCACAAACAATGCGTCAGTGCTGCCACAGCAGCAGCAACAACATGCTGGCAAATCTTATGTTAGTTTTGCAGGCAAGAATAAACATGCCAGCACCACACAGAACAACACGCAGGGCGATACAACAGCAGCAACACCAACAGGAGCAGCAGCAGCAGTCCCAGCAGCAACTACATCGTTTAGCGCAGCAGCAACATCCGCTGTACCTGCACAGCCAGCGCTGAATTTGGCGCCACCAGCACCACCAGCATCGCAGAGCAGCAGCAGCTCGGACAGTGGACAGCCCTCGTGGGCAAGTCTGTTCTCCAGCAACAAACCAGTGGCCAAAGTGGCGCCTTACGATGGCAACAAGTCGCAGCAGCAACAACAGCAGCAGCAACCGCAGCTGCCCACCTCACCACAACAAGCACAGCAGCCGCAACAACAACCAGCACAAGCACAGCAGCAACAACAACAGCAGCAGCAACAACAGCAGCCTGTGGCTGCCAGCAACTTGCCACACAGTCAGCCTAGTGTGCATCAGCAATTGCAATCGCCAACACCAGTGCCAGCACCTACAGCACCGTTAGTCACACCGGGCGCACTCTCCTATTCGGCTGCCTCGGCTCAGGCAGTGCCATCAGTTCCAGCTGTGACGTCACCCGCTTCAGTGGCTGTTAAACCACTGAAAGCTGAACCTCTGCGTGCTGCCGCCCAGTTGGATGAGTGGACCAATAAATATGCCGAGTTCTTGACACGTCACAAAACCAATCTGACGCCCATTAGCCTGCGTCCACGTGGTTTGACCAATCGTTCCAACTATTGTTATATCAATTCAATTCTGCAGGCGCTGCTCGGCTGTTCTCCGTTCTATAATCTGCTGAGATCGATACCCAAACAGGCGGCAGTGCTGAGCGAGGTGAAGACACCCACCGTGAATGCCATGTAAGTGACCTAGTTTTATTGGCCCAACAGTTAACAACTGCTCTTGGCCATAGGCAAGTCAACAGACACTTTGGCGACAAATAATCCAGCTGGCGTCTGTGTTACGCTTGTGGCATAACAATTGGCATTGACCTCATCATGGCGTGTATTGGTTGTCTCCGTTCTGGAGGCAATCTTTGCTCATCGCCGAGGTCAATGCAGGTGCATCGTGTTACGCATGAATGCCTAATCAATGGCTTCATGTGCTGCTTCTTGCACGCACAGTACTGTTTGAATTTATGAGTTTTTTAACTAACAAATTAAGGATTTATTTATTTTAATATTGGTTTCCTTTTCGATTTGCAGGATGTCCTTTATGAGCAACTTTTCAGCGCTGCCCGGCGGTTCTCGCCTGCGTGTAAACAACAAAGCTGCACAGATCAAGGGCAAGGATGAGTTTGCTGGCGTTGATCTGCAGTGTGACTTGGCCTTTGAGCCCACCGAGATCTATAAGCTGTGGAACGATAGTCGTGAGGAGCATGTGGAGGGCAGACAAGAAGATGCCGAGGAGTTCTTGGGTTATGTGCTTAATAAGCTCAACGATGAGATGCTGGAAGTGAGTGTCAAATCTTTAATATTCTTTTAAACTAAAAGCTAATCCACTTTGCTTTCTTTGCTACTAGGTTATCAAGCTGATTGCCAAGCCAACTGCTCAGCAGAATGGTGAGGAGCAAGAACAGGAGCAAGAAGATGGTGGCGATGTTTGGCAGGTAAGTACTTACATCATTGAAAAAAGATTACTTATTGTTGTTGATGGTATTTTTGGTTAAATTATTCACAGATGATCTGCAACAATCGCAACAAGGGCAGCGTCACACGCCAAACTGACTTTGGACGCACTCCGCTGAGTGATATCTTCCGTGGTGAACTGCGTTCGCGTCTGCAACGCGAAGGTGAACACTCCACAGATGTTATACAGCCATTCTTTACGCTGCAACTGAATATTGAGGTGAGTTTGACCACTAAATGATCACAAACCTTTGCTAATGCTTGAATCCTTCTACCCAACAGAAAGCCGCTTCGGTAAAGGAGGCTTTGGAGATTCTGGTAGGGCGTGATCAGCTTGAGGGCGTCACTGGCAGCAAGACCAAACAGGAGGTGGTCGCCTGGCAGCAAATGACGTTGGAGAAACTGCCTGTTGTGCTAATATTGCATTTAAAATACTTTGACTACAGATCCGATGGCTGCACAAAGATCCTCAAGAAGGTCGAGTTCCCTGTGGAGCTCAAAATCGATGCCAGTAAGATGATTAAAAATGTTTACTACTATTTGATGCATAACTTGTTTACTCCTTCCCAGAAATACTTGGCTCTAAAAAGACCTCACAGAAGCAACGCGCCTATCGCCTGTTCGCCGTGGTCTATCACGACGGCAAGGAGGCCTCAAAGGGTCACTATATAACAGACGTTTACCATACTGGCTATAACTGCTGGCTGCGCTACGATGACAGCTCAGTGAAACCGATCGGCGAGAAGCAAGTGTTGCAGCCGCACACGCCGCGTGTGCCTTATCTACTCTACTATCGCCGCTTCGATACCCTGCCACAAGTACAGACCAGCAATGGCGGTGGCGGTGCCTCCTCCGTTGGTGGTGGCAACACCAACAGTCATGCCTCATCGGGTGGCGCGTCCAACGCAACAGCTGCAAACTCGGCGAATAAATAGAAGTGAAACTATGTTGTCAAAAAAGATACGGCAGATAAAACTGTAATTTAAAGGCGTGCCACAGTTTTTGGTTTTCTATGCATATACAATTTAATAATTATTATATATTTAAAAGCCTAAATATTTAAGCCCAAAAGTCCAAAGCGCATGTATGTGTGAATGGTTGATGTATATGTGTGTGTGTGTGTGTGTGTGTGTTGAGTGTGCTGTGCAACTGTGTGTGTGTCGTATAAGTTTAAAATACAAATACAAAACTCCTAACTTTAAGCGTTAGCATTAACTATAAGTTAATCACAGTTTAGTTGTGAAAAAAAGCTTAAAAAATCAAACAAAAAAAAAAAAAAATAAAACAATTCGTTGAATCGAAATCGTTGTACAAAGGTGTAGCGCATGAATTAGCTAAAACGGCGAGCAGATTATAATATACATAAATGAATATATAATTAGTTGCTATTAGTTAAACCAGCCAATATATCAGCATGCCCGATTTTCCACAAAAAAACTGAGAGAAACGTTAAAGAAAAACTCTTGCTATCTGGCACAAAACTGCAGTCGTGTGCATTATAAATATATATATATAATTTGTAGAACTCTACAATATGACAAACATTTAGAGCTATATATGTACATAAAATAGAGATACAATTACGATATCGATATAGATTATAGTTATACTATAGTAATCTAGTAATTTGGTTTCTTTTGTAATTGTTTATGGCATGCAGCATGCATTTAGGCGCCAGAATAGGATCAATCGATCGATCAGCCGTTGTTTATCGAGTATAAATCACAATAAATATGGAAATGCTTTGAATATGCTTTAACAAAAAACAAGAAAAACACAAAAACAAATGAAACAAATCTTTTTTTGTATTCAATACAAGAAAACACCATGAATTACATAAGCATTATTTTGTTATAAGTCAAAATAGTTTAAAATTTAAACAAAAACATATAAACAATATCAAAACACACACATTTAAAACGTTATCGTTTTCATTTCATAATTTATTTAGTTATTATTACACAAATCAATCAATTCTTATATATATATATCATTTTATTCCTTTTCGAAAACTGATTTTGCACCTATTATGATATTTTAGTGTCTTTATGCGTAAAATTTAGATTTTTTTTAATAACGTAAAACTATTACTTATGTAAAATAATTTGTCAATTTTTCATGTTTCGTTTATTAACAGCAACTAAACAAGATTTCTAGTAGTTGCAACAATATAATACACAAATAAACACATTTTATTTTTTAACATTAATTATATAATTCTTAATATATTGTAATACACACATACACTTACAATAGTTATATAACTAACGTGCCAATGTTAAAAGATTCGTTAACAATTTAACGATACATTGCATAGTCAGTGACAAAGTTGTTAACAAAAACAAGTTAAATTAGTAACAAAATTTTGTTAAATTAAGTTTTGTATTTGATAATATTTGAAATATTTACGATAAACTCGATGAAATATCTATTAAAAATTGTGCTGTAAATGTGCTTGGACAACGATTTAAATCCCTATATATCGAAAAGTAATCCTTAAGTGGAAGAATTTCTGTTTTTACCTACTAAAAAAAAGTTAATTACAAATTTCTCGAAAGCCAAGTCAAGAAGTCAGCGCATTGAATGTATAAAAAAGAGCTTGAAATATTCAAGTATTTAGAAATAATATATATAATACATATATGTATTGGATAAACAATAATATATATTTTGATGTTACACATATATATGAATTATTTGTAAGCCAAAATTATAGCAAAAACAATATGAAACAAAACATTTTTTCTATAGAAATTTGAAAGCGTCTGCGCTTTGCTAGTTACAAATAGGTTCCTAAAACTGAGAGGAAATATAAACATTTAAAAGAAAACAAATAAAAAAAAACTATAAAAATAATAGTAAAGTAAAGTAAAACAATAATTATTAGTACTAGTACTTGTGCTTGTACTCGTACTTGTAGTTTTTAAAGCCAAGCTAACAACATTTATAATAAACATAAACAAAATTTATAATTATAAATGAAATTTATACAAAAAGTGAAAGTAAAGAAAGTGAATCAAAAGAAATTTCAAGATTTATATATATTTTTGCAAGCGAATTCAAAATGTTCAACATAAATCGCAACTAATATATAACTTAAATAAAAAAAAAAATATAATAAATTAGTAACCAAAACTAAAGACGTAATAGTTTAACATTTTTATTGTCATAATAAATTGTTTAATTATTTTTTTTTTAAATATGTTTAAATGGAATACTCCAGCTGGTAACCGACGTAAATTCATCGTAATTCTTACGTTATTAATTTTTTTAAATATGTAGTTTATCATTTTCACTGCATTAATTTTTAAATTGTATTTTTTTTTTCGAAATTTTTCTCTATAAAATTAATTTTTTTTTTTGGCTTTTGGCGCTAAAGATTCATGTTCTTAGTTCTTAAGTAGTTTCTAAGGCTGTGTAACTAACTAAATACATACATATATATATATATATATATGAAAACTGTAGAATTTGTGTTGACTTCGCCTGATAAATGATTATTAACTTTTGATTTCCATTTGTTAAACTAAATGTTGTGAGGAAAATGAACGAAGGAAATGGAAAAGTAATGAAAATTGGCAAGTGCACTTACTAAACGTATAAACAAAGTACGATAAAACCCATTAAGATATACAAACGAAAATGTTTAAATATAAAAACAATCTTAAAAAAATAAAAACATAAAACCAAATTCAGACTAAAGTTAATGTTAAATGTTTTGTAATAATTTTCTAATAACTAAAAATTAAAAATGATTTACAAAACGTATAAGAAGACAAACAAAGACGTTAAAAAAAAAAGAAACCAATTAAATAACAAAAAAAAATAAGGAAGTTATATATAAAAGTAAAAACAATGCATAATAAATTAGTCCACATTTAGTCTAAAACAGAACGAATTGAAATGTTGTACTAACTAACGTTAAACATACCTATTATAATTTATAATATGATACATCAACAGAAACTAAAACTAAAACAAACAAACAAAAAAAAAAGAAATAAAATAAAAATAAACTAGCAATAAAAATAAATAATAATAATAATATTAAAAAATGCCGTTTTGTGTTGCCCAAAAAGGGTTGTGAGAGAGAGAGAGAGAGCGGAAAGTGAAAGGAGATACAGTTCAAGAGAGAGAGAGAGAGAGAGTCCAAAGAGTCGCTAATAAATGGGTTTAATTGGCGCTCAGCTGTAGGTCAAAATCATCATGGCAGCAGATGCTCAAAACCGGTTTGCTCCCAAAAAAGCCCATATGAGGAGTGTTCAACTAGCTCATAGTTGTATACTCTTTAGAGTTGGGCGAGATCAGTAAAGATATTAATAAGGTTTTAGTTACTAATTGATTTAATCACTGTCTTATTTTGTTGAATCAATATTTTTTACGGCATATAAATTTATATTTCAATTATTTAATTTCCATAATTTCTATAAATTTCTCAAATATTTTTGATTTTATTTTAACTTTTATATAAACTTACTTTCTTTTGTTTAAACAATTTTCATTCAGATTTGCTCTATCAAAAAGTTAATAAATATCTGACTTTACTTTATTTAGTGGTAAACTAATTTTTATATTCAATTCTTATATTTAAAATTTATTTTAATACTTTAAAAAATTCTATAAAATTTAGTTGTATACATTTTTTAATATCAATTCCATTCTGATGCCTCCCAAACTGTTGTTAGGTTTATGAGCCACTGTGCCTTTATAACCCTGTTTTGTGTTTCATTCCATCACGCTCCTTCTCTCGCTCTCTGCGCTACAATGCTTTACAAACTGTAATAAGAACACAACATTCCAATTCAACACATTCCAAGCTTCTTAGTTCCATTTCCTATCGTTTGAATGCTCTCCAACAGTTTATTCTTATAAGAAAACACGTTTCATTCCACTTGGAAATTGCTATGCACCCAATTCACTCAAACTGTGCTACGAAATAGATATGCCCGCATCGGTAGAGTGTATAAATCTGGCAAACGTCGTCTTCAGCGAGCTGTGATTCACTTGTTATGCGAATGAAAACTCGTTTTCAGAGTCGACTCTCGCTCCCAGTCTCGCTCCGTGTCTTCCATAGTGTAATACCCATTAACAGAGACCCCGCGTTCAACTCTAAGCCATGACTCAGTCGCAAATGAGCCAAAGACGAAGACACTTGTTGACAAAATGTACAGATCGCAACAATTGCTGCATTTGAGGATTTCGTAAGATCAACAGATCACCAGATCAACGGAATGTATCGGAATGTGCTGTGCCTGGTGCTGGGCCTGATCTTAGGCATACAGTTGACTGAATTCTGGGGCTATATGACATTTACAACCGATCGGTATGAGAGTACAGCCATCGCTGACGACACGGCCGCACCCACGTTGCCACTCAAGCTATCGCTGGCGGATTGGCTTTATCGAGAGACGCGTGTACTCTGCCTGGTGCTGACCATACCCAAAGATCATGCCACGAAGGCGGCAAAGGTAAAGGAAACGTGGGGATCACGCTGCAATAAGCTCATCTTTATGAGCAGCCAAGACGATGTCGAATTGGGTGCAGTGAATCTTAATGTGACAGAGAATCGTAGCAATCTGTATGCCAAGGTGCGTGCGGGTTTGGCCTATGCCTATGAGCACTACGGAGAGGATTACGACTGGTTTCTCAAGGCAGATGACGATACGTAAGTAGAGTTATAGAAGAATGTACAGGGTCTCTTGCAGTCGATTCGCACCAAAGAAGTCTGATAAGAATGTGTAGCTAGAATCTTTCTATTAAAATATTTTAAATACTTATTAAATACCACTTAGTATTTCTTTTCCCTAATCCTACTTATCTAATCTTCTTTCCAGCTACGTGATCATGGAGAATCTGCGTCACTTTCTGTATCCCTATGACCCTGAGGCTGGTGTCTACTTTGGCTATCGCTTTCGCACCAGTTACCCACATGGCTACATGTCTGGTGGAGCTGGTTATGTGCTCAGCCGGGATGCACTGCGTCGCTTCAATCTCTTCGCCTTGAACAGCACTAAGCTCTGTCCGTTGAACAGTCGCCCGGAGGATAGACAAATTGGTTATTGTTTGTTGAATGTGGGCGTGGTCGCTGGCGATACCAGGGATGAAACGGGTCACGAGCGTTTCTTGCCACTGAATCCAAGACATCTGATGCCTGAATTGAAAACGGGCACATGGTTGGACAAGACCTTCTATTTCCAAATGAATGTAAGTCTCTGGAATTATTTTAATTAAATTTAAATCCATAATTAATTGTTTCCCTTATGTTTACAGTATAGCGACTGCTGTTCCGATACGAGCATTAGCTTCCATTATAGTAAGAGTTATGATTTCGATATGTATGAATATTTTTTGTATAAACTGCGTGTCTTGGGTATGCCCGAAGCCACGTATACCCTGCCCAAGCGACTGGACAGTGAACAGATGGAGCAGAAATTGCAGTATTGGGATCAACAAGTCTCCGATAATAATGCGGAATTCTGATTTTAATATTGTATAAAGAAAAATAAGTTACTACTTCATTTACATTGTTAAATTTACATTAATCATTATTTTAAACCGCCTTGTACTTGGCTGTAAATATTTAGTATTTTAGTTATAATATTTAGTTTAACTAAGAAGCTTTGTGCTCAACTGTAACATAAACTAAAATTCAATGTTACGATTTAAGAATAAAAGATATATTAAATCAAAATTAAAGTATTTTTTTGATGGTCGGGTGAGTTAAAAATGCTTCGAACTGTAAAGCAAAAATTCTCCATGGAATACCAGGCAAACAAAATGGTACAGTAGGTCACAAATGCACATAATCAACTAGCAAAATGATTAGCTTCTGCACCAAGGTCACAAGTATTCTCACGCACATTATATTAATTGCTTTAAGGTGTCACACATGCTCACACACACTAAGCTAATTGCGCTCTGAGTTTGAACTGCCGTTATTATTTCTCTTCTTTTGGTTGCTTCACTGTCTCTACGGTTGTCCACAGCTGGAGCAAATATTTTTGCTAGTTCATTGCATCGATATACCTGCTGGTATTTCTCTTTGCCTGGTATTTGAATTTCTGCAGATCACATTAAACCAGCGAAAATACATGAGCGAGAAGCCAAAAATGAACACATTGCATGCTGATACACCAGGCAAACAAAGTTAGTAGCAGACGACATAATTTACTTAAAGCTGTATTAAAGGAAGTAGTGTGTGTGAGCAGAAATAGACTTTGATAGAGTCTGCTCATTCACACAAACCGTTTTGTCCTCTTCTAGCGGCCGCGAACATTCAAACATACCATTCCATCCTCTTCTAGCGGCCGCGAACATTCACACAAACATGCGTGAGCATGCGTGACCCATTGGAGAAGCTACTGCTTGTGAACTTTGTAGTTGCAGCGAGGAGGCTAAAAATAGAGAGCTTTTAGCGGCAGAATTTTTGTGTGAGCGCAATATGCTCATGTTCTCTGCTCTTGACAGCGAACACACATACAAACAGAGGCTGAATTTACTCAGAGCGCAATTAATAAAGGGGAGTTAGAGTAAATGAAGTACAGTTACTTTTCTGTATGTATGTATGTATAGGCAAATGTTTGTTCTTTTTGTTTTGTGCATTGCAGCTTGCTGACATTTCGGTTCTCTTGGTTTGTCAACAACAAATTCACAGTTATATTTAAAGTATTTGAAATAAATACAAGTAAAATACTAATGTACAGCTTTGATGAACAGATAACTAATTTTATTAATAACTAAGATCAACAAAAATGTACCAGAAAGCAATAAACTGTATGTGAGTGAATAACTTCATAGAGACTTTAATAAATTGTATGTTCGTATTGATATACTTAAAGTAATTGCCCGACTTTGTGTAAATAAAACACGAGAATGGGAGAGAGAGAGAAAGAGAGCGAGAGTCAAAGCTATAGCAAAGATTTATTTGACAATGAAACAAACAATCGCATGTTGTGCCAAACGGACTTGAGAGCAAAACTTTAGCTGTCCATTGGCACAGCTTTGGCAATTTGTCACTGGAGGGGAATGGGACAGAGAGGGGAATGGGGAGAGGGAGGAGAGAGTTGGTCCCTGTGTAAGGGGAAATGGTAACAATTGTAGTCCCCTGCTTTAAAGCCCAATTTATCAAGAAAGATGTCGGCCGCGTGCCGTGTGCCCTGGCGCCGTCCAATCCAAATGCCTCTAAGGATTAAAGAAAGGCAGCGAAAGGCAGCAGAGGAGGAGGAGGGGGGTAAAATAGGAATTGAGAACCGGAAAATCGAGCGAAACGTGCCAAACACGTGAAAAATACCTGGGGATCAGAGTTGCTTTCATTATTGTTGTTGTTGTTTTTCTTGTTGCATTGTTGTTATTTATGAGCATCGAAATGAGCTGAAACTGCAGCACAATTTACTAGTATTTTTAGGGTGTGGATTGGTGGCACGCGAGACATTGCCTCACCTATATCCATGCTATACTCCAGCTATAACCCTGCTCTCCTCGCTTTAAAGGATAAACTCGTTTTTGGCAAAAGCCAGCCAAAGCAGCTGCCACAAAAACCAGCCAGAAATGTGACTCAGTCAAGCTGTAAACATTATGGAAAATGTGTTACACTTTTACGATCCCATTCTATATAAAATACCGACTGTGCCGTTATCTAAGGGTGGTATTTTGTTGTTCTTTGTCTGGTTGGGTTTTTGTGCTTAGTTTGGAACGTGTTCTGGAACGTGCCTTTTGCGCCTGCGTAGCCATACTCTAATTTCCATATTTGCATAAATAAATAAATGGTTAGAGTTTTGGGAGTGGGGAGGAATAGGGTAAAATAAACTATTAAAGTTTTCTATGTTGATTAGGCGAGAGCTTTATCTGGCTTGGGTTTCGAACACGTGTCCTGGCCAACAAGCCGTGAACATGCAAATGTCGAGCGAAGCCAAACACGAAACCCTTCGAGCATAACAGATTTCACTGCTGGAGTTTTTATCAGCGGCATGGCACACGGCGGAGCGGCAATACTGATAAGCGTGCGACAGATGCTAAGCTTGTTAAGCTGTGGAATAAAAAGTGTTTTAGAAAACCTTTAAAAAACCCTTTGAAAACCCTCGGAAATGGCTTCATAACAACCGAAGACTATCAAATCTTGTTTTAGATTTTATTTGCAGATCTGTTTTTGGGAGAATAATGAGGCTGAGGTTGTCTATTTACTCTGAAAGAAATAAACACATAGTTAAGTGGTTTGAAAATTGTTTGAGAAAAGTAAATAGATGGTAGGAAAATAGTAAAATATGTAAGTAAAAGGTGTCAGAAGGCAATTTTAAGTATTGAACTGTGGACTACATATCTGAGGATTCTTTCATCCAAATTTGACAAAATGGGTTAGATTTTGAGAATTTTAGATTTTGATTGCGATTAATTCTGCTAGTTGTCCAGATTATAAAAAGGTATGACTTTTTAAGATATCACTTCATTTGGCTGAGTTATGATCAGTCAAAGTTGGGAAAATTATGAATTTCAAATATTGAGCTGTCGACCACATATCTCTTTCATCCAAATTTGACAAAATGGGTTCGATTTTGAGAATTTTAGGTTTTGATTGCGATCAATTCTGCTAGTTGTCCAGATTATAAAAAGGTATGACTTTTTAAGATATCGCTTCATTTAGCTGAGTTATGATCAGTCAAAGTTGGGAAAACTGTGAATTTTTAATATTAAGCTGTCGACCACATATCTCTTTCATCAAAATTTGACAAAATGGGTTCGATTTTGAGAATTTTAGATTTTGATTGCGATTGAATCTGCTAGTTGTCCAGATTATAAAAAGGTATGACTTTTTAAGATATCACTTCATTTGGCTGAGTTATGATCAGTCAAAGTTGGGGTTGGGGTGAATTTTAAATATTGAGTTGCCGACCACATATCAAAAAACTTTAACATCCAAATTTGACAAAATGGGTTCGATTTTGAGAATTTTAGATTTTGATTGCGATTGAATCTGCAGTTGTCCAGAGTATAAAAAGGCATGACTTTTTAAGATATCGCTTCATTTGGCTGAGTTATGATCAGTCAAAGTTGGGGAAATTATGAATTTTAAATATTGAATTGTCGGACCACATATATCCTAAAAAAACTCTAACATCCAAATTTGACAAAATGGGTTCGATTTTGAGAATTTTAGATTTTGATTGCGATTGAATCTGGGAGTTGTCCAGAGTATAAAAAGGCATGACTTTTTAAGATATCGCTTCATTTGGCTGAGTTATGATCAGTCAAAGTTAGGGTGAATTTTAAATATTGAATTGCGGACCACATACCTAAAAAAACTCTAACATCCAAATTTGACAAAATGGGTTCGATTTTGAGAATTTTAGATTTTGATTGCGATTGAATCTGGGAGTTGTCCAGAGTATAAAAAGGCATGACTTTTTAAGATATCGCTTCATTTGGCTGAGTTATGATCAGTCAAAGTTGGGGTGAATTTTAAATATTGAATTGCAGACCACATACCTAAAAAAACTCTAACATCCAAATTTGACAAAATGGGTTCGATTTTGAGAATTTTAGATTTTGATTGCGATTGAATCTGCGAGTTGTGCAGAGTATAAAAAGGCATGACTTTTTAAGATATCGCTTCATTTGGCTGAGTTATGATCAGTCAAAGTTGGGGTGAATTTTAAATATTGAATTGCGGACCACATACCTAAAAAAACTCTAACATCCAAATTTGACAAAATGGGTTCGATTTTGAGAATTTTAGATTTTGATTGCGATTGAATCTGGGAGTTGTCCAGAGTATAAAAAGGCATGACTTTTTAAGATATCGCTTCATTTGGCTGAGTTATGATCAGTCAAAGTTGGGGTGAATTTTAAATATTGAATTGCGGACCACATACCTAAAAAAACTCTAACATCCAAATTTGACAAAATGGGTTCGATTTTGAGAATTTTAGATTTTGATTGCGATTGAATCTGGGAGTTGTGCAGAGTATAAAAAGGCATGACTTTTTAAGATATCGCTTCATTTGGCTGAGTTATGATCAGTCAAAGTTGGGGTGAATTTTAAATATTGAATTGCGGACCACATACCTAAAAAAACTCTAACATCCAAATTTGACAAAATGGGTTCGATTTTGAGAATTTTAGATTTTGATTGCGATTGAATCTGGGAGTTGTCCAGAGTATAAAAAGGCATGACTTTTTAAGATATCGCTTCATTTGGCTGAGTTATGATCAGTCAAAGTTGGGGTGAATTTTAAATATTGAATTGCAGACCACATACCTAAAAAAACTCTAACATCCAAATTTGACAAAATGGGTTCGATTTTGAGAATTTTAGATTTTGATTGCGATTGAATCTGCGAGTTGTGCAGAGTATAAAAAGGCATGACTTTTTAAGATATCGCTTCATTTGGCTGAGTTATGATCAGTCAAAGTTGGGGTGAATTTTAAATATTGAATTGCAGACCACATACCTAAAAAAACTCTAACATCCAAATTTGACAAAATGGGTTCGATTTTGAGAATTTTAGATTTTGATTGCGATTGAATCTGGGAGTTGTCCAGAGTATAAAAAGGCATGACTTTTTAAGATATCGCTTCATTTGGCTGAGTTATGATCAGTCAAAGTTGGGGTGAATTTTAAATATTGAATTGCGGACCACATACCTAAAAAAACTCTAACATCCAAATTTGACAAAATGGGTTCGATTTTGAGAATTTTAGATTTTGATTGCGATTGAATCTGCGAGTTGTCCAGAGTATAAAAAGGCATGACTTTTTAAGATATCGCTTCATTTGGCTGAGTTATGATCAGTCAAAGTTGGGGTGAATTTTAAATATTGAATTGCAGACCACATACCTAAAAAAACTCTAACATCCAAATTTGACAAAATGGGTTCGATTTTGAGAATTTTAGATTTTGATTGCGATTGAATCTGCGAGTTGTGCAGAGTATAAAAAGGCATGACTTTTTAAGATATCGCTTCATTTGGCTGAGTTATGATCAGTCAAAGTTGGGGTGAATTTTAAATATTGAATTGCGGACCACATACCTAAAAAAACTCTAACATCCAAATTTGACAAAATGGGTTCGATTTTGAGAATTTTAGATTTTGATTGCGATTGAATCTGGGAGTTGTCCAGAGTATAAAAAGGCATGACTTTTTAAGATATCGCTTCATTTGGCTGAGTTATGATCAGTCAAAGTTGGGGTGAATTTTAAATATTGAATTGCGGACCACATACCTAAAAAAAACTCTAACATCCAAATTTGACAAAATGGGTTCGATTTTGAGAATTTTAGATTTTGATTGCGATTGAATCTGGGAGTTGTGCAGAGTATAAAAAGGCATGACTTTTTAAGATATCGCTTCATTTGGCTGAGTTATGATCAGTCAAAGTTGGGGTGAATTTTAAATATTGAATTGCGGACCACATACCTAAAAAAACTCTAACATCCAAATTTGACAAAATGGGTTCGATTTTGAGAATTTTAGATTTTGATTGCGATTGAATCTGGGAGTTGTCCAGAGTATAAAAAGGCATGACTTTTTAAGATATCGCTTCATTTGGCTGAGTTATGATCAGTCAAAGTTGGGGTGAATTTTAAATATTGAATTGCGGACCACATACCTAAAAAAAATCTAACATCCAAATTTGACAAAATGGGTTCGATTTTGAGAATTTTAGATTTTGATTGCGATTGAATCTGGGAGTTGTCCAGAGTATAAAAAGGCATGACTTTTTAAGATATCGCTTCATTTGGCTGAGTTATGATCAGTCAAAGTTGGGGTGAATTTTAAATATTGAATTGCGGACCACATACCTAAAAAAAACTCTAACATCCAAATTTGACAAAATGGGTTCGATTTTGAGAATTTTAGATTTTGATTGCGATTGAATCTGGGAGTTGTCCAGAGTATAAAAAGGCATGACTTTTTAAGATATCGCTTCATTTGGCTGAGTTATGATCAGTCAAAGTTGGGGTGAATTTTAAATATTGAATTGCAGACCACATACCTAAAAAAAACTCTAACATCCAAATTTGACAAAATGGGTTCGATTTTGAGAATTTTAGATTTTGATTGCGATTGAATCTGCGAGTTGTGCAGAGTATAAAAAGGCATGACTTTTTAAGATATCGCTTCATTTGGCTGAGTTATGATCAGTCAAAGTTGGGGTGAATTTTAAATATTGAATTGCAGACCACATACCTAAAAAAAACTCTAACATCCAAATTTGACAAAATGGGTTCGATTTTGAGAATTTTAGATTTTGATTGCGATTGAATCTGCGAGTTGTGCAGAGTATAAAAAGGCATGACTTTTTAAGATATCGCTTCATTTGGCTGAGTTATGATCAGTCAAAGTTGGGGTGAATTTTAAATATTGAATTGCGGACCACATACCTAAAAAAAACTCTAACATCCAAATTTGACAAAATGGGTTCGATTTTGAGAATTTTAGATTTTGATTGCGATTGAATCTGGGAGTTGTCCAGAGTATAAAAAGGCATGACTTTTTAAGATATCGCTTCATTTGGCTGAGTTATGATCAGTCAAAGTTGGGGTGAATTTTAAATATTGAATTGCAGACCACATACCTAAAAAAACTCTAACATCCAAATTTGACAAAATGGGTTCGATTTTGAGAATTTTAGATTTTGATTGCGATTGAATCTGGGAGTTGTCCAGAGTATAAAAAGGCATGACTTTTTAAGATATCGCTTCATTTGGCTGAGTTATGATCAGTCAAAGTTGGGGTGAATTTTAAATATTGAATTGCGGACCACATACCTAAAAAAAACTCTAACATCCAAATTTGACAAAATGGGTTCGATTTTGAGAATTTTAGATTTTGATTGCGATTGAATCTGCGAGTTGTGCAGAGTATAAAAAGGCATGACTTTTTAAGATATCGCTTCATTTGGCTGAGTTATGATCAGTCAAAGTTGGGGTGAATTTTAAATATTGAATTGCGGACCACATACCTAAAAAAACTCTAACATCCAAATTTGACAAAATGGGTTCGATTTTGAGAATTTTAGATTTTGATTGCGATTGAATCTGGGAGTTGTCCAGAGTATAAAAAGGCATGACTTTTTAAGATATCGCTTCATTTGGCTGAGTTATGATCAGTCAAAGTTGGGGTGAATTTTAAATATTGAATTGCGGACCACATACCTAAAAAAACTCTAACATCCAAATTTGACAAAATGGGTTCGATTTTGAGAATTTTAGATTTTGATTGCGATTGAATCTGCGAGTTGTGCAGAGTATAAAAAGGCATGACTTTTTAAGATATCGCTTCATTTGGCTGAGTTATGATCAGTCAAAGTTGGGGTGAATTTTAAATATTGAATTGCGGACCACATACCTAAAAAAACTCTAACATCCAAATTTGACAAAATGGGTTCGATTTTGAGAATTTTAGATTTTGATTGCGATTGAATCTGGGAGTTGTCCAGAGTATAAAAAGGCATGACTTTTTAAGATATCGCTTCATTTGGCTGAGTTATGATCAGTCAAAGTTGGGGTGAATTTTAAATATTGAATTGCGGACCACATACCTAAAAAAACTCTAACATCCAAATTTGACAAAATGGGTTCGATTTTGAGAATTTTAGATTTTGATTGCGATTGAATCTGCGAGTTGTGCAGAGTATAAAAAGGCATGACTTTTTAAGATATCGCTTCATTTGGCTGAGTTATGATCAGTCAAAGTTGGGGTGAATTTTAAATATTGAATTGCAGACCACATACCTAAAAAAACTCTAACATCCAAATTTGACAAAATGGGTTCGATTTTGAGAATTTTAGATTTTGATTGCGATTGAATCTGGGAGTTGTCCAGAGTATAAAAAGGCATGACTTTTTAAGATATCGCTTCATTTGGCTGAGTTATGATCAGTCAAAGTTGGGGTGAATTTTAAATATTGAATTGCGGACCACATACCTAAAAAAACTCTAACATCCAAATTTGACAAAATGGGTTCGATTTTGAGAATTTTAGATTTTGATTGCGATTGAATCTGGGAGTTGTCCAGAGTATAAAAAGGCATGACTTTTTAAGATATCGCTTCATTTGGCTGAGTTATGATCAGTCAAAGTTGGGGTGAATTTTAAATATTGAATTGCGGACCACATACCTAAAAAAACTCTAACATCCAAATTTGACAAAATGGGTTCGATTTTGAGAATTTTAGATTTTGATTGCGATTGAATCTGCGAGTTGTGCAGAGTATAAAAAGGCATGACTTTTTAAGATATCGCTTCATTTGGCTGAGTTATGATCAGTCAAAGTTGGGGTGAATTTTAAATATTGAATTGCGGACCACATACCTAAAAAAACTCTAACATCCAAATTTGACAAAATGGGTTCGATTTTGAGAATTTTAGATTTTGATTGCGATTGAATCTGCGAGTTGTGCAGAGTATAAAAAGGCATGACTTTTTAAGATATCGCTTCATTTGGCTGAGTTATGATCAGTCAAAGTTGGGGTGAATTTTAAATATTGAATTGCGGACCACATACCTAAAAAAACTCTAACATCCAAATTTGACAAAATGGGTTCGATTTTGAGAATTTTAGATTTTGATTGCGATTGAATCTGGGAGTTGTCCAGAGTATAAAAAGGCATGACTTTTTAAGATATCGCTTCATTTGGCTGAGTTATGATCAGTCAAAGTTGGGGTGAATTTTAAATATTGAATTGCGGACCACATACCTAAAAAAACTCTAACATCCAAATTTGACAAAATGGGTTCGATTTTGAGAATTTTAGATTTTGATTGCGATTGAATCTGAGAGTTGTCCAGAGTATAAAAAGGCATGACTTTTTAAGATATCGCTTCATTTGGCTGAGTTATGATCAGTCAAAGTTGGGGTGAATTTTAAATATTGAATTGCAGACCACATACCTAAAAAAAACTCTAACATCCAAATTTGACAAAATGGGTTCGATTTTGAGAATTTTAGATTTTGATTGCGATTGAATCTGCGAGTTGTGCAGAGTATAAAAAGGCATGACTTTTTAAGATATCGCTTCATTTGGCTGAGTTATGATCAGTCAAAGTTGGGGTGAATTTTAAATATTGAATTGCGGACCACATACCTAAAAAAACTCTAACATCCAAATTTGACAAAATGGGTTCGATTTTGAGAATTTTAGATTTTGATTGCGATTGAATCTGGGAGTTGTCCAGAGTATAAAAAGGCATGACTTTTTAAGATATCGCTTCATTTGGCTGAGTTATGATCAGTCAAAGTTGGGGTGAATTTTAAATATTGAATTGCAGACCACATACCTAAAAAAAACTCTAACATCCAAATTTGACAAAATGGGTTCGATTTTGAGAATTTTAGATTTTGATTGCGATTGAATCTGCGAGTTGTGCAGAGTATAAAAAGGCATGACTTTTTAAGATATCGCTTCATTTGGCTGAGTTATGATCGGTCAAAGTTGGGGAAATTATGAATTTTAAATATTGAATTGCGGACCACATACCTCTAACATCCAAATTTGACAAAATGGGTTAGATTTTGAGAATTTTAGATTTTGATTGCGATTGAATCTGCGAGTTGTCCAGAGTATAAAAAGGCATGACTTTTTAAGATATCGCTTCATTTGGCTGAGTTATGATCAGTCAAAGTTGGGGAAATTATGAATTTTAAATATTGAATTGCAGACCACATACCTAAAAAAACTCTAACATCCAAATTTGACAAAATGGGTTCGATTTTGAGAATTTTAGATTTTGATTGCGATTGAATCTGCGAGTTGCGCAGAGTATAAAAAGGCATGACTTTTTAAGATATCGCTTCATTTGGCTGAGTTATGATCGGTCAAAGTTGGGGAAATGAATTTTAAATATTGAATTGTCGGACCACATACCTAAAAAAACTCTAACATCCAAATTTGACAAAATGGGTTCGATTTTGAGAATTTTAGATTTTGATTGCGATTGAATCTGCTAGTTGTCCAGATTATAAAAAGGTATGACTTTTTAAGATATCGCTTCATTTGGCTGAGTTATGATCAGTCAAAGTTGGGAAAATTATGAATTTCAAATATTGAGCTGTCGACCACATATCTCTTTCATCCAAATTTGACAAAATGGGTTCGATTTTGAGAATTTTAGATTTTGATTGCGATTGAATCTGCTAGTTGTCCAGATTATAAAAAGGTATGACTTTTTAAGATATCACTTCATTTGGCTGAGTTATGATCAGTCAAAGTTGGGAAAATTATGAATTTCAAATATTGAGCTGTCGACCACATATCTCTTTCATCCAAATTTGACAAAATGGGTTCGATTTTGAGAATTTTAATTTGATGTGATTGTAAAGCACTTTAAGATATCCTCATTTGGCTGAGTTATGATCAGTCAAAGTTAAATTCAAATACCCATCTCTTTAAACATCCAAATTTGACAAAATGGGTTCGATTTTGAGAATTTTAGATTTTGATTGCTATTGAATCTGCTAGTTGTCCAGATTATAAAAAGGTATGACTTTTTAAGATATCACTTCATTTGGCTGAGTTATGATCAGTCAAAGTTGGGAAAATTATGAATTTCAAGTATTGAGCTGTGGATCACATATCTGAGGACTCTAATTGTATTAAAATTTAGTCGCTACCACTAAAGTTAAACTAAAATTTAAGTTTCCTGCTCTAGCTGCCCTTTAGGGACACGCAATAAGTTTAATTATGCCAGCATCAATGTTATTTTCAACATTAATACGATACTCAGGAAAGCGTCTTGGCACGCCCCACACTTAAGCAGTGAGGACTTCCCTTAATGCCATTGATAAACCCTTAAGTTGCTGGTAAACTCTTGAGTGCCGCAAATTGTCCTTTGAATCATTTGCTGCTTAAAACCCAAGTCACAATTTAGTTTCTCACCCACCATTCGAAGGCGCTAAGGGGTGTGGCAACGCCCATGTAATTAGTTAGCATTCCATAGCTAAGACTTGAGTTGAGTCGAGTCGAGTTGTCCCTGTTTTCAACCGGCGCCAGACTGTCTGCAACAAAAGTGTTTACACTGTTTTCAGGGACGTTTTATAATCAATTTAATGGCTTCTCAGTGCAACAAAAAAAGAAGGAACTACACTCAAGGTAGCAGAGGAAACAAGAAAAGACAGAAGACAAAAGGCATATGAATAAAAAGTCAACACCAGGGAATATCCTTGGGTATTTCAATTTGTAGCTGAAACCTACAATTGGCACTTTTCAGTCAAGGAATTGGCCCTTTTTGTATGCCCGTTTCGGTTTCGTTACTTCTCTTTTCCTACGACGACGGCACCGCAACTCAATTAAGTGACGAAAGTTGAATGAAAACCCAAAAGGGCAAACAGCAAACACAAAGGAAGGCACCTCGCTAGCTCCGATAAGAAGGACCAAGAAAAAAATGTTATGGTAGAGGGAAGGAAACCCCGAAGAAGGGTCGGAAGGTACGAAGAAGGGTCGTCACTGAAGCACATAAATGCCACCGCAAAAAGGGGAACGTTGTGCGGCGGTGACTCAACAATGTCTTGAACGTGTTGCTTCGCTTCCTGCGGCCAAAGGAATGTTTCTTATAAGAAAATATTCAACCCCTAACGAAAAAAAAACCAAAAACCAAAAAACCCCTGAAGGAAATTTCGAGCTCAGGCGCGTGCCAAAGTAGCAGGGGGAAGTAGCTGTAAAACAGGTCTAAGATTGAGACGGAGAGGGAGAGGAAGAGGAAGAGGGAGAGGAAAGGGAGATAAAGAAAGAGACCGACACACACTACCTGTAGCTGGTGTGTGTACTTCTCTGTGTGTGTGTTTTTTTTTGGGCTTTGATGACGTCGTCTGGACGTCAAGGTTGTCGCCTCGCAGTTCCGACGTCTACACGTCTACATTTCTTGACAGCCAGCAAACGACTTGGACTCCTTGGGTCCTTCGTGTCCTTTGTGTCCTGTGAGTCAGCGGAAGCGATTGTCAAAGCACAGGGACAGCAGTAAAGTATTGAATATTACACAAAAGTACTTAAACAACGAAATAAAATATATAAAACGGGCAATTACAGCACACGTGCAGTATGCAAAAAAGGACTCACAGGACTCTCTCTCTCGGGCCGTGTAAAAGGAAGTGGCAGCGAAGCGTTAAATTGAAGCATGCCAAATCAATTAAAAATTTGTAGTTGCTTGTTTGCTACAGGCGACACAAAAGTTTATTGTTGTTGTAGTTTATTCCATGGCAACATATTATGAATATTTTCTATTTATTCGTTTAGTTATTATTTTTTACTACACTTTTCATTTCCTTTTAAAGAACGCGTAGTTGGAAAAGTGTAAGGGTATGCTAAGTTTGTCAGCTGCAAAGTGTTGAACAGGGATTAGTAGGAAGTAGGAGACTTAAAAGGTAAATTAATTTATATATATTTCTGAACAGCATCGACAGTTGAGTACATTGAAAGCTCTACTCGCGGACAGCTCCCTTAGCCGGACGAATTTTACAGTCCCAAGAGCATGATATTCATACAAAACCCTTTCCCACAGGCGGAGATCTTCCTTGGGCGGAATAAAATACAAGAACTGTGGCTGTCCGACATTGGAGATTGCACTGTATATATAGCGATGATCCTAGAATCTTTAATAAGTACCTCTGACTAAGCATTACGTAGTTTTAGCTCATTTTAAATGTTTGGCACGCGTTCTACCGTTTGCTAAATAGTATAACTCAAGAACTGCTTAAGATATCCCAATCAAACTCACACATTATGTGTATAAAACCTTCAGGTATAGGCTGACCAAATTTAGTAAGAATCGTAAAGCTATAAAGCAATATAGCTGCCATTGGAACAATCAAGCGAAGACAAGTGTTAAATCATTCAACTTTAAAATTATTGTACTCATAATTAATTATTTACCCGTATGTTTCCTTTAAAACAAGTGCAGGGTCTTTTGCTGTCGCCTCTGCTCACTCCAGTCCCTTCAACTACATTTTTTAGTGGCTGCTGCAACAATGTTTGTTACCAGATGCAGCTGCCGTTATTTGCTTATCGCCACAAAATGAAAATCAAAATACCTTTACACATGATTTATCAAGCACAGCACACGAGTGTGTGTGCGTGTGTGTATGCGTGTGTGAGTGTGTGTCTGAGTGTGCGTGTGTGCAGCAGCTGCCGCTGCCGTTGCTCTTTGCTGCCCCCTTTTGGCATTTTTGGGCTGCGATCGCCCTTGGCCGAAAAATGCTTATGCTATTTGCCCAAAACTCAAAGTACACAAATCAACCCCCTAACACAAATTTTGGGGTGGCTTAGCTGTATCTGTATCTCTGTGTGTGTGTGTGTGTATCTGTGTAGCACACCGTATATTAGCACAACTCTCATTTATTTAGTTGTTGTTCTTGCTGAAATTCAAAAATGTTCTAAAAATCTGACCATCTGAATCGTTGTTACTATAACTACACCCCTACTGTGTTACACCCCCTGTTCTCTGTACCCTATTTACCCCTCCTGCTCCTAATTACTCACTGCATCTGCGTGTGCTTACAGGGTCCATGGGATTTTAATGGTTGCATTCTTGTTTAGTTCTAGTTTCGAGCTCATATGTTTGGATTTTTCGTGGCGAGCTCATTGAACTCTTTAGCGACAAGTCTCTTCGAGTGGAACTAATGGAAATTGGTATAGTCGAATGAGCTGCAAATACCAAAAATAATTTATACAATTAAAATTTGTACTTCGGGTTAATGTAGCCAATGAAGCTACTTAAAGCCGTAGGTAGAAATCTAAAAGAAAATCGGGGAAAGAAGGGAAAGTTTTTAAAGGAATTCCAGAGCTTTACTTATTAAAGTTAAGTAAGAAACAAGTAAGAAAGGCTACAGGTGAGCGAGCCGACTGTAAAAGACCCCGTACTGGTTTTAGTGCGCGGTATTTCATACAGATATCCAGTCTTCGACCGATTCGCCCTATGGGAGCTATTGGATATAGAAGTCCGATCCGGATCCAATTAAGTGAGGATAGTTATTATGGTACCGTACACATAATGTGTAAGTTTGGTCCCGATATCTCTAATAGTTTCCAAGTTATGGTGGTATGAAAATGGATTTTCACAATTTGCGTGGGCAGTACGGGGCATGGCAACAATTTGAAATAATCTTGATCTGCTTGCGAAGTAGACGAACTTTCATTCCAAATTCGGTGGCTCTAGCTCTTATAGTCTCTGAGATCTAGGTGTTTATATGGACGGACAGACGGACGGACATTGCTATATCAACTCGGCTGTTGATGCTAATCAAGACAATATATACTTAAAGGGGTAGATCACGCCTCCTTCTGCCTGTTATGCACATTTTGTTTCTGACAAACCTAATATACCCCTCTACTCTTTTTGAGTGCGGGGTCTAAAAATGTATAACTATTCCAATTTTAAGTTTAAACTAATTTTTTCACCTTTCGCTTAAGTTATTTCCCATGAACTCATCACAACAAAATTTTGTGATGACTAAAATAAGTAAACAATTTCATTTATCTCGGCATTTGCAGGCAAACATAGACAGTCCCCGGTCTAGAGCCACGTATTCCCATAGATATATCTATATCTATATATCTTGCCAAACAAAGCCGATAAGTGAACAATGTAAATCAAACTTTCCACAACAAATTTACACAAGAAGCCAA
Source organism: Drosophila cardini (assembly GCA_018903735.1). Taxonomy (NCBI): domain Eukaryota; kingdom Metazoa; phylum Arthropoda; class Insecta; order Diptera; family Drosophilidae; genus Drosophila; species Drosophila cardini. The sequence goes on along the minus strand of JAEIGM010000007.1, from coordinate 5,017,966 downwards.
ATCAAAACAAAAACAGAAGACGAAGACGAAGCTTTTTAGATAAACTGACTAGGGGACTATATAAAAAAGATCTGACTATAACTTGGAGATCAGTTAAGATAAACTACTTGGAGAGACATTAAGATGAAGTGCATTAGATTGGCTTTAATAGCCGCTTGTTGCCTTGGGATTGGATTTGCAGCAGCTCCAGCTCCTGCTCCAGTTCCAGTTCCAGTTCCAGTTCCTGCTAGTAATTTCTACCTGCAGGTCAAGAATATTGTGCGCAGTGTACCGCATAAGCAGATTCAGCAATTGGTTAGAGCTTATGCCTTAAACGATGCCGGATTCCAGTCGATTCTACGGGAGATTAATTCTCTGCCCGCCTATCGTCTACGGCAGAAATTCCTCAATCAACCGGAGGTGCGACAACTGATTAATTGGCTATCACAGCAACTGACACTAGCAGGTGGTTCCATTAAGGTCTTTGAGGATCTGGAGATTGAGATCAAACTCTTTAACAAGTATCCTCACTGGGCACAGTCGGTAAATGGCGTTGCTGGCTTTGAGCAGGAATTCCGTAATGTTTATCCCTTGAAACTACTACGAGATCTGCTCGAATCGAGTGCTCAACAGAATCCAATCTTTGCTGAGTTCTGGCGTCGTCTGATCGCTCTCAAACCGGTCTACGAACGACTTTCGACGACTCCTCAGGCTAAGGAGTTGGCCAATCGCTTGAGAGGTTTGGGCGTGGATATCAATGGTTTGGATGAACGGGTTCGCTATCAACTAGGCTGGAGCAATGCCACTATAACCGAATATGACTACTACGATTATCTGGGTGGGGCTTAACTGTAACGTATCAATATCAGCGCCAGAATGTAGAAGGATTTCTCTAACAACCCGAATTAATACCATTTTATCTGCTTTTCTATTATATTCCTTTATATATATTATATGCTCTATAAATATTTAATGCATAACTAACTAAGAATAGTCTATTTTCTTTATATTCAAATTTGTACTGATTGAATTTTTTTTAAACTTTCGAAACTTTGTCAAAACTGAACCGTTTTCTATGCAGCAAGTCAGTTTTTTCGGGGCTTAATATTTCTTGTAGTTCTTTATTCTAATTTTTATGCTTTTTTAGGTTTTAAATTGTTTCATTTTTTCCAAAATTTTGCCAGAATTCTTCTAGAATTCTGCTCAAAAAGTTTAAACAGTCAAAACTTTGTGGAAATATAACCGAATCTGAGATGGAATACGATTTTTAGCATGATTTGAGCTCTAAGTTGATGGTGCATTTAAATTTATTTTAATTTTAACGATTTAAATTATTTATTTTTATAATTTTAATTGCTTTTTAAATTGTCAATTGAGGAAAACGAATTAAGCTGAACAATAGTAGATCATTTAAAACAGCTGCTTTAAGCTGGGAATGTGAATGTAAATGGCAAAAAGGAAGCGAAGAGGCAGTTGGATGGGGTAAGGCTTTATGGATTGCCATGTGTGTGTGTGTGTGTGTGTGTGTGTGTGTGTGTGTGTGTGTGTGTGTGTGAATGCATTGTGTGCACACCCTCACTGAGGCAAGGTATCTATGGCAATGCCATGATTAAGTAACAGATGAGCCATGTGCCCAGCAATGTACTGGCAAGGTCCTGCCGAGGTCCTGGCACTGCTGGTGCTGCTGCTACAGCCGCTTATGGGCCGCACATGCGATTTAATTGAAACAAACCAAACAGGAAACAGTCGCAGCACAGCACAGCACAGGCCTGAATCAAAGGGGGTGCTTTCGTAATGAACTTGGCAGTTGCCGCTTTCCACTTTTCCACACTTTTCCACTCTTTTCAACTACTCCTGGCTATGGCTGGCCACAAAAAGCCCAACTCCCTGTTGCCGGTTGCCAGTTGCCAGTTGTCAGTTCACAGTGCTTTGCGTATACGGTTACTCATTAAAAGTGGCAAGTCGAGTCGCGAATGAAATTGGAATTGCAACGGAAACTAGTTAATGTGAGGCTATTGTCAAAAGCAGAAGCGCAACTTGTGCAATTTTCACACAGAAGTCGCAGTCGCAGTCGCCGCTGACGTCGCAGTCAACGTCGCCGTTGCCGTCGCCGCTGACGTCGCCGTCGCTGACGACGACAAATCTTGCACAGGATCTTTTGCTGTTATAATACAGAGTAAAAAAAAATAATTCCAACTGAAAGAACTCGCCCCTTTTTCTGTGGTAAACGCGTCCAATTGGAATTTTATAGAGTCTCAGGGTTGGGGTAGTGTTTTAGGGTTAGGGGTTTAAAAAATGAAATATATTTTTATATGCTCGCTGCAATAATTTCCCCTGTCACTACCCCCACTCCTATTCCTACCCCTACCCCTACCCCAACCCTCCGATACTGAACCCTCCTGCAGACAGTGCACTGTGACTGACATGCGGCTGCAGTTTTGTTACCCAAGCAACCCCTAAAAACCTCAGAAACCTTCGACGCCCTAAAACAATTTTGAAAGCGCTTGTTTTGAAATCCGCAACAGCCTCGAAATTTTAGGCTTGAAAATCGGTTTCGGAATAGGAATCGGAATCGGAATCGGAATCAGAAACGAAATCGCGCTACGTTTCGAGCAGGGACTCGAGTTCCTTTTTCCCCCTTCGTTCTTAGGGAGTTTTCTGTAGCCGAAGTTTGGCTCGTGTGTTGTGTGTGCACAACGGCATTCTGATTCGGCTAGTATTTTTGAAAAATGCACCTGGTTGAATATTTGGATTTGGTACTGCTTCCTTCGATTTTGGGTGGTTGTTGTTGCATTGTCATTTCCATGGTGCACATGCCAATGTGGCAAACTGGGAAACCTTTTTATTGTGGCATTGACGCTATGCACGGGCACTGCCGGGGCAAGGACATTAGCAACAACAAGAAATGAACGTTGGTTGCTGGTCGCGTGCCTCAAGCACTTCGACACCCAACAGAATTGTGAATTCTGATTGTTTTTCATTCAGTTTTTCTCTCTCCTCTCCTCTACTCTCCTCTCCTCTCCCCGTCTCTCCTCTCCTTCTCTGTGTTTTCGCATTTTGCGCGCTCATGCAAAACGCTTTGACGAGCTAGGAAACCGCCTCGGAGTGTCCTGCGGCGCATAAATACATTAATGCATGTGCTCACATATATATTGTATATTGTAGTATATAATTTTTTGCCTTGACTCATACAATCTGGGAATATATAATTATTGCTCACTCTGCTCCCCCCCTTACTCCCCTCTGTTCTCTGGTTTTTCCTGCTTTTTGCCAATTTGCCGAGACTTTTCCCAACTGGGGGTTAGTCACTCACTCAGTTCGTTTGAATTTTTCGTTGTTTACCTTCTCTGCATCTGGATTAGTTGGCAAATTCCTTAATCCTGAACTGCCCTGACTCAGGGAACTGTTCCATAATTCAATACAAATTACGTGAATGTGATTTGGGTGCTGATTAAATTTATGCAGAGCGTTTAGAAAAAAAGGTTTCCACACCAAAATTCAACCCAATTCAATTTTATACTTGAAATATTATAGCAAAATTCAATTTATGAAAATTTATTTGACTAAAAAAACGCTTGTCAAATCAATTTTGATAACAGTTTATTTAGTTTAAGGCTTTAAAATATTTTTAAAATATATTGTTAAATTCCACTTCGTTTAAAAATTAAATTTAGTCTTTAAATTGACTGAACTGTGTGGCAAAAATCATACAAAATAGACAGAAATGCACACAAAATAGTTGTCAATATATAAAAAGGGGTAACAAAAACAAGTTAGAACTGCTATAGTGGAGCAAACCGACTGTAAAAGACCCTGTACTCATTCTAGTGCGCGCTTTCCATACAAATCAGCACTTTTTGACCGATTTGTGCTATGGCAGCTATAGGCTATAGTTGTCCGATCCGAACCAAAATTGGTGTGTATATACAGAGTCATGATATACACAAAGTTTGTGAGTTTCGTTGCGATCGGTCACCTAACACTACATGTCTTCATACAAATTTCCCATTTTCGACCGATTTGTTCTATGGGAGCTATACTTGTTCGATACGGATCAGACGGACATCGCTATATCGTCTCTGCTGTTGATGCTGATCAAGAATATATATACTTTATGGGGTCGGCCAAGCTTCCTTCTGCCTGTTACGCATACTTCTCTTCTGACAAACTTACTAAACGCTTCTACTCTTTTATAGAGTACAGGGTCTAACGAGTTTCGCAAATATTTTTGGTTCTAAACTAAATCCCAAAACAATTCCACACTTCACAAAAAATGTTTTTAATTGCCACGAATCGTATTCGAAGCGTTCTCTGATCCCATTCTAATTGTCAGCATATGGCATTGAGGGGGCGACAGAAAAAAGCGAGTAAAAATCAAATACAATTAAAAAATTTCACACTTTTCACAAACCAACAGAAAAAAGTGGAAAAAGTGAGAGTAAAAATCCAATTTCAGCCAGTTTCCGTTGATTTTTTCGAGCAGCGACAGAAAATTGCATCAAATTATGAAAGTAAAAATTTAATTACAGCTCAGACCCATAAAAAAGGTAAAGAAAACCGAAGGTAGTCCCCACATATTGGAGGCAGGTTTGGGGCAGGTTGAGTTGCTGCCGGCGGCGACAATGGCAACATGTGCTACAGTAAAGCCTCCTTGAGGAGCTGGCCAAGCGCAAGGACATGGCGGCTCAAAAGCCTTTTGAGACACACACAAATGCAAATGCATTATGCCACATAAACGATGCATTTTCGAACATTAATTATTACCAGGCAGGCCAAGAAGCAGGCAGGCAGACAGGCAGCCAGACAGGCAGGCAGGCCTATGGACTACACTGGAAAAAATTTTAGAAAAATGAATTTTAAGATCAGAAAGAAAGTAGAAAACATATCTTGATATCATGAAATCACACTTACTTAAGATTGTATATAGGTTTTAAAATGTATCTAGCTTTTAGACCCTGTACTCAAAAAGGGTAGAGGTGTCTCTTAGGCTTGTCAGAAGGAAATGTGCTTGACAGGCAGAAGGAAGTATTTGCGACACTGTAAAGTATATATATTCTTGATCAGCATCAATAGCCGAGACGATATAGCAATGTCCGTATGTTTGTCCGCTTGTCTGCTCGTCCGTTTGAGCACCTAGATCTCAGAGACTATTAGAGCTAAAGCCACCAAACTTAGAAGGAAAGTGTGTCTACTGCGCGAGCAGATCAAGGTTATTTCAAATTGTTGTCACGCCCTCTACCGCCCCCTAAATTGTATAAAACCATTTTCATAACACCATAACTTGGAGACGACTAGAGCTATCGTGACCAAAATCACACATTATATTTATGGTACTATTCTAACTATACTCACTAAGTTTGGTCCTGATGGGTAGACTATATCCTATAGCTCCCATAGGACAAATCGGTCGGGAATTGAAGATTTGTATGAAAAATCGCACATTACAACGAGTACGGGGTCTTTTAGAGTCGGCTCACTCGTCTGTAGCCTCTCTTACGTGTTCATTTTCTTTTTTATATATTTAATTTATTTTTAAAACAAAGATTACAATTTAGCAAACCCAATTTCTATTGCTTCATTTGTAGCAGTGTAAGGATAAGAGACGCAGTCGGTACTGTTGTGGGATTTGGTCGTGCTCTTGAAATTACCATAAAAGATGCACTTAAGGGTTAGCAACAAACAAACAACGAACTGAATGCGTAGCAGCTTCAAGCCAACAAGTGAGATTTGGACTGGGAAATGGGTGTAGAAATTGAAGCTGAAGCGGAGTGTCTTCTACTGCTGGGGTCCTGCTGGGTGTTGTTGAGTGCAAATTTAAGCTAAGCGCGCCTTGGAGCACTGAAATTTGAGTCAGTAAAAGGCATTGGGTATCGAAGTGCGAGCAGCATTTGTTGCTGACAGATAGACAGAGGGACGGCAGGACAGACAGACTGACAGAGTGATAGACTGACAGAATGAGCTGATTTCTATGGATGGGAGCTAGAGGGTTGCCTTTTCAAGCAGAGGGTTGGAATTTTGTGTCCTTGCATTTCGCATATTGGGATGCTTTTGAGTTCGCGTGGCTGGCGCACTTCTCAGTCGCAGTCAGCGTCGCAGTTGGCATCGCAGTCGCCGTTACCGACTTCGTCTCAGTTGTTCACTGCGTGTGCTATTAATTCTAAGCTGCATAGCAAACACTGATTCTATGTACCAAGTGCCAAGGGGTCATCCATTTACCGTTCACCCCGACGACGACGACGATCAGTAAAAGCTGCAAGCGGCTTCGTTTGTCGCACTGGGAATACCGTTAGCCCAATTGGGGTGGCAGCGTCACTAGCGTCGTTGCCACGCACGTGCCTACCGTAATACAACAAAAGGAAAGCAACAACAACAACAACAACAACAGCAACAACAATGGCGTCATATTGAACATAATATGCCATATTTGTTGTTTGGTTCTGTTCGCTGATAAAAAGGGGACTTCGAGTAGGAATAGGTATAAGAATCGGAATCGGAATCGAAAGTGCATTCCCTTTCATGGCAACCAGGAGGACAACGCCACCAAAACGGCTTCGCATTTCGATTATATTAATGCAAAGCACACACAAAACACACACACACACACACATACAGTCTCTCATACACACATACAAACAGTTACTAACAATCGCTTTGTGGTGGCTGAGCAGCCCAAACTGTGTGTGTGCTTGTGTGTGTGAGAGCGCTAGTCGTACCTACCCCACCAAAAGCAAACTTGACAAGCTTATAGCACGCCTCTATCACAGCCTTTGTCTGTGTCTGTGTGTGTGTCTGTGTGTGTGTGTGAGTGCTTGTGTGTGTGTGTTTGTTTGTGTCTGTGCGTAGAGCGCATGAAGCCGCAGTCGTCGTCGTAGACAGAAAAAAAAGCCAAAATGAAAACCTGAAAATGCAACATCAAAAACTCTACACTCAAAGAAATTTTTAGCATTTTCTTAATTAAAAGAAACAAAAATTTTAGACTACAAAAATATTTATTTAAAGTTTTGTTTAATAAAATTTGAAGATAATTTGCTTCATAGTGAACACACTATACGTAGAATTTAAAACCAAAATTTAATAATAAAAATAATTTAATTCTATAAAATTTTTATTAAAGTAAAAAATTTAAAACTTAAGGTAAATTGTAAACTTAAAATAATGTGCAATATAATTTTTTTTAGCTAAATAATGAAGAGATAAAGTTAACTCCTAAACTTAATAAGTATTTACTTAATTAATTAATTTATTAAACTTCTTTTCTAAAATAAATTATATAAAATGTAAAATAAAACAAAAAATATATAAAAAAAATTCCTAAAAATATGTAAAAAAATATATTAAAATTATAGTATAAAACTATTGTTATGTATAAGTTTGACATATTTTTTGTAAATATTTTAACAATTTTTTTAGCAGTCAAAAATGAAAATTTACAAAATCAAAAAATATAAAGAATTTTTATAGTTTCAAAAGAGATTTTAATACACTTTTTGAATAGTTTAAAAACCAAAATCTGTTTAAAATTATAATAGATTTAATAGTTTCTTACCTGCCCTTCCTTTCACCTTACCCAACAACTTCATCTGCCAAAAAGTATCCAAGGAATTGAGCAAATCTTGAACGCAGCCACAGCTGCTGTAGAGTTCTCTTCAGGTATTTCTGTCCCATTGAATAAACTGCAAAGCATTTAACCTTTGGTTGCATGCACAATTAACGGTTTCATGGTTATCAGCTGTTTGCCAAGATCCACAATGGAAAATCCATAAGGAAACCAGTCGCATCTTTGTGCGCTGGCAAATTTCCATGAATCCGAAAGAATTTGCAGCAGAGACTGAAAGGAGAACATGTGCTACAGTTCCTGTCGCGTGTCCTTTTTTGGATTGTGCTGATTTCTGTTGTTGTTGGCAACAGGCACAGCTGCAAAACTGTATACACAAATTTCTTGCAGTGCAGACAGACACAGTGCAAAGGACTTTCACTGTCGACGTCGACGAAGGGGGAGCCTTCGTGCCGCTGTCTGTGTGTAAGAGTGTGTGTGTGTGTGTGTGTGTGTGTGTGTATGGAAAAAAGGGTGACTAATGTGTGTGATTGCTAACAAAAGATTCCGGCTCAGCGCTGCTGGCGTCAACGTCGGCGTACGCGTCAATGGCAGCAGCAGCAGCGACAGCAGCGAGGGCTAAAAGGACAACGACTCGAATTGGGGGATGAAAATTTCCAAGAGCGACGCCGTCACAACAACAACAACAACAACAACAGCAGGGAGAACACACAAACAATGATTTTAATTTCGCTTTCCTTTGGCACACATAAATAGAGGCGGCAGGATATGCTGTTAGTCATTCGCAGCAAAAACGTCGAGCCGACAGGAAGCCGAGCCGCAAAATTAGCGCTCAACGTTGCCAACGTTTCAATTTGTTGTTAAGTTTTTCTGCTTAGTTCTTCAAATCTTAGTTCCCAATCCAACTATAAACAGTTTATCGTTCACCGTTCATCGTTCATCGTTCATCGTTCACCGTTCTCCATTCATCATAAACAATCATAGTGTTTAAAGTTTACCGTTTCCATTTCCATTTCCGTTTCCGTTTCCGTTTTGTTTCTTAAATCGCGTTCAAGTTTCAATTTGATCATCATTTCGCTGATACGCGTGAACGTGCGATGGCCAGTGTTGCCAACCAACCGACAGGAGGCGCAAGCACACACACGACATATCCACACATGCACAGCATACAGCTGCTGCACAATGCCACAGCCGGTGGCATGCCCCATGGTTTGGGTCTGCTGACCACTGTGGCATCACTGCCACCCAAATATCGCAGTCGCTATTTGAACATCAGAACGAAGTGTGAAATTCCATTGGATCTGTCAGTGAAACCACCATCGCCAGTGCCCAAAGTGGAGCCAGTGGCCATCACATATGCTGACGTTCACAGCATTGTTGAGCAGCAGCCGCAGGCGACGGTACAGCCTGTGGTCGTGCAGGAGGTGGTGCAGCAGCAGGTAGTACAGGAGGTGGCACAGCCGCTCACACCAGAGCCAACGCATGAGGTGGCTCAGGAGGTGATTGTCATGACAGAGAAACCGTTTACACCGCCACAAAGCCCCGAGCCGGCAGCCAAAGCAATCAAGCGTAAACTGAGTGACCAAAGCGAATCACAGCCAACTGCCAAATTGGTCAAATCAGTTGAAGTTTCCACTACAGCTTCTCTTGTCGATGCCACGCCCAGTAAGCCCATTAAAGCCAACGATGAGCCACCGCGCACCAGCAAAGCCACCGCAACGAGCACGAAATCCACACGAAATAAAGCAACGCGTAAATTGAAGTTCGATGAGGAGACAAGTTCCCCCGTCTCGGGCACGATTATACGCCCCCTGGAGGACATCACCGATGGCAGCATGCAGTACAGCAATGGAGACATTGATCCCAAGTACAACATCGTGGAGATCACCGAGGAGACCAAGGCAGAACTGGCGGCCATTAAGAATGTGATTGGTGACTATGTGTGTCGTCTGTGTAGGATTCGGTTTGACGATGCCTTTGGGTTGGCCCGGCATCGCTGTGCCTGCATTGTGCTGCTCGAGTATCGCTGTCCAGAGTGCGGCAAGCAGTTCAATTGTCCTGCAAATCTTGCCTCCCATCGCCGCTGGCACAAGCCCAAGAAGGAGGCAGCGGGGGCCAAGAAGGAGAATCGCGTGGAGCAGGAGGTGGTCCAGGGTGCTCCGAAGAAATCTGCTGAGGATTTGGCTTTCAGTTGTCAGGAGTGCGGCAAGCAGTTCAAACGCGCCGCGTATTTGCGCAAACATCAGCAGACGCACGCCAAGAAGGCACAGGCGGTGGGTGCGGAGCAGCAGCTGTCCACCACTACCATCACGGGCAGTTTCCAAACTTCTGTCTACAAATCCAACAGCTCCAGTTCGACTAGTTCCAGTTCCGCCAGCAGCTCGCATTCCTATGCGGATGAGGGCGTCTACGTAGCGGGCGTGGCCAGCAGCAGTCACTACGACTACGAGGCAGATTTCATGTCCGACTGCAGCTCCTCCACCTCCTCGGCGGGTTATGGTCGCCTGCAAATTGTCGAGCACGGCCTGACCGAGGAGGAGAGCATTGCAGCCGCTGCTCTGACGAATCTTCGGAATTGCGCCTCGGTTATACAACACACGACCATGGCGCACTGAGTAAGTCGGGAGTAGAAGCCTCCTCCTCTCACCTGTCACCGCTCACCTGTATCATCTGTATCATTTTGTTTATAGTCCACTTTATTGTTAAGTTTAGTTTAGTTAAGTTTAGTTTAAACCTTCATCTCCTTGGAGACTTTGCAGCTAAAACAGACCAAAGATTAATAGTTTTTATTCCCATGATTCACAAGTTCAATCTTGTTTGAATTTTAGTTTGTACTCAATTTAGTTACTAATTAATTTTCTCAAATTTCTAGTCTTAGTTCGAGTTGAGTTCTAGTCAAGACAACGATCTCTATACTTCAATCCACATTCCAGTGTAGTTGTAAAAAATGACGACCAAAAAATGCAGTCTAGTCAGCTTAGTACTTTAGTTTAACATTTAGTTAGTTCAACCAAATATTTGGCACTAGTCAGCTTCAATATATGATCTCCAATAACGATTTACTATAGCCAATAGGACGCAGTACCAGGCCAAGCATTTCGTATAGTCAGTAAAATTCTAGTCATAACAGTTAGAATCTAGTCAGATTTTAGTCGACCAATTGCAATAATTTACCAAAAAAAGAAAACCAAAAACTTAACCAAAGTCAGCTTAAAGTTTAAAATAGTTTAAAGAATCAAAAGTTTCTTTAAAAGTAATCCATCAAAATAGTTCTTTTTACATTACCAAAACAGTTTCCTTACTCTTAAATCTTTTCTCTCTTTCCAAATCTCATCTACCTTTATATCAGCTATTTAATGTATCATTCCTCTCTTAACAGTCTGAAATACTCTTTGATTTCATCTACTTCTAATTGCCATAAATAGCTCAACAATTCATTTTTACTTCATCTCACAAACTTGAAAGTTTTTAATAACTCAATATTCCATTCCTCTCATAATTCCTTCTTCATTCCCATCATAAAACTCTCAGAAATCATCTCCCTCATCTCTCTCTTTCTAACTACACATTACTTACATACATTTCTAAGCTCATCATGTTTAAATTCATTCCATAAATTTACACTCAAATCTCATAATTCATTGTTCATCTTAGAACCATTCATTTGTCTCATCAAACAACGTTTCATTACCATCTTAACTCTCTTCACATTTCACTCATTTCATTCCTACAGTCTATGCCACTCTCTTTTCCATCAAATTCACTCTCTCTTCTACACTCCTTCTTTACCTTAAATATTCTCTTTAAACTCTAGTCATTAATTTACTCACTCACCTAGTCAATTCAGCTCTCATATTTTCGGCTACATTTTAGGTTTAATTTAAGACAAATTATTTCTTTAAAATTTCAGATTTATTTTTTTTTATTTTTAAAATTTCAAAAATTCCAAAAACTGAAATTCAGGCGAAATTGTGCAGTAATAGTTTTTAAGCTCCCGCATACCAAAAAATACCAAAAACAAACCCAAAAACCCAAGAAAATTCTAAGCAAAGAAAATACGTAAACTAAGCAATGAAATCCAGTAACCACGCTGGTACCCAAAGTCGAGTGTGAACTCTAGTCATTTCATAGAATTATAAGTTTCGAGGCAACAATTTAGTTAACCTTTAATTTAGTTTAGTTTAGTTTAACTAGCTTAGTTAGTTAGTTAGTTCTTTTGGTTTAGGATGAAAAAAAAAAAACGGACATTGAACCAGCGTTTCACTACCAGTAAAAGTATTTAAAGAGAGTACAACTTAAGTTATAGATATACTATAACTATTTGTAGTATATCCATGGCCAGAGGCAAAAACTACAGAACCAGCGGTTGTGTACTTAAAAGTCAACTCTTAATTCTTAAGATCAAATCTGAGCAATATCACAGCATTATTGTTCCTTAGTCAGTAGAATGCAAATGAAAATTTGGTTGTAACCACAGAGTACAACGAAAAATGGGAAAACTTCGCTCAATCTACAAATATAATTAATTAATTTAAGACCATATATATTTATACGTAATATATCATTGATAAGCATATCTAACATTTAAGTGAGACTTTGTGATATTACAATTTTAAGCCTAAAGTTTACAATAATTAACTTGTGCTCGATGTTTTTTGTCTGCGCAGAGTGCATTTACAATAACAACAAAAATCGAATAACAATATAAATTTTAGATATACTTTTAAAACATATATAAATCTATATATATATTTTTATACGTCACATTTGTATTTTTCTATATACGACAAAAAAAAAAACTATAAAAAAAACAATTGTAAAACTATTTATTTTTTGTGAATAAAATCCAAAAAACAAAAGAAAATTTGTGTTTGAAGGGAGTATGGGTTGCTAGGGAGATAGAGAGGGTTTGAAAACCCCTCTCTACCCCTTCTTGATTGGTAATCACTTTATAATTGCGGCGCTAGTAAACACTTTCTATATGAAGTGCTCATAATCATAAACTGACAATGGATTGAAGTTTCTTCAATACTTTATTTCGGAGGGTTGATATGGAATACCCCCCACCCCCACCACCACCCTAACTAACCCCGTATCCAACTGGAACTGCTTTTCTGTCTACTCACGATGATGATGTTGATGTGAGAGGCGTTTTTATGCCGCATATTGTTGTGTGTCTTGGCAATTTTCTCATCATGTTTGAATGGGTAGTAAAACAACTGCAACTGATGGGTAAATAAAACCGCAGCAGCAGCAGGGGAAGGAGAGGGAGTAGGAGCAGGAGCAGCAGCAAACAAATAACGCTGCAGATGTAATGAAATGCCGTCGAAAGGACATTGACATGGCTATAGTCATCGATCTCACTCGCCAGCACTTAAAAGCAACTAAAACAAATAACAGCAAACAAACAAACAACGCACACACTCACACACACACACGACACACACACACTCACACACACACACACTGTAAACTCGTTGAGGAAACTTCGATAGCGGAAGTGGACAGATGCAAGTTGCGCCTAAGCACACAAACACAAGAAACTGCCGAAATTTCATAGCAAGGGGTGCGTACTCAGTGGATTTGTGGGCGGGGGAGTAAGGGGTGGAGAGTGTAGTGGGTGGAGTACTGACGGGGGTGACGCGTTGCTGGACCAAAGCGGTGAAACACGCCATCTAATGATGCCCCGAACGGAAATGCATAAAAAATGTTTAATCAAATACAAATGCATGACAACACGGAAAAATAGTTAACAGCAGGCTGCCGTGGGGTGTGAACGACTGAAAAGTATCCTGTACGAGTTAAATAAAAAATGTTTCTAAGGGGAAAAGGTAAATAAACACAAAGTGAAGGACTTAAAATGCAATAACTTTAAAGAGTGGATTGATGGTAACCCGAATAAGTCCTAACATAACAAAGTATTCCCCTAAAAATCAAGTATAAACTGAACTAGTCACACTGTAAACGTTTAAGAACTTTCTTTTTACTCAGTTGAAGCCTTTTAGCCCTATATTCTGTACCCATTAAGTTCTTTTTTAAGCAACTCTTAACTGTTCACTACTTCAGTACAGGGTATACTAACGAACTGGGCCAAAGCCACACACAGGATGCGACAGGGATGTGCGTGATGGCATTGCATTTGGGTGCGTGTGCGGTGTGAATCAATTTAAAGCGTCAAAAGAGCCATATACCATCTACTATTAAGTAGATGTCCAAAGTTCAGCGAAGGGTGTTGGAATTATGTAAAATCATGCCGAAAGAAAGAAATTGAACAAAAAACTACCCTTACCCTCTTGCGCTTACCCTTAGCAAACCGGATAGACTGATGGACGGAAGGACCGATAGACGGACGAACGGACTGACTGACAGGGGTGCAGCATCATTTCAGCTTTGTAGGGTTATGGAATACTGCAACGCGGGCGTGTTCAAAAAAAATAAAATAAAACTAAAGTCAGTTCAGGGCAGGGCAAAGTCATCGACATCTGTAGCGATTGGGTTTCATAATAATAATACAAAATAAAAAAGAAAACAAAAGGCGGCGTGTAAACTGATATCTCAGTTGCATTTGCACCTTTTGGCACGGGACACAGGACACAGGGCACAGCACACAGGACACGCATACCTTTGCTGGCATAAGCCCGCATATGACACAGGATCTGCCGCATAGCAGCACTCAACAGTCGTTACTCGGTACTGGGTACTCGATAATCGGAACTCTGAACTCAAACAAGTTACGCTTTTCTGCGGGTATCATCGGCTTGAGGCTGTTGCAGCTGCCCATTCAGTTATATCTAATTATGATCACAGAACACGACACAACACGACACAATGTGACGCGACACGACCTGCGGCGGTAATTTGCCCACCTTGAGAGCTCTCCCTCTCACTTCTAAGGGTCGGTCCTGCTTTATGCAGGCATTTTGTTTGGTTTGCTGAGAAACATAAGTGGCCGTATGCTCCTTTTACCAATTTTCTATGCAAAGAGTTGACAGATTGATGAGGTTGATTGGCTTGAGCATTGAGTGGACACTTGAGAAGCCTTTATGATTACCATCATCGTCATCGTCATCGTCATCATCATGAGCATAATTATAGTACTTAGCCTTATGCCGGCTTATAGCATGAAACCGTTAGAAAGCTCGCTGGGCTTTTGCGCAGTGTAAATGCAAGCGCTTGCAACTCTGTAACACTCCAGGCAGCTGTGCTCAAAGCAACTCTGTTGGCTCCACAACAAGTTGGCAGCGCCAATTCGTTACAATAATAACGGTGAATGGTACATTTACTCTCAGCATGCACTCGAAATCTGTCTCTCTTTAAGTCTCTCTCTTTCGCTTAACGCCTACGCTCTCAGGCAGGCAGTCTGTCTTGGCAGTCAAGGAGCAGACAAAATGGAGCCGGAATCCACGCACACCTGACATTCGTGTTGTGGCGACGCTGAAAGTCAGACGTGTTGAGCGCAAGGCAGCAAAGAAATAAAAATCCAAATTCAAACACACAGTGCAAAGTTCAGAACAGTTTGAAAGTGTGCCCGCTGGCAAAGTCGCGATTAACGGTAAAACAAAAACACATATTAAACAAACGTTGTGTGCAGTGAAACAGTAGTTAAATTAAATTCATTCCCTGTTTATATTCGAAAACCGCAAACTTGTTAATTGCCAAAAAAGCCTCTGAGCCTCTCTCAAAAAAAAAAAGCAGAAAAAAATACATGACGTGCTGGTAGCATGTGCTGCCTGTGGCGATGACGCTGAGGCAGCGACGCCTGCTCGCTGTGTGGTGGGACAGGGACAGGGAAAGGGAGAATGAAAGCGAGAACGGGAGGCAAAGCGAAGAGCAAAGAGTGCTGTGTACGCGCTCTCGCCTTTGGCACTCGCTCTCTCTGCGGTTACTCTCTCACACAGACTCACGCGCTTGCCGCTGAGTAGAAAGCTTTCAAAGTTTCTGCGGACTTATTGATTGTGCTGTCCTTACGCTCACGCTCTCTCACTCTCCCAATTATAAGCACGCACTCTCTCTTTACCTTTTCTTGTGTGCTCTCACTTGTTGTTGCTTGTGGGCGCAAGGAAATAGTGGTATTTTACTGAGATTCTTTTTTTTTCTGTTCAAAGCGAAAGCTTTTCTTTGGCTTTGCGCTTTGCTTTTGCCTTTCGCCGTTTTGCGACGGCATGCGTTTGCGTGCTTTGGGTAAATTTTTCACAAATTTTCATTTTCAGTTTTTCTCCCGACTGTTTTAGGGCGGTTCCGCAAGGCAGAGGCCAGAGTCATAGAGCCACAGAGCCACACAGCATAGAACACACAGCTTGGACGCGTCTCCCAAACACTCATTCTCATTCGCTCTCTCAACGTATGTGCCTCTTAACAGTGTACGTGTACATTGGTGTCTGTGTGCGAGTGTTTGTATGTTTCTGTGTGTATGAAAATTTGTTGCAAATCAAAAACAAATTCACAAAATACTTAATAGCAACAAAAGAGCAAAACGAACAAAATCCAACAAAATACACTTAAGAATATTCCGTGACTGTTTACCCACAAAAAAGAAAGCAAAAAAAAAAACAAATAACAAAAAAGCAAATGAGCCAAAAAGCCAACAAATGCATTTTGGTTGTGAGCGCGTGTAAAGCGAAATTCGAACACATGAAAATATTATGACAAAAAAAATGTTGTTATTGTGTCGGAGCACATGTGTGTATGTGTGTGTGTGTGTGCGCATCTGTTAGACAAGCTTTTGTGTGTGCCTGAGTGTGTGTAAAATTCAATAAAATGCGAAAATTGCAATTGCCAAATGGCAATTACAACAAAAATAGAAAAGCCACACAGCCAAACATGCATAGCAGGGCGCACACACACACAATCAGACAGTGTGTCACACATACATAGATAGGCATGCAAATGACAGGACACACACACACACACACACACTCAGTGAATGTGAAAGGCAGCGCCTTTTTGGTTGTGCGCGTAGTTTTGATTTTCTCTGTGGCTTACTTTACCCACTGATTTTCGCAGCGCCTTTGACTTTGCCACTGTGTTGGTGTTTGTATGGGTGTGTGTGTGTGTGTTGGTGTATGTCCTTCTGCTGCTTACGTACGCAGACTGAGTGACTCGATGCGGCTGCCCCGAATGCCAGCATTTAGGTCCTTCGCACAATTCCCACTGTAAATGTGTTTGTGTGTCTCGGTGTGTGTGTGTTTGTGTGTGCGCCTTTGTGTCCTGCCCCATGAAATGAATGCGTATTCAATGAGCAATGAAATCCGTGACACATTCGCGCTTCAGCTTCAGTCACTGCTGCGTGCTGTCCGCCAGTCCATCCGTCCGTCCATCCATCTCTGTGTGTCAGTTGGCTTTTCCTTTTGCATTTTCCATTTAATTTATTTTTTATTACATTGGTCGCCTTTGTTCTCGCTTCTCGGCTTCTCACACTCCCTCTCTCTGTCTTCCCGTCTCTATCTTCTCTTTGTCTCTATGGACTGATATCCGTTTTGAATAAAAGCGACATTAACACCATAACCTCTGACATTTATCTCGAACAATTTTGTCTTCTTGCTACGTTAAATGCTTTTCAAGTGCACACACATACACGAGCAGAGGCAAAGGCATGCCACATGTGCGGTTGTCATACACATACACTCACTCACACACACGCACTGTATTTGTTGAGTTGTGTGTATTTTGTGAAAGCATTTCATACATTTTGATTTGGCCACATGGCTTTCTGTTTCTGTTCTTGGCATTCGCATTGGCATTTCTGTCATGCACTTTTTGCAGTTTTTGCGGCCGGAAGTGCACAAAATGTCAAACATTAAATGCCATTTTTTATATATGTTAGAGTTTCACTTAAATTTTTTAGCTGGTTTTTCATTTAATTGGCAGCCATGTGCTAAATTTCATTCAACAACAAAAATTATATGTAAATCGTGTAAAGTGTTCGCGTGCTCGTCTCGTCAGACAACGAATATCGAAATATTAAACATAAACAAATAGCAAAATAAACAATAAAAACAAAGCAAAATCTATCATAATACTAATAACTATGCCAAATTGTGCATGACCCGCTGCAATTGTGCCTTTTTCAAGTGGAAATCATACAAAAAACGAACCTCAATCGAGCTGACAAAAAGCAAATAACAGAAATAAAAACTTGTTGACTAGAAATTCTGAAAGGAAGGCGTCAATTTCTGCTGTTTTCCGGAATAAGGTAAGCAAATATTCCATTTATTTGTTTAATTAGGTATGATTACAATTTTAGTTGGCCACAATTAGTTGGTAACAATTTTATTATGAAAATTGAACTGAATGCTTAAAACTTTTCCCGAAAATGTCTAGGACAGAAAGGTATGTTAGAAAATAACCTAAAAGTTCTATACTTGGCGGCTTTTAAACAAAAGTATTTTAATTATGAAAGCAATCTAAAAATTAGGCGAATTTAGCGTATTTTTTATGCAAATTTGAATAGGACTCAATTGTAATAAACCCATGATTCTGAATTATAAAGTGGATTGTTAAAGTCCAATGAGATTCCACATCAGCGACCATTCAATTGACTAAGACAATGTTTACCAATCGGAAGAAAGCAAAAGGAAAGACCCGAAATTTGTATTTTTATATATTTCTCTTTGTTGTTGTTGTTATTGTTGTTTTTGGCTGTGTATTGGCGTCATAACAACATATCCATTTACGGATTAAACATACACGAAATTTCATAGCAACTTATCCTTTATAAACAGCCGCTAGACGCACACAAACAAACAAACAAACACACACAGAACGATAAGAAACCCTTTTGATTGAAAAGTGTAGCATAATTTTAAGCGCACACTTCCCGTCGCTCATCGGTCGTTGAGGAAAATATTGTTTGGCATTTTACAAAAAGTCTATTAATAAAAAAAGGAAGAAAATATAAACGGAAAGAAAGAAAATCAGTGCACAGACCAAAAGAATTGACCCAGCTCAGCATTGAAAGTAAGCAGCAAACGCCGACAAATAAAAAGCAACAAAAAAAAAAAAAATAAAATAAAATGAAAATAAAAATATGAAGCCAAAAATGTTGAGCAAGTAAAGTTGAAGGCATCAGAACGTCGCGGCTTGCCCCGAGTGCGTTTACTTAAGCAATCAACCCGACCTCAAATACACACACACACACACACACACACATACACACAGACATAAGCGAGATGGAGAGACGGTAGAGAGACAGAGAACAACGTTAGAGAAAGGTATATGTGTATGTGAAGGGATTCTCGTTATTTGTATTATAAAAACAACAACTAAAAGAGGCCGCAAAGTAAAATAAAGCAAGCAAGACACAAAAAAAAAACAACAAAATATAAAAAACCCTTTTCTCCTGCCGTCAAAACGAATTTGGCACAGCAAAACGCAGTGCATTGAGCGCTTAGTGTGTGTGTATATATATATTTTATTTGTTGTGCGAATGTATGTATGTGTGGTAGACAAATAAAACATTTGCTTTTAGCTTGTTTGCTGCTGTTGTCGTTTTCAATGCTTAGTTTTTCAATTTTACGAAACGAAATCAAATCCACGGAACATTTACACGCATGCACAACAAAAGACGTGCAAATTTTCACGTCAACAGGCAACGCACACATCTAAAAAGAGATAAACATATTTACAGCTGCAGATACACACACAAACAAACGCACACACAGACACACACACACACTATCACGTACTTAGGCAGCTGCCAAAAATGTGTAGCATACATTTTGGGGCGCTTTCAGCATTATTTGCACCTTGCCATTCGCTTTTTCTGCTTTCGTCGTTTCTGTTGCGGACCTTTTGTGTTGTTTAGCATTCTTAGCTTTCTTTGCTCTGTTGTTTTTTTTTTGTTGTTTGTGTTGTTTTCTCTTCTGCCTTTCTTGTGCTTCTTTTTGTTGTTGTTTTGTGTGCTCCTTTTTGGTTCGCAGCTTCGCCGTCGCCTTTTGCTGCAACTTCAAAGCTTTGTCCTCGCTTGACTCCTTGTTTGTTATTTAGTGCCTTGGCGTTGCTTTTTATGCGTTGTCCTGCTACACAAATTTTCCTTTTTCTTCGTATCTCACGGCTAGCGATTGTATCTGCTATCTGATGTTTTTCTTCTTGTTGTAGTTTTTGTTTGTCTTCTGTATCTTTTGGGGCGTATGTGTATGTGTGTGTGTGTGTGTGTGTGAACGCCTCTCTTTCAGTATCTGTCTCTGTGCTGCTTGCTGCAGTCTCGAGGCTCGAGGCTCTTTTATGATGTGCGCATAAAATATTTGTCATACTCCAAAATCTGCTGGCAGCCCAGTATTAAATTTTCTACGCTTACTGACTGAATGACTGACTGACTGATTGAATGACTGACTGAGTGAATGACTGACTGACTGACTGACTGACAGACTTTGGTTCATTCAATGCGGCTGTCGTCTGTGGCCTCCATTAATGTTTTTGGTCCGCAATCCTTTCTTTTTTTTTTTTGGGACCACGCCCCAGCTTGCATAACAAACGTATCTATGGCTCCATTTATACACAGCATAGCTCTTTAGATTTATATTACATATATCTTTGTTTATATATATATATATAATACATATACATATATATATTTGTATATATATTGCTCTGCGGCGCCTAACGAACTGTGTCATTTACACTTTTGACTTTATTGTCAAGTCGCGTCGGCTTCCAATCTCGAACGAACGCTCAACTCTCGTCTCGATTCTCTGTCCTCTTTGTCCGCTCTGTCGCTGTCGCTGTCTCTGTCGCAGTCGCTGCTGTCGCTGATCCTTTTGCCGTGTCAATGTGAAAATATTTGCCTCAATCCGCTTGACTGCATGCACGTTTTGACGTTGACTGCAGGGCAGCCTCTGGTTCTGGTACTGATTCTGATTCAGATTCAGATTCTGAACTCTGCCTGTTCCCCTTTTCCTTTCCTCCGCTTCCTTTTCCCCTCTTCCGTTGCTCCTTCCGCGTTATCGTCGCGTCGCTTTGTTGACTTTTGCCCGGGACGCTTTGACGTCGATTACGCAAAGCCAATAATGAAATGACTTTGGGGTTTGATTGGCAAAACATTGCGGGCTACAAATCCGCACACCACAAGCGACACAGTCACGCCCACCGTCTGTACCGCCTCCAAATATATCCCCACACCGCATTGTATGTTTGCGCTAAAATTCACGCTCTATTAATGTCACTGCTGTTTGTATGCGTGTGTTTGGTATGTGTGTGTGTGGGCTCGTTCTCGTCTCCATTGTATACTGTCAACATTTGAGGCTTGGAGCCGCTTTGATTTGCCATTTTAATTAGCAATCAAACAACTAAAAATGCGCGAACCTATACAAATTTGGCCTACATATATATTGCCCTCTGCTTTTGGCCTTTTATTTTTTTTTTGTGTCTCTGGCCATAAGAGTGAAGGGCAGACCCCCGTCGCCGTTGAAATCGACAACGAGAATGAGAGCCATAAATAAAGGTTCGAGCACATCGCGTTTTTCTGACAATGTCTTTTTTCTTTATTTATGTGCGCGTTTATTTTGCCATAGGTATTCTCTCTGTTTGTATTTGCTTACATATGCCAAGCACACAAGCTCGCATATACACACACACACACACACACACGCTCGCATACACGTTTGGAATTTGGTACACAGAGCACATATTTTGTATTGTCTTGCCGTAGGACATTTCACCCGAAGCTTCGACATGAACAACGATTGAATCCAATTTCGACGACTCATTTAATGCAAAATTTGCAAAAAAAAAAAAAAATAAATCAAAAAACCAAACACAAAAAGCAATTTCAGTTTTAACTTTAAATTTTGTACGTCATTTAACATTTAGTTGTTATTTAAACGATTATAAATTAGTAACTTTTATTAAGAATTTATGCTTGAAAGATTATAAAATTGTATTGCATACTTTTAGGTGCTTGGTTTAAAGATGAATAGCTAAAGGTTTCACTAGAAATATGGAATTTAGAAGTATTTTCTTGTAGTGTTGTTAGATAGAAACTATTACAGTATCACGAATATGTCTTCCCTATACACTTAAACAATTAATTGGTGTTGAAAAATCGCTGAAGCTCTTAAAATGATTAATCACACTAAAATTTTAAGTTCCACTTCGAGCAATCTCTAAAATGGATTGAAAATTGATTAAACTTCTCTCTCAACTCATGCTTAAACCATTTGAGAATTCTAAACGTTAAGTATGTGTAGATTGCTGTCTTTATTGAGTATATACAATATATATTTCATGAAATACATGAAAAGTAGCTTTAACTTTTCGTGGGGCCAACAAAGTTTTTGATGAGTCGAAAAATGTTTATTGTTATTTTTTTGCGCTTGCTTTTTTGTTGTTTTTGTTTTTTTTGTGTGTTCGTTTTTTGATTTTGTTGTTGTCTGGAGCTTAATAAATATCTCAATCGCTTATACGCAATAACGGCGCCTGTCTACGTTCTCCTGCCGCTCTACCGTTTCTAGGTCCTATGTCCCTGAATCTCCTCCAACAACTCCACTCCTCTCCTCTGCTCGCTTCTGTGATGCGATTTCGATGTCGAATGTTTACATAACGCCCTGGCACAAAAGCCAATTGCTGAATGGCTCAGTCTGGCTCAGTTCAGTTCGGTTCAGTTCAGTTCAGTTCAGCTCAGTTTGTTTGTGTGTACGTCCGTTCGTCCGTCCGTCTGACTGTCTGACTGTCTGTCTTCACTGTCTGCTCTGTGCTGTCTGTTTGTCTGTGTGGCATATTTAGTTACCTATATGATTTCATATCGCATGAATTTTATATAAATAAATCGCAATTGGCTTGCACACAAGTTGGCAAACGAGTAAAAATGACGAGGTGAAGAAGCAGAGCAAAAAAACTCGCGTACTTGCAATTTTTGCCGTCTGCTTTATACATTTTTATATAAATAACATTTATTTGGCTCATTTGGCGGTTTATGGCCAACAAGGCGTCGTTGTTGAGCCCCCCCTCCCCCAGCACCTATCCCACCCTTTACCCCTTCACAGTTCGTTTCGGCACAACAAACATTCCATATATTCATGTTTATTTTTAAAGGCTTTGGCGCTTGGCCGTTTATCGTAATTACAATCTCATGTAAGCGATTTCGCGATGCTGTTGCACAACTTTCAGGCCATAAATATAAAAAAACACAGCAACAGCAACAACAACAGCAAGAAGAGCAAGTAAAAACGGCAGACAGTCAGGCTGCATATATGTTTATACATATTCACATACATATATATATTTATACTTATAAGCATACAATAGGCGTACTCGTAGTCGTAACTATGGGTTTTTATTTCCACAATGCAGGCAACTAAATAAGACATCATTTGAATGCGGTCCACTCTTCAGACCCTCTCTTTTTTTTGGGGTTAGCCGTTGGTCAAACGCTTGGGGAATAATAAATAAGTGTGCTAGCTTCCATTGTGTGTGTGTGTGTGCCTGTGGCCAAAATATGCATGTTGTCCCGGCCATTTCATAGTTCATTTGTATAGCTCGATGGCCAGGGATCGGCAACAGCAACCAAGCGTGTTACAGTTTCAGTTTGAGTTTCGGTTACGGTTACGGTTTCAGGTTTTTCCCAGTTTTTTTCTGTCTTTTTTTTTTTGGGGCCAGCTTGTTAGGCCCTAGTGCTTTTGTCGATGAAGTGTGACGTTTATTAAACTCAATTTAAAAGAATGGCGGCTCATTTATTTTATTACTGCCTGTCAGTTTTGTGCTCGACCGTCTAAAGTTACTAAAATAAAAAAAAAACACGAGTAGAGAAACCAAACACACACAAAAAATAAAGGAAACCCCTCCGAATGCTGATAGTGTAGCACATTTCCATAGTATATAAATGAGTTGCTCTTTCTCTTCCGTTCCTCTCTCTCTTTCTCTATCTCCTTCGTTCTCTTCCTCTCTTACTTCCACGCCCTTTCCGTGTGACTGTGTGAAGCATAACAACAACCAATTTGTTATTGATATTGACAGTTGCAAATAAATGAGCAATTTGCTGGGCATGTTCTTTTTCCACTTTTGCACACTGTGCGCTAAATTTAGCCGAGAAGCATTTGGTAAACTAAATTCGTTTGAATTTCACGAATGTGAGCTACAAATGCATTAGAAAACTGAGCTGTCCCCCCCAGAAATAGTATATAAAGCTAAAGTTAATCCAGTCAATGGTTTTAAGTGCTCCTCGTATATAATTTTATGGGCCAGTTCAGCTAGCCAATGGCATTTGGTAGCCGTATAGTTATTGATAGCTGTAGGCTAAGCAGACAAACAGTTCAAAGTATAAAATTTTTTATTTCTAAACATGATTTATGCCGTTGTTGCATTAAGTTTGTATTCCTTGTGCTTACGTATAATGCTGCTGCATCGCTTAGACTTTCAAATGAGTACTCGGTTTTATGGATTGCACCCCATCTCGTATTGACAAATGCGCATAAGTAGACAACACTAGGTTTTTTCTACTAACGTTGCCCCTTGTAAGCGGCAACACTTTTTCTGCGGCTGCATCGTCGCCATTAGAGCCCGCGAAAGTATGCTGCAATTTTTTTTGCTGGCTTGCTGCTCGCATATTTTGATAGATGAGCCATGGCAGCCATTATGCAACACACACATGCAGCCGTGTGTGTGCGAGTGTTTGACATAACTCACATTGCAGTTTATTTACCAAATGTAACGCAAAAAAAGAAAACAACGAAAACAACAACAAAAAAGCAAGAAGAACTGTGCAAACACGTTGCAAAACATCAACAAGCAGCAGCAAAAGTAGAAGGAGATGTTGGAGTGTTCGCCTGCCAGTGACAGCATCAGCGTGTGTAACAATTTTTCAACAGTGCTACACATAAGTCTGTCTACCAGCTGCTATAATGTGTTTCCTGTTTGTGCTCAACGCTCAAAAAGCGGATATGAGCGTCCCTTTCCCTTTCCCAATCCCAGCTCTCTCATCGGAAATGTGTTTCTGTTAGTTTCTATGCTCTCCCGCCCACCTTCTCTGCCACTATTTTTTATCATTCTTTTTTTTTGTGCTGCAACTGTTTGAAGAGGTTGCACCGCTGGACACACACATACACATATGTCGGAGTTGTTGTTATCTTTGCGGGAGGCCAAGAAATATATGACCAAAAGAGAGCGAACAGCAAGCAGCAAGCATTAGGAGCAAAAACGGCTAGTGCACTCTGGCTGTTTTTTAATTTTTCTGCGAACGAAGCAAGCATATTGCCATCGCATGGCCGTGTCATTGCCAGTGAAGTACACTTTCCGCCGTTCCCTTGCAGGCACCGCAAAACGGCCACGCCCCTTGCGCGAAAATTGAAAAATACGCGCGATAAAACGCTTGACATGCCACGTAATGCGTTGCAAATATATTGCCAAAGTTTTTGCTTTGCCAATGCTGTTGTTGTTGCCATTGCTGTTGTGACAGCGCAGCGTGCAACACAAGAGACAGCAATATGGCCAAAAGGGGCGTAGGGGTATGGGGGGGACGGAGGTAAGGGGTAAAGTTTATAACTCGGGCCCCGTTATTATTCATTATTGAACTGCCAGTTGGGTCTGACATACGCCAAATGCCAGCAACAACAACAACAACAACAACAACAAACTATTGCAATGGGAAACGCCAAATGGTCAAAAGCAATAAGCAATATAAAAACTCAGTATGTGAAAAAAATTGCATTGATTTTTTGTTAGCTCTTTTAATTTTCAAACGCATGGCTTAAACTAATTTCATATCATTTGGCATTGAGCCTTGGCAGCAGACCATTAAGTGGTCAAAACTTTTTCCTTTTTCCCTTCAGTTAGACAAATGAAAGTCCTTAACGGTAAATGGCAAACTGTTCATAAACGAACAAGAAGAAGAAGAAGAAAAAGAGCACGACGATTAGTCACAAATCGATAAGAATATTTTATAAACTCGTTGAATACAGTAGATACTCGTTATTGTCGAATGAGTCGGCTCTTTATCAAACTAATGTGCATCAATTTGTCACTATTAAAAATAATTTTCATGACTAATCGGAAAACTCTTTTGCTAAACGCAAATTAAATAATGGCCCAAAACAACACAAACAATTTAATTAAGTTAGTGAAGTGTGGCTTAAATGCTGAAAAGGTTAAAATGCAAATAATACGATAATACAATATGAAAAATTATAAATAAATACACTTCAGCTAATGACGGCAATGAAATCAATTTGGACATTTAGTGGTTTATTAAAGTCGCAGCTTTGTAATTTTCAACATTTTGTGCGTATAATAATTATAAAATTTATATTAAATTACTAAAAGTAGCAACATTTTAAAGTAAAGAATTTAATTTGATTTTTAGATCGAGTTCCCCATTTTATAAGCTTTTAAATATGTCAATTATATGTTTATAAATATTTTGATCAGCAGCACTTTCACAAAGTTAACAACAAATGCCGTGAAATTATATATTCAACGTTAGTTAAATACTTGTTGACATAAATATTCATTGTTCTGACTAAATAGTAAGTCAAATGCAGTAGTAGCTCACAGAGCAAACAATATGCTACCAATTGGCTGTGGAATTGCACAAAGCGTAGAGCAAGAGAGACAGAAGGGAGGGAGAAAGAGTGTAGGGAGACAGGTGGGTAGGTAGACAGGTAGAAAGGGGCTTTTGCCAGCTCATTGGTTGCGCTCATTTCGGTTGCATTCCTTGCAATTTAGCAGTTCACACAGATGGCCATAAATATGCGAGTCCTGGCATTTCAGATTTTTGTGTGGCATACCCTCAATGGGATCTCAGTGGTACCACTACTACAACTACCACTAGTACTACCAGTTTCCAGGTTTGTCGCCCACAAAATTTCTTCTTTTTTGTTGTTTTTTTTTGTGGGCGTGTTTGGCTTTAGCCGTTTCATCGTTTTATGGTTTTATCGCATTTGCTGCTGCCTTTGACGTCACCTTAATTAATGGGTTAATGCGATGCTGGCAGCGACGCAAGCAGCGTTTCGGTAATTAAACGACTTTGTCGTGCTGGCCTTCTGCGTGTGTGTGTGTGTGGGTGTGTGTGTGTGTTTCCCAGTGCCAAATGAATTATGCGTGTTAGTGTTTGTGGCTACCATTCTTTGCTAACAACTAATTTGGATGCGGCATTGATTTAATATTTTCCTTTTTAATTAAACAGTTTTGAAAATGTTACGTGCTTGAACTGCATTATTATGCGAAAATGTCATAAATTAATTGTATTGCAATTTGTGTGCGAGCGTGAAATGTGCGCTCAATTAGACACAATCGTGGTGCGAGAGCGACAAACGTTGCGTATACGCAATATGGCAGCGCCTTGATGACGGCCCCGCGATACGAGACAGCAACAACAGACGAGACAACAGCGATAACGACAGAGAACAAGGACAAGAGCTGAACGATGACAATGGCGATAGAAATGATGGTGAAGGCAAAGAAAGGGGGAAAATGGGGAAAATGGGGAAATGGAAAATGTAGATGAGGAGATGGAAGACGTTTGCCTGGTGTCTCTTCATTTACGTAATGTAAGCAATTTGTGAAAATTGCTAGCCTGGCCGGCAATTTTGCAGATTAAACTGCAGCAAAGTGCAATTGGGCGCAAATTTGTGTGCGGTCTGATGCCACTTGCTAAAGTTTGCGCTTAAAAAGGGAGTAGATTAAGATAATGAAGCTGCAGTTTAGAGCCGACTACTGAATGCTTCACTGACTTGACTTGAGTTGTCTTGTCTTGTCTTGTCTTGAGCTCAGCTCAGTTGGGCTCAGCTCGACTGAGAGCTGTCTGAACTGACGGTCTGAGCAGTGATGACTGAACTCAGCTGACTGGTTGGCTGCCTGACTGCTAGACTGCTTGGTTGGCTTGGCTGAAAGCCACTCCATCACTGGTAAATTAAAATTAAGATGAATTATGAAACGTCTCAAGATGCTGTCACAGGGCAGGAGACAGACAATCAACTCAACTTAACATAACTCTCATCCACTACTCTCTACCTTTCTCGTCTCTCCTCCTCCTCTCTCCTCTCTCTCTTCATTCATTTCTCATCGAACATTGCCTGCAATTGTGTGTTGCAAAATGGCTGTGAGCGTAAATTCAAAATTGATGTGAATTCCATAAATCAGTATCAGGCAAAACGCATTGATCAATGACTCTGCTTGGATTGAAGGCACGTATCGACTCGTTTCATCGCGTCTCGAATCGTCTCATCTCGTCTCGTCTTGTCTCGTCTTCAATTCTGATGCTTTATGACGTCAACGTGCAAGAGTCACAGTCGCAAAGTGTTAAGCCAACAGGCAACAACAGCCAACAGCCAACAGCTTCATCATTGTGCCACATTCATGGGTGTCGAAAGGGGGGGTTGGGGGGCAGGAGTGTCACAGGGAAATATTGTAAGGGGGAATAAATTGTAAACGGGTAACGGGTTCTTGGTCTGAAATGAAGCCGTGAGCTGATGCTTCTTGCATGGCATTTGTGCCATCCCAAGTATAGTATAACAAACAATGTGTAAAGTGAGAAAAATATTATGCCACGCCTTTTCCACAGGGGTAGGGGGGAGGAGAAGATGCACAGAGTGAGTGCTTCCCTTAAGCTTGAAGCATTGATTTATAAGATCTCTCGGCACAGACAATCCGTAATCCGTTCTTGGCAAACCAACTGGACAACTTTGGCACAAGCCATTCTCAGGCCACTGAGAAGTGCAATAAAAATGTGTGCCCATGACCAAAAAAAAAAAGGAAACTTGGGGGAAAGAGGAGCAAAGCTGGCTGCTGGCTGCTGGCTAAACGGGGCCGTCCATTTGCCCAACATTGCACACTATTAGTTGCAGCTGCCAAAAGTGATGAATGTGTGAAATGTAAACTTTGTTACGGAGAAATAACAGCGCCAAAAGCTGAGCGCCAATTGCAAAGAAAAGCTGGGCTACCAAAAAACAAAAAAAAAAAGAAACCAGGAAAAAAAGGAGAAAAAAACAGCTAAAAGAAAACAGGCAACAAAAGCTCGCCAGCGACGGGTAAAGACGGGAAAAGTAACGTGAAATGAAACCAAGCGACAGCCGCCTGTCGAAAATTGCAATTCTCTTTCTACCAATTCTTTTTTTTTCTGGCTTTTTCTGGCTATTTTTTTTTGTTATTTTTGTTGCGGCCGCTACAGCGAAAATCCAATTAAAGCTGCTGTCATTGTGTGGGCGTGGCAGCAGCTGGGCAAAATCCAGAGAAATGGTTGGCTTGAAGGACAGTTTGAAGTTTTGGCGCTGATTGAATGTCAGACAACTCGGCGTATGTGTCATAAAACGGAGATTGTTTAGCTCAAGAAACCTAAGATCTCATTTTTTTCCTCAACAGTTTCCAGAAGTTGAACTTAGCTCTAGTTAAAGCTGAAATTTCTGTTCATTTTACTATTTGCTTTGCCAGTTTTGATCTGCAGAATTTCTTGTAGACACTGAGAGGAATTTCTGTGAATTTGAGTAAATTTTAGTTTAACTTTCAGTTGATCTTTGACTTGATTGAATGACTGTTAATTTTTGCAATTTAGCTGGCAAATTAAAGATTTTTATGTTTATTTTTTAAAGTGCTTTTACTTCATTTAAAATTAAGAAACATAACTTTGACTGAGTCTGGCCGTTTATTAGCCAAAAAATTCCAAAACTTTCTGTTAATATTAATTGTTTTTAAAACTCAACTCAGTTTGAGTTAATTTGTCTACATTTAGTTGAAAACTTAATTTATTTTGTGCTGTTGTTTCTCTGACAAGTTTTAAGTTGATTTGATGCTTTTTTGGAGTTAGTTATTTGCTTACGTTTAAATCGATTGAGGGAAGGGAACACATGGAAAACCTGATTGGCCCAGTTAGTTAGTTTTCGGCTCATTAACTTTTTCATTAAAAATTAATTAAAGTCGCAAGTTAATTAGGTCTAAGCGTATTTATCATTTTTCGCGCAAGTTTTACATTTCTTGGCATGACAGGCGAGCAAGCAAGGAACCAACCAATGAACAAGCTACCAACAAACTAACGGTATGCCAAAAACTTTTCCATGCTATGCCCATAGAAGCCATCTTTCATCTCCTTTGCCCTTCCCTCCCTTTCTCTACTTTCCACGCCCCTCTCCCCTTCTCACTTTACGCAAGCATTTGCATTGCTTCGCTGTCGTCTTTTGCTGCAAAGTGTCATTAGTCTGCCAAGCATTTTGGCATAAATTAGTTGAGTAGCAAGAATTGTGTAATAGGGGTAAAGTTTGCTAAAAGAGTGTGAGGGGAGTGAGGGGAGGGGGGGGGTGGTAGAAGCTTCAACATTTTTGTGGCATCGCCTTAAGCCTTTCGGCATGTAATTATTGATGAATGATCTGACTGGCTGACTAACGGCCTGACTGCCTGCCTGACTGACTGACTGACTGCTGTTAAATGTTTGGCGCGTGCCCTCAACTGCAACGTCGCGCCTTTGATGTTCTCTGTTGGCCAGGCCAACAGTTGCCAGCATTGGTAGTGCAAACAATGGCGGCAAAGCCACAGTAAAAGCAAGAGCTATATAGTCGAAGAAAGTCGAGAGAGGCAAAGCTAAAGCCAAACAACCATCAAGTCAAGTTGATAGAGTGAGGCCTACACACAACAACAAAAGCTCTGCTAATATTGTAATAATAAACAATGGGCCAAGTGCTTTAATCGCTTTTCCTGATTATATTGCAGGCTAAGTGCTTCAAGAGTCAAACCACACGATAGCCAGCTAAGAGTGGGAAGGGAAAGCGAGAGGTAGAGGGTGGAAGAGGGGGAAGGTATAAGCCTCTATAAGACTTAATCTGATAACCAATACTTAGCATGACTAAGCTGAAAGGTGCACTGTGTTCGAGTATTGGGCACTTCAACTACTTTTGTGATGAGCCAACACTTAACGCTGTGCAAAAATTAGGTGAAAATGCTTTATTAAGCTCATCAGCAGAGCTGAGAAGTGCCATAGGAGGAGAAGAAAGCGGCGAAGAGAGGAGAAAAGCGGAGAAAAGTTGTGAAAAGTTTGTGCAGGTGAAAACTAACAGAAGCAATTTTCATTTTAATGCATTTTGGCAAAATTTAGCAGCTAAATGGTATTTAAGAACATGACTGCAGTAGAAAAAGCTAGCTAAATACAATATTACGTATACGCACAGCGTACGGCAAATGATATTTAGTTTAATTAAAGGGCTGACATTTTTACTTAAAAGTCAAAGTTTATTAATTTAAAATTAATTATAAACATTGCTTAGGCTTATAAAAGTAATTTTTTTATAATTTTCATTTAAAAGTCATTTCAATTTGTGGCCATAATTTTAATCACACATTTATTGCGCATTTGAACAGTGTGAAAAGTAGCTAGATGCAGCTAAAAGTAGCTGTCTAAAATGCGCATCAAATGTGTGTGATCCTCTGGTCGCAGCAAATAAGTCTAATGAAAATCCAGGCTTAAAGCCAAGCTTTTCGCCTGCTATTCTGCTTTTCTGCTGTTCGCATTCAATATAACGAGTTGTTGGTCTGTAGCATAATGTCACATGTTCCTTTCATTCTCTGTCCGGCTTTTAAGCTTTCAATTCATAAATATGAGGTCGCAAAAAGAAATAGAAAAGAGCAAGTGCAAGAGAGAAAAAGAAAGAAAATGGAGGAGAATCAGAACAAGAAAAGATTGCCTGCTTGTGGGCGCCATAAAATGACACTAGCAACAGCAATAACAGCAGCAGGAGTCGCTCGGCAGGAGGGGGTAGAAATGTTGAAGAAGCAACAACTATAACGACAGCAGCTGGTGCGCTTTCAACGTCACAACGATGACGCCATTGAAAGGCTTAAACGCTCATTACACTGGCAGGCATTAAATTAATTGGAAACAGCGCAGTTCTAACTGAAAACTATGCAACCCAAAAGAGGCAGCAAACTGTACAGTTTTGTTCCATAACAAGCGCTCAATATGTATAGCTCGAGGTTAGAGGAGGGCAGCGAGCGAAGGGGGTGTGGCAGCAGTGGGCAAAAACTTTACAAAAGGCCAAAAGTTTGATGGCAACTTTTGTAGCTTGGGCCAAAAGCAAAAGCACTCGAGCTGCATTCATTGCTAATTTGGCTTTAATTGCATAAATGTTGCGCTTTTTGTACACGAATTTTTGAGTTGTAAAGCAGCGGGGCCAAGGGGCAGGGGGAGCAAAGGAGCAGCAGCAGTAGGAGGAGAGGAGCAGCAGCAGCTGTAAGAGGCACAATGCACCAACAAAATAGCTATAAATTCACTTGCTAAAATTTATATATACAACAAAAATAAAACCTATATATATATATCTATGTAGAGCTTGAAATTTTCAGAAATTGTTTGCCGAGTGCACTTGAAATTGAAATTCTCTTATAGACTCAAGAGGGGTGAGGAGGTAAGGTAGCTGGGAAGACAGGTGAGGGAAAGCCTTGCTAGTCAGATAAGAGCCAACAAGATAGTTGCAAATTTTGCTGGCCAACAAACAAGCTCGTTTGCTTCTTATCAAACCGCCCACCTGAATGTCAGACAAATTGACAAAGTGATGGACTGACCAAAGCCTGGGACAGCCCGCAAACTGGATAAACTGACAGACCAAGAGACTAACTGACTAACAGACTAACTGACAGGCAGACTGACTTACAGACTAGCTGACCAAATGACTGACCAACTGACTGACCAACTGACTGACTGACTGACTGAATCAAGCCAAGTTGAAGCGTTGCGCAAATATTTGAAAAAGCACCCAAAATTTGCTACTTAAATAACTGCAAAAAAAATCAAAAGGGAGATGAAGAGGAAGAGGAAGAAAAAATTTGAGTGCCATCTGAATTGAAAGCAGCTGGCAAACTAAATTTAATGAATGTTGCCAACATAAAATTTTTGCATATTTCAAAAAAAAAAAAATGCATAAATGAAATATATATAGAAAGTGTACAAAAAATATAGTATGGAGAAGAAATTGCGCCACTTTTTAGTTATTTTTTTACATTTTTTGCACTGTGTCTTCCATTTCTCCTGCTTCTCAACAGAAATTTATGAATTGCACCAGAGTTGCCAGCAGAACTACACAAAATGGGTTGCCTGCATGCTGTGAAAGTTTACAAAGCCCAAGCTGGTCCCCTTTTTTCCGCTCCTCCTCCTCCTTCTTCTTCCCATATAATTTACGACTATATATATGTATATATGCCATGCATATATAGAAATTAAAATCTTTTATTACAATTTTTTTAAGCTTACGTTTTTTTTTCGTTTCATTCTCTGATATTTTTTTTGTTGTGAAAAGCGAAAAGTTTTTAGTTGCTGGGGCGGCTTTTAAGCACTTAGTGCATTAGCTAAAGTTGTGCTATAAAGGCAGGGGGGGGGAGGGGGAGTGTAAAAGGGGCGTGGTAGGGTTATGCTTAAGAGCTAGATATGTCATAAGAGTTGAGAGAGCAAAGCGAATACTTCAGAATGAAAGCAGACTCTCGATACACTAGCTTAAGGTGCGTTGGCACAAACTTATTGACATTACTGTCATTACCTGTGCTGCAACAACAGCAACAGCTACAGCTACAGTCCTGCCAAAGGGAAAATCCCCACTTAAACTTGCATTGGGCCAGGCCAACAGGCAGGGCGTGGGAAGGGGGAGTGGGAGCGGACAGAGGGTAGGCAACGAGTGGAGATTTAAGTTAAGCGGCCAACGAAAAGTATATTCAAATATGCACAGCAACAGCAACAGCAACAACAACAACTACAATAAAAACAACTTGAAACAGGTGTACATGAAACGACATCATTGTCTCTGTCGCCTGTCCTCTTTCTCACACTACCCTCAAACCCTCTCTCTCTTCTCTCCTCTCTTACCCCTACGAACTGTGGGCCAATCTCTAGTCCTTGCCTGGCTGAGTTTTTGGCACGCTTTTTTGTTGCTGTATTTGCACGAAAAATGTTTTGCAAGTGGCAAAGAAATTTTTAATGCGATAAAACTTTAATAAAGGCTCACTCTCCCTCTGTGTTTGTTTGTGTGTGTGTGGGGCGTATGGGTGTGGCCTAAAGTAGTTATGAATACAACAGACAGTTAGACAAGGCAGCAACGCAAGCACGAACGCACTTAAAAATGTATGTAATTGTGCAAAAGTGTTGCAGAAAAAGGATTGGAGAAAGCAACGGAAAACGGAGTAGAAGACAGATGTAAATGGAAGCAAAAGTTGCGTATATTCATGTGTGCAAACTGTAAAAAAGAGACGGAAAGTTGAGAGGAGATAGAGGGTGTTAAAGAGGGCAGGATGGTACGCAGTTAACTAGTAAGTAACAAAAGTAGTTATAGAAATGACAGACATGATGGTTGCAGATGCGAATGCTACTCCACTCCTTAAGGAGCAGACACATACACACACTGAACTCAGATAAATACATAGACGTGGAGATGTGTCCCAGTCGCTGACAAGCTGGGAATGAAGACGCTTAACTCAGCTTGGCCAAAACAAGACAAAGACTAAGGCAAAGACGACGAAGTTGAAGACGTAGACGAAGGTGTGCTAACGAGCAACGAGACAAGACGCCACTTGAATGACAGCTAACAGCATACAGATTCCAACTTGGAGTCTGACTTGCTGACTGAAAGACAGACGAACAGTTAGACAGAGAAAGAGAGAGAGAGAGTGAGAGAGATACGCAGCTGCCTGGCCACATAAATTGTTTTGAAATACCAGGTGAGAATTAGAGTAATGTCTTGAAATGAAAATATGCAGGTATGAGTTTGGGTATCTGATTATGGTATAAACCCAGAGAACTTATTATAACTGATGGAAAGAGAAGTAACAGCAGTGTTTGCATACAGTCTGCTCTTAAGCGGATTAATTAAAACTGATTTAGTTATTTTTATAAGTATCATTCTGTTAGTAGTTTAAATCGCACATAAGTTTAATGCAGCTTAAGTTTAATACAATTTAAAACTGTGCTATCATTTTTAAACTCATTTTAAACGTTTGTTTGAAACTCCAGGGCCTTTAAATTAAATCCAATTGTATAATAGATTTTTCTGCTGCACATAAATTATATATTTATTGTTTTGTCATAAATTTAATGTTGAAAAAACTCACAGCCTTTGTTTTGTTTTTTATTTCATTGATAACATCAATATACCCGTAATTTGTAGAGATACAGATTAAATTACACCAGCACCTAAAAGTATGCAATGATTTTCACAACTTTGCAAATAAGCCTGACCAACGGGTATCTGTTAGCCGAGTGTGGAATTGTTTCAATGCCTCTGTAGTTGACACTCACCTGCCAGTGTTGCTCTGCCTTATATTTTTTATTTGGCCAACTCGGCGTATTATCTATAAATTTATTTCGAGTGTCTGTGAAAGGCTTTGCGCCATGCTTAATTAATTTTGCCACATTAACATTTACACGACTTGCTGGCAATTTATGTCCGCAAGCTAATTATGCCAAAGGTTGTCCCGATTCACACACACTCACATACATGGTAGGGCAGACAGTGCCTTCAGCAATTTCATTTTCGTTTCATTTAAATTAAAAGCCTATTTAAATGTTAAATGCAAAAAAAGTGGCTTTTAATTTCGTATAAAATTGTATAAGCAATTACCCAACGCAAATGCAATAAACATGGTGAATTTATTTTAATTTTCACACAAGCGAACACACCGCTTGGCCAGCCAAAGGCGCCAAAATGCCGAGTCCAAAGTCCGAGCACAGGCTGTGAAACAACAGCGGCAATAATAGCAACAACAACTGTCAACATGTTTGGTGCCATCGTTGTTAATGTACAAAATCCTTTTACAAAATTAAACTTGGAATGTGAAATGAAAGAAAAAAGGAAAGAAGAGATGAGAGGAGGGAAGAGAGAAGAGGAGGGGAAAAACTCGAACTGCAGTAAGTGCTGCAATTGGCAATGGGCTGCAAATGTTTGCTATCAAATTAATTGGCACTAAAATTAGCACGAAGCTGCTGCACAAACTGTGGCAGTTTCGCTGATTTAGTTGCCTCTTTTCTGTTTTGTGTGTTGCGTTGTGTTGTGCCCTGTTTTCATTGGTTGAGGCCAAGTGTTGGGACGCCTGCTGCGTTTTTCTATTTGCGCTAAGTACACGGATTTTGCATTAATGCAGCAGCAGGAACAACAACAGCTGGCAAAAGGAGACAGCGCCGCGCACTCACATGAATCATTCATTGATTTAATTACAATGATTGCTGAGTGCAACGGATCGACCAGGTGGCAGCTTCTAGATGCCCAGGTGGCAAATGGTAGGTGGTAGGTGCCGAGAAGGGCGTTCAGTTGTGGGTGTCATTGGCAGCTGCCACCTGCCACCTGCTACCTGCTTCCTTTCTTTTGCCACCAAGTGTTTAATTAAAAGTGCTAATGCAAAATAAATAAGCGGAATAGCTGACAGGAAAAATCAATTTGTGCTAATAAGCACAGTATTTGCTAAATTGAAAATTTATGCTTCACATATACTTATTTATACTTACTTCATCGTAATAAGCTCAAATATTTTAATACTTTCTAAATGAGTGCTCGTATCTTATGTAGTTAAAGATAGGAAATTTCATCACAGTTAAGGTGCTTAACTCAATAAAATAGCTGACAGCAGTCTGATTAGAAACATAGCTGAAATTGATATAGATTTTAAGTGCATATACGTGTCTTTTGAATCAACTCGTAGGTTAAATTGACAGTTTGCTTGAAGTCAAATGAAATGTGGACTTAATTAAGTACATGTATTTAAATTGTACTATGCAAAATGTCAATGAATTTATTCATTGAGCTTATCATAACTAGGTATCAATCTATTCGCTACTTATTTCTAGTTTTCGTTACTTTTTAACACTCGTTACTGTCACTCGTTACTTTTTGAAGTTTACAGACTTCAGCTTACTGACCATTTACTAGCTAAAACGAAGTTTTTAAGAACTCTACACTCACTCGTCACTTTTCCCTCATCTTTTTCCTTATTTCCACTACTCACACCTGTCTCTCGTTACCTGGCACTGCCAACAAGTTTTCAAGTGTATTTGATTTCAAACAATTATTACCAAAAATCTTAAAAATATTTTCAAATTCAATTCGAAATGCTTCAAGTGCTCTCAACGTGCACTCCTTTATATATACATATATATGTATATATATTTTCCTTTTGTTCATATTTTCAACAGCACTTGTGTTAGTGGTGGGAAAATGCAATCATTGAACAAACTTTTTGGTCCCTGTCTGAATACACATTCCCTGGAAACCAAATAGCTTGGTAAGCATCCAAGTGCCTAAAAGTCCATGCATATCTGGACAGGTGAGGCAAATGCGATAGGTAGACAAACAGAAATTGAACCCATTGAATTGAACACACTCTCTCTTACTCCCTCTGTCTCTCTCTCTCTCTGTCTCTGTCTTAGTCTGTTTCACTCTGTAGCTCTTTCGTTCTCTTATCTCATACCTATTGGCATTTTCTTTTCACACGTTGGAATTACAGACACCTTTGCAAATCGTAACCACTCAATACAATGCATACAATAATATTTTTTTCTAATTTTCTCTGGCTCTCACTTTGAGTGTGCGTGTGTTTGTGTGTGTGTGTGTGTTTAGCTGTGTGTAATACTCTTTAATAGCATTAGTCGTGTTGCAAAAGGGTTAAGCTATTGCCCGAATGCTTCTTTTGTTACTTTTGCTTGTTTTTGCTTGTCTTTCGGTGCGCTTTCATGCCACTTTGATTTCGCTTTGTGCATTTACCACGGACGTTTAATAGTTGAAAGGTAAATTGCACACTGTTTTCCTTCTTGCCATAGCAACAGCAACAACAACAAGGAAAACAGCAACATTTCCGCTCCCGTGTCGCTGCATTGCTGTTGTTTTTGTTGTTGTTGTTGTCGGGCAGCACGGAAATCATTTGATTTGCAATGTTCGTGCAGCGTAAGGCGATCAAAGTGTTTTGCTTTTGATGCCTCTGCAGCCAAAACAAGAAGGCAATTCCAAGTAAAGGCTCCATTGAATAGAAAAAGCAATGAAAATATTTTAGAAAATGCATTTTGCCCATGTTGCTGCTGCCGGTATTTGGGAAATTTTCTGGCAGCTGCAAAAAGCCAAAGGAGGCATTTTTTAAATTCAAGCTAAATAAATATTTAGATCTATAAATTCATATTTGGCTAAAATATGCTTACAATAGAATATGATTTCTGAATTTCCATTGACAATTTCAGTTTAAATCTAAATTTAAATATAAATCTCAACTGAATGGCGCATATTACTCATACGATCGGCTTGACGCAGCTGGCAATTTTCCAGCTATAAAAGAATATATACGTATCTCTTAACGAAGCAATTTTCTTTTGAAGTCTTTAATCTGCGGCATGCCAAAGACAGTTTTTCATTCTGCCAGCACTTTTTGCTCCACTTGAGCTGCGGCAGCTTAAGCTCTTGGCTCTTAGCTGTGTCGATTTCTTTTTCTTTCTACTTGGACGGCAAATCGTTTATCAGCATTATCAGTGCGTGCATTTGGCTATCGTATTACATTATTCAGAATATACATATAATATATGTATATATACGTATGCTGATATATAAATTAAATTGCATTGACAGTTGAATGGCAAAGCTAAAATGATTGGCTAGGCTATAATTCAAATTAATGGCAGATTATGCCACTCAAACTGGTTTAAATGGCCAAAAAGTCAGTTGGCGAGGCAGGCAATGCCAAGAGCCATTCTGCGTGTGAGTGTTTGAGTGTGTGTGTGTGTGTGTGACCACGCCCCCAATTGCTCCCCTTTTGCGCAAGTCACACGCTGTGTGGGCAAACAAAAAAAGTGCAGCATACTTTAAAGCGCAGAGAAAAATATTTAACAGAAGAGAGACGACAAATCTGATGTCGTTGTTTGAGTTTATAAAATTGTTCCAACCAGCTGCTGGATTAAAGGGATGTGGGAGTGGCTGGGGAAATCGGGGCATGGCAGCTGTGATAGTGGTGCGTGCGTTGTTTACTGTTGGCTGCTTTCAAAGCGACGTATGCGTAATCTGCGCTTAGCATGCGAAAAGTCAGTCATAAAAAAGCCATCAGCTTAAACTGTTGCGGCCATAAAGGTTAACACTGGCAACAAAGCAAACTAAAGCAAAAAC
Source organism: Drosophila cardini (assembly GCA_018903735.1). Taxonomy (NCBI): domain Eukaryota; kingdom Metazoa; phylum Arthropoda; class Insecta; order Diptera; family Drosophilidae; genus Drosophila; species Drosophila cardini. The sequence goes on along the minus strand of JAEIGM010000007.1, from coordinate 4,979,413 downwards.
CAGAGCAGAGGAAAAACTACAACAGCAAATGGGCTAAAACTGCTTAAAATTTAACGAAACAATGAGCTGAAACTGTTGTGTCCGCACAATGACTGAGCAGAGATCGACTGATGACCAAGAGATAAAAGGGAAAAAAGAGGGGTGGTGTGTAGGGGGGTTAGGGGTAAGGACGCAGCTGGCGAGAGACGCGCACATTCCAATGCTCGGCGCACGCAAGTGACGGCCATGAAAGCGTAAAAATGTAAAATTAACACGCAGCTTCTGGTTTTAGTTTTGTGGCAACAAAAACAACAACAACAACAATAGAAATAGCAACTGCTACTACTACTTTTTAGTAGCAGTTGTTGTAGTTGTTCGGTATAAAAACAACAACTGCAGCTGGCAAACCGCAGCCATAAAAACCACACAAAAGCAAGAATGAAGTTGTTGCCGCTGCTCGCAGTTAGCCGCAAAAGCGCTTGAAAAATATGTTAACCACAGTTAAAACAGCGCCAGGTCAAGCGTGCAGCACACACACTAACACACACATAGAGAGAAGAGGACAGAGCTAGAATGGTTGAAAGAGAGGGTGGGAGTGGGAGAGGTAGAGACACGTGCGACGCTGCCTTAAACGCTTGGCATGTTGACAAATGTTGCAGTCGACGCCAAATGAGCAGCAACCTGACGCCTGACCTCGTCGTCGCAGTCGCAGTCGAAGTCGGCATCGCTGTCGCTGTCTCTGTCGCCGTTAGCGTCGCAGTTGTCGTATCTACTGCTGCTGTTGGCAGTTTTAGTTGCGCTTAAAAGCATGCTACAGTTTTTAATGCCGCTACTCATGACTGTGTGAGTGATAAGCGTCGCCACCGACTGACATTTGTTTTAATGCAAACGTCATCGTCTGGACAGCTTTTGGGTTTGGTCCCCAACTCTTCTAGCTGCTTTGCTCTTTGTTTTGGCCAAGTGTTAAAACTTTAACACAGCAATGACATTATCAAAGTAAAGGTGTGGCCCAGAACAGGACAGCACAGCACAGGGCAAGTCAGAGCGAGTTGACTTGAGTTGAGTTGAGCTGTGTTGTGTTGTGCTGTGTTGCCCTTACGAGCGATTTGCATGACAATTCTACAGTATACAGTACTGTTATAGCCACCTTAAGCACTTGAGCTATTATATTAAAATTTGTTGGCATTTCTTTTGGCTTAAAGCACATTAAGAGTGATTACGAGTTTTGTTGGCTTTATCGCATTTAGTTGATTTAAACTTCAGCTCGTTTCATTAGGTAATGCAACGCATTTCTATTCACATTAGTTGCACTCATTTGGCATTCAATGAACGTTTGCATTCAACTTCAATTTTGCTGTGCATTCGATTTTTATTGACGTTTTTAATCAGCAGCAGCAAAAGCATTTCTTTTGGCTCACTCTCTTTCCTTCCTCTCGTTTAGTGCATAGCAATTTTACTTTAGTTGAGCTCACTCAAGTTTTATTGCAATGCTTTCAAACACACAGACACAGGCAGGCACACACACAGACACAAACGCGTACCAGCACACTCAAGCACACACACACACACAGACACTCCCACACCTTTTTCATTAACAAAGTTTCATATGTGTGATGATATATGCCTTTTGCTGCCTTTGACGATGCTGTCTCTGCACTCGATATTTTGGCCTAGTGTGCGTATCAGTTGCCATGCCCCCCTCTCACGCCCACCTTTAACCACCCAGCAGGGGCCACGCCTTCAAGTAGACAGAGTAGAGCATCTGTTGGCGTCTGTGTGAATTCAATTTGATTGACGTTACGAGTTTCTGCTACTGATTCCAATTGCAATCAATTTACTTTTGTGCTCTTCGCATCCGAGTTGAAAACTTCATTAGAAATTTTCCTTCTTTCTTATACTTTTTTCTTTTTTTCTTTTTCGTTTTCCTTTTTTTTTTTTTTGATTTCATTTCGGTTTTTTTTTTTGGTTTTTGCCTGCCTCGACTGGCATTTTATTTTGCCTTTTCTCTCGCTGCGTGTGTTTGGTGTTGCTCTTTTTATTTTTTCTCAGCTTTTCTCTCGATTTCATCATTTGGCATTTGCTGCACTCGTCACGTTTGTTTGTTTGTTTGTTGGCTGATTTTGTTGTTGTTGTTGTTGTTGCTGTTGGCAGTTTTGCAGCTACAGCTGCAGTTAAGTAGCCAAACTGACAGCATGAAAAGCACAGAAAAGAAAAGAAAAGAAAATAGGAAAACCGGAAAGGCGAAAGCCAAACGAAGCCAGAAGAAAACTTGGCGTCATATGTGAAAAGTTTGTCTGCGGCTTGGGGTTTTTCTTCCTTTCCTTTCCTTTCCCCTCCCTTCCTTTTCTTTCTTTTCTTCTTGATATGGGTAATGATTATAGGCGAAAGAAAGTTTTGCTTAATATGCAGCAGAGCTTCTACTCTAAATTGCCATGATTTATGGCATATATCTTTCAAAATTTGGCGAACTACCGAAATCAGGTTTCAATTGCAGACACCACAAATTGTATATAGAATGATATCGTTTATAAATAGCTTTTAGTGAAACAAACTTTAGCATTTTCCATTGCCATTTTAAAGTTGCATCAATTGAAAAGTTTGTCATATTGAATTGAGCTGAAATATGATGAAATATTTTCTTCACTGACAGTTAACAAATACAAACATATTTTGCAAGCTGCTGTCGCATGATTTTTCACGCTCGTTAATTCAAAAGCATTGTATGGAATTCGAGTTGAGGTTTACAAGCCATATCCAACGGGGCGTATGAAAAAAGTATATATATGTATATATAGAATCGAATACTTTTTAATTAAACAACATGTGTTGGATTTTAATTTGCAAGGTAAATAAAAACACGAAATATAAAAGCAAACTGGACGGCATGTAAAACATTTGCCAGTTGTTGTTGTTGCTTCTTGGCCAGGTGTCGCAGCAAATTGTACAACGTGCACAACATGCGGCAATAAACGCGAGCGCGTTTCCTTCTCTATCTATCTCTGTCACTCTCTCCCTTTCTCTCTGCCTTCCCTCCTCCCGCTCTCTCTCTCTGTCACTTGAATGCAAAAATGCCAAACAGTAAAGTGGCTCTAATCTGTTTAAACTGCAATAGCAGCATATCAACTGCAAAAGAGAATGAAGGACAACGAACGAATAGATAGACTGTGGACATTGTACAATGGAGAGTGAAGAGTGGAGAGTGGCTACAACAAACGGTCAAGCAATTGACATGCCCATGAACCATCAATCACTTCAAAACTGACCCCTTGTTCAACCTCCCGAACTCACTTGATGCCTGTCCTTGCAGTTGGCACTGCAATCAGCGGACATGTGGGACAATGGACAATATACACACTCACACACACGCACACACACACAGAAATATAACAGATAGTTATTTAAAATTGTGCTCACAACGGGTATAAACATTTTCTTAGCCAGTTAGTAACAGAGTTTGCCAAAGAGTTTGGTAATAGACAACAGTAAACAGTTTGTGAGTTTAAGCTGCTAAGAAATTAAGGATAAATTTAGTATAAATTTAGTATATTACTTATAGAATTCTATGTATTTGTAGGGCATAAATCGTTCCAGTTGAGTAGTCAAACGTTGCGATCCTGTCACCGCAAACAATATAAATTATAAAACCAAAACGAAGGCAGTTGTTTTGGTGTTTTTTTTTGGTCACTTTCTATTTTCAAGTGTCGTCTGTGTGTTGTTCCCCCTTTATCAGTATTTTTGCTCAGTTTTTTATTAGTTTTTTGTTGTTTTTTTTTTTTTTTTTTTTTGGGTCAACAGCAATCATGTCATTCTGCTGTCAATAAAAACTTTACCCACTCCTCAAAACGCTGACTGTTGACAATTTTTGCAGTTATTTTATCTCAGTGTCCAGAGTGACAATGTCATAAAAGTGCAGCTCAGGTGCTGTCCAAACATTGTGCATGGCCTTTTATTTAGAGCTCTTATGAGTGTGTGTGTGGGTGTGTGTTGGTGTTGGTGTGTGCTCAGTGACTTTTTGTTACATTGCACATACGCACTGTTGCATTTTAATTAAGGCCAATAGATTCAACGCTAAAAACACACAAAAACCAATTAAACCAAAATAACGATTGCAGTTTAGTTAGCACAGTAGTGACAGCAGCAGCAGCAGCAGCGACTGTTCAAATAAAATGCAATTGCAGTAACCAAAATTAATAGCAAGCATCATCAGCATATATGTATATAGCGGTGAGCGGTGAACGTTGCCCAGTGACCATGCGGCGTATGCGTAATGCGAAACTTCTTCTCAGTTGGTTAAAAGCCGCAACAAAGCGAACAATTTGCAGCGTTAATGTGCAGCGCAATGGCAAATGAATGTTAGACGCAGATCCCCAGCCTAAATACAGGCCACAGAATACCGAGCACAGAGTACCGTGTGCCCTACAACGAGTACTTGCAAGTAATTACAATTGACGATGCCAGCCAGAGTCCCATTCATAAATGCATTTAACGTGTCGCTGTGGCTGTCTGGTTCAGGTGGCAGGTGGAAGGTGGGGAGGTAGGCAGGTGGGCAGGTGAGCAGGTGCCAGGTGGCAGACCAGGTGAACGTGCCGCAAATGCAACTAACAAGGAAACAATTACGCGTTGCAGATGTCGCCATTTTGCAAAGTGATGGAGAGATGGCAATGGCGATGGCAATGTCAGAACGGAAAATCGCATTAGAAATGTTGTAATGCAAAAACCACAAGCTGCCGCAAGGACACACGCAGCACTATCTACCTAATGAGCAAATGAAGTCGATTAAACGTGTATATGACTTGCTTTCCCAAGTTCCAACTGCAGGTGTGTGTCTATGGGTGTGTGTGTGTGTGAGTGTGTGTGTGTGTGTGCTGGTGTGTGTGCGTGGCATTTGCAGTTTTAAATATGAGAAATGTTGATTGCAATGGCAGATAGCAAGCGGCTGGCTGGAAAACAGGGCGTATGCGTAATATGTGAGCAACTAGGGGGAAAAAACTATGTGTAGTGCTGTAAGTTGTGCCACGTTGTGTGCCACACAGTGTCATGTGGCATGTGGCAGCGTCATAGTATGTATGTGCCTCGAGGGTTAGCTAAACTATCCATTGTGCCGTCCCCTATGCAAAGCGTGCTGCCGTGGCATGGGAATGCATAATGAGGGGCACTAATCGCAGCACAACTTGCCACGCAATGAGGGTTAACCGTTTTTCTTTCCATTTCCCCACAACTACCAACTTGCAACGAGCTTAAAAGTGTTTGTAAGAATTCAAAATATGCAATTTGAAGAGGAAATATGGGAAAATATGCCAACGCAGCGAAAAATCTATTAAACAGTTGAGTATTTGGGATTATTATTAACTTGAAGACACTCAAAGGACTCAAAAGACTTGCTGATGAAAGCAATTACTAGAGTGTTCATTACTAGACTGTCTAAGAAGAGTAATTAGTTAAAGTAATAGGCACGATTTAAATTAAACATTACAAAAACTATAACTTTTATTAACAGAAATGTTTCTAATATTTAAATTAGGAAGCTTAATGAGAACTTATAGAATTGTTAAAAATCTTTATGGGTTAGAAATAATAGTAGTTACTTGAAGCAAAAATATACGTTACATTAAAGCTATTAGCTTTACTAAAAACATATTTTACATATAAAATATGTCAATTTTAAGTGCTTTATTTAACTGTTTACCTAAAGAGTTTTCTATTTTTGAGAGCATTACTTTAATTCACACCTCTAGCTTTATTTAAACACTAAAATAGCCAAGCTGACACCACTAATTTGATTGCAATCAAATCTGTTTACAACATGTTCACTTTAAATTGAACAGCAAATTTAAATTGTAGCTTAAATTTTGATTACTACATGCCCTTAAGCCTACTTATTTGATTAAATGCTGGCAAATCTACCGCTTTAGCTACAGCTACTACTACCACTACCACTATAGATACAGATACAGCTACAAAGATACACAGACGAGGCCACAACTCATTTAACTGTCATGCACTAAATAACGCTATACACACATATACGACAGACGTAATACGTATACATAGGCAGAGCTTATGGGTGTTACATAATACATAGACATGTATATATGTATTGCGAGTTACGAGTTTGCAAACCAGTTTCGGTATCTGGACAGACTTGGCAGGACATAATGAGATCACATGACATATAATGAGGTGCGCTGTTAACGTCGCTGCTTATTATAGATATAGGCATGTGTGTGAGTGTTGTGGAGTGTGTGTGTGTGTGCATTTTGATAGCAGCGACTAATTGCACAGATGCCAACGATTCAAATTCAATTATTCAAGGAATTTCATTAATTTCAAATTAGTTGAACACGCCAATAGCAACACTTAAGCTCTGATACACACACACACATATGTGTGCAGAAGTGCTAACATTGCCACGCCCATGGCCACGAAATGAGGCGTAAGTAATGCCACAGCAACGTGGCCAACGTGGCCAACGTGGCCAACATGGCCGAAAAAGCGGGCAACACTTTTTCATAAATATTAAAGGCAAGCGCCATATAAAATATAACGCATACCACATGTTGTCCGCAAGTGCAGCCAGGTGTAGCAGCAGCACCAGGAGTAACACCACCAACAACAACAGCAACAACACTAGTTGGTTTTGTTGCTGTGGCAAAGAGCGAGACTGAACCGCTGAACACAATCGTGCCTGAGCATAAAGTTTGTTTTATGTTGCTTTTTATTGTTTTAATAGTGCAGCAGACGACGAGGATATGGACTCCAAGGGCAAGGTGGTACAGTGAAGCCTATGAGATCGAAGAAGGGACGCGAAACAAGGCGGCTAACCGCCAAATGACCACAGCAGCTGGACCTGGAGTAGCAGCAGCTGGAGTAGCAAATTGCAATGTGTGTAAACACACACAAACACACACACACTCACAGCTGCTTGCACGCCCGGATATAAAGTCAGCCATGACAGACGACAGACGGCGGCCATGTTGGTCATATTTAATGTGTGCCTGGTCAACGCCTGGTCAGCTGCAATGTCGGTGCTTCAGGGAACGGGGGGATCGGGGAACGGGGACTGGGAACGAAGCATTGCATTTTTTATGCGGCCACAGCTGACAGCCATGGCCCATTTTGCATATGTGTGAGAACGAGCGTGTGTGTGTGCTGCAGGTGTCGAGCCATGCACAATTTTTGTGGCTTTGATTGCCTTTTCAGCTAAAAGAAAGAGAAGGGGAGTGGAAGAGAGAGAGAGAGAGAGAGAGAGAGCGACTGCGAGTTATGAATGAAGTTTAGCTGCAGTTGAGTTGTGGCTAGCTCATAAATATGTCAAAACTAGCTGAGCACAATCAAAAATCTCAAGTAAATTTCACATGCTAAACAGATTGACTACATGTGTGTGTGTAGTAGACTTTATATGGCTGTTTCACTGTATTTATGTTTGTGATATTTGCTCTCAAACTGTGGCAATGCAATGAAAACATACCAAATATGTAAATAAATCGCATCATGTGTGTGTGTGTGTGTGAGTGTGTGCGTAACATATGTGTCTTCTTATGCGTACATGTGTGTTTGTGTGCGTGTGTCTGTGTGTGGCCACAAAGATACACACAGAGCAGCAGTAAAAACAAACAGCGAAGGCAACAAATAAAAGCGAAAAACACATAAAACTAAAGCAAGCAAAGTGCGCTATTTACTAAATTTTACGTACATACATATATTTATATATATTGTACGATATGCATAAAATAAAATCAAATAAAAAGTAAAGCATAAAAACCAAAGAACAACAATAACAAAAAAACAATCAAAATGGAATGTAAACAAAAGACGAAAAGGCAATTGAAATATAAATTTTAGCAGCTAACAGAACGAACAGGGAATGCTCTAAAAGCAGGGACTAAAAATAGTTGAATAGTTTAAGAAATTAGCTTTTAAATGAAGTAAGAGTTAAGGTTAATAAGACAATTTAAAGATCAGTTAAAATGCTCCAAAAATTTAGTAGTAAATTAAGCTGAATTCTTGAATTGGTTTAGTTGTTTTTAAAGATTAAATAGTATTAATAAAACTATTTTGGTCAAACAATTCAATGGGTAACTTAAAGTTAAACATTTAATTCACAGAAATATTGAAATATTAAAATCTGATTTTAATTTATTATCAAATTTATTTTACATCTTTAAATGTTACAAGTTTTTGCTTTTATAAAATTAAAGCAAACTTTAATTATTTAAAATTTCAACAAATTGTAGTAACTTTTTACTTTCCTCAATACTTTATTAACTCGTGTTTTTCTACACTATTGTTAACTTTAATCTCATTTCGTGCATCATAACATAACAAGAGTTAAAACCACTTTATAGTCTTAAAAACAATGTCATTTGACATTAAACGAATGAAATGGTTACAAAATATTAAAACACAACCAGCTTACAACACAACACAATGGTAATCAAACAATGTAACAAGCTTTTTGTAAAATTAACTTTATATTGTTCAGTTTGTTACTGTTTTTGTTTGTGTGTATACAACTGGGTGTGTGTGTGGAGTGTGTGTGTGTGTTATTTACTGGTTATTTACAATTACATTGTGCAGTTGATAAACTATCATAAAGAGCACTTTGTGTGCGAACAGGTGATTGTCATAAAGTGAAAACTGTGAAGCTTCATTGGCTTTAAGGCAATCACTGGCCTGATGCAGTCAACATTGTATGAATTGTGCACAATTCTCAAGTCGGGTTAGTTAGGGCAACTTACTCTTGTTCTCTGCCTTACTCCCTCTTCCCGTTTGCCAAATAAAATACATACTATCTGGTAGAAAGAAGCAAAAAAAAAAAACACAGCGAAAGACGAACAATAAAAATTTACAACCAGCAAAACGAACCTACGAAACGAACGAGTGCCAAACAATGCCAGCGAAAAGAACAGGGAAAATGGGGTAAAAAGGGGTTAAAGGGAAAGGTTAAAGAGGAAATGGAAAATGGGTAACCAAAACCAAAAACCACACAGAGCGGCAAATGAGTGGGGAGAACAGAGAGAGGGCCAAACGCGGGGAGTAACAGCCAAAAAAGAACTCAATAAATTGTCATGCAGTAAAATGTAGTTTTGTTTGGTGGCGCAAAAAGGCCAAAAGTGCCAACCAGATAGAGCAGACGTGGTTAGAGAGGCAGAGCGAGAGGGGGAGAGAGAGGGGGCAAAGGGCTGTGGATCAGCCCAGGGACCGCGACTTTGTTTCAGTTGAACAACGCGACAACAAAATACAAAAACAGCAACAAGAACTGTAACTGCAACCACTTGCAACTACACTGTAGAAAAAAAAGTTATAAAACAAAAGAAAGGTTTTAGTGGCCTGAAAAATACTAAGAAAAATACTAAAGAGAGCAGAGCTTAGATCTGAGACTACCAAAAGTAAAACCAACTTAAAATTCTTGAAGTTAAATCAAAAGATTTTCTACTAGAATATATAAAGTAACGTACTCTACTACTCTCCACTTTATTTAAGACTAGTTTTTAGCTTAAGTAGATCATTTTTTTAACAGTGTAGTTGCAGGAACTCAGCTGCAGCAGACAACGAAAAGGGAAGCACGTAAAATGCCAAGACAGCAGCAAAATGCACAGTGAAAACCAAATACATATGCATAACTAGAGCGTATATAAATATGTGTGTATGTGTGTGTGACAGTGTGTGTATTTGTTGTGCATTGTCGGACCGAAAATCACATGTTTAGTTGTACGGGAAGGATGTGATTCAAGTTGCAACAAGAGGCAACAACACGAACAACAACACGCCTGTGACATTTTGGCATTTCAACTGAAAGTGAGCAAAGCAGCTAGATATTGCCATACTGCTCTCACTATTTACAGCTCTCCCTAGCCAGCTTTGCCTACCCCTTTCTCCTTGCTCCCTTTCTCCTACCCCTTTTGCTGCTGTTGCCTAACTGCTGCTTTCTGCTGGTTTTGTCAACGTTGTCAGCGCTGCTGTTGAATTTTTCATGCCCATTGCGCGACATAAACTTGGCCTGCCTCTAAATTAAGGCGGCTTCGCTTTATTGGCCAGCCTGCTGCTTTGCTGCTTTGCTGCTTTGCTTCTCCGCTTACTTCTCCTCCTTTTGCTTTGCTTTCTCACCATTTCTCTTGCCATTTTCGCTGCCTTTTTCTTGTTGTAGTTGCGCCTGTTTTGTTGCGGCTTCATTTGGCTTTCACGTAAATGTGCGCTTAGCATGGCCATGTAATTGAGCAGCTGCCGGCATCCCGAAGTCCGCCTCTGTCGCCGCCTCTTTTGACACGCCCCTAAGAAGCAATGCCTTTTAAGTGTATTAATCCTTTTTTATATGCGCGCACAAAACCGCAGCCATTGCCGAACACACTCACACACACACACACAGATAGAGACCCAAACACAGACAGAGGCAGTCACACAAAAATTAAGTATACGTGGTGTATGGTCGCGTAATTCTCTCTCTTATTTGATGCCGCCAAACATTTTGCTCGTTTACTTGGCCAAAATTGCATTAAAGTTGCATAAGTGCACATGGTTTTAATATTTAATTTGGCAAAGAGCTTTTCGAACAGCGTCAGGGATCTGTATATGTTTTCTCATCCCATTTCTCTCTTTATCTGCCCTCTTTTCCTTCCCTTTTCTCTGTCCTGTTGCTGCCACGCTTCTTGGTACTATTTGCTGTCCTGCCGTTGTGCACTTAGCGCTTTGCTTTTGTCCAAACTCTGGGGCGATAACGCTGACATCCACGCTTAATAATATCCTTTTGCCGTTTCCTAATGCCGAAAAAAACAAAAGCGCAGCTGCAGTTGCAGCTGCAGTAGCAGTAACAGCAGAAGCAGCAGCAGCAGCCAACGCTGTCCTGTTTGTCCTGGCTGTGATTTTACCCAGTTAAGCTCCAAAAAATAACACAAAAAATGAGACGAGCGCAACGCGCAAATGGAGATAAAAATTTGCCATGCCAAGCTAAAGGAAGCGACAAAAAAAAATGAACAAAAACAACAAAAAAATAGACAAAAACTAAAAAAAAAGAAATAAACAAACAACAGCCAAAGTGCAGCAAAAGTATTTACAAAGCGTTATCGTGATGCGACCTAAAACCCCCTGAACTCTGAACTACAACCCGTCCCGCACCGCCCCTGCTGACCGACCCTAGCAACACGTCCTCTTGTTTATTTTTGCTGCTGGCATTTGCTTCTCTAATTTCTGCTGCCCTGCAGTTTATAAAGAGTTAAATAAAAACGCGATACACTTAGATCAAGTGCTGTTCCACAAAAAAAAAAAGGTAGATGAAAATATTAAAAGGGTTTGTAATTATGTTGAGAGTAAAAGGAAAAGTCATCAACTGGAAACTTTCATTATTTTGGCCAGGGCTTTGGCTTTAAGCGATCATTGAAATTTAGTGCAAATATATAAAAAGCTTTTTAAATCATGGCATACTTTTGTGCGCAGAAATAAATGTTTTTCTAGTTTCATTTAAATAATGCTTCACAAAATTGTTACTAAAATACATTGCAAATTAGTGAGCCATTAAATAGAATTTATTTCTATTTTTATCGTATTATTAATTATGAAAATATTGCCTAAAGGGATTAAGTGGAAATTCAAAGCATACTTTCGGGCGGCGCGTTAAGCGGTTTATTCAAATTTATTTTAACAATAAATTGCATTATTAAGTTGCACATAAGTTACTTAAATTTTTAACATGCGTTTTATTATTTGACACACTTATCGGAGCTTTCAATTCATGGAATATTTAAATTCTAGAGTTTTTTACTTACATTTGTCTTCTCAAAACTTTGCCTTTCTTGCGCTGGTATTATCTCTTCAAATTCATAAAAATGCTCGTCCCTCGAGCGCATTCGTTAGTCGTTTAATCTTATTCAAAATACTCACTTCTCACTGCTTACATCTCACTTGTTTGCTCTGCTCTTTTTTGGTCAACATTTTCTTATTTCTCTTTTCCTTTATTTTTTTTGTGTTTTAACACTTTGCGTCTCATCTTCTATTCCATTTTGGTTATTTACGAGTCGACAGCTCTTAAGTTTAAAGCTCATCAAGCGTTTGAGCATTAAATTTCGCTGTTCGCAAAATAGTTTCGCATTTTTTATAACTCAATTAAGGCGCCAGCTCAAAGCCAATTAAAATGAGCAGACAGGCAGCTGATTAACCTTGTTACTTACACACACAAACACACGGGCAACTAGGGGATATAAGCACTTATATACATACAGGCAGCGTCTATTTGTCAGCCATGGGCAACGCCTGTAAGTATGCAATGGACAGGCTTTAAACCATAGACCAAGTGACCGTCGCCAGGTCACGTCGTCATCGCCGTTGTCGTTGGCGTCGTCGCTGGCGTCGTCGTTATCGTCGCCAGGGCGTAATGGTAATTGTGCGAGTGCGAGTGCAGCAATGACGTCATTCGCACAATGCCACGCCCACACCATTCGCTATCGCCCAGCAAAACGTTGGCTACGGTAATTGTGTGCACCAGTGCACCACGCTTCGGTTGGCAATATTGTTATGACCAAAAACCAGGTCACAAAGGACCCTACCTACCCTACCTACCCTCCACGCTCCTCCCTCCCTTTCTCACACTACCCCTCCCAATGCTTCTTACAACTATCAACCCCTTGACCAACCCTTTCATAGCTCCTCTCAACGTTGTTATCGTTTTTCTTGGCCTCAGCTTTCAGCGCGAACGCGCGCGCATATTTTATTTGATTTATTTATAACAAAGAAATAAAAGTAGAGAAAAAGAAAAGAAAAGAAACTAAAAGAAAAGAAAACTGCATAATTTTTGTAAATTTACCTACTTGAAGAATTTGTGCAAAAGAATTTTTTGTGCTTTTTATTTGCAACCGATTTTGCTAGCTGCAACTGAAGCTAAAGTCAAAGCAGCTGCCAACTGAAGATTTCTCAGCACTTTTGCTATTTTGCATTTAATATTTATGCCAGTATCCCTGCTCTATCTCACTCTAACTCTATCTATCTATCTGTCTCTATCTTACACTTACAGAGTCTCTAACTATATGCTGTCTCTCTTCTTGTGTTTTGTATTTTTCAGGCATGCATCAACTGCTCAACTCGTTGCGACTTGGCGACTTGGCTCAATCCCTGACCAGGCCAGGCCCGGCCATGGGCTGCTGAATAATTGATGCAGTTTTGGTAAGTGCATTTTCAAAGAGTCGCCTTCTCTTGGAGTCAGTCTCTCAATCTCTCTGTGTCCCTGTCTTAGCCAAGTTCTTTAGCTGTTGAGTTCTTTAGTTGCTTAGCTGCTGTAGCTGTTAGCCTCAAATCGCTTTGGCATTTCATTTAAATGCATGCCAGAATCTATCCCGCTGAGCCAGAGACTCTGACAAATGAAGTGTTCTACGAGCGGGTAAGGAGGGGGAGGGGATGGTGTGTGGTAGTGGGCGTGACCAAACGCCTCATGCATAAACCAATACGCGCACGCTTGGACAGCGCCAGCGTTTACGCGCCGGATGCGGAAATTGTACAACAACAATAGACAGCAAAATGGCAACGAGGCCAACGAAAAAATGGCGTTAACAGCACCTTCATCTATACACACACACACACACACACACACACATATACACACATTGTACAAATGGTAGACAAGCACTCGCATTGCCACACATATTGTCCACTATTTTCACACATTTGTATGGCCATTTCAGACAACACTGGGGAGGAGTAGTGGGCGAAGAGATTGGGGAATGGGCACTTCGAAGCGAAGATTGGTGGCCATTATTTTGGGTCAACCTTCGGCCATCTCTTTCTACCAGCTATTGCCATTTCGCAAAACAGTTTTCGGTTTTCTTGGTGTTTTTTTGTGGCTCTGGCATCGTTAACTTTGCCATCAAGTTTGTAACCCAAAATGTTCATTATTATGTAAATGGATATAGCGAGTATATTAATATTTAACACTAGGATATTTTACTCCCCGGCAGGAACAATAAGATCAAATAGCAAGGCTCCTACCCCTAGTCTACCAAACCCCTATTTCCACTTAAACCCCACAGCAATTGCTTTAAAGGAAATGCACTGTATGTACATTGCGTATACGCCTCATTTGACTATTAAAAATCACTCAAGTCTGACATGAAATAGTTGTTTCTTCTTTTTTTCTTCTTCTAGTTAGTGTATTTGTTAGTTGTTGAATTTGTTTTCTTAGCTGTTTTCGGTTGTTTTGGTTGTTTATGTATGCATTTTCTTGCTTTATCTTAATGCTGTCTAGATACAACATTTTCGTCGCTGTTGCTCGGCTTTTGTTGTTGTACAACAAGCTTATTGCTGTTGTTGTCGCACTGCTTATCCTTATCCACAATATTGTCGTCTTCCTTGTCGTTGTTGTTGTTGTCTTTGTCGTTGTCATCGTCTTTGCCTTTCCCTTTCCCTTTCGCCTTTCCGCTCGTCGTTTGTTTTGTCATTCAATTCAATGAGGCTAATGTCCGTTGAGTTTTGCACCGCACCTACAGCTAAAGATATAGCCAGTTCAGCTTGTCGTAGTCGTTGTTGTTGTTCTTGTTGTTGTTGTTATTGCTGTGTCTGGTCTGGTCTGGTCTGCTTGGGTTGTGCTCTTGTGCGTCCATTGCTTCCCATGCTGCTGTTGAAGTGCCATTAAGTTTAGTTGTCACTTAGCCTCTTTGCTTTTATATGCTCGATGTCCCCGTCGTCTGTTGTCCGTCGTTTGTCGTTTGTCGTTTGTCGTTCGTCTTCCCACCGTTGTCAGTCTGTGCTACGCGTTGTTGTTATCCTTTTGGCTTGAACGTCTTAAGCGCCTAATACCATGCCCATAAAAATGTCCAACTAATGCTTTAAAGTGTGCCAGGCAAACGACAAGACCCAAGTTAACTTAACTCAACTCAACTCAATTCGAATCGACTACGGTGGCTAAAAACAAGGCTGAAACATGGCTAAGACCAGACGAGACAAGACCAGATGACTTGACTTGAATTGAGTTTAGGCTAAGACCAAATCCAAACTCTGAATAGCTGAGCTCTTTTTCCCTTGTCTTCTTTGTTATCGTTACGTTTTTATTTTGATTTTTTCATCGATCGTTTTGCGTGTTTGTCTCTCGGTCTGTCTTTATGTCCATTCGTCTGTCCTTCTGTCCATCTGCTCGTCTGTCCTTCTGTTTGTCTCTCTGTTTGTCTGCCTGTCGCTCTGTTTGATTTTCAGCTTTAAACGTTTTTTTGGCGTCAATGGCATCGACTTAACTCCTTTTTTATTTTGATTTTTATTCTCGCTTTTGGCCAGTCTGAAATTGCGTGTTAATTTTCACACAAACACAGCGACAGATAGATTGAGAGTGCGAGTGAGACACAGACACAGACAGAGACGGAGACAGAGACAGAGACAGAGACACAGTCGTATTTGTAGCGTATTCTGTTTGCGATTTGCGGTTTTTATTTAAGCACTTCCCCTAGCACTTCCCCTCGCACTTCCTGCGAATTTGTCTCTACTTTTTGGCGTGCTTGTGCGGCACTCGTTTAAATATTTGCATTTTTATTGTGGATCAGGACACGTTGCGCCTTTTGCTTCATTAGCAGGCAACCGCATTGCTGCTACAGCTACTCCTGCTCCTCCTGTTCCTCCAGCTCCTGCTGCTGCTCCTACTTTGGTTGCGTGTCCTTCTGTCTGGTTGACCAAAATCTGATGGGGTTATAGACTGAATTGAATGAGTTGAGTTTTTGGTATGCAACTGTGCCGATTGTGTCGAAAACTTTGCGTCTAAATGAAGTACAAGCCATTCAATTAACTTTGCCCTCTGCCATTGCCGCCGGGTAAATGAAATGAATCGAAACTTGCAGACAAAATGCAAAAAAAAAAGGGAAAAACAAAAATTAAAGAAAAGTTTTTAAACTTTTCGATCAACTCTCTCTCTCTCTCTCTGTGACTCTGTCTCTGTCCCACCCACTCTGTCTCCTTTTACTGTTGTCGATGAATTTTCATTACGTTGCATATTTTTTTCTCTTTGGCACAATCATGTAAACAAGCCGCGCCAATTTGTATTTGTTGCTGTGACTGAAATGCAAAAATAAAAGCACAAAATAAAGCACCAAAAAAACAAAAGAAGTTTACTTAAAAAACATGTCAAAAATTTGCAAAGCGCCTGAAAACACTTTGCACTTTAATGGGCAACGTCGAAGGGGCCACATTGCCCGGAAAATGCATTAAAAATGCAGATACAGTCGCTATACGGTATAAGGGCTGGCTACAGTCGCTACAGTCATGTGCAAATTTCAACTTGTCAATTTATGATTATGGCACCTCATGAACCGAAGCAAAATGTAAATTATACGCCACCAACGAAATGAAAACTCAAGCGAATAACAAGCAAAATTGCTGTTAGTTTTCTGCTTCTCCATCCCTTTTACTCCAAACCAGCTCTCGCACTCGCTCTCTCCCTCTCTCTCTCACTCCATGTGTGTGTGTTTGCTGTTGTGTGCGGCTGCCAATTTTAAATTTAGTTTTTATTGTAGTTGGCAGTAAGACTCCTCCTTTGCTGGTCCCACTCACCGCCTGTCTGCCTGTCTACTCGCCTGGCTTGTTACATTTAACGCTTTTTAATGCCGAATTGACTACACCAACAAACACTAACACACACACACACACACACATACACATACACCAACACCCTCGTGTTTGGTGCTGTTATGTAAATGAGCATGAGTCGCTGCTTCAAAAATCGACAGTTTGCTGCGGCGCAGGTGCATTGAAATAGTTACTTAGTACGTTACGTATACGACGTGTTGTGCACTGTAAAATCATATAAACTTCGGCTGCCAGACTGACAAGAAGAAGAAGAAGAAGAAGAAGAAGAAGTAGCAGCAGAAGAGTCGTCAAGCCTGGCTAACAAACTGTCAATTTGGTTGCATGTTTTCTTCTTCTTCCTACCAATTGTCCCCTGAACCTGTTACCCGAGACACATGTGCTTGTCCCTGCTGTATGTGGGTGTTTGCCTTGAAATTACTTTCCAAAGAAAAACTTTACGATACACTAAATTATGTTTAGCATCACAGCAGCTGAATTTGATTTTATTTATTGTAAATACTATCAATTTATATGTCTTTTTATGAAATTTAAAATTTATATTGCAGTTTGCAAACATTTCAACAAAAAATGTTTAATTAAATCTCTAAAATATCTGCTATAAATATGTTGATAGAACTCGCGTTTTTAGCTACTTTAGTGAGTTATTTTCCCATAGGAAATTCCCTAACTGACCAGAATAGTATGAC
Source organism: Drosophila cardini (assembly GCA_018903735.1). Taxonomy (NCBI): domain Eukaryota; kingdom Metazoa; phylum Arthropoda; class Insecta; order Diptera; family Drosophilidae; genus Drosophila; species Drosophila cardini. The sequence goes on along the minus strand of JAEIGM010000007.1, from coordinate 4,962,203 downwards.
CAGCATTCCATACTTTAAACCTGTTTTAAGGTTGGAAAATAAATTAAAAATAGGCAAATTATTTACAATAAATTTGTCACACTACTGAAATTGTTACAGTGATGGCCAAATGTGATTTGTGCTTTGAATTTTTCCGGTGTTTTGATTATCGAAACCAAATTATTGCAAAATACATACCGAAATGCGTTAACATTGCTGGCCATTGTTTGTATTGTTTCAACGAGTTTTCATACTAGGCTCAATTTTTGCATTGTTGCAGCTTTCAATTTTATAGTACTGTTATCTAAAATTCCATTTCAGAGTACACTCACAATCAGCTAAAACCTGCTAAACGTAACAATGAGAGTCGAGTGTATGGAGTTTGTTAGTGGTAGTAGTAGTTGTTGTTGTTGTTGTTGTTGCTGTTTGGGCGTCGGAAATGTAAATGAAACTGATTGTGAGCTTCTACGGGCAAATCACACACACACACGTGCACATGGAGTATAAAATTTGATTGTGATTGAAAAGTGTAGCCTACTTTCAGGCGGGCGCATATAAAATGCATGTAATCAAGCGAAATGGCAATGTACAGCACCCTGTAGGGCATGGAAGGCAGGTAGGACGGGGTTTCAGGGGTTCAAAAGAGCTGAGAGTATATTGCATTGGTTACTAAACTGGCCACGCCCACAAGCCACACATGCCCTAGCACAATAATTGAAATTTGATTTGATTAGTTTGGATTTTGATTTTGTGCGGGTGTGATCTTGTTGTTGTATGCACTTAGATAGAGTGTGTGTAGGTGTGTGTTTTTGTGTTGTTAGCGTGTATGTGACAGTATTAAAATGACAAATTAATGCAATTTTTGCTTGCTTAATTACAACGCCTTTTGCCAAAATCCCTTTATAATTAAGTCGCTAATGAGCAGCGTTCCATTCTTTTTGTACGCAATTATGGTGGAAAATGGGAAATGGAAATTGGTAAAGGAAGGAGCTATGGCTGGTAATCGAAGAGGCGTTGATATAATTGAACTATTTGGTTTTCATAATTGAAATTTTACGCAGACAATTCAATAATAATTACCTCGAGACAAAGCGTGACACACAGAGATAGAGCATTTTCCACTTTTCCCTGTCTCTGTGTCCACTGTGTCTCACTCTCCTCCCACCTCTGTCACCGTGTCCGAGTCTGTCTCCTGCGGCAGCGTCCAGTGGCATGTAAAAAATTTAATTAAGTAACTTATTGTTATTATTTGCATTCCCTTTTGTGTCTCTCATCTGCTGGTCTTTCGCCCTCGGCAAGATAATTTGCTGCATATTTCTGTTGCTTTTGTTTTGTGCTGCTTTTGTTCATGCAATAATTAAATAAATATTTGCGCACTACAAAAACAAAACACCAACAACAAAAAAACAGGCAAAAAGAGTAAGAGTAAGAGAGACAAAAAGCATAGAATTACATCTATTAAATTGTCAATAACAGAAAAAAACGCATTTTTATTTAATACTTATTTGCGAAGCAATGCAAACGGTATTTGCGCTGCTTTAATGCAAAGAATGAAAGGAGAGAGAGAAGGAGAGACAAGATGAGGAAGAGGAGAGAGTAGGGAGAGAAGAATGATGGTCGCCATATTGATAAACAGTAAATGAAAGATGGCTAAATGATGAAAAATGTGCTGCACTTGCCGCACACCTTTCCTTTGTGTGGCCAACTGGAAGTAAAGAAGGAGATGAAAATAATATGAAAGAAGCCAAACGCACAAATATTGTCGAAGAATTTTCTTTTAATATGAATTACGACTGACGTCCGGTGGAGATGGCCATAAGGCCATAAGGCTATAAGGAAAGCAAAGGGGCCAAAGGTGAAACCACGAAGCCAAAACTTAGCGAGAAAAAGAGAATGAGAGAAAAGTCGAGAATTCAAAGAGGATTGATTGTAAGCAGAGCAGAAAGTAGCTACAAATATAAAAGTTGAAGTAATAAATAGTTCTATAACTAAGTAGCTTAAGCTCATTATGGAAAATGCAAAGTAAAGCAATTCAACTATAAGTAAATAAAAGTAAAAATTGCATTTTTCAATGTGCTTTGGGTATCTTCCAACTTGAAACTTGACCTCTTTAAAGATAAGAATTCTTTGAAGCTTATGTAAATATACATATATCTCTCTATGTGGGATGCTGCCAAGGTTCTTCTCAAGCCAAAAACTTTCGAAATGAGTTTTTTTTTTTTTTGGGGTCCATGTTGTTGCCTATGTTTTTTGTGTTTTTTTTTTTTTTGGGGCTCCCAGCAGCTATTCCAATTTCAGTTTTCTTTGTTTTGCAACAATTTTCACTTTCTCTGGCATTTTTGTTTTATGCAAGATATGCAAATTCCTAAGCTACCCAAATGCTCTTTCTCACCCCATAGACACACTTATCTCTCTATGGCCTCGGCTCCAACTTCTTTTTACTTCTCTTCTTTTTCTTCTTCTTCTGCTTTCGTTTGTCCGCCCATATAAAGATCCCCATCAGTGCAAAGAGTTGCCAATTTTTCTGTTTTTCTGCTTTTTTTTCTCTACTTCTTCTTGCTTTTATTTTTGGCAAACTCTTTGAGGTTGAAATTCTCTGTTGCTCTATGGTACAATGAAACTCTATGAAAGAGCATTGTAAATTGGTTTAGACTTTGAAACACTACACTGTAGAAGCTTTATGTGCATTTCAGTTATAGGAAAGGAGTCAGAAATTTTGGCACTTTTCTTAATTGTAAAACTAGTCTAAGAGTCATGTATTAAATTTAGTTGATGCGAAGGAAAAACTGATTAAACTTCAATTTAAGCATTAAAACTCTGTGAAACTTTGTGGAAAGTATTTTCTCGCTGATTTAGCTGTTTTTTACACGTAATTTTTATGACTTCAACTTAAACTTAAAAGATAAGAAAGATAGAAACAATTATTTTTTATTGATCTATTATTATCTATTGATCTATTTGTTTGCATGCTTTTGCTAAAGTTATGGTCTCTTAGTGCTCTTGGAATTTTACTTTTCTTCGCAATGTTTTCTTTACTGACAACATAATAATAAGTTTTCCTCTCTCACTCTGCCCTTCTGCCTCTGTCTCACTCACGGTCTCCTCCACTGTCTCCTTCTCTCTGTTCATTGTTGTTGGTGTTCTTTGTGTTGCGGCGAGCACTTTCAAAGGGCAACCTGCAGCTGCCTTTTTTGTTGTAGTTATTATTATTGCTGTTGTTGTTGTTGTTGGTGTTGGTGTTACTGTTGTTGCTGCTGCGGTATTGAGCGCAAAAGTTTACTGAACGCAGCAACAAGAACAACAGAAAACTGAAGAAAATATTACACACACGTAAACTGGCAATGGCCATAAGGACATGCGTGCATGTGTCTGTGTGTGTGCCTTGTACTATTTACGCCGCCTTCGCTGTCGACTCCTTTGACGCTTTATGGCGGCAGCGAAGGCGATGGCGGCCGTTTTGCAGCGTGTCCTTACACACACTTTAAATTATTTATTTTTACACTTTGCTGTAACACATTTTAAGCTACGTGTGTGCCTGTGTGTGTGTATGGGTGTGCGTGTGCGTATGTATCTCTGCGTTGTTGTTTAATACACTTGGCAGGCAATGTGCTGTTCACTCTTTGGTCTCGGTCTCGGCTTTGGCCTACAAGAACAAAAACAAGAACAAGAGCAAGAAGGAGAACAAGAACAAGAACAGAGACCGCTCTTTATATATTTGCACATGTTTGTTCTCTTTCTCTCTCTGTCCCACTCACACGCCTCCTTACTCTTTTTGGGGGCCGCTAGGCTGCTTGCCTTTCTCAATCTCTATCTCTTTCGCTGACTGGCTTTTCTTTTCAGAACTTGTAAATTATTTGCCTTTTGCCTTATTCCTTACACATACGCGCACAAATTGTCTTGAGTTTATGTGTTAAACTTTACATCTCATGTTTGGCTGGAAGGACTACACCTCCTGCTCCTGCTCTTGCTCCTGCTGCCCCCAACTTGGTGCTTACTTTGGGTCCTTGTGTCCTGCGTTGGCCATTGTAGTGTATGCGGCCATGTGGGCGTCATTGTGGCTGTGGTCTGAGCTGTGCTGAGCGCCTGCATGGCATGTAAATGATATCGTTGCTTCTGGCCACGTCCACAACTACACACTCACTCACAAACACTTTCATATCCATATCCACATATACATGTCGTCCTTGTCGTCCTTGCTCACGTCAGCAGCGGCGACGTCGCTTTTATTGCTCGCTTTTGTTGAAGCTGCCTGCCAGCCGCCGTTAAACAAATGAACAACATAAATAATTGCAAAAGCACACACTCACACACACAAAGACACTCACACGCACACACACACACTAACACATATGCAAAGTGGGGTAAATCGCAGCATTTGCTGCATACTTAAAGGCGCTGCACGCGCCAAGCCAAATCTGTTGAGCTTGAAGCTTTGGCTGCCTTCATTTCGAAGCAAGATTAATGAGCAATGGACTGAAAGCTATTCAAAGTCAGCTGCCAATGCACAAATTCCCCAGCTGTAGCATCAGTAGCAACAACAGCAATAATTACTTATTCGCTGCAATCCATAATCACACTCCTTGTGCAATTCGACCAATCTATTCGCCACTTGAATCACTCAACTAATTGCCTCAACACGTTCAACAGGCACTAAGCCGCCTCAACAATCTCACTCATCCACCTCATAAGTATAATTGTTGTTGTTTTTGTTTGTTTGCTTTTGTTGTTGTAGTTGTTGTTGCTGCTGTTGTCTGTTAATTGTTGTTGCAGCTGTCGCCTCTGATAACAGGCTGCACGCCAAACCCATTTGTGTTGTGGCTGTCTAATTGTATGTCTATATACAAATGCGATTACATTAAGTAGCTTGTCTAGTAGTATTTCCCCTAACCACATCCACTTCTGCCTCACTCTTACTCTCTCTAGCCTTCTTAACCACCACAACTAACTCCCAAATTTGAGCCAACAAGCAAAACTAAGTAAGTGTGCACTGCGAGTGAGACTCGGTGGCCACTTCAAAACCACTCAGCACCTCCGCACTTAACACTCTCCCTTTCCACACTCTCCACTTCCCACTCCCCACTCTCTACTCTCTCTCACTTTCGCACTCAACATTCAAGCTTTTCGGTATTCAAATTTTATTTGCTCAGCTGAAAAAGCCAAAAGCTGCCGATGCCGCTGTCGCAGTCGCTGCTTCTGTCACCGTCTCTGTCGTAGTCGATGTCGCCTGGCATTGCTCCCATTGCCACTGTCATTGTCATTGCTTTGCGCTTAGTTCCCTGTCTAGCATTCTACTACTGACTTCCTTTCTCTCTCCATATCGCTCTCCCTTTTACTCCTACTGCCAAGTACAAATTTGGTACAAATGGTAGACCTTACTTGAGTGATTTTATAGAATTGACCTTGGCCGGGCGCTTGGCCAGGGGGTGTGGCATTTATAAAACTTGTCATATAGGCTAATATTAAATATATTAAATTATTTTTAGAATGCATTTTTTGCTGTAAAGCCACTTGACAAGTTTAATGAATACCTTAACATTTTGTGGAAACGAATAAAAATTGAAAGCTTATAATACATATGTTAATAAGTTAGCCAAGTTACGGGGAATTCACATTTGTTGAACAACTAATAGTTTTACAGCGTATTTCCATATCAGTTTGTTAATCAGATTTTAAGTCTGTTCATTCATGTCTAACAGCCTTTGTGTTTTGCTTCTCAACTTTCATTGCGCTTCCAATAACACAACAGGTTTTTATACCCTTTGCACATTGGGTGAGGGTATGTCCGGTTTGATAAGCCACACGTTAAAATTAAATTCTTAACTCCATAAACAGATACAGAGTTCGTGAACTTAAAGCATTTCATTAATCACAATTCACTTCTTATCTCTTAGTTATATTTATATTACATAACTCTGTATAAATCAACCGATATCGCAAGTGCAGGGTGTTGCAGCATCGACCCGTCACATCGATGATAAGCTAGGTTTGTTTTTGGTTTTCCCTTTCCTTTTCTATGCGCCGGCCACATTGTTACACTCTCTCACTTGATTTACTGCTCCCACTCTCATTCCATTCTCGCAGCTGCTTCCGCTCTCTCTCTCTCTCTCTCTCTCTATTTGCTGCTGCTGATCTGCCGCTCTGACACTTGTCGGTCGCTCAGCACAGCTCAAACCGAAAGCTCAGCAGTCTGATCGCGAACTTCTCGCTCGCCAGTTGTCGTTAAGTGTGAGTGCTTTGTTCTGTTAATTTCGGTTGTTAATTATTGTGGTATCTTCAACGAATACCGCAAACGGTTTTATGTTCTTTGTTATCAGGGCATCTAACTAACAACAGTTAAAGTGTTATAAACTAAAATTAAATGCGTGCGTGCTTGTGATGACTTTGCAATCAACACAACTCATTTAAATCAATATACAATAACCACGAACGTTTTTCTTTATCGCTGTCGGTGCTCTTAAAAAACATAAATTAATATAAATCCACGCAAGGTTCGTTTTTATATATTTCGATAGCATTAATCTTTTTTCGTCCATTCTGCTGTTTCATTCATTTATTGCCATTTGCTACAACCTCAACTGCCGTTTGCTCTTCTCTCACTCCCTGTCAGTTTCCCTGTTGCTCTTCAGCTCTTTCCTTCTCTCCTTCTTTCCCTCTCTTGTTCTTGCTGCCTGTCAAGGTACGTTGTCGAAGACATGAAAGAACAATAAAAAGTACATGACACGATAATGCAATAAGTGAAAATTGCAACAAGTTTTCGCCGCGTTCACATCTCGATGCCGTTTCGATGCTGTTCAACACTGTAAAACAATTGGATTTAAAATTAATTTCTCAGAGAGAAAAAAAATATCAACTTGCTGCAACTGTTACCGACAGAGCAACAGAAACAGCAACAACAACAACAAAAACCTTAACTCCTCTCGACTCAACTCAACTCAATTAAAACGTTCAATGAACGGCAAATGCAAAAAATCAGTAACGAATAAAAAGTTATAAAAAAAGAGCATTACAAAAATAAACAATCAAAACAAGAAGTAAAAGTACAGTCGGGCACGCCCGACAGTTTAATACTCTCTGCATCTTATTTCCGATTATGTTAAGAAAATCGGTAATTGTCAATATTTGATAAAATTTCAAAGGTCAAGTCTCATCATACAATTTGACAAAATAGGTTCGATTTTGAGAATTTTAGATTTTGATTGCGATTCATTCTGCTAGTTGTCCAGAGTATAAAAAGGTATGACTTTTTAAGATATCGCTTCATTTGGCTGAGTTATGATCAGTCAAAGTTGGGAAAATTGTCAATTTTAAATATTGACCTGTGGACCATATATCTGAGGACTCTTTCATCAAAATTTGGCAAAATGGGTTCGATTTTGAAAATTTTAGATTTTGATTGCGATTTATTCTGCTATTTGTCCAGAGTATAAAAAGGTATGACTTTTTAAGATATCGCTTCATTTGGCTAAGTTATGATCAGTCAAAGTTGGGAAAATTGTGAATTTCAAATATTGACCTGTGGACGACATATCTGAGGACTCTTTCATCAAAATTCGACAATATGGGTTCGATTTTGAGAATTTTAGATTTTGAATGCGATTAATTCTGCTAGTTGTCCAGATTATAAAAATGCATGACTTTTTAAGATATCGCTTCATTTGGCTGAGTTATGATCAGTCAAAGTTGGGAAAATTGTCAATTTTAAATATTGACCTGTGGACCATATATCTGAGGACTCTTTCATCAAAATTTGGCAAAATGGGTTCGATTTTGAGAATTTTAGATTTTGATTGCGATTAATTCTGCTAGTTGTCCAGAGTATAAAAAGGTATGACTTTTTAAGATATCGCTTCATTTGGCTGAGTTATGATCAGTCAAAGTTTGGAAAATTGTCAATTTTATATATCGAGCTGTCGACCACATATCTCTTTCATCAAAATTTGACAAAATGGGTTCGATTTTGAGAATTTTAGATTTTGATTGCGATTAATTCTGCTAGTTGTCCAGAGTATAAAAAGGTATGACTTTTTAAGATATCGCTTCATTTGGCTGAGTTATGATCAGTCAAAGTTGGGAAAATTGTCAATTTTAAATATTGACCTGTGGACCATATATCTGAGGACTCTTTCATCAAAATTTGGCAAAATGGGTTTGATTTTGAGAATTTTAGATTTTGATTGCGATTAATTCTGCTAGTTGTCCAGAGTATAAAAAGGTATGACTTTTTAAGATATCGCTTCATTTGGCTGAGTTATGATCAGTCACAGTTGGGAAAATTGTCAATTTTAAATATAGACCTGTGGACGACATATCTGAGGACTCTTTCATCAACATTTGGCAAAATGGGTTCGATTTTGAGAATTTTAGATTTTGATTGCGATTAATTCTGCTAGTTGTCCAGATTATAGAAAGGTATGACTTTTTAAGATATCTCTTTATTTGGCTGAGTTATGATCGGTCAAAGTTGGGAAAATTGTCAATTTAAAAAATTGACCTGTGGACGACATATCTAAAGGCTCTTTCATCAAAATTTGACAAAATAGGTTTGATTTTGAGAATTTTAGATTTTGATTGCTACTAATTCTGCTAGTTGTCCAGAGTATAAAAAGGTATGACTTTTTAAGATATCTCTTTATTTGGCTGAGTTATGATCAGTCAAAGTTGGGAAAATTGTCAATTTTAAATATAGACCTGTGGACGACATATCTGAGGACTCTTTCATCAAAATTTGATAAAATGGGTTCGATTTTGAGAATTTTAGATTTTGATTGCGATTAATTCTGCTAGTTGTCCAGAGTATAAAAAGGTATGACTTTTTAAGATATCTCTTTATTTGGCTGAGTTATGATCGGTCAAAGTTGGGAAAATTGTCAATTTAAAAAATTGACCTGTGGACGACATATCTAAAGGCTCTTTCATCAAAATTTGACAAAATAGGTTTGATTTTGAGAATTTTAGATTTTGATTGCTACTAATTCTGCTAGTTGTCCAGAGTATAAAAAGGTATGACTTTTTAAGATATCTCTTTATTTGGCTGAGTTATGATCAGTCAAAGTTGGGAAAATTGTCAATTTTAAATATAGATCTGTGGACGACATATCTGAGGACTATTTCATCAAAATTTGGCAAAATGGGTTCGATTTTGAGAATTTTAGATTTTGATTGCGATTAATTCTGCTAGTTGTCCAGATTATAGAAAGGTATGACTTTTTAAGATATCTCTTTATTTGGCTGAGTTATGATCAGTCAAAGTTGGGAAAATTGTCAATTTAAAAAATTGACCTGTGGACGACATATCTGAGGGCTCTTTCATCAAAATTTGACAAAATAGGTTTGATTTTGAGAATTTTATATTTTGATTGCGATTAATTCTGCTAGTTGTCCAGAGTATAAAAAGGTATGACTTTTTAAGATATCTCTTTATTTGGCTGAGTTATGATCAGTCAAAGTTGGGAAAATTGTCAATTTTAAATATTGACCTGTGCACCATATATCTGAGGACTCTTTCATCAAAATTTGGCAAAATGGGTTCGATTTTGAGAATTTTAGATTTTGATTGCGATTAATTCTGCTAGTTGTCCAGAGTATAAAAAGGTATGACTTTTTAAGATATCTCTTTATTTGGCTGAGTTATGATCAGTCAAAGTTGGGAAAATTGTCAATTTTAAATATAGACCTGTGGACGACATATCTGAGGACTCTTTCATCAAAATTTGATAAAATGGGTTCGATTTTGAGAATTTTAGATTTTGATTGCGATTAATTCTGCTAGTTGTCCAGAGTATAAAAAGGTATGACTTTTTAAGATATCTCTTTATTTGGCTGAGTTATGATCAGTCAAAGTTGGGAAAATTGTCAATTTTAAATATAGACCTGTGGACGACATATCTGAGGACTCTTTCATCAAAATTTGATAAAATGGGTTCGATTTTGAGAATTTTAGATTTTGATTGCGATTAATTCTGCTAGTTGTCCAGAGTATAAAAAGGTATGACTTTTTAAGATATCGCTTCATTTGGCTGAGTTATGATCAGTCAAAGTTGGGAAAATTGTCAATTTTAAATATAGACCTGTGGACGACATATCTGAGGACTCTTTCATCAAAATTTGGCAAAATGGGTTCGATTTTGAGAATTTTAGATTTTGATTGCGATTAATTCTGCTAGTTGTCCAGATTATAGAAAGGTATGACTTTTTAAGATATCTCTTTATTTGGCTGAGTTATGATCAGTCAAAGTTGGGAAAATTGTCAATTTAAAAAATTGACCTGTGGACGACATATCTGAGGGCTCTCTCATCAAAATTTGACAAAATAGGTTTGATTTTGAGAATTTTAGATTTTGATTGCGATTAATTCTGCTAGTTGTCCAGATTATAAAAAGGTATGACTTTTTAAGATATCTCTTTATTTGGCTGAGTTATGATCAGTCAAAGTTGGGAAAATTGTCAATTTTAAATATTGAGCTGTCGACCATCAAAATTTGATAAAATGGGTTCGATTTTGAGAATTTTAGATTTTGATTGCGATTAATTCTGCTAGTTGTCCAGAGTATAAAAAGGTATGACTTTTTAAGATATCGCTTCATTTGGCTGAGTTATGATCAGTCAAAGTTGGGAAAATTGTGAATTTTTAATATTGAGCTGTCGACCATCAAAATTTGATAAAATGGGTTCGATTTTGAGAATTTTAGATTTTGATTGCGATTAATTCTGCTAGTTGTCCAGAGTATAAAAAGGTATGACTTTTTAGGATATCGCTTCATTTGGCTGAGTTATGATCAGTCATAAATGTATATATGGGTTGGCCACGCCTCCTTTTGCCTGTTACATACTTTTCACAAACCCAATATACTCTTGCATAGAGTATAAAAACCCAAGCAAGAACAATGATGTTTCTTACTTCTCCGTAAACATTAAAATTGCCTTTTTTCCGGCATCACGATTCTGAAAATATATATTTATTGTGATTATTTTGTTATTTGTTAACCTTTGCTGTTGTTTTCACTATTGCTGTTGATTCTATAGCCCTGTAGTGTTTTAAAACGTAGTAATGTAGGCAGTCAAACGAGTTAAGTAAACTAATCTGTAGTTTAATTGTAGAAACTTTTTACGAGCTAATTGTTAGTTAACTACTGGATATCACTTAGTCGAGCATACTCTACTAAAACAATCCCATTCCCTTTTTTTGTTGTATTTATTGAGTTATTTTGTTACGTTATTTGCTGCATTTATTGTTACTGGCAATTTGCTGTTTATGATTTTTATGGCACTTCCATGCGACTAAGCAAATTCCATAAAATTTATACGTAAATCTATTATAAAGCAATATCAATACATTCAACTTTTCCATTTACCATTTTCCATTTTTCACTTGACTTTATTAAATGCTTATCCAGTGTGTACACATTTTATGGCAAGAAAATGCTATGTAGGAAAATGCTATATCATGTCATGAATTGTGCTTGCATACAAAGTAAATTAAACAATTTCAAATGTGTCGAATATATCGAAAATTAATGTATCTTAAAATTTTATTGGTTAAAAGGCGATAGAAGTACTAAGATTTTGAGTAAGATAGAACCAAGGGAGCTAGATTTAAAGGAATTTTGGCGAATTGATTGCAAAAATGTTATATATTTTTCTTTTTCGACACTTAAGAGATTCGAAACTCTATTAAATTTTATTGGATTTTGATCTGGAATTGTCAATAAGTTTGTTTTGAGCTCTTAATCTATTTGAAATATATCTTTGTGGTTATTTATAACAATTTAAAAGTTATTTTTAAAATAGTTGTGTGATATTTATGGTTCATTTTGTAGCACTTTTTTTCCTTTCTTTAAGACAAGCTTTAAATTTACACATTAATTTACTACACCGGCTTTAAAATTTCCAATAAATTTCTTCTAAATTTCTTACCAAAACTGACAGTGACACTTAATTAAGCTCAAAATCAGTTACACTTAATTTATTTTACGTGTTTTCATTTACTTTTATCTCAATGCTTGAATTACCTGATATTAATTAATCAGATAAGGTTACAAAACAAAAACGTTTCTTATCTATGCTTTATCAATGGTTGAGTAAACGAAAACTATAGTGAATTTTAGTGGCAGGTGAATGGGGAGTACAAGTCATTAGAGATGTTTAGGAAAAGCGGTTAGAAGCATAAAACACATCTCGGAAATTTGCAATGATATACTTTTCCACTTGTCACGCAATTTGAGACACATCATCAGTGAGGGTTTTCCCATGTCAATCAAGCATTTTCCCCCTCGCACACACACACACATTCTTAGCTGGTGGAAAACTCAAACAAATAAGTGAAAAGCAGAAAAGCAGAAGAGGAGAACATTAACATTAACCTGCTTTCTAATTTATAGCTAACCATCATATTTCTTTGCCTGGATCAAAACTTTAAACCACAGTGTAACTGAACCCCACAAACCGAAAAGGGAAGAGGGGCAGGGGGTTGGTGGTGGTGGTGCAGAGGGGTGAATCCCCTCAGCGTCAACCGCTAAAAGTCAAATTAAATATCTATTTTTGGGCCACATGTACAAAAATGTACGCTCTTGAGGGGTAAAGGGAGAAAGGAGAGGTGTTTGGGACTGGTGCTCTTTGGAAAAAGGGAGGGGGGGGAGACTGGAGCTGCTTTTGTTAATTATCCCCATGAATTTGATAGTTTTCATCAAAAGGTAGTGTTCACGCTCTTGATGAAAATTCAAATGAACATGAATATGCAAATGTGTAAAAGTGGAAATGTCGAAATGTGAAAATTTTGTGTAAATTTGTGAGTGTATATAGTATATACACAAGCATGTGTGTGTGTGTGTGTTGTTTGTGTGTATAACAGTTGTTGTTGTAGTTAGTGTTGTTTGCATTTCAGTCGAAATGCCGCAAATTAGTAATGTTGCCTAGTCGTATCAGGTTTTTGGGACCTTTTGCCTATTAATTTGTGATGCCAATGCTTAGACACACCAATTAGCACTGAAATTTGAAGTGGAAAATTTGAAATGGAAATGGAAATGAAAATAGAAATAGAAATGGAAATGGAGCTAAAGTTGAAAACGGGGAAAATGTAAGGAAATGGATACATAACTCGCTAAAAAGGGGTTAAAAGGGGGTGAAGGGGGGAAAGTGTGGGGGGAAGGCGCGAATTGAATCTGTGGCTTGTGTGCCACATGAAATTATTGCAAATGCAATGCGCACAGATAATGCTGCAGATAGTGGATATGCTGGGCTGTGTCACCACCCCAGTGGGACCACATGCAAACATTACTGTCAGACTGAGTGACGTTTGCTTTACCGCTCAGCTGGATAGGGACTTGGCTCTGATTCTCTAACTGTAGTTGCAACTAGAAATGGTGGTGGTGGTGATGCTCCTGCTGCTGCTCCTGCTGCTCCTATTGCTACTGCTGCTGGTGGCTAATGATGCGCATGATGTGCGCCATTGTCATCGTCATCATCTTGTCGGCTTGTGCTTGTGGCAGCGCCAACAATGTCAACTTCATCTTCATCACAAGCAGCAGCAGTAGCAGCAGTGGCAGCAGCAGCAGTTGTAGTTGTTGCAGCCACAGCATTGACTTGTCGACTTTGTTGCACATGCAACATGGCAAGTTGGACGGCCTCCAACTGTGTGGCAGCACCGCTTTTTCACTGCTTTACTCTGCTCCACTCTGCTGTGTGCTGCACTGCATGAAATTAATATTAATCGCAGCAATGCATTTAAGCCGCATTTAGCCGATTTGCCAGCTTTATCCTGCCGCTTTTTCATTACACACTCTTTTGTGCTCTCATTTTTTTCTTTTTTGTTCCTTCTTTCCTCTGTTGTTTGTTTGATTTTTATTTATTGTTTTGCGGTCGCGCGGTTATTAAAATGCCGCTGGCAATTTGTAATCATTAGTCGTTGTTAGGGTGTGGGTTCAGTGGTTCAGCGGCTCAGTGGTTCACTAGCTCACCAGCTCAGTGGATTGGCATTTTAACGTCAGTTTGGCTTTTCCTTTTGCCATACTTTGACAGAAGTTTTCACAAAAGTTATGCCAGCTGCAAGTCGGCGGAAAAGTTTAACTTACCAGTGAAAATTACTGTAATGTTGCCAACATTTGTGACAAATAATTCGCTCTTTTCTTATATTTCCCTTTGCTTTTTATTTTGGGTGGAAAGGACTTAAGCCAACTAATATCCATGCAGTTATGCAAATCAGAGAATGACAGACAAGCAGCGACTGGCATTTGCACGTCCACCTTTTTCTACTTGTGCCTCTTTTCCCACTTTTCCCCTCTTTTCCCACTTTTTGCTGCCACAACATTGTCATTGTTCTTGTTGCAGTTTTAGTTGTTGTTGTTGCTGTTGTTGTAGTGGGAAAATTTAAGTGGCACTTGACTAAATTAATATGACACTGCTGCAAGTGCACAGAGCACTTGTCTATGCTTCTCTCTCACTCAACTCCTCCCTCTCCCTCTCTTTGTCACTCTTCGGCACATCTTTTGGCCAAGAATATGAATAATTATGATGTCAAACTGGCAGTTGATTTGCATGCTCCAACCCAAAAGACTTTGTTCAATAGACCAATAGTTAAGTGTGCACAATTTTTGGATGCATAAATTTTATCCAAAATTTTGCAACAAAAATGACAATCGATGGAAGACCTGCCACGCCTCCTTCTCTACATCCTCTTTGGTATTTTTAGCACTTGAACACAAAGTGCTGGTCAAGTGTTAGTAAGTAATACTTGTGCAGAATAGCTAAATAAGTGTTTGACAATGACCGAAAGGCAATTTGTGCTACTGGAAAATGGAAATGCAATTATAGTTGATTCGAATAATTTGAGGGAGGGACAAAGGGAGAGAAAGAGGGAGCGACTGCGGGACCGACAGAGAGAAGTCCTTCAATTGTTATTCAAATTTTGTGATTTGATTAGTAATCCTGTCAGTTGTACGCATCAATTTTGTTGCTAATTGTTAGTTATGTTTTAGTAGACAAAGGTTTCTAATAGCCATAAGTGAGTTTAAAGAGTTTTAAATTAAAAGCCATTTTCTCTCCACACATTTCTCAATTAAAACTTGATTTGTGTGGTAGATTTTTAATGAACTTTTCTAATAAATCAAACCTGTGAGTTGGCAAAAAACACAGAATTCTTGTTGTTGTTGTTGGAATGAAACTCATGTGAAACCAGTGTGAAACTCATGTGGAATCTTTGGGCATTATGGCCAAGGCAACAAACATATTATTTCCCAGTGGCCAACAGTTAACGCTCACGCTGGCATCTCTGATGGCATCAGGCATCACAGGCATCACAGGTCCATAAGCGAGAATGTCACTACTACAAAATCCCAACTGTTTGCAGCTTGTCTTCCCCTTTCTTCTCCATTTTTTTTTTGTATTTGTTACTTTTTTTATTATGTTTTTTTTTTGTTGATGTGTCTGTGTGTGTGTGTGTGTGTGCTCGTTTTTGTGCTGCAGCACATGTCACACTTGGCTCGCAGTTTGTGGCCAGGCCAGGGCTATGAAAATAACCATAAGGCAATTGCCCAGGCGGTTTGCAGTAGCAGCCAGAGCAGAAGGAGCGGGTGGAGCGGGAGCAGCAGAAGTAGCAGAAGCAGCCTCCATTTGTCCTCCACTTTGGCACTTTGCCTCCTCCTTGCTGCCTTCTTGCTTGCCTTGATGCTCCCCAGGCTCCACGTGCCGCTCTCACTCTCTCAGTGTTTGTGGCACTCATAAGCCTTGAATGCTAAATGTCAAAGTTACTCCTTGGCGTAACATTCGACACATTGGGGCGTTGAGGTGTGCCTACGTGTGTGTCTGTGTGTGTGTGTGTATGTGTGCGGGTGTGCGAGTGTTGGTTATGTCAGGCTACCCCGCTCCTTGATGCCATTTACCTCATCATGCGTTGTACCTACTCCCTCCCCCCTCGTCTGCTACTGTCCTCCGCCCAATGTCCACGCCCACTGCTCACCGCCTGCCTGGTTGCCTTTGGATTACATTACACTAAGTTCTGTGCAAACACAGTTGGCGCAGTTCATTAACATGTTACATGGACATGTAGAGTTACAGCTCCAGAAGCGGAGGAGACAACTCAGCAGGAGGAGAAGCAGAAGGAGAGGGATAGGGGAAGCAGAAGTAGCCGTCGGAGCCGGAGTTTAGTTCGTAGCGACTTTCGCTCTACTTTAGACGAGACGACTCTTTAGGTTTGTTTGTTTGCCTGTATGTAAATCTCTTAGCATGTGTGTAGATGTGTGTGTGTGTGCGTATATGTGTATATGCTTTATGCCTCTGCGTACACGCCCACCATAGAACGCCCAACGCTGATGCGGAAGTGTTGCCCGGGCGCCCACTTCAAACAACTAGAGCGACTCAAAGCTCAAAGCTTTAGATATGGGAAGCATATGAATATGAAAATGAATGTGAATGTGAATGTGAATATGAATACTTAGATCTGTATATACATTTATGAGTGTGTGTGTGAGTGTGTCGGTGTTTTGTGTGTGGTGGTGTTTTGGCCTAAGCTCTGCGCATTAAATGTAAAATATAAATAATTAACAGCTCGTTCTAAAGACTGAGACACTGAGAAGTGAGAAGAGACGAGACGAGACGAAATGAGACATAACAAGCGTAGTAACAAGGAGCTGGAAAGCTGGGAGCAAAAGGAACTTGGTACAGGGCACAAGTAGAGGGAACAAAAGCCCTGCGTTTGCGGTTTACAGCTCTCGTTACAATTGGCACCCAACGTGGGGGCAGTATTTTCTAATTAGGCGCGCTTTAAGTGCAGTCGTGTGGCTAATCAAAAGAGGGGAAAAATGTGTGTGTTGTGTGTGTATTTGTGTGTGTATTAGAAGTACTGTATCCGATCTGCACAATACTCCAGTTAATTTACAGTTTTAATGCGTTTTCGACTTGTGGCCAGTGGAAAGTTTTTAGCCCAAAATACACACAAACACACACACAGAGAACAACAAACAAACAAACAACAGTGGGACAATGGGACAGAGAGGCAGACCGTTAGGCATTGGCAACAAGCAGAGAGGCTAATTCATTTGTTGGCTTCCGTGCACAAAACCAACAGCCGTTGCATACTTTGTGGCGCAAACAAAACCAAGGCAGCAGAGCACGAGTAGAAGTAGGGGAAAGAGAAGGTGTACGAGAGTACGAACACGAGTACGAGTCAGCCACAGGCCACAATCGCAGTCATAGTAGCACTACCAAGCATCCAGTAAACTCTTTCCCTCCATCTCCCTTTCCCTGTTCTCCTCTCTTTCCCTTTCTCTACTCTGTGGCATCTGCACGTCAATGAGTCCCAAAACAGAAACCGAAAAACTGCATATATATAGACATATATTGTAGTCGTATTTGTAGCCATTCCCTGGCGCACTCTACTCGTACTCGTACTCGGACTATGACTATTTGGCCTGGTTGTCGAGGCCTGGTCAGTTGCAAAAGCAGTACCGTAAAACTCAGAGCAATTCGTTTTAATGAATCCATCCACATGCATCTTTCTCTTCATCCTTCTCTCGCTTTCTGTCCCTCTCGGTTTTCACTGTCCGCTAGGTCAGTCAGCTCGTCAGAGCAACTGATTGTATCAACTTCCTAAGTGGATTTTGCAGTCCAACTGGCATTACGCCTCTTGGCCGCAGGTAATTTTATATGAATGAAAAGCAGGAGTCTGCACACGGGTCAAATACGTTCTCTACTGCTCTTATACTCTACCCTTCCCTCTCTCTCTCTCACGCTCTGGCTTTTTGTCTTTTGCTGAAGCTGGTCCCATATTTATGCTATTGCCTATGCATATGAGCAGCTCTTGGTTTCGTTTCTCTGACGTTTCATATTTTTGCTTCACTTTTTTTTTGGTCGCGAACTGCAGGTCCTGACGTTGTTCTTTCAATAAACATTCATTCACACTGTCTGCCTACACAAACACACACACATACACACACGCCCACACAATCCTCTAGCCACTATAGCTTTTCCATTTCCTTTCCCTTTCCCAACTCTTGGAAAAACCCTTAGCGATTGCCTTTTTATTCTGTTATGATTTTTGTTTGGCTGCCCCCAAAAGTTGAGGCGAACTTTTCTCGACTTTCCTTCGTCCGTTTGGTTTTCTCTCTGTCTCTCTCTCTTCACACTCGTTGCGGCTTTTCACACTCATGAATTTTTAAGCGGCATTTTGCAGTTTTCAGTCACTAACACTCAGTTCCGGCCCAAAAGTCTTGCGACGTTGCAATTCTGCCCATTTTCAGCAAGCCCAAATAGTTTTTTATGCAATTTTTATGATTGGATTTGGGAGTTGCAGCTTTTCTTTTAACATTTTCTTTTCTTTTTTTCGTTTTTTTTTGATTTTAGCATAGGGAAAATGCATAAGAAAGCGGATTCAAGCTGCATTCGAAATGAGCAGCGTTGAGTTACTTGACGGCCTCAATTCTCGCTGCTATCTTGGCATATATGAGAATATTACTTTGACATGGTCTATCCAATTTTAGCTTCTTTTTTAGCTGGGTATATTGTGCAAAATGCCAGACATTGAATTGAATTTGATATGAGAAAATTGCCTTGTTGACATGTTATTAATCTCTTTATAAAAAATGAATCTCATAGCTAGAAGTATGAGCTGTAATTTAAACTGGCAGCAAACCGCGGTTGAATTTTGTAGTATTTCTATAAATATTCAAAGAGTATTTATATTTCTGTTTAAATCGATGCACTATTTTTGCAGCTGAGTGTATGTTTAAATACTTTGACAGTGATTCTGCTTAGCTTTAAGAAAATAATACCAATACTCACAATTAGTGCTGACGAAATAAAGTTTTGCGCATTTCAAAATTAGTTGTAATGAACATAACTTGTGCCACCTTTTATAGCAGCTGCTACTGCTGCAGTTTTCTGCATTTCCAGTACACTTCTTACCCCTGACTGGGCTAATGGAAGAAAGCTATTAGTTTATAAATTACATAAACCTTTAAAAACGCATTTACTATAAATAGCATAGAGAAAGAGGGAGAGAAAAAGAGTAAGATGAGGAGCAAAAGGGGGAAAGAGTTTTTATGCAGAGCGTTAAACAGCTTTAGACACTTAACTGGGCTTGGGTTTTTATGAGCACATTTCAACTTGTATCTAACTATCTCTTTCTTTTTACTCTTGCTATCTCATTGCAGTTTCCCTGGTGCACGGCAACTCTAACGGCAAACAGCAAAACTAATTTATGGCATTAAAAATGCATATTTTCTAGCAGTTCTCTTCGTTTTGTTTTTTATCATTTGCCAACTGCAAAAAGTCGCGCCGGTTTGCGGCGCCCGAAAGTGTGCACCACTTTCTTTGCGGACTGTGTGTTTGCATGTATATGTGAGTGTGTGGCAGTGAGCATGTGCGCGTATGTGTATGCATGAAAGTGAAGTTTATGCAAGCCGAGCTGTGAGCAGCTCAAGCAGCTAAAATTGGATTCGACTGGCACAAAGCAGCATTAAAGCAACTGAGCCTGCAAAAGTTCTTTAGCCAACAGAATTGCTGCAGTCCACGCCCCCTTTTGGAGTCCCCCTCTTAACGTCCGTATCATCGTTATCATCTGGAGTGAAAGCAACGCATGATAACTCACTACTTTGGCCCTGGACTGGCAACGAAATGGCTTTCCTATGTGCAACGGTAAGTACAGATTACTTTTCCATCATAAATAACTTACCAAATGTGAGTGGAGTTGAGAACTTTGAGTATTATTGTGCGTTATTTTGCGTTTAAATTGAAGAGCATCTTAAGATTGGTCAAGTTAAGCCAATTAGTTTTTAAAACCACTTAGTTTTTTAATACTTCTCAATCAAACGGTGTGCTAACTTTAGTATGATAAAAGGGTATTCTCCTGACTCTTGACTCTTAAAATTAATATAAAACTCGACTCATCTCACTCTTAAGTCGCTTCGTTATGCAGAAATACATCTTGATAATTTACGATGTGCTTATGACCATTATTAATAATAAAAAAACTTTGTGTATGTTGTTTTTGATTGCTGAACGTGTCGTATGCGTGATATGTTTCACATAAAACTCCCGTTTACTGAGCTGACAGCTTCGACAAGCACTCAGTACTCAGCACTCAGCACTCAAATAATTTTAATAATGTGTAAAATGCCAACATATTCTCACTAAATGGCCAGCTATAGCCATTAAAGAGTGTTGCAACTGCAACATGAAATTAATCATACGCCACATGGGTTGCAACAACTTAATGAATGTGATTTTTAAAAAATACAATTTCGCAAATATATATACGAAGCCACATGTTGACAAATAAACAGTGCTGATAATACGTGTAAACTTTGAGAAAAAGTAAAAGAGTAAAAATGAGTATAAAGACAACAAAGCGCAGAGAGTGTCCAGTGTGTGTGTGTCGGGTGTGTGTGCTAACAGCTGTCCGCAGTACGAAATGGAAAAAATGACAGCAACAAGCAGCAATAGACTCTGGCCAAAAGCAGGCGCAGAACCCGGTCGAGACCCAGAACCAATAGGATGACAATGACGACGTCGAAAACCAATTCACTTTTGCCAACACCAAACCAAACGAAGCCTTCATCTTTAGAGAACTGTCCCTTTGTCTGTCTTGGTGTCTGACACTCTCGCTCTGTCGTTCTGTCTGTTGGTCTGAGTGTGAGTGTGTTTCCATCTGTTTTGAGTGCTGATTGTCAAGTGTCGCCCACAGACACGTGCTTACATTGCTGGCGTTCTTTTGGTCCACTTTGCTGACACCCTCACTTTGCAATCAACGCTTGAGTTGAACTGCAAACTGTATTAAATTTATATATCGTATATATATACATATACACACATATATGTATATGAATAACAGACATGCGTTCTCTGGCTTAAGCCAACGAAATAATAAAGGATTTTGCGGTTTGGCATACAACATGGTCATAACAACAATGGCACATTCAAGTGCATTTGAGCAGCAATCATTTTGTGGTTAACAAATACAAAAGCCTATTAATGAACACACCCACACACACACACACACACACAGACAATAACTAATAGAGCTGTGGTTGCATTCGAATACAGGTGTGAGTGTTTGAATACACTCTATACACACACACACACACAGTCTCTGTATGCAGCTTTTGTTTCATTTAATCAACGGCATTTAGTTGACAAGCGTTCAAGACAAAAGAGTCGTGAGTGTTGAGCGAATATTCACATTGATTCACAATTGCAATTGAATAAGCAAAAGCAGTAAATGCATTGCCACGCCCCTTTCTCTCATCACCCCTTTACACTCCAAAAACAATACAGTCTTAGTGTTTTACTCAGTATAACAAACTTCAACCCAAAATACAAAAATAAAAACTAATTCAAGCAGCGGAACTTTGCATTGTTTCTGACTGCTGATGTGTGTGTTTGTGTGTGTGCCTGTCTTTGTCTCTGTAAGTGTGTGTGAGCGTCTATGGAGTGGGTGTTAGTTAATTGAATTTTAAATTATTCTTATCTCAAAAAATGGTTAGTTGCGCTCATGAATAAATCAGATTTCAATTTTACTTGCTAATTTGATTGGAGACAGGCTGCAAGAGATACTCAGAGCTGTAAGAGGAACAGCGAGAAAGAGTGGGACAGCTAGCTAGCGAGAGAGAGAGGACGAGAGAGTGTGTAAGAAAATGTTTGAGTGCATTGCTCAAGTTTTTAAACAAATCAAAAATTAAGCTAATAAAATGAACTGTCAGAGAATGCAAAGAAGTTAAGCAATGACTTGTGAAAAGTTAAAAACTCTGCAAGTTATTCATAGTAATTTGCTGAATGGAATAGAATCTTATTTATGCCACAGCGTTGAAAGCTTGCCAAGAATTTCATAAACTGCACAACGAGTTAACGAACGCCGTAGTCCAAAAGAACCAACTGGAAAACACCCTTTAAAAGTTGAACCAATTTGAATGTTTAAAAGACGGCAGTTCGTTAACAGGGTGTTAATTTATACAGTGTTTCAAATATACATTTGTGGTATATAGTATACCCTTTTAAGCCAAATTTAAAGGGTATGAAAATGAGAAATGCGCGTAGCAAAAGCGAAGTATGCAAATATATTAGCATACAATCGAGCGTTGTGGGCAAAGTTTGGTGTTCAAATTGTGGCACAGGTCAAGCTACACACACACACACACACACTCTAGACGAGCCACGTGCAATTGTTTAAAGGCACATAAATCTAATATAAATAATACAAATAAGTAAATTGCAATGCCTAAAAGTATGCAATGAAATATGCGCCCCCAATCAACTCAAGCACTCAAAGTACAGAGAAAGAGAGAGATTGATTGCATAATGTTCATTTAAAAAGGGGAAAGCTGCTGAGAGCGAGAACATGCTCCTACACTGCTAAAAGAAAATAGCACAACATTTATTTATAGCTTAAAAATTAATTAAGTTCTACATTTTTTAAAAGGCTAAGAACATTTCCAGATGTTATAAAGGATTAAAGATCAAGCTAGTTAACTAGCTGTCTTAAATTCTTACTTCTCCTACACTTCTCTGCTTAATAAGCAAACAACTGTAGTGAGTTTATTTTGCTCAGTGTACAGAGGTTAGTTTTCATAACTGGCTAAAGAGAGCAAAGGACGCAGATTGCATGCAGAGAACTTTTGTCAATGACCAAGCCTCAAAGTCACATACACTCTCAAATAACTTACTGCTCAATGCACACACTACACACTCTCACACACACACATACACAGTCTGGTGTACTGTTTGCGTCATCAGAGTTGAAGCTGCTGCTGTTGAGGCCTTGGCATGCAGTCAAAACGCAGCGCTGCCATTTTCCACAACTATTTTTCTATGTCAGCAGAGAGATAGACTAGGCTAAGAAAAAGGGACAGGAGGAGAGTTTAGGGAGTAGGGATCAGAAGTAAGGAGACTCAGTGGGGTATGCGAATGGATGCAGCTGCCCAGACTAAAGCATCATACAGGCCATTGAATGTCTGTCATCAACTTGCAGCTTGTCCCCCAGTATACACTTCCCCTACGCCCTTTGCAGGGCAAAACAAACAAAAAACTTAACCTCAGCAGAAATTTAAGCAAATATTTGCATGCCACATGTGGCAGAGGAGATTGAGGCGACTCTTCAACAACCATCGGTTGACAGTGGGTTCAGTCTTCGTGGGTTCAGAGACTTGACTTTCAGATGGCCTAGATGGTCCTGCTGCCTTGGCCATTGATGCAATTGAAGCCGGAAGCCGTTGCAGTGTCAGCAAAAGAATTTAAACAGGTGACTGCACCCACTTCAGTAGATCTAGTGGGTAAAAGAGAGAGAGGGAGAGAGAGAGGGACAGAGGCAAAGCAATGTTGATGCATGCATGATTTTAATCTGTTAAATGCGGAAAATGCTTAAATGCCATTGCAGACTTTTCAACCGAATGGCAATGACTGCAGCTAATGACGCGCAAAATGTTTACAAATCATTTTGTCAATAACGACACACAACTGCCAAGGGATATACACGCCTGATCCTTCCATAATTTGCCCACATTTCTTACATACATTCATCGACAGTCGGCCATGAAAAGGTCATTAGTGTGTGCTAGTATTTGTGCGTGTGCCACTGTGTATGTGTGTGTGACTGTGGCACAAATGGCCATTCAATATGCCATAGAAAGACACACACAAACACATACACATATACAGTTACGCACACACACGGGACGCTTATAGCTAAAGCCAGCAGCCATAACAGCCACATGCTTTTTTCCACAACATTAACGCAAATTGCAAATAATAAAAATTCAAAATACCGAACGGTACAGAAACCTGCACGTGTTGCTGTCGTCCTTCTTGGATCGCTGTTGGTGTAAGTGCTGTATGTGTGTGTGTGAGTGTGTGCAAAAGGCTCAAGTGATGGCCTGCGGAATCCGAAGCAAACCACAACAAGAACCTGACTACAGGCACATTTATCGCAGCTAGCAGGGCATTTTTTAAGCCTACCTAAAACTTATGTGTGTGTTTGTGTGTGTGTGTGAGAAGAAAAGCAAAGAAAAGCATAGAAAAACGTAGTATTAAAAGCAATGCAAATTGTGCTGCCACAGACCGAAAGGGTATGCTTAAGTTTGTGATGTGATAGAACTATAAATATCTCAACTATCTTGATCAAATTATTGTTATTGATTCGATGATATTAAATGCAATTTTATTGCGACTTTTAAGTCACAATTTATGTGAATGAGAATCGTAAATCGCTGAACAGGAATTCAAATATCAAAAATATTAAATATATAGCACGTTTAAAGCATTATTTTTTTATATTTAAAGTAGTTTTGTAGTAGTTTTGGCATTATTAAATTTCCCCCATTTACGATTCTCGCACTTTTGCTCCCGTCGTTTATTTGCAGACATCAAAGTGTGATTGAGAATAAGTTTAGTGTTTGGTTTGATTTGACTATAAAATAAATTTGGTATGCAAAATTTAAATCATTATAGAAATGAACAGAGATGATGTGATGTGATGTGATGTTCTGCCAAAGGGCATTCAAGTTGTCGTTGTGCCAATGTATGGCAAATGTTTTCTTTCGTTTTCCTCTGAAGTTATTTTCTCTGTTGCTGCTCAAGCGAATCAAAATGAAATCTATTTTATGCAAAGGCACGCAACGTGCCCAGAACCAAGACCTCAGACTCCAGCTCCATTCCCAGCTCCATTCCCAGCTCCTACTCCTACTCCATCTCCTGCTACAAGTCCGTTACTTACTCCTTTTTCTGCTCCAACTCTAGCTCTGATCCTAGAGCAATTTCTGGATTCAAGCCAAACATAAGGAAGCGCCGCATATGCGGCTGTTTGCTTCACTGCTCCTGCGGCTTCCAATCCTTTGCCGTCAGTGTAGGAGTGAGTGTGTGTGTGTGTGTGTGTGTGTTGGGAAGCGTGTGGACTAAAAGCTTTGCCTATGCATTCATGCATGCGTACCTTGCAGCTGCCACCAAACTCAGTCTTTTACCTTTGCCTTTTGGACTTGCCACACAATTTATGTATGTGCGAAAT
Source organism: Drosophila cardini (assembly GCA_018903735.1). Taxonomy (NCBI): domain Eukaryota; kingdom Metazoa; phylum Arthropoda; class Insecta; order Diptera; family Drosophilidae; genus Drosophila; species Drosophila cardini. The sequence continues at coordinate 4,937,245 of JAEIGM010000007.1, read as the reverse complement.
ATGGCGCCACATAACATTTTTACCTTTGGGCGTCCTTTGTTGTGCTGTGTGCTGTGCTGTGCGTGTGTTCTGTGTGTTGTTTGTGCGCTAAAGAAAATATTGAAATGTTTGTCGTGTAACTGTTTATACCCATTGCGCGTACGGTAAGAATATAAAGAGTAAAACGGGAAGCTGGAAGCCTTATAGACCCTTGAAAGTAGCTGTATTTTGTATGAGCAACATTTAACAAGGAACAAAATCTAGAAACTTTGAACTAAACGTTTTAAGAATTTGTTAATTCCTAAAAAAAAATATTAAAAAATTACAGAGTACAAATACTTTTAGAGTGAATATACTCTTTTGTCTTAAAAGGCTCATTTTATTTTTATTCGGCTTTCTTTTTTAATTTATATGCCTTTTACCTTGAGATTGATGCTTCAAATGCGGAAATAGCCCCTCGAAGTATGCAACACATTTTGAAATGTTATCAACAATGAAATTTCTTGCAGCTGGCCACAATAATGAAATGGCGACCAATGGTGATATATCGATGATCTCGCCGCCAACGTCTTCCATTTCAAACGATCAAGACCCGTTTGGACAGTTGCCACCGCTACCACCGCCATTGCGTTCCACCCAAGTGCTTCAGCCATTGAGCGTATTTCCAGGTGCCCAATAAAACCAAATTTTCCGTTACTTTCTTTGTTCGTTTGTTTGTTGTTAACCAAAAAAAGAAAATATTTATATTTTTACATTTCCTTTTATATAGATATATGCATATCTATATGTAGCTTTTATTCGTTTGCACATTCAGCAAAAAAAAAAACAAAATAATGCTGAAAATCATTTGCTTTTTCAAGTATTTTATTGCCACTTGAATTGATGTGTAGATTGGATTTTTGATTTGTTTGCCAAAATAATTGCCGTTCTATTTGATGCTATTTCTATACCTCTATATATATATTGTATATTCTTTTTATTTTTGATTTCGACTCCATCTGCATAACACTCCAGCACACATACATACACACTAGACTACACGTATTGGATTACACACTCACACCCACTTACTCGCTCACTCTCCGCGTTACACTTAACAGTAGTACTTTTGTTACCTATGTTTAGAATTTTCCAGCTGCGTTCGCCGCACTCATTCAATCAATTAATCAATCAATCAATCGAATTCCTTTTCAAAACAAAACAGCAAAAGAATATACAACCAATCAGTCAAACAGTCGTCCATTAATTAAATGTCGCTCTCAGTGTCCTCTATCTCTCTGCTTGCTCTTTGTATTTACAACTTTTTCTGACTCGAAACAAAAATCAAAACAATTTTTTTTTTATTTGTAAAACTTCCCATTAAAACAAAAAAAAAAAACTTTTTTCAAGTAGCATTTGCTATGTTTTGATGCTGATACTCTGCTGCTGCTGTGTGTGTTTGAATTTTTTGGAAATGTTTATTAGAAAAACACAAAAAAAAAGAATGTAATTCGCAGCTGCTTTGTTAACATTTTTTGAACGTTTGCCACTTCACTTACCTTTGTGACGTCTCCTTCCAACCAAAAAACAAAACAAAAAACTGTCAAAAGAAACCAAAAACAAAATGCTAACAAACTACAACAATTTTGTGCTCTCTTCTTCTACTTTTTCCCCCTCGAACAACAAAAAACTAAAACAAAAATCAAATAAAATGAAAATGATACGAAAAATCACTTAAAATTTATATTGAATAATATGCTTCTAATTTCATGTAGAGTGAGTATAACTTAAATAGGACGAAACACGAGCTTACAACGGAGAACTTTTTATTTATATTTTAAATATTATTATTATGAGTATATGTGTTTTGTTTTAACTTTATTTGCGAAAATTATTGTGCAAACTTTGTGGTGCACAGCTGTTTGCTTCGTTTATTTACGTAAATAAATTTCTTTATTTATTTATACTCGGTTTTAATTTTGCGTATATTCTTTTTTGTGTTTTTTGTTGAGTGAACTTTTTTTTGGGGTTTAAGAAAAGAAATTTTTAAATGAATTTATTTCAACACAAATCCTAAATGAGCCTGCTCGTTATTCTTTGCCGTGTTCAGTGTCCAATTTGAGCGAAGATTCTTACGATTATGTTTTTGGTGGTCGACGTAAGACTCCGCCCACAACAACAACAACACAACTCAAGCTGACCTCGCCGCCAGTTCGCTTGCGACCCGAAGGTGCGTATTAAATCGGCTTACTTACCATTATTCTATATAATATTATAATCTTTGCAGACGCCTATCGAGGTGAGAATATAAACAACGGCCGTTTCTATCGTCATTCCTTCAGCTATGCCCCAAAGCGACAACGTCATTCGAGCCGTGATGATCGTGACCGTGAGTCAAGATTAAGATGTCATGGCGAGGATGAGGCAACATTACGCCAATTGCTGCTCGAGTATGTACTGAAATTTGTATACCACTTCAGTTCTCATATGTTCAGTTATTCAATTCCACATTTATGATTTAAAATTCGATGCGTTTTGTGTGTGTTTTTTTGAAAATGCAAATGAAATGAACACATAATGAACCGAGAGTGGAATGCCTCATTATGTTTCATTTAATTTGCATGCCACAAAATGTGTCCGCAATAAAGTATTAGCATTTAGTTAGACAAATAAACAACAATTATAACGCAGATATAAACATATAAATAATATTTTTTGGTAAATGCATTATCAATTGTTTTATTTGATTCTTTTCTAAGCACGTGCAAATAATTTTCATTTTAATTTTAGTTTATGTACTTGTATTATACAATTATTTAATTGAATAAACGAAATTCCACAATTTTACACAATAGTCTATCTAAATGTATATGTATTTGTTTTTTGTTTAATAATTATTTATGAGCAAATATTTAAATACATTCTACTCCCCACACAGATTTACGCAAATTATGTTCATTTAAGTGTCCAGCGCGTGTCCTTAAAATGTCAATTATTCATTGAGGGGCATTTTGTGTTGTGTTGTGTTTTTGTTGCGCAACCAAAAAAATTAACACAAAAAAAGTATTAACAATATTTAAACAACCAGAAACAACTGCGGGCACATGCGACATTCACCAAAAGTCGGGTTAAGATATATAGAATTCTCCCCTCACTCCAAAATGAAAATAAATCAAAGTAAACAAATGAAAAAATGAAAATATATTAATTAAGCAAAACGTATAACTAACAAAAAGAGAAAGTAAGAGACAGAGAGACAGAGAGAGAGAGAGAAAGAGAGAGAAGTTGTTAATCAAATAAACGACGGAGTGTGAACACAAAAGAGACAACAAAATGATGGGCACAATGCCACCCAGGTACATATACAAAAGCATTCAAAACTATTAAAATTAATTTTAATTATAATAATTATAACTATAACTATAATAATAATAATAATAATAACAAAGCATAGCAATAATTAACATCTCGAACATTACGCATACGCCATGTATTCATTTCATTATTTTCCTTTTTGTACTTTCTCTTCTCACTGTCATTTAATTTTAATTTGTTTATTTTTTTCACAGTGCAAATATTTTAAATTAGTGCAAACATATTACAAAACATTCTCATTGTCATATTCTGTTTTTTGCCCTGTATGCGAGAGTGTTTAAATGTATGTGCGTGCGCGTGTGTGTGCGTGTGTGTTAAGTGCGGTTAGTCATATTATATTTAATTTTATATGAGTTTAATTAAAAATGGTTAATTAGCTTGATTCGTTTTGTTGCTTTGTTTGTTGCTTTGACACGCGCTGTATAAAATTTACACATTGATTTCATAACGCAAATTAATGAATTGAGTTAACACACATACACATATAGTATATATATATATATGTATCTTTTGTAAAATTGTGCATATTAATATTGTCATTGTATAAAACTCATTTAAATTCCATGTCAATCTTCAATCAATTGAGCATAAAAATCATCATCTGCATATGTGACAATAAAAAACGAACACATTTAGAATAAACCACAAATTTATATCTCTTTAAAATTCAATCATAAACGTATTGAATCAATTGAATTTGTTTTGATTTTATGCAAACCAAAAAAAATAGAATCAGATAATCGCCATCAATGAAATGTCGTTTTTAGACAGTTGCAATTCGTATTTCATTTGAATGGAGATTGCAGATAGATTGGACTATTAAAAAACAAGAAAAAGAAGAAGAAGAAGAACATATATTTTCAATTTCAGTACACATAACTTTGTTCTTTGTCATTTACCTTTGCCACCTTTGCCACAACAAATCACCACAACAACTGCAACAACAACAACTATAACTACTATGACAACAACAACAATTTGTAGAAGCCACACCCAAAGTGGTTTGGTATTCACGCCTCTCAATGAGTATGCAATTTCCATAAGATACAAATACTTCAAAACAAAACTACTTAACTCTATCTATACAAACTTATTTACATTATCTATTTAAACTATTTAAACCATCTCTATCTATCAATATATCAACTACTATCAATTTCTCAATATTTTTCTATTGTAACATAAACTCTGCACTCTGCACTCAAACATATATTGCACTTCATAGACCATCAATTTGATTTGTTAATTATTTAGAATATTTGCTCAAAACCGAATAACAAATTTCCTGCCACACCCCCCACCCACACTTAGACCGCCTTCAAAACCTCTTTTCAAATTCAACAATCTGGAATTGCATGAGAGACAATTAAAATTCAATTAATATGGTCAAAAATTTAATTTAGTTGTTTAATTGTAATAATTGTGGCTAAAGTGTCGAGTATATTGCAATAGTTTAAAAGTGTTGGCTTCATTTCTCTACCCCTCTACCTACGCTACAAATAGTATACACAACTATAGCACCATACCACAGCAACACCACCGCACCACCGCACCACCGCACCACCGCACCACACTTTATCCACTTATTTCATGCGTTTTGTAGAGCACTCGACGAGCAGCCACAACAATCTGTGAACTGAAGCCTCTGTTGCTCTTATTGTGTGTGACTGTATGCCTATATAAATGTGTGTGTGTGGGTGTGTGTGTGGTGTAAGGGTGTGCGTGTGTATGTGTGTTATGTTCTTTATGACATGCCGAAAAGTGTTCGAGTGCCATTAAGTCGCTGTACACACTTCAAAGCACAACCACACACAGAGATACACACACCCACACTAACACACACACCACTCAACCAGCTACAACAACAAGCAATGCACGTCCAGTCAATCAGCATTGAGCACTCAACACATTCAACTCATTCTCGACCCTCACTTTGCATGCCATCAAAGCCATAATTAGCTTACCCACTTGCCACGCCCCCATAGTGAACCCAACTCATCCCTGTGTACAACAACCACAACAGTCGTGCGTTATCTACATCCCAACAAAAAAAACACCCAAAACACCCAACACCCAAAAAAAAGTTGGTAAAAAATACGACCCATCAGTCAATTCAGTCAACACGTCAAAAGTCACACAATATTTTCAGGTTTTATCATTTTAACAGTTGATTTATTTATAATTTAAGCAAATTAATGTTGTGCATCCTTTAGATACTTCGTAATTTATTTTAATTTTTACCAATTGGCGTAATGGTCCTCTCACCAAAGAAAATTCCAAATTAAAATCAAATAAAATTGAAGGAAAACAACTGAAAACTTAAAACTAAATACTGGAAAAATTTGTTACTAATTTGTTAGTTTTATCTATTCACATTCACATTGAACGATTGCCATGGAAAATTGTTGAATTATATTTTGTAATTGTTCTCAGTATCTTTCTCATGTGTTCTTGTCTCATTTTACGTTCTGCTTGGCATTTAAAAAAGAAAAATGATAATGAAAAAAAGTAAAACAAACAAATCAAATTTCAAAAAACTATAAACAAACGTTAATTCATGCAAATTATACAACAGAAAACAGAAAACTGAAAACAAAAATGAAAACGAGAGAAAAATGAAAATGAAAACCGAGAAATTGTAACGTGAACTGAACTCAAATGAAACTGCAAATTGAAAATGAAAACTTTTACAATGATGAAATCCAATGAAACGAAATGTAATGAATGAAAAATTGCGTACATTTTGGTGAATGTCCCAAATGCCAATTGGTTTTAAACAACTTAAATCTGTACAAATGTAAATAGTATTATACTTATTACGATAACTTCTTCTTTTATTTGATTATTTATTGAAGCTTGAAAATATTGTGTAAGTAGACTGAAAATGTGGTTAGAAAATTGTCTGTAATTAATTAAGTCAAGCCACAAAAAGACATAAGATTCAAAATGAAATACTCTTGCATTCAGCTGGAAATATGGAAAGTCCCTTTAGACAAACTGTAGGAGTTTTCTTTCGTTAATCTGCTTGAGAGTTACAGTGTTGCCATGTTGCCGAAATTAAGTGGCAGTTCCCTTGTCAAAAATGCACAAAATACTCAAATGTATAATAATATTTTATACATGCTGGCTCAATCCTGACAAAGGAGCAACCAAAGTGCAGGGATGCACGTAAAACGTACATGCGAGAGCATTAAATGCATACAAAAGGCACTGGGAAATGCTGTAGGGAAATGTGGAAAATTGTTGGTGAGGAAAACTGTGTGAGGGGAAAGAGGGAAGAGGGAAGAGGGAGGAAGGAGGAAATGCATTGGAATGCGCTGGCTGAAATTGGCAGAAATTTTATTAAATGCTCACGTATACAAATCCGTTACACAAAACCGAAAATTCCTGTAGCTGACAGACGAGCATACACACACACACACACACACACGCATACACACAGACACATACTCATACATGGAAATATGAATACTTGTAGATATTGAAATACAGCTACAGATAGAGATAGAGCTACAGCTATAGCTACAGATAAGAGCTGCTGTTATTGCTTTAGAGAGACGGCGACACGCATTCAGATTGAGATAGTGTGTGATATGAGTGTGTTCATGTGTATGTGTGTGTGTGTGCATGCCAATACATATGCACAAACAACAATTGTTTTCATGGCGAACAATAACTTACACAGGATGCGCCTCGTTCTGGTTCTGGTTCTGAATTTGGTTGTCTCTTTGCATCTGTATCTGTATCTGTAAATGTATCTGTATCTGTAGCTGAATCTGGTTATGGCTCTGGCTGCCGCCTCGTTTGCTGATGTATGCATAAAATAATCCTTTTATGCTCAGCGCAACAACAATGTTCGTGAAATGCAAAACAATAACAGTAATAACAACAGCAGCAACAACAGCAACAACAACAACAATAACAAAGACAACAATGACAACATGTTGCGAATAACTTGCTGCCTGCCGTTTGCCTCTCATATAGGCGTATTAACATAATGCGCAGCCAACTCAAGTGCAGTGAGAGAAGCAGAAGAGAAGAGGGGAGGGGTGAGAAGATGAGAGGAGAGAGGGGAGTGAAACAGTGGTCGCTGTTTGGGGAGTCTGGGGCCATGCGGCCTACGTGTCGTATGCGCATTGTGTGCGTCAGTTAACGCCCCGCAAAAACATTCTCTAACAATTTCCCCATAGAGCATGTGCAACTGTCGCCTATAACTTGTGCCACGATGTTGTCATTGTTTTGTTTGTTGTTGTCGCTGTTACTCTCGTTGTCGCTGTTGTTGTTATTGTTGCTGCTGTTTGATTTTGGGCGCCACTCGCGCGTTTTGTTTGCTCAACCAACAAAAAGCACTTCTCACTTTCAGTCATAGATACTAGGTACTATGTACACATATAGTTCTTTTTTGGGGGGTTTGGGGGGCCAACACTGCTACGCCCACTGTCCTGCCAAGGCAAAAACAAATAAATACACATAGAGCATGGGCTGGGCGGTTTTGTTTGTTTTGATGTCGTTGCATGTTGATGAAAATGTAAATTTTATGCATTCCATAAAGACTCAAAAGTCGAATCAAAGCGATTACAACTACTCGTATTCTAAACTCGCTAAACTCGCAGCCAAGACAAGCAAAAACAAAACAACACAATTTACAGCTATCTTTATGGCATTACAATTTCAAATACGATTCTGTTTCCGAATCGGAAACTAAATTAAAGTTGTCAACTTTTTGTAGCATACTTTTATGGGCACTTGTAAATTCGTTGGGAAACAAACTGTCTTGATAATTGTTACTTACTACTGACCACAATCATATATTTAAATCTATTTTATTCTCGATCTTAATTGGTTTCCTCTATGACCAAATTTATGTGCACTTTGGTATAGTAAATTTGTGAAATAATCAGCAAATATCTGCAAGAGTATTTATGTCTCGGTGGTAAATCGTTTAGACTTTTCATTTTGGTCTGCAATTGTGGCATTATTCGTTAAGAAAAATGCCAACAATTTACTTTAAGTTAGTTTTTTATGTACTTAGTGGCTTGGCTTTTCCCGTTGTGAAACCACAACAACAAACAAACAAATCCTTTTCTTTTAGTTGCAGCAACTCTCTCTCTTTTGCTGTGTAACAGTAACTGTAACAGTAACTGCAACTGTAACTGTATCTGTAACTGCATCTGTATATTTTCAGTTGTGCTTTCAGTTGTGCTTTTGTATTTTGAGTTTTAGCCATAAAATTTATGTTGCTTCATTCCTCAATAATTGCATAGCTCGGTAAATTTTAATGCAAGCGGTCATAAATAATTTCGTTTTGTGCTTTCGTTTGCTCGACTTGCGCCACAAAATAAATTACGTTGATACGCTAAATAACAACATACATACTATAGTCAGTAGTATACAGTATATAGTATATAGTATAGCATAGTATAGTATAACAGCAATAAGATGTATACACTTACGTATACGTAATGAAAGCCAGTAAGGCATTTTCCAGCTATCGTACAACTAAAGTGCATTTTTTCTTGATATTTTCCTCAATTGTTACGAAACCTCGAACTCATGCCAAATACGTAAACAAATACATACGTGTAAATGTATATGTGAAAACTGCAAAAACAACAACAACAATAAATGTCTTGGGGGCACTTTGCGTGACTTGGTGTCGGCACGTGACGTCACGCAACGTCTTCGAATTGAATTGTATGCATTGCACGCATATGACCTGCACTCTGCTACACTGCCACTCTGCCACGCCCATCAACACACTCCGCTCTCCTTTATTTGGTTGATGGTGATGGTGATGGTGATGGGTATATGTAATTGCCACTGATGTGGTGCAGTTTGCAAAAGCAAGTTAGCGTGATGAGCATGAATCTATCAGCGAAACTCGATGAACTGCAGCGAGGCGATCGACACCTGGAGACGACAGTCGCCTTGTGCGAAATCCGGACACAGCTGCAGGAGCTGACCAAGTCCGTGGAGAGCTGCCAGAGTGAAGTATCCGAGGTAAGAGTCAATACAACTAATTATCACCACTCTTAATTCCATTAAATTGTCTCAACTCTGTTTCTGTATCTGTGTGTGTGTGTTTGTATAGGTCAAACGTGACATGGTGGCTATCAAACATGAACTGGACACCGTGCAGCAGGTGAAGGAGGAGATTGAAGAGCTGCGGGAATATGTGGATAGACTGGAGGAGCATACGCACAGACGGAAGCTAAGACTTTTAGAACAAGTTTGTAGCTTAAATTATTTGCCATGTTGTGTAATTAAATACTTGAATTTCATTTCTATTCATGTACAAACCAAACCAAACACCCAAGAACACTATACACTATACAAAAATAAACAAACACTCTCTGACAACACACGCACACATACAGACATATACCCTAAACACAACTGAACAAAACGACACTCGACAAGTTGTGCTCATGAATGGAATTATCCATTTCCAGAGCTATGGAACATGGACGCAACTTTCGTATACCCAATCACATAACACAGACGGCTTTGAAATTCACACACACACTTACTCTTAAAACGATATGATTTTTATTATTTCTCAAATACAATTATATATATTGTTTCTTAATCAAATTATTAATAAAATATTCCAAAAACAAAACTACAACTTTTTCAGCCTTTTGTGTTTTATTTGATTTTGGTTGCTACAACATTTTTGGGTTTCGAAACACACAGACAAGTTTGTTATACACTTGTTATGATTTCAATGAGTTTTCTTTATCGATTAGACTAAGAAATAATGGAAAATATGTAGATAATTGGCCTCATCTAAACTGTAATTGTGTACAATATGAATAGTATTTTATTTGTGGCGCACACTCGTTTGCAAAGCGTTTGAAGAACCCGCACAAACCCAACCCGAATCATCCCGAATCCCGCCCTTAAGTTTACCTCTTTTAATTAAATACTAATCTTTTCGTTCTTCTCCAATAACTTTTACAGGGTCTGACCTTCTTTCTCACCTACTCGATATTCTCGGCGGTGCTGGGTATGCTGCAGTTTGGCTACAATACTGGCGTCATAAATGCACCTGAGAAGAATATTGAGAATTTCATGAAGGATGTGTACAAGGATCGCTATGGTGAGGATATTAGCGAAGAGTTTATACAGCAACTCTATTCGGTGGCTGTCTCCATATTTGCCATTGGTGGCATGCTCGGTGGTTTCAGTGGTGGCTGGATGGCCAATCGCTTTGGCAGGTTAGTAGTGTGGCTAGTGGGTCGTATGAGTAATGTTTACTGTACTATTTTATTTCCTAAACTTACAGAAAGGGCGGTCTATTGTTGAACAATGTGCTTGGTATTTCCGGTGCTTGTTTGATGGGTTTTACCAAAGTTAGTCATTCCTATGAAATGTTATTCCTTGGCCGATTTATAATTGGTGTTAATTGCGGTAAGTTGAGCTTAGAAAACATTTTTTATTTCACTTCCTTACTGTTTGATTCTTAGGTCTCAATACATCGTTGGTGCCAATGTACATCTCTGAAATAGCACCACTGAATCTACGCGGTGGTTTAGGTACTGTTAATCAATTGGCTGTGACTGTAGGTTTACTATTATCCCAGGTGCTGGGCATTGAACAAATCTTAGGCACTAATGAGGGCTGGCCCATACTTCTGGGCCTGGCCATATGTCCAGCAATATTGCAATTAATATTACTGCCAGTTTGTCCCGAATCTCCCAGATATTTGCTAATCACCAAACAATGGGAGGAGGAGGCGCGTAAAGGTAAAAACCACTTAGATATTATAGTAAAACATTTAAAATTAATTAATTATTATTTTAGCTCTGCGTCGCCTGCGCGCCTCCGGTTCCGTGGATGAGGACATTGAGGAAATGCGCGCGGAGGAGCGTGCTCAACAGGCCGAGAGCCATATATCGACCATGGAACTGATCTGTTCACCCACATTGCGTCCACCATTGATCATTGGCATTGTGATGCAGCTGAGTCAACAGTTTAGTGGCATCAATGCCGTCTTCTACTACTCAACATCGCTCTTTATGAGCTCCGGACTGACTGAGGAGAGCGCCAAGTTTGCCACGATAGGCATAGGCGCCATTATGGTAAGTTTCCAGTCTCTGATTTTCAAACAGCCTCTTAATTTAACATCTTTCAACAGGTTGTAATGACTTTGGTTTCCATACCGCTAATGGATCGCACAGGTCGCCGTACCTTGCACTTGTATGGCTTGGGCGGCATGTTCATTTTCTCCATCTTCATAACGATTTCGTTCCTGATCAAGGCAAGTACAGGGGTTGCCAGTATTTTGCATAGCTACATTAGTTATCTACATTTTAAATATGTGTTGAGATGCGGCAAATATTTGTCTGCCTTTTGTGATTATTTTGTTTGCATACTTTTAGGCATATTGCATTTTTACCCAAAAAACAATATTTTAAAACTAATGCTAACCCGTATATCCTTAATGTATGTGTGTGTGTTTATAAATATTTGAATATTGACATACATATTTTATGCATGAAGTTGTGTAGACTGCCCCCAACCCTTGCCCTACCCCTAACTCCGACCCCGACCCACTGAGTAAATGCAAAAACACGAAAAAAAATTAGCAAAAAAAAAGTGAAACATCGCATGACAGTTGTCCCGCGCGTATTTCTATAAATTATTGATGTGAGAAATGTATATATTTGAATTTATAACAAGTTGAATTTATAGCTGAGCCTGTGCCAGCAATCAATTTACTCTTCTTCTGCCTCTTATCCCCCAGAAATCCCCCTCTTTAATGCTACTACTATCGCATCGTATTACATTTATGTGTGTTTAAATTAGTACTACTATGTTATTTATAGGCCAGCGCTAAGCTACTGCATTTATTAATTTTTTATACCATAAAATATATTTTAAAACACCGCACATACATCAAATTAATATTAATGCATGCCACTGCACTGCACTTGGTGCACAGTTTTAAAGAGTTTAAGTTACATAAGTTAATTGTTTAAGCTATTTAGCCTATATTTAAATACAGTTTTTAATACATTTTTTAATACATTTAATAAAAATTTTGCTCCTTTGCTTGCTGCTGACATTTTGCACTGTAGATTTTTGCTTTTGTGTTGTGCCTAGGTTAAGTTATTGCATAAATGAGCTGCTTATTTAGTTATTAACTAAAAGCATGATAATTAGACCAGCATTTAAAGCTGTCTTGACTCCTCTGGTGTCTGGGACTACGCTCTAAATGAACGAGTTTCAAAGTCAGCTCATTTATGCAATTGTCTCGCCCTTTATTCAAAAGCTATTCTCGACTTGGCAGGCTTTTTGCCCACCCCCAAACACACACAAACTCACACTCACACAAGGAACACACAGATCTTTTAACGAAAATGCAAAAAGTTTACTTTAATACTTTTTTTTGTTTCATTTTGTAAACTTAATTGGGCAAAACTCAAAGCTTAAAACTAATTCAAAATCTTAAAACAGTTTCAAAATGCAAATACAAATCACACGAATTTGCTAAACAACAAATAAAGTTTTCGGGCACCAAATGCAAAACAGTTCACAACACTGCACACACTAGCCAGTGTTGAAAAATGTACAAAATCTGTCGCTAAGTACTTAGAACAGAACACGCGCTGAAAAAAGCTTAAGAGGCCACTTTCAATAAATAATTTAAAAAACACACAAAAAATATCAAACTCACAAGAATCAAACACACAAATGTCCAATGTGTCAACACGCCGCTTCGTTTATTAAATTAATTAGTCTTTAATCTTAATTTTAATTAATTTATTTAAGATATACTATTAGTACTTTTCAACTACTTGTACTTTAAGCCAAAAGATCAAAAGGTTACAGCAAAAGATCAAAAAACTAAAGTGACAGTTTCATTTTGTGCAAAGTGCAGCGATGAGAACAAATGGTAACCAATTCAACTCTTTGAGAACCAAGATTCAACAGTATCTTAACTAAGTATGCTTATACTACTTACTACTTATATCCCAGAGATAAGACTCAACTTAACTCAACTCAACTCATGCATAAAAGTGATCAGTTTTAGGGGGTTTATAATTTAATTTCTTATCAAAAAAAATATGATGACAACTCTTTGATTTGTTTTGGTTTTAAAAATCTATGAAGACATTTCGTTAAATGAAAATCAAAGAAAATGCAAAAAGAAAAGCCTACAAATCATCGAGAATGCGAGTACTATGCATTTTGTATAGGAGTTTTTTGGTTATGTACAGGAAATGATCGATTGGATGTCATATCTCTCGGTGGTGGCCACACTTGGCTTTGTGGTATTCTTTGCCGTCGGACCTGGTTCCATACCCTGGATGATCACAGCGGAGCTATTCTCTCAAGGACCAAGGCCCAGTGCCATGGCCATTGCGGTGCTGGTCAATTGGATGGCCAATTTTGTGGTTGGCATTGGTTTCCCCAGCATGAAGGTGAGTTTTACTAAGAAAACACTTAGTAAAATACTAACTAATTAATTTGAATTGCTTTCAGACCTCACTGGAGAACTACACGTTCTTGCCATTTAGCGTATTCTTAGCCATATTTTGGATATTCACCTATAAAAAGGTTCCTGAGACCAAAAACAAAACCTTTGAAGAGATCTTGGCACTCTTCCGTCACAACAATGGCAGGTATGTTGCTTAGATCCCATACAGAAGCTCTAGGCTCTGCACACAGCTCTCATTTGCAAATCTGATAACTAGTTCTCAATTCATTGTCCTCGCCCCTCCAAAGTAACCCAAAGAAAATTAACTCCGAGCAGCTCATACTATAAAGTAACTAAAGTAACACATTCAAAACTTTTATAAACAAACCCCAAAAAAACTAAATGAAATGAAACCAAAGCCAAAAGCTGTCTCTTATTTTCCTAATTATCAACTTGGAAGTTTATTATGCGTTGTGCATATACTTTTTTATCGTACTGTATTATCTTTGAATCATATATTAATGTGATTCAAAAGTTATTAATTTTTCAAATTTATTCTCTTTGTTAATTTTGTTTTTTTTTTTGTTTGCACATTGTGTTTCTTATCGTACGAAAATCGAATTTGAAAATAATACGAAAAACATGTCCATTCTATGTATGCCCAAAAACAAAAAGGACATTTCGAGATAGTAGACTGTACGGGTAAGTTGCATGAACTAAGAGAAACTGAAAAAAATACCAAAAATACCAAAATACCTTAAAAATAAAATGAAACCAAATACAGTTCACATTTAAAAAAATAAAACAAAACAACAAAAATAAATACCAAGATAAATACCAAATTTAAACTTAACTTCAATCTAAAGCGTTTTCGCTCTTTTTAAACGTAGCTCGTTTTGCTGTACTTTATTAGTTCACTCTAAAGCAACTTTATTGTACATTTTATACAAAAAAAAAATAATAATACCAAAAAAAAAAATACTAAAAAAATACCAAAATAAAATTCGATGAAAACTTGCGCTAAAAGTTTCATAAATTTTCGGCATGTCTGCTTAACTTTGCCTGTACTACTCGTTACTTTGTTACTTAACTACCAAACCATTTAACAGCTGGCTACAGTTGAACATAAAAAAAAACAAAAAAATTTAGCAAATTTAAATATCAATTATTCAACTATTATAATATGAATTTTAAATACTGTACTTCTTCTACTTATTTAAATGTCATTATGTCATTATCAAACGTTTTGTAACTTTCTGTCTCTCTCTATATATCTCTCTCTCTCATATCACCTCAACCAAAGAAACGAATCCAATTTCAATTTTCTAATTCATGCAGCGTCCTCCTTACATTTCAACAATCCCGACATCCAAAGTCTCTTTATCTCTCTACCTCTGCTCATTGTTCATTCCAAACAAAATTGGTTTGTTTAAAGCACCAAAATTTTCAATATTAAACCAAAGAACTCACAATGCACAAAAACGAATACAACAGACATACATACATATATACACACACACACACACACATAACTGTATATGTATGAAATACACACACACACACACAGACACACAAACTGATTATGTTGCTTGTCCCATTTAGTGAGGACAGTGACAACAGCAACAACGACAACAACACCGGCAACAGCAACTCCACGGCGGACATTGAGATATCACAATATGACTCGAATGCAACACGACCAAAACTGCACTAAACTGCAATCTGAGGCACCTGCAATGGCAATGGCAATGGCAACAGCAATGGCAATGGGAGCTGCCACAGCAAATGTTGCCAGTTTAATTGCCATTTCAATGTGTTGCAATCTCCTCAGTTGGAAATCTCTTTCTGCACAATTTTTGTGAAAGAAAAGTCTTCACATTAAATTGTATTTGTTGCCCAGCACTTGCGATTAAATACTATTATTTACTTATGATTTAATTATAATTTCTTTGTTTAATTTTTTAATTATAATTCTTATGATTTTCTTGTCACAATAAATGTTTATTTTTTATAAATTTTATTTTTAAGTTATTTATTTAATTGTTTTTTTGCCTTCGCGCTTAATAACTTCCAAGCCAAGTTAAACTTAAGCTCTTAGCTCTTTCAGCTCAGGTAAACTCAGGTGAATACACACACCACACACACACGTACAAACACACCTTTTTGATTGCCCTCAAAGTGTCCTTAACAACGTGTTCAGTCAAGTCTCGAAATTGCTGTCATTAGTTTGCAAAAATTAAATTTTAAAATACGTTTACACTTAAAACATAATCGTAGAGTGTGCGAATTTCAGGAGTATGCTAAACTGCACAAATAGCTTGGAGCCACAAAGTATGAATTCCGGCATCGAGCATGCCGCATTGATGGTATCTGAGGAGAAGACCCAACATGACTCACGTAAGAATCAATAAAACACGTCAAAAAAAAAAAAATACTAAAACTACTAAAAAATATAGTAAATACCACTAACAAAACAAAAAAAAAACAACAACACAATACCCGAAACTTATGATTTTTATTTAACAAACTATTATTTGTTGTGCAAATTGCTCGTTCAATCGAAAGTAAAACACACACACACACACACACCCCTACACTTACTCCTAAACACAACAAAATAACAACAAATACCGAATATAATATTTACATATCCATGTTTTTCAACAACAACTATAACACACAATTACACACACAAACACACACTCACACACACACACAGTTAACTATAC
Organism: Drosophila cardini; assembly: GCA_018903735.1. NCBI lineage: Eukaryota > Metazoa > Arthropoda > Insecta > Diptera > Drosophilidae > Drosophila > Drosophila cardini. Next base: position 4,920,757 of record JAEIGM010000007.1, on the reverse strand, counting down.
CATAATATAGAAAACAAAATGTCCTCTAGGTAAACAGAGCAGACGTTTAGCTTTGACCAAAACTACATTTAAAACGAACTCAAATATACTTGTAAAACTGCAAACACACACACACACCCACACACACTCTAACACACATGTATAGCATAACAGTTCTACTGCAGTTATTGTACACATGTTCAACATGTCGCATTATTAATTTTTTTACGTTACACATTGCGTATACGAGATGTAACACACACACACGCAGACATGATGAAATTATCTAAAAGAATACACAAAATTACGCATAATCATATACTTTTTATGAGTAATTAGCAAACATTTCTATTTCTATTTGTTTTTAATTTGCGCAACAATATTTTTAACAAAACATCCAATCATACCAAACCATTTATATTCCACATAATTTATACTATATATTTTATATATATGCCTGACTCTATTTCAAACGACAAATTGTCAGCATGCCTGTAAATTGTAGTAAATTAATTTATAGTTTAATTGTTCCAAATATTTGTAGTTTTATTTTGTGACAAAAGTGATTTGCAGTTGTTTATTTCATAATGCAAATGAAATTAATTTTTGTTTTGTAGTTTTCCATTAGAATTAAATAACTGAAATGGAATTTAAAACAATTTCAATTGCTTTGTATAAATCAACAACAAAATTTACTGCTTTTTACTCGTAGAAAATAGAAATTTTAATTGTAGTCGTTGAAATATTTAAGTAAAAATCAATATAAATTTAACTATTACATATTTTTTTTACTATTTGAATCTTAAAATATTCATTAATCAAAACCCAAAAATAATCAACAATTCAATTTCATTGGCCAATAACAATAACAATATTGGGAACCAATCAAATCATCAACTGGATCTGTACACTGTAACAACAACAACAACAACAACAACTACTACTACAACTACTACTACACAAATAATAATAATAATAACAATAACAACTACTGTTTGTAACCAATCGGATTTATTGGCGATCAACTATAAAATGCATGACCAAAAATAATTGTTGAAAACAATTTTCAAAAACTTGTTTGTGAAACTAATATACTAAAGTCTTTGGTACGACTTCGTTCTCATTGACGGTTGAAGGCATGGGTCCATATCCGTTAAGCGATAGCACCAATCTCTTGGGTCCAACATCGACAAGTTATGCCGGTTCCGGTGGAGTCGGTGGTGCCGGCTCCTCCACGGCGGCATGCTATACAAACTATGGTACAAATATACAAACGCCAGTTCCTAATCGAAAATGCTACTACAATGAGTCTGACTATGGCCGTGATGATAACTTTCGACGGCACTCGGCACACGGAAGAATGTCATGTAGGTTAATAGTCGTACATTGACTAGTACTCGTATCTGTACTCTCCTATGAGTCACTTAAATAAAGAACACTCTCACAGCCCCATAAACCACACAAGTGTGGTTTGGGGCAAAGCCACAAGCCACAAAAGCATTTACATGATAATGCCGCGCGTGCCGCTTGGAAAAATGAACCGTTATACACACAATTTGCACCGCCAATAAACTAACTAAGTCCACACTCAACTTAGACTAAGTCCCCCTGCAACTACAACTACAACGAACTGCAGACAGTTCTGACTCTCTATTTTTATAAGAATTTTAGCTTTTCAATTGCTTTTAATACGTATTTGATTTCTATTCATTTTGTACTTTTTTATGTGTTTTTTTTATAGTACGCAAGTGAAAGCGAACTTGGGACCAACTTAAGTAATCAAAAATCAATGAATTGGCTAAGTAAACATGATCGAAAAAAAGTATATCTAAGTACATAAATCGTCGCACCTTTGAGATACAAGATACACTACACAAAGAGTGCCAATAATGCGCCTGAAACGTACACTTTAAGAAAAATCTGTTACACAATGGGATTTATATCGAAATCACTCATTAAAAACGATTTCTTGGTAATTTCTCCATATGGTGAAATTCCTGAGAAATCGCTGCTTTTATCAACTCTCAACTCATTTGACATTTCTCGCATAATTTACATAAAAGTCATAAATTTCAGTTGTTTTAAGCTGCATGAATTTCTCTAGAGAATTTTAGTATAATTAATCTCAGCATGCGTATTATTGGCATGTACTTTTTGCATGCACTGTTTAGCATTTTAACCATTTAAACAACATATTAAATCCAGCCAGAAAACTAACTAATTTAAATGAAAAGAAAATTACACAAAACAATAACAAAAAATAACAAAAAAATACAAAAAATTCTATAAATTTAATGATTAATTAATTGGTAAATTACTTTTGATTTTCTTTGCTTTTTTATGATTTATTTTGCAACCTTTTTACGACGCTTCTTGTAGCTGCATCCGAGCGATTTTTAGACGGCGGCCGAAGTACACACCAGGGCCGGAGCGCTGCCTCTGCGCCCCATCACCTTCGTCAGCAAGCACCTGTCTGCCCGAACAGCGGGCCTTGACTGAGGAACGCCTCACCTCCTGAAACTGCCAGTGTACATTCAACGAGTCGCGCTGAGGAGCAGCAACAACAACAACAGCAGCAATCCGTCTCCTCCTCTACAGCTGGGAACGCTCAGCTTCAGTCACAGTCACAGCATCATCATCAACCCTGTTATACAACACACGAATATGTACATTGTAGCTTTGAGAAGGATATCGTATGTGATCAAACGCCGTTGTCCTCGCACACACAACACAAGCATGAGCTGCAGTCTCAGTCTCAGTCTCTGTCGCAGTCCCAATCCCAAATTCATTCCCAGGAGGCAACTGCCAATTTGACACACTGCCATACGACGCAGTCACAGTCACAGGCGCAACGCAAGCACAGTCACAGTCACAGTCCGCATCACAGCCGTCACACCTCACCGCACAGTCATCACTCGCATCTGGGTCAGGGACAGGGTCAAGGACAGGGACAGGGTCAGACTCAATCGCACTCTCATCATCATCATTATCGCCGTCGACGTAGGCAGCACAGTGTCGCTGCTGTTGGTGGTAGTGGCAGCTTGCCAGGTGCACACACTCCTCATTCCAACTCAGGTGGGCATCACAGCAGCTCGCGGCATGTGTGCAGCAGTCGACGTCATCGTTCCGTCACCGACGTCTCCTGCAACTCGATCAATAACTGCCAAGATGCAGCGTGCGCTGACCGCGAAGTGCAGGAGATCATGGTGCGCAAATCCTGCTGCAGTGCCTCACGCACTGAGTTGGCTCAGTACTTTGCCGAGGACTTGTATGGCTCATCCTCGAGGCGTCCCAGCTCCTGTTGTACCAGTTCTGATTACTGCTACCAAACGGATTCGACCAGTTTGTATGGCTCCCGTTCCTCGTTGAGTCGCAACAACTCCATCAAGTCCGCCTCGGCGGCCATGCGCAAGCAGCAGCGTCTCCAGGCTCGTCAACCCAGCTACACGTCGATATCCTTGCGAGGACTCAACGCCAGTCGACCCAACAGTCAGCTGGGCTCACTTACCTCCATCTTTGATCGTGCCAAGCAGATTGCCGCCGAGAGCAAGTACCCGGAGCAGCACGAACAACGTGCATTGACCCTGACACCCTCGAGGGGCTCTACCCTAGAACGCCACAGCTCCAAGGGAGCTCTCAGTAATGATCTGCCGGAGTACGCCTGTTCCCCATCGCCCATACGCTGGAGTTTCCTGGCCGATGGCAAATCCCCGACAGAATTTGAGCTGGAGGGCGCAGTGGGCGGCACCACAGAGACGACAACAAATACAACAACGTCGACAGCAACGGCCACGACGGTGGAGAAACTGGACGATGCCTGGCACGTGCCCGAGCCGGAGATGAAGTCCTGCCGCAAGCGTACGAGCAGCTGGAAGAGCACTATGTATGACGAGGGACCCAGTACTTCGGCGGCAGCTAGGAAGCGACGTGGCAGCAACTATCACTGTGAGTTCGAGGAGTCTACGACGGTGTTGTTCCATCAGGATCAGGAGGGCGAGACGTTCAACAATTGTTGCAACAACTATATACAATGCAACACGTATTTGGATCAGGATCTGCAGATTACCAGTGAGGACATACATCAGTATCTGTCCAAGGGTCATCCCACAGTGGGCGATGTGCTCAACAATTCCAAGAACTATCCCTTTCAGCCAAGCAATGCCCTCGAGTTTCAGTACAAAAACAACTTCCAACAGGGCAACAACAACACCAACAACAACACAAACACCACAAACACTGCCTCGAGTGATGCCGGTGAATGTTTTCAGCGTTACGAGCGAAGCTATCAACACACCACTTGCAGTTCCAAGGAAACCAATCTAAATCAAAATGCCAGCGGTGTGTCAAGCACCGCAGAGCCAATGTCGCCCAGCAACATCAATTTGTCCAGCAGCAGCAACAACATCAATATTGTCTTCAACAGCAGCCAGGAGCGCAATGCCAACGAGGTGAAGTTCATCAATAATCGGGCGGGAGGAGAGCGAGGAGAAACTGGCGAGAATTTGGTCAGCTCAGAGGGACATCATGCGGGTTATCTACCTTACACTTATCCCAGCTATGACTACACCAACATGTCGGGAAATTCTCACTTTGAGAAACCTCTGGGCATCGATGAGCTGCCCAAGGAGTTTGCTGGCCTTCACTTGGATGGCGGTGGTTCCACCACCAGCGAGCATTCCTCCTCGCTGCACTTTGACTCCTTTGACGCCGCCTCGGAGCACAATTTGTTATCGCAACCAATGTCACCGAGCTCCCCTGCCTCCGTGTCGGGCTCTGTTTCGGTTTCGGTGAATCCTGCTGGCGATGGTTATATGCATCTGCATCATTCGCACCTTGAACAGCAGTCACAGCATTCGCAACACTATCATGGCCAGCATATGCATGCACATACACGCATGCACACGCACGCTCACGCCCATTACAGCACTAACACGAGCACCGGCACGAACATGAGCACCACCCATCACTATGGCAATCACGAACTGGCCGAGGAGCAATTCCGGCTAGGAAATGCTTTCAAAAAGGTGCGCAAGCGTGCACGCAAATACACAGACTTTCTGCGCAAGAAGTGAGCGATGGGAGAAGATTGTGTGTACTGCTGATAAGCCTCTCCAAATCTCCATAGATTCGCCATACTTTGGGCGCAAATATGTGGTCGTGTCCAAGTCGCAGCCACGACGCTCTCAAAGCCTGGACGAGGATTAGCTGTGGATGGAGCAACGACAACAACAACAACAGCAAACTGCATTTTCAGCTCACACTTTTCAAAAAGCAATAACAAAACATTTATGCATCAATACACACAAACACACACACACACTAACACACTAAAATCAATTGCAAAATTAATTAAATAACTTAAATTTTTACACTGCCAAAGAAAAAGTTTAGAACGAAAAAAAAACAAAACAATTAAATTATGAAATTAATAAATATTTATTTGTGGTAAGCCAAATTGTAATGTGCGATGGACAGACACACACACACAGAGACACACAAACACACACACACACACACACATGCGTTTCACATACGGCAGCCAGCTACAAATACAACAACAACAAGAGGGAGAAGACGTAGAACAACAACAACAACAAGAACAACCACAACAACGACTATTTTAAAAATACCTAAGCTAACAGTGCGTATACATAATAAGTATGAACATTTGTATATTCAACTTAACGTTTAAGTACAGGTTTTGAATTTGCATATTTAAATTACGAATTAAACAATTAAAAAACAAAAAACAAGAGAAGGGAAGGCAAATGCAAATAATAATGCACAACTAACCAAAACATAGTTATTAAATTAAACATTAAATTTAAATTGTATTTTTAAGCGAACGAAGCGAACGAGATCGAAGCAGCGCTACAAGATTTAGAGTTTCAGCAAGAAAAAAACATTAAAAGTTAAATTAATTAATACAAAAAAAAAAAACATAAAATAAAAAATACTTAAGAGACATATGCAAGAAGCAAGAAGAAGAAGAAGAAGAACAACAACAACTGTAGCTGACACATAAAATGCAAAATGCAAAAAAAAGTTATTGAGCATTCCTTAAACACTTAATCAGTAAGTAAGTTAATCTAAATAATTAATTAAATATAGTGACGACTTAGGATGGTGATTCTTGTTGTTTTTTAAGTTATTAACTATTTTATATGCGCATTTTTTATGGTTGAAGTTGAACAAGTTTCTTCAGGGACTGCTTGCAATTTATGTAATAAGCAATAAGCCGTTTTTTGCTCAAAGAAAACAAAAACAAAAAACAAAACATTTCCCAACATTCATTTTAAAAATCTCACAATTAGTTAAAGAATTCTTTTTTCAATTTCTCTGACTTTCTTTCTCGAGTTGAAATCTCATGCTAAGAATCATTTAAATTGCATTGATCCCAACAACTGTCTTCCAATTGTATTTTATATAGTAAATTCTAGTTTCAATTTTGTTGATATAAAATTAAAAAAAATAAATAAATGAAAATCAATTTAAACATTAGTAAGCACACATATAAGTATAACTATAATTTTGGTAAATTAATAAATTAATTAAATCAAACGTACCTTGCGTGACAAAAAGAAAAAATAAAAATAAATAAATTAATTAATTAATATAAGTAAGGCAAATGAGACGAACAACTGTAAATAATTGCTGTTAATTAAAAAATTAAATTAATTTACATTTAAATACAACTAATTATAATTTGTAGCTATTAGCTGAAAATCATTAAAAATAGTAAACCGGAATAATAATTATTAATGCACTGCCAAAAAAAGGTTTTATGTAAAACAAAACAACAAGAACAACAACAAATAGATTGACAAACCGACGACGATGACGACGACGACGATGATTTTGATTAAAAAATAAAACAAAAATAATAAAAAACGAAGAAAAAATACTGAAAACAAAATACTGCTGTAAATATAAGAATGAATACATATAGAAAATCATAGACATTTTTTAATGGCACATTAATTATCGAGGAGCATGCGATTTGCAGATTTTTTACATTATTTTAATGAACTAAGTAAAAACAATAATGAGTTAAATACAAATTCTTAAGAAACAAAAATCTAAAAAAACAAAGAAAATCTTAAAAGAAAATGGAAAAAACGCCACGCGGCAGCGATTTTGTAACAAAATCAAAAGAGAAAATGTTAACATTGCATAAAGTTTACAAAAAAAAAAAACTAAATAAATTAATGAATAATTAAATTAATTAATGGAAGAATAAAAAGAAAAACCAAAAACGAAGAAGAAGAGGAGACAAACAATAGAAGCGCTAAAAATGGACTACGAAACAATGTTAACTGGTTGTGAGTTTGAGTTGATAAACAGCTGAGATACTTTTCGGAGTGGAAAGTATCTGAGATGCATATCATTTGAGCCGAACTAGTCTAATATTGTGTGCATTATTCTAAATGTAAATAAACCAAGAAGAAACCAATTTAGTTAATTAAAACCCAAAAAAGAAAATACATAAATTATAAAAAGTTAATATACACAACCACGCAATGAATTAACTAAGCAACAACAACAAGAACAACAACAAAAGCTAATTAATAAAGCAAATGAAATACAATTTTAAAGTTCACAAGAAAAAAAGAATACAAAACAACAAAATAATACACATTAAACTAAATTAAATTAAATGAAAAAAAACCAAAACCTTAAAAACAAAAACAATTTACGATAATCATACACACAGTTAAATGCAAAAAACAAAAAAAACCAAAACTAACAGCAACAATTAGACAAGAAAAAGCGAATAGAAAACAAAAAACAAACAAGAAAGAAAAGTACAGTCGAGCACGCCCGACCGTAGAATACTCTCTGCAATTTATTCCTGATCATTTAATAAAATCGGTATTCGGGTATATCAATTGAAAGTACTTGCAATAAAACACGTTGAAACAAAAACATCTGATTGTATGCATACACACACATACACATTTGACATTATAAGTATGCACGCACATATGTATGTGTGTATATGTAATACATACACAATTGGTTGGCACGGTCAGCATTCGCGGGCAGCGCTGCCGCTAGCAAGCAGCGAAAACGTTCGCTCACATGTTTGTATGTTTCTGTCTCGCTCGCACACATGCATTGACATTGCGTGCAATTGTTAACTTTGTTACGTGTCTAGCTCTTTTGTTTATTGTCCGATTCAGATGCAACTTTCAGGATAGTTTAATATATTTTGTCTTCAAACGAATGCGAAATAACAATACTGTACGATAAGAACATATGCCTTAAAATCGGCATTGAAGTTTGCAAATTATTTTATTTCTTGTGGGAAAAGGGGGCGTGGCAGTCCAAAATTTTTGATGACAATACAATTATACCGTCTCTAGGAACCTACATACCAAAATGGGTGTTCCTAAGTGCCATATTTACTGAGATATTCGCCTAAAACATCAATTTTTTACGAGGTGTTTCTAGTTTTTTGCTCATTGTGGGCGAGCGGGGCGTGGCATCGAAAAAAAAAAAGATTCTTGTATTGACTGACTTAATATCGAGTCGATAGAGACCAAATTCAAACTTGTAGCTCTTACCATCTCTGAAATCTGTTTGTTCATACGGACGGACAGACGGACAGACAGACGGACAGACGGACAGACGGACATGGCTATATCGACTCGGCTTGTGATGCTGATCAAGAATATATATACTTTATGGGGTCTGCCACGCCTCCTTCTGCCTGTTACATACTTTTTTTTTTGCACAAACCCAATATACTCTCTCTTGCAGAGAGTATAAAAACAAGTGTGAGAACAGTTTGAATTATATAGAAGAATTAATACAATTATGATCGATCCATAGACGATTTAGTCAAGAATTCTACCTTCAAAATGGTTGCGTTTATTTCGCCTTTATTTGACAATTATTTTTATATATATTTATGATTTATGAAAGTTACAAATTTCAACAGTAAAGGCACAAAACAAACAATTAACAAAAGGAAATAAAAATATGTTCTAGCATTTGTCATAACAATATATAGTTGTGTACATAACTAGTTAAAATAATGCATAACAAAGAGCAGTTATCTTAAGTATATAAATACATATAAAGGTGAATAATTAGACACAACAACAAACACACCCACACTCAACACACACACACACAACACAGACAATGTATTAGTGCGAATATTGAGTTGAAGTTAGTTAAAGAAGAAAAGAAAAATGAAATAAAGGCAATGAAAATAATAATTAATAAATGATATACAACAATAAACTTGGACTTAGGTATATACTTATGAATTTAAATTATTTTTAGCAAACAAATAAAAACACAATACATAAATGAAGACAACTCTAAACCCAAAAAAAAACAAACAAACAAAACACTTGAAAGCAAATTTAAAGAGAAGAAAAACTTATTGAAATTAAATTGAAGAATTAAGTAAAATAATTGCTCAATTTAGCAGAGAGTATAAATAAAGAATTATACGTTAAGTAATAATTTAAAAAAATTCACTGGCATTTTTAATTACCAAAAGGGAATTAAATTGGGTTTGGGATTTATAGAGATTTGAGATTGGTAAGTATGGAAGGACGTCAGCGTCCGCTCTGTTGGCGGCCGCGAACAATCACACAAACAGCAGAATCAGTCGCTCAGAGCACGCTCTCCCGTCTAAAACAAAAAAAAAAATTCCTAACAAAATTTTCCTTCCAAAAATCGCTTGGAATTTTGCCAAAAACACAAAATCCTTGATAATTCGAAAACTATCAGGACGATCGGAATGTCCTTTGGCCCATCGATGGTCCTTGTCAAAAGGAATCGTTTGGTGTGAGTCACGACAGGATCCTTCAAAGGACCTTCGAGTTATCGATAAATTTCTGTATACGAAATTTGCACTTTATTTTGGCTCCTGTAAGGACTTTCGTCCTTTTTCTTACATCATCGTATATGGTTTGATTAGGACTATCTACGTACCAAAGGACATTCGTCTAGTCCTTGAAATGGCTGAGTTACGGTGCCATTTTGGTATTTTGGCCATTTTTTCAAGCCCTACCCCTATAAAATTTTTCGAAAATTTTTTTAGAGAAATCGATAAATTTTTTGATGCCAATCGATAGAACTGCTTTCTGGGAGTACGAAACGACGTGTCCTTTTTCCAGGACTCAGTTGCAAGGACGAAAAAAGCCAAAAACAAAGTGAAAAAAATTAGGATTGCTCCTTAAAGTAGGCAATAGTTGTTCGCCGGTAAGAGACGTGCAGTCGCAGGAAATTTACATTGTGCCGCCGAAAAGTATGCACCACATTTAATATGCACCCCCCCAAAATAAAATACACTTATCGCTGTAGAAAATTTAAGTAGTTCAGGCTTTATTTAACTTTTTAATAAACATCCCAGCAAGCAATTGGAAGACTGTTTTAACAGATATCGTCTGAAGGAGTCTTTTTTGAGTCCCTTAGATGATTAAAAAATGATTAATCTCATGACCGATCGAAAAAAGACTCATAAATGACACTTCCATATGCTCGAAATATGATTGGTTTGAAATACAAGAACAAAATGCAAAGCAATCGCCAATTGATCATGCAGGCGATTAAAATATGATCATTTGAATATTGCTGCGCAATCATATTCTGCTCCCTGGGATGATCAAAAAGCGATTGTTATCTTCTAAAAGCTAATTAAATAGTACTTTTTGTTAAGCACATGAAGAGATGTGCAAGTTTTGTCATTCTTAAAGTGCACGCGTGAAGTGCATGCTGTGTTGAGTGTGGTGCTATGTGGCCTGCCAAGTTGAGTTTTTTCACAAGTTCTAATTTAATTTCTCTTTATACCCAGGACACCGAGCCGGCTTATACTCAATAAATGTCTTATATATTAAGAATATGTAAAATAATATGAATTTCTATTTACTTGAAGTATTTTTAAGTATAATAATAAGTCCAATATTATATATGTAAATACAAAATGAAAATAAACTGAATTTTAAAAGAAAATTATTTTTCGGTTGCAAATTATTGAAAATATGACTCAAAAAAGAGTCAAAAATGATTTAATAGATGACTCCAGGAAGACTCTAATATGACTAAATTATGACTCGAAAATGAATCAGAAGTGATTAAAAAAAGGAGTCATAAACGACTCATCAAGAAGAGTCGCGGCTAGGGTACCATTTTCTCCCAACGAAATAGTCATTTATGATCGGAAAAAGAGCGCATATATGTCTATTTTAATCAGTCGCGCGACTCATAAAAGACTCATTTCTGCTCTGTTAACTTCAAAAATGCTTGCTGGGATATATAATATTTACATATATTTTGAGCTTTGATTGATCATATCTAACAATAATTTGAATTAACCTACAGATATTTCAGTTGGTCACAAAAAACTTATTCTAGTTTGCTTAAAAATAGCTAAAATGGCAACACTTGAAACGTGTGTCCAGTACGAAACTAAGAACAATCCATTTATCGATAACATCGCCACTCCCCCACAGAGTCGAGACTGCGCATGTCCAGGACACGTTCAGAAAAGTCCGCCACTGACAGTTTCGCCTGGCCGAGCCTTAAGTGTATATACCGCAAGTGGAAATGCAAAGGAAAACCTGACGAGCAATGAAAAATTAAATAGTTATAATTACTATAGAAAATGTTGACTGCATTGCGTCGCAAATTTCGTTTAGGAATGCAGCGAACCGTACTCATTGCAGTGCTGCTGGCAGTTGGCCTCTTCAGCTATGCTTTTCTCAATCTATCCTTCTGTTTCAAGCTCATGTCTCACAGAAGTCTTACGCACATGGTAAGTTCAACAGGGGGTGTGGGGGAATTATTGTAAACTATTCAAATTATCCAATTATTTTGCAGTGCCAAAAGTACGAGCATCATGAGTTCAGTGGTTCTCTCTGTGAGGAACTCTGCGGCAGTCAATCCAGTTTTGATAACTTCCAGTGTCCGTTGAATGACATGAAAACTATTTTGTTTACGGCGGAAAAGAACGGCGACATGTATGCGGTGAAGGTAGGTCAGTTTCATAATAGTTTTGCGGGTTGTCATGCCAACGAAGTCCCGTCCTTTTATTTCCTTAGCTGGCAAAGCATAACGATGACGACTTGAGCTGGACGAACAGCAAGGGAGAATCGATATATCCAAAGATTGAGGAGTTCCACGAGATTGTCAAGCTGCACATCATACTGGCATACAATGTAACATTAGATGATAACATGGTGAGTTTAATGTCATACCACTTACATTATTTCCCTTTTGGATGCTAATTACTCCATCTTTAGATAAGAGCCCTGGTGAACCAGGAGATAGCTGACAACAACTCTCAGCAAATGGTGAGCTTCTGGAGATTGTTCAAGGACAACAACTACATGATGGGCAAACTGTTTGATGAGGAGTCCGTCTTTCCAACGGTGCTCGGCTCTTGTGGTCCCTACTATGCCACCGAGGGACTGGAAATAGTCCAAGCCAATCCCAGCATCATTCAGTATCTGTGAGTAGAGAAAGAGAAACAAATTATTATAATGGTATCAGGCAAAACTTTAATTCTAGTGCCTCAAATCGCCAGCAGCGTCTGAAGCACGCACTCAACATTATGGAGTACATTTTCCGCCTGGAGGAGATGAAACCAGAGCCGTTGAGAATGTGCAAGATGCAAGTGAATCGCTTTGGTCTCACGCCCGATCGTCGCTTGAAGTACCAGAGTGCAGAGCACGTGTATGTGGAGAGTCAACTCGACAAGCGCATGTCGAATGGCGCCAAGTGTCACACCAATCAGGACTGTAGCTTCCATTCCTGTCGTGGACTCTGCGATGCAGATCGGCAGGCCTGCACACATATCCAGCAGAACAATAACTTTCAGATATTCTGCGAACACGTCCTGCTGGGTAGCGGCACCTTCCAGCCGGGACTTTTGAGCGGCATTCGCTTGCCGCGTGCACTGCAGAAGTTGGTGAAGATGTGTGTGCAGCCGCCAAAGGATCAACAGCTTCCAGATCGTCGACAGGCGCCAAATCTACAGTTGGCTCTGAGGCTTTACAATGAGTTGAAGCAGCTGCTGCAGGCGGTGATAACGGCTTCCGGTGCCGACTCCGAGGTAGAGGCAGAAGCTCCACGGCTCAGACAGCGTGGAGGCACTTAGACATCTCAGATACATTTTGTAGTAGAATTGAACATTTCCTGCTGAACAGCTTTGCTCGAAAACATTGGTAGCATTTTTACAGACACTAGTTTTTAATGGATTATGGATTACAACAAAGTATTTGTAGCATTAACATAAACACTAAAAAAATTAAAGCATAAAGGAAATAAGTTTTTTAAATATACACACGATTAAGCAAACATTTTAAAATTGTTGTTTTGGTTTTTTTTTTGTGTCTTTATTTTCGTTTTTATAAATGATTTGAAATTGTGGCTCTATTGTTTAGCTTGCCGATGAAAAAAGTTAATTTTCTTCTGCAACTTATATTTCGAAATTCGAATTTTCATTGAAAGTCAATCAATCATTCAATCAATCATTCATTGAGCGTTAAAAATTGAATTAAAACTTTTTGTTGTCTTTGAATGTGCCCAAAGTAAATGTGTATTCCAAAAAAGAGAGTTACATAAAAGTGTTGATTAGCTTTTATCACATTGACATTTTAAGTTGTTCTTTCTATCATTTTTTTATAATTATATTTTATCGTTTTTCCTTTTGTTATTGATGTTTGCTTTGTATTTTTGAAAAGTACAGCGTGCACATAACTTATTGTTAGTATATAGTTTAATTAGTTTCTTTCCTCTTTTAGTTTTTAATTATTATTATTAAATTTCTATTAATGTTTTTGTTTTCTGGTTTCACTAATTTCAAATTTCTTTTATTACAATAAGTTAACGTTTTGTTATGAGCGCTGTAAACGGCATAACTTATAATTTCTTTTTATAATTTTAATATTATTATGTGTAATTTTAATCATTTTTTGCATAGGCAACTTTTGTTAATTATATATATATATATATATATTAGTTCTCTAAGGATTTATCTGCAAAAACAAAGGTGTAATTGTTTAACTCTGGCAGATTCTCAACGAAATTTCGTTTAATTCGTTGGATTTGTTTTTGTTTTTTGATATTAATTTCGATTTATTATTACTTTGTTTAGGCCGCTTAGCATAGCTAATAAATTTTTAGCGCTTCTTTAAAGCCATTTCCAATTGTTTTTTTTTGTTTTCTGTTACAATAATCAAGATGTTTTCGAGTAAATTATAAAAAAGAGTAGAAAAATCTAATAGATATCATAATTTCTGTTAGTTTTAGTTACACGTATTTTAGTTTCGTATTTTGTTTTTGCAAAAAGTGCCCTATGCGCTCAAAAATTATTATATATTTGCTTGTTTTTGTTTCGTTTTCTTTTCTTTTTTTGTTTAGTTAATTTAGTTAATATGTTTCTTGTTTCTGGCCGTTAGAGGCCTTCGCTTAATTAAAGTACATACATATTGTTTCTCAATACAATTTCTAAAAACATAAATGAAGCGCTTCGACTTAAAAACTAAACTCGAAAAAAGATACTTTCAGCTAAAAGCCGTTAGCATTGCAATGGAGAGCGGGTGGTGTAGGGTATATAGAGGTAAATGATTTAAACATACCGAAAATTAATGAATATACTGCCTGTCTAATTGTAAATTTCCAAAATGTCAAAATGTGGGTGTGCGAGTGTGTGTTGTGTGTGTGTTTGTTGTGTGTATGGTGTGTGTGAATTCCTGCTGTATCTTTATCTTTATGCCGTTGTTGGCGATGCTGCCGCTGAGGCTGCATTGGTCAAAATGGGCGGATGCGTGGCATTCACTACCCGACCAGGCGTATTGGCATTCTCCAGCGTCTTTGAGAGCTGCAGCTGCATCAGATAGTGCTGCTGGGTGGGCTTGTGCAGCGCCAGCTGGGACAACGCATCGTCGATCGTAAACCATTGCCTTTTACGGCCAATGCTGCGCGAATCCTCCCATTCATCCAGCTCCTGGGTAACATTCATAACAAACACCTCCGTGCGATGCATGTGATCGTTGTTCTAAAGATTACAATCGTTTTTACTCACAATCATTCCAGTTTTTTTTGTTTGCCATACCTCAAAGACACCGAGACAACGTCCCAGGCTGCCCACAACGCCGGCCTCCTCGAGCACTTCTCGCACCGCCGTGACGGGTGGCTCCTCCTCGGGCTCTACCCCACCACCGGGCACTATCCATAGTTCTGGACGTCGCGAAGAAGTCACCAGCAGTACCTGCAATATATTATCAATTATTATCGTGCTATCTACGGTCATATAAAACGTGATTTGTTGACAGTATTCATATATTTTATAGTCTTTCTCCTATAACAGTCACTCACCTCTGCTTCGTTCTCGGAGCGCACACAGATGCATGCGGCGCGTCTCCTGAAGCCATCCTCATCGTAGATACGCGTCGAGTTTGGTTTCTCCTTGACCATCTGAAAGAAAGACAGGGTAATTCTTAGTGCGTGCAGACCTCACGTAGTTGAATGGACTAAAATAATATTGGCAAATTTACTGATAACACCGAACGGTTTATATTCCTTGCTTTTATTTATCATTATTTCATTGCTGTCGCGTTTAATTTGAATGTGCGCGCACATGAGAATCGTGATTCCGTCTTATCAGACAGCCGATTGAGAGGCCGCCGGCAACTGCAGCGCCGGCTTATCAACTATTTATGTACAACAATATAATACCACTATAGTTTAGTGCATATGTAGGCGAGTGTGTGAATGTTTGTGTGTGTGTGCCGGGTACCGTTTGCGGTTTGTGAATTAGCCGTGTCATGAATGATGATCGAAACATTTCTATTTGTTATTTTTCGCAAGCATCTGGAGCTTACCTTTGAGTCTTGTAAGTACGGCGGCAATGAACGTTGATAGCTAACTGCTTAGGCACTTTATACAGAGCCGTCTCCCTCTCACACTCTCTCTCTTGTGGTGTTGTCTCTGCTGCTCTATCTCTCTCCCTCTCTCTCTCTCACTCACTTACTCTCGCTCTTCCTTTTGCTGCGTTCGCAACAAGTGTGTGCTTGTGTGTGTTGTTGTTTTTATTGCGCTATGACAGCTGCACTGGGAGCCGGTCGCAAGTCTCGTGCCGCTTTTGCAGGTGCTTTTTTCGGTGGCTGCTGCTTTGCTCTACTCTGCTGCTGCTGCGTCACAGCAAAAGTAATTGTCGTTGTATGCGTCGTCGTATGTAAGTGCGAGAGTCAACCGTATTTATGTCTCTGTGTGTGTGCAAGTGTATTTTGTGTTTATGTGTGTTTGTATGTTGCTGTTGTGGTTCTTGTTGTTGTGGTGAAGTAGTAACGAAAAAAGAACTGCGCGTCGAATGGTTTTAAAAGAGATGTGGGGAAAGCGAGAACAGAAAAACTTGTTGAAATTAAAACGAGTACAAGAATGAAGAGGAAATAAAGCGCAGACAGGGCAGAATTATTTAACTACTTTGCAGTGGGTGCATGTTGTTGTTTTGTTTGTTGTTGTTGTGGTTGGTTTTTGTGTATTGGTATCAAACTTGTATCGTAATTACGTTTAGTTGCTGTTGTGTTGGTGTAGGTGTCTGTGTGTTGTTGTTGTTGGTGTTTTTGTTGCTGTCTTGTTGTCACTTAGTCCTGCTTTAAGTTGCTCCGTTTGCTAGTGTAACGCTGTCTTGTCTTGTGTTGTGTTTATTTGTGATTGTAGCCGGATGCTTTTCACAAATTGTTGCAATTTAAGCGAGACCGACGCACAGCTGGGTCTTATCTGAGCACGAAACATGCGTTTTCCATTTTCCTCGCCCCAATAGCACGCCCCGAAATTGTGATGAAAAGCCGCTTTGGGCAGACAAACACACACGCGCGTCACGCCTCTTTTAATAACGCAAGTATTTGGCGCGATTACGTTTTGCAGCTGCGAGTTCACGTTAAAAGTAATATTTTTAACAATTTCACGAATGTTGCATCGGCGAATGGCTCTGCAAAGAGGACAACGAAAAGCAGTGTGACCATTCTTGCGCAAACGCGAATATACCACAAACGGCGTCAGTTGGAAGTGTTTTATGTTAGTTGGCAACGCAAATGCAACGAGTTGGCAGTCTTAAGCTGTGTTGCGACAAGATGATCACAGATGGCGCCAATTGGCGCGCATATTTGAATTTAAATTTTTCTTTAATTTATTTAATGTGAAGTTGTGAATTTTTATTAGGTCATTAAATTGCTCTTAATCAAAATTTTAAAGAATGTTATGAGGTGATATTCTGCCAATTTTAATAATATTTTCATGTTTTCGGCTGTATCGATCGTGGCTATAAATTCTTTATTTCAGACCTCGAAAATGATTTTTGTTTTTTGAATATTTTGGGATTCACTCATTCGATTTGCGATTGTTATACCTTTTTGAGCTCGGGAGGTCTATAGCTTTCGATTGGCATCAAAATATTTTAAATATATTGAAATTAATTTTTGACCGATTTTTTGAAAAATTGTAAAGGTAAAGGTAACCTCATAAAATTTGTCAAAATGGGGTCGATTTTAAAAATTCCAAATTTTAATTACGATCGATTCTACCAGTCGTGCTGAGTTCAAAAAGGCATCACTTTTCCAGATATCTCTTCATTTGGCTGAGTTGTGATCAGTCAAAGTCTGAAAATGTCAGCTTTTGGAACGTTTGTCAACACTGTTGGTAAACTTACTGCTTAAAACAAGTAAAATGATTTACTGCCACATAACGGCACATTACTTGAACTGCTGCCAAAAATACAGGGGCAAATAGGCGTGGCAGAGAGTGGGGGGATGGAGGGGGCGTGGCAGTCTTAGTTTCATTGGGTTTGCATTTGTCTCCGTTTCAGTTTGGCTGCTAAGCTTTTAATGCAACTACTTAGTGCAGGGGGGCCAGTAGTGACAGGGGCGTGGCAGATGGGGGCTGCCCCGTGTGGCCTTGGCTTGCCCTCAAACATTTACTGCCCTCCGCAGCACCCGCCAAACGCAGTCGCGACACATTGGCTCTGTTTCCAACGCGACTCCTGCGTCCTTTTGGGCTTACTCCTGCTCCCTTCTCCCTCCTTGTCTTTACTCCGTCCCCCTTCCTGCTTTGATCTTGGTTTTTTGGTAGTACTGCGACTGCACAGCAAATTGCTTATTTCTTAATGCATTGCCATTTCCTTTTGGCTTTTCTTAGACATTTTCCACTGTCTTTCCACGCTGTGTCTGTGTGTGTGTTTTTCATGAATTATGAGCTTTAGTTTTTCTCGACGTGACCAAGCAGAAGTGTTAAACTGTTTAACACGCGTTTTTAGCCACCTCTACTCCATCTTCTCCCCATTTTCTCCTCCTTCTTCCTCTACTTCTTCTTCTTCTTCTTTTCTGATTGCGTTTTAACTTTAAAAGTTATTAACTTTTTTTTGCTGCTCTGTCGATCGATTGATTTCTGATTTTTGAGTTTTTTTTTTGGGTTCATTTTTTGTATTCCAGTTTTTTATACATTTTTTGTTGCACCCTTCCTTCACCCCCTCTTACTTGACTACTTGCCACGCTTTGTTGCACATCAGTTCAGTGTAATAAATTTGCAATCGGCGTCCTTTTGGCTGCCAAACTTTGTCTATTTGATGCCTCGTCCGGCTACCAAAAAAAAGAGGGAATCGACCACAAAAGAAATCAAGTGCAAAAATTTACAATTTCACCAGGGTTGCAGTCATTGTGAACTGGTCAGCAGGGCTGCGTGTAATAAAAATTATTTGAGCTTTAAATTTTATGTAGAAAGGGATTTAAAATATAATTATTTAAGATTTGTTTATAAAATATTCAAGAAATTTTGAACAAATTGAGATTTAAGTTAGGGATAAAACTAATATGCTAAGTCACTTAAGTTTTAAGAAAGTTTTCCAATTAAAAAAAAATAGTCTTAAAAAAATTAAACAGTTTAAAAATTTATAAATAATAGCATCAATTTCTGTTCTGATTTATTTGTAATAAATCTTATAAATGTTATTTAAGTTCAGGTTGATACGACATAACATTTTTCCATATTTTTAAATTTTTATATTTTATGTTCTGAAATACTCACTAATTTTGAATCCAACTCTAACTATCTCTCTCTCTCTCTCTCTCTCTCTCTCTCTCTCTGTCTCTACATTTTGCTCTCTCCCTCCGTAATCAACTCATTCACTCTCTCCTTTCTTTCTCTCCGTACCAGCTCTCCTTACCAGCTCTCCTTACCAGCTCTCCTTTCTAACTCTTGTTTCTCCCTCTCCTTTCTCGTTCTCCTTTCTCCCTCTCTCTATTCAGTTCATCTACTCCTGCCCACACTCTTCTCCTTTTCCTTACTCTCATTCCCTTTTCACCATAATTTCTATTCGCTTTCCCCTCCAATCTCTTTTCAATCCTCAATTGCGCATACGCCGCGTTGCACGAACAACTTCTTGCATTTAAATGAAGTCAAGTTCAAACTTTTGCAGTACTTATGGCTAATTGACTGGCAACAAAACGGAATTCAATGAACTTGGCCAAAAACTCAAAGCCGCCAGCTCAAAACTGCTGACTGTGCAGCTTTGTGGTCACAGCGCAGCGCAGCGCATCGCAGGTGTTGATCCCGTTATTAATTAACTATCGCTGTCATCAGCAAGAAAGGCAGTAGAAAGAGGAGTAGGAAGGGAGTGGCAAAAGGGAGTAGAAAAGGAAGTGGAAAAGGGAGTGGAAAAGGTAGTCAAAAAGGGAACTGCAGCAGCTTCTTGCGCACGTGTTCAAAATGCTCAATGGAATGTCATCTAGGTGGAGTTCCTGTACACCCTGAAGTCCCTGTACTCTCTGACCTCCCTGTGCTCCTTGGACTCCCAGATCTTCCAGCACTCACTGCATTCCCTTTACTCCCTCCTCCCTTCCTATACTGCGACAACATATTGTTCCACTCCTCAGTCTTCAGTTGCTGCTCGGTCCACAACAAAGGAGCACCTACAAACGCAATTTGGCAGCAAATTCACAAAACAGACAACACAACACAGCAACAACAGTAACAACAGCAACATGAATAGAAACAACAACAACAACAACAACAAACAACAACAATGACCAGCCAGAATTATACAATTTATGCGATTTACGAGCAACGCCAGCAACTCCTTCAGCCAGCAGCTCCTGCTCCTTCTCCTGCTTCTGCTCCCGCTCTGCTCCCACTTCAGCTGGCATCTCCCGCTTGTGCTTGCTTTTCCCTGACTTTCCACACTTTTCCCTTTCCCTCATCACTTTTTTTTATCCGCCTCAAAACTATTTCTATTGCTGCGGCGCCGTTGAGCAAGGATATGCCGTATTTCCGTTTACATAATAAATTTGCTAACCACGTTCTGTCGTCGTTGGGTCCGCACCACGCCGTGCCACGCCCCCTGTCACCCTCGCCTTGGTCGTTGCTGGGCATCAAGTGCTTGCGGTTGGCATTTTTGTTGCACAATTTTTTCAGCTCTGCTTTTGCTGCTGTGTCGCCATCGTCGTTGTTGTCGTTGTTGTTGTTGTCGTTGTCCTCCATGGCACCTTGCAGTTGCCAGTTGACAACAACAACAACAACACAGCAAAAAAATTGGACAGCCACCGCAGCAGGCGTTTTCGCTTTTCGCTTTTCGTTTGTCGCTTTTGGCCTTTCTGGTTTTATAAACTTTAACTTGGCCAAAACAGATTGCTGCTGGCAAGTGTCGCCTCCACCTGCTAATGCGCCGTCTCCGCTGGGGTTTCTTGCCTTTCCTCCCTCTTCACACTCCCCTACCACCCCTCTGCACCTGCCACACCTTCTCAATTTCCTCGCTCAGCGTTTTGATTGACGGAAGTCAACGACGGCAGCAACTTTTGCTTAATCACTGGGCGGCAATTGCGTTGTCTTTAATTAATCTATTAAATGCAAACCAGAGTCGGAGTCGGAGTTGGAGTCTGAGTTGGAGTCGCAGTCTCAGTCAGCACCTACAAAAAAATGCGTTTGTCGAGGAAGTTAACTTGGTTGTTAGCCGTTGGCCAGGCTGCTTAAACTGGCCGCTTCCGTTTTCCGCTGGAAGTGAAATCTGTCAGCGGATGTCATAAAAATGCCAAAAGACAGCGCAGAGGGCCTAAAGCAGACACAGCCACAGCCAAAGCCAACTGCTAGCAGATTGCATTTAATCTTAGCCAAGTTAAGCAAGCTCTAAGCCAAAGGATGCCAAAACCTGCCACAGTTTCGCCCACTTCTAGTGGCAGCTCAGCAGCTCATCAGCTGTCATCGGTGGCAGGTTCAATAACCCGAGGCTGCCACCGCCACTTGCACAGCCACCGCCTCGTCTGCTAATGGCTTGCCACACTTTACATTAGCGTCACAATTTATTGGCCAACTGCTTGGACAGTCTCGTCCCACTTGGCCGTATACTTTACGCATGCTTGGTAGCTAAAATGGTCATAATAATAATAAAAATTTTCTGGCCGCAAAGGCGTTTGAGCGCATGTTTGACGCATCAACTGATGCCCCAACAAGTTGCAAGCAGAACGCGTTGCAGCCTGACGCTGACGCTGACGTTGACGCTGCTGATCGCGTTGCAAGTGGCCAAAAGAGTGCGTAAGTAGAGCTGGGCAACTATCGTTAGAGGAAGACTTCGATAGTTAGGTTGGTAACTGGTAGGGAAGGCCACTGTTGAGGGAGATGACTGCAGAAGACCCTGTACTTAATTTGGAGTAAATACTGCTTGGTTAAACTATGTGGACTTTTGAGATAAAGTTTTTGATATGAAATATAAACTTTTAAAGAATTGTTTCTAATATAGCTAAGAGATATAGTAAACCGATTTCAGACAAACGTGAGCAGCATGTATATAAAACTATTTCTAACACATAAAGTCTAATTCTTCTTAAGGAAACTTTAAAAACAATTGAGTTTCTTATACTAATTAGATGTTTTCATCTTAGTTGCCTAAGGTTTTTTGGGGAGCTGTGTGGAATATAGAATATAAAATAAACTTGATTTGTAAGACACTTAGCTGAAGCTCCATGCGAAATTTGCTGTCTCTATCTTTTATAGTTACTGAGATCTAGAACTTTAAACAGAGACTCGGAGAACCCTCCTTGGTAATAAACACAATTAATCCCTGCATAAGTAGAGTCTAAAAAGTTGAAAAATTTCTTAATACAACAACTATCGTTTGCTCTAATACGATAGCTCGATAGTTTGTTAGTAAGCATTTTGGCCAGCTCTATGCGTAAGCAGCAGCGACCGGTTTATGGTTTATGTCAATGCCACTGACAGGTGCACATTGGCAGCTGAGGCGACTGAGGCTGCTCCATTTGTGCCACAAGCCCCAAACTCCTTGCCACCAAAATAAACAGGCTTTACATTGAATTGATTTGGGGGTAGCAGCTCAGCTCAGTTCTGCTCAGAGCCTTGTCGATATCTTGCTGAATTTATGCCTAATAAATGCAGTTCGTATCTTTTTGGCTAAAAAGACTTTCCGCATTCCTTAGCCCTGTAGCAGACTGTTAACACCCACAAGCAGAAGCAGGAGTTAAAGCCAAAAACCCGAAACCAAAAGCAAAACCGATTCAGATTCCGACGTGAAAACTCTACAGAACTCTGGTATTGGCCATTGTGAGTTGGCCTATACGAGGCAGTGGCGGCTTCTTTGGTGCCTTTTGGCCAGAACGCGCTGCAGTTTTAGATTATTTGTTGCTGACAGCTTCATGAAATATTTATTATTATGGCATGGACTATGGGCTACAGGGTACAAGCTACAGGCTGTGGGCAATGGGCCATGGGCCCTGGTCTCTGGGCCATGGCTAAAACTAAAACTATAGCTAGTCCAGCGCTGACTTTTTGGCCATTGTGTGCAGGTGTTGGGGGTGCAGCCGCTAACGTGGCCAAAACACAATCGGTTAGGCAAAGCACTCGGGCTACCAAAATCGAGAATTGAGGTGTTTGCGCGTAAAACTTAAAAGCCAAAAAGCCGAACAACAACAACAAAACTTGGCTCAAACCCGGGCTCAAACAATGCTGCGTTAAAGGTAATTGTTTGTCAATTACTTGACTCCCGACTGAGCGCGTGGCCAAGGCTGAAGTTTCTACTTACCGCCAAGTATCTTTTTCCATGTGTTTCTGTGTATCTGTTTCTGCGTCTGTCTTGGCCCCTACCGAACCAAACCAAACTGGAGTGGAGTGGAGTGAAGTGGACTCGATTGGGCCAATTATAGCAGCCAGCTCGTTAGCATACACAGACTGTATCCGTATTGCAATCGCAATCGCTGCCGATAATCGCATGGAGTGTAAAATTATTTAATTCCCGCTTATCGCAGTCGCTGCCGACGCGGACGTCGCTGTCGCAGTCGCAGTCGCTGTCGCAGCGAGAAGTGTGTGAAAATGTGCAAGTTCAAGACAATGATATCTGGACGAGGACAGACGGTGTGTGTGTGTGTGTGTGTAGATATGGGTATGCATGACTTTATATGCTCTTGTGTAGTGGGAGTGGGGTATATCCGTTGGCAGCTGCGCTTGGACACTGCAAAGAGAAAGGAATAATTTATAAAAACTTGAATCAATTAATTAAAAACTAATTATAACTAAGTACCATAAAAATAAATACTTAAAACTTTACTTCAAATGCCAATAAATAGTTTATATCATAGCAATAAATTTTTATAATTTTATTTTTAAATGTTAAAACAATTTATAAATAAATTATTAGTTTGTGTCGACTTTAAGTTGGCTTTAAATACTATCAATTAAATACATTATTTGCTAACAATAAACAAATTGTATAAATTAAATATAGTATTAATGACATTAAATAAAAATTTGTCAATAATATTGTTAATACAGCAAATAAATTGTAAAGATATTTTATTTTATAGCTAACATAAAGTATATTTATTTATTTCTCATTAAAATTAACTGACAATAAACAAAGCAGTTTTTTTTAAATAAGCTAACAAAGAGTTAATTACTTAAAAAGGTATTGGAAAACCATAAACTATGTATAATTATAAAATTTATCAAAAGAATGTGAGCTGGCAGTAAAAATAATAATTGTTTATAATTTAAAACAAAGCATATAAAAGGCAAAAAATATAATATATAAAAAATAAAAATATAAAAAAATATTTATGGTATAACATATAGAAGATAAATAAATAATTTAATAAACAAGAATGTTTAACATAAAATCTTTATATTAAATACAATACTTAATGAGCATGTTAATAATTTTTTGTTTTTAATTTTTAATTTAATTGAATGTTCCCTACAAAAAACCGAATTTTAAATAAACAGTTTTATTTATTTATAATTTATTTTTTGATAAAACAGTATGTAGTAAAGTGTTTCATTGTGTGATAGTTTTATTAATGCATTTAAATTTGTTTATTTTATTAGAATTTATTTTAAGTTTTTTCTTAAATATATTAAAAATCACTTTTAGTTTCTATACGCTCCATGTAATACTGTCTTTACGTGAGCTAGAAATTGATTAAGTAGATCTAAAGTTAAGATTCTTAACTCATCTCACCAATTAAGTAAACATCGTTTAAGTTTAGCTGCAATCCCAAAGACTAACTGATTCTGAGGCAAGTGTATAACAACTTCGACCTTTCTAGAGCCAATCTAACCTCTTTGTATTGTTTCTGTTTGTTTTGTATAACTGTGTGTGTGTGTGTGTGTGTTAGTGTGTGTGTTAGTGTGTGCGTGTGTTAGTGTGTGTGTGCCACAGTTTACACAGAAAAGTAATTTCGAGCATGTTGCAGCAATCAGACGAATCCGCCGACATTGCCACTGACTGAGAGATGCTTTGATATGGCCACTGTATACTGTACACAGTCCAGTGTCCACTGTCCAGTTCCCCAAGTTCCCCAAGTTCTCCCAGTTCTCTCCGCTCTCGATTCTCAGCTGTGAGTGCTCAGTTCCAGTTAAAGTTAAAACTGCGGTTGAAGGTGTTGTCGCTGTGGCATGGACATTGCTTGCTGCCACAGCAACTGCTGCTGCTGCTGCTACCACAGCAACTGTAATACTTGCTGCTCTTAATTGCTTGCTATTTTCAAATGCTGGGCGCTTTCAATTTATCACAGGTCTGTGACATTTGCAGTGACATTTTATTAGGCGATAACGATAAATTTACAAAGATTTATTAAGTGACGGCAGCAGCAGCAGCAACAACAGCAACAACAACAGCAACAGCAGTGGGAAAATTGCGTCGGTTGCGCTAATTTAAACAAATTAAATGAAAATCTTTACAATTATTGATCACATGCGGCACATGGGGCATGCAACGAGCCGCTTCGAGTTTAATGAACGCGCTAATGAGCTGGAGTTGATCGTTGGCTGCTGCGATCAATTTGTTGTCATTGTTGATACAAAACAAAAGCAAAGAGAGAAAAAAGGGGTTACCCAAAGATTACTCTATTGCCACAGGCAGTGGTTGTGGCATGTGGGCAACGTGCAACACCATGCGGGTGTCAGTAATTGACTTGAATGCAATCATAACTGATTTTCTTAAAGGGCGTTTTGGCAGTCAACGGCAAACAACTGGCAACAACTGGGAACAACTGGGTACAACTGGGAAACTGGCAACTGCCACTCACCAAAGGAGGCAAGTGAGGCAGGCGTGGGTGCTCCTAGACTGCGGGACAGCACAAAACAATCCTTAACAGCAAATTATGCAAATTTCACGACTCCTATGAGATCAGACTGAGACTAAAACTGAGTCTGTGACTGAGTCGGAGTTGGAGTCGGAGTTTAGGTCTGAGTCCCAGTCTGGTCTGCACTGTCGTCTGCTTTAGTGGGTGGACACTGTGACACGCGTCGTCGTGAAAAACAACAGTTTACTCGACTCAACTCCAGAGACAGAGACAGTGGAAGACTGAGAGGCTCAGAGACTGGGAGACTGGGAGACTCCAAGTCTTTGGGCTGCCCGAGACCCCGGGGCCAGACAGATTTTACTGTCTTGACTGCAAAATTTATATTATTTCATGCAATTTGTCATCGTTTTGCCAGCAGAAGAAAGATGACTTTGTATGGGTTTCAGTTTCGTTCATTTACTTTGTTGCACTTTATGCGGTTTGTTTGTTAAACTCCACACAATCGTCTAACTTGGTCTATATGTGGATTAAGTGGTAAATATACTTGACTATGGCTAGGCAGAATATGAAATCTATATAATTAAGTTTACTGTATGGTAGTACAATTAAAATTATATCAAACTTGGATCATTAGTGCGATCATTTTACTGATATTTTCAAGGTCAAATCAAATCTTTGTTGACTGAATTTAGAGACTAGGAAGCTGTTATGGTTAAAAGGATTTCATCATTTAAAAGCACAGTTTAAATGGGAATTCTATATCCTTAAATTACTATTACTATTACTTACCACAACTATTTGACTGAGTTTTTATATAAGAAAAACTTTTTTACTTTATTTTTCCATATAAATCTTTGAAGTGTACATGATATTCCATGTGTTGTCTCGCCTAGTCTCGCATCTCAACGATTTTCTACCAATTTTCCAGTTAATTTTGTATGGAGGAGTCAGAGGAGTTGGAGGAATTGGAGAAGTCGGTCGGTTCCTCCCGATATGTGACATTCAAAATATGTGGCACATTTTACGTGCATTTATGAGTTATTAAATTGGTAAATTTATGTAGCAGATGTGGGCGTTGCGACGACACGCGTTGTTAGTGCCACATCACGTGGGTGTGGCACTCACTCATAAAAGAAGAAAAAGCTGAGAAAAGTATAAGAAAGAGAGAGATATATAAGGAGAAAAGTAAAGGAAAATCAAGTGATGGAAATGCAGTTCTAACTGACAGAAAAGTGTGATTTTGTATTGTGAATTTTGTGGGTAAATCAAATTTAATGAGTGTTAGAAACATATCTGCAGGCAGTGCGCCATCTCTGTCACTCCTCTTTCTCTCTCTCACTCTCTTTCGCACTCCCAGTGACTTCCTTTAGCGCTTATAAAGTTAGGTTTTGTTGAGCCCCCAAATTGATATTACACTAATTAAAATGCAATAAAATATCGCTGAAATTGCCATTCATAAATCATTACGACTACGCAGCGGCAGAGGCAGTTCCAACCTGGTCCAGCTTTGGGCCTTAAACCTGGAACTATTCGGAGTCGGAGTTGGAGTTGGAATCGGAGTTGGAGTTGGCGTCGGAGCTGTGTAGATACAATTGAAGATTGAGGTGTGAGCCGACAAAGGAAATAACGCTGCTGCAATTTGCTTGCAAAAAAGCGATGCGCTCATCATCATTAGAGCCAAGTTGCCTTCCTGGCCCAGACCCCGGCTGCAGTTAGGATTGCACATGTTATTGTAGTTCTTCTATATATGTATATCTGTAGATACATAGGTAGGTACATGCTATATGATCGTACTA
The DNA here is from genome assembly GCA_018903735.1 of Drosophila cardini. NCBI lineage: Eukaryota > Metazoa > Arthropoda > Insecta > Diptera > Drosophilidae > Drosophila > Drosophila cardini. The sequence continues at coordinate 4,893,441 of JAEIGM010000007.1, read as the reverse complement.
TTTAGTTTATGATTTTGTTAATTCCCCAAAGATTTAAGCGCTTTAAGCGCTCTGTGGGAAACTCCTCGTACATCGAGTGCCATTTGAAAAAGCTTATTAAAATTGTGAATTTTGCTTAAATTATTTGTAGAAAAGGAAGTTTAAATGAAAATAGTTGGCAGCTACAGAAATTATGCGCTATTTGGGAACAATGAGCGTTGTCTATGTCGTATGCGGTTTGTTTGGCCAATGCCACGTTAATCGGCAATCAATATACATGGAGTGCCCAGTGTCCAGTGCTCAGTGTTCAGCTTCCAGGTTGTGCCACAGACTGGGGTATTGGCAGCAGTAGAGGCAGCTGCCAGAGGCGCGCCCATTAAACATAAACAAAATTAAGTGACCATTAAAATGCCATAAACTGGCGGCGGCGTTCATGGTCATGTCGCTGGATTAACTATGGGCACTGAATTTTCAAAATCTGTTTGGCCCATCTCTTGCAGCAGTGATCCTCCTGCTCCTCCTCCAACTCCTCTGACTCCTTCTTGATGCTCCACCGATTGAGGCACTTTCGTTTAATGCCGCTGCAACTCGTCGTCGGCCCACATAAATCGTGTACTTGCCGCTTGTAGCTTTCAATTTGTGACAAGCCATGGTCCAAATGGAGTCTCGGGAGTAGTGCAACAAAATGTTGCGTGGGTGCAAGACGCGATGAGGACGACTCCAGTTGAGTCAAGTGAACTGAAGTAAAGTAAAGTGAAGTGAAGTGAAGTGAAGTCCTCCCACCTCATCTGAGTCTGAGCGCTTACGCAAAATGTTTCAATTAAGCCAACACAGTCAAGGAGTGAGCAGGGAGAGTCCGCCCGGAGGGAAAGAGAGAGAGAGAGAGAGAGAGAGAGAGAGAGAGAGAGTGGGAGAGACTTGAAGCTGCGCCGGAAGTTGTTTGGCGCGTTGGACGCTGCGCTGAGAAATGGCAACGCGGCACGCAAATCATCAGCCAAACTAGCTCCTCCAATTTGCAGTCAGTCTCTGGCGGCTTTGGAGTCTCTGGCGCCTTTTGGCGTCCCAATTCTTTTTGGCCAGGCATAAACTCAGCCAGGTGCCAAGCTGCGGGGTCGCCTTGATGACTTCCCGATGCTGTTGCTCTGATTATAGGCGCTGCTTTGGCCTGATTGATTTATCGGTTTGCAGCGCTCTCAGCTAATTGAGTTATATTAAGCCAATGTTGTCGACAATATTGCCGAGCTCTCACACTGTCAATTGTTGGCTGATTTGACGAGCGCTCAGACGATGCCGATGACTTAAAATCTGACTTTGACTCGGTCTCGTACTCGTACTTATATGGCTAAAACGAGCCATTAATTGCAGCATTGCTTTAATATTTATTGTCAATTATTGTTAGGTTAATTGTCAATTATTAAATATTGTCTAGACTGTGAAATGTGGCAAACACGGCGTATGCGCAATGTGCTCACTGCTGTCCCAATCAATGCGTAGCTCAGGTGCCACATTGGATTCCCAGGCTACATTACACGGGTCTGATGTCTGTCAAGGCTTTCACACGCACTCCGAACCGATCTGCATTCGAACAGTTTCGCCCGATCTTCATTAGCTTTTGGCGCACCCTTTTCGGTAGCTTTTTCAGCAGGGGAAACGCGTAATCAATTACCACTGACAGAGCAGCTGTGTGAGGCTTGATTAACAGACTACTTTTTGGTGAAGTTCGTGGACTTTACTGTAGCGTTAAGTCAAGTTTTGTTAACTGGTTTGAAGGTAGTGTATCCACTCTCCGGTGTGCATTGGATTTCCAGTCATTGTGCATTTTACAACTTAATAAAGCCGCTGATGAGAAGATGCTGCCTCGATTGCAGGTGCTAAAAGCGCTCAAGTAGCTGCTGCCTTGGACTTTTTACAGCCTGTTGTGGATACATATATATATACTTATATATATATAGGTATACTTTGATGTATATCAACTGCAATCAACGGCTACTGATTTCAATCTTTCCGTCTCTGTCTGTGACAAAAGCAGAGCGCGGCATGATCAAGGCCAGGCGTTGCATGTGGCAACAGCTGGTGATGGGCGCTGATGAACGGGCGTCCGTCGTCGAGTGTCGAGCGTCTCCTCTTCGATTGTTACGTGCCTTAGCCGTGCTTCATTATTTATTGTTCGACCACCCCTCGCCGTCGGGTGGACCTTGACCACCTGGCTAAGACGCTTGCGTAATTGCCAATGTGGCAAACAAATTGCAATCGCTGATCCAACTTGAATCTGGCTGCAAGTGCTCCGCTGCGTTGCCAATTGTTGATTTAGTGGCCTCGGGACGCGCTCTAATGCGGGGATTAATCGCACAATTAACGGGCCAAACATTTTGACAAACTGAAAAATACCAGACAATTTGTCAATGGCAAAAGGTGGACACAATTCTTGTTGTTGTTGTTGTACTGGAAAGGTGTGGTCGTCTTGTGGGTGGGAGTCTGTGGCAAGGAGGAGCAGAAACAGTGGCAAAAAAGCAATAAGCACACGCGTAAATCAACAGGACATGCCACAGGAAGACATTGCTGGAGCTTGCCACCTGGTCGTTGCTTCTAATCAAGTCAGACGAACGACTGCGATGTGATGTTGTCCTCGTAAAAACCAAATGAATGACTGCAGTTTCAGGAGCTGCTGCCTCGAAACAAAAACTGAAAAAACTTTACGACAAGCCACACAAATTGGACGCTCTTGTTTTGGGGCCAAAACTCTTGGTCTGTTCTACTCCTCGCCGGGTATAACAGTTGAGAAAGTAACTTTGACAGACAAATCAACTCAGTTATAAAGGAAAGAATTATTTGCAATAAAGATAAAGATTTTGACATAAATTTGTATAACAGTTTGTATTACAGTTTGCTTTGTGTAGGCTTTAAGGGCACTTTTAGGGAATACCTTTCCATAACAAATGTCTTATGGTATAAATATTATTGTATAACAGTTCGTATAACAGTTTGTTTAACAGTGCCATATTGGCACCTGATTGTTTCTCAACTGAAAGGGTATACAATCATCGCTATTCCTTCACATAGCACCGTGTTTTATGAGCTTCAGCAAGTCGCATTCACATCATGTTGACGCTGATCATAAGGCCCAAGGCAGAGGCGCCCCTTGATGATGCCTTTTGGCCATCTGCATGCCAAACTCGCAGACTGCATAAATTTTTTGGGGCGCAAATGAAATGCAATTTTAGCCAAGAACCGAGCTCTTATCATTTGTGTATCATCAAGCTGGGAAATTAAATAAAATTGCTGTCAAGAAGCCAAAAAGCTGAGAAACTTGTAGGAGGCTGCCACCGACGCTGATTCCAATCGTCTACATGGCTGCCGCGCTCCGTTTGGCAGCGCCAGGCGGTCGATTTGCGATTGGAATCACCCAAATGTCCACCTTTTACCAGCCTGCTTAAGGCTTTTCCCACACTTTCGTACCCAAATGCGATAGATTCTAAATCAAATGCATGGCAACAAAAACGAAGAAGAAATCAGTTTAGTATGCCACAGTTCTAGTTCTTATCTAACTTTTACAATTCGATTATCCGAGTCAAATCAATTCATCAAAGTCCGAAGCTCTAAAAAACTATAAAAGGAACAAAAACTGAATGATCTTGTTATTGCGTTTTGAAATTCGAGTGATCGACTTTAAAATGTCTCCGAAACTGGTTAGCCTGGTAAGTGTTTTAAGCAATTGTCCTGTAAATATTTGTGATTAAATTTTGATTTATATTTCTATAGTTTCTCGTAGTTCTTACTGCCCAATCGGCACTACCTGGGCTTGTGAGCCGACTCGATTATCCTGGTTTTCAGGTGATACCTATTGGATTAAACAAATACAATCTCAGGTTGAGCAATCGATTTGTATTAATTTCGAATTAATAATAATTTATTCTCTTTAATATAGAATAAAACATACAGATGGATCGTTTCTGGATGAGCTTGTAGAGAAATCTGCACCGGGACTGTTCCAAGTAACAGGCAGACTGAATCCAGCTGGCTTTAACCCCGCCGGGAATCTGATCGCAAACTACCAACAAGCTCAATATCCATATTTGGGCTATCCTTATCAAGGATATCCCTCAATAGCACCTCAGTTTCAACAAATACCACAGTTCCCTTTTGCACCATACGGACAAATAGGAATACGATCACCAGAAGAATCAACTGACCAACCAACTGCTGAAGAATTTGCTCCACCACCACCACCAGGTTCACTGCCACAATCATCGGAACTAATAAATTTGCCACCACAAATGTCAGGACCAATGAATTTACCACCACAAATGTCAGGACCAAATAATTTACCACCACAAATGTCAGGACCAAAATATTCACTTCCACAATTATCAGGACAAATTAATTTACCCCCACAAATGTCAGGACCAAATAATTTACCACCACAAATGTCAGGACCAAAATATTCACTACCACAATCAACAGTAACAATTAATTTACCACCACAAATGTCAGGACCAACAAGTTCACAATCAACAACTTCACAAACATTTCAATCACCACCAACAATTCAAAGATATGGTCCATATTACAAGAAAACCCCATATTATATAAGTAGTTACAGATCTCCCCAGGAAGACGAGGATGAAAGTGACTACGATCTGCAGAATGATCTGCCTTTAAATGATCAAGATTTTGAACCAAATGAATCTCTTATCTAATCAACCAATCATGTTTGTAATCAATGTTTTTGATCAATAAACAAATTCAAATATTAGTGGTACTTTATGCTGTCTTCTATGAGCCTTTATTTAAATACTTCTATTTTAAAAATAAATTCTTTTTGGCTCTGAAATGCTTGTTTATAGGAAAGTTTAAAATTCAATAATCGAATTGATTTTCATTATTAAAATATTTATTTGCTTTTGCACTGATTGTTTTAAGTCGTTAATTTTTTTACAACTCAAAGTTTTTCAATCTGTTATAAGCTATGACTAATCAATGTGTTTCAGTTTAATCTGAGATCAAAGTGAAGCCATAAAACGTGCAAATAACATTCTATTACGACTGTTTAGTGGGTCATTCTGAATTCGACGTTGACAACATGCAAGTCTATTTAATAAGCTTGGTGAGTTAAAAGTTAAAGCAAGTAGAAAAGTATATATACTAACCGATATCTGTATAGTTGCAGCTCGTTCTCGTGGCTCACACACAATGCCACTAACAACTCCTGATGAGGAAGCTGTCAGACTGTTTCTAACAGGTAGGATGCTGTAAATTGCTTTACTTATAAACTTATTGTCTGATTTTGCATGCCTGATGATGTCTATTGGCCATCTGCATACATTTTTTGGGGCGCAAATGAAATGCAATTTTAGCCAAGAACCGAGCTCTTATCATTTGTGTACCATCAAGTAGGGAAATTAAATTAAATTGCTGTCAAGGAGCCAAATAGCTTAGAAACTTGTAGGAGGCTGCCACCGACGCTGATTCCAATCGTCTACATGACTGCCGCGCTCCGTTTGGCAGCGCCAGGCGGGCGATTTGCGATTGGAATCACCCAAATGTCCATCTTACCCGCCTGCTTCAGGCTTTTCCCACACTTTCGTACCCAAATGCGACATTTTCTAAATCGAATGCATGCCAAAAAAAACGAAAACGAGAAGAAAAACCAACAACTCAAAGACAAACCGCAAAAGACTATAAAGATTTTTAATATGCAAGCGTCAGATAGCCCAGGAGGACCACAAGGAGGATGAGGAGAGGACTTTGCGGTATAGCGGGAAGGCTGTATAAAGCGCAGCTGCTGCCGCATTAATTACACCACACTGAGCTCTGGGGCAGTCAGAGAAGGGGGGCGGAAAGGGGTCGGAGTAGAATGAGGGTGAAACCTGCTTGGCCGGCTGTGCTGTGCTCGCTGCTTGCTGTTAATCTGGCCAAAAGGCACCCACATAAGGCCGCCGTTTGCCAATCCATTCATGCTGCGATAGACTGCACATAAAATTCATAGCTTTTTGAATGCCATTTGTCGTTAACAGGCCGCAAGTTTGTTTCAAATTGACTTGCGAATGGCAAAATGAAAACCGAATCAAATCAATGGAAGTCACAAAATAATCGAAAGACTCCCGACGTCGCAGATTATCGCATGCGAAAGATCTTAAAGCGCGAGATTAAGGATAAAGAACAGAAGAGCCGATCTTAACAGAAGTTCTTATTACGGCAGTTGAATTTTTCCTAATGTATAACAGTTTTAATAGCAAATCTATGGGAATGAGGTGCTTTTGAAAGATCAAGAAGCGCGAGTTTGAGGTCTGGGGTCAGTGGAAATGAGTTTTTAGCTGTAGTTTTTATAGCGTATAACAGTTCTGAAAAGACAGCTTATAATAAAACTGATCTTACCTCTTTCCTTCTCATTTTATAACAGTTTAAATTGTTTTTATTTCCAATTTGAATGTGATCGCTTTTTGTTGTACCTCCCTCGAATTTAGCAACCCATTCACGATTCGCTCAAATAAACCCTTATTCTGCTCTACACGACACTGACCGTAAATGCTTTACCGCTGCTTCCATAAGCAATGCAGTTTTTCCCTGGAAAACTGTCACATTTATGAAGTGTACGCGTTGGGTATAAATTATAAAGTGCCTCATCATTAGGTGCATCCCCAACCTATGCGAAGAGTCAGCCCATCGAGTGAGGCTGGAATGCCATTGCTGTCCATTTTCATTGTCCAGTGCAGTACAGTGGTCAGAATTGGCGATTATGCCGCCACGATAAGCATATTAGTCGAATGGATCTGGCTTCAGTGGCTAGCAGGCGCACCAAAGTGGCAACAGCAATTTGTAGCTGGGTGAACGTGTATTGACCAAAACAGCAGCTAACTTTTTGCCTGCTCAGACTGTCGCTTAATTAATAGACAGTCGCTCCATCGACTGTAGTTCAGTTTGTTGTTGTTGTTGTTACTGTTGACCACTTGCATATGATCAATACGTGTTGATTAGTGCACGGTATCGGGTCTGGTATCGCTCTTATATCTCGCATGTAGTATCTTGGCGCTCAACATTTATGGTCTGCTGTGTTGACAATTTTTGCCATATGAGCAGCAACTGCAAACGGCCTTCATGGCAGCTCTTTTCGCATAAATCAAGCTTGGATTGCAGCTGCAACTGCTACGGCAACAGCAACAGCAACGGCAACGGCAATGGCAACGGCAATGCGTTGTAACGCCCAAAAACTGAAGGCGCTTGTCAGTTGCGGGTGTTGGCCACTCGTTCCCAGACAATTCGAAGGCAAACAAAGCGACCTTAGCAAATATGCAATTGTTTGACATTAATTTATGGCGCAAAATGCAATCAAATTGTACAGAGTGAGTCAAACCATGGAAATCAATGAGCTGCTAAGGTCGTGTGTGGGTGTAACAGCCAGAACAGCAACTAGCCAACTTGCCCAGACAAACTCCACAGCCAAAGACACAACAACAACAACACAGACGACTGCTATTGCTGCGGTAACAACTGCACCTGTTGCAGCTGCAACCTCCGTCTGGCTTTTGGGCTTGAGGCCCCATGCCGCATGCAAATTTGTGATTAAGGTCAGCTGGCTTCATCATCAACCATGTTCTGGGTTCATCTTTAGAATGTCTGCTATTTGCTCGTGGGTGAGTCGTAGTGCTCTCTCTGCCTCTCTCGGCCTGTCTCATTCCCTCTCTCTCGCTCTCTGTTGGGATCAGACGTGCACGTTTAGCTTGCGGCAATGCCAATGCCCCGACAGTTAACCCATTGGATGGTGGGGTTTAAGTGTTCTCTCATATGAGCTAAGTTATGCTTGCCACATCATTTAGAATTTGTAATAAATTGTGTAACAGTTTGTATAACAGTTTATATACCAGTTTGTATAACAGTACATATAACAGTTAGTAAAGAAGTTGCTATATTGCTGACAGACCTTTCAACGAATTCGACTCTACCACTAATTTCAGAGTATTATAGTTTGTATAACACTCATAAATTTAACAATGTCTGATTTTCAGCGTAGCTAAACTTAGTAGTAAGTTCCTCATCAACGACCTTGGTATTCGTTATAAAAGCCACAGTTCTGGTTCTTATCCAACTTTAACAATTCGATTATCCGAGTCAAATCAAATCACCAAATCCCGAAGCTATAAAAAATCTATAAAAGGGACAAAAACTAAACGATATTTTTTATTGCGTTGTAAGGTTTGAATGGTCGTCTTTAAGATGTTTCCGAAACTGGTTAACCTGGTAAGAGCTTGAAATATTTATCCTGCCAATATTTGTTATTAAATTTTGAGATTTATTTCTATAGTTTCTGGTAGTTCTTACTGCCCAATCGGCACTATCTGGGCTTGTGAACCGACTTGATATTCCTGGTTTTAGTATGATACCCATTGGATTAAACAAGTACAATCTCAGGTTGGGCAATCAATTCGTATTAATTTTAAATTAATAATAATTAATGTTCTTCAATATAGAATAAAACATACAGATGGATCGTTTCTAGATCAGCTTGTAGAGAAATCTGCACCCGGACTGTTCCAAGTAACAGGCAGACTGAATCCAGCTGGCTTTAACCCCGCTGGAAATCTGATCGCAAACTACCAACAAGCTCAATATCCATATTTGGGCTATCCTTATCAAGGATATCCCCCAATAGCACCTCAGTTTCAACAAATACCACAGTTTCCATTTGCACCATACGGACAAATAGGATTTCGATCACCAGAAGAATTAGATCCTACAACTTTACAACGAACAGGACTTTTTGCTCAAGCATTTCAAAAAATGTCTCAACCATTCATCAACGGCATGCAACGATTTGGTTCAGCTCTAAAGAATTTAAGCAGCATGAGATCTCCGGAAAATCCTCAGGATGAAAACGATGAAAATGGGTTTGATATGCAGAATGGAATGGAACATTTAAATGATCAAGATTTTGAACCAAATGAAACTCTTATCTAATCAACCAATCATGTTTGTAATCAATGTTTTTGATCAATAAACAAAGGCAAATATTAGTGGTACTTTGTGCTGTCTTCTATAAACATTTATTTAAATACTTTTGTTTTAAAAATAAATTCTTTAGCTAAGTTTAAAATTCAATAATCGAATTGATTTTCCTTATTATAATATTTATTTGCTATTTGCACTGTTTGTCTGAAGTCGTTTTTTTAGGCATTTCCGATACAAAGACGTTAAGTTCATTACAACTTAAAGTTTTATAATCTGTTATAAGCTATGAATAATCAATGTGTTTCAGTTTAATCTGAGATCAAAGTGAAACCATAAAACGTGCAAATAACATTCTATTACGACTGTTTAGTGGGTCATTCTGAATTCTACGTTGACAACATGCAAGTCTATTTAATAAGCTTGGTGAGTTAAAAGTTCAAGCGACTAGAAAAGTATATATATTAACCGATATCTGTATAGTTGCAGCTCGTTCTCGTGGCTCACCTGGCACTGTCAGTGCCACTTACAACGGACGACGAATCTGTTATACAGTCTACCAGGTTAATCTACCTGCCAATTCCTTAATTTACTTACTAATTATTTGGCTTTACTTGCAGTCCTCTAGTACAAGATGAAAATTTGTTCGACAGTCAGTTGAATCAGACCAAAGAGGAAAAACCAGCTGCCAAACTGATCGTTACCTATGAAAAGAAACCCAATGAATATATGACTAGAATATATAGTCTAATCTAGTAAATGATTTTGATCGTTGTGGTCCGTTGATAAAGGAATAATAAAATTAAGAATTCAATTCGTTTAATTGTTTAAATGAGTTGAAAACTTTAACTACTTTGGCAGCATTGTAAACGCTTTGTTATTGGCCAATAATTAACATTCAATTAGCCAAGTTATGACGAATCGATTCAAAGTTTTATACTCTAACTTTAAAAGTTTTCTATTAACACCTTTTGGACTACATCTGGCCAAAACTGTAATAACAACACAAGAAACCCAATCAGTTAGCAGATAGTGAATGAAGGCTGGCCAACATTTTAAAGGACGTTGCCCAGTTTCGTTGGCTTTGGCTGTACCATTGGCTTAATTGCCAAGCCAAGAGCTGTTAATGATCGCCAGCGGGCTGCCAACAGTTTCGACTCTTTGAGTTGCACGTTGCAAGTTTCACGTTGCACGTTGCAGCTAAAGAAAAAGGCAGCTTCCGTTCCCAGACTGGGGACTGAGTCGGCCTTTGGTTGGGGCACAGAAAAGCGCCACGGGGCATACTTCCGGCATAAAAATGTGTGTCATAAAAGTATACGTCCACCTTGTGTTAAAGTGCCTTTTGCATTAAATACTTTTAATACCCACGAAATCGATAGAAAAGTGGGCAATGCCCAGTTTGCAATACCCAGTGGGTAGTCCACTCTCACTCTCACCGCATTGTTAATAGTCTGACACTAAAAACAAAAACAAAAAAAATACCTTTCTAAAGAAACCTCATCAAATTGATTTATGTCAATTCTGAGTAATTGGCTTCTGTGGTTAAAGACTTTTTCACAACTACAAAATAAATTGCACTTTAAGTAGACTTTTTCTAGCATTATAGAGGTGTGAACAATTCTCAGCATACATAAGTATATAAGTAATTACCCAGACGACTAACTAATTCATTATAAATTGGACAATAATCGTTTAAAACATCGAGTAAGCAATTAATTTAGTCTTGATAGATTTGTGGGTGGCTCAACAGTCAAAGAATTCCATATCGAAGGTCGATGATTTGTTCGTTGTCGTCGAAAGATAAAAACTTGTTTCCATCTTAATTAATATGTAGCGACTAAATTTGTTTATTTATTTTTGTTTTCTTCGTTTTTTTCTTGCTAGACCAGAGATGATTCGTGTATCGAGTTGAGCGACTAGTTGCTTGAGAGACCCAGTCTCAGTTAGTTGGAAGACAGCATGTCTGCGAATTTGTTTAGTTTGGTTAGCAGTTTTTACAGATTTGTTTAACATTTTGTTGAAATTCTCTTCAGTTTATTCTAGTTGTCATTGCCAACACGGCGCTATCAGGGTTATTGCCACGTATTCAAGACGATTACGTTCAGCTCGAGCCGAGTGATGACAATAAATACTCATATACCTTAAAGTAAGTTTTAAACCTTTATATATTCAATACCTAAACTTATCTTTCACTCTAGAATTACTCATCCAGCGGGCGCTGCACTAGTGGAGACAGTGGAGGAGACTGCTCCCGGTGATCTGCAAGTCAAAGGCGTTTACACTAATGATTTTAGGGATTCCACAAACCCAAATTACAATGGCAACTTGGAGGTTGTCTATGAGGCAGGCACTAATGGTTACTTAGCCAAATACAAATTTGTTAAGGATAACGGTCCACCTATCGCTCACCTTCCACCAAATGTAGTCAAATCTCTGGCTGGTTAGCAGTGCTGACAGAACTTTATGGGCTAATATACCTAGTTTGACAAAAAGTCAAGGTAGTCAAGTTGACAAAGCTTAAATACTTGAAGGTTTTTTACAAAAATGTCAAAGGGTATAAAAAATGCTAAGAAATCTTAAATAAATTTAAAGACTTTAAATGAGAATAAATATAAACAAAGAGTTAATTTTATGTACTCGTTAAGTTTTAACAAAGTTACGACTGCAAAGAGTTGAAAATAGCCAAATAGTTTTTAAAAAACAAGCTAAATTTATAGCTAAAAATAGATCTTTACTAAAATGAAAACAAACAACCGAAGCTGTTTACCATTAATTTAATAAAATATATAATTGTTTGGTTTATAATGATATTTGTTTAATTTTCCACTAATAGAATAGCTTGACCACCAGATGGCGCTGCAACAATTTTGTATAATTTTTGTTTCGCTGAAGAGTCTCGATCACTTTCTATGCGATTTCCCGTTGTTTGTCGGTCTTTTTGGGGCTTTACAATTTAACAACGCATCCATAATCACTTGAGTTGGTGTTGCCAATGGCCCACTTGCCCCACTGTCCCGCTGCACTGCCCAGCTACCCCCTAAGAGTGTACCCCAAGCACGCAATCAAGCGGCAAATCAACAATTTTCCATAGCAATGAAGCGAACGGTTTTGGCTTTGTGCGGGTGATTGACGCTTGTTGCATGCAGCAACTGCTGTGGCAAACAACTTGAGGCAGTCGATTTTTAAGTGGTCGTAACCGCAACGTGAAAATACTCGCCAAAACGGCCCCTCGGGCACAACTTTCAACAAAACAGCCGGCAGGCCGACAATACGACAATTCGACAGTTGGACAGTTGAACAGTTGAACAGTCGGACAATCCGGGGCAGGTTAAGTTGGCAAACAGGTGAAATGTTTGCTGAAAATCAACAGCTTCAACGTTGGCCTTTCTAACGTGCTACACACTCCTCACTCCATCCTCTCACCGCACACTCATCCAGTGAACTCCTCTGCCTTCTGTGCGTGTGTCAATATGCGTGCAACAAGTTTGCCTTGGCGTATTTTTGTGGGTGCCCCACACTTAAAATTTATTACAACTCGATTACTTGTACTTACCACATTTTTCCCCCCTCTTTTTTTTTGCAGCCAGTTTGCCAGATATCGATCAGGGTGCCCCGTAGGCTGAGTTAGCAGTAAGCTGAGCTGCAGGCCACGTTGCCTTGCCGCATTGCCTCGCATGGCCATCGATCGCCCACAACAGCAAGAGTTCTCCTTCTCTCGGTCTCTGACTGCATGTAAATTAGCATATCGTGCGCGTAATCTGGCCAACAGGAGGCTCCACTTCGCATCCTGCTGTTGCTGTTGCTGCGGCATGCGAAGGCGTCATCAGAATCGGAATCACAGTCCAACTTCCAGTCCCAATCCCAGTCGCAGTCCCCAGTCCCCAGTCACAGTCACGCAATGAGCCACAAAGCAAACACTGACCACTGTGTGGGCAGCTGAATAGCCAGCGTCTCTGTAGTGGATGATGTTGCAGTTGCAAGTTGCTCTTTGTGCGTGCTGCACTTTAGCTTAATGACATTTTATCTCGCTCATGCAGCGGCTGCCAAAATTGCGCATACGCAGCGTTTGCTGCTACAAAAGTGTTTGTTATGCAAGCATAAAAATGACAGCGATTTTCTGTTCTCTCTTTATTTGTTTTGTCTTTGTCTTTGTCTTCTTATTGAGTTCAGCACTTTTATGCAATTGGCAGCGGAAATTGTGCACATTGTTTTTTATGACATTTTAATATGCAAAAAGTTTTCTGTATTTTCATTTTGTTTGCTTGTTGTGCCGTTATAACCTTTGGTCCTTTAACTGTTTATCTATGCAAGCCGTTTGCCAAGTTTACAAACTGTGACTGGTCAAGGAACCCAAATGGCCAACATTAAGTCACACCATCAAAATGCATTTAATTCTGTTTTTATTGAGTTGACAAATCCAATTAGCAGCAAGTTTTGCTCTCTATCTCTTGTGTTCTTAAAGGCTTGAAGGACTTGTAGGACTTGAAGTCTGTTTTCTAAGGACACTCGCACTCTGCGGCTAACATTCCCAAAAGCATCGTCAGTGGCTCGCTTTAGCACTTGCCCGCAATATGCCATTAGAGCTGCACGAACTTTTTGGCCCTGCTGCGGTGACATTTGCTGCTTGTTCTTGTTACTTTTCCTACCGCTGCAAGTGCTGTGGTTACATCCGCATCCGCATCCGCATCCGCATGGGCGACACGTTGAAGCCGCATTGTGAACTGTTTGACTTTTCTTAAACTTTTGCCAGTGTCTCTACGTCTACGTCTGTCTACCTCTGCCTCTCCTTCCCTCTACCTTTCTCTTGCTCCATCTCTAGCTCAGTCTCGATTTCCGTCTCTGTCTGTGGCACTTGCTGGCGGCGGGCGGGCAGCGCATAAAAAATGTATACCAAATCCCTGCACTGCAGCTGCAGCATTACGTGGTTAGCGAATTTATTATGCAGTGCTTGTGGCAAGCTCTGTGGCACAACAGACGACGACGACGACGACGTCGACGCAGCCACAACCGCCAACGCTACATACACACACCTCTCTCACTCTCTTTCTGTCTCTATCTAACACTTGCTGCGTCTCCTTCTCACCCACTGTGTTGGCTAACAAATGGACCAACTACTTTTTGGCTGTTGTATATCGACTAATTGCCTTTTAACCAACAAATCGTGCAAGAAATCATATTGAACCAGGCGCTATTCATTAGTTCTAAAGCTGTGAGACGCTCAAGTGCACTAGAAAGTGTTTTCTGCTGGGAAAAAAGTCGACTAGGTAATACTCTAACTGGAAATTAAACATAAAAATGTTTTTAAAAAATTGTTTAATACAAGTACTGTTAGTCAAATGGTTACCCTTTTTTATGTGAAAGTATATAACACTAGAAAATCTCAACTAAAATGTTTAATTGAAATAAAATTTGTCTCACTTTTGTCAGCTAAAGTTTCTAACCAAATGCAGCAGTAAACAAGCCCGAGCTGTACTGCTCTTAAATTTTACTGCCAACAACTAGAGAAAGAGCACACATACAGGGCTTATAGACTTGGGATACGGAGGTTTAAGGATACAGTTGCCAGTTCAGAGTTGGAGTCAGAGTCGACTTGAACGCACTTGCTTAAAAATTCTATTTCTTAAACGTGCTCAGGGCAGCGTCATTGGCATCCTCTTGTGTTCCGGCTCCTGGACGGCTGCGGACTGCAACCATACACATATGCACGTATAGTCTTCAGATACATATATATCTATATGTACGGGTATATATATATATATATATATATATATATATATATTTATCTACTGACTTGGCCTGAGACTGTGTCTTGGCTGCCGTTGCTGCTGTGCAAATTTAAGTGTTTTGTACGTGCGCCAACAGCAATTGGCAAATTCAAAGGCGTGTTAGCATGCCATCAGCAACAAGGGGCGTGTCGGGGGGCAAACTGCATGCCCAGGAGGGTGTTTGCGGGCGAATTATCCTTTCAATTTGACTTGGCATATGTGTGTGACCCGCAGTTCTCTCATGTGTGTGTGCCTGTGTGTATCTGTGTGTGCTTGTGTGTGTGTTGAAATCGCATTTTAAATTTGGAAATGTCTTGAGATTTTCTTTTGCCAATTCACATGTCCTTTTTGCCATATTGACGTATGCCTTGCGCCCAGTTGCATTTGCTACTTTGGTATGCGCTGGGGCAAATATCGCAATTGATTTATATTGAAAAGTCTTGGCCACTTCCTGGGCCTGCCAACAGTAGTGGCAGCATTTGTATCTGTAGCTCTATTTGTATCTGTATCTGTAGCTGTAGCTGTAGCTTTTAGCCCGTTTGCCTTCATGGCTTTGACTGAGCGGAAGTCACATCAATTGCCCTGGCTGATATGGGTCGGCAGCCCGTGTAGGAGCTAACATGTCTGATGCATCTGCTAATGCCACAAATTGCGGCAAACGAGTTCTGTGGCGACGTGTCGCGACAATGCAACAAATACAACAACAACAACTACAACAACAGCAGCGGTAAAGAGAAACAGAATCGTTGTGTCTGCAACATTTAATGATGATTTCATGTAGGTGCCGCCAATAAACTCAATGCTTAAATATTGCATTATTAATGTTGCAGTCACTGCGATTCTACAAACCGATTTTGCGCATTTGATTCATAATTAGTTGGCTGCGTCTGCGTCTGAGCGTCTAAGCGTCGGTGCGTCTGCGTCAGCAACAGGTTGCAGCTTGCAATCGTCGCTGCAGTTGACACATCAGTCCCAAATGGACAGACAAACAGACAGTTGGACTTGGCGGACAGACAACGATTGGCTAAACGCTTTATGGCCACAAAGTACCGTTGACAATGCGATTGGGAATGTGAATACGAATGCGAATGCGAATGCGAATCTGAATACGCCCTGCAGCCAAATGTTGCTAACTTGCCAACTTTATGCAAAATGCAAATACATTTTGGCCTCAACTTCCACTTGGACTTCGACTTCGTCTTCATCTTGGCCAAGTCTCACGCATCAGACGAATGGCAAATAAGAACGCTGCAACTGCAGATGCCTTTGAGCCTAGTTAGACGATTAGAACTGGTAGTAGAAGTCACTGAACTGTGGGCAACTAAGCTTTAAAGTTTTGTTTATTTATTGGGAGGGGTTTTTGAATTAATATAACATTTTTGTTATTAAAAAAATTCTAAAAGGCATTGTTTTTATAAATTTAACCTTTTCTGTTATTGTTTTTTGAATTGCGCTTGATTTCTGTGTCGAGTTATTGCTGTTGAGTTGCACAATTGTGCAGAGTTGGTTAGTATTTAAGGACATCAAGTGCCTAAACACAGTGATTATGAAATTAAATGCCTGCCCAGCCCTATTGCAAATTGATACCCGAAAGAAATGGACACGCAATGGCAACTTCAACTGTTCCAGCACCAAAGAAGGTGCAGCAATGAAGTGGGACTGAGCGGGCAGAGAGAAATTGGTGTTCATAATTCATGACAGTGGTTGCTGCTGCTGCTGCTAGTGCAGCAGCTCATGTGGTGGCTCTGGCTGCTCAGCAACAGCAAGTGCACATTGGCTCAATTATGCAGTGGAATAACACCTTCAGTGTGGCAGCAAACCACACGCTGCCAATTGCAGCGAGTGGCCGTAAAAGGCGTGCTGTAAACCGAGTAGGCTGAGCAGAAGATACCAGGCATTACAACACATGAATGTTTGTATCTTTTTATTTTAATTTAATTGAAACATTTTTAGCTGCTTCGAGGCGACAAGCGATTGAAGTGCTGCCGCTGCTGCTGACGCTGCCATCGATTTGCATGCCACCTCGCGGAGTTGTTGCGTTGCATTGAGATTCGTATTCGATTTTGTGTTGGACTCCGTCTCCATGTTGCGATGCTTGTCGCTTGTCACATTGACAGACGCAGTGTCTCTCTAGCTAAACTCCCCCCTCTCTTTCCTCCCTTTCCCCCTTTCCTTCTTTCCCCTCACTCAGTTGAACTCTATCTCTATGTCTTTCGAATGCAGACGCGTCTGCAGATTGTTTCTTCTTTTTGCTGTTTAATTTTTATACTTAATTAAATTTGAATTTGTAATTTGCGCGGCGCTCAACTATTTTGCGGCAACGTCGTAGCTGAAGTCGATGCCTGCAAAATAAATCTGCAAGCCATATGAGCAATGTTTCTTATGTTGTTGTTGTTACTGTTGTTGTCGTTGTCGTTGCAGGCCATTGCCATGCTCTTGCCACGTTGCTTAGCATTGAAAATGATGTACAAGTTGCTGTTGTTGTTGTTGCCATTGCTGTTGCTGTTGCGTTGGTGTTGCGACCAGAGCAATGCCTGGCCGAGCCTCGAGCCTCGCACTCTCTCTCCTTAGTCGCTGTCGGCAATGACTCCGACTCTTTCGCTGACTCTGACTGACTCGACTGCACTTGCAACAAAACACTCCCACCCAGTGAGGGGCATGCTGCAGTTGCAGTCAGCGCGGCACAAGATTTATCACATTGTTCCACAGATTGTCTGCAGATTTTATATATACAGATATATATATATATATATATATGTGTGTATATGTTGAGGATGAGCTGGCAATGCACCCGCGCCTACCACAACAACACAAAAATTTGGCGACGAGGGCAGTTTAAGTAGTTTTTCATAGTCGTAAACTTGCGTAACTAATTAGAAGCTATCAAAAGTGGCTGTAGGTTGCTAGCAAAAGTTTTACAAAATTGGTTTGCTAGTTTTTCACATACTTTTCTTACCCACCTCGCTGCTGCTAGAAGTGCAGATCGGATCAGCGATCTGTAAGTCTGTTGAACCTCAGTGCAAATCGCATATTTTTGTGCGCAGCGAAAACTATTTGGTCTGTTTCTGTTTTGGTTTCTACTTGTTAGACCCTGTAACTAGAAGAAGGTGTAGGGTAGGTCTCTATAGAGGCAGAGAGCTAATATAGCGCTATTTAAAATTGAAATATTTTCGGAGTCTGTCGTCCAATCATGGATTGCTGCACCATTTTACACTCGTTAGGACTATGACTATCGATTGGCATTAAAATATTGTGAATATATTGAAAAAAATTTTTGGTCAAATTTTTGAAAAAATGTAAAGGGGTAACATCGTAAAATATGTCAAAATGGGGTCGATTCTAAAAATTCTAAATTTTGATTACAATAGATTCTACTAGTTGTCCAGAGTATAAAAAGGTATGACTTTTTGAGATATCGCTTCATTTGGCTGAGTTATGATCAGTCAAAGTTGAGAAAATTGGGAATTTTATACATTGAGCTGTGGACCACATACCTGAAGACTCTGGCATCAAAATTTGACAAAATGGGTTCGATTTTGAGAATTTAAGATTTTGATTGCGGTTAATTCTGCTAGTTGCCCAGAGTATAGAAAGGTATGAATTTTAAGATATCGCTTCATTTGACTGAGCTATGACCACTGAAATTTCAAAAAATGCGTATTTTCATAATTGGGAAATGGACACTTTCGGCTGCAGTGATAATAATACCTCCATGCTTAGTACAGGGTCTTTAAAGGCGACTGTATCGTCTTCAACTTCTTTCTCCGTCTGACTGCCTGAATGCTGCACTTGCGACTGCAATTGCCAATGTAATGAGCTTGATATGCATTTTCCAAAATCACACTAAACAGATGTCGCATTAAAGGAGTAGTCGATGCGGTTGTTGCTGTACAAGTTGTTGTGGTTGTTGCTAGTTTGTCGCCCTAGTCGTCGTCGCTTTGGTCCAAGTCCAATGTTGCCGTTGCCTTTGCGGTTGCCATTGCAGTTTGTGGGGGAGTTGTGGATCTGTGTCCATGTCTGAAGTCTGGAGCAACGATTTCCTTGTTGCATGTCACATTGCATGAGATTGGATAAATTTCCAAGTAAAAACTGTTGCTTTATGTTGTATAAATAGCCAGAAATGAATGAATATTCATTTGAAATTGCTGGCACTTTGAGACGTTTGCTAACCAAGCATAAAGTGTAACAAATTTTATGTTTCAATCAGACAAATTGCTGGAATTTGTTGCACATTGCGTGCTGATGGTGGTTGTGGCACAGGTAGCAACATAAACTCGCCTGGTGGTCGTTTGCCACAACCAATCGAATATTGTAATATGCTGCCAATCGAATTGATTTGATTTCAAACTCAATTCCCACACAATCACAAAGCTACAAATTATAATAAAAATAAAGAAAAAAAAATCATTTAATTTCAATAATTTGAAAGTTAACTTTCGAACTGTGGTCTTAATGAAAGGTTTGATAATTTTGGTGTTTAGTTTTTTTGGGGGCCTATTATTGGGTCTGGCCTAAAAGCATTGCCTATGCTAGTGGCACCCACTGTGCAGCTCACAGTTATCCATGCAACACTGCGTCTACTTCTACGTCTGCTTCTGCGGCGGCCTCAACAAATTCAAGTTAATTACTTTTCACTGCACTTGACTTTGGTCACACGCTCAATCTGCCACGACCGCAATGTCGCTAGCAGCCCGTGGCTTTTCTCACCAGGGAAATCTGCCAAACCAGGAAGCACACAAAGCCACTGAGATCCCAGCTTGCTGAGTGGCAGCTCCTGCCTCAATCGCAGTCGCAGTCGCAGTCGCCGTCTCCCTCTCAGTCACAGCCGCATGTTAATTTTCCGCATGCTAAACTTTTAGCACAGTAGCAAATGCAATGGCAGCAACGCGGGTGACTCTGGATGTGGTTTGTTGGATGTTGCTGGTTGCTAGTTGCTGCTTGTTGGCTGGGTAAATGGTCAGTGGTCAGTGGTTTGCTGTTAGCCATTGGACGTGCCCAAATCGCTGCTAAATTGTTATCTATGAGTGCCGGCGTGTGCGCTGGCATTTCCCAACAAAAGCAACAAAATCTACAACACCAACAACAACAACAAACTAAAGGCCTTCGCTTTGGCATCTACTCAGCTTTGGTAATTAAAAACACATTCAATGTGCGCAAAATCACAGGCCAGAGTCGATTCTGGCCAGCAGCAGCAGCAGATGCCAGCCGTTTCCATTAGGGCCAACCAGCCAGTACCGGAGTACCGGACTCGAGACCAGAGACCGGACTGGGCCATTAACTTGGCTTGTTTGACACATAATTCCATAACTCGCTGGCAGTTCGCGGCCAGCGGGCAACGTACAGTGAGGCCTATTCGTATCTACTCACTGCCCACCTCGTGCAATTATTCGCTTTTTGGCAGTGCAAACAATTTCGATTTATCGATGGAGCTCACGCGGCGCATGCGTAGAGACCAGAGACTCTGGCTTGAAAAAAGCTGACTACGATGGTGGCCCCCACCACCATTGTATATGTATGTGTGTGGGTCGTGCAGATTTGATTGTAATTGCATTGCATTACATACAATATTTTTCTTTATTATTACGCCTCAAGGTCGTGTCAGATCGATCTATATTGCAATATTGGACAATTTTTATGCAAAAATAATCAATTGCATATTTGTTTTATTGATTTCTCAAGCCCAAGGCAGCAGTCACTGGTAGACAACTTTTGAGCGATGTCTACTTGTGACTGCAAAAATGTTATTAAAGAATTTAAGACTATTTTAAAGATTTTATTTGTTTTCCTAGCAAACTGTTGTAGTTGTTTTATTCCTCAAGAATTTCCGGTCTCTGCTTGGCATTGCATGACTTTTCATGCAAGTATTTTTGCCTTTCTAACGTTTTGCAGTGCCCATCCCTAATGTGGAGCAGGCAAAGCCCGTAATTACCATAGCATTTTTCCAAGCACTGTCACTCAAGTGAACTGAAAATTACAAACTGCAACTGACAGTTTTCGTTTTAGCCCAAGAGTCAACAGTTTCCAGCCATAATCCCAAAAAACAATAGCTGAAAAAAAAAACCCAACGAAATGAAGTGTTTTATGACATATTTAACTACCATTATGCACATTATCCACTTAGCGTAAATTGCCGCCCCCTGCGACTAGCGCCAAAAATATGAACGAATATAACAAAAATGTATCTAAAGTAGCTAGAGCAACAAAAAATGAGTCTAGTTGCTGTACAAAGAACGACAACGGCATAAAAAATGTGGCAGCACATAAATAAAAATTTAATTTTTCGCCTATTTTTTCTTATTTTTTGGTTTTTTTCTGCAACACGCGATGACGCGACCGAGAAGGCCAAAACTCTCCAAACTCAATTTCATTCTGCCTGTAATTATGTAGAGTAGACAGCGGGCGTGAGAAGGAGGAGCAGAGCAGAAGGGGGCGAGATTATACGAAAAAAAATGGCCAAAAGAATAATATTTAAGAGCGGCGCATGGCATTTTATTTAATTTATATGGTCTCTGTCTGGCATTTGTTTGTCTGTCCTGAGCCAACTGGATTTGCATGGGGATCAGCGTAAATATTTTGCCACGACAAAAGGCCTGGATACTTGGAGTGGCCAATTTGGGATGGGACCACACGACGTATGTGTAATCTACGCTGTCCATTTGACAGCCAGCAATGGGCAACTTCATTAGGCGCACAAATTAAGCGATAAAACTATACGTAAATTCATTAAGCAAATTCTCTAAAAACTAAATTAACAACAACAATAGTATTTGTAGTTGGCGAAAGGTGTGCAAAAGAAAATGTTTGGGAAATTCAAAGCGGAAAATAACGAAGCTCCAATGCTCTCTCTCTCTTCGTCTCTCTCTCGGGGCATATTTTGGCAGATTGTTGAATGCAAATACTTTGTTGAATCTAAGATTGTAATTATGTAAGTAATGAGGAAGAGTAGAATAAATGAATGAGAGAGAGAGAGAGAGAGAAGGACGTTGAGTTAGATAGGGATAGAAGATTTTTCAGAGATAGTTATGAAAATTCCATTTGTGAATAACTTAAACTGACGCTAAGTTTATCAAGCTTAAGAAAGCGATGTTTTGAAAGTATAACTAAGAGATCATAGCTAGCCTAAAGCTATAAGCAGCTAAGAGACTTTAGTTCATAGATTTTTGGTATATCTGACTAAGATACGAAGTGATTTTAGATCTAATTATGGATACTTGCTGAAAGTTTTGTACTATAAACATTCCATTCCATTCTCCTTTAAAAATACCCTTAAGTTTAGTCTAGTCGTTGCTACCCTTCACTGGTTATAAAGGGTATTTAGCAAAATGGAAAGGCAATTGCCAAAAAGTTGCGCATGCGCAGGCGAGATTGAGATTCGATTCGATTCGTACGATTGCAATTGGAATTGGAAGTGGAATTGGGGATTGTTGAACCATTCGACGCGACTGGTCGACCAGGTATTGCTAGCCAAGTTAGCAAGCGGCCTGCCAGCCTGCCTGCCTGTCTGCCTCTTGGCCGTGTGAACGCTCGCTTTGTATGTTAACTACACGCATGTAAAATGTACTTTCGATAGCAATCTCTTAGTTGCAGTCGCAGTCGCAGTCTCAGTTGGCGTCGCTGCTGCTGTCGCTGTTGGCGGCATAGGTAAAGTCGTTTCGGGCTCTTTCATGGTTGCCATTAATTAATTGAGCACACACTCAAGCAATATCGAGGCTCACTCACTCTTCTTGGCTTGATTCCTGATGCCGATCAGGCTTTTGTTTGCTTTTGGCCAATCTAAAGCGCTGATCTCTCGAGGCGTTGCAGTGGCAGTGCCAGAGTGGCAATGTAGCTGCGTAGCAGTGGAAGTGGCAGTGGCAGCTACTGAGCTGCAGAGGCATTGCTGCATCAGCATCTAATGCATTTGCTAATCCATTTAATTATTATTTATATCAAGATTGTGTGGCACATTGAAACTAACAAAGAGATTCTTTGCCACTTCCCCTACCTCACACCACACCTCACTTCAACCACAGCAAATTTAAAGTTAATGTTGCAACAGTCGCCGCTTTGTCTGTGCGCGCTGGCAGTGACGCCGACTGCAGCAGAGACGACTACAACGTGGCAGCAACAAAAAGTGCGCCGAGAAATGCAATTAAAGTCATTTGCTGTTGTTGCTGGCGACATAAAATGCCGCTGCTGCTATACTCCTGCCCCGCGGTACTCGGCTGCGGCGTCGGCGGCGTCGCCGCCACTTTTTGCATGCCACAAAGTTTTGTGCGCCTTTTTATGCCCATGGTAGCGATGCCGCCGCCAACAGAATGAACAGAGCAAATGCGATTCGAACAGGATGTCAGCGTCACAAGAGACAAAAAAGCGTCGGTTAGTTGGTGCCCCCTTTTGCCCCTTCCTCCGCCCATTCCTCTCTTGCTTCTTATGTCTTTCGTTAGGTCGGTCGTTCGTTCGTTCGGTGGCTGTTAAAAACCTCCTACTTTTCCTGCATTTCCGCTCATAATGATCATGATGATTGCATGCGTGGCTGATGGGATTTGAATGTTGCAAGTTTGCCTCTCACAACATACAGCTCTTGCCACATATCGTCGCACTCTCTGGCCATTGTACATTGTGTGTAATTTGCACCAGCATCGTGGGAGCGCACCTTTCCTTCAACCTAACTTGAACCTGGAAGACTTTGCCATTTTTTTTGCTGTAGTTTCGTTGTTTGTTGCTTGACCGCAGGCTGCGGCTACCGAGCAAATCTACTCAGCTGAGAGCTGGGGCAAAGATCTATGCTGGAGTTGAAGTTAGAGACTGGAGACTGGAGGCTGCACCTGTTACCCATCTGGAGTCATAAGTTAACCCGTTGATGCCACATGATAAGCGTCCATGGCAACAGCTCGTAAACAGCAAAGTTTTGTCTAATAAATTCAACGCTTGCACTTAGTAAATTTTCGTGGATTCGCATTATTTTGAGCACTTCATCATCAAATGCAGCGCAAAGTTGGCTCTTTTTTATGCGCAATTTACTTTGGCCAAAAGTCGCATAAATCGTTCTACACCAAGAAGTAGCTGCAGATGGAGTTGGAGTTGGAGTTTGAGATGGAGACAGAGCAGTTGGGTTAACCCAACAGCAACAATAATAATAACAACAACAACAACAGCCGGTTCCAAGCATCCAAGGTAAAATGCTACCCACAATCCGCACACAAAACACTTAAGTGCCATAAAAGAGATTTTTATTATGTCTTGTGCGCTGCTCTGCTCTGCTCTGCTCTTCGCACAGCTCCCAAAGCAGAGGTAATTTTTTTCTTCTTACTTCTTTTTTTTATATACATATATATATTTCACCTTTTTTTCTTGTTGTTTTATTTCTGCACATATGAAAAGCATAATGAATATGCCATGGTGAATGCAATGAATCTGTCAGTTTAATAAGTGCGCCGCTTTTCTGAACTCTTTTTGAACTCTCTCTCTCTCTCCCTCTCTCTCTATCTCTCACTCTTTGCTGAAATTAGCCAATTGTGTTGGCGCTGTGAAGTTCAAGCAATTTGGGACCTTTACTTATATAGCATTTCCAGCTTCTCTTTGATATCAGCTAAGATTCTAACACAGTTTTGGCTTATCATACTTTTTTAGTTAATTTTATAACTGGGTATAGCCATAAGTGAACTATATTCTTGTATTTAAAGATATAATTTATTCTAGCGCTACAAGTGAAATATAGTAAGCTTCAGTTATGTAGTTATTAAGCAGCAGAATGTGGTTATTTAAAATATTATAAAATGGAGAAAACAGAAATTGTAATTATATCATATTCATTTTTGCTCACTTGGGGATATTGAGATTTTTCTCCTCTTCAGAACTAATAAATCTTTGATTGACTCTGTTTGCTGACTCTTTGGTCCGATTATACAAGTGTCATACCATTTTGGACTCGGGAGGACAAGATCTATCGATTGGCATCAAAATATTGTTAACAGGTTGAAAATAATTTTTTGATCAAATTTTTGAAAAAATTTGAAGGGCTAACATCGTAAAATTTGTCAAAATGGGGTCGATTCTAAAAATTTTAAGTTTTAATTACGATCGATTCTACTAGTTGCCCAGAGTATAGAAAGGTATGACTTTTTAGGATAGCACCGCATTTGGCTGAGCTATGAGCATTAAAAGTTCCAAAAATGATGTGTCTGCTGTCTTACTTTCTCCCTGCCTCACTCCCACAGAAATGTTTTATAAATTTCATAGATTTCATATTTTCTCTAAAGAAAAAAGAGTATTTGAATTGCGACTACACGCAGTTTCTACTTATGGCTCTCCCCCGCTCTTCATGCATGTGCACAGCACTGTATCAAATATGTGGCAGACTGAAGATGTTGCCTGTCTCTGGCTCTGGCCAAGTAGACTCCTCCCGTCTCCCATCTCTCATCTCTTTTTTCCTCCCGTCTCCTGTTCATCCTCTGGCTGCTGTTTACTTGTTGCTCTGGCAACTCTGTCCTCCTCGTCTCTCGTCTGTCGTCTGCTTGAGCAGCTTATGCAAATTGTGTGCTTATTGCCTGGCCATGTGGGTGTCAGCCAGCCAGTCATTCAGTCAGCCAGTCATCCAAAGAGACAGCCATCCAGAGACGATAGACTTGTTGCCATTGTTGACATTTCGTCAGGCTAAAAAAGACTTTGGCTTGGCTTTGGATTTACTTGGCTTGTTTGTCAGACAGCTACGAAGTAGGCTTGGCAGCACTCATCAAATCTGTGGCTCACTTTCCTCCAGCAATATAATTTGCAGTTCCATAATAAAGCTGCAACTGTGGCTCATCTCAACTCAGCTTTGCTTTGAACGCCTACTATTTATTTGGGGATAAAGTGGAGTTTTCTTTGTAAAGAAAGTAATGTGATATATATACCGATAGAAATCGGCTATTCCACTACTCAAATCTGAAGCTCGTTTGATTTGGCCATCAAAAAAGTGTCATTAGAGTTCATTAGTTGCAATCAAAATGGCCAAATGGACAAGAAACAATTATTACGGTAACACCCGCTCAGTTGCACGATTGTTTGGTAGTGGAAATCAACGTTAAACAGTATTAACCACCGGCTAAAACCACCGGTGAGAGAGACACCGATAGATACCAGGCACCGACAATCTGTTGACCTTCGACGGCTCTTGTGACGCCCGCCCATAGACAAGAGGCAAGTCAAACCACAAGCCAGAGTCAGACTCGGAGTCAGTGCCAGTGCCGAGCCCCAGCTAGCAAGTTGGTCAACAAAGTAACAAGTAACAAGCCAGGCCAGTCTCCCTCTACAAGCCACGTCTCCTACTCCCTCTTCCACACTCCTCCTGCCACCCCTTGCTGTTCAGTGCTATCTTAGACTCAAGTCTTGGACTGATCTCAGCTGCGCCTGCCTCGCTTTCAATGGCGTTATTTATGTTTATTACCTCTAAGGTCGTTCGTTACTCGTTGCAGGCCGACTTGTTGCTGTTGTTGCTGTTGTTACTGTTGTTGTTGGTGCTTTGAGCTGTTGGTTGTAGCACTTGTTGTTGCTGTCGCCGCTGTTGATACTATTTTGTACGCAGATATCAGTAAATTTAGATTTAAAGTGAATGCGCGCGTTGAGTGTCAAATGCGCCAAGTGTCAAAAGACAAGTTGTTGTTGTTGTTGCTGTAGTTGTTACTGTAGTTGTCCATGTTGTTGCTGTTGTTGCAGGACATATTACATTGCTTGAGTGACTACACCTGTTGTTGCTGTTGCTGTTACAGTTACAGTTATAAAGCGGTGCGGCAACGTTTCTGACTCTACTTGCAACCTGTTGCCCATATAAGTCCAGAGCATAAATTTCCAATTGTTGCACGCCCGCTTATGAAGACATTCAATAAGCACACACACAAACACACACACACACTTGTACACACACTCATACACACACACACACGCACATACATTATTTACGAGTCTGTCCCGAATAAGCGAAACGCCAAACACTGAGAAACGCACAGATTTTTGTGCTAATTTTATCACTTTGTGTGTCGCTCTGCCGTCACGACTTCTGACAGCACATAAATACTCATAATTTATTAATACGGTAAATGTTGCATGCAATAATTTCATGGCGACAAAGGCAGCAACCAGCAACCAGCCACCAACAACCAACAAGCGGCAAGCAGCAAGCAGCAACAAGTGTCCACAGGTCGCCAATTGAAGTTAAAGTTGGGCTGCCACAAGACCCAGCTCCCTGCTTCCCACTTTACCACCACACAACGAATGTTGTGATACCCTGTAAAAAGGGTATAACTAAGTTTACAAAACTTTCATTAATTTCCAACTATCCATTGGCAGTTAGTGTATCAGAAAAGTGAATTTAAGTTTAAATGGAGCACACGCAAGTCCCAAAGACTCTGCATAAATAATAATTTCATCATTGTGCGGCTGTGATGATTTATTTGCTTGACCGTAAAAGGATTGCCTTTCCGTTTTGACCAGGCTACCAGTGTCCTCTTGGCTTGCTGCTGCTGTTACTTGTGCTGCTGCTGCTGTTGCTGCTGCTGGTTGTCATAAGCGTGAGCGATTTATTGTCATTGCTGTTGGAACACTATGAACTGGCAACTGAACAATTGCACTTTACTTTTTCCCAATTGCTAATTCAATTTTCGGGGCTGTCTTATCTGTCTCTATGTCACTTTGGCCTGTCACTTGTCCAAAATACAAAAGAAAACGAGCCAAATCTGTTCAAAGTCTTTCAGTTTTTTCCTTTGTTTTGGCACCAACGCCTTCAAACTTTGCACAGAGTAAAAAGTAAGAGATTCAGAAGGGAAAAAAGTAGAAAAACCTTTGGCGAAATATTTATAGCAATAATTTATTGTAGTTTGGAATTTATTGTCTACGACACGTTTCAATTGCTCGTCTGCTGTTAGAGAGAATTGAGAATTGTTGCGGCACTTAGCGTGGATGTTGCTGGCGGCGATGGCGGCAGCGGCAGCGTCGACGATGGAACATCATTTGACACTTGCGAGATTTATAGTCGCAGCTCTTCGATGCATTTCTAAGATGCCTGAGTCGGCAGCTAATGGAATCTTAATTTAGCAGTGCCAAAATAAAAGCCAGCCACATCAGCAGCAGCAGCAGCAACAACTGCAACACCAATAGCAGCAGCAACAGCAACACATTCACAAATTCCATGGCAGTTGGCACCCTCAAAGCAATTGAAGTTGGCCAAAAGCATTTGAGTCGACTTGTAAATTGAATTAAAGTGACTCGAGAGAAGCGAAAGGGTACATGTCTTGTCCTGTCAAGCAACTTTTGGTAGCTACTGTTTGCAGGTGCCTTTCCTGCCAATGAAATTAACGCCAACTGCAATATAATTATAATATAAATGCTCAACTCCTGCCTTATATGGGGCAGTCTCAATGTCAAGTTGCAAGCACGTAATTGGCGTTGGCCTCTGCAATTTGTGGCCATTTGCTGTAAACTGTGGACTGACGACTGCTAACCACTGGCTACGTATAACTGCAACTGCTGGAGCCACCCTCGTTGCATTGTCGAAGTATCAGCTGCATTATGCATGCTGATTGAGCAACATTTTTGCACAACCCACTGACAAAACAACGTGCCTATCGACAGACAATCAACAACGACAGCAACAGCAGCAGCAACAACAACGGCAGCAATGCCAGTAACTGCAACCACATCCTTTCCACCTCCGCGTCCGTTATGCAGTTCACTTCCTGTCCAGAAGCAGCACAATCTTTCATTCATGAAATTTGTTGCCGTTGTCATTGTTTGTGTTGCAAATCAAATGCCCGGCAGCAACAGTTGCCGTCTTTTGGCCGCATAAATTGCTGCTGCTGTTGCTGCTGCCGTTGATTCTGCTGCTGCTGGCGGGGATTGTTGCCCCCGTTTACTGTGTGCTCCACTTTGGCCACAACTGAACAAATCTGAGACTGTTTTCTTGCTGCGTTTTTTTGGCTCAGTTATTTTAACGAATTTATTTGCAGCGCTTTCATGGTCAGCGCAACAATTTAATGTAATTTAAATGACGGGCCCAGTACACAAACGCAAAGGACAGGTGCAGATGCTCAAGAGTCACTTCTCAGTCTGCCATCTACACACTCTACACTCTACAGTCTTCTGTCCTCTGTCTACAGTCTTGACTCCTCTTTAGTCCTCAGTTTTTAGCTTACAGTGGGAGTATGCAGGCCGTTCGCATTTTTGTGCTCGCCAGCGGCGGCAACGTCGGCTCCTTTGTGGCGACATTGACGACAACGACAACATCCACAACGGACCAAGACGACGACGACGACAACAGGCAATGTTGCTATCAAGTTTTTGGGCGAGCGGACACATTTTAATGATGAGTCGAAAGACGCTGGAATTGGGCTTGTTGTTGTTGTTGCTGTTGTTGTTCGCAGCCATTGCTCTGTTTGCTGCTGGCAACTGTTGCTGCTGCTGCGGCTTCTGCTACAAGGGAAATGCTAATTTGTGTGTGTCGCTCTTTGGTTGTGCCGATCGTCGTCGTCTTTGAGAGAGCTCTTAAGGGCATTACAGCTATGTAATAGACCACACTCTTTATGCACGCCTAATCAGCTAAGATATTTCTCTTTTGCTTACTCAGTCTCAGAACTCCGTCTTATCAAAATTTAAATACATTTTTCATAAAATAATAGACAGTTTAAGCAGTTGGTAAAGAGCATTAAATATTCGTTTTGCTTTCGTCTTTATTGTCATTTTGCTCTTTGGCTTTAATCAGTCATTCGCATGGCTAAATTGAGTCGCTGTCTTTATTTTCATCGCTTGACTTTGACTTTGGCTCTTTCGATCGTTTCTTCTTTGACTTTTTGTTTTGTATCAATTAAAGTCTTCGTTTTGGTCCATTTTGCGTGGGTCGATTGTCCGATTGTTCGATTCACTCGATTGTCCGATTGTCGCTGATTGTCTCTTCGATTGTGCGATGTTTTATGCTTATTAATAAGGCTTATTAGTCGTCTGGCTAAACAGGTGCAAAAGGCAGTTAATTAGTCAATCAATGGACCATTCCCAAATCCAATTCCCAAAATGCCATAACCAATCGTCGTGTGAAAGTTCAAAATGTGTCCAATAACATTTCCCACCAGTTTCAGTTTGAGACTGTGACACATTTTTGATTTTGGGTTTGAAATTCGTTGTTTTGTTTAATGAAAACGGGCAAACGATTGTCACAAATTATGCACAATCAATGCATCAATTAAAGCCAAATCGAAATCAAGCAAAATGAGAAGCAAAAGGGTAGCAACAATCACAATAGCAATTGATTTCAATTTGCAATCAAATTGAAATGAAATCAATGACAAAACAACGACAACTTACACCCGCATACAAGCTGTTGTTGTTGTCGTCGTTGTTGTCATCGTTATTGTTGCTGTTGCTGTTGGCTTAATTGATGTTGCTGTCGTCGTCATCGTTGTCGGCAATTCACACCAAATGAGGGGAACTGTGGGACGGAGCAGAACTTTTGCCTATTGCGTGACGATGGCTGTTAGAATTGTGGCTGGCAGTCGTTGTTGTCGCGATTTATTTCACTTTCGAGCGAGCTGCTGCTGCATTGCCTTTGGGGAAACAATAAAATAAAGTGGCAAACAGTCAACAGCAGCAGCGACAGCGAAACGGCTCCAGCAACGTCATCATCATCATCAACAACAACAGCAATAACAGCAATAACAACAACAGCAATCGCAACATCGTGGTGTGAAATTTTTTCAATTGACTCATGCGGCAATTGTGTCAATTTGTCAGGCATTGATTTCGATATCGGCTTCGATTTGTGGGGATCGCATTGGGCAATGTGTGGGCAGCAATGATTTGAGTTTATTATGCGGGCGGTCACCTCAAACCCCGCAACGCCCCCGAGTAACAGTGAGGAGCAACAGTATCGGGATAACAACTGCAACAAGAGCAACCCCGTGTCATGTCTTGACCACGCTCAATTTCCATTTTATGCGCTCGCTGTGCAATTAAGTGATTTATCATTTGGAGTTGGTGGTGCTGTTGAAGATGGTGGTGCGGTGGTGAAGCTACAGTTACTGCAGTTACTGCGGCCAATAGCCAACTTAATTTTAGCGGCAATCAAGCAATAACAAGCTGCAACATGCCGTGTTGCACGATTGCCTTTGACTCGATGTGGCCGTGGCTCTTGTTGCGAACAGCAAGAGTAACAGCAACAGCAACAACAAAAGCAACTACAACAGCAACATCAACTGATATCGATAGCTTTGGCTTTGCCACAACTGCTGATTGCATCTGTTGCAGCAACAATATTACAAGCAACAACAGCAACAACAACATTGTGCTGCTAAATTGAATTTGAGAATAGTCTGCCTCGACTTTACATTCAAGTGCGGATGGTGGCGGCAGCAACTACGTGCAGCAATCAGCAACACCTACAAAAAATGCCAAATGATATCGCTGCGTGCGCATCAATTGCAGCCACAGCCACAACAACAGCAGCAGCAGCAACAACAACAGCAATCCACCTACTCCAATAGCAACTCTCCCCCCTTCATGGCTATCGACAAGCTTAAGCACATGCATTAAATAATTTTACACTTTGCTTGCCATCTCAGCGAATGCAAATGCGATAATCGCCAAAACGTTTGGCAGCTAACGAGACGCGAAATGTTGCAGCAGCAACTCCAAAAGGGGAAGGGGGATTGTCTTGAGGGGGAGTGGCAATGATAAGACTCCTTTTAGGGCATTGTGAGCGCCAAGGCCTTTGTCACTTGCTCGTACCGCCATAGAGATCTTAGATCTCAGCAACAGTCAACGGATGGAGACTTTGTTGCTGCTGCTGCTGCTGTTACTGCTGTTGTTGCACTTACGGCACGAGCAACAAATTGCCCATTTTGCTGGCCGTGTACGTGCCGCAATTTCAAATGACATTTTCATTAGCAATTCGTTTTGAAAATTGCATCAAGTCCACAATTCATCGCGATTCCATGTGCCTTGCGGCCTGCGAACGCTGCGTGGAGTCAAACTTTTCTAATAATTCAAGTCTGTGTGTGTTTGTGTGTGATTGCCTGGAAAATCCGATTACAAATTATTGCAATTTGAAGTTAAGCAATTGCAACAAAATGTTGCAAGATTAAAGATAACAAATTGAATTTATTATAGTTATTATATAAACGTTGACAAAAGAAACAAACAATTTTGATTGCAAACTTTCTGGATTTTCCACTTAATACAAATTTAACTCAAAATTTATTTAATCTTTGTAAATCACACACAAATCTCACACAAATCGCCCACAAATCACCAACACATTTTTCAGCACCAAACAAATACAAAAATTCAAAGATTCAAATTCAAGCGCTTCAAATGCTTTGTTCTAATCGCTTTCGTGTAGTTTTTCACAGTTTTTGCATCGCCATGAGGCGATAAAAATTGGCAGTCTGGGCATCCCAAAAGCGCTACGACATGGGACATGGGACATGGTACAAATGGACTGTGAGACATGCAGACCACGGACTGTGTGTGGACCGAGGACAACTGTTGTCGGCGGTCGACGCCGCCGACGCCGCCTGTCGCTGTCCGATTCTTGGCAGGTCGCTGCACGGCGACAACAGCGTACCAGAGTTGTACGTGAACAGAGATTAATATGTCCAATTACTGTGACAAAATCGCAAAATGCCGTCTGCATTCTGTTTCTGTTTGCCAAAAACATTGGCTACAAAAATGATATAATAAGTGTATGTGATTCGATGGGTGGTGCAATGGGTGGTGCGATGGGTGGTGGCTGCTGTTCTGCGGAGTTGCTAGCGATGGCGGTGATGGTGGCGACGGTGGCGCGTGCTAATTAGCGTCAGTTGGCGGCATAAAAAGTAAACTAATTTGTGGAAAAGACGAAAAAGACGATACACGGTAGCAACCCCAACACAGTGGAGACAACCCCCACCAGCAACAACAATTAAAGAAGCAACAACAAGAATAAATTGAAATAGAAAATAATACAAGTGGGAAGCCGACTGAAAAAGACCCCGTTCTCTTTCTAGTGCACATTTTCCATACAAATAAGTATTTGTTCTATAGGAGCTATAAGCTATAGTTGTCCGATCCAGACCAAACTTGGTGAGGATAGTTATAATGGTAGCATATACATAATGTGTTAGTTTAGTTGCAATTGCTCAACTAGAACTTTATGTCTCCACACATATCTACTACCTGTTACGCACATTTCGCTTGAGACAAACTCTTTGTTGAGTACGGGGTCTAAAAAGAAAGAAAATTATTTAAATATGCGAGCGAATATTTTCCATGTCACGTTGAATTGTGAATTTTTTGTCGCTTTCGTTTTTGTTATGTGCATAAAATTAATTTCTTGTCGTCTTTTGTTGCTCATGTGGGGCAACACGGCGACAGCAACAGCAACAGCAACTGTAGCAGCAGCAGCAGCAGCAGCAGCAGCGACAGCAACAACATCTCACCTAAATGGCAATACAAAATGGCTGCCACATGCGGCAAAGATTTTGTAACAGCTGCACGGCCCAAAAGCCAAAAAGCCAAAAAGCGTGCTCTCATTTTTGTTATTTCTTGTGTCATTATTGCTGTTGTAGTTGCTGTTGTTGTTGTTGATGTTGCTGCTGCCATGCACAATGTTTTGTTTGCCTTTTGCTCATTTCAGACTTTTTATTAGTAGTTGCTGTTGCTGTTGTTGCTGCTGTTGTTGCTAATTTGAGCAGTTTGCCGACCAGCGAATTTGTCGCGAATGGCGAAAGTAAACAAGAAACAAGAGACAACAGACAAACAGACAAGATACAACAAGAGTCACATGTTCACTGCACTTTTTGCCTTTTAAATAAATATTTTTAATTAAAAATTTAACCCAAAAGCTGAAGTAAAAACATGTTATTAGCTTAACGACAGGGCTAAAGCAAAGCTCTTTAAAAATCGAGTGGAAATTGTTGTATTTAAATACTGATATACTAAAGCTCTTAGGCTTATGTATAAGTTTTACTTAAAGTACAAAATTCCTGCATCTTTAGAGTAAATGATCTTTAGAGTTTTATCTTTGCTCTGCTCAAGAATTTCGCTTTTACCGCTCGTAACAATTTCGAATGTCATTGAGGAATCAGAATGTTTGCATCAAATGAATGCTTTAATAATTGTAAACGTGTCTTCACTTCCTCTTTCTATCGCTGGTCATTTGAATAGCACTTTTCCCCCATTTTCCCACGCCTGTGAAGCGGACGAAAGAGTTCTGGGCTTTGCAGTAATTAGCGAATGCAGACAGCGCCAACCTAACGATGTCACTTTATCAGCGGGTTTTCGTTGGCTTTTTTTTTTTTGTATTTTGTATATAGTTTTTTTTTTGTGCAAATTGTACCGCTAATATGGCCTACGCCTACTCCCAAGATCTACAGTCACAGTCGTAGTCGGAGTGGAGTTGGAGCTGGAGTTGGAGTCGAAGCCAGTCTTAGTCCACGACAACGACGACACGGCAAATGCCAACCAATAAGCGAGATAAAAACCAAACGCATTGCGTCTGCAACATCTTGCTCTTTCCACTCATGAATGCTTCTTCCTCCTCTCCTGTTCCCCTCAAGCACTACCCTTGGCAACCTGCTTGCCTGCTGCCTGCATAAAGCGGAGCACTTTGCATTAGCGACATAATTTATCTCGCCAACGAGCGAGAAGGCGGCGCAGCAGAGGAAGCGACAGAGAGTTGACGGCAGCAGGGGATGACTGTAGACTGTGGATGGTGGACAGTGGACTGTGGACAGTGGACAGTGGACTGCAGACTGTGGCATGACTGCGCAGACGCAACGGCTGCCTCATTGCGTACGTTGCACCTGCAGCCTTGCCGCGTCATCTTCACTGCAACAACGACGACGTCGACGTCGTTGTCGTTGTCGTTCTCGTTGTCGTCTTCATCGTCGCCTTGGACCTGAACCTGGACTCGACTTGGAGTTGGAGTTGGATTCGTAGTTGAAGTTGGATTGGACAGTGTCTTCTTGGACTGCAGCCGACTGGCTCCCACTGTTCGTTGCTGTTGTTTTCTTTGCTGTCTTTTTTTCGGCGCAACAAGTGCAATTATTAAAAATTCCGGAATTTGCAGCAGCAGGCGTGAGAGCAAAAGAGAAGGAGTGTATGTGTGAGAGAGAGGGGAGAGCTTACTTGTTGCGTGGGGAGTTGTTTCCAGTTGCTGCTCCTGCTGCTGCTGCTGCTGCCGACTGTTGCTGCCGTTGCCGTACGCATCGCTGCCGCTCAAGTGCGTTGGTTTTCGCATTAATTATGCGTTTCAAGCCGATCCGAAGCGATTCAAACGATCCGAGCGATTCCTCCTGAGAATGACCAGAAATTGATGTGGCTTCTACTTCTGGTTGGCGTTGTGCACTCTGTGAAAAAGCATTTAATAACAGCGCACAAATCGATATATCATTTTGGCTCTGGGTTACTTTCTTTCGGAGACTCTCTTCCCACACTTTTGCTAAAAAATCAATTAAAATATCTTTCTCTTGGTGCGTGTGTGTGCGTGTGTGTGTCGTGCTAATAAATTTGCCATAAAAATTCCACTAAATCATTGGACATGGCAGAAGTAACATTGTCGCATGGACATTAACATAGCTAAACTTAAAAAAAAAGAGAAATATAAAAAACTAAACACAAATGAATCAAGAATTAACAGGCATAGATTGATGGC
This sequence comes from Drosophila cardini, assembly GCA_018903735.1. NCBI lineage: Eukaryota > Metazoa > Arthropoda > Insecta > Diptera > Drosophilidae > Drosophila > Drosophila cardini. The sequence goes on along the minus strand of JAEIGM010000007.1, from coordinate 4,858,122 downwards.
AAACATGCCGTTATTTAGCTTAAAAAAATAAACACGTCTTCTCCAATGATTTGGGGCTGAGAAATCTATATTTATTGAGAAGTGAGACTCTGAGACTTTGAAATATTTAATTGACTTCGCTGATCGAAAAACCAAAAAAAGTATTTTATTACTAACACTATGATTAACATAAAATTTTTAGTTTAAAATAAATAACTAAATAATTGTATTTCTTACTTTTGATTAATTTATGTTAGACATTTTAGCAACAATTTAAACGCACATTTTATGATTAATATATTAACAAATTTTATTGCTTTTTGCATTACATATCATGAATTTTTAGTATATTATAAAAATATTTTTAGCATATAAAATTAATTGATTAATCAGGCAAATGTGATAAATGGCAGCCTCATAAATTAATAGCCCGGCAATAACAAGAAGTACATAAGTATAACTACAACAACAGCAACAACAACAACAGCAACAACAGCAACAACAACAACAACAACAACAGCAACAACAAGGCGTATGTCTAGCCAAGTTGCTACTGCAACTGTTGCTGCTGTGGCTGCTGCTGTTGCTGCTGACTATCGGCAACGCCCCAGACAGCCCAGACAAGCGTAACAACAACTGCCCACAGCAAGTCAAGTCAAGTTCAAGTGCAGTCTGCGGGACAGCCAATAATGCAGCTTGATAAGCTGGCAAAGAGCTAGCAAAATCATAATAAAATGGCAAGACAGAGCAGGCACAAGTCGATGTTGTTGTTGTTGTTGTTGCTGGTGGTGCTTGCATGAAGAGCGTAGGCAATGTCGCCTACTGTCCAGTTGCTGTCTCATTCTGACATGCTGTTGACACAAGCGCCAAGCTGGCCAAAACGCCTTGGGCTGCCAACTGGCAATTGGCAACAGACTAGAACTGGCCAACAAGAGCATCCCGTTGCTGTTGCATCTGCTGCCCACATCATTTGGCCAGCCACAGCCTCAGCAACAACAGCAACCACAATGCCATCAAAGGCAGACAATCAAAATGCAATCACCCACAACATTAAAGCAAATTTAAAGCGCATCATTCCATGGAAGCAGGCCGAGATTCGCACAAATGAAATGAAATCCTTGCCGCACACATTAACAGCTCATTGGCACTACTGTAGGGGGTCGTCGAATGTGGCACAGTCACCGTCACAGTCGCAGTCGAAGTCGAAGTCACAGTCACAGTCAGCATCACAATTCCATTCCTTGGGTTTCAAATGTGGTCCCAAAGTGGCGCCGCCGACGCTCCACTTGAGTTTATCTCCGGTCTCTTGTACTCCTACCCCTCTCTCCCACTGTCTTTCTCTTCTCCTCCCTTGCTTTCTCACGCTCCTTGGTGCATTGAGGGCCAGTACGGAGCCGAAGCCACGAAATAAGTTATAAATTTTGCAACCGTTGATGGCGCATATTATGATATCATTTTACAACTTGTGCAGACCCAAAAGCCTTGCGACAAACCGACCTGAGCCGCCCTTTTAGTGATGCGCTCGTGAGTCGTGCGTGAGTAGTAAAAATTTAATTCAAATTTAAGCGAAAAAAGGTACATAACATTTGAAATGAATGGAAAATAGCTCATTAAAGCAGCTTAATAAACTTTTGTCAAATTTTATAATGTATCTATAAATTCATTATTTAATAAAGAAATTTTCCATGGAATTATGTCTAAAAGTACTACAAGTTCCTACTCTACAAGTTTTTAAGTATTATAAAATATTTTCCTCACTAATTCTATCAAAATTCCCTTTCACTTGACTCAAGTTTTGCACTCACGCTGCCATCACTAAGCCCTTATGCAAATTCTGAGCTGCTGCTGCTGCCGTAGCTGCAAATTAATGTTGCTGTTGAGTTTAAGCGGTCGATTCTCTGCTCTCACTAGCCCTTTCCTCCTCCCTTTCCTTGTCTTTCTCTCTCTGGTTTCGTCGCCTTGCCAGCTCCAGCTCTCAGCCAGTGGCCCCAAACCATTGGTCGTGTCTTGGCCTCCCTGGAGTCTCAGCTGCTGTTCTTGTGTTCTTTGCATGTTGTCATTGTGCGCTGACCTTCCCCCACTTTAAGAATTATTGTTATTATATGCGCTGCAGCGATAAAAATCGCAGATGCCACACAATCGTCGTTGTCGTTGTCGTCGTTGTCGACGTCGTTGGAGGACAGCTCATGAAATACGACGCACGCACCCAGAGACGCAGTCAGAGCCAGCAGCAGCAGGTCATATGCCATATGTGAGAGTGTGAATGTGTGTGTGGATTAAAAATAATTATAATTGCTCCCACGATTTTGTGTTCCAAGAATGCAGGCAACACTGCTGCTGCTGCTGCTGCTGCTCCTGTGGTCAGCAATTGCTGCTGATGCTGGACATGTTGCTGCCATTGCTGCTGTTGTTGTTGAGGCCATTTCATTTTAACGCATATTAATTTCAGGATTTTATACTCTGTTATTTTTATTGTGACATTTGATTAATTGACGACATTTAATTACAACGCACAGGCAGCTTTCAAGCACAGACTGCAACAACATTGACTCCAAACTCCAACTGCAACTCCAAACTCCAGCTCCAAACTCCAGTTCCAATCCTCCTCAGTGCACTCTCCGCTTATCGCAACTCATTTATCGCTGGAAAAATTATGACGCTGCTGATTGCCGACGCTTTTATCTGATCAGCAGCAAACACATGCCTCTTTATCCCCTCCCCATCCCTCCCTATCTTCACTCTGTCTGCTCCATGAACCTACTCACATGTGGGTGACTTTTAAATATGCACTTTATGGCCCTGTCTGGCCGAGTTGTGTGCCAAATATTGATGAGTCATTTGTGCAACAAGTGCAACACTTGTTTTGGCAACGCATTAGCGGGGAAATCGTCAAGAGAGAGAGGGAGAGAGAGAGAGGGGGATTATGAGTGGGAGACACATCGATGATTAAATATTACAAGACAATAAACGTTTTATCTCCATTGTGAGTGCTAAGCAAATTACCAGCTGCCAAATGGCAGATTATGGCCTGACAACGACCACACCAGCAACATGGGCCACATTTGTGGACCACAATGACAACCACAACTTCATTGACACTCAGACTAATTTGCATCTGCTCACGTGGCGTATACGCAATGTCTGACCTATGTATTAGTAGTTGTTTGTGTGTGTGTTAGTGCGTGTTGCTGCTGCGACAGCGGCAATAGTTTTATGTGCTGTTCAAAGGAGCAACACAGCGCATTCATTTGCAATCACATTAAGATAATGTGGTGCATGTAAGCTCATTTTGAGAGTCGTCATCAAATATAGCGCAAACGCGATCAGTGGCAGTTGATAAACGACAACAACGAAAGTTGTTGCCAGTCAAAACAGCAACAACAGCAACAGTAACGTCTACAGCGACAACGACAGTAACCTGCAAGCTGACAGCCAAAATATTGTGGCTTTAACTGGCTGAATGTCCGCTCCGCGTTCTAGAACATATCACATGATAATCTTCATGCATCACTTCAACGTCAGCAGCCAACAACAAGCTGCTGTCGTTGCTGTTACTGCTGCTGTTGCTGCTGTTGGTGCTGTTGATGCTGCACCGGAAGCATTTTATTGCCACAGTTGTTGGCCTCTCTGCGATCCGCTGGCACTGATTATTTCAGCCATCGTAAATCCCCACTTTTGTGGGGGGCACGCGCGAGCCTAAGGCTGATACCAGCTGCCACACCAGCAACACACCAAAAACACTAACAACACTAGCAGCAGCAGCAGCAACAACAACAACAGGTGCTTGGCTTCTGGGTAGCTACAAGTCAAAGAGGTGCGAAATGGCTATGCGCCCGCCGGACAGTGTTGTCAGCAATTTACTGTCCAAAATTGATTGAAGAAATTAGCAGGAAATGGCTAAAAATAAATTTTAAATAACTAAAACTTTTTATACATTAAATCTTGTGTAAGAATGCCACAAAGATTAGGAAAAAGTTAAAAAAATTGATACAATCAAATTATATAAAACTTTATTTCAAAAGAAGCTAGACTTTTAGCTTATAGCTATTAATTTTCAATATTATCTAGCTTTAAGTAAGCTATAATGACAGCACTGCAGCAGGCATTGAATTTCAGACCTAGTGTTTTCACCCGGCATTAGGTGATGTTGCCGTCGCGTGGGTCAATGTTGCTGCTGCTGCTGCATCAACAGCAGCAACTTAAACGTGTTGCTGATACAATTTGCTTGATAGCCGCACATTTTACGCTTCAGCGGACTTTGCTATCTGTGCGAAATCTAATACATTTTGTTAGCGCGCACACTTTAGCCAATTTTGGAGCAATGTTTGCTGCAACAGCAACAGCAACACCAACTGCAGATGTAGTTGCAACAGCAGCAGAAGCTGTCTGATTACCAGGAAAGAGAAGAGTCGAGTAAACAAAGAGAAAAACCACAAACACATGACAGAAGCAACTAAAGCACCGCAATGCAGCTCAAGTCGCGTACGTGGTTAGCAAATTTATGTTGCCAAAAAATGAGGCAAGCAGGCAGCAACTATTGAGAGGGCAGCGGAGTGGCGCACGCAACACGCAGCAGGCAGCAGCAGCAGAGAGCAGCAACTGGCGCCAAGTGTGTTTTTTGGTTAACCCTGTGTGTCCTTGTGCCTGCCAAGAAGCGTTGTTGCCTTGCCACGTAAATCGCATAAATTGCATAATTTTGACTGACTTTTGTTGCTGCTGCCGACTGCTGCTGCCGACTGCTGCTGTCGCTGCTGCTGCTGCTGCCGACTGCTGCTGGCACTGCATTTTCTTGGCAGCCAAACAGAGCTATTGCTCCTTGTAGGTGCCGTTCATTGCCTTCTGCCAGCAACCCAGTCAGCTCCTATCAACTCCTTCCCCCAGTCTGTCCAGCTGCCAGGCTGACTTCCGTTTGCATAAACTTTAAGTGAAAAACTGCAGGGCAAGAAACGGAAAATGGAAAATGGAAAATGCAAAATGAAATTGCAGTCGAGCTGTGTGTGAAATATTTAAGGAATTTATGATGAATACATGAGCATCTTGTATGTGAAATTTAACATAAACTTTTTATTCATTCTTTTTTTTTTTGTCTTAATAAAATTTGTGACTTAAGTTAAAGCTTAGGAGTTTAACTATTAGCCTGGTCAATTGATTCAAATGGTTGTAAAGCTATTGAAGTGATTTTTCAAATACTTTATGGCATCGTAAAAAATCAATGAATGTTCATTTGCAACATACAAATCTCAGCGTTGCTTTTGCAACATTTCCGCTCATCATTCAATTGGCCTTTTTTTCCCCAAAGATGTGACTGGGCGCTCTGCTCTATGGCTGTCACTTCCTGCATAGAAATTCTAAGCACGAGTAAACTGACTTTGACAGTTTTATGGGCTTTCAAACTGTTTTATGACACGCCACAACAACGATTGCAACAGCAACCAACAACACCAACCAGCCAGTTGAGGCGCGAAACATGCCTATAATGAGAACGAGATGCTGACTCTGTCTCTGAATGAGACTCAGACTGAGACGGAGACTGAGACTGAGACGGAGACTGCGACTGCAGCTGAGAAACTGAAACTGACAAGGCGACTCGCACGTTGCCCATACGCCATGTGGCCCCGCACCAATCAGACAGTTGTCCGCCCACGCCCTCTCAGTTTTCTGTTGCGATATTTAGTTGCAAGAATAATGCGCCAAAATTGAAATGAAAATGATAAATGTGCTACAGATAGTTGTACCACAACAACAACAACAAAGTGAGTCCAGCACGCACAGTCGCTATCTCTTTCAGTTTCTCTGTTGCTGTCTTTGTCTCCATTTCTGTCTCCAACTCAGTTTCCATCTGCGTCTCGGCGCCGTCGCGCAGGCGTTTTTGACAGTTTTTTAATAATATCAGCCAGGCAAGTTGCTGTTGTTGTTGCTGCTGCTGGGTAGGCAGTTCGGCCTACCTTATATCATATGTTCACATATACCCTGACATTCTGTTGGGCTGCTTTGGTTTTTTGTTTAATTTCATTTCATTTGTACATATCTCATTGCCATTTTGGCATAAATGCTACAGACACAAGCCTAGCAGCTCCCTCTCTCTCCGTCTCTCTCGCTCTCACTTACTATCTCTCTTTCACTCACTCTTCGGCTGCCTCTGCATTGCATGCCGCACGACATTTTTCGCGGCATTTATGCTTGTGTGTGTGTGCGATAATGAAAATTTTCTGACACTTTAACCAACACTTTTGGCTCGCCAGCAGGCGTTGCTGTCAGGTAGGCAGGCAGCAACAGCAACAGTAACAGCAGCAACAACAGCAACTCCATCGTCAGTTAATAAGTCAAAAAGTTGTTTCCTCATTATGTTTGATAAACGCCCGATGCCCGCCCGTAAATTGATTCATAGTTTATGCACTAAATGTGACATGACCCGTGGCCCCAAGTCAACGTCACATACGTAACTGTAACCGGAGTGGGATTTGTAGTCATAGTCAGTATCAGAAACGGATTCAGAGTCGGAATTGGAGTTGTAGACGTAGAGTTGAATTCCGAGCTGCGGTTAAATGGCGTGCTTTATTACTTATGAGATTGTTGCTGTTACTGTTGCTGCCTCGTTACCAATGCAATTTCCATTGTTCTGTGTTCTCTGCTCTGTGTTCTGTGTAATGACATGTAATTAAGCGCATATTTACAGACAGTTGGCGATGAGGCGTGGCATTTAAGTAGGCATTTAACGGACGCAGAGTGCCCCAAAATTGACAGCTTAAAAGTGTGGCCGGCAGCAAAAAACAAGAGAGAGAGAGAGAGAGGAAAAAACATAATAAAAGTGCAAATTGCAACGGCAGCAGGTAAATTATTCCACACAATTGCCGATAAATTTTGCAAAGAAAAAATTCAACTGATTTAAGAATTTCTGATTTTAAGTTTCTTAAAGCTTCAATCTCTTTTAAGTCTGTAATCTAGCTAAGGTAACTGGAATTAGTTTAGTTCTGTCTTGATTTATGTGAGTTTAATGTAAAAGCAATATTCATATTTAAGTGAAGTTTTTTGATTTATGGCGCAGTACTTTTCTAACATTAACTGGCATACATTAACAACAGTATGTTAATCGAATGGGTTATTTAATTTGTTATAAATTTATAGCTGGAGTTCATTTTGTTATAACAGTAATGTAGATAAATTATATTGGTTGAGAATTTTCTCCTCTTCAGACGTTATACAACTTTGACTTGGAATATTTAGGGATTCTGTTGTCCAGTCTTCAATTGATGCACCATTTTACACTCGTTAGGACTAGGACTATCGATTGGCATTAAAATATTGTGAATATATTAAAAAAAAATTTGTTCAAATTTTTGAAAAAATGTAAATGATTCTACTAGTTGTCCAGAGTATTAAAAGGTATGACTTTTTAAGATATCGCTTCATTTGGCTGAATTATGATCAGTCAAAGTTGGGAAAATTGTGAATTTTAAATATTGGGCTGTGGACCACATATCTGAGGACTCTTTTATCAAAATTTGACAAAATGGGTTCAATTTTGCGAATTTCAGATTTTTATTGCGATGGATTCTACAAGTTGTACAGAGTCTAAAAAGGTATGACTTTTTAAGATATCGCTTCATTTGGCAGAGTTATGATCAGTCAAAGTTAAAAAAATTGTGAATTCTAGATATTGAGCTGTGGACCACACACCTGAAGACTCTGGCATCAAAATTTGACAAAATGGGTTCGATTTTGAGAATTTTAGATTTTGATTGCGATTGATTCTACTAGTTGCACAGAGTCTAAAAAGGTATAACTTTTTAAGATATCACTTCATTTGACTGAGTTATGGCCATTCAAAGTTCATAAAATTTTGAATTTTTAATATTGAACAGTGAACCCATTTCTGCTACAGTTTATCAAGGAAGCTTTGTATATCAAAGTACTTGGTGAAGCCCATTTCACTAAATTTAAGTACAAATATTTCACACTTTAAATACACATTTTGAATTTTGGGCTAAGAAACATTTCGAACACGAGTTTTAAGTCCATTTTGTTTATTCTTAAAAAACTGCTGCCTAAGCGTAGGCGCTTTAGCTTGCAATTGAAATTGAAACCAGACAGAGAAAGAAGCTTAAACGAAACACTCGACGACTTATTTGTTATTAGGTTTTAATTTATATCATGAAGTGTCTACGTTGCTGTGGCTGCAATGAATTATTTTTTGTAGCGGCATTGGGCGGACAGCCAGTGCGACCTATGGGGCGCCCCGGACAGACTCGTAGTACCCGAAACGAACCAAAGCGAACTGAGCTGAGCAGTACTGAAATCATAGCATGAGTTTGACTAGGATCCACGCGCCAGTTTTCGACTGGTATCGGGTGTCGTGGTTGGTGTCGGTACCGCTGTCGGTTGTCGGTGTGTCTGTGTGTCTGCCTGTCTGTGTGTATGGGTGTCTGAGTGTTGGTTTTGGCTTTTGCACGGGCTGGTAGTAGACAGCTGGCAAACAGGCGACAGGCGGTAATAAATCAAATGGCAAACGGCTTCAAGTGCAAACTAATTTCCATGTCGATTTATAATAACAACTTGTTAGCATTTTGTAACATTTCGAGAACTGCGAACTGCACTTCATTAGCGGGCGCCAACGCAACAGTCACAGAAACAACCACAGAAACAGTAACAACAGCAACAACAACAGGAACAACAACAGCAACCACAGCAACAACAACAACAACTACGACCATTTTGATAATGTTTGTTAAGTTGGGCACAAACTCTAGTGTTGTTGTTGCTGCTGCTGCTGTTAGAAACGTGCAACGCGGCTGAGATAAATACCCTTCAATCTAAATGTAAATGGCTCCGCATGTAATTGCCACAAATTGCCACTGCAGTGACCAGTTTTTGCCACAGCCATTGGCCAAAGTCATGTCTATGGCATCGTTGTTGATCTAGCTGCTGTTGTTGCTGCTGCTGCTGCTGTTGCTGTTGTTGCTGCCGCTGCTGCGTGGCTGTTCTTGCGCCTTTTTTAATTACCCGCAGGATGCGCGACAACAGCAAACAAATTGCCTCAATTTCAATGTTGTTGGCTGGCAGGCGAGTGCGTCGTGATTCATGTGATGGAGCATAGCGACAACATGCAACTGCAACTACAGCAGCAGCAACAACAGCCAGACAACTAACGGCTGCAACTCCCTCGCACACCCGAACAACTGTAAATAACGCGTGAAGTGGCCAACATGCGTGGCGGCGGTGGCAAATCTAACGGTTCTCAGTCTGACAAAGTGGGCGGTGGTCGTGGCCAGCAACAACACTAACAGCAGCGTCAGCAACGGCAACAGCAACAGCGCCTGGCAACAACATTTCGTGCTGGTGCGATAAACAAACGCTAAGTGTTGCTGCCAGACACCAAAAGCAGCAACAGTAACTGCAACAGCAACATGTTGCTGGCGTTGACTGGCATCGCAATGCTGCGTAGACTAAAATCAACTAAAGAGTGGGCCAAGTTGTAACACTCATGATAATGATAATGATGATGATGATGACGTTGATAATGATGGGGCTTTGGCTGAATCGTGGGTTGCTCCAGTTAGTATTTATGCATAATATTGTTAGCTTCAAGATAAACGATTTCGCTAGTAATTTATATATATACCTATATATCTATATATATATTCCACTTGCCACCTGCGGCAAGAAACGGCAAATGCAAGCGTTGCAAATCGCTGACAGTTGACATTGTTTGCCGGTGCCTTTTGAACCACAAACTTGTACCACCCTCCTGTACTGGACAACTACAGATACAGCTACAGAGTCTGCTTGGCAATTTGATTTATGGCACAAATAGATTGAGTTAGCGTATCTGCAGCATGTTGCTTAATTAATTTGTATCTTTTGCCGAATCGAATGCTCCAATATGCTATTGCCACTCCCCCTCCTTCCCTCCTTCCACTGCCTTGCTGTTGCTCTTTCCGTTTGGTTGCAGTCGTTTAACATGTCAGCATTGCTTTTGGCTCACATCCTCTTCCGCTGGGCGAGGTTTTTGTCCTTGTGCCGCCATAAATTTTCTGCCTCGACTGTCAGACGCTACACATTTTCCCATTTTGCGTATTTATTTATTTATTTATCTACGAGTGAGAGGGGAAGGGGAGAGTTGATATGCTTGTGTTGCAGGAAATTGTTGCATTTAGCGGTGCAAATCTGTCCAGCATTGATTAACCCCAAAAAAAAAGAAACATATGGCTTTGGTTTCTACTCCGTTTCAGTTTATTTCTTCTCCGCTCACATATTATTTTATCAATGGACTTGACCATGTCGTAAAAAAAACGGAGAAGAAAAGCAGAAAAAAGATCGGAAACATGCGAAGCTTTTGTTAGACAGCAGAGCGTACAACACGCAAGGCACAAATATTCAATTGGCAATCAATCAAACAGCTGCGCAGCGGTAACAACAGCACACAACAGCAACAACATTGACATGCAGCAACTTCCAGGCGGCAGCAGCAACTGTTGCTGCCACCACCACAAGCTGTGGCGTCTACAACTGACAACAACACAATGAATGCTGTAGTTGTTATTGTTAGAGCTATTGGTGTTGTTGTTCTCTGTGTTGCTGTTGCATTTTTCATTGCCAGGCGGGGGCACTCAGTGGCATGCAGCATCTTCGCTGCTCGCTGCAGCGTCTCAGGTTAAATCTCAACCTGAGCCTGAACCTGCAAGGTGTTTTGTCCATCGCGTTCAATCAATCAAGCCGCCGATAATTAATCAAATATTTCGAACATAATTAGATATGGAAAATCTAATGAGTCTACACTCTACACGATCTACACGCTCGATACTCTTTAGCTTTAACCCTTTGTTGGCCCAGCGTTGCGTTGCGTTGCGGGGGCAGCGTGTTAAATTATGAAAAATGAATGCGTAGAACGCGCTTTTAATTGTGCTAATGCCAAGGTCTTCCCCCCCGGGGGTCTACCTGTACCATCCACACTGGCGTCGGCAACCGATGTGGAGTCTGAGACTGAGACTGAGACTGTTTGCTACCTCGGTGTCCCGCTAATCTCAATTTGTAAGTTAATCGGAGACGCTGCTTGACTCGTACAAAAGGAGAGGCATTTACTGTAAGCCCTGTCAGTAGACTGCAAGAGAGGGTATACTAGACTGCTGCTCTAGAAAGTAAAGCAGTTTTAATCAAATTTACTGCTAGATATTTGGTGGTCGCGTTGACTCAACTGCTACTCAGTTTTATTGTCGCTGGCATAATGAAAAGTTCGATTGTGCGTTGCTTGATTGGGTTCGAATTCAAACTCAGCCCCTTTTCATTTTGTAGTGGGCGCAACTTGTAATTAACTTGGCTGCCACATGTGGCAGGTAACAACAACTGAACGGCATTACCCCCATCCACCTCCACCTTTCGTGCATAATTTTTCATAATTAATGTGGCAGCCCGATATTGTAGCCCGTCCAATAAACTGTGTGAAATTGGCTGCGAAAGTTGTTGCACCTTCTACAAATACCAGATGAGATATAAGTATTATTGAGAAAGTCTCGCATCCCAATCTATCTATCTCTCTTTCGCTCCCACTTGTTATCGCTATCTCACTCTGAGCCAGTTGCTGAACGATGACAGCGCAAAACAATGCCAATCCCTTGGTCGTAACAACAACAACAACAGAATGAATTGATACATAATCCGAGTAGGCATATTATTTTAATTAGGCGTCGGTCGGTATCAAGGCCATTATCTGATTGGCACATTGCGATTGAGAGATTGAGAGATCGTCACACACACCCATTTGGGCATTTGCATGCCAAAAGCGACGACATCGATGAGATTGTCGCATTGTTGTTGACACCTGACAACGTACGATCGAATATATCCAATCGAATCGAATCGAATCGTATCGAGTGGTATCGAATCGAAGCTTTAGAATTGCGTGGCAAGTGCAACAACTGCAACAACAGCAACCGCAGCGATGCTTGTCTTTGTCTTTGATATTGATAGACTGACAGTGGATTTCCGCCGGCTTTTGGTTTAATCCTCCTTTTGGCCAACTTCTCGCACAGTGAGAGTTGTGCTAAAAATAAGCACACAACGGGTGTGTGTATCCCTGTATATGTGTGCGTCTCTCTCTATGTGTGTGTGTGTGTTTCCCCTCTCGATTTTGTTGCCAAAATGTCTGGCAAAGTTGTTGGCTCACAAACTTGGACAGCTTATATAAACTTTAAGTATTTTATTGTGGCGCGTTTTATTAAAAGCTCATAAACATTTATTTTATTTAATAAATTACAATTTCAAAAGCCTAAGCAGCCACAAAAAACAAAATCTCTTTCGATTTACATAAAAGCATATAAATTGTTCATCATGGTTTGATTGGATTTTCGTTGTTGTTGTTTTTTGGTGTTTTTTTGGCTAGATCATCATCTCGGCCGTGTCTTTGTTAGTGATGTGTCTGAAAATTCATTTAGCTCTAACGGTAGTCACAAGGCTAAGCAACAACAACAACAACATATTTTAATTTAATTTAATATTATTAACAAAAGCTTCCCGCTCTAAAAAAAAACTTAAAAACAAGCCTGGGAACAGCACCATAAACTAGCCGTTTAAAGCTGCCGTATGGGCCAACAAAAAATACTGAAAATAGTATTTATAAGTAGGCTCCCAAGCCTATCTCAGATGTAGCCATATTTGTGGCTCATTATGCGGGAGGAGTGTCAGCATCGTTTGGATCATTAATTAATTTTAGTCGATTTAGTTGCGACTTCCCATGGGAGTTCAGTATCTCTCTCCCTCTCTCTCTCTCTCTCTCTCTCTCTCGATCGTTATACATAAGCAGCCAGATTTTTTGGAGTAACGGATCGAAATGAATGAAATTTGATATGCACAACGAGATAGCTACAAAAAGCGCATAAACACACTATATAAATCGGCGCAGAGGTGTGACCAAAGGGGGGAAAAGAAAGTAATGCTGAACAAGTGAAAGGCTCAAACTGAAAAAATTCTTAAAGAGAATGTTTAGTAAAACTTAGAAATCCACAAAAATCACTTAATTGTCTGAGTAAATAATTACAGTTATTTCAATTTTAAAGAGGGGGCTCTTTTCCTAATAAACCCCTTTGGAAACCCCGCCCTTGCACGCTTAACAAACCTAATTTATTTATTGACAGCCATAGCATCTGCCAATGAACTGAGCTTTTGATCAACATTTTAACATTTTTCTTCACCGTTTTTGGCCATTTGGCTCTTTGGCTCTTTGAAAATAGAGTTCGAATTTTCAAATTTTGTCACTTGCTTATCAGCAAAGCGACGCGTCGCTTTGGACCGTAACGCCATAGACACTAGCCACAGATTGGAGATCGTAGAGTGACCGTAGAGCGCCAGACCGCTGGCCGCCTAATTGATTTTCAAATGTTTTTGCGCTATAAATCTGTAAAAGATTCCAAATACACAAAACAAAAATTCAAAAACAAAAGCAGAAAACCGAAAACAAAACGTATGAAAGAGAGGGAGAGAGAGGGAGAGCGAGGGAGAGAGAGAGAGAGAGACAATCGAAAAGTGACAAGCATTTTTCTGCTTATTTAACATAAATAGATGCGAACTGCAGATATGTATCTAAGCACAAAAGAAGAAGATACAAAAAAACAGGCATAGTACGCTGCTCCATTGTCTCTACAACCAGATCGGTCACTAGCTTCCAGCAACTCTTGATTCTTTGTCTTATTGTGGGTGCATTTGAAGCTTCAACTCTATGAATACATTTTCGGTATCCCAGTCGGACTCAGACGCGGGGTTAAGACCTGTGCCTACACATAATTATGGGCATGTGTGCATAAAATTTGTAGCATCATTAGGCTGCACCCCCGGCCAAACACACACACACACTCACACACACTCGCACACACACACACATGCCACACAAAGCAGAGACCCAAAACAATACAGTTTTTGGCTTAAAGGCTTTTCAAATGAATCCCTCGACTCGACTACAGATCCAGTGCCAGTCTGGAGTCCAAACTAATGACCGGCTAATCATTATGCCCAGGCCTAAGCCACAACCAAAGCCAAAGCCAAAAGCTAAGCCAAAGCTAAAAAACAAGCTAAAGCTAAAGCTAGATAACGACGGTATTTTGTAGCTGCTTGGCTAAAAGGGAAATATTTTGACAGTTTCATGCACAGAGCCGCGAGTGCTATATGATACTTTAATTATAGGTCTATACCTTGATTTTTTAACAGAACAACAGCAGCAAAACGAAAAAACTTTAGTATATACAAAATTTAGCATATAAATAAGCTAAATAGTAGTCAGAAAGTCTACAGTCGAGTCAGTCGACTGTAAAAGACCCCGTACTCATTTAAGTGCCCAGTTTTTCATTCATATAAAACTTAAATTTGAATTAAGGTTTAAAGTCACTTACCAATTTATATTTTCCAGTTTTGTTAGCGATCCATTTGTTCGTGAATAGGGACTGTAATAAAGTAAAACAAAATTGAATTAAAATATTGAAGCTAATAAAGTAATAAATAATCGAAAATAATAAAATATTGCCAATGAAATAATCGCTTATTTAGAACAATTGAAACGATTGAAATATTTAAGTAAAATTAGTTTTAAGTTGGCCTTAAAAAACACTCACATCTTTGTAACTTCACTTTCACTTCAATTTTACTTCACTTCATTATTAAACAAGAAAGAAAAGTACAGTCGAGCACGCCCGACCGTAGAATACTCTCTGCAATTTATTCCTGATCATTTAATAAAATCGGTATTCGGGTATATCAATTGAAAGTACTTGCAATAAAACACGTTGAAACAAAAACATCTGATTGTATGCATACACACACATACACATTTGACATTATAAGTATGCACGCACATATGTATGTGTGTATATGTAATACATACACAATTGGTTGGCACGGTCAGCATTCGCGGGCAGCGCTGCCGCTAGCAAGCAGCGAAAACGTTCGCTCACATGTTTGTATGTTTCTGTCTCGCTCGCACACATGCATTGACATTGCGTGCAATTGTTAACTTTGTTACGTGTCTAGCTCTTTTGTTTATTGTCCGATTCAGATGCAACTTTCAGGATAGTTTAATATATTTTGTCTTCAAACGAATGCGAAATAACAATACTGTACGATAAGAACATATGCCTTAAAATCGGCATTGAAGTTTGCAAATTATTTTATTTCTTGTGGGAAAAGGGGGCGTGGCAGTCCAAAATTTTTGATGACAATACAATTATACCGTCTCTAGGAACCTACATACCAAAATGGGTGTTCCTAAGTGCCATATTTACTGAGATATTCGCCTAAAACATCAATTTTTTACGAGGTGTTTCTAGTTTTTTGCTCATTGTGGGCGAGCGGGGCGTGGCATCGAAAAAAAAAAAAAAATTCTTGTATTGACTGACTTAATATCGAGTCGATAGAGACCAAATTCAAACTTGTAGCTCTTACCATCTCTGAAATCTGTTTGTTCATACGGACGGACAGACGGACAGACAGACGGACAGACGGACAGACGGACATGGCTATATCGACTCGGCTTGTGATGCTGATCAAGAATATATATACTTTATGGGGTCTGCCACGCCTCCTTCTGCCTGTTACATACTTTTTTTTTTGCACAAACCCAATATACTCTCTCTTGCAGAGAGTATAAAAATACAGCCACATTGAAAAAAAAAAACAAAGAAAAACACATTGAGTGATATTCTACTACGAATACACATACGAATGCACACTGCACTATATACACTGCTCTTTACACTGCACTTTTACGCAGCAATTTCACACTGCACTTTTACACTAAGCTTTACATTTCACTTTTACACTGCACTTTTACACTTTACACTGCAGTGCACAACACTTTTTCACTGCACTTTTACACTTCAATAATCAAAAAAAAAAATTGCACATTCACTTTACACCATTTCCATTGATTTGGTGCGTCACACAAACAAAAAAAAAACAACACTGAAGAGACACGCGCTTTACATACTCTAAGCGAAGAGCGAGCGAGCGAACAAAATTAAAGAGAAACCGACACGACGCTGCGCATGCATTCTAATGCATATGTAAGAGAGCGAGCGTAAACGTTTACAACAACAACGTTGATCGACGGCGACAAAAAGAGCATAGAAAGAAGCGCACAAAAGAAAATGCGTTGGAGTTGGAGTGGGAGAGTGTGAAAAAAATATGGCGAAATGCGCCGCCACCAGAGACTCCGCTAATTGACAAATTTTCAAACGTTAATAAAAGTAGTTAATTCATTGTAACTTACAAGTTTTTTGTATGCATTTTGTGCACACGAAAATGCTCTTTTCATTGATATATAATTTAAGCCGATCGGACCGAAATTAAATATATTTTCACGCTTGAAACGCGGAGCACATAATCAGGCGTGCAGAAAAAACCGATTCGCGAAAGGAACTAAATGATTAGCGAGCATGCATTACCGATGAGCGAATGTGAGCTTTTTCTTGCTGAGAGCTTTCAATATCGAACTGAGCTTGTCGCAGCTGAGCTTCTGCGCTAACGGATAATCTAAAAAAGCTTTTTACATATAATAATTACTGATTAAGTAACAACAAAGGGAAAACAGCAATATTATTACCTGTTACGCACATTTCGCTTTAGACAAACCTAATAGACCCCTTTACTCTTGTTTAGAGTACAGGGACAAAAATACTGTTAAAAACTCTGTAGAAGAAATCGTCGGCGGCAACAAAAATCTTTCAATTAAAATTAGCATAATTGTGGCAGAGAGTTTTGCATGAATTATGTGACTACTTGGGCATTATTTAAACAACAGCAAAAAACACAGAATAAAAAAACTACAGCAAAAATTGCTGCTCATAAAATAAATTTAAAAAATGACAAAATTATAGTTTGGCTTTTTTTTACAACAAGACAAGTTTTCAACGCATGACTGAAATTCAAAGGAAAAAAAGAACTGGTTGTATGCTATAGACGGTAGTATCTGGTACTCTCCTCTCTGATCTATCTACCATATTGTGTTTTTCCCAACCCCACCCCCCAACTAACCAACAAATACATATATATATGTGTCTTTATGCATAACGTGAAACCAATTTAAGGCATAAATAAATGACTATGTCTTTATTATAATAAACACAAGAGCGGACTAGACACCTTAGACGAGAGTGGACGAGAGTATAGTTATTATGGAGTATGATATGTTGGTATTTGTTACCAACTAAGTGGGACTTATCTATCTAATTAGCAGCTGAATGGTCGCATTTTAGACCAGAGACTAACATTGCATACGAGTGTATCTAATATCAATGGTTGGACATAAAATATGATATCTTTTTGTTTGTTGAAGCTTTCTAAAACTAATTTTGAAATAAATGTCAAAATTTCAAATTTTAGAGCTATGCCCAAACATCGATGGGGGTACATTTAACGACATCGTGAAACACTAAATGAAGATGGAGATGGAGATGGAGATTTATGTTCAACAATCTTAAAACTCTTCTTTATTTTTATATATACATTTTGAGTGGTCCTCATCATATCATATTACCCCAAAAAAATACAAAAATTCAGTTATAAAATCATCGAAACAAAGCTAAACAAACAAAAGTTAACAATAAAAGCAGAAATATCTATGAAATTATGATTTCCCCTTTACTAATTTCTTAGCTTGTTAATAAAAAATTATGTCTATACAAGTATATATATCTATATATGTATATATATTGGAATTCTCACAAATATATCGATACAGAAAGACGACAACTGAAAGTTAATTTGTCTGTGGTTTAGTGGTGTTAGTGTTGGTGGTGGTGTTGGTATTGGTGTTGGTGGTGTTGGTGTTGGTGTGGTTGCTGCTGTTGGTGGTCCACTTTATGGCTGGCTGCCAGTTGCTGGTTGGTTGGCTGTCTGCTTGTTTAGCTGGTTGTCATTTAGACAACCACACCCCGCCATATGCTAATTGTGAGGGAGACAGAGAGAGAGCGAGAGCGAGAGCTGCTCACACACACACCGACATACACTCAGGCAGTGAAGGGGGGGGGCGTGTTGCTGTATAGGGGCAACGGGGGCGATGCATAAACAGCACATCAACAGCTTTTGGCTCGTTGTTGCTCTTGATAAAGTAATTTGTTTGATGTCCACACAAATGAGTTGACTATATTGCATATATATAGAGCAGACACACACACACACACACAGCAACACTCTAACACACACTTAGGCACTAAAGAGACTGGCCAACAGATCACTAAAATATTGTATGAAATTGACCAAAAATTGACAGACAAATTGGCTTTTTATCGTTTGTCGTTGTTGTTAGCATTGTTGTTGTTGTTGCTGTTGTTGTTGCTGTTAGCCGTGTTGTATTTGCAGCATATTAGTGTTTGAATAATTTAACAATTTAAAGTGGAGCTAATGGTGTTAGTTGTCGTGTTTCATATGTCTATTTATTAAAACTGCTTTTGTTTGAACAAGCCCAGTCTCAGTCCCTCTCTCTCTCTCTATCTCTCTCTCTCCCTCTTGGCTTATTATGATGTGGCATCTATGGACCATAAAGAATTCACTGAATCTCTGAATAGCTAAATGAGTCCAATCAGCATCCATTTGAGCTCGCTGCGTTGATAAATTTCATATTTATGCAAATGCAAAACCGAAAACAAAACCACCCATCGTCTCTCCGATATATATATGTATATATACTCCATATATATATTTTAAATAAAATATATATCAACTGTCTAACTATCTGTGCCACAGTGAAATATATTTATATGAATTTTCGGTTACCTGTGGTGATTTGGGGCCCTATAAAGTGTTTAAATTATATATCCGGTGAGTTTTTGGGTAATGTCACACCAGCTTAACTGCTTTGTTGGCTATCTCTGGACAGGTGTTATGCCAAAGAGTTACCTGTAATATATAACTTCCAGTTCGTATCAGATTTGTAATCGATTTTCTATCTTTACTTCCATTTAAAATTCTAAGGTTTCCAACACTTTAGTGACAACTTCATTATTCTCTCGATTTTCTGGGCGTGTTTATCGACAAACATTTGCTGTTATCGTTATCTTTAGATTACCATATTCGATAGTTAACAACCGTTGACGAGCTTTGATGTTTCCGTTGCGGCTCTGCTGCTGCCAATCTATCAAAATGGCCTAAACACATGTTTTCCTTTTCCCCCAATGACTTTTTTATACACTTTTTGCAGCTGCTGCTCATTCTGTATTTAGATTTGTTTCATCAAATCTCATTAATAAAATGTTTTTTATCACATTGCGCTCCTTTGGCATACTATATGCAACTTAATTATGTCTGATAAAAATCAGGGCTACGATCGTTTAATTAACGAATCTATGCAAATGCCCAGCCCTCAAATCAAACTGAACACCCCACAGAAATAGTAGAGATATACGAATTTTGGGTACGGCTATAAGTTGATTTTTTATTACGAGTTGTTATTTTTTTTTTTCGTTTTTCGATTTCATAAATTGTCATTTTTGTTATATTTTTGAAGTTCGTATTTGTTGGTGCTACTAAATTGAGCCATAAAAGCTGAAACTAAGACGCTTAATTAACAGTATTCGTATTCCTAATTCTGCTACTCTCTCTCCCTCTCTCTCCCTCTCTCTTGAAAGACAACCAACACCCAATTAGCTACAGTTTATTTATAATAAAAAATCTCTTAAGTCTTCTCGTTTTTTAATGGCAGTTATCAAATGGTAACTGTTACCGCAGGAAACAGTCTTAAAAACAAAGCTACTTATCTATCTATCTATATAGTATATATCGTTATATTAGTAATTTAAAATTAATGTTTATAGTTTTTGATTTTAATGACATGTTTGGACAAGCAAGTGTGGGAAATTGTGGCGCTTGTTGGAACAGTTAATAAATATTCATTATCATCGATCATCAAAAGGTTAATCAAATCAATTTTTAAAAGGATATTAGAGTCGATTTGTGAAGTGGCCCAAAGAGAGCATGAAACTGAAGGTGTAGAGGAAGGGTAGAGGTATAGAAAGAGAGAGGGAATGAATGAGTGAGGGAGGGTTTGAGGGGCAGATACTTTAACCGACAGCGAGCCAACTTCAAAAACAGTTCCCACAATGAAGCGCGCTTGGCACTTGTGATTTCTACGAATGTAACAACAACAACAACAACAACAACAGAAACAACAGCAATACAATTGTGTTGCTGTTGTTGTTGTTGTGACATTGAGGGCGAATGCGTTTGGTAACTTTGTGTGCCGTCGCGTCGACAACAACGTCGAAATCAGGTAAAAACAAAAGGTTAACATAAAAGAACAAACAACGAAACAACAACTGACAACAGCAACCAACAACAACAACAACAGCAACAACAACAACGATTTCGCTGGACTGTGCACAACTACCGAAATGCCAACAGAGGTAAAGTCGAAGTCGAAGTCAGTGAGAGACAACCAGGCCCAATCCAGGCGTAGGCTCAAACAGAAACTCAAACTCCAACACCAACTCGAACTCCAACTCCAACTCCAACTCCTCCTCCACCATCGCCACCAGCAACATAGTTCCCTCAAGTGTGTGGAGGAGCCATCGCCATCGCCATCGCATTTGTAACTCATGTGCGACATTAAGTGCTTTGGTTTGACGACGAACTGAAAAACAAAAGGAAAACTGACCCGTAAGTCATCATAAATGCAAGTTTATGGCAACAATGAAATGATGACGAGCTCGGATTCAGAGCCAGACTCAGTGCCAGACTGAGACTGAGACTTGTACTACGGACTTGGCTTACTGGAGGTCGTTTGGCCCGCCACCGTAGCGTGTTGGCCAATGGTGTTGGCCATTGCTGTTGTACCTACCGCGCAATAGCAATACGCAATAGTCCATCAGCGGTCACTTCTACGAAATCACATCAAGAGCGTCGGCGTCGTCGTCGTCGTCGTCGTCGTCTTCTTCCTCTGCTCTCTTCTGGCGGGCGTAACTCTTTATAGACGCGCTTTGTAGATGTATCTATTCCGCGGAAACCACAAAATGCTACAAATTTTCATATAAAATACAACAACAACAATATAGAATACCAAACAAGTACGTATCCGATTTGAGTTTGTTCTCTCAAGTGCCAAGACCAAGCAAAGTTATACTCGATGTACTCTTCAGATACTTTATGTATCTATGTGTGTTCACTTAGGTGTATTTGTGTTTATTGAAGTTGCATATAGATTACCAGATACCAGATTCTGATTGCTTGTCAATCACCTTGCACATTTGCCATATTAAGGCGCCTCAGTTTCAGTTTCTGTTTCAGATTGCAGAAGCTGCGTTTTGAACGCTCGTTAAGCAATTATAGCGCTTACAGACTTAAGTAGATACATCACTGAATGGGCAGGGCACAGTGGTAACAAAGTGTTAAAAAAAATTGTTAACAATTTATAGAAATATTTGCTAAAGAGTTTGTATTAAACATAAGATTAATAATGTAGGAAACTTTAAAAATATATAATGGAAAAATTTTATAAGTTTTAAGTTCAAAAAAATATCAAAAACTTTACTAAATTTTAAACAAATCTTAAGCAAATTGATGCAGCAGCAACTTTTAAAATTGTTAATAATTTTTTTAAATTTTTCCCACATTTACTTGCAGTTTTTCCACCCCACTTTTCCATCCCTCCCATTTTCGAGCTATCTCTAACCACTGTGCATCTCTAGCCGCTAGCTGTAAAAGTGATTTGGGCTTGTTAGTGTCCAGTTTGTAGCCTGATGATGAATTGTGTGAATTTAGCGCATTAGTCGCGTCATGCTGCAAGGAGCGACAGAGAAATCTCTCTACCTTGTTGCAGGCAGCAAAATGTTGCAGCAAATCATATCAAAATGCTGTCCATTCGGTGCGTCTGTCCCTCAGTCTGTCTCTCAGTCTGTCTGTTCCTGCTCACTTCCTGCAAAACATTGCTAAGGTGGGCAGCAAATCGATAGTCAGTCATAGTCCAAGTCCAAGTCCAACTTCAATAGCAACTTTCAAGTCGTAGTCAGAGTCGGAGTCGAAGTCGGAGTCGAAGTCGGAGTCATAGTCATTGAGTCAAGTTGAAGGCAATGCATTCATTGTGCTTGTAATTGCAATTGATCTTGATTATTATTGTCGTGTAGCCTTGTGATAATGTTCTTATTCAATTTGCAATGGGATAGGGTATACACAACTAATACATTATTATGACTATGGAGTTTTGTTGCCAACTACAACTTGGAGTGCAACATCAACTGTTTGGCCGGACACACGATCGTTCAATTGTGGTAATTGTTGCACTTGACATGGACAAGCAGCTCACATGTTTCTACGTGCCTCAATGTGAGACTAGCATTGGCTCATTGATCATCAGTTGCAGTTGCCCACAAGTGGGCGTAACATACAAAAGCCACGATCCACGATCAGGTAGCTGCAAAGAAATGTCTGCCAGTTTAATTGATATACAGCGCTTGGCTTATTGACTTCAGCTAAATTCACACAAGAGTTCATTAGAGTTGACGCTTGCCTTAAAACTGACACACGTTACATTTTGACTTTAACTCTGATTCCGACTACGACTCGGAATCAAACTACGACTCCGACTACGACTCTGACTTCGACTCTGACTCCGACTTGGTGTACGATTCCTATTTGAAGTCAGAGTCGTTGACGTTGTCGTGGCCTGTGCAAAATTGGGTCCCTAGTGCAATTTAGCGCGGCTAATAAGCAGCCTCGACGTCGCCAACATCAACGACACTGCGACATTTAAAAG
Source organism: Drosophila cardini (assembly GCA_018903735.1). Classification (NCBI taxonomy): domain Eukaryota; kingdom Metazoa; phylum Arthropoda; class Insecta; order Diptera; family Drosophilidae; genus Drosophila; species Drosophila cardini. The sequence continues at coordinate 4,835,423 of JAEIGM010000007.1, read as the reverse complement.
TCTAGCTCAATCTGCCGATCGCTCGCGAATCAAACTAATCATTCAAAATTCAATACAGGCCACTACGATTGTTGTTGCTGTTGTCTTTCCAGCTCAAATTGTCATCATTAGGAAAAAGGCAATCGCTACCGCTCTCTAACCCACGGCGCTCACGGCCAGCTCACCCCCCCTTTTTAGATACCCTGTACCGCTCGCCTAAATTTGATTTCTTCCTGCTCTCAACTGTGTGTTTGGCCGCCTTTGTGCTTTGACTTTGCTTTGGCTTTTTTTTTTGTGCGCCGTCAAACGCCAGCGACAGTTTGTCAGATTATTATCAGATTGCACTGGCTCACTTTTGACTTTTTGAGCGGCCAGGTAACATTAGCAGCGCGCATCTACTAGATACACCAAAGCAACTGAAAGCTACAACGACGCTGCAGTGGCGTGCTAGCCAAAAGGGATCTGCCCAGCCATCCACTGACGACCCAATTTGATCAACGACGCCACTGTCGATGTCCAACAACAACAACAACAACAACAGCAATGGGAACAACAACAACAGCAACTGCGGTGACTCTGTCAAGCGATTGTTTTGCTCCCGCGCATGCGCGCGGCGCTTCAAACGAAATCACATTGAATGTCGTCGCATGCGCGTGATCAACGTTGTTGATCTGTGCCTCCCCCGCTACCAATCCCTCCCCCCACTCAACTATTCTGCTCCCCCAGTCTTCTTCTGGTTGGCTCATGTCTTTTGGGCGCTGAGTCAAAAGATTCAAACCACAGACCGCTTTCGTTTTAGGGCTTTTCAATACAATTTTATGTATTTCAATGTAGCTTTTCAGCTAATACCCTACAATTTTGGGTTGTACTCCTTAGGTGATGGATTGTTTAAGACTAAGCAGAAGAAAAATTTTGTAATCAGGCTGAAATCAATGTCAAAACGAGTCAGAAGTAACATTAACTAGACAAGTTTTAAGTACTCTGTGTTGCCATTTCAGCTATTTTTAAGCTCTAAAACTAGATAATTTGATGCTATATTAGCAGCTATACATCTAACTTTATTTTAAAAAAGTATGGCTATTTCTGAAGCATTGTAATAAGAATGAAGTTGGGAAAGTGTGAAAATTTCTCATCTCTTCGGAGCTGGTATACGCCAACTTTGATTGCTAATATTTTCTGACTCAGAAGTCTGACTATAGGACTGTTATACCTTTTTGAACTCAGGAGGACCAGAGCTATCGATTGGCATTGAAATATAAAAATTTATTGAAAAAAAAATTTCTTGTCAAATTTTGAAAAAAAATGTAAAGGGGTAACATCGTAAAATTTGTCAAAATGGGGTCGATTCTAAAAATTTCAAATTTTAATCACAAATTACTCTACTAGTTGTGTAGAGTCTGGAAAGGTATAACTTTTATAGATATCACCTCATTTGGCCAAGTTATGAGCATTCAAAAATGAAAAAATTAAGAATTTTGTATCATTTCCAGAAGTTAAGACTTAAATAGTATGAGTACTTCTATTGAGAACTTTATTGTAAATGTTATAGTTTAGTTTCTCATCCACATTTACTTTCATTTGCTTCTATCCTCTGGGTATATAAATTCTTAGTTTCACCCTGTACCTTTTTCTACTCCCAAGGCAAATAAGCTGAGCTTATCTTTGATTAAAAACTCTAGCAGACAGAGCATTACACAGTCGATTACTCAGCTCAGCTGGACACAGCTCGGAATTCTGCTCTTCTTTTTGTCTTTTTTGGGGTTTTATGGGATTTTTTCAAGTGAATTTCAGCGCCTGAGACAATGGCGCAGCGTTTGTTGTTTCTTGTTTTATGTGGGTGGCTTCCTCCGACTCTCGATTCTTAACTCAACTCATGGCTAACACACACACACACACACACACTGGCAGTTCCAGTTAACTTAACCGAAATGTCGACCAAAAAGTGACTTTCTTGTTGTTGTATTTTACCCTTTCGCTTTAAGTATGAGTATGACAATCGTTAAATTAAATCGCCATCGTTTATGAGGCTGCTTTTCCTTTTGGGCGCCTACCAAATGAACCGACCAAACGAGCTAACAACCAAGCGACCTCTTTTGGGCCTCAAATTTGTCAACGTGCTGAGTTTTTCATGTATTTTCTTGTTGCTGCTCATAAAATATGTTTTAAGAATTTTACGATGCCGCCATCGTGTCCATCCAAGTGTCCACTTGTCCGTACGTAGTTTGCTTTATTTAATTTTTTTTTTTTTTTTTATTTTTTAGCGGCATTAAAATTATTGCCACCGGTTTTTCTTGTCCGTCTCACTTTTATGCCTATTTGCTGTAGTTGTTGCTGTTGTTGTTGTTGCTGCTGTTGTAGGTCAGCTTCCGCTCGATTTTCCCTTTTCCCTTTTTAATTAAAAAGTAAATAAAATGCCTCGCACTTGGCTCATATCTAACAATCATATATAGTCTATATAGTCTATGTAGTCTATATAGTAGCAACTTTCCAAGTGTTTTTCAAGCCAAACTCCTTTACAGACATATTTATTTGGTCAGTTAGGATGCTTTTGTGCCGCGTTATTCTTCTCAGCCTACAAACAATGGCGGCAATTTGGCTTTGATCTTGTCCCGATCGGTAGCCAGGCCAACGCCACCGCCACCGCCACCACCACCAGCACCACCGCCATCAAGACCAAAGTCCACAAAAGGTTTATTATTTATTGTTGCCAGGAGAGCAGTGATCGGCATCGGTTTGTGGCAAGTGCAGCGGCAGACGTAGTCGCTGCAGCAGCAGCTGCAGTTGCACGCGCCACGCCACGCCACGCCAATGGGCCAATGGCTACTGTTGCAAATCTCGGCGTGCATTCGAACGTAACAGCAACAACAAGGGGCATGCAACAACTGCTGCAACAGGCTGCAGGGGCACAGACAAAACGTTTTACAAAACGTTCGTTTTGGGACGTTAAAATAAATGCACTCAAAAATGCCAAAATGCCCGCAAACAAAATAAATAAAAATGTTATTGATATTTAGCGAGTGGCAAGCGAGAGGGGTTCCCCCCTAGCCCCTACCCCTGCCCCCATGAAGTCCCCTTTTTTTGGTCAGCGCGTGCTGCATCCTGTCCACGACACTTGCGGCCATTCAAGCGGCACAGAGAGCACATCTTAGCAACTCTTTTATGGCGCCCGTTAAGCTAGTTGGCCTTTTGTCTATGATTTGCTTTTTAAGCCAACCCAAGCCAAGCTAAGCCAAGTTACTGGACTAAAAATTCTAGCTATAGCCAAAGCCAAAGCCTTGTCCTCTTGTCGTCTTTTGGCTTTGTTTTATGCGCTTGCGGAATTCAGGTAGTAATTTCAGTTTTAATGCTCATGTGTTGGGGCATATTTTGTTTCTAATCAATTCCAGCCGCCCCAAAGGTAGTCAACCAATTTCAGTTACAAGCCAAAAGATTTATGTACAATATTTTGTTGTAATTTGGCAGCAATTAGAGCTAGAATTTACAACTTCATTAGGCAAAGAAAAGGCAACAACAATTGCCAATGAAAATGCCACAAAAATCGCGTCTTAAAATTCTTCTTTTCAAGTCTTCAACTCAATTTAGTTTATTAATTAATATGCACACTTTGTTTAATTGCTTCAACTGGCAGCTAAATGAGTTTTCTGTTAAAGACTGAGAACATTTTTAAATGCACAACATGCGCCGTCAACAAATTTGCACCGACAACATCAGCGCCATCTACAGTGGGTGTTGCCGCCTCATAAACATCTATCATCGCACAAAAGAGCACACGATCAACAACAACAACAGCAACAACTTTACAATGTTGCTGATGTGTTACTGCTGGCTGATGTTGCTGTTGCCATTGCTGTGGCTGTTCCCATTGCCTGTTGCTGTTGCCTCTTTTGTGTTGTTGAGCGCCCGCCTTAACTGTCAACGGCGATTAAATATACATTTGCATAAATTAGTTAAAGCCTTTAGCGGAGAGCAGGCAAAAGGTGAAAATTAAAGAGCAGAAGCTTCTCAGCAATATCTTTGCCCCTAAAGGTAACTAAAGAAATAGAAAAAGAAAAGAAATCAAATCAAAACGAATCAAATGAAATGAAATGAAATGAAATGCGTTGAAATGAAATGCCGTAAGAAACGCACGAAATTGGAGATGTCTAACTGAAACTGAGACTTCTATGGAGTCAGAGATGGAAATGGAGATGATGATGGAGACTTGAGTATCGCATTGTTATTGTTATTATTGAACGCCCGCTAGCCGGCAACAACAGCAACAACAACGGCAACAACGGCAACAACAATGACAACCTCGGCAGCAGCTGTCACATAATTCCGCTATAAATTCTTATAGAGTTTGGACTAGCTGTTGATTTCAACACCTTCATGGGGACTCCGCTTAGTGGAGATAAAGCCAAGCTCCAAAGGGGGGAACGAGGTGCGGGGGAGTTGCCTCCGCCTCCTACGCCTGCGCATATAAACTGCTTGTAATACGCGGCTATTAATTTAAAATTACAGTTTTACAAGATGTTGTTGCCGTCGTCTCGGCCGTTGTTGTCGAAGAATAAAGCCAGTTGAAAATAAGAAGATGAAGAAAAATTAATGGCATACGCACAGATTTACAAGTCTCGGCATCGATATGCATAAATGCATGTGGACTGAGTCGGATACCATAAAAGAGAGTCAACGTTTGTGTCCCTGTTTCCCCCTTTCCCCTTTCCCCTGTAGCCCTGCAGCCCTGCCCTCTGCTGCCCACCTGCTTCCCCTGTTGCCATACAAGAGAACTACAAAGCCACTTAGATATTTTGGCTTTGATAAGCGGCTGCAACTGCAGTCAGCGCCTCAACGTATCGTATCTGAACAAAACACAGCAAAACATACGCTTAAAAATGCATTTACAGTTAAACTCAATCAATTTCAATCGATTTCATTCAGTCGCTCTACCTCTCCCTCTTCCTCTTTCTTACCAATCTTTTACTAACTGGCTAATTTATGTGCCGACATTAAATGGTCATTCGGGATGTCGGTATGTCTACTGTTCGGGACACACATCCTTATCACTTCATGCATTAAGAATCCTTTTGCTTAGGGCCTCTCTCACATTTTATGAGTCTTCATGGTGGCAGTTCGAGACCCAAAACTCGCTACCTGTCTACCCGATGTTGCGTGGGAATGCCGATAAGGATTGACTGCCCACACACACACACACACACACACGCACACTCACTAACACACTCTTAGTATCAGGGACAACTGGCAGCTGGGCATTCGAGTCTGACTTTCATTCAGGCAATTAAACGCCGCTTTGTCAATGCGGATGCCGAAACGAGCCGCTAACCGTAGTCGAAGTTGGCCAATTGGTTGTTCGATTTGCCAATTGCTTACTAGTTAACACTGTGCTACAAAGTTTTGTAGCGAAAGAGGCAGCAATTTCGCTTCACTTCAAAACTTGACCAAAAACCAACTTTGACTTGGTATATTTCAGAATTCTTTCATCCGATTATACAACTGTCATACCTTTTCTGACTCGTTATGACTAGGACTACAAATTGGCATTAAAATATTGTAAAAATATTGAAAATATTTTTTGGACAAATTTTTGATAAAATGTAAAGGGGTAACCTCATAAAATTTGTCAAAATGGGATCGTTTAGAAATTTCTAAATTTTGATTACGATCGATTCCACTAGTTCTACAGAGTCTAAAAAGGTATAACTTTTTAAGATATCACCTCATTTGGCTGAGTTATGATCAGTCAAAGTTGGAAAAATTGTCAATTTTAAATATTGAGTTGTGGAGAAGAACTCTTAGAACTCTTTCATCCAAATTTAACAAAATGGATTCGATTTTGAGAATTTTAGATTCTGATTACAATCGATTCTACTAGTTGTCCAGAGTCTAAAAAGGTATAACTTTTTAAGATATCACCTCATATGGCTGAGTTATGCTCATTCAAAGTTTAAAATTGATCAAATTTTCACTTTGTTTGTTGGCCAGTGTAATTTATAGTTAGTTTAAGCCACGCACTTGTCGGCAGCTTGTGAAGCCTTCTGCTTGGCCAGGTATTTCAATTGGCCGTTCTATGAAATTAGCACCTGTCCTACGGTCCATTTGAAATTCCGCAAAATCATTATGCCACATCGTACGTATTCGTATTATGGCCCAAACACTAATAGAGCAATAGCTGCCACAAACTTTGTTGTGGAGCCTCCAATGCGATTGCTTTGTTCATTTGTAATAACTCCTTCAATCGATCCGCAGATCGGCAGATCAATTGCTTGCCGCTATCGACGCCATAGCGTGGCATGAAAATTGCATGCTTTCTATTTCAGATGAAATCAACTGACAATGGCCACAAGAACAGCCAGTAACAACAACAACAACTGGCAGCAGCAGCACTTCAATTGAGTCTGAGCCATTGTTCTACTGCTGCTGCTGTTGTTGCTGCTGCTGTTGTTGCTGTTGTTGCTGACGAACTTTCGCAAAGTTGCCTTTGTGCAATATTATTAACAGCAGCAGCAACAACAACAGCAACAACAACAGCAGCAACTTTGAGCTCTCAATCGAGCGTTACAATTTTCACAATCTTACAGCGATTGGACATGCAGCAGCAGCAGCAGCTTATGCAACAGCAGGCCCACAGCAACAGATGCAGATACACTCGTTGTGGCACACAGATACAGATACACAACACACGCGCCTCACACTAAATGCATGATCATGTATGAAGATCAGAATGCCGAACTCCACTCTACTCGACTCCAGCTAAAATCACACGACGAACTTGCAGAGTCTCCAACCCCATCCCAGTCCCCATCCCTGTCCCTCTTCCAGTCCCCATTCCCCTTCTGAGTTCCAGTCACAGCCTCTGGGTCTGATCTTTGCCGCCGTTCAAGGTGTCTGCCTGGCCGCGATCTCTTTCTCTACACACATACACACTTCGCTTACTGTCCCCATCTGAGTGTATGTGTGTGTGTGTGTGTGTTGGTGCATTAAGACAATTTATAGCCGTTAATGTGCAAGCTAAACCCACCGCACAATTGGCCAAGTTGCTCTGGCAGCTTCCGTTCCGTATCATTTGTCTATTTAGTTGCGGGGCCTGCGCTTTTCCGATTAACTTTTTGCTGAACTTCATTACCTGGCGAAAATGCAATAATACCAACGTTCGAGTGCAATTTGTTTGTTGGGGGAACATACATATGATTCTCACTGTATATTTCTCTGCTCTTCTGTTTTCTGTTTTCTGCTCCCGATTTCGAACTCCAATTTCAAACTGATAATGATTAAAAATCGTGTGCTGTGAAATCGAAAACAATATGAGCATCCAATTGGTGTAGTGGCCAAAAACACCTGCGTATTTATCCAGCAGCTACCAACTACCAACTACCAACTACGAGCTACTGTTGATAAGCTCCCTCCAAAGTTGGCCAAAAAGGGGGAACGTGTAATCAAGGCAGCAAATGCCATTGGAATCGGTTGCGGATGCGTTGATGGCATAATGATGATTTGTGAAATTAATATTGTAATCGCATGGAATGAGTATATATATAGGGTATGTAGGGAGTATAGGGAATATGTAGAGAGTAAGAGTGCAGCTAATCAGTCGGTGGAAATCTTTTGCTCAAAGAACTGCAATTATATTTGTACATAAACAAGCAATTGAGAGTACTATCCGGGGATATAAAAAAATCAGTTTTTTTATGGGTAGCTGAAGAATAAACAAAATTAAAATAAAACCAGTAAGAAAAGCCACAGTCGAGCGAGCCGACTGTAAAAGACCCCGTCCTCCTACTAGTACGCGTTTTCCATACAAATCACCAAACTTCGACCGATGTGTTTTATGAGAGATATAGGCTATAGTTGTCCAAATATAGTAAAATTGTTAATTACTATTTTCACATCACCATAACTTGAAAACGTATAAAGCTAGAGAGACCAAATTTACATATTGTGTGTATGGTACTATTATAACTATCCATACCAAGTTTGATCCGGATCGCACAACTATAGCTTATAGCTCCCATAGGACAAATCGGTCAAAAATTGATGATTTATATGGAGACATGAAGTTGTGATGGAGCGATTGCAACCAAACTAACACATTATGTGTATGGTACCATTATAACTATTCTCACCAAGTTTAGTCCAGATTGGACAACTATAGCCTATAGCTCCCATAGGACAAATCGCTCGCAGATTGGTGATTTGTATGGAAAAACGCGCACTAGAAAGAGTACGGGGTCTTTTACAGTCGGCTCGCTCGACTGTAGCCTTTCTTACTTGTTTTATACACTCTAAATTTTAAATAAATTTTTTAAAAATTATTTTATACATTTTGTGCCACACTTAATAATTCATAAACTAAAAATAAAACATTTGTTTTTTTGTGCTTTGCACTTTTCCATGGCATTTTGGCTCTGATTTGCATATACTATTTGTACATATATAGAGCCGTGATCCATTAAGTCTAACACACCCATTTATTCAAAAGCCTACAAAGTTATACCATTTACAATATTAATTACCCTCAAATTTCTCATGCCGTTGATTTGTGGCTAGCGAACAAAATGTGATGCAAAATTATTTTAGCCGCATTTGTGTGTTGCCCGAGCTGCCCACAATGGCCAAAGTGTGTGTTGCCGCAAGGCATAAAATATGCACAGCAGAGTGACCAGTCTACCCCACCTAACCCCCTCCCACCTCCTCCCCTTATCATTCCACTGTCACCCCCTTTGGTTGGGGGATCATCCTGGCTGGCGGCAGGCGTTGTTGTTGACATGTTGCTGCTGCTGCTGTTGCCGCTGGCATTAAATTAGTTGTTGGCAGCGTCGCTAATGCAGCTCACCCCCGCCAACTGTCCCGCTAACGATGCACTCAATTACAAGCATACGCCAGCGTCGCTGTTGACGTCGACGTCTACGTCGCTGTCGCCGTCATTTTTGTGCAAATAAATTATAGATTTTTCTTTATATCTTTTTAGCCTTTTTTTCTATTCTATTCTATTTAGTTGCTGCTGCTGCTGTCGTTGTCTCCTTCTGCTGCAGCTGGCCACCGCTTTATGTAAATCTTTTTGCTGTTCTTGTCTAACAACAATTTGCATATTGAAATAAGTAGAGGTTGTCGTTGTTGCTGTCGCTGTAGCTGCTGTTGTTGTTGCTTCGTCTAATTACAAATGTTGCACTGAAAACTGTTGCTGCTGCATGCTACGAGATACTTTTGCGCCTAATTGGCTGTTGAGGCAGGTGTAAGACACACAGACAGGCAGGCAAACTGTTGGACAGACAGACAGCCAGACAATCAGACAACTGGCAATTCCAAAAGACCAAGAATTGTCAAATTCGTATGCAAAATTCATTGGAAATGTTCAAACATTTGTCAGGCGTACAAATTGCGTTTGCGCTTCTATCGAAAACCAAAACAAATTCGCACTCAAAAGTGGAGGAAAAAACAACACAGTCTTTTGGACACACCGACAACAACAACAACTGTCAAGCTGGCGTGGGCACCTGGCGGGCATTTTAAGTCGCTCGCCGCCTTTTAAAGTTACACTTCAAGTCCCCATTGCACATGTCGCGCACGTCCGCTCGTCCGCTTGTCCGCTCGTACCGCCTCTGTTTTTTTTTTTTTTCGGGGTGTTGACGCCACCGCCCAAAACGATAGTTGCGATAGTTACCCCTCACACCCCTTACCCGTATTCAGCCCTCGTTAGACTAACCGCCTTGCATACAACGGGTCTCATTAGCGTCGTGATTAAATTGACCAAATTATTATGTAATTAGCCAATAGCCTGACCCACTTTGTTGCCAATGCTTATCTCTGGCCCGTACACCACACAGCTGATCAGACAAACTGCAGGCAATTTCTGTCTCAAAGTTTTCCATAATTCATTGAACGTGTTTGACCGCACGTCGTGTCGTGTCGTTGGGACAGGAAGTGCACTGCCTCTGATGAATGGCAATAAAAACTAACTATAATGTCAGTTATTTAATATTTTTATTAATTTATGTTTTGGGACAACAAATGTAATAGTTTATTATTTATAGTTTGTTTATTATTATGTGTGCGAGTTTGTTACTTCATAGGCGATTGACTTTTTAGGGCATATTTGTAGAACATTTTAGTAAATATATTTATTTTATAATTATTAAGTTATTATAAATTAATTAATTATTGTTATTAAAGAAACAGTATAATACACTCTGCATTTTATTTCTGATTATTTGGTTATGTTAAGAAAATCGGTATTGGTATATTTGTCAATATTTGACAAAATTTCAAAGGTCAAGTCTTATCATACAATTTGACAAAAGGGGTTCGATTTTGCGAATTTTAGATTTTGATTGCGATTAATTCTGCTAATTGTCCAGATTATAAAAAGGTATGACTTTTTAAGATATCGCTTCATTTGGCTGAGTTATGATCAGTCAAAGTTGGGGAAATTGTAACTGATACATATTGAACTTTGGACGGACATATCTCAGGACTCTGGCATTCAATCTTCGATTGTTATACCTTTCTGAGCTCGGGAGAAGCAGTACTATCGATTGGCATCAAAATATTCAATAGTAAAATTTTGCCAATTTTTGACAAAAATACAAAGGTCAAGTCTCATCATACAATTTGACAAAATGGGTTCGATTTTAAGAATTTTAGATTTTGATTGCGATTAATTCTCCTAGTTGTTATAAAAAGGTATGACTTTTTAAGATATCGCTTCATTTGGCTGAGTTATGATCAGTCAAAGTTGGGAAAATTCTCATTTTTAAATATTGAGTTGTGGATCACATATCTGAGAACTCTTTCATCCAAATTTGACAAAATGGGTTGGATTTTCAGAATTTTAGATTTTGATTGCGATTAATTCTGCTAGTTGTCCAGATTATAAAAGGGTATGACTTTTTAAGATATCGCTTCATTTGGCTGAGTTATGATCAGTCAAAGTTGGGAAAATTGTGAATTTTAAATATTGAGCTGTAGACCACATATCTGAGAACTCTTTCATCCAAATTTAACAAAATGGATTCGATTTTGAGAATTTTAGATTTTGATAGACCCAATATACTCTTGTAGAGAGTATAAAATTATATGAAATCAATAAAGCTCAAACTAAAATATTTACTAACTATAGCTAATAATTTCAACAATTGAAATACGTTTCCTGTTACTACGATATTTGTCTATATAATCAAATGATTAAATTTGTTAACTATTTTTGGCAACACACAGACAATTCAAAGGTGTTATTTGGGTTGAAGCTGTTGCCACTTTCGATTGACAACACCCACAAGTTATTTGTTGTTGTTGTTATTTTGTTGTTGTTATTGTTATTGTTATTGCTTTTGTTGTAAACACATTTGTGTGAATACTTAAAAATAGTTGCAATACTTTTTGTCAAATTTTGCACGTAGTCGCTATGAATTCTGCGTGCTCCATGCAAATCGTGTGAACTGTTTATTTTTATGAGCATTACTAAAAAACAGTGTTGAAAAGCGTATGAATTTTAAGTACGAATTTTGGCCAGTTGCTAACGCTTTCACTGGTAAAACAGATTGCCAAATTGCAGATTGCAAAATGCAATTGGTCGAGTGCAGGGAGTGTGTTGGCCTTGCCAGCAATTGACCATAACAGGGCTGTGCCCCTAACCACTGCAATCGAATTTGGCTCATTGAGTTGTTGGTCATGTGGATGGCCATAAAATTATGACATGACCGGACGAGGGTTTAGGCCGTAAGCCACCTGGAAAAGGTTTATTGAGCTCTTTACATAATGAGCCGTGCGGTGTTAGTGGTGGTGGTGGTGCTGGTAGGCTTTGTTGTGGTTTGCGGTGCTTGTGGCACCTTTCAAATGTGACGACAAACTCATTGGGAATGCAAGACACGACCCCAAAAAACTTGACTGTCTGGGCGCACATCACTTTCATTGCGATTTTGATTTGGTTTTGCTTTTGGGCTATTGACCAGCTAACAGCTGTGCCGTTGGATTCCCGGTCAGCACGTGATATTGGCCAACAATTGCATTTGGTCTACTGCCACTTCGGGGGCTATAAAATGCGTGGGTTAAGCTGGTTGAAGTCACAGTTCAGCGACAACAGTCAAAGCCACACAAGTGTCTCAGGCGCACCGTCAACCTTAACTTTTGGATTAACTCAAATTAAGCGTGAAATCTCCCCAATGAAGGTAAGTTTTCTGGCTTGAAAAACTTGGCCTTTACCGCTAAGTTGAAAACTCTACTTACAGTTCTTTATCTGCACTTTGGCTTTGCTGGGCGTGGCTCAAGCCGGTCTTCTGCCGCATCTGGAGCACGATGTGCATCACGAGGAGTTGCCACATTTTGTGGACGCCGATGTGCATCATTCGGATGGTGTTCACTTGGGTCACAGTTCGGCCATTGTAATCGATGGTGCTGATCATCATTTGGACACCGTACCACATCCAGTTTACCATCACGATGGCTATGCGGCACATGTGGATCACGATGTGCATAGCCATGATCATGTGCATCACGCTCATGTCCATGCACCAGCCAAGATTGTCAGCCACGAGCCCATCCATGAGGTGGAGCCAGTGCATCATGTGCATAAGGTGGTGCACGATGAACCGCATCATTTCCTGCACTACCGCAATCCAGTGGTCGATCATCATATCATCCATAACAATGCCCACATCGATGAACACCATCATGCCCATCATGCTGATCTACATCACTATGCACACCACTCGGCTCCACTGGTACACCACCATCATGCTGCTCCTCTCGTGCACCACCATCACTCCCATGCCGCCCTCGTGCATAAGACCATCTATCCAGCCCATCTGGACGTACACAGCCATGCTAATCTGTTGTCCTTTGCCAAACATCATTTGCATGGCAAATATGGCAAAGTGAGGATTACCGAGACACATTACTGAGAGATTTCCCCCAACACACACACCACTACACACCTACACACACACCACTGTACACACATCCAACTGCATGACGACGCTTTCATAGCTAATTTATTACGCACAACGCTTAGTTTGTAGTGCTCGAATAAAACGGGTTGTTTTTAAAAGAAATAACTATTTTGTAGTCCTTGTTCCCTCCAGGCACTTGGCCAGCTCATCAAATCACTCAGTGGCCACTCAACAGGCCAGCATAATACATCAAGCTACGCGAGCCAAAGTAATTTACTTGCAATTTAAAGATAAACAGGCGCGATAATGTCTACAAAGCATAAACGTGAGTTGACGCCTACAATAGCCGTGGCAGCAACAGCAACTGCAACGGCAGCAGCAGCAACACTGCTACGTTGCAGGTACAGGCCATACATCATCGGACTATCGTCTCCACCGCAGAGAGTGAAGGTGTTGCTGTTGCTGTTGCTGCCTCACGCCGCAGCGTTGCTTCGTGCAACAACTGCAAAAAGAAAAAAAACAAGCATCTACTAAACAATTGCAAAGTGGCAAGCACGAAGCCAACGCGATGCAGTCGACCCTGACAAACGCAAACGCCGTGGCAGTGGCAGAGGCAGATGCAGTGGCAGCAGCAGCAGCAGTTGCAGCGCCTTTAGGGCGTCGTGTCCAACTGCTGCATGTCCAGGGGCCAAAAGCGCATGCGCAACACGTGGCTGACTCGAAAGCGCAACAAACACAACACTCACACCCTTTCCTCACAACCAATACCCTTTCCCAACTTAGTCCCCCCCCTTTAAGCGCTCCGTGTGCAGCGAAGCGTTTGCCGCTGCTGCTGCTGCAGCCACTGCAATTTTCCAGTCGTGCGGCAGCTCAGCGCGTGCCGCGCTCATTTTCTATTTCATTTTCATGCCCCTTTTGTAAGGTACGGGGGAAATTAGACTTAAGCCTACAGTTTGTCATAGGCAGCAGTGAAAAGCGTTCAAGAATTCAGTTAGCCGATAAATAGTTGCCCTTTTTTTTGGGAGGGGGAAAGGGAAGGAGAGAAACTTTTAAAGAAGCGTTGACAGATTTATGGGATTATTTAAATTTAAAGACAGCGAGTTGATCCCAAATATTTATTAACTTTATTAATATTAACTATGATTTGTGCAGGAGGATTTGTTAATGAAGTCGGAGGGCTTAGTATATGATTTATTACAAATAGTTGGAGTTAAATTTGATCACAGAATTTGATCAAAAATACTACTTAAATTAACTAAGAACAAATTCAATGAATTAAAATTTTAAAAAGATAGTTAATAATAATAATAATAATAATAATAATAATAATAATAATAATAATGACAATAATAATGATAATGATAATGATAATAATGATAATAATAATAATAATAATAATAATAATAATAATAATAATAATAATAATAATAATAATAATAATAATAATAATAATAATAATAATAATAATAATAATAATAATAATAATAATAATAATAATAATAATAATAATAATAATAATAATAATAATAATAATAATAATATTAATAATAATAATATTAATTATAATAATAATAATGATGATAATAATAATGATAATGATAAAGAAAATGAAAATTATAATATTAATAATAATGATAATGAAAATGATAATGATAATAATAATTATAATGATATTAATAGGAAATTAAGATATGAAAATGTACATTTTTATATGAAATTTTTTAATAATTTTTAACATTTTTAATATATAGCTAAGACTTTTTTCGACTCCTACTTCAAACAACATAGTCAGCCATCAAGCTTAAACACCTCCTTTAAAAGCGCATGAATATTACTAAGTAAATGGGCAACAAATTCTAAAATCGCGAACTCTGCTCTTTTGTCAATGGACAAACGAGGAGACAACAACAACTCCGACAACAACAATAACAACTACAACATCTTCTTCAGTGTTGTTTGTGGCAACATTGTTAATGTTGCTAACGCCGGCAAAATCGTGCTAAGCGAATCTAAACCAAACGCATCACGATTTTAGCTTTTCCATTTGTTGTTTTTAGCCATTTTTTTTGTTGCTATTTTTTGTTATTGGCTATTTTGTTGCCTTGTCGTGCGTTGCGTTCGAATGTGGCAGGCAATGAGCGTCAAATGTGCCGCACGTTGCAATGACTTTTGAGCAACTAGCAGCAACAACAGCAACTGCTGCTGATGAAGGCGGCTCAACACCTGCCAAAAAATCGCGTATACGATAAATCACAAGCAAAGCATCAAAGTTTAAATGTTTATTTTGTCAGATTTTTATATAGACACTTAATTTTTGGTGGATGTTGCTGCGGTGCAGAGGAAGATGATGCGTACAACACCCGCAACTGCTGATATTTGTTGTTTCGCTACCATTAAAGCCAGCCTAGTGTGGCAATGCTAATGGCCAAGGTACACAGAAGTTTGGGTGTTCGCGTCAAGACACGGAGTGGGATGTGGAGATGGAGTTGGAAATGGAGTTAGAGTTGGAGTTGGAGTTAGAGTTGGAGTTGAAGTTGGCAGTCAGACAATGCCACAGTTTATATTGCAAGCGAGTTGAGTCGATGGCTTGGCCTGGTCATTAGCAGCATTGCAGCTGCAACTGACGCCGAGGCGGTGTAACTACAGTAGCCACTCAATGGGGCAGGCAGCAGTCGCAGCAACTCACAATTGCAGGCCCCAGACTGCCGAACCTCTGCTAACTTCCCTTCCCCGCTCCTCCCCTTCCCCCTACCCGCTTGACGACTGCTGACTGCCGTCGTCTGCTTGGCAGCGTAATTGTGTTAAAAATTACTCAGGCATCTTAATCACTTTGGTAAATATTTTGCTTGCCAGGCAGCAGCAGCACCAAGAGCAGCACCAGCAGCAGCAGCAGCAACGAGGTTAATGCGCTGCAGCTGCAACAAGCGTCGCCAAGACTCGCAATGCTGCAAGCAACATCATCTCCAGCCATTTTGCTCCTTACACCATGTGGGTGTGGGTGTGCGTGTGTTGTGTCTTGTGTTGTGCTTCCTGGGATATAAGTATACACATAAGTATAAGCCAAACATGCAAAAGTCCAAGACAGTTGCTTGCACTGCCAAGTTTTCATTCATGAAATTGGCCAGATTGTCCAGCAGCAATAGCAGCTTAAGGGGTGGCGCAGATGGGTGGAGGGAGGGTGGGGGCTAGTTGATTGCATGTTCGAGCTCAGTTCATTTTCAACAGCATCAAGGATCAAATGCATTAAATACGAGACGTTGCCCGCATCGGATGTTGCTACAAAAAAATACGTTGTTATTGTTGCTGCTGTTGCTTTATCAGCCTTGCTCATCTCTGTGAGGCAGCAGCCGGTTCAGGTCCTCGACAAAAGGCGGGTGGTGCACCTGCGGCAAAACTGCTTTGCAATTATTACGTTTTGTTGCTGTTGTTGTTGCTGTTGTTGTTGCTGTTGTTGTTGCTGGCTCTGCTATGCTAAATAAAGCTGAGACGCTGCCCTTCTTCCTCGTCTTCTTCTTCTTCATCATCTTCTCCTTTGTCTGTTGTCGACTGATGATGTTGCTGGCAGCTTCTGTTGAACTGTGTGCTACACTTTCTCTCTTGCTCTGCACTCACCTGGGCATCATAATTTAGCTGCAATCATCATTATCGTTCTCCTTGCCATCCTCCTGCACCGAGATACCAAAACTCTTGTGCAAAACGCCCGCACGTAGTCATTTTGGCATATTTTTTACTCCTTTTCTTTTTATATTGCAGTAAGGCTGCAAGCAGGGCAACAAATTGCAATTGGAACGAAACTGCAGCACAGCACAGCAGAGCAGAGCATAGCACGGCGGCAACAACTGTCAGGCAGTCAGTCATTCAGTCAACCTGAAATTCTGTAAGTCAAGCAGTCAGTGAGTCTATCATTCAGTCAGTCACAGTGAGCAAAGTTGCCAGCAATTTGCTCAAATAAAAACGTAAGAAAAAACAGGAGAGAGAACGAAATGCAGCCAGGAAGCTGCTGCTGCTTTTGTTGCTGCTGTTGCTGCTGCGCATGCGTCTTTGGCAGCATATAATTGTCTTGGGCAAGCGAGGATGCTCAGCAGATTTTCAGCGTTGATGCTGCAGCCTCACACAGCTGTGCTGCAGTCACAGCAGAAACTGCAGCCTTTGCTGCTACTGCTGCTGTCCATGTCCGGAGGCAATTGTAATTACCGCAGTTGCGCCTCCCGACGTCCAACGTCTGGACTTGGACCTGGCCAACGCCTTCGCCATTGCCTGGACAAATGCGCAGTAGCCTGGCATTTCAGTTACGCCTGCAGTTTGTTATTACGCGCATTATTTCTGCAGCCCTTTTGGCCCCGCCGCCCCATCCCTCTTCCCAACCCTTTTTCATGTAGAAACTCCTCTCCATAATCCCCACTGATTGCATTCAACTAAACACCGCCGGCCAAAGACATTTGCATTATTTTCGCATTCCAAAAAACTCAGCTGCATAATTTCATTTCTTATTTTTCTTCATTTCATTTTATTTTATTTTTATTTATTTATTTTTAATAATTTTTTAAATTTTATTTAAGTTCATTTTGTCTTGAAAAGTTTTCTAGAGTTTTTTTTGTTGAGAGAAAACTAATTTGCATATTTTACAATACAAATACAAATACAAATACAAATATTGTTAATAAGATTTTTTGTTAAATTTTTGTTTTGTTAATAACTTTTACGAAATGTGTGTGTGTGTGTGTGTGGCATGCAGTAGAAATGATTAATGAATCTAGTTTTTAGTTTGTTAACCTTTACTAATTACTTTAATTGTTAAGTATTTTGATTGATTCCTAGTTAGAGTTCAAGTAATTGAGATTAAATTAGTTTTTTCATAATTTTTTTTTTTTTTTTTTTTTTTTTTTTTGGGCTGCTAAGGATTGTCGATTTAGACCACAAACTAAAGTTGGGTCTTTGAATTAACTAAATTAAATTAAGCACAAGTTTACATAGCACCATAAAGTAAGACGGAGTTAAAACTGCACCTTAAAAAATAAATGAAATTTTTAAAGATCGGTTAACCGACTTTAAATGATATATAAATAGCATGGAAGTAATTTGATTTTGTTCTCAACTAATATCACAATGTTGCTCACTGATTATTATTTAATATTATTAGCGTATCTTAATTTTAAATGAATTATTTATTGATTACTTTATGTTATAGTTAATTTTTTAACTTTGCTTAAATCTTTGATTCGCATTCTTAATGTCTAAAAGGCAAATGTAAGCTAAGAGTTGGAAAAGTCTTTTGTTTTTATAATTAATTTAATTAACTATTGCTTTAATTTACATTAATTTTAATGGTAAAATTCGAAAAGCGTTAAAAAAATATTTATTTTTTTTTTGGAAGCGATTTGAGTAAAATTTATTTCTGTTCGTTTTTCAACTATTTTTAAAAGTTTTTTTTTATTGTAAAGTATTTAATTTTTTTTAAATTTTCTCTTTATTTTTTTTTAGTTTTAGTAAATGGAGCTTGATAAAAAATACTTTTGTGCTTATAAAGCAGCATTTAATGCTTAAGTTTTAAACTTCTCAGAAGCAATAAGTTGAAAATTGTTTTAGGCTAAAATGTGGTACGTATTGCCTGGTAAATAGTTTATAATTTACTTAATTAATTAATTTAAGTATTAGTCAATAAATTGATCGCATAATTTACAATGCAATAAGTTAAGGATTTAATGGCCTGATATATGTCAATACTATATAGCTACTATATCTAAATACAATATCAATAAACATAACTCTTGAGAGTTCCAATGCGTATCGTATCAAAAATTTGGATTTTTAAGGCACTTCCGTGTGACGGAAATATACTAAATATACAGTATTTTAATATAGTATATATGTATATATATAGGTATCTTATATATACACTTATTTATGGCCTGACATTTTGGGGAACTGTGTTAGGAGCTGGAAATACCCAGCTTAGTGCCACCTTTTTGTCAAGCAGTAAATCTTTGGCTAACAATCATTTGGACGAGGTCCAAAGCCAAAGAATTATGTTGATGAAAACAATAAAGTTGCGCAGCTACAGTAGAACCCCCTGTTAAAGCACCACCACAGACCATAAACCCGTAAGCCCGTAAACCCGTAACTTCAAACTCAATTTTCGCGCTACAATTACAAATGATGGCGATAAATTTCGCGTTTGGCCAACAAGACAAAAGGAGTTGGCTGCTGCTGTTGGCTGCTGCTGCTGTTGGCCTGGCCCAGACGGAAGTGATAATAAACGCACGACACGCGCGCTTGTTTAGAGATTTATGCGTAGCAAAAATCCGGGCCGAAACTGCAAATAATGTCAACGTCGCCGTCGCCGTCGTCGTCGTTGGCGGCATCCAAAATGATGCACGGCCCTGGGTTTGGGGCACGTACGTCCATGGGCCCATGGATTATGCAATGCGGCATCAGCAGCTGCGCTGCGTGTAATACACTCTAGTAGCAATCTCTACCAACTAACCATAAGTCACAACTAGCCCCTTTCCTCCCTCCTTAACCCTCCTTTGACTAGCAGCCTAGGCTACTTAGTCATTGCCACTTGATTTATGTGTCGCAGCAGTTGCAGTTGCAGTTGCAGTTACAGTTTGTGGCAAGCTTCGTGGTCTGTCAATTAACGCCGCCTTAAAGTTGCCACCAAAAAAAAAAAAAAACTTTGTTTAATTAGCCAAATTGAGGGAGGCTCTGTTTGCGCTGTGGCTGCCACAATTAACCCACTAAAGCCCCCCCAAAAAAAACTATGTCACGTCTGCAGTTCGTGTTTGTTTTGTGCCGTTTGCACTTATTAAGGAATTAATTTAGTCATTGGAAAACAAGGTCAAACATTAGCCGCAAAACTGCATTGCAGCAGTTGCAAGTGGGCGGGGTAACGCCCACGTAAGGGCCTGTGCCAGACCATGGGTCCTCAGGGCATTCGTGTCGTCTGGCCATTAAGCCTAAAGAAATTTCCATGTTACCGTGGGGCACAACAGAGTGGGGATGGGACAGGGAAGAAGGGGGGGTTAAAGCACCCCCGCAAGTGGCAAAGCGTGGGAAAAACTTGCCAAAAGACTTTGCAACGGGGGTGTCTGCGTGCCAGACTGCAATTTCGTGACCAACTCACACTTCCTGCTGCTCTGAGGCAGCCATGTAAGCGCTTTCAATTGCCCAAAAGCTTGTAAGCCAGTTTCCGGCAAAAGGATTTCGGTATAAACCAAAAAAAAAAAAAAAAAAAAAAAAAAAAAAAAAAAAAATTTTTGAAAATAAAAAAAATATATAAAAAATTGGAGCACAATTTTAAAGCCAAAAATAGAAACTTAGGGCATTTCCAGCCAGGTGAAACTTGAGACCTCCTATAGCCCACATTTAGTTAATTATGTTGATCCAATAATTTATGTAGTGTCAGTTCCTCCTTCGTAGCAACCAATAAATCAATTGGGCGGTAAATAAAAAATAAATTTAACCATAAAAGCAAATAAATAATAAGATTTATGTGTATTGTTTTTTGTGTGTTTTCATTGTGTTTTTTATTTTTTGTAACTTTTGTTTTATTTTATTTTTTATTTTTTGCGTTTTGTCAAAAACTTTTGAACTAATAATTAATCATAACCAACTACAATAACATAAATTAATAATTTATTTAAACGTTTAATTAGAATTAATAATCAATATTTCATACGTTCCGCAAATAAATTGGTAATAAATAACAAAAACTTTAAATAACTTGGAACAAGTGTTAAAAAATTTAAAAATTCAAAAATTTCAATTTTGGCTCAACAGAAAATCGCCATAAATTTTCATTAATAATTTGCATCAAATTTTCCACAAAAAAATTTTAACTAAAAAAAGATTTATTTCATTTTATGAAAAAAAAAAAAGAGAAACTAAAAAAATGGAATTTTTTAGAAAAAAATAAAAACATTTTTTAAAAAATTAAAATTTTTGTTAAACAAAAAAAAGAAGGAATTTTAAGTTTTGTTTTTTTATAACGTACGAAATCGAAATTTGTTTTTTTTTAGTTTTATGTTTTTTGTGCCCTAGGGAGAATTCTTTGTCTTTTTTTGTTGTTGTTGTTTGTTGTAAAATTGTAAATATAAAACTATAATTAAATTAATACAAATTGTTGTCTTTTAAGTGCTAAAAATGTTTACAAACTAAATGCGCAATGCTGCAGTTGATAAAAACTATAATAAATTAATGTTAAATATTATAAAATTAGCAATAAATCTAAATAATTATTTGTGGTTTGTCCGCTTTGCTTTAAATTAACTAAATAATAATTATTAATTAATTATAATAAAATAGTAGTAGTAAAAGTAATAGCAAAAATATAGACTAAAGTGTGTGTGTGTGTGTGTGTGGGTGTGTGAGTGTGGGTGTGTGTGTGTAGGTCTGTGTTGTCTTAGTTTAATAATTTCATTGTAGTTCTTTCTCAAATGCCCAGAGGTCATGAAGGGGGCGTGGCAAAGGGGTGTGGGTGGTACAGTAACCTCTGCCTAACTAAAATTACTTAAAAATTAAAACTACAAACTAACTAAATTGTGGAACATGGAATTGCTAGCTGTATCTGAACGTTGTCTACAACATTATCCAAAAATACAATACTACGAACAATATATATATAGATATATATATATAGTAAGCCGACTCTCGAATACCCTACGAGCTATATTAAACGCTAATACGTTGGTTGCTGGTGGTCTGAGTTAACTCCAAGCTGTGTCCTCTGTGTGTGTGTGTGCGTCAGTGTGTGTGCGTGTGTGTGTGTGTTAACCTAGGCCCTTAACTGTAGTAGTAAATAGGTTCTCAGTCTTCGCAGAGAGATTTCCAGTATTGCTGTGTACACCCAAAACATATACACAGCTGATCTATGGGCTCAACTAGCACTAAGCTGGGCGGGATGTGGGTGGGGGGAGCGGTGTGTAGGTGTGTTTACCTAGAAGGTCATGAACTGCCTTGCGGCGGCCGCATACAGATACCGTTAGGCGCTCTCCGTTTTCACCACAATGGGCATGGAGGCGTGGCCGGCCAAACCGAGTGGAGACTTTTGTAGCAGCTCCTCCTGTTGCAGCAACAGCGGCAGATTCATGCTCATCTTCATGTCGAGCAATGGCAGCGGTGACTTTGGCTCCTCGCCACCACGACCCTCGGAACGTCCACCACTACCACCCGCACCACCACCGCCTCCACCACGCGACTCGTAACGCGTGTGGGTGCGCATATGGCGGGTGATCATGTCGCGTCGGCAGGCGGCATAGGGACACTGCGGGCACTTGTAGGGCTTCTCTCCGGTGTGGGTACGCTGGTGAGTGGACAGGTGATCGGAGCGAGAGAATACCTGGCCGCACACCTTGCACGTGTACGGCTTAACACCTGTGTGCAATCGCATGTGGCGGGTGAGCATGTCGGAGCGGGCAAACGAGCGATGGCAGACGTCGCAGGAATAGGCTTTGGTTATGTCGTTGGCGGGATTACGCGACTTGTGACGCGAGGCCATGTGCTTGGCCAGGCGATCGTGTAGCGAGAACATCTGTCCACACGTCGGGCACACGTAGGCCACATCCGACCCTGGAGGCATCTCCTCCACTACCGGCGAAACGTCCAGATTGTAGCGCCAGGCCACTGTCTCCTTGGTAGTGGGCGAGGCAACGTCGCCCTTGATCACCGGCACACCCACTGTCGTGGTGGGCACGTGCGAGTGCAGCGGATGCATCGGCATCTCCATCTTGATCATGGCTGCCGCCGCTGCTGCTGCAGCTGCATGCGCTGCCGCCGCTGTCATGGCATAGGGCGACATGGCGGCAGGTGGCGCCAGCGTTGCTGTGGGCGTGCTGCTGGTCAACGAGGTGCTGGAGTGGGTGCTTGAGGCGGGCGACAGCGCGTTCATGCTCTCCAGACTGCTGGCGCCGCTCATGGATGAGTTAGGAGGTGGCATAAGAGCTCCTGCGGAGGTGGAACCATGTCGCGGTGACTTCTTGACCTCGCCGAGAAAATCGCTGCGCATGCACAGATCCAAGGGACGCTCCTGGGGCGGCGGCATTGGCTTACCAGCGGACGACTTCTTCTTGCTTGGCTTAGGGCTGATGCGCGTGGTCACCGAGGAGTCGCTGCGTGGCGGCGAGGGCAGGGAAGGAGGCGGCGATGTGTTGATCATTACGGCTGGCAGTAACTGTTGCTGCTGCTGACTGGCCGACTGGCTGCTGCCATTCCCGCTGGCTGTCTTGGCCTGACTTTGGCTAACGGGCGAGGTCTCCGTCTCGGAGGCAATGGAGGAGGGCGTGTGCTGCAGCGGTGAGGGGTAGAGATCATGACGACGGCGAAACACCTCGTTCAAGTACTTCGTCTGCAGATAGTAGCCAAACAGGGGCGGGGGAATGGGAAAGTAGCGATCATAGGGGCTCGGCATGTGCTCAGTCTTGATGTCCACGTGCAGCGGATTCTCCTTGCCTCCCGCGTGGCTCTCCGCCGGCCTCGCTGCCACCTGCAGCGGACTCATGCTAATGCGCGGACTGTCCTGATCCTCCTGCTCCGACTGCGAGAGTTCCTCGGCGGACAACTCACCCTCCACCTCCGCCTCTGCCTCGATGTGCTCGTCGTCACTGGCTGCGGGCATGACGTCACGTTGTTCGCTCTTAATATAGTTAGCCTCCACGCGCTGCTGCTGTCGCTTCGCGTCTGCTTCCTCCATCTCCTCCTCCTCCACATCTTCCTCTAGTTCATCCAATTCCCGCTCATCCATGTCCATGGGCTCTGTCTTGCAGGTAACACCATTGTTGTTGTTGTTTTTATTATTGTTGTTGTTGTTACTGCTATTGTTGTTGTTGTTATTGTTGTGGTGGTGGAGCTTATCTAGCACCGCCGAGAGTCGCTTACGCTTTCGCTGCTTCCCTGGCATTATGTTGTTGTTGGCCACAAACGGCTGATTGTTATTGTTGTTGTTGTTGCTCGCAACAGCGGCAGCTACAGCTGCTGCCGATGCCGCCGCTGCAGCTGCCTGCTGATGCAGACTAAGTGCCAGCGGCAAGTGCTGATGGTGGGGCAAGGGATGCGGATACTGAAGTGGCCCATAGGGTGCGTAGTGGGCGGCAGCAGCTGCGGCTGCTCCTGCTGGCGGTTGCTGTTGCGCAGGCGCATAATGTGGATTTGGGTGATGATACTGCGCCGGATGCTGGTGGTGCTGATGGGGATGGGAGTGGGCGTGTGGATGTCCATGAGGATGATAGTGGTGGGGATTGTGCGAGCCGGCGGCGTGATGATGATGCCCCATGGGGTCGGTGCCTTCTGCCATCGTCATTAGGTCAACTTTTTGTGGCTTCGTGTGCTTCCTCTTGCAACAACAACTCTTCCAAAGCTTTTGTGGCCGTGGATTCTTGCGGGCGACCTGACGCGACCGATTTGGCTGCAAACGAAATAAAAAATAACAATAACATTTGTTAATTGTTTGTTGTTGTTTATTACTGCTAGTTCTAGTTATTAACGTAAATTGTAAATTGCATAATTATGCGTGCGCTTGTCTCGTTTAAATTCTATGCATACCGGCATATTTATTGCAGCCAACTAAGCACGTCAAATAATTCTACACTATTTTAGCGTTTAGTTATCTCTAAGTTTCTCTAATTCCCTTTAAACATGCACTTTCATTCATTTGTTTTGCTTGCCGCAATAAATTCCATGCATTTAAATCAAATTTTAAATCAGTTTCGTCGACAGCTTTAATTGTAGCACGCGTCGTCTCGCTCTGACGCACATTAAAGTCGTTTTAAAGTCAACAAGCTGTCAAAAGAACGCAGCTTTCTCTTTCGCTCTCGCCCACATGCAGGCACTGCAGTGCTGCTAACTCTTTTTGCAATAACGAATTGCCAATTGTCTTAAAGTTCACCAACTTGACTTTTGCTTAATAAATTTACATGTCTAGCTTAAATAATATAAAAGTTATGTCCCTTAAAAAAATGTTAATTACTTTAGTTTGCTTATGTGACTTTACCTAGAGATATTCTTTAATTATTTAACTTTTGGTTAAATGTGGCTTGCACTAACTGGCAACGCCGTATTGATTGTTTGACTTGCTGGCAGCGCCGCGATCTTTACCGTTGCAGTTATTTTTTCACTTTCGTTGTCGGCAGTGCTGCAGTTCTAATTTAGACAAGGTATGTATATTAAATAAGTGCTGTTTTAATAGTTAAATCCATGTTTTTATTAGGATTTCCGCAGTAATTACAAAATGTTATGAAATGGAACAGCTTTTAATCGATTAATATTGTCTATAACGCTTGAACGAAAAATTTTATAATGTGAATATCGCATTTTTCACTCCACAAATAGTTGGCAACACTGGCTGCAGTTGGCAAATCTTCGCAATGGCGCCTCATAAACTCTAGCCAATCAGTCAAGCATCAAAATGCTGCACTTGCTCTTGGCTTTCGCTCAACAAATAAATAAGATAAATTTTCGCTGTCGCTGCCAAAAGAGACAACGCCGTCGTCCGTCCGCGTTCGCGTCCGTCGTCGTCGGCGTCGTCGCCGTTTACGCTGCGTTAGTTTTATGCGTTTGGCGTTTGTCACTAAATCTGCTGCTCCCTGGTCACGCCCTGGACTTAGACTTGGACCTGGCACAACCATCTCCATCTCCCGCTGTGACATTTTTTATTGCAATGCCAGCAGATTTTATGGTGCTCAAGTTTATGACATTGCCTTGACCGTCGCTCGTTGACTCGTTCGCTCTCATCGCACTCGTTGCTTGCTACTCGCTACACTCGTTACTCGTTGGTCACTCAAAGGCAGCTCGATATCAATGATTTTGGTTTGGTAAGTCCACTTTAACTATTCCCCCTACCCTAAGCACACATATGTACAGCTTCCTAAGCCAACGTCTGGCGCCAACATTCGCAAATAATTAAAAGTTACACACATGAAGCGCAAGTTTGGTTCTGCTGCCGTTTTCGGCAATGGTCAGTGCCAACTGTTAGTCGTCTACAGTAGCACATAGATAGTACAGTAAACTACAGCACAGTGGAGCACACGGACAGCGACGGCACGTCTGTAAGGACGTTTGCTGCATTGCGCTTATCCTTGTGATATATGAATATTGTGCACACACGCACCCTGCTCGCTGGGTGGGCGAAGGGTGTTTCAGAGTAGCGGGAAAAGAGGGTGGTAGAACTGCACGCTTCACTTGGCTTTTGGCTACGACACAGTCAGTCTTTGAGGGCGTGGGGAAAGTGGGGGCTGAGTTGGCTTTGTGTCTGACATAAGCTGCCAGTTTATGGCCCAGTCTCGACTTCGTCGTTGTTATTGTAGCCGTTGTCGTTGTAGTTGTCCTTCTGTTTGCAATTTGCGCCTACAACAGCAACGGCAGCCGAGTCCGTGTCCGGATTCGTGTCCGTGTCCTGCTCCGTGTCCATGTCCGGGTTCTTAACGGTCACGTGTTTGCTTTACGTGTTGAGAAAATGAGTAGTAGTATAGCCTGTAGCCGAGCAAGTCAACTGTTAAAGACCCTGTAGGTTAATAAATGTCACTGCCTACTCTGCAAGCTAATATACACCGCTAACTTGCTAAACTACGCGGTCTTAAAAGAGTCCAAACGAAACGAGTCGTCGGCACTTTGTGGTAGCTGGTTCTTTTGGTGTTGAAGTGCTAGCGATATGGACACCTGTGTTTTTACCTCTACCCCTTCTACTGCCCCCCATCTCCTCCCCCTGCAATCCTGTGCCAGTTAGTGGCTTGTTATTGTTACTGTTGTCGCATATGTACGTCTGTCTGGCCTGGAGAGTGCGTGCACTACTTTCCTTTGTCTCAGCTCCAGTTCCAGTCTCAGTCCACGTTTTAAAGTTTTTTATTAACTTTTTCGATTCGAGCAAGTTAAATGGAAAATGGGGGAAAAACTTTACTCGTTATTATGTCTCATATCATCATAATTCATGTTCTATTTTCTCTACTGTTGCGCAATAAAGAACCTTCAAACGAGTTGAAAGGGGGCAAAGGGGCGGCAAGTACATTAAAATAAAAGGGGCGTTGCGGGTCACAGTTATATGGCGGCCCAAACGGCGAATGGCAATTAATATTCTTAATTAGTGTAATTAAACAACGCTGTGCTGACAACTATGCGAAAAACTTTTGCTCAACAAATGTACTCTCTATCCTCTTTTTTGGTAGTTGTACTATTTGTGCTAAAAGACATTGAGTTGTAGTTTTTTATGCTTTTTTTTTTTGAGTTATAAAAACATAAATTTTCACGCGGAGCAATGTCGCTGGCTCCAAGGTTCTCCCACTGTCCTTGTGCCTTGTTAGCACGCGAAAAGGCTGACAAAAGAGGTGGAAGAGAGAGAGAGAGAGAGGGGGAAGCGAAAAGGGCCAACAAGAGCTGTCCACAAGCAGCGGAGATTTTTGATTTATGGCAGCAGAATTATCCTACTATTTTTTTTTTAAGACTGCAGAATGAAGAACGTAGAATCGTTGGAACTGGAAATGGTGTGAAATTATGCTAAATGAAGTGTTAATTCGACTGCGAATGACTTGTAGTCGCAGTCAGAGTCACCTACGAGGGTTGCTCAAGTGATTTGGCATAATTATAGAAGAAGAAAAAAAACCAATTAACTGCTTGATTACCGAATCAAAGTAGGTTGAATGCTCGTTATGATGCAATCACTGTTAATGAGTGTTCTTGAATAACGACTCATTCGACAAAATGAATGTTTTTGGCCAAAAACATCAAACATGCATTTGGCCATCTCGTTTATGTCTTGTGCAATTACCAAAAACTAAAAGACAAAAAAACAAACCGAAAATAAACATATATTTTATGGTCGTTTTAAAACCCAAAACAAAGAAAATAAACAAAAAAAAGAAATATTTTTTTTTACGACTGTTCATTTGCAAACTCAGCAGCAGCGACATGAAATAAGTTCCATTAATGAAGCAAGACATCAAATGAAAAATCTGTAGAAAGCAAGTTATTGTTTAACTAGTGAGTTTAACCAAAAATCTCTTGAAAAAACTTCATGGCGCTTCGTAGAGCACAAAACAGCAAAACATGCTTGTAAGCAAATGTTTGGCTTTAACGAAACTAGCACACCATCGTGTCAGATACAGATACAGATACAGATACAGATACAGAAAACGTATCTATAACTATTAAAAAGTAAGTGCTAAATAATTAATGCTTAATTACAATTAACCAAAATGAGGAAGCATTAAATGGCGCTCATTTTAGAGCTTATTGTTGTCGATTTGAGCTGACGTTGCATTGGCGTTCGTTCATTGTGAACGCTAGCTGTAAAAAAGCCAAAAGAAGAAGAGGAAGATAGCAGAAAAGTGTGAAAACTAAAAATGTGCAATGCCAATGGAAATATGATTCATTGTCACTTTTGTATTTTGTTTCGTTTTTCTGCCCCTTTTTTTTTTTGTATTTTGTCAAGCTGCATAATTATGACAACAGTTTTAACACCAAATAAAACAATGCAAATAACAAAAGCGTCAAAACAGCAACAACAACAATAACTACAACAACAACAAACTGTATTGTTGTATAAAAATGCAACGTAGCGATGGGTGAGAGAGGGAGAGAGTGGGAGAGTGAGAGAAAGAGATCGTGTGTGTGTGTATGTGTGAGGGGGAGTTTTGCTGCAATGGCGGTCACAATGGGCGCCTGCTTCGCTGCGCATATCTCTCACTGACTACATATGTATGAGTGCGTGTGTGTGTGTGTACACAACGGCTGAAACTTGATGAAGTTTTACAGTGGCGCCCCCCTTCGGCAAGCTCTATAAACTGGCCAGCAGTCGCCGTTGCTCTTGTTGTTGCTGCAGTCAGCACTGCGATAAGCGCCCCAATGGACTGCACTGCTTGGGTGTGTGTGTGTGTGTGTGTGTGACTGTGTGTATACTCTTGTGTGTGTATGTGTGTGTGGCGTCCCTACGGCGAAACCTCACAAAGTTAACTAAACAAAATTGCAGAAATTAAAATGTAAACAAATTGTGTGCACGGTCGTCGGCAGACACGCCCTGCCCCAGCGCCCACTCACACACACATACATACCGAGTGGAGTATGTGTGTGTGTGTGTGAAGTGGACTCCTCTTTATTAGCCTTGTGTTTGTTATTTACACAAAATGTTGGCTTACATTTTGGTAGCATGAAGACTAAACCATTAAAACACTGACGCCATTTAAGCACACTTCAACGACTTTAAACAACAACAACAACAGCAACAACAACAGCAACGACAACGACAACAACAAACGTGATACGCATTGATAATGGACAGCTTAGTGTAAAGACAACAAGTCGAGTTAAAGTTGTATGGAGTTGTTCAGTCTAAAGCAAACAAAGCATGACAGCGCACAAATATGGCCAATAAAATAAAACGCCATTTGCTTAAAGCAAAAAAAAAGCTAAAAAAAAGCAAAAACAACAACAAAACGAAGTGCGCATCAAGTAAAAAAAGCGCAGAGAAATGAAAACAAAACGAAAAACAGAAAAGAAAAACAATTTAAACGCCTACGCCTAAGCAATGAGCCAATGAGCAAAGCCCACTTGACAGCAACAACAACAACTCCCCCAACAGCAACAAGTACCAGCAACATTAGTTAAGTCAGCAACATGTTGCAATGCTCACTGTAAACACGCCCCATTGAGCCTGTGCCAAAGCTTGTTAGAAAGCTTTTTTTAATTGATTTAAAATGCACACACACAGACATACACACACGCTAACACACACACACACAATCCGCTCTCTGGTCTCGCTTTGGCGCACTGCTATTAAACTGATCACCGTAATTTAGAGTACGACTTCGATTTCAATTGCAGCGACTCATTAAATATTGGCTACAAATACATTTTTGACGTCAGCATTGTGTGCACTAACGATATGCTAATTGTTTGTTGTCGTTAGTTTGGTGTCTCTCATTAATTAAGTGCATCATTTGGCGACTTTTGATCTTTGGCCACTGATTGTTGACGTGCAACCTACGCCGCCTGCAAAATCCAGCTCGTTTTTTCTTATTTGCTACCGTTGCACAAGTGCTTAATGCCAGATAATGGCAATTTCCTGCCACTTGCCGCAGCAGCAGCAGCACCCCACAAAACAGCAGCAACATATGCCCCTGGCTGACCGCAGCTTAAATAAAATTACATTCAAATTCAATTGTAAATGCATTTTATCTGTTGGTTTTCTGCTGCTGCTGCTGTTGCTACTGCTGCTGGTGTTTGGCTCTCGACTCTCCATCGCTGTTAACTGCAATCATGTTGCACATTTTTCTTTGGCAATGCCCGACCGACTGCGACTCCGACTCCGACTTGGAGTTCGGCCTAGACGCTGTGGCCTTTTACAATCAAATGTAATTATTTTTGCAATATACACCTTCAGCTGCCGCTGCCACAGCCTCTGCTGCTGCTACTGCTGTATGTTGCCGGCGTGGCAGCAACAAGTTGCTTAGCATACTTCCGTTTGCCACAAAGGCCGGGGGATCGCGTGATCAAAGTCAATTTAGTTACGATATACAGACACATTTGTTTTTGTTACCACTGACGTTGCCTTTGCTGCTGCTGCTGTTGCACGCTGTAAGTTGCACGTTGCAGGTTGCAGCTTGGCTAGCTGCACGTGGGCTGCTCCCAACGATCCTGTCGTCATCTGCTGCCGTTGTAGTCGCAGTTACTATAAGTTCTCTTTGTTCGACTGTTCAGCTAAATTAAACCATTGCCGCCTTATCGACGACCAACTGTGGCAACTTGCAGCCACAACTTGCGGCGCCTGCGGTCGCTCAAATGAGCATAAAATGGGCCAAAGGAGTTGCATCGACTACCGACCACCGACCACCGACCACTGATCAACCGATCAGGGTTAAACTCGAACCGGTTTAAAGGCATTCAACGTGTCTATGAGCTAAGCCAAGTTAAGCGACTCATAAATGTGCTTGAAATAAACTGAAAACATTTTCAAATTACAAAAGATAATTCATACAATTTAATAGAGACACAAGAGGGGGGAAACAGGGGGTACAGGGGAACGGGGAAAGACTCAAATTATTGTAGTCTGAAAATTGAAACAACATTTTCATTACAATTTCATTAAAATTCAATTTAGCGAGTCTGCTTCAATTTAAAATAATTCTGAAAAACATACAAGTTTACAAAAGGCTTAAAGGATGATTCATGTAACGTGTTTTCACTGTAGTTCCCCTCGATTTCCCCTCATTTCCCATTAGTTTTAATCATATATCATATTGAATTTTTTTGGTTTTCGGTTTAGCTTTTGACCTTCCACTTCCTGTTGCCATTTTTTATGTTTGTTTAAAAACGTTTTGTGTGTTTGCATCTGTTCTGCTGCCCCTCTTACTACTCCTCCCTCTTCTCCACCACTTCATTTTCTCTCTTCTTCTTCAAATGTTTATCATAATTAACCACACGATTTTCTGCTTAATTGCCAAAGCGCCAAAATAAAAAATTAACATAGAGAAGGAGAAAAATATTGCCAGCAGCGAAAAGTCTTGAAATATTTAACTTAAAACTTAAAAAAAGAAAAAGAGAAAAAAAAAAAAACAAATCTTAAAATCCTACTCATTTCATGCTAATTATATGGCTAGGCAAATGAATGAATGAATGGTTTCTTGGATATTTGGATGGATGGATGAAACGCCCGCCATTTTGTGACCGATACCAAGACTGAGACCGAACAGAGAGAGGCAAAGAGACGGAGGGAGAGGGAGGGGGAGAGTGACTTCCACTGCGAGTTGAAAATTATTTAATTTTAACCTTTGGGGGCCAGCAATCATCATTAACTACGCGCTTCGTATTTGTTTAGCTGAGCTTTGCGCTTTGTGCTTTGTTTTTTAGCTCATAAAGGTTTTGGGTCAGTGCCGAGAGGTATTTTCGATTCCTGAGTGAACCGTTTCACCCAAAAACCCTTACAATTTTTCCCCCACCTTCACCCAGTATATTGTATGATCAGTTTGCTTGCTGGCTCGTTTATCAACCGAAAGCGATCTTTGCAATTAGCCTTAAACGATTTTTGGCTCAACACTCACGCATTGCCATCTGGGTCAGCCGAGGAGGCCCACGATCAGACACATTCGTTCACTCGCTCACTCGCTCGCTCGCTGTCCGTCACATTATCAGAACGAAATTATCGTATATCATGCAGACGGGGCGGCATACTATGGCATTCAGTGTAACAGTGCCTCAGAATTGCACTCGTTTCGCTCGCATATTTATTTTTAATCATCTTTGTGAAAGCAGGTGAAATTTTTGGCATTTATGAAAGTGCAGCGTGACTGGCACTGGGCAAAGTCTCAGTCGCAGTCCAAAGTCGCCGTCGCCGTCGCAGTCTCCAAGTCAGTTCTCAGGTCCAAGGTATATAAAAATTAATATAGATTGCAAGGTAGAGATACATTCAGATATTGCCAGTGTACACGGTATCGTATATCGTTACCTTTCGGGATGAGTACAAGCCACAACGCCAACACCAACAGTAACAGCACCAGCACCAGCACCACCACCGCCAACAACTTTTAACTCGAAAGTTGCCCCTTAACGTTTTGCGGCATTGCTGTAAATTTATTATGCCAAAGGCCGATCATTATCGGGTAGCCAAATTATATATGCGCGCGCGCACATGATGCGCATTAAAGGGTTGCTGCAGTTCCCACCAACAGCAGCAGCAGCAACATGTTGCTGGCAACATTAGCCGTTTCGATCGAACGCCAAAACGACCGCAAGGCAAAACTATAAAATGTCGCAGACTATAAATCCACTTGGAGCAATAAATTTCTCAAAATGTCAGCACAGGCTCCCGCATTAATTACAGCCTCCATACGATGTAGTTGTAGTTGTTGTTATTGTTGTTCTTACTGTTGCTGGTTGTTATTGGAGCCTGTCTGCGCCTGTCTGCAACACCCGCATCGAGGTCGCAGTTGTTGTTGCTGTTGCTGTTGCTGTGGCTGTTATTCTTTGCCAGCCTTGTTGCATTGGGTAATGTGAGACCCAACGATTGGCAACTTGTAATCAATAGTTGTAACCACCAAACAGGCAACACCAAAAGCACCACAAGCGTGTTGCTGTTGTTGCTGTTACTGCAGTTGTTGCTGGAGTATTTGCTTTTTGACCGCAAAGCAAGTGCAAAGCTAAAGCTTTCAATTTGCTTGTCGACAACTGCGTGCAGCAGGCAAAACAGCCAACAAGTTCTTTCAATTTGCGTTGCAGTTGCCTCAGCTCCCCCCCCTTTTGCCAACAACAGCTTGCAACACTCAACGCATATTCCTAACTGTTGCAAGCTGCACATGTTTAATGCTGCATTTTGATTGCCTACAAGTCGCTGTCGCTGTCACTTTGCATTACAACAGTTGGGAGCAGGGCAAACTGTTGAATGCACCATGTTGCACGTTGTGTGCTTTCAAGAACAGTCAGGCGTCAAAAGACGCGTAGGAAACGCACAGAAAACGCGCTTAAAACGCGTATAAAATTATACAGGATTTAAGCAACTTCCTTTTGACTTTTCTTTAAGTTTTAAACAAAACTCTGAGGTAGAAATTTTCAAACTTCAAAAACTTTTAATCAGTTTAGAAATAGTTTTTCTTTTTTTTTAATGAAACAGGTTTTGAAATTCATGTTGTTCGTTTGTTTTTGGTTGTTTTTTGTTATTATCGCGCAATTATGTTGTATTTGATATGTTAATTTGAAAGTTTTTTTACTGATTGCCAATGAAAGAACATAAAGCCAAAAGATATATAATTTATGCAGCTCGTGTCAGCTCCTGCTGCTCGAATCGGTTGTGTTTTAGATACGATTGGAACGATTGTTCCGACATTCGCAGGTGCTAATTGATTTCTATTGGCTTGTTACCTGTTACCGTTAACTTCTGAATTGTTGTTGTTGCTGTTGTTTGATATCATAACGTTTTACTCACCCAAAAGTATTATGACAACAATATTGTGACAAATTGCCTCACATAAATCCGCACTCCAAAAAATTCAACTTTTTGATAACTGAAACTGAATTGGTATAATGAGACTGAATGGATTGAATGAATGAATGGAACTGCGCTTTAACTTGTCAGCTGCTGCAGGTTTTCTTCAGATTTTTTGTTAATTAAGCTGTATTTCATGTCGAGATACATTTTATGAATAAAAGCGACCAAAAAAAAAACAGTTTGCAAAAAACTCTTGAAAAATGTTTAAAACACAAGCAACAAATGTGATGACACCAAAAGCGCGTCGCTTTTGTTAGGGCGTGTCAAAAGAAATTTCAACAAATAAATTAAAAATTAGCTGCCGGGCAACAACGAATGAGATTAAGCTGTAGTTGCTGTTGTTGTTGTCGTTAATGTTGTTGTTGCTGTTGTTGTTGCTGTGGCGGCCTTAATCGCACAACAAGCCAAAAGGTCGCTGTCTAAGCCAAAAAGCAATTGACGACGATGGCGACGACTCTGTTCGACTCTCATACTGACGTCATGTTAATTTTAGCCACAAAATGCCAATTTTTATAGCTAGAAGGGGCAGCTGCCATTGGTGCCACTGCCACTGCCATCGCTGCTGCTGCAGTTGTTGCAATTTGAACGTCGCCATCGTTCGCAAACTGTCGCAAGCAATTAATCTTCAAAAAGCAACAACAACAACTACAACTACAACAATGTTGTCGAGTTTTCAGCTGCAGCTTTTTATGACAAAACTTGGCAATCTGTCTAAAATGTTCAACTTCACTCATTTTCAATGGCAGTTGCAATTCCTTAGCGGCCGACTTAGAAGGTCGCCTGCCGTGCAACGCCCGCAACTTGAAGCTGCCCCAGACAGCGGCTCAGACTGCTGCCAGACCAGAGCCGTAGTGAGACAGAGCACAGAGAGGGAAAGGGAGACGGAGACTGATGCGGAGACTTGAGAGAGACTTCATGAGAGATGCGAGACGAAACCGAAGCGAAATTCATGCGAAACACAAGACGACACTTGAATGTTGCAAGCTGGACAGGCGCACATGATCGATACGAATGCGATCTGCACCCCCTACCCCTCCAGCAGTCACTCCCCTACGCCTCCTGCCCCTCCTCCTGCTGCTGCTGCTTTGTCCTACTGCAACGCACGCATTTAATTCAAAATGCGTTTCAGTTTTTTGCCGTTTCGTTGTTTTTTGCTGTCCGAAGGTTGCCAACGTTTGTCTGTGCATGGTCAGGCCAGGGTTGCCATTGTCAGCCGAAAAAAGCAGCTGCGCTTGCCGCTGTGCAACTTTTATTAAACTTAAGTTTTAAGTATGTGAGCTCTGTGCTTACCTCGATTGAGTTAGGATGTGACTGTTAAACTGATGGACTCGTGCATAGTTCTGTAAAAAGTAGAAGAAAAGGATAGGGTATATGAGTTTATTAACGTATCATTTACAAGCGCAATTTAAGCTGAACTATAAAAATGCTTTTGCTATAAAAAAGAGTAAAAAACGGCTAAACAAAAAACTTTCTAGAAACTTTCGCAACAGCAACTCGACATTGCCATTTTATGATCACTTTATGAGGCAACTCTATTTACATATGCCATTGTCAAAGTGTGTGTGTGTGTACATGTGTGTGTGTACATGTGGCATGAAAATGTGTTAACATTTCTGCCGATGCTCATGACAAATTGTGGCAGCGGTCAAAACTCTTTGCTAATTGCCGCAGTAATTAAAGCAACGCAGTCAAACAAAACGGATCAAACATCATTAATCAAAGCCTCAAAAGATGTTAGTTTATGTGTTGTTTCTCTCTAAAGTTAGTTCTATGCCAAACTAAAGTTAATAAATATTTATATATTGACTTGTCTACAAATGTATATTTTACTAAATTTTATGTTGATTTTATTTAATGATTTTTTTTTTGGTTTTTTAGTTTGTTTTGCCTTAAACTTTAAGTCGCAGACTGCGTGGCTTTGATTTTGAATTTTATAATATTTTTGCGGTGATTGCAACATTTGCTGTTGTTTTTGGGCCCAGACATTGATTGATTGAGTGTTTGGCAATAAATGCAAAATTAGTAGAAAACCAAAGCGCGTTGCCACCCACCAAAAAAAAAAAGCACGGCTAGAAAATGTTTTTAAACAGTTGCTCGACCAATTAGTGGGGCGTGTCAGCAGCCCCTTAAAAATAGCTAAAAAACGGTGGCTTTTAGCAGAGACAACAAAGCCGATGCCAAGATCAAGCAATGCCAAAGCACAAAAAATGGAGGGGAAAAAAACTTTAAATTGGAAAAAATTACTATGAGACTCTCATTTTACATGGCTGATTAATGATCGTGGCCAGGTTTAAATAAATTATAATATTTAACTCATTAATTATTTTATGCTGCAGTAGCAACAAATCAAAGGCCAATCAAATGACACAGCCAAGTGACAACATAAAGTGGCTGCTGCTGCTGCTGTGGTTGTTGTTGCTGCTGTCGTTGTTGCCTTTTTTGGTCAACATCAAACAATTAACAATTGTTTTAATGTGTGCTATTATTTGCTAATCATTTAGCAGAATTGTCAACAATTGGCTGAGTTGCATTTGCATTTGCAATTGCTATTTGACAATTGAAAAACGTTTGTTGCTGTTGCTGTTGTTGTTGTTGCTGCTGCTAATTAGCTTGTTGCTGGCACAAATGTGACATGTTGCTGCGGCAACAGCAACAGCAACCCTTGTAACCGCAAACAGTAAGTGTGTGTGAGCGGTTGCTGCTGTTGGCATTTGCCACCTGTTGCAATTAGGCATGCAACATGGCATGTTGTTGCGGTTGCCAATGCGGGTGTGCAAATACCCCAAAAAGACAAAACAAAATACAAAATTATTTACCGAAATAGACAGAAACTCATGTGCCACATGCACAGCAGCTATTTGTGTGGAATGGCTACTGCAGCAACAACAACGACAACAATGGCAACAATAACAACAGCAACAGTTGCAGCTGTGCGACCTTAACAAATATGCCGCCCCGACAAACTTGTTTCTCAAACATTTTTATATATCTCAGCTATGTTGCAGCTAGCCAGTCAGCCAGCCAGTCAGCCGATTGCTGTCTGCAGCGACATAAATTTATTAGCGCAACAATTTTCAATGTTCGATTTTTTAGGTTTTCATTTGTGTTTTTTTGTGTTTTGCTTAAATTTCTTAGTCTGTCGCAGCTGTGTGTGCCACAAGCAGTGGTTGCTGTTGTTGCCGCGACTGCCGTTGCCGCTGCTGCTGCTGCTGATAAACTCTGACTCTCATTCGGGGTCTTTCTTATCTCGCACCCACAACAACAGCGGCAGCTCACGCAATGAAACTGACGGCTTCCCATGGCGTTATCTAGCCATTGAACTGCCCATCCCATGACAGGCACTGTCCCTTCCTTCCCTCTCCCCTCGTAACAACCAATTTCGCTGGCTCTTGACGCTGCCTTGCCCTGCCCTGAACCTTGGCCCATCGCATCTGTATGTGCGTAAATTGGTACAAGGCAAAGCTGTGTTGTTGCTGATGCTGTTGTTGTTGTTGTTGTTGTTGTGGTTGCTGTGGACAACGCCTACTCAACAAAAAATAAAAAAAAAAAAAATAATAGAAAAAATGCCGATAAACATCATTGAGCGTTATTGAAATTGGAATTTCAAATGAGCCAGAGATTGTGAGAGTGAGCAAGGGAGAGGGAGGGAAGGTAGAGGGAGGTGGGGAGACTAAATCAGTTCAGTTCAGAGATTCTTTTGCTCTGTGTGTGAGAAAATAGCATTTCACTCGTTTAAGTTTATTGTGTTTTTATGCATATCTGAAAACCGTTTGACTTTTGCAGTTAAACTTTCAAATGCAATTAGCTACAGGCATAAATTACACACATAGAACTTGCAACTGACCAGCAACAACAACAACAGTACCAACAACAACAGCAGTAGCAACAGCAACACAAAGCTGTTATTAACATGATTGCGCGGCTCTGGTCACCCTGCGAACTGCAGTGGCTATAATGGCTACTGGCCAGGCTAGACCGAAACGACTGCTTGGCCAGTAGTCTAGGCCACCTACAACAATCAACGAGGCGTGCATGCAACTTAAAAATTGCTGCTTGCCTCGCAGCAACTACAGCAGCAACAACAGCAACACAAAATTAGCAGCGCGTGCTAAACAATTGGCCCAGCCAGCAACAACAACAGTAGTCTCTGACACACACCCACACACACATACATAGTAGATGTGTGAGTGGGACAGAGAGAGGCAGCATTTGTGCATATTGTTTTACAGCTGCACGGCAGCAGCATGCACAAATATGGCGGCAGCAACAGCAACAACAACAGCAGCAACATTCAACGCTAGCTTTGGTAATTGCAACAATTTAACGGTCTGTCGCTTTGCTTTTGCACTTAAGTGTACTTTTGGTGCACTGAGCCAGCAGCTAGAAGACTCTGCCTTTATACATTTTTAGCTTTTTTTTGGCTAGCAAGACTACAACTTAATCAAAAACTAATTGCATTTGCATACAAGCAATGTAGTTACTGTTACTGCTACTACTACTACTGCTGATGTCAGTTGATGTTGCTGCCCACCACGGATGTGGTTTTCAACGCTTGGCTGTGTCAACTTTCAATCAAAGTCAACAAAAAAAGCCCACTGTGGTTTACGCCAGCAGCAGCAGCAGCGGCAGCGCTTCCTGGCAGCAACCGCAAGCGCTGCTAGCGGGTGCTGGTCAGTTGGCAGCTTTGCTCAACCGTGGGAGCGTCAAAAAAAAGTCAAGAAATAAATTTATATATTCGCATATACCTATATATGTATATATACATTCTAATTTATATGGCGAACGCCCGCGCAGACTACGCATTTTTGCACGCAGCAACAGCAGCAACCAACCAGGGGGAGGAGAGGACTCTTGGGGCAAGCAAACTGACATTTGCGAGTGGCTCACAGTGCCACACAGCTGATGGATCACCGTAGATAAGCGAATCTTGCAGATAATCGCATCACTCACTGGCCATGCCAATGCTGCAAGTGTTTCGCCGTCTCAGTTTCTCGGCTTTTGCATGCATCAAGCAAAAAAAAAGGCAAAGAGAGAAAAAACAACAACAACAGTCAGAGAAAAAGCCTGCAGCTTGAAGACTGTAGACTCGGTCTGTAGACTGCAGACTGCAGACTGGACATGCAATAATTTTCAAATACAACAGCGGGATGAGGAGCAGAGCAACTGGCTACGAGTCCAAGCTGCAATGATGATGATGCATGACAGTGACAGTGCGTGGTACACTAAAAAAAAAAAAGGGGGGGAGTCTTAAGTGTGGGCATAAAAGTCTTCATTGGGAAGTTAAAAAACTGACAGGGAAATAAAATTTAAAAGGATTCAGTGTCCTCTTCCTGTTTATAGAAATATTCCATACTTTACTTATGAATAACTCTTTGCCCGACATTTAATATTTACTTTAAACCGAAATTCAAGATTTTTTTCAGTGTAGTTGCTGTTGTTGTTGCCGCTGCATGACATTAAGCAGGTTGCAAACAGACGCACACATGTCTGTCCCACTGTCTCTGCGTCTGTCTGTGTCAGTCTTCAACTCCAACTGCGTCTCAGTCCCCCTCCCTCTCCACGTCTCCTTCTCCTGTCTTGTGCAGTCAGTCTCTGCAGCGAATTGTGGGTGCCTTTTGCAGCATTCTTTGCAGATTACTGAAATTAGCCACAATTCGCCTGAAGTTGCAGTTGCACTTGCTTGCCCCAGTGTGTGTGTGTAAGAGTGTAGTCTCTGTGTGTGTGTGTTGTCTGTGTGTGTGTGTATGCCAGCTAAAACTTATTTTCATGCTTTATTTGAGCGCGAGCCTTTTACAAGCGCAACGAAACATAAAATGAAATACAATTTTCAACTGCAGTTCGCTTATTGTTGTTGTTGTCTGTCCGTCTGTCTGTCTGTCTGTCTGGCAAAAATCAATTAAAATTCATAGCCAATTGATTTGTGCACACTTGAAAAAATTGCAATTGAAAATGCTTTTTACACACACACAGAAACAGACACAACAACTAAGAGACTTTTGAAGACTTTTCTTTCTTCTCTTCTCTTCGGTTTTTTCTCATTTTTCGTCTCTTTGATTTTCTGTGTTTTTGGGCAAGTAAAATACATAAAAACTGGCGCCAGTTGGGCAAACACAGCGGCTCCAACTGATAAAAATCACGCCGCTTACATCAACAAACAACCAACAACAGCAACAACCAACAACAGCAACAACAACCAACAGCATCCATTGCTGATGGCTTTTTTCTCTCTCTACCTGTGCGTTCGTTGGGGCAAAAAGGGTTTTTTTTTATTTTCTTCATTTCAATTTTATGTCTAGCCACCGACGCAGTTGCAACAGCGGCAGCAACGCCGCCAACGTCAACGGCATCATCATTATCATCATTAAAATGTCAGTTAATAATTTTTTCTTCTTCTGCTGCTGCTGCTTCTTCTTCCACTGCTGCTGCTGCCGCTTGAAAACTTTGAGTGGTTTTTCAGTTTGACGTTTACAACGTCGACTCCAGCTGACTGTCAGGGGGGAGCTACCTGTCAGGCGGGAGGAGTTAGGGACTGAGTCTGTTTGCTGAGA
This sequence comes from Drosophila cardini, assembly GCA_018903735.1. Classification (NCBI taxonomy): domain Eukaryota; kingdom Metazoa; phylum Arthropoda; class Insecta; order Diptera; family Drosophilidae; genus Drosophila; species Drosophila cardini. The sequence continues at coordinate 4,795,062 of JAEIGM010000007.1, read as the reverse complement.
AGTGAAATAATATTGCTGGGTGGTCAAGAGACTCATTTTATACAGGGGGGAAAGGGAAAGGGGGCTGGGGGCGAACACTCAACTTAAAACTGTCAGCTGCTTTTCGAGCAACCCTCGCTGGTTCAATTAACAGCAGCAGCTACGAGCAGCAGCAACGCCAAGTTCGTTGCTTAAGTCTTTTGTTTTAGCAGCGCTGTAAAATGTGAAAAATGCTTAAATTGCAGTGCAATATCAACAATAAGTATTAAAGTAGGCAAAGTTATGCTGCTGTTGTTGCTGTTGCTGTTGCTGCTGCTGTTGCTGCTGCTGCTTGTTGCACCTGCACACAATTGCTAATAATTATTTATGCTGCCCAAGCCAGCAACAGTAACTACTGCTGCTGCTGCTGCCGTAGGATCGACTGGCATTGGCTACTGTTTCTTACAACTACAACGACAACTAAAACTACAACTACAACTAAGGCTACAACAACAAGTACAGCTACGACTCATCAGCAGTTAATGACTGGGCTGCCAGCACTGCCTTTCTGCTGTGCTTGTTGTCATCATCATCACCATCATCATCATCGCCATTGCAATCGCCACGTTGGCAACGTCATGACTCCATAATTATGCACAGGCTGCAGTTGTAGTTTAAAGTTGTTGCTGTTGTTATAGGTGGGTGGAGTCACGCCTCACCATGGCCGCCTCCAAGGCAGCAGCAGCAGCTGAAGTAACAGCAGCAGCAGCAGCTTGAGTTGCCCGCTCAACTTTTAATTTAATAATATTTTTATAGGCCGACGCGACAAGCTTGTTTACAAGCATTCAACATGCAACTTTAAAGATACTTTTACACAAAAGCCCCGTGTGTGTACTGGTGTGTATCTATGTATATATGTGTGTGTTTAACTGTGTGTGTGGGGGTTGTTACGAGTTGTGGCATTTTGCGCACTTCCTGTCGACTGTCAAGACATGCCAAGTTGTCCTCATTGCTGCAGCTCCTTCTGCGTCATTTCCTGCAGCGAAGGCGGTAAAAGTTTTTTCTCTCCCACTGTTGTTGTTGCTGCTTTGCCACACGCACGCATTGCAGTTGTTTTGCATTTCAACTGGCTTGCGGCTATTGTGGCATTTCACTTTCTACTTAACACCCCCAACACCAACAGCAACAGCACAAGCAACAGCAACATCAGCAAAACGCCAGCAACTAACAACATGAAGGCGCCACAAACTTGGCCAAAGTAATCCACACCATAGACATGAACTTGTTAGTGTTGTCGTGGTTGTTGTTGTTTTAGTTGTTGTTGTTGTTGCTATTGCTGGTGTTGCTGATTTTCTGCTCGCTTGCATGCGATTAGTTTGTAATTTGATTGCGACGTGGTTGTAAGCTGTTCGCTGTTGTGCCGCTTGTTGCTGTTGTTGTCGTTGTTGTATCTTACAGATACATTGCCAAGTAAGTTGTTTGGAAAGTTTTTGCCTTGTCGCGTGCGCTGCTAATTGAAACAAGTCAAATTTCAGCCTCAAATCACACTAAAATTGTCTAAAATACTTAGGCTTAAACTAAGTTCTTAGTCTTAAACTGAATTCTATTTCTCAGGCTGCACTTCCTGCTTAAAGACCTGGTGGTGGTCGAAAGAAATGATAAAAAACAACAGTCATTGCAGCTAGGAATCTTATGTAATTGTCTGCAAAATATTGCCGCATCATCTAATCAAATCAGTCTCAGAACCCCGAGTTATAGAACTGCAAGTCGTAATAACTTCCGTTTTAGTTACAATTAATGCAATGCGTCGAGCTAATCAGTGGAAACCCAAACAGAATGGGGCGTCTATTGGTTACCTCTTTTTATATTCTTCTTCTTCTTCTTCGCTTCTTTTTTATTTGTGGTCCACTTCTTACTGCCAATAATAAGCGCATTGCATATCCGTTTCGTTCCAGCCAAATCACTGACGTTCGCTTCCTTGGCAAGTCATTATCCAAAGCAGCATTGTATCCACTCGCAGTCCCTTTTCCCCTACCCCTCCCACACCCCTCTTTGATACTCTTCTCTTCTCTCACTCAGTCGCTGTAGATATTATTTTTTGGGTTCTCGCGTGTTGTGTGTTTTGTGGACCAGTTTGACAGGTGTTTCTGGCCGCTGACTGAAGCTCAATTCTATGCGACGTCTTCGTCTCTGTCTTCACCGACGGTTTCGTCGCCGTTTTCAATTTCAGAATTTTATACACTGAGAAAAATTTTGGTATTTCGAACTGAAATCAATACCAAACGAAGTAAAAGTGTGGAAGAAACTTTAAAATTTAAGTTTAAATTCAGTTTTCTAAAGCTTGAAATTTAGTAACAAGTTTTTTGTTCAGTGTACTGATACTGATTCTGTTTTCTGTTTATTTGTTTTGTTTATCTGCTGGTCGTGTGGCGTCGGCGTTTGACTGCAGCTTGTTCTACTCGTATTTTAAATACGCTCTGACATCAGAGCAGCATCGGCATCTCAGCGTCTTTAGCTTAGTCGCCGTCGTCGTCGCCGTTGCCGTCGTCGTCTTTGGCTGCTTTAATTATAATTTATCTGCCTGCTAGTTCCACAACGACAACGATGACTGCGACGATGTCTTCGACTGCGACGGCGACGGCGACAGCGACGTTCAGCGAAGCAAACGTATCTCAAGTTTTTGACTTTTATCTGCTGCTGAATTGATGAGTATATAATAAGACTTTATTGGTCAGAGCCAAAGCCAAAGCCGATAAAAGAAATATATGTTAAGCAGCATACACACACACACACTAGCTATACCCTGTAAGCTGCATATGCACAATGGTATCTCATAGTCTATCAAAAGCTGCAGAAATTTATGCTATAAGCTGTCATTTAAGCTGCGCTTGCAACCTTTGTTGTGGGTGTGCAGGTGAAACTAAGGGAATGTGGAATGAAGGGAATGGGACTGAGGACAGCTGGACAGACCCTGTACTGCGTGTCCTTTGTGGCAAGCGTGAGAAGCTTCAAACTTCGAGCTCCACGCTCCAAGTTCCAATCTTCTTCAGTTCAATTCTCTCAGCTCTTCTTCTCTCGTGTTGCTTGTCAATGTGTTTCGCTTGTTTCGCCCCAAACGAACAGCAACAGTAACAACAGCAACAACAACAATCAGAACTTGCCCCACGTTTTGCCAATGCATTTTTGTTGTTGCTACAAATTCTACAAGCAAATCAACAAAAACAAACAACGTGTATGCCTTGGAATTTAAAACTTCACTTCGAGCCTGCTCTGGTTGTTGTTGTTGTTGTAGTTGTTGTTGTAGTTGTTGTTGTTGTTGTTGTTGCTGTAGTTCTTGTTGTAGTTGTTGTTGTTGTTGTTGCTGCATTGCTTTTTGTATAAATTGTCAACGGAAATCAGTTTGCCACTCAACAGGCTTCCCTTTTCCTGTGGCCAGCCACACACACCCAATTGTGTGTGTGTGAGTGTGTGTGTGTGTGTATATAGATAGCACACTCTGCTTCTCTGTTTCACTTCTTTTTTTTTTTTTTTGGTTTGGGGTGAGTTTCTTGTCTCGGACTTGACTGAGAGACTAAGTAAATACCTTTACCAACGGCAAAAAGAAATGAGTCAAGAAAAAAATATATAAAATACATATATAAATCTACAATGTTTAGCTTCCTCGACTGCCGTTTGTTTAATTTATTTTTTTCATATTTTTTTGTGATTTATTTATGGCCAAGTTAAGGCACACGTGCCAGCGTTTAAAAGTCGTTTTTGAACCAAAAATTTCTTTCGACAATTAGCGCACAAAGAAGAAGAGGAGGAAGAAGCAGTGCGGGAAGAGCAAAGAAGAATTTCCATAGAAGAAAAAAATATGCATAAACATAAACATAAACATAATAATAACTATAATTTGCATATTCACTTGATGCTCGTTTCCAATCATTTCTTGAGCTCATAAGTCAAGAGTTCAGTAACGTTTCTCAGCTAAGTTTCCAAGTCTTAAAGTTTTTAGTTTTCAGTTTAAGATATTGAAATATCATCGTATTTCGGGGTGTATTGAATGGCGGCGAATGTCAAACTGTAAAAATAATCGCGCGACAAATTTATGATTAGTTTAAAAGTTGTATTCGTTGTTCGATCGGAGTTCGTTCGAAGTTCGTTCCATTGTTTTGTTCGGAGGTGGCAGCAAATCAAAAGAAAATATCGAAAATGGCTTAGGGGACAGTTTGTTGTTGTTGTTGTTGTTTCTGTTGGATTTTAGGCGCGTCTAGAAGACAACAACAACAACAGGTACAACAACTATAAAGCGGCTTACACTTTGTTTACAATGTTGCGTGGTATTTTACAGATATTGTTGTTCTGTTGCTGCGTCAATATTGATAATAAATAACAACTCCAAAGTCAAAGACTAGAAAAAACAACAACAAAAACAATAGTGTACAGCATTAGAAATACAACAACAACAATAAGACTAAAGACTGTAGTAAAAGTAGAAGAAGAATAGTTTTAAAGACAACGTCAGCAGCGGTCACGTCTCAAGTGAAAATGGTTTTTAAGTGCTCCATTGGCTAGTGAAAATTAAACTGTCCTCTGGGCACATCAACGTCATCTCCCTGGACACACATGCACTCAGAAAAATTCAAGTACCTTTAAGTTCTACCAGAGAATCTATCATACAATTTGCTGGCAATAAAAAACTTGCATTCTTTTAAAGTGACTAAAATGTTATCGCTTGAAATTACTAGACTTCTCGGAATTAGTCAGCATAATGATACAATAAAAGACATTCCATTTGCATATAAATTTATTTTGCTTAACTTATTTTTAGAATACTTGTCGCGCAGACAACAAATTATGTTAATAAAATTAGCCAAATTCTCACATCAAATGGACTTTTGGTGTTTGAAATTTAAATGTCTTAACAGTTCTTTAACTTCAAACGACTTATTTTTAGTTTTTTAGTTAAAAGAAAACAAGTTATTTTTAACAGTGTAGTAGCGACAACTTCTTTAGGCCAAGTCTGTGAACTGCAGAACGCGTTAAGACTGTGTCTTAGCCTGGGCAACCCTTTTTTTTGAGTCGCCGACGCCGCTGCCAAAACCAAAAGTGTCAACTCTAATTGCCTTTTGCTTGGTTTGCCCGACTCGAAACTCAAACAGAGATTTGGTCATGGACCAGTCGAGTGAACCACTCGATTCCTGGCCTCTTCTCCCTGTGCCTGCCCCCCGCCTCAGCTCCCTTTTTAGTGTCTTCTCGGCGAAGATCTTATGGTCAGTCGCCGGGTTGACTGTCTGTCAAATATTTGCCTTGGCATTGCCTGCGCTTGCGCAAATACTAATAAAATTTCGGTTAATTTTTTTAAGTTAACACACACACACACGCACACTCACATACACACACATTTACTTTTATTTATTTGTTGTTTTCATCTTTTGTTAAGATATTGCTGTTGTTTCTCTCGTTGTTGTTGTTGTTGTTGTCGCGCACTTGACTGTAATGGATTTGTTGGCATGAAGATATTTTCTGTCCATTGTTATTGTTGTTGTTTTCATTTTAGCCAGCCATTTGCGCTTACTTAAAGCACAGCAACAACAACAACATCGACAGTTGTTTTTGGAGGCGGCAAAGGAAAGTCAAATATGTCAACAACAATGAGAATTACATAAATTAAGCAGCTGCAGTGTTTTGTTAAGTTATAAACAAATAACAAAAACAATTATAATTCAAAGCCGTTGAAATTACGAGGATTTATGTACTTAATTAACAGCGAGGAAGTCAGGGAGTGAGAGAGGGAAAGAGACAGAATGAGGGCATATATAGATATATATATATATATAGCTGTAGGAGGCTGGAATTGTGCACAAACAAATTGAGTCATTATCATACATTTAGCAAAAATTTGTGGCACCAACCGAAAGTGGAGCTTTGACAACTGACAACAGGCAGACAGAGAGGGAGAAAGGGGAGAGAGAGAGACAGAGAGAGAGAGAGTGGTATAGCGACAGTCGAAAGAGAGCGGCGTTAAAAGTGTCAACTTGTAGTCCGTTATTTGACAGTTTGCAGTCAGCTTTAAATGATTTAATCAACACAAGCGCTTTAAGCTTTAAGACGCTTTCAAAGCTGTCAATCAATTTTTGCATAAAAAAGAGATTCTTAAAAACTTGAATATACAAAAATATAAGAAGTAGATTTTAATTACAAGTATTTGCAATAGTTTAAAGCTCTAACCTTAATACAAGTGTTTTTAAAGCTAAAACCATAGCTAAAAGTTTCCATAAAATAACTAAATTTTTACTAGTACACCTAAAACTATAGTCGTATCTTTAAACTACCAGAGTAAGCCTTAGTTAAGCACTCTTTTCCTTACTATTTGAAAGCTTTAATGTGCTTTCCAAGCTCTTATTACTCAATCTCCACCAAAAAAACGCTTAGAATTTAGTTGATATCATTTAACTACAAGTTTTAACATTAATTTTGCACTATTTCCATACATTTGCTAGTATTAGTTTAAGTCATTGGGGCTATCTAACCGACTTTTTTGACTGCTTGCATATTAAAACAAATTACGAATTACGTATTTCAGCACATTGCTCATACGCCGTGTGGCACGAAACTTGTTTAACATTTTGCGAGCACATAAACAAACATTACAATTAATTTTTATGCGACAGGCATTTGTGCTTATAAAATGCACTAAAATATTATGAGAGAGGAGAGCGAGAGAGAGAGAGAGAGAGAGACAGAGAGAGAGACAAACTTCAAATGCTGCCACAAAGATAAGCAACGGGTCGAATAGAAAACCGCTTAACTTGCCACAGTTGTGGCAGGGCAGCAGCAGTGGGTAGGGGCAGTGAGGGGTAGGGGACGGTAGTGCAGCATTCAAATTGGCGACAGCGAGCGCTAAGTGCAGACAGTTGCATGTGCTAAGCGACAAACAGACAGACAGAGGGACAGTCAGACAGGTGGACTGTTGGACTTGTGGACACTTGGACAAACTGAGTGACCAACTGGGTGAACATTGCGGCAAGTTGCGTGCTTGCAACAGGTTTGAATGTTGGCCTAATGAAGCGCCGAACCGCCACTCGCCACCTGAAGATTATATGAGTCAGTTATTGGGCTTTATGCAATGCTCTTTACACACCACCAGCCACCCACAAAAAACCACTCGATTCCTATCCACTTGGCTTATCAAAACAACACCCACACACACACATACACACACTTAACCGTTATTTATAATGTATTAAATTGTAAAAAACAAAAAAAAAATTCACGAATTGCTCGCAGTCGCTAGTGACGTAAATGGCAGTCCATCACCATCAGACTGATAAGCTCTTGACCAACTGCGAGTGAATCGAATTTTATTTATTTTTTCTATTTCTATTTCCATTTTTGTTTGTTTTCATTCACTTTGGTGGGTGGTCGTTGCAATTCCCTAATCTGCCAATATAATTTTAAATTATATATATAATATATATATGTATATATATATTTTTATATGGTATATTTCTTTCATAATGTGAATTGAAACGCGTCGCATTATCAGCAATCTATGTAGTCCAATGACGTTAATTGAAACTACTTGAGATTAGGCTAAAAAATTGTTTTCAAATGCGACGACGGCGTTTGAAGTTCGAGTACTTTCAAAGTACTTTTTTTTTTGGAGGTGCCCTCCCTAAACACGGCACGTTTTGCCTCCAAAAAAATTTAAATTAAAAAAATTTTAGTTATGAAAAAAAAAAAACTCATGTGAAAAAACACACAGATACACACACAGAAGTATTTATCAGTTTGTTTGTATTGTGCTCTGTGTGATTTCCCATTAAGAAAACCAAAATCTAAAAACCACAACCAAAACAGCCCATGCATATTGAATAATCTGCTATATAAGTACGATCGTATATATATATAGTACTATATACGAATTTATATGACAATACTGATAGCAATACAATGATTTGACGTAGTAAGACCCACAACTCGGCTTATCACCAGCTGGGAAACAAACAAAAACAACAGCAACAACAACAACAGCAGCTAAAACAACCGCAGAACTGACCGCCTGGGAACATTTGCACCACTAATTGTAACCACCGCAGAGTTTTAAGTGATAAAATATTTATTTAAAGTTAGTTAGTGCTGGATTTAACTGCGTTAGACCCTGTACTTTTGTTTAGCATACAAAACTAAGTTAATTTTTTAGTTTATGCAAAATTTAACAAATTTTTAAACTAAACACTGATTTTTAAAGATATATTGCTGGTAAAGTTTTATGCTAAAGTTGTTAAGTTATAGAAAATATCAATTTGATTTTGTTAAAATCTTTTTAAAATATTACTTAAAACAAGCTTGATCTGCCTACAGTACAGTTCATCTCAAGAACTCAATTGGCTATCTCTATTCCTTATAGTTTCTTCTCATTGAAGTACCAGCTTCTAAAAGCGCCAGTTTTAAACATGTTAATAATCTTAAAAACCCAAAAATAATGGCCGAAAATAATATAGTGTTGAAAATTTGCCGCTTACTGCTAATTGGCAGGGGTGTGATCTGTATCAACGGACAGAGCTTCAATCAGTGAGCTCCTATCCCCAAGCTCTTAACCCCGCTCTCCTAACCCCGCTCTTCTTCTTCTTCACCTTCGACCACACACTAATGAAAAACAAAACGTTTATCAAATGCATGATAACAACTCATGATCTAAAAAATCAAATCAAAATCCAAATTGAAATCCCTCTAAAAATTTCAAGCCAAATTTTGTATTAAGAGCTATCAAATGTCTGCCGCCTTCAAGGTGTTAAACTCTTCGCAACTGTCGCAATCACCGCAGCAATGGTTGCTGTTGTTACTGTTGTTGTTGTTGTTGTTGTTGTTTCTATTTTGTTTCTTTGTTTTATTGTTTAACGCATTCTAATTAGCAGCTTTAGTTATAGACATTGCTATGGATCGTCTGAGTCGACATTTTTTCTCCCTCTCCACGCGTGTGTGTGAGTGTGTGTGTGTGTGTGTTTTTTTAACGCACACGTGATGATTAAATTTTAATTTTTGTTTTTTTCTAGTCTGTATATATACTGTGCTTTTGGGGTTGTGCTTTAAGGTCTTGGTCTCGACTCTTGAACTCTTTGAACAGTCCACAAAGCAAGCACAACTAATCCAAATCAAATGGCTTCTCAAAATCAATTCGTTTTCAATCGTTTAAAGTTAATTAACGCGCTAGAATATTTCTCTCTCTGTTTTTTTTCTATTTTTTTTTTTATTTTTTAACTAACACATTCTTCACTTCTTTAGTCTTTAAGTTTTTTCTGTTCGCTTCGTTACGATTCGTTGTCGTTGTTGTTGTTGTTGTTGTTGTTTGTTCTGTTACACGCTTTTGTTTCGTTTGTAAATTTATTTTATATATTTAAGTATTTCTCCTTTTTGTGTATTGTGTGCATTTTATTTTGCCCAACGTCTCAATTTCAATGCTCGCTTTTGTTATTGTTTTATTTTCACTGCCTCTGCTTCTTCTTCTTCTCCTCTTTTTTTGTTATATATAATTTTATTGTTGTTGTTGTTGGTGTTGCTGTTGCTGTTGCTGTGGTCCCTTGTTATTTCGTCGCATTAAAATTTTTAATTTAAGGCTATGGCAGAAATAAATTAACCAATGAACCGACATACAAAACTGGGACTCGAGACTGTTAAATGCTATACAACATACCCTGTAAAAGTAGGAGGAGTGTATAGCCATACAAGCTCAATTTGCTTTAAAGCAGATTTTAAAAATGTGTAAATTCTTAAAAATAAATTAAATTTCGATGGAAATTTTCTAACTACTGTGTAGAAATGGGTTTTTAGGGTTTACCCTGTAAATGGTAGACAGGATTGTCAGGAATAAGTTCTTATAAACTACTAGAGTTAGTTGATTATAAGGGGGTTAAAAATTTGTTTAGTTCTAAAATCAAATTAATTTTTTATTTAAGAAATACTTAGAAATGGTCTTCAGACTGTTACATGGTTTACAAAACGCACTGTAAAGTCTTTAATCAACTTTAAAATTTAAATGTTGAAGAGTTTCCAGATTTGAAAAACTATAAAAATTCTATACTATTTATTTATTATATAAATTATTATTTATATTCCCTGCCTTGTTAAGGGGTAACTCTAAGTCAGTCAGTGCCTACATTTCGCCCGCTTCAAATGCAAATGCCAATGTAACGCACTGAGGGTGGTGCAGCATTTGCTGACTTGTGGCTTCACTTTGAGCCACTTTAAAATGGCGCTGCTTGAAGGCTTTTGTGGTGCGGGTGACGTCGCCAACATCTCCGCTAACTGCTTTATATGCCAGTCAGTGCAGTCAGTTCAAGAGTCTGTCTGTCCGATTGTCCGGCAGACGTCGTCGTCATTGTCTTATAAGGTGCGGTGCGTATAAAGCCAGACATCGGCAGCGACATCGACATCGAGTTGAGCAGAGAAAAAATCACTTGAAACACTCGCGCGACATATTGAGAAATGTGCAATAGCTTAATGCCCATTTAAGGTTAGCACTTTTCATGGCAAGTTGCATTTATATCGACGATCAGCAGCAGCGTTCGATCAACTTCAATAGCAAACTGCCAAAAAGTCTCGCCCTCTCTCTCCCTCTCTCTCGCTCTCCTGTTTGCTCTCAAACATTGCGCATACGCAGCGTGTTGCAGGCACGCATGCTAATTGCCAGGTGTGATCTGCACTTTTAGCCCCCAAAAATAAGCACTAAAGGAAGTGTAGAAGTAACTACAGCAGCAGTGACAACTACAACTCCAATTGCTACAGCAGCAACACTCGTGCTGGCACGCCAGCAACATGTCCTGCTCGCTCTTGTTGTTTGCCTTTAAATGGTATAAATTACCAATGAATGACATACAATTTAATTGCCCCAGTCTAAGCAGCAACTTCTGCCGCATACAGAGCAGCAGTTGCTGTTGTACTGTTGCTGTTGCTGTTGTCAGTTGTAGCAGCAGTTGCAGTTGTTGCGGGAATTAATTAATATTGCACTTTTGAAGCGCGTGCATACAAATTTGTCAGTTTCGTTGCCCATTTTTATGCCCAAGGTGTAGACAATTGGCATAGTTCACATTCGCATTGATTCCTTTACTCCATTTTTTATGGCATTTTGCTGGCAATTAAAAGTTTTTCGCATTAATTGTGTGCACAAATCAAGGGATTGCTGTTGTTACTGCTGCTGTTGCTGCTGTTGCTGTTGCTCCGCATTTGTTTTGTATGCCTGTTTTTGTATTTGCTGTGCGTCAATTTGCTGTCACACACACACACAAACACTCGCACACACTCATGTGTGTTATTCTCCATTGACGTCAAAGCAAATCAGTAGCAGCAGCAGCAACAACAGGAACAACAACAACAACAGCAGCAGCAGCATCATTTGGAGGCTTGGTATTGATTGTAAAAAGTTTTTTGCAGTTATCAGTGAATCAGCTGAGGTTATTCAATTTGTTGTAGGTGTTGCAACAATTTCTATATTCCTATCACTACTTTGTGTGTTGCTGTTGCTGCTGTTGCTACTACTTCTTCATACTCCTCTTCTTCTTCTTCTTGTTTCATATATCTGATTGCAATTGCAGTTTTTCGTTTTTGGGCTGTAAACTGAAACTGCGAATCGCTTTTGTAATTAGATCTATAAAAAAATTTTCATTTTGACACATTTCGGAGCAGCAACAACAACAACTTATTGCTGAGGCAATTGGCGACTGGTAACTGGCGCCTAAGCCTAAAAGACGTTGCCGTCGGCAAAAACCAAAAAACCAAAAAAACACTAGAAAGAGACGGCTAGCGTTCAGTGTGTGACAGAGTAGGAAGATAACTTACCTCTTTTGTTTAGGTCGCTTTGGCAAGCATTATCCAAGCATTATCCAATTGTTGTTGTTGTTGTTGGCAAATTTGTTGAGCACTCTACACATTTATATGATTATATACTATATTTAATAATTTTTTCTTCTTTTTTGTATATCTTTAATTGCTAATATCATAAAAATATCACAAACTTTTGCGTGTTTAATATTTTTATTAGTGTTGCTGTTGTTGCTCTTGTTGTTGTTGTTGTTGCTTAAATATTGGCAAGCTTTGTATATAATTTTTATAACTTTGATTTCCTCTTCAGATTTCTTTTATATAAGATTAAGACACTTCAATTGCGACTTTATGCACTGCTTATATTTTTTATTTATTTATTTATTCTTTTTTTTAACTTGATTTTTTGTATAAAATATTTATTTGTTGTTGTGTGTGTGTTTTAATTATTTAATAAATATTTGTATTTATTTAAAAATTTGGCAAGTTTAGTTGAGTTAAGTGTGTGAGCGAGTTAGAGTTAGAGATAGAGAGAGCAAAAATTGTTAAGCCTTTTTATAAATGTTGCTGTTGTTTTTGTTGTTGTTGTTGTAGGTACAATTAATTTAAAGATTTGACTTAATTTGAGTTGAGTTTTGACTTAATTTGAGTTGAGTTGAGTTGAGTTATAAAAATGAATCGTTAGATTGCGACGTGCGTAAAGCGTTTTGTTTAATATCAATAAATATGCGAATTTGTTTATTAATTTCTTTTTGTTGTTGTTGTTGCGGTTTCTTGTTTAATAACAGACGCGTGTTAACGTTTAACGGTTGTTGTTGTAGTTGCTGTTGTTGATGTTGTTGTTGTTGCACGCGCGTTTCTTTTACACTTCGCAGCCGCGTACCGTTTTTCTTGTTGTCGCCGCGTCAACGTGCAAATAACAAATAACGAAAACGTACGAAAAAATTTTCACTGCAACGCAAAGAGATTTTCCCGTCGTCGCGTCGTCGTCGTCGTCGTAGTCTTAGGCATCGTCGTCGTCGGCTTCGGCTGCACCACCAACACCAGCAGCAGCAAGGAGGGAGAGCCCGCGTGTGTGTGTGTGTGTGTGAGTGCAGCTGCGGCAGCAGAGAGTTTATAAGAGAGCGAGAGGAGAGGAGAGGGTGGCAATTGCAATTGCACGCACAATTTGGCCAACCGTATAATAAGAAGTTAACAGCAAGAGATCGATTTTGGGTAACTCGACTTGGAACTCGGGCGGGCTTCTTAAGTAAAAAACGTTTTCAACTGCGATTCTTTGGCGTACGCGTGCGGTGCTCTCACGTTGAACCTGAACCGACACTGCCCAGCAAGACACTGGCGCAGCCAGCGGCCTTTCTAAGTAGAATAGGCTCACGACGACAGCGACGACGCAGCTGCTGCTGCTGCCGACGCCACACCAATACACACGAGCACACACACACATATATACTCTCGTACTCAAACGACAGCAGCAACACCAACGCAACTGACGTGCGCTTGTGTGTGTGTGTTGGCGTCTCATTCGCCGGATAAAGCCGAACTGAGAGCGTGTGTGAGAGACAGACAGCTGAGCGAGAGCGAGCGAGCGAGTGAGAGTGAGCCAGTGGGAGAGTGGCCTGAGATTCGCAGCACGTGCAAAACAACATAAAAGCTGCCTGCTGATTTTTGTCGCAGTTATTTTTTTTTGTTCCTCTTTTTGCATTACTTTTTATCTCTCCACAGCGCAGTTTGTCAGCTGATGTTGTTGTTGCTGTTGTTCTCTGCCGTTGGCGGTGTTGGCGTTACATATGTGCAGCAGCAGCAGCAAGCAGTGCCGAGCTGCCACCGAGTTGGAGCCACTGCTGCTCGTTGCTGTTGCCCCCACGCTAGTCGCAGTCGCAGTTGTTGTTGCTGTCGTTTTCGTTGTTGTAGTTGTTGTTTATGGCTGCGTGGGTTTCTAATTGCTCAAACTTTATACCAATGAGGAGACTTCGTTGCATTTTCGCTTTTGCAAAAGCGAGCTCCGAATAGGCGCCTCCCACTTTTTCATTGTTGTTGCTCCTCGGCTATTTTGGAGCGTTGGAGTTTGTATTGTACTATAGTGGAGGGCGTGTGTAGGAGTGGAACAGGAAGCTGGTTAAAACTAGAGCTTATGTAAGAGGAAACAGGAGGTGACAATTTTTTTTATATATTTGAACTAAATTTTAAAACGATTTATTACTTTTCTGCAAAATATTCTATATATTTTATTTTTGTAGTTAATTTATATATTTAAACTATATTTATTTAAAACTATATTTATTTATTCACTTGAAATAAATATGAAGTTCTTTTAAATTCTTCAGATATCAGATATTAATTGATTTATTTTATCAAATTGTTCAATCGTTATATTTCTTTATAACTAAACTAGTAGCTTCTTTTATTTAAATCTATTCCGTTAGTTTTTTAACAGTTTCTGCATTCTAAATCATAATTTTTAAGATTGTTGAATTTTTTATAGTTAAAAATCTGCTTTAGTTTACTTCCTTCCTTTATTATTGCTCAACAATTTATTTTAATTAACCTAAAGTCCAAGAAAAATAACAAAACATAATAATTCATTGTGGAAATCACAAATCATGCCGGATAAATTTCATACGGATAAAAATCTGATATGCTCCCACAACTAAACTCTCTCTTAGCGTACGCTCTTACACACACACATGCACACAGGCTCTCAGTCGCTCTCGCATACACACACATACAGTCAAATGCCGGCAAACAACTTCAACGCCAGCGTCGACGAGCGCCTGAACTTGAAATGCCGATGCAGCAGCAGAGCTACTGAGAGTTGAGAGTTAAGAGCTGAGCGCGTGCTCTCACAAAATATAACTGTATGTGTGACTGTATGTGACTTATGTACGTGTGTGAGTTAACGACGCAGCTGTCGACGCTCTGCATGTGTATGTGTGTTGTGTTTACAAAACAAAGACCAAAATGAAACACAGAGACGAGCCAAAAGCATGCCAAGCACTCACACACACACACAAACGTACCACGTTTTGTGAATGAACGAATAGTAGCACACCAATACAAGAGCACTCACTCACACGCTCACACCAATACGCGAGCAGGCTATGGCTGTGTGTGTGAATTATGGGCAGGGAAAATAAACGAAACGCAAAAACGCGTTTACGCGATTCGTACAAAAATTTTGTTCGTGCAGCAACAACAACAGCAACAAGAGCAGCAGCCCGCTTGTAGGTGTAGCTATGCAGATAGATATCTGTACGTGTATTTGTGTGTGTGCCTGTATGTTTGTATGAGAGTGAGTGAGTGAGTGTCTGTTATTGGTGTTGGATGATTGGTGTGAAACAACTACAACAATAAGTTATTGAAATGAGACGACAACGACAGCGACTACGACAACAACGACAACAATATTGACGAGGCCACAAAAACAAATGAAACCAAAATGGTGTAGGCCCAGTTGGTCTGCTGCGAACTGTGAATGTTGAAGGTGGCCAACAACTGTCGGCCAATTCGCAATACGAATATTCGTTACGCCTGCGACAGTCTGAAAGCATTTCAGCCAATCAACCAACACAGCACACAACAAACACAAACAACAACAATTTCTTAGCGTTGGCGTTGGCGCTGCGCTGATTTGTTGATGAAGTTGTCGTTGTCGTTGTTGTTATCGTTGTTGTTGCTGTTGCTGTCGATCGATTGAGCTGCTTGTTTTATGCAAATTTGTGGCTGATTTAAGTACATTTTAATGTCGTAATTGCCTACGCCGAACAAGCGAACAAACAACAGTCCAAACATTAACACCCCAGGGACTGCACTGCCCCCTCCCCCCACTCTCCCTACCATTTCTAGCTGGAAAAAAAAACTTTATTTCGGCTTCTTATTTTTTTGCGCAGCTGCAATAAAATTTACTTGAAATCCAAGTGAAACATAAAAATTCCTTTACAAAGATTTGTACCCAAAGACTTATTGTGTTTGAAATCTTCCCACGGTTGGGCAAGTCATCACCCTCTCCCTTGGTGCTGTTGTTGTTGTTGTTGGTCCGCCACCACCACCTCCCGTGAGCAACCCACCACCGTCGTTACCGTTGTTCCCGCCGTGCAACCCCCTAACTTTTGGCGGGAAAACGGCAAATCTTGCAATCTACGCTCAAAACGTCTTTTCAACAAAAAGAAAAAAACTTAACTCGACACAATAGGGAAAAAGCCGCCCGCCTGCCGCCCGTCAAGGAGCAAGGATTTCAATGCCGCAGGCAAAACAATTTGGTCCATCCCAAAGCCACCCCTGAATAGCTTTACCTGAACTGAACAGAGCTAAGATGAGGTGAACTAAGCACCGCTGCGCATGTCATGCTGCTCCTTTTTGCCTGAATCCTTAATTTTAATGATGCTCATTCTTTCAATAACGCGACGTCTGTGCTTCAATTCTCCAGTTCACTGTTCTCAGTTCTCCAGGGTAATAGACGCGTCTCTCGGCGGGAGGGCGTCGGAAACTGCGACGCGACGCGAAGCGTTGAGACGCCTGCGTTTTTTGACTTTCTCAAAAGGCCAGAAAAGGCCTCGACTCCATTCTCAAGTCGCAGTTGTCAATTAAAAACGCCAACATTTTTTTTATTTTTGCGCCAATGTTAACCACAATTTGGTGCATTGATTTGCATTGATGCACTAACAGTTAGAGAGACGACAGCAGCAGCAACTGCAGCAGCGACAGCAACTGCAACTGCAACTGCAATAACCATAAAAGCAAATGGCATTGTAGCACCTCGATGACGCCAACAGCTTAGTTTTAGCCACACCAAGAGCCGTTTTCATGCCACTTCCCAGCCTTGGGGGTCAACGGTCCCCATCCCTCTACCCCCACTCCCTGGCAGCTTCCCTTTCCCCTCTCTCGTGACGCCTTTTTATGCGCCAATTAAAAAATCTAATTTGCATGCGCTTGCACACAGCAAAGTTTTAGCTGCAAAACACAGAAAAGGCTAAAGCTACCACTACAGCTAAAGCTACTCCACTCTACTCTGTTTCTAGCTAAAGATTCTCACAGTTCGCCTGTGACAATTGGCAACACGTGTGTCGCTTGATTTATCAGCAGCAGCTGCTGACAGCTCACAAACAGTTCAGAGATCAGAGATCACAGTTCATCATCGCTTATTAATTGCAGCCAAGTTGAAACAGTTAAAAGCAACGGTGCAAAATATGAGTTAAGACCAGGAAAATGTGATCAACAAGTTGCTGTGGTGGCTGCAACTGTTGGTGGTTTAGTTTTGAAGCTTAACAGTAGCTGATTTGGTCATAGGAAAACTAAAAGAATATTTTAAATATTTTGAATTTGTTTTAAGGCAGGACTAGAGATTTGGCTTCAAAATGTCTACTCAAAAAACTAATAAATTTAGTTTAAAAGTCTGCCCAAGAATCATTTTTATAAGGAATATATAAATCAGTGCTAAAATTTGTTTGTTAATATCATAATTTTAGTATGAATGTAATTTTAAACCTTTACTAAAGGCATAACTATCTAAAAACACCAAAATTTTCTGCCAGAGATTTGTAAAAATTTCTCTAACTTTCTGTTTAAACACGACAAACGGCTTAGACCAACTTACCACCTTACTTACCTTTTAAATGACTTCAATGCAGTTTAAACAACAACTTATCAAAGAAGGAACTTAAAAAAACGTTATTTTCTACAGGAAACATAGTTAAAAAACTACAATATAGTAAATATTTATCTTTAAAATATTTCTTAACCCAACAAAAAACACCAATTAGTTAAATATTTTTATATATTTTTAATCGACACAATTAATTATTCGTACTCTAAAAAACAAAATTCATAATTCCCAAAGTTTGTTTACTTAAAACTTTCTTACCTCATCAATACACATTTATTTTTCTAAACCTACACGCATTTTTAACAAGATCATAATGTCTTATAGCTAATCTTGTTACCAATCCCATACAAAAATATTGATGAGCCGCTTAAAGCCATCGATTGTCACATTTATTTGCTAAGATTGCCAGAAGAATTGCAATTACTTAATAAATTTCCGTAAACACATCTTTCATTTGATGGTTGTGTAAACGTTTAACGAAATCCCCATAAACATAATGAACCCAAAAGAATCATAATTATCATTAAATAAATGAGGAAAATCCTCTGGAAAATGCATTAAGTTTGTTGCCTAAGTCATTCGATTTGGATAGAAGTGAACACCAACGCCAAATGCATAATTTATGCTCAATGCCTAGAATCTTAGACATTAAAGCAGCTTAGTTTTGTAGTTGAACACAACACACACACACACACTCGCACACACACACTGGTACACACATTAAAGTCTTAGACAACTCCCACAAAAGTTAAAAAATAATGCTACTACTTTGAAATTGCTCTCGACATTCCCTCAACCGATGTGGCCTTTAGTTTGGCATAAAATTAACTGTTCATTCAAATAAAAATTAAACTATTGGGGGGAAGAGGGGGAGAGGGGTAGTGTGAGGGAGATGGAGAAAAAATGAACTGGGCTTAAACTCATAAACGATTAACATACAAAACACACACGACGGCCCAATCGCTTGAAAACTGAAGCATTTCAATATATATGTATAAGCCGTATAATAAAATATAACAATCATGCGATAAAAAATAAAAAGAAAAAAAACTCTTTCTCAATCACACACACACACACACACACACAGAGAGAGAGGGAGAGGGACTGCGACTGGGAGCTGCCCATTCACCTGTAAAAGTGTGGGAAAGCATACACAGCGCATAAAATCAAAATCAAAAAGCCGAGAAACCATCGAGATCAAGAGATGGTCAAGCAAAAAGCTTAGCTCAATCGAAATCAATAGAAATCAAAGTGGAAGGTAAATTTCAAAAGTCCCCAGCATCCAGCAACTCAGAAGTAGAAGTCTCACTCACTCCAAGACCAAGACCAAGTCTTCGTCTAAGCCCGAAACGCGCCAAAAGAAAACGTTGAAAATTCAAATTAGCTCAAGACTCGTAAATAAAAGATATTATAGCCAATCGAGCAATAAAACCAGTTAATCTCTAAATGTGCCGAGTCGAGTCGAGAGCTGAGCTGAGAGATGAGAGCTGAGGAAGCTTTGCGACGCAATGCGACATGCAGCAACTCCATCAGCTCCAGCTACAGCCAGATCATGATCATCATCATCATCATCATGATCAGACCTATATTGCTGCGTTTTACGACAAGCAACCTGCTAGGAAACAACAAATCAGTTGTTGGCCCAGTCAAGAAGCGTATTTCGGTTAGTATTGCCAACTCCAACTCCAACTCCAGTTCAGTCGTCGTCGTCAACTGTTTCTCTACCATTTCCCAAAGCGGGTGTAAGATTATTTCTCTGTGTTCCTTAGACCAAAAGCAATCAAATCAATTTTATGTTGCTGTTGTTGTTCGAATGCAGTTTTTTATGGCATTTCTAATATAACAGCAACAACGAGCCCAGAAGAGAATTGACTGGAGTTGAGTTGAGTTGGCTCATTCTCATTCACTTGCTTCATTGATGGGGCGTAGACCACAGACCGGAAGCGGCTACAGCTGCGTGGGGCGAGTGAGAGAGAGACTGGCTTAAAGGGGGGTACAGGGTTGGTGTGGGGAGTAAGCGATTACTAGCGCTTAAAGCCAAGCCACAAATGCATTCGGTTATTAAGCCATTTAAGCGACGTGAGAAAATGCTCAACATTCAATTGCCCGCAGTTTTCACAGCGGATGTTGTAACTTAGATTAGAAAATGAATGAAAAAAGAAAACAACAACAACAACAACAACAAAATGGCAAAAGCGAAGCAAAAAGCTGATGAAGATGCTGAAGAAAACGATCGCATGCGGAAATTATTTATTAAACACTTTGAGCCAATCAAAACTGGCTGCCTACACAGCTATTTTTTTTTTGGCTTTAAAGCCAAACACCAGCTGCTTGAAGCTAAAACACATTTTATTTAATGACTACAACTAAAACAACTAACAACAAATTCAATTAATTCAACAAACACCGGCGGCTCAACTTACTTAGAGTCAAATACAACAGACAGATACCCTGTAAAAAGTTAATAGAGTCAAGTTGGACTGAGTTTACTATACTACAGCGTATTTTTAAGTCTTGTATACCCCTATGCTGTCAAAACGTTTTTAAGTTCGCTGTTGGCCTTCATTCACTTTGGCCAATTGCTGTTAAGTTCTTTTTTTGTCTTTCTCTCTCTCTCTCTCTGTGTTTTTTGGCAGATTTTTCATTAAGACAAAAGTTTAGTGAATGAAATAAAGTTGAAGGTAGTTTACCCCCCGCACTCTCACCCCACCACACCCCCTTCTGCCCACTAAGCGTTCATTCACGTAGACAACGCTGTAGGTAAATCATTTGAAATTTGTCTTCCCCAGAGATCTTTGGCGAGATTGAGGCGTGCGCATGATTTAAGCTCGTGTTTTCAGTATTGTACCACAGTGTGTGTGTGTATGAGTGTGGTGTGAGTGTGCGTGTGTGCTTGAGAGGAAGTGCAAAGTGCTGCGATATGATCTTAACTCCGTCTGAAAAAAAACACAAAACAAAATAGAATTAATTGCCAAACGGGCGGTCAGTTTGGTACATCAAATAGGTTAACAAGTTGAGGGCAGCATTATACACTCAGTTAGCCAAGTTAGTTCTGGGGAAGTGTTGCTATCACAGCCAGACTCCACTGTGATCTGTTCTACTTCCGCTTAAGCTGGCATAAAACCCATAAAGTTTTCAAAGTGAATGTCGTTTTAGACTCCCACTTTTCTGAGATTTCATTACCTTTTTGAAGCATTTATTTTAGTTGCTTTGACAATCTTTAAAGGCGGTTTTCTGAAGTGTGTTTTCGTTACTTTAACATTTGCTTATCGTTCCATTATAGCACTTAGTCAGATATTCTTAAAACACTTCCAGTTTCTCTCTGTGGTTTACTGCTCCCTTGGGATACTTTAAAGTTACTACTTTTTTATGTTTCCTTATCTGCGTCTTCTGCCTCTACCAGCTTCCGATGCGTTCTTTTTTGAGTAACTCTTTATTTTTCTTCGATTTAATTCCATAGCACAAAATAAAACAAGAAAGAAAAGTACAGTCGACAGTATAATCCTCTCTGCATTTTCTTTGACAAAATGGGTTCGATTTTGAGAATTTTAGATTTTGATTGCGATTGATTCTGCTAGTTGTCCAGATTATAAAAAGGTATGACTTTTTAAGATATCGCTTCATTTGGATGAGTTATGATCAGTCAAAGTTGGGCAAATTGTGAATTTTTAATATTGAGCTGTAGACCATATATCTCTTTAATCCAAATTTGACAAAATGGGTTCGATTTTGAGAATTTTAGATTTTGATTGCGATTGATTCTGCTAGTTGTCCAGATTATAAAAAGGTATGACTTTTTAAGATATCGCTTCATTTGGCTGAGTTATGATCAGTCAAAGTTGGGCAAATTGTGAATTTTTAATATTGAGCTGTAGACCATATATCTCTTTAATCCAAATTTGACAAAATGGGTTCGATTTTGAGAATTTTAGATTTTGATTGCGATTGATTCTGCTAGTTGTCCAGATTATAAAAAGGTATGACTTTTTAAGATATCGCTTCATTTGGCTGAGTTATGATCAGTCAAAGTTGGGCAAATTGTGAATTTTTAATATTGAGCTGTAGACCATATATCTCTTTAATCCAAATTTGACAAAATGGGTTCGATTTTGAGAATTTTAGATTTTGATTGCGATTGATTCTGCTAGTTGTCCAGATTATAAAAAGGTATGACTTTTTAAGATATCGCTTCATTTGGCTGACTTATGATCAGTCAAAGTTGGGAAAAATTGTGAATTTTTAATATTGAGCTGTGGACCATATATCTCTTTCATCCAAATTTGACAAAATGGGTTCGATTTTGAGAATTTTAGATTTTGATTGCGATTGATTCTGCTAGTTGTCCAGATTATGAAAAGGTATGACTTTTTAAGATATCGCTTCATTTGGCTGAGTTATGATCAGTCAAAGTTGGGCAAATTGTGAATTTTTAATATTGAGCTGTAGACCATATATCTCTTTAATCCAAATTTGACAAAATGGGTTCGATTTTGAGAATTTTAGATTTTGATTGCGATTGATTCTGCTAGTTGTCCAGATTATAAAAAGGTATGACTTTTTAAGATATCGCTTCATTTGGCTGACTTATGATCAGTCAAAGTTGGGAAAATTGTGAATTTTTAATATTGAGCTGTGGACCATATATCTCTTTCATCCAAATTTGACAAAATGGGTTCGATTTTGAGAATTTTAGATTTTGATTGCGATTGATTCTGCTAGTTGTCCAGATTATGAAAAGGTATGACTTTTTAAGATATCGCTTCATTTGGCTGAGTTATGATCAGTCAAAGTTGGGCAAATTGTGAATTTTTAATATTGAGCTGTAGACCATATATCTCTTTAATCCAAATTTGACAAAATGGGTTCTATTTTGAGAATTTTAGATTTTGATTGCGATTGATTCTGCTAGTTGTCCAGATTATAAAAAGGTATGACTTTTTAAGATATCGCTTCATTTGGCTGAGTTATGATCAGTCAAAGTTGGGAAAATTGTGAATTTTTAATATTGAGCTGTGAACCACATATCTCTTTAATCCAAATTTGGCAAAATGGGTTCGATTTTGAGAATTTTAGATTTTGATTGCGATTGATTCTGCTAGTTGTCCAGATTATAAAAAGGTATGACTTTTTAAGATATCGCTTCATTTGGCTGAGTTATGATCAGTCAAAGTTGGGAAAATTGTGAATTTTAAATATTGAGCTGTGAACCACATATCTCTTTAATCCAAATTTGACAAAATGGGTTCGATTTTGAGAATTTTAGATTTTGATTGCGATTGATTCTGGTAGTTGTCCAGATTATAAAAAGGTATGACTTTTTAAGATATCGCTTCATTTGGCTGAGTTATGATCAGTCAAAGTTGGGAAAATTGTGAATTTTTAATATTGAGCTGTAGACCATATATCTCTTTCATCCAAATTTGACAAAATGGGTTCGATTTTGAGAATTTTAGATTTTGATTGCGATTGATTCTGCTAGTTGTCCAGATTATAAAAAGGTATGACTTTTTAAGATATCGCTTCATTTGGCTGAGTTATGATCAGTCAAAGTTGGGAAAATTGTGAATTTTAAATATTGAGCTGTAGACCATATATCTCTTTAATCCAAATTTGACAAAATGGGTTCGATTTTGAGAATTTTAGATTTTGATTGCGATTGATTCTGCTAGTTGTCCAGATTATAAAAAGGTATGACTTTTTAAGATATCGCTTCATTTGGCTGAGTTATGATCAGTCAAAGTTGGGAAAATTGTGAATTTTTAATATTGAGCTGTGGACCATATATCTCTTTCATCCAAATTTGACAAAATGGGTTCGATTTTGAGAATTTTAGATTTTGATTGCGATTGATTCTGCTAGTTGTCCAGATTATAAAAAGGTATGACTTTTTAAGATATCGCTTCATTTGGCTGAGTTATGATCAATCAAAGTTGGGAAAATTGTGAATTTTAAATATTGAGCTGTGAACCACATATCTCTTTAATCCAAATTTGACAAAATGGGTTCGATTTTGAGAATTTTAGATTTTGATTGCGATTGATTCTGCTAGTTGTCCAGATTATAAAAAGGTATGACTTTTTAAGATATCGCTTCATTTGGCTGAGTTATGATCAGTCAAAGTTGGGAAAATTGTGAATTTTAAATATTGAGCTGTGAACCACATATCTCTTTAATCCAAATTTGACAAAATGGGTTCGATTTTGAGAATTTTAGATTTTGATTGCGATTGATTCTGGTAGTTGTCCAGATTATAAAATGGTATGACTTTTTAAGATATCGCTTCATTTGGCTGAGTTATGATCAGTCAAAGTTGGGAAAATTGTGAATTTTAAATATTGAGCTGTGAACCACATATCTCTTTAATCCAAATTTGACAAAATGGGTTCGATTTTGAGAATTTTAGATTTTGATTGCGATTGATTCTGCTAGTTGTCCAGATTATAAAAAGGTATGACTTTTTAAGATATCGCTTCATTTGGCTGAGTTATGATCAGTCAAAGTTGGGAAAATTGTGAATTTTAAATATTGAGCTGTGAACCACATATCTCTTTAATCCAAATTTGACAAAATGGGTTCGATTTTGAGAATTTTAGATTTTGATTGCGATTGATTCTGGTAGTTGTCCAGATTATAAAAAGGTATGACTTTTTAAGATATCGCTTCATTTGGCTGAGTTATGATCAGTCAAAGTTGGGAAAATTGTGAATTTTAAATATTGAGCTGTAGACCATATATCTCTTTAATCCAAATTTGACAAAATGGGTTCGATTTTGAGAATTTTAGATTTTGATTGCGATTGATTCTGCTAGTTGTCCAGATTATAAAAAGGTATGACTTTTTAAGATATCGCTTCATTTGGCTGAGTTATGATCAGTCAAAGTTGGGAAAATTGTGAATTTTTAATATTGAGCTGTGGACCATATATCTCTTTCATCCAAATTTGACAAAATGGGTTCGATTTTGAGAATTTTAGATTTTGATTGCGATTGATTCTGCTAGTTGTCCAGATTATAAAAAGGTATGACTTTTTAAGATATCGCTTCATTTGGCTGAGTTATGATCAATCAAAGTTGGGAAAATTGTGAATTTTAAATATTGAGCTGTGAACCACATATCTCTTTAATCCAAATTTGACAAAATGGGTTCGATTTTGAGAATTTTAGATTTTGATTGCGATTGATTCTGCTAGTTGTCCAGATTATAAAAAGGTATGACTTTTTAAGATATCGCTTCATTTGGCTGAGTTATGATCAGTCAAAGTTGGGAAAATTGTGAATTTTAAATATTGAGCTGTGAACCACATATCTCTTTAATCCAAATTTGACAAAATGGGTTCGATTTTGAGAATTTTAGATTTTGATTGCGATTGATTCTGGTAGTTGTCCAGATTATAAAATGGTATGACTTTTTAAGATATCGCTTCATTTGGCTGAGTTATGATCAGTCAAAGTTGGGAAAATTGTGAATTTTAAATATTGAGCTGTGAACCACATATCTCTTTAATCCAAATTTGACAAAATGGGTTCGATTTTGAGAATTTTAGATTTTGATTGCGATTGATTCTGCTAGTTGTCCAGATTATAAAAAGGTATGACTTTTTAAGATATCGCTTCATTTGGCTGAGTTATGATCAGTCAAAGTTGGGAAAATTGTGAATTTTTAATATTGAGCTGTAGACCATATATCTCTTTCATCCAAATTTGACAAAATGGGTTCGATTTTGAGAATTTTAGATTTTGATTGCGATTGATTCTGCTAGTTGTCCAGATTATAAAAAGGTAGGACTTTTTAAGATATCGCTTCATTTGGCTGAGTTATGATCAGTCAAAGTTGGGAAAATTGTGAATTTTTAATATTGAGCTGTGGACCATATATCTCTTTCATCCAAATTTGACAAAATGGGTTCGATTTTGAGAATTTTAGATTTTGATTGCGATTGATTCTGCTAGTTGTCCAGATTATAAAAAGGTATGACTTTTTAAGATATCGCTTCATTTGGCTGAGTTATGATCAGTCAAAGTTAGGCAAATTGTGAATTTTTAATATTGAGCTGTAGACCATATATCTCTTTAATCCAAATTTGACAAAATGGGTTCGATTTTGAGAATTTTAGATTTTGATTGCGATTGATTCTGCTAGTTGTCCAGATTATAAAAAGGTATGACTTTTTAAGATATCGCTTCATTTGGCTGAGTTATGATCAGTCAAAGTTGGGAAAATTGTGAATTTTTAATATTGAGCTGTAGACCATATATCTCTTTCATCCAAATTTGACAAAATGGGTTCGATTTTGAGAATTTTAGATTTTGATTGCGATTCATTCTGCTAGTTGTCCAGATTATAAAAAGGTATGACTTTTTAAGATATCGCTTCATTTGGCTGAGTTATGATCAGTCAAAGTTGGGAAAATTGTGAATTTTAAATATTGAGCTGTAGACCATATATCTCTTTAATCCAAATTTGACAAAATGGGTTCGATTTTGAGAATTTTAGATTTTGATTGCGATTGATTCTGCTAGTTGTCCAGATTATAAAAAGGTATGACTTTTTAAGATATCGCTTCATTTGGCTGAGTTATGATCAGTCAAAGTTGGGAAAATTGTGAATTTTTAATATTAAGCTGTGGACCATATATCTCTTTCATCCAAATTTGACAAAATGGGTTCGATTTTGAGAATTTTAGATTTTGATTGCGATTGATTCTGCTAGTTGTCCAGATTATAAAAAGGTATGACTTTTTAAGATATCGCTTCATTTGGCTGAGTTATGATCAGTCAAAGTTGGGAAAATTGTGAATTTTAAATATTGAGCTGTGAACCACATATCTCTTTAATCCAAATTTGACAAAATGGGTTCGATTTTGAGAATTTTAGATTTTGATTGCGATTGATTCTGGTAGTTGTCCAGATTATAAAAAGGTATGACTTTTTAAGATATCGCTTCATTTGGCTGAGTTATGATCAGTCAAAGTTGGAAAAATTGTGAATTTTAAATATTGAGCTGTGAACCACATATCTCTTTAATCCAAATTTGACAAAATGGGTTCGATTTTGAGAATTTTAGATTTTGATTGCGATTGATTCTGCTAGTTGTCCAGATTATAAAAAGGTATGACTTTTTAAGATATCGCTTCATTTGGCTGAGTTATGATCAGTCAAAGTTGGGAAAATTGTGAATTTTTAATATTGAGCTGTAGACCATATATCTCTTTCATCCAAATTTGACAAAATGGGTTCGATTTTGAGAATTTTAGATTTTGATTGCGATTGATTCTGCTAGTTGTCCAGATTATAAAAAAGGTATGACCTTTTAAGATATCGCTTCATTTGGCTGAGTTATGATCAGTCAAAGTTGGGAAAATTGTGAATTTTAAATATTGAGCTGTAGACCATATATCTCTTTAATCCAAATTTGACAAAATGGGTTCGATTTTGAGAATTTTAGATTTTGATTGCGATTGATTCTGCTAGTTGTCCAGATTATAAAAAGGTATGACTTTTTAAGATATCGCTTCATTTGGCTGAGTTATGATCAGTCAAAGTTAGGCAAATTGTGAATTTTTAATATTGAGCTGTAGACCATATATCTCTTTAATCCAAATTTGACAAAATGGGTTCGATTTTGAGAATTTTAGATTTTGATTGCGATTGATTCTGCTAGTTGTCCAGATTATAAAAAGGTATGACTTTTTAAGATATCGCTTCATTTGGCTGAGTTATGATCAGTCAAAGTTGGGAAAATTGTGAATTTTTAATATTGAGCTGTAGACCATATATCTCTTTCATCCAAATTTGACAAAATGGGTTCGATTTTGAGAATTTTAGATTTTGATTGCGATTGATTCTGCTAGTTGTCCAGATTATAAAAAGGTATGACTTTTTAAGATATCGCTTCATTTGGCTGAGTTATGATCAGTCAAAGTTGGGAAAATTGTGAATTTTAAATATTGAGCTGTAGACCATATATCTCTTTAATCCAAATTTGACAAAATGGGTTCGATTTTGAGAATTTTAGATTTTGATTGCGATTGATTCTGCTAGTTGTCCAGATTATAAAAAGGTATGACTTTTTAAGATATCGCTTCATTTGGCTGAGTTATGATCAGTCAAAGTTGGGAAAATTGTGAATTTTTAATATTGAGCTGTGGACCATATATCTCTTTCATCCAAATTTGACAAAATGGGTTCGATTTTGAGAATTTTAGATTTTGATTGCGATTGATTCTGCTAGTTGTCCAGATTATAAAAAGGTATGACTTTTTAAGATATCGCTTCATTTGGCTGAGTTATGATCAGTCAAAGTTGGGCAAATTGTGAATTTTTAATATTGAGCTGTAGACCATATATCTCTTTAATCCAAATTTGACAAAATGGGTTCGATTTTGAGAATTTTAGATTTTGATTGCGATTGATTCTGCTAGTTGTCCAGATTATAAAAAGGTATGACTTTTTAAGATATCGCTTCATTTGGCTGAGTTATGATCAGTCAAAGTTGGGCAAATTGTGAATTTTTAATATTGAGCTGTAGACCATATATCTCTTTAATCCAAATTTGACAAAATGGGTTCGATTTTGAGAATTTTAGATTTTGATTGCGATTGATTCTGCTAGTTGTCCAGATTATAAAAAGGTATGACTTTTTAAGATATCGCTTCATTTGGCTGAGTTATGATCAGTCAAAGTTGGGAAAATTGTGAATTTTTAATATTGAGCTGTGGACCATATATCTCTTTCATCCAAATTTGACAAAATGGGTTCGATTTTGAGAATTTTAGATTTTGATTGCGATTGATTCTGCTAGTTGTCCAGATTATAAAAAGGTATGACTTTTTAAGATATCGCTTCATTTGGCTGAGTTATGATCAGTCAAAGTTGGGAAAATTGTGAATTTTTAATATTGAGCTGTGGACCATATATCTCTTTCATCCAAATTTGACAAAATGGGTTCGATTTTGAGAATTTTAGATTTTGATTGCGATTGATTCTGCTAGTTGTCCAGATTATAAAAAGGTATGACTTTTTAAGATATCGCTTCATTTGGCTGAGTTATGATCAGTCAAAGTTGGGCAAATTGTGAATTTTTAATATTGAGCTGTAGACCATATATCTCTTTAATCCAAATTTGACAAAATGGGTTCGATTTTGAGAATTTTAGATTTTGATTGCGATTGATTCTGCTAGTTGTCCAGATTATAAAAAGGTATGACTTTTTAAGATATCGCTTCATTTGGCTGAGTTATGATCAGTCAAAGTTGGGCAAATTGTGAATTTTTAATATTGAGCTGTAGACCATATATCTCTTTAATCCAAATTTGACAAAATGGGTTCGATTTTGAGAATTTTAGATTTTGATTGCGATTGATTCTGGTAGTTGTCCAGATTATAAAAAGGTATGACTTTTTAAGATATCGCTTCATTTGGCTGAGTTATGATCAGTCAAAGTTGGGAAAATTGTGAATTTTAAATATTGAGCTGTGAACCACATATCTCTTTAATCCAAATTTGACAAAATGGGTTCGATTTTGAGAATTTTAGATTTTGATTGCGATTGATTCTGCTAGTTGTCCAGATTATAAAAAGGTATGACTTTTTAAGATATCGCTTCATTTGGCTGAGTTATGATCAGTCAAAGTTGGGAAAATTGTGAATTTTTAATATTGAGCTGTGGACCATATATCTCTTTCATCCAAATTTGACAAAATGGGTTCGATTTTGAGAATTTTAGATTTTGATTGCGATTGATTCTGCTAGTTGTCCAGATTATAAAAAGGTATGACTTTTTAAGATATCGCTTCATTTGGCTGAGTTATGATCAGTCAAAGTTGGGAAAATTGTGAATTTTTAATATTGAGCTGTGGACCATATATCTCTTTCATCCAAATTTGACAAAATGGGTTCGATTTTGAGAATTTAGATTTTGATTGCGATTGATTCTGCTAGTTGTCCAGATTATAAAAAGGTATGACTTTTTAAGATATCGCTTCATTTGGCTGAGTTATGATCAGTCAAAGTTGGGCAAATTGTGAATTTTTAATATTGAGCTGTAGACCATATATCTCTTTAATCCAAATTTGACAAAATGGGTTCGATTTTGAGAATTTTAGATTTTGATTGCGATTGATTCTGCTAGTTGTCCAGATTATAAAAAGGTATGACTTTTTAAGATATCGCTTCATTTGGCTGAGTTATGATCAGTCAAAGTTGGGCAAATTGTGAATTTTTAATATTGAGCTGTAGACCATATATCTCTTTAATCCAAATTTGACAAAATGGGTTCGATTTTGAGAATTTTAGATTTTGATTGCGATTGATTCTGCTAGTTGTCCAGATTATAAAAAGGTATGACTTTTTAAGATATCGCTTCATTTGGCTGAGTTATGATCAGTCAAAGTTGGGAAAAATTGTGAATTTTTAATATTGAGCTGTAGACCATATATCTTTTTCATCCAAATTTGACAAAATGGGTTCGATTTTGAGAATTTTAGATTTTGATTGCGATTGATTCTGCTAGTTGTCCAGATTATAAAAAGGTATGACTTTTTAAGATATCGCTTCATTTGGCTGAGTTATGATCAGTCAAAGTTGGGAAAATTGTGAATTTTAAATATTGAGCTGTAGACCATACATCTCTTTAATCCAAATTTGACAAAATGGGTTCGATTTTGAGAATTTTAGATTTTGATTGCGATTGATTCTGCTAGTTGTCCAGATTATAAAAAGGTATGACTTTTTAAGATATCGCTTCATTTGGCTGAGTTATGATCAGTCAAAGTTGGGAAAATTGTGAATTTTTAATATTGAGCTGTGGACCATATATCTCTTTCATCCAAATTTGACAAAATGGGTTCGATTTTGAGAATTTTAGATTTTGATTGCGATTGATTCTGCTAGTTGTCCAGATTATAAAAAGGTATGACTTTTTAAGATATCGCTTCATTTGGCTGAGTTATGATCAGTCAAAGTTGGGCAAATTGTGAATTTTTAATATTGAGCTGTAGACCATATATCTCTTTAATCCAAATTTGACAAAATGTGTTCGATTTTGAGAATTTTAGATTTTGATTGCGATTGATTCTGCTAGTTGTCCAGATTATAAAAAGGTATGACTTTTTAAGATATCGCTTCATTTGGCTGAGTTATGATCAGTCAAAGTTGGGCAAATTGTGAATTTTTAATATTGAGCTGTAGACCATATATCTCTTTAATCCAAATTTGACAAAATGGGTTCGATTTTGAGAATTTTAGATTTTGATTGCGATTCATTCTGCTAGTTGTCCAGATTATAAAAAGGTATGACTTTTTAAGATATCGCTTCATTTGGCTGAGTTATGATCAGTCAAAGTTGGGAAAATTGTGAATTTTTAATATTGAGCTGTGGACCATATATCTCTTTCATCCAAATTTGACAAAATGGGTTCGATTTTGAGAATTTTAGATTTTGATTGCGATTGATTCTGCTAGTTGTCCAGATTATAAAAAGGTATGACTTTTTAAGATATCGCTTCATTTGGCTGAGTTATGATCAGTCAAAGTTGGGAAAATTATGAATTTCAAATATTGAGCTGTCCACCACATATCTCTTTAATCCAAATTTGACAAAATGGGTTCGATTTTGAGAATTTTAGATTTTGATTGCTATTGAATCTGCTAGTTGTCCAGATTATAAAAAGGTATGACTTTTTAAGATATCACTTCATTTGGCTGAGTTATGATCAGTCAAAGTTGGGCAAATTGTGAATTTTTAATATTGAGCTGTAGACCATATATCTCTTTAATCCAAATTTGACAAAATGGGTTCGATTTTGAGAATTTTAGATTTTGATTGCGATTGATTCTGCTAGTTGTCCAGATTATAAAAAGGTATGACTTTTTAAGATATCGCTTCATTTGGCTGAGTTATGATCAGTCAAAGTTGGGAAAATTGTGAATTTTTAATATTGAGCTGTAGACCATATATCTCTTTCATCCAAATTTGACAAAATGGGTTCGATTTTGAGAATTTTAGATTTTGATTGCGATTGATTCTGCTAGTTGTCCAGATTATAAAAAGGTATGACTTTTTAAGATATCGCTTCATTTGGCTGAGTTATGATCGGTCAAAGTTGGGAAAATTGTGAATTTTAAATATTGAGCTGTAGACCATATATCTCTTTAATCCAAATTTGACAAAATGGGTTCGATTTTGAGAATTTTAGATTTTGATTGCGATTGATTCTGCTAGTTGTCCAGATTATAAAAAGGTATGACTTTTTAAGATATCGCTTCATTTGGCTGAGTTATGATCAGTCAAAGTTGGGAAAATTGTGAATTTTTAATATTGAGCTGTGGACCATATATCTCTTTCATCCAAATTTGACAAAATGGGTTCGATTTTGAGAATTTTAGATTTTGATTGCGATTGATTCTGCTAGTTGTCCAGATTATAAAAAGGTATGACTTTTTAAGATATCGCTTCATTTGGCTGAGTTATGATCAGTCAAAGTTGGGCAAATTGTGAATTTTTAATATTGAGCTGTAGACCATATATCTCTTTAATCCAAATTTGACAAAATGGGTTCGATTTTGAGAATTTTAGATTTTGATTGCGATTGATTCTGCTAGTTGTCCAGATTATAAAAAGGTATGACTTTTTAAGATATCGCTTCATTTGGCTGAGTTATGATCAGTCAAAGTTGGGCAAATTGTGAATTTTTAATATTGAGCTGTAGACCATATATCTCTTTAATCCAAATTTGACAAAATGGGTTCGATTTTGAGAATTTTAGATTTTGATTGCGATTGATTCTGCTAGTTGTCCAGATTATAAAAAGGTATGACTTTTTAAGATATCGCTTCATTTGGCTGAGTTATGATCAGTCAAAGTTGGGAAAATTGTGAATTTTTAATATTGAGCTGTAGACCATATATCTCTTTCATCCAAATTTGACAAAATGGGTTCGATTTTGAGAATTTTAGATTTTGATTGCGATTGATTCTGCTAGTTGTCCAGATTATAAAAAGGTATGACTTTTTAAGATATCGCTTCATTTGGCTGAGTTATGATCAGTCAAAGTTGGGAAAATTGTGAATTTTAAATATTGAGCTGTAGACCATACATCTCTTTAATCCAAATTTGACAAAATGGGTTCGATTTTGAGAATTTTAGATTTTGATTGCGATTGATTCTGCTAGTTGTCCAGATTATAAAAAGGTATGACTTTTTAAGATATCGCTTCATTTGGCTGAGTTATGATCAGTCAAAGTTGGGAAAATTGTGAATTTTTAATATTGAGCTGTGGACCATATATCTCTTTCATCCAAATTTGACAAAATGGGTTCGATTTTGAGAATTTTAGATTTTGATTGCGATTGATTCTGCTAGTTGTCCAGATTATAAAAAGGTATGACTTTTTAAGATATCGCTTCATTTGGCTGAGTTATGATCAGTCAAAGTTGGGCAAATTGTGAATTTTTAATATTGAGCTGTAGACCATATATCTCTTTAATCCAAATTTGACAAAATGGGTTCGATTTTGAGAATTTTAGATTTTGATTGCGATTGATTCTGCTAGTTGTCCAGATTATAAAAAAGGTATGACTTTTTAAGATATCGCTTCATTTGGCTGAGTTATGATCAGTCAAAGTTGGGCAAATTGTGAATTTTTAATATTGAGCTGTAGACCATATATCTCTTTAATCCAAATTTGACAAAATGGGTTCGATTTTGAGAATTTTAGATTTTGATTGCGATTGATTCTGCTAGTTGTCCAGATTATAAAAAGGTATGACTTTTTAAGATATCGCTTCATTTGGCTGAGTTATGATCAGTCAAAGTTGGGAAAATTGTGAATTTTTAATATTGAGCTGTGGACCATATATCTCTTTCATCCAAATTTGACAAAATGGGTTCGATTTTGAGAATTTTAGATTTTGATTGCGATTGATTCTGCTAGTTGTCCAGATTATAAAAAGGTATGACTTTTTAAGATATCGCTTCATTTGGCTGAGTTATGATCAGTCAAAGTTGGGAAAATTGTGAATTTTTAATATTGAGCTGTGGACCATATATCTCTTTCATCCAAATTTGACAAAATGGGTTCGATTTTGAGAATTTTAGATTTTGATTGCGATTGATTCTGCTAGTTGTCCAGATTATAAAAAGGTATGACTTTTTAAGATATCGCTTCATTTGGCTGAGTTATGATCAGTCAAAGTTGGGAAAATTGTGAATTTTAAATATTGAGCTGTGAACCACATATCTCTTTAATCCAAATTTGACAAAATGGGTTCGATTTTGAGAATTTTAGATTTTGATTGCGATTGATTCTGCTAGTTGTCCAGATTATAAAAAGGTATGACTTTTTAAGATATCGCTTCATTTGGCTGAGTTATGATCAGTCAAAGTTGGGAAAATTGTGAATTTTTAATATTGAGCTGTGGACCATATATCTCTTTCATCCAAATTTGACAAAATGGGTTCGATTTTGAGAATTTTAGATTTTGATTGCGATTGATTCTGCTAGTTGTCCAGATTATAAAAAAGGTATGACTTTTTAAGATATCGCTTCATTTGGCTGAGTTATGATCAGTCAAAGTTGGGCAAATTGTGAATTTTTAATATTGAGCTGTAGACCATATATCTCTTTAATCCAAATTTGACAAAATGGGTTCGATTTTGAGAATTTTAGATTTTGATTGCGATTGATTCTGCTAGTTGTCCAGATTATAAAAAGGTATGACTTTTTAAGATATCGCTTCATTTGGCTGAGTTATGATCAGTCAAAGTTGGGCAAATTGTGAATTTTTAATATTGAGCTGTAGACCATATATCTCTTTAATCCAAATTTGACAAAATGGGTTCGATTTTGAGAATTTTAGATTTTGATTGCGATTGATTCTGCTAGTTGTCCAGATTATAAAAAGGTATGACTTTTTAAGATATCGCTTCATTTGGCTGAGTTATGATCAGTCAAAGTTGGGAAAATTGTGAATTTTTATTATTGAGCTGTGCACCATATATCTCTTTCATCCAAATTTGACAAAATGGGTTCGATTTTGAGAATTTTAGATTTTGATTGCGATTGATTCTGCTAGTTGTCCAGATTATAAAAAGGTATGACTTTTTAAGATATCGCTTCATTTGGCTGAGTTATGATCAGTCAAAGTTGGGCAAATTGTGAATTTTTAATATTGAGCTGTAGACCATATATCTCTTTAATCCAAATTTGACAAAATGGGTTCGATTTTGAGAATTTTAGATTTTGATTGCGATTGATTCTGCTAGTTGTCCAGATTATAAAAAGGTATGACTTTTTAAGATATCGCTTCATTTGGCTGAGTTATGATCAGTCAAAGTTGGGCAAATTGTGAATTTTTAATATTGAGCTGTAGACCATATATCTCTTTAATCCAAATTTGACAAAATGGGTTCGATTTTGAGAATTTTAGATTTTGATTGCGATTGATTCTGCTAGTTGTCCAGATTATAAAAAGGTATGACTTTTTAAGATATCGCTTCATTTGGCTGAGTTATGATCAGTCAAAGTTGGGAAAATTGTGAATTTTTAATATTGAGCTGTAGACCATATATCTCTTTCATCCAAATTTGACAAAATGGGTTCGATTTTGAGAATTTTAGATTTTGATTGCGATTGATTCTGCTAGTTGTCCAGATTATAAAAAGGTATGACTTTTTAAGATATCGCTTCATTTGGCTGAGTTATGATCAGTCAAAGTTGGGAAAATTGTGAATTTTAAATATTGAGCTGTAGACCATACATCTCTTTAATCCAAATTTGACAAAATGGGTTCGATTTTGAGAATTTTAGATTTTGATTGCGATTGATTCTGCTAGTTGTCCAGATTATAAAAAGGTATGACTTTTTAAGATATCGCTTCATTTGGCTGAGTTATGATCAGTCAAAGTTGGGCAAATTGTGAATTTTTAATATTGAGCTGTAGACCATACATCTCTTTAATCCAAATTTGACAAAATGGGTTCGATTTTGAGAATTTTAGATTTTGATTGCGATTGATTCTGCTAGTTGTCCAGATTATAAAAAGGTATGACTTTTTAAGATATCGCTTCATTTGGCTGAGTTATGATCAGTCAAAGTTGGGAAAATTGTGAATTTTTAATATTGAGCTGTGGACCATATATCTCTTTCATCCAAATTTGACAAAATGGGTTCGATTTTGAGAATTTTAGATTTTGATTGCGATTGATTCTGCTAGTTGTCCAGATTATAAAAAGGTATGACTTTTTAAGATATCGCTTCATTTGGCTGAGTTATGATCAGTCAAAGTTGGGAAAATTGTGAATTTTTAATATTGAGCTGTGGACCATATATCTCTTTCATCCAAATTTGACAAAATGGGTTCGATTTTGAGAATTTTAGATTTTGATTGCGATTGATTCTGCTAGTTGTCCAGATTATAAAAAGGTATGACTTTTTAAGATATCGCTTCATTTGGCTGAGTTATGATCAGTCAAAGTTGGGAAAATTGTGAATTTTAAATATTGAGCTGTGAACCACATATCTCTTTAATCCAAATTTGACAAAATGGGTTCGATTTTGAGAATTTTAGATTTTGATTGCGATTGATTCTGCTAGTTGTCCAGATTATAAAAAGGTATGACTTTTTAAGATATCGCTTCATTTGGCTGAGTTATGATCAGTCAAAGTTGGGAAAATTGTGAATTTTTAATATTGAGCTGTGGACCATATATCTCTTTCATCCAAATTTGACAAAATGGGTTCGATTTTGAGAATTTTAGATTTTGATTGCGATTGATTCTGCTAGTTGTCCAGATTATAAAAAGGTATGACTTTTTAAGATATCGCTTCATTTGGCTGAGTTATGATCAGTCAAAGTTGGGCAAATTGTGAATTTTTAATATTGAGCTGTAGACCATATATCTCTTTAATCCAAATTTGACAAAATGGGTTCGATTTTTGAGAATTTTAGATTTTGATTGCGATTGATTCTGCTAGTTGTCCAGATTATAAAAAGGTATGACTTTTTAAGATATCGCTTCATTTGGCTGAGTTATGATCAGTCAAAGTTGGGCAAATTGTGAATTTTTAATATTGAGCTGTAGACCATATATCTCTTTAATCCAAATTTGACAAAATGGGTTCGATTTTGAGAATTTTAGATTTTGATTGCGATTGATTCTGCTAGTTGTCCAGATTATAAAAAGGTATGACTTTTTAAGATATCGCTTCATTTGGCTGAGTTATGATCAGTCAAAGTTGGGAAAATTGTGAATTTTTAATATTGAGCTGTGGACCATATATCTCTTTCATCCAAATTTGACAAAATGGGTTCGATTTTGAGAATTTTAGATTTTGATTGCGATTGATTCTGCTAGTTGTCCAGATTATAAAAAGGTATGACTTTTTAAGATATCGCTTCATTTGGCTGAGTTATGATCAGTCAAAGTTGGGAAAATTGTGAATTTTAAATATTGAGCTGTGAACCACATATCTCTTTAATCCAAATTTGACAAAATGGGTTCGATTTTGAGAATTTTAGATTTTGATTGCGATTGATTCTGCTAGTTGTCCAGATTATAAAAAGGTATGACTTTTTAAGATATCGCTTCATTTGGCTGAGTTATGATCAGTCAAAGTTGGGAAAATTGTGAATTTTTAATATTGAGCTGTGGACCATATATCTCTTTCATCCAAATTTGACAAAATGGGTTCGATTTTGAGAATTTTAGATTTTGATTGCGATTGATTCTGCTAGTTGTCCAGATTATAAAAAGGTATGACTTTTTAAGATATCGCTTCATTTGGCTGAGTTATGATCAGTCAAAGTTGGGAAAATTGTGAATTTTTAATATTGAGCTGTGGACCATATATCTCTTTCATCCAAATTTGACAAAATGGGTTCGATTTTGAGAATTTTAGATTTTGATTGCGATTGATTCTGCTAGTTGTCCAGATTATAAAAAGGTATGACTTTTTAAGATATCGCTTCATTTGGCTGAGTTATGATCAGTCAAAGTTGGGCAAATTGTGAATTTTTAATATTGAGCTGTAGACCATATATCTCTTTAATCCAAATTTGACAAAATGGGTTCGATTTTGAGAATTTTAGATTTTGATTGCGATTGATTCTGCTAGTTGTCCAGATTATAAAAAAGGTATGACTTTTTAAGATATCGCTTCATTTGGCTGAGTTATGATCAGTCAAAGTTGGGAAAATTGTGAATTTTTAATATTGAGCTGTAGACCATATATCTCTTTAATCCAAATTTGACAAAATGGGTTCGATTTTGAGAATTTTAGATTTTGATTGCGATTGATTCTGCTAGTTGTCCAGATTATAAAAAGGTATGACTTTTTAAGATATCGCTTCATTTGGCTGAGTTATGATCAGTCAAAGTTGGGAAAATTGTGAATTTTTAATATTGAGCTGTGGACCATATATCTCTTTCATCCAAATTTGACAAAATGGGTTCGATTTTGAGAATTTTAGATTTTGATTGCGATTGATTCTGCTAGTTGTCCAGATTATAAAAAGGTATGACTTTTTAAGATATCGCTTCATTTGGCTGAGTTATGATCAGTCAAAGTTGGGAAAATTGTGAATTTTAAATATTGAGCTGTGAACCACATATCTCTTTAATCCAAATTTGACAAAATGGGTTCGATTTTGAGAATTTTAGATTTTGATTGCGATTGATTCTGCTAGTTGTCCAGATTATAAAAAGGTATGACTTTTTAAGATATCGCTTCATTTGGCTGAGTTATGATCAGTCAAAGTTGGGAAAATTGTGAATTTTAAATATTGAGCTGTGAACCACATATCTCTTTAATCCAAATTTGACAAAATGGGTTCGATTTTGAGAATTTTAGATTTTGATTGCGATTGATTCTGCTAGTTGTCCAGATTATAAAAAGGTATGACTTTTTAAGATATCGCTTCATTTGGCTGAGTTATGATCAGTCAAAGTTGGGAAAATTGTGAATTTTTAATATTGAGCTGTAGACCATATATCTCTTTCATCCAAATTTGACAAAATGGGTTCGATTTTGAGAATTTTAGATTTTGATTGCGATTGATTCTGCTAGTTGTCCAGATTATAAAAAGGTATGACTTTTTAAGATATCGCTTCATTTGGCTGAGTTATGATCAGTCAAAGTTGGGAGAATTGTGAATTTTTAATATTGAGCTGTGGACCATATATCTCTTTCATCCAAATTTGACAAAATGGGTTCGATTTTGAGAATTTTAGATTTTGATTGCGATTGATTCTGCTAGTTGTCCAGATTATAAAAAGGTATGACTTTTTAAGATATCGCTTCATTTGGCTGAGTTATGATCAGTCAAAGTTGGGCAAATTGTGAATTTTTAATATTGAGCTGTAGACCATATATCTCTTTAATCCAAATTTGACAAAATGGGTTCGATTTTGAGAATTTTAGATTTTGATTGCGATTGATTCTGCTAGTTGTCCAGATTATAAAAAGGTATGACTTTTTAAGATATCGCTTCATTTGGCTGAGTTATGATCAGTCAAAGTTGGGCAAATTGTGAATTTTTAATATTGAGCTGTAGACCATATATCTCTTTAATCCAAATTTGACAAAATGGGTTCGATTTTGAGAATTTTAGATTTTGATTGCGATTGATTCTGCTAGTTGTCCAGATTATAAAAAGGTATGACTTTTTAAGATATCGCTTCATTTGGCTGAGTTATGATCAGTCAAAGTTGGGAAAATTGTGAATTTTTAATATTGAGCTGTGGACCATATATCTCTTTCATCCAAATTTGACAAAATGGGTTCGATTTTGAGAATTTTAGATTTTGATTGCGATTGATTCTGCTAGTTGTCCAGATTATAAAAAGGTATGACTTTTTAAGATATCGCTTCATTTGGCTGAGTTATGATCAGTCAAAGTTGGGAAAATTGTGAATTTTAAATATTGAGCTGTGAACCACATATCTCTTTAATCCAAATTTGACAAAATGGGTTCGATTTTGAGAATTTTAGATTTTGATTGCGATTGATTCTGCTAGTTGTCCAGATTATAAAAAGGTATGACTTTTTAAGATATCGCTTCATTTGGCTGAGTTATGATCAGTCAAAGTTGGGAAAATTGTGAATTTTTAATATTGAGCTGTGGACCATATATCTCTTTCATCCAAATTTGACAAAATGGGTTCGATTTTGAGAATTTTAGATTTTGATTGCGATTGATTCTGCTAGTTGTCCAGATTATAAAAAGGTATGACTTTTTAAGATATCGCTTCATTTGGCTGAGTTATGATCAGTCAAAGTTGGGAAAATTGTGAATTTTTAATATTGAGCTGTGGACCATATATCTCTTTCATCCAAATTTGACAAAATGGGTTCGATTTTGAGAATTTTAGATTTTGATTGCGATTGATTCTGCTAGTTGTCCAGATTATAAAAAGGTATGACTTTTTAAGATATCGCTTCATTTGGCTGAGTTATGATCAGTCAAAGTTGGGCAAATTGTGAATTTTTAATATTGAGCTGTAGACCATATATCTCTTTAATCCAAATTTGACAAAATGGGTTCGATTTTGAGAATTTTAGATTTTGATTGCGATTGATTCTGCTAGTTGTCCAGATTATAAAAAGGTATGACTTTTTAAGATATCGCTTCATTTGGCTGAGTTATGATCAGTCAAAGTTGGGAAAATTGTGAATTTTTAATATTGAGCTGTAGACCATATATCTCTTTAATCCAAATTTGACAAAATGGGTTCGATTTTGAGAATTTTAGATTTTGATTGCGATTGATTCTGCTAGTTGTCCAGATTATAAAAAGGTATGACTTTTTAAGATATCGCTTCATTTGGCTGAGTTATGATCAGTCAAAGTTGGGAAAATTGTGAATTTTTAATATTGAGCTGTGGACCATATATCTCTTTCATCCAAATTTGACAAAATGGGTTCGATTTTGAGAATTTTAGATTTTGATTGCGATTGATTCTGCTAGTTGTCCAGATTATAAAAAGGTATGACTTTTTAAGATATCGCTTCATTTGGCTGAGTTATGATCAGTCAAAGTTGGGAAAATTGTGAATTTTAAATATTGAGCTGTGAACCACATATCTCTTTAATCCAAATTTGACAAAATGGGTTCGATTTTGAGAATTTTAGATTTTGATTGCGATTGATTCTGCTAGTTGTCCAGATTATAAAAAGGTATGACTTTTTAAGATATCGCTTCATTTGGCTGAGTTATGATCAGTCAAAGTTGGGAAAATTGTGAATTTTTAATATTGAGCTGTAGACCATATATCTCTTTCATCCAAATTTGACAAAATGGGTTCGATTTTGAGAATTTTAGATTTTGATTGCGATTGATTCTGCTAGTTGTCCAGATTATAAAAAGGTATGACTTTTTAAGATATCGCTTCATTTGGCTGAGTTATGATCAGTCAAAGTTGGGAGAATTGTGAATTTTTAATATTGAGCTGTGGACCATATATCTCTTTCATCCAAATTTGACAAAATGGGTTCGATTTTGAGAATTTTAGATTTTGATTGCGATTGATTCTGCTAGTTGTCCAGATTATAAAAAGGTATGACTTTTTAAGATATCGCTTCATTTGGCTGAGTTATGATCAGTCAAAGTTGGGCAAATTGTGAATTTTTAATATTGAGCTGTAGACCATATATCTCTTTAATCCAAATTTGACAAAATGGGTTCGATTTTGAGAATTTTAGATTTTGATTGCGATTGATTCTGCTAGTTGTCCAGATTATAAAAAGGTATGACTTTTTAAGATATCGCTTCATTTGGCTGAGTTATGATCAGTCAAAGTTGGGCAAATTGTGAATTTTTAATATTGAGCTGTAGACCATATATCTCTTTAATCCAAATTTGACAAAATGGGTTCGATTTTGAGAATTTTAGATTTTGATTGCGATTGATTCTGCTAGTTGTCCAGATTATAAAAAGGTATGACTTTTTAAGATATCGCTTCATTTGGCTGAGTTATGATCAGTCAAAGTTGGGAAAATTGTGAATTTTTAATATTGAGCTGTGGACCATATATCTCTTTCATCCAAATTTGACAAAATGGGTTCGATTTTGAGAATTTTAGATTTTGATTGCGATTGATTCTGCTAGTTGTCCAGATTATAAAAAGGTATGACTTTTTAAGATATCGCTTCATTTGGCTGAGTTATGATCAGTCAAAGTTGGGAAAATTGTGAATTTTAAATATTGAGCTGTGAACCACATATCTCTTTAATCCAAATTTGACAAAATGGGT
Source organism: Drosophila cardini (assembly GCA_018903735.1). NCBI lineage: Eukaryota > Metazoa > Arthropoda > Insecta > Diptera > Drosophilidae > Drosophila > Drosophila cardini. Next base: position 4,753,454 of record JAEIGM010000007.1, on the reverse strand, counting down.
TCGATTTTGAGAATTTTAGATTTTGATTGCGATTGATTCTGCTAGTTGTCCAGATTATAAAAAGGTATGACTTTTTAAGATATCGCTTCATTTGGCTGAGTTATGATCAGTCAAAGTTGGGAAAATTGTGAATTTTTAATATTGAGCTGTGGACCATATATCTCTTTCATCCAAATTTGACAAAATGGGTTCGATTTTGAGAATTTTAGATTTTGATTGCGATTGATTCTGCTAGTTGTCCAGATTATAAAAAGGTATGACTTTTTAAGATATCGCTTCATTTGGCTGAGTTATGATCAGTCAAAGTTGGGAAAATTGTGAATTTTTAATATTGAGCTGTGGACCATATATCTCTTTCATCCAAATTTGACAAAATGGGTTCGATTTTGAGAATTTTAGATTTTGATTGCGATTGATTCTGCTAGTTGTCCAGATTATAAAAAGGTATGACTTTTTAAGATATCGCTTCATTTGGCTGAGTTATGATCAGTCAAAGTTGGGCAAATTGTGAATTTTTAATATTGAGCTGTAGACCATATATCTCTTTAATCCAAATTTGACAAAATGGGTTCGATTTTGAGAATTTTAGATTTTGATTGCGATTGATTCTGCTAGTTGTCCAGATTATAAAAAGGTATGACTTTTTAAGATATCGCTTCATTTGGCTGAGTTATGATCAGTCAAAGTTGGGAAAATTGTGAATTTTTAATATTGAGCTGTAGACCATATATCTCTTTCATCCAAATTTGACAAAATGGGTTCGATTTTGAGAATTTTAGATTTTGATTGCGATTGATTCTGCTAGTTGTCCAGATTATAAAAAGGTATGACTTTTTAAGATATCGCTTCATTTGGCTGAGTTATGATCGGTCAAAGTTGGGAAAATTGTGAATTTTAAATATTGAGCTGTAGACCATATATCTCTTTAATCCAAATTTGACAAAATGGGTTCGATTTTGAGAATTTTAGATTTTGATTGCGATTGATTCTGCTAGTTGTCCAGATTATAAAAAGGTATGACTTTTTAAGATATCGCTTCATTTGGCTGAGTTATGATCAGTCAAAGTTGGGAAAATTGTGAATTTTTAATATTGAGCTGTAGACCATATATCTCTTTCATCCAAATTTGACAAAATGGGTTCGATTTTGAGAATTTTAGATTTTGATTGCGATTGATTCTGCTAGTTGTCCAGATTATAAAAAGGTATGACTTTTTAAGATATCGCTTCATTTGGCTGAGTTATGATCGGTCAAAGTTGGGAAAATTGTGAATTTTAAATATTGAGCTGTAGACCATATATCTCTTTAATCCAAATTTGACAAAATGGGTTCGATTTTGAGAATTTTAGATTTTGATTGCGATTGATTCTGCTAGTTGTCCAGATTATAAAAAGGTATGACTTTTTAAGATATCGCTTCATTTGGCTGAGTTATGATCAGTCAAAGTTGGGAAAATTGTGAATTTTTAATATTGAGCTGTAGACCATATATCTCTTTAATCCAAATTTGACAAAATGGGTTCGATTTTGAGAATTTTAGATTTTGATTGCGATTGATTCTGCTAGTTGTCCAGATTATAAAAAGGTATGACTTTTTAAGATATCGCTTCATTTGGCTGAGTTATGATCAGTCAAAGTTGGGCAAATTGTGAATTTTTAATATTGAGCTGTAGACCATATATCTCTTTAATCCAAATTTGACAAAATGGGTTCGATTTTGAGAATTTTAGATTTTGATTGCGATTGATTCTGCTAGTTGTCCAGATTATAAAAAGGTATGACTTTTTAAGATATCGCTTCATTTGGCTGAGTTATGATCAGTCAAAGTTGGGAAAATTGTGAATTTTTATTATTGAGCTGTGCACCATATATCTCTTTCATCCAAATTTGACAAAATGGGTTCGATTTTGAGAATTTTAGATTTTGATTGCGATTGATTCTGCTAGTTGTCCAGATTATAAAAAGGTATGACTTTTTAAGATATCGCTTCATTTGGCTGAGTTATGATCAGTCAAAGTTGGGAAAATTGTGAATTTTTAATATTGAGCTGTAGACCATATATCTCTTTGATCCAAATTTGACAAAATGGGTTCGATTTTGAGAATTTTAGATTTTGATTGCGATTGATTCTGCAATTTGTCCAGATTATAAAAAGGTATGACTTTTTAAGATATCGCTTCATTTGGCTGAGTTATGATCAGTCAAAGTTGGGCAAATTGTGAATTTTAAATATTGAGCTATGGACCAATATCTTTTTGATCCAAATTTGACAAAATGGGTTCGATTTTGAGAATTTTGGATTTTGATTGCGATTGATTCTGCAATTTGTCCAGATTATAAAACGGTATGACTTTTTAAGATATCGCTTCATTTGGCTGAGTTATGATCAGTCAAAGTTGGGCAAATTGTGAATTTTAAATATTGAGCTATGGACCAATATCTTTTTGATCCAAATTTGACAAAATGGGTTCGATTTTGAGAATTTTAGATTTTGATTGCGATTGATTCTGCTAGTTGTCCAGATTATAAAAAGGTATGACTTTTTAAGATATCGCTTCATTTGGCTGAGTTATGATCAGTCAAAGTTGGGAAAATTGTGAATTTTTAATATTGAGCTGTGGACCATATATCTCTTTCATCCAAATTTGACAAAATGGGTTCGATTTTGAGAATTTTAGATTTTGATTGCGATTGATTCTGCTAGTTGTCCAGATTATAAAAAGGTATGACTTTTTAAGATATCGCTTCATTTGGCTGAGTTATGATCAGTCAAAGTTGGGCAAATTGTGAATTTTTAATATTGAGCTGTAGACCATATATCTCTTTAATCCAAATTTGACAAAATGGGTTCGATTTTGAGAATTTTAGATTTTGATTGCGATTGATTCTGCTAGTTGTCCAGATTATAAAAAAGGTATGACTTTTTAAGATATCGCTTCATTTGGCTGAGTTATGATCAGTCAAAGTTGGGAAAATTGTGAATTTTTAATATTGAGCTGTAGACCATATATCTCTTTCATCCAAATTTGACAAAATGGGTTCGATTTTGAGAATTTTAGATTTTGATTGCGATTGATTCTGCTAGTTGTCCAGATTATAAAAAGGTATGACTTTTTAAGATATCGCTTCATTTGGCTGAGTTATGATCGGTCAAAGTTGGGAAAATTGTGAATTTTAAATATTGAGCTGTAGACCATATATCTCTTTAATCCAAATTTGACAAAATGGGTTCGATTTTGAGAATTTTAGATTTTGATTGCGATTGATTCTGCTAGTTGTCCAGATTATAAAAAGGTATGACTTTTTAAGATATCGCTTCATTTGGCTGAGTTATGATCAGTCAAAGTTGGGAAAATTGTGAATTTTTAATATTGAGCTGTAGACCATATATCTCTTTCATCCAAATTTGACAAAATGGGTTCGATTTTGAGAATTTTAGATTTTGATTGCGATTGATTCTGCTAGTTGTCCAGATTATAAAAAGGTATGACTTTTTAAGATATCGCTTCATTTGGCTGAGTTATGATCGGTCAAAGTTGGGAAAATTGTGAATTTTAAATATTGAGCTGTAGACCATATATCTCTTTAATCCAAATTTGACAAAATGGGTTCGATTTTGAGAATTTTAGATTTTGATTGCGATTGATTCTGCTAGTTGTCCAGATTATAAAAAGGTATGACTTTTTAAGATATCGCTTCATTTGGCTGAGTTATGATCAGTCAAAGTTGGGAAAATTGTGAATTTTTAATATTGAGCTGTAGACCATATATCTCTTTAATCCAAATTTGACAAAATGGGTTCGATTTTGAGAATTTTAGATTTTGATTGCGATTGATTCTGCTAGTTGTCCAGATTATAAAAAGGTATGACTTTTTAAGATATCGCTTCATTTGGCTGAGTTATGATCAGTCAAAGTTGGGCAAATTGTGAATTTTTAATATTGAGCTGTAGACCATATATCTCTTTAATCCAAATTTGACAAAATGGGTTCGATTTTGAGAATTTTAGATTTTGATTGCGATTGATTCTGCTAGTTGTCCAGATTATAAAAAGGTATGACTTTTTAAGATATCGCTTCATTTGGCTGAGTTATGATCAGTCAAAGTTGGGAAAATTGTGAATTTTTATTATTGAGCTGTGCACCATATATCTCTTTCATCCAAATTTGACAAAATGGGTTCGATTTTGAGAATTTTAGATTTTGATTGCGATTGATTCTGCTAGTTGTCCAGATTATAAAAAGGTATGACTTTTTAAGATATCGCTTCATTTGGCTGAGTTATGATCAGTCAAAGTTGGGAAAATTGTGAATTTTTAATATTGAGCTGTAGACCATATATCTCTTTGATCCAAATTTGACAAAATGGGTTCGATTTTGAGAATTTTAGATTTTGATTGCGATTGATTCTGCAATTTGTCCAGATTATAAAAAGGTATGACTTTTTAAGATATCGCTTCATTTGGCTGAGTTATGATCAGTCAAAGTTGGGCAAATTGTGAATTTTAAATATTGAGCTATGGACCAATATCTTTTTGATCCAAATTTGACAAAATGGGTTCGATTTTGAGAATTTTGGATTTTGATTGCGATTGATTCTGCAATTTGTCCAGATTATAAAACGGTATGACTTTTTAAGATATCGCTTCATTTGGCTGAGTTATGATCAGTCAAAGTTGGGCAAATTGTGAATTTTTAATATTGAGCTGATATGTGGTATATCTAAGGACTGTGGCATCGAAATTTGACAAAATGGTCTGTGCTCTTTGCACCTCATTCTCTCAGTTTCCTTTTGTTTTCCTCTACATCAAAGCCCTGAGTTAAGCTACTCCTTAGTTATTCACCCAAGTCTCCTTCAGTTTCTTCCTTATTTCTTATATTTGCGTCAACTTGCTGTAACTTAAAAAGCGTTTTGGCCTCTTTTTGGGTCTAATTAGTTCCATTGGCAGTTTGCATTACTGCTTTTCGCATAATAAATCGTAAGTTTAAACAATCTTTAGGTTCATATACCCATAAATAATACGCCATTGTCATCTTTTTGCTATGAAACTCAAGCTATGCCGTGGGATATGTTTGAACTGCTCATATATCCTACTTCTTCCTGCAAAATCCTCCTCCTTCCTATAGTTTCCTACACCTTCCTCTTGCTGTCTCCTCCTGATACGTAAAAGGATCTTTAGCTGCTTGAAAGACTTTATTAGTTCCATAGACAAAGCTCACATCTGCTTGCCACCCCGAAGCAGCAGAAAAAGCTTTCCACCGCCAAAAAGGGGGAAACGCTGAAAACCAGAAAATGACAACAGTCCCAGGCCAATTGTCAGTCAGTTTTACTTCAACTGCGCAGATAGAAGTTGCTCAATATTAAATTTTCAATTTCCATGCGCAGCTGCTACAACAAGAAGGAGGTTTTCTTTTGTCACTGGGTGGGTACGCCTAAAGGAGCAGCCGGTCTATCCTGATCATGGGGTGGCGGTGGCGGCAGTACCAAGAGGGCAGATAGGCCGGCAGGCAGGCAGTAAACTGGCAACAGCCGCAAAAGATCAGCACAAGAAATGCGCAAAAGATTCTAGCAGTAAAAAGGGGTGGTGGGTTGCCTTACTACCACCCATCCCTAGACAGAACCCAACCCAACCCAACCCTAGCCCAAAACACGTTTTCCCTAAATGGACAGGCAGCTGGCAAAGACTTCCTTCTCTGTTCTCTTCGGCGTTTTCTTGAGCCACTTTTTTTGCCGTGACACATTGATAAATATGATGAGATTTATAGTTACATTTTGAGTATTGCACAATGAAATTGCTGTGGCACATAAATTACAACCACATGGAGAACCACCCGCCATAGGCCTGGACCGGAATCGGAGTCGCAGTCGGAGCAAAAGTTAAATTTAAAGTCGAAGTTGAAATTTTGAAGTGAACTCGTGGTGCAACTCCATTTGCCTCGTGTATATTTATGTCATTAAATTTAAGCATTTTCGTTTAGGCCACTCAGCTGGCAACCCTGTGATTAACTTGGCTGCTGCAACGGTTGCCACTGCTGCTGCCTCTTGGCCAATTGCATGTCCGGCTAATAGTTGGGACTTCGAACTCGACTCCGTCTCCGACTTGAAGTTCCATAAGAACTTCATATGAAATTATAAGCGCTTTAGTTTTATTTTGCGTTGTCTGCAACGCTTAGGCGATGGCAATGGCGGTGGCGGTGGCGGTGGTGTTGCTGCTGTTGGTTGCGGTGGCCTCTGCCACGCAGTGATAAATGTTTCCTATGTTGTGGTATTTCACCCGCGGCAGCAACAAAATTCATACAAATGCAAATTTAATTGTAGTCGTCGCAGTGGCATCCACATCCACATCCCGCATACGAATACGAATCCATGCTCAGTCTTTTGGCTTCAAAATGAATGCTTTCAGCATGGCACGCAATTTAAGTGGGCGTGCCCAGGGGCGCAGCAACAAAAAACAACTAAAAACTAAAAATGTGCCAATTCGTTTGAATTTCTTTAAATGTTTTTTTGTTTTTTGTCTTATGTTGAAATGATATAAATTTCTTTAGACTCCACTGCTAACTGTTAACGGTAGCTAACGGTTGTTGTTAACTTTTTCAACGTCTGGCTGAAAGGCACACGCAATGCGTCTACATCAATGTCTGCGTTGGCGTCTTCCATATGTCATTTCTATGACTCTTGTCGACTGTTTGTGCCTCTGACACTTGTTCTGGCCAATCAATTGCCTTAATAGTTGCTACAAATTAATTGTATTACTTATGTAATTGCTGTTGCCACAGATGCTGTTACATGGCTGACACCTTTAAGCCGCAAAAAGGATCAACAGGATCAGCGAGAGATCTAATTTTACTTCCTCTACGGTAGTAACACTCACACCTTCTCTCAGCTGTTTCTCTCTTTTGATTTTTTTGTTGGCTTCATACTTTTTACTTAAACGTTCTGTAATTGCAATTGTGCGTGACTCTCTTCATTTCTCTCCCTCTCTCTCTCTTTCTCTCTGAAGAAGCGCGCCAAGAGTTTTCTTTACTCACAACAGCTGGTAATGCTCTGCTGCTCCTGCTGCAGCTACTGCCACTGTTGATTCTGAGCACAAAGCCGACCGCTTGCAGCGGCAATATGTTTGTGTTGTTGATGTTTGCCTAGAGGTCAATAATCTCTGCCGGGGTGGCTTACAATTAGGGGAATGTGTGCAAAAAAAGATGCAGTAAACGCTGTATTTGAAGAGGTTCTTAAGCATGCTTCGGCATTCATTACTTTAAGAACAGAAATTCCTAGACATGAGTAGCGAAGGAAAGAAAGTAGGCGAAAAGATAACGCAATAGAAATTTTGCTATAATCTACAAGAAATAGAAGTTTAATTAAAAATGAAGAATATCTTTTGTAATATATTCAGAATATATTACTAAAGTGGAGCCCAAATTCGAATCAAGTTTACAATAAATATCAAGGTAGATTCACTCGTAGATTCGTTTCGAGACTTCAAACTTTAATAAAGGAACCAATTTCCCACAGAAATTAACAACATTTTAAACCGGCATACATTTGGCGCTTCTTATGCACATTTTCAAGTTATGGCAGCAGTTTTTTAATGAATTTTTTAAGCAAATCAACTGCAACTTTCTAAGTCATCTTTCTGTAGATATTTTCTTAAAGAAATTTCTCACTTTTAAACTCTAAGTTCCATGCTGCTGCTATCAGTGAAATCCTTCTCCAACTCCACCTCCAACGCTTGAGCTGCTGTCGATGTCATTAGTGTGTGGCATACAAACAGAAAAATACGCAATGTGCAACATTGAATGTGGCATGCGGGTGTTTTTCTTCAGCAGCAGCAGCAGCAGCTACAACAAATCAAAGCAAATCTCAATGATGCTGCCAAAGGTAGCAATAGTAGTCGTAGTAGGTAGCAGAAATTAGATGTTATTGTATAAGCGGAAGAGGGAAACACACCGGGCCGTAGATAATAACAATAATAATGATAATGCACAACGGAGTAGAACGCGCGCCAAAGCAAAAACTCCGAAACGACAGAAAAGAAGAAATTGAGGAACAGCTGAGAGGCATTTGAAGCAGAAGTCAAGGTAGGAAAGGGAATGAAAGAGAGGGGCAAAGAAGAGAAAGGTGAGGGAATAAAATCCAAAGATCGTCTTACAGCAGGGATTTCAGTTTCAGCCTCAGGTGCGAGGGTGTTCACTTTTTTGTCATGCAACTACGGCAGCAGCAGCAGCAGCTTCTCTTCCCCATCTCCCTTGCACTCCCTACACTCTCTGCTCTTTCTTCGTCTTGGCAACAATTTGTAGCACGTGGCCTATTTGGCCATTGTGACACCGGGGCAAAGTTGGCGCCTTTTTTGGGCAGACGGCCATATAAAGACGATGACAACGACGACGACGTGATTGCGGGTGCCTCAATTATCTAACCATATAAATGTGAGCAAAAAGGAGTAAAAGGGGAAAAGAAGAGATTGTAGGGTATCTGATTACCGAGCAGTGATATTCTGTTGCCATATCGATTGTTGGTCATTCAACACCCACGCGCGGCGGATGCAGGAAGCGTTGATGTTGCTGTTGTTGCTGTTGCTGGTGTCGGTGTTGCTGCGGGGCTTCCTTCCACCGACAGGAACTGCAGACATGCGATCTGCATAAAGCCTCGCAATTTCACCGCAACAACAACAACAGCAGCAACGGCAGCTTAAGTATGAACAACTATTGGTCATTGCCAAAGACGGTTATAATTGGCCCAAGGCAGCAACAATTTATCAACGCCGATTGCCATTTGTGTTGACAACTAACACACTGAACACACACTGTAGATACTCCGATCTCGAAACGAATACGAAAACGAATACGAATACGAATACGAATCACAATTCGAATCAGTTGCTGTTTGCTACCAAGTTGGCATGAAGCGTGTTGATTTCGCACTTTACAGCTTGTAAAAGCCAGCAATGGCAATGGTAGCAGCAGTAACAACAACTGTTGTAATAGTTGTAGTAGTGACAGCAAGATCAACACTTATTACCAACTATGAAATTATTTTATTTAATAACCAACAGCGCACATGAAAATGGTCAACAATTGTCGCTGTTGGCCAAAACGCGCTAATTGCGCACGAAAAGCAACCAAACAGAATTTATTACATTTCAATTATGTATATGGGCAAATGTTGGCACAAACAATTGGCATCGCATAAATCTTAACGAGTCTCAGCTACTCTCAAACCAAAGTCGTCCCCATCATCATCATCATCATCATAATCATCATTATCATTAACATTAGCAGTGGTAGCGGTGGCAGCGGTGGCAGTAGCAGCATCAACTGCCTGTCAAATTAGCCAGAAATTCAGTCAGCAACATGAGCATCAACAGCAGCAGCAGCAATTGGCGACAGCTGTTGTCTGCTGTGATGCTTAGCAACATGCCACTGATGCTCTTGGCAACATGCTGAACAGCACGACAACACTGTCGGAATAGGACCAATTGGTAGGAGGTTTCTGATTGGTATAGAGTTAAACTCTAATAAGCTAAGATTTTACATAGCAAAACTTTGTGTTTTCGCTTTTTAAAATAACAATCACTTTATGGAATACCTCTATTAACTAAATACTGCATTATTTATGACATATAAATGCACTTTTTATTGACTTAGTGCCAATAACTAACTCAATTACGCAAAAGCTGCAACAATATTTCCACTGCAACAGCAACAACTAGTTAAGCTGCAGCTGAGGGAAGTGTAGAGGTGCAAGGGGTAGTGACTGTGGAAGCCCTGCAACGTGTGTGGCCACTTAAAGCTTGCAGCTAGCAACAATTGCTATTGCTGCTGCTGCTGCTGTTGGCGTTGGCTTTGGCAGTTGCAACTTTTGTCGTTGTCCGTGCATAAATCGTGTGAAATATCGCATTTCGCGCAGTTTCGCTTCGTGTTAACGAGTGTCACACACACACACACAGGCAAACACACGCATAGACAGGCAGAAACACGCATTTATTTGTCTTGGACAAGCATTGTTGTTGCTGTTGGTGTTGCTGTAGCAGCAGTTGTTGTTGCTACTGCCCAACTGCTTAGCTGGCAAGTGCTTGTCACTTGATTGTATTACTCGCTGTTGTTGTTGTTGTTGTGGTTGCTGCTTGTATATTTGCATATATTGACAGCGCTGTGTGATAATGCTGTTGACATTGATATAACTCACAGGCTCGAAGGCAAACTATGGACTATCTGCTGGCTCTAGTTGTTACTGCTATTGTCTTGCTAGAGTTGCTGCTGTCGCTGCCGCTGCTGCAACGCCCACAAAACAATTGACAGTCGACAACAAGCCGCAAAAACTCTAAAAAAAAGTAACACAACAAAAAATAAAATCGCGTCAGTTTTTGGTACTGCGGCAATCTGATAAAGTTTTGCGGCTGTTGCGCATGCGCATGTTGCACGCCTACAAAATCATGTTGCACGTCAATTGCGGGGCTCGCAAAATATTTGTGTGCTGTTGTTGCTGTGGCTTTGTCTGCTTATTTAAATTCTGCAATGATTTTTTTCAAAGTACACTGGGATTGCTTTTCAAGGCCACGCCGTGCGATGTGTGTGGCAATAACTTAGGTAGAGGAGAGCAGAGGCAGAGACAGCGGCAACATGTTGCTGACAGACGGCAGCCAGAAGGCGGGCAGCAGCTACAGCTACAGCCACAGCAACACCAACGTCAAAGCCACAACGACAATATCGAATTGCGATTGCTGCTGCTGTTGTTGCTCTTGTTGCTGTTGCTGTGTTGGGCGGCAATTGATTCTTAAAAAACGTTGACATCTTACATGTTGCAGCAACATGTTGCCGCTTGCTGCTTACGAGATTTGCCTACGTAGTTGCTGTGGTCCAACGTTGACAAATTGCTACATGTGCTCGGCAAAACTTGCAGCGCATCGCATTACGCAAAAAAAGGAAAGGAGAGGAATGGAAAGAAAAGAAAAGGAAACTCTGCAAAGATGGCAAACGGAAATTGAAAATTACTTAAAAATTTTGCAGCAACTTAAAACGCCCACCAAAATGTGAGTTGGTGAGTGAGTGAGTTGGTAGCCTAGAGTTCTTAGTTAGTGGAGGAGAGGCATAATCCTTGGTCAGGCCAAACTAATAATCGCATAATACACGTTCCAGGCTAATGATTAACTTGCATCATTATCGCACAAGATCTGGGCAATTGCAAAGGGTCGAGACTTTGTTTTTTTTTTCTGTTTTAGACCCTGCACTTAAAAAAAAGTAGAGGAGTGTTTGAGGTTTGTCAGAAAAAAGGTAGATAAATGTCTTTTCGACTTCATAAAGATAATATATTCTTGATCAGCATTAGCATATCTCAAGCAAACTAACATGTTGTGTATAGAGCAAAGTAAAATAAATCAGTTGACTATATAATATAGTATCTATTTATAAAGAAATATTTCAGGTTATTAGAGATTTTATTGCATATGATTACTCCAGTATCATTACAGGGTCTTTCGCAGTCGCCTCTCTCGACTCTAAACTTTTCTTCTAGTTTTTTGTGCTCTCTGCTGTTGAAATTAGCTGCTGCCGTATCTGCAGAAGCTGTTCCGATGGGCAGGACAACAAAGCATCCTGCACTTTTACTCGTTTCATTGAAGAAACGACGCGCGCCCATTGCCCGAGGCAACGCTGCTGCTGTTGCTGTTGCTGCTGCTGCTGCCGCTGCTGCAATCTGCTTTTATTTTATGCGCAGCGCGCTTATAAATGCAGTCAACGTCTGTTGGATGCTGGGCTCCAGACGGCGCAGACAGGAACCTGCCGCTTAGGCGAATGCCTGACGGCCCCAAAAAGGCAAACGGCCCGACAGAACAGCAACAGCAAGTAAAGCAACCACTGAGCCACTCGAGTGGTTTCTCAGGCAGCAAAGCAAACGGCAGCAAAAGCTAAAAAATAAGTTTTGCCGAGGGAGAAAATTCACTGCATCCTCCCACTTTTTGCTGCTGCGGCTGCTGCCAAGGCAATGGGGGCTATTATGTTGCTGTTGTGCTGTTGCTGTAGTTGCTGTTGTGTAGCCAATCATTATATGCGTTTTTCATACTTTTTTATGCGGGAGTTTGTGTTTTTTTTTGCCGAGTTTAACCGGCGAACAAGTTGTTGCTGCTGCGATTTTTGATTTATGCGCGGCCAAATGAGTTCCACTTTACTTCAAAAAAGTTTAACAACAACAACAGCAATAGTAAAAGGAATAAGAGTTGTAGAAGTTGGTATATCAAAATGCGTGCACACCCACACTTCCGGCTGTAAATTGAATGTGGGCGTGTCATGTGTTGCCCACAAATGGGCAAAACGACCAAATGGACAAACAGAGCTCAGTTCAAATGGAATGTAGCACCCATGTTGCTGGCAGGTAGCAGGCAACAGGCAGCAACAACAGCAACATGCGCATAATTATGCTGCTGTTGTTGTGCATTTAAGTTGATAGTTTTGTAGCCAAACATCAAAGTTGAGTAGAAGCAAAAAAAAAACTTGCAAAAAAAAGCTAAAAAAGCAAATGGCAAAACAGTCAACAAGCAACAAACGTGGAGCGTCGAACGACAAATCGTCGAAAGTTACAGTTTAAGTTGCTGACTGGCTGGCTGCTGCCAATCACCGACAACAGCAGCAGCAGCGGCAGCAGCAGTAACAACTATTTGCGGCAACTGTTGCCCGCAAGTAGATAATCAGAATTCCAACATTTTCACCTGTTGCCATTTGCTGTTGCCAACAGTTTGACATGTGCCGCACATGCCGTTGCCATTTGTCTGCACTTTAATGACGCACCACATTCAGTCGAAACCACAGCTTCAATCCCAATCCTCGCCAGCTCTTTCGTCTCTGGCTAGCTGGCTAGCAATCAGCTAAGCATCTTGGCGCGTTGACAATCTATGCGCATAGTTTAGCATTTACTGTTGGAATTATTGAACCACATGCGAAGTTCGAGTTACAGTCGGCCTGGTGCTGACCCACTTGCTGCACCACCACCACCACCAAACCAGCTGTTCTGTGTTGGTTATAAGACCAGTGGGGGGAGGGAGCAACACTTGGGGCTGTGTTTAGTGCCTGTGGTGACCATCATCAATGGGCTGCTGTCTACTGCCTGTGCCGCCACCCTTGGGCAGCAAAAGTGTCATTAGTATGTTAATTTCTGTGAAAATTCATACGCAGCGTGGTACGCCTGCAATGCAATTGCCAATGCGCATATTTAAATGCCAGTTTTCAGTTGCTATTGCATGTTCTTCCTACAATACCCTGTTGCCATAAATACAGAGTTTATTAGCTGGCAAGACGGTTAGGAAAGCAAAGAACACTGAAAGAAATAGGAAGAGAATTGTCCTTAGGCATAAAGTGGCTTCTGTTTGAAGTAAAGTAGTGTACTGAAAGCTAAAGCTAGAGCTACAAAAGTAACTAATTTCGGACTGATAACTTTAGTTAGTTTTATTAACATAGAGATTTCCCACTGAAAACATATAAAATACGCTAAGAATATACGAATTTGTTTACTCAAACGCTTGCACCTAAATACCCTGTAGAAGTTTTTAGCAATTTGTGTCATTATTGTCACCGCAAAGTGTAACAAATTTCAATATGCTGACCTCCCGCGCACACATTGCGCAAAAACACTTTTGTCGCTGTCTTTTGTGCTCGCCAGCAATACGGAAAATACGCAACAGCAACAGCAACACCAATCCAAACAGCAACAACAGCAGCAACAACAACAGCAATCAAATGCGTAGTTGACCCCTGACTTGGCCCCGGTAAAAGCAAATAAACAACACAGCAAAAGACACTTGGCAAATGCAAAAAACTAACAAAAAAAAAAAAAAAAATAGAATTCAAAAATTTGCATAGGAAAAACAACATTTCCGCCAACACAAAGCGGCCAAGGGGCGGCTTCGTTTAGTTGGTCAAAGGGAGGGAGTGAGAGGGACGGAAAGTTTGGACAATTGTATATATTAGACAAGTACGCGTACTCAGAGTAGATAGAGTAAGAGTACTCGTACTCGCACTCGCACTCGTATTCGTACTCGTACTCGTTTTCCTATTCGCACTCGCACTCGTGCTCACACTCGTTCTCAGAGTTGGAGTCCCAGCGGGAGGCATTCGATGGGCCTCACACAATGCGGCCTCAGATTTAACTAGAAACTGTACTTTGTGCCAATCGCATTGAATGATACGATACAGTATGCGGTGGTGCTGTGTGGTGCGGTGGTTTGCCGGTGTTTACGTTCAATTTATGGTCAGTGCCATCATTGCTAGGCATGTGAAAAATGCGTGCAAAAAAAAAAAACGAGAGAGAGAGAAAAAAACTGGCAACGACAACGCTGGCCACACTAATTAGTTTGTCTTTTAGCCCGCGCGTCTAGCACCCAAATGAGGCGTGGCAAGTGCCTTAAATTTGAATCAAGTCGGCTCTCTCTCGTTTGCTGCCTCCTCGATTGCCAGCGGGCTGCTGCATAATTTAGGTAGCAGCAGCATAACGAATCTCTTTTGGCCAAGGTGAGGGTACTACGCTCATGGTCAGATCATTTTGCCAGGCCTTAAACGCCCACACAACAGACATTTGTTGCTCTCTTTCTGCCTCTCTCTTTGCCCCTCGCTCCCTCTCTGTTTCTGCTGTGCTTAATTTCCTGGAATGAATCAATGCTCTGGGCCATGCTAATATTTAAGGCTATAAAGCAAAAACTGAACGAAGTCCCAGCGAAGTTTAAATGCTCTAAATTTGAGAATTGGGGATTAAAGTGTGTTAAAGCTAAGAAAAATTATACGGAAAAGTTTAGAACTTTTTCTAGTTAAATTTATAAATCAAACTTTTGATAATTATGATAAAAATTTGTAACAATTTTGGTCTCTTATAAAAACTTGGTCTAATGAAAGAAACTGTAGGGTATTCAAAAGATACTTCCTCTTCAAAAATCCCTTTTAACTTCTAAACTTCTTTTCTTAGACATTTGCATAATTGCCAACTGAGTTGGCCCTGAATAACAAATGTATATAAATAATTAAATATTTGTGGAATTTCAGATTTGAAAATGTTGCCCCAAAAGTTACCGAGTCGTCGGTATTTACCCATGAAAGCGAACCAGGAGTTGAGTGTCTTCTTGAATCCATTTCATGTGCGAATTTTCCACTTTCTACAACGCAGTTTGGGGTAAGTTTCGATGAGTCATTCAACAGTATTCAGATATATTAAACCATTTGGATCTGTCTTTAGCTCTGGGCTATCCTATAATTCGCACATCGAACGGATTGTGGAGCATCCAATTACGTATGAGCTGCAATCATTGAAATAAGATCATCCCAACTATAAACACCTTATACTTATAGCGATATGGAGGCCTTTATTAATTTACTAAAATGCGCCTTTGGCACGGGCTGTCTGGCCATGCCCAGAGCCTTCTACAATGCTGGCTGGTTATTGGGACTGATCAGCACATTTCTGCTCGGTGCCTTTGTGGTTTATGCTATGCATGTGTTGGTAAGATCAACTCGTACTCTCCCTTTATCCCAGGGTATCTTATATGATTTCACTTGTTCAACCGCAGCTCAATGATATCAACACGCTGTGCAAACGTTATCGCTTCTCGGCGCTCAGCTACAGTGAGGCCATGGAGTTGGCGACTCTCAATGGACCTGAATGGGTGCAACCATTCAGCAAGTGGTTGGCGTAAGTTCTAGGACTTAATAAAATAGTGTACAGTAGAGTTTGGCTATAGTGATCGTTACTAAATTATTTAAGAGTTCTTTCAAATAACAAATGTTTGACTAACAATCATTTGTTCTATGGCAGCTATTGGCTATAGTTGTCCGATCCGGACTAAACTTGGTGAGGATAGTTATAATGGTACCATACACATAATCTGTTAGTTTGGTTGTAATCGCTCCACTACAACTTCATGTCTCCATACAAATCACTAATTTTTGACCGATTTCTCCTATGGGAGCTATAGGCTGTAAATAACATTTTTGGCTGATTAACATAACAGAGCTCTGCTAATTCTTGATCTGCCTGACATATAGGCGGTCTTATTCCAAATTTAGCGGCTTTAGCTGTTGTAGTTTAGAAGATCCAGGTGCTCATACGGACGGACGGACAGACAGACAGGCATTATTATCAGTACGGGGTCTTTTACTTGTTTTTATATAACCTTTTAATTATTTAATTGTTGATATATTAACATTTTTTAATATTTTTATAACTTCTTTTTTAGCTGCCAAGTGGATTTATGTTTGGGTTTCTATCATTTTGGCGTGGACTGTGTGTATATTGTGTTCATCGCCAGATGTTTGAAAAATCTGGGTGATATATACCTAAGATCTATTGATATACGTCTTTATATGGCGCTGCTGACAGTGCCCATAATGCTAACATTCTTAATACGTAATCTTAAATATCTGGTGCCCTTTGCCATAGTCTCAAATGCCTGCATGTTTATCAGTAAGTGATATATACCTAATAAAACGAGAACTATACAGAATATTTTTACTAATTCCATTAGGTTTCCTGTTTATACTAAGATATATACTCGTAAATCTACCGAGTCTGGAAGAACGTCGTGCCGTTCAGGTGTGGTCAAATTATCCGCTCTTCTTTGGCACCGTTCTCTTTGCCATTGAGGCGGTGGGCGTGGTAAGTATTTATACTCTACTTTAACCTACTTCCAGTTACAATTTTTGTTACTCTTTTCAGATACTCTCACTACAGCTCAACATGCTGAATCCTGAGCACTATTTGGGACCCTTTGGCATACTCAATCGAGCAATGTTCACTGTGATTGCTTTCTATGCGGCTTTTGGTTTCATAGGTTATTGGCAGTTTGGTGACAACACAGCCAGTTCAGTGCTCAATAATCTACCCATTGACGAAATGTGAGCTAAAACTTTATTCTGCCAATCAAAATTCACAAAAATTAATTTCCTTTTACCCTATACTTACAGCTTGCCACAGTGTGTGTTGATCATGTTGGGACTGGCCATATTTTTCAGTTATGCGCTGCAGGGTTACGTCACCATTGAGATCATCAATCGGAACTATTTAAAGCCTCGTCTTATGGATAATGCAACTAGATCACTGGAGTATCTGGTGCGTATGGCTATGGTGATTGCCTCTGTGCTATGTGCTATCGCCTATCCAGATTTTGGACTGCTCTTGTCCCTGGTGGGCTCCTTTTGTCTGGCCCAAGTGGGTCTTATCTTTCCCGGCATTGTCAATCTCTGTGTCTACTATGACGTGGGCTATGGTCCTTTTAAACTGCTGCTCTGGCGTTCTATCATTTTCATTACTGTTGGCTTAACTGGCGGCATTGCAGGCACTGTAGTCTCGTTAAGAGCAATCCAGGATCAGCTGGGAAAACCTAACAAATGAGCAAGTAATAAGAAGTTGAATTTGAATTAATAATATTACTAATTAATAACAATTTTTAGGCTGGTTAATAAATTTCAGGCTCTAAGTTGAGTTTAACCGATCGTTTTTAAAAAGTTTAAATAAAATTGTAGTTATACTTTAACTAATACTTAGTGTACTAAACTATATACACAATCTTGAGATTGGTTAGATTGCTCTGCAAATTTATGTCTCAATCATAATGAATCGTTCATTATAAACATAAATAATGGTTCCATTTAGGTTCCACGATAATTCTTTTAATCTAGTTAGCTTTTGTTGTATTTTATTTCATTCATTCAGTTCAGTCAGAAAGTATTGCCTTATCGTCTTTTTTTATTTTTAACTAACATTTGTATATTTATTTTTAAATGGCTGAGTAAGTTTTATGACTAAATCGATCGTTCTTTAACTAATTTTAAGCTATAATCTATACGCAGTTATAATCCCTATGACAATCGCGATGTGGAAATGCCACTGACGTAAGTTTTCTTTATCTTTTTATTTAAGAATTTTATAAACTATTCTTTGCAGTAACTTCGATGCGTTTTTCTCGCTGATTAAATGTGTTGTTGGTACTGGCATTTTGGCCATGCCTTTGGCCTTTGCGTGCACTGGTATGATTGGTGGTATTCTGTTGACAGTGATAAGCATCGCCTTGTTAATTTATGGAATTCAATTACTGGTGAGTAATATTTATGTATACTGAACTTGTTGTGACTAATTATTGATTTCTTCCATTTAGATCATGTGTATGGTTGAGGCGAGTCGACGCAATAAGGTCGGCTATATGTCATATCATGAGACTATGGCTTATGCCTTCTCCGAGGGGCCAAAGTGTTTGCGTTGGTTCTCCAAGGGTGCCGGTTATATGGTGGACATTATACTCGGTATATCCCATTATGGCGTCAATGTTGTCTACATTGTGTTCGTTGCGATAAGTGTAAAACAATTTACAGACGAACATTTTGGTGAACTTCATTTGAAAGCTATGATTGCTGTTATTGGAATCTTATGCATACCACTGTTTTTACTACGTCAACTCAAGTATTTGGTGCCTGGCAATATACTTGCATCAGCTTTGATCGTTCTCGGGCTGCTGGCCATGTTCTGGTACTATTTCCGTGGACTGCCATCGATAACAGAAAGATACCCGTTTGGGAGTTTACTGCAGATACCTTATGCCTTGGGTATTGTACTGTTTGCCACATCATCTGTGGGTGTAGTAAGTATTTTATAGGGAAAACTATTGTTGTTGTCTTTGCTAATACTAAATTAGTCTCTTTGCTTTGTAGATGTTAGCTATTGAGTCAAAAATGGCTAAACCGAATGAGTATATTGGTTGGTTTGGTGTGCTCAACATTGCTGCACTTGTTATAATTGCGCTAAATCTTCTTTTTGGATTCTTTGGATTCTGGCGCTACGGTAAAGATGTTGAAGCAAGTGTCACGCTCAATATACCCATTGATCAGACGTAAGTAGGGAAACTTCTTAAAATTTTAGATACTTTAAAGCTCTTTAATAACTGAGATCTCAAGCAGAACATGTTCATATAGTTATTGTTTAAGCTCTTCTTCTAGACATGTCAGGTCTCTTAGCTTAAAGTACTTAAAATTAAGTTAATATAATTTATTTAGTGTATGTATATAATTCTCAATTCCATAGCCTTGCACAGATCATAAAGCTCATCATAGCCATCGCTGTGTTTTTAACGTATCCACTCAGTGGTTACGTCACCATCGCCATCATAATGCATTACATAAATAAACGAGAAGTAAAACATCCACATATGATTGAGTATATAATTCGTACGGCGTTTGTATTACTATCCACACTCAATGGCATCGCATTTCCCGATCTGGGACCATTATTGGCATTGGTTGGAGCCTTTTCCATATCATTGCTGAATTTGGTGTTTCCATGTTGCGTAGAACTCTGTCTGATTTACCAGGATTCGTATGGCAGATTAATGTGGAAACTCTGGAAGAATTTGGTAATTATTATCTTTGGATTGATTATATTCTTCTATGGCAGCTATACAGCCATCAGGGATATTATCGAAGAGTATGGTGGTAACAAGGACAGTCAGACCACAACGGTGGAGCCAACAACTGCCGTGGAGATTACAACCAAACCAGATGCATATTTCTAAAGATCAGCGAGAAAAGTATAGGAATATTATTCTAAATTGTATTTTCTAAATTTATAACTAAATTTAATATGTAGTTTTTGTAATAAGTAACGTTTGTTTATAAAGGTATGATTTATGTATATATAATTTTATTTATTTAGATTAATTAATATAGTTATATATAGGTTTAAGTGTAGTTTATTTATAAGTCTACATTTGAAGCATTCCGTCTTCTGTTACACACTCGTTTGACAAGAGCTTTTACACGTATATGCAGCTTTTCAAGGAGCTTTTGGGAAAAGCTTTTCATTTGTTTAGTGTGGAAAGGCTTTGGAGCACTAATTCACTTAAGAAAGTAGAGTTTATATAATTTTTTGGCACCAATACAGACCAGATTTGTGTTTATATATATGTTTTAAACCCTCCGACTTAAAGTAAAGTTTCAGTTACAAGAACTCCACCTACTGCACAGTGCCTAAAAGTCGGGTCTTTATCGATGCTGATGTGGACATTGGCATTGGCGGTAATTCCCTCATTAGGTGGCAGTCTCTAGGCAAACTGGCGTAGAGTTTGGCATGTGGCATGTGGCAGCAGCGACAGTGGCAGCGGCAACCTGCTTGCAGTAGCTGTAGCAGCAGCAGCAGCATCAGCAGCCTGTTTGTCTGCAGTTGGACCCACTTAACGATGCTCCGGAATTTATGCCGATATGGTAATGCATCTGCTCTGGGGCCACTGTTGTTGTTGCTGTTGGGGCGGTTGGGGCTGCTGGGGCGGCCCGCCGCTTGCCTCATTATGCCATTG
Organism: Drosophila cardini; assembly: GCA_018903735.1. Classification (NCBI taxonomy): domain Eukaryota; kingdom Metazoa; phylum Arthropoda; class Insecta; order Diptera; family Drosophilidae; genus Drosophila; species Drosophila cardini. Next base: position 4,733,147 of record JAEIGM010000007.1, on the reverse strand, counting down.
ATGGACTGCAGTTGAGCGTTTGGATTGCGTAATTTATTGTTTGGGCCGTCGCTTGATAAACTGGTGTTGGATTCCGACATAACCTAAATGGGCAAACGACCGACAGGCGACATCTGTAGTAGTTGTTGTTGTTACTGTTGCTGTTGTTACTGTTGCTGTTGTTACTGTTGCTGCTGTTGTTGTCCGCGGGACATGCATTTTTTGCCAACGCCTGCATATCACTTTCCGTCAAATCCGCGGGGCTTTGAGACAAGTTCAACGTTGTGGGATTTGAGCTTTGCTCTGAGCCACGCATTTATGGCTCTAATTAGCTACGCAATCGGCATGCAAAGCAACAACATGCAACGTGCAACAACAACAACTGCAGCAACAATGGTAGCTTTTTAAGTCAGTTAGTTGGTAAACAACTGTTTGTTGATCTTTGGCTAATGATTTCCACTGAAATGTGTGGCACAAAAACTCCACCCATGTGGCAAGTGCAAAAGGTTAAACAGTACTTGCAACATGCCACAAAAGTTCTGCGTATGCGACGATTGCACCAAAGTGCAACAAATCATTTGTCGAGAGGACCTCGCATCCAAGCATCCAGAGCCAACCAATTTGTGTTCCGTTGCTTTGCCGTTTGTATAAATCAATTGGCCAACTGAATCCAGCTTTAAATCCGAGTTGCAGTTGGAAAAGGAGTTAGAGTCGTAGTCGTACACTGGGAGAAACTGAAGTGTGTTTTTAACATTTTAAATTTCACTATAAAAGACGAAAGGAATTTAATGTAGAAACTTTTTTGCATAAACTGTGTCTTTTAGAATAAAATTTGACTAGCCTTTGAGAATACTCTGCTACAGCGTACTTTTTCGTTGTGCTCTGGCTACCGCTCTGAGTTTTGTGGAGAGCCATAGCACAGCCTTAGCCCAGCGATCGAAAGTGTGAGCTTTGCTATGCTCTCATCTCTGTCGCGTTTAAAACTGCCGCTATATCACTAGCAAAAAAACAACAAGAACGAAAAGTACAGTCGAACACACCCGACCGTATAATACTCTCTGCATTTTGTTCCCCATTATGTTATGTACCTATGTATGCATGTATATGTAATAACTACAAATACCTTTTGTCGACGCGTCCAGCGTCTGAGGGCAGTGCTGCCGGCACACGAGCAGCGTAAACGTTCGTTCATATCTTGTATGTTTCTATCTCGCTTGCACACATGCATTCACATTGCGTTCAATTATAAACTTTGTCACGTGTCTAGCTCTCTTGTTTATAGTCCGATTTTTGCAACTTTAAGAAAAGATTTATTTGTTTTGTCTCCAAAGAAATTATAAATTTCAATACTGTACGATCAGAACATATGCCTCATATATGGCGTGGTAGCCCAAATATTTTATTGTTACTCCAAAGTACCATAGTTACTGAGCTATTCGCTAAAAACATCGATTTATTTCGAGTTGTGTCTAGTTTTTTGCTCATTGTGGACATATAGGGCGTGGCACCGAAAATAAAAACGATTCTTGTATTGACTGACTTAATATCGAGTCGATAATAGTTAAATTCGAACTTGTAGCTTTTACCATCGCTGAGATCTGTTTGTGCATACGAACAGACAGACAGACGGACAGTCGGACATGGCTGTATCGACTCGGTTTGTGATGCTTATCAAAAATATATAGCAGAGCAGAAAACGGAGAGAGAAACGTGATGAGAGCAGAGCAAATGATTTTTTTTCATTTCGTTTCGTTTTGTTTTTGTATTTTGTTACTTGCTATAACGGCAGTTTTTGACGCGACAGAGATGAGAGCAGAGCACAGACTTTTGATTTTTAGGCTAAGACTCTCAGATCGGTAGGCGTAGCATAGCACAATTTGTGTTGCTCTCGCTGCTACATACTACTTTCCTGATATTAAAATAGAATAAGTTAAAATGTTCTATGACATTTCTCAATCGCAAATATATTAGTTTTAAGTACAAATACCTTCCCCTTTTGAACAGTGTATTTCCAAGTAGAAACCTTAGTCCGAGTCTCAGTTACAGTCTTAGTCTTAGTCTCAGTCGTAGTTGGAGTTTGAGTTGAAGTTAAAGTTGGAGTTCGATTTGACAACCCGCTGTGCGGTGTCTATTGGCATGGCCATCCTATAAATTGCCTGCCTCTCTGATCTCCACTGATGCATTATGTGTTTGGACTATGATTTTTCACTTGTTTTAGTGCGTGCGATTCGCGTCTGATTGGTCTATAAATTATAAAAGTTTATTGCGCCCAAAAAACAACAAAATGCGATAAGCGAATGTATAACTGTATGGAGGTGTGTGTGTGTCTATGGGTGTGTGTATATGACTGTGTGTGTATGGGTGTATGCAGCTATGAATACCTGTGTGAGAGGCCTGAGCCTGAGGCCGCCCCCGACACTGATGGATTACAAATGTCGTGCCCGTCGTTATCTACCACAAATATTGGTTTATCGAAATATTTTTTTAACCAAAAAGGAGGAAAAAGAAGAAAAAAGTAACCAAAATTATTGGTTATTTGATTGTAAATACTTACTTTCGATTATTGTTTAAATATTTGCACAATTTTAACGGTCAGCGGCAGTCGCTGTTTGTTGACACTGGGATAAAGTTGGAACTTGGGCCTTGACCTGTACAGTGAACACAGTCACTGAATGTCAAAATAGCAGAAATACTAAAGAAAAATAAGAAAATGGAAAGCTACAGCAGCAGTGACATGTCTTTGCAGCAAGTTGTGAGGCAAGTTGTAGGAGACGAGACACAAAAGATGCCGACAAAGACGCCCATTGAACTGAACCAAATTTTGTTTGTGCTGGTTGCCCAGCAGCAACATGGCTCAGAAGGTATGTCAGCAACATGTTGTCTAGCCAAACTGACAATTGGCTGACTGAATGACTGGCTGACTGGCTGACTGGCTGACTGACTGACTGAATGACTGCCTGGACAGTTAATGTCTGTTAGCGGTACCTTTAATTGCCTGGCTGCCCAAAAAGCTCCAAAGACAAAATGTCATGCTTAACTAGCAACAAGCTGGCAATTGACAACTTTGTTGCAGCAACAACAGCAACAACAGCAGCAACAGCAAGTGTAGCCAGCGGCAACTGTTGCTACTGCTAGAGCATTAATATTAATTAAATAAACGTTAATTCAGCGCATTAATGTGTAATAAATAATGCCACTTTGTGGCAAAAATTAATGCATAAACGCTACTTATCGCTGCCGACGCCGCCGCCACGCACTTATCTGTGTCAACACAGCGCCAGCAGCAACTGTAGGAGCAGCAGCAACAGCAACAGCAATGGCAGCAACTGCTGCTGACAAACGCATTGTCAATAGGCCAGGCCAATAGCAATATAGATCCGTATTGGTCGAAACTCGGGAGTCTGGAGCCGAGAGTTGGAAGTTGGGAGTCGGGAGTCGGCGCGTTGCAATTACATGTCTGTGACAAGAATTTTAAATGAAAAAAATATATATATATATATGTACACTATATAGGAGTAGTATGCTGCACTGTGCACAGTGGACAAATGATTCAAACTTTCGCATTACGTGTGGAAAATGTTTAAAATTGCAGCACAGCCAGCGAAGCAATCGAGGCGCCATGCCAGGAGGCACCACCAGCATCACTAGCACCAAATGCACCACTGAATGGTTGCCTTTTTGCCGCTGTGGTTGTTGTTGTCGCTGTGCATGTGCTTTGCATGCTTTTGCCACAAGGAGCAATCAGAAAAACGCACAACGCATGAAATTAGAAAGGCATTATTGCAAATCTCTCGCATTTGAGGTTTATTTATCAGCAATTTGTCAGCAAGTGTTTAGCCAGATGCAGCGGCTCAGATTAAAGTGACAGACTCCAGCCATGTACTTTCTAATACAATGCATTGACACAGTCCATTAACAGTCACATAAAAAGAATCCGCTAAATTAACCCGCTAGTTTAATAGCTACTAAGTAGGTCAGCGTTTTAATAAGGTCCTTGAAGAGAAGCTGACAGTTTTTGAATGGGAATTTCAATAAACAAGCGGTGTGAGTAGAAAAGTAGGTAGAGAAATCGTTAGGGAAACGGCAGTTAAGATGGTAGGGAGGGTAGGGATGTAAGTCAAACCTTCGCTATATCTACTCTTATCTCTTTATTTAAATTCAAATCATTTTCAATACCCAAAAATCCAGCAATCACTAACCTCCTTGCCCTAAGTACAATTTCAAAAGCAATTCAATTTACTGGCAATGCAATTTAGACAACAATTTAAGGCTGTAAATCGTTGTAAGGAGTTTGGTAGTTGTACCCACGCCTAAACATTAGTCGGTCCACTGATTTATGGGTAAACATTTGAGCATGTTGCTGCCAGTCTGTGGCAGTGAGTGCATTAGAATTGCAGCAGCCAGAAGCAACATAATTTAACAGCGCGTTTACCTCTTTCAGTTGGCTCAGTTAACAAATAACATCAACTTATTAAATAAAGTTTCAATTCAACGCAACAGCAGCAACAATAACCAGAACAACAACAACAGCAGCAACTACTACTACTTGGACTACTACAAGGACGGCAATGAAGAACGGCTACTGTACAGTGGAATCCCAGTGAAAGCGAAGGGGTTTGTTGTGGGACAGTGTAAAGCGATTGCTGCAGGCGCAGCCACAATAAATCATCACATCGAAGGCTTGCTGAGGGGAATTGCGGGGGCAGAGAGCAACTGGCCAACTCTACCTGGGCCGCCTTGTAACTGCGGCCAAGTTATGTGGCTTCATTGTGGACAGAATGAACGCTTTTAAGCAGACAATTGCAGCCTGCGGCGTAGCAGCAGCAGCAACTGGAAGGAAGGTAAGGAAAATGCTGGATATTTGTGGCAAAAGATTGGTTAGCCACACTAGCAGCTCCCACTGCCATATTGGCCATTGTTTGAGCCAAGATCTTTCCCCAACTGCTACACATTTTCGTAGGCCGCGCTGTGCACATAAATCATTGACTTGACTTCGAATTGCCAGCTCGACTTTTGCCGCTGCTGTTGTTGCTGCTGCTGCTGCTGTTGTTGCTGCTGCTGGTGCTGCTGCTGGCTGCAATATGAGTTAATTTCTGTTGCAGCCCCGAGGTTTTGCGTATTTGTCAACTGCAAATTACAACTTTTTTCCCACACGTTTGCCCGAATGCCTGGCGTATCTGTAACTTGCAACGTTGACACAACATATGTGGGTGTATGTTGCAAATTTATGGCACGAGTGGCATTATAAATTTTCTATTAACTCGCCAGACGTCACACACAAACAGAGACACACGAGTACACACACTAGCACACACATAGATAGATTTGCATTGAATGCGAACAGTCTGTCTGCCAGTCTGTCTGCCATTCTGATAGCGCATTATCTGTTTAAGGCTTTAATTTTGTTTACCAAAAATGTACGCAAAATAAGTGCGAGAGACATGAACGCCTTCTACGGTCTACAGTCTACAGTCTCTGGTCTGGTCTGGTCTGGGTCTATTGGCATCGTCTTGGCAGTGACTGCATTTGGATGCAATTGACTTGAAAGGCGATTTGCTGCCACTATATTCGTGAATGTTTGCAAGTCGCAGTGGCAGTGGCAGTAGGACTTCCTTGGCCAAAAGCAAACGACAAATTGGTCATAATTTTAAGCAACTAATCCCAATAAACATGGCCCAAACATTGTATGGCTGACATTAAGCTGCCAAGCAATAGAGAGATATAGAGAAAGATGCAACTTTAGTCTTGCTTCCAATAAGATGCATTTATCTGTGCATCGATCAGCTGCTGCTGCCGTTGCTGCTGCTACCGCTGCTGCTCCTACTGTAAACCTGTGTGCAACAACAACAACTGTAGCGGAGCGAATCGATTTGGCCAACAGTCAAACATCAATTGCAAATTAACAGTAGTTAAAATCCAAATGAATTTGCGGCTGCTGCCAATTTATGCAGCTGCTGCAAGTTGGGGCAACTTGAGACTGTTTAATCTGCCAGTTCAAAGGTTGTGCATACGTATCTGTTGATTTATGTTTGGCTGCTGTAACATCATCTCAGATACGACTGCCTGATGACGTCTGAACGGGTGCCAAAAAAAAAGATATTTACCTCGCGTGTATCCATAAGATACTTTTCTGTCCAGTTTGAGTTGTTGAAACGTTTGATTGCTTTTCAAAATTCACACGCTGTGCATAGCTTATCGACGACGAAGAAGAAGGGGGAGGAGAAACAACAGCAGCGGTGGCCGTGCCAACAGCTCGTGTATGTGTATCTGTCAGATACAATTTTGGACTGTGCACGAACTTTAAACTCTCACTTGGGCTGCCTTGACCGTTTATTAAATAGTTATTTTTCAATTGTACATACACACACACATACGCACACTCATACACACGTGCACATTGCGTCACAATGCAAAACGCTTATCGCTCAAGTATCTGCTGGATACAACGCTCGTGTATATCTGAGTACACGAGTTCTTGAGCATATGAGTTCTTGTGTCTTGTTATCTGTGGGTGTAATTTTCTCACGGTTCAGTTTTCAGTTGCTGCGACTTAAATTGCGTTTGCACATTTCCCTTTTTTGATATTGTTTTTTTGTTGTTGTTGTTGTTTTTTTGGTTTCGTGGTTTTCTTCAGTTTTTTATGACTCCCTTTTGCCTTTTCGCCAACACTTTTGTGGGTGATTACTGCACAGCACCTGAATAAATATCTTATCAGCATTTCGTTTCAGTTTTCAGCGCTTAAATATCATACATTAATTTGATTTCTCAGTTCTGAGAGTCATCAAGAAGCGTGGGAATGCGCTAAAAAAAAGAAAAAAATTGGCGTAATTTCAGGCAATTGTTATTGCCTGCTAGCCCTTTTGGAGCAGTTGGGCAGACATGGGTGTTATCACTCGCTATCAAGTGTTTGGATTGTGCAAATATAAAAAACACTGTGTGGCAAATCTTTTGCCACTAGGCAGGCGCTGGGAAATGTCAACAAAGCGAAGGCGAGAATTACTTAGGTGGCATGTTCAAGGTCTACGAAATTAGCGAGTATTGAAAGTTATTTAAATTTAAGTAAACGATTTCAAGAACTAAAATAATAATAAACAATTTACTATATATTTAAATAGGTATAAATAATATATATAATTATTATAAATTAAGCTAGAAGCAACTTGGTTCTAACACCTCAACTGAAAATTATTACTTAACTAATTATAAAAACTTAACTATAATTAACTACTATAATTTAGCTTATTGTAAGTTTTTGAAAATTAATGTTGAAATCCTCATCTCGAATTAAATAATATAATATGTGTTAAGTATGTTTTATAAAACATGCCGAAATTATGCAATGGCTATTGGAACTCAAAACTTGTTGCATACTTTTAGGATGAAAACAAAATTAATTAAACTGGCCAAACAGTAAATTCCATAAGAAATATTTCAACTTTGAATGATCATTTCTCAGCCAAATTATGTGATAAATTTAAAAGCTATACCTTTTTAGACTCTACATAACTAGGAGAATTAATCGCAATCAAAATTTTGAATATTTAAAATCGACCCAAATTTGACAAATTTTGTGATGTTACCCCTTTACAATTTTGTCAATAAGTCAACAAAAATTATTTTTTCTATATTTTCAATATTTTGATAGGAATCGATAGTCCTGCTCTTTACGAGTCCAAAAAGGTATACCAATCGAAAATCTGACGATAATATCCCAAAATATTCAAGTTCAAATGTTCAATATATTAAATCTGGCGAGACCATATCACAACTTATCTATATTATTTGTTCTAGATTTAGAATCTCACCGAGTAAGTTGAGTTTTACTGAGGATTTCTTTCCGACTGATAATTCAACTGGTGATTTCAATATTCCAGCTGGAAAACCAGACGTACAGAACTTTCAGTATATCACGATGCCCAAAACCAAACTTAAGAAATGCACACATAAATATGTTCACTTGTATATTTAAACCAACTGTTGATTTTTATATCCAAATAATTTAATTTTTAAACTAATTTTGTATTCAACTTCATTATATTTGAATGTGAACTTAAAACTATTTCAAATTATTGTTAATGTAAGAAAGAAAAGAATACACGTAAACCTTATGTTATGAATTAAGATTAGGATTTTAAGAATAAAATGAATTTCTTATCTAAATAAAACGTATTTTTTATTAAACGGGGCTTGTATTGAAAAAAGTAGGACGAGTTGCAAAGCTCGCAATGGCGCATATTAATGTCAACATGTTGTTATGCATAAAACAATTAAAGCGAATATTCGTATATGCAAACATAATTACATACATACATGTAAACGCTATCGCCCTCTCTGTTTAGCTTACGAATGTATGTGTAAATCGCCTCGCCCAAAAAAAAATATGCGAACCACCTCAGCGAACGACTAAAAGTGATAATTTTTCTGGCCGATGCACCAGGCAAACATAATCGTAGAGAAAGCGACAGAATTTAAATCAAGCGCAATTTAAGATAGTAGTGTGCGTGAGCAGAAGTAAACAGAGAGTGTGCGTGAGCAGACGTAAACAGAGAGGGCGCTGTTTGCGCGCCCTTTTGGCGGCCGCGAACAAATACACAAACAACAGAGATAACGAAAGCTGAGAGATCAAATCAAGAGAGCGTTCAGGTATAATCTGCTGTTTGTGTGAATGTTCGCGGACGCCAACAGAGCAGCCGCTGACGTCCGCGAACAATCACACAAACAGCGGAGCAACAGAATAGAGCGAGAGCAATAACAGAAGGGTGAGTAAGCTTAGCCTCTGCCGCTGTTAAAGCGCCAGCAGAGCACACTAACAGCAAACCTTATGACTGATCTCTCTGAGCGAGCTCTTTGCGCTCTGTTTGTGTAATTGTTCGCGGTCGCCAAAAGGGCGCGCTAACAGCGCCCTCTCTGTTTACGTTTGCTTACGCACACTGCTATCTTATATTGCGCTTGATTTAAATTCTGTCGCTTGCTGTACGATTATGTTTGCCTGGTGCATCGGCCAGAAAAATCATCGTTCGCTGAGGTCTTTTGCTAGTTTTTAGTGGCCACGGCGATTAACAGAACTCACAAATTTTAACAGAAATACCAAGCAACGTGAATTAACATTTATGATATTACAGTCTTACTAACATTGGCTTAATTTCGCTTAGAGTAGATGTTGCCGCTCTATCCTGTACTTTTTATTGCATTTGATCGTTTGCAGCCTGTCAGCAGAAAATCTATCTGTTTCACTCACTCACTTAAACAATTAAAATGTTGAATCTTACTGTGGATTTCTTTTCGACCAATACTTTAACTGGTAATTTGAATATTCCAGCTAAAATACTAGACAAACAGAACTTTCAGTAGATTATGATGCTCAAAACCAAACAAACTGAACTAAATTATGCACAAGAACTGATAACTGATTCCAATCAAAATCCTGGTTTATCCCCAAGCCATTAAAAAATCTTATTTAATTTTATTTCTTTAATTTTTTTTTTATTGAATTTTTATTTGCAGTTTATGCAAGTGGTCTTTTTTTGTATATATTGAATATGTCATATATTAAATATGTCATGAATATTGAATAGGGCATACAAATAGGAAAATCAATGATATTTAAAAACTGAAAATATTTAACAAAATGAATATTTGTTGTGCTTGTTTTGTACACTCGTTCTCTGTTTTGTGTGTGTATATGTTGTGTGTATAATTTTACTTTCGTTTTTTTTTGTTTTTGTTTTTGTTTTTGGTTTGTAACTAATTTAGCTCAACTAGGAACTAATTACAACTACTATAACTATATGTTTTGTTGTCAAAAGATCACTACGTTTACGAAATCACTTCTAGAAGAATTCTTTAAATTACTTTAATGCCACAATTACAATTTGCATGTAATGCGGCATTGAATAAAGCAAATACTTTGTTTGGATAACGGTAAAGGTATAGTTAAAGTTATTGGGGAAAGTTAAATCTGATAGGTACCTATTAAAGCTGCCTATGTGTGGCCAAATTGTAGTTAATGATAGACTATTTTAGTATTATGATTTTGTTGACTTTTGATTGATTAGTTCGAACATTAAGATGGGAGTGAAGAGCAGAGGGAGAATCTTAAAAACTTTGGTTAGCCCTAAAATTAGTTAAAAACTTAACTTAGATATCCCTGTGCTTAGAAGAGTTTCATTTAAAACTAATTTAAAAATAAATTAGCATAATGTGAGACACATTTGCTCACATCTCATCATGGCTACCGCTAAACTCGGCCTGGAACTCGCATATGCTCACATATGTGCCAGTTACAAATCCCACAATGCCAAACAATATCAGTCCCGAGTTCTTCCACAGCCGCCACTTGAAACGTCCATAGCCAGGATCCTCATAATACACAGCCAGTTCAATAATCGATGGCACAATCATACCCAATGTGCTGAGACACACGGCGCCAATCAGCGAGATGAATGGACCCAAGTTGGGCAGAGCCACAGCAATGGCACAGCAGAGCACCTGTAAGAATCAATTAATTTATTAATAAATCTGTATTAAAAAGAGAGTTTTTATTACTTACCACTAGCCCTACACGTAGTGCGTACTCGCTGATGTTCTGGCGTGCAGCGGAAATCTTGCTCTCAATTCCCTTCCACAAAATGCTGACAGGCACATAGAACTGCAGCGTAAAGGTAAAGAAAATGGCAATGGCAATCATCAGCTTAACGGATTGAGCCAGTCTATAAGTAAGCAAAAGTTATTAATAAAAGTAGTGATTCATTTATCTAAAATTCCATTTACTCACTTATCTTCCAGTGGCAAATTCAGCGTGATACTGGCCTTAGTATCCGGACCATACTTCAGAAAGCCAAAGAAGCCGACCAGTGTGTACAGAGCAATAACCAGACCCATGCCAAAGTTCAGCACCGAGGGGCAACCAATGAAATGACTGGGATTCTTCATGTCATTCTCTAGGGACATGACTACACCGATGCCCTCCAGAGCAAAGATAACAGTGCCAAAGAACAGGGGCCATTGGGTAACTGGCATAATGCCTTCACGCTCTGCAGGCGCTGGCAGCTCCGAGAACATGTACACGAACGTAATGACAATGCCCACAAACATCAGAATGTTGGCAATCATCGAGAAGGGTGTCAGGAATTTCAGATTTCTCACAAGGCACATGAACACCAATGGTGCACACACAATAACAATCCAGATGCGAACACTCAGCTGATTAACGGTATACTCATTCACCACTTGTTGCACATTGGTAGCTACAAACACCAGGTAGATGCAGCAGCAGCCCAGCAGATCGATAACCAGAAACGTATTAACCATAAACCGTATGAAGCGAGACCAGCGATTCAGCGCCGGTGGACCATCCAAGAAAGCCTGTTCAGCCACATCAGCGAATCCCATCATAGGTATCTTGCGACGCCGACAGAGAATATGCGCACACTTGACCAAAATGTGGACACAGTAGGTGCAGAGTGCGCCAACGGCAAAGGTGGCCACCAGACCGAACCACAAACCGGCGTTGGCAAAGGCCATGGGCATGGCCAGAATACCCGAACCCAAAGAACCTTTCAGCAGATGCACAAATGTTTCCAGATCGCTGCAAAAGAAAATCAAAATCGAAATCAATTATAGATATAGACGGCGTCAACTGAAAAGTTGGCATTTAAATCGTGTACCTCTTAACATATCTTATAATATTCTATAATAAGCAAATCTCGTGCGGCTGCCAAACGCGTAAATATAAAGACGAAAATAAGAAACATATTGGAATAATTATGATTATTAGAGACGACTGTAAAAGACCGCGTACTTATGCTGGAGCAATTACTTGAAATAACAGCTGATAGACCAATATACACATAGTTTTTATATACTAATCACTGATTATCGAGCTGATTCTATATAAAATATATGTGCTAAGTATAAGTAATATATAGACATATATAGAAACTGTTAGTTAAGTGTAGTTATACCTATAAACAGACTGTTTTTCTATACTAATAACTGATTTTTAAGCGATTGTTAGTTGTTATATTCCGATAAAATCAAACTATCTCCTCTGTAGTACACAGCATCAGTCCCAAACTCTTCAAGCAGTTGCTTAACTTCTTTACTGACATACCTATCACACCCTTACACATTTTAACTACAGGGCCTTTCAACGCAAACTTAAATTGCATCAAAATATTTACGAAAATAAGTGAATTCTGTCATGATGCCGCCACTTGGCAGTGCTGCCTCATCGGCTATATAATAGAGAAAGTATTACATGCAGTACACATATATATTTATAGACACACACACACACACACACTGCACACCACAAACACACTATATAATTACTTATTTCAATGGGTTAGTTAACTAGTTTGTGCATTAATTGTAAATCATGAATCAATTGAATTAAAATCAAAGCCAGAAACGATTATTTGTTTTTGAAACCTAATTGTGTTGGACAGTGCACAATATGGCGCCATTGCCCCTCTCGGTGATTCTCACAAACACACACACACACACAGTCCACCTCGTTACACACTCTTTGCACTGCAAACGATTCGTGAGCTGAATTTGTTTTAGTTTTTCTTTTTTTAAACCAATTTTTTTTTTCTTTTCGTTTTATTCTATTTGAGAATTTACTTTATTTTTAGTTGAGAAGCTTTTCAGCTAAAGTCCAAGGACAATATCAATAAAATTTGCAATTTGCATTTCCGATCTTTCAACATGTTTTGATATTTTTTTATTTGAGCAGTTTTTTCTTTTTGTGTGGTAATCGGAAAATAAAAAGCGGCGAATTCAAAGTCTAGGCAAAAGTTCAATGACGTTAATTAATCAGTTAGTCATTGATTTATCTAAATCGCATGCAAATATCAGCTGTTTACATAAGTAATTGCACTAGTATTGTGTTGGTATAGGCACGAGTTTTGTTATTCAATGTGAAATCGAGTAATCGAGTAATTCAGTAAACAAATCTATGATTCAAACAGACTCCATGAGAGTCCTCAGTTTTTTCTTATATTAATGCTGTACAATATTCTACTCACGATGTGGGATGCTCCACTTTGCGATGCTCGAAGGGATTATAGGTGCCATCCTCGCCATCATCGCCGCCCTTTTTGCGTGTCAGGACCAAGGGTAGAGTGGATCCAGCTGCCTGCTGGACCGGAACATCAGCCATATCGGAGCGTATGAATCTATCCGCAGATGAATACATTTCAAACATTGTAGTTGATGAATTGTTATCGATGTTCCTATACATTTTGTTGTTCAATATCGAATGCAAGGAAACTTAAAGAGCACTTTTATTTGGTTCGACTGCTGCTGCATGCGCTTATCGCAGCGTTTGCTCTGACATCGAACACTGAAATGAACTAAATACTCACTTCGGTTGCCCAATGCTCGCATTATTCCTGCTGCCATTTTTCTTTTCGCTATCGTAGACCGTCACAACCGTCGGAATTTTCTGCAATAAAAGAGATCGTACTGTGAGAAACCGATAATTGCACTGAGTCAGAGTGCAGAGTGCATATATATTGAAAGAAACTAAAAGAGCGCGAATGCTTATGTAAATTGTAGAAATCTACGTAAATCTCTGCTGAGAGATGAACTATAGGTATACCTATGCCAAGAATGATTTGCGTAGTTTTTTGTCAGCAAGATAAATGCAGTTTATGGTCAGATTGATGCGCTCAATGGTTATTTGTTGCTGGATTAACGAATGATTTCTCTGACCTTGACTAGACTTGTGCACAATGTCAAATTTATCGGGTGGCATCAACTTTCAGCTGATAAACAAAACGCCCGACAATGCAGTGTACCGTGTACCGTATACAGTGTATAGTGAAATGTTTTTGGCAACACGCGTCGTATGCGCAATATTCAAGTTCAATAGTCAAACTGTTATGCGGAAGAAGAAACGCTTGTGTTAAGCAGACCCAAAAAAAACAGAAACAAAAACAAAAAGAAAACACAACAAGTATTGAAAATACTTTAGCCACTGTTGCTTTTGAGTCGCACCTGGTGATCCAAACTAGTCGCACTTAGTGATGTGGTCATTACACCAGCACCACTCGATGCTGACGGCGGTGGACCGCCACGTTTGAGTGACATTTTCAGTCTATGTCGATTAAGCGCTACGCTGGAGAGACGTGTCTCCGATCTAGACGCTCTAGGGCCAAAGCTGCTAAGCTCCTGATCGTGATCCTGCTGCTGCTGCTGTAGCTGCTTCTGTAGCTGCTGTTGATGCTGCTGCTGACGCGGCGGCAATGGCGGCTTTCCGGCGGTGGCGTTCAGCTTGATGGCGTTGCGGGCTCGAGATAAATATCAAATTTGTCTGTTTGAACGACATGCGCGACGTTTACGCGTTCAATTCCAGAGAGATACACACACTGCAAATCTATTCACGTTCACGGCCAATGTCGTCCGTTTATATGCACATTTGTGGCCAAAATGAAAAGCGACAGCCACAGCCACAGACGCAGACAGGCACTGCACACCGTGCTCAGAGAGTTCGCAATGATCTCTTGTAAATAGCTACAAAATAAATAGTAGTAGTGGGACAGAACACAACACAACACAACACAACAAAATGCTCTAGGGGCTGCCTTTTGAGCACTGATCAACAATTTTGTGACGGGATTTGTTTGCAACGAGGTTTATTTCGGCTTCTGTTAGGTGTTCAGATAGAAACTTTTATTGGGGGTGCAGTATATTCTCGGTGTCGTCATCAGCTGCTATTGTTTCCTATATGTTCACACGTGCCCCATCAGCAGAGTGATAGAAAGAGAGAACAAGAGAGAAAATTGCCGTGGGGGGAAACATGAGTGCAGCTATTAAAAAAAAAGCACAATCTGTATTGTGAGTGCTCCCACATATAAATTGATCAAAATCAGTGCGACGCCGTTAGCGACATGATACGACTAAAGCAAGTACGACGTAAATAAAATTAATGAGGAAGCTGTAAATTTGCGCAAAAAATGTGCGAATATTATTTACGAGAACAACATCAAATTGTACATGACCAAAAAAGTGTGCCTTATGGTAGTAAATATAATTTGTTTATTTTCGGTAGCCCCCACAAATTGAATCAACTCACCAGTCATTAAAATAACCGAGATTTAACAGCGATTTGAGTTTATGAGAAAATTGCAGCATAAATTTATCTAAAATTTTTCAAATTATTTGCTTTAATTAAAGCAACGCCAAAAAATTTGTTAGCTTTTTTAGTTATTTATCGTTGGAAACTGCACAGCGAGCAATAACAGTGCGTATGCTTGTTGTGTGTCTGAATGGTGGTGGCGCCATCTATGGGAATGCACAGGAGACTACCTCAAAGTGCGCCACACTTAACAGCGGCAACGCTTCGCTAAACAAACTGCGCGGCGAATTTACAAACAAATCGTGCTTTGAATTCGCTTCACGGCGCTCAGCGGCGAATACGAAGTGATATCCACGCGATTTTCTTGTTTTCATTGATGTAATTTATAGAAATGAGATTTAAGCAGCAATTAATTATGACTGATGGATTTATTAGGTAATTTAATGCCAGGCAAATAAAAGTTATGGCAAATTATTATTGCTAGTAATAATTGTTAATGTGGTCACGCCCAATTGGCGATCACTTTCAGAAGGCAGTAAACTATAAATATATTTTCAAATGCCAAAATTAACAAATTTGCAATAACTAATGCGCAAAAAAGTCAGAAAAGAAATGTGCAAACTGTCTACAGAGGTTTTTATAAGTCGGTTATACTCTAGAAAGCGTTTAGTTGCAGGGTAAACTGCATTACAACTATAAATAACTTGTAAACTGTTTTTCTAACTAAATATAAAAATAACTTTAATTGTCAAAAATGTAACTTTCATACAAACGTCACAAAAGCGTCGCGTGCAAAAATTTTGAGGAACAAAACTTCATGTTATAAATATTGCGAAATTTGTTTTTTTACTGCGTTTGCGTTTTTCTACTGCACTTCGTGTGTGAGTGGAGCAGTCGGAGTCACGAGAGGGGGGGAAGCAATGAGGGAGTTATGGAATTTGTACTCATATTCAAACGGTATCAACTGCTATGCAAATAGCGCAAGCAAAGCAAACCGAAAAGAAGAGAGGAGAGTGGAGAAGAGAGCAGAGGGGAGAAGAGAGTAGTGAACAGAAGTGAAGAGAATAAAGCGAAACATGTGCGCAAAATAAATGAGAAGAGAATTGCAACCTGGAAGCGAAGCGAAATGAAAACTTTCAGAGCGAAGCGCTCAACACGTGTCAGTGCAGCGGCGGTTCAAGTTCAATACGGCGACAAGTGCAGTTAGCACAGAAAACCATAGCGAATTGAGAGTTGCAGCAGATAAATAGATAAAGACCAAATGATAAAGTGACTCCCTCTCAATGAATCTACATATATTTTAGTAGATATAAATGTTTGCAAAATGATTCAATTGAATGAAGCGTGATAACAATGAAATAATAATAATAATAGTTAGCTAAAAAAGAAACAATTAAGTTGCATAAGTTCGACATGAGAAAAGTTTGAGCATCTAACAAAAATATACCTAAAGTACTGATTAAATGCTAAAGTTGATTGCATAAGAAAGAACGTTGGTTTATGTCATGAACTTACCTAATATTCAATCTGTTCATTTACCTATTATTATGGCTAATCATAAATTATTAAGTTATCTATTAAAGAACTTTCTGAATGACTGACTCATGCACATATTTGAGTATAGTTGTAACACTTTGTCGTTATCGATCAAATAAAAATATATATACATATATCTATTTAATAGATAAGCATTTCAGTCAAGAAACATCAATCAAAAGGTTTTCATGGTTTTGCATTTTATAGCAGGTATTTCCCGATATTTTACGAACTGATAATGATGGCTATATTTCTAGAAGCACACTTGAAGAAGACTTGCTAACAAAATCTCAGTGTAATCTGGGAACGTGTTATTACACATTGTGCGCAAATAATTAGTAATTATATTTCTATGGAGAACTGTCTGTCTCATATGTTTTTTGTTGCACTGTATGACGAAATCGAAAAATGGAATATAGCCGCTTACAGCCCATTACATGCCCATTACACCCGCTTTGCACCCCTAGAACTCCCCTCACTGCACCCCCTACATACCCGCTCTACGCCCCTTCACACCCCCTCCTTAAACACTCTCCTACCAACCAAAATTGCAGTGACTAAGTTAGAACTTAGCGCATTCACAGGCGTACGGCAGTCGTGAACGTGAACTATGCATTCATGTACAATTTTCATTTTCATTTTTATTTTATTTATTTTTTGTTTTCTAATTAAAACTGTCAACTTGGCTCAATAGCTGTATAGTTCTATGACTTTTTTCATTTTTTTTTGTATCGTATTAGCTTTAACTGCATGCCATTGAACTTACATAAGCAATGCGAAACTGAAACAGAAACAGAGCCGAAACAGCACAGAGCAGAACAGCAAGCAGCAAACAGTAAACGAAATCGAAATCGAAAACGGCAATAACCAGCAGAAAAGAAAAAAAATAAAACAGAAAAGCAAACAATTTGTAGTGGAAAGTTTTAGCAAAACTGGCTAAAATGCAGGCGAGAACAACTCGCTGCTGTTTCGCTACGTGCTACGTATTTCCATCGAAAATTCTCTGTAGTCAGAGACAATGCAAACAGACGGACATTGAATTCTATGGCTATGCAAAGGCTCCAAAGGCATTTGGGGCGCCTTCAAATGCATAGATAAGATATCGAATGCAATGTGGAGACTATAATTTCAAGATATCACTCGAAACTGGTGTCAATCGGAGACAGCATTTATTGATTGCAATTCTATACTAGAGCTGAAATCGGATACATTTGCCGATAAACGGGAATAGACTTATTACCCGATGCTTGAACATAATGTGTGCCGACGGAGGAGAGGGAGTAGGAGAGAGTGAAGGAGTGTGTGTGTGTGTGTGTGCGTGTGAGGGAGAGCGCCTATAATTACATTACAAGTGTTGAAAATCTGGACACACACAGTGTGTGATTTCTGTGGCATGGAAAATTACCAAATGCGATCGAATGTTTTTTTTTTTTCGTTGTGCCACTTTGAAGAAAAGCAACGCAGCAAATTCAACAACGGCGCTTGCGCAGCAGCAAATATCAAGACTTCTACAAAAAAAAACATATAGTATTCAAGTCAAAGTAAAATCTGGCATATATTATTTTATATTTTATGCATATTGCCACGAAATTGTAAGCAGCGCTCAAAAACTGAAACCCTGAAAAACGCTGACGCAGTAGGTAGACAAAGACGTCGCAGACGAAGACGAAAACGACAAGAGTCAGCTATAGAGGTTTGATAAAATGCTCTACTTGAAATACCCTACGAATTCCTCTACGAGCCCAGGCAAACATAAAAGTGCAAGGCGCTCTCAGCGGCACAAAGGCAAAGTGAGTGGAAAATTCCATAGGCAAACAATAGGTCTAGGTGTTCCTAGGAGTCTACGACGACGGCGTGAGGGTGGTTTAATGCGTTTCTATGTTACTCATACAAACAATGCCTTTAAGGAGTAAGTGAAACAGCAATAGAAAAGAAAAAACCAAAAAAAAAAACATCCCCGAAATTAGGCTTCAAATTTTCAGGAACTCTTCGATTTTGAATTTCGTTATCTTGGGAAAAACAAATCCAAATGATTTGCATAAACTAATTTAATTCGATCAATCAATAAAAAAAAACACTTATTTAAGACTGTGTTTATAATTCACGACTTTCTATGGCATTCGAGTGTTTTGTATCTAATGACAGTTGATGGAGTGTTTGTATCATGTGACTTAGCTGGAAATTCGAACTGAATCATAATTCAGACAAAAACCAATATTAAAAAAACTACAGTAAAAAACCTTTGAATTACAGTTAAAACAGGAATTTAGACAAATCGATGCAAAGGTGTGTTAGTTGTATCCCAAGGAATGCCGAGTAGGCCCACTTAAAAGTTTTTGGTCTAGAGTCTAGACCTAGATAAAGCAAATACCGACAGCAAACGAAAGAGAGAGAGAGAGACAAAGAGAGGAGAGAGAGCATTACTTACAGTGTATTCCGCTGGGGCCAGCGGCGTGCGTGAGTCGCTTTTGTGAAAACTCATTTTCACCGCAGCGAATATCCTGCCGGGAGCGTGTTATCCTGTCGGCAATGGCAACTGTATAGCGCGTTTATCGTTATATCGTAAACTCTCGGTAAACGCGTTGCGTCGCGTTTTCCAGAAACTTCCAAACACTTGTTACAATAATAAATAGAATTTAATAGGGGAAATTTTAGTGCAAACAATTGAGACTTGGGTTTTTTTTAGTTTTCAATAATTTTGGATAAAGAATAAATGCAATATTACTAATGCAATTCTCAACAATTGGCGACCGGCTCTGGCTTTGCAAAAAAAAAAGGCAACGTTTTTTGCTGCCTTTTTAGTTTTATTTTCTTCGAAATTTAATAGATTTTATATGAAAACGTCGTCAAGACGTTACAAAAGAAATTTTTCAAAGTTCTGACAACCGCACGGTTTGACAAACAGAACAAGAATGCCAACCTTTTCACAAAAACGAGTGAGTAAAATCCCCCGATTTGACGATTTCACGGGCAAAACGGCAAACACTGTGCAACAGAGACAGGGACAGCGAGAGTGAGTGAGAGCAAGGCGGAGACGACGACGGAGACGGCGATGAAGGGAAAGAGCAGGAGAAAGAGAGCGAGAGCAAGACCTAGTACGTAGATGGAGAGAGAGAGAGAGCGCACATTATGTTAGTGTTCAGAGAGAGGAGTGCATTATTTGTCGTCTGGTTCCGTTTCTGATAATGAAAAGCGCTAATTTCCATCGAAACGAAAAACTTGCTCGGTCCTCATATGGCTGGAACCAAAGGCTATCATCCGATATTGCCAATTGTAAATCAGAAAATCGGTTCCGCTGCAATTGTTCTTATATGGCACATATGCGTCAAGATTTAAACAGATTTCGATTTGATATAGAAAGTTATGCTGCGTTCACACTGCATCATATAAACCGAAACGATACAGTGTGCACCCAGCACTAAATAAAATCAGTTTCCAAATAACTCTAACTAAACCAATTAGATAACAATCTAAACTGATAAATAGCATTTTTTATTTATTTATATATCTAAACGTAATCAAATTAAATGATAATCTCCTCTAAATGTTCACTTAACTGTTAAGTGACGACAGCTAACAGCAGGAATAATTACCGATAACAGTTATTTTGGTAATCTAACAAATTTACCCTTTAATTTTATATCGTTGTAGGGTATAACTTATATGCAGATAAGAGCCAAAAATACACAGTAGACTCATTGGAATATGCATGACAAATAAAGAGTTAATTAATTAGTGATGCCTTTAGATAAGAAGGAACCAAAAAACCTATATATATTATATAAAAAATCAACAAATAAATAGGTAACTGTGAGCACGCCCTCACGACACGCGTCAAAGGGTGCTCTCCACAATTCCAATTCCACTTTCAATTCCAACTGCGCAAAACTCTCTGAAACTGTATGAAGTTGCAGTCTCTGCTTTAATTTAACGCTTCTCCCCGCTACACGTCGGAAAAACACAACAGAACAGAACAGACTTATATATCTAGATGTATATGTATATATAAATATATCGCATAGTCGTGCGCTCAATTAGCTGGCAATTGAATTGTGTGACGTTTACCCCAAACAAATTACGGACAATTGATAGCCAAAAAAATATGAAACGCCACCCAAGGGCCAAGCCAGACACCAAAAATGGCATGAGTATATAAATATATATAGTATATTATATAAGTGTGTGTGTATGAAACAACTGCAAAAATTTAAATCAATTTATGTTCTTTGCGGCGCATTTATTCATGTGTAATGCGAAACGTGGCAGCTGTCTCGACTTCGCTGCAAATATCGAACCGATACCGAACTCGATCTAATTTAACCAGTGCAAAGCGGTTTAATTTGTACATATGAAAGTTTTTATGATTTCCATTTATTGTTTCGCTAAGTAGAGATCAATTGGATATGGCGAAATGGTTTAAACTTGACCCATTTTATGTACAAAATGAAAACAAATCACTGCCAGACTGGATTAGATTAAGACGACATTGATTGCAGATCACTAATTGTCCTTGCAATCGTTTAACTTAAATTAGTTTTAATAAAGTATCTACTGTTATTGTCTTCCCTTATAAATATTGTTCAAATTTCCGTTGAAGCATTCCAACGTCAAGTTAAAAAAACATTGCATACTTTCGCGCATAACCGAAAGTAGCGCCATCTCTGGTATGTTGTTGGCAAATTCAACTCAATGGAACTGAACGAAACCTATGCACTTGCCGAACTCAAATAAAGCGCCACAATGTCTGGACATTACGCATTCGCCCCGCTAGACAAACTATATTTATTTTATTAAGAAACTATTTTTGGATTTCCATTTTAAAGCGTGTTAAAAATTGACTTAATTTTTGTGACCTTTGCACTCAGCTTAACTAAATCAAGTGTTTAGCTAACGGAAAACTATAAACATTCACACAAAATCCAAATCAAGTCGTACTTGAATACTAATTTACTGCAATCTCAGGCAACAGAAATTGTTGATGGCCTGCAAATTAGTTGTAAGTTGAACCGAATTTAAGAAATTTGCATACAAAACAGGAAAATGAGTACAAATGCATTCTTAATTTAGACAGACAACCGGTTGAGCTCATTTATCAGAATCATTTACAAAAAACAAATTTATAATTTAAAATAAAAAAAAACACACCGGAACATAAATAATGACCGAGATGCTTAACACTACAGCTTCGAATTTGCAGCAAAAGTCTGTAAAGTATCCGGATACGTAATACCTAGTCGACGAAGGCATTAAGTATTCAAGGCACATTAACAGTGTTAAGTCACAATCATGTTAAGGACAGAGCACAATAAGATGACGTCCGGGAGAACCACAAAAAAAAAACCCAAAAAATATACATAATATATCGTTTTTAATGGGTTTAACCCATTTTTACTGTTGTGTGATCTTGGAGAACACATTTATAATGCAGAACAGGACAGTCTTTTTCAGTTTTTACTTTTCACAACACTTTTAATGCTCACCTCAATGTTAGTTGACATTTTATTGTAAGATAAAATTCACCGTTGAGTTCCGTTGAGTTCAAGAACCGTCAAAGAACTAAATTTATATAAACGCTATCGCTTACCAAGTAATTTAAAGCAATCTTGGTTTTGACCAACAACTGCAATTAAACTTGCTGTTGATAACATGGATAGTATGGATATTAACAGGCATGAAGGTTGTGTTGTTTTGGGCCAGACAAAAGAAATTAGCCATATGGCCCATATGTTTACTTAATTAACAACCGATGTATTGGTTAACAAATTACTGATAATGTCGTTTTAAGGCGTTTATCGGTTACACATTTTTGAAAATAGTTACAGAAATTAAGTTTGTGATTCATGATAGACATATTTACAGGGTAGAAACTGTAATTGTTGTTTTTATTGCATACTTTACGCCAAGTTATATCGATAAGATATAGTTTATCTAGTTTTATTAACATTTTTATATAGAATTTAATTGCGGAAACAACACGTGATTTGATTTGCTTAATTAATACCTTTAAACAGGTCAAGTTTATTACTGTGTCACGACTTCACTTTTATCTACATCTGCCTCAAGTGCTCTGAACTTATTTGCAGTTAAGAAAACAATAGCACTATATATGCATAATTACGATTGTAGTTAATAACATGTTACCAATTACATGGCGATAGTTGAGTCATGATACTAATCTAGTTAATGCGCTTCTAGCGTTGTGATCATAAAGCAATCAGACATTCTTCCGACTCGGTTAAACATCTTATAAGATGTCATTAAGAACTACACATGCTGTCAATTGATAAGAGAACACACTTGATTACCTTTGGAGGCATTTAGTTTATAAACCGACGAACTTGTCCTTTAGTTTGCAACCAACAAATGTGAGCAGTTAGTGAGGGGATCACAGGTTTTATTCTAGGATTATTAGATTGCTTAATGATAATTTAATGTATTAGTACTGGGCACACGACCGAGTAAATTTCGATTTGTAAACAATTGAGATATAGCTACAAATATCGATTAATAAATATGTCCATGCAATCAGTCACTGATAAAGTCAAAATATATATGTTAAGAACTTACTGTTGTTCCATTATCTCGATCGCTGCTCGATCCACTAATCACGGCCAGCGTCATTTCTACTTTGCACTTTAAGTATGTTAAACAATTAGATTAAGTATACGCCTCGTTGAGCGTTAAGAGCCGACTACCGTTGCCTGCTCATGAAACGATTGCCGTGCAATGAATAAAAGCGCAAATCTTACAATACATTCCGTTTAAACAAAACACACGGCAATTAATCCCAACAACTCCAAATGTCACTCAAACACTCAAAACTCGCTCGCTCTTTGAGTGAAATCATTGCAGGCTGTGACCGCTGGATACAAATTGAATTCTGCTCAAAACTGAGATCATTACGAGTTCACTTTTAAAACGAATGGCAATGAATGTGACTAAGCATTAACATTAACATTAACATTGAACAAACGCCTGTTGGCCAAATTGGCAATACCTGTATTCGCAATTGTCTACTTTGGCTTAAATATTTTTCTACTTCTTCTACTCTTTGCAATAGTTTCAGCGCATATTTGAGACACAGACAGCGAAACGTGCGAAAAGACTCAGAGAATAAAACAAAACTTAGAGTAACTTAGCTGATAAAATGGAGACAATTCCGCGCGCAGAGATTAACCATTATTTTGTTCCATTTCTTATCACTAACATTAAGGGAAGTAAAGCAAATATCACTCAGATTAGTTGGAGTGTTTTGTGTTAACTACAGTTGGCTCATTTGGTATGCGGCTGCTTAGATTAAGTTGGTTGTTTAAACTACTAACTGCCCTGCCAATAATTCAGTACGTGTTCAGAGCACAATGAGAATAAAATCTCTACAAAATAAAGGGCATAAGTTTGAAATTGTTAATGTCTAACAGAGACAATAAAGATAAAATTGATCATTTATAAATATTTTTTTAGCATATAATTTGCTTACAAGTATTTTTAGTACCACAATTCGTGTATGTACTTCAAAAACAATGCTGCTCTCAATTCTCACTTCCTTTAATTGTAATTTGGGAGCATATAAATCATTGGGTAGCACCCAGATTTACACATTTTATGCGCAATTTTATATTTATTTTTTATTTTGATTAAATATATTGTACGTAAAACAGTTGAGATATATCGCAAATTGACCACAACAAGGTAATCATTCAATTAGGCCATACAAATTCACTTGCTTTTGACATGAACTATGTATAACACATACGTAGTTGATCTGTCTACGGGTGTCAAACGGCCTGATTTCAATATCATTTACAGTTGTGACGCACGTGTTAAAAAAAATAACAGTTATGAATGGGTTTGATCACAGCACAGTCGAGGCCAAAGGGCAAACTTTGAATGGGATCTAATTTTAAGTGCAGAGTGTTCCCGACCTAATCGTGATAATGATGCGTGTAACATTTTGCTGATATTGCCACAAGTTCATGGCCAAAACAATTTCCAATTATGCAACACTTAATGGAACTGTTTTTACTACATTTCCATTTTATATAATTTTATTTTTGTCATTAGTTTATTTTAAAATTTATAAGTGAGAATTGAGTTTTATTGCGAGCTTGTTTTCGCGTGTAATTATTAGCTGCAATTCATATTTATCTACTTTTTTCGTATCAGCACGGAAATTGGCATAAGTTTAATTAACGTGTTTTTTCACTGATTATTCATCTAAAAGGTTTTTTAGTGCAATCCAAAAAAAGCTGATACTTTAATGTATTTTAAAAAGCTTTGTATATGAATGAAATTTTTAAGTTTAAACAATACAGTTAACTCAAAACTGTTGCTTGGTAATGAAAGCAAATAAAAGTCATAATTTAATTACTTTTTTAGTAGTTTTTCTAGTCAATCAAATGGCTCAACTGATTTTATAGGAAATCCCAAAAAAAGACAAGAAATTAGCATCAATTTATCAAACATTTTCCAAGACTTTTAGCACCTTTTGCTTGCCAATAAAGTCATAGACTGAAACCCGTTAAAACCGCTCAATAAACGTCATTAAAAGCGCCATTTAATAATGTCAATCTGTGATTATGTGAGATTTGCGTAGGCAGAAGCAATTGGTCAGATCATAAGGAGAGTTGCAATTAATTGATTTGCTTGTCCACATGATTCACGACCGACTATATCGTTCAAATGCTGACGTCACAGGCCAAAACACGAAGCCAAAGACGATAATATGTTTTGGGGTAGACAAGACTATGTCAAAAACTTGACCGGTTTGTGGCAGGCCAGGTAAATATTAGCTAGAAATGGGCTTGAGCAAATATTTAGCCGGCTTTTGATTTTGTTTAAACTCGTAGTCGTTATATTGTAGTTGTTGCTTGTTGTTCAATATACTTAGTGTCTGCTGTGTAGTATATGAAACTGTAACACGCGGCGTATGCGCAATCCATGCACAAATTATTGGAAGGCCGTCGTCGTCGTCGTAAATGAAATTTCACGCAAGCTCGCAAATTCTCTTAGCCCCAAAACCGGTTGCTCGCCTGAGAAAGTGCATTAAGGCAACGCAGAAGAAGAAAAAAAAAATGTAAATTGCATATTTTGGCATCAAAGTTGTTGTTTCAGTTGTTGTTGTTGTTGCTGTAAGTTAACAACGGTAGCAGTAGCTAAAGACACCTTACACCTTAAGTTGTACTGGTTCTTTTGTGCAGTCTTGCCATAGTTACGACTTGTCGAATATTTGGCAACGACTTTGTGCCATGTCTCGAAAGCAAAATAAAAAAAAGAGAGTGAAAGATCCATCAACTGTTCAACTGTTTAACCGTAAAAGCAAAACGCATGTTCACATTGTTTACATTTATTATCGTTTTCTGTTCACTTCTCATGACATCAATAAAGGCACAGCACAAAAAAAATGCGCAACGAATGACAGTCGATTCAGAAAGGTTTACATTAATTTATATAAGATGAAACTTAATGAATCGGACAAAAGGAGAAAAGAATAAGGTCTGAGGTATGCCAATATTTTAATAAAATTTCCTACATCCGTTGGCAAAATACGTGTAGGAAAATAGGGAACTAAATGGGAATATTTCTGAACCCATTAAGAGTATCACGATCTCATGTCCGTTAGTTGTTTGTTTATTAGTTTGTTTTTTTTTTCATGGTAACAATTATTTAATAAAAATGTCAGCTATGATTTCTTCCACTGTTCAAATCTTCGATAGCTAACGATAGTTGTAAAGATGTCAATTGAGCTGGAAGACGGAAAAAGCTTTTCTTCTAATTACTCTAAAATACAAATTGAGCTCTCAGCAGTTAAGAGCTATAAAAATGTATCATATCATTTAATAAAATGTATCTCACTCTCTTAAGTGCTCATTTCTACGGCGGATTCTGTATCACTTTGGGATTACTCAAAATTTTAGTTATGTTTAATTTGCGTGTGTGTGTGTGTGTGTCTGTGTGTGGTTGTGATTTTTTGCTGTTACCCCGTAACCTGAGAGAACGAGTATTCATACAGTATGACTGTCATCGCGAACCAACAACAACATGAACAACAACAACAACATTTCGCGCAGTGCATAAAACCGGTGACCCACGTTGGGTCTGATTTAGTCGTTAGCGCGCGATCAACACGATCACATCGTTTCATTATATGCAGATCGTTCAGATCGTAACCGTTAGTTTTCATCAAAAATTTTCGCACCTGTCACTGATCGGCTTTTGGTCTCTTTCAATATCGGTTACGGCTATTTTATGCTTAATTAATTTATTTAATTGACAAACTTTTAAAAGTTCCTGTAAATTTAAATAAACGAAAGTGTGATACAAAAATTGATTTTTTTTTAATTTATTTAAATATTTAAAAACTCTGTTCTTAGTTCCATCGGTAAGTTTGGTTTTTGTAGAATTTTCACTAGATCAAAACCAGTGAGAAATAAAAAAAACTTTTGTCTAATTAACAACGGAAGTGCGACAACATTTGCAAATTACTAAACAGACCGAAAATATACCCTTACGACCCCTCTCTCTCTCTCTATCTCTCCCTCTTAAACACATTAAAATCTCGCGAATTAGTTTAAAACAGACTCGAGAGTCGAGCTTGAGTGCACAAAGTCTCCGTGCGTTTATGTGAGAGATAAATTAAAGATGAGTGTTTTGAAATGTTCTATTGTAAATCTAAATTAATTGCAGTTAAAATTAGCACAACTGACAAAATAATATTGAACAAGTGTACGCAAATAGAACTACGAACTAAACTTAGTCGAGGATTATTTCAGTCTTACTTGTGATTTGTTACTGAAAAACATAAGAAAACTGACATGAAATGAAGTCAGTTATGGAATGCGTTTAATTGCCAAATGATTTATTGTTTACACAATTTTGTGGAATTTTGTAACAAGCGAATTGTACAAATTTAACCAGTTGTATTCAGAATTGGCTTAAGTTTACTTACAGTTTGGTTTAAAGTCCCCACTGTACTTGGAATACTCTGATAATTTACAATTTGTCATTTGAAATGGTCATTAAATTTATAATTATAAATAATAAGCATGAAGAGGCAATCAAAATTCAAAACCATTTTATATCAAAAGAAGAAAAGTTCTTTCAAAATGATTGAAATTGAAAGTTGGCTAGAACAAGGGAGTTACAGTTTGTTATTATAGCCAGTTATGAATTGTAAATCGTATTAAGTTATTCAACTAAATGCGGAGCAAGGCCAACAACTTTGGTTTGGAGTTCAGAAGCTGGCGCCGACGAAGACGAGAAGCCGTCAGCACAGCCAAAATGGTCAATTGATATTGTTAACGTGTGTTAACGCTGACAAATGAATTTCGAATTCCAGTCAGACACAAAATGCAAGTAACAACAACAGCTGAAGCACCGCTAAGGCCAAATCGTTAGCCAGGCTTAAACACTTAAAAGCCTGGCACATTGAACTCGCCCCTTGTCTCAAACAGAGCTCACAAAAAGAAGACAATAAAAAACATAAACAAAACAAAACAAATAACGAATTATAAAACAAAGCAAATGTCGCGTGCTTATCTCGTTTTCGTATTTGCTTTAACTATTTATTATTATTATTATTATTATTTCAATTTAATATCATGTTCATTGGAAATTTTAGTTTTAAATTTGATATATTTATTGAAAATATTTACAACTTGCATATTTGTTCAATTTGCAATTGGAAATTAGCATTTAATAATGCGCAGTTTCTAATAAAATGTCTTTTGATTTATTTATTTAAATCAAATTTTGCTTCTATTGTTTTAAGCTCTTTTTGGCTAGAAAGACAAACAACGCATCTGGTTTTAACCGGTTGCAGTTTGAGATCATTAATAAAACAAACTTTATTTTTTACTTTATTTTGTTTTACTTTGGCATAAATTATTTCTAGAATAAATTATCTAAAGTAGTTTTTGCGAATTTATAATTATGCGTAAATCTTGTTCAACAAATTTATAAAAAAAAAAGAGTGAGTTTAGCGACGTTAATTGTATACCAAAAGCATAAATATGATTGGGCTACGTAAGATGGCATTTATAGATTTGTGGGTACTTTGTGAAAGTTCGACTTGAAAGTCTTTTCAAAATTTAATAATTGTGTAAAAGAAGAAGACTGTAATTTTATATGTTAATAACCTCTATTTAAATGCTAATTCACTTATTGCTTACAATATTTATACAACTTCTGAATACTCGTTTTAATGTCATGTTAAAACAATTAAAAGACTACCCAAATGCCAGTTAGCCACATTGTCTTTGTAAGACTTCCGCATAGCTTAAGATCTGATTTGCCCATTAAAAACTGGCTGTACTTGAAATTATGCATGCTAAAACTGAATGAGTGGGTGTGAGAAATGCTGTTAACGGAAAACTACAAAAAAAAGCCAGAAATACTTAACTCTCATTGATGAATCAGTTTGCGTGCGACCTTCTGTCTGTCTGTCTGTCTTTCAGCGTTTTTAGCCACAACAAGAAATTACAATTATTGTTTTATTAGTTTTATTTAGATTTATGCAAGTGACTGCACTTGGCGAATAGTCATGCAAATACTTTGAATACTGTGCGTATACGCGATATGAATTAGAAACCAGTGTCAAGAAGTCAACTCGTACAATTAAATTTTCTAATTGAAGACGGCACTTGACTAAATGGAAAACTTGGCGTTGAGTGGCCAAAAATTTCCATTTGTCGGTAGTAAAATATTTAAGCGAGCTTATCTAGCCAAGAGATATGATATGTGCATTAAAACGTCAACTTTGTTAATTTAAACAAAGGTATTTAAACAACTGTTTTCCTAAACAAAAAAATTATACTGTAAATGAAGCGGATCACGGTAACAACACAAAAATAGCTAAATAAATGAAAATCACAACAAAAGTGCAGTGTCCACAATTACAAGTGACAGTAAAATTGGCTGCAATTACAAAATGTTAGCACGTTTCATGCCCACGACTAGATCACACACAAGTGGTTGTGTGTGTGTGTGTGTGTGTGTGTGTAAAGACTCATCTGCTGTTTGCTGGCTAGGTGGAAGGGGAAGCAGGTTACATTTACATTGAACTTGACATTGCACTCGCGGGTCTGCTTTTAATTTAGAAATATGTCCAACTATTTTCAGTTAGAGATCGCCATCTCCATAGACAATTAAATAATGTATTCAACTAAAATTGCTCTGGCTTTGTTTTATCGCCCATTACGAGTGAAATTAAACTGGAATTAAGCAACTCTCTCTCTCTCTCTCTCTCTCTAGACATGAGTAAAAATGGACACCACAATCCGGCGTTCGTCAGCGATCATGTGGACAATGTCAAACAGCAGAGCAGCAACAAATACTCATTGGAGCTGGCGGAGAAGGGTGCTAGCAATAACAACAACAAGGTTTCCAAGGATCCCGATTACAATCCCTACGAACATCGCGATGTGCCACATCCCACAACGTGAGTTAAATGTTAGTATCAACGCTAATCAATAACTAATTGAAACACCTTTAATTTAGCAACTGGGAAACACTTTTCCATCTGCTGAAGGGTTCGCTGGGAACTGGCATTCTAGCCATGCCCAATGCTTTTCGCAATTCTGGTTATGTAGTTGGTTCTATAGGCACCATTATCATCGGCATTATCTGCACCTACTGCATACATCAGCTGGTTAAGGCAGAGTATGAGCTCTGTCGACGAAAGAGGGTAAGTTTGGAAAGGTGTGATCCTCAAGAAATGACTAACGATCTCCTCCTTACAGCTTCCCAGCATGAACTACCCTGCCGTAGCGGAGACAGCACTAACTGAGGGTCCCGGTTTCTTCAAGAGCTGTGCCCCCTACATCGGCACCGTGGTGAATGTGTTCCTGCTCATCTATCAACTGGGCACCTGCTGTGTCTATGTCGTGTTTGTGGCTTCCAATATCAAATCCATAGTGGATGCTGTCTACGATACAAACATGGATGTGCGTCTATGCATGATCATCATATTGATTCCATTGATACTCATCAATTGGGTGCGTCAACTCAAGTATTTGGCACCGTTCTCAACACTGGCCAATTTCATCACCATGATATCCTTTGCCATCATTTGCTACTACATATTCCGTGAACCCATCTCCACCGAAGGCAAGGCCGCTGTGGGTGAGTTGGAGAACTTCCCACTCTTTTTTGGCACCGTGCTGTTCGCCTTGGAGGCCATTGGTGTCATTCTACCGTTAGAGAATGAGATGAAAACTCCTCACAAGTTTGGCGGCTCCTGTGGTGTGCTGAATGTGTCCATGATTTGGATTGTGTTCCTTTATGTGGGCATGGGTCTCTTTGGATATCTCAACTATGGCGCTGCAGTGCTGGGCTCGATCACCCTGAATCTGCCCAAGCACGAAATGTGAGTTGATCATTGAATTTAGCTGGAAATTTATCTAATTTTCTTGTGCTCCCTGCAGTCCTGCGCAGATCGTCAAGGGTATGTTGGCGTTTGCCATTTATATTACCCATGGCTTGGCCTGCTATGTGGCCATTGATATCACCTGGAATGACTATGTGGGCAAGAAGCTGGGACCACAGCGAAACAAACTCTTCTGGGAGTATGCCGTGCGCACTGGCCTGGTGCTGGTCACTTGTAAGTAGTCCACAAGTACAAGGAGATTTCTTCCAGAGGAACTTAGCATATCTGTTTAATCTTGCAGTTCTGCTCGCTGTGGCTATTCCAAATCTGGAGCTGTTCATCTCGCTCTTTGGTGCTCTCTGCCTTTCCGCTCTGGGATTGGCTTTTCCCGCTCTGATTCAAATCTGCACTCACTGGTATAACACGAGTGGCATGCAGAAGGCTTGGCTGCTATTAAGTGAGTATATAAGCCAAGTTTGGCTTATATCCAACATACTGATAACCACTTCTTTTCTTAGGCAACTTTGTGCTGATTATTGTGGGCGTTCTTGGTCTAGTAATTGGCACGTATACCTCTTTAAAGGAGATTGTCCACACCTTCACCGAGTAACTTGTCATGAATTCTTGTTTAAGTCATAGATTATGTTATTTTTCCTTCGAATTTTCCTCTCACGCATACAAGCAAAGTATTATGCACAAAATATGCAAAACTAAAAATGTTAAAAGGGCCAAAAACTAACAAGAAACGGGTTGAAACGAGAGGATTCACATGTAAACTAAACTATATTATATTAATTTAATTTGTTTTTTTGTAAACTCCAACTTGAATATTTGTATAAATTTATTAAATGTGTGATATTTTTAAGCATTGTGCCCAAGAGAATTTGTTAAATATGCATAATTTCGTAGTTTATAACGAACCATATTCTAAATAGATAATTACTGTCTAAGTCCTAACTCGATAAGCACTATTTAAAACATGATAACAAACAACAACAAGCAATAAAAAGATTTTGCCATATCATAGAAACAACAAACAGTCTTTTCCTCTAACAGTTTAGGATGCAGAAGAGTCAATAAAATTTTTGAGAGCCAAGCACAAACGTCTGGCACCATCCACCAGCTTCTGCTTGGCATGAAAGGCTATAGAAATGCGAAAGAATTGCTTACCTTTACCCTCTTCCACTGCAAAACGTGGTCCAGCAATGAATGTGATCTTCTCCTGCTTTAGACTATACGCTAAAAACTCTTGTGCATCCAAATGAGCTGGCAAACTTATCCAAATAAAGTAACCACCGCCGGGTGCATTAAAGCTACAACCTTCTGGTAATTCTGAGCTAAGTACCGCCGTGGTCGCCAACATGCGCTCCCTGTAGGCCTCATAGAGCCGAGCGATGTGGGACTGGGCCAATTGCAGCTCAAAGAGACTACCCACAATGCCCGCCGTGTAATTGTTAAAGCAGCCGCCGCTGTTTATAATGCCGCTGCGCTCCAACTGGGCTTTAAGACGTGGCGGCACTTCGAGCCAACCCAAACGTACTCCTGGCCCAATGATCTTGGAAAAACTGCCATTGGAGATGACATTGCCAGCGAAATCCGCATTCTCACGCGCATCATAGGAGAGCAGACGTGAATGCGGTGGTTTCTCGCCATAGTGGAGTATGTTATAGACGTCATCACACACCACCAAGAAGTCATACTTTCGAGCCAGCTGGACTATGCCTTTACAAACCTCTGCGGGGTTAAAAGAAACTTAGTGGAGTTCCCAAGCGTAAAAGGCTTCAGCTCACCTGGTGAGAACAATATGCCCGTGGGATTATGATAAGTGGGTATGGTATAATAAATTCCCCAAAATTCCTTGTTCTTCGATTTGAAAACCCTTGAGCTGACTTTCTGCTCCAGATCTTTTAGATCCACACCGTCGTCATTAAGTTTAAGTGGCACAATTTGTAGGCTCGTGAAGTGCTTCATGCTGTCCAGGGCAATCATGTAGGTAAACTCGTCCACAAATATGAAACCATTAAAGTCGATCAGTGTAGAAAGTATAAAGTGGAGTCCCTGTGTGGCGCCCGTGGTGATAATCAAGTCCTCACTTAAGATTAC
Source organism: Drosophila cardini (assembly GCA_018903735.1). NCBI lineage: Eukaryota > Metazoa > Arthropoda > Insecta > Diptera > Drosophilidae > Drosophila > Drosophila cardini. Next base: position 4,700,082 of record JAEIGM010000007.1, on the reverse strand, counting down.
TAAAGTGGTTACATTGTAGATAACAACTTGTATAAAATCACTCACCTGTTAACGGTACTATGGTACATTTGGCTAAAGTATTTGGCAATTTCAGTGCGCACCTCGTAGGTGCCACTTGTTGGTCCATACTGAAAAATTAACGACTGGTTCTTCTGTTTTTCTCGTTGCTGCGTGGAGTACAAAGGTCATTTTAGAATTTAACCGTTACATTTGCTGCTAAGTACTCACCAAGCAGTAATTTGTTGCCTGCTGAAAAATATCACAACAGGGCTCTAAAAGATCTGTGCCAGGAGCGCCCACGCCGAGATTTAGAATGTCTGGCGCATAAACGTTCCATGCGCCACCATCGAAAAGATGTTTAAGTTGCAGATCTTGAATTTGTTTTGACATATCAATTGTCTTTTCCTTACGCTCAACAATTTAACACTGATTTCATGCCGATAAGCAAAACCACAAGCTTTATGAGCGCCATAATTTAAGCTATTCACATCGCACGCTCACATTGCCCAAAGCGCAATCGCCCAAAAAGTTGTCAGTCACCACGAGACGCAAACGAACAGCTGATGCAAAACTAAATTGTCTGCATAAAGTACCTAGTAAACATGGATAACGAGCAGCCTACAACAAGTGCCAATGCTGCCCAGGCAAAGGAACAGGAACACAATCCACAGCTAGATTCACCTATGCGAGGTCCCACACTATCCACTTCGACATCCAGTTTCGAGGCTTTGGCCCATGGACATGATCCAAATCTCAGCAAGTTGGCCACGAAAATGTTTCAGAAAACTGAGGAGTATATTACACATGAGCTGAACGCGCCATTGGAGGATTACAAGTTGCTTGAGGAGATGAACAGAGCAACAATCGCCAAGTACAAAGATATGCGGCAAATAGCTGAAAACCTTAATGTATCCACCAACGAACTATGCGGCAAGTTTCAGCAGTTGGCTCCATTGATGCAGCAAATCGATGAGATTTCAGATACAGTTGACAAACTAGAGGCGGCTGCCTACAAGTTGGATGCTTATAGCATAGCGCTGGAGAATCGCGTCAAGTGTGTGCTTCAGCGAAAGTCGAGTCAGCATGTTGGACAGTAAGCGATAATTATCAAAAAAAGCATAACCATTACATTTATTGCAATAGACTTTAAGTTTTACCCAAGTAACAGTTTAAATATAATCGCTATTATGTTAAGAAATATAAGTGGTACTGCAAAAGTGAGAAAAATGAACACGTGTTAATCTTATTTGATTCTGTTTTTTATATTATTAAATTATTAAAACTTACTCTTGGCAACTGTACGAATTGAGCGAATGAGATTTAAGATTTGATGCTTAGCGGACGGTGTTCCAAAATCTTGTTGGCCCGCTTGTCTTCCCCAGCCAACTGTAAATGATTCGTGTCATTAAAGGGCCCAAAAAAGTTGCTCTAGACAAACTTACTTTTAGCCAAGAAGCGCTCTTCGTGCAAAATGCACACTGCATTTAGGCAAAGCAGCGAGGCTTCAATTAGTGTCCACAGCGTAAACATATTTATAAATTTTAGTAGTTGGGTTTAAACTAAAATAAAGAAAGCAAATTATTTGTTGACGTCAGTTTTTAAAGCCGCATATGCCAGTCACTGCGTGACGGAAACAAACAGCTGCTCACGTATTTAGGGTGACCATGCCTTTGCGTTGTACAGCACTGTGTATTTTTTCTTCATGTTGCCATTGGTTGTTTACATTTCTGCTCGCTGAATAGTTATTTAAAATACAAACTTTAAATATTGAATTAAAGTGCAATTAAAATGGCATCAATTGCTAAACTTACACTTGTACTCTCCTCGATGGCTGCTATCGCGTATACAATCTATGTAGTCGGGCAGCTGGTGATGTTTTTGTCCAAGCCGCGCTCTATTTCAAATGCGCACACCTGGATTTTCAATTTACTCGACAACAAGTCACGTTTGGAGACCGCATATGGCCCGATTGTACTTGACACGCTCTACGTGATCGGTTTCATCTTGCAACACAGCTTGCTCAAGTCAGCTGTGGTCAAGAATCTCTGGAGCAAATTGGGTTTGGCCGCTGCGGAGAGAACTATTTATGCCGTGACGTCATCGCTTTGTTTACATGTATGTAAAGGCCTTGAGATTTGTATAATTCATTGTTTTACACAAACTATTCTTAGTTTCTGATGAAGAACTGGTTGTCTGCTCAATCAATTGTGCTGTGGCAAATAAATGTGGACGAGAGCGAGCCACTTTGGTGGACTTTTGTGATTACTCATGGAATTTGCTGGACTATCATCTTCGGCGGTTGTGTTATCATGGACTTCTCGGAACTGCTGGGCATTAAGCAGGCCTACTACAGTCTGAACAACTACTCGGAGCCACTGGCATACAAGTCGTCGGAGCTGCGCAATCTCTATGCCCATGTGCGTCACCCGTCCTTTGTGGGTCTCACACTTATTCTGTTTGTTACCAATGTAATGAGCCTGGATCGCCTGCTTCTGGCCGTGCTGCTCACCACATATATGTATGTGGCCTGGTCCACTGATCAGCGCGATGTCGTCTACCAGAAAGCCCAGCTAGAGCGCAAGAAGCTCAGGTTGAAGGCACAATAAGTCATCATTTCTCAAAGGAGAAGGAAATCCCAGAGAAGGATGCAATCTCCAATAGTTTCTCAATGACTTTCTTACTTATTTTAAGTATTTTTTTAACACACTTTGTATTCGTTCTCATCTCCACAACTAATAAACTACTAACTCATTTTGACCATAGAAGGATCAAAAGGTTGTCCCTTGAATGGTGAACCCTCAGCGTCCCATGCCTTCTTAAGACGCTCCAAAGTTTTGGCCTGCTCCGGATCGTTTGTCTTTTGCTGTTGATCCGCTTGTATTTGCTGCACTCGCAGTTTCTCTATCGCCAACTGTGAATCCTCGGGCAACTCGTCTATATAACGCTCGGTGTCCAGTTTCTTTACATCGATTTCATTGTCGTTCTCAAAGAGTCGATCCCACCAACGTTCCTTTGCTTTGTCTGTAAATATCTTGGATTTCGGAAGAAGTCTTAAAATTGATTTGAAGAACTTACCACAACATATAAGCAACGTGCCATCTTCTATGGACCACACGGCTTCATTGTGTCTGATGCGTTGACTTAGAACACCTTCAAGAATTAACTGCTGCGGGGAATTTCTGCTGCACACTTTCAGTTGTTGTGCTTTTATCTCGATGGACAGTAATTTGGCGGATTGCAGATTAGCTGGCAGTTGCACATGGAGCTCCACATCTTTAAGCGTTTGGGACCAACAATGATGCTCAAAGGCAGCACCATTCTTATAGTCACTCGGCTCAAATCCACGCCTACTTTTGCGGGCAGGTACACTAGATTCTGCTGGCTTAGTTTCCGCTATTTGTTCTTCCGTTTCCACAGTGATTTCTGATACTGCCGGCGGTGCATTGGACCCATCTTCTTCAATACTGCTCTCGGCAGTCATTGTCTGCAGCCAACAGTCGGGATCGTAGCGCTGCATGGCGCCGTACAGGATTTGATCTCGCATTCCCTTGGGAAACCCTATTTTATCAGATTCATCTTTTTTTGTGTGATAAAAATCGGTGCTAAATAATAAAAAATTGTTTTTAAACTCTTACATACACAATATATTTATATTTATTACTTGCGTCTTAGGAAGCCAAATATTGTGTCCAGAAAGCCAGTGAGAGTCTTGCGTTCTTGTAGTATTTCCATAAGCATTGCATCGCTGCGTTGAAATTCCATATTTGTTTGATTTTAATTTATAAACAAATGCCAATTTAATGGCTTGAAATAAGCTAGTGTTGTAAAACGTTGGACTGAAACCATATGCGCGAATGGTGAAAACTAAAGAAGCAGAGTTCATCGATATAATATTGGTATTCCTGTGTCATCCAAAAATATCGGATTTTAACGTATATAATTAAATTTTTTTTAAACAAAGTTGAGTTTAGTTTTTTTTACAATCTTCTTTAACTAAATAGTAATTAACACATTCTACCTAAGCTAAGTCTATGGGCAAGACGCCAAGCGCACAAGTTGACCAGTTGTGATCTAGAAAAACGAAATTAGTTAAACTATATTAGCTACTTATTCATTAATTTACCTGTTTCCAATGTCCAGATCCCAAACTTTGTGGCTTCTGGTTTGTTATTCACTTGGTTTTGATCATTTTCCACTGGCACATTATTTAAACTTTTGCTTTGCTCATCATTTAATTCTTGTATTTTTATGCTGCATTCCTCAGTTAATTCTTTTTGTTCCTCTGGAGTCAACGCAGGTTCTGCTAGTGGCAGTAAACTAAAAATAATAAGTTGTTTGATTAGTATATATAACATAATAGCTTATATTGAGAATTCTTTACCCCTTGAAAATGGGCCCTGAGTGTAAACTCAAGTGGTTCAGTCTGCTTAAGAGAAACTCTCGCTCGAATACCCAGGAACGCGGCTTTTGGGAGCTCTCTGCGAAAACCAACGTGAGCGTCAAATCCACACAAGAGTGTATGAGCAGAAGCCGCAATGTTTTGGATATCTCTGACTTGTTTAGGGTAGAGAAGTCCACTGGCTTCATATTTGGGTTCTGCAGGAAAAAAAAACAAAGAAGTTTAAAATATTTACTGTCATTTCAGTTGATCATAGTTTTTTAGAGCAGAGCAGAGGGGTCTATTAAGTTTGTCGGCTCGCTCGACTGTAGCCTTTCTTACTCACCTTGTCTAATTCCTCCGTGTACATGCGCTTCATGCGGCTGAGCATGCCAAAGGTCTGAATCATTTTGGTAGCCCAATAACTTGCACCTCTTCTGCTCTCTTCGTCCGCATTTTGATTCTCTGCGAGCTGCACGAACGCAACAAATAGATTCTCAGTGTATCCCTGCACAGCAAATAGTCGGAAGAGTTCCTGTGTGGCCTTAATGACCAGCTCCTCGTCCTCACTGTGCTTGAGACCAGCGCCAAGGAAGTACTTCATTTTAGGGACGCAACCCACATAAATTTCCAGCAAATCTTTAATAGACGATTTGTTTCGTTTGATTATAGCACTCAAATCATTTATCACCTTATCCAAAATTTCTGTTGTGGTTTTAATTTTCTTGGCGGAGCAGTAGACACGAATCTTGTTGAACTCAGCACTGGGTTTTACTTTGCTGACTTCCTTCAGCTTTTCTGCCCCCAACAGATGACATTCCAAGGCCAAGTCATAAGTGGCCGTAAGTCCACTCAGTTCCTTCTCAAATGCTGCCTTATCTTTGCGCTGTAACTTGGGTGCATCAAGATCAGTCATTGTTTCCAGCTGTGGCAGCCAATAGAAGGTACGCAACCATTCCATGCAGTGCTGCGATGTGTGGCGCAACACTGAGGCCGGTGGCAACTCCTGTCCATGAGCACATAAGTGTCTCAAGTCCACAATGAAGGACTGCAGTCCCAGTTGCTTCGCCGTCACGTACATGCTGCTCATGTTGAAGTTCTGCATGATCGAGGACATGAAGTTGAAGAATCTTGTAAAAGCACTCGCATAGGTCGTTTGTATATTTCTGCTTCCCTGTTTATCCTCCAGCTGGGCCTGCACCAGCACAGCAGTAGCAAGCACGGAAGCTGGACAAAGACTCCCGCGTCGCAGATTCCAGATGCGCATTTGGCTGAGCGCCTTGCGACGATCGGCAGGCGTGGTCTGCTTCGAAAACAGCCATTCGTACACTTCACTAAATTCTTCGCTGCAATTATAAATTTTAATAAATAAGTATGCTTTTGCTCAGTTCTTGAAACCAAAAATAATCACACTATTTTATCAACCTGTTGCATGCAAAGCGCCCTAGCACTAAACCAAAGTATCGAGGAATTCACAGCTGATCAATACATACATGAGAGTACTATGCTGTTATTGGTATGTGTGATGCTCCTGTCTCTTTCCTGCTAACAGATGAGCACAGAGCGAGCAACTCAGATAATATAACAGAACTCTAAAACCACTCACAGCTTTACTAAAACAGCTTGGAGTTTACATCTGTAGGCTTCGCGTATTTACTTCATTCTGAGGATTTTCTATGATTATGAGCCTGGTTCAGTAAACAAACACTGATGCTCGCTTCTAATACATAAACATATTCTTAATAACTAAAACGAAACAAAACGCACGTGTCGCGCCATGGTGTTACCACCATTCTTTGTTTGGCCGGCGGATCCGATGTATTCTGCATATTGTCGTCAACTTTTCTTTTCTTTCCCGACCTTTCGCTCTTAGGCACAGTCATAATTAAATAGTACTTTGTTATTTCTTAAAAAAAAAATAGAAAACTTTTTATTCGCGGCAAGACGGTGGTCTTCAACTTAAATTAGAGTGACCATAATATTGGGATTTTACTTCGCTACTATCGCTGCAGCTGGCGATAGCGCTATCTTGCCTTTTCATCCATCACACATCACTAAAACAGTGTTGCGAATACGTTAGACCTGGACAAAAACAGCAAGAACAAGAATTTTTGCACTTCCAATTAAACTTTCTTTAAAATCTATATTTATTGTGAAATTGTGCTGGAAAGTGGTCTGCAGATTTTCAGCAATGAAAACTACGTGTGACAATACGTGAAGGTGTCTCCAAAAAGTACAACTTTCCCGCCAGCACAAATACGCGCGTTTTTCTTCTGCTGTCTTTACCCCCCACAACCTGCTGCATTTTTTTTACACATGCATTACATTTACAACAACAACAACAATAATAATAATAACAACAACAACTTTGCGGATATCTTTAGTCCTGAATACATCGATGGACCGGTGACGTCCAAAAAGATGATAATTAGATCATTTTCAATGTTTGTGATATTTTCTTATTTGAAACTTTTCTATATACTCGTGGCAATCTATTTGGCACTGCTGCACGCTCATTAAACCGTCGAAGCCGACAAAACTAGGCCAAAAACACTGGGCAAATGTATCATTTTGTCTCAGAACAGACACCGGAACTACGTCTCTCCGAGAACGTGCTCATTTCCAGTCACACAACGCAGTACCTTAAATGTTTCCAACTAGAAGCTCTGCGCTTTCTACACGACCGGCTGTCCAAACAAGAATTTTGCATATTTAACGACGAGAGCGGCCTGGGAAAGAGCGTGTGCATTGCAGCACTGCTAAATGGTCTGGGATCGAACAAGAAGACGCTTATTGTGCTGCAAAACGATGATCAATTGCTGGCTGGCTGGCGGTTTCACCTGGGCGTGCTTACTGATCTACCCGTCTGTGTGCTAAAGGATGTTAATGGTAGATAATTTTCCTTTTCTATAAGATATTCCTGGGTCTTCAAAAGTCTAGCATACCTCCGCTTTACCCTTTCTTGCTCTGTTAATCAATACTTCATGTTTTATAGACAGCACGGAGTCCGCGCACAGCGTTTACCTCAGCAAATGGAGCATTCTTCGCAGCATTGGGGATCTGAGCAAACTGAATTTTGACTATATTATTGTGGATCATCGTGGCTACACGTTAAACAATAACTTTTGCACTTCTATGCTGTTGAAGCAATATGAACGCAAAGTTAACATTGTGATCTCTAGTGTGGACATAACAGTGAGTGACTAAAACTCAGCAGAGAGACTTAGCTATACACTACTATATATAATTTCTTACTCACTCCAGTCCGATGTTAAGCTGCTGTATAATGTATTACGACTAGGCGGCTGTCTAGAGCATCAGTACAAAACCTTTCAGAACTTTGAGCGTAAATTCCACTTGCCAGATGTGAAGGAAGTGCTAAGCAAGCGTGTAGATCTCGAGGAGTATTACAAGCAGCGTGGCATACTGGGAGATTACATTAAGTTAGTGAACACTTTATAAATGTAATGAATTATATTTAATTATTTTTACTTAACTGTTTTCAGGGATTATCGACTGCGTCGCTTTCGCCACCAGTTTGAGTCCTATTTGCCGCTGGTAACAACGGAACAATACAAGAACAATTTATCCCTCTGGTTGACAGAAAACAATAGTAACAGCACAATAAGTCAAACAACTGTAGAATCCTCAGCAGAAGTAATATCCACTGGCAGCACAGATGAAATATTCAAGTGTTTGGAAAAATTGAAAAAGGAACGCGAAGGATTAGAACGCGAAGCACCGGAAAAAATGTCTATATCAGAAGACAGCGAGGATGTTATTGGCATGGAGCCACTAGTCTTACAGCTATCGGAATCTGAGGCTGAAGAAACTATAGAAGAAGAAGGTCAAGAACCGGAGGAAGAGCAAGTGCCAAACACAAGTAAAACAAGCAGCGATGTGGTGCTGCTCTCCAGCGATGATTGTGAGATCGTAACACCACCGATAAGTTCACGGCACTTGTTGACGTCCACAACCAAAACAAAGCGAAAATACACCAAACGTTCGCAGACTTCTAAGCAAGCAGATCTCACGGAATCAGAGGCTGAGGAAATGGCACCATCACCAACAAAAAGCAAAAAATTAAACGTTAGATTAGCTCGCATCAAGGTGCCACAAGAGGCTCAGGAGGCAGAGGTAACAAACTCCAAGGCAACTGTGGTAAAGACAACTGAGCACCCCAAAATAACACCTGCACCTGTTCAACTAAGCACAAAGACATCAACTAAAAAGACAGCAAAGACAGCACATGAAGGTCAGGAAGAAATGCCAAAAAGCTCGAAGAAGTCAACGTCTAGGATGGCTCCATTGAAGCCAGCTTCTGTGGCTTCCAAGAAGCCAACAGAACCGACAACAACGAGTCCTCGACTTGATGAAGTGGCAGCTAAAAAGTCACCAGAGAACCCGATTACTGCGAAGCCAACTACATCAAGAAATTCGAAATCTCCAAATGTTTCTCCTAAGTCAACTAAAAGAGTCACAACGGAGGTGACGAAACCTGCGCACAAAAAGGTACAAGAGGAAAAGACACCACTGAAGACTAAACAGATGAACAAAGTAGAATCTAATGCTTCCAAAAAGACAACGCCACTGCCTTCTAAGAACCCACAAGAAAAGAAGACACCAACAGCTCCTGAAGCCGCACAGAAAAAGAAACCAACATCCCCTGGTTCCAAGCAGGATAAGTTCATCACGCCCAAAACAGAGCCTAGAGCAAGACGGTCTCATTTGCGTGAGGTAAATGAAGATGAAGTGCAGGTGAGACAGACACGTGGCATGCAGCGACTGACCCGCTCAGCGGATTCACGAATGAGCAAGTACATGGCGCCCTTGAAGGCTTTGGACTTTGAGAAACGAGCATCACCCAGAGCCAAGCGTAGAATCGATGTCAAGCAAGAGGCGGCAGTGACGCCCAAAAAGTCCAAATCAACAAAAGCTGTGGAAGAGGTAGCGGAATCAAAGCCAAAAAGAGGCAGAGGTCGTCCAAGGTTGCAACTGTCGAATGAATCCCCAAAGCCTTCGACAAGCAAAAAAAAGAAGACTGTCAGCCCTAAAACTCCCACACTAGATTTGCTTAGCTCCGGTTCGGTCAACTCGAATTTCTCGTACATCCAGTGCGGTCAAAAGCTGCCCGATAACCTGACTGAGCTGGAATCTTTCTCGGACTTTCGCATACCTCAAGCTCCGCGAGCGCCGTCTCCAATGATGCTGCCCTCTACATTGAACTTTTTTAGTGACTCGGAGGTGGTTGTTGTGCCAGATTCCAATGCCAAGGTTGATCTGGTGGTAGTCAACAGCTCGACTGATGAATGCTCGCAACAATCGACTTCGAGTCAAAGTCGACGCACACGCGCATTAAAACGCAAGATCTCCCACAACGTAAAGGAACAATCCCAGCCGAGCACTTCGAGCTTTGGTCTGCTGCTCGCCCAACAGCGTAGCGGAGCTAACAAGTCACCCGATATCTTTAGCAACTGCTCTGATATGTCGCAAATAGCATTGGCTCAACCTTTACCACCATCGTCGCCATTCGAGGGCTTCAAGATCTTTGGCTCAGAGGTGAAGCCACTGCAGCAGCAACAACAATCGCAACCGAATACAGTGCCCAAAAAGCATCGTGAACGCTCTTGTTTAGATCTCTTGGAGAAAATCTTTGATTCGCACAAGGCCAAGGGCAATGAATCGGGCATCAGTCCCTTGCCAAATTTACTCAGTCCGCCAAAGCAGTTGCCACAACGTCGCTTCACTTTGCTGGACGATGACATCTTTGAGATCACAAATAATGGTGAATTTGGCAGTCGACTACGTCTTAACTCCTCCGGAGATGTCTCACCCGTCCATCACCAGCAGCAACAGCAACTGTTGCAGTCACAGCAATTGCCACAGCAGCGGAATAAAATCACAAAATACTTGATCAACTCAAGTTGCACACCCGAGGAAGCTGTCCAGCAACGCACTCATACCACTCTCGCACAACGCAAGTCACCGAAAAGTATCAAATCGACGCAGTCAACCAAGTTAACACGTTGGTTCAATCCCTCATCATCCGGTTCGGGATCGCAGAGTGCACCGAGTACTCCGGTGGTGCCGGCTGAAAAGGCGAACGCCGCTCGTGCGGCACGAAGTGGTGGACCCACCAAACGGAAGCAGCTAAATCTCTACAAGTGATATTATTATCATGTGGAGTTCGTGATTTATTTCATTAAAGACTCGAGAGACTCAAGACTTGGCAGCGAGTCGTGCTCAGACTTTCAACTTTCAACAAAATCCAGAAATTGGATTTTAAATAATATTTTTAAGATTTCTCTTAACGAAATCAACTGATTCTTATTTCATGTGTGAAATTCAAATTCACAGCGACTTCAAGTTAGTTCAATTGTAATTTAGTTATAAGTAAAATACAGTCAATTCTTTCAGTGTATACTATATGATCTGGGAGTTATTAATTGTAATGATTTAACTTTATATGTAGTTTTGAAGTACCTCAAACAAACTGGACATTTTAAAGAAAAATTTTTTAATAAAGAGTTGCCAAAATTAGTTGACGATCTAAATCTAAATAAAAAACACACGAAATTAGTGAATTTTGTTACTGAGCAACGTTTTCTAGCTAATTTAGTTTTTTTTTTTTTAATTTTATAACACAATAAGAAATTGTAAAACTTTTAAATATGCGGAAATACATGCAGATATCATAAAACTATCCGTTTATTATGTTGAACTGAACTCTTTATGATTTGGTCAGAATGTGCGTCAGATTGTACATGACGGCACGGCGCTGGAACTCGATCTCACGTCGGCATACACTGCCCAAAAGAGGTGGGCACTGATACTCGACCTTCTCAATGGCGTAAGTATTTTCGCCTCTGGCCCGAAAACGAAAATCACTGAAGGAACGTACTGGAAATAAGGAAAGAATAAGAAAGGATACAAAAGTTTTTGAGCGGAGCACGACTCTTAAAAGCCTAGTCGTTGGTTTTTTATATAGGAACATATTGTTTTCCCGGAGATTCGATTCCAAGACCCACCAAAAACATAATCCACTATATTTCTGTCGATGCTAGGCTAAAATCAAGTAAGAACTCTGCAGCTGATTGACTGCTATGCCCAGTTTTCGTAGGTAAACTTGATCTGCTTTCAAAATTTTGTTGATCCCACCACAACATAATTTTTGTTCGAGAAATTCAAACTTACGGCAATACAATCCGCCAAAGAAGCAAGTCTCGTGGTTGGATTCAATGGCCCATTCCGTGGGCTGAACACCCGGCAATGTCTTAGTCACCACATAATCGGCCTTAGCTACGTTTAGCCAATGCGGCCAGTGAGATAAACGTTCCGTGTACTGTACCGTATACCGCCAGTCATGGGCGTGCCCATGATCAGCCAGAATCTTAAAATTTTTGCTAGAAAAATGGAGAAAAATTCCGTCATCTGTTGTCAAGTGTCTGTGAATTTTCACTTACATTGTGGGATTCAGTAGACGCATTTTATTAAAATCCGCCACATATTCCCAAACTACTTCCGGTCGCGTATTGCCGATAACGCCGTCTATTTGATACGTATGATAGCCACCGGAGAAAACAAAGACATAAAGCAAGAGGACAGCACTAAAGTACAGCGAGACCCGCTTAAGAGTCCAAAGACGCGAACCACGCATGCTGTATGTATGTGTGTGTGTTACTTTGTGTGAGTGCGTGAGTGTGTATTTGCTAGAGATCTATTTGAATTTCAAATAAACAAAGTTCCGATTTATGGTAAACAATATTCCAGCAGACCCTCAACGTTCCGAACAGCAGCGATGCCAATTGCAGACTGAGCGAGGAAAAGAATTTTAAGGAAATTCAAGCAAGAGAATTAATGTACATACATAATGTATATCGGAGAACATCTGTATCCAACAGAGGCCTTCGCAGTGGCGTAGTGCAAAGGGTTAAAGGGGGATTTGAGGATTTTAACATAAGATCTGAACGGAAATCTTTAAAATAATTATATATTTCTGTGGAAAATGAGAAAAATTATATCCCAAAAATAAAAATATTGTTTTCTAAAACTTGAAGAAGCTAAAAAATGTAAAAGTCTAAGTTTAAAATATTCCATTTTGGAATTCTAATTACACAAACTAATTTTCATACTAATTTTCTTATCTACTACCGGTATACTTTACAGAAACCGTCAACAGATGTGTACGTTTAATGCTTGTCCTGTATGCAAGCTTACACTGGCAAAAATCTATTTGAATTCTACACTTCAGCGAAATAAAAAGAAATTAAAAAATGTACTTAAATTCCCTTTTTGTAGGAGTGCACAAATGAATTTGTTTGCTTCTATGTATAAGTAACTCTATGGGGTGTGCATTGTCATAAGCAGCTATTGGGTTCCGCTGTCATAAACTCACTCAGTAGAATGCTTAAGAAAGCTTTTATGCAGGGTAACTTTTAGCACAGACACTTGCTCAGTTGCTAAAGTGCACAGATAAGAATCCCATTCAGCAGTTTGCCCCACATTCACATGTGCACATACACATACACTCAAACGAAGTCCCCAACACGCTCTCTGAGAGAGCGCTTGCACGAAAGCTTTTGAGTAAAAGCTCAAGCTCCAACACGTTACAACTGCTGCCATATGATCGAAGCGTTCAGTTTATAAACAACCTTAGCCGGTTGTAGCTTGTCCACGCGGAGTCAAGTGATCCAATAAAAGCTCGAATTTCTAAGGTACAAATAAGTAAGCACTTTTTGTTGTGTTTAAATAATTGCTTATCAAGAGTATCAAGTTGTCTGAATTGTGGAATTGAAATTAAAGCTAACGACGGACGGACGGACGGAGGGACTGAATGACTGACAGACCCCAAGTGAATTGTTGGTTAGGTAATCAAAGCGGGCAAGCGAGCGTGTTAATAACAATTTGATTAGTTTAAACAAGACACAATCAACAACATCGCATCCAAATGAGATTGCTGGCGAAAAGTGTAAATCTATTGCTGTACCAATGTACGGTACAGCGCCGCCCCTGTATGATGGGCATGGCAACCGGTTCGCAGTTCCACAAATTGGCAACAGCGGCGGCAACAAAAACAGAGGCAACAGGTGTGGACTCGGCGACAGTTTCAGCGGTAAAAATGATTAGTGAAATGAAAACAGGAATTTGGATTAATCCTGACTTTCTAATACTCTGTAGAAACAAACACTGAGGTCGTCCCCACTAACCGACAGCTTTGGCAGACATCACACGTATCTAAGAATTTCGCTAACCGAACGCTGTAATTTGCGCTGTAAGTGCTTGCGGCAAACTAAAGCAATCAATGTTATCACACACCTTGGCTGATAAGCGCAACTAACGGTTTGTGGTGAAATTCCAGGTGACTACTGTATGCCCGCCGAAGGTGTGCCCCTGCAGCCCCAATCCAAACTGCTTACCACCGAAGAGGTGCTCCACTTAGCCCGCATCTTTGTAGAGCAGGGAGTACGCAAGATTCGCTTGACGGGCGGTGAGCCCACAGTGCGTCGTGACCTTGTGGAGATGGTAGCACAGCTGAAAGCCTTACCGCAGCTGGAACATGTGGGCATTACCACCAATGCATTGGTGCTGACACGCATGCTATTGCCACTCCAACGTGCTGGCCTGGATTCCCTCAACATTAGTCTGGACACGCTGCGCAAGGAACGCTTTGAACGTATCACACGGCGTAAGGGCTGGGAACGTGTCATTGCGGGCATTGATCTGGCCATACAGCTTGGCTATCGACCAAAGGTGAGAGGTCGAAACCTTCTTATCTGTACGCATATCAAATCTCTGGTACTTCCAGGTCAACTGTGTGCTAATGCGCGATTTTAATGAGGATGAGATCTGTGATTTTGTGGAATTTACCCGCGAGCGACCTGTTGATGTCCGTTTTATCGAGTACATGCCCTTTTCGGGCAACAAATGGCACACGGAACGACTGATCTCCTACAGCGACACTGTACGTCTCATACGAGAACGTTATCCGGATTTCCAGGCACTGCCCAATGGGCCAAACGACACATCCAAGGCGTATGCAGTGCCCGGTTTCGCCGGCCAAATGGGATTCATTAGTTCCATGACCGAGCACTTTTGTGGCACCTGTAATCGCCTGCGACTCACTGCCGATGGCAACATTAAGGTGTGTCTCTTTGGCAATAAGGAGTTCTCGCTTCGTGATGCCCTGCGAAGCGAGGATTGCACGGAAGAGCAGCTGGTGGAGCTTATTGGCACAGCTGTGCAGCGTAAGAAGCGGCAGCATGCAGGTAAGTGCCAACACCTGGCTGTAAGATGTATTAATGGGCGCATGTAACCACTGTAATCAAACAGGCATGCTGAATCTGTCGCAAATGGAAAATCGCCCAATGATACTCATAGGCGGCTAAGACCAGCTCCCACACCAATGCATCCCCTCCATCCTCCTGTTTGCTTGCAGGTAGCAGCCTCAGCAGCAACAGGAGCTTGCTTCATTCTCATCCAAGACAACTACTACAGCTGCGCAACTGCAGCAGCAGCAGCAACACCTTGACGCACATCAATGCCGAGGGCAAGGCACAAATGGTTGATGTCGCCGCCAAAGCACAGAGCACACGTGTAGCTACCGCTGAGGCCACCGTAAAGGTGGGTGAGAGACTCAGTGCGTTGATTGCAGCCAACGAGTTGGCCAAGGGAGATGTGCTGAGCATTGCCCAATTGGCTGGTATAATGGGTGCCAAGCAAACGTCGCAGCTGATACCACTGTGCCACAACATACCACTGTCCTCGGTGAACGTGCAAGCCACACTGCGGGCGGAGGAGCACTGTGTGCACTTGGTGGCCACTGTGCGCTGCTGCGGTCAGACCGGCGTCGAAATGGAAGCCTTAACTGCCGTCTCCGTGGCTGCTCTCACTGTGTACGACATGTGCAAAGCTGTGTCCCATGACATCTGCATCCAAAATGTGCGATTACTGAGCAAAACTGGCGGCAAGCGTGATTTTCAGCGTCAATAAAAATTGTGCACTCATTTTTTTTCTGTTCTCATTCTCTTTCGTTTTCTTTAATTGTGGGCCAAAGTCGGCGTGTTTGTATGTGTGAGTGTGTCTGTGAGTTTTAGTTTGTGTGCGTGAGCGTGTGTGTGAGTCGAACTGCGCCTTAGAGCTAAAATTACATATAACATTAGAATAAAAATCAATGCATTATTGTAGTGAACCTCCAAACCAGCAGGAACACAATAAATACGCTTTCGTTCGTTTTACTTCTTTTGTTTTGGCATTGCATTCTTTCTTTCTTTCAATATTTCTTTCTCATTTAGTTGGACACAAGCACATTACGATTTTCCGATTTGCTGCCACTTTCCGCGTCGCCGGATTTTGTGCCCTCGGTGCCCATTTGTTCGCCGCGTATCTTAATGTTGTGTTCCTCCTTAAATTTATTGAGTTCCACTCCCTTCTTGCCCAAATCATCAGTGACCATTGCAATTCTTTTCACTATGAAATCCTTGCTCTCCACCAACTGTGGCAGCACATCTTTCACGGTGCGTTCACAGAGCACACCTCCAATTAGACGAAAACATTTGCGGTCAGGATCAGCTGAATTGAGTGTTTCTATCACAGTTCTACACCGAATTAAATGTATGAAATTGTTTATTATTTGGAGGTTAGGTTGGGCGGCCCATTCTGACTCACTTGTGTTCGCGAAGATCCATTTCCATGGTATTAAGGCTATTCGCCAGATTTCGTTGTTCATTTCGCAGTTGTTGAAACTGGGCAACAATTTTCTCCTGTGAGATTTGTGCTTTCGCCGCTTCGTTGCTCATTTTTCTGGTTAATTTTTAAACAGATGTCTGCTAAAGTTGAATGCTAGCTCGTTAAGGTGTGACCAAACGTGTTAAACTTTGCCTTTGTTACTCATTTTGGAAAGTGCTAAGATTTTTTCAAGTTTGGTCACACTAAGATAATCACACTGCTACTTATCGATGTTGCTTATCGATTACATAGCTAGGGCTGGCGATTATGTTATGTTATCTTGGCGCGCTGATTTGAGATTGTTCGAATTTTAAGCAGTCACAAATTAATTGTGTCATCAAAATATAATGATATTCAGTAGCACAGAATTTTTTGGTCTTCAGCTTAGTTGATGGCTCTATAACCCCAATTTAGTTGCTAATTGAGCTGGCAAATATTTATTTCGACTTGCGTTGAATCAGATATGAAGCATCTGAGATCTTGTTACGAATTTCCGACGCTCATTTCTCAAGTCTTCTTTGCGCTCTATGGTCGAGTGGTTCATTGTGATGCATCTATTTATACCACTGCTGTGCCTCATGCCACTGCTGCATGCTTCCTACGATGTGATTGCTCCCACACAAAACTTAACGGCCTTTCTGCATTCACGCCAGAAGCGACATCAGTTGGTCTATCAGAACGGAGCGACTATTCGTCTGGTGGTTGGACCCGTAATGGGTGTGCAATTGCAGGATCCGGTGGTGTGGCGCAGCATGGTCAACTTCTATGTGCTGCACTTTGGGGCATACTCAATGCCCTCCTCACCGCTCTACCCGTGGGATAAATGGGAATCCATATTTTCCAGATCGTTGAACGAACAGATACGTCAGCTGGATGCCTCGCATCAGGATGATACACGACTCTTTGCCTACACAGCACTGGAGCAGTATATGGACAGTGCCAGTGGCATTCCGGGGCGTGGTCGTGAGTGCTTGCTGCGTGCAATGTGCGAGAATGCGCAAGTGCATCATCATGTGGGCATCATGGCCGAGCTGTTAAATGTGCTCCTAACGTAAGTGGATACGATCGTTATCCGAAAATTGTTATTTCACTACGTGATAAACTTTACAGACCCGGTAAAGCTCAGCTAGAGGATGTCTACAGGGAGGCGCATGCGGCAGGTGTGGCAGGTGTCGATTGCTTGCGGCGGTTTCCGGGCTGTGCCCGAGGTGATAGTGTCCTGGATGCATTTGCCTTGGATGTTAACAATTGAGGCGGCAGTGGAGCGAAGCAATAGACTTAGCAGGCTAAGTTTAGCTTAAAGTTGTGTTTGAAATATTTATATTTAAATAAAAGTTGTTAATTTAAGACACTTAAATGAAAGTCACTTTAATAATTTTAGACCCTGTAGTTAAATAATGTCAGGGTTTAATGGGGCAGAAGGGGGGAGAGTGGCCGAGAAGATAACGAATAAATGTAACTCAGAGTATATCAGAGCTAGAGTCACTAAATTAAACAGGGTGGTCCATCTATACGTTACAGCTTTTTCTTCTATCCAACCTCTATCATAACGACTACAGTCTTTTCTTAGCAATTTTAATTTTAATTCATTCTTTCAACAAATTCAACACTTAACTTTTTTAATCAATACATCCCTGATTAAAGTGTTTTATGGCTAGTGTTGTAAAACGTTCGTCTCTAATGCACTTTGCAGCGACATTTGCTTTACTGTCCAACCAAATTAAATGATAGTACATGCCACGCCTACACGCCCTCAACTTGATTGGCTTTAAGTGTCGTCCGTCTTAGCCCCAAAAATGCCGTCACATTAATGGCTTGCGGCTTAAGATTTGCAACGCAGCGTGAATGCGACCGCCATTTTGTCAACAATGGCGTCAATTAAATAGAAATGCAGCAGCAGCAACATCAACAACAGCAGCAACAACAACAACAACAACAACAACAACAATACAGACTGACTGCAGCAACAACTGAAAGACAATAAATGTGTCTTAAGTGGCACATTAGTCTTGCCAGGAATCTACACACACATACACACACACATTAATGTTGAAAATCGTGTACAGGGTGTTGCATTTATAAAAGCGTTTTGCGACTGAGGCACCCTGTATTCGCCAACGTCCGTCGTTTTGTATGCACAGCTAATTCAAATGCGATTATGACAACGTGAACAACGCTGTTGATGACTGCACACTATGTGGGCGTAAAGGGGTGTGGCCTGAGGGGTGAAGGGGGGATAGTAGCAGGCAGGAGTGCGGCAAGAGACAGGCGCGGCAGTTGTGCAACTCTGCGGTATTTGAGCTTCTGCTGCAGCGTTGGAATAGGTAACAAACTCAAGTTTATGCGCACGAACTAAACGCGATAATGAAATTTAGTTTATTTTGAAATTAAAGTGTTGTTTATGGTTAATTTAGAAGTATTAGAGGGACTCCCGAAACGAGCTTAGATTTGTTTTAGATTATTTTATAGAAAATCTTGAATTTCTTAATATTATTTTGGATTTTTTTAAACTAATAATTGATTATATATCGTAAATGAAGAATAGAATTACAACTCTATGAATTTATAGAGTTTTTTCTAAAAATTATTCACAAATCACAAACTCTTTCAGCTATTCACAATATCCTACTACGTGTAAACACGATTGTATAGTTAGTTTGTATCTGTTGTCGGCTTGTTTGTGCAGTCCTTCCTCTTAAACCATTTCCTACTCCACTTGCCCCACATGCCCCACGTGCCCCACATATTCACTACGGTCAAATGCTTTGATAGCAATACAAATTATGCAACAACAACTGGCATTAGTTATGCGCTTTGATTTGACCAAAAACTTTATTGTTGTCCAATACATCAATCCACAAAGCAAATGCAATCAATCAAAATTTCAGTTGTGCTCCAACAACAACAAATCGTCGAGAAAGTTGAGGCCACGTGGACAGGCCTTAAAGAGAGTCAGGCAATTAGCACCTGCCTGTCCAGCAGCAAAGGCATCGTGATAGCTGTTATCTAAATCCGCTTTACCAGGACTACAAAGAGCACAAAGATATTAGAGACAGGGACAGGGAACAAGAGAGAGAGAGAGAGACAGAAGATTGTGAAACATTGTTAAATTGTTTGCTCACCTAAGCACAATGTTTAGTATTTCGGAGAAAATGCCAACATGTTGATGAATTTGAGCATTCTCGCAAATGGAACGCAGTAGGCATTGTCTGCCCACATTCCTTTGATTGCTTCTTCTGGCCATATACTCCTCGAGTGCTGTGTAGACCAATAAACGTGCATCGTCCGCATATCTAACGCCTCCGTTTGCCTCATGCCGCTCAATGTTGCGTCTCATTTGCCGCATAGATCGAGCAAAAGTGTTTTCCCATTTATCCCATGGCCAAATGGGCGTGGTTGGCAGACTATAGGTACCGCCCTGCAGGGTAAACGACAGCACAGCCGAGCGAAAGGTCACGTGATCCCCCAAAGGAATTGGCAAAGATGGACCGATGCTAAACTTAATGGAGCCACTGTTCTGATAGATGAGACCACGTCGCTGGCGATGCAGCAGAAATTCCGTAAGATTTCGAGAGGCACAACAATTCCCAAGCAGAGTTAGTACTCCAAGGCCAAGGATCAGTTGGCCCAGTGCAGACATGGCCGTAACGCGTTTGAAGACCAACTGTGTGCGTAGTTGTAATCGACCGAAATCTGGCCGCAATTCTAAATGAGACATCAATGATGACAAGTGGAAATTTCAGACAGTCACAAACATTTGGACAGCCAATTAGCATTATCATTTGAGTTTCAATTTGCTTTGTTGTATCCCCAGAAATCAGTTCGGTTTCTATTTACACACGTGAGGCTAGAATTCAAATACCCGAGCATTCGACACTTTTGGGTTCTATTGAGAACCTGTAGTCGGAAAGAAATAGTGGGTGTATTAGGATTGGCAAAAAGAAATGCGAGGAAAGCGTGTGTGTCCCATGTTGTAATCGTTTTCAATCTAAATCATTAACCATTTTGAAAGCTGCATAACTTTAGAACTGTTGGAGTTATCTAAACTAAACTCCCACATAACGAAAATAGCACCCTTTGGCTTATCCACACCAAATTTGGTTAGGATCAGACCACTATATCACATATAAATTGTTTGAAAAAGACATATTATCCATACTTCATACTAAGTACAGGGTCTTTTGCAGTCTATGCGTTCGTTTTACCCCTTTGCTAATAAATTTCTTTTGAATCAGAATCTTTTCATTTCTTTTGTATGACCCGTTCGGCTTTGAACTGATACCCGGCACAAGATTAGGCTGTGGTTGTTTGGCCTTTGAAGTAAAGCGGAGACCACTTAAAAGACCATTAAGAAAGCATACAATGAAAAACGCAAAATCTAGCCCAAAATTATTTATCCAAATAAACATGATATACAGAGTGTATGTGTATGTGTGTGAGTCTGTGTGTTTGTGTGTGTGTGAGCACGACTGGGGTATACCAAAGGCGATGATAGTGTTGCCAAGGAAACAGTTTTGCTGCAGATAATATCCTTTTAGGTTGTTTGTGATTTGTCGACGTGGCCGGAAATGAAAAGCAAACAGCAGCAGTAGCAGTAGTAGCAGTAGCAACAACAGCAATGGGAGTAGCAGCATCAGCAGCAGCAGCGGTGGCAGTGCCAACAGCACACAAATAAATTTGCTTAAATAACAACAGAAAGCAAGACATTTAGCATGCACTGTGACTAGCAGATGCTCTACTCTTATATGTGATAATGATGAAGAAACTCTTCTAAGTCCTTATCATAGTTAACTTTTCTTAAAAACTTGATTTTAGCCCCTTAAATTTAAACGACTTTAACATAATGATATTGTATGGGCAGATTTAGTAAGGGTATTCCCACATGTAACTAAGCTGCCCACAGAGGCGTCCAAGGCAACGATACACGCAAATAGTTACATTAACACACACACACACACACACACACACACGCTCACTCACTCACTCACACAAATGCCACACCCACACACTCGCTCAAACAGGCAGACTGCATTGCCAGCACGTTGACATGGCTGACAAAAGCACAATGCTATGATGCTGCCTCCTTAAAGCCCTCAATACAAAATGGAAACCTTTGCTTCAACCACACTACTTTCCTTGCTCACTCTCACTCTCTCTTTTTTCTAACACTGCCACTCTCCACTCTCCCTCTCTCCCATCCCACTCCCCCTCCCTAACACATGTCCATGTGGTTGATTTCCGCTTGGGAAACCGCAAGAAACTTACATGAAATGAAAACGCAACGCAAATAAATTTGTGTTGACAATTTGAATGATTTATTTATGGGTGCGTAGCAACATTTTCCATCTACTGGTTCCCAAAAGGGAAACAGCAACAAAATCATCTAAATAAAAAGAAAGCAAAAAAATAAAATTTATTTAACGCCTCGCACAAAGAGAACGCTTTAGAAATTTGTGGAAAAATTTGCAAATTTATTTCAATTGTCAACAAATTGAGTAAAATTTAATTAGCAAAGTCAGTGTCCAACCTGAATTGTGTAGTATGAGCTTATAATTCGCAACTTGTTAAAGCAGCGACGGCATTTCTTGGCAACTTTTTGCTACCAAATTAGATTTCTTTGCTGCTATTGGCCATATTTTGTTAACTACTGTGGTCGACTGTCGTTGCAGGTTTTTATACGAAATAAGTTGGGTTCTCTAGCCGCAATTAGCTAAAACTATAAAGAGAAAGGGGGGAGAAGGCAGAGCAGACTGCAAGCATTTCTCAAACTGTCACAAAACGACGACGTTACCGAAAAATTCACATCCCAAGGGAGGGAAAAAAGAAGCTGCTCACTGGGAGTAGTCGAAAATGGTAGAGAGGGGATGCAAGAGGGAGGTGGAGGGGAGTGGAGTGGAGTTTCTGGCATAGCATCTGTATATAATATTTATTATGTTGGCATAATAAATTGCAACATGGGGCAGATTCATTTTCTCACTTGCGACAATTTTTCATTTTGCAGCCCAGTTGGGCGGCAGCTGGTGCTGGCCAAGCAGAATGGCTGGTAGAAGATGGCTAACAGAGTTAGCTGATAGGTAGCAAAAGGGTGTGAAAGTCGCAATGGCGCCATGTCCATGTCGCCAGTATCAACACCAGCGACTTGCTCCATTCCCCATGCCCCATTCCTCCACTCTCCACTTTGCAGTTGTGAATGATGGCCAAAAGAGTGGGGGTGGGGAGGAGGTAGGGGTGTAAGCCAGTAAGAGGGTAGATATAAGCAAAAAAAAGAACTTGTTGCCTTCTCAGCAAGTCTCTGGTGGCAACTGCAGTGCATCTTTCTGGGCAACTTGCCATGTGCGCATTTTAAAAAGGAAATTTAATAAACCTTGTCCTATTTCATGCTCATTAGTGTCATGATAAATTTTCCACAGTAAACTCGAAGTGAGCAGTGAGCAGTGAACAGTGAGCGGTTCTCTGGTGGTCCAGGTGCTTGGCTTTACGCTCTGGACATGTAAATGTGGGCGAGGTCAGGAGGGGTTGAGTAAGGGTCACAGGTCGCTTAACTGTTGCATTCCATTTTGGCCATAAATTAGAAAAGTTTTGCTGCGCTTTGATTTGCCGGTTTGCCAACGTTTTATGGCCGTTTAATTTGCTGACATGTAGACAATTAAAAGGGCACTAAAAGGGAGAGCAAAAGACTGAGATAGAGCGAGAAAGAGAGAGAGAGAGAGAGTGAGAGTGTGAGGGAGACACATAAATTTAACCAATAATCTCATTGTTTTCACATGAGCTTCATTGCTTGCGATTTTTAGACGCGAATTACTTTCGTCTCCAACACTTTATCCTTGTTGTTGTATCCCTATGCTTTAGCTGTTGTTGTTGTTGTTGTCAACAAAGTTTTGCAGACACAATATGTCTGTAACGGTCTGTCTGTTTGTCTGCCTGTCTAGCTGTCTCTTTCTCCTATTCTTCCTTTCTCCCTCTGCCCTTTGGTTTGCTTGCAGCTGCCAACTGATGTTGCTACTTTTATGGTTGATGTTATTACTTTTTTTTTTGGTTCGCCATTTCTTTCTCTTGCACACTCGCTCTCTCTCTCTCTTTCGGCCCTTAGCAGCTGCTGCCTGAGAAAGCATTGCAACTCTACACTGTGTAACTAGTCGAAGAGTAGATACTCTAACTATCAGTTCAAAGGGTCGTAACTTTGTCAAAACTCAACCGATTTAGCTCAGACTTGCCTTTTCGTTCAGTGCTCAACTTCTAAATTCATTCTGCATTTAAAATAATTACATTTCTTAAAATTAAGTTTTTTGATAAAAATTGCAATTTTTGCATACATACCCCTTGACGTTTTTTGAAATATTTTGGAGTTTCATAACTTGGTGAAAACTAAACCGATTTTCAAAAGGAAATGACATTTCGATTATGGCTTGCACTCGATGATGTAAAATTTTTCATTTTTCGAAAATTTTCTACAAACTTCCCTTAAAGTTTTTCCAAAAGCGGAAAACATTAAAATGTTTTTTAAGTTTCTTTACATTCTTCTTTACCAACTAATCGGTATACCCAATTAGTGTAGAGTATCTGCCAAGTTTTTTTATTGCTGATGTTGTTGCTATTATTGCCAGTTGCCTTTGTGGTTGCTGCTGCTGTTGCTGTTGCTGCTGCTGCACTTCAGACATCGCGACGACATTTAAAGCGCCATGAATATGCAAAACTTTTACACTCGCTTTTTATGCACAAATATATAAATCTAAAAAGCAAGAGGAACAAGGAGTGCAAAAAACGAAACAGCCACACAACACTAAAGAGTGAGAGAGAGAGAGATGGAGGGAGAGTGAGAAAAAATATTGTTGTGCGGGGATTTGCGCTATTAGTCGACGCCGGCATTGGCAACTGCTGCTGCCTCTCCGCGTAATAATTCTTCAATAATAACAGACTGACGCGCTGGGGTATAAAAGAGAGGGAGAGAGAGAGAGAGGGGGAGGGGAGACAACGGGAACTATAAAGAAGCAACAGCAAAACGTTTGGCGGTTTTAGCAAACGGCAACCGGAGCCAAGTCAACTCTATGCCGGCTATAAAATAAACACTCGCTCACTTTTGCCTGAGTTTCTCTTAGTTTTTATCACACCCCTTCTTTCTGTCACGCCCCCTTGCCACCATCGCCTCTGGCTACGCGTTTTGGTTTTGTTTTTCTCTCCGTTTTTGTCGCGCGTTGCGGTTTAAGTTTTTCTCTGCGGCTCAACAAAATTTGTTTGCATTTGCAATGCAGAATTAAATTATTGCTTCCTCTATCTTCCTCACTGCTTCGCCCCTACTCCCAGTCAAAGTCCCAGCCCCTCCCCCTACACCACTACCCCGCTGTTGTTTGCGCTGCATTCTGCGTGTGCTGGCAAAGTCCTCGCTGTGCTCGTTCTGTCTGTTGCTGCTGTTGCGGTTTTTCTAGCTATACTCAGTTGTTCTTGTTGTTGTTGTTTTGCGCACCGCAGCAACATTATCGCTGGGTTTGGCTCCGACTTGTTGTTTGTTGGTCTTGTGCATTGCGGTTTGTGGGCTATATTGATTGCTATACCACCCATGGCACTCTCAAGTCTTTCCGGTAAAGTCACCGAACAGGGTGCGCCAATATTTGTTATTGGCTAAATTGATTGAAGCTCCTTTGGGGCTTGGTAAAACGAGTGACTCGATTTAATTTGCGTTCGACAAAAAAAAATAAAGCATACTTTTAGGCTAGATTGAAATTTAATATTTACATAGAGCGGCCAGAACTGATGGCAAATATTTGCCAAAAATAGTAGAAATGGGTTAAAAACTAAAATCAGAATGGCTTTAAACAAATTAAGAACTTTTTGGTTTAAATATTTTATAAATTTATATTTATTTTGATCAAAATTAATGTACTAAAAAAGTTTATTATTGACTCAATTATTTTTCTAGCTAAACAATGTGATTTATAGTTATTTTCTCAGCTCAAATCAACACTTTTTTCTCAAACTAAGTTCAACTCCTATTGCATTTTGAAGTCAGAGCAAAAAGAAGAAATTCCTTAACGCGTTTTTGCATATCCTGTTGCTATTCCGTTTGCTGTCTGTCGTTTATTTGCCGCTTTGCATTCATTTCAAAATATTTGGCGCCACATTTTGCATGCATATTTGGCAGAGAGACAGAGAAGAAAAGAAAAAGAAAAGTCAGAAAAACGAATGACGTTTTTGTGATTTTTATGGGCTAAGAAAAATCAACTATCCAAAAGCAGACAAGATGTCCGCAAGGAGACAACGCAGCGTTCTCGGCTCATTGCGTATCCCTAAATTATGCACAACGCAAACAACGTCAGAGAAAACCAGAAAAAAAACCAAGAACAAAAAATGATGGGCAAAAACGAGAAGGAGAAGGAGGAGGGGGAGGCATAGAAAATGTTGAAGGTAAAATGCCGGGATGCTTTTGCTGGCAAGGAAGTTTGCCAGCTTGTGCCATGACCTGGCCTAGCCCGAACTCTGAACCTGCTGCTCCTTTGGCATCACAACGCTCAAAAGTCAGTATGCTGTGGTGTGAGTGAAAGTGCGGGGATTTCAGCTCTGCTCTGCCCTGCTCTGCTCTACTCTGCTCTAGACTGGAAGCTGGCTTAAATATGTTTTTGTTATTTATGCAAATTCGTTTTTGTTGCCACAGCGAGGCAAGCGTCGGAAGCGACTTTAGCTTTGTTATATTGTCATAATGTTGGAGCAACACATGGCCATGGAAGGGGGGGAAGGGGGGTACCGTGTCGGGTGCTAACCTGTTGGCATTTGTAACGCTTCGCTCATCGCCTGTTTGTTTATGTGGCGACACTTGCGCGCTTTTCTTTCAGCTTCGTCTTCGTCTACGTTCTTTGGCATCATCTTCAGCTTCATCCTTTCACTGCATCAGCTTTATGCAAATTTTCCTAACGGGCGCATTTTCTTGCTCATTTTCCACAACAACAGCAAGTAGACAAGCATAATAGAGTTACAAACTTTGACTTGACATTCCATTCCATTCTATTCATACATATTTAATGCGCAGCAATAGTTTTGAATAATGTAAGCATTTGCCAAGCTACCAAACATTTTGGCCAAAAAACACCAGCACACCAACACACACACCTATATACACTCATTTGGGTGTGCACACACTCTGTAGTTTATTATATTTTTATGTCATAATTTCTAATGTGACTGCGCCTTTGGTGTCTAATATCTGGACAAGGCCAACATGTTTGACATATTATATTAAATAACAGCGCTCTGGGTCGAACCTTCTTACCAACATAGCACCAGCAACAGGACAGAAGCAACAACAACAACAACAACAACAATGTCATGAGAAATTGCTGGCAATTTATGGACCACAGGTTCAGGGAACCGTAGCGAGATTGCCTGAGCAGCTTCATAAGCACAAAAAATATACAACAACAAAAAACAACAAAAAATAAAACAACAAAAACTCTTGAAAAAACTTAATTAAAATTTGAGTTTAGTATTTTGTGGGTTTTGGGCCAGGCCAAAAGCGTGCTGAGCTGTTTATTGTATAGGGTGTTGCTGTAGCATTGGCTACAAACATAGATTTAAGCACTATAATTAAGAAAAAAGGGTAAAACAAATGCGGCAAATTTAGGGGAGTTTTTGCTGCGAATTTGGTGCAGGATTAAAATTGAAATATATTTATGGTTTAAATAAGGAGAATGAGATAATTAGTGAGGGAAATTTAAATATATTCTAATTGATAAGTTTGTAGGAGTAGCAGAAAATACTGGAGAAGAATAAAAGAAGAATAAAGTATATAGATTCTTTATAGAGAACTTGGAGAGAATAAAATATATTTTTGGCTTAGATTGAAAGGGAATTACTATATAATACATTCCATTTGACAATATTAAAATTCAAAAATTTGTTTATAGCAACTAAATATATTTTAATTAGTGTATGTTGTGTTTCACTTTAAGCTTATGTTATTCAATTAACTAATGAATGTTTGAGTTTCTAATCGCCTAATGCCAGATATGCAATAACTTATGCAAGTCTGCTCCAAGTTTTCCGAAATAAAATTAGTATAAAATTTATTTTTGATTTTATAATTTATAAAAACATAAATTAAACTTACCATTGCCAGAGACTTCACTGTGCCCTGCAATAAAATAATTTGAAATTAGAGAAAATAACTTTAAACTTAAAAAATAAATTAAGTTTGTCGAATTAAATATATTTTAATTTGACTAAAAATAAATAAGAAGTTAAAATTCATCCCCTTAAAATATTGATTTTGTCTAGAAACAGCTTAAGTTAATGGTGTGAGAATCGCTTAGAAGAGCGCTCAAAGCAACCGTTACTTGCACACACACGCACTTATTTATAGGCAAATACACACAGACACACAACTGTGTTTTATGCTTATGTAATTTAAGTGAAACTAATATGAGGCCTACGAGCAGAGCTGCAGAACTTAAAGGGGCGAAAGGGGGCGTGCAGAAGTCAAAAGGGGGCGTATCAGGTTGTTATTTGTGTGACAGGACAGTATCGAGTATCGAGTGCTGTATTGCTATCACAGTCTCACTTGCTCTCCCTCTCTCTCTTTCTCTCTAACTCTCTACCTATGCATGTGTGTGTGCGTGTGTGTGTGCGTGAGTTAATTTATTTAAATCTCACTTGTAATTCATATTTTACAGGCGACATCGGACGCATAATAAGCAAATGGCAAATGGCAACTGGCAAGTACGAGCAGTAATACGACTCCTAGTACAATCTACTAGCTGAGAGCCCAAAAAACCAAGCTCACGTGTGTGTGTGTGTGTATGTGTGTGGCGAATATTTGAGATATAAATTTAGTAAATTTTGGGGTGAGAGTGTGTGCGAGAGAGCAAAGTGCGCTACGTGTCGAGAACTCATGTGCCGGGTGTAAATTTGCAGATAAGTCGCATTAGTTTGGGTCCTCTATTTCGCTTGGCTCTTGTCCTCGTTGTTGTTGGGTTATTATGTACTTAACGAGTGTTTATTAGCATTTTAATTACCTTTCGGCGCGTGAAAGCTGCGCTCATTAGTCAACCTTTAGACCTGCTTTCAGGCATTTCTCCCAAGGGTTTTGTCGCTCGCCTGCCACGCAAAACTTTAATTATGTTTTTCAACTTTAATGAAGCGGCAACAACGTCACATACTTTATACACTTTATGTACAGTAATATACATATGTATGTGTGTGTGTGTGTGTGTGTGTGTGTGTGCGTTTATGTGCATTATATACAAATTGTGTACACTTGATGGACGAGTGGAAAAATGTTTGCATTGCGCTAATAAAAGCATTGCGAATAAAAAATTGCAAAAACTAATTGGATGCGCAAAACTAACGCATCAAAGCAGGACTAGCAAAGATATAAGTTGGGGTGCAAATGGGAATGGGAAGGGGAATGGGGGCATTGCATTGCAGTGGGCGTGGCAGTTGCTTGTTAAAAGTTCATTACACTCATAGAATGCTTGTAAAGCGAGATGATAAATTAATCTACAGTGTGCAACGAGGCGCGCTATTGAGTGGGAGCGCCAAGAGCATAAAAAAGGGAAGAAAGTAAGAGAGGAAGAACCAGAGAGAGTAAGCTGTAGAGCAAGAGAGTTATTGTATAAAAGAGAGAGCGAGCGAGAGAGAGAGGGCGAGCGAGAGCGAGTGCACATAAATGACGAGTTTAATTTGTATGCAAACAAGTTGGCGGCGTTGTCGTCACAAACACGACGACGATGACGTTGGACCTACAATAATTACACAAACACTCACTCACAGAGACACACACACACACACACACACACCAACACCGACACACACATAGCCTTAAAGAAATGCAAGCGCACACACATTAGCACAGGAAGTGGGTCGCAGGGGGCAGCAAGCGGAGCTTTCCATGATGGCTGCTAACTGTTTCCGCTTGGCGTTGAGTGACGCTGACGTGCGAATGCCAGGAATGAAGCATTACTTGCAATGGACACCAGTGTGAAGGGGTTGGAAGGAGTGGGAGTGCCAAGGGGGAGCAAGAAAAAGCAAGATGAAAATAAAGTAAGTGCAGCAGAAAGTTGTAATACTTAAACAATACATTAGTTAAAAATGAGAAGCATAAAATATGTCAGATATAAATAGCAGACTATTTAAAAGTATGTTAGAATGATTCTTAAAGTATTACGTCTATTTGTGTATACAAATAATGTGGTAGGTATAAAAACCAGAACATAAAAGTTGTATTCAAGACAAGACTAAACAGAAATCATTTCAGAGTCAGTTCAGTTTACTTTAAGCCATAAATAATTAAAAATTTCATAAATTTACTCAACCAAAGTGTTGAATAAATACCAAGTGCCATGAATACGCTGCGTATGCGTAATAAATTAAGACAACTTCAGAGTTGTGAGCATTTTTAATTGGATGCAAGCATGAAAATGTTATGTAAGAATAGCACTGCGCATAATTAGCATAAACTTAAACAGTTAATTAGCGTGATAATTGCGTAAAGTTGCAAAGAAGAAGAAGACGATTAAGCCACCAATACGAAATTGGATTCGACAGAAACCAAAAGGAATCAACGAAGCATGAAACCAATGAAACCAACGAAACCAAGGAATCCAAACATAGAGGCAAATAATCAACGCACAATTCGCAACTTAAACTGAAACTAAAACTAAAACTAAAACTAAAACCAAAATTATTGGTGTCTTAATTAGCGTGCGTGTTCAATTACAATCAAGTAGGTAGCTAAGGGGTAGCTATGCGGTGGAGGGGTCGCTAAGGGGTCGTGGCATGCCTTTGGGAGTCTGGATAATATGCCATTATCCGTTGCTGTTACTTGAATTTATTTGCCAGACAAAACGAAGAAGCCCCAACTAAGTACGCTGAGCTGTGTAGAGAATGCCACTCATGAATTTCAAATAATGTCGAACACTTTGACTTTGACTTGCTGCCGTGCAATGCAATGCGATTGAGTGGGTGTATTTGGTGGTGTACGGTTGGTTGTACTGCTTGGTCTATTCTACACTTCCTTCCTGGCCCTTTTTTTTCCCCTATTGTTTTTGGATTTGTTGTTGGCTGCCTGAAGTCGTGATTCTTCAGTCCCGATGCTTGGCATGCCAAAATCCAATGAAAGGCGTTTAGTTTTGCTTGGATATATATAGACATATATATATATATAGATATTTTCCTTCACTCTCTTGTGCTGTCCTCGTTGTCGTTGTCGTTGTCCTCATCTCTGTCGTCGCTAGAAAATTCTCAAAGAAAACAAGCAATGAAATCGCATAACTAACAATGAATTCCTAACTTGAAGCTACTTGAGCAGCCCAACACAGTCGAGCAGACACTGGATGAACGTGGTTGGTCTCTGTCCCAGCACACGTATTTCTGCACTGCATGAAATATTGTTGGTCCTCAAAACCCAAACTCAAACCGAAACTCAGACCAGACTCAGACTCAGTCCCTTCGACTATTCAAGTTTCCTGGGATTTCACGCTGGAAACTAACTTGAAGCGTATTCCTTACCGCCCTGCGTGGGATTCTCATTCTTATGCTGTTTGTGTGCACGATAGTCGCGATTTCTAGTTACACCACGCAAGAGTTTGTGAAGTGGGGTATGCTGGTTGGAAGAAGAAACATGCAACAATTTGATTATGCGGCTGTAACAAACTGTTTCGTATAATAAATGTTAACTTTAGGTAAGTTATAAGTCTAAAGCAATCGGAATTTAAAGACCCTGTAATAAATTTGAAGTTTTGAACTAATATTTGAAGACTTTCTCCTCTCTGCCAGAAAAAATGGTTTATATGTATATAAAATACAAATTTTCTACTACTACTACTTTCAACTAATTTTCTTAACTAATTTTTGTTGTTTTCTACTTTTGCCTACTTTCTTACTTACTTTGTTTTTTACAGGGTATGCCCAAGTTTATCACCGTTTCAAACACAACTCTTTTCTCCTTTGCTGTTTAGTTTGGTTTGCGGGCGCATATTTGATTTTTCCTTTATTGTTTCACAGTGGATTTTCCACAGACGTTGGCAAAGCTTTCAGCATGTTGTTCAAATTTTTTGGATTGTCATGCCAATTGGCACGATTTTTGACGGGTGCTAAATAAATTGATGCTACATTGAATCCAATTCTAACGGTTTCCCTATGACTCAGCATTGAGATAAACGTTTAACGCACAACAAATATTGAACAGAGATAAGAAAACGTTTTCAAACGTTTCCAAACCTTTGATAAGCTTTCAACGTTTGTAAACGTTTATAAAACTTTCATTGCGCTGCTATAAAAGCTTCAACAACTCAAAGCTTTTCATTCAGTGTGCAGTGAAATCTGCAAGTAACAACATTATAACAGTAAGTGTTCTTTACAGTTATTACAATACAATTAGTATTATCTATAAATAAGTATATAAAAATGTCGCATGGAAATACAGTTGAGTTAATGACTGAGTTAATTGATCAAGCTAAAAGAGCGCAGAGTTTATTAGTGAACATCTTGCGGCAGTTGGAAGTACAAACGAGCGACGAAAATTGCCGCAGTTCCGACAAACGTTGTCGCTGCCTCGAAAGCTCAGACTCGACTGACGATGAGCTGGTGATTGTAAGAAAGAGCGCTACCAGTGAGCGAGAGCGCCAGAGTCGACGTCGTGCTGATCGAAAGCGCGATCGCTCTCATTCCCGTGGCCGCTTTCGCGGTCATTCCAGGGGACGTTCCCATGGACGTTCGCGGTCTCGCTCGCACACGAATGCACAGCACAGGCGTATGTCGTTGGCAGTGCGTGTGTAGGGGGAGAGAGAGCGTGAGAGTAAGTTTAATGAGCTGCAGCTAAAGATGCTGAGAGCGTGATGTGTATTTTTAGGTATTTAATAAATAAAGAAATGAATATATAAAAGACAAAATAACTGTTTTATTTGGGCGAACGGCTTTAAAGGGGATTTAAAATAACTGTGATTTATAAGATAAGCTTTCTACATTTGGTAATGAATTTGTTCAGGAATTGATATAAGTAATTTAATAAACAAAGTCAGTTTGCTTCGAGAGAAACAGAACATTTATACTACGAAGCTATATTGACTATACTTTTAGCTGAACAAGTTGGTTCACTATGTATGTAATTACATGTGCAAACATTTTGCTTACTGCACAGCAAAACAACAATAAATTAAAAGAAATAACTGAACCAGAGACAGAAAAAAATAAACATTGCTACCCCCAAAATAAAAAGCATTTAACATTTACGATTGCCATTACAGACGGCAACAACTAAAATCTGATGTATACTTTTAGGGGCAACTGCGCTGTTTCTGCCGCTGCTCTTGACTTGCATTTCAAGTGCATGACGTTGCATGCTACATGCGGCAGTAGTCGCATTGCCATTGTTGTGCCGCACATTGCCTTTTAGCGCAACAATGCCAACGACTGCATATGACGGCATTTCAAGTTGGTCTTGTTGTTGTTGTTGCTGTTGTTTTGTAGGCCTTGTCGCCAATGGCAACCGCAACGGCAGCTGCAGCTGCACCAAACTCCAACTCAAACTACTCGAACATGCTGGAAAAACATGTCGGTTGTTGTTGCTGTTGCTGTCGTTTTTTCTGCCATAATCATTGCTAATGCAAAAAATACCGCAACGGGTAGATTGATGCATAATTTAAGCATAGCTGCTTGAGTTGGAGATACAAAACCAGATGGAGAGTTGTTGAGACATGGCTTATCAGCGTCTCTAATCAGGGCAATAGCGTCTTTTAGTTGCCCTGCCAACCGAACGATGAACGATGAGCGCTGAACGACAGCTGAAGGCGGCAACAACAACAGCAGCAACAACAACAACATACGGCGAAAAGGTGCTGTGAAAAAAAGCAGAGCAGCAGAAGAGAGGGAATATAAATGTGTACAAAATAATTTCAGAACTGACAGCAGGGCAAAAGGAAATAAATAAACAAGCAACCAGAGGGCAAAGGTGAAATTATATACAGTGGGTGCAAAGCAGGAGTTAGTGAGAAAAAAAATAGATAGAGAAATAGATGGATACAAGTAGAGTTTACACAGTGATATTTCTATTAAAGTTTAAAGTGAGCTGCATATTTATAGAAAAAACGGATTTCAGTTTCAACATTTTGTATTATATATTGAATTTTGTATATTAAAACTAAATTTGTTAAATAAACTACTACAGATAAAGAACAAAATAATCAATTATGCTGCTAGAATTGATAAGTAAAGTTAAGTAATTTGAACAAACAGTTCTTGTTGATATATTTTAAAGAAATAAATTGTTATTTATGTGTACTGAGTAGGAAAAAAAGAGAAATCAGTCGTAAGTATGAATGAGAGAATATTTGTTTATAAATTTAAATAAAAAAAAAAAATAATTTTCATAAAAACTTTTGCTTGATTTCTATCCAATTCATTTATCACAAAAATGCAGTTTTGATTTAACTATATAAAATTTTTAAAGCCTTAGTTTCTGGTTACACAAAAAGTTAACCAGAAAAGTACACATACTTTTTGCACCCATCGTGCAGCTGTCATTTTGCGCGTTGGCAGCGTCGACATTTTTATGACACGCCGACACTGAGGCACACAACACGCCCACTAGCAGAACGCCCACCTTGACAACAACAGCAACAACATGGTAGCTGGCCAGGACACGCCAGGCTCTATTTGGATGGATGCAGACAGCGACTGAGACATGACTAGAGAGGGAGAGGAAAAGAGAATGGGAAAGGGAGATGGGAACAGGAACTAAGGAGCAGAACGGGAAGTTGTCTTGTTTACATACACGTACGTATACACACATATATATATAGATATGTTTTCAGGGAGGCTGCCAGCAATTTAGCGCCCGGAATGCCAAGACGGCAACAGCAGCCGTCCAAAAAAAAAAGAGAAAGGAGAAGCAGAAGAAGAAGAGGAAGCAGAAAACTCACAGCTAAAAGTCTTGCACACAAATTCTAATAAATGTAAAAGAAATTGTATGAGGTTATGACACGGCAGCTGTGAAAATAGCACAAAAATTGCCAAGCAAACGCATTTGCAGTGTTGCCTTGCTATGAAAATGAAAACTAAACGAGTTTTCCTCAGTCCCCCCACCGCCCCTCCTCCTCCTTTCACACACCTTTGCCAAGACAAGAGTCAGAGAGGTAAGTCAGCTCGAGTCGTCCTTGTAGTGTCCGTCCGCCTGTCTGTCCGCCTGTCTGTCCGTCTGCCTGTCTGCCTGTCTGCTGTCAGCAAATTGGCAACGCAGTGCGTATTCCGCTGAACGCAAGATATAAAAGTCTTGCGAGGCAAAGACGACACCGAGCACACAAAATTGCTGAGCCAAAATGGATATCGTTTTAATTTTTGCTCCATTTTATTCTAGTATTTTTGTACTTTTTTTTTTTTGGTGGCTACGTTTGCATTACGGACGCGGAAAGAAGTTGCTTCGTTAACAACGTAGGTGTTCCGGAACCCAGTGCTTAAAATAGGTATAGGGTGTACTGGGTTTATGGAAAAGATGTAACAGCAGAAGAAGGGGACGCTGTTGAGCCAATTACAGACCCATTTTGATCAGCAACAGTGAAGTGGATATAATGATGTTCGTCTTAGAGACTATAAGGGATAGAGTTACCAAAAGTTGTATACGAATAAGTCTATGTGTCTAGCAGATCCAAATATGTTTTATATATGGACACGACTCATACTTCCTATACAATTTATCAATAAAATCTTTACAAAACGGCATAACTGGAACACTGCTAGAGATATTTCCTCTAAAATCACCGTTTATGAGCAAGGTACCTTCTACTATATACCCACAAATTTAGTAGTAATCGTACTTATATATAATATAACTCCCACAGCAAATTGAATCGCTCGAAAATCTGACAAATTTATCTTTTTATACGTAAAACAAAATTTCTCTTATGCATCTATTATAGATTATAAGTACAGGGTCTTTTTAAGTCCCCCTACTCTACCGTTACTTTTTCAACAAGTAACTTTTGCGCTTTTTTCATCAGGTGATTTGTGGCAATAGCAATTTGCAGCGCCTTAAATTGGCTCGGTCGTTGCGCATACGCCGCATAGTACATGCTGCTTGCTCGACTGACTATACATAATGCCTGCTGATTAGTGGAAAGCATGAGTGTGTATGAGTGAGTGAGTGTGTGTGTGTGTGTGTGTGTGTATTAGTAATGAGCCTGACCAGAGTTAATAGTGCCTGCAACTAAGTAGGGCTTCAAAATTGTATATGCATTATAACGAGGCCGAGACTTACCACATGCAACTGCAAACTACATAATGCCCCAAAAATGTGCATGCTGCACATACACATATACAGAAATGTCTGCATGCGTATATGCATATGTGTGTGTATCTGTGTGTGCGTTGTGCGTACGCAAAATTCATGTCTCTATACGCACAACGGCGGCAAATGCGAATCAATAATGATGACCTGAATACGTACGTTGCAGCCGATTAACTGGACCTGCCCTGAATGCAACACGCCCCAAAAATTTGCAACTTGCAACATGCAACGTGCAGCAAGCAGCAGGCATCAGGCAGCATTGCCAGCTCTCGGTATTTCAGCTGCTGCTTCAATTGTTGTTGTATTGTTGCTGTTGTTGTTGTTGCACGTTGCATGTTGCACGTTGCTGCTGCCTCGGCAGCTGCCTCTGTTTGCCGCCTACACAATTTTTCATTTTCATTTACGCTTTCGACAGCTGCGTTGCGTTTACTCTTTTGCTTTCATTGTCTTTGCATTCAACTGCGCGGGTGAATGTGTACGTGGGTGTGTGTACGAGAGTGTGTGTGTGTGTGGCACGCTTGATTGTTCAAAGCGCAGCTTTCAGTTGAAAATTTGTAAAGTGCCGTCAAGCCGTCGCTTCCTCTTACCTGCCTCTCTCGCGTTTCACTACATGCCAATACATAGGCTCACATACACACACACATTCACACGTACATGCATATATGCATGCATATGTGTGTGCAGCGTTATCTCTGTGTGCGTGTGTGCCATATTTATGGGCCATGTGCATGTGTTTTGCATGTGTGTATCTATGTGGAGAGTATCTACTGCGCCTGCCGCTGTCCATTTTCATTGTGGGTCATTCCCGTGCTCGTTGCCGTTGCGAAATCCGCTTTACACACACACACACACGCACACACACACGTCCCTCTATATACAATTATGTACAAGCTCTGCTCGTGTCTATGTGTATTGCGTATACGCCGTGTCGCCCATTGTGTGCCGCACCTCGCCAACGCCCCCTCGACTACCGTCGCCCACTTTGTGCCTCGTTGTCTGTTCGTTTACATTACTCATATGCGAAATGCAACAACAACAGCAGCAAATACAAAAAAAAAGCGATAAAAAATAAACGCGCAAATAAAAAATTGCAAAATATTTATTCATTTACGTGGCAAACCAGGGCTGCAACGCTGGCTTTA
The DNA here is from genome assembly GCA_018903735.1 of Drosophila cardini. Lineage (NCBI taxonomy): Eukaryota > Metazoa > Arthropoda > Insecta > Diptera > Drosophilidae > Drosophila > Drosophila cardini. Next base: position 4,663,574 of record JAEIGM010000007.1, on the reverse strand, counting down.
AAAGCCTGCATGGGATTATTTTGGCTTATTGTGACAGTTGTGCAAAAAGTGATTTTAAATTATATAAATCATTAATAATTAAATGATTGTTTAATAATTTAAGGGGGAAAAGGAGTAAAAAAAAAACTTTTTTGTGTATTCAAATAATTAATATAAATTTATATTAATAAATTTTAAGACTGAAAGTATGTCCCTGTTAGAGGTAACTAACTTTTACTGCTTGGGCAGCCCAAACAGCAGAGTTTAGCAGGCTTAACCTTAACGCAGCACCCTGTATTTCTAGAAAAAACTCTAAAAACTGAAACGAAATGCCAAAGAAACTGTTTTATAAGTCTATTAAACTACATTTAACCATTAAAACCCAACTTTTTACCTCTTACTTCCATTTTATGTGTTTTCAATTCACATTTCTTACTGCCATGCAACATTTGCTGTAATCTATGACTTTTGTTGCACAAACCGCAATACAAATCTCTTGTGCAGCCCTCGTAACGCTTTTCCAAATAACAGAGGCAGCTTCTTCTTCTTCTTCTGCTTCTTCTTACTTTTTCATGTGCATCTTTGCCATGCGTTTGCTGCATTTTATTTATTGTTCAGTGCAACTGCATGTTGTTGCATACATTTTGCCACTGCAACTCGCTGCAAGTTTGTGCAAGTGTGTGTGAGAGTGTGTGTATGTGTGTCTGTCTGTGTATTTTGCATTTACGCCTGCTCCAATTTATTTATTGTATGTATATTTGTTTATGTCGTATATAGAACTCTCAACAAATTGATGTTGCAGTTGTTGCTGTTGTTGTTGCTGTTGTTGTTGTTGTGTTTTTTTCTTTTATCATTTTTTATTGGGCGTTGGCCGCTTTATCGATTGGTTTTCCTGTGTGTCTGTTCGGTAGCTCTTGGCTGCAATGCAATTTCAATTATGCACGCACAAATAATTAAATTGTTTTAATTGCGCGAAACGAATTTGCCATGTTGTTAATTAAGGACTTGTAACGCAACGCAACGCATAAAATCAGACCAAGTGCTTATCAGACATGTTGCCACCACATGACATGACAACTGCCTACTGCCCCATGGCATCAGAAAGGGATACTACTTACTACTCCCTCGACTCGGGCAATATCATCAAAAACTTTTCTGGTGATTCTCAGCCTCAATTTTCCATTTTATTTTCCTTGTCCTGTGTTGCCTTTTCTTTGGTTTTCCTTTACTTTTCTTTGGGTTCATTTCCATTGCCTTTTCTTGCCATTTCTTTCCATTCATTTCATTTCATTTCATTTCGTTTTGAGCTTATCTAAAATTACTCTATGCACACATCCATTGGGAGACGCATGTGGGAAAATGGCGATGAAGGAAGACATGTGTGTGTGTCTGCGTCTGACTCTCTCTCTCTCTCTTTCTCTGTGTGTGTGTGTGTGTGTAGGCAGTACGCAGTAAGATTAGAAAATATTAAGGTCAACAGGTTAGTGTGCTGTGCCCAAAGGACATAAAAAAGACTGAAAATAGAAAATAGAAAAAGAAGAAGAAGAAGAAGCAGACGAGAAACGACAAACGTAAAACTGTTTCAAATTTGAGTTGAAACTAGGTTGGGCAGCAAGCTCAAAGAGACCCTAACACACTCACACGGACACTCTTACACACATACACGCACACATTTTGATTACTGCCTAATTTTGTGACGGGACGAAACGTTACATGGCGTATACTTAACGCCGTGTCGGGCATCTGCAGCAGCACCAGGAGCCGCTTCCTTTTGACATCAAGTGCGTGTGTGTGTATGTATGTGTGGTTTTTACTTGAGTGAATGAGGGAATACCCTCACTGAGTGTGCCACACCCCCACCCCCCACAGAGCCCTCACTACTGGCCACCAACACAATTTACGTACAATTGCCAAAGCGTGTGCCAGTCTGTGCGTGTGTGTGTGTGTGTAAAGTGTGGAAGCAGTGAGTGTGCGTGATGATGTTGCTGCCGTTCCTTGCTGCTGCTGCTGCTGACGACGATGCCAGCAACACTTGTCGCAAAATGCCGCATTAAGCAACAGCAGCAACAACGTGCGTGGTATATAAAGTCGCCAAAACGGGCAGCCCTTTTACCACGCCCCCCACCCACTCCGCCTCCTTTCCCTTTTAGATTTTCGTGTCTCAGTTGCCGTCTCGAATTCAGTTTGAGTTTCATTCTCAACATGACTTTAAGTGGTTTCGTTTTATACGCTTTTGGGCCAAGCTGCTTGATTACTCGGTTAGCTGGCAATATTTGAGATTAATAAGAGCTGTAGCAATAGTTGCAAAATTAGTTTCAAGTTGATCAATGAGCTGATAGAGCTGTTTTTGCATGTACAGCCTTAACAGTCTGTAAGTTAAAGTTTCAAATTAATTTTCAAGTAGTTCTGTTAACTGCAAAGGGAGAGAAATGCGGGGGAAGTAGCTAAAAGTTGGCAAATAATATAGCCAAAATACATACATATTGTAATTATTTAATATTATTTTTCAATAGATTTTTTTCTGGAGTTAAAATGAAGCTTTTGAAACTCTGTTATAATTTTTAAATTACCTATTTGGTCTAATTGGAGGCATAACTTTTTTGTGTCCACAATGATCACGTTCTAATTTTTATAATAAAAGCTTGGATATATTTGGTATAATTAAAATATAAATTTATAAGTGTTTTAAAGGGTATCTACTAGTCCTGCGCTTTTTATTTCACATGCTTGTTTAATATTTTTAAATTTGGCTCAGTGTATATTCATGTACAGTGCTACTTATAACTAGCAAATGACTTTCCGCTGTGCGACAGCACAAATTCTCACACACACATAGTCTCCCACACACACACACATACACAGCTGCACTCATACACGCATGCATGTAAAGCTGAAACGTAGAAAGCCGCACGGACAAAATGTTAGCATAATTTTAGGCACGAATGCGCTGCGTTGTCGTGTATGTAAGTGTGCATGCGTGTGAGTGTGTGTGTGTGTGTGTGTGTGTGTGTGTGTGTGTGTGCGTGCGTGTGGTCTAGCACAACTACAATACTAACGCGAGGGCTCGTTGTAAGCATAACTCAACGAGTCAATGACTTCTTGGTGTCGTCGTTGATGTGCTTTAATATTAACAACAACATAGTTGGCCAGAACACACACACACACACACTACACTCTTTAGATATATAGTATATATATATATGTATAAAGGGAGACTTGGTCCCCTTCGTGTGCATGGAGCGGCATTTGAAGAGGACATTGCGCATCAAACTGCCACTTACCGACACACAAATAAATTTGCAAATGAACACGTTCCAAGCGTTGATGCTGCTTCATGTGCAGCTCTTTCCTCTAAATACACACACATGTGTGTATATGTATTAGTATGTAGTATGTGTGTGTGTGTTGATAAGTGTGTCAACAGCCAGGTTTTTATGCTCCCTGTTGACTAAATCAGCAAATTGGCTACACTTGGGCCTGACTGACTTCTGACTGTGCCTATTATTAATAATCATCTTGGCTTCATTCTTAGTTTTTTTCATCTAAGGCCCTGTACTTAAAGCAAGTGAAGAGGTGTATAATGTTTGTCGGATCGTAAAGGCCATAAGAGTTGAAAAGAGGCGTGGCTGCAGTTGAAATATAATACATTTCTTTAACAGCACTAAAAGTTGACTCGACATAGGAACAAGCTTTTGTCTGTATCTTAGAACCTATAAGAGACAGGGTACTTGATGCAGTACAGGGTCATTAACAGTTGGTTTACTTATCTATCGCTTTTCCCACTACTTTCTTTTCTCATTTACTTCTTCGTCTATTTTTGGGTCGTTGGCTGCTTTGGGGAATGACAATTAAGCAGAACACAATTATCAGTCAGCAAGGCATAAATCAGCAAATTACCAGTGAGAGGGTAGGGCTTAAGGGGGGTTTTAGTTGGGATTGGGGGTGTGCGGGCAGTTGCATAATTAAATAAAAGGCAACGTGATAAATAACAATCTTTCAGCGGCGATGCTGGCTAAAGTGAATCGCTAGGGAGATTTTTGCATTAAATTGATTAAATGCGCAGCACATGCAAAATGATAACAGCAACGACAACAACAACAGCAGAGCAACAACAGCAGCAGTGAAAATTATCAACTTGGTCCAAAAACCCGTCGAGACTCATAAAAATGTGCCACTTAGCAGCAATGGACGCTGTGGGCGCAAAGCGACAAGCAGAGAGGCAAGAAGGGAGATAGAGAGTGGCAAAGAGCACGCACATTGCGGTAGGTGTAGGTGTGTGTACATATGTGTGTGTGTGTGTGTGTAAGAGAGGCATGCAAATAAAATTGTTGCTGCTGCTGCTGTTGCTGCTCTCTCGTCACTCTGGTGAGCAGGCGCACTGAGTGAGTTTGCCAAAATGGCGGCCAGTTTAAGAGCTAAGAGCGCGTGCTAGAAGCAACCAAGAGGGAGAGGGAAAGAAAGATAGTGAGAGAGAGCCATGGAGAAGAGAGAGTTTCTAGCTCTAGCTAAAGTTGTAGCTGTTGCTGTTGCCGCCGTAAATGTCAAGTGTAATGTCACAATCAGCAGCAATCAAATAAGCAAACATATACAACCACACACGCACACACACACGCATACTAGTACACACATGCATAAATAAAGAAAGAGAGAGGCTATAAGAGAGATACATGTAAAATGAAGATGGGGAGAGGGCGAAAGGGGGACGGGGGCAGAGCGGCACTTGGACGTGCATATCAAATGCAAATGCTAATGTGTGCGAATGCAGTTTTGCAATTGCAACGTGCACAGGAAATGGAAACGCAATGACAGACGGACAAATGGACAGACAGACGGACAGACTACCATTCAGTCAGTCAGATATACAGGCAATTCTGAGTCAGAGGGGCACAGGGCAGTGCAAGCGGATACATGACATTTTGGCAAATATTTAGAAATTGGATTAAATTTCAGCTACGCAACGGAAAATGTAACAACAACAAAAGCAACAGCAACGAGACTAACAGCAGCAGCAGCTGGCGATGCGTAAAATTTCATGCTGATCGCATTAAAACCGGAAAACAAATTTAATTTTTAATTCTTTTAGATTTTTAACAGAACGTTTTTAAGCTACGGATATGAATTATATGCAAATTTAATAGCAGCATTCAAAAGTTTATTAATTTTATTAGTTAAGAGTTTTAAAAAAAGTAGTTTTGTGTTTTTTAAACAGATTCTTTGGGTTTGCTGAGCCATTAAAGCAGATTTAACTGTGGTTTCTATTTGTTTATTTGATTTAATTAAAGTTATCTGCTGGTGTTCACACTCTTAGCGACGCCACTGTGCTACAGTGCGCTCTACAAATTAAACAAACTTCTAGAAAATATATAGGGTATTTCTTAGTCCACTCATAATTAGAAAACGTTCTTTTTTTTGGAATACAATATTAATTGAAATTTTTAATAGAAAAACATATTTCAACTATTTTGGCTAATAGAAAGTTTTTGGACACTCTGAAAAGAAATTGGCCACTCATTATGTGCTTTTTGTAGAATTCGCTTTTGTTTTTGTGTATTCTCTTTTTTTGCTTCTTTTTTGCTTTCTGATGCAGTCTTTTTGGTAATGCAAAAGTTTTTATAAAGCGCCAAAAACGAGGGCCAAAACTAACAGTAAAAGGAAACTGGCCAGCAGCTGAGCAATTGCTGCTTGGATCAACCTCAAGTCTTGGCTTAAGTTTCAAGCGCTAGACAAGGGGCTAGCAAAGGGGCGAAAGGGCTAGGCGACTGACAGGCGGTTTGGGGGAGATGGACAAGGGGGGGTGTGGCAAAAGTGTTATTAGTTTTTGCGGTGCACGCTCATAAAATGTTTTCCTTTTTCAAGTGCCGTCGACGCCAGCGCAAAAGTTTGGCATTTTCTTCTCAGCGTTTTTTGCCTTTCCCCCTCTCTACAGTTTATATTATTTAAAATTTTTTGTTCCCCCCTCCTCTTTTTTTTGAAGGGTGCAGGGAGAAAATAATTAAAAATATGAAATGGCTACGTGCCTGCTTAGTTATAAAGTTGAAAAACGCTACAGAAAACTAGTTGGACAAGTTAAACCAACGAGGATTATGGTCGAGAAATACCAACAAAAAAAAAAAGTAAAACTTTGTCGACAGGGATACGACTATGGATTACTATATATGTATTGAAAGTGTTTTTGCCAAAAATTGATTAAGTTTGCTAGCAGTTAATACCAAATTTTGTTATTTGGCAAGAGAACTCTTACAAAATTGTTTACGTTGAGCGTAGAGTATGAAAATATGTTTATATATTTAAGGAAAACATGTTTATATGCTAAACTAGCTGCATAAAACTGTCAACTTAAGTTAACTTTTGTTGTTCTCTTACCAAGAATACTTTTTGTTGTACTTTATTTTAAGCTGTTTATGTTTGGTTTGCAATACGGACGAGAGTGGCATTTTTGACACATACCAGGGCAGGAACGCACACACATACATAGACAATAGAGCACATATGTGGCATTCCTCTGGAGTCTGTGTGTGTGTGTGAGAATCCATACTCATTCCTCTCTCTCTCCCTCTCTCTGAGTGCAGTTAAAAGCAGTCAAGCGAAAATATGTGGATAGCTTTTGCGGAAGTTGATCATAATGATGTTGCTGCTGCTGCTGCTGATAATGATGAAAGCCACCTCAATGCCAGTTGAGTGGCAGACACACACACACACACTCACACCCTAACACACACATACTTTTCTAGTGCTTGCTGAGTGGACACAGCAGAGTCAAAAGCCAACAGAAAGTAGCAAAAGCAAAAATTGCGCCACATTTTGACAATTGCCTGTGTGTGTGTGTGTTTGGTGCTCTGTAGTCTGAATGCTACTTGTAATTAGCTTAAATTACAATGGGAAAGTATACAATTCACAATTATACAGATTCATAGGCATAAAATGCAAAAGAAACCCTTTTTTTCTACCGGTGAACTCTCAACTCTGCTTAGCTTTTCCCGAGAATTTTACACATTATTTTCTTGTTGCTTTTGGCTGCTGTTTTGCCTCCCTTTTCGCTTCACTTTGGGGGCTTTTTGGAGCAACCGTTACGCCATTGGGGAGCTAAGCTTGAAGTCTTTGCTGCTGGCATTTGCCAACGTCAACGGCAAACTGTGTAAAGTTATTGTTCCCCCAAGTGCGTGCTGAACATTTATATTGGCCATAAAATATTTCCTCAACATATATACATATATATATATATTTATAGGTTGTGTATATATGTATGTATTGGTAAAATTGTCCAGAAATACAATCGAAATACACACACAATACACAACGTTTGTTCGGGGCCCTTTGTTCGCTGCAGTTCAATCAACTTTTCATGCGCAAATTGTTTACAAATGTTATAGCAATTATGCAATAATTTGTGGCAGAAAATTAAAAGCGATTTATATGCAACAATTCTAGCCATTCTCTTAGCTCTTTCCCTTTGTCCATTCCTATTTTTTCCACTCAAGTGGCCCATTATAAAATCGATGGCCCAATACAGCAAATATAAATCGAACTGAGGCTTAGTTGAGCTTCAGCAGTGTCCACTCTGTTTGATCTGGGTGGAGGTCGGGGGTCAGGAGTTAGGGGAGCTGTTCAGTTGCAACAGCCAACGCCCAATCGTCCTCAATGTTGTCGGCGCTGATTGCATGCAATTGTATATGGGTGGGTACCACGCTGCGTATGAATGACCAGAGACCACATTGCGAATGAGTGCTTTTGACTCATGCTCACGTTGTATCTACCGCACACACTCTCTCTCTCTCTTTCTCTCTCTCTCACACTGTATCGGTCGCTCACTTATGCTCCCACATATTTGCTCTCCATCTCCATTTGTCTCTCACGCTCTTTCGCTCTCTGCATTCTGGCTCTTTCGCTGACTTCTGGTCAGCCACAGCCACAGCCGCCCACTTTGGGGGCAATGTGCATTTGCTTATTTGTATGTATTGTATTAGCCAACATAATGGACGCAACAACATGGAGACGGGGCATTGCTCATAACGCAGGCTCTTCTCAATGTGTGTGAGGGGGTTGGGGGGTTAGGGGTGTCTGTGTGTGGGTCAGGCAGCGTTGCCGTTTCCGTTTCCGGCTGTTGTTGCTGCTGCTGCAATCCAATTTTCGTTGCTGCTATGTTTTTGACACTTACAAAGTGGTTACGGCTTTTGCTTTGGCATTTCTCACTTCAGCAACCGCACAAGCACCCACACCCACACACACACACATACACACAGTCTATGGCACCGCAGCAATTTACAAATGTGTGTCAAAATCTGCACACGTAGTGTGGCACGCCCTCTCCGCCTCCTACCGCCCCAATTCCATTTCATCTCATCGCATCTCATTTCATGTCCCGTCTCGTTTCTCTTTGCTTTGCCATTACTCTGCCTCACTAGCGTCCAATTTTCATTGACGAGGTCAGCTCTTAACAAAGCACAGCACTTGAGCCAATGCTTCAGCTCACCATCATCATCATCATCATCATCAACATTATCTTCTACAACATCATTATCACCATCTTCATCTCTTGGGGAAGATTATATGGCTAGTCCTTAGTGTGCCACTGTCTATTGTGCCTGATGTGAGTCACATTTATTTCTATTCGATTATTGCCAGGGCCATAATTGATTTATCATTTCTAAATTTCAATGCGACATTTGAATTTCAATTGCTTTACATTAAACCAAAAATTATTTCAAGTGCTCAAAAGTCTCGAGTTTCTTGAGTAACTTGAGTAACTTGAGTGCAGCAAGTGCTTCATTTAACTACACATCAATTGTGTAAAATTATAGACTTAAATTTATAATTAACAGTTCTAATAGGAGTTAGTTAGATAAAGATTTAAATAGAGCAGAGCGGAGATAAATGGTTTGACAAAAGAGTCAAACATTTAGATAATACTATAACAAATTCTAAACCCAAAGTAAATATACTTAAAGATATAGACGACTTTACTCGGAAAATAAAAATCAAATTTCAACACGAATCAAAATTTATCTGCAAATTTGGCACATAATTTGTACACTCTCCAAAAAATATATATTATATACTAGATTTAACAACAAATAGAAGCTCATTACGTATTCTATTGTTGATAAATTTTTATGTCGTCTACTTGGGAGTTGAGAAATTGATAATGTTGAGTGTTGTTAGCCAGCGCATATTACAAATGTTGTGCATTAAGGACATGAATTTTACACACTTATGACACCCAAGCGAGTCGTAAAAAGAACCGCACGCAAATAACATTAGTCGGCGATAGATGGTGGAGTGTGTGTGTGTGTGTGTGTGTGGGCGGAAAGTGGGCGGGTAGGGGTATGGTATAGGGATATGGCTGACAGCTGAGTTGCTCTGGCATTTATTAGAGTTGCCACGCGACAGTCACAGCCACAGCCACAGCCACAAACCCAGAACGCGCCTTAAGCTTACACCAAATGGTTGTCCATGTGACAGCAACAAGAAGTGGAAGGAGTTAAGGGGTAAAAGTGGGATTAGGATGGAGCAGAGATGACTTTAGTCTCTTTGGTGCTAGTCATGGCTGAACATCTTATTGTTTTGCAAAGGGATATTCCCCAGACGGAGCGCTCTAACAAGACAGTCAAATTGTATTTGCATGCAAGTCGCTACAGCGAGCACATGCCTGCAATGTCCTTGCCAACATCCTTGCTATCCTTTGCCTGGCCTGACTGTGGGATTTTGCACAAATATGCAGATGCCTGGCAACAGATACAAGACAGCAAAAGCAACGTATGCGACAGCCACGACAGTCTAAGTGAATTTTATGTCGAAAACTTTGAAAAGGGTAGCAAAAGGGCCGAAGGTGAGCGGGAAGCCGAATGACTCCTACAACTTAAGCAACAAGTGCTTAGCAAATGTGCAGTAAGCATCCTTCCACAATCCGCTCTCTTCTTTACCTCCCCTTATTCCACTCCTGTCCTTCTGTGTCTGTTTGGCATTTGCATTTTTTGCATCTTTCGGATTTTCGGTCCGCCTTTTGGCTGACAAATTATGTAAATGCTGAAATAAATTGAAATTTATACTTAAAACCGCGTTTGCGGCATTGCTTAAGCTAATTGAAATAACTGTATTAAAACGATACTCCAGGATCATTCGCATTTTTAATTACCTTTTGTCTGTTGGTAAGTGCAATGGCAACAGCAACAACAACGACAACGTCAATGGCAATGGCAACTGCAACCAATTGCATTTTTGTGCTCCATAAAGTCCGAGCTGGCGACATTCTGGGGTCGCTTGAGCCACAAAACTCTCATTGCAATTAACTGTGGATTGGCAATTGCAGTCAAGTCGCTTGGCTCCATAAAACCATAAAAAGATACGACAACTTACAGTCACGCACTTATGTGGCCATTTCGAATGCCTTGCAAATTATGAACTCGACTTGAGTCGACTCGACTCGAAAAACGGAGAAATTTGTTGCAAGACAGCTGTGTGGCCGTGTGGCAAAGGGAACAGCGGCTGTGTGGCAGCTTAAAATGGCGCCCAGCACAGCTGCCACATAACTTGTGCCAATTAGAAATATTTACAGCCATAAACAACATTCGTTGTCCCGTTGCGGATCTCATTGTTATTGTTGTTGCTGTTGCTGTTGTTGTTGTTTCTTGCTTTGCGTCTTTGGGTTTTTATTAAATTACGCGCAGCGACATTAATTTCCTGGCCTCGTTCTATGGAATCCAATAAAGTATAACACAGCTGAGACGGCAAATTCTAAGTCAGTTTTAGTCTCTGTTAAGCAAAATATAGAATCTCCAACTGAAATTTAATTGTCTGCCAACTTTAAGTTTAATAAATAAGCAGATAAGTCCTGTGTTAATTCAGGCAGTTTCATGGCCAAGGTAGTCAAAGTGGCATATGCGTTGGCCAAATAACTATTGTTAAGAGTTTCCTTATTTGGCATGACCGTAATAAATGTGGTTAACTGTTTTCCATATCTTGCTTTACCATGAAGTCTATAAAAGGCTACTTTACTGGCCTCCTAAAAGCATGCTACACATTTTTTAAATACTCAAATTAAACCGAATTTGGGCAAGAAACTGAAAGTGTTAACATTAGTTGATTAGAAGTAACTTTATAGAATAGTTATATCTAATATACTTTATTTAATAATTATTTGAAATCCTATATTGTCGATTGTGAGGTCTTAAATAAATGCTTTCTCATTGTGCTTCCAAGTAGTCATAGTTAACAAATAGTAACTCTACTCTTAATAGGCTATTATTAAACGAAATTTGTCAATCTTTACGTCTGTCTATTGTTCAACTAGCGCTGAGACAGCATTCTTCTTTCATACGCATTTCAAACGAACAAAAGCCCGGACATATTTGTAAGCTCGTCAAGAAGAAGAAGCAGAATCTTCTTCCTGTTTAACTCCCAATACTTTTCCATGCTGTATTCATATCATTGTGGTAACGCCACAGACTGTGGCACGCAGGCTGCATATTTAATAGATTGTGTCTAACCAAGCCAGAGCAGGTCTTAGGGCTTAGACCAGTTTCCTGTTTATGCTCAGAATTTTAAGCATAATTGGCCGCATATTCTTTTTGGGCAGTGTATTATTTAACTATTAACGTTCAATTGCCACATGGATTTATCGTTCAGCATACGGTCTCGACATTTTTTCATATCTTAAAGCCGTGCGCTTTGGAATGTCTCCCACGGAATTAGGGGTTGAAAGGGGAGGGGGAGGGGTAGTGGGAGTGGAGGTAAATGGAGTCAGTCTGAGTCTGAGCTGCACGAACAAAAAGGTAATTCAATATCTTAATATCCGCATAGATCAAGTGCAGGTACGTGCAGGTTTGCACAGTTTGACTTGGGCGCCGTTTAACTTTAGTAGCGTCTTTACTGTGGCTTCCCTATACTTTAAGCAGCGAAGTGGGTGTAAGGGGGTTGTGTGTATAGGGAGCACCATGTCTCTCTTACTGTTTAAACTTGCTTTGCATGGCAGGTTTGGGGGGCTCTGCTTGATTAGAGCCGCTTTACATTTTTGTGTGGCTGCTCAACGATTTTATGGGCAAACAACATTCAGTCAGTTAGTCAGTCAGTCAGTCAAACAGTTGGGCAATCAGTCAGTCAAGCTAGTTGTCGATTTGTGAATCAACTGTGTAGTCAAAGTCCCAAGCAAAGGGAAAGTGTTGTTAAGGCAAGTTCTTGGGTAGCTCTTTGTGGCCAGAGCTCTAAAAACTTCTGCCTTGTGGTTATTATTATACATAGACCAGTTTTTTTGTATGTCGTTGACTCCCTCTATGCTGTTTCAACCGAAAATCTCGTCGAAACTTTGGCAATAAAACTAAAAGTTTCAACGTTTATTGTCGCCAACTTGAAAGTTTAAACAATGAGCCACAGTTCATGAGCTACATTTTTTGGTTTTGCTCGTCGTTGATTGGGGCTGTGGTGTTGATCCTGTGGCCAGGATGCCATACTGCCAGAACACCAGTATGCCAGGGGTTGCCAGGATAATTAAAAGCCAAAACCAAGTATGGGGTGCAACAACAACAAGTTTACAAAGCATTAGTTTGTTTGCCATTTTGGGCAGGAAGTGAGGAAGGGAGCAGGAACTGCCTGCAATTAATATGAAAAAGATAAGCTGCACAAAAAAATTATAATTTAAAATACAAGAAAATTATAAAATATTAAAACTGTTGTTAGCCAAATAAAAAATAAATTAAATGTGTACGCATTGAAAATATTACGTATACGTTTTACGGTTTTTGCTTAATTTCAAATGGAAAATTCTACGCTGCTGTTGACATTTTTATTGGACTCAAAACAAAAAAAGAAAGTGTAGTGTAATAATAATAACAATAATAAAATTGTATTTTGTATCTGGTCATATATACATATATCTACCTATACTATATAACGTACGTTCCACATATCGTTTTAATGCCTCTTTTTTAGTAAATAAAATTTATTTATTTAATTTTCTGCGTTCTCTGCACAAACAAATGTGCTAACAATTCATTTAAAATGTAACGTGTACATACAAATAGCTTACATATGGATATATATACATATATTTCTATATATATACCGATGTGATGTAACTATTGCTGCAACTATTTGCATATAAAGTTGCTGTGACAACGGAAAGCCAACGTTTTTCATATTGTGGCATATTTTTTGTGGCACATTTTGTGGTGATTTTATTTTATGCTTTCCAATTGATTTTTAGCGCATGTAAAGGGTCTCACAAATTGCATGTGTATAGGTGTGTTTGTAAAGGTTGCTCTAAATTGCATAGATATAATAGCGAATAGGATTTTATTTCACTGTAAAAAAAGACTGTAAACCCAAAAATATTAAATTAATATTTAATTGCTGAAATTTCAACAAAGCCTGCAGTGAAATTTGTTTTAAAAGTTAGCGTCTATAAAGTGTTTTCTATAGTTAGTAAATCTAGATCAAACAGCTTTAAATTTATCTTCTTTTGGCATTATTTAAAGCGGCTAAACAGCTTTAGTTTCTATTCAAAAATAATAATATATCTTCTTACAGTTAAATATAAAATTGTTCTACCTAAAAAAATGTTTTTAATAGTTAAATGTGTCCAAGATTTCTTACATCTCTTAGTTTAAGTGTACCTGTTGCTCAAGCACAGCTTAAACTTGTCTGACTATGCATATTCATAGAGTTTTTGGCTTAAGTATGCAGCTAGCAGGATATTTTAAATAAATTAAAAAACTCCCGCAATAACCGCAATGAGCGTAAAAGAGCGGCAAAAGCACAAAAAAAAAGTTATGTCATTGCCCCAAGAGGCAGACAGAAAGCCAAATGCAAATTCAAAATCCAAAGGCAACTGCACGGAGCTGTGCATCTAATAAATGGCAATAGTTTGTGTAGAAATGCGGCATTTATTGTGCTTGGGTCCTGTTGCTCTGTTCCTGCTCCTTCTGTTGCTGCTTTTGGTCCTGGACAATTGCTTAAGAAACTTGCAAGTCGGTTTGCCTTCGGCTAAGCGAACGTAAAAACTTTTTTGCAGCATTGTAAACAAATCCCAATACACAATTCAATGCGCTTCAACACGCCCTAATGTATGCTCAACAGTGAAAGTTGCAAAGAGTGAAAGAGAGACAGAGAGTGCTATATAGAAAGAGATGGAGACTATGAGTGGCTTTGAAAGTTGTGCTGTGCATATTATTGTATTAGTTTTTGTTTTGGCCAAGAGTCCCCAGAGTTGATGGCAACATAAGTGGAATGAATGCGAGTCCTCTCACAACTTGATGATATATACAGCAGAAAAGTGAAGAGCATAGCAGAGCACAGATGCGAACCATCAGCTCACACAGCTTGTGCTTCGTCTGCCACTCTGTTTGTACTTCAATCTGTTGGTTTATCTTGGCACTGTCCATTCCAGCCAGTGCCTGCTGCTGTCAATTGGCCATTGGCATTTTGTTTGCAAAACATATCAAAAACTTTTACTCGCCCCACCACCCAAACCTCTTTTATGTGTATCTGTGTGTGTGTGTGTGTGTGTGTGCTCTTGAGCTTTGGGCGCCTGTTCATTATTGCGGTCTTATTATAATAATATGCTTATCGGTTGCCTCAGTTCATTGAACTTCATTCTTTGCCCAAATTGAGCCGCATAATGTTCCAGCTTGTTCAAATAAATCTGCTATTTTATAACAATAAATAAAAATGATATTAATTTCCGTTTTGTCTGCTAAACACACAGATACACGCACATACTTGTTACCGGCAGCCATTTTGTAGCGCACGTAACGGAAATGAAAATCCAAATACATAGAAATCCGATTTAATTGCATGTAATTGACAGTCGCTTTGAAGCATCAAACGAGCAAACCACAAAACGGATGTTATTTAATTTTTTTTCATGCGGCTTTGTTCCTTTGACCAAAGCACGAACCTTGTCTGCCTCAATTCTAAGTTTAGTGTACATAAATTTATTGTAGATTTCATTTCAATTGCTTAAATTGTACTATATAAAATTGAGAGTCTAGATCTAACAAATTGAGCTAATCACACTGTTATATAAATTTAAAACAATCTCTGAGTATTTTAGTGACGTACTAATGTTTTGTGGATATTTCAGTTTAAAATTTTAAAGTTACCAGCTAAATTATTGGTCTGAAAAACATCTACAGTAATAGAATTTAGTTTGAGCTGAAAAATTTAATATTTTAAAAACAATTCTCCATTTACTTATAACGTTTTAAGTCTAAGTGTTAATATATTTTAAAAATTTCTTAGATATTTTAATTTTTGGGCATTTCTGTCACCTTTTTTATTGACTGATTGTTTTTCTCCTGAGAAATTCTAACAACTCTCAGCGGCCATGTTTTATTTCAGCTCAGCCGAAAAGTATGCTACAAAATTTGTGCTTGTTAAATTTCTGTTTTCTATAGGTATTTAAAACTTTTCCAATTAATTAATGGACATTAGAATAGTATTGAAAAGACAGCAGCTTATCTTAATTAAAATGTTTATAATTTTCGCAGTTGTCGTTGTGTCATGTTCATGTCGTTGTCTGCCAAAGGTAACTCTGTTGTTTTCATCATTATTGGTCGATTTCAGTTTGCCAGGCAAACAAATTAGTTAACCGATGCTGTTCAGGTGTACACACGCACACACACACACACACATATACACACCTTTAGTTCTAGGGATTGTAGTATTGTGTGTTTGGCTGGGTAGACAAAGTCAATTTGACTCAACTTTTGGCTAATATCCTGTCGCCGCATTGGCAAAACTATTTTCGATGTGCTATCGAATAGGTTTGTAGTTGTTGTTGTTGTGATTTTTAATTGCTTTTGCTTGGGGCGCTTGAGTCTTAATTATAATTTGAATTGCTTTTACGACTGCCGCAAAACTATGGCAATTATTTTGATTGCATTGCTCTAGGTTTTAACATTTTTCTATTTCAATGTTTTTCTCTGTTATCATAGACGATGCTTTTGTTAATTTTTGGCGCATAATTGCTGGGGACTGTTGAAAACTACATAAAACGTATGGGCAATAAATTTTCGAAAATTGCTTTTTATGGTCATTAATTAGAAATACAATTTCCGTTGGATAAAAGTCTGCAGAAGACTAAGAAAGAAGTGAAGGAGTGAGGGAGTGAGGGAGAGCAGGAGCAGGAAGTGAACAATGCTCTGGGGCCTAAGCTGACACCTGAACAACAAGACTCAGTTACATCCGGTCAAAAGGACTACCAGCTGGGCTAACTGATGAGATTAATTAAGCAAGGCAAACAAAAGGATTTTAGTTTCATGTACATATACACACTTGGAATTGTTGTTCTTGATATTGAAGTTGTTGTTGTGGTAGTTGCTGCTGCTTCTGCTGCTGTTGTCGCCTGACAGGCAGCAATGTGTATGCCTGCTGGCATTTTTATTGACAAGGACACATTAATTACTCAATGACATTGTAATCAAATGTAAGCATTGCCTGCAAGCTCATCATGATTGTTGTTGTTGCTGTTGCTGTTGCTGTATCTACTGCTGTTGCTGCTGTGCGTGTGTGCAGGCCAAAGTTCAACTTTGGTCTGTAAATCTTTGTCGCTGTCAATATTGCGCATACGCCACCATCACTCAAGTCCTGTAAAGCGCTTGTTTACCTACGTTAGTACGTACACACATAGATATAAGTGTGTCTTTGTATGTTTAGCATGTTTTATTAATTACGTAATTATGTAACAAATTAAATGTGTGTTTGAAGCTGAATATACTCTCAGCTAAAATGAATTTCAAGCTACTCAAAGTTTGTTAAAACATTTTTTCTGAATGCAGGCTCAAATGGGTTAACTTGGTTAAACGACAGACATGTTGTAACATGTTGCGTTGCACAAAGAATCAGTGTGTGGAGCATATGATGGTCTGCTGAACTCACAGCAACTTGAAGCACTTCTGAGCACTGAGCTCTGAGTTTTGAGCCAAAACGAAAGTATTTTCATGAATGGCTCATGATAAGCCTAAGCTATTGAAGACAAGCCAAGTGTAGTAACGTTTTAAGTAAGAAAACTGGGTCATTATAGAGCTAACTTTCCTTTACCTGTTTTAGTTTAATTTTAAATAAAAAACAAGAAAGAAAAGGGCACGCCCGACTGTAAAATACTCTCTGCATTTTATTACCGACTATATGGTTATGTTAAGAAAATCGGTATTGGTATATTTGTCAATATTTGACAAAATTTCAAAGATCAAGTCTCATCATACAATTTGACAAAATGGGTTCGATTTTGAGAATTTTAGATTTTAATTGCGATTAATTCTCCTAGTTGTCCTGAGTATAAAAAGGTATGACTTTTTAAGATATCGCTTCATTTGGCTGAGTTATGATCAGTCAAAGTTGGGAAAATTGTGAATTTTAAATATTGAGCTGAGGACCATATATCTCTTTAATCCAAATTTGACAAAATAAGTTCGATTTTGAGAATTTTAGATTTTGTTTGCGATTGATTCTGCAAGTTGTCCAGATTATAAAAAGGTATGACTTTTCAAGATATCGCTTCATTTGGCTGAGTTATGATCAGTCAAAGTAGGGAAAATTGTGAATTTTTAATATTGAGCTGTGGACTACATATCTCTTTCATCCAAATTTGACAAAATGGGATCGATTTTGAGAATTTTAGATTTTGATTGCGATTGATTCTGCAAGTTGTCCAGATTATAAAAAGGTATGACTTTTCAAGATATCGCTTCATTTGGCTGAGTTATGATCAGTCAAAGTAGGGAAAATTGTGAATTTTTAATATTGAGCTGTGGACTACATATCTCTTTCATCCAAATTTGACAAAATGGGATCGATTTTGAGAATTTTAGATTTTGATTGCGATTGATTCTGCAAGTTGTCCAGATTATAAAAAGGTATGACTTTTCAAGATATCGCTTCATTTGGCTGAGTTATGATCAGTCAAAGTTGGGAAAATTGTGAATTTTTAATATTGAGCTGAGGACCACATATCTCTTTAATCCAAATTTGACAAAATAAGTTCGATTTTGAGAATTTTAGATTTTGTTTGCGATTGATTCTGAAAGTTGTCCAGATTATAAAAAGGTATGACTTTTTAAGATATCGCTCCATTTGGCTGAGTTATGATCAGTCAAAGTTGGGAAAATTGTGAATTTTTAATATTGAGCTGTGGACTACATATCTCTTTCATCCAAATTTGACAAAATGGGATCGATTTTGAGAATTTTAGATTTTGATTGCGATTGATTCTGCAAGTTGTCCAGATTATAAAAAGGTATGACTTTTCAAGATATCGCTTCATTTGGCTGAGTTATGATCAGTCAAAGTAGGGAAAATTGTGAATTTTTAATATTGAGCTGTGAACCACATATCTCTTTCATCCGAATTTGACAAAATGGGTTCGATTTTAAGAATTTTAGATTTTGTTTGCGATTGATTCTGCAAGTTGTCCAGATTATAAAAAGGTATGACTTTTTAAGATATCGCTTCATTTGGCTGAGTTATGATCAGTCAAAGTTGGGAAAATTGTGAATTTTTAATATTGAGCTGTGGACTACATATCTCTTTGATCCAAATTTGACAAAATGGGTTCGATTTTGAGAATTTTAGATTTTGATTGCGATTAATTCTGCAAGTTGTCCAGATTATAAAAAGGTATGACTTTTTAAGATATCGCTTCATTTGGCTGAGTTATGATCAGTCAAAGTTGGGAAAATTGTGAATTTTTAATATTGATCTGAAGACCACATATCTCTTTCATCCAAATTTGACAAAATGGGTTCGATATTGAGAATTTTAGATTTTGATTGCGATTGGTTCTGCAAGTTGTCCAGATTATAAAAAGGTATGACTTTTTAAGATATCGCTTCATTTGGCTGAGTTATGATCAGTCAAAGTAGGGAAAATTGTGAATTTTTAATATTGAGCTGTGAACCACATATCTCTTTCATCCAAATTTGACAAAATGGGTTCGATTTTGAGAATTTTGGATTTTGATTGCGATTGATTCTGCAAGTTGTCCAGATTATAAAAAGGTATGACTTTTTAAGATATCGCTTCATTTGGCTGAGTTATGATCAGTCAAAGTTGGGAAAAATGTGAATTTTTAATATTGAGCTGAAGACCACATATCTCTTTAATCCAAATTTGACAAAATAAGTTCGATTTTGTGAATTTTAGATTTTGATTGCGATTGATTCTGCAAGTTGTCCAGACTATAAAAAGGTATGACTTTTTAAGATATCGCTTCATTTGGCTGAGTTATGATCAGTCAAAGTAGGGAAAATTGTGAATTTTTAATATTGAGCTGTGAACCACATATCTCTTTCATCCAAATTTGACAAAATTGGTTCGATTTTGAGAATTTTGGATTTTGATTGCGATTGATTCTGCAAGTTGTCCAGATTATAAAAAGGTATGACTTTTTAAGATATCGCTTCATTTGACTGAGTTATGATCAGTCAAAGTTGGGAAAAATGTGAATTTTTAATATTGAGCTGAAGACCACATATCTCTTTAATCCAAATTTGACAAAATAAGTTCGATTTTGTGAATTTTAGATTTTGATTGCGATTGATTCTGCAAGTTGTCCAGATTATAAAAAGGTATGACTTTTTAAGATATCGCTTCATTTGACTGAGTTATGATCAGTCAAAGTTGGGAAAATTGTGAATTTAAAATATTGATCTGTCGACCACGTATCTCTTTAATCGAAATTTGACAAAATAAGTTCGATTTTAAGAATTTTTGATTTTGATTGCGATTGATTCAGCAAAATGTCCAGATTATAAAAAGGTATGACTTTTTAAGATATCGCTTCATTTGGCTGAGTTATGATCAGTCAAAGTTGGGAAAATTGTGAATTTTTAATATTGAGCTGTGAACCACTTATCTCTTTCATCCAAATTTGACAAAATGGGTTCGATTTTGAGAATTTTAGATTTTGATTGCGATTAGTTCTCCTAGTTGTCCACATTATAAAAAGGTATGACTTTTTAATATATCGCTTCATTTGGCTGAGTTATGATCAGTCAAATTTGGGAAAATTCTCAATTTTAAATATTGAGCTGTGAACCACATATCTCTTTCATCCAAATTTGACAAAATGGGTTCGATATTGAGAATTTTAGATTTTGATTGCGATTGATTCTGCAAGTTGTCCAGATTATAAAAAGGTATGACTTTTTAAGATATCCCTTCATTTGGCTGAGTTATGATCAGTCAAAGATGGGAAAATTGTGAATTTTTAATATTGAGCTGTGAACCACATATCTCTTTCATCCGAATTTGACAAAATGGGTTCGATATTGAGAATTTTAGATTTTGATTACGATTAATTCTGCTGGTTGTCCAGATTATAAAAAGGTATGACTTTTTAAGATATCGCTTCATTTGGCTGAGTTATGATCAGTCAAAGTTGGGAAAATTGTGAATTTTTAATATTGAGCTGTGGACCACATATCTGAGGACTCTTTCATCCAAGTTTCACAAAATGAGTTCAATTTTTATAATTTCAGATTTTGATTGCGATTAATTCTTCTAGTTGTCCAGAGTATAAAAAGGTATGACTTTTTAAGATTTCGCTTCATTTGGATTGCATTCACTACAAATCAGTGCAGTGTTTACAATCAATTAGTGCTGCGGTTGACAGCAAGACTAACAATGCGAAAGCTCAACAAAAAGTGCAATCTGAGCCTAACGCAATTGCGACACTAGCGCTCAAAACTTTGTCACTCAGACCTGTAGTAGTCGCACCTGGAGTATGACAGGTAGCTGGCAAGAGTACAAGTTATTCTTGCCGCAAGCAACACACACACAAACATACACACACACAGTCGTAAAAACTTTCTCTTGGCATTTCCGTTGCCGTGTGCCAAGTGGCGTATTCCTTGTGCCACATTTGTCTCATTTTTCCGCCGCTGCGACTGAGCAGTGTGTCTTCTACGAGCTGAAACTGTAGATAGAGCTTGAGCGTCAAGGGTCGCCTCGCCTGGTCTCATATTACGCCAAGGCACGCATTTAAAATCCAAATTAAATATTTCCGCATGAAACTCAAATCTTACAACTGATTAAATAAACCAGCGTCGGTTGGGTAGGAAGGAGAGAAACAGGGAGGAAGAGAGAGGAGGAGAGCGGTTAAGATGCGGGTGCTGGGCAAATGACTGTGGGCCAAGTCAAAAAGGCAGCGCCGCCGGCAAGCACGTAAATTGCGACAAATATGCTCTGTGCGTGTGTGTGTACAGGGGTGTTGGTGTGTGTGCGTGTGTGTGCTGCATGTGTGTGCGTGTGTATAATTGGTATGCAGCGGAGACACACGTTTTGTGGGTTGCTTGAAGCTGCTGCCACTTCCGCTCGTTGAAAAATTTTTGTACATTTAACAAAAACTCGCAGCTATGTTGCCATGGTAATTGTGTTGTTATTTGTCTCTGTAACCCCCTCTAAGCCCTTTCAAACCCCTACCAGATCCTAACTGTAGCTAAAACTTGTTCCTACACAAAAAACTCATTTACCCAGGCACCTAGCGAGTGTCTCTGTCTGAGCATTGCGGATGCTTTATGAATGAATTCAGCTGCCAGCATTTAGAATCGCATTGGCATTCACATTTGCTAGGGATTCCACCTGGTCTGGCTGACTGACGGACTGACTGACTGACTGGGAAATGACAATGAGGCGAATGCTGCAGAAACGAAGATGAAAACTTTGTCCTTTGCTTTAGAAGTCACTCATTCCATCAACTGTAGCTGGGTGTAGTCAACTCCTTGCCATATTCCGTATAGTTACAGTTACAACTTGTTCTGGCAACAAGAAGAAGTTGTTGGTTCTGGCCAAGTCAAGTCAGAAGAGGAGAGGACAACGGAGGCCAAAGTGAAAATCATTTGCACGGTAAAACGTTTTTCGGTAAACTTGACTTGACTTAGATTGTGGAATATAAAATAAAATTACCAACAAATTGAAAATTGCATCCTGCGTGCACAGCTAAAGGTCTTTCACTCCATCTCTTTCCAATCTATCTGGCCACCATCTCGCTCTATCGCTTCGTAGGTACACGAAAACTTTTCTATTTCATACTCAAGGATTATGCCATGAATATAAAATCTTGCAAAATTACACACATACACTCACTGTGCGAAAGTAACTAGAAGTTGCGGTCGTGTTGCTGCAGCGGGCGATGTGCCAGAGGTTATGACTATCTGTCTCTCTGACTCTGTGTGTATATGTATCTCAGTGTGTGTGTGTGTGTCTGTGTGATTGGGATTTCTGTACACTGCACAAAAATGTCAGCTTAAATGAATAGTTGCAAGCTTAAGCAATAATCTTTGCGGTTCTTTGTTTCCACAGTGGAAATGTGTAAATATATTTAACAAACTTGATGAAAAATGCTGCAATTGTAAATCATTTGAGTAGTGTAATCAATTAAGCCATTAGAAAATATTTGAATAGAGAATATTTGACAAAAGTAAGTTTTAAAATCTCGTTAAAAATTGATTTGGTCTTTTAACAAAACTAATTCTTTGCTTAAAATGTTGTCTTAAATGCTAAAGAGTAAAAACAATTTTCATGTAAAGTTTATTTATTATAGACTTGGCTACAAAAGGAAATTTTTGTCAATAATTACAGAGCAAACTTGAACTTACTTTTCCGTAAATTAACTTCATTATTTCTTTGTTGTTAAATATTTTTAAGAATTTTTAATTTTTAGGTTTTATTATTTGAGCTTAAGGGTTAGATAGGTTTTCAATTTATACAGATTTCCGAAGTTAATGATTTTTTGTTCACAGATTGTCCACTGCCTTTTATAGCACAGAGGTCAACAGGCTTTTATACTAAACTATTTATCAAAATTATTCAATTTTTCCTACAACTATTTCTAAAATTTAAGTTTAAGTACTAAAATTTCTTGCTGCCTGAAAACACAACTCTGCAGCTTTGAAAATCGTGCGATAAGAGTGCTTTTAATAAGAAAACGTGCTGAACTGTAGTTAAAAGAAACCTTTTAACGCACAAACATGTCGAGTACTTAGTAATTTTAATCAGATCGACAGTTGTGAGTTTTGCAGCGCTTAAAAGTATGCAACAAACTGTGCAGTCACACACACACGCACACAGTGAGTTATACATATGAATTGAAACTGCCCTAGAGGTAAGTGTGCGCAGTGTAGCATCTAAAATTTGCTGCAATTTAAGCAACTTACTTGCAGTTTTTGTCGCTGCATCCTGCGGCAAAAGTAGGGAAAGAAAGTGGGAGTAGTAGGAGTGGGAGTGGCAGTAGCAGCTGCTGATGCTGCCGCAAGCGCAATCATAAGCCAACACCTAAGCACGTTAACAACACTGGCAGTTGTCCCCTCTATCCTCTGCCCACGTCCACGCCCTCAACGCCCTCATCAACGTTGCTAACGCTATTTAGTGTTGGAGACAGCGCAAAACTTTTTTGCAGGTCCTACAAGAGTTAAACTAAAATTTGCCAGATCATTGCTTCCGCTACGTGCAAGGATTCAGTGAGCCAAAAGCCAGAGCAACTGCTTCGCACGGATTTTCAGTGCCTTCCTTAGCAGCTCTGCTGTGCTGCATACATAAGCAATGTTGGTTTCTTTTCCTCCCTTCCTTTCTTCCTTTTTTTTTTTGGGGCTGCAACTGCAATGTAATGTTATAATGCATACAGAGCTAACACTTGCTAGCAGACCATGTTTGTGATTGTCACTGTTAAAAACTTTCTACACTTTCAAACTGGCTACTGGGTGTGTGCGTGTTGCCTTTAAGCCATATGCATGCTGCAAGTTTGGCCAAATTAAATGTTAATTAAATTGTTATCAGGCCTTGCCTGCAACTCTGCTCCCAGTTTACGTTTGTTGGCATTTGTTGTATTTGTATTTGTGCCTTTTTTTTGTATTGCTGGCTCGCTTTGAAACTAAAGTTAAACATAATTTCTGCACGAATTGCCACTTGGCAGCTGGAAAATGCAAAAGAGCAGAGAATACAGCTTATAGCTGCTTATAGCTATAGCTATATAGCTATAGCTATTGCTCTGCCTGTTTGCTACTTGAGCGTAAATTGCATAGCTTCAGCACAAGAGTCTGAATCCGAGTCCGAGTTCGAGTCCGAGTCGGAGAAGTCAGTGAGTCAGGGAGTTGCAGTTAAAGTCGGAATGGAAACGGAGCTGAGCTGAGCGTTTGTAATACACAAAGCGGTGCAGTGAGGCAAGTAAAATGGGGGGCAAGTAAAGGCTCAGTGCTCTGGGAAGGCAGTGAGGCAAGTGATTCAGTCAGCAGAGCAACCAGTGGACTGGCTTTAGCTTTAGCTTCAACTACAGCTCCACTTTCCCATCATTGAGGCACTATAAAACTGCAATGAATGGTTAATCAAGCAGCCGACTTGAACTGCTTTTGGCTCTGCACCACAGCAAGTATATAAACGCATATTTATATATGTATATAAAACAACTTAAAACAAAAGATGCCACAAAATAGGCCGAGTGCAGCACGATTGACATGGCAGAGCCTTTTTGAGTCATTTACGAGAGATTCTAATTAGTGCCAATGTAAGATGATGTGAAGTTCATTGCAGTTTATTTAGCTAAGCATGTGCAGCTAATGTAAGGAAAACATTACAGCTAATTAATCGAAGGTTTTATCAACAGGAATAACCTAACTAACTTTAAACTTTATTTACAACATTATTTCATGATGTTATCAATCATAATAATTGAATTGCAGCTGTCGGAAAATGGAAAATTTTCCAGTTTTAATCAACTTGCATATTTATTGCAAAAATTCTGGCAATATATATGCTTATAGCTTTATTTTATAGCTTGCAGAAAGCTGCTTTTATATACCTGTGTACACTGTGTGTATATGCAGGTAAAGCAGTGCTGATAAATGGAAATCGGTTGATCCCTTAACAACGGCCTTCCAGCTGCAATACACCTGACAGTTTAACTATCTGCTAAAAATGAAACAACAAGAAAAACAAGAAAAAACAACAATATAATGGAAGCGAAGCAAACTAAAAATAAATTTCCGTTTTTATTGGCTGCCAAGTTTTAAAACGTTGAATTTCTATTAAATAACTGGCGCGCACGTCGTATACGTAATATCAGATTACGGCACCGGCTTAAAGGTGAACAAACAGCAAAGCAAAACAGCAACAACAAACACACAAAAATGGAGAAGAAAATGAAGAATAAAAACAAAAACAAAAATAACAAAACAACAAAGGTAAATAGCGAAAAAAAAAGGAGTGCAGCAAACAAAAAACTCGCGCATAAAATAAAATGGAAATTACACAGAAAGACAGAAGAAGAGATTGAGGAAAGAGTGATGGAAAGAGGGGAGTGGAGAGGGAAGGGGATGAAGGCACATAGCGGATAAGGATAGGGAATGTAGAATCGGTGTAGTTGGCTCTAGCTATGGAGATGCTTACGCTTTTTTAATTACCTCGTTTAAGGCAGCGAGCCTTGAGCTACCATTCGCATATGAGAGAGTGTTTGTGTGTGTGTGTGTGTGTGTGTGTGTATTTGTATTTGTAAGCTTTACTCTATTTGTATTTGTGTCCGTGTCTGTGTGTGTGTGCGCTTTTATCAACTCGTTTCGCCGTGTTTTACTCACTCGCAGACGTTGCCATAAGTTTTAATTAAAATTACTTTGCCCGCTGCTGGCTGACGGCTGCTCTTTCTCCTACTCCTCTCCACTTCCCGTAGTTGTTGTTGTTGTTATGGCTGCTGGTTGAGTGTTTTGCCGTGTGCTTTTTGTTATTTGCTGTTTGGTCGCTCATACTCGCCAGCTGCTCTGCACTGCTCTACTCAGCTCAGTCTGTATGTTTGAGAGTGTTTTTTGCGGTTTTTGTTGCAACTTCTGCTGCCGTTGCCGTTGCCGCTGCTGCTGCTGCTGCTGCTGCTGCTGCTGCTGCTGGCGCCGGCAGTTTGTTTGCGGCCTGCGTTTCTGACATTGCCCCAGCAAATGACAATGGCCGCCACACACTTACATTCACACTCACAATCGTATTCGTATTCGTATTCGCATTCGCATTCGCATTCACAATTGCCTTTTGCAGTCAATGGCCGTTGGCTTTCACGCTGTAATTGTTGTTGCATACTTTTAGGCTGGCAGGATATTAAAAGCTACGAAAGTTGCAATATATATTGAACAATTGCCGTAAGTGCTGTACGTAATTTAAAAGATTTTCAGCATTTAAATCATTAAAAAATTACAGCATTAAATATATAACATATTTGATTTATTTGTTGCAATTCCACGTAGAGAAAATATACATATTGCAGCGGTTTAAATGGGCGTGACAATTCAATGCCAGTTAACATCAAAGCGCAGCTTTATGGGCTGCTGACGCTCCTGTTACTGCTACTGCTGCTGCTCCTGCTGCTGCTGACGTCGTCATCATTCAAACAATCAGCGAACTGTAAAGCGACGCGGCCAAACGAGCGGCTCTAAACGCGCATTTCAACGCTTGGCTTGGTTCCTCTACAGCAAGAATTGGCAAAGAGATAGAACGAGGAGCAGCAGAAGCAGGGCAGGAGCAGGGCAGTGGCACAGTCGGTGGTCCTGGAGTATATTTGCCACATGCTGATAAGCAGACATAATAATAAAAAATGTATGAGCTGCCTCACAAGCGCCAGTCATAATAAAATGTGAAGAATAAAATGAAATGGCAAATAACGACAGTGCCGAGAGTAGGAGAAGAAGGAGCAGTAGGAGAAGCAGCAGTGGCAGCAGCAGGATCAGACCAAGAACATGGCGGCAACGGATGTACGCTAAAAGCAGTAACGGAAACGTTGCACAATTTTGCGGCGACAATGCGACGCGGGTGGTTGGTCCACCAAGCAAAACGCGACATAATGAACTCAAAAACTTGGCCAAAAGAGTTTTGAACGTTTTGCTAATGAGAGCTCTGAAAGGCGACAGTGATTATCTGCTGGGTCTCAAGCGTTCAGACCATATTAAACCAGAAATGACAGTTTGTAATCCGCTTTCGCCAAACTTTTTACCAAGTCAGCTAAATGCGTTAATACTCTTGGAACTTGGCCATATGAAATTCTGCGAAATTAAGCAGAAAACAAAAACGAAAGGGATTCTCCACGAGCACTTTTCGAAAGAAAAATATTGGGTGAAGCGAAAAATATTTACGCAAAGATTTCCTGTTGTGGTTGTTGTTGTTGTTTTGATATTTTGTGACCCAGGCGACAGCATTCATGGCCTTTAGCATTAAGAACCTTCATAAATTTCTGAGTGAACTGAACGGAGCGGAGCAGCAAAGTCTGCTTTTGATTGATACTTGACGGAGGCAGCGACGTCGACAGCAGCTGCAGCAATGCCGTCAGAGCAGGCGTTGGTGTTGACGTTGACGTTGGCAGAGACTTTGTTGTTTACTTTGTCAATGTTATTGTTGTTGTTGTTGTCATAAGCAACACAATTTAATAATAGATTCATTACACACACAAACATAATATTCGCAGTTTCGCTAATACACTTATACAGCAAGTAGAAACACACACAAGCACCCTCACACACACACACGCACACACACATATGTGTGTGCTGCTGCTTAACACATGCCACGCGATGAAGAAGAGGGACGTGAGGGGTGTGGCACTTGGTAGAGGAACGCATGCCTCTTAGCGTATCATTATGTCAACAGAAAATAAGTGTCTCTATATATACAGCATATAATAAATTGAATATATTTTCATCAGCAATAACAGCAAACAAACGCATCAGCAACATCAGCGGCAACAACGAGTACAACATCAACAACAACAATAACAGCAATATCAATGAAAACATCATGTTAACAAAATGGCCAAGAAATCCGCCAGAAAATGGTAGCAATAAAATTAATAGAAAGCTGTGTAGCAGAGGGAGGGGATTTGGGGGTGAGAGTTCAACAATAGAGCGACAAGTGATGTGTGTGGTAAACAAAAAGATTGAGGCCATCAAAATGTGTTCTAATTGCGAGAGTAGCTCAAGAACTTTGTGAGCAAGTAAACAACAAAAGGACTGTAGTATAAATCGACGAAGAAATGGAGAAGCATAGCTTTGTACCCTAGTAATATCTGCTAGGATAAATCATAACTCATGAAAACTTTATAAAATGACTTGTCTAAAACCCTTTGAGCCACCCTCGCAATTTAGCAATTCTTTCATGCCTCTAATACTAATTTATAATAAAAGCCCAAATCTATTTGCTACATTCGAGTATTTGCCAAACTGTCGCTTTGCTAACTATTCCACATATATATCTTTCACATACGTATCTGTATCTGTATCTGTATCTGTATCTCTATCCGTAACTGTATCTGTATCTTTAACTGTATCTGTAACTGACTGTCAGGAGCTGAGCGCAATTGAAATGAGGCGACGAAGCGCCAACATTTTGGAAGTTTATTTGGCAGCCGGGTTAGCGCCAGAACGCGGGGTATGTGGTTGAGAGGGGGAGGGGGAGGCGTGGCAACCGCCAAGATGCCAGCATTTCAACGCCATCAACTGACGCGTCGGCTGTTGTTTATCTGCTGTGGTTGTTGTTGTTGTTGTTTGTTGCTGCTGCTGAAGCTTATTATCTTGAACCGACAGGCGGTGGCAACACTACAGTGGGACCACCATACAACGGCTGAAGCCTTTTTCCATACTCGCTCGCCAAAAAGTTTCAATAAAGTTTGCCGTCGTCTTGGCATAAAAATTTCATGTGAACTTGCTTTGATATTTTATTTATTTTTATTTGTTTGCAGCCTTACAGCATGTTTTCATCTCTCACACACTCGCACACACACACATACGCAGTTTTCCCTTCCCCCCTCTCCTATGATTTTTCTTTTCATCTCTTTCTTTTGCAGTTTTCTTGCGGGCTACTTCTAATCAATTCCGAATCATTTAGCACACGCATGAGAGCTGTCAATTTATTTGTGTGTGCGCGAGTGTGTGTGGTTGGGTGTGTGACGTCCGCCATTTTGTTTAAGTTAAAGCTACTAGGCTTTAAGCTCGCTGCTGGCCATAAATCAGGGGCGTGACGGCGCACAAAAGGCTGCTGACAAAGCCCAAAAGCTGTGCGGGTAATTATGACTAATTAACGTACCAAACGAACACCCCAAAGACCCATTTCCTATTTCCCCCACTTACCCATTTCCCTATTTTCCCACTACCCCTGAGTCTCCTCTTGGCCCCCCCCACTTAACATTTGCACCTCCCTGCTATCGATATGTCTGCGAGTTGCCTTAATAAAATCATCAAATTTGCCTCGAGCCGTGCATAAAAGGCTTTTGGCTACAGCCATAAAAACATCGACGACGGCAATTTCAATGCCCTTTTGATATGCCTAACACACACACACACACACACACATACACACAGTCCAGTATTTGGCCTTTATGGACGCACATGGTCCAGTATCCAATATGTAATATAAGTGGCGTAAATTGTGGTCAAGAAGTTCTGGCCATATTACGCTCCATCGAGGGCAAAACTGAAACTTTGTCACATGTGGAAAGCACTTACAACAATTTCCAGATACTTTATGACGCAGTATATATATAAATTATATATTAATATATATATATATATATATATATATATATTTCTCTTCATATACATTGTGTCTCACATATGGCTTAGATGTAATTTAAGTTAGCAGCAAAATTATTAACTGCGCCACTTACAAGCACTTTTCACTTGTACTGCAGCACTTTCTATATCTTTAGCCGTTTTTTTGGCGGTGTCTTTTGGCTACATTTTTATACTCCAGTTTTCTTTTTTTTTTCGTTTTCGTTTTTGGACTTATTTACTCTGAGCTCTGTTGGAATACGCAATTCTGCACGTTCCTTTTGTTCGCCGCAAATGTTCATAAATAAGTTGATTAGTTTTTTTTTTTTTTTATGTGGTTATCGCTGAGCGACGTTTCGAGTGGCAGCCACAAGAGAACTGGGTGACAGATGGGTTGCAGAGGGGGCGTAGGGGGGAAGACAGAGGATACACGGCCTTAGGATGCAGCAGAGTAATTGAAAATGGTACTTAATGCGTGATTATTATATTCGAAGAGCCTGAGAGCAACGTGATAGGGCGAAAAAAGCAAAAGAAGTACAACATTCAAGTTGTTTATTATACTCCTACATTATGTAACTGTGTGTGTGTGTGTGAGTGAAAAGTGCGTGTTAAGCTGCTTTTATGTTGGCCCAAATCATTTGTGCCAACAAGATGGACAACAGTTGATAACTTGCATTTAAAATCACAAAAATGTTTTCTGATTTCAAGCAGATGACATACATTTTGCACAAATATTTTAAATGATTGATGGAAGTGGAATTTTTCAATAAAATCAAAAATATTTTAAACGCTTCTTGGAAAAACTAACTGTAGTTAAAGCCCTGAATGCCAATCAATCAGTTCCTTAAAACCCAAAACATTTTTTCATTAGATTATGTTTATTATAAAGAGAGCTAACTGTACTTACTGCCTTAGCTGTCTTTCGCTAAGTTTTGACATTTAAAATTCAATTGAAAAGATCATACAAATAAATACAGTTGGGAAAAGTTTTCATCAGTTTGACATTCAATAAACTTGGCCTTAACTTACCAACTTTTTCATTGTCTATGTGAAAGGGATGTCGCTTGGCTAAAGCGGAAACTAAGTAACGGTTATTTGTCTATATATATATATATATATAAATCTCCACATATGTGTGAGAGTGTTTGTGTGTGTGTGTGCTTGTATTTATGTTGGCATTTTCGTCACAATTTCCGCTTACCCGCCAGAAAACTCAAACTCAAATCGAACAAAAGGACAAAAATGGGGAAAAAAAACTTTGTTTCAACAACTTTTCGGGCATTCGGTTGCTCTTAAGTTTATATGCTCAACAACTACTTGGCAAATTGTTTGCCATTGCCATTTCCATTACCATTTGATATATACTATAAAACGATTGCACTGCAATCTGTTTTTTATACCCATTGCCCATAAAAAATACTCACTCGCTTCCCCTTCCCCCCCTAAAAAAGTAGAGGTTTGCTCAACTGTGTTTAAAACTAAAGTATAGACACAAGGTTTAAGTTTAGTTTTAAGCTAGTCGTAGTTTGTTAACTTACAGTTATGAATAGAAGTATTGACTGAAGTTTGGAAGTAAGTATGGTAGGGGTAGGGGGAAAGGGGGTGGCAAGTTTTTAATCATTTAATGTGCAACAACTCAAATTGCAGTCAACTGCAAATGCATTTCGCATAATTTTGTTTTTGTATGTTTCGGTGTGCACTGAAGCGTGCTATGGCATCAACACGAAGTATCCTCAGTATACCCTGTATTCCGTGTATCCTGTGTATCCCCCTGTGCCAGTCAGCTCACAGGCTATTTGTATGCTGTCATGTGTGCCAGGGCAGTGAGGGCAGCCAGGGCAACCAGGGCTGCCAAGGGCTCAGGGATCAGGTTTGAGCAAGATGTTGTTGTTGCTGCTGCTGCTGCTGCTGCTGTTGTGTCAAACAGCAAACTCAACCCTAGAATGCACTTACACTCTCACTTTAATTTGTGTGCCAGGCAGCGACCCTTCGTATATGCTCCCCTCCTACTCCTCCTACTCCTCCCACTCCTACAACCCCTTGCACCTCAAACAATGTCACTTGTCCTTTGTCAGCTCACGTGTTACATGCAAATGCGCTTCCTGCCCAGAACAGAAGACTTACAACTCACAACTCAACATTGTTGTACCTCTTTGTCTTTGTTTTTAGCAGAGCCCCCCCCTTACAACCCTTTTAGCCACCCCAGGCACTTGTTTTGGGGGAGGTTAAGTGTGTGTTTTTGCACAAATAAATATTGTAATGATGTATGTGATTTCTTTTATGCAACTCAACAGCACAAAAGAAGCTACCGCCTATCAGTTTATTGAAATCTCTTTAGCTGCAGCGACAGCGACAACTCTGGCACTGCTTCTGCCTCAAGTGGTAAGTCACTTGAGTAAAATTTACAGAATACAGAATAAAAAAAGAAATGTGAAACATTTTTTCGATGGCATTCAACTCTTAATGAAGTAACAACTTGGCAAAAAGTCATTAAAAATATGCTAAATGCATGTGGCATGCAAAAATCAATAAACAATCAACGCAAAATAAATGTATTCATATACAAATATATATATAAATATATATATATTTAAAAGAGAAAGGTAAATTGTTGGCCTCAAGGCTGCAATTATGAACATGCTGTCAAAGGAGTTTTTGCCTAGGCCAAAAACACACACACACACACATACAGAAATGTGAAAAGCGTTGACGATTGCAATTTTCAAGTGCACAGGCAGGAGGAGTAGGCGTAATAGGCGTGGCAGTGTTGCCTGCGCAGTTTTGAAGAGTTCGCAATGCTCACACACACGCACACACACATACACACACACATGGTCATCGCGTTGACGCGCGAAACTGCATGTATACCAATTAAATGCAAACGGACAACGCCCAAAAAAATTATAAAAAAAGAGGAGGAAATAAAGGAAAATAAAAGCAGAAAAAAGAGGAAAATTTTTATGGCCAACTGCTGTCAATGACAGCGCAAATAAATGCAACAAAGCTTGTAAAACGCGAACAGCTGAAAATCAATAGTGCCGCGTAAGCGACAAGCACACACACACACACACACTCAAGCAAACACCCACACACGCACACCCAACATAAACACAAACACATACAATCGTGTGTGTTGTACATAAGGCTGGTATATAAACGGCCTGGTCAGCTGCTGTTTGCTTAAACATAGCAGCTATGCAGCATGGGCATTTGTCATAACAGCGGCAATAATCAGAACGACAAGCCTACAACAACAGCAGCAAGAACAGGAGGTGCAGCAGCAACAGCAGTAGCAGCAGCAAACGGGAAACGGAAACGAGCGGACTGTGCAGGACCATTCATGTTGACGTCAGTCACACAGCGTGCAAATGTTGACCTACATACAAAACGCCGAGCAAACAGGCGCATAAACGCCATACCAAACAACAGCAACAAGAGCAACAACAACAACAGCAACACACAGTGCAGATAAGTCTGGCATTTTGTCCAGTTGCCAGTTGCATTGTTAGAAAATATGACGGACATAGTCATAGTCTAGCTATAGCTAAAGCTATAGCTATATATCTGCATATCTATAGCTATGGTTATATCTAAGGCTATAGTTGTTGTCGTTGCTGTTATTGTTTTTAATACTAACCAGCATCATAATTGTTATGTAGATTTATAGAATTGGGTTGGCAGCAGCATTTGGTGTCCAGTCTTCCAACCAGTCTACTGCCCACTGTCCTGTCCGGTGTCCTATGTCCTGTGCCCAAAGGCGGATGTGTCAGAGTCATTAAAAACAAGCCATGCAAAAATTGAACACTGTGCACAGTGGAAACAAAAGTCAGTTTTACTCCACTTTTCATTTTAAATGTATTACATTATATTTCCAAATAATTTCCATTACAAACGGCGCTGAACTTAGTGACATTTGTATGCGCACATTCACCTGATAGCGTCCAGGTGGATGAATTAGTGGTATCACCTTTGCTTTGGCCATGTTTTTTAAAAAGTACACCTTCGCTGGTATGGGACACTTCAGTATCGTCTTATTGGCCACAATTGCCTGATAGGTTTGACCCAATGCCTTGCTCATGAAGGGATTATTGAGAAACTGACAGCCATCGAGTTTATTCAGATTATACAACATACGTTGGGAGGATAATGCTCGTATAAAGACGCTTATGGAGAAGGCAGGTGCTAATTTGACCACACGAAAGGTGTACAGCATTTCGGTGTTGGGAACTTTATGAAAATATTCAACAAAATCGTGATCACATTTTGTCTGCACTGATTCCACTTCATATTTTGTTTTGCCGCGCACATAAACCTATTTGGAAAATCGGAAGAACTTTAATATATCACAAAGAAGATGTTTAAATAACTGTAATCTTACTGTGTTATTAGTCTCCACATTTGAGATAATTATAGCAGAAAGCAGACAGCTTAAAAGTAAAAACATATTTCTTCAATTTGTAATCAAACTTGTTTGAATTTTACACGAAAACTACATGAAAAACCTTCACTTTGTTGATGTTTACAGCAGCCATGGCTCATTAGTTACCATTAAAAAAATTTAAAATACTCGCTGATCTAAAAATAATACACAGATCTGATGTCTGACTTCGCAAGTTTTATTAGTCAGTAATTAAGGCGTATTAATTACATAATATTTCCACACAATCTGCATGACAAAGGGTGCGGGGCTTTCGGACATTTGTACCCGCATTGTAAGTTCATAGTGTCCAAGTGGATGAACTTTTGGCTTTATAAAAGCTTTGGCCACATCCTTAAGATAGTAAACCCTCGGCAGAATTGGACACTTGAAGAAACTGTGATTCACAACGAGTGTGTTATAGGTGGAGGCCAACACTTTGTTCATCAATGGATTATTGACAAATCCACAGCCGTCCAAATTCTCAATTTTGTACATAATTCTTTTTGACTTTTCGGCACGCATCACAATGCTTAGAGTGAAGGAGTTGGCCTTTTTCACAACCCGAAAAGTATGCAGCGTTTTCTGATCAGGTACTGGGCGAAAATATTCCACAAAATCGTGATCACTTTCGGTTTCCACAGATTGCAAAATTACTTTCAACTTGCCCTGCACCGATATCTATAAAAGAGTTTTCTCAAATTTAAAGACAACGATTAACGATTTTAATATACTCTACAATTATGAAAGTCAGCAGTATGTTTAGTAAGAAACTTCGAAATTTGCACATTTTGTACTGTTTACTGTTGAACTGCAATTAAACGGTAACAATTGTTTAGATGTTTAGTCCACTGAGAACTCGGAACGTAATTAACTTATTTTCAAACAAATTGTTCTGCATCATTAATTCAAATGAGTTATTCGATAAATCCAATTGATCTCCATGACAAACGGTGCTGGAGTCTCGGACATTTTGATGCGAGCATTCAGATGATAACGTCCAGCGGGATGAAATGAAGGTGTCGAATACATCGAGGCTATGCTACGCATAAAGTATACCTTCGGTACAATGGGACACTTAAAGGTGCTATTTAGTAGCACCTTACGGTAGATAGATCCCAGCACTTTGTTCATTATCGGATTGTTGATGAAGGCACAACCATCCAGTTTGATGTGATACAAGACTCGCTGGTTCTTTAGATTACTCATTTTAATGTCTATAACGAAGGATCTGGCTAGTTTTGCAACACGGAAAGTGTAAAACGAATTTTTGGGTGGCACTATGTCGAAAAATTCTACAAAATCGTGATCGCAATTGGTTTGCTCGAACTCAATAGTTCTCTTGATTTTGCCGTTCACAGAAACCAACTAAAAAATGAAGAACAAAATTTAAAAATATGTTTCTTAAAGCTTCTGGGTTAATTACCGTGTCATTGGAGGCCAACGTAATAATTTGTTGTAGGAACAACAGGTATAAAAATAATAAATACATTTTAAGTGAAGCACTTTCAGAATGAAACTAAAAATTTAAACCTACAATAAATTTTGAAACTTTATTAACAACTTTTTAAATAGTTTATTCAAAAGTGTTAATGAGCAGCATAAATTTAAGTAGTTTAAGCTGAAACTAATTGCATGGAAAAATTAACAAAATCATTGGCCATCAAAATTGGTAAATGGGTTTGGAGTAATTTGCCCCACTGTACACGCTTGTAGGTATTGTTGGTCATTTGGTCTATGGAGCATAGCCATGTCCATGGCCGCCTTAATTTTTTGTGTCTTTTTTTGATGGGAGGGCGTGGAGGAAGCTGTTTTTGTTTCATACTTATTGTTGGTTCTCGATGATGGGTCTCTCGGTCTTTCGGTCGCTTGGTCGCTCAGTTTTTGGCACGTTGCAACATGCCACATGAAAGTGGCAAGGCAATGTAGTTGTGCCACCTGACAATGTCTAATGATGATGGAGTAAGTGCAGCAGCAACTACATAATCACAGCCATAACGTCAAGGTAGCGCCCATTGTTGTTGCTGTAGCTCTTGTGGTTGCTGTTGTCGTTGTTGTTGCTGCTGTTGTTGTTGCTGCTGCTGCTGTTGTACGTGTAGACAAGCAACCAGCGAACCAACCGAACGAGCCAGCAGTAAACAAACAAGCAAACGCTGCTTGAGCCAACGAGTGTTGCCTGTGTGGTTAAGTGGGCTGGGTCTGCCTTCAAATGTAAGGCGTGGCATTTTAGGCAGCACACACACAGAAACACTCATAGACACCGAGAGTGGCAAAAACTCAATGAGTCAATGACTTTTTGGTGTCGTTGGGTTCGTTGATGCGAGACGCGGTGTCGTTGTCATTAGCAACAACACCGATACGCATACACCACGTACACATAAGTGCACCGCACGCACATATACCGCTACACACTCGTACACACACCAATGCACACTAACCCAAACTTAGCCATCACATGTGTCCATTTGTTTGGACGCTGTGGGAATATGCGAACAGGGTCCAGCAATAAATTTGGCAAACAAACACGTTTTTGGCTTATGTTTTATTGCTGATATTGTTGTTGTTGTTGTTACTGTTACTGTTGTTGTTGTTGGCATTGCGGCTCATGTTTCGTTGTTGTCCTTGGCGTACCTAATGTATGTCAACGGCAGACAACACAGCAGCTGCTGCTGCTGTTGCTGTTGCGGCTTTCCTTTTTTTCTGTTTTGCTACTCGTCCCCTTTTTTTTGTTTGGGGCTTGGGCTGTTACTCTGATTCGTTTTGCTTTTTACGCATTCACGCGCCTCAAATTGGCCAAACAGAATGTTTGGGAAAAACGAAACAAAAATAAGAGGAAAAAAGAAAAACAAATTATATGCTGCATGCTTTTAGGCTAAGTAATTATCATTTTTTGGCAACGAGCAACGCATAAAGAACAACGAACATACAGAGGCAAAACAGAGGCAACACTTGGCAAGACCATTTACCATTGCTTTTGGCCTTCTACTCGCACTCAGTAGACATAATTTCCCTAGTCGCTCATTAGCCGCATGCCGTGCTAAGCCAACATGGCTTTAAGTGTGAAATTGTTTGGGTAATGCCAAGTAAATTATGCAAATATATTATGAGTTCATAGATGTGTCCACATAGCTCTCTCTCATCTCATCATGTCATTTACGCCTACGCACACCATTTTTACCCTGCATAAATTTTCAAAAAGTTCTGATTAAGTTTCCTTCTTTTGAGGGTGCTTTCGAGAGGAATTTTTAAATTATTTAATTGAGAGCTAAAAGTGGACTAAATAAATATGAAAATTAAAAGAGATTTTAAGCTTAATTTGAGCTGATGATAACTATTTGTTAGGCATTCATTCGATTATGCTGAAAATCTAGTCCCAAAATAATTGAAACATCAAACGAGTCACTCAGCCATGGTAGCAAAGAGGCCAATATATATAAAGGTGTGTATGTGTGCGTGTGCTTTCAGCCCAGTGTCCAGTGTAAACACTGAGCACAGCTGTTTGGCCTACCGCTTACTTGGTGTGGAGGCCTCGGTTCACACTCGTGCCTAACCACAGACAACAAAATGTGGTGCGCATGCGTCGAGTGTGCAGTGCCTTGTTTGGCTGTCAAGTGCACCGCCAAAAGCGGAAACACCACACAGCCGTAGTCAGTTGCTTTTCGAGGCTCGTAGGATACGCACGGCTCCGGCTCCAGCTCCGGCTTCGAGTAAATAAAATGCGGCAACTGAGCGTATAGTGAGTGAGCTGTAAGTGTGCGCTGGGCGAATGTGAGTGCGAGCGGTTCGAGTGCGAGTTCAAGTGGCCGTGTTGTGTGGTGAATAGGCGCCAAGCTAAAGAGAATACGAAAGAGAGTACATAATCGCAGCATCACACAAAACTAAGAGCTTGAACAGACTCGCGGTTAGAACAAGCGGCGCAGTCAAGTCGTATACTTGCAAGCGTGCAGTTGCCTTAACGGAAGTGCGCCGAATGTGTGTGCGTGCGAGCGTGTGCGTGTGTGTGAGTAATGTGAGAGTGTGCCCGGAGTGTGCCGGCTTTAAAATCTAACAAAAATATGCTAAAACACAACAACGCTAGCAAATAACAAAAAAAAATTCATCAAAATTTATTTCCAAAATAATAAAAAAAATTTAAAATTTGTGCCAAAGAATCAAAATTGCTCAATAAATCAGTGTAAAAAACCAAGAGGCAAGCCCCCGTTTCGAAACAAATCAAAACAAACAGGCAAAGAAAAGTCAAGAAAAGAAAAGAAAACAAACAAAACAACTCGAGCGAGCCGTGAAGTAAATCAAAATCAAAACAGAAAACCCGAAAGCATGTGGATTAGTAGCCGCCTTTTTGTGATTTGTTTGCTGCTCAGGTTTGGTAGGTGTAACTTATTCTCACTCACTGCACATCTCCCTTTCCTTCTCCTTCACCTCATTCCATTACTTTAACTCTCTTTCCCATGCCAGGCGATTCTTAAGCCTTGCTGCCGGCTTTACTTAGTCCAATCGCTTGTTACGCGCCGCAAAGTATGCTAAGGTTTTTGCCGTCGCGTGTGTGCGTGTGTCTGTGTGCTTGTCTGTGTGTTTGCCCATCAACAGCTGTCGGCATATCCCCTTTTTATGCTCTACAAAACTTATTATGCCAAAAGGCGCTAAAGCTCATAAGGATTTTTTGGGGATTTCAAGGGTTTTCCGAGGCATTAGAAAAATTGGCTAAAACTCTAAGTTTTTCCAGAATTTTCCTCAACTAACATTCACATCAGTTTGATCACTTTAGAAACTATTTAAACGCATTTATTTTAATGCTCGCTTTAGAAATAAATAAATAATATTATAATTTAAACAAATATTATTTTATCTAAACACTCAAACTTTGAGGGAAGTGCGATTTCATGGCACAGTGAGCATATATGAATATAAACGTTTATTTGGTCTGAGGTGTTAACATAATTTATGGCTCAACACTCGCTCTACGAGCTGAGAGCTGAGAGCTAAGAGCTAAGTGCAAATGATTTGGTCGCTTTATGATATAGTCGGGGCCATAAAAATGATGCTCGTAGCAACAAAAACTAAAGTAGCAAAAGCACAAAATGCGTATACATAATATGAAATTGCCTTATGATAAAAACCCTGGCGTCAATTTATGCCACAAAATGTGTATGCTGGTGCTCAAGTGTGTGTGTGTGTGTGTGTGCTTGCGTGTGTGCGGTTCTATGGGTGTGTGTGTGTGTATGTCTGCATATGAAAGACTAATGAAATGTGTCAGATACAGAGTCAGAAATAGTCGATCGAACTGACAGACCCATCGACCTCTTCACACACTGAGAGGCTCGTGCCGTTATTCCACTTGTTTTTTTTTTTTGGAAATTTGATATTTTCCAATTTTCATTGCTTTCGTAGCTGTTTGCATTTTATGATGGCAATGCCAATAACAACTGACGCAAATATATTTGGCCAGAACAAAAAAAAATAAGAATAAAAATTACTGAAATGCCATAGAGATATTTTATATTCCATGCATAAATATACATACTTATACCTCAATACGTATAAATATATATCTCTACTTGTATCTATCTATCGACACCCCTGACTGAGGTTGAAGCAAATGAAAAATATGCAAATGAAATTGTTACTCGAGTGTCGGAAGGGCAGAATCACATCTCTTTTCCCCATTTGCTTTTCACCGTTGTTATTTCATTTTTATGCGGATGAAAATACACATAAAATATAATGCGATCCATGAAATCAGCACCCAAATAAAAACAACACAAATTAGATTAAACCAAAAACAAAATAAGATTTTTCTATCTGGAGAAAAATTATGAAATTTTCTACTTGGTTTTGGTGTTGAGAAAGGGCTGTTGCGCCTTTTGATTGATTGTGTTTGAAATCCTTTGTGACAAACACATTAATTTGTTTTAGGATTAATGAAGTGCTCAACCAAATATGCGTCCTTGGTTACAGTAGCATGGATTGAGGGGGACACAGCTGGTTTCAGATTGGGAAAATAAAAAGACCTTAAAACATTTCAAAATATTCCCTTTCTGTACAAGTTTAAAAGGATTCATTTAATTCAATTTTCCTCTAAAATAATCTTTGACTAAAATTCTATTAATTTTAATAAATTAAATATTTTTAAAGTTCCCAAAACATTTCTAATAAATGTTCTACATTCTTCCTTCAGTAGAAAGCTCTCATCTATTTATTAAACCTTCCGGATTGAAACTAAATTGAATATTTCGGTGTTTTTAAATCCTCTTGATTTTCTTAAACATATTATTGTTAGAGTATATTAACTTTGTATTGACTTTGTTCTCGCATTATTTTTACTTACGTTGTGACTTATTTTCTCATTTTTTTCACTTTTATTTCTTTGGAAAACAATTTGCGAAAAATACATTTTCACATCCCGTTGCCTTTTCTTGGGTTCTGCCTTTTTGGGTACTTTATTTTTTCTTTT
The DNA here is from genome assembly GCA_018903735.1 of Drosophila cardini. Taxonomy (NCBI): domain Eukaryota; kingdom Metazoa; phylum Arthropoda; class Insecta; order Diptera; family Drosophilidae; genus Drosophila; species Drosophila cardini. Next base: position 4,623,235 of record JAEIGM010000007.1, on the reverse strand, counting down.
TTTTTTGCCGCTTCTGTGTGCACTAAGGCTTTAAATGGGCTTAGGGCCAGCTGGAAAGCAGCTTTTTGGGCCAAACGAAAGGAAAATGAAAAAAATATATATAAAATGAATAAAAATAATCAAAAACAAAAAAAAGTAAGAGAGAAGAAAATCAAGTTATTTACAATTATTATAACTGTTGCTGATTCTGTTTGTTACTGTTGTTGCTGTTGTTGCTGTTGTTGCTGTTGTTTCTGTTGCTATTGCTCAATGCGCGTTGGTCTGTAAACGCTTTAAGTTCGTTTCAAGTCTTGGCCCAGACAATATTGACTTGGTACACGATTTTGTGTACACTTAACAAGAGTGTGTGGGCGGGTTCGTGTGTCTTGGAGTTTCCTTTTGCTTGTTTTTGCACATAAAAATTGAATTTCCTGTATTTTTGGGCTGATTGCGCATAAGGCATGGCCCACCATTTCCGACGGGGCATTTCAAAGTGCCAGGCACTTTATCCGAGTATTTCCGGCTGGTCCATCTTAAAGTCGAAGAGACTTTAAGAGGCGTGTTTGGAAACTATGCTTAAAATGTGTTAGTTTTTCAGCTGTGAGATTTTTATAGGCGCCCACACGACGATTTTGAGCCGTGCTTTTATGGCCAGGCCATTATAGATATTATGTCTGCAGCATCATAAATACAGAACTATATACACGTACAAAGTCAGACAATGGCAGAGCAGAGCAAAGCAAAGCACAACACCGCACAGACACATATACACCTCTACGCTTTTGCCCAAAGGCAAAGAAATAATTTCAAAAAGTGCCAAAAGGGCATAATCCAAAAAAAAAGTAGAATGTCTGAGACGCCTGGCAGAAGCAACCCCCTCAAGAGTTTCACTAGATGAGAAACACACACACATATATACACACAGAAAGTCAGACTGACAGAGAGCAAGCGGAAATGCGTGGGTGGTTGGCGGTGGGCGGGGCAAAGGAAATGCATTTGCTGTCGAGTGCAACGAACTGGGAGGCAGTTTGACAACTTGTTAAATGGTGACAGTTTTAAAGCTCCATGAAATGTATCCGATTTCGGGTCTTAGCTTACTCTACAACTAATATATTTCATTGTCAAACTAGATCAAATTGCCACAAATTTAAAAGCCAGTTACTAAGATAACCAAATGCTTTACAGCTAACACAAGAAATCCGCATAACCCAAAATGTAGCGCAGCTAAATAAGAATATTCGTGTGAATGTTGAGCCGCAAGGAATAAGCTCAAGTCGGTGTGCTCAAAGGAACAATATGATGACGATGGAATAGAAAAAGAATAAGATGTAGTAGAAGAAGAAGAAGAAGTAGAATAAAAAGATGTGGGAACAGGACACAAAGAAGGAAAAACACATAAGCACAGGAACAACTGAAAATACGCACAGTAGCGCTTGCAGCGTAGACTTTTTGTTTTCACAGGAAAGAATAAAAAACCTACAAGTGGATGTATACACACATGCACAACCACATGTGTGTATACACCCGCACACACACACACATACAGGCATATGTGAGTGCGCTTTGAGGCACATGCTCGTAAAAACATACCCTTTCTGCCCGGACAAAAAATGAACCGAGTGCCAAGCGTACTCAAGACATACTTGCAATAATTTTATGGCCTGACGGAGGCCTCATCCTCATCCGCTAGTCCCTCATCCATTTTTGCTTATACACCGACCGGTTCATTCCATTCTGACAGCGGGAGCCATAAAATCAGCGGGGAAAAGTGAAATGAAACGAACACTGAGACGGAGATGGAGATGGAGACGGAGACGTAAGAGAAAAACGAAACCAGAAAGAAGTAACATAAAAATCCATGATGCCAAGCATAAAACAAAAAGCGCCTGGCCAGGCACAACAACAGCAACAACAACAAGCTCAACCAGAAAAGCAACAAAAAACATACAAAAGCAAAAAAAGAAAAGAACAAAAACAACTCTAATTGCAGACACAATGACTTGACGGAGCGGGACAGTAAGAGAGCGTGGGGCATGACAGGGTTAGGAAGTGGAGAGGGGGGAGGGGGACAAAAACCAGGACGGAGTAAGAGGCTCCTAGTGAGCCAGCCCTGAACGAGTTGCAAGGATTTGCACAGTGCCGCAGGGACAGACAGAGACAGTCGAGGCGCATTCATGTGGAATTTGAAGCGAAATGTCAATTTGAGAAATATATACCTACATAAAAATATGTATATCTATGAGAGGGTATATATATATATTCATATATATTTATATAGCTGGGGGAGGAAGATACCCAAGCTAAAGACAAAAATGTTATTCTAATTTAAGATAAGGCAAAAATCTGTTTGCCAAGCGAAACGAAAGTAGAAAAAACACATTGAAATGATTTCAAATGTTGAATTCTCTGTGGTTGGAAATACTTTACATATAAAAATATTTAAGTGCCTATTAAAGGGTAGCGGACATCTTAATACATCACCAAATATTCAAAATCCAAAAGAGGTTGCTGTTGAAAGCAGTATTATTCGTTCATAAATATATATATATATATATATATATCTGAATATTTGAAAGACATTTCACTTATTTGCACATGCAGACGACAATTTGATGACCCCTTAAGAAATTCATTCATACAAACACACACACATAAACACACACACACACATAAATTGTTTATGGTCCTTCCTTATGCTGTTTTGTATAACATTTATGGATTTGTGAACATTTCAGAAATACTTTTTTATATACACTCCTAAAAGTATTTAATTATTTAAATGGTTTGTGCATAAAATGTAATTAAAAATTCTTTTTAAATTCATGTGAATTGTTTGCATTATTTATGAGTAAAAAAGTTTGAAAAGTTATGAAAGAAAAGTAGAACAAACAAATTGGAAATTTGTTATTAAATTTTAAACCTATATAAAATATAATTTTTCAATAAAGATACACTTAATAAATTTAAAATATTATTTATAAAAATGTTATAATTTTTAATTTTACTAAAAATTAATTAGGAGCTTAAAAGCGTCGAAATTTGTTCCAATTAAAATTTTTGATTGATTCATATTAATTTATTATATAAAAATTGTTTTTAGGCTTTTATAGTTGTACATTTTTTAAATTAGTTTATTTTTTTTAGAGAAAAAAGATTTGGACTCCAAGTTTGCTCTGGGATTTGTCAGTGATTTCAGTTCAAGAATCCATTCGTTCGGTACAATAATCTCAAAAAATATTTGAGATTTTTAGAATATTTTAATATAGGAGTTATAGTGCTACAGTTAAAGATAGATCAAGAAAGTTTTGGTAAAAATAGTAACTTGTTTAAAATGTAGACAATCTAAGCCTTATATTTGCATTGCCTACTTCTACATAATGTATTACTAGCTTAAGGTTTCTTTTAAAGTATAAAAATCTTTTCCCTTTTTAAAATATATTACCAGAAATTTAATTTAAATCTTTTAAATCTACAAATTTTGTTTCAATTTTTTGCAGATGCCACGATTAGCGAGCCCTTTGAAACACATTTGCGTGGCCCCGGCTTTGTTATGGAGCCGCCGGGTCGCGTTGAGTTCTCGAATTCTTCCGGCGGTTGGCTCGACTGCTCCGCCTCGGGGAGCCCGCAACCGACGATCGATTGGGTGCATGCGGATGGCACGGCGGTAACGGAGATACATGGAGTGAGGCGAGTGCTGCGTAACGGTACTTTGGTGCTGATGCCATTCGCGGCAGCGGCCTATCATCAGGATATACATAATACGATCTATCGCTGTATAGCCAGCAACTCTGTGGGTCGCATTGTGTCGCGCGATGTGCAAGTGAGAGCGGGTAAGTTCAAGAGTGAAAGAGAAAGACATAATATATATGTCTGTGTATATATTTTTATTATATATATAATTTTTTGTATATTTCTGTGCATTTTTGTGGCAGTTGTGGCGCAGGCCTACAAAGTGGATGTGGAGGTATTATCTGCCTCGCGCGGCTGCACCGCCATTTTGCGTTGTGTGGTGCCCACGTTTGTCAAGGAATTGGTACGAGTGGTCTCATGGGTTCATGAACCCGCTATCTACATCTATCCCTCGCTGCAAGGCGGTAAGTAAGGCGGGGTTACGCCCACACGCTTTTGGGGGAGTGTATGCAAGTGAGTGTGCGAGTGTCTGTGTGTACGTGTGTGTGTAAGGTCTATCTGTCTGCTTGTGTGCAGCTACTGCTGCTGACATGGCACCACGAGGAGCTGCAGCCTCGGCCCTTGTCTGCTGCATCCTTGTCCCTGTAGCGGCTTACCAAGCCAACAAAGTGCATTGTTTGTTTGCAGTATTTGCCTCACATGTTTGCCTGCTTAACTGCCAACGCTTTACTAGTGTGAGTGTGTGTGTGTGTGTGTGTGACTGGGTGTGTGTATGCTCCTCTGCCCTGTGCTTTGATGCATAATTAACATTGTCCTTTGGCAATTTGAGAAGCACTTTTAACTTGCCTTAACCCTGCACCCCAACTAAGGTGCAACTCTGAGCTGCTGATAAGCTGAAAAAGCCTTCGGCAAGCGCTTACTGAATCAGCTTTTATTACTGTACAGTGCCTTTAAGAATTTGTTAGACATGCATATAAGATAACAGCTTAAGATTTTACTTACATGTATGCAGAACGAACTGTCTGTTTTTGAAAGCAGGGATTTGCTGTTAATATTTGCCTAAAAGGTTTTCGCTTAAGACCGTGTAGGTAAGCTCCGTAAAAGGTGTTTTAGGTTTGTATGAAAGAAAAGTAAGTAACAGACAAACTTACTTCGAATCAGACAATAATATCATATAGTATTCATAGAACTCATCGGTATAAATCATTGATTAGTATGAAAATGAACTCTTAAACAAGTACAGGGCCTTTTAAAGTCGACTTGCTTTACTGTATAGCTTGTCCATTTAGTTACAACTAAGTAAATAAAACTTTGCTTTAATTTGCTCATACAACTTAGCTTTGATTTGTCTGAAAAGTCCATGTTGTCCACGCGGGGACGACAAAATAGATTACTCTCTTCCAACTGTTAAATGGATCAAACTTTTATGAAATGTTGATAAATGACTTTGGACTTTAGCAGAAATTATATATCTAATATTTTTTCTTTTTTCTGCTTTCACTGCTTTCATTCACAGATGGCAAATTCCATTTGCTGCCCACCGGTGAGCTGCTCATCCATAATCTGCAGGAGAGCGATGAGTCGCAATCCTTCCGCTGTCGCAGCATGCATCGTCTGACACGTCAGGTGGTTGTCAGCTCACCCACACGATTGCGTATTAATTGTGAGTAAACCAATCACAGTAACTACTGCTACAGACGGACAAACATACGATACATGATTCTAAGATTGCACAAAACTAACCAATGTCAAAACTCTCTACTCCCCACTCAGCACATCGCGGCATCATTTCACCGAGTGTTGTGGAGCACACGTCTCATGTGCAGGTGTCGCAGGATGAGGGCGCTGTGCTGCTCTGCGTGGCACAAGGATGTCCTTCGCCCGAATACAGGTGAGTAGTAACTGGTGGTGAACAAAATCGATGGCACTGTCAAGCCACATAGACACATTACGGTGCGAAACTTTTGACGTTGACAGTGCAGACGTGTTCGTGTGTTTTTGCCGTTGTGTGAGTTAATTGGAACGCACACACCTAAACACACACACCTACACACTTAGAGGCTGTGTGCGATATGAGTGCTCAGCGTTTAGAGTTGCCAAGGCATATAAATAAAGCTGGCGACCGCTGTGACTCGGTCATTAAATGTGTGTATGTGTGTGTGTGTGTGTGTGTGTGTGTGTGTGTAGAGTTGCCAACTAACTGGAACGCTAATTGAAATATGAACTCAGTAGAATGCGTTGACAACCTTAAAGTTTCACTAACAACTTTGTCGTCGTTCGATGCAAACGATGCGTATGTGTAATATGTGCAGAGAAAATTAAAGACAAAAGCAAAGGTAATGATGTGTGTAGTTGTTAAGCTGACAGGGGAGGTGGCAGCAGCCTCTGCGGAGCGGTGTGGTCACATATGTGCTCACATAATTACGCTTTGATAAGCAGACAAGTAATAAAAAAGTTTTCCACCAGCAAGACAGAGACAGAGAGAGAGACAGGAAGAAAGAGAGGGAGAGATAGAGCTATAGCTCGGTGGATTTGCGAGTACTTGTACATCCGGGCCACAATGCCAGACTGTAAACGCGAAACAAAAGAATCTATGAGCGAAACCAGACAACAGAAGGATACGTGGAAAGATGGATAGATTGTTCAACAGCAAAATACAGAGATAGCTACAGAGAAAAAATGTTGAAAAAAAAGAAAGAAAAATACCGTAGCCATTTCATAATTAATAAAGCCGAGCTAGGGACGCCGAGGGGGAGTGAGGGGCATGGCAAGCAGAGACATTGGCAAATGAGCCAGCCATGGGGATTAATGCAACATTAAACAAAGGCAAAAGTATATAAAACAGCCAAGAGGAGCAGGGGTAGGGGCTGGGGTGTGGCAGTATCCGACTGACTGTATTCTAGCTTAAAATAAGTTGGCTTAGGCCTTGAACTTATTCAAATTAAAAGTATATGCATAAAATAGGACAGAATGTGACTTTAAAGTGAGTCAAGTAAGTGAGAAAAGTTTGAGCTAAAAATGATACAAAAAATATATAATTACTTGGGAAATCTTGAGCATAAAATTTTAGTTTACAGAGCTAGCAAACTGTTATTTAACAGCGCTAGAAAATAATTTGTAACAGATTCTTGAGACGAGGTCGAAGGAATGAGTAGAAAAAGTGGGAGTATAAAAGGAGTACAAGTAATAATATAGTTACTTATGATATCATGAGCATAAAATGATACTCTATAGCGCTACCAAACTGTTATATAACAGCACTTTAGCATAAACTGTTATTTAACAGCGTTGGACAATATATTGTAACAGATTCTTGGGATGAGGTCGCCGGATTGAATTGAAAGAGTTGGAATATAAAATTATATCTTATAATAAAATTACTTAAGAAATCTTGAGCGTAAACTGATATGGTATAACGGTTACTTAACAGTGCTTTAACGTAAACTCTTCGGTTACAAAGCTAGAAGGGAATTTGTAGCAGATTGTCTAAAGTTGTACTTTTAATAATTTTATGTATTGTTCTTAAAATCGACAAAGAGTTTATGTATAACTTATGTAGCAGTTGAATCAACAGTTAATTTGCTTGTGTGTTTTTAATTAGAATATAATTATTATTCCTTTATCTAATAACCATTATTAAATCACTAAAATCTTTGCTCTTTCTTGCTATCTGTTCAACAGCTGGTACACACAGAACGGTGCTGGGCCACTGCCGGTATTAAGTGGACCACGTGTGCGTCTGCTGGGACCAATACTGGCCATTGAGGCGGTGACCGGTGAGGATTCGGGTGTTTATAAGTGCACAGCAAGCAATGTGGGTGGCGAGGCAAGCGCTGAGCTGCGCCTAACTGTGGCCACGCCCATACAGGTGGAAATAGCACCGAATGTGCTCAGTGTGCATATGGGTGGCACAGCCGAGTTTCGATGCCTGGTGACCAGTAATGGCAGCCCTGTGGGCATGCAGAATATCCTGTGGTACAAGGACGGTCGCCAGTTGCCCTCATCCGGTCGCATCGAGGACACGTTGGTAGTGCCGCGTGTTAGCCGTGAGAATCGCGGCATGTATCAGTGTGTAGTGCGACGGCCCGAGGGCGATACATTTCAGGCCACTGCCGAGCTCCAACTGGGCGGTAAGTATATACAGCCTGACTGCATAATATGCAGAAGGAAAAAAAAAAAAAAAAGAATTGGCAAAGTAATTGCAGCTAAAATATTTATATGTATATCCGCAATCGTATCGCTTCCCACACAGATGCACCGCCTGTGCTGCTGTATAGCTTCATTGAGCAAACGCTGCAGCCGGGACCAGCTGTGAGCCTCAAATGTTCCGCAGCCGGCAATCCTACGCCGCAAATTTCATGGACATTGGACGGATTTCCGCTGCCATCAAACGGAAGGTAATTGAACTTGTTGAAAAGCGAATCGGGACAAAGGGAAGTGGGCGGTGGGGCGGCATAGGGCGGCGGCTTGGCAATGGCAACGCTGCAGGCGGCACTGCAGCAAAAAAAATACAGTTTAAAGGCTGCTAATGAGTGTGCTCGAATGGGAAAACCCAGTAGTTAAAGGGCTTGTGTGAAAAATACATAAACTTTAGGAGAATTTAAGTTTCATTCCTCTAAATTTTTGAGTGCTAATAACAATTTTTCTTAGTTCAACTTGTTTTAAGAGAAAAATTTAACATATCTTTTTCTAGCCACCAACTTAGAATACCCTTTTAAATTTGGCTACTGGGCTCAAAAGAGAAATGCGACTGAGGCTGCATTTATTGCGCTCGTTGTGTGGGTATTTTTTATACAACTCTTTTTTTTCAGCATTTGGCTTTCAAAACATTGCACGTATAGAAAGTGGCTGCCGACGAGGGGCGTGCCTGCCTATCGAGTGGGCGACTAGGCTAGAAGAAGGTCGGGATAGGGTAGGGTAGAGTAGGTTACAGCCGGGTTGGTTCGTGACTCGGCCTGCTTCAGCGTTCATTCACTCTCGCTGTGGTCTCGCCTCCACAGACTGAAAGACTCACTCTCTTGTCTGCGCCAAGGTTCTGACTTTGCCTTTCTATTTGTTAATTAAGGCTGGGGCCAAGTGTGTGTATGTGTCTGTGTGTTTGTTTGTGTGTGTGTATTTGTTGTTTACTTCACGCATTTAATTACGTTTTTAAGCCTGGCCAACTGCCAGTGTTAGCCAAACAGAGCCAATAGTTTGGAGCTTATTAAATTCTTAGTGGCCCTTTAATGACATTGACATTTGCATTTGACAGTCAAGCTGTGCAAGTAGTTTGGTATTCTTTGTTTGGACTCCAAACAAATAAAATGCAACAGCGATTGATTGGCAATCTCAAACGTTAACCTTCCCTCTCCCCACCTCTCCCTATTCCCCCATTTCATCCCTTTCTTCCCCTCAACCTTTTTGATCCCTTCAATTGCCTGGCGTGGCTTTGGCTTTGGCTTTGATGATGCTGCTCTGACATTGTCGTTTGGCATTTCATTTGATTTTTACTGCTTTTCACTCTCTGATTTACGCTTTCCCTCTCCCACTTCGTCTAGCTCTCTCTCTGTCTCTTCCTCTCTCTCTCTCTCTCTCTCTCTCTTTTCTCGTCTGCAATTCATTTGCAGTTTGTTGGCAGCTGCCACTAATTGTTTGAGTTACGTCTGTAATGATTTGCAAGTCAAAGTTTTGCTCCCTTTTTCTGCGACTGTTGACTTCTGTTGTTGATTAAAAAATTGCTTTGGCTCTGCTCTGCTTTTCTTCCCTTTATTCTTCTTCACCGTCTTCTTCTTCTTGTTTTCTATTTCTATTTTTTATTAACATTGACTTTGGTTGTCCATTAGTTTTGTGCTCTGTTTGCTATCCAATAAAAAAATAAAAAAAGTGTTTGCAACAACATTTTTGGGCGAACGTCTTCAGTTTCTTGTTGTGCAGTGTTGCAGCTGTGTAGCTGCATTTTAATTAAAACTTATACAATCTGTTGTCCATTGCAAATTTATTTAAACAAAGAGAGTATTTGTAGTACACTAGCAGTTACCCTACAGAGGCTGTTATAAATATTGATTAAGCAAACTATCTACTCTATTTCCTGCCTTTACTAGCTGCTTGTACGCTCTGCATACCCTGTAGTTTCTATGATATTTAATAAATATCACAAACATCTGCTACACTTCAGTTGAGCTATGCATAGAATGCAGCCAAAACACTCTTGACACTGTCAACTCAAAGCTCCTCACGAGCTGCTCATGAATTTGTTTTCCTCAAGTGGTCAACGTTTTTCCTTACCCCCTGGCTTTCCCCCTCTCCCCCCTCTCTCTGCGGTTTCTATATTGTCCAGCAGTTTGTTGAGAGTTTGGCTGACCACAAGCACAAATTGATTACAAGTATTTTGCTGTGGTCAGTGTAGAGGAAATGTTCATGTACGTAAAAACTTGCGGAGATTTGCAGTGATTGCCCCGTGGCTTTAATTTAAAAGTTATTTGAGCAACACAATTTTGACACATAGTGCCGTTAGGCATTATCCTGTTGTCGCAACTGCCAAGTGGCAACCGGAAGTGGCAAGTGGAAAGTGGCATGCAACCTAATTTGCCTGGCAGCAGCAGGAGGCAGCAGGAGCAGCTGAGAAGCCTCCGCAGTGCTGCATAAATTTCGTTGGCAACCGTTAGCTTGTTGTTATTGCCGTGTTTTAAGTGGTTTACATTATTCGGTTTAAAGGTATATCAACTTGGTAAGTGTATTTATTTAATACACACGCAGCTGCCACCCACACACCCACTGAGCCAGACAGGCGAGCAAACAGCAAAAGGGGAGTCAAACAGACAGACAGAGAGACAGTCTGACTGAGGCTCGGTAAGGAGCAGGAACTGTAGCTGTAGCTGTAGCTGAAGCTAAAGCAGACGCCTTGGGGCGGAAATTAAATGATTGCGCGCACGAGGTAACGCAACACTCAAACGCTCATTTTACGCCATTTGCAAAAGTTTGTCTGCGGCATGTGGCAACAAGGCTGCCACAAGCGGAGCCACTTCTGCCGTCTCCTTTTGGCAGCAGTAGCAGTAGCATATATCTATAAAGTGTGTGTCTACAACTGCAGGCACTATACACACAACACACACACCCACACACACACCCACACACACACACCCACATACACTCTAAGTGTGTGTAATTTTGGTTTAAATAATAAAACTTTGTAAGTTCAGCGTTAACTGTAGCCACCTAGCACTTAGCCAAGGCAGAAGTGCAGAATGCAAAATGCAAAATGCATAATGGAAAGTGGAAAGTGAAAAGTTGTTGCGAAAACTACAGTGGAAATTTTAATAAGCTTTGGATTTGAACTTTTACCTGGCCATAATAATTAAAGCTTAACGTCAAGTTCTTAATGATAGTTCTCAAGCGTTAAGTTAATTCGTTGTGAAGCAAGAAGATATTAAATGGTTTATTGTATTTTATAAAAAAGGTTAAATAGACTACTAGTAGAGTTTATAAAGCTAACTTTTAATTAAATTGGTTTCTGGGCAGTATTATAAATTTAATTTTTAACAAGTCTCTTTAATATTTTCCATAAGTTTTATGCTATAAAGTATTGAAGTCTGTACTTCTCCATTTTAGTTCTATATTCAAATTTCTACTTAGTTTTGTTAACAATTATATTCATAGTTTATTTTAAGTTTCTTTAAATTATATTTTACTTATTTTGTTTGTAAGTTTTATCGGTTTCCATTGAGGTTACATCCAAAACTGTTAATAAAATTTGCTTTTAAAACCGATTTATGCTTAATTACTTAACTACTTTTAATTTATTAGCTGATTTCGAGATTGTGGTTAATTTTATTCATTCAAAGTGATTATATAAATTAAACTTTTCTCTGCTTTTTTGCTGCTTAACTTGTAAACTCAATTTGCACAAATTAAAATTCATAATTTTGTAAGTTTGCTGCCACAACTTTTTCTGTTCACACTATTTGTGTAAGTTGTGGTTATAGTAAATTTGTGTAGCCTTTTTTGAAATTAAACCAGTCAGAAATCTCCCCACACACACACTCACACACACACAAATACACATGTATGTCTACCCACACAGTCTTGGAGAACAATCAGCTAAAACAGCACACAAAAGCCGCGCCAAACTATTAGGTTTATATTGTTGCAACCAAAGCGTTTTATGCCACAGCCCTGCCCCCCCTAGACTTTCCCACAAACACACACACACAGGCATACATATATATATGTATGTAGTTATACACACACAAACACATGCATTAAAGTTTCGCATTGGCGTTTAAGCTCTGTGGAAACTCTTGTCTGCCATTTGCGGATGTGTGCAACTTTGTTGCAATTTCGTCCTGGCATTGTTTCAATGCGCTCAAGTGTGGCAGTTAGCATCCATGTCCGTGGCTGAGTATCTGGCTAGTAAGCAAAGCTATGTGTGTGTGTGTGTGTGGATGAGTTTTGAGCTGCTTCATTTTCATTTAACTACAGTTGTTGTTTTTAACAAGCGTCGCGCAGCTTTTGGCCACTTCATAAAGTCGCAAGTCGAAAGTCGCCAAAGTTTCTTAATTTTTTTTAGTTTTCTTTCTGGCTATGAGTTTGTCACTTACTGGGGGAAATCAGTGTCCATGGAAATGCACTTACGCGTGGCGAAGTGTGTGCCAGGCTAATGCATTCATAAGCCTCGACTGTGGCTTCTGCGAAACTTAATTAAAATTGTAATTACATTGCCTGCTGTTACCCTAATGCCAATTGAAAAGTTGCGAGTGCTTTGGCCACAAACTAATGAGCCGTTCACTAAGATGCTCTGCTTAACAATAAGATGCCACAAAGCCGCTTGTGTGTGCAAGTGTGTGTGTGTGTGTTTGCCACAGCTATGGAGCGTATGTGTAACAGTGTTTGCTGTGTAATTAATGTCTATGCCAATAAGCAGCTCAGCAGCAGCAGAAGCACTAGCAACAGCAGATGGCATCGCAAATAAACAGACTTAATGCCAACTTGAGCGCTCATAAAATCCTTTTTTCTTTGTGTTTCATTATTTGCAAGTGCGTTTGGCAAAGTGGGCTTTTACTGTGCGTAGGCGTGGCACATGACATTGAAAGCAGCATAAAAACTATGTTAAGCCTGACAGCTCGACATAAAGAAGGCATGAACTGACAGCCCTCGTTACGGCTGAATAATGCAATGTTACGTATACGCCGTGATGTGTTGTGTCGAAAACAAATGAAGCACACAACCAAAAAGGATTTGGGTCACCCTGCATACGAGATGCGCCTTGTTGAGCCTCAACACACTCACACACACACATACACACATACATACATATATTTACATATACACGTACATGAAGTTGCTCGTTAATGCCCCTTGGTCGGAGCATTTAAATATGCAAAAAACCATTCTAAAATGCATATCGCATTGCGCATACGACGCGTTTGCCATACCAAATGTTTTTCTATATTAATGTATGTATTTTCTTGTTTTTTTTTTTTATTTTCTTGTGCTTTCCTCAATCTTCTTCACAGATTTATGATCGGACAATACATCACCGTGCATGGAGATGTAATTAGTCATGTTAACATAAGCCATGTCATGGTCGAGGATGGCGGAGAATATTCCTGCATAGCTGAGAATCGTGCGGGTCGTGTGGAGCATGCGGCCCGCTTGAATATTTATGGTATGTGCCACATTCACAAACACACATACACACTCACACACACACACATGGGACTGTCTCTGTTTGTGTGAGTGTGCTTGTGTGTAGCTACTTTACACATGCACTTAAACGTTTTTCTGAGTTCTCCTTTTTATAGTACATATTTTTCTTTTTGTGTTTTGGGTAATTTTTTTTTGGTTGCCTACATTGAGTTTTACATCGCGTTTGCCATGTACCTTGGTAGTACTGTACTGCACCCTTCGCTTGTCCTTGTCTATCTGCCTTTGCCTGCAGTTTGCTTTGCAGTTCTCTAAACTGTTGTTCAAGGCACACACACAAACGAGCGGTGCTCCCTAGCGGCGTCTCTTCTGCCTTGTTTTTGCAAGAAATCAAATATTTTTGTGTCGCCGAGCAAACAAAATGGCGTTGCCAGGCACAAGGCAACACACACAATCATTGTGACTGGCAGAATAAAAAAGATGGAGGTAAAAAAAAGCGAAAAAGGTGTCATGTTTGTGCTCAAAAGTTTGCGCAGAAAACTTTCTGTTCACAAACGACTGAATATACATATACAAAGTTTCTATACACTACATAAACTGAAATTTCTATTACCAGATTAGATCTGTAGTTTTAAATTGTTGCTAGTAGCTATCAATGAATATCTGTTAAAAGAATTTATAAGTTAAAATTTCTTAAAATACTTGTTGAAATTCAATCAACCAACAAACTGAATGACTTTTCGTAGAGTACTCCTTTGAGTAGTGTAAACCAGAAACGCTGTTTAAGCTTAAATCACGCAAACAAACTACCAGCAGCGTTCCCTTTTGTTTAAAGGCTTTTGCATAGTCGCTGATTACGCGACTTGGTAATGGCGGTGATTACAAAAATGTTACCCTCCCCAGACTCAGACAGACAGAGGGACAGGGACAGGGACTGGGACTGGGAAACGACACCAGAGCATACACGTATGACAAGCTCGAAAATTATGCATATTCTGCAGGAATCCACAAGCACAACCGAAAGCAGCAAACGACAAACAGCAACAAGAGTTATAAAGACTATGAGAGTTGTGGTTCTTGTTGTTGTTACTGCTGTTGTTGCCAGCCGACATTTGCTGCATTATTTCCTTCCGCATTTTGCGAGGGGCCCAAAGCATAGCAAAGCAAAGTGTTTCGGCGGACCGACAGGCTGCCTGGTTGCCAGTCTCTTCCCGGCTGTAAGGATGCCAGGATATGCATATTACATTGTGGGCTATTTCCCTTTCCCAACCTTGTTTCTGTTTGTTGCTGTTACTTTAACTTTGTTTTGTTTGCCTTATATTTTGAGCTGCATTATTAAATGAGCAACGTGTGCAGAAAATCAGTTAAGTATTTACATTGGCTGTGCCGTTGTTTTTGTTTTTTGTTTTTGTTACATTTTTACCACAGGTTTGCCCTACATTCGTCTCATACCGAAGGTGACCGCTGTCTCCGGTGAGACATTGAATCTGAAATGCCCAGTGGCCGGTTATCCCATCGAGGAGATCCACTGGGAGCGTGGCGGACGCGAGCTACCCGATGATATACGGCAGCGTGTTCAACCGGATGGCTCGCTGACCATCAGTCCGGTTCAGAAACATACGGATTCCGGTGTCTACACGTGCTGGGCTCGCAACAAACAGGGTCACAGTGCTCGTCGCAGTGGCGAGGTGACGGTCATAGGTTAGTATACATTTTTTTTTCGTACAGTTCCCCAGCTGTCGGGCCAGTTTGGCCAGCTTTCCTTTACAGCTTTTGACGGCGACAAGGAAACGACAACAGCAGCAACAACACGAACGTCAGCAAAATGAAGCCAAGTGAAAATTACATTTTAATTATTAACAGCAAACTAAGTACATACTCGTACTTGTACTCGTACTCGTACTCCTACTCGTATTCGTACTTTGTAGTATCGTATGGCGCTTAAGAGTTTTTCATTTGCTTTTGCCTTTCTCTTTTGGTTTTTGCATTCCTTTCGTTTGTGCTTTTAATTTTGGTGTGTGCTCGGCACTTGCTTTCGCTGTAATTAAATATGCGCAATAATCTAAGCTTAAAAGTTTTGAAATTACGTAAAAAAAGCGAAGTGTGAATAAGTGTTGGTAGGAGTAAGTGAAGTCAGCTAAAAATTCAAACAGCGACCCTTTTTTATTATTTGTGTTTTATTTTATTTTATTTTTTTTTATATTTCACTCATTTTAGTTAATGAATTCGCGTGCTAATGAAGCGCGACGTTGATTAAATTTTCATAATTTGTAACCCTTTTCTGGGATTTTACTGGATTTTACGGGATTTGCCACGCTTAACGCAACCCACAATCGTTGGGAATTTGGGCAGCGCTAAAAAGTATGCTACACTTCTTTGTACTGCGTAGTTTTGCTCTCAGCAGTTGCGAGTTTTCTGCCATTTTGTAAGCTTTTTGTATTACTCATGTATGCCTTGACAACAACCACTTGCAGTGCCACCACGTCTAAGTCCCTTTCAAACATCGATACTACAACTGAATATGGGCGATCGTGCCTCGCTCACCTGCTCTGTGGTCAAAGGTGATTTGCCACTGACCATCAATTGGCGCAAGGATAGTCGCCCCATCGATCCCACACAGCATATGTCCGTCAAACAGGTGGATCAGTATAATAGCATTCTGGTCATTGATAATCTGGGCAGTGATCACACTGGCAACTACTCGTGTGTCGTACGAAACTCAGCGGCGGAAGTGGAAAACTCACAGGCACTTTTGGTCAATGGTAAAGAAATATGTTGGGCAATGTTCTTCTATTTGTTTCCAAAGTATAAATATATATATTACAATAATCGTATTTAGTTAATGTAGTTGCGTTTGTTTTGTATGCACTTTGCTCAATGTAACCAAAAAAACAAATCAAAAACCAAAAAAATCACAAGAAAACAAAAAAGAACTGAACGACAAATGGAAATCTAATCTGTCTTGTTGTCCAATGCAATCATATCCTTGTATACCTGTAAATTATGTTACCAAAAACGGCATTTAGTTACCTCTTTCTGAATCACTTACACTTTAACTTTTGGAATGTTTGTACCATTAAGTAAATTACTTGAACTATTTCGTAGAGTTTAACAAAAATTTCTTTAACAAAACTGCGAAGGTTTAGTTGTACATATCTGTATCTATAATCTGTATAAAATTAATTAGGAAAAAGACAAAACTAACAGCAAACAGCAGCTCATCGTGGGAATAACGAACGAATGGCAAAAGAGGATCATCTGTCGGTTGTTTCATTTGCAGTTCTTAACAATTCTGGTTGCTTTCTCCTACTTGCAGTACCACCGATCATAGAACCGTTCGCCTTTCAGGATGGCCTGGCCGAGGGTATGCGAACACGCACCGTTTGTGGTGTCTCCCGCGGTGATGCTCCATTGAAGCTGATCTGGCTCAAGGATGGTGAGCCGCTGCCCGATCTCTTGGGCGCCAATGTCACCATGCTAGATCAGTATAGTTCGCTGTTAAGCATTCCCTCGCTATCGGCCACGCATTCCGGCGAATATACGTGCGTGGCCAAGAATCCGGCAGCTGAGATCAAATATACCGCTCTATTGCAGGTCAAAGGTAGCGTACTAGGTTACAATACAGCAATCGAAAATGACAACCAACTCAAAAACTCACTTTAAAACACACATACACACACTTATATCAGATAATATACACACATACATAAACTTTACACGATTTTAACTGAACTTTCACGATTGCCCCCTCAAATCAAATAAATTAAACTCTTTTTACTTTCTCGCTGATGTAATTGTATTCAAAAGAAAAGCGCTTCTTAATGGTTTTCAGTTTATCAGTTTTTACTTTCTATACTATATATGTTACTAAAACTAATCTAAACTCTCTTTTGATGCTTGTAAACTGCTTTACAAGCCCAGATTGTAACTGAACGTTGCCTTACTCTTTGCTTAGCAAAATGGTGCTTTGATTTTGACGCTTTCTAACTAAAACATTCTTAAAACAAAACCATAAATAAACAAGAAAAAGACAACCTAATGAAAAAAAAAGAAAAAAGAATTGCCCTGCTTTAAACACCCGAAAAATGAAAGTATTTTTTAACCAAAACCCCCCCATATATACCCTATAAGTCGCTTTGGCACGCTGTGGGTTTTTTTGACAACAGTTTCACCAGGTAATCTAATCAACTGCACTGCTTTTTAAACGCTTCGTATTAAATAACGCAAAATTCTACACATATATTTTTAAGTAATATATTTTAATGAAAATAAGTTAAATATTTGGATAAGTTGCTGATATAATTTAAGCCGCTTTTTTACACAACATATTTAGGTTTAAATTTAAATACGGTTCGCCGATTTAAAGTGTGCTTTGTCAAGTATTTAAATAAATTAAAAATGGGAGAATTTTGTCTGAATGTTACCATAAAATGAAATCCTGTACGATATTTATACTTATCATTCGCATAAGTTGAATGAAACTAGACTTTAGCTTAATCCCCTTTTGTTGTTTACTTGGGAATGCGCACTGAATAAACAATTAGCTGTAATTTTAATTTATACAACTGCTCAAAACATAAATAAGATGAAAACATAAGCTGTCTTAAGATTAATTTGCTTATTCGCTTACTTCCCTTTTGTTGCTCTCAATTGTTGTTCCTAGAAAACAATGCAAAATATATATATATACAAATACGTTTTTCCCATTTTTGTTTTTGCCAATTTTTGACTTGCAGCTTCTCAAAAAAAAACTAAAATTTAGCGCACAACGGCTGCTGTTTGCCCGCCTCCCCCTCAGCTAAAAGATAATAAACTGAATGGCTAAGTCTTAGCTATAAATGTGCTGTGCTTAATTAACAAAAATAACAATAATAATAACAATAAACAATATAAAAAAACCAAGCAAAAGAGCTAATAATCTACAGAAGATGCGCTGCTTATGCTTCAATTTGGTTTTGGGTTCTAATTGCTTACATTCTGTGTGTGTGTGCGAGTGTGTATGTGTGTGAATGGCTATTTTGCTACCCCTTTTGTGTGAGTGGAATTTTTGTGCAGCACAGAATGTGCATAAACATATATTTTTTGCAGAACCAAAGAAAACGAGAAATGAATTACCAAATTACTAACAATATATACTATAAATATAAAGCTTCGCAGTATTTGCTAATGTAATCATAGTTGAGAATGATTGTAGTGTAGTGGCACACATCTAGGCACGCTGTGGCATGTAGTTGTTGTGGCAGCAGCAAAGTATGCAACATTTTTCTACTTTTGTTACACTTGCTTTTTGCTCTTTGCTCTTTGCCCCCGTGCACTTTGACCATTTGCTTTTTGCATGCTGCAACTGTGTATATAAATTGCCTCCTCATTTGCTGCCATCTGCATGCGCTAAATGCTTGTAAAATGAAATTTTAATTTCGTTTATTTATGATTTGCTTGCTCTCTGCTTTCTGCTCTCTCTGTTCTGTTTTTCATTTTAGTTTTCTAAGTGCGTATGTTTTTGAAATTGTTTTCACAGCAATTTCGCCTACGTTTTTGTAAAATAAAAGTCTATTCTGTTATTATATTTAGGCGGAATTTAGGTGTAAACTGTTTCGAAAACACGACGTATACTTAATTTAATTTCTGTATATTTTTCTTTAATGTCCATTTACCCAGGCTGCTGTTGTGTGCAAAGATTTTTTCCAACTAGTCGCGCTGTCGTATATCCAAAAACCCGCATTATATGCAACATACTCGAACCAATCCATAAAAACCGCAAACGCTTTTTAATTAATGCTGTGTTCATAGATGCAGCTGTTAATTTTCATTATAATAAACATTAAACTACTATATCTTTTTTTTTTTTTGTTTCTGTTGCTGTATTACCATTTCTTATGCAAATTAATTATTGCTGGACAAACAAAAGGCTGAAAATTAAATGCAATGCCTAAATAAACAAATATTGGCCCCATAAATTATTAACGCTAAAATGCCTTCTGTCACATAATACATATATATTCGATTTAAAAACTAATTATTAAATGCCTTTTTGGGGTTGACTCAAACTTTAATTGCATTTTTTTATGCTCTTATTTTATAATCATATATATTATTCGTATATGCTTCAAATAAAACAAATTTTTTTTATTTATTGTGTTTTATGTTGCGCATTTTATAATTTTAATGCAAATATTTTTCAATACGCTTTTGGCATGCTTTTGTTATTTAATTTATGCGCCAGCAACAACAAAACAATTTTTGTAAAAATTTGTTGTACAAGAAAAAAACAGCAAAAACAACAGCGAGGTGCAGAGCGTGGGGCAAATATCAATAAAATAACAACTAATTTAAAATTGACTATAAAAATCCTTGCACAACAACAATCCCAACAAATATTAACGACTTTACCTAATGGATTTTCTTTGAAACTCAAAAAGAAAATCAAGATCCATTACAAAAGCATCGAATTGTTTTTTTTATATATTTTCTTTTCGATTTTGTCTAAGTTGCATAACAGATTTTTGTTACAAGTTTTAAGCAAACGATTAAAAAACAATAAGAAATTTTTTAAGCAAAATATGAATTATCCAATTGTATATTAGTTGAAAGTTTCTCTACTATATGCTACAAACCTTTCTACTTTAATTCTCAACAACAATTTGACTAGACACCAAAAATAAAATATATATTTTGCCGTTTATACTTTGCCAGAAATTTCCTCACATTTCCTTTCTCTATCTCTCTCTCTCTATCTAAGCTATATCTTACCTTCTCTCTCTCTCTCTATACATCATAACTTTTCTGTATGTCTTAGCTGTTTATCATTTACATCATTTGTTTGATAGTTTATGTCGCTTTCAATACTGTGTGCATTAAATATTACGTATACGCTCTATAGTGCCGCCACGTTGGATTGTGGAACCTGTGGATGCAAATGTGGAACGTAATCGTCACATAATGTTGCACTGTCAGGCACAGGGCGTGCCCACGCCCAGTATTGTATGGAAAAAGGCAACGGGTAAGATAGTTAAATGATAATCAAAGATAATTATTTAAATTATATGAATTAAATTTTAATAGGCAGCAAATCGGGCGAGTATGAGGAAGTCAGAGAACGTCCATTTACCAAATTGCTGGGAAATGGTTCGATGCTGTTGCAACATGTCAAAGAGGATAGAGAAGGCTTCTATTTATGTCAGGCTAACAATGGCATTGGCACGGGCATCGGAAAGGTTATACAGCTCAAAGTGAACTGTAAGTATGGCAGGGCGTGGCAGGGGAAAGGGAAAGGGGCGGGTAAAGCATAGCTGCTGCTCAATGGAACGAAACATGGCAATTTGTTTAATTGCAACATTGACGCCTCACGGGATGCCTCCGATGTCGGCATAATTAAAATGCAAAATATTTAAATGTTGTAATTGCAGCGTCGCCGTACTTTTCCTCTACATCGCGTTCGGTTACCGTTAAAAAAGGCGACACCGCGCTGCTGCAGTGCGCCGTTAGTGGCGACAAGCCGATTAACATTGTATGGATGCGTTCAGGCAAGAATACATTGAATCCATCAACCAATTACAAGTGAGTGCACTCAATCGAATCCAAAAGTAATCAACTGACAAACTCTCTCAACAACAACACTCCCCATAGAATATCTGTTAAACAGGAGGCCACGCCCGATGGTGTGTCCGCAGAGCTGCAGATACGCACAGTGGATGCCACCGATAGTGGCCCCTATTTCTGTCGTGCCACCAATCTCTATGGCAACGATCAGCAGCTGGTGCAGCTCCAGGTGCAGGAACCCCCTCAACCACCCAGTGTGCTAGAGGCAGCCATGATTAGCAGTCGCTCGGTGAATCTCAAGTGGCAGCCCAAGGCGCTCAGCTCGGGCGATGTATCCAAATATATTGTGGAGTACCGTGAAGCAGATCGTAAGTGGTCTAAAGTGGGTAATATGCAGTCTTAAATCCAATCTATAAATCTCCTTTTAGCTACACTCTTCATCGACCAATGGCAGCACACAGAAGTCAAGGACCCACCCAGCTATAATGCCCTCATCGAAAACTTGAAGCCAGCAACGCGTTATGCCTTCCGGGTGATAGCCGAGGGTAATGCGGGACGCAGTGCACCCAGCCAGGAATTGATTGTACGCACAGAACCCCAAAGACCAGCTGGACCACCGTTAAGTCTCTCCGCACGTCCGCTTTCCTCTACGGAGCTGCTCATCAGCTGGGTGGCACCGCTGCCCGAGCTGCGACATGGTGACATACAGGGCTACAATGTGGGCTACAGGCTAGCCAGCTCAGGTAACACGGCCTACAATTTTACCTCCGTTTCGGGTGATGGCGAGGGCGGCAACGGCGAGCTGCTGCTCAGTGGACTCGCCAAGTTCGCACGCTACAGCATTGTGGTGCAGGCCTTCAATCAAGTGGGTCCTGGTCCGCTCTCGGAGCCAACAGCAGCGCAGACAATGGAGGATGGTAAGTAGAGAGTGGAGAAGTACAGGGTCTATTAAAGTTGCGACCTTTACATAATTCCTATGATTCCTTTAAACAGTACCAAGTCGCCCACCGGAGGATGTGCGCTGTGCTGCGCTAACATCTCAGTCACTGCAGGTGTCTTGGCAACCACCGCCAATCTACCACACCAATGGACTACTACAGGGATACAAGCTGATCTTTGAGCCCATCATAGACGACATGGTGCCCAACAAGGATGAGGTAGAGTCACGCAAGACGACAGCTCTGACCACAGTGCTAACTGGGCTAAGAAAGTACACGAACTACAGCATTCAGGTGTTGGCACACACACGTATGGGCGATGGAGCTCTCTCCAAGCCCCTGCACTGCCACACCGAGGAGGATGTGCCCGAGGCACCGGCAGATATCAAAGTAGTGGTTAGCTCACCGCAATCACTGTACATCTCCTGGCAGCCACCGAACGAACCCAATGGCGTCATTACCAAGTTCAGTCTGTACACGCGTGTTGTAAACGGTCGCGAGGAGTTGAACAACGAGAAACGTAGTCTACCCTCACAGCAGGCCTATTACGAGGCCAAGAATCTGCATCCTCACATGGAGTACCAGTTCTGGGTGACGGCCTCAACGCGTGTGGGCGAGGGCAAGAGTTCAAGAGTATCCTCGCAGATAACCACGAATCGTGTCCCAGCTCGCATCATATCCTTTGGTGGCCCTGTAGTGCGTCCCTGGCGTTCGACAGTCACGCTGCCCTGCACTGCGGTGGGCAAACCAAAGCGGGAGTGGTTCAAGGCGGATGTGGCACTACGTCAGGGAGGATTGCATAACTCCCAACTGTTGGACACGGGAGATCTGATCATTTCCAGCCTGCAGCTAGCGGACAGTGGCAACTACAGTTGTCAAGTGGATAATGGCATTGGCACAGATCGTCTCACCCACATGCTGCTGGTACAGGTGCCACCCTCTGCTCCTGTGCTGTATGTGACCAGCGCTACCTCAAGCAGCATTCTGATGCACTGGAAATGCGGCTTCACTGGCAATGCTCCGATTACAGGGTATACGCTATTCTATCGTCGAGCCACTGGCAACACCGATGAGATGCAGTTATCCCGTCATGCTTCCAGTCACGAACTAAAGGGTTTGGTTTGTGGCAGCACCTATCAGATCCACTTGAATGCCCACAACAAAGTGGGCAGCTCTCCGGCCAGCATTATGCTACATGTGCGCACTCAGGGACAGGCGCCAGGGTTGCCAGCTACTACTAGTTTACTGGCTCCAAATTCCACCTCGGTGCTGATAAGACTGCACACCTGGCCGGATAACGGTTGTCCTCTTATGTACTTTGTGCTGCAATATCGCGCGGTGACTGATGATCCCGACAAGGAATGGATTCTGGGTGAGTTAAGGAACATTTACTAAATAGTTTCCTTTATAAAGAACTCAAAGTCTTTAAAGCTGAGTAAATCAATCTATTTCTTTTTCTCCTTTCCAGTTTCCAATGCACTGAAGCCTCAACGTCGTGTGGTCATCTCGAATCTGCAGTCCTCCACACTCTACCAGCTGCGTATGGAGGCGCACAATGTGGCGGGTGTGTCCCAGGCGGAATTTAGCTTTGTTACACTCACCAAAGATGGGGATCCCCCACCGCCGGAGATTGTGCAACGAGGTCAACGTGGTCCGAGCGTCTTTTATGGCAACATTAATCTGCTGATACCCAGTATTGCAGCTGTTTCAGGCATGATTTGCACCATAGCCTTGGTCATCATTTGCTATCGACACAGTAAGTAACAGTGCAAAGCAAAATACAATCAGAGTTTGATTAATTGTTTGTTCCTTCTTTTTGCAGAACAAAGCAATCACATACAAAAGGAATCGCTTGAGAATCGTGCCAATTCAGAGGCAGCACAGCGTGAACGATATTATGCCACCATCCATAAGGTTTCCATGCAGAACAATGACAAAATTCCGGGTAAATACAATTTTATGTGAATGGAAGCAAGTGTTTGACAGTACTAAGCCTAAGGAAATTTCTGATTTCTTATTTTCTTTGTAAAGAAACCTCTGAGGACATTTCGCCATATGCCACCTTCCAATTATCGGAGGCTGGCAACTTGTCATCACAGGCACATCATGGAGGACCAGCGAATACACTACTACATTCATTTATGTATCATGAGAGGGCTTTGGCCGAGGGCTGCTCGTCGCCACCACCAGCTGCGGTATTAAAACCAACCACCACCACCACCACAACCCATCAATACCACCACCACCATAACCAACGTCCACAAAAGACAATTCATAATTATTATCAGACCTCACCGTTTCATAATATCGTGCGTTTGTTTATTCATTTCTTTGATTTTAGCTCTCTTTCTCTCTCTATCTCTCTCTCTGTGTCTCTCTCTGTCTTTCACTGCCTCTCTCCCTCGTTCTCTCTCTCTCTCTCTGTCTGTCTCTTTGAGGGAAGGGAGGCCTTGTCCTTTAATTAGTGTATATTACTACGTGCTTTTTATGTTATTTACTCTGCTCGTGTCTTAATTTCCCAATAATTTCATTTAAGTGCAATGCCATAAACTTAAATAATATCATTGAGCATTGAGCGAAGCGCTCTGCCTCGTGTCACATGTCCTCCTTTGTGTTCTTTTGATTTTTAAACAAAGCGTTTACCATCCCAAAGCGCTTTCGTAGTCGCTAGTCGAGTTAACCATTTCAATAGGCACCAAATTAACTAATCTCACACTCTATTTTCTGGGCAGTCCAAGAATCGTCGACGTCACTCACGCAAAACGGAACCGGAGAGCGAGGAATCGGAATCGGATCAGGATCAATTGACTTCCAGTCGCACTGAGTCTTCCAATCAGCATGAGGGCAAAATCAAGCACAGTAAGTCTTCAACCGCAGAACCCTACTCCACACAGTGACTAGGGAAGCAGTCGCTTAAGGGGGTCAATCAGGTTTGATTGATGATTGACTGATGTTTAAAATGATTGATGAATGGTAGTTTATAATCAATTGATAGGATTGATAATGGAGTGATGATTAGTTATTGATCACTTTATGATTGATGTATCATTGAAACTGTATGATTGATTGATTATTTGAGGAACAATTGATGATAGGCGAAGACTTTTATGATTTTTTTTCATAATTATCGAAAATGATTGATTGATTGAACACTTGATGACTGATTGATCTAATTTACTGATTGAAGAGTGACTGATTGGCAATTAACTGACAGATGATTGATGGATTTAATCACGAAAAAGACTTATTGGTTGAGTATTTGCTGATTGATTTAAATTAATGATTGAACAGTGATTGACCGATAATTGGCTGATGGTTGATTGATTTCTGATTGAAAATGCATGATTGATTGGCTACTTGCTGCTTGATTGATAGAGAAATGATGATGTAAACGATAAGAAGTTGATTGACAACTGATTGACCTACTTGCAGTGATGCTTCCGAATGACAAATAAGATGTTTTCCTGTTATAGTTGTACTCTTAGGCTATCAAATGGAGTAATCTGGTCGCTCTCTTTCTCTTTTTGCGCTATTCTATAATTGCAGACTCCGACTCTAGACTAATACAACATTTTCCAAATCACAACATATCGATAACTTATCTATAGTAAAACAACGATTAAATATATACACTAAATTTATTAAATTAACACAAGACCAGTAAAGAAAAGAGAGTAAACTGAAGACTAAACAAACATAATCAAATCTAAATGTTAGAACTTAAGTTATTTGATAAGTTTTGTGTGTGTGTGTGTGTTTCTGTGTGATTTTTTAACCCCTTTCCTCATGTCAAAAACTCTATTTGCCCGTATTTTCTTTCTTTCTTTCTCTCCAATAAATTATAAAAAAAAAAAAAAAAAAAAATAAAAATTGCTCTATGCGATACAGGCATCATCTACCATGGAGCACAATCAAGCACATCCTCCGATCTGTCACCAATGTCCGAACAAAAATCATTGCCACGACGCGGTCGCTCCAGGTATCATCATCAGCAATATCAGTTTTCCACCAATACAACACCGCGTCATCACAATAGCAACAAAAGCAATAACAACATTACCACTAACACAGTTACAAATACAAATACAGGCACATCAACAAACAGTTCGAACAAAATTTTATCGCCACGAAATAATACGGGCAATTTGAAATCCATATCGAGTACATTCAAATCACAAGATTCAATACAATGCCATATACCAACACTGGTCAAATCGCCATCAATAAGCACACAACAACAGAAACAGTTCCACAAACAGCAACAACAACAGTTGAATAGTAAAACTGGTCAGAATCCCAACCAGAATCAGACCCCGACCCAGACCCAGAATCAGAACCAGTGCAGTAGTAGTATTAGTAGTTTGAAGCAACAGCAACCACTGCTGATCCAACCAAAGCTACATCAGCTCGAGCCGACGTCCAAGCATGTGAATGGCCAAGAGCTGATGGGTTTGGATGGTGGCAGCGTTGGTGGTGTTAGTACATTAGCATCTGTTGTCCCTGTCACTTGCATGCCACCCTCCTCACAGTTTCGACCCATACCACACAAGTCCATAATGTCCACGCATGAGCCATCAACACACCACAATCATCATCAGCAGCAGCTGCAGCAGCACCACCAGCAGAGCGGTGGTGTCTCCTCTGGCACCGCATTGCTGAATCCCTCGACGGCTCTGCTATCGTCCAAATTCTTTACGGCACCAACGTTGCCGTTGCCCAAATAGGATACGGCCAATGGGGGGAGTGAATATATGGGCATAACGGGCGTTGTGGGTGGTGGTGTTATTGATGGCACCACCGCAACGACGTTTGGCTATAATAGCGGTGAAATATCGTGCACCTACATGGATCCCATAGATCAGACATGAGACTTGGCTTACGGTGAGGTGTGTGGTCCTGAAGGCGCGCATTAGGGTCACCACCAGCTCAACACCACCACACAACAACAACAACAATAACACTATAAACACCACTAAGTCTCTAACTCTATCTAGCTTAAATTGAGTGTGGTTTGATAAAATCAAATATGTTAGCTTCAAAAAAAGACAAAACAAAACCAACTCTGGATACTCTTCTTCCTCTCACAAATCATGCAGAGCTGGCATCCTGCGCACACTGCATCCGCTGCAGCTGCAGGCCGAGTGCACCGCTGGTGCCCCATTCCATCATGGCGAACGCGATGTGAGCGAGCACATAGAACTCGCCGAGGTCGAGTGCGATGTGGATACAATCAAGAAACTGAAACTGGGACAACGTTCCTCATTGTGGTCGCGTCCAAATTCAACAACATCGCAATTGCAGCAGGAGCATCAACAGCAGCAGCAGCAGCAACAACAGCAACAACAGCAACAACAACAGCAGCAACGTCAACAACAGCAGCAACCACCGCATAAGCGTGCACACTCAAAGTCACCGCAACCGCAGCAACAACAACCACTGCAACAACAACGCCCACAACAACATTCACCCGCTCCAGGCCAAAAATTGCTTAGCGAAAAATCGGATTATTCGATATCCGTGTGAGACATTGGTAAGATCTGATCGAGCCCACAAGAACAGCAGCGGTCAGGTCACTAGAAACCCAAAAAAAAAAAACACACAAACGAAAAGTTAAAATCAGAAAAGAAGTTGGACATTCAACAGCTGAGCCGTTCTCTCTATATAATACCTATAATGTAGTACCTCGATTTATGTAATGCCAACACTTGAACGATTCTCCCGTTATAACGTTAACCGTTATCCGTTAAACCGTTGCCCGTTGCCCGTTATCCATACCGTATCCGCCTTGACCCCCGTAAAACCAGCTTGACACACCCCATTTCCCCCCCGCCCACAATACACTGAACAACTTTTCGGACAATCAATATCAAAATTCTTTGCACTGCCATCAAAACAGAAAATAAAACTCTAAAAACACTTCCCATTCAATAACTCTCCATTTCCCCCAAAGAAAAAAAAAACAAAAAAATAATAATATTAATAATACTAATACTAAATACTAATCTAAAGCTCATATAATCGTTTATACATACATTATATATATATATATCTTATACTAGCATATAGTTATATAGGTATATTAACGATTTGTGCATGATGTTGTAAGGCATGCGATCCAGAACCCAGGTCAGTTATCGAACTTCCAAGATGTTGTATATATATACAGACATATACATACATATGCATACTTATACTATCTACTAATCTAGTCAGTAAGTACTTATGACTAATGTAACTCGAACTACTAACTCGAATACTAATTGATTACTAACGACTAACGAAAATGCGTATAACTCGTACTATATATCTATATATATATATCTATCTATATATATTTATTATCCAGAACTGTATTTAGTCAGAGGTTGTAAGTATTTCCTTTATGGTTTATCTTCTGTACTTGAGATACAATTTTAAGATACAGCAACAAGTAAATTGTTTAGTTATATTTCTTCATTCCGTTTCAAAATCTAAATTTTAATTCAATTTGTAAAACGAGGAATTTAAACTAATATTAAACTCAAGACATATGCTGTGTACAAATTTATATAAATATATTTATATTAAATGTCTAAAATTAATAGTTGGGCTCTCATGTACATATATACACACCTATACACACACACACACCCGACAAATCTTTAAATGTTACACTGTAAATATTTATTCAGCCCCAAAAATTGATAACAAAAGAAAATGACTGACAAAAAAATGAGAAATATTGAAAATCAATGAAAAAATTAATGCATAAATTCAATGAAAAAATGTTAACTAAATGTATTTGATAATAGTATATTCAAGGTGTAAGTGTATTAGAGTAAACACGATTGGATCGCCAGCTGTATCGAATCAGTATTTCATATATGATATGACACGATGTCACAGTATCTACACAATATAGTGTTTCCATTACAGTAAACTGTCTGTCGTTCGTCAACGTGTAGATAAATGTTTTTAAAAACCAACAAAATAAATTTAAAAAAATTAAGAAGAATTCTAGAAATCAAATAGCAAGTCGTAATCAAATATTGACACACACACACACACTCACTCACACACACACTCACATATGAACTGGCCAAGTTAAGAGCAGAAAATACAAACTACAAAATAAAATTTATAAAAAAAATTAGTTTGTATCGCATAATCCACATAATAATTAGCTGTATTTTAAAACTAGCCAACTAGACAGAAGATCTGAAGATCTGAAGATTAGCAAACCGATAACAGTTTAATAAAATATTGAGAAATCTCTTTCGGAAACCATGTGCCAAAATTTGTTTAAGATCATAAATTGAAATCAATGAAGAAATCGTATTAACAAATTAAACAATAACTGAATGAATTCACTGAAAAACAAAATAGTTATAGTTTATAAGAACCGAAAGGAGAAGAAGAAGAAGAAGTAATATTAATAATAAAAGCATATAGATATATACATATAACACTATATAGCAAGAAATCAGAACACAGTCGAGGGCATTTATATAGAAACCTTTGGCAGCCAATAAGTCTGTAATTTGCGAGTTTCATTTTTACTGCAGCGTTAGAAACAATTAAGAACTAAACAAATAACTATTTAAATAATAGAATTTATAAGCAGCACTTAAGTTTTTAACTAATTTCGATTTGTTTTTTAAACAAATATACGCTGCAGTGTTTTTATCCGTTTTTTTATACGCATTTATTTAGATAACATATGTAATAAATGGTTTATTAAATTTAACATCGAATTTTACGAATTTATTAAACAAAAAAAAATGGAAGTCAACAAATCAAAAGAAGGCAATTAACTTAAAAACAAAATAATACAATCAAAATGCAATACAACAAAAACAATACATAAGAAAATAACAACAACAAAAAAAAAAAGAAAAGAAAATTTGCATTTTTTATGTTTAACAATATGAATTAGCACAAAAAAAAAAAAAAAAACTACAAAAGTAAAAACTATTAATGTAAAAACAAGAAACAAAAGAAAAACCATTAAAAAGTATAAAAATTATAACTAAAAAATGTTTTTCATTTTATCTAAAGTTTAAGCAAAGTTAATACTAACGGCAACTAAACGTTTGCCGAGTAAACATTTAAAACGCTAAAAGGTAAGCAAGGGGGGTAAACTGAGGGGAGGGGGAAAAAGCTCTTTAAACGTTTACCCGCTGGCTATTTAAGCTGTGGAGCTGTGACGCCAACGATATCAGTTTGATTTGTGTGTTCAGTGCGATAGAAGCAACCTGGCAGCAGCAGAGCCAAAGGGAAAGTGAGTCAAGTTCTTATCAGTGCCTTGTGTGTGTATTAGTCTAAACTAGTGCAGAAATGTCAGATGCTGATAAGACGCAAGCCAAAGCGACAGCATCCAATGTGCTGCCCAAGGCTTGCAGAGGCTGTATTGGCCTCCAGCCACGCCCCAAATTACCAGATGTCGAGGACATGGACAAACTGGCTTTAGAGACGCTCATCAAAAAAGTTGGCAACGCTCAGCAAATGTTAACGCATCTGATGAATCAGTTAATAGAGCTACAAAAATTTAATGAAAGTGATTACAATAATTAGTTTGCAACTAAGATATAATATTTTATATTTAAAAACTGTTTAAAATAAAAAATTATGTTATTTACTCGTTTATTTCCTGCAAGGAATGTGACACCTATTTTCCAACTTTAAAACCAGCATAGCTCAGCCAAATGACGTCATATATTAAAAAGGTATACCTTTCTAGAATCTAGACAACTGGCAGAATCGATCTAGCTCCAAAAAATATGTTATTTTTAAAATCGACCCCATTTTGGCAATTTTTATGATGTTACCCCTTTGCATTTTTTAAAAAAATCTGATAAAAATTATTTTCCTCAAATTTTCAACATTTTGGTGTCATTTGATAGCTTGGGTCAATACGATTTCAAAAAGGTATGCCAATCCAAGATCGGACATCTAATTCCCTTTAAATTTAAATTTCAATGTATAAGGTTTTAAGAGAATATAAGAGTATATATACAATAAGTATATATATAACCAAGTTTAGCAACACTGGCAGATTTATCAGAGCAACATGTATTGCTCCTCATGTTAATAAAAGTGGTTGTTGCCTTGGGTGTACAGAATGAACGAATGTTCTTTACAGCGTTCTAAACTGAACGAACGTTGTGTTGCTCCTCATTTGGCGAATGTGCTCCTCACCCAACTGATGTGCTCCTCAATGGCTTACGTGCTCCACACTTAACGTAACAGCTCCTCAACTATTTCATTTGCTCCTCACTTACTCTGTGTGCTCCACACTTAACCAATTTGCTATGCTTCACAGCATTCAATTCTACTCCTCACTTAACGAACGTCTTTCATGTTAAAATTACTTCTCAACTGTTATATATTATCTTATACTAAATAGGCCGAAATATAAGAGTATTAAAATATTCCCTCTCCGTTTTGGGACTTTAAAAAAATGTCCAAATTAAATTATGCTAGTAATTGGCTTGTCAACCGTAGATTGGTCAATACATATTGACTGTGAAGTAGGACATCATCAATCACTAAAGACACACACAGACCCACACACACAGTGCACAGTGGCACACGCACGATTTCACACACACTCACACACTTGCCCACTTATTGACACCATGACAGACAATTTTTTGTGCGTTGGCAAGTAGAAAAAAAACGTCGATCAAGCTAAGACCTTGTTGGCCAATAAACAAACAAGGAAAAAAAGGGTTTTTTGAGCCAAGTGCAGAAAACTTTTAAAATAACCGGCTAATTAACATGCAAAACAGCTGCGAACCGGGAGTTGTGAGCCTTGCCAAATATATACGCATATATCTAAATTCCTTTTTGGCCAATATGTTGACCACAAAACGTCTGAAGCGCCATAACAATTTTATTAAATAACAATTTTTTGCCGCTCAGCCCACAAGAAAAAGGGGCGAGAAATAGAAAAAAAATAGAAAACACTGAAATGAATTACTTATATGTGTGGCTATAAATATATATATGTAAATGGTAGGAGTAGGGGGCGTGGACTGGGTTAGTAGGCGTGGCAGACTAAAGCAATTCCTAGTTCTCG
Organism: Drosophila cardini; assembly: GCA_018903735.1. Taxonomy (NCBI): domain Eukaryota; kingdom Metazoa; phylum Arthropoda; class Insecta; order Diptera; family Drosophilidae; genus Drosophila; species Drosophila cardini. The sequence continues at coordinate 4,591,468 of JAEIGM010000007.1, read as the reverse complement.
TTTCTTTGTCATTTCGCAAGCAATTTTCATGCGCCAAACAGTTTTGGTGTCTGGTCAGTGGTGTGCGATTGTGTATGTGTGTGTGTCGCACGTGACCATAAATGCGTCTGTTTGTCTTTGTCGTCCTTTTATTTTTCTGTATTGGTATTTTGTGTATTTCAGTCATGTAACGGTAAAAATTGTTTGCATATTGTTTTGCGCTTCCATTGTGATTTCCTTCTGGTCAGCAGTGTGGTGGGGCCGAAGGTGCGGAACGGGGCAGCAACTCAACTATTGTGGGAACGTGTGTCAGATTGAATAAGGCAAATGAAGCGATCGTAATGATGATGAAAAGTTCGCAATGTCACTGCAAGCCAAGCGAGACAGAGGGAAAGATGAAAAGACCGAAAGACTGAAAGACCGAAAGACAGACGACCAGTTTCGCTTTCGCTTTCGTTCTCGTTTTGGCTTTTGTTAAACAAATTAAAATAAAATACGACTTGGTTATAACGTAGGCTTTGCAACGCATTCGAACATGGAGTCTCGTACACGGAGTCGTCTCGTATGCTCTGGTCACGCACGTGCGCCTGTGGCTATGCAACGTTTTGTTGTGCTGGTCACCGCATCTGGCCCTGCTGCTCTCCCTCCCTATGTGCTCCCTCTGGGTGCCTGGGAAGTCGACACACTCAAATTAATGGCTGCCATTGCCATAAGTTATGCAGCTGCATATTAAACGCATGTGAGTGTTTAAGAGCGACACAGAGCGGGAGGGAGAGAGAGAGAGCGAGAAAGGAAAAGAGAAGGAGAAATAAGGGAAAGACTGAGCAAGAGGCCTATGTTTGTGTCTGCTGCCAATGCTCTGCGGCATTTACACCAATTATCATACTAGCAAAAGCACACACACACCCATATATACACACACACACATCCTTGGACACCAACAAGTTATATCATACTGAGATTGAGAATATATTGCATTGCTAATGGTCAATTTTCACACGGCTGCTTAAGCAAATGTTGCTCAAACTAACGTTGGTAGTGACTCTTTCCTCATTCCCCTATCCCTTCCCATTCCTCTCTACTCCTCTTTCTACTTGGTTTATCTCTTTCGTGGCACATTGGCAAACAAACACGCTGGCAACTCGAATAGACACGCTAGAGACAAGCAAATAAGTCGACTTAGTGTCCTGGTTACATATTTGCACATTAAGTGCGATCATAAATCAGTTAGATTCAATTCACTTGGGACTATTCACACTGTGCTAATTTACGCTGGCAGGCAATGACAGAAGCTGAAAGTGCGTGGCTTGAAAGTAGCTGGAAACGAGCTGAAATAAGCTGAAGAGTTGAATGAGAGATAATATTAAGATTTGTTTTTAAGAAGAAAGTTTATCTATGCGAAATTGAATACCATAGTTGGAGTCTAAGATTACTTTTCTAGATAAATTGAGTTCTTAATGATAGAAACAGAATTAATTTCCTTTTAAATGTTATAGTTTTCTGTCCCCAATTGCCACTTTTTAACAGTGTAGCCTGTAAACCATTGCCAAATTTGAGTTATCTCTTAGATTGGATTGCAGAAAACTAAGTAAAAATTTTAAATTTCATTAAAAGCTTCCGAAAAAAAATGTAGAAAATTGTAGAATGCAGGACGATGAGTGTGAAGGACAACGTGTCGCTGGCTGCCATTTTGAGGCAGTGCCAAACAACGCGTAAAGCTGCAGAGCAGCCAGTAAAGCAAAGATAGACAGACAGACAGATAGACAGACACTACAACACTAACACACACACACACATACACACACACTAAGACGTCCTGTGACTGTCAACGCCATTTCAATGTCTTGGCAATGTCTGCCATCTATCTGCTCTGTACACGCTCCATCTCTTTCTGACCGAGTCTAGTGCTTCCTTGTCGCACATTTGCTGATGATGCGTTTAAGTGCGTTGATTGCACAAAAATTGAATCTTAAGAACATATTTGCATTTGATTATTTGTTGCTTGTAATTTATATGCAAAATTAGACCAGAAATGTGCTTCATACACTTGTTACGTCTCTGCGAGCGTATAAAATTTATAAATTTACCCACTGTACACGACTTCCCCAACTTCCAAACGAGTGTGTCTCTCTGTGTGTGTGTGAGTGTGTGTGTTCGTGACACATTTTATTTGATTGCATAACGTACAAACATTCCACAACAATTCTTCGAAAATTCTCAGTCAAACAATTCATTGACACCCATAAAAAGCAACAGGAAAGAGTATGGAAATGTCTCTCGAGCTGTGGAGGAGACACTTTAAACAGATTTTTCAATGACTAAATAAGGTCTCAGTTAGCTATCTAACAGATAGTTTGCATGTTAAGTTTATAGAAATTTAAGTTGAGTATGAAAGTAGTTTATAGGTCAAAAACTTTAGCTGAAATGCGAGCTCCATTTTATTAGCATTTGGAGTTTTACTTAAAACGTAAATAATATTTTGCTTAAGTTATGAAAGTAATATAAAAAGTGTTTATAGTTTTAAGCTTATTAAAAAATGAAGTTATTTTAATGATTATTAACGCGAAAGCTTTGCAATAAAAACTCTTTGAAAGTATATGAAAGGCATTCTCTTTTTAGCTGCTCTTAAAACTGCATAAAAACTTAATTTTTAATACCCTACACCCATAATACCCTTTCTTTCTTCCTTCCTCCAGCTCTCTGTCTCCCATTTGTCTATTACTTTTATTACTATCTCTTTCTGATTCACTTACTTCTTTTCAGTGTTACCAACGCTTTCTAAAAGTCAAAGAAACCTGCTTCGAATCAAACCTTTTTTTTATGCCAGGCCAAGTTGGTAAAGGGGCAAAAGTAGGCGTGTTTATATATAATAATTTGTTTGTTTAAATCAAGTGGGTGGAGTGCTGAAGGTTGTGGATCTGTTTATTCTGCTGCCTCTGTGCTGTGTGATGCAGTCACTAATATGTAAATGCTTTAATTTCGCAGCTGTAACATAAAAATCAGTCGGGCACACAGATAAACAGTGAAGGAGAGGGAGAGAGAAAGAGGGAGAGAAGGAGAGAGACAGACACACATCGATTTCAGCTACACCAAGTTTGTCTTTGACTTCCCCTACTCAACCCCCTTTCCTTTGGAGCTCTCTCCTCCCTCACAAGTCGTATCCTTTACCAATTCAATCGACTTCCTGTCGTCGCTTTCGTGTTTGAGGTCGCCAAAAAGCGCGTTGCATCTATCTCTCTCTCGCCCTCTCCCTCCCTCACTCCCTACCACTCTTTAACCTCACTTCCGTCTCGCTTGTACAACGCTTACACGAACGTGTTGAAAACAAGCCAACTGATGCAGACGCGGATGCGGATATGAAAGAGCCTCCGAATGCGGATGTCGACAAAAGAAGAAGAAGAAGAAAAAGAAGAAGAAGAGGAAAAAAAAAACACGTAAAGCAAAGTTGCACTTGCGTAAAAGTTTCAGTTTCTGCACATTTTGTTGCAAATAAATTAAGTGCAGGCGACGTTGAGGCTTATTGGCACAGCTTTCGCTTATTTTGTAAACAAGCGCTGCACGTCGAGAGTCTGCAGGCTTCTAAGTGAGGCCGGTGAGGAGAGGGGGCGTTGGAGGTGTGGCACAAAGAGTGTACAACAGCACAAAACAGTAGAGAACTGATTCCTTGCTCGTTTCCGTTTGTCACTCAAGTCAAATAACGAAAGCTTTTGAAGTTTTCAATACTCTCTCTTACAGACATTATCGAAGTTAGCTTTACTCGGTAGTCCCCCAGTCACTCCCTCATTCCCTCTTTTCCACTTTTACACTACTCTTCCTTTCCCACGCTTTTCCTTGCTAGTTTCCGTTGCTGTCGCGCTTGTGAAATTGTCTTTTTTCTCGTCTTGCCCGTGTCAAAGTCACAAAAAACAATGCCACAAAGTGAATCCAGGTGAACATTCCGTACACAGGTGTAAAAAATAGCGCAGTTATCGTTGTAGTTAATTAGCATGCAATGATTTTTAATGGCGTTAATTGCAGGCCATAAATGATACTCCCACTCTGTCTTTCTCTCTCTCTCGCTCTCTCTCTCTCTCTGCATCTCCTGCTCCTACTCTCTCGTTCTCTGTCTGTCATGCATCGGCTCAATTGTTGTGTTAATAAAAAAAAATTTAATTAACAGTTGCATGCACAAAAAAGTACAAATATTCCGTTTGCCAGCTTAAAATGCTACGTGATGTCGAAAAAAATGTTGCAATAATTTTTAATGGCTTACCCTGTAAAGAGCAAAGAAAACTGGGGAATAACAACATATTCTTAAATAATGATACAGCACATAAAAGAAAATAAGTTAGCTACTATTTACAGCGTATCCGCTAGTCGAGCATACTCTACGGTCGCCTAAAATTCGCTCATATCTATCAAAATTCATGCCCAAAACTCTATTAAAAGTATTATCTGCTTACGCTTCACGGCTGCTTACAGGGTATGTCTAAGTCGTGCCGTATGTCGCCAGTTCCTGGCTCAGCTGAATTTTATTTGACTCACCCAGCAACACAATAGTCTAAGCCGAGTTATTGACCAATCAATACTGGCAATTATGAGTGCATTTTAAATGCTTTGAATTTGCCAACATTTGACAAACTTTTGTTATTTAATTACAGCTTACAAACACTGCAATTAAATGAAAATTCCACTGCAAATTGAAAAAGTATCTAAAGCGATGACGAATTCAACACCTTTGGAGTAATCTGCTAAAGAATTACTTGGCTCAAAGGGATTTCCGGCTCGTTATCGTTATCATTTTACCTACTTTTTCTTAGCCGCCTCTTAAGCTGCTTCACTTTCTTCTTCTTCCTCTACTTCTTCCACTTCTCCTTCTTCAGTCTGCTGGATAATTCAGTGTAGTTAACAGTAAAGTAAATTGTTGAATCACGTGAAGCTATCATAACTCGAAGTGGCTCTCAGACGAGACAGAAGCTGGCTAGCTAACTGCCTGGATTGCAGGACAAAGTTTGCCAACAGGAAGTGACAGTTGATTTAACACGAATACACGCACACTCACACACACACACACTCAGTCACACACATTGTTGGAGCTGAAAATACAGACACGTGCACCTGTCGTCAAAACTTGCATAAGTCATGAAAATGCATGCACTCAGCTCGACAGGATTCGTCTGCATCCTTTGTGAACTGGCAACGACTTATTCCTTTTGGCGTATCCTGTCCCTCGTCCATTAAAAATGTCAACTCGAATGATTTTCGTGCTTGCTTTGATGCAAAACTACACCAAACCACGGCTTCATCCCTTTTTATCCTACTCTCCTCTCTCCTGCTCCTTTTTTGTGTCCCATTTTTCCTCCTTTTTCCTGCTTCCCTCCGAATTCCTGGCTGCATTGCCACAAAATTTATGTCAACTAATTAAATTTAATGCGCTTTGTGTGACATTTTGCGAGTAGTTTATGCCTCAAACTAGCTCCCCATTTTTTTGGGAGGGGGGTGGGGCGAGAGGGGTCAACTTAGTCAGTCTATACTGTAGCAGACGGCGTGTCAAACTGCATTCTGAGCAGCTGCCAAAGCTATATACATTTTTCTCTGCTACTTCTTCTTCTTCTCCTTCTTCAATTTTTGACAATCTTGTGCAAGATGAAACGTGTCGCAACAAGACTACGACAAGGACCAGCTCAAATTGGGTAAATTAAAACTTTATGTGTTTCCTTGCGAAAGTTTTGGGCTTGGAACAGTTAACCTAAAGACAATACACTCAAATTGACAATGACAGGCAACAGACACAACATAACATGGCCAAAAGCAAATGGAAACGTGTCAATTTATGTGTGTGTATTTGCTTCGAAAATTAAAAAGAAAAGTAAAATGAAAATGAAAATGAAATATGTGACAATTTGGGATACAATGTATATACTATTAATATCATATTTGTCTGCTGACTTGACAACTCTACAAATTAAACTGAAGGCTTTTTTGCTGTGCGCAGAATACCCAATAAAACTGTTCACTTCGGGTAGTTTCAGCCTGTCTGCACTGCGAATTTTAAGTGTATTATTTGAGTCTTTGATTCACTTTCTTCTGCTTACTTTATTTAATTGATTTAAGTCACTTTTTGATCAATTATTTAAGGCTGCACTTTAAATGTTGCTGCTCAAATAAAATTGGTTTTTATTTTTTTTAAGTTTGCGGTAGATTTATGTGCTTTATGGTTAAAATTGGCAGTCAGCAAACCCTTTGGTTTATAGATTTCGCTCTCCACGCCCCTCCGCCCCTTTGTATTGCCGTCAAACTTCATCGAATGTCGCCAAATACCAAACCACTTTCAGTGTTTATGTGCTTATTTATTATTTCACTTTTATATGGGCAACATTATTTTGGTTGTGGTTTGCCAAACCGATTCGGGTTCCCAACGCCTTCGTATGCTCAGTCTGCTTCTTCTTCTTGTTCTTCTGCTTCTACTTTGGGCTTCATTTTTATGGCAATTTGACGCCATTTTATTGTCACACCGCAGCGTTGGCCACTTTAGAGTTGTCTCCGGGAGTCATAAATTCCGCCACGTCGGCCATTTTGTGGCATGCTGAGACATTAATTCGATGCCAATGTCCATGCTGCCACGCCCACAGTTGTTGTGTCGCCTTTTAGCTGTTGTTCTCGTTGTTGTTGTTGCTACTTACAGGTTTTCCTTTTCCGCTTGGTAAGAAAACATAATTTATTTACACTCGTTTTTGCTGTTGTAGTAACTTCATTTTTTTCGGTATATGTTGCTGATTGGAAATCTACACACACACACACCCATACACACATACATTCTGAGGGTTTTTCAATTTCATGTGAGGTGGCAACAACAACAACAACAAAACATAATTCCAAGTGCAGCCAAAGTTATGGCAGCAGCAACAACACCTAAAGAGCTGCGTTAAACAGCGGCAAAGTAGCAAACATATACACGTATGTATGTGTGTGTGTGTGTATGTGGGTCTGAAGGACGCTGTAAGCAGCAGCAAAATGCCAAACGCAAATGTCGCCAATATCCCAATGGCAATCGATGAAAATTTATAGAAAATTGCGCACAAATAAAATTTTACGTTTGTTTGCTTTTTTCATTTACGATGTCGGCTCGCACCCTCCGCTCTTCCCTCTCTCTCTCTACCTCTGCCTCACTCACACATAGCATCTGTCTCACTTTATAGCCAAGTCCGTTTTCTTGGCTTATTGAAATGCATTTTCTTGACTGACGTTGCGTTTGTTTTCCTTATTTTTTCCTTAAGTCACTTCAAAACGATTTGCATTGCAGCTGCAACTTTTGTTGTATGCCACGCCCACTCTAGTCCCTCAACGCCCTCATGTGGTGCTTGTTGCTGTGGCTCATGCTGTGCCACAGACGCTCAAAAGCTGTTAACGTTAATGTTTACGATTGTCGTTTTCCATTTCAGTTAATTGAAACGCACAAAGGGAAGCAACCTTTTGGTCCCCAAAGCAAAAAGTGAGATAGCATATAAAGATAGAGACACCAGATATTTTTCCATCGCCTGCCAAGTGCCAAAAAAGTAAAAAAAAGAGTACGTATATACCACAATATTTGTGTATACTTTCAATTTGTTTTAGTTTTAAAATTTTCGCAGCTCAAAGTAAACTTTTCGTAGCTGTTTTCGCTTTGAGCGCCACCAAAAAAAGGCTAGAAAAAAGAAATAGAAATAAAAGGACGAAGCTCAGAGCGCCAAAAAGTATGCTGCACTTTTTGTAAAGCACTGCTGAAAGTTAACATTTTGTTAAACTGCATTAAACTTAAGCATTTGCAGCTCAAACACACTTTCAACTAAACAAAATAAAGCTTATGAAAACCCAAAAATATTTTGTCTAGAATTTACATAATATTTCTACATATTTATATGTATATACTATTTTGGCAATAGTTATAGCCATTTGTTTAAAGTTTCTCTATTAATTTTTATCTCTGTCTCGAATTTCTACAGGCTATTTTATTTTCTGCATTAATTTGTTTAATATTTTTTTATTTTCCTTTAGTTTATCAGTGTGTATGTTAAACATTAGCCAATTATGAAAGTTGTACCTTGTCGAGTTAATTAAATGCCTTATCGTGTATATTTTTATGTGTACCAAACTTTTGTGGCTCTGTCTGCATAATTAGCTTAAACTTTAAGTTTTTCGCGAGGCCGTTGGGAAATAAGAAGAAGAAAAACACAAAAACAACAAGAAGAGTAGGTGAAGAAAGTAGCTTACCGCCTATTGCTACTGCATAAATAAACAAATTTTGCACAAGTTTGCATATTTTTTGGTTCACAGTAATTAATACAATTAAAAATTAAATAACTTTAAACTCAATTCCCGACGCTTCATTTAGCCAAACAGCGTATTTCGCCCTCAAGGGTCCTTTAAGTCCTTTAACCCAAGCTGCTACTGCTGCTGCTGCTGCTGCTACTGCTGCTCCTCTTGTTGTTATCATTGTTGTTGTTGTAGCCGCATGTTATTGGCCCCTGAGTATTGGCATTGGTTAATTGTGGCCAGAGTCCTGTCTCAAAGTAACCAGAACAACCGCAATGCCAAGAGTTTGGTTCACAGTCAAGACAAGATTGTGACTGAGAAACCGACAGCACTTTATGCACAAACGAGGCCCCAAAGTGTTCACTGAGTGGGTGTGTGTGTCTGTGTGTGCTGCCAGTGAAATGAAGATGACTGCAACACCAAAAAAAAAAAAAAATATACAAATATTGCATATCAATAACTTTTCATACATATCGCATATGTATATCTAACAATTTTTGGGTTGGCGAACAAATTTTCCACATCATTAGATGGTAAAGCACTCGAGTGAGCTGTTCTGGGAGTTGTTTCACTTGTCCTTCCATTTCCGCCCTTTCGCTTTTGCCTTTCCTTTTCCCACTTACCACTTTTCTATTTTCCCCATTTCCCTCGTTTTCCCTATGCATTGGCTTTAAGCATACGCAACTGTTTTTTAAGGGTATAGCTACGAGTGCTATTCAGACTCATCATACACCATATTCATCAACTTGATTTCTGTTTTTGCTAACCCGACTCGCTCTCCCTTTCCCCCTTCCCTTCTCTCACTCTCTCTCTGTCTTACGCTCTCTTGCTCTCTGAGTTGAACAACTCTATGAATGAGCAAAATCTGCTCGAAAGCCGGCTGAGAAAAAAAAACTCACATTGTTTACAAAGCGAATAAGGGTAAATTTTGTGTACAACTTTCCAGTGAAAGCTCTGGAAGGAAAATACTGGTAACAGGTGAACAGTTATAGCAAAGAGATAGAAAGCTTTAAAAGCTTCATATTAAGCTTTATCAGCTTTTAGTACAACACACAACACTTTAAGCATTAGAAACTAAAAGCTTTGAAGTAGAAAGCTTAGAAATAGTAGGTTTATTTGAAAGGTAAGTAATGCTACAGTCATGGCCCAATAAAAGAAACACTTCTATATATGCACAACAAGAGATAAATGCATAAATAACAGATATATAGTTATCTGTGGGATAAATCTTAGTCTAGGGAACCTTCTTAAACTTAAGCAGGCACTCATACAGTGTCAACTGCCGCGTCTCCGGCATCAGCGAGAAAACGAGCAATCCGAAGACAAAACTCAGTCCACCGAAGGTAAAAAAGAATATGGAATCCTTAAGATTATGCTCAAAGGAGGCGACCATGAGAGCCAACTGCAGAGCCTGCTCGCAGACCAGCACTCCGGCTAGACACCTGGCCTTGTGGGCCACGCTGAATGCCTCGCCGGTATAGACGAGAGCGGGAACAGCAACACCGCCAGCGACGATAATCTCGAAGAGCAGCATGAGCAAAGCCAGTGCCTCCGGATTGAGATCATAGAAGGTCTTCCTGTCCCTCTCCAAGTGATCAAAGACGCCGCCAATCATGACAATCACAATGCCGGCCACAAACAGCGAAAAGGAGCACAGTTTTCGACGTCCCTTCCAGTCAACAAGGAAAGCTCCACCCAGACTGCCCAAGAGTCCACAAAATGCCAACCAATATAGACAATTCATGTCACACTGCAGTCCATGTCCACTAACTGCAAGAAACGCGCGATTGTAGGGCAACGACAGTACCAGTGTTGCAAAGCAGCGCAAAAGCAGCACCTTGAGCAGCGGCAGCACACGACGACAGAAACGATACCAACAGGAATCCACTGGCAGTTCAGCAAACTGCTCCCAATCACGAGCATTGTGCAACTGCCGGCAATCCTCGCGCAGACGCAGCAGCTCCGTACCCGACTGCGCCTGTCCGTGCAGCTGCTTCAGTGTCTCTCCTAGCGCCATGTCCCGCTCCTGACGCAGCAAAAGCTGTGGCGATTCCAGACGATGTGCCAGGGACATAATCACAGCACCCAAGCCCAAAGTGGCCAAAAGCAGTCCATGCAGCTGATCAATGTGCATCGTGTGTCCTCGCTCCACCGGCTCCAGGGTATACCACAGTCGTGTATAGAACACTTGGATGGAAACACCCAACCACAGAAAGATGCGCTCACAGCTGAGCAGCATGCCGCGTATGGATTTGTCGGCCACTTCCGAACCCGTGACCAGTGCCTGCACTTGGGTTAAACCGTAGGCAGCACCGACGCTCACGCTGCTGTAGCAGGCGGCGGTGAAGTGCCGGGGAACCAACAGATTCAGTATACCAGCAGCCAGCAGCAGAAAGCCACTGGAAGTCTATAAAAGTTAAGGAAAGTATTTAACTAGAAGTTAGTATACAGAAAATAAAATAGACTCAAATTTTAGCTTGGAATTCTTGACTTTAGCTTGGATTCCTTTGGAAAGAATTAAGAATATATATACTAAATTAATTTTCGGTTATAGGATAATGAATCAGCACTTAAATTCGAAAAGGAAAACATAAAAAATTTTGGTGCAAGTATAAATTTGTTATCACTATCTAAGATAAGACTGGAAAACTGCCTACTATAATTAGGCACTATACTACTATAATAGACTTAATAACACTCGGGACTTCCCCATTTCTGTTATGATTGACTGTTAACTTTTATGTGTGTGCAGAACAGAAACAAAACCTAATAACATAAAAGTTTACAATTCTTTACATTTTTAACATATTTCTTTAGTTAATTAACTTTTAAATGAGCCTTAAACGGGCAAATAATCTAAAATTATAATTAATGCAAGTATTATTTAAGTTCTTGTAAACTTTTTAACTAAAATTATTATTAAAACCATGCGTCCTTAAATCAAGTATGCCATAATCCGTTTAAAAGTTTAGGGATTACCCAATTTAGGCACCGTAAAAACGCCCAAAATCGCGAAATATTTTTTCTGGTAATTGGCAGAGCTATTAAAAACTTATTTAACTAAAACTCAAACAATTTTGTAAGCATTTAAGGCTTAATTATCTAAATTAATAATACTATAGATTGCATTTTAATACACCCATCCAAGCCAATTTGCCCAATTAACTGATTGATTACATAAAACTGCAAAAGTTTTGCTGGAAATATACCCAGTACCAAGGGTATAACTAGTTTGTCGACGAGTTTATAGAAAAAGTAAGAACCAACGGTGAACAGAGTGTACGTAAGTCGTGTAAGCTCTTCCCTACTGATTTTTTAATCATCAAGTAAATATCTATTAGGAAGTCGATTTGTTAAATCCGGTTCGATTTTAGTGGCACTTGTACTAGTTCCCCTTCACGTTAATGTCGAGGGCATAGGTTCAATTTGCTATTGTTAGAATTAAAAGCAAATACGATTTGAAGTTTATCAGTTTATGGATGTGAGTGATAAGCAGCTAATGGCACCAGGCAGCCCACTAGCCCAGTTAGTCAGTTGGCCGTAGGCGGAGTTAGTGCAACACTTACATAGGCCACATTTTTGGTGACACGCTGGACAAAGATGGCAGCCAGGAGAGCACCGAAGGCAGCGCCAATGAACCAGCTCATCATCAGATTATGTATGCTGTAATCATTGTGGAATTTCCCTGCGGGTGTATCAAAAATCGACCAAGCCAGACGCATACCACTGCCAACAAACACCAGAGAAGCTAAAGGGATAAAGCTTCTTAGGATAAGGAGTATAAGTAAGAATTTTAGAGAATTTCTACCTGCAGTCATGGACTGAAACTGGAGACGATAACGCCACATTTGACGCATCCAGGAGAGTTTTCCCTCCTCCTCAATGGTTGGGAGTAAAGGCATTTTCACTAATAAAACTACAATATACTTCAAGTAAACACAACTGATTTTTTTATCTGACTTTCACACAATCACACAAGGAATTCCAATCAGAAATATTATCACAATATGTTATTCCTTTCAGATTTTTTTGTTTTCTTGTTTTTTTTTTTTTATTTCGCACTTTTAGAATTTGCCACTTTTTGTCGCATCCGTCATTTTCACAAACCACAACTGAGTCTCAGTACAACTATATATTGGGGGGTCTTGACTTCGCACAATATTGCCGATACACTTGCCCTCAGACCGAGAGAGAGAGACACTGAGAGAGAGGGAGAGACAGTGAGACAGTGAGAACTGGACAGTTGCTGCTCGTTTGACCGACCGGTTGAATGTGCAGTTGATAAACGGAAAGCACACACAACAGTTGTCTGAAGTGCTCGAGGCGAGTATGTCGAAGCTCCCTGATAAGATAAATACCCTTTACAGATACAAACAAACACAAAAAATAAATAAAGCAATAATAACAACAACAACAACAATAGCTGACAAACAAAAACTGGCAAAATTGGCAGACGCACAAAACTCTTTTGGCTTCTTTTTTTGTGCCCGCTCACTTATCAATATGATTACTGGATAAATAAGTATAAATAAATTAATTAAATTTGAATAGTAGGCGTCCCCAGTGGGTAGAGTGGACACGAAGCGCAATACACGAGTAGCTACCGAATGTATGTGGCGATAACACACCGAATGTCACATACTCTACATGCAGTTTGATTATTGGAGATACTTTTGGAACAATCATTGAACTTATAAACCTTTTTTGAAAAGGGTTTTAAGTGCAACATATAAAATACTATCTTATTGAATCTAAATATATTTACAATTATTACTGTAAATTACATTTTTTTGGTTTTTTTTTTGTTTTATCAATACATACATAAAAAAAAATATTTAAAAAATGTAACTTAACTTAGCAAATTTCATTGTTTTATTATTTTATATTAATTAATAAAATTATAAATAACTTAAATTAAATTATTTTCAACCATTTCTTATACAGCTACAATTAAAATCGTTTGAAAAACACTCTTAAATTAAGTACACTTCCAGCTAAAATTCTTTCATTTTCATAAACAATTGATTTCAAGTGTGAAATTTGTAGATAACTCTAGTTCCCATGCTGATCAGCATTTTTTTAAGTTGCTTGTAAATTATATTCAGATCAATCTATGCCGAATTGGACTCTGATTAGAAAGCAGTCAAATGCACGAGTTTCAAAAAGCTCGCTGATATTTAAGGTTTATCAGTCGTTTAATACAAAAGTCTATACAGTATATAAAATATATATTATAATCAGGCAAATTTTATGTCTAAATTTAGTAGCCTAGCGCTAAAAAGTAGTAGATAGTCTTTGTTTTTGTGTGTGTTTTGTGATCACAAGAAGTCTCGAAATTTTTCCTGTGCTTGGCGTAGAGTCAGAAACTTAGTCTCTGGCAGATACCAATGGCTAAAAGCAAAGCCAAGCAGCATAAAAATGCCAAGGCCATAAAAGTAAATGCTGGCTGTCTTCAGACTTAGGTCCAGAATACAGACACACATCTGGACACAAAGTTCCATGACATAAACAATGGCAATGCAAGTACGCTTCACAGACAGAGGAAAAGCCTCTGAAAGGTAGACTGAACTGGGTGCAAAGCCAAAACCAGCAAAGAACTGAAAGATTAACAGCAGCCACAGTGCCATCTTCAGTTCTGGGATTCTTACAAAATCAACAGTAGTAAATCTGCTGGCTAGGCCAATAGCAGTACCACTACAGACCATAAATCCGGTCAATTGTGTGAGCTTGCGACCCAGAGTATCCTGGACTAAGGCTCCACTGCAGCTGCCAGCGAGACGCAGCAGACCAAAGAGCAGATAGGGACCCGAGCTGATGCTATAGACACTAGTGCTGGTCAGTGTGAGGGTGAAGATGACCATCATGCTGGTGCTCATAGCATCGAGGGCGCGCAACAGGCAGAGGCGCAGCAGCGCCGGCAATGCCTGACACCAGGCCTCTGCCACGCTCAGCGAGTTGTTGTGGGCGAGATAAGAGTTGTGCTCAATAAGCTGTTCATTGGTCTCTATTGTCACTGCTCTGGGATACTGCAGACGTATCAGAGCATCGACAGCAAGATCCTCTCGATCCTCTGCGAGCAGCAACACTGGCGATTCAATGCAGCACAGGGTTGCCACACACAGCCCAATAGCGCCATATATAGCACACATAACACCCTGAAACTGATCAACACTTAGATCGTATTCCGTGCTCCAGCTAACACTGATAACGATCTGTATAAATATGCCCAAAGTGCAGAACATCTGCTCTATGATCGAGGCAATTGTGCCACGTTCATAGCACACAGCCAGCTCACCAGCCATGGCCAAAGTGGCTGGCAATGTGAAGCCATTGGCCAAACCATTCAAATAACGTGCTGCTAACATGGCCTGCACATCGAGATGTGAGGCTGTCACCAAACTGCCACCCACGAGCACCACAACGCTGCAGAGTTGCTGAAAGAAAAAAACAATTCTTTATTCGAATCAAATCAGTTAACTGCTTTTGTGGGTTTTACTAACCATGAGATGTTTGTAGGAGATTCGTCTGCCCAGAAGTATACCCAGTAGTGTTCCCAGGACGGCGCCAATGAACCAAGCGATACGCACGTGCATGCAGATCACTAGCTCATCTTCCAGACTGTCAAAGCCAATGCTCCAGGCAATGTTCATGCCACCGGAGAGAAAGACTAGAGCAGCTGAAAGTAAAAACATATTAATATGATATAAATTAATTAATTAACTAATAATAATAACAAATAAGGCAAACTTCACTGGAACTTCCCTTTGATAATCTATACACACCTAGTGCTTCAAAGCTTAAATAATTATAAACAATTTTGTAGAGTTAACGTGGGTGTGTCCGTAATCAAAAACAATTCTGATCTGCGTGACGCATAGACGGTGAATCTAGCTTTTATACATATTTAGTTTCAAAGATTGGAGGGACATACAAGTGAGTGTTGCCATGTTAACTCGGCTGTTAATGGCGATCTATACAGAACATACTATATATAAAGCTATTAAAATTCTACCCTGAAAAATTTGGTATGTTCACTGGCATTACTCATGCAAAAAGTTTGGCAGGAAATGAATTTTATAACAGATTTATTATGCATAGAAGTGCTGAATAATTGCATTCTTCCGCAGTCGGCGTTGCCAGACTGTTGGTTTATATAAACAATTAAATTTAGTGTCTTTCTTACCAGCACCCAAAGCTTTTGCTTGTGGTCGATTGCGAATATCCCGATTGCAACATCTGGACAGTTGTTGATATTGATGTGGAATATGTTGTTGGGGTTCTTCCAACCGATTTGGCTGTGGTAGCGGTGAATAACCCACTGTAGACTGTGAACCCGACCGTTGATATTCATTTCTTGGTTCCATTCCTTGAAAATTCGTAATACGTCCACTTCCGTCGAGCAGCTAAAGAGTACTACAATTTCGGGTGTTTCGGCATGTGTTAAACAGGTTTCTAAATGGTTTAGCCATAGGCAAACGAATCTTATCGTATATTGATTGATAAACGTAGGTGTTCTTATCGCTATCGCAACCTTTTCGGCTAGTCACTTATCTTTCTATTGTTTATATTGGATTCTACGCAAGCCAAATAACAGAGCATATGTTGTGTTACCTCTTTCTCAGCTCGTTTGGGTAAATGTTGGTCAAAACCAAGGATCACTTAAGGTGTGCTCTTTACATACTTCTCTTTACCTACGACTCGCGCTCTTTAGCTTCTTTCACTCTCTTGACTCAACCATGGAAACTTCAGAGAAGTTCGTTGCACTTGTGAGTAATGTAAGTTCCATATTCATTTATTTAGCTTTTTATATGTATAGAATTTTTCGTATGAAATGAGGTAAATATATTCAGCTCTCTGTGTTGCTGCAACAACACATATAGAAATAGTTCCGGAATCTCTGCAGTGCTCCAAGTAAAGTTGTTCTCCTTGTCTCAGGCATGCACATGAAAGCCATAACAAAACCAGCTGTTAAAATGCCACCGTAAATATACAAAAATTCTTGAACTAAATCCGATCCTTCCAAAATGATGAATACCAATAGCTCAACAATAAAGGTGAAGCTAATAAATTGTTGCTTCACTTTCAGGGGAAAAGCCTCAGACAGATAAGTTGAAGAGACTGTGAATGTTAGGCCAGCAAAGAATTGGAAAAGGTACAACCATAATAGAATGGAATTATAATAGAGACCGTCTTGAGAGGCAGCAACAAAGGCAAATGCAGTGCATCCACCAAGACCCACAATAACGGATGTCTTGCGTCCTACAGAATCCATAATTATGGAGGAAATTGAGCTGCCCAAAAGCCTGCATGCGCCAAAAATGATGAATCTCCGTTGATCCCAGTAGTAATTTGAATTATTCACATAAAGCATTTCAAAGAAGAAGCTAGAAATACTAATGGCACTAAGACCACGTAGTATGGCTAGCTTGAAAAAAGCTGGAAATGCTTGGCGAACACTCTCCTCACTCGTCATGGCCTCATTTGCAGCCACATATCGTTTGTGCTCCTCCAACTGAGCCATCGTCTGATCAGTAGGTGCTGGGAGACGTTGCAGGCGACGCAGTGCATCGATGGCTGCCTGTTCTCGCCTCATGTCCACCAAAAACACCGGCGACTCAATAAACATTAAGGCGGCAAAAATTAATCCCATAAATCCAAAGAATGCTGAAATTATGCCGTTTATGCGCTCCGGATTGAAATTGCTGTAGTAGTAGTTCATGGAGTATCCTGAGCTTATGATGATTTGCAGAAAGATGCCCAAATTCACGCTCAATTGTTCGGCAGAGGCACTGAGTTTACCACGCATATAAAACACCGACAATTCACCTGCCAGAGCCAGTGTAGGAGCAAATACCAAACCATTTGCAATGCCATTCAAATAGAGATTTGCTGTCAGTGCCTCTAAATTGAGATAAGTGGTAGAATTCACAATTCCACCAATTAGCACTAGCATCGAGCTGAAAAGCTGTGAAAATATGAGGAAAAATCAATACAAACAAGAAAGAAAAGTACGGTCGGGCACGCCCGACAGTATAATACTCTCTGCATTATATTTCTGATTCTATAGTTATGTTAAGAAAATCGGTATTGGTATATTTGTCAATGTTTGACAAAATTTCAAAAATCAAGTCTCATACAATTTGACAAAATGGGTTAGATTTTGATTGCGATTAATTCTGCTAGTTGTCCGGAGTATAAAAAGGTATGACTTTTTAAGATATCGCTTCATTTGGCTGACGGACAGACAGACGGACATGGCTACATCGACTCGGCTTGTGATGCTGATTAAGAATATAAATACTTTATGGGGTCGGCCACGCCTCCTACTGCCTGTTACATGCTTTTCACAAACCCAATCTACTCTTGCAGAGAGTATAACAAGTTTTAATCATACAGTTGTGCCACTAACCATATGGTTAGTGGTTGTGCAGTGAATTTTGGTACTTACTGTGATTGCTCTGCGTGGTATGACTTTGGGCAAACATGCTGCGATCGCACCTCCAATGATGGCTCCAACAAACCAAGCAACTCTCATATTTAGGCTCAATTGATACAATGCGTTGTGTCGAAAGCCAACGCTCCAGGCCAAGTTCATGCCGCCCGTGGTAAATATTAACGTGGCTAAAGATTAAATCATTAAATAGTATACAATAATTTATAAATTATCCCTCAGAAAGTTCAATAAATTGTTCCACTTGTATCTGCTTAATCTTATCTCAACACATTTGTGGCACTTAACCACTTGACAAACGGTGACTAATCATCGCATAGCTAGCCTATCAAAAATAGGAATGAAAAGTATTGAAGTTATTAAAAGCTCTTTCAAAACTTTCTCTTCTTTAAAAAAAATAATACTCTAAAGCTTTGATTAATAAAAGCAGCAGAAGCTGCACTAATTTACTAAAAAATATACAAAAATATAATTCTAAAATACTCCTTAAACCTTTGTCTAAGCCCAAAAATGAGTGGTGCCTTGAAAACTTACCCGCAGTCAGTGCATTGCCTTGTGGTCTATTAATTCTGCTGCGGTTGTAGCAACCGCTTGGGCGCTCAAGGATTATAGTCTGTTGTGGAAGTGGCTGCGGTGGGGGCAGCCCAAAATGCTGTGGCGGTGGTGGACCATAGTTTTGTGGTGGCGGAGAAAAGTTTTGTGGTTGATATGTCTGGGCTGGGTACACATGCTGTGGGTGTACTTGTTGTGGAAATCCCGGCTGTGGAAATCCTGGCTGGGGATATCCTTGCGGCGGTGGATATCCTTGTGGTGGATATCCCTGCTGAGGCGGATATCCCTGTGGTGGATATCCCTGTGATGGATATTGATGCTCTGAATAACTCGGCGGTGGTGGATAGTTGAGTGGTTCGTCCGGTGGTGCCGATGTATAGCCAAAGGCCGGTGCCTCAGGCGCAGCAAACTTATCATTGTTCATTTTCAATTCTTTTTCCGACTTGTTTATCTGTTGGCTGACCGAGCTCAACTACACTGGAAGGTGTTCTGACACTAAAAGCTCCGAGAGGCGACAAAGCGTTTATAATGATTTGTCGCTCACTTGGAAAAAAATGCGAGCAATAAAACTGATAACGAAAAGCGATTGACAAGACCAAATATGAAATTTGATAATAAAACCGATTATAAACGTGGGTAAAGTCAAGGCTAAACAAACACGGGGCGTGTCCAATAATAAGCACAGATAGAACGCAAATTTATGGCGGCTAATACGTCTACTCTGTACTTTCCCTGTAAATGGATCGATACAGATACTCATATTAGCTAACAGCTGCTGACGCATGGCAAAAACTATTGCCACTCACTGTAAACCGCATAAAACAAATTAAACGATAGTGGAAAATAATAATCAAGTGCAACAAATTGATTGAAAAACTAATTGGATTGTAAACACCAAAGAAAAGTTTAATATCAAGCTAAAATCTATACCAACTTTTAGCGGATATTGGATTCAGAGCAGATTTGGATGGATTTCAGATGGATTCAACATTTATTCTTAATTTTTAGAATTTAAGAAATGCATACTTAACTAAAAATTAAATATTCCAGGTTATAATCACGTCTTTCAGATTAACTAGCCAGTTTTTCTGTCCAGCCATCTTAGAATAAATATTGACTTTAAAAATTTGGTCACACTTTAATGTTCATTTAACTTTATTTACTGCCCCTCAGGGGATACAAGATTTAACAACAGAAATGTGCTTAGACTTTAGCAATGCCAATGATGCCACAACCGATGCGAGCTCCGGCATTTCCGGTTGTTTTGCTCAGTTCGTGTCCTCCTTTGCCCAGATCATCGGGATCAGCGTGGACGACTACAGTGCGTCCGATGATGCTGTTTCTGCCAAACATTGTTATGTGACAGTCACAAATGCTCACCGGAGTGGGACCATCACCGGAAGCTGTTATATTGCCCAGATCACCCAAATGGCGATTGTCATCGGTGCGAGCGCCGTGATCCTTGTTGTGTGGATTGAAATGTGGTCCAGCGGAAGTGCAGCCATTTGTACTGTCACCAAATTCGTGAACGTGAAAACCATGTAAACCCTTTGAGAGACCAGTCACTTCACCAGTAATTCTCACAGCACAAGTCTCCGACTTTTGCTCAAAGTAAATGGTGCCCTTGGCATCACCGTTGAGAACACAAACACCCTTGACCATCATCTTCAAATTACGAGCACTTTAAGCGAATTAAGAAATTTGTTACACACAGAACTTTCACTTGGACTGAAGTGTTGTGTATTTGATCGGTTGTTGACATGTCTGCTGAGTGGTAAAGCCCTGATTACTATAGATTAAAATTGTGATTTTTTTTATTAGAGAGTTCAATGTTCAATGGGGATTATAAAATTATAAAATTCGTAGAGGGCTAAACAAAATAATTACACACTTAGAAACCCTTGCTGATAAAGCCCCTAAACTTGTTCTGAGCCTCACGGAGTGAAATACCTCGGGTTTCTGGCAAAAACAATATACCCAGAAAAGCTGCGACTACGGAAAATGCTCCGAGTATATAGAAGTAATTTGTAACACCCTGTATACTGCTTTTAGCACAGGATATGATTATGTAGACCAGCATTTCGACAATGAAGGTTATGCCAATATAGTGCTGCTTTACACCCAGAGGATAAGCTTCGGATAGGTAGCATGAGGTGGCTGCAAAGGCAACGCCAGCAAATATTTGGTAAATGCAGAGTAAATAAAATATGGAATCAACTGGACCATAAGGCAAATCTCCTAGCATGCTGCCAATACCAAAAGCGAAGCCACCGCTGACCAGAAGACCTAAAAGTGTTGGTTTTTTCCGTCCTACCGACTCCATGCAGAAGCCGGTAATGGTTGATCCCAGCCAGCGACAAATGGCATAGACCGCGAACTCCCAATAACTTGTATTCGTTGCGATGGAACTTGTAAGGGAAATCAATAGTGCAGATGTGACAAATGTGGACAGACTCATGGCAAGAAGGGCACGCAGAAATATCATTCGCACCATCGCTGGAAATCCCTGGCAAAGGCTCTGAGCTATCGATAATTCCTTATTGTGAGCCAGATAACGCTTATGCTCTTCCAGCTGTTCATAAGTCTCGGTTGTAATCACCGCGGGACTCTGCAAACGTCGAAGTGTTTCGATGGCCTGCTCCTCATGTCCATTGGCGAGCATAATCACTGGTGACTCAATGGTAAGCGTGGCGGCGATAACAAGACCAATCAGTCCAAAAATGGCCGAGAGAATGCCGTGCAGTTGCTCCTGGGTAAATGAGTCGTATATGGAATAACCATAACCCCACGATCCAGTATAAGTGACTTGAATAAAGAATCCGCAAATAAAGCACAGTTGTTCGATGGATGCGGTGATAGTGCCACGCAGGTAGGGCACGGATACCTCGCCGGCTAGCGCAATTGCGGGCGCAAAGACCAATCCATTGGCAATGCCATCCAGATAGAGACTAGCCTCCATGGCACGCAGATTTAACTTGGTTGCGGCCGAAATAATTCCGCCGATCATTACAAGCACCGAGCCTGAAATCTATGCAAATCAATTACGAAAAATTGTTTAAGAAATTATGATTTGGTTGTGCATACCATTAAAAATTTCTTGGGCACTTTGTTGGTAAGAAACGAGCCGATCACAGCGCCAATAATGACGCCAATAAACCAGGCAACATGTGTGTGTAGAGGTGCAAGAAAGAAAATCAAGCTACGAAAACCTACGCTCCATGCTATGTTCATGCCACCCGAGATAAAGATAAATGAAGCTGAAAAGACAATACTTTTGTTACAAACTGTTCTCCCTTTAGTTCTCTAGGGAATTTCCGAAAACATTTATGGCATTAATAACTGACACGTTCCAATGAAATTTACACAAAAAAGCTGTCCACTTGACATGGTTTATCTTATCGCTTGAAGTTCTTTTTATGGACAACTGACTAATTCCTGTTGTGTTTCGTTGGTTAAGGTTACCTGCGGCTACAGCATTTGATTGAGGCTTGTTCCGTTGATTGCGGTTGTACCAGCCGTTGGGCGGTACCGCTGCTTGTGGTGGCGGAGGCACATAGCTCTGTGGTGGTGGAATGTATCCTTGTTGTGGCGGTGCATAGTTTTGTGCAGGATAACCAGCTGGTGGATATCCAGGCTGTGGATATCCTTGCTGTGGTGGATAGCCCTGCTGTGGTGGGTATCCCTGTGGAGGTTGATATCCTTGCTGTGGTGGATATCCTGTCTGTGGTGGATATCCTGTCTGTGGTGGGTATCCATGCTGCGGTGGTTCCGCGTTGCCATGGGTCGGTGCATCTGGTGGCAAATATTTATCGTTCTGCATTTCGTCTTTAATTAAAAATCGGCTGTCGTGAACCTTTTTGGTTCGCTCACTCTCGAAAACTGATAGCTTTCGCCCAAGACTAACAGCTTTTGACGCGTTACCGACTGAGAAAAAGTCGCAATTGATAGAGGCAAAACAGATAAACGCCTTATCTCTCTATTGATAAGCTGCGATAAGCACAACGCATTGCCAAATGCCAATTGGTGATATCAGAGCTTATCAAATGGCTCATAAACCATGCCAAAGCTTAGTATTCCATATTAAATTACTAACGAATTTATGAACACATTTATTATTGTTTCTATGTTGGGTGCTTCCCCACTTAAAAAAGAGTCAATACTCAGTTCAAGCTAAATTCACAATGGTTAGCTAGGTTAGGGCAATTAAAAATAAGTAGATTGATCACCAACTAAAGGCTATCACATTTTATGAACAAAGATAATGGTGTTTATCAAGCTACTCAGAAACGTGAGTCCAGGGTTTTTTTTGTAATTGTACAACGTCTTTTTGTAGATTTAGTTGTTTTAAACAATAGAACTTGACCCTGTAGATAAATGAACACAATGTATTTCCGGTTTGTGAGGGAAAAAAACTTTTTCTGCTCATTTTTGCAACATTTCGAACACATTTATTAACCAAAACTCTTTGTTTATAACAGAGCAACAGGAAAACCACCGATAAAAAGTACAACTTATAGCCATGCCCTTAGAAATCCTCATTAAACCACTTTCGAATCTTGTGCTGAGCCTCTGCCAGTGTCGTTCTCCTCGTTTCGGGCAAACAAAAGACGCCCAAGAAGAAGAAGCAGAGAGAAATGCCGCCCATGGCATAAAAGTAGGCAACAATATCGGATAGCAAAGGTTTGCAGCAACAGAGCCCCATACAGAGAAGCAGCTCAAAGCCATAAACGAGAGCCACAAAATACGGTTTGATTGCCAGTGGGAATGCCTCTGTCAAGTACACGGCAGAGGCGGCATGTGCCACGCCCGCAAAGAACTGAAAACTAAACAACATGGACAAGGCCGAGATCATGTGTAGTCGGTGCTGCATCAAACTAGCAAAGGCAAGAACAAAAATGCCACCCGCAAATATGCCAAAGAGCGTGGGCTTTTTGCGGCCAACAGTGTCCATCAGGAATACCACACAGCAGCTGCCGGAGAAGCGGAGTATCCCAAAAACCACATAGGGCCAGGTATGGAAATCTGGTGTCAATGCCACTGCTGTTTTGAATACAGCAACCCAAATAAATGGCGTCAAACTCTGAGCATAGAGTAAACGATGAACTGTGACCTTGAGCAGTGGCACTAGACCACGCTGAAGACTCTGACGCCAGCTGAGATCTCGATTTTCGGAGACATATCGCTTGTGCTCGTCGAGTAAAAGAAAGGTCTCACTCGTCACCATTGATGGATGTTGCAAGTGCCGCAATGCCACAACAGCAGCCTGTTCATTGCGACGCAGCAGTAGATAGACCGGAGACTCTACGCTGAGGGTGAGGCCCAAGGCTAAGGCGGCTACGCCCAGAAAAATGCCAAGCAGCCCATGCACTTGATCTGCCACAATGGTTAGATTCCAGCCACTGTTCCACACAGCCGTGTAGAGCAGTTGAATAAAAATGCCAAAATTACAGCTGAGCTGTTCTACAGCAGCAGCCAAAACACCGCGCATGCCGCAAACCGACAGCTCGCCCACTGTGCTCAGCGTGGGCACAAAGACCAATCCATTGGCAAATCCATCCAGATACCGTGCTGCTATAATGGCGACAGCTCGTTCAGGCAGCGTTAGGTAGAGCACACCGCCAAGTACCACCAGACAGGCGCTAAAAATCTGCCAAATTAAAGAGCAATAAGTTCCGGTTCAAGCTCCGTTCAGTGAGCAAACTGCAACTCACATAAACCGGTCGCTGTGGCGTGCGATGTGTGAGCAGAGCACCGAGCAGTGCTCCCAAGAAAGCAGCTGCATACCAACAGATTTGCATATGCACATCCTTCGCGATCAGTTCCAGGTGCTGTGAGTGCTCGGCAAATCCAGCGCCCCAGGCTTGACTCATGCCGCCGGAGACAAAGATGAGTGAACTTGCTCCGAGTGCATTCCATTGCGGTTGATTCTTGCGACTGCAGCTTAACCAGCTTTCCTGCTCTAGTTCCTGCTGCTCCTGCTGGAAGGAGACTCTTGGTGTTGTCGACTTATCGCCTGTCATTGGCGTACTACCATCAGTTATCCACTGATACTACACATTTATATGCATATTAGAGGAAAAAAAAGGTGTCACGCATGGATTGGATTGATGAGCCACTTGCATTATCAGCTTATCGCATCTCATACCATAGCATAAAAATATAGCCACATTGCCCAATGCCCATTTATCTATTTGCCCATTTGCTCATTTGCTCATTAGCCATGGCCACGTTTTGGCTCTGTTAATAACAGAATAAAAATCAATATATGGTTGCCATATTAAGACTTTTAATAACTAGCTACCATTCCAGTGGCTATAAACGCGTGGCTATAATATCCGATAAGCTACTCGAATTACAAACAATTCCCAACACTTTGTGGCTGATGAACAACTGTTCAGTTTGATTGCGTGATTCTCATTGAATAATCATAGCTAGAAACTTGAATTTCATGCCGATTGATTAATTGAGTGTTCAAGTTTATGGCTGGCAAGGACTTTCAATTTTTTAGATTCTTTAGAAATGCTTAAGACATCCTTGGATTATTAAATAGAACTTGAAAAAGTTTTACACATTTATAAATTTGATTAATTTGCTATTAAATTTAAAATATTTATAAGATTAAAGAGAAGTTTCAAAGACATTGTGACTCATTTGAAAACCTAACTAAACATCAAGTCTTCACTTAATCAATTACGTTTAGATTTCCTAGAAATTCTGCATTTTTTAAGGGGGAATTCCAAAAGTTTACAAAAATTTCTATAGCTGATAAGTTGATCAAGCTCTTGACCAACAAAAATCCCGGCACTTATCAAAACTCAGCGCTAAAACGTTACTAATCGTTCCAGAATTCGCTTGTTTATCTTTTTGGCGGTTTTCGCTGCATTGCGAAATGCAATGCGTTGATTAAAGCGACCACGCCCATATCCATGCCCACTTGATGTTGCATTACGTTTGTTGCATTTGTCAGCTTGTTTATGCTTTGCATTAGCCAACACTCTTGCCACTATGCCGTTGACCAGCAGACTCAAGTGTCGGCATCAAGTTGGCCGAAAAAGAGTTTGGAACAACGATAGTTGAATTCACACACAAAACTACACACACAAACACAGGCAGACGGAATGTGTGATATAGAAGGAAAGTGGAAAATGGCGCAGAAACTTTTATCGCAGGTGCCTTTCCTGTCTCCCTTTCTCCCTTCCTCTCTCTCGCTCACTCCTTTCCTTTCTTCTTCGTTTGCTGAAATCTCGACCATCTTTTACGGCAAATTTAAGCGATTTCCGCCCACATTTCCACCGTTGAGGAAGGATAGACAAACGTTGCCGGGCATTGGCATTCAAGTTTTCAACTAGAAACTTAGTTCGCGATAATGTTTGACTATGTGTGCACACGACACGCCCACAAGCACAACCCCCTTTATGTGTGTGTGTGTGTGTGTATGTCTCACATTTGGCTAGCGTTAAAATAAATTTAATTTTATCGCTACATAAATATAGGCGCTGCAACCGAATGAAAGAGCGAGAGAGCAACCAATCGAGCAGGCAAGTGACACATCTACAGAAGTTTTTATGTATACCCTGTAAACAGAAGAAGCTCTTAAAAGGGTACAATCAACTGTTAGTCCAGTGTTCTTTAATAAAACTAAGCTTTTCTAAAGAAATACAGAACTGAACTTAATTAGACTACTCAAAAGGCTACTTTTTGTGAGCACAGGGTATTCTGCAGTCCTGCTAGTACCATTTGTAGCCAGCGGCATGCCACATTTTAGCTTTTATTTACAGACACTGCGAGTGCCAGTCCATAAATCCTAGAGAGCAACCTTTTGGAGTTAAAGCTGCGTGTCTCTGTCTCTGTCTCTATCTCTGTTTCTGTCTCTGTCTCTACTACTCTAGTCTTATCTCATTGGAGATTTGTGGATGGGCATATGGTTATTAATTAGTTAACGTTGGGGACTCGTCATACAAATGCGTAGCATTTTTATGGCTACTCACGCAAAAATATAAATAAATGTTTTATTGATCTGTTTTCCCGTTCTAACACACACACACACACCACAAACACATAAGGCTGGATTGTGTGTCTGGTCGAAGTGTACACAAAATGGGCAATTTTCCATTTTTAAAAGATTTACGAGCTTTGGCCAAAATGTCTATCATAAACATGACAGAAGACACAACACACAAGACGCTAGAAATACCAGCAATGAAATTGCTTTCTAATACTGCCAAGTCAATAAAAATAAATACAAGTGTGTGTGTGTGTGTATGTGTGTGAGTAAGTGTGTGTGTGTTTGTGTGTATGTTACTGTCTGAGCGGAAACTCATGCTTATGACTGTGCCAACTGCCACTTGCCTCATTACAGATATGAGCTGATATTGCGCATACGACGCGTGTGCAAATTTTACAATGAAAATTTTGGCAGCAGGGTTTTCGCGGCTCTAAAGGAGTTGCATGACATCATGAGTGCCGCATTACGACTACTCAAATACACAGTTGACATTACCAATTAATGTACCAAAAGCTGAAACCTCTGGCAACTTTAAACTTGGCCTTAAAGTAATTGAATTGGAAACTTTGTTTGTCAAATTTTTCTGCTCTAATAGCTACTGTCGATTAAGTAAACACTGATTCTCTGTCAACAATTTCCCAGAAATGTGCTATTTTTTCTCAGTAGGTAAATTTCTTGGTACTCGTATTTGAGCCATTGGATTTCCCAGATTGTTTAACTTGCAACCTTATATGCTCGATCCCAAAACTAAAGAGGACAACTTTTTGGCTTTATGGCAAGTTTATGTGCTTGTGACCATTGACTGAGTGACAAATTGTGCCAGCGTCTGCTAACACATATACACATACACATACACAGCTCCCTCGTCGCCATAAACAATAAATCCAAAGTTAATGTACTGAAATAATAGAGTTTTGTAGTTTGCTTTCTGCGTACATTTTTTTCTTATGTTCTGTTTCTTGTGTTTGCTTATCGAGTGCAGAGTTTAAGGTTATTTGGTCCTCCCCGAGCGGTGTGTTTAATTTGCCAGGCTATAGAATTTTTATGTTTCCTGCCCGAGATTTACATGCAACCTAAAGGCAAATGATATTTATGCAAATTTCAATGGAGTTGCCCAAAAGGCAGATCACAAATTAATTTATCTGAAAAAGTCAACACAAATCCTGATTAACTTGCAGGCATGGAATAAGCGACATTACATACAAAAGAGGAAGGCAAAAAAATTTGCTATTTGCCCGCCAGGAAGACTAAACAATTGTGAAAGCCATAAGGAAATGTATGTGCACACATATCCTGGCTAGAGTGTGTGCGAGTGTGTGTTAGTTAATGCGTGCTAATAAATTTCAGTGACATTTGTACCTTTTCTGTTTTTTTGCTTTTGCCTGGCGAAGGCGTGCTTTTATTGTTAACACAAGACAGTAGCAAAATTCCTTAGCGTTTGCCTTTTGTCCTTGCTGTTGCCACTGCCATTTTTTGTTGTCTTTATTGCCCAGGCTATGTGGAACGCAGTCGCAGTCAAAGATGCCTGAAAAATGGCAACAATTCATTTGCAGCGCCAGTGAAAATCTCGTCAATAGCAGGAGCAGTTTCGTCTACCAGTGCAGCTTCCTTAAACAGAGCCCGAAGTCCTGGGACTTTCATGTAAGAGCTCATGTACGCGTAGTTGTAAGTTTGGCAGCTGAAGTTCTCGACGCCATTCGAGCAAGTGATTTGTTTTGGTTCGTTTGGCAACAAATCAGAAGATAAACGACATCGATTGTGGCAAACGACATGGTTGTACCCCAACCACAACAAAATACAGGCAAAAAAGGGTTGTCGCAGCGCCTTCTTATTCTCGAAAAAGGCCAATGGCATTCGTATGCCACCGATAAATGTCACGGCTTTTAGTTTTATGATTCGCATTTATATACACATTTAAACGAAAAGGGAAGGATTTTCAGTGTAAAGTGCGAGGACAGGCAATTAAAATTGCATTATTGTTGTAGTTTTCCCTTATTTTACCCTCTTGGAACTCTGTCTCTCTCTCTCTCTCTCTTCCTCAGGTTGAATTTTAATAATCCCTTTGGTCCGGCTATTAATTATGCATAACGAGCAACTTGGGCGTTTAGCAGGACGAGCACAGAGCAGTACGTAAGGACATTCGAACAGGTTTACAAATAATTGAAAGCAAACGTATTAAAATTGTGGATAAAAATTAAACAAAGCTGAAGGTAAACAAAAGAAATGGGCAACATTTAAATGTGAATTACACACGAGAGGGTGTCACTGACCTTTTGGGATTAAAAAAGGAACAGGGAGACCGTGTTAACAGCAGCAATTACATGTTTTGATATACTGCACTTTAACCCCCGAGGAGCAATCGTTAAAGCTAATTCGCAATGCATACTTCTATTAGCTGACTTGTAGCATTTTAGATTAATTTATGCTCTCTCACATACCTCATCTGTGAATACGAGTAATTTGTTTTGACAGGCAGAGCATCATCACACTTCTATGAGGAAGCTATTGGCATTGTGGGTATTCCCCATTTGCATAAGCAATAACAAAGTTAAGACAAAAGACAATAAAGGCTTATAAGTTAACACCATGCTAAAACACCTGCAAACCTCTCGAATTTTAAGCATTCCATTGCGATTGCTACAAAATGTAAATGAGTTTTGCCAGCTATTTTGATTTTGCAAAGCAGCCGTCGTCTTACGCGGCGTATGAGCAATCTAATTAAATGTTATGTTTATGTTTAAATACACACACACAAACACACACTTGTACACACGCACATGCCACTTACAAACTTGCTATGTTAAGTATAAGCCAAGTTGTGACTATCATGCGGCTTTGTTTCGGGGTTTCACATTTTAACGAGGCACTCAAAGTTTTATACGCATCGTCGTGAGAGGCCTAGTAAATGTCATAATTTTTATGATCGCATTGTCTTTAAATGGCTCAGCTTAATGTCGCTGAGCAGCCAGAACTTAAAGCTTAAGCTACCTGCCATAAAGTTCCAACTTAGTTGCCAACTTTGTCAGTTATGTTAGCCAGCAATGACTACAGCCTTCAGCCATCAGCTAATGGCCAGGACCGAGGCACGCGTATAACCCTTCGCATAAATCAATCATAATTGTCCTTGTTAACTACAATCATGAATATTTCGGCGTGCATAAAGCAAATGACAGTCATGCCACATATATATAACCACACACACACACATACACTCCTCCCCCTCCAGCACACCATTTGAAATGCCTGTCACATTCCCTGTGAATGTGAATTTAGGGTCAATTTTGGGGCGGTTGTTCTCTGTATTCTGTTCTCTGTTCAAATGCTTGACGTTTACCGGCTCTAATTGTTGACCGGGCTTGCAGTGAATGTCAGACCGTAACCAAAACTACATCCTACCATTCTATCCATACAAAATGTTAAATGTTTTGCTGCTTACCAAACCCTAAAGATCGTGTGGTAAATGAGTTTTAATTAATTTAAAGCCCACAAAACCATTTGACAGCCTTACACGTTTTGCGCAAATGGAACTCAACCCCCAGCTCAGGTCATAGGTCTCTGATTGCTGGTCTCTGATCTCATTGTTGCTGCTTACACCGCAAACGCAAAGTAACTCACCGCAACGCAACGCAGCTCAGCTCACCGCACCTCCTGTTTACTTTAGTTAATTGATTTTCTTTCAATACGGTGATTTGCATAACAATTTGCTGACCGAATCAACAATGAATCACATGAAACCGAGTCGAGTCGAGTCGAGTTGAACCAAAGCGAACCCAAAAAACCAAATGAAAAGTGAAAGTAGAAGCCAAAAGCAAAAACCTAACAACGTTTTCCATTTGACAATTTCATTTTCACTATTCAGTGTATGTGTGTGTGTGTGTGTGTGACTCTGTGTGAAACTAAAATAGCCCAAATTGCCAGTGGCACAATTAAATTTAGGAAATGATTTAATTTGATTGCCTTTTTCTGCTGTACTGTTGTGTCGTTGTGTGTGTAGGTGTGTGTTTTGTTGTGGTGTGTGTGTATATTTTATATTGAGAGATAAAAAGCCCAAACATTTGTAGATTCCGGCAATTATGCAGCTGAAAATTGTGCAAATTATGGCAAAAATTATAAATTCTGATTGCAAAATATTGTCTAAAAAGAAGTTTTTCAATTCAATTGATAAATTAATGCACAAATATGAGGACTATAATTAATATACAGATGAATTGATAAATAATTTATTAACTTTTAAATGTAGAGTTGAGATTTAAGTTGATTTATATTTGTTGGTGACTTTTTAAAGCAGAACTTAAATGCTCTGCTGAACTTATGACCAGGAGTTGCTGCTATCTGATGTGCTCTCGTGTCTCCGATTGTCCTGTTTCAAAAGGACTATAACACGTACGCAAGGTGGCACGATTTGCAGCTCATTAGCTACCACAGGACAGGACACATGTCCGAACTGCTAAGCTGGGCTCTAAATCACTGGACACGACAGGACTTGACACGAATTGACTGCGACTGTGACTGTGCCTCCGACTGTGACTGGGAATCCAACTAACTCTTGGTCCTAGTTTCAGTTGACCAGTTGTTCAGTTGTCCCCCTTTAGTCATTTTGCCTTGCTTCAATTAGTCAACAATTACCAGCGACAATCCAAACTGGACACTGACGACTGTTGGAATCACAACAACAATAGCCAGAGGAGCAGGATTGGGAAGGGGCTGAGGAAAGCTCAGGTTTTGTATGCAAGACCGGCTAATGGCTTATGAGTAGTCACGTGCCAGGAAGGCAACGCACTCACAAGTGAAATGCTCTACATTACAGTGTGTTAGTGTGTGTGTGTGTGAGCCTGTGAGTGGGTGTATCTGTGTTTGACTAGACCTGATAATGAAGCACGCGAGTTCGCGGCTATAGCAAGTTTTCAGCTTGAATTTGAATAATTACACAAAATGAAAAGTGTTGTCGACATGGGCCAAAGTTCGAGTCTAGTTGGAAAAATGAATGCCAGGCGCAGAAACTGTGCCGTCCGTCTGTCTGTCGTTCGCTCCTGAAACATCTAGCGCATCCTCGCAGGCTCCGCTCCGCGCCGAAGTCAGGGAAGCTGCTCGAGTCGTTAATAAAGTCAAGTGAATGCGCTTAATCAACACATGTGGGCGCCAGTGTGGGCGTGGCATAAAGCATGTCTGACTGCGAGCAAGCCAAAAAAAAAAGGCAAGTAAGTAAAATGGGGAAAGGGGAAGCCTCAACAAGGATATTCGTTCCACTGCCTGCAATTTTACCTACATAATTTGTTTGCATGCTTCTTAAATTTTACTCCCACCACATCAACTCGAGCGGGAAATTAATTAAATTTCGTTTTTTTTTTGCTCTCCATATTTTTCACACACACTTGCCGCGATTTTGCGTTCATAAACTTTCGCATCGAGAGAGGATATTATGCATTCCAAAAATAAATATTATTTTTAAAACATTTTTATCTGTTTTGGGCGCACAAGACTAATAAACGGAAAAGAAAGCGAAAAAGTAAATATAAAATAAAACCGAATAAAAATAAAAAAAAGTTCAGCTTACAGAAAAAAGCACAAAAAAATAAATAAAATGAAGCTAAAAAAGCCAAAAAGGCCAAAAAAGACAAAAAAGAAGGAAGCGGCTGTGAGCACAAAAGCCAAACTCGTTGCCATTAAAAACGCATTATCCTTTGTGCTTTTTTATTACTTTATATTTGAAGAGTATGAAGATTACAGCCCAGTGTGTGTGTGTTTGCTTATGTGTTTGGGTATTTGGGTGTATGTAAGGGAGTATAGTGAGAGTTTTCCCAGTTGCGTGTTTATGTGCTGTTGAGCTGTAAAGGAAACACAATACGATAATGCACAGAAGAAGACCTCACAAATTATTGCATATATGCAAAGCGCGGGAAATATTTGCTTAATAATAAATAAGAGTATTTCTATTAATGACCGGAAACGGAAACAATATTAAAACACGTTTGCCAAAATAGAAATCAATTGTCTTTCACTGCCTGAAAAGTAAAGGAAAAGTCGCGTCTGAAATGGAAAAATCTTCGATGGGTTTTCATTGGATGTTGCTGCCAATTTTGGGCGCCCTTTTGCGCTTGGTTGCCAAAGGATTACATTGGATTTTTATTTGATTGTTAAACTGAAAAACAAAAATAAAAGACACAAAACGAAGCAGAAACAGAAACAGAAACAAAACGAATCGAATCGAAACAGAAAACTGGCTCAAAAGTAAATGCTTTGGGGAATTGAGAAAGGTGGAGAGTAATGATTTACAATGTTGCCAAAATAGAATGTAATCCGAATTGGAGCTATCTGCATCTCTTATCCAAATGGGAATCTTTCGTTTGTTGGATTATTACAGCAGTCGCCCTGTTAAGCAAATGGGAAGAGGTCTCTCAAACAGCCTAAGGGGCCTAATAAATCCCAAAAACACAACATTTTTGCTATACCCATTATAGTTGGAGCATTGAAAATTATAAAATACACACAGCTCTAATAAAAGGTTTGAGAATTGTGCTTATGTCGTTTGGCAAATAATTTCAACAATTCTTTTATGGTAATAATATAAATGTTTAATAAATTTTCAGTCACTTACCGAGTACAATTGAGACACAGACTGGCTTATGATCTCAAATGGCAGACACCACATTGTTCTTATGGTTACCAGCTTGTCACTTGGTTTGTGCCGCCAGTGCTGCCATTTGTGTCATGCCAAAGTATCTGAAACGAAAAAAACAGTCAGATTAAAATATATTGAAATAAATGTTATAAAATAGAACACATTAATTTCTACTGCTTGATTTGAAAAATTCGTAAGTTTTGGATCTTTGAATGATCAGAACTCAGCCAAATGATGGAATATCTTAAAAAGGTATACCTTTTCAGACTCTAAACGACCAGGAGACCAATTCGTAATCAAAATTAACAATTTTTGAAATCGACCCAATTTTGTCAACTTTTATGATGTCACCCCTTTACATTTTTTCAAAAATTGACAAAAAATAATTTTTCACATAATTACAAAATTTTGATGCCATTCGAAAGTTTTAGTTCTCCCGAGCTTAAAATGGTATACCAATCCAGAATAGACTGATAGAGTCCAAAAATATTCGAAATCAAAGTTGCGTTGTGGATGAGGAGGAAAATCTCAATTATTTCCTTGCCAAATTATTATTGTATAATAAACAAATATGCAAAGTAAATATGCTTAAATATTTTAATAATAGTTATTATTTAACAACGAATTTTATTATCAAACAGGGGAAAAATTCATTTCTCTCGAATGAGAAGCATCTCGACAGCAAAAACTACACTCAAAGTATACTAATGAGCTCAGAAAATATGCTTTGCATTTCAAAGCAATAGCTATTAAATAGCTAAAATAGCAGCACTGTGTGGCACGTGCATTGAACGTATCAAATTAAAAACAGCATAAGTAATGGGGCAATATTTGTAGAAGACACAGACAAAGAGAATGAGAAGTTGGCTTATGCAAAAATCGTATGCGAATGGAGAAAAAAAAGATGAGAAAATAACTGAAATTAATCGGCGACGCATATGAATTTATAATAAAAGCACAAACGGGAACATTTTGTGCAGCTGACTTTGAAATAAATTTCCACAAAAGAGCGCAAAACTTGAGCTTCAGTCTGGGCACGTGTGTGTGAGTGTTTTGTGTGTGTGTGTGTGTTTGGGTTAAGACGCCATTCATAATTCACCAACATAAATTGTGTATAGTGGTAGGTAGAGGTAAACGGCAGAAAGAGAGTTGGATTGGGTCAGATCTATATACCTGTATATGTACCTGTGTGAGCTCTGGCTTGTTTTTGGCAGCCCTGTGCGAAAGGTGCCACGTAAATTTTGGCTAACGATGCACTTTGCAGTGGCAATTCTCATGGCAATTCTCCCACCATTTACTCTGCCACAATCAAGTGCAATTCATTTTGTGCCACGTCAGCACACACACACATGTGACACACGGGGATCTTTAAAGGTCCTGCTTCAGCTCCTGCTCCAGCTACTGTTAACTGGAAACAATGGAGAGTGCCAACTATTTTTCATGGGCCTCCAATTGGCCAAGTGGCGATACCATTTGCCGAGCGTTGGTTCTTTTCAATTTTTCATCTCTTGAAGTTTCTGATTCATTTTTCTTTGCTTTTGTTTCATTGTTTCGTTTGCCGCCTGGCAGCCATGTCGAGTAAATAATTTATTTTATAAATTCCAAAGTAGGATTAGCACTGAAATATGCAGATTTCCAACCGGGCGCAGTCAAGTGTAGATTTAGCCAACTCTACTTAGTGTTGCTCCAAAAGGGTCACAAGCAAATGCAAAACAAAAGCAGCGAAAACAAATCCCAAAAAGGTCAGTTGCCCTTTTTTTCCTGGACTAAAAACCTGTTCCTCAAGCAGATTAGCAACCAAACAGTGTTAAGCCTATTTATATAGTTAAAATTCTTACCTCTCTCTCTTTCCCTCCCTCTTTCTCTATTTCTTTTACTCTCTTTATTTAGTATATTTTGCTCTTGTTCTGTATTTTTCTTTTCATGGCGTTTCCATTCCTTTTGCTGTCAACTTTTCTACAAATTAAATTGAGTTTGTTTTCTTATAAATGTAAAAACATTTCCCAGCATTTTGCAGAACATCATGTAACACACACACACACACACACACACACATACGCACGCACACATTTACACTTCTGCTGTTGACAATTATTGAGCTGATGACAAATCTAGCACAACTTCAGGCCCATCTGTGTGTGTGTGTGTAAAGTTTGTCTGTGTAGGCGTTGGAAATTTGCTTAAGGTTAGAAAAACATTTGGTTTACAGTCTATTTGAATCTTACGCTCACATATGATAAATGGACTTGTTGCCAAAGGATTGTTGGATTGTTACAAGCAAAAACTGACACAGGAAGTGATTTAATATATTAAACATGCCAAACGAATTGAATTTGTGAACGTAATAAAATTCTAGATATAAACAATTTATTTAGGATTTTATACAAAAGATACTTTTTGTCAATGCAAAATGGAATTATAAAATGCCTTTAAATCAAACTGAAACAAAGTTGGTTGTGCGTGTGTGTGTGTGTGAGTGTGTGATAAGGTATTGTCTGTGATTGTGAGTTACATGTGTTTTACAGCGTCAGTTTACAAGTTTCGATTTCGAAGCTGTCTGACACATTGACAACACACACATGCTGGCAACTTCAGCGATAGCGTTAAATTAGACATCAACTTGGCAACGTACACACAAGACACACACTCGCACACACTCGCACACACTCGCACACACCCCCAACACCGCACACCTCCAACTCATACATTGATACCCCGTCGAGTTGATGTCTGACATCGCTTGTCGCTTATCAGCCAAGGCAAACAAGAACAACAACAAGAACAGGAACAACAACAACAACTGCTACTCGTAACCATGTCTTTGGGCGCCTTGGATAAAACACAAAGTGCAGCATGCACAACATTTAGTGGGCGTGGCCAGCGCAATGCACACGCTTAAGGCGCGACATACGTCAAGTCACGTCTGACTCATTTCCACGCCCAACCCCTGCCACGCCTTCCACGACTTCTACGCCTTGTACGCCTCTTCGGCTCGTTTGCATATCCAAGCAGCTTGCATTCATATGCCATTATCAGCGCCAAGGCATCGCCATCACTTAGAACAAACAATGGTGGCCATTACTCAGTTCTCTTTCTCCCTCTCTCTCTCTCTCTTCCTCTCTTGCTATCCTACTCTTTCATTGTATGTGTGACCAGAAGTCATGTGTCTATGTTTATGACCCCGTATGTATGTGAACTATAGCTATCTATTGCCATGTGGCACAGATCTTGGCCAAGATGTTTGACTTGAGGCTAATGCCAGCACGCACATCAAAAGCTCAACCCACGCGCTTAGCTTCAGACATTGTAAACAATTTTCATATCAAATATATAGTCAAAGAGATAAGCAACAACTTTTCCTTTGAATAATTCGAATTTTAAATACAGTTTCTAAATGTTTTATAGCCAAGAAAACTTTTCACATGAATTGCACAAGTTTTTCCAAGCTGTTTTCAATTAATAAAATGTGAGCTGCGATGCATAGCTTAATTTAAAATTAAAATTGTATTTATTAACAAACGTTTCATCATATTCATAGTGCTCTCTTTGGAGGCATTAAAATGAAACTTTTGGCACGCGTCACACTCAAAGTCTTCGAATTGTTCGCTAGAAACTCAAAATGAAATTTTGTGCCAACGCGAAATGTTGAATGGTGTTGCCAAGAGCAAGTGTGGAGTGCAGGGGGAGTGGAAGAGGGGACTGCAGACGGAAAAGGACTAACAGCAACATCAGCGGGAATAAAACTTTTGCTGTTTTCGTTCATTTTATTTTTTTTAATAAATGTTTATTTAGCGAAAAAAGAAAAAAGTATAAAAAGGCAAATGCCAAAAAGGTGAGCACAACAACTACAACAACTTAAACAACAACAACAATGAGCTGTCCCTTTTTGTCTTTAAGCCAGGGCCAAAACAATGTTTTTTGGCCAACGCGTTTTTGTTTCCTTTTTTAGCCGCTTTGTTTCCATTTGGACTTTTTGTCGATTTTGTTCTTTCAACAATAATTTTGCTACTTAAATGGATTTTTGTATTTGTCTATCAACATTTTTTCTGCTGACAGGTGTAAAATTATTGTTCCCCTTCACTCACTCTCTCCCCTCTCCACTCTTCTCTCGCTTTTCTTATCTTGAACCCCCAGTAATCCTGAACCCAAATGTTTTCTGTCCAGACATTTACCAGGGATAATTGCCAAAGCGCAACGAAAGGCAACAAAAGCGATTAGCTTAATAGTTGCAATTAATGTTGTTTGCCTGAGCAATCATTTCTGTTTGTGTCTGTAGCTATATTACGCATACGCCATGTTACGCTTATTGCTTGCATCAATCAAGGACAGACTTTCACAACATATACATCAATTGAGATACATAAATTTTCAATATACACACAATAAATAATGTTTGCTGTTTGCTACACTTCTGCTCCTACTGCTGTTTCTTCTGCTGTTTTCCGCGAGTCATATTTTTCCGATATTCTCCGACTTTTGCGAGAGTGCTTTGCTAACAGCTCTTGCTTCGACTTGCCACTTGCAAGTTGCAACTTGCAACTCATACTAGTTTGGCATATGTGCAGCTCTTTGCAGTTTTTTGCCGTGTTTGCCTTTTTCCATGCACGTGCAATTTTTCCATTTCCTATCGAAAATGTTTTGATAAATATGCACTACTTGAATTTTGAAGTGAAGGAAAACGAATTTTGCTACAAAAATATGCGAGTACGAGCATGTTGCATTGGCGTTGTTTGCACAATTTGATTGCACAAAGTTGGTTTGGCAAAATATGCAATTTCAACGCAGACAGTTGGAAAAATTGCTTGATATATTCTGTATGCCCAATGCCCATAATGAACATATCAATAAGCAAATGTCTACATCAAACTTTGATTTACAAACACATACGTCACGTTCGTCTCTGAACCCTCTGGTCCCGGTCTCCTAACCCCTGACCCTTCAGCTCATTGCAATCATTGTAGATATCCATCAGACAGCTATTTTTATTGCCATTTATTATGGTTTGGTTAAAGTCCAAAGGATATCAATACATTTAATGGCCATTCACATAGCTGCAGAGGCATTTGTTAATTGAATTTCCATTGCATAATTTATAAATGATTTCGATTGAATAAATATGGGAAGACGATGCTTTCAAGTTTACATTTATTTCATGGCACTTGGCGCCTACATTTTATCCACTTAAAATCCCATAAATTTCAGTACAAATTATTATGCCAATGAAAACAAAAATAACTGCAACAAAAAAAGGGATAATAAAAGCTGGAAATGAACGAAATTAAAGATCAGCAACATAACTTTCATACAAAGGCGCCAAAAGGAAAGAAGCAAAAGACGCCACAGTCAAGAATATATAATTTTGACTGAAATAATAAAATTAAATGAAATTCATTACAGATTGCTGTTGCGTGGCGTGGCAATAAGCAGCCCAAATTCGAAAAGCAGAGTTGCGCAGAGTGTTTATTTAAAAAAAATAAATTACATTTTAAAAGCATCATAATTCAACGAAAACATTGCCAACGCAAGGAACTGGAAGGCATTCTCCAGTCGAAGGCAGTCAGCCAGACAGGCAAACCAGTCGGTTAAGGACCAGTACCAGTACCAAGACTAAGACCAGCCAGAGTAGTAGTGAGAGCTGGCAGAGCTTCTGTTTCAGTTGAAATTCATTAAGCATGTTATAAATGCTTGAAATTTATAAGTAATTGTAAAGGTTTATGCGGTTCGCTATGGTTTGAACGTGTTTATCATCACAAAAGCGATGCCAAAACTCAAGGCATACCACATAATTTATTTAAGAACCAAATAAAGCGTCCACTTCACTCTCCACACCCCGCACTCCCCCCACTCCCAGCAGTTACTTCTATCTCGGTCCTTCCCTGGGCCATTATGACTGACTTTTGGCCCTGAGCATAAAACGTTTAGCGCAAATAATTGTGAGCAAATATTTGTTGAGCAGTTAACCAAAAGCGAATTTCATTCTGCGGTTAACACACACACAAGCACACACACACACAAGCCCACACACACACACACTCAGAGAGCACTTGCAATAGTTTCAGTTTGGCTTTATCCCACACTAAGTAGGCATTTGTTCATGTCCTTTAACGATTTTCATACTTCAAAGCAAAAGTATTCACTTTCATGCATTTTAGCTTTTAATTACACGCTGAAGGGCCTAAGTCCACAAGGTTTCGGTTCTTCACAGCTTGCCATATAAGTTACTAAAGTACCTATATTACGTATACGCATAAATGAGTATAGCCAATTACGTATACGCCACATTGACTCAAGTATTGGCTTACTACATTTCAAAATCAAATCAAACTATCAACGTAAAGACCGACGAACTAAGCCAATGTTTACTATGTTGTGTTGTTATCAAACTGTTTGCATATTTATGGCTTTAATCAGACATTACACAGGTGTATTTGTATGTGTATTGGTTAGAATTACCGCTCATAACTCTCATTACTCTATACACATATTGAGCTGCGGTTGCTCCGAGTTTCGTGCTGATTACAGTAGACACATAAGTTTTAATTGAAATTCCGAATAATTCGGCATATTCCATTGGTTATTCAGACATATATATATCTTTGGATTATTTTCAATGTAAACTCAGTCAGAGTTCAATGCCAATTCCAGTGAATAATTTACTTGCTGTTTGGCACAAATTAATGGCGTTACTTTTGTAACCACTTGCCAGCTTGGCATAGGATTCCAACCAAATATATACACACAAAAAAAAAAACAATAACAAGGAGCAGAGCTCGTAAATTTTTTGGTCATAAAAATCAATATGTTAATGGGCAAAAGTTTGCTACAGTAACTTGTGTGTGTTTGTCCCTTAAAATATGTGCGTGTGTGTATGTGTGTGTGACACTGCTGAAACATAAATCCTTCTGTCAACAATGGCCAACAGCATTGACATGCCGACGACGAGCGACGACAGCGGTAACATTGTGACAGGACGAACAGGAGCCGTGGGCGGATCAAGTTTGGGAGCAGCAAGACGAGGAGGAGGAGCAGGACGTGTATGCGTATGCGTATGCGAAATGAAGAGCATCCAGCGCCGGTGGCTGCAGTAACCGCAGCGTTAAATAAATACAATAAATACACATGCTGACATATGAATACGAATACGAATTCGAGTATATATGTTTATATATACACCCGCAGATGTGAACACTGCAAAACCTCATTAAACTGTTAAATCTTTTGACAGCGGCTGACGCCAGCGGACGCTGGACGAACGCATGAATGGATGGATGGATGGATAGTTGACGAAAGGGAATCCGACAGCCACAAACGGAGTATCAGGGAATCTGAGTACCAAAAAGTTTCGTACAACCAAACGAGAGCCACTGGGCACACTGAATCTGATGGACTGTGCATTTAAAATATTCATTGAATACAACAAAATAAAAAATAACGAAAGACACAAGGCATCAAATTAAAATTGCAATTAAGCGTGGGAAATTTGCGAAAAGTGTTGAAATGCGAGCTGACAGCGAGCGAGCGTTCCTCGAATTGAAATTATTGACCAAGCAAATACTCGACATGCTCCGACTTGCTCATACCCATGACCATGCCCATTCCCCTACCCTTTTTCGTGCCCATTGGCATTGCCGCAAACGCCACAATTGCCACAGTGTGCAAATAAGCCAAGGATAACTGTGAAATTTATGTAAAGATATGCCAAGCCACGCCTACTTTCAAAAAAGTCTTTCTGCTCGTCGCTTTCAATTTCAGCAAGACACTCGGCGAGCTCTCGAAGCTTTCAACTATAGTCGTCTTGAATCAACTAAAATTGATTTATGGGTATTTTTAGAAGAGAACAACCAAAGTCCCAAGTTGTTGGAAAATGAAAAGCGGGAAATTGAAGAAAAGTGGTACGGGTACGGGGCGATAAAAACTTTAAAGCGTGTTGCGTGTCAAGAGCAAATATCAAAAATCGACATTCGACATTTCGGGGCGTGGTCGTAAAACCGCTTGAAAATTATAGCTTTCAGTTTGCGCGCGAATTGTAATAAATTTAGAAAACTTATATACACATCGCGACCGTCTGCCCCGCTGGCCTGTACCCGCCAAAACACCCCTTCCACAAACCCTTTTGGCCATTTTCATAAACTTGGCTGGCAATTGCAGCTTAACGTTCCCATTTCTAGCCGCATACCCCTTACTCCCCCCTTAACGATGGGCGGTTGGATTGTGCCGCCCACTCAGTTGGGCCTGCAAACGAGTTTCAACTAGCAAAGGTCGTTAACAGCTGGCAAGGCTTAAGCCTGGCCAATAGCAGCTTCTAAAAAAAAAAAGTACGGTAGGTGCAAACAAGCATGCTACAGAGAGCCGCTGGAGAAATAAGAAAGCAGCTAAAGGATATGACCTCGACCATGGTATACGCTGCCACGCCCCCAAAGAACTAGAAAAAAACTACAATAAGGCAATCAAAAATATGCTAATGCGAATGTTATGACTACACTGGGAATACAGTAGCTGGCAAAAGTCAGTGGTCAGTGTCGGTCAAATCGATAATAAAAAAAGTTGAAATGGAATCAATGATCTCCGTAGTTATGACATCAAACAGGAAACGAAACACTTGAATACTTATCCCACATAATTATAGGTATTAAACAACAAAAATGTTTTATTGATTGACCACGCCCTTACTTTTTGTAGCTTGTTGCATAGCTGCAGACAAAATAATAATACCCTTGTAATCCCATGGCATACTGCAGGGCATCAAAAACAACTTGGCTAAGTAGTGAGAAAGAACTTTCAGACGACTTAACACGCAATCCAAAAGCAGCTTAAAGGTTAAGCATTATAATTTTGTGCACCTTTTTTTCACTCTTCCTCTCTCTCTTTCTCTCTCTCTCTCTTTCTTTCTCTTTCCCTACTTTGTTTTCTAGCCGTTCTTGTTGCTGTTTTGGGCCTACAATTGCCAAAGTTAAAAATAGTTTTAAAAACTTCGCCGCGGGCGTTTCTTTGGCCAATTGAATTAAATTGAAGGCAGCAGCGACCGCTACAGTGCCTCAATACAGTTCTATTCTTCTTACTCTATTATTCTTTTCGTTCTCCTGGGTCAGTTTAAGCGTGCGAATGCAAAAATGTGTCTAATTTGTTAGTATCCCTTTTCGCTTATCCGCTGCTTAAGGATTATAGCCAACTAATTTATGGTCTCTCCCTCATTCCCCAGCTACTAGATACTATGACTATGTATAGCAATTTAGTGCTGGGTTATTTATTGTAAAATACCCAAACACACACTCTCCAAAAACTGTTAGATCGATATGGAGGCAATCAATGGGCGGTGGGCGGTAAAGATTGGGAATGAGAACTGATTGCTCGTATTTAATAATAATTTCTACATTTATTTATGCCATTTGGCGTTGTTGTAATTGTTGGCAGTACGAAACGGATTGGGGCCAACAGACATGTTCCAGCAGTCGTTTTGGATTTGTAAATGCCTGACTGGCATTTTGGGTTAGTTACCAGTTCGAAATGTAGGAAGGGGAGGTGGGAAAGGGGGCTGCCTTTAAGGGGATTGGCGTGCCAAACAAAAATATTTAACACTTGGGCCATAAACTATTGTCAGTTGGCTCATAGGGAAGCACGGGGGGCTTAAACCAACTCCTTGCCTAGCTAGCCAACGTAATGTAGGTCGTGGTTATGATACCAGACACAAACATACACACACACACATATATACGTGCTCACACGCATACAAAACGCGTTAAGAGTAAAAAATTAACCAAAATTACTCGTATTTACACATCCCTGAAATTCACGCCTCAATTGTTTGCATTCTGCAATGAATATTGCCATTATTTGTCGAGCACTGCAAATAAAAACAGCTATATATACAGGCCTGGAGTATGCTTGACTCACAGATACTCCGTTTTGTGCAATAAAGCTATAGAAGTGTCTGTAATTGTATACACTTCACTTTCAGCTCTTTACAGGGTGTAGAATGCTTTTTAATGAATCATTAATATACTTAACCCAAGGTTATAAGAATGCATTCACTGCTATTTGCCAATAAATTAATTTTTAATTATCATTATTAATATAATCACATATTATTTGTGATGCCATGAATCCTGGCTATTTGACAATAGAATTTATTTAATATTCAAAATCTCGGAAATTTTAAATTATATAGATTTTGGCGGATTTTCACTGATGATGTCTGTCAGACAGGCAAGGAGAGAGTTTGGGAAAGTGGAGCGGAAATTCGAGGCGTAAAAATGCCAGATGTTAAAATTAATTCATTTCAATTGAAATATTTCGAATTTATTTATTTGCACATTTCTGAAGTGCTTCATATAAATATTGACACATACACCATTGAGTTTTCCGATACATTTATATGGCAGTTGGCTGGCATTCTATATCCACACCATCTACATTAAATAACAGATAACTTTGTGAGCATTTTTTATGGCATGAGGGTACTTCAGGGCATTCAAAATTAATTATAACAAATTAAAATCGATAATGTAAAATAACATCAAGCAAAACTTTTTATTACACTACACAAACTTGTTTAAACTTTTAAGTTTATTAAATAATTACTGTAAAAATTAGAAACAATGATACACCCGCTTGGAAATTGCAAAGAAATGTGAGTTTTGTTTTCATATTACGTATACGCAGTGTGAAACAGAGCAAACAGTCGGTAAAAAATGTAATTATTTTGTCGCTTATTGAGATTTCAATAAACATTATTCTATTTGCACAGAAATACTGTAAAAATTATATTTCATTGGATGATTTGTGAGCAGAGCACGTGTTTTTTGGAATGACTACGAGATAAGGCAGCAAATGGCACGAAAAACTGGCACCAAATAAGTGCAGTCTCAGGATAATTGTAATTTGGGAAAGGAGACAAGAGACAAGAGAATGGAGAGTGGAGGTAAACACAAGGTCCTTAAGATAACGCACAATAGGCAGACAAAGAACAACAGCAACAAGGACAATGAAATCGCTGCTTAACATAACAGAAAAGGACACGGAGTAAAAGAATGGTGCCATAAAAGGATGCACATAAAACAGAACATCTGCTGCTTATTGGCGTTGCTTGTGCTTCGAGTGCGTCTGCCAGACGCTCATTACGTAATTAATTATACGTCACGTTGTACGCCTATGACCGAATGCCCAAAAAAATAGAAAAAATGGCAAAACTCGACTGCAAGTTGCTCCAGAAAGCAACGAAGAACAACTAAAACAACAAACATAATGAGATAATCTGTACAAATTGCGCATACGCTGGAAGCCTCAAAGAGGTCACCCAACTCCCTGCCTGTCTCACTTTAACACCCTTTCACTCTCTCCCTCTCTATCTCTCTCTGTCTGTTTAAAAATATTATGTAAAATAATGACAGAAGTAGTGAACTTTTGGCTTTAACGGCACTCTGTGCTGTTTTTAATTAGCGTAGAGAGTGTG
Source organism: Drosophila cardini (assembly GCA_018903735.1). Lineage (NCBI taxonomy): Eukaryota > Metazoa > Arthropoda > Insecta > Diptera > Drosophilidae > Drosophila > Drosophila cardini. Next base: position 4,547,142 of record JAEIGM010000007.1, on the reverse strand, counting down.
AACTGAAATAACAAAAAAGAAATTCTAACTAGAAATGGCAGAGCAAAGCAGTGAAGAATATGAAACCGAGAGCATGCCGCAAATGCAACACTTTATATGCATTTTCTTTTAATTTTCATTTTAATGCGGAGGCTGCGACGACAATGTTGGCTCAGTTTTTGCCTCAGTCTCTGTCTCAACCTCAGTCCGCGAAATTTAGGTTGGCATTTCTTGCGCCACACTCGCTGCTGCTGCTGCTGCGGAAGTGCAAGTGAATGAGGATGTTGGCAAGGATGTGCCCCACAGACACACATACAGACATACACAGAGACACAGTCCCAGTCAGGCCAAGCTTATTGTGTTAGTGCGAATACGAAGGCATACAACTTGTAATTAGAGTAGTGGAAGAGCAAAAAAACACGCAATTACCATTATGCACGCCGAATTTCGTTTTACGATTCAAACATACACTAAAAGCTTTGGAAAGGGGTAAAAAAAAGAAGAAGAAAAAGAGAGTGGAACGGAAACTGAAACTACAACTGCAGCAATAACTACAATTGCTCCCAGTGTCTCTTAGTTGACCTCAATTTATTTTAAATCCAAGGCGTTTAGCTTAAAACACGCACAACGGACTGACAGGATATTGTACTATTTGCCAGAGCAGTCTGCGTCCTTGGTTACAGTTGCCATTTAAAGACCCAGTGCTTAGAATGAGACTGAGGTCTATAAGGTTTGCTGGGAAAAGAAATGTGCGTAGCAGACAGCAGAAGGTGTGGCAGGTGACATAAGGTGTAATAATCCAGGTGAATCCAGATCTGAATTTGATTAGAAACAAATAACTCTTGTATGATGTGGAAATATTCGTTCAAGGTTTCATAATTAGTACAGAAAACACTTAATGACACAGGGTCCATATCAGTCGTCTCATCCGGCTCTACAGCTCAGTACTAGCTAACTATTTACTAAGCTAATCGATTTAAAAGGATGTGTAGTAAAATTATAGAATTTACGCAGTTACAATCATTTTAATCAGACTTAATTGTGTATTTAAATTTCATTCTCTTCTCTCTCTCTCTCAGGCTTTTCATAATATCGGCATAAATAATGCTCTCAGATGATAAATTAAACCGCTGACTGCAAAACTGTTGGCCACAAACAACTAGCAGTAGTTAGTGAGCTCAAGGTCAAGCTGCAGCTGACTTTTATGGGGATTTAGTTGCCGTTGATTGCGAGTCAAGTCGTAGTTAGTTACCAAAAACTGTACCGAAGGTCAAGTTGTGACTGACATTTATGGGATTGTGGGTAGTTCGGAAAACGGCGACATTTCACATTCCGAATGCTTAACAATTCAGCACATGATTTTGCTTATGTTGATGTTCATGTTGATGCTGATGATACGCAAAACTACTGAGAGACGGAGACTGAGAGACTTAGAGAGAGACCCGGAGACCCAGCACACTGTACATAAAAATGTCTCTATGCGGTTTCCCAAAAATCGCACACAAAATCTACCGCAACTATTTTTTGGTCGCCTGCTGAGCAATAAAAGTGTCCTCACTGTCCAGAGAAGGAGGTGGAGGTGGAGAAAGAGGCGGAGATGGAGACAGAGACAGAGACAGAGCCATAGACACTTGTACAGTCCATGTCTCTGCCATAAAAAGGGGACACATACGCTAAATCTATACTACACACACACACACATACACATACACTTCGTGACTTGGTGAGGTTTAGGCCACAGCTGTGTTTCTGGCCAAGCTTACGTACTTAGTCGGCCAGGAGCATCAGTAACAACTGTGTGCTACAAAACGACGACGACGACAACGACGACGACGGCGACTGACAATTTTTGGGTTGCAAGTAATTCTCTTGGTTGCAACATGGCAACATTTAAGTTGAGGGAAACGTAGGAATCAAGTTCTGCCGCCTGCTTAGCAGTTTTTGTGGCTTTTGCGGTTGCCAGGATAATATGTCAGGCAAAGTTTTCAGCTGCTGCAAGGAGCAATAAAACTACTTTGAGGGCTTTTGTGGCTGAGAATATTGCGAATCATTGAAAGCAAAAATGAAAGTGCCTAATTGCATAGTTGCTGACCAAATAAAATGCTAGCTGACACACTTCAAACGAGGGTGGTTCGTGCAGTTTGCACTCTTATAGTGTCAGTTGTAGTTAAACCATTCAAGTAACCTTCGTTGAGTGTGAGCTATTTGAAGCTTTAGCCATAGTTGAGATAGCAGATTGCACCTGCTTTTATCTGCTCTTACCTGCTGTAGTGTCTCCTTACGCATTTGCATAGAAAATCCAGCATTAGCAGTCATATTGCCATTGGCAAAATTCAACTTTATAGCACAATAATTATGCTAATTTTGAACAAAGTTCTGAGCGTTATGCTGCCCTATCCAAACGGCAGCTGGCAGCTGCCTGTTTGCCCTGTGGGCTGTTTTGTTAGCATTGCAAAATTATGAGTATGAAATCGAAAAAGTTTCAATCATCCACATGCACAGGTTGCACCGCTCCGCAGCGGTTTTGCAACTGGTTTACCAACGGTTTTTGCCGTACGGAAAGTTGGCAGTTGGTGGCTTTGAAGTTGCAACTTCAACGCCCGACAACGCGCAAAAGTTGAACTCATTTCTGGCGCGGCAATAAAACGCTTGAAATGTTTTTTAATATGCAATAACTTAACCCAAATTGTGCCCAGCCCCTACCCCCAAGCCCAACACTTGACCCAAAGTTTCAAGCAGATAGTAGAAACCGCTCTCAACTTTAGCAGGGACCAAATGACTCAATCTCAAAACAGATTAATTGATTAGGCGTACTTTATGTTAATTTGCGTGTGAGCTGAGAAACTTAATCACACTTCTGCAAATCTACGCCGCCTCTGATGACGTGTGTGTGTGTTTGTGTGTGTATGGCACAATTTCTTAATTTCATGCCACCGAGTGGCACTTGAAGCGCCAAAGTTGCAGTTCGGGCCTTCGTTCGCATCCATTATAATTGGGTGCAAAATTATGCATTGAATTTACTGGGTCTCTGAGGCTACACTCAACCCACTTGATGCGAGTTGATAGCATCGTGTGGCCATAAAACAACTAATAGCTACCAGTGAGCAGGCTAAAGTGACCAGAGCATATTATAAACAACACTGTCGAGCAACGATAACAACGACAACGACAACAACCACAACAACGGCTGTGGGAGTGGCTGCAATAACAAGTCCAGTAACAACAGCTCAACAACAATGGAGGCTAATAACTGCCAGCAATGTGATAAACCATATGCGGTCTCTATGTGTGTGTATGGGGTGTGTGTGTGGTGTGAGTGTGTTTTGGTGTAAGTAAATCAGAGACGTTCCTCAGCCCGATATCGCACTAATTTCATATGCACTTTGTGCATGCAAATATGCGCTAAAATGAATTTTAAAGTGACAGAGTTTCATAGAATGTTTACCTGGTTTTATGTGGACTCCTTGACAGTACTAAAATTGTGTGTTAAATTTTAAAGTGTGCCCTCAAGTGGCAATCATATTGCAATTCACTTTGTGAACGCTCCTCGGGGCACAATTTTTGGTAAACGGCAAAGATTAAGCGGCATTAAAGTCAAAAGCAAAGCAAAAAAGCAATAAAAAGTAGCCGCACACAAAGCCACAAAAGACGCGGGAATAAAGGACTTAAACATGGACATTGTGAAAGCCAAAAGGCAACAGTGAGGATTTCAGGGTATTGGGCAAGAGTGCGAAGACACAGAGGCACAGGCAGAAGGCAGCACGTTGGCTTTACCCAACATTTACAAGCTTGGTGCTATAAATTCGCAATTATATTTTATAGCTGGGGCGCTGCTGGCGTATACGTAATTTTTCAAGTATTCACCAATTCGCGTTGTTAAACAGAACTTATTTAGCCAATTAGTTGACGAGCAAGACCAGGAAGCAGCGAAAGACGCTAAACAAGCCGCTGAAAACTTACCTCAAGCGAAAAGGTTGAACAAGTTGAGCGAGAACGAAAACTTGTTCTCAACTGCTTTGCAATTATTACAGCCGTAAAGTATGCTACAAATTATACAGTTTGAGAGTTGTCTTTGCTGTTGTCGTCGTCTGTCTCTCCGTCCCTATCTCCGTCCTTATCTCCATCTACGTCTCCATCTCAATCTCAATCTTAGTATACTTCTCGTTGTTGCTCTTGTATATTTATGTTTATATTGTTTGCTTTGCACTTTTGAGCTTTAGCAAAGATTTGCATTTTCAATTCCACTTTTCGGGCTGGCTGTGCAGCTTGTTGTGCGAAAGGCTTAAATACACTCCAAAACATAATGTAAACTTTGCAAATGATTAGGGTGAGGTGTGCATGTGTTAGTCTGCTTGTGTGTATTTGGCATATTACGGTTTCGAATTGATTGCTTGCCACGAATTTGCCACTTGGCATTCAAACTCAAATGTGAAAATCAAATGTCAAGCTCGGAAAAAATGGAACATTTCTATAGAAAATCTTAAGCCGGCTACATTTTGGCCAACTCAATTGCTTGGGTCTTATCGACATTCGGCATTTGCCATTTGCCATTGACAGGCCTTGCTCCCCGCTCTCCGCTCTTGGCCCCAATGGCATTGTAAGCGCGTCTAAGCTGGGACATTTTGTTTACAACTAGCAAAGGACATGGATTTTTTAACAGTCTTCAATTCAGCCTCTCTCGTTGTTGTTATCCTTTTACAATTGAATCGAGGTCTGGCATTACGTATACAAATTGACATGTTATGCCTAAAATGAATTGCGTAATTTGATGGGATTTTTGCCAGAACGAAAAAGGGGAGAACAAACAACAAAAATACATCAGCAACTGCAATTCAAATTCGATAAAATAAAATGTTGAAAGTTTTTGTTCTCTGCCATTTTGGTAACCTTACGCTCATGTTGATCCCATAAGATTCTTGTCAGTATTCAAGCTGTGTGGGTATATGTGTGTGTGTGTAGTTCTGTTTATGTATGTGTGTGTGCATTTGTTTTGTTGCCACTTTGCTGCACTAAATTGCATTTAATTTTGAGATTTGTGTTGTCTGTGCGAGTTTGTTATTTCATTTCATGTTTTTTTCGGGTGCTGTTTTTGCATCCTGTTTTGTTTTTGTCGTCGCCTTTTGGGTTTGTGCATGGCCTTCACCTAAATAAACCACTCTGTGTGTCGAAGTGTTGGTGTGTGCTTGCCTAAAATTTATGTGCAAGAACAATGCACACACACATACACATACACACACTCGCACACAGATATGTTCTTACCCCTCGACTATGAATGCGACAAAACAACACAAAAAATTTTTGCATAATTCGCGCGGCTTTAAAATTTCGCACATAAAGAGAATTGTGTGCATATACATATATGATTGCATATGTGTGTGTGTGTGTGTGTGTGTGTGTGTGTGTGTATTTTGTATTTTTTCCGTTTCAGAGCGACATAAAATGTATAATACAATGTTTGCATAATTATACTCTGGGTTAAATGAGGGTATTATAATCACGTACAAAGCCAAACTGCGCTGACATTGAGAGCTAAACTTAAAACTGTGTATAGTCAGTCTATAGAAAAATAAAAAATAAACTTAAAAAGAGGTAATTTTTGAAAATATTTGTTATTAAACAAAGAGCTATGAATTAAGCCCTTCAAAAAATAGTAACTATTCATATGTAACATATATTAAATAGACCTAACAATACAAAGTTTTAAATATATCTTTAAGAAGTATTATCCTTTGTATTTTATGTACTCTAAAATGACGTCAACAAAACATTTTAATGAGCTACCCAAATTATCTAGCACAGTGATTAGAGTTTAGTATTTAGATCAAAATTTAAGTACTTAATTAACTTAAATTGAGTTGTAGCTTTTCAACGCAAAAGAAGTAGAAGAAAGTTAAAACGATAAGCGGGAAATGCGCTAGATTTTCCATGTTTACGACTCTGGCATTCTGGAGGACCAAAACTGAGAGTTGTAGACAGAGACTTACTTGTCGCAGTTGACACATTTCTTGGCATGCAGGACACGAACAAGTTTTACACGGCGGCGCTTAAAAACTTTCCCAACGACTTGCCAAGAGAGGATTGCGCGAACTAAGCTCTTTAGAGGGCGAAAAGGGGCGTGCAATAGGGTATATATCTTGAAGCGGTTACTTTTGATGAGATTTGCATAAAATTAAGGCTTATTGTAACAGGATTCGGTGAATTGCGTGAAATATTGAACTTTATGTGCATATTGATGGGACAATGACAGTTGAATCCTTTGACAAGGGTATCCTTAAATCCGCAATGTGTTTGCAGCAATTTTATTAGGCAAATATTAGCGAAGGCTGATTTAATTTATGGCGACCTGACTAAACAATAAATCAGCATGAACCAAAAGAGAAAGAGAGACAAAAGGAGAGAGGGAGAGACGGAGAGAGGGAGAGACGGAGAGAGGGAGAGACGGAGAGAGGGAGAGCGGTGAGCTCTCAACCTTAACCACAGTTGCTGTGCCATTGAGCTTGATTATTCAATTGCAAAATTCGGACAGCAGCAATTTGAAGGAAATGCGAAGATGCATTGCCCAGATAGCAAAGGCCAAACAATGCTCGATGAATACTACATTGCGGCTACAGCTGCATCCTTTGGCTTGATAATGACATTCTAAATGCACAACGTTTACATAATTGAACGCCCGATAACAATGGCCGCAATTTGATGTGCAATGCGGTGTCGGAAAATTTATGGGACCCAGCAAGACACAGTGAAGCGTCGAGGGAACATAAAATACACAAAATGAAACAGAAACAGCTACAAAAAATACTGAAAAAAAAACATACAGAAAATGCTGAAAAGAAACCAAGTTTGTTTCTCTATTAAAAATGAATTATATACAAAGCACAAAATATTGTATAGAGGCCACGTAGTAGGCCATAAATTTGCCAACCAAACTGACTTTATGGCCAGGCTCTTTGCCTATATATAAAGTTAGTTTGGAGCCAGGGGGCTATAGGGTGCTCTGACTGTAAAGAAACTGGAGGCAACAGGTGCACGCGCGTGCCTCGAGCGCCGGCTTCAGATATTGCTGTTTGCAGCATTGGTTCCGGATTGCGTATTCCATATTCCGTATTCTGTATTCCGGTTTCCTGAAGGCATTCAGAGAGTGTGTCCAGAGACTGGCCCTTGTCTGCTATTTAATGCATGCCCCTTCACATGCCACGCCCCAAACAATAAATCAAATAAAAATGCTCTGCCCTGCGCTATTCTGCTTTGCTGGTTGTCTGTTTTTTTTTCTTTTTGGGTTTTTTGCATTAAAATTTACAACGTACTAAACAAGACAACAAGACAAAAAGTTGACGGCTGCACGCGCAAATTTCCCTATATGAATAATTATGCATAATTCAAGCATTTATCTTCTTCATGGAACTTTAAAGGACACACACCAAGGAGATGGACAGAATAGGGAGTGAGGAGTAGGGAGTACACCTAATGCAGTCATGCCTAATTAAGCCGGCTTCGATATAACCAATTACACAAATCAGCCGAGCATCAGTTGCCAGACAATTACAGTAAAAGCTGTTGCCTGAGTGTCCTTTTGCGTACGCAGGACCTTCCCTTTAATCAATTGTGCGATATTGAGTTATTAGCATGGCAGAGTCGCGAAAAGGATTTTGTAGGCTTCTGCTCTCTGCCAGCGCCATGAAGTGCCATTTAATGTTGCCTAATGCGAACTCCATTGACAGTAGCATTTCAGACGAGCAGCAAATGTCCTTGGAGGAGGAGTGGGAGTGGAAGTAGCAGTGGCAAGAGTAAAGGCAATGTCAGCTTAGGCACTCGAGCGTTAAATACGACAGCAACAACAACAAAATCAGGCAACAACAGAAGCGCGAACAACGACAACAATGGTGACAGCTTTTTCAGAGACAGCAAGTAGCAAAAGGAGATGGAAATTATCCTTGCTAGCAGACGACATTTCCCCAAGTGTTTGCGGCTAATTTGGTGGCCGAGTTAAGAACATTAAAAATGCTTCAAGAGACTGACAAGTTTTTGAGCTCAATCAAAAGCTTATGTCATGCCAAAGATAATTAGAACTTTTCTCTGGATGAGCCAATTTTTAAGCTCAGACCAGATAAGTCCCCTAAATCAGATGGCTTAAAATAAGAGCACAAAGCTTTACACATGATAAAATGCACGATTAATGAATTAAAATAAAATTTATATACTGAAGATAAAAATTGAAATAAATCAGGCATAAATAAAACAACCAACAACAAATCTATAAAAATTAATCACAAATTTGTTTAAACTGTTAACGATTTTTTTAATTTTATAATAAAAATATAGCGATAGCTGCAAACAATTAGAAACAAATTAAAAGATATAAAATGAATTTTTTTATGCTCTCGTAATTTGATTTGTATATTTAATGCGTTAATTGAAACACGATAGCACACTAACAAAAAACAGGCTTTGATTTTTTACTTTATTTTGTTGACAATTAAATTCAATTAATTGCTGATTGTACGATTTAACAGTCGAATTAAATGTCAGTCATTGATTGGCATGCGCTTAATCATTAATCATATTTTAAAGCAGACTTTAAGTCCCATATAAACCAACTGTCAACTGCTTTTCTTGTGTACTCGACTGAATCATGCACTGATTTCTTGGCTATAAATGCTGACTGTTAGCCAGTTTGTAAAGCAGTTACCTAGTTAACCAAATCAAAATGCATTTGTTGGTTTTATGCTCGCTGCTGTGCTGTGTGCTGCTAGCAGTTACCCAGGAGACGCCACCAACAGGTCCCAATAATCCTTATTGCGATCAGCAATTGTGTCCCCGTGGCAAACGTCATGTGGCCTGCGAAAGGTTCCTTAACGTGAGTCTAACTTTACAAATTTTGGATCAAACCACTGAAAACTGTAAAAATTGTTCTTTTGTTTGGTAGATTTCCCTAAGGGCCTGCACTGCAGAGCAGTCCCAACTGGTGAACCTGACTAGTCAGGCCGATATCATACTAAAGGCACACAATGAACAGAGGCAACGTTTGGCCAATGGCAAAAACATGACACTGCCACGTGCTGCACGGTTGGTGGTGATGCAATGGAGCGAAGAGTTGGCCACACTGGCCAGCTATAATGCACGCATGTGCCAGGCCAAGCACGACGATTGCCGTAATACGGCCAACTACAAGCACTCTGGCCAAAACATCATTGTAAGTACTAAATACACGGGAAATGACCAAATGGGTTAGTTTCAGTATCGGTTTCTTTGGATTACAAACATTCCAACTTGCTCGCCAGCTGTTCAACATGACGCGTCTGGTGGACAACGAACTGATGGAGAAAATGTACCCACAATTGCTGGGCATCGGTGTGCGCAATTGGTGGGGAGAGCACAGCAGCAATAGCAGCAACATGATGACTGCAGCGGATGTCGAGCACTATCCGTGTCCAGTCAAGAGATCCAACCAGCAGCAGTAAGTGGTCAACTTTTAGCTCAATAAACTGCTCTACTAAACGCTCTCACTTTCTGACTTTCTTTATACTTTCTTCACTTTCTCTCTCACAGAGTCTATCGTCATTTTGCGGTCATGGCCATAGAGAACAACACGCATGTGGGCTGCGCGGGTTCCCGTTATGTGTCCAAGGAGATAACCTACTTCAAGCTGACCTGCAACTATGCCGAGGATTTTGTGTGCGGCAGGCCGATCTATCACTTCCGTGCGGTCGGTTGCCTCACCGGACCCAATACACAGCATCGTGCTCTCTGCTCCAAAAAGGAAATATTTGCCTAAGTGGGCCCAAAGTATAAGCTGTATAAATACCCTATATAAATACACTACTATTACGTTAATATTCCTAACAAGCCGCAAATAAAGACCAAACTGTTCATACATAATGCTATGCATATTTATCTCATTTGCCATAAATATTCCACATGCCAGAGTGTCCACTGTACCCAATGTAAAATCATTACGCATGCAAAATTCAAATGGCACAGCATCAAAATGGAATTTCTGCCAATTTCCTGTGCATTGCAATAAAGTTTATCGCGCGCTCTGTGGGAATGCCCTCAGCGTGGGACAGAGGCGTGGCTGGAAGGGGGGTTTCGGGTACAGATATAACTATCAGGAAGCCGAGAATTGGAGCTGTTGTTGTGCCAAAGCAATTACCTGGACAAAAGCGACAAAAATGAAAATGTGATGCACAGGGGAAAACACAATTCGGTTTAGCACGAAAATCGCCTAATTGCAAGGATACCAGAGGATACAGGTATCGTAACCAAATAGAGTTAAGAGCAGAGCAGACTTCTGGGATTAAACTGCAATTATTTGTAACTAATGCTATTGACTGTCACATCCTGTGAGCGTGTATTTAATCCAGAATCAAACAAGTTTATAAACGCATTTTTTATGTGATTGAAATCAGTTTTTTCTATATAAAATATAAAAATGTTTAAGTCTGTTACTTTTGTAAGCTCAATTTGAGCTCTTGTATTTATGTCAGCCAGAATGATTATTTATTGTTAACGTATTGCAATTGCCACAAAGATGTCCCCAATGTTTAAGCCATTCTACCCAAGAGCTTAACATTTTATTGCAGTCAGTTGTGGGAACACATGCTTTCCAACCCTGTACTTGAACGGGGAGGAGAGTTAGCGGAAAAACAGCACCGCAGGGAGCTTAAAATGAAGTCAAACATTACAGGAAAATGGGGGAAAAACTGTCAAATAGTTAATTGATATAGAGCTAGTGCCATTATATGTGCTATTTCTATACTGCAATTGACTGTGAAATATGTTTGCCAATATTGGAATTAACTTTACTTCAACTTGGCACTGACTTGATTAATAAAACTCTTAAGCTCAATCCGATTAGCACTTCAATTTCTGTATTTTATGCGACTTCAGTTGATTGAAAATTGTAATTGTGTGTGTGTGAGTGTGCTTTCACAGGGTATCTGAGAGATTAGCTGAACGCGACGAACTGAAAAACAAAGCAAAATCGAGAGAGACTATTAAATCAGCTTTCACTTTGCGCTCAGTCGGATTGCATTTAAGATTGCATCGAGTAGCTTCCCCTTCCCTTTCCTTTCCCTTCCCTTTTTAGCAACTCTTTTTTCTGCTCCCTGTTTTTATTTATTCACTTTCTCGTATGCGATTTTCCTCGACGTTTTCTGCTAGCAACACCTGGAAAAACTAAAAGTCGCCATTTCCGCAGTACATAAATTTTAAGGGTTGCACTTTTTTAAGGTTTCCAGCAACCAAAATAAAAAAAACAAGAAAAAATCGATCTTGAACTTCACAATTTCGACGAATAGATACTCATTAAAATTATTTTTATGCATAAAAGAATACAGAACTAAATTTTATAGAAGACAGTTCGGAAAATAAGTCATTAACTTAAGGTTAATTTGTAATAGCTCAGCTAAATAATGCAAAATTTACAAAAAACATAACTTTTTATATTGTAAAAATTTTAAATCGAACTGATTTTTGCAAGTGTTATGATGTTACTTACCTCATTGTATTTCTTCAGGATCGGATTCGTCTCTTATTAGGGTGCTTTAGCTGGGCTGGGCGGTAAGGCTTTTGTATAACACTTTTCACTACACTTTACAGGAGCGGATTTGGCCCTTATTTGGGCGTTTGTTGCGCTGAGGCTTTTTGTAAAAAAACTTTTCACACACACTTTTTCGGGAGCGGATTTGGCGCCTTTTTAGGCGATGATTTAACTTTTGCGCTGAGGCTTTATTTATTACACTTTTCGGGAGCGGATTTGACGCTCATTTGGGCGCTAAGGCTTTTTTTATTACACTTTTCACACACTTTTTTCAGGAGCGGATTTGACCATTTGGTCGCATTTTACACTTTTGCGCTAAGGCGGGCGCTGAGGGATTTTGTATAACACTTTTCACTGCACACACACTTTTTCAGGGCCGGATTTGGCACACATTTGCCCTAAGGCGAGCGCTGAGGCATTTTGTATAACATTTTCAATGAACACACAAAAAAAAATAGCGCATTAGGCGCTTATTTGGGCCCTGATTTCTTTTTTGCGCTAAGGCGGGCGCTAAGGCTTTTTGTATAACACTTTCACTGCACACACACTTTTTCAGGAGCGGATTTGACCCATTTTTGGGCGCTTTATACATTTTTGCGCTAAGGCGGGCGCTGGGGCTTTTATAGAACACTTTTTTCAGGAGCTGATTAGGCGCTTATTTGGGCGCTGATTTTTTTTTTGGACTTAGGGGGCGCTGAAGCTTTTTTTATTACACTTTCACTGCACACACACTTTTTCAGGAGCGGATTTGACCCATTTTTGGGCGCTTTTAACACTTTTGCGCTAAGGCGGGCGCTGGGGCTTTTATAGAACACTTTTTTCAGGAGCGGATAAGGCGCTTATTTGGGCGCTGATCTTTTTTGCGATTAGGGGGCGCTGAAGCTTTTTTTATTACACTTTCACTGCACACACACTTTTTCAGGAGCGGATTTGACCCATTTTTGGGCGCTTTTAACACTTTTGCGCTAAGGCGGGCGCTGGGGCTTTTATAGAACACTTTTTTCAGGAGCGGATAAGGCGCTTATTTGGGCGCTGATCTTTTTTGCGATTAGGGGGCGCTGAAGCTTTTTTTATTACACTTTCACTGCACACACACTTTTTCAGGAGCGGATTTGACCCATTTTTGGGCGCTTTTAACACTTTTGCGCTAAGGCGGGCGCTGGGGCTTTTTGTAGAACACTTTCTACGGAACACACTTTTTTGAGGAGCGGACGAGGCGCTTATTAGAGCGCAGATTTTACTTTTTCACTAAGGCGGGCCCTAAGGCTTTTTTTTACACTTTTCACTGCACTTTTTTAGCCGATATTTCACTTTCACTTTTTCTAGCGATCATTTCACACACACAAAAAAAAAAACTGAATAGATGCATTTATTGATTGGGCTCCGAATCCATTCATTGGGCGCTGAAAAAGCAAAAATCAAAAAATGTTAGTAAAGCCGTCAGTATGTATACTAAACATATACGAAACAAACATGCTTAGTGAAATTACAATTCCGTTTCAACTACGCTCAATGTAAATGACTCTATTCGACTCTAACTCAAAAGCGAAAACAAAAACCACTCAAATCAAACCAAAGAATTCGTGAAAATAAAACACTCAATTCTAACAAACAGCTCAACTGCAAAAAAAACTCAACGCACAAGTGTCTGGTAAGGCATAACGGTAGATACCGTTATGTTGCGTGACTGCCTTTAAGCGTAAGTAGAAATAGCTGACGACATAACGGATCTTTCTTATTTTTCGGTAACGAGTTTAGACGCAGCGAGATAATATAAAAGCGTACTTACATGATTATAGTTCTTAATTTGCCTTTAACTGATATTAAATTATAATTATAAATTCACAAAACGGCCGCTTAGTATCCATTTGCACCTTCGAACTACGCTGCGATCCGTCGATGTGTACACTACCGAGCGAAAATTACAACTAAAACTGCCGACTCTGAACTCTTTGAAATCTTGCTTAAACTGCTGCACTCACGCATTTTACTCTTTTGTTGTTGTAATAACTCCTGCAGCAAAAGGTAGCGCAAAAGAGAGTTAGAAATTTGCTGCGACAGTTCTTATCTCTATTCTGTGCCAAAGACTTAAAGAGTAACAACAACAATTTCATGTATTTTTTTGTGTGTGTGTAGGAACCGTTATGTGGCGTGACTGCCTTTAAGCGTAAGCAGAAATAGCTGACGACATAACGGATCTTTCTAATTTTTCAGTGACGAGTTTAGACGCAGCGATATAATATAAAAGCGTACTTACATAATTATAGCTCATAATTTGCCTTTAACTGATATTAAATTATAATTATAAATTCACAAAACGGCCGCTTAGTATCCATTTGCACCTTCGAACTACGCTGCGATCCGTCGATGTGTACACTACCGAGCGAAAATTACAACTAAAACTGCCGGCTCTGATCTCTTTGAAATCTTGCTTGGACTGCTGCGCACACACATTTTTCTCTTTTGTAGTTGTAATAACTCGTGCAGCAAAAGGTTGCGCAAAAGAGAGTTAGAAATTTGCTGCGACATTTCTTATCTCTCTTCTGCGCCAAAGACTTAAAGAGTGACAACAACAATTTCATGTATTTTTATTGCAAGGCCTTAAATTTTCAAATGATTGCTCTTTTGTGTGTGTGTAGGAACCGTTATGTGGCGTGACTGCCTTTAAGCGTAAGCAGAAATAGCTGGCGACATAACGGATCTTTCTAATTTTTCAGTGGCGAGTTTAGACGCAGCGAGATAATATAAAAGCGTACTTACATGATTATAGTTCTTAATTTGCCTTTAACTGATATTAAATTATAATTATAAATTCACAAAACGGCCGCTTAGTATCCATTTGCACCTTCGAACTACGCTGCGATCCGTCGATGCGTACACTACCGAACGAAAATTACAACTAAAACTGCCGGCTCTGATCTCTTTGAAATCTTGCTTGGACTGCTGCGCACACACATTTTTCTCTTTTGTTGTTGTAATAACTCCTGCAGGCAAAGAAAGCGCAAAGAGAGTTAGAAATTTGCTGCGACAGTTCTTATCTCTATTCTGTGCCAAAGACTTAAAGAGTAACAACAACAATTCCATGTATTTTTTTTGTGTGTGTGTAGGAACCGTTATGTGGCGTGACTGCCTTTAAGCGTAAGCAGAAATAGCTGGCGACATAACGGATCTTTCCGATTTTTTCAGTGGTGAGTTTAGACGCAGCGAGAATATATAAAAGCGTACTTACGCGATTATAATTATTAATTTAACTTTACATAATAATAATTTATAACTATAAGCTCACAAAACGGCCGCTTGGTATCCGTTTACACCTTTGGACTACGCTGCGATCCGTCGATGCGTACACTACCGAACGAAAATTACAACTAAAACTGCCGACTCTGAACTCTTTGAAATCTTGCTTAAACTGCTGCACTCACGCATTTTACTCTTTTGTTGTTGTAATAACTCCTGCAGCAAAAGGTAGCGCAAAGAGAGTAAGAATTTCTGCGCCAAAGACTTAAAGAGCGGCAACAACAATTCCGTGTATTTTTTTTTGCAGCGCTTTAATCCTCAAATGAATGCTCTTTTGTATGTATTAGTGTGTTTTGAGTTGCGCGCCGTCGCCTTGTGCGTGTGATCTGTTGTATAAGTATGGAATGAAGGAGGGGGACTTCTGTATGCAGCCTCGCTCTCACTACCACTCTCTCTTCAAGCGTCTGTTCCTGTTGCTTAGTTTGTGCAGTGTGGGAAAGGGAGGTGCAATGCATAAATGAGCATGCAGTCGCGCTCTCAGCCTCTCTCAAAATGTTTGTCGCTTTTACGTTGCTTGTAGCCGTTTTTAAAATAAACCACTCGGTGGACTTAAAGCGACAAGCGAAAGTAGCTGGCGACATAACGGTTGTTTTAGATCTTTCCAGAAGCAGTTTAAGGTGCAAGAGAAAGAATTTTAAGTACTTATTGTTTCTAAATCTTATTTTGACGCGCATATAAAGGCAATATGCAACTTAAATTGGTCTTGTGTTTTACCATTTAAGCTCCTGCTATTAAAAAATAGCTAAAATTGCTTTTAAATTGCCATAGTGTCAACACTGTATGAATCTCCTGTGTGATGTCTTAGTTAAGTTAAGTTTGTTGGCTTGTTTGTATTACAATTTGTTTAGCTTTGGTTCATGTGTCTTTTTACTTAAACGCCTCAAGAGTTAAAGCTTTTAACTTGTTTGCCTGTAAATAGTTCTACAATTTATAAAAATTTATGACCAGTTACAAATGCCACTGGCCCCGCCTTCACTTGCCGCCTCTAAGCTCGCACACACACACACGCACACACACAGTGAGACATAAATATCTATTAAAGCTTTGCAGTCAGATGTAAGTGAAGATTTACGAGTCTTGTAGGGCAGCTTTTGATAATGGTGCATTAGCGTGCATCGCTTTAGAATGCACTTTTGTCTGCTCTTGAGAACTGAGGAGTGTTGGGAGGAGTTGGAGCTAGAGTGGAGTAGGGACAGCATTAGAAAACGTCTGTCAACCATAAGCCGCAACTCAGTCTTCATATCATTGCACTGTAACGTTACACTGATAAAAAAGGAGTGTTGAAATCAACAATTTGTTATAGGATTTCAAAATTTTATTGGACGCTAAAGTTTTTACAACATATAACATGTATAAAATTATTATTTGCTTAAGTTTTTAAATTAACATAAATTTGCATTAAATTAGAGAATTTTTTTATGTTTAGACATCTCTATTTGCCAGGTATATCAGTTTTTCTCATAAGTTTATTAAATCAAGCATTCAGTCCACTATTTTTAAGATACATCTTATTAGTTTTAGCAGATGTTCTTTTTTCTAAGTGTATCATTGTTAAGCAGCTGAAAGCAGCTCGTCACGTTTGTACGTCGTCGTTCAGCTTTAGATCGCATGTGTGCTTAAAGTGTGGTTCGCGGTTTCCTCTTTGCATTTGCCCTTTGACCCACACACACACACCCCACTCACAAATACATACAACTCACATTACGTATACGTCAGCGAGTGCAAATACGAATACTCGTAATACGCTAAGCGAGCAAATGCCTTTTCCCAGTCACTTTTTATGCCCGGCTATCGAGAAGAGAGTGTATAAAATGTAATGTAATGGAGCAGGCTACACCATAGAGTCCATAGAACATTTATATTGCTGATTAGCCCAGTGAAGCATTGAAAATAATGCGCATTTTGGGGGCTGAGTGAAAGGTGCTGGGAAAGCGCCTAATTGGCTCTGGAAAGCATTACAAATTACGCGAACGTGTTTATCAAATAAGTAGTCTAAAGTACTCGATTAATGAGCATGCTTAGTTGGTTACAACCCTGTCTGTAGACGCTGTTTTGAAGGGAATTCGTTAGTCTGGCTGACGGCAGTTTATACATTTTTATGAGCAACTCCGTAATGGTGTACGGTTTACGTTTATTAGCATACTTCTAGGCACATTGGCTTTGGTGCTCAAGGTGCGTTTAATGGCACACATACACACCTACAGGGCAACATGGTCACATGGACAGCAGACGGACAGCTAGTTGTCGGCGGCTCTTTATGACTTCATTAGAAAGACATTTACGAGAGTGTGTTCTCGTTACTCCTCACTCTCCCTCTCGCCTACCACTCTCCCTTTCTCTCTGTATCTCTGCTGATTCTCGTGTTGGCTTCTTTATGAGCGCAGCTTTGAAAGCCAATTGATTTGACATAAAATTCTATTCAGGGAAAACAATGGGACAGCTAAAGGAGCGCACAGCTAAAATCTAATGAAATTTATGCAGGCGCTGCAATGCGGCTGAACATGAATGGCAACTACAGGACATGTACACCTAAAACACACACACCTAAACACACCCAAACACACACACACACACACACAGAGGGAGGCAGCTACTATAGATGGCACTAAGTTTTACCTGTAGTTGGCCGCAATTTACAATGCGGCACCATTTGTTGTGTGTGTGTTAGCCTGAGTGTGAGTGTATGTGTAGTTGTGCCTGACCTACTTCAAAAGGGGCACAGGACGCGGCGCGCTTTCACTTTGGCTTCGAACATTTTATGAACACTTTGGGGCTGCCTTTGTCTCGGCTCTTAGTTAAAACTGCATTGATGGCCAGCTGGAGTCCGTCTAGAAGCAGATTCACATACACACACACACACACACACACACATACACACACTTGTACATTCACATGCTTGTTTCGTCCTTGCTGAGTGCGCGCGCATGTGGAAGTAACAGTTTAACGCTTAAACATGCCCAAGTTTGCGCTCAACTCAAGTGCACAAGACCCCACCACACACACACACACACATACGTGGAGTAGTGTGTTTTAGTTTTCACTTTTGCAAACTAAATTTGCACATATTTCTTAGCTTACTTGTAAAGTTTTTTTTGGCTATAACAAATACAATTTGTGCTGTTGGCCAACAAGTTTAAGCCAACAAAATAAAAAGCAGCTGTTTAAAATGCTGCGGCATTTAGATTGACTGAGTGGAACAGCAAGACAGAGAGAGCGAGAGAGAGAGAGAGAGGGAGAGCGAAGAGTGAGTGAGATAGTAGTGTGGCGAGGTGGCGGTCTTAGGTGTCAGTCGGTTGCCAACAGGAAGGAAGCTTTTCAAATGCCAAATGATAAATGCATTTTTAATGGAGCGCTTGTGAAGAGGCAAACGAGCAGGGGAGGAAGGGGAATATGGGGGTTGAGGGAGTGGGGCCCGGAGCAAGCAACGTCTGAATTTAACAAACAACTTCCTTGGCGTTTGCTGCTGAAAGCCTGGCTAAAACGGCAGGATGCGCAAACGAGGCGCCTCAAAGCGACTTGGGAGCGCCTAAAGTCGAGAATCGCCCAGTTGAGAGTCGACAGTCGGCAGTCAGTCGGCACATTGGGAGTTGGGATGTAGAATGTTGGATGCTGAAAACTGGGAGTGGTAGGGGTAGTAGGAGTGGGAGTGGCAGTCGGGCAGCCCCGCCGGTTACGGCTTACGGTTTAACAGATGATTTAGCTAATGTTTCACTCCTTTCATCATTTCACTTTAAACTGTTCACATTCTCGCTTAATTATCCACGCATTTCATTCACCATTCCGTACAAATAAATTGCCTCACTTTGGACGCTTTTTACTGGTAGCAAACAAACGACACGTGTTAAATAAATTGTTTGGTTGCAGTTTAAAATTTAACAATAGGAACAATTGTTTAAGCCTTTTATTTGTGCAATCATCGTTTAATGCAGAGCTTTGCAATTGTTGGCCATTTGATATTGGCTTTGGCTTTTCCATTCGCCTCTTTTGTTTTTGGGGCCAATGTTTCAATTTAATCAATATTCCAAACACAAACAGTGTATGGCCCAAAAAAATAAAGCC
Organism: Drosophila cardini; assembly: GCA_018903735.1. NCBI lineage: Eukaryota > Metazoa > Arthropoda > Insecta > Diptera > Drosophilidae > Drosophila > Drosophila cardini. The sequence goes on along the minus strand of JAEIGM010000007.1, from coordinate 4,528,268 downwards.
AAACCCATCAGAATTCGGTACCAAAAATTGTGGCTAAACAAAAACTAAATGCTACACACACGCACACTCGCCGTTTTGGCTGTGGAACATAATAGAGATAGTCAAGGGTTGGAAAATGGAACGTGCTCTGCTAAAAGCATGCCTAGAAAATTGAAAATACTCGTAAATGTTGGAAAAACAACAAACGCCCCGATGACCATTTTAATTTAGTAAGTTCTGATGATGCTCAAAAATACACAAACACACACATGTGTGTGTAAATCTGTAACGTTATTTACATATGTACGCGCATACTAAAATATTGTGTATACGCAATGTGTGTGAAATTTCAAACAAATCATACGAGTTGAACAAAAAAAAGACTAGCAGAGTTTTGCTGTAAATTTGGAAAAAACTGAAACTCAAATGAAAAATTGTTAACCTTTGCTGGGTGTGCGTGTGTGTGTGGAGTGTGAGTTGTGCTTTAGATAGTTATTGATATTGCATGACCATCGTGCTAACCTGCAGGCAAAAGGTAATCAATTCATATTGTAAGCGAGTTTGCCGTTGTGGTTATAAATTTATGAGCAGCTGGCAGCTAAACTTAATAGAAAGTAGTCCGGGCCAACCAAAGGACCGTCATTAACTTGAAGTGATTCTCGGAAAATGAGCAAACCGAATAAAGTGAGTGTGAGTGTGTGTCTGTGTGTGTGTGTGATAAAGCTGGCCAAAATGAGCGATGAATTGGTTAAAATGGAAGGTAAAATGATAGCTATGAGGCACAAAATATGCTTGTGAAATTGCTATAAAATTACTCGCTTCTCCAACGATTACGATAAGTAAGTTGTTCAAGCTTTATGGCAGCCGACCTAGCGATTAGCTTTAGATACAATTTTCTTTGGAAATATAGTTAAAAGACTACAATAATATTATTGCCTCAATGGAGTTTATATATAACCCCGTACTCAAGAAGAGTAGAGGGGTCTATTAAGTTTGTCAGAAGCCAAATGTGTGTTACAGGCAGAAGAAGGCTTTTCCGACCCTAGCAGCAACAGCAGAGTCGATATAGTGATGTCCGTCTGTCCATCCGATCGTGTGTATGCCCATCCATTCCCAACCCAGTTTCATAACACCATAACTTAAAAACGACTAAAGCTATTGGGACCAAATTCACACATTTTGTGTATGGCACCATTAGAACTATCTTCACCAAGTTTGGTCCGGATCAGACAACTATAGCCTATAGCTCCAATAGGTAAAATTGGTAGAAAATTGGCGTTTTGTATTAATAATTTTTGTTTTTACTCGCCGATCTCAACCAAACTCACACAATGTGTTTTTATAATGACTCAATATCTTTGTATCAAATTTGGTCCGAATCAGAGAACTATATCATACAACTCCCATACGCCAAATCGGTCAAAACTAGCTTATATGTATGATAAAAAGCCCTTCATAATGAGCACAAGGTCTTTAACAGTCATCTGCCTTTACTGTATTCTTTTTTACTTATTATACACTTTCTTCTTCCTATTTTCTCTTTGACTACTCATAATTTCTTGCTGCTCATTGTTAGTTATGCCATATCTTGGGGCAATTAGATCGAAATTGAATTTTTGCCTTTACCAAATTGTTGAACATTTATTGCGTAATGTTTACTAGAAAAGGGAACAATATAAAAATCAACTTATATTACTTTCAGTTCTTTTGTGGTTGAACTTTCATTGTTTTTCGCCTCTGAGCTGCTGTAATAAAATATTTTTAATGACATTTTATGCAAACAAATAGCAAAGAATTATGAATGTTTTTATTTGGCGCAAGTTTTGTTAAATTTTTTTTTTGTTTTGTGTTGTTATTAGCGCTATTTTACAGTGTACAATTTGGTGAACAATGCTCGGAAAAGACACAATTACAGACAAAGAGAGAAATTTTGAAATAAAAGCTCAGGTACAGGTCCAATTGGCACATGGCAGACACAACTGATAGTATGCATTGCATAGAAATGGGACACAACTTAAGGCCATTGTTGTAGCTGTCTAACACACACACACACACCCAAAGAGAGACAAAGCTTGTCTACGTCTGCATTTTGTTCCAATCCCGACCTAGTCTCTCTAAGACAAAGGCTAATGTTGCAGTTTCCATTTTAGCCAACAGTCACGACTGTTCTATAAGGAAACCAAACCACAATGCTGTCGATTGTACCTATATTTAGACACTGACACGCCCCTTATCTGTTGTATTTCTTCTTTCCATTGTCTATTGTCTATTCAAAGCGCGTTGTTTCAATTCATTTTATAGCACTCCATGTGGCGTGTTAGTTTGCATGAAAGTTCTGAAAGAAATGTGTAACGTTTCCCAAGGGAAATGGGTATTACAGTAATACTATTACTTTAATATAGTTCTTGCATAGACAATGACTGGCAGACTTTTAAGCTAATAATTAATGATTGCTAGAACGTGCAATCAAAAGCAAAAATTCTCAAAATCGAAAACATTTTGTCGAATTTGGATGAAAGAGATATGTGGTTCACAGCCCTATATTTTAAATTCACAATTTTCCCAACTTTGACTGATCATAACTCAGCCAAATGAAGCGATATCTTAAAAAGTCATACCTTTTTATACTCTGGACAACTAGCAGAATCAATCGCAATCAAAATCTAAAATTCTCAAAATCGAACTTATTTTGTCAAATTTGGATTAAAGAGATATGTGGTCCTCAGCTCAATATATAAAATTCACAATTTTCCCATCTTTGACTGATCATAACTCAGCCAAATGAAGCGATATCTTAAAAAGTCATACCTTTTTATAATCTGGACAACTAGCAGAATTAATCGTAATCAAAATCTAAAATTCACAAAATCGAACCCATTTTGTCAAACTTGGATGAAAGAGATATGTGGTCCATAGCCCTATATTTTAAATTCACAATTTTCCCAACTTTGACTGATCATAACTCAGCCAAATGAAGCGATATCTTAAAAAGTCATACCTTTTTATAATCTGGACAGCTTTCATAATCAATCGCAATCAAAATCTAAAATTCTCAAAATCGAACCCATTTTGTCAAATTTGGATTAAAGAGATATATGGTCCACAGCTCAATATTAAAATTTCACAATTTTCCCAACTTTGACTGATCATAACTCAGCCAAATGAAGCGATATCTTAAAAAGTCATACCTTTTTATAATCTGGACAGCTTTCATAATCAATCGCAATCAAAATCTAAAATTCTCAAAATCGAACCCATTTTGTCAAATTTGGATGAAAGAGATATGTGGTCGACAGCTCAATATTAAAAATTCACAATTTTCGCAACTTTGACTGATCATAACTCAGCCAAATGAAGCGATATCTTAAAAAGTCATACCTTTTTATACTCTGGACAACTAGCAGAATTAACCGCAATCAAAATCTAAAATTCACCAAATCGAACCCATTTTGTCAAATTTGGATGAAAGAGATACGTGGTCCATAGCCCTATATTTTAAATTCACAATTTTCCCAACTTTGACTGATCATAACTCAGCCAAATGAAGCGATATCTTAAAAAGTCATACCTTTTTATACTCTGTACAACTAGCAGAATTAATCGTAATCAAAATCTAAAATTCTCAAAATCGAACCCATTTTGTCAAATTTGGATGAAAGAGATATGTGGTCGACAGCTCAATATTAAAATTTCACAATTTTCCCAACTTTGACTGATCATAACTCAGCCAAATGAAGCGATATCTTAAAAAGTCATACCTTTTTATACTCTGGACAACTAGCAGAATTAACCGCAATCAAAATCTAAAATTCACCAAATCGAACCCATTTTGTCAAATTTGGATGGAAGAGATACGTGGTCCATAGCCCTATATTTTAAATTCACAATTTTCCCAACTTTGACTGATCATAACTCAGCCAAATGAAGCGATATCTTAAAAAGTCATACCTTTTTATAATCTGGACAGCTTTCATAATCAATCGCAATCAAAATCTAAAATTCTCAAAATCGAACCCATTTTGTCAAATTTGGATTAAAGAGATATATGGTCCACAGCTCAATATTAAAATTTCACAATTTTCCCAACTTTGACTGATCATAACTCAGCCAAATGAAGCGATATCTTAAAAAAGTCATACCTTTTTATACTCTGGACAACTAGCAGAATTAACCGCAATCAAAATCTAAAATTCACCAAATCGAACCCATTTTGTCAAATTTGGATGAAAGAGATACGTGGTCCATAGCCCTATATTTTAAATTCACAATTTTCCCAACTTTGACTGATCATAACTCAGCCAAATGAAGCGATATCTTAAAAAGTCATACCTTTTTATACTCTGTACAACTAGCAGAATTAATCGTAATCAAAATCTAAAATTCTCAAAATCGAACCCATTTTGTCAAATTTGGATGAAAGAGATATGTGGTCGACAGCTCAATATTAAAAATTCACAATTTTCCCAACTTTGACTGATCATAACTCAGCCAAATGAAGCGATATCTTAAAAAGTCATACCTTTTTATAATCTGGACAGCTTTCATAATCAATCGCAATCAAAATCTAAAATTCTCAAAATCGAACCCATTTTGTCAAATTTGGATTAAAGAGATATATGGTCCACAGCTCAATATTAAAAATTCACAATTTTTCCCAACTTTGACTGATCATAACTCAGCCAAATGAAGCGATATCTTAAAAAGTCATACCTTTTTATACTCTGGACAACTAGCAGAATTAACCGCAATCAAAATCTAAAATTCACCAAATCGAACCCATTTTGTCAAATTTGGATGAAAGAGATACGTGGTCCATAGCCCTATATTTTAAATTCACAATTTTCCCAACTTTGACTGATCATAACTCAGCCAAATGAAGCGATATCTTAAAAAGTCATACCTTTTTATAATCTGGACAGCTTTCATAATCAATCGCAATCAAAATCTAAAATTCTCAAAATCGAACCCATTTTGTCAAATTTGGATTAAAGAGATATATGGTCCACAGCTCAATATTAAAATTTCACAATTTTCCCAACTTTGACTGATCATAACTCAGCCAAATGAAGCGATATCTTAAAAAGTCATACCTTTTTATACTCTGGACAACTAGCAGAATTAACCGCAATCAAAATCTAAAATTCACCAAATCGAACCCATTTTGTCAAATTTGGATGGAAGAGATACGTGGTCCATAGCCCTATATTTTAAATTCACAATTTTCCCAACTTTGACTGATCATAACTCAGCCAAATGAAGCGATATCTTAAAAAGTCATACCTTTTTATAATCTGGACAGCTTTCATAATCAATCGCAATCAAAATCTAAAATTCTCAAAATCGAACCCATTTTGTCAAATTTGGATTAAAGAGATATATGGTCCACAGCTCAATATTAAAAATTCACAATTTTCCCAACTTTGACTGATCATAACTCAGCCAAATGAAGCGATATCTTAAAAAGTCATACCTTTTTATAATCTGGACAGCTTTCATAATCAATCGCAATCAAAATCTAAAATTCTCAAAATCGAACCCATTTTGTCAAATTTTGATTAAAGAGATATATGGTCCACAGCTCAATATTAAAATTTCACAATTTTCCCAACTTTGACTGATCATAACTCAGCCAAATGAAGCGATATCTTAAAAAGTCATACCTTTTCATAATCTGGACAACTTTCAGAATCAATCGCAATCAAAATCTAAAATTCTCAAAATCGAACTTATTTTGTCAAATTTGGATCAAAGAGATATGTGGTCCACAGCTCAATATTAAAAATTCACAATTTTCGCAACTTTGACTGATCATAACTCAGCCAAATGAAGCGATATCTTAAAAAGTCATACCTTTTTATACTCTGGACAACTAGCAGAATTAACCGCAATCAAAATCTAAAATTCACAAAATCGAACCCATTTTGTCAAATTTGGATGAAAGAGATACGTGGTCCATAGCCCTATATTTTAAATTCACAATTTTCCCAACTTTGACTGATCATAACTCAGCCAAATGAAGCGATATCTTAAAAAGTCATACCTTTTTATACTCTGGGCAACTAGCAGAATTAATCGTAATCAAAATCTAAAATTCTCAAAATCGAACCCATTTTGTCAAATTTGGATGAAAGAGATACGTGGTCCATAGCCCTATATTTTAAATTCACAATTTTCCCAACTTTGACTGATCATAACTCAGCCAAATGAAGCGATATCTTAAAAAGTCATACCTTTTTATAATCTGGACAGCTTTCATAATCAATCGCAATCAAAATCTAAAATTCTCAAAATCGAACCCATTTTGTCAAATTTGGATTAAAGAGATATATGGTCCACAGCTCAATATTAAAATTTCACAATTTTCCCAACTTTGACTGATCATAACTCAGCCAAATGAAGCGATATCTTAAAAAGTCATACCTTTTTATACTCTGGACAACTAGCAGAATTAACCGCAATCAAAATCTAAAATTCACCAAATCGAACCCATTTTGTCAAATTTGGATGAAAGAGATACGTGGTCCATAGCCCTATATTTTAAATTCACAATTTTCCCAACTTTGACTGATCATAACTCAGCCAAATCAAGCGATATCTTAAAAAGTCATACCTTTTTATAATCTGGACAGCTTTCATAATCAATCGCAATCAAAATCTAAAATTCTCAAAATCGAACCCATTTTGTCAAATTTGGATTAAAGAGATATATGGTCCACAGCTCAATATTAAAATTTCACAATTTTCCCAACTTTGACTGATCATAACTCAGCCAAATGAAGCGATATCTTGAAAAGTCATACCTTTTTATAATCTGGACAGCTTTCATAATCAATCGCAATCAAAATCTAAAATTCTCAAAATCGAACCCATTTTGTCAAATTTGGATTAAAGAGATATATGGTCCACAGCTCAATATTAAAATTTCACAATTTTCCCAACTTTGACTGATCATAACTCAGCCAAATGAAGCGATATCTTAAAAAGTCATACCTTTTTATACTCTGTACAACTAGCAGAATTAATCGTAATCAAAATCTAAAATTCTCAAAATCGAACCCATTTTGTCAAATTTGGATGAAAGAGATATGTGGTCGACAGCTCAATATTAAAAATTCACAATTTTCTCAACTTTGACTGATCATAACTCAGCCAAATGAAGCGATATCTTAAAAAGTCATACCTTTTTATAATCTGGACAGCTTTCATAATCAATCGCAATCAAAATCTAAAATTCTCAAAATCGAACCCATTTTGTCAAATTTGGATTAAAGAGATATATGGTCCACAGCTCAATATTAAAATTTCACAATTTTCCCAACTTTGACTGATCATAACTCAGCCAAATGAAGCGATATCTTAAAAAGTCATACCTTTTTATACTCTGGACAACTAGCAGAATTAACCGCAATCAAAATCTAAAATTCACCAAATCGAACCCATTTTGTCAAATTTGGATGAAAGAGATACGTGGTCCATAGCCCTATATTTTAAATTCACAATTTTCCCAACTTTGACTGATCATAACTCAGCCAAATGAAGCGATATCTTAAAAAGTCATACCTTTTTATAATCTGGACAGCTTTCATAATCAATCGCAATCAAAATCTAAAATTCTCAAAATCGAACCCATTTTGTCAAATTTGGATTAAAGAGATATATGGTCCACAGCTCAATATTAAAATTTCACAATTTTCCCAACTTTGACTGATCATAACTCAGCCAAATGAAGCGATATCTTAAAAAGTCATACCTTTTTATAATCTGGACAACTTTCAGAATCAATCGCAATCAAAATCTAAAATTCTCAAAATCGAACCCATTTTGTCAAATTTGGATGAAAGAGATACGTGGTCCATAGCCCTATATTTTAAATTCACAATTTTCCCAACTTTGACTGATCATAACTCAGCCAAATGAAGCGATATCTTAAAAAGTCATACCTTTTTATACTCTGGACAACTAGCAGAATTAACCGCAATCAAAATCTAAAATTCACCAAATCGAACCCATTTTGTCAAATTTGGATGGAAGAGATATATGGTCCACAGCTCAATATTAAAATTTCACAATTTTCCCAACTTTGACTGATTATAACTCAGCCAAATGAAGCGATATCTTAAAAAGTCATACCTTTTTATACTCTGGACAACTAGCAGAATTAACCGCAATCAAAATCTAAAATTCACCAAATCGAACCCATTTTGTCAAATTTGGATGGAAGAGATATATGGTCCACAGCTCAATATTAAAATTTCACAATTTTCCTAACTTTGACTGATCATAACTCAGCCAAATGAAGCGATATCTTAAAAAGTCATACCTTTTTATAATCTGGACAGCTTTCATAATCAATCGCAATCAAAATCTAAAATTCTCAAAATCGAACCCATTTTGTCAAATTTGGATTAAAGAGATATATGGTCCACAGCTCAATATTAAAATTTCACAATTTTCCCAACTTTGACTGATCATAACTCAGCCAAATGAAGCGATATCTTAAAAAGTCATACCTTTTTATAATCTGGACAGCTTTCATAATCAATCGCAATCAAAATCTAAAATTCTCAAAATCGAACCCATTTTGTCAAATTTGGATTAAAGAGATATATGGTCCACAGCTCAATATTAAAATTTCACAATTTTCCCAACTTTGACTGATCATAACTCAGCCAAATGAAGCGATATCTTAAAAAGTCATACCTTTTTATAATCTGGACAACTTTCAGAATCAATCGCAATCAAAATCTAAAATTCTCAAAATCGAACCCATTTTGTCAAATTTGGATGAAAGAGATACGTGGTCCATAGCCCTATATTTTAAATTCACAATTTTCCCAACTTTGACTGATCATAACTCAGCCAAATGAAGCGATATCTTAAAAAGTCATACCTTTTTATAATCTGGACAGCTTTCATAATCAATCGCAATCAAAATCTAAAATTCTCAAAATCGAACCCATTTTGTCAAATTTGGATTAAAGAGATATATGGTCCACAGCTCAATATTAAAATTTCACAATTTTCCCAACTTTGACTGATCATAACTCAGCCAAATGAAGCGATATCTTGAAAAGTCATACCTTTTTATAATCTGGACAGCTTTCATAATCAATCGCAATCAAAATCTGAAATTCTCAAAATTGAACCCATTTTGTCAAATTTGGATGAAAGAGATATGTGGTCGACAGCTCAATATTAAAAATTCACAATTTTCCCCAACTTTGACTGATCATAACTCAGCCAAATGAAGCGATATCTTAAAAAGTCATACCTTTTTATACTCTGTACAACTAGCAGAATTAATCGCAATCAAAATCTAAAATTCTCAAAATCGAACCCATTTTGTCAAATTTGGATGAAAGAGATATGTGGTCGACAGCTCAATATTAAAAATTCACAATTTTCCCCAACTTTGACTGATCATAACTCAGCCAAATGAAGCGATATCTTAAAAAGTCATACCTTTTTATACTCTGTACAACTAGCAGAATTAACCGCAATCAAAATCTAAAATTCACCAAATCGAACCCATTTTGTCAAATTTGGATGAAAGAGATACGTGGTCCATAGCCCTATATTTTAAATTCACAATTTTCCCAACTTTGACTGATCATAACTCAGCCAAATGAAGCGATATCTTAAAAAGTCATACCTTTTTATAATCTGGACAGCTTTCATAATCAATCGCAATCAAAATCTAAAATTCTCAAAATCGAACCCATTTTGTCAAATTTGGATTAAAGAGATATATGGTCCACAGCTCAATATTAAAATTTCACAATTTTCCCAACTTTGACTGATCATAACTCAGCCAAATGAAGCGATATCTTAAAAAGTCATACCTTTTTATAATCTGGACAACTTTCAGAATCAATCGCAATCAAAATCTAAAATTCTCAAAATCGAACCCATTTTGTCAAATTTGGATGAAAGAGATACGTGGTCCATAGCCCTATATTTTAAATTCACAATTTTCCCAACTTTGACTGATCATAACTCAGCCAAATGAAGCGATATCTTAAAAAGTCATACCTTTTTATACTCTGGACAACTAGCAGAATTAACCGCAATCAAAATCTAAAATTCACCAAATCGAACCCATTTTGTCAAATTTGGATGGAAGAGATATATGGTCCACAGCTCAATATTAAAATTTCACAATTTTCCCAACTTTGACTGATCATAACTCAGCCAAATGAAGCGATATCTTAAAAAGTCATACCTTTTTATAATCTGGACAGCTTTCATAATCAATCGCAATCAAAATCTAAAATTCTCAAAATCGAACCCATTTTGTCAAATTTGGATTAAAGAGATATATGGTCCACAGCTCAATATTAAAATTTCACAATTTTCCCAACTTTGACTGATCATAACTCAGCCAAATGAAGCGATATCTTAAAAAGTCATACCTTTTTATAATCTGGACAACTTTCAGAATCAATCGCAATCAAAATCTAAAATTCTCAAAATCGAACCCATTTTGTCAAATTTGGATGAAAGAGATACGTGGTCCATAGCTCAATATTAAAAATTCACAATTTTCCCAACTTTGACTGATCATAACTCAGCCAAATGAAGCGATATCTTAAAAAGTCATACCTTTTTTATACTCTGGACAACTAGCAGAATTAACCGCAATCAAAATCTAAAATTCACCAAATCGAACCCATTTTGTCAAATTTGGATGGAAGAGATATATGGTCCACAGCTCAATATTAAAATTTCACAATTTTCCCAACTTTGACTGATCATAACTCAGCCAAATGAAGCGATATCTTAAAAAGTCATACCTTTTTATAATCTGGACAACTTTCAGAATCAATCGCAATCAAAATCTAAAATTCTCAAAATCGAACCCATTTTGTCAAATTTGGATGAAAGAGATACGTGGTCGACAGCTCAATATTAAAAATTCACAATTTTCTCAACTTTGACTGATCATAACTCAGCCAAATGAAGCGATATCTTAAAAAGTCATACCTTTTTTATAATCTGGACAGCTTTCATAATCAATCGCAATCAAAATCTAAAATTCTCAAAATCGAACCCATTTTGTCAAATTTGGATTAAAGAGATATATGGTCCACAGCTCAATATTAAAATTTCACAATTTTCCCAACTTTGACTGATCATAACTCAGCCAAATGAAGCGATATCTTAAAAAGTCATACCTTTTTATAATCTGGACAGCTTTCATAATCAATCGCAATCAAAATCTAAAATTCTCAAAATCGAACCCATTTTGTCAAATTTGGATTAAAGAGATATATGGTCCACAGCTCAATATTAAAAATTCACAATTTTCGCAACTTTGACTGATCATAACTCAGCCAAATGAAGCGATATCTTAAAAAGTCATACCTTTTTATACTCTGGACAACTAGCAGAATTAACCGCAATCAAAATCTAAAATTCACCAAATCGAACCCATTTTGTCAAATTTGGATGAAAGAGATACGTGGTCCATAGCCCTATATTTTAAATTCACAATTTTCCCAACTTTGACTGATCATAACTCAGCCAAATGAAGCGATATCTTAAAAAGTCATACCTTTTTATACTCTGGGCAACTAGCAGAATTAATCGTAATCAAAATCTAAAATTCTCAAAATCGAACCCATTTTGTCAAATTTCGATGAAAGAGTCCTCAGATATGTGGTCCACAGATGCTTATCGAAAGTCTTTAAGTCTATATCAAGTACTATCGTAAGATATATATTCCTGTGCTTCTGAAGTTATGTATTGCTATTCCCATATATATTTCTATGCTACTTAAGTTTGCTGTTTCGCCAAGTAAACTATTATAATATTCCTTGTGTATCCCTTTTTGCATAGACACTGTAAATTCGCATAGCAAAAGTGAACTACTTTGAGGCGTTTGGTTAAGTTACGATTACGACTCCGTTGCAAGCAAGTTTTGCCGTTGCTGGAGTTTCTTTTATTGCCGCAGCGCAAAAAAAAAGCCAAAAATGAGGTTAACGCGTGCACTTAACGACTCGAGGGTCGCTGCTGTCGTTGTAGCTGTCGTTGGGTCGCTACTGTCGCTGTGTGACTGCAACTGTGGCAGCCACTGCTGTCGAGGACGATGTCGAGGACAACATTATAAATCCCGACCAGGCATTTGCAAGTGGCAGCCATTGCGGAACTCCTACCGCCTACCGCCAACCGCCTTCCGCCTAAGACCATTTGGTAACTGTTATTTTTCGGACTGTTTTTCTTTGGCTTACAACTCAATTTAGTCAGTTTTTAATGAGCAACTGTGTGCTGCACATGTTATGGGCGTGGCTACAGTGTGGAGCATGGGGGCGTTTACCTTATTTGCATTTGGTAAGCGATTTTGGCTTAGTCGAACTCTGTGTATGCCAATGCAGCTGCTATCTTCAGTTTCAGTCTCAGTTTCAGTCTGAAATGAAGGAATTTACATCATTGTCTTTCATGTCATTTATTGCCGTTTTGCAGCGTGGTTTCATTCGCTTTTCCTGCTGATTTTCTCCACAACCCTCCCTTTAGTCCTTTGACTGCCTTCCGTTTCATTCAATCGTTAGATGTTTCCGGTGCGCTGTCCTTTTTAGTGCGACGCTCTTTGTGGGTCCTTTGTGTGCAGTGTCCACTGGCAGTTCAAGCAGTAAACTCCAGTCCTGCCCTGTCCTGTCCTGTCCTGTACTGTGCTCTTGTTGTTTGTGTAATCGCATAAAGATGGCTCAATAACAACATGACGAAATCGGTATGAGGGGTGAATACGTTGTCCTTTGGGCTGTGCCAGCAATTTGTGGGTCAAATTGAATTTGTATTGAGCCAAGCCTCACAAAATTGATTGAAACATTTGCGTGAATTTATGTCCTTGAAATGATTGGCCATATCTCTGAGCCCCAAGTCCAGTTTCAGTCCAGTCACTGACCAACAACTTACAAGTACGAATACACAAATACAAATATTACGTATACGTAAGATGGCCCAGCTTTGTTTGTGTGAGTGTGTGTGTGTGGAGAGAAGCACTGGCAAAGCAGCTTGGTCCTTTACATTATTTATGGGATTAGTGGCTTGGCTATATGGTTGCCACGTGCCCAACTTGTTGGCCTGAAAACTGATTAGGTTCAATGAAATTTTTGGTCTGCCCATACCCATACTCATACCCTGGCAAAGCCAACAAACCGGCCGGTTTCATTCATTTTTTATGCAACTTACACTGCCAAAATAAAACAAATTTGCACTTTAATATGCGCTACGTTAACCTTGAGTTCAAAAATGTCTGTACAAGACAAGAAAACAGACTGACAGGCAACAAGTTGTTCTCGAAATGAGTGTGCGTGTGTATGACTGTGTGTGTGTGTTTGTGTCTTTATGTGGCTTGTTTTAAGCACAACAAAATCAGGGCAACATGATGCAGCACTTGGCCAAACATAAATCTAAACTGTCCAACAAAAAACAAAATAAATCACGATAAAAACCTTTTCCTATTTATATTTAAATTTAAATGTTAATAACTTAATATATATGCACAAATCTATTTGCTGCATAAATTAAAATATATATAAATATATATTAATTTTCCTATACAATAAACATTAATTATTTATTAATATTGCTATTTGTTTGGTTTGTAATTAAGCCCGCGGGTTTAATTTTATAACCACAATAATTAGTATTTATAGCTTTTGTTGTACCAGCTTAAAAATCAAATATTTTGTTGTTTAGTGTTGCGTGTGTGTGTGTGTGTGTGTGTGTTGGTGTGTGTGTGTGTTCGTGTGTATGTTGGAGTGTGTTTGTCGACGTAATGAAGCCAATGTCATGCTTCAACATATATATTTTTAATTTCTAAAATGGCGTTTTTCATAGACCACACACACACACACACAGGGAACACACACACATTTACACGCAATGACGAGTGTGTTTTAGGAATATAAAACACAGACACACGCAGTTGAGCGTAAAATAGTTAGTTTAATTTGTTTAAGTGCACACGTGGCTTAGGTGGAATGTAGCTGCAGAGTGCGATGACTGCAGTGCTGACAGTTTGGCGATTTAATAGCCGTTTTTTTAAGGCAAGTGTAAGACAATTTGATGAGGTATTCAATAAGCTGTTTCAAAATGAGTGAAAATTATATTAAATATTATTAAAAATTAATCAATTAAAGACTTCTTTTATAACAACTCTCAAATCCTCTTCGACTTATGTTAAGTTAAAGTTTGGCTTTAATATTTTTAGCAACACTGAACACGACTCTGGCAACGAATGCACGCTGTAATCAAGGCCAGAAAGTAGGCTGCAACAAAATTTCAATTACAGAATGTCAGACAAGCCGCAGATAAAAGCAACAATAACAGCAAATGCAACAATAATCAACAACAATAACAACAATAACAACAGTAGCAACAAATGCAACAACAGCACTTTGACATTCTAAGCTGGCGCTTGTCTTATCAAGATGTTTGTTCGTGTGTTCGTGTGTTCGTTTGTTCGAATACATGTTTCTCTACGCCTATGAGTGTGTGTGAATAGGAGTTTGAGTGTGTGTGAGAGTGTGTTATCATTGTCGTTGTAAAACAAGTCACTTAACACACACACTCACACACACACATGCACACTCGTACATGGCAGAAGTTAAATTTGATGCTTTTGTCTGCAGTTGTAAAACAATGCTACCAATTGTATCTCAGTCTGCTTAAATGTATCTTGTATCTTTTTTGTGTGTTGCTGTAAGTCAATTGTTTCGCACATGTGTGTGTATGTGAGTGAAAGCCTTATCTTAGCCTCAGGCACGCCCAACACTCTGTTGTTGTTATTCTCTCTGTTATTGTCACTTGTCTGCCTATTGCGCACACTGATTGTTTGCATAAATTAGCATAATTAAGCAAGGTTGAGTGACACTCCCTCACTCTCTCTCCCTCTCTCTCTTCTACAACATACTTTCCCTCTCACTCTGCCCTACACGAATCTGTGCAGAAAGTACAAGAGTATTGTCTTGAATCCCCTGGTTTCTCTGACTCCAACTCAGACTCCAACACATTGCTTGACAAATATTCATGCAACTGTCGAAGCAATTGCGCAACATTTTCTTCTTCTTCTTCTTGAACTTTTTTTTTTGGGGGGCCACACGACGCGACCTTTGGGCGCGTGACCAGCCGTGCAAAAAGTAAGGAAGCAAGCAAGGGAAAAAAAGTAAAGAGGACACCAGCAATGCAAAAGTAGAAAATAATGGATGGTAAAAACAAAAAAAAAACAGAAAACGAAAGCGGCAGCAACAGCCGGCAGCACGACGAGGCGTATACGCAATGTGCTGTTTGCTAGCAGTGCCCATTGTCGTCGTCTTGTTAGCCTTTTGCGCGCCATTCATTTCCATTTTGTATGCGTTGCTGGTCGCCATTATTTGGCTTTAATTGCTGCATGCATGCTGCCACGCCCTGCAGCCCTCACGTGCCCATTCCGCTTGAGTCTGTACGTGTTTTAATTAAAATACGAAATTCACAAAAATATAACGAAGCCTTTTTACACTCCCCTTCCCCTCCCAACCCCCCCCTAAAAATGATAACTCCGGCGAGTGTTCAATATCACAAGGTGAATAAATTAACGAATACTTGGCAAATGAACTGAAAATATTACGGGAGAATATTACGGCGTACAAACAATACATTAATGGCGTGCGCCAATCAAAAAGCAACATGTCAAATGTCATAAACGAGTATCAACTAATTTCTTTCTTTTGCTGCTTCACATTTCTCTTCCGAAACAAATTATGCGCACACGGAGGGGGGACAGAGGGACAGCATGGGTAATTAGCTCGCCAGGTGGCCAAGTGAGCCAGGTGAGCAGTTGAGCCGTTGTGTAGGGTGGCCCGGGGCAGTCAGCAATAAATAAATTAACATAAAACAAACAAAAATTAATGAATGAATAAATGATTGCCACTGGCAGCAGTCGGCAGAAAATTTCAAGCAATCTCAAGCTCAGGGCGTGTGCCATAAATTATTTCAAGCCAACACAAAAATGGCAACTGTCGATCAATGTCAATTAGTTGGCTCACGGAAACGCCAATCGCTGAAGTTTCTCTCGGTGTTTTTTTAGACCCGGTACTCTAAAAAAGAGTAGAGAAGTCTATTAGGTTGGTCAGAAGCGAAAAGTGCGTAACAGGCAGGAGAAAGCATTTCCGATACTATAAAATGTATATATTCTTGATCAGCATTAAAGACGAGACGATTCAGCAATGTCCGTCCATCCGTCCGTCTGTTTATCCTTCCGTATGACCACCTGGATCTCAGAGTCTATAAGAGGCAGAGCCACCAAATTTGGAATGAAAGTCCGTCTGCTTGGCGAGCAGATTTAGTTTATTTCGAATTTATGCCACGTCCCCTACAGCCCCCGCAAATTCTAAAAAACTATTTTCACATCACCATAACTTGAACACGACTAATGCTTTCGGCACCAAATTCACACATTATGTGTATGGTACAAATATAACTATCCTCACCAACTATGGTCGAAATCCCGTAGAACAAATTGGTGGAAAATGGCAAATTTGTATGAAGACATCAAGTGTTAGTTGACCTTTCGTAACCAAACTAACACATTATGAGTATATTATGATTATACCTATCCTCACCAAGTTTGGTTCGGATCAGGCAACTATAGCCTATGGCTCCAATAGGACAAATCGGTGGAAGGTTGGTGATTTGTATGGAAAAACGTGCACTAGAATGAGTACGGGGACTTTTACAGTCGGCTCACTCGACTGCAGCAATTCTCACTTGTTTGAAATACCGTGCAATACTCCGCCTTCTATGATTTGAAACAAATCCCGAACCTGTGCATGTAAATTATATGCATATCAATCAGGCCAACAGCTGGCTAACCAAACTTGGAGTTCCCATTGTCCCCATGTCCTTGTCGTTGATTTATTAACGAATATCTGTTTTGAAAATAGATGAATTTGAATTGGAATTTGAATTTGAATTTACTGTGTAGGATGCAGAGATGCAGAGATGATAATCAGATGTTGTATTGATTTTTCAACAAACGAATTTTCAATTTCCAATGAATTTCCACACACTGTTTTATTTATTAATTTATACGTAACAGCCGGCGTTCTGTTGTATTTTGACTTGTACTTGTGTATTTATAACTGAAATTCATGAGAATTGAGTGAAACTGTTAATTTCAATTAAATACAATTTATGTCAAAATTTGAGCAAAGTGTAAGCATATTTCATGGCGGCAGAGGGAGTTTTCCCCGACAGTTTTTCCCCCACCCCAACTCCGCTCACTCCTCCCTCCAGCGATAACAAAAACACTTCACGCATAATACAATAAATAAAACTTACAGTCTCAGCGGAAATAATTAACACGGTGCGAGGCAACCGAAAGAGGCCTTGTAAGCACTTTCTCAGTTGTTTCTCGAACAATGATCATCGTGTTCATAATGATGTGAGTGGGAAGTGGGAAAGTGGGAAATGGGAAATGGAAAAGCCACTGGCTACACGCACATTTCGTTGTCAGCACTTTTATCCACTTAAATAATAGCAAATAATAACAATAAAACAAAATTAATTGATTTGCGGCTGTTTCCCACCTGAAAAAAATATAATTTTTTTTCTCCACCCTCCTAGAAGAACTGAGTACTGAGAACTGTCTTCAGCAGCCGTCATTCAATTTGTAGTGAATACTGTAAATTGTAAATTGTAACTCATATTTTATGGCCCTCATTAATGCTGCAGCTGTCCAAGTAATGTGTAATTAAAGTAATTTAATTTATTATTTGCCATTGATCAGCAAACTTGCATGCTGCATAAATCAATGTGAAATTATTTGAGTTTTTTTTCACTCGCAAATGCTGACACTATATAAATTGCTCTTAAAAGGGTATATAAAAAGGTTTTTTTTAAATATATTCAAGACTTTTTATATAATTAAAATATTTTGTTTGAATTTTTACTGTATTTACTTTAATTAAATATTTATTCCATTTACTTGAATTTAATATCTTTTGTAGGGTATCAACTGCTATCAAGTTTTCTCATCAATTCTCTTATATTAATTTGTTGTCAGTGTTTCATATTAATTACGAAAACATTTCTCAGCCCACTAAATGGCAGGTAAAATGAGTTATGCCTGAAGAGTGGCAATTTATGGATATTTATGGCCCGGCTAAGATGTACGGCCAACGATATGAGATGGTCGTACCAAAAAAAAGAAGGAAGAGAAAGCCTTGAAAGTTGACAGTCGGCATTCAGAATTTTAATTATGATTTTTAATAAGCAGTTAAATCAACTAATCGCTGCTTAGCATCTTGACTGACTGACTTTGGGTATATAAAGTAAGCCACGTTTGTTGGTTCTTGGCTTTTACAGAGTGAACAAACAAACATTTAATAACTTAATGCATGTGTGTTTGTGGGTGTGTGGGTGTGTGTACAAATGGTAAAGTCGTTTTCATTTTTCTCCTTGTTTTTCTTTTTGTTTTTCATTTTCAGTTCTATGAATTTAATAAGCTTAATGTGTTGCTACCGGAACCAACGGAACCCAACGGAATCCAACGGAACGAACGGCAAGAACTTAGATGAATTTCCCAAGATATGCTAGAACACACCCGTAAGACACACACACACATGCACACTCCGGCGACTTGTGCGCACAACAAATGCAATTAATTATAATTTTTAATTAGCTCAACAACAACAACAACAAAGGGACTAAAACAGCAAAGAATAGAAACAAAAACATAAGCGACTAAAACTCTATTTCATAGTCGTACTCGTATTCGCACTCGTATTACTGACACGACGCATGAAACTCGACACGCGATTAATAAAAAAATAAAGAACTAAAGGACATAACCAAGTGGTGGGCGTATTTCGGGGGGGCGTGCCACTGACAGCAAGTGAAAGGTATTTAGTCACGCGGACAACGGAAAAAAAATTGTTTACTTTTATTTAAGAGTTGGCAACGACATGCTCCGGCAAGCTGGACAAGGATTAACAGCCCAAAGAGGGGCGCTCTGTGGGCGTGGCCAGAACGGTAGTAAGGTATAGAAGACAATTCGCTACTCAATGTATTCTTTACGTGCAAACGCTCAATGATGTTATGGCTACGCATGCGGTAGACGCCTCAAAGGATTATGATGATGAAGGTGGTAACTCTAGAATATATCATACTACGCTTCAACGGGTGTAACGGGAGTGCCAGCACTTTGTCGCGGCTAATGCCTCAAGTTAAGACCACTTAAGGCATTCATTTTCAAGGTCACATAAAAATCTCTCAGTTGTCTCTCGTCTTCTGTCTGTTGTCTGTCGTGTCAGCTTTCTTGTACTTGGCCTTAGCTGTTAAGGCGCAAATTAGATTTAAGCAAACGCCTGTGAATCATAAGCGAAGAAACAGAACACCCAAAAAGGAAGAGGGGAAAGGAGAGAGTGGGAGAGAGAGAGGGAGAGAGAGAGAGAGAGAGAGAGGGGAGAGAGGGAGACCGTGCGGAGAGCGTAACAATCTGTTGTCTTTGTTTGTTGCTAATTAGGCAAAAATTACATTTTAAAAGGCTTTCAAGCGTAAAATGGAAAAAGTTGTAACCAAAAACTCTCAACTGTCTACCAGATGCCCTCTAACCCAACACATACCTAACACCCCCACCCCTCTTCTCACTCACCCTGATCTCGCCTTCCTGAACTCCCTGCCCAATTTCCGACTGCTTGCAGACAACAGGAGGTCATCAAGCGGAGTGCTCATAACTTTCAGTGCCTGCAACTACAACGTCTGCCATAATGAATACATGACATAAACGTGCTTTTTCAGATTTTTAGAGTACCAGTTAACCAAACTATGTCACAGAATGATGCTTACTCCAAGCTGGCAGAGGAGTATCTCGAGTATGTCATCGATAGTTTGGTTTAAGTAATTGTCTAGCAATATTTTATACTTTTTTAGAGTAGACAATAAATAAAAAATTCTATTAAAATGTAGTAAAAGCAAACAAAGGCACTAAAATTTAAATAATTGAGTATAAAGACGAATGGACATATAAAGCAGTAACATTTTAAAGCTGTTGTCACTACCAAAACTCAAATTATTTTGCTAAATAGTGAATTAAATGTTCGACAAATATTTAAATAAATTTATGCAGTTGACAAACTGCAGTCAGTTTCAACAGCATAATTAATTAAAGGTAAATATATTTCAAATTCAATAGAAACATTAGTTTAAACAACAAATTGGTTTGACAATCGTCTACACAGCTAGAACTATTGACTCTTTTAATCGTCTGTTAAACTACTGAATAAATATGCTCAATTTCCAACTATTAAAGTTGTAATAAAGTCATTTTTTGTGGAGAAACTTGAGCGATTGCAGGCAGCCTTATTGAGGTCTCACTTGCTAAGCCAATAAAAATCACACAAAGTAGAATGACAAGCCGCCAAAATGTCAGGCAGCCGTCAAAAGGGATTGGCAGGCAGCCACTAGGAGATAGAAAAATAGCATAACAACAACAACAACAACAACACGAAGGAAGACATCAACGAATGTGTAGTTAAATAGCCAAATGTATAGAATACTAAAGGCTGTCAGCTATTTGTGGCATATTTTTCACGCTTTTCTACTTCATTTACACGCACGACTAAGAAGCAAGGTTCTCGGTCCTTCTCGGCACTTGTCCTAGACCTGCTGCTCCTGTTTTGCTAGGCATCAAGCCCGAAACGTGGGGAAAAAATAAGTATTTGATATGTATGAGTGTGCATATAAAGTGAAAACATTTACACATGTTTGATTTATGGGTCAAGTGTGTGATAAAACTACAAAAGCGAAGGCGAAAGTACAGAAAACACAGACACGAAACACTCCTAACACCGACAGCTGAGAGACAAGTGCTAAGAGGAGTGTATGTGTGTGTGTGTGGGATGCTGAAGGAGGTCGGGGATCGGTAAATCAAAGTAAATCATGCAAAATATAACCAAGCGAATATTTCAGAAAATTATGCAGTCGCTGGGATGTCACAGAGGATGTGTGAAAAGCCACAACACAAGAGAGACTTCAAGCGCACAAAAGTATGCTACAAAAAAGACCGCGCGAGCGCTCTTAATACAACAACAACCACAACAATAACATGAGGAATAAGAGCAGGACTTACTTTTTCTCCATCCGAGAGGACTGCGTGTAAGCCATAAAAGCGTATTTGAGTTAAGTGCCTTCCAGCCAAGCTAACAGCTCAGTGGGCGATCAGTGTACAGTGGGCAGTGGGCGTGGTCCGTTTAAATTGCGTTATATTCATGCACACATATTGAAAGTAATTGCATTTTATGCATCTGCATTGAACTGCAGTGAGCAGTGGGCGATAGTGAATGGAGCCAGTAAACGATCCAATTAGCCAGTCTACAGATAGTAAAGGGAATTTTTTAAAATCATAAAATATATTTATTTATGTATATGAACAATTTTGTATATGAATATATTTATAAATGTATTAAGCCAACATAAATTTGTGCTACAATTTAAATGCAAAGTATAATTTATGACGTCTAAATTCCTGAAAAAATTCCATTTGAGACAAAGGCCATAGAGCCAAAAATTGAAAATGACAAATTGCATTACGGTTTCAACAGCAACAGCAATACTAATACTAATACTAACAAAGTGGCAACAACAACAATGTGTATGAAGCAAGAATGACCGCAAAATGACAGCACAAAGTGTGCAAAAAGTAAGCAACAATTTTGGGTTCTAGGCACCCATTTATGAGCATATATGGAGACAACAATAACACCAACGAACAGTTAACAGAGCTGCAGTAAAGACTGCGCGACTTGGAAATACCGTGTAGTATGAAAATGATTTGTTACCTGAGTAAGAGCAGAAAGACTAACAGCAGCTAACAGATTTTATATACCCATTTCATCACACTTGCTGGGTATTGAAATACTAACGAGAACACCAACAACAATGTAACACATATTCAAAAAGCAATTCTCGGCTAGAAGGATTTGCGCTGCTCTCTGTGTGTTAGTGTCAGCATGTATATGTATGTGTGTGTGTGAGTGTGTGTGTGTTTGTGCGTATGTAATCCCTACTAGAACATACACACACATCCTAATGGGAATTTGGTCACTAGTGCAATGGTCTGTAGTATTTTTGACCACATTTGGCGCGTCGCAAATGAAAACAAAAGCAAACAAGCAAACAAGCAAATAAGCAAACAAACAAAACCAAAAACACAACAAATACTGAAAACAGAGTGACAACAATTTTAAAACGATTTTCTAATCAAAACGCATTACACCAGTGCCTAAGGTCAGAACACAAACACACACACTCACACACACACACATTGTTATTTGGCCCTAATTTTACTGGTTAAATTTAATTATGTAAAAACCACAAAACTTTCATTTTCTCTTCAAATGTTTTTCTGGCATTTTCCAGTGCAAAAGAAAATAATTAATATGAAAAGTGAAAAATAGCTGAAAATGTGGCGCCAAATTTGTTATTTTTTGCTTTAGATTTGAAGCACGAATAAGCAGTGGAAATTTCATTACATGTGTAAATTACATACACAACAATTTCTGGCCAAAAATGAAGCGAAGAAAACGCCGAGTGGGTGTGGGTTGGGAGGGTAAAAAGGAAAACTCAGCGGCCAAGCGGAAGCTAAATTAATTATTCCAATATTTCATGTGTGCATATTAACATGCTAATGAGCCAAAAAATAAATGAAAACAAAATTTTAATTTAGTAAAAATAGATAAAAAAAAGAAATTTCAATAAAAATATTTTTCAGGATTTAATTAAAAATAAGCAAGTTTTTATTTGAATGAATTAAAAGTGATGTTAAATAGTTTAAACATTTATTGAAATAATTTATAATAGTTTAATTGGAAACTACTTTGTGTCACACTTAGCTCTGAGCTCTTTGAGTATTCTCAAATCATTGATTTAATTAAAACACTTTGTGAACGCATTCAAATGTCCTTAGTTGCACTTACTTGTAAGCGCCTTGGAGCGTGTAGTTCATGCTGATGGCAATTGCTTTGCCAACTCGAGTCTTGGCGTACACTGAGCGAAATGTGTCACAAGATGGCAACTGAAGAAGGTTGAAGAATGAAGTACATTTGGCAGCCCGTTGTGAGTACTTGTCAGGGAGTACTTCAATGCTATGTCAATAAATTATGTAGTGGATTTTCAGCAACACACACTTGCATAAATACAAAACCTGAACACACACACACAAGAATGTGTGTGTGTGTGTCTGTTTTGTTTTTTTTTGTTTTCTGTACATGTGGCACATAAGTCGCCTGATTTATGTTCAATATATGCAGAGCGCACGACTCCAAAGGGAATCAAAGGACAAACTCTGGCACACATGCCTGCTCTCTCTCTGATATATACTGAATATATTTTGGTTTGGTTGTGGCAGCAGGTTCAATAAATTGCAGATTGTGAGCGACAAATGCAAACAAATAAATGTAAAAAAATCAAATCATATTTCCACATTAAAAATACATACAGCAATAATAAGAGCAATATCCCGGGCATACCCAAAATACTTCCAAACATACCCGTCACATATCCAGCAGCCGTAAAGTAATCGCATCACTCTGCTGTGACATACAGAGTGGGACAGGGAGAGACAGAGGGACACGGAGAGGGACACACCAGTCTGCCTTATGACCCAGGCCATTTACCAGCTCTCAGTTCTTAACATTTGCCAGACAGCAAAGCAAATTCCTCGCCAAATTGCCATTTGTTTTTTTTTTTTTTTTTTTTGTTGCTGCCTCGTCAAAGGTGTGCACAAAATGAAGAAGTGTAGTGAGCTTTTAGGCGCGAGCGCGTTTTATCGAGAAACAGAAAAAAATGCGGCTCAAAGCAAATTACGTTGACAAATGAAAATGTCACAATGATGATAATTTATTTTGCCTTTGTCAGTTCAGCCAGTTGCGCCAGCTGACAGACATTCTTCAAAAATTCTATTCACTTTCATCTAAAAACATTTTCAACTGCGTTATGTGTGGCTGCTATCCGGCAAGAAAAGGAGCTAATACCTGAAACACCAACTAATTCTTAGCCAAGTGCAATTAAAAGTAAGTAACATTTTTGGCAGGAAGTGGCATAAGGCGCACGTAGGCTGTATGCTCTTACTTAAAGTTGAAAACCATTATTAATACTGGGAAATAATTAGTAAAGAATTTCCAGAAACTAAACGAAAGGGAAATTTCAAAGATAAAATATAAATTTAGTTTAAAAATAAATTAAATTAATTAAAATTAAATTGCTTTGTCTTAAAGTATCAAAAAAATGTACCCAAAAGTTCTCCTACTTCGCAGTTAAAGTTCTGCCACCACTGAGCCATTAATCCTTTATCGTTCTATATATCCATTCTGTGGTCGTTACTCACCTAAATAATAGAGTATTTTACTTTCGTATATCGTTTTATTTCATGTTTCCGTTTTCCTGTTCGTTGCGGCAAAAACTTTACGCTTCATATACGCCGAGTGTATTCCTCCTGGGCATATTCCTTACGCTTTCCAGCCAATTCGCCTTGACGCGTTTTGCGCTATTAAACTTTTTGGCATGATATTGCCGTTATTGCGGAATCATATGCAGTGAAAACCAAGCGGAGGGGGAATGCGAGTGGTACAACAGCTCAGTACATAGCTGAATACAAATATATGTACTTACTTGTCATATAATAAAGTTTTATGCTAACGGCTTTTGATGCCTTACAGAGCCAGTTGTACAGAACACACATGTCCTGGGGCAGCAGGAGGAGCAAGGGGGTATTGGTAGGGGGATAATACTTTTGTGTTGTCCTGGACTCCTGCTGAGTCCAGTCAACGGTTTTTGGTTGTCTCTTTATTAGGCTGAAAAATGTAAAATGCCGTCGCTCCACAAAAGTAACATCCCTTCTTCCCAAATTCAGTGTAAGGGTGTATGTGTGGTGTGTGTGAGTGTGGTGTGTGCGTGTACTTGTGTGTGAGTCTATTGTCTGTGTCCGTTAAAATTCTCTGGGTAAATGCATGAATTCCAATGGTTGTTTGCCAAATATTTGCATAAATCTTTTCAGTCGTTTCTCTATTTTGTTTATATTACTCATACGCAACGTGTATGCAATTTATTATAACTTTTTTAGCCCTTGCCACGGCATGTGTCATGCAAAAGTTAAAGACATGAACTTTTTTTATTTCATTGTTATAGTAACTAAAAACTTTATTTAAATTTTTCTGCCGCTTTTATTTATACAAGTTTTTCTCTGTTATATATATATTTATGTATATAGTATGTGTATGTGTGTGTATATATATAGTTAATCCTAATGCTTATTAACGCTCAGCTGGCGCTACTCACTTAAATATTAAAACAACTTTATAATCCATTATAATGTGTTTTCACTTTGTTTGCAACAAAACGCCATCATGATGATGATGATGATGATGATGACTTTTCTGACATTTATATATGGTTAGCATTTGTTTTAATTGTTATTACATATGTCTGATTATAATACTCAACTTAATTTACACATATATGTACATATATAAGTATGTAATTCTTTGCACTTAACTGCAATTATTGTTTTGTTTTTATGTTTTTATGTTTTTATTTGTTTTTAAAGTATTATTTTTAATATTATTCGGTTTCAGTTTCTTTTCATGTTTGTGTTTCGGTTTGTAGCAACATTCATTTACTCATTAAACATTCATTTAAATGTCGCAACTAATTTTCATTGCTTACATTTATAATTTTTAATTATTAATAACTTTTTTATTTGTATTTGTTTTTAAGTTTTCCTTTTGCAAAAGTTTATGCAAACAACTATACAGATACAAATTGTAGTTGTTGTATTATATTTATTAGTACCATTGCACTCGTATGCAGTTTTATTTACAATTTTGATCAGTTAAATGCCCTGACAGCCAAACAGTCATAACATTTAATACTCGCTCGACCATTTAAAGTGGACACGGGACACGGGACACGGGACATGGGACACTGGACCCTGGACAGTCGCATGCATTTTTAAATGTGACACATTAAACATGGAGGGAAATGCAGGGAAATGGGAACGGAAAACAGACAGAAGGAAGGACTAGTTGGACGAGTACCTGTACGAGTAACTGGCATGTGGTTATATCGACCCAAACGAAATGCTTACTGTCTGAAGTTTTTGGGCGCAACACTTCACTGGACAACTTGGCAAATGGAAAACGACAAACGGCAAATGGAAAATGGAAAAATGGAAAATGTCAAACGGCAAATGGAAATGCAAATATTTTGTTGACAGCCCATGGCAAAGTGACTTGCAGTTTTCTTGAAGTAAATACAACCGGACATGCTTAAAATGGAAGTTCCAGCTGCCAGGATAACTGCAAAGTTAGTACACACATATCCTGCCAACTTTATGAGATACTTGCCAAAAGTGGAGAATTAGAAATACCTTTGCATTCCACACACAAAGATTTATTTGCTGAGAAATTCCAAGAGGGAATTTTCAAGGATTTTCAAGCCAAAAGAAAAGCCGTTTTTACAAAATGCATAATTATCGTAAACTGTCTTAAAGTTAAACCAACTATTTACATGTCTTAAAAGCTAGGCTTTATAAAAGAACTAGAGACATTTATAAAAAACACAACGAATCAAAATCTGTTTATATATATTTAACATTAAGGATAAAGAAATCTGAATAAAACTCTGGAGTTTAACAAGTTATTGCCACAAACCCCATTATAAACTATAAGTTAATCCCCATGGCCAAGTATTACTAACTGAATTTTATTTACTTTTCTTATGCTACTATGATTTCTATTTATCTCTTGTGTTTTCTGGCCATTTAGCGCTAGATTTCGCTAATGTCTCATGTGAGTTTAAGTTATTTTTTAAGAGTACTATGTACATGTAGCTCGTAGTGCCACGCCCTCCCCCCTGTCACCCCCTGTGGCGCAGCTTATCCCTTAACCCACTTAATTACACGCTTATTTACTTACAACTTAAAGAGTATACCAGCAGCAATGTCAACAGCAGCAGCAGCAGGAGCAGTTGGAGCAGGAGCAGTTGGAGCTGAGTTTTATCATTAGCATAATTAGCTAACCAGTTTTTTGGTGTTATCATTATCATTATGTGGCAAACTGCAACTGCAAGTGAAACTTCTACCAGATATTACTGGTACTGCTACTGCCACTACTACTGCTTCTGCTGCACTGCATCATTTTTGTGGGACATCCAAGCATCACAACTTGATTGCACTCCAGTGTGCAAGATTCGGTCACTTGGCTGCTGCATTGGCGGTGGCATTTGTGTGTTGCTTCCAACTGTTTAGCTTTAATTTATCACCGTGCAGTTGTCCCACTTGTATTGACATGGTCAGTGCTCGTCTCTTGGCCAACAGCAGCGTTGCTTTTACTGCTGCTATTTGCTAGCGCAATTTGACTTTGCGTTGAGTTTGTGGCATCTTCTTCCCCTTCTCTTTCCACTTCGACTTCATCATCATCGTCTTCTCTCCCTCCTGCTTGTGGTCCGTCTGTGCCCTGTAGCAGCAGTTGGCAGCAGGCTTCCAACAATACAAATGCCGCGACCATTGTGCTAATTACTTTGACTGCCTGCGTTGCCTGTTTGGTGTGACACGCCCAGGCGAGGGCGACAGCAGCCGGTGCCGCATTCGTTTGCATGGCTTCGGGACGTTCGCCTGTATGTGTATGTGTATATATGGGTATGTGTGTGTGTGCGTTTGTGTGTGAAATGAGCAAACAGAGAAGAAAAATTAATGCAGACATGCCATAAATGAGTTACAATTTGTTGGACCCTTTTACAAACACACACACACACACATCCAGTCACAACCCTATGCACACACCCACTCACACCCACACCCACACCCACACAACCACCAAGCAGCCCCTAAAGTACTTATTTCTGTTGTGGTTCGAGCTACACTCGCCAAAAGTTGTTCTTCAAAAATGCATAAACTTTGTCGAGCTATGAAAAATTGCACAACATTTTGTACGCTGCGTTGAGTGTGTCCTTCGTCCTTCAGGCATCAGCTTGTGTTTGATTGCAAGTCCCATACATGGGACCAAAAAGGTCAAGTATGCAGTTATCAGACTTCAAACCCCATTTCGAACAAGCCCTTCAACTGCATCATACTTCTGGCATTTCTAGCATTTTCCCAACATTTCTAGCTTTTCACCTTGACTCTCGACTTATCCAATTGTTGGGCATTTAAGCTCGTTTAAAAACTGCTTTCCTATATAAAACTCCATCACTGGCCTTACATAATAAACTTGCACTTACCTTGCAGTACATGAACGCGTATGCTGGCGATTTCAGTATTCGATGGATAGCAAGAGTATTTGCCGGAATGCAATAAATCAGCATCGTAGATAAGTAGAATTGATTTTGTTTCCTCCGATTTGATGGTCTTAAACTTCAGTCGTCCTCCCGCCGTCTCCTCACTAAGCACCTGTGTGTGTGAGAGAAAGAGAGAGAGAGAGAGAGAGAGAGAGAGAGAATTTTGTGTGTATTATTAACATATTTTCCAGCTCAAAATTTCTGCGAAAAAAAGTGGCGGAAAATGTTTATGGAAGTTGGAGGCGTGGCAGGCGGGCAGGCAGAGTGGCAGGCAGTTTGCTTCGCTGGCTGCCAGCTAAATGCAAAAGCATGTTTTCTCATAATCATAAAAGCTAAAATTAAATACGTTGCGTATACGCATCGTAAACAAAAGCAACAAAAAACACAACTCGCGTTCGGCTTTCAGTCTTAGCCTCAGTCTCAGTCCCCGACCCACTCCCACTCCCAGCTCGTAAAAGTTGAAAACGTTTATCCAACGGCAATTGGCTGGGCGTTCAGCTTGAGAATGAGTTTCACTTTGAGTACCCGCCTCCACTTACTGACTGTCTGCCCCTCTGCCTATCAGCCTGTGGGCGTGGTCGCTGTGATTTCCATTCTATTCTCATTTTTTAAGCACTTTTTGTACGCGTTCTCAAAACTCAATTATTGCAAGATAACTTGCTCCACACAAAAGACTTTTAAAAATTCGTTTTTCTTTTACAGTTCACACCGCACAAATTGCTTACCTTATCCTGATGATACCAAAAGATGTGTGTTGGCGGCTCAGGACTGAACTTAATGATGCATGTCAGATTTATAGTGCTGCCTTTGTCCACATAGAGATCGGGACCACCGAGGATCGTTGCCGTGGGCACTGCAAAAGAAATTTTACATTGTTTATGAGTTGCAGTTTTTCGCTGAATGATTGCATTGCTCCTTCTCCTCTCCTTCTTCTCCTTCTTCTCCATCTTCTCCTACACTCTTTGTTTCTTGAAACCAATGTTCGAATCATCGTTGGAATTTTACAGTTCACGTGACGGTTTTCAATCAACAAACTAGCTAAACAACGTGCACACTTTTAAACCAGTTGGAATTTAGCAGCACCTGTTCCTAGTTGACTCATCACGAGTAAATTACCTGTCCAGTTTGCTACCTTACGAGCTGCCTCATTGTGTGTGTTCGTAGCTGGTCAGGTTTTGGCCTCGAAGAGATTCTCTTACTTTCACTCTACCTCTCTCTCTCTCTTCTCTTTGTTGTGGCTGCCACTTATGCAACCCGACATTGTTTCCGCTCTGTTTGCAGTTGGCACACACCTGAGTGTGTGTGTGTATGTGGGAGTGTGTGTGCACCAAATCAATGACAATGAGGTAACGTCAGCAGAATTCACATCACTTGCAAGCTGACTACAAAATGAGCAATTGTTAGTGGACTGATTAGGTATACGAAACTGATCTAATTCAAGACTTTAAGTCGTTCAATCCAGATTTACTACTCATTAGTTGAAACACTTGTCATACTTTTCGAATACCACATTTCTAATATAAACAATAGGCAATAGTCTGACGAGTTCAGTTAGCTTCTGTCTGTGGTTGGGAAATGTTAGAACTTCGCTTTGTTTTACTCTTGTTTAGTTTAGGCCAAGTTATGGCCTACGACTTTTGTAACATACCAGAATGCAATGGCACGGAGCATTTGGGCTGTAACAATGATTTGGTAAGTTAACAAACTCTTCCTTTGATTAATCGTCACTTTAGGTCATTAATTTTCTAGACATTCCATAGGAGCTGCATGCGTAGACATATTCTGGTCAACATGCAGATCTATGAGGATTATCTGGTGAAAATACATAATAAATATCGCAATGATGTGGCATCGGGTGCCTTTCCGGATGTTCCCAAGGCACAGCAAATGCCGGAAATGTTGTGGCACTCCAAATTGGCTCTAATGGCTCAATATCATGTAAAGCGTTGTCTACGAACTCTGACAAATTATTGTGTTTCTCTGACCAACTTTACAGAGCCAGCTATTAACTATGGCGCTAATTGGCTCAACATAGAATCGAAGATAAGTTACCGTTCCAAACTGAACTCTAATAAGGTTACACTCCAAGTGGATCAGTGGATGCATCAGGTTTACAAACTGTCACAGACTGTACAGTATTCCTCTGAGATCAGTGACATTATAAACATTGTAAATGATAGAAATTTCTATCTGGGATGTGCAGCTGCTGAGGATTATGATCGGAAGTACAGTCGCTTTGTGCTCATCTGTTACTACGATGAGAAATATGATTGGGGAAGAGCTGTCTACCAAGTGGGAGCTTTTGAGCCAAATAAATGTCCTCTGGGACGGAGTGATAACTATGCATATCTGTGCAAACCTTTTAAGTTTCTGGAGGACTAAGGAAATGTATAAATAAACTATTCAGAGTATTGTAATTTAACAAACCACACACGTTTCGCTCTTTTTTGTCAATTTGGTGTCTAATTAAATGTGACAGCAACTCGAAAAATGAAAACATTTGTGCCACAATATTTTTCATGAAAATTGTTACGCTGGCAAGCAAAAAAAATATGCCAGGCAAAATGTAAAGAGTAACAAGTAAAAAGCTGGCAAAGTTGCAGGCAAAAAGTATTTTCTAAAGCAATTTGTTTGCCATGAGCCAGAAAAGCGCTACTCCTGTCGCAAGGCACTCGACTGCTTCCTCTACAATTTTTTTCTTATTTTTTTTTTTGTGGAGGAAAAACTGACACAAAATATGCGAATGAAAAAAAAAAATATTAAAAAGTAATATGCAGACTTGACAGCAACCGCTGCCATCTTCTTTGGCTCTAACCAAACTGTAACGCATGTCAGTTAACTGAAGTTAAGAGTATGCACTGCTTATGGAACATATTTTAGACTTTACACAACACTACAAACCCGCAACTGTCTGTATGGGTCCAAACATGCCAGCAAATTCATCATCACTCGACTGATACACCCGATCGGCGGCTATATAGAAGGCATCGTCATTAAAATACTGTTGCATCACATTGCTCGTCTCCTCGTCGATCAGATCTGCTTGAAGTCAGGGGAAGTGTAATCAAAGAAATTATAGGAAAAAAAGAAAAAGAAAAAAAATTATAAATTAAAATTTAAAAAAGAAATTTTAAATAAATAATAAATAATTGTCGTGAAATAAAAGTAATCAATAAATTATATGTAATAACTATTTAAATTAAAACTGAAACATAAAACGCCTTTAGTCATATAAAAACTCCATTTCAACGCTGCAGCTTCCACTTCTGTTCCTGTCTCATGTTAAATGATAAACCAGTTTGTGCATAGTTTTTGCAATTTTCACAGTTTTTCACAGTTTTTTGCACAGCTTTTCCAGCAGCTAGCCAAAAGCGGTTACCTTTTCATTATAGATGTATATATTGTATTCGAATCTGTGCGATATCTGTGGCCACGTTAGCTTTTCTTCACATCAATTTTTACCATATTTTTGAAAAGCCGTATAAAATTGTGACACCCCTTGTACAACGGTTCCCCCCTTTCCCTTTTCCTTTCAACTGTTGCCCTGTTATTTTATGCTCACAGCTGTTGATACTGCTGCTCCTCACTGCTGTTGTTTTTTTGTTATTATTTGTGTTATTTTTGTAGCGAGATTGTCAAGTGTGCATAATTTACACTTTTGCAAATTGCATGAATATGCAAATAATAAAAATGCGAATACCCATTCGTGCATCATGTTTTTTCAACGTGTCGAAATATTACGTATACGTATACGCTCACAGCACCATCAGCTGAAATATGCAAAAGCCTAACGGCTAAAAGCTCGTGCTCGTCAGCTATCCACGTCTACTAGTACTATATAGCATATATGTATATTCCTATATTATATAGCTCTATGGAAATTTGTCCATATTCCATGACACACATTTATTTTTCGGGGGAGTTTTCTGGGCTTTTTTTTGGTTGCAACTCACCCACAATGTTCAAGTTGACCGAATAGCTGCGAACGGGCTGCGTTGATATTTGGCACTCGTAGACACCAGCATCGCGTTGTTGAGCCCATTTGATTTGCAATGTCCACTCGTCAATATCCCGATGATATGAGGTCTGAAAGCGTTGATCTGTCGTGTAGGTGTAGGTGCCCACTGTGAGTATGTGCAGATCACGATGTCGTATCCAGGCCACCTAGAAAAGAGAGAAAGAAAGGAATTTGAAACACAATTCATTCGAATTTTTATAGTTTAGCCTAAGAAAGAGTTGTTCAAAGTCTGCTTAGGGTAGAGCACATTCATCAAAATAGTCACAGAAATAAATTCGTTACAGTCACAGAACAAACCCCGTTCCTTAATGCACTACACCAAAAAATTATAATCGTTTTTAATTCCATTAGCTAAATAAGCCCAAAAGCTGCATTAAATCTTCTTAAACTCCCAACTCCTCTAAGAGTAACTAAAAGAATATTTGAATACATCATTAAGTGCCTTTTGTTGAGATTTTTGCATTCACTAAGCGCTGATTTGCATTTTGATTGCGCAATGCAAAAAACTTGTGTCAATTTGCTGGCCAATGCTTTTTGGTTAGCCACAGTCCACAGTCCAAAGGTTTTTTTGGCCACCTCATTTGGTGAGTCCACAAGGCTGGAAAGAAAATTTATGCAACTGGCAATCTAAATATTAAATAACTTAAAATTAGTGTGCGACACGCATGAGAGAGCCGGAAAAATGATACTTCCGTACGCTCTCAGAAAATTCAACATTCCTTTTCCGCATTTCCCACTACATTTTGTAAATTTTTTATAAAATTTACCATTTTTTCTTTTTGGTGTTGTTTTGGACGTTTTTTTGTATAGAGACTGCCACTGTTTTTGGCAAGTTCTTGGGGTGCCTTGTTTATGCGGCGGCCAACCGTATAACCAATACACTCACACACATGTGCAGGCCAAAAAGACCAACACGCAGACCGGCAGACAGTGAGACAGACAGACAGATAGACATATAGACAGCACAGACACTGCGTCAGAGACCAGCGAACTGTGCCAGGCATCCATCTGTGTTCTGTGTGCAGTTCTAGTTGCCGTCTGTCTAATTCTGCAATAACAGTTCAACCAAAGTGATGAGGAGGAGGAGGAGTACGGGAAAAAAAGATAAACTTTTTCCCGTCAGAGTTTTTGCCGCACTGGCAACATAAATTTACCGTTGGCCAAAAACGAGCCGCCAGTTAACTAGAGAGGCTTTTCCTTGTCCCCCTTCCATCCTCTTTCTGACAGTCTGTGTGTGCCTGTAGTTTACTGATTGCGGAAGCGGATTTGGTTATGTGAAAATCTATGACCCATTCTCCATTCCAGAAATGACCCAGCTCAGTGTGGCAAGTCCGTCTCTGAATCGCTTAACGTAATCTACGCTGGCCCAAAACCAGCAAAACAGTTACCAAATCCCTTTCAACACCTGCAAAGTTTCTCACGATTGCAGCAAACACATATGTATTTTTGAGCTGCGTGCAAATATTTCCGTGTGAACAATACACACAGCACAGACAGAAGAAGTTTACACTGATAAAAATAAAGATTAGTTACACAAGTCGAGCATAAATTTTGATTAGAATTTGGCTATCAACTCATAATTTGTTCAACACTTGTAAAGGATTAAGATGTTTCTTGAAAAATGTCGTACTTAAAGCAAGTTTCCATACACAGTTAGGACCTGGGGGGACTTTGTTACTGCTCACAATGTTTGTGATTGATTTTAGACAACGAATCTAAAGTTATGAGTTCAGAAAATACTCAATTTCTAGTGTTATACGTAGAAAACTCTCTTTTTTATACAATTAGGTATCTCTCAGCTGAGTAACATTTCTGTCAGTGCAGAAAATGTCACTGTTAAATCACATTGAATTTACACTAAATGCTGTACTCGTGTCTGCTGCCCTGCAACAGATTGTGTGCTGCAGGATTTCAGACTGACAAATGTCCAAAATCTGCCGAATTGCGTTGTGAGGGAAACTTTCGAAAATTGCTGGCTCAGACAAATGGTGCTTCTATTGCAGTTATGGCAACCAATTTAATTGGATAACTGAAATTCAATATGTTGCCACACAATTGCCTACTTCTTGCTGCCCAGTGGCAAGAAGTGGTACGAAGTGAGTGCGAAAAACGAGATGTTAATTGCCTCACAGAAAATGTAGTAGTAGCAGTAGTAGCAGAATTCTCTAGTGACTCACTTAAGTCTCGTACGCATACGAAAAACGTACAAGTCTCAGATGTTGCCTGCTTTTAGGCGCTTTAGTTATAGTTAGTTTTAGTTTCTTTTAGGCTGTTCAGAAATCAAGTGACGCCATAAAAATAATGACAATATCTGAACAGGATATTCGGACATGGGTAACATGTGTTGTGTTGTGTGCGTGGTGGGCGTGTCTAACTGTGTGTGTGTGTTGGGTGTGTGTGAAGTGGCTCCTTTTTCGTTCGGTTCATTGTTTCAACGTCACGTATTACATAATAAACTGACAGCAAATTTAATAAGCGGCTACCATTATATTCCACACACACACACACACATACACACGCCCACACACACTGTTGTCCATATGTGTCCTAGACCAATATTCCAACTATCTGAGATTCTCGTCGTCATATTGCCAACATTTGTCGCTACATTTTTGTTTATTAAATGTAAATAAAAATAAACATTATTAAAACAGACGCCCACGGAAACAGACGACAATATTTCCCACTCTCTCTCTCTCTCTCTCTCTCTCTCTCTCTCTCTCCTATTTTATATAATAAATATATGGCATACTTTGTGTAGATACTTGAGCAAGCTGCTGTTAGATTGCTATCTCATGATTTGTATTTATGCTTATCTATATCTGCTTTATATGTATCTGAATCTGTTTCTGTATCTGTATCTGTAGCTGTAGCTGCTGCAAATGTTAATGTATTTTGTACTCACCGTCTTGTTGCCTAGATGTTTGACTCGACAGCCCAAATATGCGGATTTGCCCACAAGGGATGTGATATTCCTTGGCATTGTCAGATCGAAATAGGGCTCATTCCATTTGTGGCCATGCGGATAATGTAATGGTGGTAAATGTGTTGGCTTTGACTCTGCATTATTGTGATTGCTGTTGTGGTTGTTGTTGTTATTATTATTCACTGATTGCCGCTGGTGGCACAATGTTAGCCCTGCAAAACAATTCAAATAAAAATAGTAGTAGATATAATATTATATATATTTAGACAGAGGAAAAAACAAAATGTATCTTTTCGAGCGTAATTTTCCATTTGATAAATTAAGGGCAAGACAGACACCTGTCAAGGACATTGTTGTGCCAGTGGCGTAAGCGAAGACAGGAAACAGGAAGTGGCAATGCCATAACTGCACCTTAATACAAACTAATTGTACTTTAATTATAAACATGACACAACTGACACAAAGACTGGGCGAGTGTGTGGATGTGTGTGTGTGTTATTTTTAGACCCAAAAAAGAAGAAAAATGAAAAGAAAACTTAACTAAAACTCTGCAAATGACAAACTCATTGTGGCAGGACTCAAGTGACTGTCAGAGCTGCATCTGCCTCGTTTGCTCCACGAGTGTGCCCACTTATGGAGTGTGCCACTTTTTAGTTTTGTTGCCATTTTCATTTATGGACCGTTGGCAAGGGCTAATTTTCTAATTACTCGACGCGTCGACTTTCTATGACTTCGCCAGGCATTTGCGAAATGAAAACGCAATGGCTTTTATGATATTTTTCACCCCAGAGCTCTAAGCTTCAAGTGGTCTAATGTTTATGCTCAACTATATAGTATATAAAAAAAGCAGCTACAAAATACAGTAAACACAAAATTTCATTTCCGGCTAAAGGCAACAAAAACAAGTTGGAAAAAGACGACTGCCAAATTGTGAGGCACATAAAGTTGGGCATGTCAAATTGAGAGGCGTCGTAAAAAGGGTAAAACTGGCTGAAAGTTTTTTGGAGCTGAAGTAATGTTAGCAACAATAACAAACGAACAGCCAAACAACCGAACAACCGAACTAACCGAACAACTGAAACAAGAATAACAAATGAACAAAGTTTTAACAACGAATTTGCTGTTGAACTATTTTCAATAGAAAATCTAAAAGCCGACAACAGCATGAGAAACCATATGGAATCAAATTCGTAAACGAATTTCAACTACAATTTTTGAGAATAAATTAGAAAAAGTGTTGCCAAAAGATGTGCACTTAAAATCAAAATCTTTTAAAACTGGCATTTGCAAATTAAATGCAGCACCACAAATTGCATTCATATACGTATAGAATTTAAGGACTTCAGAATTTAAATTGAGGTTCTGACGTTCGTGCCTGTTTCTGTGTGCGCATCAAGAGTCTTGTTTACTCGAGCAGCCAAGTGTCGTTTAGCCGATGAGAAACTCTCATAGTAAAATTCTATAAAACTTTAAGAGTGCCAGTGCCTGAAGACTGAGCCCTGAAGCACTACAAGCTGCTTTGACAGGATTAAAATTGTGCAGGGCAGTCAGGTGGACTTTTGAGTGAGTGAACGAGTGAGTGAATGGATGAGGTTACCGATGGCCAGGTAAACATTGCAGCCTAAGTGAATGCAAATACGAGAGTAGTGCCTGTTTAGCATATGCTTATTGCTTTTCTAGAAAACTGCAAATAGCAAATAAATGACAGCTGCCAACCCAGCGCCTACGTAATCTATTCAGTTGAAAAACATTTAGTCAAAGGTCTATAGAAATCTATTTGTGTGGGACTGACCTCTGCTTTAAGGGCAACTATGCAAATACGCACAAAGTTTGTTGATTATTCTAGTAAGTGATAAGACACTCAAGGTCAGACGATAATAATTACAAATTTATGACAGCAATTAAAGAGGAATATCTTGCAATTAAAGCACACACGGCGTATGCGTCATATTTCTATTGTATTACTTTGTTTGTGTGTGTGTGTGAGGGCGAAATCCCAGTCATTGTCGAGATTTAATTTCAGCAATAAATCAATTAAAGCGGCTGTCAAACATGCGCCTTGGGAATTAAAACAAAAGCGTCGGGAATATTACGCATACGACACCATGAACCGCATACAATACAAAGAGCCAGCTGTCGGCCTGTTGGACAGGTGGGCTGGTGGGCAGGTGGGCGGGGCTACAAACACGCAACCCGTTGACATTTATGATTGATTCGGTTTACGACCCATCGATAGCCAGAACCAAGAGAAATCACAACCACTCGGAACCGGAACCCAACAAACCCAAACCGAGTACCGAGTACCGAGTGCTGTGTGCCGACTGCTGAGTTGAATTGAGCCGCACTCATTGCTCATTTGCATATGCCATGTTGTGCAGTTTGTGGCTTTGAGCCTACTCTGGACTCGACACTGGACTTTGCACCCTGCACTCTGAACTGTGAACCCGAGGCAGAATAATGAATCATTGGCGCATAGCTTTGGGGGTAACTCATTTTACGCAAAATTAGCTTTGGCATCCGTTGCAGACGTCTAACGACAAAACAATTGAGGACTCACTGTACTCTTACTCTCAGTGCAAGGTGCACACGCGTACAATGAGACTCGGCTCGGGGATTAGTTAAGGACACAAAGCTAAGGCCAGAACTATGAGCTCAGCACTTAGTGGATCTGTCTGGCAACAATGGAATCCATTCATTGTATGTGGGTGTATTTGGCCGAGGGGCAGTGTGTGTAGGTGGCTGTGTGTCTGTTTAATGTTTTTCAATATTTAAAAAGCAAACTCAAAGCGACCGCTAAAAAGTAAAAAGCAAAAACGCAAACGTAGCAAGTAAATAACTTCTGGATGTATAACTACAAACCCAACGACTTTAAAATACCCTACATTAAACATTTTTAAAGCCAATCTTTACCAAATATCAGCAAATTATAATGTAATTGATGCGAGGCTGCCAACTTTGCCAGCTGGCTGGATATATCCCATACAAAAATGTATATAGGAAGAAAATGTGGCAACGAGAAATGAATTTCAGTTAAGTGTAGCGTGAAATCAAAATAAAGAGAGCGAAGGAGAGAGAGAGAGAGAGAGAGAGAGAGAGAGAGAGAGAGTGAAGTGTAAGACGAACGCTTTCAGTTGCTCTTAGGGAGAGAAATGTTACCTCAATTAAAGATAAGTATCAAAGTGCATAATAATCAAAAGGCAGCCAGGCGAGCGACAGGCCAATGAGTAAGCTCTCAGTGCCTGGGCAGGAGTTACCTGAGAATCCCAGGGCCAGACAGTGTCTAGGTTGGTGGGCGTGGCGCAAAGTAAACACTGTGCGGTGCTGCTGCTGCTGTTGCCGCTGCTGTTACCTTGTCAAAATGATTGTCTTACATGCATTACACACGTTGCTTGCCTCACAGCACTCACAGGCAGGCAGGCAGGCAATGGGCAGGCAGTGGTAACGGGCGCACCTGACGTATGCGCAATTTTTAACCTGCTCTTTGCTTGTTACTTTTGTTGCACATCGTTTTTCATAGACAGCAGCAGCAGTGGAAATGGCAACGGCAACAGCAACAACAATAGCAACATGACCAGTTATTTCTGTGCCATTTTCACTGCAATTTATGCACACTGGAGGCCAGGATTGATGGGTAGGCGGGGTACAGGTGGGGTAGGTAGGTACGGGGTGTAGGGTAGGAAACAGGCAAAAGGAAACAACAAAAATGTAGACCAAATCCATGCCAGGTCTGCCCTCTTTTGGTCATTGCCTGTTAACACACCCAATGGGAGTTATTAATGTTTGCGGGGCTTTATTTACGGCCTGCAGGCAGGCAGCCAGTCCGTCCGTCCGTCCGTCCTTCCGTCCCTCCGTCCATCCGGTTGGCAGTCCAACATCGACCACGGCATTGGCAACGGCATCAAGGCGATTTTTTACGAGTCCCAAACGGCAAACAGGACTCGCTGACAGGAGTACACGTCTCCCTTCTCCTGTGGGCATCGCACGCAGTTGATTTAAATTTGGCGAGTAGTTAATTTTTAACCCAATTTCCAGCAGTTTTCTTTTATTTATGCGATACGCCCATTTAATGTTGCACATTTTTATTGCCAACTCGATGAGTAACAACAGCTTTAAGCCAACTCAGCTAGACTTTAAGCAAAATCCGCTAACTAAATTCATTTTTCAAATTATTAAACACTTAAATTTTATTTTCCTACTTGTGTGTGTATCTCATTAAGTTATTTGGCAATATAATGCTGTATGAATTGGTTTGTTTAGGTCTGAAAGTTGACTTTCATTATATTAAATTACATAGTCATAATAATAATAATAATCAGCAAATTATTAGCATATCATTATTTGTGTAGACTCCCAAGTGAAGCTATAATATTCATTCACAGAAATTTAAAGTAAATATTTAACAGTTTTTGCATACTTTGCTGATAAATTCACTATATTCACTTTTCGCAATTGACAACTTTTTGAGAATTTACTTGCTACTTGAGCAAAGTTTTGTAACTTGAATTGCTTGTCATGTTTCCCAGAGTTTCCCAGAATTATTTGCAAATCAAATTGTAATTGAAGTTGTGTGTGCTTCAATTCTGCTGCTTTTTTTACCCACAGACAGATTCAACTCCCCAAAAATGCGGTAGAAGGTATGTAGGTCCCATTGCTGCAGTCTTGTATAGCTTTAAGTACTCAGTCAAGAGGGAATGACTTGTAATTTGATTTATTAAAATGTTGCAAATAAACAGACAGTTAATTGGCTACTATCATTGTGGAAAATATATATGTCACAGCTGTGCAAATAGGCAGAAAATCAATAGGCTAAACATTTCCAGGAACTTGGCACCTGATTAAATATGCATATTTACAACTGGCCAAACCAAAAGGACTCCACGCATTGTCTATAACTTGTTCACGATGATGATGATGATGATGGGAACGTTGTCGTTCTGCATGTGTGTGTGTATGTAAATGACGTTGTCGATGTCGATGACCAGAGCTCGATAGTCATTAAGTGCATGCAACTGAATGCCGGTCACAATAGCACGACAACATATGAATAATGTGCACAGGCAACGAACGGAAAGGAGCCGAACGGAAGCGGAAGTGTATGTTAAGGGGCAGTGGGCCGCCTCCACGTTAAGTTGGCTGCGCTTCATTGCATGTCAAATATTAAAGCCCCAAAAACACGTTTCCATAATTCTAAATATTTCAGTGCCTCTCATTTTTTTTCTCTTCTTTCCTTTTGTTTGTTGATGTTTATTAATGTACATTCCTCGTTCTGTTTATTTAAGCAATTATTTATAGTTTTTAACATGGCAACAATGGGCGGACATTGGGCGTGGCACTGCCAGCATGATATGTGATAATTAGATTTAACAATTATCCAAGCCTGAGCGAACTAAATAAGGAAGAGTCCAGTGTCACTTATTTAGATTCAATAATCCCTTGACATGCCACAACAATTGCAACTATTCAGTAAATTGATTTTATCAAATAATTATTTTCACTTTCAATTTAAATCACAATTGTGGTAAATGGAAATTAATAAAAATATTTCAAACAAAACAATGCAAACTAAGCGCATTATTTGAATATTTATTTATTCTATATTTGAATTCAATTTAACAAAGATAAATAAACTTCAAAATAGCTGGAAAACGCTTACTCGACTCCTGCTCATATTCACACTACAAATTAATACATTTTCAGGCGTGAAATTCACAATTTGTAACAAAAATATTTACACAATTCACACATCAAAAAACGAGACAGGCTGACAAGTGAAGGGAGAAAGGGGAGAAAGGGAGAGGGAGAGATGGGAAGAGCGAGACGGACGAGGAATAGTTAAATGCGTCAAGAGTTTTCTGTTTGATGTTGTGCGGCGGCGGAAATTGCAAAATTGTAAAACGCCACTTTCCGGCCATTTGCATGACCATCCAACCAGGCCAACATGCAGGCCCAGACTCAGACCCACAGATTGAACAGTCGGCCAGTTAGCCAGTTAGTCCGGCCACTGGCCATATGGGCGTATGAGTGATTTCACAGAGTTGTGAGTTGTGAGTTGTGAGTTGTTCGCTGTGAGTTGTGTGTACTTTCGTTCACGTTTGTTTCTGTGTTCTTGTGTTTGCTGTGAATCCACTGACCAGGCGTTAATTGAATTATGTTTGCCGCACAATTGAAGCCGCAAGCGTTTTCAAAAAAACAATCGAAAATGAATCACAGGAAACGCATCAAACATGACTCAAACTTATGCCATTTACGTGTCGATAAAATGATAGAAATAAAATCAAATAATTGCTGACA
The DNA here is from genome assembly GCA_018903735.1 of Drosophila cardini. Taxonomy (NCBI): domain Eukaryota; kingdom Metazoa; phylum Arthropoda; class Insecta; order Diptera; family Drosophilidae; genus Drosophila; species Drosophila cardini. The sequence goes on along the minus strand of JAEIGM010000007.1, from coordinate 4,486,743 downwards.
AATCAGCGTAATTAAATTCTATTGATTTTAAAAATTATTAATTTATTTTATTTTTCTTGTAAATATTCTCTATTTCTGCAATTACGACGAGAAGAATGTTTTATTCATGAACCTCATTACAGGCCATCAAATGTCAATAGGACGCACTGAAATTTCATGCGTCAGACAAAGACAATAAATTGCCACGCCCCCTGCTACCCCGCCCCACAAAAATACTAGCAGTCAAAGGAACTGCCAAGTGCCAAATGTATATATAAAACAGTAAAACTTAATTTGCTGTTTATGCCAGAACCTAATGATAACTGTCGACAGTCGACAGTCGACAGTCGACAACCCACGCAGCGGTTCGGTCTTGGCCAGCTCCATTGAGGATTAATAAGCCAAGTTTTGTGAACGCGCTAATGAACTGTGCAGTAAGCCCCTGGAAATGAACTGACGAACTGCAAATGAGCAAACGACAAGCCGCACAACGGGTCGTATGTGTGATGGCCAGCTTTAGCGACCATTTGACAATTTACGCATACAACTATATAGCATATATATATGTATGTATTTATGTATGTAACACATAATAGTATGTGCAAACAAACGTAACATTTACGCTGATTGCCAAATGCCGTAGGTCTTGGTGCCCAAATCCAGCTGCATATAAAATATAATGAAGAGAAATAACTTAAAGCGTTGGAGCCATAAAACAAATGAGCCAGCAATGCCATGTAGTTTGTGGCTCAAATGTTATATTATATTATGCTTTGTTGGCCTAACTGTAGACCAACTATCGTAGGAGTTTGGCAAATTTCTTGGTAATTTGCATTGCCAAAAAGTTCTAGACGAGCAAAAAAAAAGTTGAGAATCCTTTTTTTTTCATGTGCTGCTCCTTTTGGTGATCGTTAAGATGTTAGGGACCCAAGTTACATTTGGCTTATTTATTATATGCCTTACATATATGAGATTTGCATGGCATGGCCAGAAATACATTTTGTGGCCGCTTTAATGTCACAGCATTCAGGGAATTCCACTTGGATGATAAATCAAAGACCCTTACGATTTTTTATTGGACTTGTTTTGGGAATTTGTTTACGATACAACATGGCTAACAACAACAGGGAGGACCACAAACAAATGTCATCAAATGGCATTTGTATTTTTAGCGTAAATTTCATAAATCAAAACTTTTGTGTATGTTTGTGTGTATGTGTCTGTGTGAGTGTGTCCTCTGAAATTTGTTTTGGGCAACTTTTGATTGCCTTTTTAGACGAATCTCAAGCATAGGCAAATGACAACTACGTTTGGAATGCCTAAGTATAACTTCAAAAGACACATTCATTGCGTTGTTAGCTTAAAAGTTATGACGGCTCACTTTTCATATTTCTCTCCCACTCTCCTTCTCTCTCTCTCACTCTCTCTATGTCTCTCAAGTTTCCCTCCATCTGCCTAACGCTTAATTAAATAAATTTTCATTTAGCCTGTTGACACATTTGAGTGCTCATTAAACATTCAAATGGCGTTGACTACGACGGACACTAAATCATGCATGTTTTGTTTAAAGCTCTCCCTCTCTGTCTGCCTTTCTCTGTGTCTCTCTCTCTCTCATTCGATCCCTTCTCGCACACTTTGTTAATTTATGCTCATATCTACCTATTATTATATTAACTTGTTTTACGCAACAAAAAACGCGTCCAATATGAAACCAATGCTATATTTTGTTTTGGCCATAATTCGCGCATTAATTCCGATTTTATGAGCCAAAAAGGCCCCAAAATTTCACGTCAACAATAAAATTTGTGAGGGTGGCCGTCGAGGGAGACCCATTTAAATCGTATAAATAAATGGACACACACAACCACACACACCCACACACCATTTGACTTTATTATTTAAATAGTTCCACACAAATTATTAAAAAGGGCACAACTAGCACATACCCTGCAGAAGACTGAAACAAATTCTATTAATAAATCATTAAAAATATTTAAAATTCTTATTTTGTTTGGTATTTTTTATGGTATTTTAGGCACTAGCTAGAATACTCTGGCACAAATTGGTCTAAAACTGGTCTAAATTCCATTTTCATGATATTTTTATAGTATTTCCCAACCCATCATACCCTAGCTGCCTAATTTGTATGAGCATCTCCCCTCGCATGATTTTATTTAATACTTTTATTACTTTTTTTATATGTTTAATGCCTCTGCACATTAGAAAATATGTTGCTCTGGGTTTAACACGTTTTTAATGAACGGAAATTTTCTGTTTTTCTTTTTTTTTTTTTTTGGCCAAATGAACAACTGAAATTTACAACACAATTAACATGGAGTGCTCATAATTTTAGGAAATACGCTAATAAAGTATATTTTGCATGCATTCAGTGTATTGTGATGCTGATAGTACAGTGAACACTCTGCTACCTGGCTATTTGGCATTTAATTTTGATCACATTTTATGTGGACAGCATTTGGTTGTCTATTAATTATCTGTAAATGTGACAAAAGCACAACGAAATCACATTTTGAAGAGGTCTTGGTTGATGTTGTCGTTGCTTTTGGATTTTGCTTTTGTTTTTAATGATCTCAAGATTTGACGACATAACGGCATATTAAACGCAGAAGAAGAAGAAGAAGATGAGGATGCTAACGATGTACACTAAAAATAAAGCAAAACCTGAAAGAAGACGACGACGTAGAGGCAAAAATAAAAAAAATTGCCTCAGCCAGGGCAACATTATTAATAGGCACTTAAAAGTGTGCGGGGGCAAACTAGAGAGTGCCTAGCCCAAGGTGGGTAGGGCGTGGCAAGTGGGGAGTGGAAGGCAGGCAAGGACGGACGCGCCAGATTACGAGCCATGGCGCGTTGATGAAGACACGTTTTTACGTTTCGTATATTGACGGTAAAATTAGATGCCAACTTGTCGACGTCGTCGCCAGAATCTCGACGCTCTATCTCTCCCTCTCTCTCGCTCTCTCTCTCTCTTTTCCTCTCTCGCTCTCTTTCTCTCCAACTCCCACACAGTCTGTGAAACAACGCGTATCATATTTTAGCTGCTGTCTACAAAATCTTGTTGATGATAATGATGATGGCCTAATGGAATGATGGCTAGTAGCAGCTCATCACATGCGATATGCTATGTTCCATATGCAGACGACAGACTTGTCATAATGCCGATGATATATGACTGTGACACACAAATCAACATGTTAAATGAAGCAACTTTTCTTTGCTTTTTAGGTATAATTCCTGCAGTCAATAGCAGACTGCACTTTATTTATAAATATTTCAAATATTATATATGCATTTAGAACTTTCTCTACTAAAGAAGTTTCCCTTGAAGGGTTTAGCATGTCATATATTATATATTCATTTGATATTTCCTCTATTTAGGCCACTTGTTTGGCTCCAAGGGTTCAATGTCCCTGTACTGCTCCCCAGCCTTGCAGAGACCCGGATAGGACTTGTCGTAACCGCTCTGACAACCGCGACTTTTGATTCTATATACAGGATATTCGGGGACTGTATTGCTGGCATAGTTACAGGCCAGTAGGAAGTGCTGAAGTAGACCCTTCGTATACCTCATGGCAGCACAGCCCACAAAGGTATTGTTATCACGAGCCATCACAGCAAAGTTGCGTATGAAACTGAGGAATTGAGAAGAGATTTCTTTATATATAAGTCTGAATATCCCTAAAGTAAACGCACTCGGTGATCTTAGTCTCCTTGGGATAAACTTCCAAACGTTCTTGTGTTATATTTTTGTGCTGTTCCCACCAGCGATCAATGTTATCCTTGAGCAGCTCCTCATCAGTGGCCTCTACAGCAGTGCTAATGTTCTGCAATGCCAAATTCTGTCCAGAATTGCGAAACTCTAGGGTATTGTGGCAAGGATCATAGACCATGGCACATTGTTTCACATTCAAGATGGCCAACTGTTCGAGTTCTTCATGCCACTGCATCGTGGCCATTTTCTCGGGCAACGGTAAATTGCTCACTTTGCCGGAGGCCAACAAATTGCGCTGCAGATTGTGTTGATTGAGTATGAGCGTTTGGTGCTCGGTAAGATTAACCAGTTGAGCATTCGTTGGACAAGCTTTCGAGAGCTCCTGTAGAATAAGCAAACAATCAGCTTTGCCAGCTGATCCTTACAACTCACACGAGTTTTGGATACTCACACCAGTATTCCTGCAGGCAATATGCTTCTTGAGCACTGGACACAAGCCTGGCTGGCAGTAATTGGTAGTTGCATTTTGGCAGTAGACTTGCTGCAACAGTAGCAACAAAGTTGCGGCCAAAAGTTTCTTACAATACGATTCCATGCTGTTTGTTCACTGTTTGTTGGCTGATTGGCATTAGACGAGGGGCTTTTATAGTCGATGGTAGGCAAAGAACAAGCAAATGCTATGACAACTGTTTTCTTTTTGTTTTTTCCTACATTTTGGCCAAGAACAGCTGTTGCTTTGTCTGCTTTGGCCAAGGCTTACTCATGCCAACTCCCAGCTTAGCATATACTGACACATAATCTAGCACAAAAGCAGCAGCAAACACACAAAGGCTAACACCAACGCAAACCAGTAAACACACACACACACACACACACACACACATAGACAGAGTGAGGGACAGTGAGATAGAGAAATAAGCTAACAAATCGTTATTGGTTCAAATGTCATGCGAATGAAGCTGACTCTTGTTCAGGGGGCTATCAATGGCAAAGGTATACAAACTGTTCAAGTGAAGAGCTTTTGCCGCCTCGACTTGCCACACTTGACAGAGAGAAAAAATACGGAAAAAGAGAAGAAGAACAAAAACAAACAAACACAAAATAAAAAAAAAATCAAAGAAAGATGAGAGCTGAAATGTGAACACAAAAATTCTTTTCATGCTGCAATTTAAACAGCAAACAGCACCGAGAAAAAATATAAAGAATGAATTCCCTGTAAATCTCTGCTGCAATTCATGGAAAACTCACACACCCAAAGAGAGGGAGGGCAGGGTGGAAAAACTTGTAATGGAAAGCTGAGAAATGAAAATGCCGCCGTGTCCTTGTCGTTCATTTTCTACCTCAATTGAAATAGTTTTTGCTTGAACACAAGCACCGAATGGACATTCACCTGCAACAGTTTTTCACTTTCATTTTATGCCACAGTGTTTTCAAGCACATACGCCAACGAGGGTCATCTCAACAGTTTGAAAACATAACAACAAAAAAGCAGCTTTATATAACTAAATAATTTAAACAAAGCGTATGCTATTTAAAGTTTATTTTATTACCTCAAGTTAATTAGCAACTAATTAGCTACTTTCAATTTATGCTAGAGCAACCCTCGGGGCTGGCAGCTAGGACAATGGTGAGCATCAGGTAAAAGTAAGACACAGCAAAGACCAATCTGAGAGCCTTGTCGACAAGTTTCAGCTCAGCCAGATGTTCCAGCTTCATGACAGCAATAACAAAAGCAAAAGAAGCTACTTATAGATACAGTACGAAAAAAGTATCTTTAGATTTCTGAGATACTCGTCAGCAGAGTACGTTTTGCTATGTTATTATTATTATTATTACTATTATTATTTTTATTACAGTAGCCAATTTAATTTCATGCTTTATTGTTGAGCAACAAATAAAATAAAATGCAAAGTTGCTCATAAGAGAGAGAGAGATAAAGAGAGAGAGAGAGAGATAAAGAGAGAGAGAGAGAGAGAGAGAGTGAAGGATGGCGACACAAATTGAGCAACCTGAGCTCTGGAAAAATCATGAGCAGGTGGAAAGACGTGTCAGGCGCAGCTACTGCAATTTTCCTAGCCAAAGTTCTTACCATTTAGCGCGCATTAACTGAGCAGCAGCAGGAGAAGGGGGAGGAAAGAAGGATGAGCTGAGAAAATTGTGGAGAAAAAGCTTCGGCTTACACTTGCTTTTCACTTAATTGGATTTGCTTTAGCATCGCGTTTTCTCTACCTGCACCTCCACTAACTCCACCTCCACTTCCCATTCAGGGCTAATAATTGCAGTTTCTAATTATTTTTAAAGGGATTAAACGTTGCAAGAGACAAGCGGCTTAAATGTATATAGCTCCTGCTCCTGAACAGTTTCCGCTCGTTATATCTTTAGCTTCATTTTTTTTTCTTTCTATAGGTGTCTCTATTGGTCTGGCTATCGGTGTGGCTCTCTGGTGACTGCTTTGAATGTCAATATCAATTTAAAATTTTGTATACGCATATTTAAATATTGTAGTAAAATGTATGCACAAAGTAATTTTGTATGCCCCAACGGATATGACACATTCAACCACACACTCACACACACATACATGCACACTGGGGGTGTCTGCTGAACTCTCACACTTGGGGTTAAAATCAATTTCATTTAATTTCCTCAAAAATCAGCAACGCGTTGCCAACAGCGTCCTTCGACTTTGGTTTTCTTTTGATTGGCGGCAATTGGCAGTGTGTTTAGTATACACACACACACACACACTTACTCTCTATGTATGTGTGTGGTAAAGCGGAAATTGAAATTCTCACACATTCACACACTTATGTTATGCAGGGAGAAACACAGAGAGAAAGTGTGAGTTGAATTTGTTGCCTGCTTTCAACATAAAATTTATTTGCATATTTTAAGGCAACAATTTAAACGTTATGCATGTCAAATGCTGTGAGGCATAAACATGTGTGCTTGAGTGTTGCTGACTCTGCATTGGCTTGTCAATAAAAACAATGACAATTTCACAATCTCACAATCTCGCAATCTCAACTCGCATTCCTTTGGCATGAAGAGAGACTTCAAGTCAAGACTTCAACTTCCACGACGTCCTGTCACTTAAAATGCTCAACTCAATTCGTTTTGTCACGTCCAAGTCCAAGTCAGGCAACGAGTAGCAACGAGTAGTGAGCATCGAACAGTCAGCCAACTGAGAAACTGCCTGAGCTTCAGTTTATGTCACGCATTATTAACACACGCCCCATAGATGGCTGCCAACTGGATGCCAAACTGGTTTGCACCAGTTACATGTGCAACGCGGCGTATGCGCAATGCTAAACGACAGTCTCAAAACTCAACAGCAGTAGTGCTTCGACGGTCGACATGGGACAGCAACTTCTACTGCAGACTCGTGAGTTGATTGCTAAACGCATTGCAATTCCAATGTCAAGCAGCTGCACAGTATGTGTGTGGTGTGTCCTCTCAAACCAGTTAATACCCTAACAAAGTGCCTGACAACGAATACTCAAACAGTCTGTCACTCATATATAGGGTTTAGATGGTAAGTATTTAACTAATTTGATTATAAAATAGTCACTTACTTTTTGGTAAGTGTACATAAACTTCGTTTTCTCTTGCTTCCTTAAGCCAAACAAAAGCTGAGATTTGTTTGTCGTTGGGGAGCGAGAGTCAGAGAGAAAGAGAGAAATAAAAGGGAGTAAAATATTGTGCTCGCAATTTCTCTTCTTTACCTTATTTATTTTGCGTTGTTGTCCGCCTTCGCTTATGCAATGCTTTTTGGCACGTTCTGCAATGCTTGAAGCGCGTGCAGAATGCCCATGTGTGTATTTGTGGGCATAAGTGTGTGTGGGTGTGTGTTTGAGTGTGTGCAGCACTTGCACTAATGAAAACTCTTGTGGTTAAACAGAGTGCACAGACAAACAAATCTTTTACGAAGCGAATTTTCCTTCAAGTGCTTACAAAGTTATAAAAAGTTGTAATTTTATTTCTGATGGCTTATAATGTTATTAAATCGACAGTTGTGTCTGAACCAAGCACAGTTCAAGGCTACTCTGTAATATTTGTAATATTGATGGCATTATCTGTAGCCAAAGAACAAATGATTTAAGGGCCAAAGACTCAAGCTGAACAATTTGTTTCGCTTGGCATCTGGCCGAGCACATTGTTTATGCCACCTTGTTGCTGTCATCATTGTCGTCTTGGTGGCGTTTCCCTTTGTGTCTGCCATGCTCGATATGCAGCAGCAACAACATAGCGAGAGATAGAGATGGAGACAGAGATAGAGATAGCGACAGCTAGAGAGACAGGTCGTCTGTCGGTGGCACGCATCGCGGCATATGCTTTTGCTTTGGCTTTAACTTCATCTACAGCTCATTCACATTGGTGTTGTTGTTCTTTCTACATACTCCCCTCTCCCCATCTCCCACCTACCCCATGTCCCTCGGCATTTGCCACAACATTGTCGATGTTGTCCCAGCCACAATCTGATTTCTTGCCAACTGATTTTGTGATTTTCGCAGAAAATCGCAACAAAATGCGCGGGGGTAGGGCCAAAAAGATATAGCCAAGTTAGAGGGAAGACAGACTTTTAGGGCTGGCAGGCTGACTGGCTGACTGGCTGCCTGGCTGGTAGGGGCTGCTCATTAAATACGCTTTGACATTTGCTGTGCATGTTGCTCACATTTCGCTTATCTTATTTAGACGGAAGGCAGCCAGACACAGCGACACAGAGAGACAATGAAATCGCCCCCCTTCTGTGCCTCTTACCGCCCCCTTTCCTTCCCCTTGTACTCAGTTGCTCCCCAATTTCTGTGTCTACATAAAAAATCAAACATGTGGCAAGCCAGCCGCAACATTTCGACATTTATGCGACGGCATTAAACACCCCGTGGCAAGAACGAATCACGGATCGTTTGTGAATCGTATAAACAACCCACGTAATTAGCTGCGGAGGCTTTAAAAAAAAAAAAACAACAACACAATGAACAAATTTTTAAATACACTATTAAAAATTTTTATTTTAATATGCAAACAAGACAAATCTGTTCACTGTTTTGTGTGTGTGTGTCTTGTGTTTCCGTTTAACAATTTGACAATCTGTGCTCATCCACACTCTGTTCTCCCTCCACCCCTCTCCTCCCCTCTTTCACCGCATAATTGTTATGTTGATTGCAAAATTTTATACCGCTTGTAGTTAAGGCAAAAAACCATAGAATGCTGATGAGCAGGGGAGTTAGAGGGAGTGGGAAACAAGCTTGGGGATCACGACAAATCGCTGAGGGAATGGAACACGACGTCGACGCACTTTTGACATGCAAATTTTATGCACTTTTTTTATGTCGTACTTGGGGGAAAAGTTGCTCGAAAGCCAGAGTTGAGGGTCGCTCGAGTTGTTGTGGTTCTTGCTGTTGTTCTTGTTGTTTTAATTGTGGTTCACGTTGTTGTTGCTGTTGCTGTTGTTAAGCTCGTTGCAGTTTCGTGTTGTTGCTACTTCATTGCAGTCGTAATTAATATAATTTCTGTTTTTCGTACGCATAAATTAAACAATTCGCTGCGTGACTTTTAACGAGCTCTTAAAGCCATTTTGTACAACAATTTGAGTTGCAATTTTTCACACTTGACAGCTGGTCAGCAAAGAGGAAAATGTGAGCCGAGTGCGTGAATAGGAAAAGTGCTGAAAAGCGTGTGGAGTGCACTACTTTTCCACAGCAAGTTAAGTTTTTTTTTCTTATTTTTTTCTCAGTGCCAACTAATTAAGAAAATATTTGTGAAGCAATCGCATGGCAAAGAAACGTTGCAAACGTTCTTGGCCAAATGGAAAATGTGCAAAAATGCGTTTCAAATGCTGCAGGAAATGCCAAAGCCAAAAGCCGTAGTCATTGCTGTAGTCATAGCCACAGCCAAGATCAGGCCAAAAAGGATGCGGCCAAGAAGAAGCAGTCAAGCGTGCAACGAGCCGCATGCTACGTATATGGCCAGGCATCCTGCAGAGATTTCCTCTCGGTATAAGCATGAGCATGAGAATCACAGAGAAGGGCGTGTATACAATACATTTCTACAGCAATGCTGTGCCAAGAGCAAGTGCTAGCTGAAGCCCTCGTTGCGGCCTTGAAGCCAAAGGAAAAAAACAACAAACATAAATTTATAGCTTTATATATGACGATAGTTTGATACACTTTCCCGCAATATTCCCTTACTTTTTGGCTAGAAATTGGCTATTTTGACTAATGTTTTACTCAAAATGATGTGCCTTAAATCTTAGCTAGTTTAAATTTGATCTCTTTTTTAATTTCTTACTTTAGATTTTGTTTAAATTAATCGATAAACTTGTCCCTGCACATCAGTTGCTTCATTTGCCCAGCGAAATCATTGCTGAATTGGGTCAGGTGTGATTGCCAATCAGTGTACACACACCTCAAGCCCACTTCGCACCACAACCACACCCACATTCGCACCCACACTCATACCCCCACTCCATGTTCATGCAATTTGTCGTTACTGTAAAGTTTTCATTTTCCAGCATGGCCGCCTTCCTGTACTGTACTGTACTGTGCTGTGCTGATGGACATCGTTATTTTCACTGTTTTGCTGCTCTTCTGGTGATAATCAACAGAGCCCCAAATGCATTTGATACAACGCTATGGATTTTATGAGCAGATTTTGTTGCTGCTCCACTGTTAAGTTATACAAAGAATGGCCAAAATAAAGCCATAGTCCAGGGCCAAGACAAAAGTTTCTCTTTATTCCTGGCCCTGGCCCTGGCCAACACAAAAAAGGGACATCTCAAAGCTTTGTTCATGCAAATTGAAGTGCGTGCTGGGCGCCTTTGACTTTAATGAGATACACGCAAACAACAACAAAAAATATGAACCAGCTGGGCGTGGTAGCGTGGGCGCAAATGGGTAGTGGCAGGGGACTGACAAGAGATGCTTGCCGATGGCGTCAGTGTAAACAAGACGATGCCACATGCAGTGCCGCAAAAATTAATATTTGTGTTAATAAAAGCCACAAAAGAAGCGACAGGGACAAGGGGAGTCTTGGCAACCAGCAACAAAAGAGAAAGAAAAAAAATCATTGCCAGTAGCAGCAGCAACAAACAGGGCCAGAAATGTTGCCAATGTTTGGCATCAGCTACCAGACCAGACCATACCGACAGCAGCTATGTGGTCGTAAGTGTTTACATTACTTGTTTGGATCTAAGCACGCGCGTTTTTAGTCGAGCGGATGTGGAACGAAGATTGGAAGTTGAAGGGAAAGGGAAGTGGGAAGGAGGAGCGGAAACAAGGACTAAATAACAAGTGAAACGTGCCAAAATGCTAAAACAGAAGCCGAAACTTTAGGCTGCAACTCGTTCTTCACAGCCACAACATGGACAATGTCGCTAAAAATCCACATTTACAGCCAAAAACAAAAAAAACGTCCAAAAACCTCAACCAAATAGCGAATCCAAATTCAATCCTTAGCCTCATACGGCGCACTGTCTGCATTTGAAGCTCTGCAGCAAACAATTCAATTAAAAAACTTTTCAATTCCTCCTTTTCTCTCTCTCTCTCTCTCTCTCTCTCTCTCTCTCTCTCTCTCTCTCTCTCTCTCTCTCTCTCTCTCTCTCTCTCGGCCTCTCTTTTTCAATCCGTTTCGTCTTCTGCGCTTTCTGGTATTTCCGTTCGCTGTGGCAAAATGTCGGTGACGTCTCAATTTTTGCTATTCCACCCACTCACCAAAAAAAAAAAGCCAAAAGCAATGAGCAAACGTTAACAGATGAAGCGCAGAGAAAGTGTTTGAAAGGGAGGTAATAAGAGCGAAAGGAATGGAAATAGTAATAGAAAGAGATAGATAACAGTAGGTGTTAATGACACGAGAAAAGTGTGCGATACAATGGTTCAAAAGAGAATTTTCTGACACTGAATTCAATAACAATAATTTTACAATAAAAATTTAAAATTTAAACAAAGAGATTTGGTTTAAAAAAAGGCAATAAAGTCTGACTCTGTTCACATGTAAATGTTTTCTTTATAATTTTTTGTACTTTATCATGATGAATATCATGTTCACATTGTTTGCAAGTCATTCAGCATTCCTAAAGTTCCATTTAAACTTGACTGCGAGAAAAAAGAGGAAAAAACAACGAGTGGAAAGACAAAAAGGAACTTTTCGTTCCCGTTCCCGTTACCGCTCTGATTCCCGTTACCGCTCTGATTCCCATTCCCATTCCCCGTTCTCGTAATGTAATGTTTGGTCGTTGTTTAACCCTTTTTTTTCAGCGATTGCTTCCATTGTTGACTGAGTGTTGTGGGCATCCGTTGACTGCCTTTTTGGAGTGGCAGCTTCCCTCGGTCTCAGTCTCATTCTCAGTCTCACTTCGAATTCCAGAGCATTCCTCCATTTCCACAGAACTTCTCCTTTTCGGTATTGCATTTCAGTGTTGTGTGTGGTTTTTCCTCATTTTTAATACCCTTTAAAAGGGTAGTATAATTTTGTCAGGGAGTTTGAATTATAGTAAAGGATGCCTGGCAGAAGAGTTTTTAATGTAAAGTCCGACTGTTCGTCAGTTTTCCTTTCAAAAAAGTCTCTCATTTTTAAAAATATTGTGATAAAACATGGTATGAGTGAGGATCTGATTACTATATCTTATAATGGACAAAAAGAGCTTTGAACGAAACCAAATTTTCACTATGTAAAGTTTACTGAAGAGAAATTTAATGACAATTTCCATTTTCGGACATAATTTACATCATATCGGAATAATATATCTTTTATCTCTCACGGCAACCTGATTCTCCATAAACTTAGTATAAAACCGAGCGCTATATTCTTGTCAGTGTTCTACAAGGGTATCAAATCTTTGTCTTGTCAAAGAAATCCTTCTTCTCTCTGTGTTTTTTCTCAATTTATTTTTTGTTTTGTTTTTATTTTGTTTTTGTTTTTGTTTTTTGCTGTTTGCCTTTTCCTAAGCGCCCGCATCGACGGATGGAACTGATGCGAAATGAAACTTCACACCATTTGGAAAATTCCCTTTGCCTTTCTCCTAACCAAACCCACTCCCCCCCCTTCTCCATTACCCTTTTCCGCTGCATTTCTATTTTCCAAGTTGTAGCAGCTGCTGCTCCTGCTGCTTAGCAATGAATGAAATGCAATTAAGTTGATGTCGATGCATGTTTATAGTGGCTGAGTGTTCGCCTGACTGACTGATTGACTGATTGACTGACTGACTGACAAAGCCATATTGATGCATTGTAGGAACACCTCTGCTTTAAAGTAAAAGCGAGAGAGAGAGAGAGAGAGAGAGAGAGAGAGAGAGAGGGAACTGTGAGTGAGAAAACTATGTGAATTGGCAAAGCGGAAATGAATTTTCAACGGCAAGTGGGCAACACTTTTGAGTGGATTAGGGAGTGTATTTGTGACTGTACTTGTGAGTGTACTTGTGAGTGTATTTGTCAGTGTATTTGTGAATGTTATATGTACACATATAATGCCCAGTTGACATGCCAGATGCGTCACTTAATTAAGTTAATTTAAAACATGCATGCAGACTTGTTCTCTCTTTCTGTCTCTCTCACACTCTTCACTCTCTGTCTCTTTCGGACATATTTCAGCTCTTAATTAAGCGAATGCCAACGTGACTTAGCAAGGAATTGGCTGTGAACAGCTGCTGCTCCTAGAACGACGAGCAAAAGCTGCAAAGTCACGACAACTTTGCCAGCAAATAGCATTAAACACTCTTCCAGTTCACAAGTCTCTCTCCCTCTCCCTCTACCTCTCTCACTCCCCCTCGCTCTCACTTGTTGACCCATCTTGAAGGCTTTGCATATTTGGTTAAAGCAAACTGTTGGCCTCTAGGCGAAAAGTTGAGCAAGTTTTTCGCAATCATTTTCATGGGCTGCACTTTTTGCACACACACATGTGTAGAATGGTGTGTGACACGCCCACACACTTAGTGGGCGGTTTGCGGTATGTCTTCATAATGGTTTCTTTTGCCAACAGCAGACAAAAGGCGAGAAAATTTGTGGTAACATGTTCATTTATCATTTGCTTGAGTAATTGAAATTTCAAGTCTCAAAAACATCAGAGCAGACAACACACAACACCAAGAGAAAGAAAAGACCAGAAAGAGGCAATCAATGTGCACCCAGAGACCAATACACAACGCATCCTTCACTCCACTCCACTCCACTTTAATTTCAGTTCCAGTTCCCGTTCCAGTTCCAATTTCAGTGCCAGTCCCCAAGACCCCAATCAACCCCAAAGCAGCCAATACATTAGACTACTTCTCGCTTTGAACTTAATGGATGTGGAATAAATAAAAAAAAGTGCTCGGCACTTTTGGAAGCGCGTCGAAAGCATATGCATGAGTAATATGCAGCAAAATAAAAGGTAGCCACAAAAAAGGCGCCTTAAAGTCACAAAATGGCGGCCGGAAACTCATTGAATTTGGCTTGAGAATCGATTGGGGATTACTCGCTCCCTCTCTCACTATCTCTCTCCCTTGAATGCTTTTCATTTTTACCTCGTTTCGGGCATTCTCTTGCACAGGAGTATTTATTTTTGGCCCCAACGGCTTATCCCTTATGATTAAGGTAAAATAGTAGGGTGGAGTGGGGGAGTGAGGGAGAAGGAGGCTTTTTTGTGGGCCTCTAAGTAGGGACTGTGCTGCTGTCGCTTACGCATCGAAGCACAAATGATTTATAAGGTAGACACAACAACAAATATTGTTGCCGCACCTAACTGAATGGCCTCAAAAAAGCAACGTTGTGAGCGGGTTATAGCCAAGTTTTAGAATGAACCTATATAGATACATAGATACTATATAGATTCTATATATGCTTGTACAATGTGAATTTGTTGCTATTTCCACACGAAGGCTGGTGACACAAAAACGCAACCATTTGACCATAAACATTGAACTAAATTCAAAATCAATTTAGCGGAATAATAAAAACGTAGCAGGGTCACCATCGAGCCATCGAGAGCTCTGTCAACGGGAATGCGACCAGGGATTAGACCCAATACATGGTGTGGTAACACTGGTTGTTACTGTAATGATTGTTGTTGTAAGTATCGGTCATTATGAGCTGTGTTGTTGCAATTATGTTCACAATTGGCCATGGGACAGACAGAACAGCAAAGCTTGTCTATACTAAAAATGAAAGCTCTCTAAGTGCTGAAATTCAATTACAGGGCTTTCAACTGTTTTATATACCTAAATACATGAAAATAAATACAAAGTTCTTCAGTTTATTAGCCAGACATTTAAAGTAAACAACAAAATCATTGAAAATTTATCAAAATTTTGGAATTTGTTAAGCTTTTCTAAAAATAGAATTTCTTAAAAATTGGCGACAGCAATCTATGGCTTACAACTGCTGTTTTTTATTGTTTTCTATAAAGGAAATAAAATAATACGCAGTGTCTGGCAAGCACTTACGACAATTTGCCATAAATAAGTACAATTTCCACTACCTTGTGTGTGTGTGTGTGTGTGTTTGGGAGTGTATTTCTGCTGCCTACTGGATTATCCTTGTGTATGTTTTTGTTGGCCATGGCCAAAACGCAGTCAAGCAGTCTCTGAGCTTATTTATGCCTTTTTAGCCAACCTCAGCAGCATCAACAATAATACATAATAACAGCAAATGCAGCTAGAGACAGCAGGAAAAAAGCAAAAAACAAAAAATAAAAAACAACTATTGTAGCCAAAAGTCAAGTGAAATTCTTTTGCAGGCCAAACACATAGATTTACAGACACACACCATAAAAAAGCGACACACATTCACACACAACACACCACACAAACACACACACACATGTACACTCAGAGTAAAGGATAAGAAACCAAACAGGATGAACGACTTGCTCGCAATGGCATGAAATGTACTTTGTTATGAATTTTTGTTACATCCTTTCTCGTTTTTGGTTTTCAGTTTTCAGTTTTGCTTTTTTACTTCCTTCTTGCAGTGCCAACGACAGCAGCAACAACAACAAGGACAAGAAAAAGGACACAAACACATCCGTAAACAATTTGTTCATGCTCTTTTTTTTCTGCTCCTTATTTTACTCCTTTTTTTTGCTTCTTTTCTGTCTTGGGTATTTGTTCTGTTGTTTGTTTTGTTGCCACTCTGTTATGTCTTCTTTGTGTTTATTTGAATGCGTTGCTTTGCTGATAAGCAAAATAAAGTAATGAACAGAGAAATTGAAAACTTTCTACCAAAAAAAACAAGAGAAAAACAAAGGAAAACCATGGAAAATAGAGAAATGCGAGTGTGAATAAAAGAAAAACCATAAAATTGTTAAATGTTCTACAGAAACTGGCAATCAGATTCAGAGATTTCAAAGTGTTGGCAATTAAAACAGCTAAAAGAGTGGCAGAAAAACAAAAAAATTGTCAACATCAGCAACAGAAATGGGGAAATTAAAACTGATAAAATTTAGAATAAATAAACAAAAAATTGCTTTGATAAAAAATATGAAATAAAATTTAATAGAAATACTGTTTCATTATTTATTTGCAGATACATAAATAAGACTTTATATGTAGATAATAAAGAGGAAAATGTATTAAGAAAGGCAAATATAGAAAAGTCGCTTTGTCAGAGCACTCAGATCGGGAAACTGTTGCTTTATAATGATGAGCAAGTGTGACAGAGATGGATTATAAGTGGGAAAATGGTGGAAAGGGGGGAAAAACAAGACTGAATCACAGCTGAGTGCCTTTGGCAACGTTTGCCATTCCTGGAATATGTTTCAATATATGTATATATATATGTATGTATGTATTTGTGTGTGTGTGTGTGATGCTGTAAGCGTGTTTGTGTCATTTATGCACATTTGGGTAAGTCAACGTAATTTTTCTTTCCTTTTTCCAACGCTTATTTACCATTTCATTTCCATATGCACAAAGCAAATAAGTAAACAATTGAAGTTTACTTGCAAACACAGCACTGTGTGTGTGTGTGAGTGTGTGCTAGGGTTGATACATTATTGTTGCTATTGCCTTGACAGCCAGGCATTTTGTGGGCGGGAGGGGGGCATGGTAAGAGAACAAGTTTACTGACTTCAGTGACACGCGTGAAATGTTTGCCGTGTTTTGCCTCAAGTTTTTGACATGGAAAAGGCGAATGGCAAATTGGAAGCGAGGCTAAAGTTGAGCAGGATTTGCGCATAAAAGGATTACGCGGAAATATCGACTTGCCAAAGTATATATACATACAAAAGTGGGCGGTTTGCACAGGATAATCGACAGGCTGTCATTGTGTTTACACTAAATTTCAATTAAATTTTGAGGCCTCGTTGACATTGACGGCACAACAGTCGTATTGGTCGCAAATGCAAATAGCAGTTAGCATCCCAAACGGAATAAGAAACACACACAACAACAACAACAAGAACAACCACATCTAAGGAAATGCCGGAAAAAATGAACAAAAACAATTGCAAATGCTGTCACCAAACAAATCTCAACAAAACTTTCCAAAACAATTTTATGCGAGAAAATGAAGCCACTTTTCGCAGCAGCAACAACAAGAACAGAAAAACGCCGCTAAGAAGTGTGGCAAGAGGGTGGGTGAGGGGTGATACAAAGGTGCAGGGATAGGGGCAGGGGGGCTCGGAGCTTGTGCGGATTTGCTGACTGGATTTAAAATGGAAATTATTTGAGAAAACCAATTCACTTTATTACTTTGGGGCATACGCAAAGTAAAACAAAAGCATCAACAGCAACAACAACAACTGGAACAACAGCAGCAACAACAACAACAACAACTGGAACAACAGCAGCAACAACAACAACAACAAAGCCAAGCGACCATAAAAATTAATGCAATAAAAACACATGGTACAAGAAACTGGCAGCTAAAACGTAACAAAAGTTGAGGAAAGAAAAGAAAACAAAGACAAAGCCAAGGACAGCAGAGGCAGCAAACTTACAAGCGATAAGAAAGAAGGAAAAGAAAGCACAGAATAGAAAGTACTGCTATATTAAGTGACAACATAGAAACAGCAACAATAAGTTCAACATAAATAAATGTTACATGAAAGCGAAATTAAGTATACGCAGTGTAGCTAAAGCTGATTTAATCTGATTTAGTTAACAGTCAAATGTCTAGATGAAAGCAACATTAAGTATACGCAGCGTAGAAGTTATATAGGTAAATGAAACACGATTTTGTCTATTAAACATAGAAGATGCGACTCTTGTTCCAATCAGCCCAATTCTAAACACTTCAGTCGCATTCATTCACCTCTTCCAACGCTGCTTTCAATTCATTACATTTTTTTCTCTGCTCACTTTCTTCCGGCTGCTCCAGGCAGCTTGGCAGCTTGGCACATCCTGCATCTGGCAGCAATTAAAAGGACCTGCGAGTCATAAACATTGCTCCTGCTGCTGCTACTGCTCCTGTTGCTCCTGCTGTTGTTTCTGCTGTTGTGCTTGATTGAGCTTGAAGTTGAGCCTCATAAAATCACACTGCCGTGTCGCGCTCATAATTACACTTTTCAATTATGCATAATTGTGTGTGCAGGAGCAGCAATTTGTGTTTTGCCGCTTAAATTTTAAAGTGCAACAGTGTTAGCCACGCCCCTTTTCACTGCCACCCTTTCGCCCTCTCTGGCAACAACACTTTCCCTTTGCCCTTTTGCACTGCCCTCTGTTATGTGATATGACCGCAGCGAACCGAGGCGCTTCGACCGCATTTTTGTTTATCTGCCCCACTGTTCTCAAACTTTTCGCTCTCTTTCGTACACGCTGCGGTTGGCATTGGCCATGTCGCTGGCAAGGACAACGAGCACAAGCACACAGCAGGCAGACATAAATCAGGATTTTCGCAGCCTGGGCCACAAATGTTTTTAAAAGGATTCGCTCTTGGGGGGCTAAAAAAAAGAGCAGAGAAACTGAAAAACAAAAATAATCTTGGGACTCGTTTGGGGTTCGTTGTCGCCGCCTGCAATCGCTGATAATCTTATGCATGCTTAAACAGGATATAGATACGCTTCTTTGATTGTCTGTGTGGTGGTGGGGGGTAGGGGGGTGTAGGGGGGTATGGGTGTATGTTAGTTTAAGTGTTTGTATAACTATGTGCAAGTGTTCTATTTCAACTTATTCTACTTCTTGTACTGACTTACCCATCATGCAGCACAGCAGCGTCGAAAGCGTCAACATTTTGACTACTTCTAGTTTCTCTTGTCTCTTTTGTTCACTCTCTTTATCACTTTTACTTTCCACCTGGGCTTTAGCTTTATTTGCGATATCGATTTGCACTTTATTTGCTTTTAGTGTTTTTATAGCTGCACTTTTGGCAGGCTTTTTAGCTCGTTTTTCTTCTCCTCGTTGTTGTTGTTGTTTTTGTCACTGTAAATGATATTTTCATTGCACACACACACAAGGAATACAATAACAACAACAGGCTCTCAATGAATTAAACACTCGCCATGACATTTAAAACACTTAATTCCATCGGCAGACAATTTAATCTTTTAACGTTCGTTTGTTAACCTTTTTTTGCCACTCACTGTTGCTGTTGTTGTTGTTGCTGCCTTTCGGTCTAGGCCAAATATTATTTGTTTTTATTTTTCTCTCTCTCTCCTTCTCTGTTCTTTTTACCCTTCTTTTATTTATGCCATTTTGCTGTCGTTTCCTTTTTTTGCCGCATTGTATCCTCGCTTTTTGCCGTCTTTTACCGGCCAAATTGATTTTGTCAGCGCTCTGAACTTAAATTGATTAAATTTGTCATTGTTTTTATAAGCCTCGTTAGAGAGTGTGTGTGTGCGTGTGTGTGAAAACATTTTCACCTAATGAAAGCTATAAATTGATCAAAAATAAATTCGTGAAAAAATCATTTTCAAAGCCATTAAAATTAAAAATAAATATTAAGTTATTTCTGAACTTTTCGAAAGTGGCAACAATAATTGATTTCAATTTAAAAAAAAAGTATATTTTTATATAAATTAAAATGTATATTTTTGCCACTTTAATTGAGCTCCGAAGTTAACCCATCTTTTTGATCAGTTAACTGTTATAGTCTCACTAAACTTGGCCGAGAACATCCAGCCAAATGTACAATTAACAGAAAGTTGAACTATAATTTTCATAGCGCATATTTGATGAGAACAGTAGAACAGACACGCAAATTCGTGCATTATTGATGGCAACCCAACCCACAAATTAGACCCAAAAATAAATCACGCATATGTGTTAGTGTGTTCCTAAATATATATATATAACTACATATATTTATATAGATTTGGGAGGGAGGAATTTGGGTTTAGCGCCGAGGGCTTGTCACGCTTCAAAACAAGTCGCCTCCAAGCATTAGTCTGTCTCTCTCTGTCCCTCTGTTTGTCTCTCTGTCTGTCCGTCTGTTTGGCTAAAAAAAAAAACTGTGGCTATATCCTTGGGCCTGTCAGTCATTTTTATTTTGTATTCCATTTTACTCAGTTGGACATCAATCAATTTGAGCAACTTTATCAGTTCGATGAGTTTAATGCTCTTTAGGCCAAGAAACTTTGTGTTCACGGCACTTGAAACTGTTTGTCGTCGTTTTGGCGTGTAAAATTAATTAAAAGCTAATTAATTGCAAATTTGCAAAACATTGCCACCACAAACTAATTACAAACTGCAAAATGGTACTTCCGTTTAAGAAGAGGAGGACAACTTAAAGGTACAATGACTGACAGCAGCTGAAGCAGCTGAGGTTACTCATTTGCCTGGCTTCAATCAGCAGGCTTTTTAGCCTGGCTAGCTTAGGCCTGGCGCCCAGTATGGGCCACTTGTCACTGTTGCTTCCGTAATGGAATTAGAGATAGGGCTAAAAAGGCTGAAGACACAAGGCACAAGACAGGAGACACGAGACACACGACAGCCTGAAAGTCAGAGGACAACGCAGTCGTTGGCTCTCATGTCTCTCTCTCTCTCTCTCCCTCTCTCGCTCAAAAGTGTTAACGCACTCGAGTTCTTTGTTTCTGTAGGAGTGTGTGTGTGTTTGTGTGTGTGTGTATATGTTTGGGTGTATGTGTGGCTTGGTAATTGTTGCCTAAGGCAGTAAGAGCTCAACTCGAGTCCACTTGTCGCTCACACACTCCTTTACACTCTCTTCCATTCCCACTCACTCTCCATGTTTCTCCCTCTAGCTATTGTCTTGCTGCCTGTGTGTGTATTTGTCTCTGTTTCTGTGTGTGTGTGTAGGTGTAATTGTAAACGTCTGCAGTTTGTTGCTCAGCACTTGAGCTCTATGTTGCCCCCTTTGGCGACGCCTGCCATTATGCTTAGTATCCGTGATTAGATGACATGCCCCCTTACCCCCTTCACCGCCCCTCCTGCTCACCACTACTCCCCCCCTCCAGCACATTTTGGCCATTTCCGCAATGCTGCGTTTCAATGATTCCCAGTACGACATTACTATCCATTCATTGTTCATGAATATTTTATTGATAGCACAGCATTGTGTGCTTACTTTAGTTTAGTAACCATTTTGTTTTGCCTGTTAAGCTAAATTGAAAGCAATTTACGCAGATTTTGTCTGCATTTAAGCTAATGATGATGGCTTAACTTCAATTGTCAATTGTAATCCAACTTTCGTTGGTTAAATGAAACTATTTTATTGATTACTTTAAGTCTGTACATAACAAATGAACTTATGGGTTATTTCATTTAAAAAACAAGTGTATTTGTTTGTCTGCATAAAAGTTTAAAGTGTTTGGCATTGAAGTGTATTGTTTCCTTGGGTCTTTTGTGACTGAGTTTTGTGCTCTGGCAACTTAAATGCAGATAAAAATAGCAAAAATGAAACTTTGCTATTCGTTTATCTGTTTTTTTTTTGGGTGTTTTCTTTTTTTTTTTTGTGAGTATTTGTCAGTTTTTTCCCTACTTTTGTGTTGATATGTGCTCTTATTTTTCAAAAACTGTGCGAAACTTTCTTTGCCTGTCTTCAACTACTTAGTGCAACAATCAAGGACAAAGTTTTCCCATTTCAATTTTTTTTTCTCTCTCTTCTTTTTTTTTTGTTGTTATGCAGCATTCAGTGTATGGTAGTTTTTCAGAGTTGAACAACATGACGTGTGTGTAACAAATTCGTTTACGCAACGCGCATACGCACTGTTCGCCCGCTCCGCGCTGTAGATCATTCCGTTGTTGTTTTTTGTCAGCCCTAGGGCTCCCCCTTAACCAAATGAAAATGAAAAACCACCAGAGCAATGCTGCCACATTTTTGTGTTAATTTTTTATGTGTTTTCTATTAATTTTTGTCACTTTTTGGCCCTGCGGCGATTTAAGGCTGTGAGAGAATATTATATTACAAAATATTGCTGTTCGAACACAATTTGTGTACACAATTTGTTTTGACGCGTTATTCCATTTATATATCTCAGACATCGGCACAGCTAAAGATCAAAGACGATTTACTACTTATTTCCGAAGTGTTTTTTGTTTTGTTATTTTCTGTATTTTTAATTTGTTAATTTATTTTGATCTTCGTGGAAATGTGTGTGCTTAAATATAGAACAACTTAATTTGCTGCCTGCTAATGAAACAAAGTGCTAAACTGATTGGAGTCAAGAATGGGAGAAAAGACAGGGGCGTAGGTAGGAAGCGGAAGGGGTAGTGGTAGAGGTACGACTTTGTGTAGGCGTAAACAGAATTTTATTTGTTTTGTGTGCGTTTTGCTGTTTTTATTTTATTAGTTTCGTCTTTTGTCGCCTGCCATTGCTAACAAGTTGCGAACACGCGGCAAGCAACAAACAGCAAGAAGACGAGGAACAAACCAAACAAAAAAAAAAGAAAAAAAATGAAAGAAAAATCGCATATAATTCGAAACGATGTCATAAAATATTCGCGTGCGTCGCGCGTTTTACTAAACTGCCCCAAAAAGCATATGGCTAACGGCAGCAACAACAATGGTAACAACATTGGCAACAACAACAACAATAGGCCCATTCAATTTCATCTTCCAGCCAAAAAACCGGCAATAAGGCAATGAGGCAATGAGGCTTTTCCTGCGTTTTCACACGTTCAAAATTTACGACTCTGACACTTTTTTTTTAGTCGTTCTAAGAAAGTTGTGCTCAACTTTTTTCATGTTTGTTTCACATACACACATCTGACACACACACACCTTTAGATGTAAAGTTGTGTTTTTCGTTTCTCGTTTTGCAATAATTTGTTTGTGCTGCTTATTATTGAATACCGTTATACGTTATCGGGATTAAATTCACTTACGAAGAGCGACAAACGAAGAACGAAATGTAACGGAACTTTTCTCGAAATTCAAATACGCGTCATCCGCTGCGTTTATCTCTCACATGCGCTCACCGACGTTGTCGCACTGAAACTGAAACAGAAACTGAAACAGAAAACTTATTTTGGGCCTTGCACTTGCCAGGCAGACGAGCCACAAGCAAAACGAGCCTTTACCAATATCAGGAAGAGGTCTCTCATTGTTCGTGTTGTTATTGTAGTTGTTGTCGTTGTTCGTTTTGTCGCCGTTCGGCTTGTTGTTGTTATTCATCATCGTGTCTAGTGGGACATCGTCTGGTAGCTGCTTGCAGTCGTTTGGCAAAGCCGATTCCCCATCTGATGTCAATTCGCCACAAATAATGCTCTCTTATTTACCATTTGACTCTTTAAAATGTGCTCTCTTATTTTTAAGTGACTAGTAAGAAGGTTCTTATGCTAGACCTAGCAGCTAGTACTAGAATCACTGTTTACGTGTTTAGACAACATTATATATAAAATTTTGTTTAATAATAAAGTTTAAATCGCAAAGTGACAAAAACATTTTTGATTGCTTAACATTTTACTGAAAGCTCAAAATTCAAAACAGAATTTGACAAGTTTAAACTCGTGAACAAGACAACAACAAAATATTACAGTTAAATTATTTTTGCAAATAAAATCTGCATTGCTGTTGTTGGTGATCGCGAACAAAGAATAGAGATAAGAAAGGGAAAACGACAAATTGTTTGTGTAGCTTGCATTGCCTGTGCTAGAAGTAATCCACATGCACACGCACATTCATACGCACATGCACACACATATGCATACGCATTTACTTGCGCTGCATCATGAATATCAAAAACAAAACGAAACCAAGGAACAATGGGGTAAGTAGCTCGTTCTTTAAGTTAAAATCACAAGCCAAACTCATTAAAAATAATTTTTATTTACTGACTAACTAAAACTCACATCAGCTATAAGCATCTTACAGTTTACTTAATTAATATTATTACCAAATATATATTACAAGAAATATAAGTTATAGATCATTATATTAATATATAATTCAAGAATTTACTATGAAAATTGTCTCTGCATGCCAGAGTCCAAAGTCTAATATTGCTGCAGACTCAGACAACAGCATCCACAACAGCATAAACCAACTGTAGGTCAGTGCTAGCAGTGCTTAAAGAGAGGCGAGAGAAGAGCGCGCATGCGCCGTATACGTACGCTCTCCCACTCTCACTAGAATTCATTTCGCTTGCTTTGCGGCGAATTGAAGAATTTTAATGAAATTTAGGTAGCAACTTTACATAAAATGAGCTAATGACAATATAAATTCACATGGCGTGCGGAAATCTGCTGCAGATGGGCAACAAGCGCTGACGTTGTCTCTGCTCCAACTGCAGGTTATATCTATATAGAAGTATATGTAGTATATTAAAGTAGAAATATTTGTAGCTGAGTAGTTGTAGTTGAGTATCTCTTGGGATAGCCGAGAGCTAGGCAAATACAGAGCAGTAATGTTATCGTCGTAGCGAAAATCAGTAATTAGCGTAAATTGAGTTGGTAAAAAGCGCAAGTGCTTTAATTCCAAGCCAGATTCAAATACATGGTAGAGGGCTAAAAGCGGAGTATAAACAGCCAACTTGCCACAACAAGCGACTGATTGTTGTTGTTGATTATGTGGCAATTAGATGTCGCTTTGTGGTAAACCATCAAGACTATTGAGGCCTGCCCACACCCCCTACCCCATTTTCTTTGCTTACTACTCTTCTGATTAAGGCCATGTTGTCTTGACAGCAGGTAAATCCCTTAGAGATCCCAACCAGCCAGCTTAGCGAGCTAATTAAACAAGTTGATTAATTTCGCCGACACTTGACCTTCGGCACATTTTGTTTGGCCAAATGATAAGTTCCTCAAGTTGTGATAACTTTTGACCAATTCATCACCAGTTTCTTAGCCAGTCTGTTATTTTTCCTACACACACCCAGAGAGTTATTAATTCAATATGCCGCATGTGGCAAGTCCAAGGGTATTAAAGTGTTTCCAAATTGTCTGCAAGCAATTAAGTTTGCTTTTCAAAAGTTTGCAAACAAACCGAATCACAAATACACTATCAAATGAGCAACAAACTAAACAAAATGATAACAAATTTATAAAGGATTCGTCCTTTTAAGCCTTCTGCTTTCTGCTTACAAATTTGCAAGTTTTGGAACTTGAATTTTATGATTTATGAAAATATTCTGAGCTTGCCAAAAATACTGGACAGGAGGCGGCGGGTAACGCCCACTTTTGGTAATGCAATCAGCATCAGCCTTAAATTAAATCTGCTCTGAGTGAGTTTTTTGGGGCAAGGGGAATTCCTTGAAGATTGTATGGATTTTGTTGCATATTCAACAATTGCAACAAAGGGAGGAGGAGGAGGGGGAGGGGAGGGTGCAATCGACGAAGTAATAACAAATGCAAATGAATGCTCAAGAAATTTAGTTACAAACATTTTCGTATTTCTCGCTCCAACAGACCACAATTCCCTGTACCTCCAACCCGTTTTAGCCACTTCGTCTTGGCCAACAAATAATTTAATTGTTTAAATTTGTTGGCAGAATACTTTTTATGTTGCAGCATGTAATTTGGCCAAGATGTGAGTCAAAATTAAAGCGAAACATTGAAACACGTGCTGTCTTGCATTTGGCCAAGTCAATATAATCAAGCTGGCCAATTTTAGCCACACGGTAGAAGTAGCAGCAGCTGTTGCAACATTGGCAACAAAAAAATGAAGTGGCAATGTGTAGACGTCATTTAAGATGGGGGTGCTGAGCAGGGGGAGGAGGGAGAGTGGGAGAGAGGAGGAGTTCGGGATCTCGACACTGATGAGTTCACTTCACTGAGCAAATGAAACGATATTGTTGTCAATTTAGGTGCAACAAAGAACAACAACAACAAGAACGAACAACGAACAGACAAGACAAAACAAACAGCATGCATGATGCTGACAAAGAAGCCAAGAGATTGAGCCAACTGATAGGGGTGTGGGTTGGCTAGAGGGAGGTGGGGTGGAAGGGTTGTAGGTGTGGTTCAGAGAAAAGTTATCAGAAAGTACGACATCAGCTACACAGCTAACAACAAAGGCAAACAACAACAAATTGCATGTCCTTCCGCCTTAGATGCAACACAATATACGCACTCATATTTACTTTGTCAGCTGCTAAAGAGGGCGTGGCAGAAGTCGCCCTACCCCCCTCCTACCCTTTCCTAGGTATCCCAACATACACCTTTCCACACACACCTTTCTCCACACACCTGTGCTTTGTCAACGCTTTTCCAGCATTAATGAAAACTCTGAGCGAACTGACATACTTACCACTCGCCTTCCCAATGGGCGTGGCACATTTTGGTGCCACGACTTGCTAGCTGTGTGTGTGCGTGTGTTTGTGTGTGTTTGTGTGTGTGTGTGGTCAGCTATTTAGTGCTTAATATTGTTACCTGTAGAAGGTGCACAGTTGCTTTTAGCATATGAAACTGCAGCTGCAACAATTGTGAGCTTATTAAATGCAGTTTAAACTGACTTCATGGCCAAATCGACTTGGCTTGAATGGTATAGAAAGCGAAGCCAATAAAATAGCTTTAAGTTCAATAGAGTTTGTATGGAGCTGTCAGTGCTGTATAAAGTTAAGGGTACTCCTGTTTTCAATAAGGTGCAGTAAGACTTACTGAGAAAGTGTACAGAAAATGTGCAGAGCTAAGACCATAAATTATGTGTAGGATACTCTAAAAAAAGATAAAATTTTAAAAAGCTTGTTAAGAGCTCAATTTAATCAAATAAATATGAAGAAAAAGTTTTAAGTTTTCTATAGGAAATTATTGTTAATAAGAAAATGCACTTTTGAATCAAAAAATTATAAATTTTTGCATGAAAAAGTATAAAAATTAAAAAATATAGCGTATTTTCTGCAGGTTTAAAATTTGATTTAATTTAATAAGTTAAAATAAACAATTTAATTATTTTTTTACCCTTTAAGCATTCGATTTAAATATAAATGAATAAAAAATTTCAAAATTGAAATTATATTTATTTAAATAATTTGTATGGAAATCAACTAAAATAAACAAGTATAGTGTATTTTTGTGTAGAAAATTATTTTAAATAAAATGTAAAATGTGTGGCAAGAATTTTCCTCTAACACTAACAATTTTAGGTATTTTTAAAACACAATAAATTTAAATAAAAACAATTTTTGTGCACAATTTTATTAAACAAAATGCCAGAAAAGGAATTTAATTGAAAAAGTATAGGGTATTTTCATTAAAAGCAAACTCATTTTAACTAGAAATAAATTTACTAAATTATAGCACAATTTCTAGCTAATTTATTAACACTTCAATCAACTGATAGAAGAAAAAATTAATTTAAATGTAATTTTTAGCTACTAAAAACTGCTAAAAAGAAACCTCTTGAAATGAAAAACTAAAGAGTATTTTCCTTTAAAGAAAACTCATTTGAAGTTCTATAAAATTTAATGAATTATAGCACTAAGTTTTCCACCCACTTCCCACCCACCCTCGAACCACTTCCCAAGCAAAAAACTTTGCAACTTTTGCGACAGAATTACATTTATTATCGATAGCGATAGCAAAAATAAATAAAGTTAAATAAAGTTAAATAAATAAATAAAATAATTTAAATTAAGAGTAGACTATATTTAGCTGGCTGTGCGAAGAGGGATGAAAAGGACAACAAATTGTGTGTTGTTGTCTCGCTTTAAAGTCGAACAACCTCAACGCCCTGGGGCGCAAAAAGCGATTCTGCTGCCAATTTGAGTTTCTCATTGACCAATTTGGCAATTTTGGGTGTACGACGCCAGACAAATTCGCGTGTGCGGTCATGATTGTCCTTGCTCTCCACCTCCACCTGAAAGAAGAAGAAAGAAGTTGGGAAAAAGGAAACGAGTGATAAAAGGCCAGATTAAAGCTAATTGCACAAAGGTGCACACAAAAAGAAGCTAACTGCATTTAGAGTTTGATTTTTACCTGCTTGGGTTGCTGCACCTTGATTGACATCAATGTGGCCCGATCATCGAGCACACTAAACTTGATACGACCGATCATTTCGTTGGTTCTAGCGGTGGCACTTTTCACACTCCGTACACTGCCCCGTTTAAAGGACTTCTCCACGCGCAGTGTCAATGGGCCCAGTGTGAATTTAGCCTTAATGGTCGAATTGCGACCTTCCGCATCGCTGATCACCTTCACATTGCCCACGCGCTTCAACGACGCCAATCCGGACAGACTGCCCTCAGCCTTTTGTAGCTTCTCCACTTCCGTTCCAGCCTGGACAGTGGTGCCCGCCTTTGATCCACCCGCTGGCTGATTGTAACCACCGCTAGCTCCAGCCTTTAACGTTGCCTTTTTCGTGTTGCTGTTGCTGTTGCTGTGTTTGTGCCCCGCCTGATGATGTTGTCCTGTTGTGGATTTCTTTTGGCTGCTTTTGCCGGCCGCCGGCAACTGTTCGCCATTGAACACGGTGCGAGTTTCCGCTTTACCAGAACCAGCACCGGAAACTGCTACAGCCTGTTGTCCTTCTCCAGCACCCACTGTCTCAATTTCCTGCTCCTTTGCCGTCTCTGTCTTTGGCTGCTCCACCTTTCGCTGTTCGATGGCTTTGAGGCCGAGCTCTGTCTGTAATTGCGTCAATTGCTGTTGCAATTTGACAGACTCGTTGTTGGCAGCACGCGGCTCGGAGCGTGTGTTCTTGCTGCCAAGTGCAAAAAGAGATTGACAAATTTGCATCATTTGCTTTGAGTTTGGCACTGATTAGCAGACACTGCACCCCCAAACTGCACAAGTGTCTGTTATTCCCATTGGCTTAACGGGTCGTATACTTAATAATCGAATGAATTCGTTCCCTCTGTCTCGACTTTAAAGGTGTTTTTTAGCAATTGTTTGTACTAGACGTATACTTTATAACTGATAAGCAGCTTTGCTACTTTAGTTATCATAAAATATAGCTTTAAAATGACTGTTAAACGAGTGTGTACAAATAGGCGTATACCTAATCAGACTTTGGTGCCTTTTCTCTATGTTTCCCTAAATAAAACTGACTGCTGTTGTCTTCCACAGCTCGTATACTTAATTACTGTTTACATACTTCAATTTTGATTAAGTTTCTTTGAGTTATTAACGACGTGTTTCACTAGTCGTATACTTAATAGATATTTCTATGCTTTTACAAATTCCTTTGCTCTTTAATGGCCTCTAAAAACAGTTGAATTAATTGAATTTACTTCAGCTTGGTTTCACTTGTCGTATACTTAATCAGCGATTGCTTATTGATGCCTTTGACTTTAATATACATTTTGAAAGTTCTTATTCATTAAATAAGTATTTCTATAAATTAATTTTTCTGCTTCCCTTAGTTTAAGTAACTTTTGTTTGGTCTTACAGGGCGTATGCTTACTCACTGTTTACCTACCTCAATATCTACTTGTTTTAACTAACAGTTATAAAGACGTATTCCTAGTCTGCACTCCAATCTATAAGCTATCCCTTTCCTATCCCTTTTCAAACAGTTTAACTTAATTGAATTCTCTTCATTTCGGTTTCACTTGTCGTATACTTAATAACTGCTTCAATTCTCTAAGCTTCTCCTTTAAAATCTTTGGTTTCACTTACAGTTTCTTGTGTGTTGTTGCCTTGTGGCCATTTCCCTTGCTCTTTGTTGTGGTCTTCGTGGCTGCACCACCATAAGTGGGCGTGGCAGCTGTACGCCCAGCCAAACGTACCACAAACGGATCATAATTGTCGGCAACGATGCGATTTATGCGTGAGAAGATGGCGTCAATAAAATGATTGTGACGCGCCTGGAATGCATCCGTGGACATGTCGATGACGTTGTTTTTCAGATCACCTGCACCACCGCATAGAAGATTTAATGTTAATACGCTTGCCTGCACAGCTCTATGGCATAGAAGTTCATTTTGTGGTTGTTGTAACGGGGTGTAGTGGTGTATTGGTGGGGGGGTTGTAGGGGTGTGTGTGTGTATAAAAGGGAACTCTGTGTGTGTGTGTGGTTAATTTCGCAGCTTGCTTTTTCATGTAGTGTGCACAACTGTGTCTCTAATTACACGAGTGTGAGTGTCAAACTGTGTGTGAGTGGAACTATGAGTGTGTGAGACTGTGTGTGTGTGTGTGTGTGTGAAACTGTGTGTAGGCGTGTTTATAAGCCGCTGCTTGTACCTACCACAAATACTCACACAGACGCGCACATTCTCACAGTGATTACGCTGTGTGGATTTGTGAACATGTGTGTGACTCTGTGTGTGTGTGTGTACTAGTGGTGTACGTGTGTGTGTGTTAGTGCGGGTGAGTGAGTGAGACTAAAACATGCTGAGATTAGCAACAAAAATGTTATAAAATGCATTGACATTGAAGCAGGGAAAACCATAAACTCTTATATAAATGAAAGCCAAACTCAGGGCATAAACAACAGAACCAGGGCTGGAAAAGGCAATTGATAATTAGTGTTTATTAAGATGGACAGCAAGGAGAGAGAAATGGAGAAGGAAAGGAACCAGAAGAGAAAGAAAAAGGTAGAAAGAGAGGAGAGTTTTTTATGTAAAAACTGAATCGATTTGCTTAGGAATTTAAAACTAGTGTTTTAATATAAATCAACTAAGAGTGATTAACTATTTTTAGTAAGTCACACTCTACTTGAATTGCGCTTTCAGCCCTTAAACAAAACACATTCCCAGTGGTTGAACACAATGTACACTGTACAGGTAACGTTGGCTATAATGAGCTACTAATGTGCGTTTTACACGTCTCGTTTGTGGCGCTTCCTCTCGCTATCCCCTGTCTCTCCACCCCTCTCTCTACGCCTTTCTCTACCCCTTTCTCTACCCCTTTCTCTACCCCTTTGTCTACCCCTTTGTCTACCCCTCTCACTATCATTCTCTCTAAACCTCTCTCTACCCCTCTCTCTTCCCCTCTCTCTACCCTTCATTCACTTCCAAACTGTCTAACCTTTCTTTACCCCTCTCACTCTGACGCCATTTTATGCTTTAGTTAGTTTAAACTGATAATTATAGCTTAGTGCTCGTGTATTGGTTAATTAAAGTTAGTCGCTGCTTAAGTTCATTGCGCTCATTGTCTGTTAAATATATAAATATATATATCTAAAATAGCTTATAAATAATAGATAGTTATATAATTAGATAGCCAGCACCTGTAAGCGAGTGTGTGTGTGTAGGTGTGTGTGTGTGTGTGTGAACTTTAAAGGGCAAACTAATTACTAAAAAAGCGACACAAAATAGAGCAATCAAAGAGATAGTGACAGTTATACACAGAGAGTAGGAGAGAGAGAGTGAGAGAGAGGGATAGCAGTACAGTATGTGCCCATTACCTTTATACCGTTATACGAATAGTGACGCTTGAAAGTATGCTACGAATAATTTCATTCATTCATTAAATAAAACACAAATTCAGTTTTTTTTTTATGATTTTTCTTTCATTTTCAATTGATTTGTCAAAAAGTTGTACACAAATTTCATTTAAAATTTATTTAAGCAAATTTCTCATTTCTCATTTCGTGTGCTTTGCTTTTGTTGTTCTCATTTGTTGTTGTTTTTACAATAAATAATAAATAAATAAATAAATAATAAATTACAAAATAAATGAACCTAAAATGCAAAGTTTAACAATTTGTGCAATGAAATTGGCATCAATGACACTTTCATTATTTTTCATTCTCTTTTCCAGTAAATTTTCATTTTTTTTTTATGTTTTTCTTTTGGAAAATTGGCAAATTGTGCGCTGCCTTTCAAGCGTTCAACTTTCAGCTACAATTTACAGAATTGTTTAATTGAATTTGTTGTTGTTTTTTGTAGTTTTTTTTGTTTTTTACATTTTGCGTTATTTACGTTGTTGTTGTTTACAGAAATGTTATGCGAGCCAGAAAAGAAGCCAAAAAAAGTGGTCAAAACGATTAATTGATTGATTGATTGATTGATGTCAATTGTAAGCCAAAATGTGTGAAAGCGTGAGTGAAAGGGAAAGTGAGCGACAGAGATAGACAGACATACAGTGAGTAGCTTGTATGTGTGTGTGTGTGTGTTTGTTTTGTGTGTATGTGTGATGTAAAGAAGTTGTAAATTATTCAACGTTTTGTTTTTTGTTTAAATAAATTAATTACAAAGTAAATGTGAAGCAAGAAAATTATAAATTATAAATAAATAAATTACACTAAGTGAACAATTTTGCTTGCTTTGCTTGTAGTTGTTGTTTACATCGATTGAGCTATGTGTGTGTGTGTGTGAGAGTTGGCAACTAAAATGGCTGCCAAAATGGCGACGCGGCCATTCAGCTCAGCCATTTCTCGTTGCCTCCAAAATTTCTGAATTTTTTCATTTTTTTTCAATCAAATTTTGTTGTTTTTTGTTTATTGTTTCAACAATTTTTGTGCTTCGGCATTAAACAACAACTTTGTTGTTGTTGTTGTTGTTGTGCGTTTGTTTAACGTTTGTTGTTGTTGTTGTTTTGGTTGTGGTCGTGTGAAACAGTCCGTGCGTTAAATAACTTGGCTTAGTAAAAAAATTAAGAAACAAACTTAACAATTTTGCAAATTGTGTGGTGTAAAGAGAACAGTGGGCGGAAATAGTGGGCGGGGCTGGTGTTGCGTGCGTGCGCGTGCAGCTTAACAAATTTGCATTGAATTTGTGTTGTTGTTGTTGTTGTTGTTGTTTTCTTTTGTCATTTTGCAGATAGTTTGACTAGCACCAAACTCTCAATTCAACTCATTTCGAGGATATTGTTTAAAAAATTATTAACTTAATTATGCAATTTGTGTGCGTAACTAATTTAACTCAAAAATAAATAAATAAATAAATAAATTAGAATTAGTTGTTGTTGTTGTTTTTGTTGTTTGATCGTTGCTTTTGAAATCGGGTATATAGCTTGGAATAGTCAGTGCAGGCAAAGAATTATGCATTGTCCGAGATTTAATTGATCCTACCCAAAATAAATATATATATATAAACATTTGGCGAATGTCTCAAGTCATTTCATAGTTGTCCCTGTCCAAGTTGTTCTTATAGTTGTTGTTGTTGTAGTTATAGTTGTTCTGGTTGTTGTTGTTGCTTTTAATGCTTGAGCTCTTTTTTGGACTTCTTGGAAGCACTTGTTGATTTTTTGGCTTTGGCTGTTTTGCTGTCTGTTGTTGACTTGGACTCACGTGCTTCGCGTCTTGCCTCGATGACGTCATCGCCAATAATATCATCATCGTCATCGTCGTCATCATCGTCATCGGCCTCCTCGTCATCACCTGTCAGCGCACCTGTAATTTCATCGACTCCATCATCAATATCATCATCATCATCATCATAATCATTGTCATCGTCATCGTCGTCATCGTCGTCGTTGTTATCGCCACCAACAGCCGCTGAACCGACACCGGCAGCAACAGCAGTTGAAGCAGGCGCTGCTGCTACGCCCACAGCGCCCACAACTGCTGGCTGCTGTGCGGTGGCGGTGGCTGTGGCGGTGTTGATAACTAAATTATGATTATTGTTATTGTTTTTAATGAGAGTGTTTTGTTTAGTTTTAGTTTTTGTTCTTGTTGCTGTTGTTGTTGTTGTATGTGATGATGCTTGATTTGTTGCTGTTATTAACTGATGTTGTTGTTGAGTTTGTTGTTGTATTTGTTGCTGTTGTGTTTGTACGTTTTGCTGTATTTGTTGCTGTATGTTGCTGTTTGTTTTGTCAATTGCATTGGTGCTACTTAAACTATTGGTGCTACCACTAATACCATCTACAAGTGCATCTTCATCGTAAAAAACATTTAGTTCACCTTCGTTGTTGTTACCGCTAGCGGCCTGTACTGGTGCCACACCCGCTGCTGCTTCATCCACCGCATTGCCAGCGGCAATGGGCTCTGCTGCGTTACCGCTTTCCGCTGGCAAATCAACGCCATCCGAAATGCCTGCGCTCAATGAACCGCTCGATGCGGCTGGTGCCACATCCTCGAGCGCCTGAACGGGAGCAGCGGCAACGGGACTTTGCTGCACAGTGGCAGCGGGACGCTCATCATCATCATCGTCCTCATCATCGTCATCTGTTAGAAGGAAAGTGGGTTTAAGTCTTGGCTAACTAAAGGTATATTTCTGGGTCTTACCACCCAAAATATCATCGAAAAGTCTGTCCAGATAATCATCATCATCATCGTCCTCTTCGTCATCATCGCCTGCGGTGGCTGCTGGCGCTGCCTGACCCTGTGGCGTATCATCCTCCTCATCATCATCATCGTCCTCCTCATCATCGTCATCTGTAAACCCCGAAAGCAAAACAACTGCGTTACCCACAAAACGACGGAAAATGGGAAATTGGACACACAAAATAATCAAGTTAATAACATGGCACAAATCAAGAGCAAAGAATTTTTACGGTACATCACTAGCGTGGTGATTGCTGCGTTGGGTGCTGATTGCAGATTGCTGTTTTGGCCACTGTTTGCCAGTGGTGCATTTGGTGGTGCTCAGGTGCTCGTAGTGCTCACTTAACATATATATTTTGTGTGCATAACTAAAATTTATAACCTACCATCATCATCATCAACTAAATCTCCTAGATCAGGCTCATCATCATCATCGTCCTCATCATCATCGTCATCATCATCGCTGGATGGTGCCACCGCTGGAGCCACATCATTGCTGACCGCCTGTTGTCTGGCCACCGCACGTTCACTTCTGGAGAGCAACTGCAGCGGTGATGCCTCAATCTGCAGCAAGAGTGCACTCAGCACGCATAGCAAAATCACGAATTTCATTTTTGGTGCGTCGCTGTAAAAAAATCAAAAGAAAATCAAACTAATAAATTAAAAGCCAAAAGAGTTAAGAGTTAAAAGTTGAAATGAAATGCGAGTTGGCAGAACTTTTACTTTTGCGGTTGACCCAATTGCATTGCAATACTTGCAACACTTTCTTTTTCATGTCTTTACATACAAATTACACATTTATCGAACACAAAAAGCCACTAAGTTACTCACTGAGTCAATAAGACACATCAAAGAAAGTAGTGTGCGAGTGTGTGTGTGTGTGTGCTGGGTGTGTTCGTGTGTGTTTGCGTGTGTAAACATGTTTTTGAACTGCGACTCAAAGTTGCCTTCGGTTGTTGTCCATGTGTCCAGTTGTTGGCACTTGACACACAACAGCAACATCAGGCGCCAGTGCAGCTGACGCCGCTGTCGACGTCGAAGGCAACGCCGACGCCACCACAATGGCAGGTAAGACATCAAATCAACGACAGACAACAGTTAGTGTATATCTTAAGGTACAAGTACTTAGTTGGCCAAGTTATTGCAGCCAAAATCGTGCACTTTTTACAGGGTATTTGCGCCAGTCACTTGATTTTCCATTGACTGTTTTGTTGCTGGCATTTTAGCCATGACAATCAGCTATGGCCAACAGCCATTGGCTATAGCAAACAACCGCAACAATTGCTGTTGCTGCTGTAGTTGCTGCCGCTGTTGTGGCTCTTATTGTTGTCGTCATTGTTGTTGTTGTTATTGTCACACTGTCAAGTGCTGCGGCTGGCACAAGTGAAAGCGACGTTGACGTCGCTGCCACGAGCAAGTTTTGTGCGGCGAATGCGTTGCGGCAACGCTTTTGTTGCTGCTACTGCTGTTGCTGCTCTTGGCCAACAAGCAACTAACTGGCTTGCTTGCTGGCCACTTATTGAAAAATGAGTAAAACGTTTTTTTTATTTTCTCATTTTGTTTTGTTTTTTGTTTAAATCGAGCTCAGCTATAGCTGCTGATAAGCAAACGTCGCGTTGCTGGCCATAAAACAAAGTGAAAACCCAGTGACCTACTGCCAGTTGGCCAAGTTGTCAGTTGGCCAAGTTGCAGCCAAAGGTTTGCCATAAAGGGCCACAAAGATAACACCACTCTGATAAGACCAAAAATAAGTCACTTTTATGGCAAGCAAGTGTCTTTGAAAGAGACAGAAATAGAGATGGAGACTGCGACTGGAAACTGAAAGACTGCGACTAAGACTCAGACCGAAGACTCAGAAAACGGCGCTTAATTAAAACTTTTACGATGCGCGCTCTCAAGCAAGCGTTTATTAAAATCTGAAGCCCTGCGGCTAACAGGGCTAGGGCAGAGCGGGTCGGATCGGGTCGGTGGCGTGACAGTTGAGCAACTTCGACGACAACATATCCACCTGGTCGCTGCTTACGGCGCGTGCCTCTTTTTGCTGCGGCTGCCAAGCAACGCTAGTACTACGCACAGTGGAGCAGAGTGCACAAAAAAGCAAACAAAAATAAAGTAACTATATAAGCAGCAAGTACTTAACTAAAGCATTTCATTCCTTTTAGCTAAACAGATTTCTACTTTATATTTTAATGGTTTGCTTTTGTCTGTTTGCTCCACTGTCGCATGTTGTCACTTTTCCAACTATCAAGCGCGTCAGCTTCACTTGGGCACTTATAAACTCTGCTTATTGAAGTCTACGAAATTGCATTTACTTAAGCCTGCTCTCTCACACTGACGCTCGCTCTCACACACTGCTGCTGCCCCATTCCCACTGCCGCTCTCTCTCACTTTCCATCTCTCTCCCTCCTTTACTCTTTCTTACGCTCGCCCTACGCCTTGAGCCGCTCTCAATGTTCTTTCGTTTTCTCACCTATCTATGAACATTTTACGCATCATTCTACAACAACAACAACAACTGTGCGTGGGTAAAACTTTTTCGACTGAGTAAACTGCTCTTACTGTCGACCCCACACCCCTCGCGCCGTTCTGCTTTCCTCCGCTCTATCAACTAAAGTTTTTGCTGCTGCTCTATTGTAGGCAGCAACTCATATGGAACGTTGCTCTCACAATATTTTAATGCTGCATAGAAAAATGCAGCTAACCGTGTGTGCGTTTTACATTAATATTCATGTGTGTTCAAGAGGGACGGAGAGAAGGGGAGTGCTAGCGGAAGTGGAAGAGGGATAGAAGTATTGCTAGGAGTCTGTTTGCTGTGCACTTACTTGCATGACAACCAGCAAAAATTACTTAAGCTCCGCACACACTTACACACACACACACCAACACCAACACCACAATAGAGGATTATTGAAGCCAATGCTTTTGGTTTTCTGCTGCAATTTGATCCGCTCTTTGGAAAGTGGGGAGAGCGGGAAGTGTGAAGAGTGAGGGTGTTATGCCATTGCCTCTAACTGCGTTTTACTTTTTGCCATTGCGTTGTCATATCAGCGTCATATCAATAAATAGAAAAGGCCGCACAAAAGGCCACGTGCTTCAGCAACACTGAGGAGCTGAGAGAAGTGCTTTTGGGATTTGCATATCAGGCTGTTGCCATCTTTGTCTTGGTTTAAAAACTTGGCTCATATGTTAGGACCACGTTGTCTTGCCGGCTGTTGCCACTTCCACAGTCACTGCCACTGCCATTTCCCTTGTCGTTGCAGTTAATTTTCCAAGACAATGGCAAAAGAATTAAAGTGGAGAGAGAGAGAGAGAAAAAAGTGAGCTTTACACGTGCCGCTTGAACTGCCACGCCCAACATCAATGTTGAGCACCTGCAACCGCAGCAAGTACACCGCAAATGTGCACATCTCTCGTTCTCTTCTTTACTGACTCTTTCTATGTCTTATGCATCCATGTCGCTGCCTGTTTGTGCATGCACTTGCACGTCGCATGAATTAGGAGCTGTTATCGTCGCGTCAGCGCCACCTGGCGGAACAACAATGCACTTGCTACTCAACCAACTAATGGACACGCTCTACTCAAACTTATTTTTTATGAATACTCTATAAAAAAAATGATTTTGATATGGAGTGTTTAAGTGGTAATTTAATGCTTGTAATTGTAGCTTTTTTTAATAGCTACAACGCTTGAAAGATTTTATTAAAAAAAAAAACAAAAGAAACACAATTTAGAAGTCTAGGATATTTAGCAGTCAGTCAAGCAAAAAGTATCCTCTTTTCTCTCTCTCTCTCTCTCTACTTGGAAGACGCAGCTTTAGGAACTTGCTGAACTTTTGCATTTGTTGTCATAAACTTGGCAAACGTCGACAAGGAAAACAGATAGAAAAAAAGAACAGAATGTGGAAATTTATTTGTGGTGGCATGTGAGACTTCGAGAGCACCCGCTTTGCCATACCCTGTATGGACAGAGGACCACTCAAATTTCGCTAGGAAAAACCACAATGACAATGTCGAATATGGCGCTGTTAATGGCTTCCATTTCTAGTTGGTCTTGAGTGCCTTGGTACAATCGTGTTCCAGTTGTTTCAAACAACACTTGAGAATGTTTTTTTTTTGTTTTTGGCAAAGTGGTAGTAGTGTAAACAGCGTAAACTATAACCAGGAAACACTTAAATTAGCCAACGACTTGGACTGGGAGTCGGACTCAGACGCGAACTCGGACTGGAACTTGGACTCGTATTCATATGTGGGTCAGTTTGGAGGCAGAAACAGAAACCTGAATCTGAAAGCAGCCAGGAGAAAGATTACTCAACGCTGTTACTGCTGCTGACCACAGAAAATGGAGCAGTCTTTTGTCGGGTATAGCTGTAGCTGTATCTGTGTATCTATAGCTGTTAGTTGTATCTGTATCTGTATCTGTAGTTGTATCTATTTCTGTATTTAGAGCAGAGCACACATAAAAAAAGCAGCTCTAAATTGCTCCGCAGCTACAATTTATGGCCCAAGACCAGTTAAGAGTCCAAGTTCGAGCTGAAGACATCGCTTTGAGTGTCTTTTCGGGTGTGCTCTGAAAATCAATTAAAAGTTCTCTTTGCTTAAGATGGTTTTTTTGCTGCTGCCAAGGCTTTCACTGCTACCAATATTTTAGCTCAGAATTGTTTTATTTATATTTATTTCGCTTCCTTTTTTTTTTTGGTATTTTGTGGGTCAGCGTTGAGTGCGATGTGGTGTAATCGCTTTGCATGCCAATTACTTGGACTTAACACACAATAGAAGAGAGTAAGAAGATATAGAGGGAGATAGAAGTATTATATAGCTATCACACACACTAGAGTTGTACGATAATCCTTAAGCATTCAACACTGTTAATCCAATATTAACCTATGTGGACAACTCTTTAGTCAAAATAAACATAAATCTTTCACACACCGTTTAATTATTGTTATTTCTTGTTGTGTATATAGTTTTTAATTGAACGATTTAACCGATTTGTAATTGTTTTTTAATCTCTTTTGGTATTTGTAACCGTTGCTCACACCTCGAGTACCCGCTGAAGACTGTCGCTGTTTGGGCTTCTATCGTATGGTTTTTAGCTCGCATGCGATTCTTAACTGACTTTCTTTTTTTTTTTTTCTTTTTCTTTTTGTTGTTTGCTTTTTAC
Organism: Drosophila cardini; assembly: GCA_018903735.1. NCBI lineage: Eukaryota > Metazoa > Arthropoda > Insecta > Diptera > Drosophilidae > Drosophila > Drosophila cardini. Next base: position 4,447,476 of record JAEIGM010000007.1, on the reverse strand, counting down.
CTGTTTCTCGCTGGGGGAGTTTTTTTGGTTTGTGATTGTGATTGTGATTCTGGTTGCTTTTATTTATGGTTCGAGCTTCGTTGTTGGCAATTTTCACACCGCCGCGCACTCAACTGTCTCGCACGACTGACCGTCTGCAACTGATCGTGGCTGGAATCTTCAGTTACCAGCATAGTTGTAGACGAAGACACCGCCAAAGTCACCGCAAGCAAAGCCAACGATTCCATTTACTCCTCTTCCGCCCACTCCAACTCCCGCTTTAGCTTTTTTTCTGGCCTTTTTTAATACTCTCTGCAAGAGTATATTGGGTTTGTAAAAAGTATGTAAGAGGTAGAAGGGGACGACCCCATAAAGTATATATATTCTTGATCAGCATTACAAGCCGAGTCGATATAGCCATGTCCATCTGTCTGTCCGTCTGCTCGTCTCTATGTCTGTCCATATTATCAAACAGATCTCAGAGATGGTAAGAGCTACAGCTTCATATTTAGTCAGTATCAACTCAATATTAAGTCAGTCAATACAAGAATTTTTTCTGTATTTTGATGCTACGCTCCATTCGCCCACAAAGAGCAAAAAACTAGAAACAACCCGAAAAAAAATCGTTTCTTTAGGCTAATAGCTCAGTAACTATGACACTTAGGAGTACCAATTTTGGTAGGCAGGTTCCTAGAGACAGCTAAAATGCAATGTCATTAAAACTTTTTGGCTTCCACGCCTCCTTTTCTCAAAAGAAGTAAAACCATTTTAAAAACTTAAATGTCATTTTTAAGGCATTTGTTCTTATCGTACAGTATTGTAATTTGAAAGTCGTTTGGAGACAGATTAAATCAAACTATCCTGAAAACTGCATTAAAATCGAACTATAAACAAGAAAGCTGAAAAGGTAACAAGATGTATAAACGAATGCAATGTCAATGCATGTGTGCAGGCGAGACAGGAACATACAAACATATGAACGAACGTTTGCGCTGCTTGCGTAGCGGCAGCGCTGCTCGCGCACGCTGGCCGAGCCAACCAAAAGAATTTGTATGTATTGCATACACATGCATACATACTCGTACGTCCATACATACAAACAGATGTATTTGCTTGCACGTGTTTCACTGCAAGTGCTATCCATACTATACCCCAACACAGACAGAGAGTATTCTACGGTCGGGCGAGCTCGACTGTACTTTTCTTTCTTGTTTTACATTTACATTGCTTTCTTTATGCTCTCTGCTGCTTAAACATTTCTCACTCGATCAATTGCTCTCTCGCTCTCTCCCTCTCACCGACTGCCACTCTCTCTCTCTCTCTCTCGCTCTCCTTGGAACTTGATTTTCAATCAATTTTTCGACGCTCTTTGGGCGGTTCCTATGGGAAAGTATTTGGCACAGTAAACGGCGCTCGTTATTACAGTTAGCAGTCAACCGCTGTATGAAAGAGCGAGAAAGGTAGCAAAAAGAGATAGCTACAACTAGTGGTTAACTTGTCATCAAAAGACTAAATATTTTATATTTAAATCAATTTATTGTTGTCTATTTTGAGCATTTTAAGAAAGAATTTTAAATCAACTTAAAACTGTTGTATAACATATATCTAAAAAATGTCTTAAAATGGAAAATGATATTGTTAAAGTAATATTTCATAACAATTACAAGGCAGACATTTATTTATAAATTAAAGTGATTGAATAAAAATGTGAAGCAATTTAAATTGATTTACTGCATTTTAAAATATATTTCTTGGAAATAAAATAAATTGATTGAACTAATATGTAACTCAGTTGGAATTCTGCATTTGATTTAAATAAATAAATGAATTTTTTTTGTCGTTTGTTTTGAGAGCCAGTTGCCCTAACAGTCCCATTCCCAATCCAAATCCAAGTGGTGATTACTTCTTTTTTCTTGACGCGCCCTAACCCCATTCCTGAAATGCTTGACGGGCACTTGCCTCGTTCTGTACTCAATACAGACACCTTTACATATATACAGTGTATGTGTGTGTGTGTGTGTTATGTGCGACTTTTATTGATGAGTTCGCTGTGAAACGAAGTGCTAATTTTTGAGCTCTGATGGCAAACACAGCAGTATCAAAGTGAAATCGCAAGCCATTGAGCAGTTCGCTTTGATAAAAAGCTAAAGAAAACAAAGAAATAAATGTGTAAAACATAAAGAGAGAGAGAGAGAGAGGGAGAGAGAGAAAGAGAGTAAGAGAGAGAGGGAGACAGAGCATAAGTTAGTCATATGTTTGACAAGTTGTAATGTAATTAAGATGAGTTGCATTTCATTTTCAATATCCGGGACACAGTGGGCCAAGGAAAATGGACAGTTAGTGAGCTCAGCTCAAAGTCAAAGCTTTCCCACACACACACTCACACACACACACAGTGGCAGTGACGGCGACTGCGACTGCAGCAGCGCAGTCAACGTATCGAACAGTAAAACGTGTTCTACTCGTTTATTGTTGGAGTTGTACTAGTTGGGCAAAAGTTGTTTTTACTGTAGCCAAGACTGGGACTGGGGCTTGGACTTGGACTTGCTCTTGGTCTTCGTCTTGGACTGTCTATAACTTTCTTCGCAAGTTGTTGCCGTTGCCGTTGTTATTGAGACAGCGGGCCAAGTATGCAAGTCTTTGCTAAGCATTTCAGTTAACAGGTCAGTGGAGTTTTCTCAACTTTATAAAGCTAAACTTAACTCGACGCAGTCGCCGACGCGTAGACTTTTGCCGCAGAATGTTACGAAATTTTATGTAATGTGCCGAAGAACAACAACAAACGAAGCCAACAAAATACAAACTAACAAAAAACTAAAGAAGATCTGCTGCTTTTAGTAGATAAAACTTTCCTTCAGGGCAACTAATTTTTGGCATAACTTTGAGTATTTAAAGCACTTGGGAAAGGTTTACAGAGTGCAAATTTCTTGGTTCAAAAACCATATTGTTGTCAATTAAAATGCCATTTAACATTTTCACCCGACACACTTCTATAGTTGTAAAAAAATTACCAGAAAAATAAACCCACACACACTTAAGCTTCAACAGGCGTGAAAAGTGACTTTTCTTGGCCAAAATGTTGGCCAAAATTGTTCAAAACTTAGTTGTCTTTTACTCCAAAGCCAAACCAAATAATTTTGTTGCTGTTTACTAATTAATTAAGTTAACTTTCTTGCAGAAAATGTGTTCATTTCTGTGGCTGATTAGTTTTTCCAGAAAGTTTTTCCCGAGTTTATTAATTTTGCGTATTTCTAGTTTGTTGTTGCTTGATTGCTCAGTTTTCAGAGCTGTTCTTAAGATTTGATTTCCACAAAACTTGTGATTTATTAACTCAAATCAAAACTGACATTTATTTGGGTGCAAAAACTTTTTTAAAATTCCAAATTAAAGTAGTTTTCCAAAGTAAAAGTTTTGAGAGTGAGTTTTTTAAATTCCAAACAGTAAACAGAAAGTAATTTCGAATACATAAAATATTACATCACCAGAGAAATGAGTTAAATATTTGTATAACAGACCGAAATTGCTCATGTTAAGACTTGTCTACGAAGTCATACAACTGCCACGCCTACTACTTCTACTCCCTCGACACAGCACATTAACGTTGGCAATTAAACGCTAGAAATTATTTGATTACCAGCTAAAAATTTTGTTGTCTGAAAAGTTTCGCTTTTCTTTGGCTTCAAATAGGAATTGAAATGCGAAAAAAAAAAAAAATGTACCTAAGTAAGTTTTTCTCCCCAGACACGTGTTGTGGTCGTCGTTAGTTTTTGTGTTGAGATTATGCATGAAAGCGTTGCTCTGTGCTCGGAATAATTAGCAGACAGGAGGGGTGAGAAGTGGGATAAGGGGCGACTAGGGGGGCAGGACAAACAGTTGTCAGTTAAATGAAATGCGTGTGGATGCCAAAAACTAATCGATTTTCATAGCCAAAGTCAACGTTTTAGTTAGTCGCACCTCCAGAGTTGCCAAATGTTGTCAAACAATTTCATTTTGTTAGAGAATTGAAATATGCATGGGATAAAGCCACAGCAATTGTCGATGCGGATTTGTATTTTGGGGTTTTGCGATTTTGGATTTGGCTTTGGCTTCGGATTTGGCTTTGGATTTGGCTTTAGATTTGTTGAATTTCATTTGCACATTATATTTAATTTTTCATGCTCATGTTCAAGTTGTTTTTGTTACTGTCAGTTTCAATTTTTTTTTTTTCTCTATATATTTTTTGATGAATTCATTCACGTACACAGCTGCACGATAACGACGACGATTCTGTTGACCGTTATGTCGACTACGCGGTGGCAAGTGGCAAGTGGCATCAAGTTGCCTCGCTCCAAGTGTCTTCCTGTACTTTGTGCTGCTCATTTCGCATTCAATGAGCGACGCAGCCATCGAACGAAAGCCGACTCAAGCAATTTCAATACGCATCGGCAAAAACCAAAAAAAAAAAAAAAATATCAAGAAAAAATTCATGAAAAAAGCGGAAAAAAAGGTAAATGAAAGTGCCCTCAAAAAGTTTTCTAAATTTGTGCGGTTTTGGACTTGGAAGACTGTTTTGGGTTGGGCTACGTCAATGGCTACCTGACCATGCTCATCTCAATATACTATCTACCTGACTTAATTGTGTCGCATTGCAATGAATGTCGTAGACAGAGAGTGAGAGAGAGAGAGTGAGAGAGAGAGAGGGAGAGCTATTGAGTTAACTGAAAAACTTGTCTCGTTTTCTTTCAATTAGCGAAAGTCTCGTTTAGAAGTAGCAGTTACATTGAAATATGCATATGCATATTAAACGTTCTACAAAAGTAATAAAAAACAGAAAAATAAAATAGAAAAAAGAAAAAAAAGAAAAAGTTGTCAACGTTATCATGAAGTGATGCCCAATTTTACTTTCATGCTCTGTGGCAGCGGCAGATTAGAGCCAATCAACTAAAAACCGAACAAAGCCTATCAAAAACAAGAGAAAAATAAATAAATAAGAGACAGGGATAGATAGAGGGAGAGATAGAGGAGAGGGAGTGGGAGATGGAGTGAGACAGCTGCCAAGCCAAGTGGAAGTGGCAGAAGCAACGCGCGACTCTCGCACAGGAAGGGAAAGCTGTAAACGAACGTGTTACTTTGTATGCAACTGTATAAGTGTGCGCGTGTCTGTGTGTGTAAGAGTACATATGTGTGTGTATGTGTGTGTTAATGTGAGGCTTGTTTCACAGCTTCAAAGAAAAGCAAAAGTCCGTTGTGGCCTCTACACGTACATTAAAGCCAGAAATTGACATTCTTTGCCTGCACACAGACACACACACACACACACACACACTCAAACGGAGCGGCCAATTCGAATAAGTAAATACCAAAAAAAAAATATAAAAAATAAACGAGAAAATACCAAAAACTGGCTAGCGGCACTTTCTCTTTCTTTCACTGCCGATAACGGCAATGCCAACAACAACAGCAACAACAACAACAACAACAACAACAACAACAACAACAACAACAACAACAACAGGTAACAATAATAACAGACAAAACCAAGAGCAACAAAAAGGGAAGCACAAATCAACGAGAAGCATCCACAATAAATAGACCAATTGCTGCCTCTAAGCAATTTATAATTCACACACACACACACGCACAACAAGACACACTCACACACACACACACACACACACACACACCCATTTGGGTTTGATTATTGGAAGCAACTCAGTGCGCTTCAAGTCTCTTGGTAATTGACACTTTAAGGCATTGAAATGAATACCAGCGGCTGTTTTGGGCGCCATAGCAAAAGAGGGCGTGGCAGTGCTACAACAACATTAAACAAAAGAAAAATGCCATTTCTGCTCATAAAACTGTCAAACTCAAGTGTCAGCTTGACTAACAGACGCGAGAAGCAGCAAAAATTTCAAATCAATGTCAGTTAAGCATCAAGCTCTGACATCAAACTGTTATTTTCGGGGAAATTATAAATTTAAGTTGTATTTTATTGATAACAGCAAGCGATGTGCATTCAAAATTTCCAAATTTTCAAATTTCTATTAAATTTGTTTAATTTACCAGCCATTTATCAGACAGTTTCTGCCGAAATTCACAATGATTTTGGAGTTTTGGGAGTTTCATTCGTGCGTCATTTTCAGCTGTCTTGACTAATTTGGAGTTTCAACTTAATAGTAGCTTAGTCACCTATAGTTAGTTAGTGATATGGCAAACACAATTCAATGAATTTAAATTTGCTTTGAAAATTTAATAAATAATTCAGTCGTTCAGACCTGAAGCCATACAAACAATTAAAATTACTTGGAAATTGCGTATACGCAGGGGCTTCTTCTTCACTTTCAAACACACAGACACACACCTAAACACACACAAACACACACACCGAGACTTACTGTTATCTGTTGCCTTCATGCTGCATATTCTAGCTTATCAAATTCAATCACGAAATTTAATAAATATGCAAATTTTGTTCGTGTAAAATTACATGAACATTTTTGACTTTCATTGAAAATATTGCACGTACTATTGTTGTTTTTCCAGTGTTGTTGTTGTTGTTGTTGTTGTTGTTGTTGTTATGCACTTTCAACTAGTAGCAATTGCTTTTGTTCGCCTTATAACGAGACTAACGACGGCCAACGTGTCGTATGCGTATTGTTCATCTCAATCTCTTTTGGGCTGTTTCTGATACGCTTGATGGACATTTAATTGCCATATACGCATTAAATAACTGTTAATGCTGACTATTATTAGACACATACAAGTAGTTGTTTATCGTGTTGCGCAATAGAAAAGTTTCGAATAGACATAAATTCACTTTTTGTCACTTTTTCGTTGAATTATGCAAGGCAGCCCCGAAAAACGTTTAACACATTTAATTAAAAGCACTTTCTTTTCACGCAAGCACAACACAAACACACACACACACACACAGAGACACTCTCGAATACATGTTGGTATTGCGTGTGCTGTGCATTAAATAATGTCATTTGAATTAACACCAACATTCAACGGCCTTTCGGCTGCCCCGACGGCGCCCTCTGTCGCCAAGCGGTGGCATTAGCATAACTTGTGGCTTATACATTTTGTAGCATACTTTCGGGTGGCGCATGAAAATTATGTGCGTGGGTCGACAACGCTTATCAGTTGCAAGAGGGCAGCAGTGAGGCTACTTTAGCCATTTTTAAGCTGTCTCAGCTCTTTTAGCTTGATTGCTTAGTTTGCGCCACGAGCTACTGAAAATTATATTAAGTTTTCCTAATAGAAAGCTTGGAGCAAAGTTTTTCTTTGCAGTCCAAAGTCGAAATAGTGAAAACGATGCAACTTTGATTTAGAATATTTTGGAACTCAGTTGACCGATTTTCGATTGGTACGCCTTTTTGGACTCGGGAGAACCAGGACCATCGATTGGCATCAAAATATCGCATACTTAAATTTTGACGATTTTTGATAAAAATCCAAAGGTCAAGTGACATCATAAAATTTGACAAAATGGGGTCGATTTTGAGAATTTTGGATTTTGATTGCGATGTATTCTGCTAGTTGTCCGGAGTATAAAAATGTATGACTTTTTAAGATATCGCTTCATTTGGCTGAGTTATGATCATTCAAAGTTGAAAATATGACCTATTTCCGTGTCTCAACTTTGCATACCTCTCAGCCATTTTAAATTAATTTTTAGCTTTTTTTGCTTATATTTTCCATGGAACAAGCTATTTTAATCAGTGAAATTCAACACTCGAGCGGAGTCCGAGCCCGCAACGTTAATAAGGCAAATATTTGCCTGAAATTTGAGTGGATACACAAATCAGATGGGCGTCTCTCCGCTGTCCGCTGTCCGTTGTCCATTGTCTGTTGTTGTAGACATTTTCCGGCTAGCAATTACCATGGGAAAAGTAACCGCTAGTCAGTGCAAGACTTCGGACTCATTCCCTTTGCCTCTTTCGCTTTCTGACACTGACAGGCCTTAGGGCGCAATGGCTTTTGGGCCAAGTTTGTTGGGCAGTTACGCATTTGCATGTAAAGCTTTCATTATACCCTAGAAAGCGGAGAATTGTAGCTGATCAACTTGTTGTTACCTTTAAAATCAAAGAAGCGATAAAAATTCAATTATTTTTATTTATTTTTAACATTTTATTTGTTTAAAATACTTTGTTAAATTTATTTAAATTTACAGGTTGTTTGCTCGTCCATCATTTATTCAATTTACTTAATTTTTTCTTGGTTCTGCTCATTCACACGCAGCGTAAATTTAATTTGCATTTGCAAATGCAAATGTATCTCAAATCTGAACAAGCTGGCCAACAAGAACTTGAACAAACTGACAGCTTTTTGGGGTCCTTTGTTCAGTTTTAGGTGTTTTCCTTTAATTGGATGCCGTTTGGTCTAGTCAGTTGCATTTCCCAGGTCAACTCAGGTGTGCGAATCATGAATGGCAAAGGGAAGTGGAGTCTCTTTTATTTTTTTCTTCTTTTCCTTGACTGAAATCAAATGTCAAACACACATTGTTCGATGTTGGTAAACCAGGCCAAGACATGGCCTAACCTTGATAGACCTCGACAGTTGATCCAACCTCGCTTTGCTTCACTTCCCTCCTCCTCTTCTTTCCCTTCCTTTCACTCTTCGCTTTCTCTTTTACCTGCTGTCTTACTCTCCTTTCCACCCCGCTAGTGCTTAAAGTAAAATCTTTGAGGATTTGTTGGCGCAGAGGCTTCACTGGCTTTTTATTATTGTTCGGCGAACTGCCTGACCCGTCTGACCCCCACTGACCGCACCCAACCAGATGACCTGGCTGACACCGGTAACGGCTACTTGTCTTAACTTCCGGACACAAATACAATTTTCGTCGCATTTTGTTTTGATTTCAATTCAATTTTCCTGGCGTTTAGGCACAGTAAACAATAATTAGATGTGCCGTCAGACAAAACCCAGAAATGTTTTGTATCTTTAAGATGCAAGCGTGGTTTAGACCAACTCTTAGCCCACTTTCTGCTTGTGGTCTAACGATGAGATTGCGTTCAGCTCGTTTCGATTTGGCCAAAGTGCAGAATCAGTAAAATTAAATTGGATTTTCATTGTGACGAACTGGCCAAGGCCGTTGGCCATTGGCCATTGGCCACTGCTCGTTGGCCGATAGACTCTCTGGCGATAGACTCTCTGGTCAGAGTCTCTCGGCTAGTAGCCATAAACTTTAACCACTTTATGGCTTAAAGTTGAAGCTTCAATGCTCTCAGCCACGGACTGTCACACGGACTAATGTTTTTTTAAACGTTTGCTGCCAATGGCAGCTGCAGCTGCGACACGATGCCAACATAATTGAAAGTCTGCGCTGTTAAATCCTCACTTTACAGTTAACAATTTAAAAGAAATCGCTTTCAATACAATAACTCACATTTATCGGCTATTTATTGTCAAGTTATTGCACTTGAAATAACCATTTTGAATGCCAACTTATTACAAAGGTCATCAAACATATTATGCTATATTATTCGAGGACCATCAATTTCTTATGATAGTCGTGGGAGTACAGTAGTACAGCAGTACAGTGGGACCACAGTAGCAGCTCCTTGTGGAATTGTGAACGAGAATTGAGCAATTGCATGGAAACGCAATTATTCTGTGTATTCACTGTGTATTCAAACAATAATTATTATTGATCGCATTTCAATTTGTTGTGCGTTTTTTTTTTCTTCCTCTTCTTCTTCTTCTTCTCATGCCTCGCTTACAATAAAATCCATTTGCCACTCGACAACATTAACAAGAGGAAAAGAAAGGACGAGTACGAGGACTCTTTTGCGGCTATTTTCGTATATTGTTGATGATTTTACAAATGCGCTTAATGACATCGCCTCTGCCATTTGCCAGTCGCAACGCCCAACACCCACCGCCCACCGCCCTGTCACGCCCTCTCCGTATTTACCCACCGAAGCTATCCAAATATTTGCTTAAGCGCTACGCACTCAGTGATTGAAGCTTAATGCATATGAAATGGTAATTACGCATACGCCGCATTGTGCAGCGGAAGGAAGACCTGCCACTTATTGTCGCTCATTTATCTTATTAATAGCACGAACGACACAATTTATCAAGCAGCTGGATAGAAAAGCTCAGATCGTCAGTTCAGTTCAATCGTCAGTTGAGATGTCGCTGCGTTTGTCATTTCTATAATATACTTTGGGCCATTGACTGTATAGCGTCTGCCTATGAAGTATGAACAATAAAAAAGTAAGCAAAACAAACGAAAGTTCTTTGAGCACTTCTTTGGCAGTTGGCAACGTGAGTCTAGACACTGTAATTGTGGCCACACATTCCAACTCTCACACTAAAGAAAATTTGTGGTGAATTAATAGCACTAAATCAGCTTAGCTGCAATAAATCACCGAGTCAAGTCGCAAAAGACTTTAGTTTTCTGACCTACCTTTTAAATCACAAGGTGTCACGAGCTGAGCGTAGCTGGGCAACTGTTTTGCGGTCATTTTTGATGAGGGTCGCTGTAAAGTATGCTACAAAAACAAGAACTAGTCGTAGTCGTATTCGTTGCCTTAAAAAAAGGGGGTCAACATAAACATGTTAGCGTCGTTAGCTTAATATTTATTTATTTATTTGGACAGTTCAACAGTCTAACATTCTAACCGTCTAACCGTCCAACAGTTGTTCGCTTGTCACACTCGCAATTTGATTTATCAACATTTACATGGAAAGAAGCTATTTTTGGTACTGTCTTGGCCATTTTTTTCTTAGCCAATTAGACGCAGCAATAAATTGCTCAAGCCGGAAGTAAAGCTTGGCTTCTGTTCTGTCTGTTGCTGGCCCTGTCTCTGCAGTGGCCGTTAATTAAAAAGTTTTCATGCAAGTTAATTGAAATAGATCTCGATTGGAGTTTTTATTGATATTTTGCTTACGCTGACGTTCGCCATTCGCCGTTTGCCATTCGCCTTTTGCCATTCGCCTTTGCCTTTGCCTCGAAATGAAACTAAATAATTAGTTTGCTGGCCTCTTTTGGGTAAACTTTCTGGCATTTGAAGTGGCGAAGTTGCTTCGCAGACTGTTTGCCAACAACTCAAGTGGCAGCAGCAACTACAGTCGGTTCTCAAAAACCAGAAAAACTTAACACATTATGAGCATTTGGTCTCTTTAGCCAAATGCATTTGACATTTTTGCTATTTGCCATGTATTTACTTCAACTCGCACTCATATCAGCCCAGTATCCAAAAGCCATAAGCAGCTGCTACATAAATTTCTAAAAACCAAAGGTTTAGTTGAAGGAAATTGGAAAAGAAGCATAAACAATATACAATATATTAAGGGTTCCTTGGCCTAAAGCATAAACAGCGCATAAATAATACAAAAAGAAACTTTTTGTCAAAGGGCGCTGCCAAGTGGCACTCGAGGCGAAACCCTTCTGATAAGACTCCTATGCCCCTGCTGTCGACCAGGCCAATAGCAAAATCAATACCGATTGGGATTTGTCAGTGTTGGCAGCATGTCTAACGATAAAATGGCTAGATTGGTTTAGAGTATTAACTAGGAATTGCTTCATTTTATCCAAGTCAAATTTTAACATTTTCTGTAACTTTGATTGTTCATAACTCAGCCAAATGAAGCGATATCGTAAAAAGTCATACCTTTTTATACTCTGGACAACTAGCAGAATCAATCGCAATCAAAATCTAAAATTCTCAAAATCGACCCCATTTTGACAATTTTTGCAGTGTTACCCCTTTGCATTTTTGTCAAAAATCTTAAAAATTTTAGTATGCGATATTTTGATGCCAATCGATAGTCCTGGTCCTCCCGAGCCCAAAAAGGCATACCAATCGAAAATCGGACAACTGAGTCCCAAATTATTCCAAAACAAAGTAGCACTGTATTAGGTCTAGAAAGTATAAACATTTAAATGAATTGTTAATTTCTATATAATAATCAACTTAAAAGTAATATAACTTTTGTAACTGAATAGCTTAAAATTGAAGCAGTTATAATATAAATACTAACACGATAAAACAAAAGATCAAAAACTTTAATTTCAATATTTGAAATGGAGAAAATGGGAAATGTTGAATTCAACTGGGGATTCTATTTCAACTGATAACTCAACTGGAAATTTCAATATTTTAGCTGAGATATTAGACGAATAGAATCAAAATAACTAACAAATATATTAACTAATAAAATATATAGCTATATAATTTTAGTATATAATGTTTTCAATATGTACTGTAGTACAAATTTAATAAGCATGCGATTGATTTATACTCATATTGATTGATTTATACTCATAGTTTTTAGTATATTTTCATATTGAATAATTGATTTATATTTTTTATATAGCTAAGATTTTTATATATTTTTTATATACTGAACCATTACTTTAAAACAATACATATTAATTTTAAGCTGTTCATATTGTGCATCACTGTTAATAGGAATTTTTTTAAATATAAGACTAACCAAATGTAAACAAAAGCTTTGTTTAAATAAAATTGACTCATTATTTGAATAAAAGATAAGAATAAAATAAATTTAACATGAAAATTTAACGTATTTTTATTGAAAAGGGGTGGGCAAGAAAAATGCAACGAGCCGAAGATCTTACAAACAGCAGAAATTTCTGATAAAGCAACAGGCAAACAGAAAAAACAGTAGATAGCAATACACAAAATCAAGCAGCAAAAAAATACAAAAAATTTAACTGTAACTCTCATTCTCCCGATTTTCCATGCGCTCTGCTTGTTCGCGGCCGCTAGCAGAGCACGCAAACAGCATTCTCTCCAACTGTTAATCTCTATGTTACTTGCGCTCTGCGCATGCTCTGCCACTTTAAACTCTCTTTTCGTTCGCTCTGCTGTTTATGACCAGCCGCTGACGTCCGCGAGCATTCACACACACAGCAGACTTTACCAGATCTCTCTGAGCGTGCTCTCCAGCTTTACGCTCTCTATTTTCGTTTCTTTGTTGTTTGTGTGGTTATTCGCGGCAGCCAACAAACGTCCGCAAGCAACCACACACACAGCAGAGTCTAACAGATCTCTCTGAGCGTGCTCTCCAGCTTTGAGCTCCCTATTTTCTTTTCTTTGTTGTTTTTGTGGTTGTTTGTGTTTGTTAACATTCGAGAAATAATTACAACAACTAACTAGTAGATACATACATATTATGTATATAGCAATAAGTACATAAGCAAATTGAAACAAAAGATATACATAAATAATAACGACTAAAATCAAAATCAAAACTGTTTTATTATTTCTAGTTTGAGTTTAACGTTCGTTGGCAATGCAAGCCATTCCTTTATGAAATGTGGTGCATACTTTTCGGCTGCACAATATAAATGGCCTGCAACTGCACGTCTCGTACCTGCGAAAAACTGTTGCCTACTTTAAGGGGCAGTCCTAAATATTTTCATTTTGTTTTTAGCTTTTTTCGTCCTTCCAACTGTATCCTGAAAAAAGGACACGTCTTTTTGTTCTCCCAGAAGGCAGTTCTATCGATTGGCATCCAAAGATTTATCGATTTCTAAAAAAAAATTTGCGAAAAATTTTACAGGGGGAGGGCTTGAAAAATTGGCCAAAATACCAAAATGGCACCTTTACTCAGCCATTTTAAGGACTAGACGAATGTCCTTTGGTATGTAGATAGTCCTAATTAAACCATGTACGTTGGTGTAAGAAAAAGGACGAAAGTCCTTGCAGGACCCAAAATAAAATGCAAATTTCGAAAACAAAAATTTATCGATAACTCGAAGGTCCTTTGAAGGATCCTGTCGTGACTCACACCAAACGGTAGCTTTTGACAAGGACCATCGATGGGCCAAAGGACACTCCGATCGTCCTGATAGTTTTCGAATTATCAAGGATTTTGTGTTTTTGACAAAATTCCAAGCGATTTTTGGATGGAAAATTTTTTTTTGTTTTTTTTTTTTGTTTTTTATGCTATGCGATCTGCAGAACTAAAATTCTATGAAAATTCTTGGTGAAACACCAGGCAAAGAGAATTAACAGTAGGTCGCTGTGTCAAAAATAATTTTTCTTAAACATGCGCTCTTGCAGGTGCAGAGGCGCAACTCTTCCTCTCACTAGTTAAACTTCGCTCAGAGTAAATTCTGCCGCTCTCTACTGTACTCCCTCTTTCGATCAGCAGTGCTGGTTTCACTGTTGTCTTTCTGCACAGTTTAAAACATAACGGTAGTTTAAACATAACGGACTTTTAAACAATCAAAAACTGCATTTTAACGAATGTGTTGATTCTTACTGGGTATTTCTTTCCGCCCAATAATTCAACTGGTAATTTAAATATTCCAGCTGAACTACTAGACAAACAGAACTTTCAGTAGATCGCGGTGACTAAAATTATACACTCCGAACTATTTTATTAACTAAATTAACCAATAATCGTTCTGCGTGCGTCTGCCGTCTCTGCTTGGGTGTGTGTGATTCTTCCGAGTCCAAAGATGCGATGATTTCACTTACAAAGGCACAAAATAAACACAAGTTCAAATAAATATAAACATAATTTACTTTTAAATATTCCGTGTATTTTATATAATTTTTATAAATTAATAACAAACTTGATTGTACATAAATTGTTATATTTGTAGTTATTAAGGTGTAAATTAATAAATATACAAACATTTCTTAACATAAAACCTTTTAATTAAAAATTGATTCATTGAGTAATATTTTTATCACTTTTCGATACTTTGATTGGCCATAACTCAGCCAAATGATGCAATATCCTGAAAAGTCATACCTTTCTAGACTCTAGACAGTTAGTACTTTCGATTGCATTCAAAATTGTAAATTTTTAAAATCGACCCCATTTTGACAATTTTTGCAGTGTCATCCCTTTGCTTTTTTGTCAAAAATCGTCAAAATTTTAGTATGCGATATTTTGATGCCAATCGATAGTCCTGGTCCTCCCGAGTCCAAAAAGGCATACCAATCGAAAATCGGACAACTGAGTCCCAAAATATTCCATATCAAAGTTGTGGTATAAAAGTCTGAAAAATAGGGAAATTTGATTTTTTGTATTTTAAATTTAAATTTATAAACTTAAGCTTAATAACTTTGATGTTAGTGATGATACAATTAAAATATAATAAATACTTAGCCTTAAAGCAAATAAGGCAAAAGCACAGCTAGAAACACTGAGCGTAAAAAGGCTAAAATGTCAGCACTACGCCTGTTTCACGACATTAAGACATCGAGGCTTCATACTCATTGAGCTGTCAGAATGTGCGACTGCCGCATACTCTTTAAACGAACACAAACTTTTCATAAACTAATTAAGTTTCTTAGCAACTCAAAGCTTTGAAACGATTTGCTGCAGTTTGTGACTATTTTCCAATCTAAAAAAATTTAACACTTCTCTGTTAAAAATGCTTTTTATAACAAATTTTTGGCAGATAGAAAATAATACTTATTAAATGCTTAGTGAAAGCATTAATCCGTTAACTGATAATTGTTAGCCAAATCTGCGTGCGCCGTGTTGATGCGTCGAAACTCAGACACTTCTCTGGTCATCAAAGCAAAGTGTTTTCCAACTTTTGCCTTTCCACCATTTTTAGTTTTGTGTTTTGTATTATTTTTTTTTTCCTCGTGCTACTTGCAACTTTGGTACGTGGCGCAGCTGCGGCTCTTGTGGCGCCTGCGGCACTTGTTATTGTTGTTATTTACTATTAAAGTTTTGTACTCGCCGTTGGCAGTGTCGTAAACAGCTTGCGGCCACTTGAATGGGTTTTTCCTTTCAATTTGCATGTTGCAAGAGCTGCATGCAGCATGTTGCCTCGTTTTCGATTGGCTTTCAAAGTTTATGGGGAGCCGCAACCATTTTGCATTTGGTTGTTGTTTGATACGAGTAATCGTAATAAGCTTTGTTTGCAATTAAATTTTATTCAATTGCCACGCAAATGTTTAAATGATGCGACAATTTGTGCCGCACTAACGCACACAGTGACAAACACACGCACACGCATACACACACACACAGCGATGACTCTCGCTGATTGCTTTAGTCTCTGCCCGCAAAAGTAGGCAAATGTTTTTGGCGTTTTTCGCATGTTTAATGCAACTAATCAACATTAAGCCATGTTTAGGCAAAACGACAACCACCAAAACCACATCGCCATTGTATTTGTGGGTCAGCCACACACATGCACACATACACACACACACAACCCCACGCACACCACAGAGATACATTGAAAGTGTGGCAACTGCTGCTGTCACATTTACATAATTTCATTTGCAACAGATGCGAAGGCCAATTGCGAGCAGTCGACACATTTCCACCAGTTTTCCTCCCACACTTTTCCCTTTTTCCTTCCAACCTACACCATTTCGTTGCCAATTCGCAAACAAATAACGAGCATTACACGTTTTTATACACAACAACATAATATTCAGCTGTTAATTTGTTGCGTCAGCTGAATTTGAGTACTCACATTTGAATGAATATTCATCAGTTAGTCGTTTGCGTATTTGTATTCATAATGTTAATATCTATACGACTATAAATAGCTGTGGTCCCTGACCACTGATCAGTTTGATTTGCCAGCAGCATTGAAAGCTCTTTCATTAATTAACTGCGAAATCATTACACTTACACAGGGCACAGTGTGGCCAGACTCGCAAAAAGGGGGAGCGCTAGAAGATCTCTTTGTATCCCTGTTGATATATGCGATGTTCGGGGCATGCCACTGGCCAAAAAGCAACACAATGACGATGCCACAAATACCGTTCAATCTTGTTGAGTAAGCGCCACTAATTTGTTTTTTTTAAGGCCAACGTCCTCACAGGTGGCCAGCTGCCCTTTTGCCACCACGGTGGCATGCGTTGCTGGCATGCATAATTTATTGACCACAAATTCTGCCTCTCAGTTGTGGGCGTTTCCGCTGTTACTTAAGCAACCAATTTTGCCAGAAATTCGACGGTTGGATAGCTGTAAATATAGGTAAAAAGAATAGAAATAAACTCAAGATCAAATTAACATACACATAATCAACTGAAATCCAAAGATTTCAATCGATTTATATTTATATATTCTTCTATATATTTTATATAATTTAAATTAATAATAAAATTTATTTAACATAATCTGTAATACTTGTAGTTATGAAGGTGTAAATCAATAAATATACAAACATAAAACATTTTGGTAATTGTCTAATATACGGGCCTCAACCCCAAAAATTATGAAAAAAAAATCCTCGATGGACCGCGACTTTTGCAGACAAACGTCATTAAAAACTCTTGGCGGTCTCTTATGGTTTTCTTGTAAACGCGGTTTAAAAGTTCTTGAAAATATAATTTTTTTAATCTAGTCACCTTTTGAAATTATGAATAAAAAACCTTTGAATCTAGTTAGCTTTCGAAAAAAAATGCACCGACAATATTGCATCTGTCAAAGTTTGGGTCGAATTTTTCATTCGTCCGAGTACAGTGACAATTGTTAGATCAAAATGGGATAGAATACACGAAATATTTTTAGCAATAGGACGTTTGTACAATCCCTCTGTTGAAGCCGCAGATGTAAGAAATGTGCATTTTGACGAGGTTTGTAGTTAAACTATTTTCCGCAGGCAAAAAATTTTTTTTTTTAAAATCGCGCGATTTTTAAAAAAAAAATTTTTTGCCTGCGGCGCTCTTTTTTCCTCGGCTCCCATCGCGGTTCTCACACCAACGCATTTCTTAACCCCGCAGAGTTCCGACGAAGAGTAGGAGGAGTAGGAGGAGGCTCTGGACCAGTTTATCACTTATCATGTGTTTTATGTAAAGAATTAACTATAACAATTCGCTGATCAATAGATAGATAGAATCGTTTTTGTCTTTTCCGCAGTGCTCCGAGAAGGAGGAGGAGGTGCGGGAGGCAGTAAAAAATATGCACTTTATTGCAAATGCATTTCGCGATTGCACTTCTTAGATAAATGCAGTATAAGATGGTGAATAAGAAGCTGGAAGAGAAGGAGGAGGAGGTGGGGGAGACAGTGAAGATAGTGAAAAAGAAGCTGGATGAGAAGGAGGAGGTGGAGGCGGAGGTGTAGGAGGAAGGTAAAAGTTTATTATATAATCTAAACAAAAATAAAAAAAATTAATTTTTAATCTAGAATGCTTTGTAAAATATGCACTTTATTGCAAATGCACTTCGCGAGTGCACTTCTTCGATAACTGTATTATAAAATGCATTGAGTCATTTTGACATTGTCTACTATATTATAATATGCACGTTATTGCAAATGCACTTCGCGAGTGCACTTCTTCGATAAATGCAGTATAAAGTGCATTGAGTCATCTTGGCATTGACTACTAGATTAAAAATTTTTTTTTTTTTTGACATTTTGTGCATAGAATACTAGATGAAAACTATAGATTTTAGCATATTTCACAATGAACACTAGATTAATATTGTATTTTTTGACGGACAACACAATGAGTACTTGATTTAAAATGCTATTATGACAGAATTTCAAAAGGTGACTAGATTAAAAAAATTGTAATTTAAAGAACTTTTAAATCGCGTTTTTGGGTAAACCATAAGAGACCGCCAAGAGTTTTTAATGACGTTTGTCTGCAAAAGTCGCGGTCCATCGAGGATTTTTTTTTCATAATTTTTGGGGTTGAGGCCCGTATATTAGACATTTACCAACATTTTAATTAAAAATTGATTCATTGAGTAATATTTTTATCACTTTTCGATACTTTGACTGACCATAACTCAGCCAAAAATTGGAATATCTTGAAAAGCCATACCTTCCAAGACTCTAGACAATTAATACTTTCGATTGTATTCAAAATTGGAAATTTTTTAAATCGACCCCATTTTGACAATTTTTGCAGTGTTACCCCTTTGCATTTTTGTCAAAAATCGTCAAAATTTTAGTATACGATATTTTGATGGCAATCGATAGTCCTTGTCCTCCCGAGTCCAAAAAGGCATACCAATCGAAAATCGTACCACTAAATCCCAAGATATGCCTAAGCAAAGTTGCATTGGTTAATTAAACTCACAAAGGCAAAAAACCCTTTGATATGCTATTTAATGGCTAACATGACAGCACTGAACTACTTGAATTTCCCAAACTGCAGTCAATCTCAAGGGCTGCTGGAAACTCAAACTCAAACTTCAGGCTACCCATGCAATTTGGCCATTAAAAATCATTAGCAAAGGTATTTCGGCCAAGTTTGTGAGCCAAGAGCTCGATGAACACTAACATTTTTGGCAACGACAGGCAGCTGCATGCTGCATACTTTATGGTGTCGGGCAAGGCATTTTCATTAAAGTGCAGGGTGCAATCGATATAACCGACTACAAAAGACCCTGTATTTATGGTGAAGCAATTTCATTAGTTTACTAAAAAGAGTTTTTTAGAAATTAATCAAAAAACCAAAAGTTGACCGATTCTTTAATTCTACGCTGTCTGATATATAGCAACACGATCCTAATCCCGATAGTTACCTGAGAGACTTTCGTTGAGAAATCATTTAAACCAAAAAGTAAATATTTTATTCCTAATCTGAATACACCCTGAGCTTTTTAAAAGTACTCGGTCTAACAATCTGGCAGCTGGCAGCAGGCGCTGACATTGTAGCAATTTCAGCACACACAATATTCCCACACATACTCACACACCCATATACACAGTGTGTGCATTACACATACATACATAGACTCAATACTGTATAAAATGGAGTGTCGTGCACCTGGTTTACCTGTCAGCCCCGAGAGTGAAACAAGTTCAACTGAGCTGCTGCAGGAGGAATACAATTTGGATCTAGATGCTGTCTACAATCGTCTGGAGCAGATGAAACAGCGTGCCAAGGAACTGCGTAAACTATTGGTTAAAGAGAAGCCCATGACATCGGAGTACACCAAGTGCGTGGAGGAGATCGAGGAGAAGGGTTCCCGCAACACTGAAGTGCGTGCAGTGCAGCTGCAGACACTGCATCTGGTAAGTCAACTGACAACACTGACGAGACAGCTACAAACCGATCGAAGTCAAGCTAAGGAAGTTGAAGAAAACTTTCAAAAGATTCGCGGGCAGAACAATCAACTCTTTAACCGAATTGAAAGACTGCAAAAGTGGCCAGAGAAGGTAAAACAGCAGACAGCGATTTGTCTGGAACGCTACAATGATTTGGACATTTGCTGCATTGATCTGGAAGAGATGAGTCGTTTCATACGACAAACCTACGAGTGTTTCCCCAATGCGACCAGAAACAAGACTCCAGTGGTCTGTTATCGAGTGGACTTCCGGAATGTGGTCAAGAGACTCGAAAACGCTTGGCAAACGATGCATATCTCCTTTGAGCTGCTGAAGAATACGAGCGTAGAAGTAAAGACAGCACTGGAGTTGAACAGATTGGAAAACTACTCGCGCTTAGCTCGATCTATATCCCGTTCCATAATCAGTCAGTCCAAGGAGGAGGACACCGTGTTCGGTACGGTCTCTGGATCCCCATCGGACTCCGTTGATGGCAGCGGCTGAGGGAAAGCAGCGAAACACACAAAAACCACAAAATATATATATATACATATATATATTGTTATTTTTGAAGTGGAGTCTGCACCACATCCGGGTGGGTTTTGTTGCTGCTTAGTTTGCGATTTGATTTTCATTTTGTGGCCAAGCGATTTGTGTAGAAATAAAAATGTTTCATTTGAATAAACAATTCTCCTGCTAATTGCACTAAAACTATTTTGCCCCAAAAAATAATAATCCATTAAACAGATTGGGTGTGTGTGTGTGTGTGTGAGAGTGTATGTATGTGTTTGTGGTGCCACAGATATGTAATTAGCTTTTCATTGGAAATGCTGCAAATGAAAATTTTGACATACTAAGAGACACTTGATGATTTTGAAAATTCACAAACATCATTGGCACTTCACACACACACTCTCTCACACACACACACACACACACACACACACACATCAAAGCCAGAAAATGTGTAAATTTTTGGTTGGCATTACGCATACGCCAGGTGGACGGACAATTTTAAGTCTCAGTGTTTGCACAATGACACAAACTTAGGACAGCAAATTTGATGGGACTGTGAACGACATTTTCAATTTGATGAGGGTTCAATATTTGCCACACTGTGCGCAACAAGTGTGCAGGAGAAAAAGAGTGGGAGGGAGGGAGAGAGAGAGAGAGTGCGTGTGTGTGTGAATGAGATGAATGAACGCCTGCTGTTTTGAGTTATCAAATTGTGCAAACAAAACTTTGTATCTAAATTAATTGAAAGGTCTTTGTCTCCTTTTCTTGGAATCTCAGGCGACCGCACAAAATGTATAAGAAATTTTATACCAAAATTTGCACCTTTTGAGCCAAAGGCAATGCAAAGTTCGGGCCTTTGACCAGCCAATGATTTGACCGACGTGAACTTTGGCAGGTGTTGAACGCTTTAGACCAAAAAAAAAGAGGGAAATTTTCAATGTAGTAGTGTAAAAAAATGTAATTAAATTAACAATTCTAAGCAGTGAAGTTTGTAGAGACCCACATAGGCGTGGAAAAGTAAGAGGTAATCTTGAGCCCACCTCGACACGGTTAAAACTTTTATTGTCGCTGTCGAACAAGGCGCTCTCTGGTTTACCAGGACTCGTATCCTTTTGTGCACCATGCTGTGAAAGTAAAAGGAGGAGAAAATCTCTCTCCTTTCACCTACCATAAATGCTGCATTCGCTGCAGACGCATTTGTATTTGTACTCACCCGTATCTGTGTCGTTATTTCGAGTCCTGTGCACTCATTCCTCGGTTCTGGTTAAGGATTCTGCCTGGGAGCTCTGTGAAAAACTCAGGTCTTTGTCTGCGGCGCATTGGTGTTGGCTTTTGTCACCTGTGCGTGTGAATACCTGGAATACTTGCTGTTGGCTTTCAATGCATTTTGCCTGAATACGTTGGAAGTTTAACTACTTATTTACCATGCGTATGAATGCGTATGACCTGTGCATAGTTATTCATTTGCACTCACATTTCTGCACTGCATATTTGTTTAATGAGAATGAAAAAGTGTACTGAAAGAGGAAATGGGAAAAGCATAGAAAACATAATCGTTAATCAAGTCTATATTGGCTATTTACTACTACTACTACTACTACTAATACTACTAGTACTAGTACTACTACTACTACTACTACTACTACTACTACTACTACTACTACTAATACTACTACCACTGCTACTACTACTACTACTGCTACTACTACTACTTCTACTACTAATACTAATACTACTACTACTGCTACTACTTCTACTACTGCTTCTACTACTACTTCTACTACTTCTACTACTACTACTACTACTGCTACTACTTCTACTACTACTGCTACTACTTCTACTTCTACTTCTACTTTAGTGTTATTAATTTATGTTTAAACGTGAACGTTAAATCGTTGTATATTCGACAATTTTAACGCCATTTACCTGTATAATTTATTCATTATTCATACGGATTTTCAACTCACTCATTCAATTGCGCAATCTTGAAAATTCACTAACAATTCCCACAGCTCAATTTTCCACGCTTTCCGCTGCCGCCGGAAGTTTCGTTAGCTTCCTTTGCTGCCTTTACTTCCTTTTTCTCTCCTTTTCTCTCCTCTCCTCTCCACTCCTTTCCTTCCTTCCTTCCTCTCCGTAGCGTACACACTCTCACACTGACACCCATTCATTCAATCAATCATTTATTCATTAAGTCATGGCCAGTTGCTTCGTTCATTGTAAGCACAAACTTTATACGCAAAACAAATCGAAAATTTTAATAAAAATTCTTACGTTAAATTACGCTCAACACTCAATGCGAAGCATGCCAGTTTTCATTTTCCATTTTCCTATTTTACTGCTTACCCCGCTCCCCTATTTTCCCGCTGGTACACCCGACAAATCTGCTTGTTGTCGTTGTCATTGTTCCAGTGTTCACTTAAGTGGTGTTAAGTATTTGAAAATCTGTGCTTCTTCTTCCCCTTCTCCACTCCTCCACCTGCCACTCCCCCTTTTGTTCCCTGTTGTGGGGCCGCTTTCCGCTTTTATTGTTTTACGACAGTTGGCCAAATACTTTTGGCCAGCAAAACTTTTGCTCCTGATGGTCATTCATTTGTCTGTGATTTACGCAAACTCACACGCCCGTAAGAAAAGCTAAAACTCTGCTAGCATTTAGTAATATTGATTTATTGTCATTCTTTCATTCATTCTCCGTCTCTGTGGGTTTCCAGGTTAAATCGCCTCATAGCTTTCCACAAAGCTATGTGCTCGCACCACATCCAAATCCCTAACGCATTCTTCCATGGGCGTGACCACACAGAGTGGTTTCCGACCCTTATAGTAAGCGCTGCTGGAACTCGTATACCCCACCTGATGGGCATGCAACCAGGTAGTCATCTCATCAAGACACACACACTGCCACGGGTTGCCCTCGATGTTGATGTGACGCAGTTGTGGCAACAAATTGTGCAACTCCAATTCGGGCAAGAAAGTCAAACGATTATTGTTAATCTCCAGTTCGGTCAGTTTTTCCATTGCGCCCAGCACATCCTCAGCAAGATCCGTCAGACTATTCTCACTCAGCGTCAACAGCTGCAGGCGTCGCAGTGGCGCAAACATGCGAATGTCCAGTGAAATCAATTTGTTGCGTCTCAGACGCAACTCCTGCAGGAAGGGCAATGAGGCGAATGCCAATGGATGCAATTCAGCAATACTATTACTACTCAAATTCAAATACTTAAGTTCCCTCAGCACAGTGCTGCCAAAGATATTCGCACCCAATTGCCTGATTTTATTCTTACTCAAGTCCAATGTAACCAAGGAGCTCAAATTGGCAAAGACTTCGTCGGGTAGATCGCGTATATTGTTGCCCTGTAGCTGCAGTGATTCGAGTTTAGACAGTCCCAAAAAGGCAGTGGCAGATACCTTTTTGATCTGATTCCCCCAGAGATTGAGTGTTTTCAGATTCTGCAGTCGATGGAACACAGAATCCTCCAGCTCTTTTACATTATTCGAACTGTAGTCGAGCAGGTGCAGCAGTGGGAAATCTGTGGGCGTGGGACCTATGAAGAGACTCTGCTGAATTTCATACAGATTGTTGTTTGAGACATTCAGCACTTTGAGCTGTGGCAGTGCATAGAAGACGCCAATGTCCAGCACCTCCAGCCAGTTGCTGTGCAGGTGCAGCTCCTCCAGTTTGGGTAATCCCATCAAACGGCACCATTTGAACTGAAGAAAATTTAAAAAAATAATAAGAAATTATTAAAAAATAAATGAAAAATATAAATTAAATAAATAAGTAATAATATAATAATAAAAATAATATTAATAATATAATAAAAATAAGTAAATATTATTATTATTAAAAAAATAAATTAAAAATAAAATAAATAATAAAAGAATTGCTAAAATATAATTGAAAACTATTGAATAAATACTGAATAAATACCAAATAAATAATTAAACTTTTTTCTGTATAGTAATCAAGGATCCCTTTGTCTCTATTTCCGGAGTGATTTCTCTATTTATAAACTAAAATTCAGAATATATATCTAAACCCTTACATCTCTCATATTATTGTTACTTATGGAAAGAAAACGCAAATTTGCATTATCGCCCAGGGTTATATTCTCCATATAATTGGTAGTAAAGTCCAGAAACACCAGATCTTTCATGTGCTTGAAGGCATCCGGTTCGATGTAGGCTATCAAATTGTCTGAGAAGTTACCATAAACCAGATTTGGCCATTGCTTTGTTAACGATGCCCGCAGTATCAATAAGCCATTGTGGCTAATATCGAAGTTGGTCAATTCCGAATTGTTGACAAACTGCTCTGCGTGCAGTTCCTCCAGTTGACAGCTCGTTAAGTTTAGTGCCTTGAGCGCTGGAAAGTTCTTGAAGCCATCTTCACCCAAAATTAAACCTCCAGATTCCGACAAATCCAAATTCCGCAATTTATATGGCTTTAAATTAGCTTTTTCATAATCGTTGTCAATAGATACACGTTCGTTGATTATTTTCACTGTTTGCCAATCATCTTTAATGTACTTCTGTAGTTCCTCAAAACTCTCGATCTCCCGACAGACATGTTCCTCTGGTGACAACTCCTCGCATTCCTGTACATCTTTGGCTTGAAATGCAAGCGCGGCCAAGGCCAAAAGTAGAACCTGTCTCCACTGCATCTCAAACTGAACTGAGTTCAATATTA
Source organism: Drosophila cardini (assembly GCA_018903735.1). Lineage (NCBI taxonomy): Eukaryota > Metazoa > Arthropoda > Insecta > Diptera > Drosophilidae > Drosophila > Drosophila cardini. The sequence goes on along the minus strand of JAEIGM010000007.1, from coordinate 4,422,340 downwards.
ACTCAGAACGCAGTGCGTAGCATTATTTGGAAACTTGTTCCTTACTTAAAATGATTGCTACCAGTTAAGAAGCCGGTTTTACATTCGTTTCGAATTCAGTTAATTACAATAAAAAGCTTCTTTTGTGGAACATTCTTTAAGGGTCTCGTTTGTGGTTGCATCTTCTAGAGTCCAGTTTACAAGAACTTGTTTCCTTTCTAATATTTAACCTTCAATCAGGAGCAAGACCATGCGATTAATTTAGCTTTTACAATTCAGTTTTTAAGTCTACATGGTTCCTGATTACATTTTGTATCTTTTACAGTTCCAAGTTCAAGTTTTTTATTTTACATCAATACATTAAATACTTCAAGTACATAGTTGCATCGATACAATTATATAATACAATATTATTTATATTTCATTCCACTGATTAGAAGTTTAATTAATGCAATATCAATAAATACATCAAGGAACTTTTACGTTAATATTTATATATTGTTATACAATACAAACGTTTATATAAATAAATTGTATTATATTTTAATGTTTATGCATATTTGTATACATTTATATATATTGAATATATTAAGACACTCAAAATACAGTTACAAAGTTAAAGTACATTGTGGTATCAACATTTATTGTTGATATTTCTTTGATTATTCGTTGTAAATATACGAAAAATACGTAAGGAAAGCAAAAAAATTCATAGCTCCAAAGGCAAATATCAAAATGCTTATAAATAAATAATAATATATGAGGTGCACTCCGGCGTAAACGAAAAACAAAAGTAATAATATTAACTTGAAAACTGTTTCTTCTGATTGTAATTTGCTTGTAGCAATGTTTTGGTAGAATTGTAAATTCAATAATTTGGTTATTTCGATGTTTTTTTTAGCTTTGGCCATGGGGAGACTAGTATGCGATAGTTAACAGATCTTCGATATAAATATTCACTGGCATAATAATAAAAGTTGATGTTGGTCAAGTGAGCTAAATACACTAAACCGCCTGCTCGACGCACGCCCATAGAGGCTAGAACATGCCAGGGCGATCAGTCTCCCGATTTCCAGACTTCTCAAAGAACATTGCATCCTAAAAGAGAGTAATTCAAAGGGTTAACAGTTGATAATTAAATCATTTTCAAGTAAACTGGGTTGGGGTAAGATTTATGTTACCTCGTCACCAGCTGTGTTATGAGTTTAAACGAAAGAACTGAATGATATACAACTGAGAATGCAATTATGCAACACTGGAGATAGCTTACAATGAGGAACGTAGCGCCGAGTAGCACAGCTTTCATGCGTACATCCAAATCGAGGGGAAATGTAATGCCAAAGAAGTCAGCATCTGTGAAGATTTCACGTGCTAAACCAGACCACTGTTTGGAGATCTTTCCCACCTTCTCGCCGGTGAGTGAAACAACCTGAGGAATAGAATGACTGATAAATATGTGGATTGGATAGGAATAACAGAAAACTTACATTGAACTCAACATCACCGCAGAGGGAGAAGGTACAGAAGGGTCCTTCGATGCGCAGCACCGTGTCGCCAATGTGATTGAGTATGCGAAATGAGGGCGAGCAAATGGACCATTCCTGTTCGATGGAACCGATGACATTGCCAGGTGGTGCTGATACCTCCATGCTCTGCAGACAACAGGGGAAACAACAGGCTGAGCAGGCCAATGGACGGTACATGTGAATGACCTCTTGCCGGTAATTATCAAATACTTTCATATCGAAGGGTCGTGCTGGACCGCACATGTTGCGTGTGCAACAATCGTTGTCCTCCACCGCATAATAGACCTTCTGGCCGAGTGCGTTTTTGATTGAAAACTTATTGTTGGTCTCGAAGCCGGTGAATGCCTCGAGAAGTTCTACCTTTTGCTTAACTAAAAGCTGGTCGATACTCGTAAGGTATTCCAATCCGCGCGGACAATTCGGTATTCCTGAAGGTATACTCATCCAGTCGCCTGAAAATGAAATCAATTGCAATCAATCAGTATTCAACAAGAATATAAAGAAATAATCTACAAATAAGTACAAGTAAATTGTGAGTGGCAATTCTAAAGCTTTAAAAAGCCGCCCACAAAACCATGTCAATTGGTCAATGTCGTTGTCATCGTGCCAATTGCTTAACGTCATATGGAATCTGCCTAATTGAGGGCATTCAAATCCGACCGACCCCGACCTCTGTGGTTACTATGGGTTATTGTGCTGTTTACGGCACATAGCGCCACTTTCCTATCTAATCTTGTCAGGGACTTGTGTACTCTTGACTACAATACAAGCAAAATTTATAATTTCATCACAATGCATACTATCTTTGGCATAAACACTTTGAAATCTTTATGGGATTGAATTAATCTTGGAGGTAGTATGCTTGTCTCGTCTTACCTTCGATCCTCATCACTAATATAGTACTCATAACCCTTTCGCTTGGCCGATTTATTCAGACGCATTGTATGTCTGAACTTCTTGGGCAATGGTTTGTTGGCCTCACGGCAGACCAACTGTTTGAAAGTCTGTGATCTGGTACAGAGAGCACTATACTTGTTGTACAGTGTATGCCAAATGAAGCGCAACACCTTTGAGCCACTGCTAGTGCCAGCAGGTGTACCTTCCTTCTGATCCCCTGGCTCGTTTCTAGTCAGATCCAATGTGGAAATGTAATTTGAACTGCACGCGGGTGCAGCAACAGCAACTGCGGTTGCTGTCGTTGACATTGCAGAGTATAAAAACTGAATTTCTCGTCTAATTGAATTGATGATGCTAATGCGACTGCTCACGATGCTGCCCCAAACTGAACTGAAGTGTCCGCTCAGAGAAGAGCACACAAGTTGACAGTATGTCTGTCGTGCCGGAAAAATCATCAACATAGTCGAACGTGTTTAACATAGCGCTTTGTATTATTTTATTGGTCCAATTAAAGCGAATGCGCCGCGTCATGATAACACATAGTCAAACACACGCACACACTCACACACACACATAGACACACTGGAAAAGCAAACGCGTTTGCTCTGTGTAAACAATAACAAGAAGAATGATAATAATTTCTAGCTGATAAGAAGATCAGTTTGTGTTTGGATTCATCTCTTTGTTAGATAGTCCCAAAAATCACACCTTAAATATTTACATGTCACTTTTGTGTGCTTAACATAAAACTTTTTTGAACTTTGCCGCTTTTGAAACTATCTCAAACCACTGTGCAGCCTCTGCTGTGGTTCAATGGCAGCGGTCTTGCCATTATCACAGCCACAGTGCATTGACAGCCATCTGCAATCTGAGCAGAGAAGTCGAACTCGTTCAATTCTCAATGTCTCTCTGTTATTTTCCTGTCTGTTCACTGATAATGCAATCGTATTTGCTTTTGTCTAAGATAAGTCCACCAATTTGTGACCCTGAAGACTTTGTGCCTATTGGCAATCTACGTATAATTTGTTGAACATTTATTGTCGTCCCAATGACCCAAATCAAATTAAAGACTCTTTTTAGTACCTGATCTACCCTGTAACAAATTTTAACTGCAGCTGCTTATCTTACTGACCTTTTGGCACTGTTTCTACTGCAAACTGCTTCCTAATCCTTTCTGAATTCTAACTAAAGGAGTTTCTTAATGATTCCCTACTCCCTACTATTCGTATAAGTTATTTACCTGCTGGTCCGACTGGCTGACCGGGTGGCATACCCGGCTGCGTTATAATCGGTTGTGGCCCATATGGGCCAGCTGGCCCCGGTGGTCCTGCTGGTCCAGGTGGATAACCATAGGGCTGTACTATTGGACCACCAGCACCGGCACCAAATGGCATAGGACCACCTCCGCCGGGTACACCACCGCCTCCATTGTATACATCTCCGTAGGGCATTTGTGGAACTGGTGCGTAACCTCCCTGCTGTGGTCCAGGCGTAAAACCCTAAAAATATTCAATTGCATTATATTTCTTATTATAGCAAATAATTTCTGAGTAATAGGTTTTCTAATAAACTGTATTATCGGCATAATAACAAATGACGTCAGTTCAAAAACTGTTCAATCTGCAAAAAATATGAAATGAAAACAGATTTCCTTGAAGAAAAAGGCTTTGTTATTCATGCAGAACGTGATCGCTTAAGAGACTATATCAAGTTACTATATTCAACTGAAGAAAATATATCAATTTATATATAGGAATTCTGAGAAATATCTTCTGTGAGTGAAGAAATCTCATTAATTTAAGTGCTTCCTTTAGAAATATATATTCTTATGTATCTAGATATATATAAAAATCGATATTATATCTCATTGATCGCTTCAGAGACTATATCAAGTTACTATATCAAACTGAAGAAAATATATAGTTTTATATATGGGAATTCTGAGAAATATCTTCTGTGAGTGAAGAAATCTCATTAATTTAAGTGCTTCCTTTAGAAATATATATTCTTATGTATGTAGATATATATAATAATCGATATTATATCTCATTCCATTGAAAAAATTGTTATACATAAAGAAAACGTCTGAATAAAGTGATATATATTACAAGCAGGATAAGCAATCGACATTTTTCACTTATTTCAAGATAAATATTATGAATTACTCAGTAACTTAAAAGTTCTTGCTAATAAAGTGAACCCTAAAAGTGACATAAAGTGACTTATTGTGTACTTTATCAACACCTTTATCTCCCCTATCGAAGACAACTCACTAAGGTAAACTAATTGCTGAGAAAAATGCGCAGTTTGATCGCAAATCTGCAACTTGCTATTCACTTAAAACACAATTTAAGACTGTTACCACTTTTGTTCTATTGACTGTTTTTGATGCTGGCCCAAAAAACATTGCGAAACCAGTTAACAATTAAATAAAAAAACGAAAATAACCGTTAGTATAGTAGTGTGTGTGTGTGTGTGTGTGTGTGAATAATTGTTTATAAAGAGAAATGTAGAACGTACAGTGGAACTTGGCTACGATGAACTTGACACAGCTAAAGACCAATTGCAACTGAATAAACTTTGACCAAAACTCAACAGAAATTATTAAATTATATGAAATGTAATCAATTTGCGAATTGGATTGAATATAATGTGGAAATGAGTGCTTTCAAAATAAATGGGCCTCAGAGGGTATTTCCTTCAGCGATGACGTCAGAACGAACCACTGACAATTGTGTGAATGCCCACACAGGCACATAAGTAGGCACGTGCGTGTGTATGTGTGTGTGTGTAAGCATACTTATGTACATATATTCTTTTGCTGTTTTTTTTTTTTGGATGGACAACGCCCCCTAAATAGAATACTCACATAGTTCATTGGTTGCGGTGACGGCGCTCCTTGGGGCGCCGGGGGATAGGGCGCATTGGGTGGGGGGTAAGGGCCACCCTCGGCTGGCGGAGCATTTGGCGGATAATAGCCCGGAGGCACGTAGCCGCCTTTATTGACATTGCTCATATTCATGTTGCACAAGTTCTTGTTGTTGTTGCTGCCTTTGGCTGTTGTGCGTTTGTGCAGTTTGCTGGAAGCGGATTTGAGCGGAAGCACACCGCACTTTCTAGCTGTTTAGAAGTATGCAAATATAATCTATTTTCACTTTTTAATAACAGATTATTCACTTACCACCTCAGTTAGTCGCTATTCTTATCTGGCGACAATTATGAACAAATATTTATGTACTTAATGTGCATTGACAAACGAACTGTGTGACCAGCTGCTGCTGCTTACAAAACACCAACAATCGCTTGGCTGATTATTTACATGCACGATAGAAAACGAAGCGTTTCGTTGAGCAGTCGACAGATGGCGTGCAGTGCTTGCAGCGTAACATAGATGGCGGTGGTAGCAAATAGGCTACGCTGCCAGTCAATAGGTGGCGTCGGCTAAATTTTTGTTTGGATTGTAACGGTCGGTGCTAAATTAGTTTCCATCTGCAAGCATATAAAGATTTAAATGAAATTTAATTTTTTTTAATACATTTTTTATACATTATTCAATTCTACATTTCAGTAATTTGGGATAAAATATTTTGTTCTTATATTAAAAATTTGTTTGTATCAACAAAACCGCCATTTTTAACAATACACATTCAGACAGTTTCCCCTCCCACTCACACTCACACACACACACACACATACACATTAATACAACCCACATTTTTTCTAATGCGCAAATTGTGCGCGAGGGTGCGAGTAGCTCAGGGTGACAGTGAGAGGGAGGAGCAGAGGGCGAGCGCATGTTAAGGCTGAGCGAGAGTGAGACAGTGGATTGGAGAGAGAGCGAGAGAGGACTGCACGAGAGGGTGGCGTAGTTAGCGCACATAAAAAATGGCGGTTTCCGACGCAGGCAAACAGCAAAAAAAATTCGCCGGACGAGGGGTCGCCCTGCCCTCAGCCCACGACTCACCCCAGCCTGACTGGGAGAGCAAGCAAGCAAGCGAGCTAGAGAGATAGAAAGAGAGAAAGAGAGCGTGCAATAGGTTAGTTAAAAAAAATGCTATAAAAAAAATGTAGAAAAAAAGAAATAGCAAACGAAATCCACCCTGTGGCACAGGGACAGCAATCAGACGTTGTACACACACACACACAACACGCACACCCTTCACACACACATACTTTGACATCGTAATTACCAATACATATGCAAAGCGCGAGGGAGAAATCATCGTCATCATCATCATCATCATCAACAGTCATCATCAACAACATCGCTATCGTCAGCGTTGTGCTGAGTGCCACGCCTCCGCGCCCTAAAGCCGCCTTTGCCTTTGCATCTATCCCTACTCTCTGGTGGTCGAGTGGCTGTACAGTGGTGGAGGGGGGTACGGGGGTAGGTGGATGGGGGCAGCAATGAACCCTCATAGGGTCAGAGCAATGGCAATGCCAACAAACAGAGCCAAAAGCAAAGAAAAGCGACAGAAGCGTGCAAAAAAAAGCTAGATGAAAATTTAGTTAATGGCAAGCCAAAGTTTGAATGCCCTTAAAGAAATTATTATCGGCTGATAGTTCCTGTAACAACTATATATAGGGTAAGCCGACGGAAGAAATAAAATAGTTATAAAAAAACAAAAAGTTTTTATGAAATTTTTCAAGAAATAACTAAGACTTGGCGATTAATCACCGATTTTTGACCAAATTTTCATAAGACAACTATATTATTTAGAATTTCGATTCCAAATAAATTTATTCAGCGTATAAAAATTCAAGTCAAACTTATAATTTGTGATTATAGCGAAGAAATAAGAAAAGCTTTTAGTTTATCTGATCTATAACATGATTTTTAAGCGATTGGAATCAGAAATATTATAGTAATACGATCAGGTAGATTTATATTCGTGAGCTGCTTGTAGCAGTAAGACAAACACTTTTATAGAAATAGTTAAAATTTAGCTTGAAAACTAAGACAAGTCTTTACTAAGAAAGAGTGAAACCAAAAGCTATAGCGAATATAGTAAGTATGTGAACAAAAATATATATATGTACGATCAAGCATATACAACTGCTCTATTTTATAAATTCCCTACAAACTTTCCTAAAGCCCTATAATACCCGCTTAAAGGGTATACAAATAGTTGAAATGAGCGCCTTAATGCGCCATATAACGCGATATTAATGCAGTTCTGTATGTGTGTGTGTGTGTGAGTGTGCTGGTGTACGACTGTTGTGTGTTTGTGTTTGTGTGTGTGTGAGTTTAGCACATTCAATTAGTTGGCATTGCTTTTGGGCATGGCAACAAGCGGAAAACTACAGCAAACCTGCGAGTCAGAGAGCATTTTTGCGGTTGGCAACCAACACAAAAGGCTGCAACTCAAACCACCCAAAAAACAGCCAACAGCTAAACCACCCAATCATCCAAGCACCCAAACCAACTGGAACACAGTGAAGCCACCCACACACGACCTCGACCTCAACTCTTTTAGCCATTTCCATTTCCACAGCAGCTGTCGCTTCAGTGCATCAAAATCTCAAAAAATCAGGCAGCCGGCAAACATAATGCAGCAGAGAGGGGAGCAGGGGCGTGGCACAGGCCTAGGTGGGGGTTCAGAAATCCATGCGGGTTACAACTCGCCCCCCCTGCGCTCCCTCGGGGAGCAGTAACTGTTCTTGGTAGCTGCTCATTAGCCGCATTCGTTGCGCCTTTAAGCCATTTGCAAGCTAAATACACATTTTTGGCGGTTTTTTATAACTATCTTATTTATGGTCAGCTCAAGCTAATTTATGTACGAGTGTATGTGTGTGTACATGTGTTATCGATAGCTAGATTCACCTTTGATGAGCAGGTAGAGCCATAAATCAAGTCTCAAAAGATCCTGCTTTAGTCGGAAGCTTCTAATGTCCAAACTGATCGATGACTTTTGAGCTTGAAAGTAGGAACAGAGGAGCACGACAGCAACAGCTGCTACTTGATAAAGATGCCCGACAAGATAGGTAGCTCTACCAGACAGAAAGAGACAGTCGGACAGACAGAAAGAGACAGCGTTCAGACTGAGTGATGTTGCTTCGTTTTGTGGCTTTTGGCGCGTGTCCAAAAGGAATTTTCGATTGGGAATGACCGACATTCGATAGAAAGATTGATGTGAATTGCATTTAGGGGGGGCACACTGTAGCAAATCAATAACACAAAATGCCAATGAATGTCTGGACTCGTTTGAAGAAGACACAAATATTTGCAGGCCAAAATGAAACTTCTTTTAAGTTTGTAAATAAGAAACTTTAAGGAAAAATATGTTACTAATCATTTGGCTAGTATAAGAAAAATAGTTTAAAATTTCTATTTTATCTCCACTTAGTTGCCGACCTAAAATACGACTGACAGAAGCTAGTGTTAATCACCTGATTTCATATGCTGCTTTCGTCCCCAGCATTCACAAAAATGTAACTGTATTTTGCTTAAACACGAAATTAACTAAAGTTCTCTTATTTTCTTTTCTCTTTTAATATTACCACATACATACCTCAGCTGCTCACACTGCTGTTATTTGTGCTCTCTTTGTTTTTGTAGTTGCTCCCACTATTCAAAATGCAATGCTAGTGCATGTGTGTGTGTGTGTGTGCGTGTGTGCGTGCGTTACTCCAAGCAATGCTCCATGCTAATTACACAAACACTTATTCGTTCTCCCTTTCTTATCTCTTTTCTTTGCTCGAGATCAACAACAACAACTATGCACATTTTTTTTTGGCTGCAAATCTTATTCGTATTTAGTGTTGTTGTTTTGTCTACGACTTTACACTTGTAGAAATCTGTTAGAATTTTGAATTTACACCGAAATGCTAAACAAATCAAAAGGCAATATAAGTCTATTTTTTTTGCAGTGCATTAACAACATTTGTTTGCTTCCCTTTCCCTCTCATTACTGGGTATTGATCACTGCTCTGATTGTTTGAGGCTGCTTTTCGGTTCTTTTCCTTTAAGATAAGTCTAGTTTGAGCTGAGTAACTGAAACCTTTTTATAGTACACTTGCATAAAATAATAAATAATTTTAAATACACTTTAGACTTTTATACTGTATACAAAAAAAGCTGAAGCCCGTAAAATTTATGTATGCTTTAAAGTTTCACAGCTGTTTAAAATTTGCACTGCGTTTCACTTAATACCCGATCTAAAATACGACTGACAGAATCTGGTGTTAATCACCTTATTTTATATGCTGCTTTCGTCGCTAGCATTCACAAAAGTTTAACTGTATTTGCTTAAGCTTTAAACTAACTAAAGTTCTCAAATTTTTCATTTCTCTTTATAATATTACCACATACATACCTCAGCTGCTCACCCCGCTGTTCTTTGTGCTCTCTTTGTTTCTGTAGTTGCTCCCACTATTCAAAATGCAATGCCAGTGCATGTGTGTGTGTGCGTGCGTTACTCCAAGCAATGCTCCATATTAATTACACAAACACTTTTTCGTTCTCCCTTTATTATCTCTATTCTTTGCTCGAGATCAGCAACAACAACTAAGCACATTTTTTTTGGCTGCGAATCTTATTCAAATTTTGTGTTGTTGCTTTCTCTACAACTTTACACTTGTAGAAATCTGTTTGAATTTGGAATTTATAGCAAAATGTTAAACAAATCCAAACGTAAGCCTACTTTTTTTTGCAGTGCATTAACAACTTTAGACTTCTTTATTGTATAAAATAAAAGCTGAAGCTCATAAAATTCGTGTTTGCTTTAAAGTGACAGCCGATTTTCAGCGCAGAATTCATGCGTGTGGGTACAACAACAGCAACAACAACAAGTAGAAAACGATGGACAAAAAACAACAACACGTTAAATTGTGTCAATGTGAAGGACAACGAACGAGTTTACTGGGGTTGCCACCAATTGCAATTGCGTTTGGTCAGCCAACTGTTGGCCTAAGTTCAGCTGTGCAGCTGTGGCAACAACAAGAGTAACAACAGCAACAACAACAACAGCGACAGCGACAAAAAGTAGAAGGTCATGTGCGCTTATTGCCATGGCAATGCAATCAGTTTAAAGACTGGCCGGAAATGCAGACACCCATAAAAACACATACACGTATACACATACACACACACACATGTGGAGTCAACGTCACCTGTGCTTGAATGGGAAACGCGAAAATGACTTGACCTGGGTCAGGGTTTTATTTTTCCCATCCATTTAGCGGTCAGTTTGTAGCGAAAAGGGTGAAAGTGTTTTTTAGCTTAATTACTTAATTACCACTTTGTTCTACGGCCAACAGAACTGGGTCAGCAGCGTAACAAGCTAAAGGGTTTAAACACACACACACACACATACACAGAGAAAAGTGGCGGAAATCTTAATGAGTTTTATTTTATTTTCATTTTTCATTACACATTTTCCGAGCGTGCCTTGGTCCGTTTTCTAATTAAAAGCACAATGACCCGAAGAGACGACCCTTTTTTCAGTCAGCACAGTACGCACTTTCGTAAGGAGGAGGAGTGTCTTGCGGGGGTCAAAGGGTCACGGGGTTATGCTGGTGTTTCCAAGCTGCCGCGTAATTAATTATCAAGTGTTAAACTTGAACTTGGCTAAAAAGCGCTCACTTGGGTCTTATTGATTTTACAAAAAGGCTTTTAAGAGACAGAAGAGAGAAAGGAGAGAGAGAGAGGGAGAGGGTGTGAGCGAGACAGCTTCTTTGTCTGCTGGTCACATATCATGGCCAAAAGATTTAAATCAAAGCTGACAGCAACAACAACAACAACAACAACAACAACAACAAGAACAGACTAAATATTTTTTATGCTTTGCTTTTTTAACCCCTTTTTTTACTGGACATTGTACGCGACTCAAACCCCTGCATTTGGATGGACTTTGGGCAGAACTTTTGACAGGATGCTGCTACACGGTAATTGCTTATTTAAGCGCGCTTTCGTCCTTTTACGGGATGGCAAAATGCCAGGATGCTGGCACCAGACAGAGAGCTAAGAACAGAGAGAGAGAGAGAGAGAGAGAAAAAACACGAAGCGAAACTGAAAACAAAGCCAAAGCAAATGCCGCGTGTAATTATTGGAAGGGTCGTAGGCAGGGGCGTGAACAGGGCAAGGGCAAAGGAAAGGGCAACAGGGCACTGAGTAGCCAGCCAGTCATCCGGGCAGCTGTCTAGCCAACCTCACAGCATTCTCTCTGACCAGGCCCGCAATGAACTGCAAATCAAACAATCCCAAACAAGCAGCAACGCGACTCAACATGTTCCAGCATGCGTGCATATTAAAAATGTTTTAAAATGAAATTTTCGGCACTAACAACTCAGTATTTTTTTTTTTATTTCTTTTCGGTTTTTTTTTTTAGGTAAAGGGTTAAGGCTTTTGTTGTGCATTCAACTGTGAGCTTAGGTCCTGTGATCCTGCCGAGTGCCTGGTCACAAGCACACAAGTAAAACTGGTTTGCAGCTGTCGTTATCTAGTCTGGCCTATCACTGCTTTAACTTAAGCCCAGGGGTCAGCCACAGGGTTGATCGAACCGCGGACAGCGAACCACGTACCTTGGATTGATGGAATATGGAAGGGTTTTCAGCGCTTCCTCTTCTTCATCTATTTTTTTGAGGTTTTCACAGGCTGTCGCGTTTGGTTTTGTCGATAAGCAAAACATCAACGCAATCACAACAGAAAAAAGCAGAAAAAATCAGAAAATATATCTCACAGATATGTAGATAAATGTCTGTATGTTCACTTATATCGAGAGCGAACTGTGGCCATAAATTATAACGAGTTTTGGTGGCCGTTTGGTGGGCATGAACAAACATGCGGGCAAAATATGTTGAAACATTTTTCAATTTTAATGACACCAAATGAAGGCAGCAGAGCTGAGCAGAGTGGAGCTCTCTATATATTCTAGACGGCTTAGAGCTTGGCCAGAACGCGACCAACGTTGGCTGACACAAGAAATAATAGAAATTATTGTCAATAATTACAATGGGTCTGGTGCCGGTCTTTGACGCGTTTGACAGACGGTAGGAGTTGACTCTGATTCTTGCTCTGGCCTCAGGTGCTGATTACCCACAAGCGTAGTGTGAATTCAGTACAAGGGGGGGATACGTGTGGCTTAAACGCTTATCGGCAGATCAAAGCCAAAACAAACTGCATGCAAACTGTTATTAGCCTGTAATTAACTATTCGCTGCATTTCCCCAACATTTTATTACAGTTAATTATTCATTTTTTTTTTGTTTTACAAATTTTCAATTGTTTATCGGCGAGTTTTTATGTACAACACGAACTTTGTTAGTTTTTTTTTTTTTTTAGCTATTTAATTAACTTTTTAAAACAACATTTAAATTGAGTTTTTTACGTGCTAATCGATTACGTTTTGATTAAGCTAACGGTATAATTAAGTCGTTACAAAAATTTAATTTGTGTAAAAATTGGAAAAATCGAAAAATTTAAAACTCAACAAAACTTTAGATTCAATATGCAGACTCAATTTGCTTATGATATCATGTTCCAAACGGAATTTCGAGATGAAATCGATTAACTTTTCACAGAGTTAGGAGTGTTGCAGATTTTCAAAAAAACAAAATTCAAAAAAATGGAATTTTTTGGGAAAAGTTAACTTTAGTATAAGAACCAATTTCAAATGCAGAACATATTAAGATGCCAAGCCATGCATGATATACCGACATTCCGCATAAAAATCGGTCAAGTTTTGATAAAAATAAACTGAGTTTACAAATAAAAGAAATACAAAGGGGTAAGTATAATAAAAATTCGATTTTTCAAAGAAAAAAACTATCAAAATTAACAAATTTTTGATGTAATATCATTTTAGATGTCAAAGCATGAATAAAATGATATTCCACATGAAAATCGGTAGAACTTTCACAAAACCACAAGAGTTTAAGGTTTTTGAATGGAAGTCAAGGGGTAAAAAAGGCAAAATGGACGATTCCTACGTGAAAAAATAGATTGAGAAAATGATCCAAAGTTAAAAGCAGAATCAATTTAGGGTAGAAATCATGAACAAATTGATATATCGTATGAAAATTGGTTTAGAACTCAATAACTCATAAAAGTACAGAGTTTTGTTTGGATGTAAAAAATGAAGTTACTTAAAAACATGTTTTTTCTCAAATCATTCAACTCAGTACTCAAAATCTTTCCAAAATAATGTGACACCCCCTTTGAAGCCACACCACTGCGCTCGCCACTGACACGCGGCCTGTAGTAAAAAGCTGCTGAAAGCGCTTAAAGCGTTTGGCTTAAACATTTGCATGGAACAACCACAAGATTAACAGCTACAACAACAACAACAACAGCAAAAGAAAAACGATTGGCATGCCAAATAGCCGTAATAGTAATAAACGTATGTAATAATAATGAATTTTAATGTCGAGCATTAACAATTCTTGCATTTTAATTGGGCAAAAAGTGCAAAAACTGCAGAAATGCAGAACTGGAACTTGAACTGAAACCACAACTATATGGAAGCTTGGACCTGTAAAGTCTTACACTGATTCTGATTTGGATTCGAATTTAGTTTTGAATTTGGATTCTGAGTTGGAGTCGATTCTTAGTGTGGGTTTTTTCTCTCTATATGCATAAATTGCCGTTGATTTGATTTAGTGACATGGAACAATGCACTGGAATTTATGACAAAAGTCGCATACATTTAAACGGATTATGTCACAAGTTTCCCATTTTAGTTGTTCATAAAGGAAAAAATAGCCATATTTCATTATGGCTAAGCAGCAAAATTTGTCAGCTCTGTCGCTAAAAATCTCAACACAATCTACAGACAAAATGACTTTTAGAATGTTTAATTGTAATTAGTGCACAAATCATTGACTAAAAGGGGGCGTTAATTCCACTATCGATAAGCGATTGAACTTGAAATTGTGGGCGTAACTTCAGTACAAAATGACAAATGTAAAGGGAGAGCAAAGGAGAGGAAGAAATGAAGAGAGAGTGAAGATATATGTACTCTTGGTAGGTGTCCAATTGTGCATTCGAAAGCTGCACTATTCCATGTTACCATTATGAAATCGCCTCAATCATTGTCAGCCATAAACTTTTATTATTTTTTATTGGTGCTAAGTTGTGGCAAGTTGCAAGCCAGCAAGTTGCCAGCGTGTGCGCTACACGCGCGAGTAGCGGCTTAAAAAATACTAAAATTATCGTGGAGATTAGTATTTAAATTTTATTGTTAAATCGGCTTAAAGTGGATACAGGTTTTATCACAGTCGATTCCACTTAACTTTAAGTGTTCTTTTCTTTCAGCTCTCTTTTCACTGCGTAGGGTATACGTTGAGCAAACCTAACCGACTCCTTTAAGCCCACATTGAGACAGGAATCTGGTTCCTTTGACCAGATCGCTTACTAATAATTTACATGCGCCGGCGCTACAAGCAATGGGCCGATCTCCATTAAGGCTTAAATGGGGGGCCAGCCAGAGAGAGAGCGTTGGGACCACAGACCACCGGGAGTGGCAATGATGACATAATTTGTAGACGCCAAATGTAGCAAAGAAATTATGAATGTGCGATTTGTGTGTTGTTTATGTAGTCGTAAATACCCGTTACTATTTGCACTGATAGTCAGTCCATTTGCTTTAAGCCCAATTTGCTATGGGTTTTCCGCGTTTTCCATGGCAGCTGTCACATGCAATTAGAACACACAAACACACACACAGATACACACACACATACACTCACATTAATTAACTGTAGGAAAAGTCTTGGGCCAGAAGATGCCTTTACCTTATAGCTTTGCTTTCAAGTCTCGGGACCCGAAACGAACCTCGAGTAGACACTTGTAATGTCGCATTGCCACTCGAGGGAGCCCAAAGCAGGCCAGGCAGGACCCAGCCCAGATGTTTGTCAACAGGCTACAGAGTACAGGGCTTCACGCCACGAAATGAAAAGAAATTGCCACTGTCTGTCGGGCTTAAAAGTAAAGAAACCAGCAAAAAAAAAAAAAAAAAAAGCTAAAAGAAAATTCTACCTTAAATAAAAGAAGGAAAAGCGACTAAAAAAGGGGAAAAAGCCGAAAGGAGAAAAGCAGTGAGGACAGAGGAAAAAGGAAAACGCAACCATCTGCACGAATTGTAATTGAAAAGATTTCCCTTGAAGGAATTACACGCGCCTTTCCTTCGTCCTTGTTGTCCTTGTTGTCGTCCTCTTTCGTACTCTTCCTACGGCGGTGCTGCGGTGCTGCAAATTTAATAAGGAAGCCCCGGCGAGCTTATATTGTACTTTGTGTGAAAAATAATAGTTTTTTAAATGCACTGAAGGAACAGAGTTTTCCCTGATTTTATTTTATGAACTGCTAAATATTTTTGTGGCTAAAAGTCCAAGCCAAAAGCTAAAATATGCGCGTAATTAAGAAATATTAGTGAGTTTCTGGCATTTCAACATTTTTGAAGGCATTTGTTTGTTGGACTTGACTCTCCCCCGCAAGCGGTCTGCAAATGCTTAATGAAAAAGCTGTGGAATTTTCAAATGAAATGCATAACGTTGGCAGTGAGTAGTTAGGGGAAAAGAGGAGGAAAGGAGTAGGAAAGGAGGAGCAAAATAGGAGACAGTAAGCTCCACTCCACCAAATGTTCAATGCGGTTTTGTGGTAGAAGTAAAAATTATATACTAAAAGTAGAGTTTGCTGTGAGTATATTTATAGAGTCTTTAAAAGTAGGAAAAAATTTTAAATTATTTAAAATAATTTTGTCTCTAAAAGCGCAAAACTTTAAGTAATGAAACAAGATCGAAAAACTTTTTGATAGCTAATAAAATATATTTTAAACTATTTATTAAAATAAAATAATTTTTTTTGTAAATTAACAAAATAACTTTTAAGCTTTTCCCAACACTTCTCCATTTAAATTTCCAACTTTTCTTTATCATTTTTTAATTTCCCTGCTCCCTTTCAGTTAGTGTCATTGTAATTTAAGACCCAGTCGTAAGCAACAGACAACTGTCAAGTGGCGCATGGCAACCCAAAAGGAAACTACCACAAAAGTGGGCGTGTCAGGGCGCTGCAATGATGACTGTACCAAACTTCTTTTGAGGTTTGCCATTTTCATTCAGAAAGTAGACTGTCGGGGGGCAGAGAGGGGCAAAAAGTGATGCTCGTCAACGAACTCAGGTGGCAAATTAAAGTATTACGATAATTTAATGCACTGGGGAAATGAAACTGAGACCAGACAATGCAATTATATAGCTGCAAATTAGTGCGACAAAGTAGGGGAATTGGAAAATGGAAATTGCTCAAGGGGTTTTTAGCCTTTTTCGTATCACAACAATTAATGATAGTTTCAAAGGTAAATGGTAAACACAGCAGAATCAATAATGAAATCAATGCACACCGCACAATCAATACCAAATCGACACTTTTCAATAACAACAACAACAACAAAAGTGAACAAAGTGAACACTGATCGTTTTTTTCTATTTCTATTGAGTGTGAGGGGTGAGTGCTTAGGGGTGAACCAAAACCGTCACAACCCCTAGTCAAACGGCCCATAGTTTTTTCTAGTTGGCATAGAAAAAAAGAAGCAAAAAAAGGTTAATAGGCTTACTTCTGGCATACACTGTACGACTTACGACTTTTATTTATTGTAAAATTTGCCCAAGCACTTGAAACTGACAATTTTAGCTGTCAGTTTGTGTCGCTCTGGCTGAGAGGTCTCTGACTTTGCTTTATTGACTTGTTAGCGCCGTCAAAATCCCATTTGTATGTCAATAAATTTGCAAAAAAAAAAAATCAGACAGGGCAAACCAGACAGAGGGAGATGCACACTAAAGGAGAGTGAGAGCGAGAAAGGGAGACAGAGAGAGAGAGTAGTTACCGCCATGTTGTGGGCTGCTGCTGCCTGTTGCTGCTCTTTGGGTTTGAGCAAATTGGCTGTTGATTGATGTGCTCACGTAGACAGCGATGAGCTGCTAAGATTAATGCGGTTTTAAGCTAGTGAAAAGTTACGAGATACGAGTTACGAGTGACGAGTAACGAGAATGTTGATGAAGTTGCCCAATCAATTAAGTTGTTCAAAATAATCAGAAAGAAAAAGAAAAAGGAAAAAAAAATAACAAGCATTGGGTTGGAAAATGTATGCAAAGGCGGAAAAACTGTTGGCCAATTAATCAACTAGCTTAAAGGATTTTACATAAAAACATTTAGCTAGAAATGATTAGATTGTTTGGAAAGTTTAGCAGAAGTAGAGTAAGATATTTTTGAAATATTTAAAATACTTAATAACTTTTTAAAGTTTTGGAATTGGGATGAATAAGTGGATAAGCTGTTGGCCAGTTAATAAACTAATCAGTCAATTAACTAAAACACATGTCTAGAAATAGTTAGAAATGTTTAAAAAATTTTGAACTAGTGGGATAGCTGTTTTTGAAATATTTAAAATACTAAATAATTTTTTAAAGCTTAGAAATTGGGATGAGTAGGCAGAAAAATGGTTAACCAATCAAATATATATATTTTTATATAAAAATATATAAATTTTAAATATAAAATGCAGCTAGATTGTTTAGAAAACTTGGTGAATGAAGACTTTCTAATAAATTTTAATATTAAAAATATTTTAAAAGTCTTTTCAAAACTGAGTAAATGAAGAAAAGTGTTTGAAGTACATTCTCAAGACTCATTTAAATACCAAACCTTTATTATGATTTAAAAAATCAACGACTTCGTATAAATATTCAGAGTTAACTTCTCACTTAAAGACTTTCCCATACCCATTTAAATACCCTGTTAAGTTTTCTTAATAACTTATCTTTAAATACAGTATGATTTTAAGATCTAGCTTTTACTGCCAACTATTTGAGGCATTTTTACAGCTCATGCAAATTTTTGCAATTTTTTATCACTTAAATTTGTCAGAATCTAAACCAAAGTTATGGCTTGTAAAACGCTTTGAAATGGCCCATAAACTGAACACTTTACAGTTAACATTTTGGCATAACCCTGTGACTGGTCATAAATCACTAGACAGCTCGTTATCCTGCTATGCACTAAGTACCAAGTGTTAAGCACTGAGAGTATTACCAACTTCAGTCATTAACTTGCCTAAAAATCGCCTAAAAGACAGAGCAAAAGCTATTTTTATGCACTCGCAATTTGCATTTTAAAATTTATTTTATTTTCGAGTTTCGTTTTTTTATGTTTTATGATGTTTTTTTTTTTGTTTTTAACTCTTCACGAAAACAAGTCAGAATTTATAACATAAAACGCATCCGACAGCTTGTCAGTAACAATGCGCTTTAAAGCTAACAAGCGTGTGCGAAACGAAAGGCAACAACAACAGCAACAACAACAACAACAACAACAGAGAGACAATAACAACCACAATACCAAAATCCATTTGCATTAAAATTTATAGAGCGTAAACTGTGCGCTTTTTTTAATTTCATTTAAATATTTTTTTCTTACTTAAATTTTTTTTTGTTTGCACCCCTGAAAAACTGTTACATTTTGGCTATAAAATTACAAAAAAAAAGTCTTTTTTTTTTTGTCTAGCCGTAGAAGAATATGTCAGCATGTGATTGCCAGTTGGACAAAAAATATATATATAATAAAAATAAATGAAATCGTACCGGAAATTATGTGCGTGCTGAAAAGAAAAAAAACATCAGTGAAGCTGGTTCTCTAAAAGGAAACCAAAATCCGAACACTCGTACCCGAACCGTATACGGCTGGCAAAGCCCCGGATTGTGACCGTAAGTACGCAACACATATTGTTGCCATGTCAGGCACATTTTTTCCAGCTTTCTGTTGTTTTTTTTTGTTTTTTTTGGTGCTTTTGCCACACTATTTTAATTTTCCGAGTCCTTCTTCGTCGCACGAACAATTGAATTATTTTTGTACGTGAAGTCAGCGAGGGTTGGGTCGTTGCCCATTAGCACAGCGACACCCCACTATCATCATCATCATCATCATCGTTTCTACCATACCTCATCATCATCAAAATAGCAAAAAAAATGATTTTTAGAAAAAATTTGTAGCAAAAGTTGTACGACGTGACTGTGAGCAAGTTTTTTCTCCATTTTTTTTTTAATTCTTTTTTTTTTGTATTATTTTTTTTCTTTCTATTATAATTTTTTTTTATGTTGTTACAAATTTTTAGACGGCTTGATTGGAATGTCAGATAAAGTCAAATGGATTTCAGCGTAAATTAAGTTCCTGTTTGCTCAAAATGGGGCGGCAAAAATGATGTTCTCGTTTCAGACGTTGTCCAAAAATTTTCTATTATAGATTGTAGAGATTGAAAAAGTTTTTGAAGTGTAAAATGTGAACCGAAAAAGTTTTGAATGAAAAAATGTTAGTGGAGTAAAAGTAAAACGACTTTAAGTGTGAGCAGCTGAGACATTAAGAGTATTTAAAATTCTAATATTTTTCAGAATTTATTCACTTCTTTTCTTCTGCCCAAATTTGTATCTCAACAGCTGCATCTCAGGGATGCTGTCATCTCGTAACATTACAAGACATCTCAAAGTTTCAATATTCTAATCAAGCTATAAGTTTACCGAAAGGGTTAACTGCCAACCGGTTGAACCGGTTTTGGCCTACGTAATAATGTGGTATATTTTGGTATAAAAATATTTGACGCATTTCAATAAATAGAGAATTGTAAACTAAGCTGGGACTCAAATATTAGTAGCCGATTCAAATGGGACGCAGCTGCACAGCACGAAAGGTTCACGAAAAATCACGCAAATGACAACAATTTTCAGGTAAAAATTTCAATTAAAATTGGGTTGGAAAATATGCAAAAAGCGTGGAGGGAAGGGGTAGGGAAAAGGGTTGCGGGATAGCTTGAAAAGACGCACAGCAGCAGGATCATCATCTGCTGTGATGCTGGTGATCCCTAAATCAAAAAAAATAATGGAAGAAAACAAAACGATCGCCACTTTTGGGTGCACATTGTGAGAATTGGAACAATCACCCTTTCAGTTCAGATACTCAAACACTTATTCATTCAGTCAGTTATTCATTCATTCCATCATTTAGTTCGTTGACAAAACTGTAGCACCAGTTTCTAATGCCGCATTATCCTGTGTGTGTTTGTGTGTGTGTGTGTGTGTTCTGTGTGTCCTGGTGAAGTGACATTCTTCGTCGCTAATTTGAATATTTCTGCTTTCCCACGATTTATGTTTATGATTATCGTTTCCGAAGGTTTCTTAAAGGTTTCCTTTTGCTGCCTTGGATCCTTAACCCGTGTCAAACTATGCCTCACTCGAAATATCCTTATGCTAATGCAGTGGCCATAACTTACTCTCCCTCTCCCTCTCTCTCTCTCTTACTCTCTCTCTCTCTCTCTGTCTTGTGGCAGTACCGCATGTAATAAAAATTATAATTTATGCACAACTCTTTGTATGTTTGGCAATTGTTGAAAATTATTTACACGCTTTTAATTGGCATTCAAGTGGTTTGCGATCAAAGGCAGTCACCTCCTGCTGCTTCAGTCGTCCTGTATTCTGTATTCTGGCCAAGGTAACTCTATTTACCTCATTAGTGTTGGCCAGCAGCAGCTTAACGATTCACTGTAGTTGTGCATAAACACACATGTGTACCATAGTTAATAATTTTATTTCATGTTCCATAAACAAATGAAGACAGACGGAGCTGGAGACAGAGAAGGAGACGGAGCAGGAGACGGAGCATATACATATGTTTGCTGCTCCAAATGAGAGGAAAAATGGAGGAAAAAAAAGTAATTATGCCGACTAAGAGCTTCATCAGACATCCCATTATGCAGCCAGGACTGCACTCGACACTCAACTCAACTCGAGTCGACTCGACTGGTATCGGCCCACACATGCCGCATACCACATGCCACAATCGGTGGCAAGTAGGTGGAGGCAGCTCAGTAACAAAAGCAGAGCGACTACCTTTGTGCCCACAGCGTCGTCATCATAAATGTTTGCATATGAAGTGCTGTGGGCGTGGCATGCACTTCACTTGCGGCATTGAAAACAAAACAAGGGAGCAACAAAAAAAAGCAGAGAAAACTGAAAAAACACAGTAAAAAAGCAGAAAAATTGTTTCTGCGTCAGGATTAAAAATGCAGCGCATTGAATTTGCACGAGGCTTGGCTACCTAACTGCCACGCCTCCAGCACACGCCCCTCCCCCCTCATTGCATTTCGCAACAAATAATGATGCACTTGAAAAATGTTTTGCCCTGTATGTGTGTGTGGGTGCGGGTGTGTGTGTGTACAACAATAATGGGAACAAAAAATCATTAAAAGAAGCTTTCCAAACAGAAAGTGGAAGACTGAAACTGCGTCTGGTTTACATTATTAGACAGAGAGAATCTGCCATCAACGCCATTAATATTTCATTTAACGCTGCAATTGTCCTGAGAGCAACTACAACACACACACACACACACACCCAAACACACACACACACACAGCTACACACCTCTGAAGACACATCCACCCATAAATAGCCCTAAAATGTTTAATTCATTTTATGCGATTTCATTCAGCGCCAGTTTTAATTATGAGCAAAGTGAACTAGAGTGGTGCAAAGCCACCCAAATGGAGTGGTGCAGAGCCACAAGAGAGCAGACTGGGAAAAAGTGATGATAAAGACACAGAGGGGAGTGGAAAAAGGGAAGTGAAGATGGGAGACTGGAGACTGGAGACTGGTGACTGGAGCTAGTCAACTGACTTGTGTAATTTGTGCATAAGTTTCATTTACTTTGTGGGGGTCGTCATAATCCGCTGCTACCCTGTCCTCTGGCTAATGTCAGTGCTTGTCCTGCTGTCGGCTCCCCGTCCTCCCTCCACCCCCCACGCGATGACAGCCGCATTGGGCGACATCTCACTCAAAAATTGTCTCAATGGCCTTGCCGGTATACTGACAGGCTGAGACTTGTCCTGATCCTGGCCAGCATTATGTTGACGTCAACGTTGATGCTGTGATTATGCACTTGATGTGATGTGCATAAAGCTGAATTTTAATTGCGAGTAAATATTTAAACCATTAAGCTCGAAGAGTGGACGGCTCGAGTGGCTTAGAAAATATGTACAAAATATAAAGACCAACACAGAAATGAATAAATTTATAATATGGATAAAATTGAGAAGGAAATTTGCAGATAATGAAGAGCAAAGCATATTGGAAGCACAAGAAATAATAAACTTTTTCATAGAATATAAATTTGAGACTAGAATTCCAAAAATTCAAGTGGTAATTTAAGACTAAAATGTAAAAAATTTATATTGTACATTAATTTTTAAGAATTTAGCAAAGCAAAAGTCTACACTTATCTAGAAAACGATTGACTTGTAGCTTAAAATTAATTAGAAATATTTTTAAAAAATATATTATATTTTTAAAATATTTTATAATTTATTAAAAGCTCAAACAAAATAAATTTTCCTCCATTTTGTACTCTCTTTACAGTCTATAAATGTACCTACAGTGTCTCCCCTTTCCCCCTCTTCCATTTAGTTTATTTATTGTATGTACTGTTTTAAATTAATTAACATTATATACGATTTATATTGTTATTGTAAATATTGAAAAAGCAAAAACATAACTACAATCTGTATTGATAATTATAAATTTGCAGTCAGGCCATTAAATGTAACGCACGAACAGACAATTAAAATACAACAAAAAGCAAAAAAAAATGTTGGCAAATTAAGCAACTTAATTAAAATAAATAAAAGTCATCTCAACAATGAGAAAAACATTAAAAAAAAAAAACAACAACTGAATGAATGTAAAAATGAATGAATAAAAGAATGCAGTTTTTTGTTGTTCGTGTGGGTGTGGGTGTGTGTGTGTGTGTGTGTGTGTGTGTGTGTGTGTATGTGTGTGTGTGTGTGGGTGTGTGTGTGGTAAATACAAGTGCAAATATATTAATTGCAAAAGGTTCGGCTTGGCTTCAATTAAAAGTTTCAACAGCATCCATCAAAAGCACCTCAATGAGTGTCGATAACAGTCGCTGGCAAAAGTATGTGCGCACAATAAATAAAATAAATATAAATTCTGAAACATGAAAATAAAAATGATAAACAAAAAAATCAGGGAAAATCTACCAACATCGATTGCTGGCAAATGCCAAAGTTTTTTTTTCAGTTCAAACAAAGCCATAAAAACGTGAATACAAATGGAAAAAATAATTTCATTTGTTGTTAACATGCTGGTGTGCCAAGGGGTGGGGTAGAAGAGGGGTTGGAGACTGGTAGGTATACTGAAAAGGACCTATTACAATTACTGTAGTTGTTGTTGGCTTGTTTTGGCTTTGGCTCCACTGATTATGTGTATTTGCATGCCAAAGCAGTTGGCAGTTGGCTATTGCCTGTTACCAGGTCCTGCATCGTCCTGCGGTCTTTTGCAAATGCTCTGGAGTGTGTCGCCTCTTGAAAGTAATAGCCAAAACGAAAGCATTTCCATTCTTAGTGATATTCCCATTACCATTTGCACTCCACAGCCCATTACCGCCTCTTGTCTCCACGTTGTTAACGTAATTTCCATAAAACATTTTGTTACTTATTTATCTTAATTAAAATAAATTTACATTTTTCTAATTTAAGAGCGCGACGGCAACACCAATACCAACAACAACAAGTGCCCACTTTCCCCTCTCCCACCCACTGGCCTCTCCCACTCCCTGTCCCTCTCCTTCTGCCTGTCACTTTGGTCGAGCACAACTTTGCCGGGCATTAAAGAGCGACATTTTCTTAACAAGCCAGAAAGGACATTTGCCAGATCACGGACACAACAGTACCATGGCGAATG
This sequence comes from Drosophila cardini, assembly GCA_018903735.1. NCBI lineage: Eukaryota > Metazoa > Arthropoda > Insecta > Diptera > Drosophilidae > Drosophila > Drosophila cardini. Next base: position 4,398,207 of record JAEIGM010000007.1, on the reverse strand, counting down.
GCACAACGAAGAAGCAAAGAAAAAATACTGAAAAACAAGCAGCAGAAAAAGTATAAAGAAAAAAAAAATAGAAGAAAATTTGACGTAATGGAAAGTTGGTTCCATGGCTCTGAGTTTGGATCTCATTAGCGTTGCCAAGGGAAAGTAGGCGGACACGAAGCTTGGACGTCTTTTGAGCTGCTCTCCTTGTTGTTGCCCTTGTTGCCGTCTAAATGGCAGCCATTCCTGTCCAGTATCCACTACCAATGCCCCTCCCTCTCCCCTCTCAGTTCGAATCACAAAAAAAAAGGAAGAATAAAAAAGAGCACGGACTTGAACACTGCCTTCCCCTCTTCTTCTTCTTCCTCTCCGCTTCCCCACTCCTGGGAATAGCATAAAATTAAAAGCTGACGAGCAAAATAAAAAGATTTTGCGTATTTGCGTACACTTTGTAGCCGTTTCCAGTGTCCTGAAGCAATTCAATACAAAATGTTTGCCTGCTCAGTGGAGACAATGTGAGTGGCAGATGGTGGGAGAAGTGGGGTAAGGAGTTTGAGGGAACTGACTCTGATGAAGGACAACTAATAGATTGGACAGTAAAGTAACTAAGGTCTTACCAAAGGTAAATTTATAAATAAAAGATGTTCTTATTACGCAAAAGTGAAGCAAATGAATTATCAAATTGAATATTTATGGAAAAACTAAATTCTGCTAAAGAAAGTATAGAAAAATTAATTTATTTTAAGCAGGTAAAATAGAAAGACTTAAGAAACTTGTGGGTAATAAACTAAAACATCCATAAGACATAATTATTAGCAAGAAGTGGATAAATTTATTGCATATGACCTATAGAAAATCAAGCAAAATTATTATTTATGGTATAAGGAAAATGAGTAAATAATTATTATACAAGGCAAGCACGCAAATTCGTTCTTAAATTGTATAAGTAAAAGTTAAAATGAAGAAAAAAAGAAATTTATTTACAACAAATACAAAAAACTACTAAAATAATGATTTAATTTATATAATAGATAATTTGTTTGATAAACTTATCGGCAACTGAAGAAATATTTTGCCTTTATAAAAAATGCAGTTCGAAATACTTTTTGTTAAGTTAAATTAAAAACAAAAAAAATTTTCTTTTCTTAAAAGTTTACCAACTTCCATAACTACCAACTGAGCACTATTCAACTGCCAACTTGTTGGTACAGTTACGTTATTAGCTCAAGAGTGGCCAACACACATTTGGCCTAAGCAGGGCACAAATTTGCCCAAATGAAAACACGACAAACAAATCAAAAATCAATACAAGAAAACGCCATTTTGTAATGCAAAAAAAAAAAAAATAGAAGCGTCGAATGAAACCAATACAAAACCATAACTAAATCCGTGTGTGTGTTTGTGTGCGTGTGTTTGTATGTGTGTGCACAACAACTCAAAGCTGGCAACAAGAAAAATGTTGTAAGAAGAAGAAGAAGAAGAAGAAGAAGAAGAAGAAGCAGCAGCATACAAAACACGGGGAAACATTTTTGCCAGCGTCGGAAAGGAAAGGAGGAGTCAAGTCAGAGAAGAAAAAAAAAATGAGAAGAATAAAAAGAAAGAAATGCAGAAAAAAAGAAAAATACAAATAAATTCAAAGCAAACGAGACTAAAATTATAAAAATTGCCCTCCTGGTGCTGCTGAGAGTGCGCGTAGTGGAAGGGGGAGTAGGTGGAGGGGGAACAAGGCGAGACGAACGCGATTCCAATACGGGACATCAACGTCAACGAGGGTGGTACAAACAGTTGGTGGGTGGTGCTGCTGATGTTGATGGACTGCCGCTGCTGCTGCTGCCGATGGTGGTGGTGGTGGTGCTAGTAGTGGTGGGATGGTTGGGTATGATGATGATGATGATTGTGGTGGTGGTGCTGGGGGTGGTACATAATGTGCCCCGTGCACTGCCGTTGGCCTGAACGCCGCATTAAGCAAAGTAAGAGAAGCGACCGATAGAGAGAGAGAGAGAGAGAGAGAGCGCGAGAGTGGGAGTTGGGTGGTGTACATGGCCAAGATACATATATATATATATTTATATATGTATATATTCAAGTGTACATAGAGCTGCCATGGCCCGCAGCGTCAATGGACCAAAATAATAACGACTAACGGCCTGTTAAGGGAAAATGCAACGATGAACGATGAGGCAAATGGAGAACAGGAAGAACGGAAAATGTAGAAAATGGGAAATGGCTGGGAAATGGAAATGGAGCTGGCTGGGTGGCTCAAGGTTTTTTAAGTGGTTGCGCGTGACGTGCACAACGAACCAAAGAGGAGGAGCGAAGAGGGCGAGGTAAAGAGCAGCTGAAGCTGGAGCAGAGAGGAGAGCGGAGCACAGAGCACGGCGAGTGGAGCTGCTATTGGAGCTGCTGACGTGGTATTTGCCTGACTCTCGTTGACGCCGAGACATGGACATGGGCATGGCCGTAGTTGTAGTCATAGCCGTAGATATATGCTTGTAGATATGCTCCTGAATGTGGTTGTGCCAGTGGATGTGGATGCTGAGGAAGATGGGGATGGTGCTGTGGAAGCCGATCGGGAGGGCAGATTTTTTTTTTCCACTTATTTGTACACAAAACTCTTGTTACTAGCTGCCATTATGATTTTGAAAAGCCATTGCTGCTGCTGCTGCTGCTTTTTTTGTGTTTGTTTCGTATATTTTAAATACCCTGTAATGAAGGTTGTATAAGCTAGGAGAAGCCTAAAGTCTACCTATGTTATGCGTTAAGTCTAAAACAATAAATTTACTGGAAGTTACAAAGAAAAAGGAAACCATAAACAGCAGTTGAAAGGAATAAAAGTTTATGGGAATCAATTGGTTACAAATATATAGTCAGAAATTGAAGAACTTATAAATTTATAAGAGTTAATAAACTGGACTTTAAAAACTTTAATATTTAGATAGTATAAACCATCTTGTGTTGAAATATCTAAAGCATATGTAAACAGTGTATCTTCTAAGCAGGGTATTTCACAGTCCTCTACTACTCTCTTAAGCTCTCCTATTTGTTTTCGCCTGTTTATTTTTATTTTCATTTTTTGCTTTGCTTTCTTTTTTGTCGCTCATTGAAAAACTGTGAAATTTTATAATAAGCATTTTTTTTTTTTGTATTTCTTGCCGCTGTCGGATTATTGTCGATGATTGTGATTGCGTTTTATGTTGTTCCTTTTATTACCACTTTGGGGAGTGTGGAAATTGCCAGGGAAATGGAAAAATGCCATTGCGATGGCTTCTCATTTTTGCTTCTCCTTCTCTGGACATTGCTTTGGGGCGAGTTTCGGTTTCGGTTTTGTTTTTTGTTTTTGTTTTATTTTTTGTTATTGGTGCTGTAATATTCCTTTTGAAAAAATGTTTGCTTCGTGTGCGATTATATTTTATTTTTCTCCGTTTTTTCTTCATTATTTTTTGACATTTTTTCTTGGCTTTTGGTGTGCGTTCAGGCGCTATTGGTTTCAATTTAAGCTTATTAATTTTAAATGCGATTTTTAATTAAATATTATCAAAGTGTGTCGCTTGCTGTCATTAGGTTTGTAGCTGTAGCTGAGAAGCGCAAAGAGAGGCGTTGGCTAGGCATTTTAGGGTAGGGGTAGGGGTTAGAAAGTCAAAACTTTGTTTAATCTCTGAAGTAAGTTGTTCTCAACAGAGCAAAAAACTGATACGACATGCTGATTACCTGAAAAGCAAAAAGTTTTAGAAACTTTATTTAATTTTCAGCAGAAAACTTACTTTCATATAAGTAACCAGCGATATCGGTGGAAATGTCGGTGGTCTAATCATAGCTGGCTTCTGACTACGCATTATCATCATTTTCAACAGAATACAATAGTTTTTGCTACACTGAAACCAATTTTGGTTGTAAGCTGCATCACCCACACGCATACTCTATGAAAAGATTCCATTTTCAGTAAAAACTTTGGCCAGAATTTTCTATATTACCGCTGCTATTAGCGCATCCCCGTAGTAACAAACTAGAAAAACTTGCACCATCGAAGTCATTAGAAATATGCAGTAGATTAGAATAACTTCTATGGTTGATTCGGTCACTTGAAAGGCAATAAAACAAATCTGACCCGAGGCCATCAAAAAGTTAAGCAACAGAGAGAAACTATACATGTCGTTGATGTGTTCGCAAAGACTGTAGGAGAAGGTATAAAAGTCATAGTTTATGGCAGGATTTAAATAGAGTGTATTTGGTACACTGAGAAAAGAATGTTTCAAAAACAAGTTAGTGTTAAAAAATCATTGAAGAACATTAAAAAAACATTATCATTTCAAAAATATCCAAAGGAAAATTATGTCTTATGTCGACCACTTATTCTTGAATGAAAGAAAAGTAAATTTGAGCATTTAAGCAACAGAAATGGATGTAAATTTGATTAAAATGAGATAATTAGTAATTTTTAGCGATCTTTCAATCGGGAACTTCGGTATTTTTCATTGGGATACTATGGTGAATACTCTTTCGATCAAACTTTGCTGTCAATTTCACACTGCTTAAAACCACTTGGGAATCAGAAATGTTCCAACCGAAAAAAATATTGTGAGAATAAAATCACTTCCTTAAAAAATCATCAGTGTTCTAGAATAAAGTCTTCAGACTTAGCACTTTATATTTGAATTTAGAGTAATATTCCTAATTTTAAGTCCACTATTTTAAGACGAATTGTCTTAATTTAAGAACACATTCTTTTTTATCAGTGTATGAACAATTCCCTCAAACTCACACCAAACACTTGTCGTGGTATGCAATCATGGATGCTATAAATCGCACATTCTCCGCATCCCGATCCGAATGACAAGGATACGTCTCCAGACGTCTGGCAATATAGCCAAAGTGCATGCAGAGCTGGGTGATGACCACAACTAACAGTAAATCAGCGCAAAGAAAGGCAATGCCAGCCAAGTAAGCACCATGAGCTATATCCCAATAGGTAATCCAATATATCAAGTTATTGCTCGTTGCATCGTAGGGAAACCAAATTAAAAATCCAAAATTTCGATCGAAAGTATCGTAACCCAGAAAATTAAACTTAATCGTTGCCTTGATGGCCGGATAAAGAGTAAAAGTCGTCGTATAAGCCAAGCAAAGGAAGGTGAAGATGCCAATGACCCGTTTCATGGTACGCTCGAATTTGTCCATTTTGTAGGCACGTTGCTCCTCCAAAGTCTTGGGATGCATCTCCTCCAGTTCATCGAGTAGATTCGTTAGAGTTTTCTTATGCAAAGCCATGGTAAATTGCTTACAATCCGCGACGAGAGAGAATCCAATACAAGGAGCCACTGCAATCGCTAGACGAACTGTCTCATAGTCCTGCATTGATTTGTAGAAGAAAATCAATTCACCGCAGACCAGAAGATTAAAATTAATAAATCCTGCATATAGATAGATCTTTAGCAGCAATGAATTCAAAGGATTCGTCGATCGATGTGCATAGATATCCTCTCCTATAGTTTTATAGAGTCTCACAGGAGCTCTCATCATGTCCCCAAAGGAACTCGGTGTCTCAGCTACAACTTTAACCATTTTTCCCGCTGTCTTCTATTTAAATTATAAACTGTTTGATATTCTTACTATTCCTGACTTTATATAGTTTTTTTTAGATGGTATGAAATGGGCGTGGCTGCTAACTTTTTTTGTGCCTCATCATGTCGCCTGGGACAAGTGTTGATAATTGTGCGTAAAGTTTATAACTTTCGTCCTTCGACTAAACGCAGTTAATATAATTGGTTTTCAAAGCTGTGAAGTTTATGAACTTGCAGCTGTTGAGTTCACAGCAATCTTGAGTAAGTGGTCTAAAACTACATGAACTTATTTAAGTGCGTTAAACTAAGTTTGCAAAAACAATTTAATTGAAATAAAATGTAATTTTTTATTTATTTTTAAATTTAAATTCCCAATTTTTAAAGAAAAAAGATGAATAAAATTATAAATTAGTTATATTTGTTTTAATAAACAATGTAAAAACAAAGCTCTTTCAAGCACTCACCCATTGACTTCTCACAATTCATTGAGTATGAATATGAATATGAGATTATGGCCAAGCTATAAACCTGGTCTAAAACGTGCCTCGACTGCAAGTGCAAAACCAAAATGAAATGAATGAATTTGCCAACTAAATGCCCCCATTTCCCCACTGTTATCCCCCGTTGGCTTCCTTCATAAATTGGAGCTTGTCTCGGTCGAGTGGCAATGAATGGTTTTGGGCGAGAGAAGTGCTAAGATTTTGAAAAATTTTTCCATTCCATTATGCTAAATGTGTTCAAGTTGAATGAAATGAAAATAATTTTTCTTGTTATCCTGCCTCCTGAGCACAAATTGAGCAGAAAATAACTAATAAAGTCGAACGCTGACGATGACGACATGAATAAAATGCAAAGGCGGCGATTTCCACAGACCATTAGTAAATAAGAGAAGGAGTAAGAGCAAGAAAAAGACAGAGAGAGAGAGAGAAAGAGTGAGAGAGGGTTATAAAGGGAGGGGATGGGGGGACTTGCATCCATTGGGGCATGGGGTACGTGCAAAATGGCAGCTCAAATTGAAATGCTGCTGCCACAATGGGTAATTTTCATTTCAATTTTCGCAGTTTTCCCTCCAACCTCTCAAGCTACATTTTTTGCTCATTTGCAGCATTGAAAACTAGAATTTTTTTTTTGTTATTTCCATTTCCCATTTTACAAAAAGTTTTGCCTGCAGCTGCGTGTGGTAAGGAGAAAAACTTTTGGAAATGCTTGAAACATATTGAAAAATGGTTCGCATTCTTTGACTACAGGTTTTCTGCTACAAATTTTTTTTATTTTTTTAATTTTGTGTCTAAAAAAGTTTTGGATATTTGAATTATTTAAGACAAGGAGCACAAAAAAAGAAATGTTTATCAACATTTTAAAGCAACTTTCTGTAGTTAAGACTTGATTAATTAGCTCAGAAGTAAATTGCACTCAAAATGTTATACGTTTTACTGAGAAACACTCGAAACTCTCAAAACTCTCAGCGCTCTCTTTCACTCGGCTTTACTCCTGCGAGTGGAGTGCTTCTGTTCGCAGGGGTAATTTGAGTCTGAGTGCGTCCTGCTTGAGTGAAACTCACTGCAAACTCAACACAGCTCAAAACAAAATCAACTCAACTTTACTCCACTCTACTCCATGCGATGTTTAACATCGCAAGCAGCACGACCCCTTCAAGCGATGTTTTCAGACTCAACTGTTCTCAGTTGCGTTGTTTTCGTTCACTGGGTACAGTTTCAATACATCGCTAGATGGCGCCAGCGTATAGACAAGGATACCTCTGACAAATACTATGACTTGCTTTGATTTAATTGCCAAAATATACACATAGAGGGCGCTTTAGAGGTTTTAGTAGTAACTCCCCATTTCTGCCGCTTTCAATAAACTTCTCGCAGGCCTATTAAATATATCATTTCAGTGGCTTCTTCAACACCATTCTTTCAGCTGCTTCTTCTCGTATTTTACCTCTTTTTCCGCTGCCTCTGTTTCTTCCTTCCACCTCTCTACTTTCGCCTTTCATGCAGTTTTTTAAGGACCTGCACTTAAGCGCAGATTTTAATTACTTTCCGGCCGACTGGCAGGCAAACAAAGCTGCTGCTCGCAGGGTCGGTTTTAGCGGGGGGACAGACAGGAACATTTTTATTTTTTGGGGAGAATGCAGTTATCTGACAGGACCTCGACGTCATTTGAATTAGCTTGGCCGCTTTTGTCACTTGCGCGCTGCGGAGTGGGGCTAAAAACTGAACGCCTCAAGTGCAGTGTGCATTATGTATTCATGGCAAATGTTGCAAAAGAGAGTAAAGAAGAGAAAAAAGCTAAATGAAACATAATAAAAGCAGGCTCATGTGGGCGGGCAGAGGCAAAGGGGGTGGGGCTCAAACACACACACACACCCCATACCCTTCACACACATGGCAAAGAAAAGCAATGAAAGGCAAAGAAATGCTGGGCAAGTGCACTTAGCAGCTTGTAGACGCCCCTCAGTTGACATTGCCACAACACACACACCAGCAAACACACACACACTCACACACAGGTGCCATGCTTGCCTGCCACTTGAGGGTTGTTTTTCCTAGGCCATAAAAATTCGCACATGTGAGTGAAAAACACAGAAGACAATGGCGCGTAGAAGGAGTGGAAAAATAAGCAGTACACTGTGAGAAATATTTGGAACTTTGAACAGGAATTAAGTGTTAACATTACGAGGAGTAATGTATATGAAATTGGATATAAAACACTTGACTTTGGTAGGAGATTTTAAAACAAATATTTTAGGTACTGACTTTAGGGTAGGAAATTCAAATTTTGCCTTTTTACTGCTAGTAAAATATAGTCAGACTATTTTCTAAGTGTAGCAAAAGGATGAAAGAGGTACCGTAACAGTAGTTGCTGTTGCCTTAGTTGCACCCCTTTTACTGCAATTTTCAAATGGCCTAAACGCTCAAGGCGCTGCCCCTTGAGTAGATGTTGCTGTTGCTGTTGCTGCAATTAGACAGCGACAAGCGAACAACTGAAACCGACAACAACAGTCCATGTCCATATCCTGGCCGCCCTTTTGTGCCAACAGCAGTAGCAGCAGCAGCGGCAGCAGGGGGAGACTAGGAGCAGCAGCAGGAGCACTAGTAACTGAAGCAGTAATCACAAACATGTAACAAAAGCCAAAAACAGGCTCAAGTTAATGACTTGGCCAACAACGGCAACAACATGTTGGAGCAGCAGCAACATTTGATGCACCTGTGACTGCATTTTATTGCATCCTGCCGCCGGGGCTAACAAAACAATGTGGCCTTTGTCTAGGCACACTGAGAGATGTATAGACATGTCTAAGCATGCAGCTGCTGGCTTTAACTTGCACAAAAAACCAACAACAATCAAAGGCAGCTGCTGCTGCTGTTGCAGTTGCTGTTGCTGCTGTAGCATTTGATGCAACTGCTGCTGTTGCTGCTGCTGCTGGTTTTTCTGTTGGCTGTTTGCCTGTTGGCAAAACGAGGCAAATTTGTCCAAGCTGCGTACGCTGACAAAGTGTCAGTCAAACAGTTAGTGCGTTTACCATATTCAACGTTATTGGCCAACAATGGGGTGTGCGAGTGTGTGTGCCAGTGTGTGTGCCAGTGTGTGTGTGCGAGTGTGTGTGTTTGGCGATCTTTGGATCTTTTTGATCTGCTGATTGCTCGTCGCATTGGTCAAGTCACGCATGCAGCGTTGTCACTTGTCTTTTTCGCCGCCTGTTTGCCACCATTTTTGGCCAACTCTGGCTTTGCCAAATCCCGTTAACAGCCAGCGGGCTTAAAGAGTTGTCAATTCAGTTTGTCTTTGCTACATGACGACCACCGACTTTGTTTTGTGGCGTGTTGTCGTCTGCAAATTGCTCGCGTCGCTATTATCCAGGGGCATCAATCTCCAAGCAATTGACAGATGCTGCCAGACAGTGTCTCTCCCTCCCTCCCTCCAGTCACTCCCCCAATCTCTCTCTTCCCTCCTCCAACTCTGTGCCCACCCTCACGCTGCTGTCTGCACTTTTATGGCAATACGAAATTATTTACTCAGTTGCTTGTTGCTGTTGTTGCCGTTTGCCGATTGCTGTTGTCAGTTGCTGTTGTTGGTTGCTGGTTGCTGCTGCTCCACCGTCGCAATTGTCCACGCGGGAATTGGCCAAGGCGATCGCAATGTGCTGACTGCACTGTTAGCCGCAGTTTGGCATCTGGTTATAAGGCAATTTGATTTGTTGCCCGTTTTTTTTCGTTTCTTTCTTACTGTAAATTGCAGACAGTCTTTTGGAATCCCCCTCCTCCCCTTCTGCCATCCCATCCCAGGACCCACCTGCACTTAATTTAATTTGCGCATTTTTGTGTTTTTAGCCTAACTGCATGAATTTATGGCAGTTTGTCTGCCAATTTACAGTGAGTGTTGTAGGTGTTTTTCCTCCAATCAATTTGCAGTTTCTTTAAGCATTTTCCAAAAAACTTTAAGCTTTGGCTTTGCTAAAGCCTTTGGTGCTATCAATGCCTCAAACAAAGCATGCAAAAATATGGCCAAAACAAACCAAGGCCTTACGGCTAAGAGCAAAGTGAAAAAAATACAGAGAAAGAGAGGGGGAGAGAGGGAAGTAAGGAGAGGGAGAAGAAAGGGCTGTCCAATGCATTTCTGTTGCTTTTGACGCGGTTTTCCCACACAGCTTTTCAGCAGTTGGTTTTTTGTTCCACCAAAAAAAAAAGAGAGGGAGAAAGAGAAGGAGAGAGAGTGAGAGCGAGAGATAGAGACAAAGGGCTGAGAAGGGAAAAACAAGAAAATACTTTTGCGATTTTTAATTACAGCGCTGAAAAGCGCCGAAAAAAATGTTTTGCAGTGCGCTTTAATTACCGCGGGCAGCAGTCAGTAAAAGGAGGGGAAAATGGGGGAGAGAGAAAGGTAGTGACAAAGAGAGAGAGAGCGAGAGAGAGAGAGAAGGGGAGCGATGAAGCATATTCTGAAGCGGCTCTCCATGTTGTTGCCGCGACGCTGATGAGGCGCACTTGGATGAAAGAATTGCAGCCGACGACGACGACGACGACGACGCAATTATGGCAACATGGAAAGAAAGAAATGTGGAAAAATAATACTTCAAGAGCTACCTGGCAACAACAACAACAACTACAGCAAGTACTGAACAACAACAATAAACAGAGCAGGGAGGATTACTCTATTTTGCACAGTGGTTGGCTGATTCCTTCGCTTGCATGGCAAGTGGAAATGCGTTGAAGCGTGCAACAACAGCAGCAACAACAACAACAACAACAACAGCAGCAACAACAACAACAACTGCTGCAATTTTTTAAAAAATTTTATAATATAAGCACATTTTCAGCTGTCTGCCACGCCCACACAGAAGTGGCAACCATGTTCCCTTTGAATTTTGTATATGCATATGATAAAACCAAGGAAAAGCAATGGCTGCTGGTGAGTACTACCGACTGTGAAGCGACCTGTACTGCTTTTAAGGAAAAGCTAAAGAAAAATCAGAGAAGAAAATTATTTTTGCCTTAAATATAGACTATTTATACCCTTTTCGTCAAGGTATCAAATATTTACTACATAAATTTAAGAAAAAAATAGTTTAAAGCAGAAGAAGCCCTTAAACTAACTAAGATTTCCAACCAGCCTAGCATACCCTACTTACTACACAGCTTCAGCAGCAAGCACTTGTCGAAAGACAGAGAGGGGGAGACAGTGTGCGAATAAGACGCAGACAGTGACAGTTATAATTATGCTGACAAGTTACACACAAAAGCTATAGATATAGATACTTTTGTATACTACATATTTTTTTTATTATTTTTTTTTGTTGTTTTTTGCAACGCCAATGCAATGGAAATGAAAATGTCATTAATATTGCGAGCCCATTAAAATTGACGCCAAGCGGAAAGCTGCAAGCGCCTCGGGAATTGGAGCCGCTGCGCTTTGAAATGCGGTTAAGCTGCCCTGATGAGCAGCAGCGAAACAGAGACAGAGAGCGACAGGAGAGACAGAGAGGGAAAGAGATGATAAGAGGGGGAAGGGTAGCGGGCTTTCTCAATCGGAAGCTGCTGCTTAAGCATTGCATTTTGAATGGGCTTCATTAGTGCGGTTTTGATTGAAACGCCAGGTTGTCAGTGCACAGCTACAGATACAGATACATCTATAACTAAGTCTGCAGCTACAGATACAATTACCAGTAGCAAATGCATGGCTGGTTGGATTTCATAGATATATCTATATACATATATCAAAGCAAAGATACAATTGCAAAAAATTAGTAGAGCCCTTGATGGAGAATGCGAATTTGATGGCTTAAAACTCAAGTTGGCTGTGCTTCGTTGGCCAATTGGAAAACAAGCTAAAGAAATCAACTTCTAATTGCACACAGTTGTTGGCTTAAAGAAATGCCTTAATCAGAATTTATTGCAACTCAATTTATAGCAGTTTTCAAGCTGAAATTCAGTTCAACTTTTCTGCAGTAATTTTTTAAAACAGTCACGCCTCTGTTACAGTTCATCCTCAGAAGGTTGCACTGTGGCCGTAACTGTTATAATTAGCGTCAATTTTTTTTTGGATTATTAACGATTGAGGTATTTGGGCCAGAACTGTAGCCTCTGTAGCCCTAACTTGGCTAAGCTGCGGCGCCTGCGAGGGTCCATTAATCATACGCCCTAATAAACTTGCTAACAGAAGAAGTTTCCTTTGGTCTCGTCTCGTTCTTTTTTTGGCAAATGTAAACAAAATACACGCCCCATTGTCTGTGGCAGACAAATGTTTGGCCAAATGGCCAATGGGCTGGCCGAAACTGCCCTGTAGGCGACATAGGAGAACATTTTTTCATTTAAGCCAAAACAGACTTTGTTTTTGGCAACAAATATGAGCTAAAGTTTGTGGCCAACACTCGCCATTTGCTCGTACATGGCAAGCTGGCCAAAAAGAAAAAAAAAACAATTTATGGGCCTAAAGGGTTGGCCAAGAGAGGGAGAAATTGCTTAACCAATGGCTGCATATAAATTGAACTTGCATGAACTGCAAATCAACAGCAACAGAGCAACTGCAACACACACACACACACATAAAGGGCTGAAATGTGGCAAACTTGGCTTATATGCAGTTCACAGCCCGTTGCTGTTGTTAGCCCGATCGGCTTGGCTGCACCTTTAAGAGCAAGTTAAACACTTTTCATTTGCTTTTTAATATGCAAATTTGTCTCATTAAATAACCTTAAGTCACTTCACTTCATCCGCCTTTATCTGCAGTCCATTTCCCTCTCTCTCCCTATCACTCTATATCTCTTCCCCTCTCTCTCTCTCTCACTCCCTGTATCCGTGACTTCATTAACTTGGCTAATTGCAAGGCGCTACTGTTTGTCTCTGGCCGTTTCATGCATTTAATGGCGTGATAATTGCTCTGCTCAATGAGTTTTCAGGCATTTCTTTTATATATAACTATATTTTTTTAAGGCCAGTTTATGATGCCTGAAATTAGCCAATAAATATGTGTTTTTTTTACTTTTTATATTTCCCGTAATTAATTAACTTTATTTGGAAAATGGCACTAAAAAATAATTAGTAATTTCTTTAGCCCACAAATTTTAGTAGCTTAAACTCATCACTTTTAGCTTTAATTTTGTTAGCTAGTAATCTCAACTCTTTAACTCTTAACTCTTTTCTATGCTTCGGTGCACGCTGTTGCCACTCTTTACTTTACTACACGCAGTTCATTTTGTGGCTCAAAGTTTCCCTTCTAGCCAACAAAATCCGCTAGTACTTTGGCTCCAGTTTTCCCCGCTGCGAGCATAAGTTATAAGTAAGTTTACTTATAGATATGGTAAGCATATTTCTGACCGATGTTTGGTCATAGTTTACTTCTTGATTGCTTTAAGCTGTCGCTGTTGCTGTGTTCAAACTTTTTGGCCAAAAACTTTTGCCATGGCTGTCAATGCAGCGTTTGAATATTTATAGACTCGAGACGAAGCTGCAGATTGCTTTCACTACTCAACTTCTCTCTCTTTCTCTCCCTCTCCCTTTCTTCCTCGCAGCTGCCTGAACTTGAGTGAAAAATTCACACGACAGCGGAAAAAATTTGCATAGCGTTTTGTTTGAAAGGCAAAAATATAAAAACATGAGCGGCGGTTTCCATATTTTTGTGTCTTTAACTGTTTGACAGAGAGTTATATGAAAATTATGCAAATGGGATGTACCAAGCAGGGTAGGGGGGGACTACCACCAGTATAGAGATAGGCTCAATAGGGGTTCACATTTCAGACTCAATGTCAGTGGCAAGATCTGCTGCTGCCACTGCTGCTGCTACAGTTGCTGCTGCTGCTGCGCTTAATTGCAACATTCGACGTCCGTTGCATGCAACATCCTTTTGTATCCTTTGTGTTGTGTTTTGTTGCTCCTGCAAGTCAAGTGCAGATAGAGAGTGAGTGAGAGAGAGAGCGAGAGTTTGGCATGTAGAGGACACAATACATGGACTCGTTTGCAGTCAGCTGGCTGACTCTGTTTGTTTTATTGAGTGCCTTTTATTTGCCTGCCAGCAACAAAAGGCTGTCATTGCCACTCCCCCCTCCACTTCGCCCTCTTCCACTCCTCTCATCCCCTTAACCACTTCTTCCTATTGCATTTGCCAATTGCTGTTTTTTTACAGCCCCTTTTTTTGTGGCTATAATAACAATTGTCAATTGGCAATAATCAATGGCATAAGTGATAATTTGCATTGACAGTTTATCAGTTATTCAATTGTTTGGGTACTGCAAAAGGGTATTTAAATTATTTGCATTGAAATTTTAGCTCAAGACCCTAGCAATTAGTAAGATAATTATGTTATTTAAACAGGGCAAAGGCTGAGAAAGTTATTAAGTAGAATTGTAAGCCAAGAAAAAAGAGTTTTCTGTAAGTTAATTATTATAAAACTATTGTAAATAACATTAATTATAATAAAAATATTTGAAATATCATTAAAAATATTAATTTTATTTTTAATTAATATTTAAATATTATATATATTTTTTAAACACCAAATTTCCATTACTTTTAAGACCTTAAATTTTCTAGAAGACAATTAATTACTTTGTTACTTTGTTTATTAATAATAAAAACACAATTTTTTCTGTGCTTGTCCTTCAATGGGCGTGTTTTGCCGACTAAATTGTTAAATTAATTTGCCATAAAAAATTATAATAAATTGTTGCGAGTCTGTAGCGAATGGAGCACGAATTTAATCATCATCACAACTCAAAGACTGTCAACTACAGTTCAGTATATTTATTCCCTAAACCACAGGTCACTACTGTATGCCTATCTCTTTCACACACTCTCCCTCTCTCACTCTCTCTCTCTCTCTCTCTCCTTCTTACAGCTCTCTATTTTCCATTCACAATTATACACATAAATTGTCATTCAAAATTTGCTGTTCTCCCAGTAAACTTTTGGCTCCAGACTCAATATTAATTCACACCTACAACTTCTGGCGCACTGGGGCAAGGACATTATTTCTGTACACACACACTACTACACACAGACACACACTACTACACTCCAACACTTAGTGCGTCAGGCGACAAAAAGTTTTGTGCCACGCGCAGCAGCCAAAAACCACAATTATTCACAGCAAAACGCCGGCTGGGAAATTCTATGCAAAGCAATGGAAAAGCGCAAGGGGGAGAAGGAAAGCAAGGAAAACGTGAGGAAAATCAGAAGCTGGCCAACTGGCGAAAAGGTGGCAAAAGTTAATTAAAAACTTTTGCTAGCAAATGCTGTGCGCCTGCTACAAGTGACAGCCAATTGTGCCATTTGCCGGCGAGAGAGAAAGAGCGCAAGAGAGAGCTCGGAGAGCGAGACAGCACAGTGGTACATTTCTAAGAGAGTATGGGTGTGTTAGACAGAGAGAGAGAGCGAGAGTGAGACAGAGTGGGAATGGGAGAGCAATATAGCATTGGTGTTAATTACATTAGCGTCAGCTTGCCTTCAACTTTGACCCAAATGGTGGCTAACCAAATGCTGTCGCCCCTTTCCAACGTCACGCCCACTTGCAGCACGTTTTGCGGTCAACACATTTGCAATAAGGTCAGACCAGTCCTAGCCATCTTTTAACAAAAGCAATGCGACAACAATTTCCGTCTGCTCTTCACCTCTTGTTGGCCATAAAAAAATTTGCTTACCAACTTTGTCGCGACACTTTTCTCTTGGCCTTCTTTTTTCTTGTAGCCGTGGCGCGTTAATAACTTTTTTTTTGTTGTACTCTCGACCCTGGACACTTGGGTAATTTAATGTAGAGCAACTCGCGGTGGGTGTGCGAGGGGTGGGAGTATGGAGGGGGGAGTTGAGCGGGGGTATCCTTGGGGCGGAACAAACGACTCTTTGGGTTCGCTGGCCGTGACAGTAAAAATGATGAGACGCTCGAGACGTTGGCGATGCTTGGCTAATTAGGTTTTAGCCGCTTCCGCATTTATGCTGTGACGTCATAAATGTGGGTCGTCATTGTTGTTGTTGTTGTGGCTTGTGTAATTTGGTATGAAATTAAATTGGACCGCATGGAGACAGCGTTTTGTAATGAGTTTTTGTTTATATTTCTTTCGTTTTTTTTCTTTTCTGTGGGTTTAACTAATTTGCATTTCGGTCAAGGCCAAAGTCAACATAAATTCACGTTCAGGGTCAGGGGTCAGGGTCAGTTTGTCTAAGGTGAACTCTGGAAATTACGTAGTAACAAACGAGAAACGAATGAAAAATAAGTGAAACTAGAGTTTTAAGTGTAAAAAATTTCATTTATAAATTAAAAAAATTTATTTATTTAAATAAAATATAGTATTTTTTATCTTCTTAAAGATTCACAACAGTTTTTTATTTAATTAAGCGAGTTTTCCAACATTACCCTGTCTCAGATTGCACCTTTTGGGTCAAAACTTTAGCACAACTGTAAGTACAGTCTTACCTTAAATAAAGGAACATCCCCAAGTCATGTCTGTGCACAAGTTGCCGCCCATCATTTTACCATTTTTCCATTTACCAATTGTTGTTGCTGTTGTTGTTGTTGTACTTTTCACAAATCAACGACAGACAAAAATCTTTTATTCAAATTTTATTTGATTGCTTTGCGATTTTCGCTGTTGTTGAGAAAGAGTGAGGGAGAGGGAGACAGAGAAAGAGAGAGAGTTGCAGACGCACATTTATTTGTATGAGAAATCAGCATTGGAGGGCACAGAAAATATTATTTCGACGACAACAACTTAGGGTTATTGTTCAATTTGAACACGCAGACATTTGGAAAAGTGGAAAAATGTGCGACGTCAAGAAAAACAGCAGACTGCAAGGACTGATCAACTAAAAGATGCTCTGTACTGAACATTTGTAAATAAAAATGAGTTTTTAACTCTTTTATTTCAACCAAGTTAACAGTTGGTGACATTGCAACTCTTTAAGCATGACTACAGGGTATGAGAAGCCAGTAAGATAACAACACAGGGCATCAGACGAAAGCATTAAAATGTCCGTTGAGTCAGTCAGTTGCAGTCAGCAGCAAATTTGGTCAGTGACTACTTTGAAGCATACTTTAAGGCGCGCAAAATTACATGAAATTGCATTTGCCGCCTCAACAGCAACAGCAACAGCAACAACAACAAAGAGGAAGAACAAGAAAAACAAACAACATTAAACTCTTTAACCGCCGTTGGGTCGTAATACTTTATTATTAAATTTTGCACATTAGCGGAAAATGTCGGAGCTGGCAAAACAAAATCTAGATAAATATGGCAAATATAGACAGAGAAAGAGACAGAGAAAGGGAGAGCGAGATGGTTAGTGAGAAGCGCAGTGAAGCGCAATGTTCAATTTTAAGGCAACAAACATTTAGCCTTATAGTTAGAACACAGCGAAAAGAGGACATGCAGATGGAACCTGGAGGTGGAGAACACTGGGACATGAAGGTGAAACATTAGAGGTAGAGTCTTGGACACATAAGCAAGCAAGCCAGCGAACGAACGAGCGCCAGTCAGTCGTCTATAAATTATATCCGTTCCAAATTGAAATGCGCGTTAAAATGCAGTTAACTTGGTCGTTGGGCTACGTTTCTGCTACGTTCTGGCCGTGTTGTTATGGCCAACGTTGCGAAACTGCCTTTTTATAACGTCTACTCAGCTGCTGTCTCCCTTTATACATCTCTTTCTTTCCAACTTACTGCGTTTTTTTACAGTTTGTGCGCACATAAAAATAGAAAATGGCTTTGAACGCTTTTCGCCTGGAACACAAACACATTAGACTACAACCAGAAGGTCCAGAGGAACCAGAACCAAGGACTCTCTGGACCCAGGAGCAAGGACCGGACCTGTCCGGAGTCCGAAGACCACTAACCATGTCGATGACTGGCCATTTTGGCCCAAATGCTGATGGCACTTTTTACACACGCAGCTGATAAAATATAGATCGCATCATATTGGGTCGCAGGTGAGAGAGAGTACAGTGAAACCTAACATTAAACAACTAGAATAGTCAACGTAAAATTTTTTATAGTCTCTGCAAACTTTTAGACCCTGTAAAGTACATTTTGAACTTCATTTCCCTTAGATAAATAAATTAAAGTTAATTAAAGTTTGTTTATTTGAGGTCTGTTTCCACAACAGAGACTGCACTTGTCTGGAATTACAGGGTATGCAGGCCCTTCTGTGACCCTTTTATGTCTCTTTGGTCTAAACATATACTCAGGGCCCTGTTTTTTAACTGCGTGCTGCGCTCAAGTGTTAACTCATTTCATCATTGAGGCATGAATGAGCTTTGGACACATGGGCTGATTAGACACAGTTCAATAGATTTTCGGGTTAACTTAAAGGCTTTAAACTCTAAGTGAGTGCTAGCAAATTTGGCTAAAAGCAAAAACCGCACAAAACGCCAAGAACTATGCAACGCTTCACTGGCCCAAGTCAAAGGCAAAAAGTTGTCTAGTATTTTGGCATATTGGAGGTAGTTTCAGTGGTTCCACACTGTGTAGTATAATGCTGCTGTGGTTCGCTTTCTTCTAGTTCTGCTCATTGACTAAAAGAAGACGATGAAGCGTACGCAATTTGCTAAAATGCGTATAAAGTTTTGAGGTTCCATGAGTATAAACATGGCGGTGTTTCTTGTAAATACATTTGCTGAATAGTCCTGGAATTAGATGGAGAGCTGAAGTTGGCAAGAGACAAAAAAAAGGAAACAGGCAGTTGGCATGGCCTAGGCCAAAAACTAACAAAAGCCATGCGCCAACACATAAAGAAAATTTCCCATTTTATATGAAAAACAAATACACACACACACACACATGGCGCCATCAACACCACCAGCACCAGCACCACCAACTTAACCACCCATGTGTGCATGTGTATTGCTTTAATAGAAAATTGCAAAAGTTTCGCAAAAGAAAATGCCTCAGCCATTCAGCCAACCCAAACGAACTCGAACTCGAACTCGCCGACTTTGAAATTGAAAAGAATGTGCAAAAGTAGCAAAGCTGCCAAGAGAATGAGAGAATTCAGTGGTGGTTTGGGAGGATTCGGATAGATTTTTGTATGGTTGGGGTACCTAGGTGGTTGACTTGGACTTGGACTGGTGGTAGATCTACGACGATTCACATTGGGGGCTGCTTACGGTGCCTGGGCAAGAAATCCAAAGTAAGCATGAAATAAACCCTCATCGTCAACGTTGTCTGCACTGCAATCCCAGACAGAAAATCACTTCAAGAAGGAGACACTTTTCATACCCTATCTTAAAGATTAAAAATATATCTATGGAAAGTTTTAAGAGATCCAACAGCATTTCAGCATATTTTCGAATAAATTTTTTATGGGAAACTATGGATTGAACTTTATGATAAAGATAACTAAATTTTAAACTCAATTTTAAGCTAAAAACTATATATTTTTTAAAAATCGAAGTGGAAATAACTAATTCTTTATGTGACATGACCAAATAACTCTTCTTCTTTCTTTGAAAAAGTAATCTCCACCAAAGAGTTTCGATACCCCTGTCCTTAGTTAGGGTATCAGAACAGGACAGAACAACGTACGCAGCAAACTCTATGAAGATTTACCGGTTTTAACGTTGCCAGTCAGCAGTTCGTTTGCAGCAGTTGCCCCCTGTCTTTGTGTGTCTATATATATAGGTGTATATATGTACTACATGTGCCTGTATCTACCTCAGATATGTATGTGTGTATGTGTGGGGGGGTTCGGTCTGTGTCGCGTCTGGCATTATAATACCAGAATCAGACACAGCTACAGCCTCAACTGCAGCTTCCTGTGCGCCCTGCCATGTCGTCATGCTATCAGAGAATCGTGTCGGGAGTACCCTCAACACGGCTGAGGCATGCAACGCGTATCGATTTTGTTGTTGCACACAAAGAGAGAGAGAGAGAGAGAATGAGTACAAGCTTGATGCAGGTGAAAGAAAACTGCGTATTCACCACATGTTGAGTTCCAAGCAAAGAATATTCAATTTATAAATTTTGGAATATAAAAACTTGGAGAAAAAAAAGTGTTAACTGGTAAAGGGATTAAGTTTATAGTGTGGAAAACTGTTTGCTTTTCATGATTGCAGACCGTATATCTTGGTGAATTTATGCCTTTGACTCTTCTCTGCTCTTATCTATTTGCACGCGCTGTGTTGCATATTTGATGGCCGATTTTGTGGGCGATAACTGCTGGGCCATAATTAGGCATTATTTTCCCTTAGTTTGAGTTTCCATGGAAGTGACAGAGCTTGCATGCATGCCACTTTGTTGTGGCACTAGATACACATATGAAACGAGCTATAAGCTAGCTGCTATCAGTGGTGACTATCTCTAAGCAAAAAAGTTGGCAACAGAGGGAATACAAGTGCGTGTAACCTGGCCATAAACAATGCCAACTTGGCTTAAATAGAAACAACAACAAAAACACACTGTGCACTTGCATTCACGTTCTCATGTCGTTTTACTGCTTTAGAAAAATAATTAACTTAATGTAAAATGCATTTTCAAATTGTATGCCACCGAATACTTAATTATCATAGAATTTGTATTTTCATTTCAATGCAGAAAATTGTTTAAACACAAAGTGGAAAATAAAAAATTATATCCACTCTCGTATATCATTTATAATGTGAAAGGTAAAGTTGGGATAATGATAAGAGCACACCTTAAGGCGTTTCTCAACTGCATGTTAAATAGGCTGATCGAGGGAGCGACGAGGGGAAATCGGAGGTAAGAAACTATCCGAATCGAGAGGGTCTTTCTTGGTGGTTGGTTTATCAGAACTTGGAGTTACTTTCATCACCTTTGCATGCTACGTTTATGAACTGCTCCTTAAATGTTGTGCGCTTTCATCAAATTTGTTATTTTGGGGACTCAGATATCTGCCCCATAATCTTGAACTAAAACTGGTTCGAGTTGGCTGTTTTCTGTTTTTTTTTTTTTAGCCTTCACATTGTTTGCCACTGTGTCAGGTCATTAATTTCATTAAAATTGCATCAAAATTGATGGTAGTAAAAACTGCGGCCAATTTGCTTGTAATCCATCAGCGGATCAGTTGGCCCAGCCCTAAGGTTGTATTGTGTGCTTTTCGCCAACAACTGAAAACTCAACTTGGGCCATAAATTACAACTTGGCCCTTAACATGTTAATAAATAAAATGACAATTGCACATGCAAAACTACTTATACGACAACTTCAAGCCGAACTTGATGCATATTCAATTATAGCCAGCTTGTGCGATAAGTGGTAAGTAGTGTTGACAATTTAGCTATTTTATAGCAGCTTCTTTTTTTAACTTTTTTAAAGAAAAATATAGAAAATTTGGACTCACCAGCGTTTGTTCTTGTTGTTCTCCGTCTGAAGAGGTTTAAAACTGCAAAAAAAAGAAAGAAAAGTTAAATCTTTGTAGCTAATGACTCAGTAAATTCCAAAAATTCATATTAAAAACTGTTTTTTAAAATTATTTCCCTCCAATTTTAGTTTTACTTAAGTCATATATTCTGCAAAATAGAGTTTATTATAATATAGTTCCTTAAAAAGATACAAAAATTAGATTTTCTTCGGAGAAAATCTAAAATATTTAAGCCCAATACTCAAACTTTCATTACCAATTTTTTGGGACTCAGTTGTCCGATTTTCGATTGGTATACCTTTTTGAACTCGGGACGACTAGAACTATCGATTGGCATCAAAATATTGAACACATAAAAATTTTCGATTTTTGCCAAAAACGCAAAGGGGTAACATCATAAAATTTTCCAAAATTTTGTGAATTTTTAAAAATTTTTAAGTTTTCAAATTTTGAACACTATTGATACTCCTAGTTATGTAGAGTCCAAAATGGTATGATTTTTCAAAATCCTACAACATTTGGCTGAGTTATGAGCATTCAAAGTTTGAAAAATGATGAATTTAGCTATTTCTGGCCACTTTTTGGTAACGAACTAGCTTTCATAGCCTCAAAAATATGCTGGCAACACTGCTGGAAGTGGCAAGTGGATTGGATTGTTCGAAATGCCGCAAAGTCCTAGATAGGCTGCAGACCCATATCATTGTCATCGGATCTGCGGTGGCAGTTGCAGCTGCATTTGGGTGATTTTGGGGCACAACACACACACACTTGAATATTTATGCAACGTGTGAGTAACGAGCTGAATGCGTAATTCAATAAGCGAAACGAACTCTACAATCCAGGGAATGGACTGGATTAAAAGGCGACTTTGTAATATGTAAAACTTAATTGTTAATTAAAGGGCAGACTATAAAGTGCGACTCAAGCCTGGGGCATGTCACGATGCAACAAAAGTAGTGGCAGCAGCAGTAGCACCAGCAGCTGCCACTTGCTCAATGTCTATCAAAGTAATGACACTGCGAAGAGCACCGATGGTCAAGTGACTTCAAAATTCGCTATTTAAGTTATGAGCAAAGTGTGGAAATTATAATAAATTTTAATTTTTGGACACCGCAATTATGTAGACACCTTGCACACTGGCTTCGGTATATATTGGCATATTGGCACATTGACAGCTTGATTGATGCACGCTCTGGTCGATAGCGACGTCTGTTTAGCATTTTTACGCCTAATCGAAAAATCGATCGCTGCATTTTTTGCATAAGTTTAGTTCACTTTAGTTCAGTTCAGTTCACTTCGGTTCAGATCGCCAACGGGTGGTCTCCCGTCAGCAGAGACAATAAATTTACTGAATAGCTTATGCATAAACTACTATCATATAATTCCCTCTCTCTCCACTACTCTTTCTTAAGCCCCTCCCCACGACCTCTACGTTGTCCCCATACTCCTTCATCTCGCCGCCTCCCGCTGTGTTGATATTAATTGGACGACATAATTGCAGCGCACCGCTGCCCATAATAATCGACCCGCGTTGTGGTTGCAGAAGTTTTGGCCACCTCTTGTTATTGGCCAGGCTGAATAAGAAAAAACACGTTTTCGGGCCAATCTTCATAAAGCAGGCAGCTACCCAAACTCAACTCCAGTAGTCGCCAGCTCGCCTCACAATTGGAATTTGTGTAAATTTGGCAAACGTTGTTCCGACGACACCAAAAACTGAAGAGTTGAACGATTCGGTACAACTGAACAGCCGGGAGAATTGCATGTTGTTCGCTGCTATAATTACGGGTTGCATTCTCTACACACTCCCCGCAATGGGTCACAATATTTTCTCAATTTCTTTAAAAAATTAGCTAAAAGAAATTTTTAATGCTCTACAAATTTCTGCAGATTTTAGTTCGTATATAAATTTATCAGAAATGTGCCCAGATTTGCCAAGTAATGGTCAGTTAGGTAAGCTTTAGACACTCCTGGTATTACTACAACTCTTTTGTATAATTCGTTATACTTCATACATAAAAAACTTTAATTTTCTTATGTCCACATTTTAGGGGAATATTGATTCTCCTCTCTACCACACAATGATCAATCAGTTATCTAAGCTAACATACTATTTTAGCCAACTAAATTCCTTAAGAAAGCCTTCAACTATAATGACTGCAGAGTATTCTTGCATCGGTGCATTCTATATCTAAAATTTTAGTACTCTCTCCTGGTATACACCTATATACGTTGTAGAGTTAAGACGCAGGCGCAGCATGTGTGCAATTATCGTTGTGTGTCCTGGCGAAATTTATTGTTTTTGGCATTGCCCTAAATCCAAATGAAATACAATACGAGCATTTATCATATTTAAGTGGTGAGTCCAAAAACGCATCCTGTATTTATGGCCTGCTAATATGCGGTTTAAGTTTAATGAGTTCAAGACCATGGACCGTGTCTTTCACTAAGGGGTAAGTAGAAAAGTGGGTAACTGGGAATGAGGGAATGTTTTTTTTTTTTTTTTTGGGGGAGTACTCTGACTGGCTGTCAAGTGCAGGACTTGCTGCGCCACAGGACACTCACTGTAGAGTGAAAGGACACAAGACAAAGTACAGACTGCGACAAATGTAAATTGTAAAATTGTAAAAATTAAAATTCTTGCGCTTCAAGTTGTTTGCTCATCATCAGCAGAAGGACTCACGCCTGCTCCACACTCCATCAAGCCAAAAAACAGAAAGGACACTAAAGGAGAGAGTACATTGTTTTCCTTATAAATATTTATATTTATTTTATGCTCGGTATTTACGTACCCTCTGAAAATCGGTTAAATGGACTGTACCGTGTTTATTTTCAATGGTACGACAGTTTTACGCGCTGTCCTTAAATAAGCCCCATGAATAATAGCCAAGGCTTAAGGCCAAAACCGTAGCAAGCGCATGAGAGAGAGGGTGGAGAAGAGAAAGAGAGATAGAAAACTGCAACAATTGCTCATGTGTGTGCTCACATGTGTGTGTCTGTGTGTGGAGAACAAAATGGCGATGGTTTGCAAAAACACACAATTGCCCAATAGAGAGAGAAAGGAGAATGAAAAACGAAAGAAAATAGCTAAAGAAAAATGCTGAATAGAAGACGTTCAAACTGTGGCCAAGTGGGCAGTACAAATGCCACAAAAATTGCGCACAATTACGGGGCAAAAGTATCCCAGCAACTCCCCCTTGAGCACCCTGTGCACAAGCCCCCCTCATACCCAGTTTACCTTATCCGAGCGGAAAAGAATTATTACGTTGAATTTTCTTTTGCGTTCACATTTTTTGGGAGTTGAACAGAAAAGCGAGAGCAACAAAAATGGAAAGAAATCTCGTTTTTTGATAGCGCCAGTTGGGCAGGAGAATGGGGGAATGGACGGAGTACTGTTTGAGGGCCAAAAGTGGCGTGGAAGAAGCAGAGAGCCAGGACACGTCTCACGTGCACATGACAGTGGAGTAAACAATTTCATTTTGCCGCGAACAGCACAGCAGGAGCAGCAACGATAACTGCTACAAACGAGGCACAAGATGCTGCCAGCAGCAACAACAGCAACAACGAGAACAATGACAACAGGAGCCAGGACACAGGACACAGGACAGAGGACAGAGTACAGAGGACACTTGAGTTGCTTCTACTTTTTATTTTGCGTAACAACAACAACCACCAGAATAAAAATACGAAAAAATAAGCATAAGAAGTTGCGTAAATATATTGTCCTGTCGCTATTTGGAAGACTGTGGGCAGCAGTTCACCATAAACAGGAGACACTATCCAGGCACTGGCCTTGGGCATTACGTCCTGCGTAGTCAGCAGGATGAGGCTATGGAATCAGAACTGTGGACGCCGTTAGTCGAGCGTTGCCTGGCGGCCTTTAATGCGTGCCTCTATAAATTTTGCACGCCTTTTGCGGCTCTGCTGCTTTGCTGCTCGGCTTGTGGGCGTTGCACGTGGCCTGACCAGCAGTGATGCCAAGCCTTCAGGGTTTGAAAAGGTATAGCATTGAAAAATAGGTAGAAAATTTTGGAAGCATTCAGAAATAGACCAATAAAGTTAAAAAAAGTAAAATAAAAATGTTCAGCTCAAATAATCCTTTAAATCGCTTTGAAGTTGAACACTTTTTTAAGGAACATAACAAAAGAACTTGAAAGGTCTTTTTAAGCTATCTTTCTATATTTTTTGCTAGTGTTAACTGACTAAAAACAATTAGAAGTTACAATTTTTTTAGAGTTTTCTAGTTCCTTAAAAAATCCAAAGCTGGCGGTAAAACAGCCGTTTTGCCAACACTGCTGACCAGCTTCATTTAACTTCTTTTTTTTCTGTGTTTCTTCCCCCAAAACTGTCAAATTGTTACTGCTGCTGTGGCTCCTTTGGGGGTTGTCAAGCAACAAAATTATTTATGTCTTTTATTTTTATCTTAACGGTTACAATATCTGCATATAGTACAGTCCAAAAACGACACATGTTGCAAGTTGTTGTTGATTCTGCTGATCTAGCAGCTCGATTTATGCTCTATATCCTTCTCTGGATTTGCATTCTTCTCAACATCTTCAGTTTCTGCAGTTTCCGATGGTTTATCCTTTATCTCGATAATTTGATCATCATCATCACTATCAGTAGAGGATTCATCTGCATTTGAGCTTTCACTGTCGTCACTAGGATCATCACAGGTTTTAGTTTCTGAAGGTTTTAAATTTGTTATGCCACCAACACCTATACCTTTATCTTTGTCATCATTGTCTTGGTCTTTCTTTTCATTAGCTTCTTTCTTTTCTTCTTCTTTACTATTGTTTACTTTTTGCTCCAATTCTACTTGCAAATCGCGGTTAGTTTCATCAGCAGTCACATTATTAGACGATTCTACAGGTTTGTTATGTAATTCGATTATTTCTTTCTCAGATTTAATACCTTCATCAACTTTGTCTTCTAGTTCTTTACCAATTTCAATAACTTTCAACTTATCATGTTCACTATTTTCTTGTTGTTTCATGAAAATATTGGTTAAAATCTCACTTGTTTGTTCATTATTCTCATCCTTATTTATTTTTGGTTCATTATTTACCTGGGAAACTTTTTTATTATCATCAGTTTCAGATTTTTCCAGGGATTCCTTTTTTTGTGAATCCTTTTTATGTTCCTCTATTTTATTAAAGATCCCGCCTTTATCAGAATTTTCTATGGAATCATCGACCTGCATATTCTGCGTGTTTAATAATTTATCATTGTTAAAATTTTCTTTCATTTCTGCGGGTTGACAATCTGTCACTTCGTTCTTCATTGCCCCTCTTTTCTGCTCTTCAGCCACCGATTTATCAACTTGATCTAATGACTCATCACTTGGGGTCACTTCAGATGGAATTTCATAATCATTTTGAGCAAAACAAGCTTTCAACTTTAGAATGTCCAGAAATGTTAGCCAATCTTCATAGCTAGAATTACTTTCAGCAGGTTTCTTGACCTCTTCCGAGACATTTGTAGCCAACTCTACACAGAATCCAAGCAACAGATTTCGTGTAGTAAAATGCAGTTTATAAAAGGGAGTTTCTTTACTGCGATAAGCCTTGATCAGCACTTCCTTAGTGCTCAATTTGGATTGTTTGTTGCTTGAGTTCATAGTTTTGTTCTCCTTTATCGATTCGTATTCCTGTATCAGACGCTCAAAGTCCCAGATTGTCATCTGGCAATCTTGGCTGCCAACAACAAAGATTTTGTTGTCATAAGGGAATTCAATGCAGTTTATGGATGCCGTGTGATACAGCAGAGATTGAATCAGTTGCTCCTTGTCGATGTCCCAGACTATTATGTAACGATCATCGGCACCAGTGACCAGATAACGACCACAAACCGAGTAATCCAAAGCACTGATGGTGCCTCTGTGACCACTGAAAACACGCACCTGAATAGCCTTAATGATGTCCCACAAACGTACTGTGCAATCAGCTGATCCTGTGGCCAAATAATGTCTATTTGGATGAAATTTACAGCAAACAACTTCAGCCAAATGTCCGACTAGAATGCAAATTGATTTCTTGTTGTCCTGTGTCCAAATCCTTGCGGTGCGATCATCCGATCCACTGGCAAAGTAATAGCCAAAGGGAGCATAGGTGACACAGTAGACAGCCGAGGAGTGTCCCGGATAAATGACGACACACTTCCAGGTGAGCAGACACCAACAGCGCACAGTGCGATCCAGGGATGAGGTGAGCACAAATCGATCATTTGGAGCAAAGCTGCAACCATAAACAGGTCCCTGATGACCATAAAGCTTACGTCTCATCTTTATATTGGACATATCCAGCATGCTCTCATCAATGCCCGACATACTGGTATCCAATTTCCTCAGACAATTTGCTGGTTTCAATTGCATCAGTTTCGATGACGTCAGCGAGAAGATGTGTATGGTTGCCGATGTGGTTCCAACACAGAGCATTGTGCTGGTGTGTGAGAAAGTGGCACAGATCACAGTCTCCATAGAAGCAGGTGTCGTGTATATATAAGCCGAGGGCAGAGTCTCACGACTGAGTGCCACACGATGCTCCTCATCGTCCTTTTGCCTCTCCAAATCCCAGCGCTTGGGCATCGGAGTGTACAGCCGATTCCCAGTAGGCACATGTATATTTTTAGTTGGAGATGTTTTCGATTTCTTCAAACGCTTGCGACGCAAGGGGCGTGGACTTGCCTCCTTCTCCTTAACCGTCTCGGTGGCCCAGTAAATCTTCTCCAGTGTCGCACAACCGATGCGATGATGTTGACAAGGAATTCCATTGATTTTATTAGGGACGACATCGAAGTGCCTTAAAAAAGCACACTGCAGCCCAGTCGACCAGGTTTTAATTAGAATCAATAGCAGATCACAAGTCTCCTCACACATAGAGACTACAATCTGATCTTTGTTCTCATTGGCAAGCAGTTTCTTGGCCTTCTTGGGCAGATCTGAAGCAGATTGTAGTGTCATTAAGTTTTCCAAACGTGACATATATGAACCATCGATATAACGCTGTGAGCTTTCCACAAAGGCTTTTCCTCTACGAAACTTCCCGCTGGCAATCATACGCAAATAGACCATAACTAAAGTCGGATATAGCAGATTATATATATCGAATTTGAATCGATTGGGAACCTTATCGACAATCTTGCGTAACTCATGAAAGACTTGTTCATAGTCATTTAATACATTTGCAGTGGAAAGTTCCACATTGATCCTATCGTATTCCCTAGAGTTCATTTTATCCTCGTCGAAACTGCTGTCTTCCTCGAAAAAGTCTCTGCCATTGTTGACATCGAGCATATTATAAGTTTTGGTCTTTCGACGCCAACTGGAATCATCGCTATCCGAGTCCTTGTCAGAGGCTGTCGAGAAAGCCTTGATTGGAAATGGGTTGATTTTCTCTTCTTTGGGTGCTTGCAAATCGGTTTCTTCCAAACTTTTTGGTTTCTCAGCTAAACTCATGGAGGGACTTTCATTAGCACTTGAGCTCGAGGCGCTTTCGTCCTTGTCCATCTTCCAGTTTGACTTCCTCTTACGACCTTCGTTTGACTTTGCTGTCTGGCTTACAAAATCTTTGCTAGTTTCATCTTTTTCAGTTTTCTCCTCTTTCTCATCAGATTGTTCCGAATCATCCATATCATCTGATTCTTCATTTTCTTTTACATTATTCGCTTTATCCTTTTCATTTGTTGATTGTTCAAATTTGGGAAATGAGAGATTGAATGAACGCATTGCTTCGGCGATTAGGGACAGGGGACCAGGGGAAAAGCCAGTTTTGGCTGTTTTGCTGTTTGTAGTTAGTGGAATTTAGGTTAGTTATATGAGCAAAAGGTTAAGTATGCAATAATTATTAACCTTTCTTCATTTAAGGAATCGATTTTCGGACTTGATTGATGATTTTCTTTTGATTCGAACGGACATGAACTGGATATGTTTGAGTTTTGATTGTTAACTGTAAAGAAATTGTTTATTTAGAGGCGCTCAAAAACATATTTGTATGAATTCAATTCATTTTCTACAATTTTTACGGCTTATCAAACCTCTATTATGCAGTACTATAGTCTCTTTATCATGCCCAGTAGATTTGTCTCCTGGTTCATTTGGAATATCTTCCGAATCCGAAGCTGAGTTCGAACTTTCCGTACTGGATAAGTTGATCAATTCATCATCGCTAAATAACAATGCTTGCCAATTGTTTTTTGCCGTTTTGGGCTTAATGTTCTCCTCCGATTCATTAGTTTTGTTGTCCCCTTGATTGTCTTTACTTTTATTTGGCGATCCAGAAGAATCCTGCACATCCGTAGCCATTTTCTGTTGTTTAATATCGTCCACGGGACCTAAATCTACTGAGGCACGTTTTCGGGATGCTGTAGGTATTTCGGGCTCTACATCCATTGTCTCAGATGCAGCAGTCAACTGCTGTTACGAAAGTTATGATATATCTAGAGTGTGCTTATAATTCACTTACAGCTTCGTCTTTTGTCGCCATTTCAAATTCTTTTAAAATATGTTTAATTTCTTTAGAGAATAAAAATGCACTGACTGCCAGCTCAGAGATGAGCTATGACTTTGACAGTGACACGATGGTTGTTAATGGGGTACTAGTTTTATCGATAACTCGACTTTCGACTGTTTATAGTCACAGTGCAGCTGATAACTCTTTTTCTAGATTATAAGCATTATATTCTGGTATAGAAATGAGTTTAAAAATAGAATTTAGGCAAAGATTTTCTACAATTTTTTGCAGAAAATATTACAATTGCAGTTGTTAAAGTAACAACTTCTGCTACTCCACATATATCATCCCATAGGGAGGGGTAAAACCCTCTCGAGGGGTGAGTAAGAAAAAAAAATTAATTTGCATACCCAATATTCAGCGGATTTGCTGCGTTACTTTCCCATTGCCTTTGGTTATTTTATGTTTTTTATGTTTTGTGTTTTTTTGTTGGTTTTTTTTTTGTCGGTTCCTCGACTGAACCGTGCTGCAATATGTTCGGCAAAATATGCCACAAAGAAAGCAAAATAGAGAAATGAAAAGGAAGTGCATTTAAATACTAGCCGACAAGCAAATGCTCTACAGTCTGTGTTACTTAAATAAAAGTAATTTTCGATGCAATTTGTGCTAAAATTGTATTAAAATTGTCTTAATATACACTTATGCTAAAAAAAATACCATTAAGCTGATATACCCTTTGTTAGGGTATATGTTTGACTGGTGTACCCGCAGACAGTGAATGAGATTCAGCCTGCATATTGTTTTATAATTTCGCAATGATTTATTACATGAAATATTGCGGCAGTAAGAAAAATGTGAAAATTGTGAAAAATACACACAAACACACACACTCACGTACACACACACACACACATACACTTATATCTTTATATATTCGTTTTAAATAGACCTGTAGCTACAGATACAGATTGATTCTGTCTATGGATAGAAATTACAACTGGCATTTATCAGGGGGACAGCTTGAGGCCGCAATTGAAATGCATCATATTGTTTTTCTCTGTGTATTACACATGTCAAAATTCAAGGGCTTTTATTAGATGCAAAACAATTACAAACAAAGGCCTCATTATGCGAATTGTGTGTGCTCGTGTGTGTGTGTGTGTTACACCAAACAATTGAGAAGCAAGCAAATCACTTGAAAGTGTAATGCAACCATAAATAAATCACATCACACTGCATTGGATCAGTATTTTTTTCTTGTATTCTGTACTATGAATCGCAGTCAGTGAATGCAACTGCGAATATAATCCATTGTAAAGTGTCGAAAAAGTGCAATTGAAATGCAAATCAATGCAAATCGATACTTGATATCAGCAGCAGCAGCAACAGCAACAGCAACAACAATGAGTGACTGACTAAATGAATGAATGAATGAATGATTCATGCTTTGCACGCGAGCCACATTCGGATTCGCATTCACATTCAAATGCAAATGACAAATGCCAAATGCGGAATGCAAATTGTAAATTGTGAAAAAATAAAGAGAAAAACTTGCAACCAATGCGAATTTTGGATGGGTCTTTCAGAATTTAGAGGCGGTGCCATAAACTGCTGAACAGGGCGAAAAGGCATCCCGCTGATCTGCAAACAATCAAATCTAAATAAAATGCAACACACACAAAAACACACCACACACACCACACACAATAAATATATACACAACAAACAATTGGAAAGGTGAAAGTGCTTACTGATTTTCGCACTTCCGGTTAGCAGTTGCTAATTTGATTAGAGAATTGAGTGCAAAACAGGGACTACCAAGTCGAGAAAAGCCCAATTTGTTTATTTGATTCGTCTGCTTTTCCAGCTTATGTAAATTTTTGATACCACAAAAGTTCTTGCCTTTGGGATTACTAGAAATCGTTGAGTTTCTGTAAATTGAATTTAGGAAATTTCATAGTTTGTTAAAACTGAAATCTGAAATCTGAAATCGCTTTCACACGCATTGCGCTTTTTTGTTGCCTTAATTTCTGGCACCGTCTTTCATATTCAAATTCCAACTCAATCATATGCGATGTCAGAAGGACTCGAGCCTTCTTCAGTGTCCTTTTCAGAGACCTGAATGAAACCCTTTCTGGGCATTGTTCCCTCGCTTCCTGAGCTTGTCCCCAGACATTGTCATGCTAATTGCCGAGCTATCATACTTTTGAGGAAGATGAATCGAGTGTGAGAGAGTTTTGTAAGACAAACAGCAATCAGGTAGAATTGTCCTTGATCGAGGTTCAGTCTAAGCAGGATACGATAATTTAGTTGATCCTTCAATGTCAGCGCGTTAAGTTCTTGTCAAAGTTTTGTGTGGCGTGTGGAATAAGAAATAATATTTTATTTATGTAAAATGAATAAAGCGAAATTTATTACGTGGAACTACAGTACACGCTAGTGACGAAAGCAGACAAATTAATTTAATTGTGTTTCTTAAGTAGAGATAATCATTTCTAGTGAAGTGAAGCGGAATTTATGTCTTAATTCGAATTGTTAGTTACACAGAAAAAAAATATATATATAGATATATATAAAAATATTTTAAAAATATGCAAAAAATGCCAAAAATTTAAACTTCAAATAAAAATTTAAAATTTTAATAAATTAAATATTTTCCATTACAAAGTTTTAAAATTTTCAAAATAATTTTTATAATTTTTGTGTTATTTTTAGTGTTTTCTATGCGTAAGTTTTTGTCAGTGTATAAGTCGCCTGCACAAAGTGTTCCCAACACGCCCCCACAAAAAAACACAACAAAAACAAGACATTAACACAGCCTCAGACGCAATTTAACACCAATTACAATATCCGTTACATCTAATTATTGTAAACGCGCCCACAAGGAAGCCACTTGCCCAGGGACTAAATTAAAGAAAAACATGCAGAACTGGGGAATGGAAATGAAAATCAAGATGAAGGATGGAGGGGGAGGATGGAGAAGGCAAGTAATGTAAAGAAAAAGAAATAAAAATTTTGAGAGAATCGAAAGAAACCGCAAAAGACAAAACCAAACATTGAAGGTGGCACAGACGCGGGCAGAATTGGTGGCCATTTGTGGTTGCCAGGACATTAACAATGGCAACTACAACCACAACAACAAGCAGAACACCCAGAACAACAACTAAAACAACTTCGAAATGGTGCTCATAAAACAACAGAGCAGAACCAGGAATAGCCATGAAATATGACAATGATGGAAACTGAGACGACTGAGCTGAATTGTGGGCGGCGGAGGGGGAAGGAGTGGGCGTGAGAAGGACAGGGGACAGGGCGGCAGTTAAACTGTGGTTGGACCTCAGTTGTGTAGCTCTGCAGTTTTAGCTGGTTTGGGTGGGGGCGCTTTTCTGGCTAAAAACATTTCTTAATTTTCAACAATTTACGCTGAAAGCTTTCAGCGCTCAAATGACGCACTGTGTGCGAGTAAGTGTGTGTGTGTGTGTGTGTGTGGGTGAGTGTATTGAGGGGCGTTTGTACTGTGGTTCATGTCCTGTGTCCGTCGTTTCGTCCTAGGCGACGATGATCTAACGCCATTATTTCGCTGCCAAACGACAGGCAGTTGTTAATGGGGCTTACCACTTAAGCGCGACGGCATAAAATAAACACGACGCACTTCCGCCCACCGACCACTCCCCCCTTCCCCATCCCCTTTTGGAGCTCCTCCTGCTGCTCGTCACGGATGTCCTGGCAAATTAATTAACATGGCGCGCGCTCGCCTGCAGCTTTTTCTTGGCCTTTCTTGGGTTTCTTTGCTTCACTTCCTTTTTTTTTGTATTTATTTTCCATTTTTTTGTTGTTTTTCTTACTTTGTATTTTCTTGTCTTTTGGCGGTTTCTGCTACTACTGCTGTTTAATTGTGTGGCACTGGTCTTGGTCCTGGCCAGCGGCTGTTGAACAATTAAGAAACGTTTAAAGTTTGACTAAGCTTCAATTTCGACGGGTTTTTACTCCAGATGGAAAAACCCACAGGAGCAGGACATTGAGCATACGCGGCACGTATCTACATCCGTTTGACACCTTTGTGCCCCGTGGAAAGGAAATGAGCTGCCCTGTACGTGACTCGTTTCACCAAAAAGGCCACTCCCCCTTCTCCCCACCCCTTCTCCCTCTCCGACTCCACAGATATTTGGGTTGCCTGATTGTTTGCTGCAAAAGTTTTTGGCCAAATATTTCTTAAGAAATTTCTAACGAGTTATTTCTCACAGCAGTTGGTAACTTTAAACCGTCCTCCTTTGTCACATTTTTCGGCTGCTGTTTAAAATTCTAAATTTGTGCACTCGCTCAATTTCCTTGCGTTCACAAAGTAATTACCTGCCCTACCCACAACCTAACGCCCACCGACCAATGCCCAAAACCCTCCAAATGCCAAGCTGAAAGATTTTATATATATATACGTATTTTTTTTTTGGGGTTTGCCGTGTCCTGCCGGAATAATTAGTGGCCCATTGATGCTGCTACGTGCCACAAGCACAACGCCTTGCGGCAAGGACAGACCTTTAAGGAGCTGCTATAATTGCAATTAAAATGTGCGCGTGAAGTGCAAACACTTTGGGCCAAAAAAAAAACAACAAAAACAACAGCAAAAATGTTGTGGAAAAAATAAACAAAGATTGCGCAAATTAAAATATAATTAGAGATAAACAAGATGTAACAAGTCGAAACAAGTTCGCCAAACAAGCGGCGGCAATTAGCAGCAGCAACAGAGTTCACTTGAGACAGTGGCGCCGCCTGTTGGCCAGCGGCTGCGGCTACAACTACAGCTCTACGCACTTTCCACTGGAATTGTGCGACTGGAAATTAGCGTCTCAGGAGACAACCCCAAACCCCTGAACCACCACACACACACACACACCGTGTGCCGTGTAATGTGTGCGAACAAGACAGCTTCGAACTGCGAATGAGATAGCGAGATAAGTCGCTTTTGCTGCTGCCGCTGCTCTGCTGCCAACGTTGACAGCGCTGTCGCTGCCAACGTCGCTGCTACCTGGCAACTAACGAGCCAGTAATTTTGTGTGGCAGCTAATGCTGCTTCACAGGCCTATGCTGAGCACTGTTGCCTTGGCTACTTTAAGCCAACGCGTCGTCATCGTGTCTTTCATATTAAGTATACGCCACGTTTGGCTCATGTGTGCGCAGAGCAGGGAGGGATTTGTACTTGGACTTGGACTTCGCTCTGCCTCAGCCCTGACTCAGCAAACTGTGAGGGTCGTTTTTTTTTTGCTGCTTTACTTTCTGCTGGCTGAGGCCACACCTTCCACGAGGGTGACTGAAACTGAAAATTTTCTGCATGCGCCGTCGACGTTGCTTTTACTTTTGTTTGCTTGGATTTTCGATAGCAAAAAAAAAGAGAACGAAATTATTTTTTTTCTGCCTGTATTTGTGTGTATATAAATCTAAATATATAGAAAAAATTTCGAATTTCTTTGGGTGGGAAACGAAATCTGCTTTATGAAATGTCAAAACTTCAAAGCAAATTTAAGTTAAATGCAAGAAAATGAGAAAATATTCACTTGAGTGCGTATGAAGAAACATTTTCAACTGCGCAGCCGGCATGAACAACTTGTTGTTGTTGTTGCTGTTTGTTTTTCCTTCGTCAGTTTTTCATTGTCCATTGCACGTCGTTAGCTTTGTTGTTGTTGTTGTTGCTGCTGCTGTGTTGTTTGAACTGTTGTTGATAGCCTTTATTAGTTGTTGGGCCAAAGCTTAGGCGCATTACATTTTCTTTTGCACTTCCTGTTTGGACTTGGCCCAAAACAAAATGGAATCAAGATTTGACGAGATGTTGCCTCGCGCGTTGTGTAAATAGCTTAAAATGCTGCAGGGTATATAGACTTAAGGACACGTTTGGCCTCACTTTTAGAAATATTTTCAAAAAACTTTAAGGCTAATAAAATTATTCCTTATTCCAAGTGTATTATTTAATTTAATAAATTTATTAATTGTAACTTTGTTCTATATTAAAAATATATTTCTAAATAAAACCTTTTCCAACTAATCAAATTTTTTGTTTCCTCTTCAGGCAGTGTATTCAAATGTTTGCCTTGGGCTTCAAAATTTCCTCAAATTTTCTTTTTACTTGTTTTTCTGTCGTTTTCTTTTAGCTTACAGTTCTTTTCTCTCACTTTCGACAGAAGATTTTATTAAAAAATTGTATATTAAATCAATTGCGTGCAGCTTTTCGTTTGGGGTGTTGAATGTGCTCATGCATAAAGCTGGTGGAGCTTGGTGGGCGTGGCAAATGCCCACATCTCAAATGGTATAAATCATATTATGGCCATGGGAAACCGAGTATTTAATATGCTTCTCCATACATATTAAAACAAAAGAAAATCTTATTAAAACAAATTTAATTGTGCATTTAAACAGATTTTAATCAATTCAGCTTTTTGTGAGTTATAATCAAGTTGTTAATACTTGATTATAGGCTTAAGATAATATGAGAGTTAAGTTGTTAAATAAGAAATTCATTTTATACCATTTAATTAGTATCTTGCAGGTAATTTTCATTACGTAAAATACTAATTTTTGTAGTTTAGTTAAGAAATTTAATGTATCATGTACTAAACAACAGCTGCTTATTAGCTCAAAGGACACTTCTATTAAGCTGTCAAGTGTACTTTTAATAACTTTACCATTGACTAACTTAGTTGACACTTTCTTATAATTTCCCTGACTCAAACTTTCGTATATATACCTTGACTTACGTGACAATTTCCCAACTAGTTTTCCTCAACTGCATAAAGTCGGAAGTATGGCGTCTAAAACAAAGATTCTTTCGTTAAATGATCAAAGTTGTGTTACCCGATATCGTCGCATTATACATATTGTAAAGATTTGTGCTCGCATCTGTGGAGCAGATGTCACTGAACCCGATTTTCGTTTTAATTTTGCCACTTGTATACTGGTAACTTTGCTCGTTAATTTCTATGGCTGCACGGCCTACACGATTTATGTAACTATTAAAAAGGAGGGAAACTACACGATTATCCTGCAGGCAGCTTGCTTTATGAGCGCTGCATTTCAGGGAATGGTAAAGCTCATTTGCTTCATATCAAAGCGATATATGGTCAGAGAAGTGCAGACATTTCTGGACAACACCTACATGGAGTACGAGCAGAAAGGTGAAAGTTATCAGAAAGTGCTACTCAACAGCATTGAGGTGACCATGAGAGGAATCAAAGTGTTTGCTTTTATTTATATTATGGTCGTTCTGGCCTGCTCCGGTTTCCCGATTGTTTATCGCGCTTTCTATAAGGAGAAGATCCTCATAATGCAGTTTCTGCTACCTGGTCTGGATCCCAACACAGATGTTGGCTATAATTTGTTATTTGCCCTGCATGTTGTCTGTCTTGCCCTTGGAGCTTTTGGCAACTTTGCTGGCGACATGTATTTATTCACTTTTATTAGAAATGTTCCTCTGCTCAAGAACATTCTGCGCTGCAAGTTTAACCAACTGAATGAAATGTTGGGCCAAGAAGTGCAGCCAGCGGGTCAACAGGTGAGAGACAGTATGGTGGACATTGTGCTCTGGCACAAGGAGTATCTCAGGTGAGTTGAAGTCACTTCTATCTACCACTTAATTCCTTCAATCTTCTCATCTTTAGGTTGCTCTTCTGTACTGGACAAATCTTCTATGCCATCATTGTGGCTCATGTCTTTTGCTCAGCCACAAGTGTTGTCTGTACCATGTACTGCATGCTGATCGGCATTTGGCCCGCGGCTCCATTTTTTCTAATTTTTTCCGCTGCAAATCTGTATTTGTTTTGTGGCCTTGGCACGGTTGTGGACAATTCGGTGGGTTTAATTGGTAGAGCTCATTTGGTAAAAACTTAAACTCTTTCTGGTTTACTTTAAAGAATGATGACTGTATTGAGATTATATACACGGCCTGCGATTGGTATAATCTGCCTTTACCGGAGCAGCGAATTCTGCTCCTCATGCTCTGCAAGTCTCAGGCCACTGATAATCTCTCAGTGGGAAACATGATGCCGTTAACTGTGGGCACTGCCTTAAACATCACTAAGTCGGTCTATAGCATGCTAATGCTGCTCATGAAAAGTCGCGATTAGTTAATAGAATGGGAAACTTTTAAGGCTGTTGTTGCTAAGATTTTCTTAAGCGCTCTGTGTCATTAACATGTACACTAGAATTTAATAAAATTGCCTCTGACTAATTAAGTGTTTTATTATTTTATTTTGTGGAGGATTTAATACACCACGTACCCATTTGATGTACAGAAGTATTTCAGATTTGTGATAACTAAAATCAAGTATTTATTTAAGGTTCAATACCAGACCTAGGCTTGATCGATTCTATATATCCTTAAGAATTTTTATTTAGAACGGAAAGCTATTGATTGATTGATTCTTGCTATATACTTATCAAAATTCATTTTTCTGTTTCCGAGCTAGTTTTGGTAAGAATCTTATGACGTACTCATATATTCTTGCATAGGAATATCATATAATCAATACGAGGTCTCTCACAGTTGATTTTATTTAAGCATATTTACAAAGTCCCAGTCCCAGTCCCAGTCCCACTTGAAATCAATACAAACCATTTAAATGATTGAAAATGAATCAATTAAAATTAATTATTGCTTTGTTTTGCCTCACAACTATTAAGTTGTTAATATTTTGACATAAGCTGTCAATAGTAGTCTATAAAAGTAGCTTTCTAAAGGTGTTTCTATTCAATCGATCCAAAAGGATACACAATGGCCGACTCAGCAGCTACTCGGTTCTGTAAGATTATAAAAATGATAAGGTTTTGTGTTGGAATTTGTGGCACAGATGTTGCTGATTCGAACTATGAGATGTGGGCTTTGACCTACGCTGTAATCTCAGTGATTTTCTTCTTTTTCGCCGCTACCGTGTACACACTGTATGTGGGTGTGTTGGTGAACAACGATTGGACTGTTATTCTGCAGGCCTGTGCCATGGTCGGATCGGCTGTACAGGGACTAGTAAAGCTACTTTGCACTACGAATAAGGCTCCTCTCATGCGACACATTCAACACACCTACGAATCCATCTACGAGGAATACGAAATCAAGGGAGGAGAATATACGAAGTATCTCCACAAACGTATCAATAATTTCTGGTATCTGCTGATGTGCTTTATGTGGGTCTATATAATACTCGTTGTGGGATTGGTTTCCTATCCGATCTTCTGTCTGGTTTTCCGCAATGAAAAGATTCTCGTGATGCAGTTTCTGGTGCCCGGAATCGATCGGAATAGCGACACTGGACATCTGATGTTGGTTACCCTACACGTGACGTGTCTATGCTTTGGTGCCTTTGGCAACTTTGGTGGCGACATGTATCTCTTTTTGTTCATCACGAATGTGCCCTTGATGAAGGACATTTTCAAGGTGAAGCTGCAGGAATTCAATGAGATACTTGAGGAACGGAAGGACTACAAGGAGATGGTCGCCACCATGTGGGACATTATAGCCTGGCATCAGCGATATGTGACGTAAGAGGTCTTTATTTTATATCCAGGTTTTTATTTTATATATATAATTCTACGGCTTTCAGTATTCTACGTGGTACAGAACAGATCTATAACATTGTCATGGGTGTGCAGCTTTTCTCCGCCTGCGTTGGCATTCTCTGCACAATTTCCTGCATTTTCATACGGGTTTGGCCAGCGGCACCTGTATACCTGATCTACTCCTTTATAGTGCTCTACACCTTCTGCTATTTAGGCACAGTTGTTGAGACTTCGGTGAGATCAATTTAACTTATATAATTCTATCTTTACTTAAATGTTCTTGATTTTAGAATGAGGACTTTACATTTGAGATCTATTCGAACTGCTTATGGTACGAACTGCCTACCAAGGAGCAAAAACTTATCATTCTTATGCTGGCCAAGTCACAAAACGAATTGGCCTTAACTGCAGCTTCTTTTCTACCCCTGTCGATGGCTACGGCTCTGCAGCTCACCAAGGGCATTTACAGCTTTAGCATGATGTTGCTCACCTACTTGGAGTACGAAAAGTAGACGGAACAAGGATAACGAGAAAAAGGGTTAAGCAAAATACTAGAGTTGTTCACAATCTGTGCTCTTTGGAAATTAAACAAATTTGTTTTGTTTTATAAAAACACTTTTGGGCACTTTCGATGTTAACTGTAGTTGTTTGATCAATAAAATATAGAAGTAGTTAAATATGTATAAAAAGGTATGACTTTTTAAGATATCGCTTCATTTGGCTGAGTTATGATCAGTCAAAGTTGGGTAAATTGTGAATTTTAAATATTGAGCTGTGGACCACATATCTGAGACTGTGGCATCCAAATTTGACAAAATGGGTTCGATTTTGAGAATTTTAGATTTTGAGTGCGATTAGTTCTCCTACTTGTCCAGAGTAAAACAAGGTATGACTTTTTCAGATATCGCTTCATTTGGCTGAGTTATGATCAGTCAAAGTTGGGTAAATTGTGAATTTTAAATATTGAGCTATGGACCACATATCTGAGGACTCTTTAATCCAAATTTGACAAAATGGGTTGGATTTTGAAAATTTTAGATTTTGATTGCGATTAATTCTCCTAATTGTCCAGAGTATAAAAAGGTATGACTTTTTAAGATATCACTTCATTTGGCTGAGTTATGATCAGTCAAAGTTGGCAAAATCGTGAATTTAACATATTGAGCTATGCACCACATATCTGAGGACTCTTTCATCCAAATTTGACAAAATGGGTTCGATTTTGAGAATTTTAGATTTTGATTGCGATTAGTTCTCCTAATTGTCCAGAGTATAAAAAGGTATGACTTTTCAAGATATCGCTACATTTGGCTGAGTTATGATCAGTCAAAGTTGGCAAAATCGTGAATTTAACATATTGAGCTATGGACCACATATCTGAAGACTCTTTCATCCAAATTTGACAAAATGGGTTCGATTTTGAGAATTTTAGATTTTGATTGCGATTAGTTCTCCTAATTGTCCAGAGTAAAAAAAGGTATGACTTTTTCAGATATCGCTTCATTTGGCTGAGTTATGATCAGTCAAAGTTGGGTAAATTGTGAATTTTAAATATTGAGCTGTGGACCACATATCTGAGACTGTGGCATCCAAATTTGACAAAATGGGTTCGATTTTGAGAATTTTAGATTTTGATTGCAATTAATTCTCCTAATTGTCCAGAGTATAAAAAGGTATGACTTTTTAAGATATCACTTCATTTGGCTGAGTTATGATCAGTCAAAGTTGGGTAAATTGTGAATTTTAAATATTGAGCTGTGGACCATATATCTATGGACTCTTTCATCCAAATTTGACAAAATGGGTTCGATTTCGAGAATTTTAGATTTTGATTGCGATTAGTTCTCCTAATTGTCCAGAGTATAAAAAGGTATGACTTTTTAAGATATCACTTCATTTGGCTGAGTTATGATCAGTCAAAGTTGGGTAAATTGTGAATTTTAAATATTGAGCTGTGGACCACATATCTGAGGACTCTTTAATCCAAATTTGACAAAATGGGTTGGATTTTGAAAATTTTAGATTTTGATTGCGATTAATTCTCCTAATTGTCCAGAGTATAAAAAGGTATGACTTTTTAAGATATCACTTCATTTGGCTGAGGTATGATCAGTCAAAGTTGGCAAAATCGTGAATTTAACATATTGAGCTATGGACCACATATCTGAGGACTCTTTCATCCAAATTTGACAAAATGGGTTCGATTTTGAGAATTTTAGATTTTGATTGCGATGAGTTCTCCTAATTGTCCAGAGTATAAAAAGGTATGACTTTTTAAGATATCACTTCATTAGGCTGAGTTATGATCAGTCAAATTTGGGTAAATTGTGTAGACCACATAAAGTATCTTTTACTAATGATACAGATAAAAAGTAGAACGCATTTTCCTTTGGGTTTATCATTAAAATTGTAAATATTTTCCTTGACGCACTTGACAATGTCACAAGAAAACTTTTTGAGTTTTAA
Organism: Drosophila cardini; assembly: GCA_018903735.1. Lineage (NCBI taxonomy): Eukaryota > Metazoa > Arthropoda > Insecta > Diptera > Drosophilidae > Drosophila > Drosophila cardini. The sequence continues at coordinate 4,356,418 of JAEIGM010000007.1, read as the reverse complement.
ATGGAATCTTATTAAATTGTCAAGCGAACTAATCAAATGTCCCATTAGCTTCAATGACCTTGTCCACTGGTATAAATACCAAGAATTACGTGACAATTTCTTAATAAGTCGTGCCTTCAACCAAGGATAGTCGTAAAATATGTCCTCCGGATTGAAAACGGATCAGCAAACTGAGCAGAGTTGCCTGTTCCAATATCGGCGAATCATAAGGCTCGTGAAGACTTGTGGACGTTTCTGCGGAGCTGATGTAACAGAAGCTGATTATCAGATGAATTGGTTGACCTATACTATGTTCCTGTTGATCGTAATTTTCTACAGCTGTGGAGTTTACACGGTTTACGTGAAAAGCCGCAGTGATGGAAACTATCAGATAATTCTCCAAGTCAGCTGCTTACTCTTTGCCGGTCTACAAAGTGCAGTGAAGCTTATTTGCTTTATTTTAAAGCGCTCTCATCTGCGTGAAGCGCAAATGTTTCTGGATGGCACCTTCGAGAAGTACGAACTTAAAGGTGATAATTATCAGAGCGCTCTACTGGAAAGTATTGCAGTCATATGGAAGGGCATTAAATTATTTGGCGGCATTTATGTCAGTGCCGTGATAACCTGCTGTGGATTCCCCATCATCTACACTATCATCAATGACGAGGAGATGCTTATAATTCAGTATTTGTTGCCTGGATTGGATCCATCTACAAATTATGGTTATTGTGATGGAAACTATCAGATAATTCTCCAAGTCAGCTGCTTACTCTTTGCCGGTCTACAAAGTGCAGTGAAGCTTATTTGCTTTATTTTAAAGCGCTCTCATCTGCGTGAAGCGCAAATGTTTCTGGATGGCACCTTCGAGAAGTACGAACTTAAAGGTGATAATTATCAGAGCGCTCTACTGGAAAGTATTGCAGTCATATGGAAGGGCATTAAATTATTTGGCGGCATTTATGTCAGTGCCGTGATAACCTGCTGTGGATTCCCCATCATCTACACTATCATCAATGACGAGGAGATGCTTATAATTCAGTATTTGTTGCCTGGATTGGATCCATCTACAAATTATGGTTATTGGATGCTCACTGCCTTTCATTTAGGGCTTTTGGCAGTGGGAGGTTTTGAAAATTTTGCTGCCGACATGTATTTGCTGACCTTTTTCGGTAGCATGCCTCTACTGAAGAACATTCTGCGTTGCAAGTTTGAGGATCTCAACAGATTATTTGACCATGATATGCAGCCCAGTGGAGGACAAGTGAAGGAGGCCATGGCTGACATTGTGCTCTGGCACAAGGAGTACCTCAGGTGGGTTGTCGTCATACATTTCCGTGATTTAAAATCATCCCAAACTTAATTTTTAGATTACTTTCCTGCGCGGAGCAGGTTTTCTACATAATCATCTTTGCTCATGTGTTTTGCTCTGTGGCAAGTCTTACGGCCACTACTTACTGCATGCTCATAGGTATATTTCCTGCAGCTCCTTTCTTTATGCTTTTATCTATAGCAAATCTATATTTGTACTGCGGACTGGGCACTCTGGTGGACACATCGGTGGGTCTAAGCAAATATTTCATTTCTTTTCATTGATTACTGTTTACTTTAAAGAATGATGACTGCATTGAGGTTATATACACAGAATGCAATTGGTATAATCTGCCGATATCGGAGCAGCGAGTTGTGCTCCTCATGCTTTGCAGATCCCAGGCTACGGACGGTATCTCCGTGGGCAATATGATGCCATTAACTGTGGCTACTGCTCTAGATCTCACAAAGGCTTTCTACAGTATGCTGATGCTGATGCTGAGCAGTCGAGATTAGTGAGCACAAAGAAATGACTGAGAAACTGTTACTCCAGCTCCAGTTGTTCCGCTGATTAATTTAAGCTTTTTGTCTAATGAACTTGCCGTCAAAGAATTTAATAAACACTGCACTGTCCCAAAGCTTTATGAGCCACAAGCCACAAAGAAGGGGAAATAATAAAAAATAGAACACACAAAAAAAAACGAAAAGCAAAAAATATGAAGAACATAATGAATGAAAATGAAGTAAAGGAAAAATCATCTCTGGTAAGTTGTAAAAATTGTCTTTTAATGCCACGAAAATCCAGCAGATTGCCACGTAGTGCTAATAAAATAAAGTTATGCCCTAGCATAAAAAAAAATCCACTGAAAATTGTGAGAAATAGTGTGCGGTTGCCTATATATTCTCCAGACTTTTTTTTCTTATTTTTTCAATTTTTTATTTTCACTTTTTATGTACGGAAAAAAATGGCGTTGAAAATGTTGCGCGCGCAGAGAAGTTTTCCCGGCGCTGTAGCGGTAAACGCATCATTAATCAAATGTCCGGCGCCTAAGCACCGTTATTCATCATTGCCTCTGGACGAGACGGCCGACTCGACCTCCGTTTTCCGATCCCGCTAACAACACCCCACACACTGACGCCATATTTGTTCCCTTTGCGGCTGATTTTGTGGCTAAAAAGTTTGAAAATTTCGATTTTTGTTTGAGACGCGCAAATGGGCACTTTTAAGCCCCTTCTGCTTGATTTTTCTAGTGGAAAACATAATAAGAAAATGCTGACAGCTAGGTTTTCCTCGTATGCGGGATTCTAAGTGTGTACTTAATTGAATTTTGCAGAAAAAATCATTTTTTACCAGAAAAATTGGCTAATATTTTAAAGTCTGAACTCGAATATCTTTGTGAGTTTATTGTACTGTTCAAACATATTTCAGTTTTATAGAAAACTTGACAACCTGATTATGGCAGAACCCAAACCATAAGAGCTTGATATTACACCGCTTTGATTTTAAATTGCTTTGCTTAAACGTAGCTCATTTTAATGTCGTTGCTAGTCTAACCAACTGCTCTGGCCACTCTACTGGCTGCCTGGCACACTTAAGGAGCCACACGTGTATCTCAAAATGCTAAATCGCCACCAAAATCAGTCGAAATAAGAAATTTTCAGCCACCCTAATGGCTCATATCAATTTGGCTCAGACGCGTGCTACTGATGGTTTTCCTTCTACTTTCATTATTTGCTTTCCTTTTTCTACTTTTTTTTCTGCATTTTTTTCGGGTTCTTTTATCCGTATTTTTCTCAAGAGTACGGCCGGATTTTTAATGTACTAGTAAAAGGGACATTTTTTGGTGGGTAATGCAAAGTTTAAGGCTAAATCGTTGGTTTGGGCTGACTGTAAATTTTTTGGGCATCATAAATCAGGCTTATATTTCCGTAAATCATCAAACACGCGACAACTTTTAGCGACCACTGTACTGACTGTCACTGTACCACTGTTTATGGCTAATGCTGCTAATGGAGTTCTTACATTAGAGATTGCCCATTCAAAAGTTCCTGTTTTTGTTGTTTTTTGTTAGACGGATTCGGTTATCACAACAGCATCAAATATTGCTTTAACACCCCTTCAAGTGTCAGTTACATATTGTCGAGACAACAAAATGCTTCACTTTCCATCAAACGGGAAAACAAGCTGCCCGAAAAAAAAATAGAAAAACAGAAAAATGAGAAAAACAGAAAAACTCGTAAAAAGGTTGCAGACAAAAAACGGCTAAATTTGCATACGCAGCAGCTGAACAGGATGCGGATGCGGATGCGATACTTTTGTTCTTGTTGTTGTTGTTGCTGTAGTTGTCTATGCAGGAAGTGTGTGCACACTGAAAGGTTGTAGAAATTCAGTGAAAACAACGCCAAAGAAATGGCTACAAAAATGCCGCTAAACTTTGCTAGTCATTCGACAGCTGCCCAGCAAATGAAAACAAAAAAAAGCCGACAGAAAAAAAAGAACTTCAACCTCAACCTCCCCTCAGCATGGTTGATTTTATTCCTATTTTTTGAAAATTAAATAGAAATCATATGCAAATTCAAATTGAGTTTTCGATTAACCCTAAAAAAAATAAACCAGAAATACGCGAGCTGAGAAATCATATTTGGTTACAGGACATTCAGGACCTTTTGGGCCTTCATTGCCTTTCGCTTTTTCATCACGTCGACGTGTTTAAGTACGCATCATTTGCTGTTTGTTGTAATTTAATTGGTTTGGCTTTTTAACAGGTAACCTGCTTGAGGCCCAGAGTTGCCGTCATCTCAGTGTCAGGCCAATGAGGCAACTAATTTATTCGACGACGCAACGTCACGAAAAGGGTTGCTCTTGTGTTGCACGTGCAACGACGCGTCGTTCTTGAGAAGTTGCTTTATTATTAATTATTATTCTAATTAATAAGAAAAAGAAGTCTGCCAATTTGCATATGAGTGACACAACAGGACATTCGCTTCCTGTCACGCAGTAAAAGGATATGCGACAAGAGAAGACGAAACTCGACTCTGGGCACGTATTCCCAGCTGTGAGTATGTGGCAGCTTCCCGAGAGGAGTATGCCTCATGCATAATGCAACTGAGGCAAAAGACGCGTGAGAAATTTACTCAACGACCAGAAGGATCAACAGCAGCTGCCTCTAAACGATAACGTATTGCGAGTTAGAGTTAGCGAGTTATCAATGGAGCTCAACAGGTTCTAAACACACAAAATTCGTTGTCAATTAGGCAAACTGCAAAAAATGCAAATTGCAAATAACTAATCCGCATTGATAGTTCTTTGTGTTCTGCACCCCTGTGTTACTAAAAGTGCATGTCATGCAACCCTCGTTGCAATTCTATTGGCCAATCGTTTATCGATTCACAGTTTGCCGATTTGCCAAATCGACAGTGTCAAATGTCAAATGTCAAATCAATTAAGTCAATTTTCATTTTGAGGGTCACAAATCCGTTGTTAACTTTATTTGTTGTGTGTTGTGTGTTGTGTGTGTTTGTTGTGTGTCATTTATATTGTCATGTTTGCTAATTCCCTTTGTTGTTGCCCCTTTTCGCCTATTTTTCGCAATTTCACTTTCACTCTCTTCCTTTCTTTCTCTCTCACCGCAAATCGCTTTCCTTTGTTAGCGGGAAAATTAAATTTCTGGGGTTGTTCCAGGGGAAAGTGTGCCAATTCTTGCACTAATTATGACAGCTTAAATTAGAAAACAATATGAGCATTTATGGCTGAGATCTTCCAGAATAGTTGACTTAATTCGTTCTGATTTTGTTGGCAGTGAAAAAAACATATTTGTTTATTTTTGGATACTTTAGCTTCAATGAAATTCATAAAAATTCAACACAAAACAATTTCTTTTATGGCCGTTTCTTTTTTCATCTTTTTTGTATTTGTTACCCCGCCTACTTGGGAGTTGCTGCTGTGTGGTGGGGGCGTTGGGGGAGCTCAACGAAATTGGTTTTTAAAAATATTCCACATTTCAATCTCTCCCTCGCTGTATTAATATAGGCTGTGGTTGCTACCTTTCTTAGCAAGTTATGGCAGCGCATTATAATAAAAGCCAAAACCATAGCCATAGCCATGGCTATATAGCTATAGCTGTAGCTATAGCCACTGTCTTGCGTGCTTCTGTCCTGTGTGGGCCAAACGCTTTGGCTTTTTGCTGTCCCCACAAATAACAATCAAAATGTTGCTTGGCAGCCAGAGTCATCTTCGTATTTGCATACGCTAGCTAAGGGTGTTAACGACTTGTGCCAAAGAATGTAACAGGCAAGAGGTGAGAGAGTTTTTGAGGAGTATGGAGTAAGTAGAAATCTGGCCAGAAACTAGTGCTTATAGCCAAAAGCAAGTCTGTACTAAAAATCTTAACTCTACAGGTTAAAAACTTTAAAGACTAAACAGCTTAGAAAGTCTAGGGTATCTTCTAGTCTCTAAGGCCTCTTCTTCGCTTTCTTACTTCTGCGTATTCGTAATCTTCGGCCGCAGGATAAACGCCGCTGTTGGCCTGAAAATTGCCATTGCCGTGGCCAGAAAAAGCCGCAGCAAAAAAAAACCAAAAACGGACACTGAAATTACAGGTGCCTCTGCCTAATGCAAATTTGTGTGTTTCTGGCATATTTTGTGGCCCGTTTGGAAAATTTAAATAAAAATAATTCGAAATTTTTGCTTTGGTCATAGAAATCAATTCTTTTTTTTCCCCCATTTCACAGTAAAGTCGGACTCTGTCTGTCTGTCTGACTGTCTGTCTTTCGGTCTGTCTGACTGTCTGTCTGATGCTGATTCGATTTTGTTGCCGTCGCTGAATTTGGAATTTGAAGTCTTCCAGCTGATTGTCATCATTCAGGCTGAAAAAACAGATTTGCCTCCAATCAACGTGCACTTAATTTCGTTTATTTGATTGGATTTGTGTTTACATGGTTGCCTGCCTCACACACACACACACACTCTCACACAGACACGCAAATTCAAATTCATTTTGAATTTTTTAGTCGCGCTGTGGCAAATTAGAAAATCAAATCAGTTGCCCCCAAAAACTGACTCAGTTTGCCACAAAACGTTTATGCAACAAAATTTATGAATATTGAAAAATTAAATAGAAATGTTTGCTGTGCAAAAAGTCGTCTTAGCCCCCCTCTGATTCCCACCGCTTTTTTAGCCACCCTCAAGTCTGACTTGCCAAAAAAAAAAAACATGGCTACAGAAGTTTTTTGTGTATTTTTTTTACTTCTCTGCTGCTTTTTTTTGCGACCATTTTTCCAATGATGGATTTTCGAAATTTTAATGGTTGCTCGCTGCTCGGCTGAGCAGGCGCTGAAGAGCGAGCTCTACAGTTCCCACTGTCCACCTACCTCCCCTGCCATCCACCATTCTCCTCCCCCTTCCTTTCCACTCTTCGCAGCTTGCTGTCGCCGTCACCGTCACCGTCGCCGTCTGGCGTTGTCAGGGTGGTGCGCCTGCCTCTGGGTGGGTGGTGCGTGTTTTTTTTTTCGTTGTATTTTTATACTCTGCTTTTTTTGCTGCTCTTCATTTCCTTTGTTTGGCAGCCATTGAGGGTAACGTTGTGGGTGCAAACTTAAGGGATGGAATCGATATTTGTTTTCTATAACAGGCAACCCAGCACAGCACAGTATTGCCACCCAGCCCGATGTTGGCCTAATCTAATGCGCCTCGTGGCGCGTCGCTGTCTCTTAGGCCTGCCTGCTGTTTACCCTGTTTTTCCTCGACTTCCACTCCCACTGCCACTCCCACTCCCACTCCTCCTCCCGTTGCCGCCTTTCCTCGCTGCTGTCCTAATCAATATGCGCAAATGATAATTTTTAATGGCTTCCGAACGCGTTTGTTTATCGGCAACGTTCGCTGATTTGGCCATATTTGATTTGGCCAAACGTCGAGCATAAATTTAATTTTAATTCCTTGCTCTCGACGCTTCGCCAACTAAACGGAAATTTAATTTCCAAGCAACTTTTGACGATTAAGCCACAACACAGCTCAGCTCCAGCTGACTTTGGCTTAGCTCAGCTTCAGTTTAAACTAGTGGGAGAGGCTACAGTCGTGTAAGCTGACTGTTAAAGACCCTGTAGTTATGCTTTGCATGTTGTTTTTCATGCAAATTACTAATATCTACCTGATTAGTCCTATGGGAGCTATGTAATATAGCTAACCGATTCTGTTGAAAATGAATTTGGATACATCAAGTGTTATCATGCAGCCTATGCGTGAATTTGGTTGAGATAGCTCTAGTATTTACCAAGTTATGATGTTTTGGAAATGGTTTTCTTTACGTAAAGGATCAAGATTGGAGTCTGTCATGCCTCCCTCTGCCTGTCACGCATATTTTTCCAAGACAAACTTTAAAGCTCCCTTTACTGTTTTAAGTACTGGGTCTTAACATTGTCCAAAAACAGATAGTGAGTGAGACAGGGAGAGTAAGAGAGAGAGAGACAAACAGCGCCACTTAATACCATCCATACGCTGCGGCTTTCTTTCCCCAATTCCCAATTCCTCATGTTGTTGTTTTTGGAAACGCCTTTCGTCTGCTTCCCCGATATTTAAATGCTAATTGCTTTTTAATACGGTAATTTTGGCTGTTTCGAGGCAAGCTTATTGCGGATTAATTTTACAAGCTAATTTCTTATGTAAATGCTCCGCGTTGCATGTTTTTCCTTCATTTTTTTTTTCCTTTTTTGGTTTTCTTTTCTTACTTCGCGCAGGACACAGCGCTCTTGTGGCAGGTATGCGTGTTACAAATGCTAATTCGAAGGCGTTTGCTGTAATTAGACGGTCATTTTGACTGAAATAAATAATTCAGCTGCAGCTTACTGACTTGGGGGGCGTGTCTAGTGCTTAAATCGAAAGATTAAAATACTGAATTGGAAGAAAGATTTTCTTTTTAAGTTTGAGTTTGGTATAAATTAAAAGAAAGAATCTCTTTCACTTCACTAAACAGTAATTTTTTTTTTGATTAAACAATTCCATTATTTTTTCTAATCGTATCTATTACGAATATATATAAAAACTGCCGCTGATTATAAAAGTGAAATCGTATCCATGCTAATTTTGAGACCATCATTCAAAACAGCAACTGAAAACGAGCTGACAGCAGGAAAAACTCTAGAACAATCCTCCCAAAATCACACACAGAGACAGAAAGACAGACAGACAAACAGATAGACAGAAACCGACAGATGCACGGCATATTAATCTCAAACAAACAGATATCAACGAACCATTTCCTATCACACAATCACACACACACTCACACACACTCGCACACACACACACACCGACAGACAATACTCAGTTGTAAAAAAAAAGGGAAATCTGGCTATAAAATCCTTTTTTTTCTGTGCCTGTCGCTGGCTCGTTTAATGCTAAATTATATCCGTATGCAAATAAGTTTTTTCTGTTGATTTTTTCATTAAATCATGACGATTTGACAGTGGAGCAAAAAAAAACTAAAGGAAAAAAAAACGAGCGGATAGAACTGATTGCCCTCGATACGGGCCCTGTGCAAAGAAAGGGTTGTCTAAGGCCCGTGTGTTTGTGCCCGAGGTCAAAGGGCAAAGGGACAACAAACAGTGGAAAGAGAGGGAAGGGAGGGCAGACAGCGAAATGTAAGTTTGTTTGTTTGCCTGCCTAGTTTGGCCGCAAGGAGATTGAAATGCCGAGATGGAGTCACAGTCTAATGGCCAACGAAATTGGAGACTATAATGGAGTTGTTTAAACTGTGTATTCAGGCATGAAATTGTGTCAACCAAAAGATTGAAATGAGAAGCAATAAAATATAATAACTTTAAAATACTATAAATATTGATTGCTAAGAATATATAATAATGACTTTAAGAGCTAGAAAAAGCAAACTTGATAACAAAAAACTTTAGGAAAGTACTGAAAATAAATACTTAACTTGAGATTGGTTTTAAAAATTTCAGAAAAATTGTTTAATGTACCCAATACTAATGTTAAAAAAAATTATTTTCATACAGGGTCTCCTACAGTTGAGTTCCTTCCTATACTCTTCCTAGATCTCACTACTCTCGCTTCCCTTTCTCCCATTCGCCGACTTCCCATACCACTTCAGTTCCAATTCCAATGCCCAATAACTCTATTGATCTCCCAATCAACTGAGAGCAACCCCTAAATCAATATCTCAGCACAGCAGCGCCGTCTGGCGTTGAGTGGCAGTCGTAACAGTGCTTGCCAAACTGTAGGCAACGCCTCTCACCTTTCGATAATTTGGGACTACGCACAAGGGAAATATAGGCCAACAAGTACACTGTTCATCAGTTCCCTGTACCCATCATTACACTCAACTACAAACTCATTAATGCAAAATAAACACAAAAAAAACGAAGACGATCTTTTTTCATTATAATTTGCATGTTTCAGTCGATCGATTCAACAGTTCGAGTGCTCAAATGGAGCAGGATCTTGAAATTGAGTTTACAGCTTTTGCGCAGTGACACTACTTTGGCGCAGTGCTGGCAATTTAGCCTTTAAAAAGCTAGAATTTGACTGTTTTGTCACTGTAAAGGCAGAAAGGTTTTGAAAATTGTTATTTTAAGTAAATTTAAGTGTTAAAAAATTGAATTGGCCAGAATTTTTGTATTAACTGTTAGCTTAAGATTCGTTAAAAATTATTTCTATGGAAAATGTATTGAAGAAAATCGGGACAATTGTTTAAGTTATGGAAAAGTATTCATACTTATGCAAAAAATTAAATGTTCTTGTCAAAAATTCTATTTAGTATTTAGAAATAGCTAAAATAAAAGATCATTTATTTTTTTAAAATATGGCAAATTTATTATAGTTTAAAATATACACATTTTTGTTAAACATTTTATTCATTGTTTATTGATTCTTGTATTTAAAAATAAAAAATTTATTTGCTTCTGTTCAATTTTGCTGCTTCTTGTTTGATTTGTTTGATCAAAAGTAGCCAAAGTTAATCACAGCTATTTTTAGCTATTACTTATTAAATAAAATAGCCTTTTTTTAAATAAGTATTTTATTTGTGGCAACACTGTTTGAGAGGCAGGTTGCAATTGTTGCTGTGCGTTGTTGTGTAAGCGAAATTTATAATTTTTGCAGTTGCCAGTTGCAAGTAGGTAGTTGCACGTTGCTGTTGCCAGTTGCTGCTGCTGCTGCTGCTGGTTGCCGTTACCCAAAAGCCAACCCATCCCACTTTGGCGGTGAATGTCGCCTTGCAATTAACACAAGTGCCCACGATGTTGTTCCCTTTCCCGTTCCCGTTCCAAGAACAGCCTCATCTTGTTGTCCTTCGCATGCTCGGCGATTGCTGTTGTCGAAGTTGGAGTTGGAGTTGCTGCTGCTGTTGCTGTTGTTGCTGCTCTTGCCTTAGTTGTTGTTGTTGTTGTTGTCCTCGTTGTCGTACTTAATGTCTGAGGCGTGCGTCACAAGCAGCGTTCGCGTCCCTGTCATTAAAATAATGCATACACATGTGAAGTATGTGGGCAGTCGGGGATGTGTTGCAGGATGTGTTGCACAGACAGAAAGAGATGGCCACAGACTGAGTGAGACAGCAGTAGTGTAGGTAAGAAAGAGAGAGCGAGATACACACACACATTGGTAGGAAGGTGTTTATTAACAGATCGTTGTCGTCTGTGCACTCTCGAGTGTCGAGTGCCATTGAAATTGTCTTCGGTGTACCCCCCGCCCCACCCCCTGCCACTCCCCCTTTCTGGCCATTGAGTGCACATCTGACTTAATCAAGCATTCGAGCAGAAAATCATACAAAGTGTGCAATATATTTAAAAATAATTATAATAACATGAATTATGAGACATACGTTTATTACGCCGTCACACACACACACACACAGACACACACACACACACACTAACACACTCGCACACACACACTCTTGCACACACACAGTGCAGCTGGGCTATTATTATTAGTAGTTAAAGTACAAGTGTTTTTGGCCCAGTTTACATGCGACTCTCGCTCTACAGCTTTTAGCCTGATTGCCATATTTATGAAGACATAACGACTCACAGACCCAATGAAGCTCAACTCGAATTCTGCTCCATCTTAAAGTCTCCTCTCTCTCTCTCTCTCTCTCTCTCTCTCTCGCTCAGTCTCCTTTCGCGCTTTGCGTGCTTGGCACTCCAAACATTGTAATTAGAATGGCCAACAACAACAACCACAATAAAAACAACAACAATTGCTGCTATTAAGTATATGGCAAAATTGAATTATGCGCTTTTCATGTTAATTTTTTGGCGCTTGTTGTAATTTGTTCTTGACATGAAACTTGGCTCCTAATAGCCTGGCCCATTCGTCTTAGCTTGGCCAGCTAAATAAAGTTTAAAAATAGCAAGGAGTTTCTTAAAAATAAAAACTTTCAAGAGGCTTCAAAAAGTTTTCTTGCTTACAATATCTACAAAGGGTAGTTTGATTTGTAGACACAGTTTGTAATGCTCTAAAATTGTTAACTGGTTAGTAGTTGTATGTTCGTAACTGTAAATAGGATCACAGAACTATATAGAGACATGTCTTCTCTTAAAACTCTCTGAACGACAGTTCCTTCTAGTGACAAAAGCAGTTGTCTTAGGTACAAATAGTTTACTCTACAAACCCTTCTCCTTCTTCTCTGGGTTCAAAATTCGCTGTGCCAATTTCTTGTCAGAATCTCTACAATTTTAACAGCAATAACCAGTTTGTTGTCTTTGCAACTTTTACTTTTTAGTGGCACAAATGAAGCGCCAAGTACAGAAAAGACACCAAAACAAAAAGTGGCACTTAAAACAATAACAACAACAAGAAGTGGCCACAACTGTAATGGGCTCTTCGGAGCTACAATTGATGTGGCAAAACGGCTCTGTTGATGGATGTATTGCATTTTGGACCAAGTTCAGAAATAATTATATTTAATTAGAAGGCGAATGAATGTGAAGCGCGCTCGGGAATGCGTCCAAGAGTCTTCTCTGATCCCTCTATACCCTTTTGAGACCCATGGATACCCCTTCATTTCCCCCTTTGGCTTTGTTTGCTCAACAGTGCGAATCCTAACGCCAACTGACTTGACCAGTTGTCTTAGCCAAGTTACTGCTCCAACTGATTGAAGGGTTTCATGTCTTTTGGCATCGGCACGCAAAGTGCTGCATGTTTACGCTGGCGATTATCCCGACTCTGTCCTGCCCCTACCCTACCCCTGCCCTACCCTGTCCTACCTGACCCTACCTAACCCTAGTGGAGTTTTAAGCCCGGAACTGCCATAAAAAGAGCACATAATTTGCTGTACAAAACTGATCGATTGAACACCGATCCTGCGAGCTTCGTTGCTTAACGGCTTAAACATAACTTGTTTGTTTTTCCTCCTTTCTTATAACATTAAATTTACCTTTCTTCATCAGTTTTTTTCTCTCTGATCGTTAACGCAAATTAACGAGCAATCATCAAATCGAAGTCGTTCGATCACCACACGACTTGTTCAGACTTGTTCGAACTTGTGCTGTTTCAGTAAAGCGTTTATTTTTATTTTTTTTTAAGACTTATTTTTGTATTTCTCTTTTTTTGAAATTAATGCGCAGCTTGAGGAGCTTCAAATGCGGTAGCAGCTGCAACAACGGCATCAACTTGCGGTATTCTCATTAACCATTGAAAATTACAGCTACAGGCAATGGGCAACGGGCAACGGGCCAGTCGACCAACCGACCAGCCGACCAACCGACCAGCCGGCCGACTGCCTGTTGGCCAAGTTAACAGTGGCAGACTTTAGTATGCGCGGCATTTACAACATAATTCATTCGTTGAATTGCTCGTCTCCATCCCTGACCCATAATTATGAATAGGCATTTCGGAGGCAACTTGTTGCGCATCTTTTGTATATTAATTGCTTTTTAATAATTCCATGTCTGCTAAACAATTTACAATTTACAATCTGCCATTTAGCAATTGCACAATTAACAATTAACCATTAACAATTTCTTAACTCTTGGTATCTGATGTGTAAGGAAATTATTGAAATTAATTTTTGCATTCAGCGGAAAATTTTAATTATTTTTATTGCGGAATTTTTAGCTTTATTTACTGAAGGGAATTGAAAGAAAAAAACAGCTAAACAAATTTGAAATTCATTTATTTTATAGTAATTTCCATACAAGACAGCTGCGCACTGCTTGCCGCACAGCATCTGCTTGCACTGCTTGCCGCATGCGAGTGCGTGTCCTTATGCGCTTCCAAGGTTGTGCCATAGATGGCGCTAACAACTCAATAGCTGACATAATCAACAATCCAATTTTAATAATAATACTATACAAATCGTAAATGGCAACTCGCTCGTTGTTAATTTAATTAAAGTGTTAATGGTAATGGCGAGTTTTATAGCCATCAGCTTGGACTTGGCCATTCACTTCTAACCACCAGCTTAGACCAATAAAGACTTGAGCCATTAATGTCACAATATTATTCATAAATGCGCTGATTTATTATTAAAAAACAAGTTTTTATATTAAGATTTTAAATTTTGCATTTAATTTGAATTTGCTTGTTGATTTAATTATTCCAATGATCAAATGATTTATAGCAAACAGTTGAACGTTTCTTTAGTGCATTTCTAACACTGATTTCGCGCAGTGTAGCAGTCTGTTGCTGGCTTTGTGCACTAATTAAACAAAAGAAAAACCCTTTCACACCTTTCCGAGCAAAAAATAAAAACTGTTACAACTTCTTTGTGTGTGAAATTTGCATAAATTTCGCAAACACCAAAACGCGCAAAAATATTAATTTTCACAGTTTGACGTGTCCTGTGTGTGTGTGTGTACCGAGTGTGTGTGTGTGCCGTGTCCTCTTTGCCATTCCGACCTCTACATTCAAATGCAAATGCAAATGAGGCAACAATGACAACAACAGCGGCGACATTTGATCGTTTTTTTTTTCTCACTCTTCTGATCCTCGTAGTGAGGTCCTTCGTCCTTTTTCTTGTGCGTCGCAGTTTAGCATATAAATCATTGCTACTTTCTACAGCTGCAAGGATTGCAACCCCGGGATGTCAAGGAATTTGCATGCGAGTGTCGTGGAAAAAGTGAAAGGGTTCAATTTACACACGCAGAAAATTTTCCAAAAGACTTTTCACTTGAGCCGTGTGAACTTGCAAGGTAATTCAATTAGTGCCCTTTCGCCTAGGCAGGAGGAGGTGGGGGGACTGAGTAGAGGGGTAGAAGTAGGAGTTGGGGTAGTAGAAATTCCCTTCAGAAGCCATTTCGATTAGCTTTTGTGAGGCAAAGTTTTGTGCACTTGGAATAACTGTTTATGCATTCCATTTTGTCTGACTGTTAACATGATTTATCGAATGCTCGAAGGCGGTTTCAATCCGAGACTCAAACACACCTGTACAACGGTACAATGGTACACCTGTACACTCTACCCAGTGGAAGAAGAAAGCGCTCAACTACACGTGTGTCAAATTCATTTCCATGCCAACGTGGGCGACTATTGATGTATCTGTGTGAGAGTGTTTGTGTGTGAGTGTTTGTGTGTGTGTGTGCGTCTGTCTGTTTGCTAAAGGATAACAACAACAAGGACAGCTAATACACAATTTGCATATATTTATCTATCAAATTGATGGATGCTACTGCACACTGAGGCAAAAGACAACCAAGCGTGGCGTTGTTGCTTTGACACGTCGCAATACCCCCAAAAGGATAATGACAAAGACAGCGCCAGGCCACGACAATGCCACACACACACACCCATGCATACACACACACTCGCACTCATACACACACACAAGACAAGCGTGAGCAATTTGCAAGGCGCTGGTGAAAAAGGGCAACAGGAAACTGGGTAGAAGCAGCAGCGGCAGCGGCAGAGACAGCAGCAGCAAAGCAGTTAAGCAGCAAGGAGCAAAGGAGCAAAGCAGCATCCTTTAAGTTTCCTTTTCGCCTAGGTAGCAAGCAAAGCCGAGAGACAGATGGACAGACAGACACTTCAATCGTGCGACGTTCGACGACGACATGGAACGTGCAACGAGCCTGACTGCCATGAGAAAATTACATTTTCTCCGGAAAAGCACTCAACCCGAAGACATCTTCCGTTGGCAGTGGCAACAAGAGGCGTGGTGGCTAAAGGGGGTAAGAGGGGGGCTGCAAGGAGGCGTCGTTTGTAGTGCGGTGAAAGCAGCTTTCAAGCGAGCTGTGAGGGCGGTGGCTGCCATTGCCATTTCAAGTGTCGCACACTCATGACTACAAAAGCGGGTGTGTGTGTGTGTATGTGTGTGTGTGTGTGTGCTGCTGCTTTATATCCTTTCGCCGCTGCTGCCTGATAACAAAATTTTCTATTTTATCTCATAAAAATATATGTATGTTTATATTCTTAGAGCTCAACGAGGCCTTGCCAGCAAATACTTGTACATATGTACAAAAGATACAGATACATAAGTATCTTTGTCCTCTGCATGTCCTCGTCGCTACTCTTAAATTTTCTTTTTTTGGCCAACAATCGATATTTGCTGTGCGCACAATTAGGCACAGCATTAAAACCTGCCCCAAAACTGTCTTAACTTTTAAGCGCCTGAATTTTCCTTGCTATCAACTCTTTTTTCTTCTTGCTGCTGACTGGGAAAAAAGCTTTAATGAACAGCTGTTTTTCGCTGCGGCTGCGAAACGCGAAGCTGGCGATAAAAATAAAGAAAGCGCGCAAAACAAATCGCACAAAAATTAAAAGAAAATGAATGAACGACTACGTCATCAGCTGTTTCTGTTTCTGTTCCTGTTGCTCTCCCTCCTCGCTCCTTCTCGGTCTCTGTCGTCATTAGTAAGCGCAAAGAGGGCTGGGCAGGGGCGTGGAGTGGGCGAAATGAATGAAAATGAAAAGCGCGCAAATGAAAATGAGCGTTAAAGCACGTGTTGCCGGTTCGCAATACAGTCAACAGTGAGAAAATGAGAGAGAGAGATAATTTATTAGGAAAGAGGGGGATGGAGTTAAGAGTATTTAGAACTGAGTTAAGCTGAACATGACTAATTCAATTAAATCCTTAAAGGGTTTTTCAGAGTAAGTAAATAAAATTGTTAAAAAATATACATTTAAGATAACTGTAAATTTCAAGAATCATATTTTATTTAGTAGTTATTTATTTGTTTACTATAGTATAAACAATAATCTTATTATGTGTTCAGATCAGATTCAATACTAAATATTTCTATCAAAAGTTCCAATAAGCCCTTATCATTGAATCAAAACCTATTTGCCTTAACGAAATGTAAGTTTAACTAATTCTTTAGTTTAGTTTTAAAAAACAATTAAAATATTATAAAGGAAATTCTTTAAAACGATATATTTTGTATAGAAAATAATAAACCTCATTATATAAAACCTTTTCGTCCCATTTTACAAAATTTCATATAATTTTATTTTTTAATCATCTCAATTTCTTTGCCGCTTAATGAAATTACTTAGATTTCATTAATATTAGTTATCAATTCGCTTAAAAATTTAAATACGCTTCGTTTCATTACAATTATTTATTTATTCATTCACATATTTCAACTGCTTTGCCTCAATTGTTATTATTGCAAATCCCAGAAATTTCTATCAAAACGAATTCGATTTACTCCCATTCAAAATTTACGCATTCTCCTCTTTCGCTTCGTCCTCTCTCTCTCTCTCTCTCTCACACTCTCATTCTCTCGTTCGCTCTCGCGTTGAGACTCACAATTAAAACAAACAACAACAAAAATGCCAATTCCCTCGTCCCATCTTCCATTTCCCATTCTTTCCCCGTCCCCCTTCCACAGCACCCACAACAGCAGAGGAGCATCACAGTGGCTTCAGCTGCGTCGGCACGTCGTCAACGCTGTTGTTGTTGTTATTATTGCCGTCGTTATTGTTGTTGTTGGCTCGTGTCCTTGAACTAGAAACCCGTTTAATTTAACTGTTGCTTAATTGCTGACAGCGACAGCGACGTCGACGCCACGTTACGTCATTAAATTTTTGTTTCCTACGCTGCCAATGACCGTGCCTCTGCCGCTGCTCTGCCACTGCCACTGTCACTGCCACTGCTGCCGCTGCCTTCTGCCTGGAAAACTTCATTTTGGGTAATTTTCGGTAGTCTTTGTTTCTCATTTTCATTTTCATTCATTACGTGCTGAGCAACGGGTCGCTACGGCTGCCAGTTCGGGGCGTAGTGTTAATTTTCATGTGCCATTTGCCAAAACATTCCCCTCAACAATTATGCGGCACGAAGTGGAATGGAACACGAAGATTGCAATTGTTGTTGTTGTTCCTGCTTGCAGTGGTGGCTGTTCTCGCTCTCACTCTCCCTCAGCTCGAGTTGTGCGAGCGAGCACAGCGCATTTGTTGCTGCTTGCGTGCGAGAGGGATGCAAGGTCAGCACGCTTGCGCACTGGTCGCTGCTGACGTCGCTGCTGCCACCGCTGCCGTCGCCGTCTTGTTTCCCCTGACTAACACGACGCCGGCTACGAAGCAGCGTGTGCAGAGCTAAAGGAAAATAATGGTGGTTCGTTCTGCTGTCAGATCCTTATGCTGCTTCGGGCGCTGCGCTGACAGCGACAGCGACGTTAACAGCGACGCTAACAGCCTCAGGGGCTGAATACGAAATTTGCATGCGCCCAAAATCGGGTTAAATATATGTGTGAGTGTTTGTGCCTGTGTGTATGTGTGTGTGAGATGAGGCTGTAGTTGGGATGGCACAAGCGAAGAGTGTGGAGTTCTACGGCAGAGGGGAGGGAGAGGTGAAGGGGCAGACGAACCATATTGCTGTATTTTTGAAATTCCAATTTGCATATTTTGATGTGCGTCGTTGTCGTTCGACAAAGCGATTGAGAGACTGACTGAGTGACTGACTGAATGGCTAACTGACTGCTTGACTGACAGTTTTTCATTCAATCTGTCTGCAATTTTATTTTCAGTACTGCAATTTTCACATTTTACAAATTTAATAAAATATCTCAACTGACTGCGCCTTGAAGCTGGCAACAATATATTTTATTTATTTCCCTTTTACTTTGTTGCAATTAGAAATCTGTTGCTTACCAGAAGCAGCAGAGCAGCCACCAGTTGCAGAGACTTGGTAGCTCACGCAGGTTATTCACCTTACTTCATTATCCTACGCTCCGTCTAATCAACAAAGCGCCAGCGTCGCTGTTGACGTCAGCAGCGCTTAATGAATGCCAAGCGAAAGCAGAATGCAAAACAATAACTTTCAAGCGACGACGACGGCGGCGGCATCACCTTGACCTTGAAACCCACATTTAAAATAATTCATTCGTTAGCGCAAGCTACAACAACAACTTTATCATCAACTTCATCATCATCTTCATTATGAGGAGCAGCAGAGGCAGCAGAGTCGACAGCAGCCGGCGCAAAGGCAAAGTAAAAACACAGAGACACAGAGCCATTATCTCATCAACGAAAATGAAAATGAGCGAAGCAGCAACAGCGACAGCATCGTCGGCAGAACCAGTGTCAGTGGTACTGTCTGTGGTAACAGCAGCCACCCTCAAGTCCTCTCGGCAGAGCAGCCAGCGTTAGCGCGTCTCATCAGCTGCGAATGCTCTCATTATCATTTATTCATTTTCGTTTCATTCATTCCCATTCATTTGACGCCAGCGTCGCCGTCGACTGGCGCTCTCTTGTGGCTTGCGCCAAAACAAACTAACGAATGCGAATGGGGAAGAGGAGGAGTGGAAGAAGGGGACTGCAAAAAGGGAGAGAGAACAACGAGTGGGTTGCAAAGTAAATTTTTAATGGGCGAACAAAATTATAATGCAGGCAGCTTGGCAGGTGGAGAGTGGAGAGAGAAGAGAGAGGAGAGGAGGGACGGTGGGAAGTGCTGCCCACCAACAGTCTGAAATAAATGAAATGAAACAAGCGGAGCACAGCATCAGCAGCGAGTACACTACAACAGCTGCTGTCGCTGCCTCAGCATCAGCCTCTGCCTCTGCCAACGTCGACCGATGCTCCCGCTGACTAACTACGAACTTGGCTCATTTTCACACACAGCAAAAGCAACAGCAGCAGCAACAGCAGCAGCAACAGCAGCAGCAACAGCAGCAGCAACAGCAATGACTTTGCCGGCTGTTGCGCCCCCATTTTTAATGCAACAGTTTTCTTTTTATTTTGACACTCCTCAGCACGCCCACAACCAAGCTACTACCACGCCGCCCCCTTTCCCGTGCAGTCTTTGGCCTTGCAGCCGAAAACTGAAAACGAAAGCGAAATTAAAATGGCAAAAATAAATTAATGGCCAAAGTGTGTGGAAGAGTTTTGTGGAATGTGTCTGGAGGATTGTGGGTGTGTGGGTACTATTAAAAGCCACTGTAAACAGTGCACACCACAGTTGAACATGTGTGGGTTTGGAAATTTGGACATATGCAAAATCTATAGAAGCTCAGGAATATAACAATAAAGATTTTCACTTGTCCTTAGCCCTAGGGAAAATTGTGGAAAATTGAAATAGATTTCGTTGGCAGCAACAAAGAAAATTTCAAATCGAATTCTTAGTTTTAAAGCCTAGTTGATTGAGTGATTTAAATTAGTGTTATAGCTATTGATATGCCAAATAAAATTATAAAAAAAATTAATTCCTTTAAAGATAAATAAAATTGTTTAATTTTTTAAGTTTTGAGAGATTTCTAAGACTAAAAATGTTAGAAAATTCTAAACGAATGTGTCTCTGAGATTGAAACCAAAATTATACTCAAAACTTTAATAACCAAAAATTATCAGAGTTGATTCTAAGAATTAAAATATTCTTTAAATATTAAAGAAAATACATTAGGCTATAAATATCCTACTTTGATCGTTTTAAATATTTATAATAAATTGTTTAAATTTTATAATTTATTATTGTAGAACAGATAAAAACTGCTTATAACTCCTTTAAACTAAATTCAAAAATATTTATTATTTAATTGCCAATTTTCAAAACATTTAATTCCCCAACTACAACTAAGTTAATTACTTAACTAACTCGATTGCAAATCAGAGCTACTTCAGTGTCCTTTGCACAAAAAGCTGTCACAGCACAAAAATGCCAACGATTGTCTGTCTCCCCTCTCAAAAATGGAGGACAAAAAAAGAAAAGCGAATCACACAAACCATAGCAACTTTTCAACTTTTCCGCTCATCCTTAGCCAACTCTTTTGTTTGGCCAAAAGAAAAGTCATTTTCTGTGCCGATTCAAAAGAAAATCTGCTTCAATTCGCTGAGCAGCGAAAAAGAGAGAGAGAGGCAAGTGAAAAGGTCGACAAAAAAAGGAGCAATTGACAGGACCTGAACTGACCTTTTTATTCAATTCTAGTTGGGGAAAAGGGGTGGCTAGGGGGCGGGACAAAGGCAGCTTTGAATGTCGTTACAGTTTCATTTTGGCCTTTTGCTGCCTGGTTGAATTCTGCCAATGTTTGTGATTAGAATCAAGTGAATCACGCATCACTGAAACTGAATGGCTTAAGGCGGCACAGATATGTCATGATATATATACGATATATACTTAAAAAGTATATCTCTATGTATGTGTGTGTGTGTGTGTGTGTGTGTGTGTGTGTGTGTGTACACATATTATTTCCGTTGATATTTATGCCTAATGGCTTTTATTTGGCATGCTCTTTATTGCAAATGAGATTAAAGAGCGAAAGCTTTTCTTCTACGTTCGTTTTTCCTTCGTTTTTTTTTACATTTTGTGCTAAAAGAAAATGGCAAATTTCCAGTACATTAATATGGCAGCCGATAAGGCATGCCATGTCGGAGAAAGGCGGAGAGGAGGTTAGCGGAATGGGGTGTGGCAGCTACAGCTACAGCTACATGTGTGACATATCACATGACATTTTGCGCGTTGTATTTTCAAAGAGTTTTTTGCGAATTTCGCTTGCCTCGAAATTGAATAAAACAACCTGAAATGACAAACGAACTGGGAGAGAAAATGGAACGAGAATGGAGGAGAGTAGAGGGGGGGGAGTGGAGCGGAGCGGTGGTGAAAGCAGGGTGGGTGTGTGCACGTGTGCACCCGTAATTTTCCATTTGTGAACTTTTCCCTTTGCGCTGAAAAACGCTGTAGATTTTCACGCTTCCGGCATGCGAGGAACATTGATGAAGCTGCCGTTGTCCTTGCCGCAGCTTGACAGCCACATAGACACAACACTAACAAGCTCACTGAGCGAGTGTGTGTGTTTGTGTGAGTGTGTGTGAGGGTGTCAATTTGCAAAAAAAAAGGAGGAAAGAAATAACGCGACGCGCAAAAATCGAAGTTGAAAAATAAATGGAAGACATGTGAGCACAAGAGAGAGGGAGGAAGAGAGAGAGTGTGTGTGAGAGAGATAGAGTATGTTGCATGGGGTTCGAGTCCTGTTGCCGTGTCCTGTTTGTTTATGCGGCCTATACGCGTGTATGCTAAAATTAAAATGGCTGCCAAGCACCCACACTCATACATGTGTGTGTATTCGAGTGTGCATGTGTGTGTGTCTGTAATAAGATATTTTAGTGACTTGTGTCACAACGCGTTCAAATCCATCAAATGCGAACACACACGCACACACCAGCGAATACACTGTAACAAAAAATACTGACAAAATGGGAAAAGTGAAACTGAACGATTTCCTTCTATAATAAAAATATTTAAAAAATTTTAAAATATTTATTGAAAAGTTGGTACTTAAATCCATGCTTTAAGCAGATCAGGAATGACCCTACTGCTCACAAGGTTTGGGATTGAGTTAAGAACGATAGAATATAATCCTAGTATTCTTGATATCAAGTACTCCAATTCAAGATTTAGTATTCCCTGTATAAACCCATTAATGACTTTCTTTAGGATTAAATGAAGCCCACATACCCTCAGCTTTTTTTCAGTGTAGCAAGTACCTCACACAGTTTGAACCTGGCTAAGAACTTGGCTCAGTGCGTTCGCTTATTTGTAATGGGATCACAAACACACTTCAATTTCATTTGTGACGCTTTACGCACAAACACACAGACACAGGGAGACACACACTCACACATACACACACACCAATTCACAGACAGACAGTGAGTTAGACACAGAAAATGGTAGGGTGGGCGGGGCAAGTGCAGGGACGGGGAACTAAGCGCTGGTTTGAGTTCTTGGGCTGAGCGTATCAATCACAAATTAATGAGATGTGAGTGCCGCAGTTTTTTTTTCCTTTTTTCCTTTTATTTTTTTGCCAACTGTCAGTTGCCAGTTTGCCACGTTCTTGGCCATTTTGTTGCTTTTTTTTTTTGCGCTTTTAGTGCAGACCAAACAAATTTTTGCCTCACTTTGGGATGCCTTGCATGCAAATGCCATTTCTCAGTCCAAATTACACAATTCATCACATTTCATTTGACTCGACTCGTTTCGACTCGTCGCGACTTGTTTCGACTCGTTTCGACTCGAGAGTCAAACAGTCAAAAAGAGTCCAACAGTGAGTTCTTCCCTAACCATTCTCTATAGCTTTCTCCACTCCCTCTCTCTCCCTCTCTCTCTATACTCTCTTTCTGCTGCAAATGTGTTTCCAATTCGCCGTTTTTCTGTCCAAATTGGCAGTTGGAGTTTTTTACGAATATTTGTTTTTTATTTTAATGGGTTTTTGTGTGACGAAAGCTTTCATGTGATGTACAAATGTATTTATTTTATTTGTATAATTGAAGTTAATTTTATTTGACGACATAAACAATTCAATTCCTTCGACTCAAATGACAAATGCGAAATTCTTAATGCATTTTCTTTGTAGTTTCAGTGAATTTGTTTTTAACTAAAACTAAAACAACTAAATTTTAGTACTAAAATTTGTTTGGAATATAGATTTGTTAAAAAACTATAAAAATTACATTTTTGACTTCACATTTCAATCAAAGAAACCTTTAAATTGTGTAAAATTCATTTCTTTAGTTCTTTGTGTAGAACATTTTATAAAGAACTAGTTGGGAATTATAGTAGTACTAAATTAAAGCCTTTGAAAGACTTTGTTTTTCTTTTTTAATGAAAATCAGAGTCTTATTTCTTAGATTAAATCAACTGATCTTTCTTTAAGACTTCCACAACTTAACACCTGCATATATCACCTTATCTGCCTATCAATCTGCTATCAACTGATCTACACAGTTCTACAAGCAATCATAAAGGCTTTATCATGGTCCAACTACCTTTTAACGCTCTGACTCACAGCCATAACCCATTTGGCCACAATGCAATTTGCCCAAGACTGTGACGCTAACAAAAAAAGTTTAAAAAAAGTTAAGAAAAAGAAGAAAAAATGAAGATTCAGATTTAAAACTCAACCACAAATTGCGCAGCGTCATAAAATGTAAAATTTTCAATTGTCTACAATTTGTGTGCAGAGGGGGTTTAAGAGGGGTGACAGAGGGGGGCGTGGCTTGGAGAGGACAACTCGGAGATGGCCAACACATTTTCATAGCTGCTTGCACAGTTTGGCAGCGCAACGTGTTGGCCGCTTACATTGTTCACATGCTGCCACTGCTACTAACTTGGCTGAAAAGGCAAAAGGGAAAAGTATTAGAAATACAATAAAGTGGAGTCAAAGTGAAAAGTTTTACGCAGCGGCTGCTTCAGTGTTCTGCTTGCTGCGAAAAAAGAAAAAAAAAATAAAGAAATGTAAACTTTGGCAAACAGCAAAGTTTGCTGGCGCCCAACGTTGGGGGGCAGGGCAACTAACAAGCAGCGACTACCGCGTATTGACTACCTTGTGACCATGTTGAGCTGCAGTGGGAAGTGGAAGGGGAAGAGGAAAGGGGGAGACGTAGAGGGAACAGAGGACGGTGATAAAGTGGCGCAGAGGGAACCACAAAAGCGCTAGCACAAACAACTTTGTTTGCCTCATGCGAGTTTACCATTTTCCCTCCATTTCCCTCACAGTTTCCCTTCAGTTTTTCCTACATTTTCCTCATATGCAACGGAGTTGGAGGCTCGAAGTCTGTTTGAGGCGCGGCTTAAAAACTTTTAACAATGCACAAAGAGCCGCAAAAGTGATTTCTTTCATATTATTAACTTGACTCAAGTGTGCCACACACACACGCACACCCTTCTACACACACACACACACACAACACATATGTTAACTGAAGTAGTGTAGAATCAAAAGAGCTCAAGCACTGAGAACTGTTAAAGTGCAGAAGTGTAGAGCCGCCATTGAAGCGCTTTCTCGGCCCCTCCCCCGCCTCTTAGCACCTCCACTTGACCGTAAAGTTAACGCATACGTGGCTCCACTAACGTTTTCATTACAATTCCATTTGGAACTGCCGCTAATTTATAAGTGCTAACAATGCATTGTAACTTGGACACGATTAGACTCGATTCAACTCGTCTCGACTCGTCCAACACTCACGGGCTTCACGCACAAACTGAGCTGAGGCTGAGGTGTGTTTTGAGGTGCAGCAGTTTCAGGATTTGCCTGCAGCTGTGATGAGCAATCGGTTTTTATTTTTCTCCTCTTTCCTTTTTTTTTTTACTTTACTCATGCAAATCGCCATAAATTGTAATTTATGCAGCAGAGCACGCAGCGAGCTAAGCGGGCCGAAAAGGGCCAAAAGGGGTTGTCCAGGTAGGCTGAGGTGATATGTTGATGGAAGGGGAAGGAGGGAAGCGGAAAACAGACGAGGCAGGCGCAGCTTCCGTGTGGTTGTGTCTCCTTTGAGGCGTTTACGCAGGCGCATAAATTATGCCAAATTTGCGAAACAAAAAAAAGTGATATGGAAGTAACTGAAGGGTTATTTAGACTGTTGTAGACTCTGTAGTTTAAGTGTTCTTGTATTTCTACTTTGATCTAAATTGTGTTTGGAATTTATTCGTATTTTAGGAACCTTTTTACAAAAGTTTTATTATTTTAAACAGTCAGTCTTTTATTAAAAAAAAATTGTTT
This sequence comes from Drosophila cardini, assembly GCA_018903735.1. NCBI lineage: Eukaryota > Metazoa > Arthropoda > Insecta > Diptera > Drosophilidae > Drosophila > Drosophila cardini. The sequence goes on along the minus strand of JAEIGM010000007.1, from coordinate 4,331,254 downwards.
AAAAAAAAAGTAAGTAATTCAAACTAGACTTTCCAAGTGCTTAACATTCCGCTGTTAACAGACCCTCTGTATTCCCCTACTACAGGGTCTGTAAAATAACCGAAGCTAACCCCTTTGGGCTGCGTGTCGACTGCGACTTTGAGTTCGAGTTCGACTTCGACTTGAGCCCGATGGCAGGTCACGTAATGCCCACATCAATCGTTGAGTTCTGTAGGTCCAACAGAGGCCTATGAACAGTTCCCTCTCCCCACTCTTCCTCTATCCTTCTCGCTCCCTTCGAAGACTTCCTACTGCTAGGCAGAGCTTATCAACTGACAAATTTCCGTGCGTTTGACTGAGTCCCTGACATTTGATTGATGGCCAAGCGTTTCTTCACTTTGTTTATAATATTTTTTTATTATTTCCAAGGTATTAAAACTTAAGACTTGTGAGTTTATTTTAGCGAGAATCCATCATAAGCGATATCTTGTATTCCTTTGCGAAAACTAGCGAAACTCTCGAAATATTAACACGTGTCAACTGCAAAGCCCTTTTTGCATAAAATACCCGACAACAAAATAGATTATCAGCAGCACATAAAAAAGTGCTGGAACAACTGAAAAGCGGCATGTAAATGTTTTTGGACATAAAGAGAAATCGGCATAAAATTCAAAGCAACTCACATAAATCAACAATTTTCTTTTTTGCAATTTTATAGATAACCCTTTGCCCTCGCCCCTCGCCCCTCTCTCCTGTACCCTCTACCCGACAGGAGCTTAACATATGCTCGCCCATTAACAATTGTCAGTTGTTTGGTGAAGGGGAACATTATGAATATTCATAGTTTTATATATGATTCGGTATTGTTTGAAATCGGCGTAACGTAAATTAAAAGGCAAATTTATAATAATGCCCTGCACGACCGCACCCCCAACCCCTAGGACTACCCCTACCCCACCCAGCATATCTATCGATAAATGCGCACAAACCACTTTCGATTTTCGACGCAAATCGGCAATAAATCGCCTTCGGATGGCACAACAGACAATGAACAGGATAAAAGGGTTTCAAGAGCATCCTTTATAGTTTTTTGTGTGTTCTGTTTGTTGGTTTTGCTGTCAAGCAGAAATCTACCAGAGGGTTCAACCATGTATACACAGATATAGTTATAGATATAGGTATAAGAGTGAGAGAGGGAAGAGGGTACCTGACTTTCCACCGCTCGCTACGCACAAACATTAAACTCTGAACTCCAGATTCGAGTGTCTGTGGTTCTACTTAATTAGAGTTTTATAAACAGAACAAACATTCTAAAGTTTCCGATTAGATTTCATGCTCAAATTGCTGATTTGGGAAATGCATAAAAAAGGAGAGGGAAGTAGAGACAGAGTAAGAGATATCTTTGCATATGGCATAACTATTATATATCCCATATCTACACTACTTTAAATGCCCCTATATTTCTATGGCTATCATAGCATTCTCTACCTGAACATTTCATTGTCTTTGTCTTTACGCTTCATGAATTTGATTGAGGATTTTATGCTTTATTTTTTAACAATTTGATGCAGCTTCTTTATGGAGTTTAAGCTGCCATCGAACTGTGGCAAATAAGTTCTATGAAAAAATTCATTTTCTTGTTTGCTAAAAACTTGGTAAGCAAAAGGGAAAATGGGAAAAAGTTTTTGCCAACTTAAAGTAAAGCACTTGACAAGGACAACTACGCTGATTTGTCCTTCAGTGTCTTGGTTTTAATGGTTAGGTGACTGAAGAGATTTTAATCGATTTGTGGAATTTACGAGGCTATTGGCAGACTTTTAAAGAAATCACGATTTCTCTGTTAATTACTAGATCCTTTTGAAATAAAATTATGTAGTTTGTGGAGAGATTTAATTGCAGCTTCATTCCTTAGATATAATATATTTTAAAAAGGCAATTTTAAATAATTAAATAAAGCAATTTAAAGGTGTTTTTTTACCAGTGTTGTACTCAATTAATAGCTAATAAGCCTAACCAATTTGCTAGCCATTTTTGGCTAAATTCATCTGCTCTTTATTCCGTTTTTGTAGCTGCCAAATTAAGTAAGAACAACAAGTCACAACAAACAAAATGAAATTAAGCCACGATACGCTGCCAAGCCAAGCAGCGCTGTCGCCGTCGCAGTCGACGTCTGTGTGTGTTGTGTGACTGTTAAACCACCCAAAACCACCCGCAGCCACAAACTCCGGCAAATGTTCAGTGCTTTTGTGTACGTGAAAATGAAAATGTTGCCCTTAACTTTTGTGCTTTTCCTCATTTTCATTTGGCGTAACGCAGTCGCTGTCTTAGTACTGCTGTGTGTATGAGTGTGTGTGTGTGTGTGTTTTGGGGTGTGTGTGTGTTTGTGTTGAACGCAATTAATTAAAACTTTGTTGGGGCTGGTTATGGTCGTGTCCTTGTGCGGGCGTCGTCGTCGTCGTCGTCGTCTGGCTGCCTGGGAAATTATGTCAAAGTGTCTGGAGCTGCTTTCTCCTGCTGCTTAACTTTCTCTGCTTTCTCCGTTCGTACTCATTTTCGTCCTTTTTGGCTGTCTGGCGCGTTCGTGGGAATTCCCTCAATTATTTCTCGCTGTCGTCGTCGTCGTCGTCGCCTCATTTATTTGCAGCTTAATTTGTTTTTACTTTCAGCTGAAAGTTTTTCCTTCTTTTTCTTTTGCGGGCTGCCACTTGTTGCCTGTTTCTCTCACTCTCCCTCCCTCTTTTTGTTCTCCCCCCTTTGCTGGCACACATTTAATGAAATCAATTATGACAGCAACTGTTGCTGTCTCCGCGTCTGATGAAAATTAAATGCCACAAGCGACAAGCAACAATTTGTCAATGGCATAAAAGGCGCAACATTGATTGAGCCCTAAGTTCAGCTGCAGCAAGCAGTGTTTGAGGGGGAAGAGAGGGGGTTAACAGAGGTAAAGGGGGCAAGAAGTGTGCTCTGGTCACATCCTGCCTCAAGTGACGCGTTCCGTTTGCCGCACAATGGCCAGAGCTTCAGCTGCCGTTGCTGCTCCTTGTTGGCATGGCATTTAAAATTCATGCAACCCACGCTTCCTCTCACACATGCAGATGATGTTTGTTGACGATCCTTGGAAATACTTACACACACACTCACTCACACATACATACACACAGGCACGCATCCTGTGCGACACATTCAATTGAAGCATTCGCCCTCTCTCCCCCTCTCTCTCACCCCTTTGGCTACCTTTCTCACTCGTTGTCGTTTGATTTTTATTCATTTCTCGCATGACAATGACGCTTATTATGAATTCTTTGTGATTTCGCTTATACATGTATGTTTTTATTTTTCTCTTTCTTTTATTTATTTTCTTTTTTTTTTTGTTGCTCACGCTTTTTATTATTATTTTTCTTGTATTTCTTTTCATATTTTTCAATATCTCTTCAGCGCTTCCGTTCCCCTGTAATCGAAATAACTTGCATGCGGCATGATTGTTATTCAAATGTGATTTCTGTGTTCAGTTTCTCAGATTTTTCTCTTTTTTGTTGTTGCTGTTGCTGTTGTTGTTGTAATGTCCTTGTCGTGTGTATTCCCGCGTATCCTTTAACCACTCCCGATTCAACTCCTACCAACGCATATTTGTTGTTTGCTTAACATTTTGTATGCAAAAATAATTATTTAGATTGTTGCATTTGGCATGTGAGGAATTTGATTTGTGAATTTCAATTTTTTTGCTGGTCTGAGTTGCATGTGTGCTAACTGAGGCGTTCAGTTGAGCGTGGGGGGGAGGGGCGTGGCCTCCTGGTCTTTGACCTTTCGATTTTTATTTAGCATACTAAAAAATAAATCACATTTTTTGGTATAAACAACAACTTGATTGATTTGCCACAGTTTGAGCTAACGAATTTAATTGGTGATTTGTGTAGAGTATTTGGTTGATATTGATTTGATTTATAGATAGGTTTAGTCATACTATAGTTAGGTGGATTATTTTAAAATAGGGAGTTTCACAGAAGAGAACTATGTAAATTGAGTATACTTTATAGGTAAGTTAGTAGTTGAATACCTTCCATTACCTTTCTGTTATAAACAATATATATTCTCCTTTTCCTTTTGTTTAATCTATTAAAATTTAAAGGAAATCTCTTTACTGTTTTGTTACTGTTCTTTATTAGATTTCTTGTTGCCACCGAGATTTATATTCTGGGTCGATTTTCTTTCATTGAGTTTTTGTTGCTAAAACACGTCCCGCAGCTGTTTATGATCCCCTTTGGAAAATTTGGAAAATTTCGTACAGCGACATAAAATCCAAATTGATGACGCATCATGATGGTGCCATAAGAAAATTTTCACAATTTCCACTAAAACACATTTAAAGTGTTGCGAGAAGCCCCCATTTGGCCAGACCACCCCTCAACCCCCTTTCACTCAACTCTCCCTTCTCCTCAATTTTAGTATTCGCTATTTGTGACCTCTGCCCCATTTGCCCTCTGTTCCCTTCGCCCCCTCTGTACCACTGCCCCTTGCTCCTTGGTTGCTGCTTGTGAAATGCGCGTCGATTAAACCTTTCTTTTATGCGCTGTCTTTTTTGGAGTACGCCTTTGTCGAGAGCCTCAAAAAGCTGAAGGGAAGAAGGCAAGGCAGCGCTAGTATCAGGGGACTGAGAGGGTGTGGCAGGGGCTGGGGAGGGGGATTCTGGCCAACGTCGTTTTGTTGGCGGCTGTCATCAAAAAATATTGTATTGTTATTATTTTATTTTTATGTGCCCTCGCTGTTATTTGCATAAGGATGGTCTGCTTTGGGTACGAGACTGGGTTGGAAATACGGGTCCTGGCTTGGGATCTATATGCTGGGGTCCTGCTTGAGTGTCCTGAGCAAAGGACCAGCAGCAAACAAAAAGCGTTTCGCTCGCTTATTTCGCATTGTAAATTTTTATGTCATGGTGTGCGTGTGTACGTACCGCTCTCTGTGTGTGTGAGGGGGCGTCTCCCGCTCCCGTTCCCACCTCCCCTCTCCTACCCGCTCTCTACACCCCCAAGCGACTACAGCAATCACACACATTGTAATTGAACACACACGCTCGAACGCATTTTGTTTAGATTTCATTTTTTTCCACGCTTATTGTTGTTGTTGTTTCTCTTGTTGTTGTTTTTGTTGTTGTTCGTCCTTTCTGCAACTTCATCTTGTTCTGGTTGTTTGGCATCGTTTTTGAGTCACCTCCTGTGCTCGTCATGTTTTGCGTGCTGTTAGTCCTGGTCGCTCATGGTCCTTGGTCCTTGGTCCTTGGTCCTCCATTTCTTGTTCTTCTTTATGCTTTTGGCTTTCGGAGTCGTCGACATAAAATGCAAAACAGAATTTCATTTTCGGCAGGAATGCTTCGCTCTGTTATTGCTGCTGTTGTTGTTGCTGTTGTTGTTGTTATTGGGAATGCTACAACATTGTTGAAGCATGTAATATCCTGCCAAGGATAAGGGTTGCAATACACCCTACACAAACTCGCACACACTTACACACACATATGTATTCCCTCTCATGTTGTTGACGATTTCTCTTTTCTTTTTCCAGCACATTTTTTCATGCGAATTTAGTTTATTGGTTTTCAGTGTGTGTGTGTGTGAGTGTGTGTAAATGTGGGAGGAGCTGGAATCATGTGTGTTGTTCGACGAGGGTGTGCGTGTGTGTGTGTGTTGTACCCGCTCTTTTTGGGGTGATTGATTGGCATTACGAGTTGCCATTTACATACACATTTCATTTATGCAAATACTCGCAATTCATATTCCACAAATACTTGCCGAATTACAATAAACATTTCGCAACAACAATGACACATAAGCAATGCTCAAAATGGGATTGAAGGAGGGCTAAAGGGGCGTGGGGGGAGTGGCTTATAATACACGCATTCGATTTAGCATTCGTTAAGCATTTTCGCAGCCAATTTCCCTTTAAGATTCGCAGCATTTTGATATCCATTTTAGCTACAGATTGAGATCAGTTCGTTCGTCCATCAGTCTGTCAGTCTCTCAGTCTTTGAGTCCGTCCGTCTTACTGTCGCTTCTCCCTGCTGTTTTTGCTTAATTTCCTGTTAAGCCATTTTCAATATTTCGCATAATCAAGTTGGCAAAATGGCAGCGACATGCATAAAAGGCGTGGCAAGCAAATGACAACACAGTTTCCCAGTTTACACTTCATAACTAGTCAGTCAGTCAGTCAGTCAGTTATTGAGTCATTCAGTCAATCTGTCAGTCTTTCAGCCTATGGGACATTTCGCACTCAAGTGTGCGGCACTTTCAGAGTTATGCATGACGAGTTATGCTGATGAGAAGGCGTTTACCTAGCGGCACTGTGGTGCAAAAGCTTTTTGAAATGTAGTAAAAATGTATGAAGCTATTTTTGGAATACTTTGTGCACATTTTGCCCCACTGTGCCTCGGCAGAGAGTTACAACTTCCCCTTGTTGAACGTTTCTAATGTCTAAGACTTGGCTTTAAATTAGCATTTTGCATAAATGTTTGGCAAGTCATCATAAAGAACGACATGGCACACACACACAAACAGACACACACACACACACACGTACCCAAGCCGGTTTAAACATCAAACAGCCATAACGCAACACGCTGCGTATGCGTAATGTGTGCTTACTTTGGAGGCCACATCCTTATGAGCTGCTTGAGCAGCTCTGCCTACAGCTTCCCTCTCTCTCTCTCTCCCACTCTTTCTACCTTTACACCTATCTCGCTTTCTCCCTCATATCCCCTCTTTCTTTCTCTTCTTAAGCCTGCTTCCTCTCAATCATTTATTTTTACTGTTTTTCAACTTTTAGCTCAAAAATACCCAAAACCGCCTTTTGCTGTCAGCGTTTTGTGGGCGTGGCTGCAGCACTGCACAGCAGTTCCATTTTGTGCAATCATCTAAAGCTATCGGATCTAGCAAATCGCTGCCTAGGTAATATTCAACAGAGGAAATTAATGTTCCCTTTTGTGGATTGGGTAAAATCATCTTTTGCTTCATCTTCTTCTTCTTCTTCATCATCATCTTCTTCTTCTTCATCTTCGACTTGTTCAATTCGATGCCTGCCACTGACGTCTGCGCCGAGTGTGGCAGATTAATGATACTAAAAACGCAATTTGCTTGCCACACACACACATATACACCCACTTCTACACACACACGCACACACACACACACTCTGATACACAAAGAAATTCTTGATGCCCAAACCACTTCTGATTAGCTTTTGCCAGCGGCTTTACGGTCATTAGTCGCTGCTCAGGAATTTTGCTTATTGAATGCCAAAGTTGACTACACAAAATCGCCAACTACTCGGTTAGAGCACACAGTAGAGGATGGAGAGGGAAGGGTAGAACCCTCACATGCCTGGCTAACTATACACATAGAATATAATAATAAAGAAAATAAAATAAATTTGTTGAAAGCCAAATAACTCGAAATGCCTTTTTAATGTTGTTGAAAATATTCATGCAGGCAACAAACAACAAACAACAACCACAGCAGCAACTACAACAACCACAGCAGCAACTACAAGTTTCTTGCATTCACATAAAGGAAGAATATAGAAAATATAAAGAAGAAGTAGAGAAAAGGATCTTATAATAAATTCCACTATGAGCAACAAGATGACGACGTTGTCGATGACGAGATGATGGAAACGAGATGAGAAGAGGTTTATACTTTAGACTTTGCATTCGTTTTTCTCATATGTGGAACGGAGTCCTCAGTCTTTAGTCCTCAGTCCTCAGTTGCCTCAAGTTTTCCACATAGTTTTCCAGTTTTTCTTTACTTATATTTGTTGCTTCTACCCCATCTTTACTTTTCTTTTCTTTCATTTTAGTCGACTTTTTTATAGTTAGCCAAATTGTTGCATGCAAATGTTGCTAGGAGCAGCGGCAATATGCATAATATGTGTTGTAGTTTCATTAGGATTACAGTTAGCTTACAGCCCCCGACTTCTGTTACAGTTACTACTACAGTTCTCACTGCCTTTGATGGCTGCCTTTGCTGTCTGCTTATTGAGTTATGACGCATGCGAATTGTAAGCAAAAGTATGAGATGGAAATAAAAATTTGCTGCTTATAAAACTCGACAACTGCACATAGTTGTAAAATATCTATACTAACGCAGTGTGTGTGCTTGGGTGTGTGTGTGTGCACAACAAAAGCTTTGGCTTTGAGCATATTCGTTGGGCAAATCACAACCCAAAGTTAAACCTACCCTGACTTGTTTTGCATTGAAGTTGCAGCTGATCCATAAAAGTATGTTGCATGCAACAACAACAACAACAACTGCAGCAGGAAAGGCAGCAGCAACAACACAAAAGCATTGCTCGAGTGCTGCTACTTACAGCTAGTTGCCTCAGAGTGCCTCATAAACCATACGAACAACAATTTGTGGCAGTCAACGAAATATATAATAAAATATTGTCAAGCTTCAAGACTCTTCGACAATTCCAAAAAAAAACCAAATAAAATACTGAAATAGTTATTGCTTCAAAGCCAAGCGCATAAATTACACTGTTTGCTTTGGAAAACAGTTCAGGAAAGGATTCAAATTGGGTCACTGAATATTAAATTAAAATTTAATTAGAAGTAAAAATAAAATAAAATTTAAAAAAGAATTGATATTGTGATTAAATGCACACTTGAAACACTGAGTTTCATACAGAGATGGCTTCTACTATAGTTCTTAATAATGAACTAATAAATTAAATATTTCTAAAATTTAATTTTTCATTTTTAAATATTTTTATACCCGTTACTCGTAGAGTAAAAGGGTATATTGTATTCGTTGCAATGTATGTAACAGGGAGAAGGAGACATGGCAGACCCCATAAAGTATATATATTCTTGATCAGCATGACAAGCCGAGTCGATATAGCCATGTCCGTCTGTCCGTCTGTCCGTCCGTCCGTCCGTCCGTCTGTCCGTCTGTCCGTCTGTGTGAACAAAAGGATCTCAGAGACTATAAGAGCTAGAAAGGCCCGAGTGGTCGCAAACGAAAGATAAAATGCCCAAGCAGTACAAGTTTGCTTTTGTTTTTTGACACGCCCACTTTAGGGCGTTCTATGTGCATACAAAGGTAAAAACAGGTAAAAATAGCATGTTTTAGTATAGAAAACTTTTTTGTTAGTAATGCTATCTGAACCAAATTGACACAGAAAGTACACGTCTAGGGATTACGTATACTGACCAAGTTTGATCCAAATCGGACAACTATATCATATAGCTCCCATAGGGACAATCGGTCAAAAATACGCATCAAATATGAATTTATATGAATAACTTTTGCGTTGGCCAACCAATCGAAGTGAAACTTACACAGAATATATCTGTCAATAATATAAACATATTGACTAAGTTTGATCCAAATCGGACAACTATATCATATAGCTCCCATAGGGACAATCGGTCAAAAAATACGCTCCAAATATGAATTTATATGAATAACTTTTGCGTTGGCCAACCAATCGAAGTGAAACTTACACAGAATATATCTGTCAATAATAAAAACATATTGACTAAGTTTCATCCAAATCGGACGACTATATCGTATAGCTCCCATAGGGACGATCGGTCAAAAATATGCTGTAAATATGATTTTGTATGAAAATTTTCTGCGTTTCTCAAGTCATCTGAATTAAAATCAATAGGGTCGATTACCTAACCGATTGTAATATTATTAATATTATTAATAATATATTATATTGTTAATAATATAATTAAACTGAGTAACGGGTATCCTAAAGTCGCGAGGCGACTATAGCATTCTTTCTTGTTTTGAACTATGAGCTTCTTATATGCATTTTTCTCTGAATTAAATTTCCAATAAAAATATATTTTTTTAAATGTAATATTTGATAAACAATTGTAATGATTAGTTACTCTTCTATCGGACTTTATTATATGCTGTTTAAACTTCTTGAATATTTAAGAAACCCATATATAAAATTCAATATATTAAGATATAAGAAATGTTTCCAGTGTTTAAATGTAAAATATAATTAAATTAATCATTTAATGTATTTCCTTATAAATTTTTAAACACCCAGAAATCTGCTCTTGACTTAAACCAATGCAATTGTTGATTTTTATCTTGCATTTCGGTTTCAGACTTCAACATTGATTTGATGTTGTTGCACTGCTGCTGTTGCCAACTTTCGAAGTTGTTGTTGTTGTTGTTGCTGCTGCTGTTGCATTCTGAATTTTTACTTCGTTAAGTTGATTTCCGCTGCCAAACGAATGCACTCAATGCAAAGGTTGACGGCTTGAAAACGGCTAAAAAGGCCGCGTGTAGCAACTTTAAGTTTTTAGTTATTTTCAAAATGTTTTTTTTATATATTTATTATAGATATATTTAAGCTATCTAAATATTTGGCAGGAGGTTTGCTTGTAAAGCGTAAAAAATATGCAAAATTCAATTTACGCCAAACAAAATCATAATCCATCTATCATTCATCAACGGCAGCGAACACTTGGCGCAAATGTCTGCGGCAAACGGAAGGAACTTCATAGATACGCGAAGCAGCACACACACAGATACACAGATATATCCCTGACAGTAGGTGTGTGAGTGTCTGTGTGTGTGTGTGTGTGTGCTCTCATGCCAGGGCTTTTCTTTATTTCTTTTTACATATTTTGTTACGCTTGTAAAGCTCAAATCCCCAGCGTATAAGCATTTCTACTTCAGCTGCTCAGTTTAGCGTCGCCTCTTTTACTACACCCCCTTTCCCACCTTAACCCCTCTGCCCATCCCAACCCCTCTGCTAGCCCCATTGGGTGGCGCCTCTGTTTGTCTTTGTTGCGTGCGCAAAACCAAAACCAAAAAATGACAAAATGCGTGGCCTGGCAGCTGCCTGATAAGACGCCAGCTCTTCTAACTATTGATGGGCCTGCTTTAAAGGAGCAGCAACCACAGTGGCTATAGTCACCGCATCACAGCAGCTTCGTCTGCGCAACTTTAGCGACTAAGATTTTGAAAACTGTGGTGGATTTCCGCAGGGGAAAATACGGGCAGTACGCAATGCGTTTTCCAAAGGTTTCAAGCTTTTCGCGTCCAACTCGACGCGTAGCGACGCCTGGAAGCGTGCTGCAGTTTTCTACGTTTAACTCTGGCAGCGACGGTGACCGCGACAGCGACTGCGACAGAGCGAGAAGGAGAGAGACGTCAAGTGCGCATGCGCAGAACTTGAACTTCATGGCCGACGCTGCGTCGACAGCGACGCCGACAGTGCAGCACTTGACGGCCATATTCGGGGGTGACAAAAAGTGAAATAGCAAAAAAAAAAACAGACATGCGACTTGTGTTTTCCAGTCATGGCGAAAAACAAAGTCGCAGCAGCAAATGTTGTGGGCAGTAGCAGTTGGGCTTTGTGCCCGACTGGTGCGTTCTGTTCTGTCTTGAGTTCTCTCTGCTCTCGAATCTGAGACTTCGTCAGCGACAACGACTTCGACTTCAACGTCGACTTTGACTTCCACTTCGACTTCGACTTTGTACGCGACACGGCAAAGACAACGGTACATTTTACGTTTGGCGGCTTTGTGTCTGTGCCCTGTGCCTGTGCCTGCGTCTTCAGCTGCGTCGCTGCCAGCGACAACGACGACGACGTCTACCAGAAACTTCAGTGTGATTACTCCAATTCCAATTCGTGTGCGTGTGATAAGAAAACCGAAAACCGAATCCAACATCACTAAACTGAGCGCCAAAGTGTTTTATTTGGAGTCAATGTCGAAATCATTCCTTAACGCGACGTGTTTCGGTTCGGTTGTGTGCGTTTCCAACTAAGAAAGTTACTTGTGCCAAGGATAATAGAATCAACTTAGTACTGCTATTAACTACTTCTGGATTTCAAGTTAACTTCAATGCAAACTTGTGCAAGTTATATACATTAAATGTCATAAAATGTTTTAGGATTTTGCGATCAGCAGTTTAAAATTCGTTTAAAAAAATAAAATAGTTAAAATTTGTTTGGAAAACTTCAATTTCAGGTAAGTTTTTAATTGACCGTCAATAAAAATTTATTCAAATTTCAAAAAAATTCCCAAGTGTTGAATAATAAAAGTGAAATGTGCTCATTGTTTAAAAGTTTAATTTAAAGAATTAAAGTAAAAGTTTAACTTGAGCTGTATAAAGTTATAAACGTTTTCTCTAAATTAATTTAATAAAAATAATAAATTTTTTAATTAAATTATATTCTTTGAATATTTTTTTTAACATTTGCGTTTAAAAAATTTTAATAAAAGTGATTAATGATTAAATGGAATTCAGTACTTTAAGCACGTTTTCCGCTGGCTGAGAATTATATCTCAATTCAATACAAAATCATGAAAATATCTTCAAACAATTTTTTAACACAATTTTATATTTTTAAAAACTTTTTAAATAATTAATAAAACTCATGGCCTAAACTCTGTGACAGTTTCCTTGACATTATTGTGTTTTGTGATATAAAATGAAAGTGTTAAACTTTTTTAATGATCACATAAAATTTGTCACAAGTTTCACGCACTTAAAACTCTTTGCGACAAGTTTTCATTTAGGGTTTTTAGTTATTTTATGTTATTAAACAAGTTTGGTCATAAAATCAGTTAAGAGCGAGTAAAATAAAAACACAACCGCACCCAACGAGCTAACGCAACAAAATAACATCACAGCAAAAACAAGGAGAATCCTTCGACTGGCCTACATTTGATGAGCCAAAAAGGACTCGAACAGCCGGCAAAATAATTGCATAAATTAAAATCTTAATTATGCAAAGGCACTCGCACTGCCGGCGGCAGAGACACACGCAGCGACAGAGACCGAGACAGAGGCTGCGGCAGAGACCGCAGCAGCAGCAGCGACAGCGACTGAGACAGTAGTCGAGCCTCTGATAGAGACAGAAAGCGAGTGAGAGAGCGAATGGATTGTTGTGACGTCACCAAATGAGCGCGGTACAAAATGAAAAATGAAACACGAAAATTAAGCAAAAAGGAAAAATAGAAGGAGAAATTTGTGTTGCGGAAATGAAAGGCAAAAAAGCGACGGCAAAATTAATGAGCGGCGTCGCCAGTAACAGGAGCAACAGCAGCCAGGGTACAGGACCAGTTGCAGAAAACATTACGGCCAGATTCAGGACAACGACGGCAGCGTCGCGTCGCATCGCATCGCATCGCGTTGCGTCGCAGTTGCGCGCTCATTAGGCAAAATGAAAAGCACAGGACGAAAAACGTTGCCGTCGTCCTTGGCCGTGATTTGGCTGCCGGCTCGCTCTCTCTCTCTCTCCTTCTCTCTCTCTGTGTCTGTTTCTCTCTGCCCGGCATTTCTCGACGTTCATTAACATAATTTTAATTTGGGTTAGTGAGACAACTTGGCGCAGTTCGTTGAACTTGGCAACACAGCAACGAGTACAACAAGGATACGCGGCCAGGATACAGCTGCCAGCATCAGAGAGCATCAGAATTTGCCTGAATTACAGCTGAGATTCGTTCGCTTAGTTTTTTGTTTAAATTTATGTTAATGAGCGGATGCTGGGTCATGATCCGAGGGGTAAGCTTACCCCTAGACTCAACCCAGAGCTGCTACCCCTTTCACTTTCAACACACTCTCGTTTTTTTTTAGTTCATTTTCATTATTTCTATTTCCGTTTTTATGCAAATGAGCTTTTTTTTTATGTTGTCTACCTGAGAGAACTACGGCTCTGACTTCCTTTTCTACATAGTTTTTTTGCTTCTACTTTAGCCCCTGGGCTGTCAGCTGTCTCCGAGCACCGTGTACGCGATTTAATTGCACAGAGTTTTCAGCTAATTTGCATAAATTTCTGCAATTTTGTTTTTTTTTTTTGCTGTTTTGGCAAACCTTATGCAAATTCAAGTGCATTATTTGCAAATCATGTTCTCCATACGACTCTGCTGTCAATTATTGATTGGGATTTGTGCGAGTGTTTGAGTGATTGAGGGTTTGTCTATCCATTCTGTAGAGTATGCCCTGGCAATTAAGGGCTTAGTAGCTGCACAACGAGTTTACTAACAAGTTCTGCGGGCTAAGAAAGCCTGAAGGGGTATTTGGTCTAAACGAGAAGCCTATGGATTAAGTCAATAAATAGGGGACACTAGAAAATATGTTTAAAAACGGAATGGACTAAAATTGAGACAAAAATTAAAGTAAATTATTTAACAGACATTATTGGCAGTAGCAGTGTTGCCGTTTTGTCCTTTTTCCGGACAGATCTGTCCTATTTTTGACTGCGACAGCCGGAAAATTTTTGAAACGTCCCCTGTCCGGAAAAAATGCCTTTTTTTTTTAGTTTGTCCTATTTCTATCCTTTTTTTAATTTTCTGAGTCTCATATATAATTTGTTATTTTCAACTGCATGTCATCGCTTTGATCATGATTTTTTGAACATTTTCAATGCAATGCAACCCTGTTTTATATGTGTTATCGAAATCTGACTTATCGAACATCGCTCACTCGAGTTATAATTGTTAAAAGTAAAGGATGCCGAAAGATACGTACAAACAAAAATTTAGAGATTCCTGGATGAAGAAATGCGACTTGAAGTATTGGGTTTGTCGGGATCCTAAAGATCCTGATAAAGCATTTTGTAAATATTGTAAATGCACGTTAAATGCTAAAATCGACCAGCTCCACGCGCATGGGCATTCAAAACATATGCAAAATGCAAAGCCCTTTCAACAAGTAAACAAAATTACATTTAAGCCCCTTGTAAGTAGTGCGAGTTGTAGGCAAGAGGCGGCACTTGCACAACATTGTGCAATAAGCCCCATTGGTCATTTAAGTGAATTGTGCAAGTTACAATTTGATGCGAAAGAAATACAATTGCACAGGACAAAGTGCACATCAATAATTAAAAAGTTCTGGCCCCGCACTTCGAAGAAGAGTTGAAAATTGAAGTAGGGGAAAACAAGTATAGCTTGTTAATTGATGAGTCGACCGATGTTTCAATTAATAAGATGTTAGGTAAGAAACTATCTTTAGCACCGCCAAATCGGCACAAACATGAATGTTTTAGAATCTGAAAATGAAACACTCGACGAAGTGTTAATAAATTTGCATGAAAATGTATAAATTTACTTAAACTTTTTGTTTTATTAAGGAAAAATTTTTTTGTCCGTTTTTTGTCCTATTTTTTGGGTCAATCCGTCCTATTTTTTCGCCAAGCCAGCGGCAACACTGGGCAGTAGTTTTAACATAAGTTGAAATTTAATACTTTTAAGCTCAAAAAGATGGAATTGTTAATAAAAGTTAATAGCTTTTATGACAACTTTTCGACAAACATTTAACAGAATATTTAACAGTGTCACACTAACATAACTTTAATTGAATAGAAGTAAAATAATGTAAATAATAATTAGTTTTTCTAAATCTTAAATTTCTAAGGAAACAAAAAATCAATACAGTATTCAAAATGAAACGAATTGATTTCAAGTGTTACTTTTTTAAAGACATATCTGATACCCTGTTTTTACACTCATTGCCTCTTTGTGTATTGCCATCAATCTGCACTTAAGCCGTTTTAGATATGCGATGCAGAGCCATTTATGACAGCCATAGTTCAATCTAAAGCGTTTTCAACCCGCTAACTAAAGTGGAAATTGCCACCCACAAAATGCTCCCCCATCCCTCCCTCCCCACCATTCCCTTTCCTTTCCTTCCCTCCCACTTGAGGCAGCAACCCGCAATTTACAGCAGCAACCAACCATTTTCTTTTGGATTTTGCAAATTTGTTGCCCACACACACACAGAAACACACACACTCTCCATACACACACACTGATACGCACATTTGTACGTTTTTCTTGTACAAGACACATAAGCAAATGTTTGATGGTTGCTGTACAAATACAAACAACAACCACACACACGCACACACGCTCGCTCAGATAGACACACACACATACACACATGGCGGGGGTGATTGCTTTGGCGAACAAAGCAAAAAGCGACAACGACAACGACGCTGACAAAATATAAAAAAAAAGGAAAACAGGAGGAAAATGCGACAAAAGCGTGGGACACACATGAAAATCCGAGACGTGTTCTGTGTGTAAGTGTGTGTGTATGGTGTGTGAGGGTGATGTTGTGTGATGTGCTGTGATGTGGTTCCAACTGGGTGGGTCTGCATTTCATATTGGCATGTGCAAAAATCCAAATATTCTATATGCAAAGCGTCGCTCTGTCTGTTTCAACAACTCCCCATCCCTCTCTCTACCACTTTCCTTCTCTGTCTTTCACTTTACTGCTCTCTCTCCGTCTCTCTTTCACTGTCAGCTTCTTTGCCTTCTCTGTCTGCGCGACTGCTTTGTGTTAGCGTAATCCTTTTTAGCAAGCAAACGAAAAATACGAGTACATATCAAAATGTAGAAAATGTCTGACAGGACTCATCCCCCTCTAAATCCCCCTCTCTTAGACTCCCCTTTAACCCCCTCCTACCCCCTTGACTGTCGTCTTGCTGTCGCGCATCTTGAACTGAATTGAAATTATATATATCTCTCTGCTTACATGAATTCCTATTCCTTTCGCAAGTCTCTGTCCTTGCCTAAAGTCAAACAGTCATGCCACTGTCAATAGTTGAAGGGTATGCTATATTCGACTATAGATCGATATTTGTATTTGCTAGCAGTGAAGCTGTGTTCGTTACTGTTTTCCTTTGTCAGGTGCGCCGCCAAAACCAATTTTCAAATATTTTCACTTAAATATTCTCAGTTTGTCTGTCTCTCTGACTCTTGTTTTCTTGTCGGGTCTAGTCTGGTCTGAAGCTGTCAGCTGCTGTCAGGCTACTCATTGCCAAAATATTTGCCTAACCGAATGTACAAACACAACTACACACACAGTTATACACACACAGTCAGACAAGCGATAAGTCAACAATGCAATCAATTTGCTTATTAGACTGAAAGAGAACGAGTGAAAGTAAATTTTATTTTTGCAAATCCTTTAACAAGGCAGGCAGCAATCCTTTCTCCTGGCGATTATGCAAATTAACAGGGTTTACTGTCTCCCTTTACCTCTAACCCTCTCTCCCTCTTCCACTCACTGCTTTGCTATCCAATAACATACCCAAGTCACTTCGATTCGATCAAGTTTCTCTGCTTCGATCGCAATAAAAAATTTGCATAAATTTCAGTTGTCAGTTTGTCAGTTTGGCAAACTCTATCCCTGATTTCTCTACTGTTTTCTCCACTGTCACCTACTGCAGGATTCTGCAGTTTTGCAATGTGCGTGTTCAGAGTTTTTGCAAATATGCAAATTAACTTCAAGTTGCGTTTTGCGTTTTATTGAAAGGCAGCAAAGCGAATGCACCCCTCTCTCTCTATATATATATCTATATAGTATATATAGGTTTACTACTAGGGTTGAGGGTTGCTTGATAAGCATATTGTATATGTGTGTGTGTATTGCTCTTGTTATCGATTTTATGCTGAGGTTGAAGCACTGAAACTTTTTTCTGCTACAGCAAAAAAAATTAACACTACAAAATATAACGATTGACAACTTTATTTGCGTATCTACTGCAAATCTGCTCAAGTTGTTAAATTTAAATAAAATCTACATTATCATTTAGGAAGCGAAAAGAACATTTTCTTGCATTTTCTTTGCTGACAAAGTTTTTTAACAATTTGCGTTTTATTTGCTTGCTTTGCTTTGCTTTCATTTCGAAACTAAATATAACAAACATTGTTTCGTGTGCTTGTAGAAATTTTCAATTTCCTTTACACACACACACACATACACACACACACTCGAGTACAGTTGGCAGTTTGCTTTTCTCTGGCTGCCATAAAGGCCTTTATGCCATTGCCTTTTGGCCCGAAAAAAGCTTCTCCATTCGCGCATCAGTGAAATAAAATGCAAAATGTTAAGCATAAAATATGTAACCCATTTCAAAGAGAGAGAGAGAGAGAGAGAGACTCAGGACGAAGGATCCCATCCAAAAACTTGCCACAGTCACTGTAACAGTCTCTGCCACTCCACGACTGCCACTCTGCCACATCCATTGCTGCGTTTGCCAAATCTAGAGGCACATTCTGGCAGATTTACTGCATATTGGCCTGGCGTCAAAAGCAGCCAAAAATTGCGCGGCACAGTCGAGTGGGTTCCCTTCAGTACCCCCCACCCACCACGACCCCTGAGCCCCTTAAACTCCCAAGCCGCCCATTTTGCTTCACATTCGCCTGGCCAAACTACAAGTTGCTTACAATTTTCTTCATTTTTTTGTTGGTATTTTTATATATATATATATTTTTTTTTGGCTGCTTTTGGCAGTTGGCAGCTGAAAGTCAGCATTGTCGAGCTGCATGGCAACCGTGAATTTATTTCCATCATTAGTTGCGGCACTTGAAGCCGAACATAAATGTGATTTATAGAGCCTTTGTGGCTGCTGTCCAGGCAGAAGCATCACCATCATCAACATCCCAAACTCCATCATCATCGTCAACGCAAAACGCACCAAAAATCAATTCGACTGACAAATTTGGCAAAGTTTTACGCCCACACACAGTACACACACACAGCACACACACTTATGTACAAGTGTGTATATATCTAAACATGTATATATACTATATATACTTATTGTAAAATCGTGTCTCTTTCCACAACATCATCGAATATGCATTATTTAGACATTAGCATAATTTACTCTGCTCGCTATACAACTTGGGAGTTTGGGAAGATTTCTGCTCATCTCGTTCCTTTCCATTCATCACAGTTCTGCCATTTACCATGACACATGCCATTCCCCTTTCCCCAGTTGCTCCCTTTTCCGTACCCCACCATTCCCTTTCCTTTACTCATCTCATCCCATCTCTCTCTCTCTCTCTTCTGCTGTCATTGGCACTGGCAGCTCTGCGTTCGCTTTGCCATTTGCCTTGTAACAAATAGGATTCCATCATAATAATGTCTTGCGTTGCGGAGTCTACAATCTAAATACGCATATATAGTATATATACGTCTTTGTATATATATACATGTGTATGTGTGTGTGTGTATCCTGTGACAAATACGACAGGATTCGCAATTGCGAATATTTCAAACTCAAACACACAATTTGAAAGTCTCTGCTTAAGCTTTAAGTGGCAGCTTTTCATCTTTATTTTCCGAATTTCCTTTCCTTACCATTTTTTTATTCTTGCACTTGGTTTGGGGTTTTGTCACTGGATTTGGTTATAGGATTCAGCGCTGAGTTCAGAGCCAAATTGATGACTATAGTGCGTGATGTCATTTCCCTGACAGTTGCCCATCAAAAGCGACAACGCCTCTGGAGACAGTTGGTACAGCCAAATCGTTCATCTATTTAACTGAACTCTCTTTAAAATTTTACTTAAGAAAATATAACGTATACGCAGTGTAACCCACTAATTATTTGTGCAAAGTTTTTATGTAGTCCAGTGACTCAAAGTCAAGAAGCCGGCAAAAGTTCTTGACCTAGAAACAAAGACAGGCAGGAAGTTGATGACGACACAATGAGGAAAACCAGAGAGAAGAAGCAGAAGAAGCAGAAGAACTGAGTCAGACAGCAAACGACGACGTCACCAAAAAGCCCAAGAAAGCAAAGCAGCAAAAAAAAAACGCAGACGTAGACCAAACAAAAATTAAAATTAAAACAAGGACACAAAAAATAAACACCAGAACCCACACACACACACAGGCAGAGCGAGACTGAGAGAGAGAGAGGGAGAGACCTGACTGCCGGCAGCTGTAAGGCAAGACTGAAACTGGGTTAATAAGCAAACGAGAACAATAATAATGATGATGAGCAAGTTAATGATGATGATATTGCTCTGAGAGAACTGCATAATCAACAAGAGTCTCTCTCTCTCTCTTTCTCCATCTCTTTCATTCTAACGCTGTCTACATTTTCAGCTTTGCTGTGGGTGCGAAAAACGCAAACTTTACTCATTTTCATTTAGTCCTGCGAGCAGCAAGGACAAAGTTGGAAGGTTGCAGGCTAAAGGAGCCCAAGCGTCTGCCTGCTGTCATTGTGTATGTGTGTGTCTGGGTGTGTGTGTGTGTGCAACGACTCCTTGCTGTTTTTAATTTCATTGCAAGAAAATGAACGAACAGCGACAAGGACGAAAGCAGAGTCAGAGAATGCCAGGACTTGCCTTGACTTCTCCTTCGCTTTCCTTTGCGCGCAAATGAAGCCAACGCCAAAAGACACTGACTGGCAAACTCTGTGCGCCAAGTCGTGCCAGCAGCAGCAGCACCACACAGCCACGCCCACCAGCCGTAGCACCCACAACGCCCACTTACAACACCCAACCGCGGGCTAAATTAGCTGCAGCCGCCGCGCGACATTAAAAAGTTTGCCGACTTCGTCGTCGTCGTCATCGCTGAGTAAAATAAAAGAAAAGCAGAGGAAAAGCAAAAGAAAATTTGCTGCGAAAAGTGAAATTAAAATGCGGCAGGCAGCAGCCAAAAGGGAGGGAAAAACACAAGCGAGCAAGCCAAAAGGAAAAAAAAAGGAAAATGAAATAAGAAAAGTGCCGGCAAATTAGGTAAGCAAATGACTGCAAAGAAAATGATGAGCAAAACAAACGGAAAATTGTGGAAAATGAATGGAAAATGAATGGAAAGCAAAGGCAACCTGTTGCAAATAAACTCAACTCTCAAAACACTGATTAATTACAAGTTAAACAACTTGCTAAAGTAATTAATATTTTAAGTCAAACTAGTTTATAATTTTCTACACATTAATCAAGTCTCTTTCCCTTCGCCCCCTCTCCCTCTACCTCTGCCCCTCTTCTACTCGCTCTTCCTTTGATTGTCCAGTCTTTAAACTTCATCAATTAATTGTGTGTTTACTTTTTTTTCTCAACTCACTTTTTCTTTACTAGCAGCTAATTGGCTCAAGCAACATGGCTAAAACTGCGTCAACTTTGTAATGCCAAACAGGACAGCTTTGTGAGCAGCAAACTCGTATTGGTATTAATTTGGTCAACATAAAACGTAAATTGATTAAGGCCATTAAGCAACAGCCATTTACGGGGGGAAGGAAGGCGGGCAGGGCGGTGGAAAAATGAAAAACATTTGCAAATTAACAAATAACGATAATTAAATAAACCGTTAAGGAGTTTGCTTAGTCAAACAAAATTTTAAAAAAATTTTGAAAATGGAATTCTAATGAACTTGATGAAGTGAAACAGGAATTTGAGAAGAGAAGTTTTTGAGCAACAGAACAAAGCTATTATAGGGGTGGAGTTTTGAAGTATTAAGTAAATATACTAAACTATTAAAAATTATAGCTTAAAAAGAGACTTTTGGTGTCTAAAACTTAGACAGACATAAATAAATCTTTAACTTTTCCATTAACATAAAATCTAAACAATATATTTTATGTTACCGTAAAGAAAATTTTAAGTTCTTAAGAAGTTTTCAATTTGTTATTTACATATAAAATTAAATAATTTATTCATTTGAGTATTAATTATGTTTTCATTAGCAAACCGTTATGCAGAATCTCTTTTAAATCCTTTAACTATTTATTCTTGAATGTCTACGACATAAGCTTAACCTTTAAATGGATGTTATTAGCACTTCTCCTTTTCAAATCACATTTTGTTAAATATTTTTCAACTCAAGCTCATTTTAAAGCCAAAAATATGTTGCCAGTTACCTAAACTGCTCTGCTCAATTGTTATTTATTTTGCTGTAGAAACAAATTTAAGCTGTACTTAAATTTCAGCTGTACCAGTTGGCAGTTGATATATTCTCCACTTTGGGCTATAAGCCAGACTTGTCTACAATTTTATTGAAAGAATAAAAAAAAAAAAGCTGTACTTTACTACGAAAGCCACTTGGTAATTAAACAGGTTTCAAATTAACATAAAATAAAATTAAATAAATAAAAGTGCTGGGGACTCGGAACTGAGTGCCAGGTTGCTGTCAGTTAGCCACGTTTCCAAGTTGCCAAGTTTGCAAGTTGCCAAGATGCCAAGATGCCTGTAAACATGTTTCAACGCCGCGCAAAATTAGCAACTTGTAGCAAGACAGTCTTAAAGGTGTGCGTGTGTGTGCGAGTGTGTGTGTGCGAGTGTGTGTGTGTGTGCCTGTGCAACATGTTGCCTGGCAGAATGCCGACGCTTATAGATAAATTTCTGTCAAAACTGCTGATTGACTTCATTAATAACCATGCGCCAGGCCAAAAGACTTTTCGCAGTCGACGTCACAGCTGGCGTCGCCGTCAGCGTCAGCGTCGCTGTCAACTGAACAAGGCAGCTGCTGAAATGTAACTGAGAGAGAGTAAGGGACACGAAGAGTGGCCAAATTAATAGCAAACTTGTAGCTTGTAACCTGTTGGAAAAATGTATCTCCATCTCCATTTGAATCTTCATCTGCATCTGCATCTGAATCGGGTATATGGGGAATCGGGTATCGGGAATCAGGAATGGGAATCTGCTTGAATCTGCGGTGGCACGATTGATAAGCTGCGTGCTGCGTGGCCATGTTCAATGTCCAAAAGCTGGCGCAACATGTTCTGGAACCTGGACACACTTGCACACACACACACACTCGCACACACACGTTCGGAAATCAGTGCGAAAATTTATGTTGGTCTGATGGAATTTTAATGTGTGTTGCCTGCCAATGAGGAAGCGATTTTGCATGTGCAGCATTTGGCCAAAACAGCCTTTAGGCCGACTTTTCCGTCTTGGCCAACAGGCACAGGCACAAGTTGATCGTCTGTTGCCGTTAAATGCCGTTTAATTGCGTTGCAAAAACCGTTTGCTTTTAATTGGTCAACTACGACCAATGAAAATGGCAACAAAGACGGCGACGGAACGCAACGCCAAGCAACTCAAACTCAAAGCAATTCACTGTTTATAAATGCCAAGCAGATAACTCAATAAATGTACAGATTAGTTACAAGCGCAATCAATCAGCTTCAAAAGCAAAAAAGCTAAAAAGCCGCACCAAATTGTCAGTGGCTAAATAATTACAAGTCTATGACTTTATAATCAAGCAGACGACACGAGCGGAAAGCCAAGCCTGTTAACCAATCCTTTCTATTCTACAAATTACTTTAGCTAGAGACACAAAAAGATACAATGACACGAGCTGAAAGATGGCTTGATTTGAGAAGAGGCAAAAAGCTCACGAAAACAATTTCAGATAGTTTCTAGTAAGATCTCACTTTAAATAATATAAATTTCTATTAATTTCAAGTATAAGAAAGTTCATTAAAACAGCTTCTAGTAACTGGGAGTTCAATCTGTTCCTCGTACGAAATTTCTACATTAATTATAAGAAAGAAAAGCACATTAAAGCTTCTACTGTAAGCCCTCTAATAAATCACTCGTATATAAGTTCTTTAAAGCTCAATTTTAAAAGCTTTAAGCTGCATTCCTCATCTTTGTATATTTAACGATAATTTAAGCGGCTATTTCAGCCAATATCTTGTTATATGGCTATATAAAATAAGTGTATCTGCTCACATATAAAGTATCTTTCCACAAGTGCTCGTAATTTGGTTGCCTTTCACAAATGACATTTAACGTGACCGGCAGTCAGAAGATGTGGCAAACAGTCAGTGAGACAGATGGATAGACATTGTTGACAACGGACATGGCACATAGAAAATGGACTGTGGACACTGGACAACAGTGAACACCAGACACAGTGAACATCAGACAGTGGACAGCAGACACTGGACATTGGACAGTTTTGTCGTCGCCACGTCGTCATTCAAGTTGATCATCAACGTATGTGCTATGAATTTTATACTTGACACGGACTCGCACTGTCTTCCAGAAAGAAACAGAGATGGGTATATGTATGTAGAGAAAGAGAGAGAGAGAGAACGCCAGCTGTGAGCTATATAAATTTTTGTGTTAAACCGAAAGGCGAAAGGCAAAAATTAAAATGCGCTTATAAAGCAATAAAATTCAACATAATAATAATAACGAATAATGATCGCATAATGAAAACATCTACAGCCACAGCTATCTATGGCCACAGCTAAAGATTGAGTTTTAGATACAGATAGCTGATGGAGATTGAGATACAATGTTGCACTTAGATTTATTTGCAGCTGGCGTAATGTGTTCAGTTTTGTGAGTGCGTAAAATGAAAGGCCGCCAAAGTCTTTTCATCTTTGGCAATTGTATCTAATAGATGCAATATCTATTAACGCAACTGTAATTGAAAAGCTGGCCATATATCTTAAAGATACAAAAATCCGTGCGTCTTTTATTCAAACACAATACTTTCTAAATAAAATAAAGTGAACTATAAAGATTTCAAACCTATAGTTATAAATATATCAAAATGTTAACTAATTAAATATATATGGAGTTAGAGCTGCTGATTGCTTTTATGCATCAGCAGCTTTAATGTATCTTACAGATACAGATTGGATTGTTCGTATCTCACATGCTGTCTGCGCTCGCTGTCAACGCCAATTTGCCATAACGTAAAACTGCACGTTTACACTAATAGCACAGGTACATATACAGTTAAAGATACAGATACAGTCATAGATATAGATGCAGATATAGATACGGCTGGTCCATGTATAGATGCAGATACAGATACAGCTACAGATACGGCTAGATTGAGGTTCACAGCAGGTGAGTTACCCACTCGCCATGGTCAGACTTTCACTTTTGCCACATGACAAGCGTCTGGCGTCTGCCATTCAACATATAACATATCTAACACTTTGTTCAGGTACAGGGAA
This sequence comes from Drosophila cardini, assembly GCA_018903735.1. Classification (NCBI taxonomy): domain Eukaryota; kingdom Metazoa; phylum Arthropoda; class Insecta; order Diptera; family Drosophilidae; genus Drosophila; species Drosophila cardini. Next base: position 4,306,594 of record JAEIGM010000007.1, on the reverse strand, counting down.
TCAGCGTTAGACCCTGTACTTAAGTTTAACGAAAAGGTTATTAGGTTTATTAGGCGAACAATACTAAATTTCTGCAATAAAAGTAAGTTTTCTGTTGCCAAAAGAACTGCAGGGAGTCGTTTATAGACCCTGTACTTCATATTTTGTAATAAAAGAGAGTTCTTAAAGGTTTAAAGAGCTTAAAATGATTAAATTGGCTATCTGCTTATCTAATTTATTTAATTTTTAAGCCTCTTTATAAGAAAGATCGAATACTTATTCCTTATTGATATGAAAGATATTTGGTAAAGAAGCTTACATATAGGGTCTTTAAAAGTCGGCATCACTAACATTTCGACTATTTCTAACAGTCTTAATATAACAATTTTATGGCTTTGTATTAAATAAAGTAATACTCAAAACCTTTGTGGGTTTACAGTCTTCTCTTTGCTTAAATATATTCCCAACAAAAAAGTCTTTAAAAAACTAATAATTAAGTTATTTAAGCACCAAAGACTTAAAAAAATAATAATTAAATTAGTTAAGCACTTAAGCTATAGTATTTGCCCTCTCACTCTCTGTTTCCCTCTCTTTCTCCTTCCAGGAATCAATTTCAAGCTGAACTTCACCCTGAAAACCAGCAAGAAGAAGCCGAAGAAGAAGGAGATGAAGAAGAAGACGAAAAAAAAATCAACTTCATCAAAATTTCATTGCACGTTTTACCGTTTGGAGAAGGCGTTGCACATTTGCACACTCGCCGATGGGGCGTGGCTGCTGTGCATCAGCCAAAGCGTAACCAGCTTGATACATTTTCATTAACTTGGCTTAATTAATTTTTTTCAACGCGTTCTCTTTCTGGCCTTTTTTTCTGCCTCCTTTTCTTCTCTTTCTTCTCTTTGTGTCTTTCTCATGCTTGGCAATTTGGCGTTTTAATTAATTCTTTCTAAGTGAAAGATTGCCTGACTGTCTTTCTTAGTCCCTGTCTCTTTCAGCCTTTCCCTCTCTCTCTCTGCCTGTCTATTGCCGTCTCTTTCTATGCCTGTCTCTCTGTCTGGCATCAAAGTGAAATGGGTTGTCAAGTTGATGCAGCTTTGTGTGCTTGAAATGTGAACGGAATCACATTTGAAATTGACTTTTTGTGCAAGAGTTCAATTGCCGCAAAAGGTGTGTTGTTGCAACGTGATGCTACCAGGTGGTAACAGCTATTTGGGCCATAAAGCAAAAACCCGTCTAATCAGTTGGCCCATTAGGCAAAACCGAAACGTCAACACTTTACAAACGGCGATAAAAACAAAGTGGACAAAACTCTAAGTTGCATTCAATTGGCCATTGACAGTTCGTCAGTGAATGTATCTAACAGATACAGATACACACAGTCATTTCATGTGCGAATTCAATTTTGGTTTCTGGTTTCAACTGCTTTGCATGCAAACTGTCAATCAAAGGCAGTCGTCAGTCAATGCTTTTCCCGCTTCAGTTTTCCACCGCTTTTCCAGATCCTAATCACTGCTCACTGTCCGCCAGTTTATGTACTCTCTCTTACACTGCCTGCAAAGTTATGGCGCCATTATTCGCAACGACTTTAAATCCAAAACTTCAACTCATGTGACATGTCAGCAATTGGCAAAAGCAGAAACACATTGAATAATCTCAACTTTGACACAGCGGGCGGCTGAATTTCCAAGCTACCGAATCAAAGATACAAGTCAAAAGGAAAAGAAACGAAACAAAAAAAAAATTGATTTACGTCGCCAACAGACAAGAAAACGACAGGGAAAAAAGCCCAAAAGACAGCCAAAGACTAAATGCAAATCATGCTGTGTACGAGTGTGTGTGTGTGTGTGTGCGTGTGTGTGGTTAACACTTGGAGGCGAATGTATCCAACAGATACTACTTGCAGCCCCAAAGTAACTTGGCAATCAAATGCATTTAGTTTGCATATAATTGAAATGATAATTTCAGTCTTTTCTTGTCGTTTGTCGTTGTTGTTGTTGTTGTTGTTGTTGTTGTTGTTGCTGTGGGCGTTAAAGTGTTGTAGTTGTTAGCTGTTTTGCTATTTGCTGCCTTTTCAAAATGTCAACTTGTGCAGTTCTGTCAGATAAATCAATCAAGTTGATTAGTTTTTTGTGTTGCAGCAGGTAATTAGCGAGTTTCAACTTGATTCAACTTGAATCAACTCGATGTCTCGAGTGACTCGGGTGTGACTTGCTCTCTAAAACAAAACCAAACAAAAAAAAAAAAAAAAAAAGACACTGTATCTTTGTATCTAACGTTGTGTGCGAGCGGGTGGAAAATTATCAAGATAATTCAAGGTTAAAAAAAATCAGCAATTGGAATTGTTTTAATTTCATATATATATATATATATAAGAGAATTGTTAGCCAATTGCCAATTGTCGATATAGATACAATAAATTGGCTAAGTGAATTGTGCTTAGTCACAAATGTGGCTAGCTCGAACACACACACACACATACCTACTCTCAGCTTTAGTTTTTGTAGACGTATCTTTTACTTTACATCTTTTTATGGCTAATGTGCATAAGTGTATCTCAACCATTCTTTTTTTTTCCCTGCTGCTTTCCCGTCTAATGTTGAGTTATAAAATTTTAAGAGCAGTCCCAAAAAAGTATCTATCTAATATCTGCAAGTACTCAGCAGTTTTGTATCTTTTTTGTTTGTTTTTTTTTTTTTGGGGGCTAACCAGACAAACAGGCGACTGTTGAATCGATTTTTGTTACCAAAGCCACTGCCAATATTGTAAGAATGTTGTCTATAATCCGTTTATGGCTTTAATTGCAGCTTAAAATTCCAAATTTGACAAGTCAAACACTGAACAACAAAAAGATACACAAGTGGGCAGCAGCAGCTTATAAATTGTTCAAATTGAGTAAGTAGACATGTGAGTTGCATTGTGCACAAGTGAAACACAAATCTTTAAGATACAAAATACATAATACTAAACAAAAAAGATACCGAAGCCTTTTTTACCATCAGCGAGGTATAGAGTTCCTACGTGCAAATCGCAATATTCGTAGGAACTTAATACCGTGCTCTTGGAGGGCTGTCGACCAGCAAATACTCAGAATCAAATTATATTTAATAGTGAAAAGTGCTCCAAGTGTGAGATATGTGTTATATAAGAAAAAATATATCAAAAAATAAATAATTGTTTTAATAAAAAGCTTTTTAACCCACATTAAATCAATAATTTGTTTAAAAGTCTATAAATTTCTACAAAAATATATTATATTATTTTTTTTTTTTTTAAAGACTTAATCATTATTATTTTTTGACTTTGCTTATTTAGAATGTTCATGAAACTATAATATTTTGTATAGATCCTTATCACAAGTATTAAATGAATGTTTCCTTTAAAATATTTTAATTTTTTTTTAATTATATTAAAAACCTTAGGCTTATCAATACTATTCAAATTATTCTGTTGTTACTCTGGAAAATAGGTAATTGATTCAAACAAAGAAATTCTTTTTGTATTTTAGTTGTATTATTCTTTTCTTATGGAACCATCTTTAATAAATGATCTACAGAAATGATTTTTACTTATTTTTAACTACAGCTAAATAAATAAAGTATTGTTAAATTGAATACATTCTCACATGTTTCATACTTCTCCTGTCTCCTGTCTCCTAACCCCGAAATTCCCTAAGATTTCTCGTCACATCATATATCAAATATTGTTTTCCCGACCTCTGAGTAGGGTTTTCCATTTGATTCCCTTCAATATGTGCTGTGGGTCAGGCGACAACAAAGAGAAGACAAATTGATGTTCAAGTTTCTTGGGAGTTCAACAACCTATTCAACGTTTGCGTCTTAGAAAGAGAGAGAGAGAGAGAGAGACACTTAAAGCCTTTGGCTTAGGGGCGACTCCTATAAACCCTTTGGTAAACTTCAACCCTTTCTATGCTTGTATTCTACTCCTCTCCTATGCTACCCTTCTATGCTGACATGGATCGTTCCTATCGCTGGCACTTTATCTTTTGGCATTTGCATTACAACGTTTAATTACAGCGAATGCAACTCAAATGCAGCGAAGGATGCGTTTTCACGCACCCGTTACGTAATTGATAACGGTTCATTTGTCCGACATTTGCGGATTTTCGCGGCGTATCAACTTGATTAACGGTAAAGTAAGCCCGAAAACAGGGTACCCAATGTACCGTTCGATTTTGATGAGTTTTGCGGCAATGAAGCGTTAAGTTATGAATATGCAAAAGGATCGAGGGGAGTGAAGAGCAAAGAAATGCAGCTAAACTAAAGGATCAACTCGGAAATCAATAGAGGAATACAAAAATACCTGAAACTGGCAATCAAATCAATCGAATATTTTTTAGAATATTTAATATGAAAATTAAAGAAACTTTACACCAAAATAAAGCGCTTAATTGTAATATATTTAAGTATTCTATTTAATCATAATCATATAATTTTTAAAAATATAGGAAATTTTCATTAAAGTGTAAACAAAATTTTGAATAAATATAAAATAAACTTTGTAAAAATTAAACAAATTTTGATTTCATTTAAAACAATTCCAAAAACAAAAAAAAATTCAGAAAGAAAAATGATGTCCCTAACTTATTTAAACAGTAAATCTAAGCTGCTAAAAAATCGCAGCCTCTAAACTCCCATGAGAGAAATGATTTCCCACTCCGTATCCAATAAGAAACATGCTGCTCTCGGTGCTCTAACGAACTTAGAGAAGTTTCACACCACATTTCTAATAATATTCAAATAACAATTGAAAAGTGTTTAATTTTCACACCAGGACATAACGTGCAGTTCACATTTCCGCCCATAGATGGCGTTAAATTTGTGTAATTGAACACAACGGGGTTGCAGCTCAATCACTTTTCACTTTTCATTGATTTTGGTGCAGCACAGACGATGCCTCAGTCACTGCCACAACACGTTGCACATAAAAATCAATTAAGCTGCAATGATGTTGCAAATTTGTTGTAATGAAAATCGCCAGCATTTATTGGATTTGCCTGAAAGTGGCAAAAACAAACAGAGAATGAAAGACAAAACAGGAACTCGAGCTTTGACAGTAAATTGCGTTTGCAGACGTTAAATGCAAATGGAAAATGGGAATGGAAATCGATGTTGTTACCACCTGCTGTGTTCCCTGAAGGGGGGAGAGAGAGCAGAGAAGTGGAGGACAAGAGATTGACACTAATCCCCGTTAAAGTCAACTGACTATGTGGCATCAATTATGTTAATTTGTCGCAGCAATTACAAGCAGTTTTTAGAAATTAAACTATGCGAGAAAATGTCGAATTTGTGCAGACAACAAATTGACAGTTTTATGGAGCAGCTAATGGAATAAAATCAAGATAAATGATATTATGGAATTGGCTAAAACCAAAATCTATTCAGCTTCTCAATCGCAGTGCAAACAGTTTTCACTCACAAGACGTAGAAACATCGACAGGGTAACATGCAAATCTCACTGATTTAGCGAAGACACAAACCGCACAAATCTCAGTCGAGTTTCAATCTAAGGACCTGGGAACAGTTTCGATTTGTTATGATTTTTCTGTTTGTGTGCGACATAGAAAGACATCGCAAAAACAACGCCAATTTCCCCTGCGCAAGTGAACTCAACTCACTCAATGCGAGAGCGAAAAGACTCAGCGAGCGAAACGAAAAGTAGGCGGAGCACATCGACACATGCGAGTGAGCAGCGCAGCAGCAGCAGCTGTCTGGCGGAAAACATCGCAAAACGTAGCAAAACATCGCGTGTGAGTGAAATGCCCCTGCAGAGCGTTTGTACATTGAGTGAGTTGAGTTGTCGTTAAACGATTTGAGTGGAAAACAGAAAACTAAACAGACAGTGGGAAGGAGGAATGAAAATGGTAGAGAACTCAACCCTTTGGTTAACCCTTAAACGTTGACACTTCTAGGCTGACCACACACACAAAGCGAAAGAGAATGGGTAATAAAGAGAGAGTAGGAGAGAAGAGTAAGAAAAAGAGAGTTGTGCTGGAAAAGTGAGTGGCATTTACCCAGCGCCCTGTACAGATACATTTAGTAGTTGAGTTATTTTTTAGTGCGTGCGTCGTGTGTTTGTGTTTTTCCCCCTGCCAAGCTCTCCACAACCCTTCTGCTTAAACCCCCCTCAACCCCTAATGCCTAACTGCGTAACGCGCTCACGCTCAACCCTTTGCCGTGTGTTTCCCAAAAATCGAACAAGTTTTTGAGCGTAGCACAAACAACAACAAACCGAACGTGAACAACAACAACAGCAGCAACAACAGCAACAACAATGGGCACGCAGCTTTTGCTTTTGTCTTGTTTTTCTCAAGTGCCGGTCAAAATTGATGCGTTTTTCCGCGACGGCAGCAACAACTTTCCACACAAACAGTTTGCCGGCGTCGCTCGCGTCGAACAGAGAAACCCCAAAAGAGTCCGGATCCGGATTCATATAACCGGACTACGACAACGCTAAACGATTACGGCTATCCAAAAGGGTTAAAAGTGTTCGTGTGTGTGTGTGTGCTCGAGTGTGTATGTGTGTGTGTGTTGGCGTGTGCAAATAATAAAAGTGCGTCATTTTATTTAGCGGAAAATCAAATGGAAAAATAAACGTAAATTTCTTTGTTAAAAGAATTGAAAAAGATTCGCAGAACAATGGAAATTGAGTCATTTCTGGAAAGAGCAAGGACGAAGGACATTTTCAAGCACAGGGGAAGCAAACGATTGGAATGCTGATAACAAAATGGTAAATTAAACAACCTAATCAACAAAACCTAATCAAATTCTAAAGTGAAATTTTATTTAATTTAAAAATAATTAAGTGAGAAGGAACCAAAAATACAATAAAAAAGAATTTTCCAATAAAAAAATACTAGAAAACTTAAACAAAACTAAGAAAATCGAAAAAAGTTGCAATAAAATGCAGAAAAGAAATTTATACCACATAAAAATATTTAGTCCTATATTAAACTAAATTTATTATATAGTAACTAATTTTTTGCATAGTAAAAATATTAGAGTTGACCTAAAAAAACTTAATTTAACTTTAGCAGAAATAAAAAGAAATTTAGTTTCATTAAAAAAACCTTTGTCTTTTGCTTAAATAACGTATTGTTATAGACAAACCCACGATTAGTATCTAAAAAGTTAACGTAACGAACGAATTTCAATGCGGAACTAATGAAATGGTTTTTAAATGAAACTATTAAAAATCCACTTAAGTCAAACAAATTAATTTATAGCAGGAAACAGTTTAGTTTTGATTGCGAAAATTTATGGAAATCAAAGAAAAGATGATTTCAAATTTCCATAAACTTCGACAATAAAGTTATCGTTATGCCGACTAAAAACTATAATTAAACCTTTAAAAAACCTTTTAAACTTTTAACAAAAGACAAATGACAAAAGACGAAATGAACTGCAAACATTTCCAAGCTGAGAAATGAACGGCAAAAAATACAAAAAAAATAATAAAAAAAAACTAAAACCGATTGTCGCTTTTAATGACATTTTAATGAGCCGCAAAATGAGCACCGATTTGGACTGAAAATTAATTAATTTAATTAAAAAACTTATGCATGTATTATTTGTTGTTATATTTCAATTCAATTCAATTTGTTGTTATTGTTGTTGTTGTTGTTGTTCTGCGCTGCGATAAATTGCTATAAATTCATCATTCGATTTGAGACTATTTTAATGGCCAAAGCAAAAAAAAAGAAAAAATAAATCCATTTAGACCCTATCAAGCGAATGATTATTACATTATGCGAATGCCTAAATAGTGCAGAGCGAGGGGAGCCACTAAAGTTTATGACCATATATAGCGAAACTAGATTAAAACGGCTATTAAACGAGAGACACAGTGCGAGTTTTACGATCAGTTGAAAATAAGCTTAACCAAAAGGTGGTAAAGGCTACAGTCGAGTGTAACAGACTGTGGAAGACCCTGTAATCAAGACTACATAACATTTATCGGTTAAGCTGTGAATTAGTTGTCTATTTCAAGTGTAGATATGGCCAATGGCCTTTAGCCTGCCTCTTGCCACATGTAAAACTTTTTATATGGTTCAAAGTTTTGGCTAATAAAATCATTTTGAACATTTAAGTTAATTAATCAGCGGCAAAATGCTGTGACATGTGACCCGGTGTAAGCGAAACAGATACTGCCTCCCATGCCACTCCCATTCCCTATGCCACTCACTCTTAGCCATAAACATATGAGTGAAATTACGTATGAGCCATTATTGTGGCTGTTGTTGCTGTTGTAGTTTTTGCCTACAGCAATCACTTGCTAAAATGCACACAATTACATTTTCAAAATGGCGTCAAAAGTGCAATACAACAGCAATAACAACAACAACAGCAACAACAAATGAGAAAAAGAATTGCAGAAGCCGCAAAAAGAAAGACAAGAACTTGCATTATGCTACAGAGAGGGATAAGGGCTAAAAGGGGAAAGGGTAGTTTTAACACAGGGACAGGGTAGTATGAGTTACAAGGGTTGCCAGTATTGCTAGCGCTGCTAGACTGCTCTGCCTCTGCCGACGTCACTGCCGACGCCACTGCACTCTCACCATCTGCACTCAACGGCGGTGAGAGCCGCGAGTGCAAAACCAACTGAGTTTAATTATATCGAGGCTAACGAGTTTTTAGATGGCGCACAAACTCAGCGAACCGTTAATAAGCATTTAATTACTCAAAGCGTGCGAGCGAGCGAGTGAGCGAGTCATCCGACGAGTGAGTGAGCGTGCGAGCGGGAGAGAGAGAGCGCTACACAGCGATATGACGATGACACTCTCAGTTTACCTCTGCTCTGCCCCTCGCTCTGCTGCCGTCGCTGCTCAGCTGTTGTTGTTGTTGTTGCTGCTGCTGGCGCTGCGCCAGCGTTGCTACCTTCGCGCAGACGCTTGTCTTAAAAAAGGGGGCGGAGTTTTTTTTTTATATTCTTTCGCCTTTTAGATATACACCCTGCCCACACCCACCCTCTATCCAACCTCCACCCACCTCTCGCCTGCCCTGCAGCGCTGCGCGCCCTTCGCTGCTGCGTTCGGCAGCGCAAATAAAAGTTTCATGTAAAATATTTTCTTTTTTCCGTTTTTTTTTTCCAAATGTTCTCATTCTTCTGTGACTTCTTCTCACTCTCTTCCTCTTACGCGCTGTCTCACTCACTCTGTCGCTTTCTGCTCTCGGGCGCTTTGGCAAATTGTAGCCATATTGGATTTTTTTGTACATTTTGTTGTTGTTTTGCTTATTTTTTTTTTTTTTTGCTTTCTCCTCGGCGTTTTTATTTCTTCTTTTTTTCGTTCTTGCTGTGACTCAAATGCCGGTGGTTTCTGTGGGTGGTTTGTGCGAGAGTCACCCTCAATTCGTGGCAGGGTGGCAAGTACTTTTTTTTCTCTCCCTTAATTCAGCGTTTTTGTTGTAGTTGTTGCTGGAAATTTTTTTTATTCATGGCGTTTGCACATAAATTTTGTATATACAAGTGTGCGTGCACGTGTATTGATGGCTGCCTCTTGGTATTGGTGAGCGCAGAGCGTACACGCGGGTGTGCGTATGAGAGTGTGTGTGTGTGTGTGAGTTCGCCTAGCAACAGTGACTTGCTTATGTACTAGTGTGTGTAGCATTTTTATTCGCGTGACGCCTTCGTTTGTGGCTTTGATTTACTTGCTGCTTAGATGTGTGCACGAATGTGTGTGTGTGTGTGAGTATGTGACGGTGTGTGTATTAATGTATCTCTTGGCTCACTAGTTCACTCCATCTTTCTGGTTGCCGTTCTGCCTCCTTTACTGCCCCTCCCCCTCATACTACTTCTTCTCTTCTCTTCTTCTTCTTTGTCTTTTCCTCTCTGCTGCTTGCACTTGTTGTGCTTTGCGCTTTCCCCACTTCTTCTTCTTCTTCTTCTTCTGATTTGAGCTTTGAGCGCAACTCAAAAATTGGCGCCTCACTAGACAGCAAAAAAAAAATGGCCGACTGCGCAGTCGACGCCAGCTGCTGCGGTTAACGTCGCTGCTGCTGCGGCTGCTCCATTTTTATTTTCAACGGCAACAAACTGCCGTTAATTTGTGCATGTGCACAAGTGTATGTGTATGAGTGTGTTTGAGTGTGTGTAGATTGTTTTTTTTTTTTTTAGCTTTTTTTCAGTTTTTTGGCGGTTTGCGCAACCACCAACAACAACAGCCGCCAGGGCCATGGCCAATGCCACCCCCTTTTTTTGGGTAGCTGGCCTCTGTGCGCTGCCGGCGTCGCCGTCGACGTCGCAGATCGTGCGCCGGCTACAACAAGTTCGTGTCGTGTGGCAGGCTCCGTGGTTTATCCTGCCATTTGGCCTTGTGCAGTATGACAACAGCAGCCGCTGTTGCCAGTTCTCCATAGTTGCCACAGAGCGCGACCAGAAAAAATAAATCTTAGTCAAAATCAACAGCAGACTCTCTTCTGTCCTGTCCTGTCCAGTTGGTCAAGAGTCAGCGTCAGCGTCAGAGTCAGAGTCGGCGACTCAGCCACAGTAAGCCCCCAGTAAGCCAGACCGGGTCGGACCAGACCCGGACCGGACCAGACGAGACTGACACTTGCAGCAGCAACAGCAGCACCAGCAGCAGCAGCAGCAGCGAGACGACAACGAGACGACTTTGCAACTTGAAATTGATTTATGGCGCAAATTTTATTGTCTGCTTCGGTTCGGGACATGAAACGTGTGTGGACCCAACTTGGCTGTCTGTGGTCTATCTCTTTCTCTCACTCTCTTAGCCAACTCAACTTGTTAGCCAACAAGAGTAACTGTAAATAGTGCGTATGTGTTGGTGAATTGTGCGCGTGTCCATGTGTTGCTGCTGCTGTGACATTGACTGAACTCACTACGATAAAAGGGGGCGTGGCGGGGTAGAGTCACTAACAAAATAACATGGAATGACTGAGTGCAAGTTTGTGCACAAAATCGTTATAAATTATACTATGGCCCGCGAATTGCAAATGAAAAATCATAAATTTAATAAAAAGAAAACAGCTAAAACGAGTGACAACTTTCACACACACAAATAAACACTCTCAAACACACACCCAGAGACGGAAAAGGTGCAAACATACACAAAATGGTCAACAAGTAAGTTTAAAACTTAAAAACCTTTTAAAGATTTTTTATTTTTTATTTACAATCAAACTGTTGAAATAAATTTATCTTTTTTTCTGTCAGCTCAATAAATTGTTGTTATTAAACTTTGATAATAATTTTTATATTTATGCAATTTTAATTGTGTACATAAATATAAAAATTTAATTAACTTTTGCTAAGTGCTTTTAATGATTTAATCAGCTACTGTTGTCAATATATTTATAATTTTTTAAATGAAAACAATTAAATTTTTATACCTAAATATCAAATAATTTTTTTTTAAATGTAGCCTTTAAACTTTATACCAGTTTTTTTCTCAGTGCATCACAATTTAAATATTATGATTAATTAATTATTATTTTGGTTGCTTTTTTAGCCAAAGTTCTGCTTATTTTAATGTGTATTTTTAAACATTTTTTAACTGTATTTTGTTTACTTTTTTGTTAACCAGTTTTTTATTTTAATACTTGCCACAATTGATTATTTATATATTTAAATCAATTTCATTAAATTCACTTGACATTTTAAGCTTTTATTACTCGTTTTATTTATGTTTGCTGTTGTGCATTAATTACTCACTCTTGGCACAAATAAATAAAAACTCTTTTAATTTCTTAATGGAACTGGAAGAGGGAAATGGAGGGGAAAAAGTAAAAACACCTCAGCAAGATTTCATTGAATTAAATCAGTGGCATTTTCAGCTCCATTCCCATGCCCAGAAATGCCAATCTCAGTGCTATAGACTATCGAATTAAATTGATTTCTTTTTTTTTTTTTTTTTTTTCTCTCATTCTGTTAGCTCTCGACATTTTCAATATTGTGAGTTTGCTCTTAAATGAACAGAAATCAGAGTGAAAAGACAACATTTCTGTGTACTTTCGGGTAAAGCGCATTACGTCGTTGTCCATCCTCTTATCAAGGAGCACTTAAAAGCCGTTCCAGCTTCCCAGTCAACCACAATGTCAGTCCCTTTCGGTCCCAATCAGTTCTGAAGTTTGGTCAGTTCAATATATACCTATATACATATATATATGTATGTATTTGGGTGGTGCTGCTGCAACTTCATGTGGTTTCTCAACTGAACTGACAACCGAAAAGCAAAAAAAAAAAAAACATTCTGAAATCGTAATGAAATGTTTCAGACAACAACAACAACAAAAAATCAAGAATTAATGCTGATTTCGCATATAAACAACAACAAGTGAAGCTTTAACTCGTATATAGTATTTATGATCATCATCATCATGAGGTTGAGTCTGTCTGAGTTAACTGCGTAAATAAAGCTGGGTGTGCACGAGTGTGTGTGTGTGTGTGTGTGTGTGACTGTATGTGCGCATTAATTTATTACCTGAATCAGGTGACGGTGACCCATTTAAAATTTGATGAAGCCACCAAGCAATACTCCTCTCTTTATTGTACACATAAATTTGTTATGCGAATCGCCCTTTGATGCTCTTGTGGTTAAGAAATGAGAGCAGAAAAGAAAGCAGGAAGGGGACAGGTAGAGCGAGAGAGAGTAGGGAAGATGGAGTAATTTACAGCTTAAAATTGCTGCAAAAATAACTCAGTTATTACATGATCCTGATATGTCTTTCATCTTTGTTTATACTTTGAAGAAGATTTTCGCTCTTGTTTGACAAATGACTTAAAGGTTAATAAATAAAAATTCTTTACTACATTTTGTTAGACAAAACATCTACTAATTTAAAATTGATTATAACAAATCAGACTGATTTCTCGCTTAATTAAATGCAGCAAATTTTCTGAAATGTTTCCGTAAAGTTTTTTCTACATTTCCTACAGTTCTCTTCGTAAACTCTAATTGATTTCCTTTAAAATTTACTAGTATCTCCCACACATATCTCTGTATCCCGAACTTAACAACCTTTCTTCAAACTTTGTTCTCTGTGAACTCATTAAGCAAACACGGTTTGAGCATCAAATCCATTTCATCTCTTCTTTGAGAGCTTCATGAATCAATTTCCGCCCCAAAGACTCCACCTCAGACTCACATTCCCAGTCATACAATTTACCATTTACTTCAACAGTCAATAATCCTTTTTTTTTTGTATTCCTTTTCTATATTCTTATCCCCTTTTTCTCCTGCTTCTTTTGCTTTGTGTCGAGGCTTTTAATTTTCAGCTGATTTTTTGATTAATGCTTAAACGGATGCTTCATTCTTTTTGAACGCTTTGTTCTGGCCATTTTTGTCAGCTTTATGCAAATCGCCGGCACTTTAATTAGAAATAAAAAAAAAAGTGAAAGATTTCCATTTGCCATAATGGGGAGCATGAAAAATGCCGTTAATTTGGCAACTTCAAGTTCTGCTTTCCAAAGTTTTGCTCATTATGCTGAAGATGTTTCGTTATTTTCTTGTTTCGGTTCTTTGCTGTTTTTTGTTGCTCAGTGTCGTTTTGTTTGTCATTTATAAATTAGAAAAGTTTTCTTAAGCAAATTATGGCATTTCTTATACTTTTTTGGAAACCCTTTTTCAGTCAAAGTAAAGTACTTTACTCGTACTTCATACTGTGTTTTAATCGTGCAAATGGTTTTCCTTTTCATTCACTGAAAATTCGTTGCGCTCTGTGGATGCAAAACAGCATTGAAGAAACCCTTTCGTCCTTGCAGCAGCGACAGCAGCAGCAGCACAAAAACAAATTAAGGGGGGATTATCATCATTTCATCTTGTTGAAACCGCTCTTTAACCCCTCTCAGCTGTCCTTTGCGTTGTCTGAAACCCTTCGTTCATTTTGGCCATCGCTCAGCTGACGTTTCTCAGTCTCAGTTTCAGTTTCTGCCGTCTGTCTTTAGTTTTTTCTTCTTCTGCAGTTTCTGTTGTTGTTGTTGTCTTGCCTTGTTTTTATCTGCTTTTTTCAGAGATTTGTCTTTCAAGATTCGGACTTGAGAGTTGAAATCGTCATCGGCATTGAGGTAGGCAAGGGTTAACATTCTGGCTTCAGGTTCCCAAGCGACGACTTTTGCATCCGTTCCGTGTTCCGTGTTCGCTTGGTGCATTCAACTTTATGCCTTTGATTTATTGTCGTTGTTCCTCTTCCTCTGCCTCTTCCTCTCTTTCTACGTTTCTCTCCCCTACTCCCTTTCAATGAAAGCGAAACAATGGATGCGACTTGAATCCAGAAACGAGCCCCTTGTTCTTAAGCCAACTGTCTGTGTAGATCTGTAAGTAGGTCTATAGGCTACCGTGGCACTTTCAGTTTTTTTCTTCTGTTCAAACCGCGTGGGTTAAGAGTGTGTGAGTGTGTGTGTGTTTGTTGTTTGTGTGCACAGCTTCCTTTTTGCCTGCTGATGATGTAATAAATATATGTGCGACCCTTTTTTTGTTGTTTTGTGGCCAGATTTCATGTGAAAATGGAAACATGTGTTCGCAGCTCTAAAGGGAAGTGCCATAAATACATGTTGAAAATCTGTTGATTAGTGAGCAAATAAATTCTCGTCTATTTTGTGGTCATCTTAAGACTTCTCCTTCTTTTTCTACTTCTTTGACTTCTCTGATTCCTTTGTCGATGTTATAAAGATAAACCGAGAGGAAGCAACAGCAAGTGTTGCTAGCTGTAATTAGCCCTAGAGGCATGTGGCATGCTGCTGCTGCTACTACTGTCTTGTGTGTACATTTCATTCATGCAACACACACACTCTACACACACAGGGACACCTTTTTGTGCTCCCTTTTTGGCCTAGTGGCAAATCGGTGTCTGCCATGAATTCTAATGGTTTTCAACAACTGCCAAAAAGTTTTGCCTGTTTCTCGGTTTTTGTGTGTGCTGCAAAAGTAGACCACAAAATTGTTGGTATTGCTATCAGCTACTTGCCTTCCTGCCAGGCCCCGCCCCCACCCCTACCACCCAACCCACTCTACAAAAAGTGCAAACAAATTACCACACAAATTGTGACAAGCAAAACTGCAAAAGTTTTCATTTTGTTATTTCCTTTTTTTTTAGTATTTTTTTGGGGCGTGTAACGCATACGCCGTGTTGTCTGCCACATGTACGACTTTTCAGGCATTGCCTTCAGCAGATGTGCAGCTGACAAATGCCAAGTTGGTTTTGTGTGTGTGTATTTTTTAATGTTTTTGTTTCTGTTGTTTCTGTTGTTTTTGTTGCTGCTGTCGTGATTGACTTGCCACAATTTGATTGATGACTCTCTGCTCTTGCACAGACTGCTGCACAGTCAGAGAAAATCCATCAGAGTTTGTTAATTGAATCAAAATTCATAATATTGATGGGTGTAATTGATGTGAATATCATCAGAATTTATTAGGCTTTGTTTGTTAAGTAAATTGTGGTTCGAAGCAGGTTTTTGTTGTCTGTGCTCAAACACAAAGTTTACTACTTTTAACACATGGAAATTCCATTCCACCATTAATTTCTTACAGTGTCACTTGGCATTTAATTAACAGCCAACACAAGTTAAGATCGCGTCTCACATCAATCTTAAATCAGAATTCTTCATTTATTGCATGCAAATAGCAGCGAACACTAAATGGCAGCAGCAACACCCACACGCCACTCATTATAGTCACTGGTGGGTGTTGCAAAAAAAAAAACAAAGCAAAGCAATTGCCAATTGGCAAACTGGTGTGATGTGAGCCAAGAGATTCACTCAGTTCACTTTGCATTCACTCGCATTCACTTACATTCACTCAATGCCAATTGCACTCACTCACAACAATTTTCCCCTCATTTTTATGTGCGCTGTCATGCGCAAATCGAGTCAGTTTTCACTGCAATTTCCTGAGCTTTGAGCGCCTGACAAATGTCACCTTCGATCGGCAGTGGCAGTGGCAACCTGCTCGCCTCGTTGTTGTTGTTGTTGCTGTTGCTGCTGCCACATGTAGGCAAGTCGTAGTAGAGGAAATGTCAGTCAGGCGACAAGCCCAAACTAAACAAAAAGAAGACAAAAGACAGCAACAACAGTTGTGTGTATTCTAGGGCTAATCCTGAGCCAAAAGCACGTGCAACAGCAGCAACAGCAACAGAGAGCTGTGGTGAGTTCTGTGACGCGACAAAGCTGCACAGCAACAAAACTCGGGCAACATGTTGCAGTTGCCGTTGCTGTTGCTGTTGTTGCAGCTGCAGCTGCTGGCTAAATTGCAATTTCACAAAACGCAACACGAAGAGGGGAGCTTGCTATGAGACTCAACTCACTTGACGACGTCAGCGGCAGCAGCAGCAGCAGCAGCGACAGCAGCGACGGCGACTGCAAAAATTGTGCCGCCCGGCCTATAAGACTAAAGCTGCCTTTGCTGTTGTTGTTGTTGTTGTTGTTGTTGCTGTTGTTGTTCGCGCTGTCGATTCCGATTGCGAGTCCGAGTCCGAGTCGCTTTTTTAGCAACTCAGTTGCTGTTGCCGCATTCGCATTTCGGCTTTCGTGCCGCGCGGCAGCCAAAATCAACACAATTCTCTAGAGAACTTATTGCACGCGGTTTTCTCCACAACATATTATTACGTGTATTTCATACTCAAAGTGTGTGTGTGTGTGTGGTAGTGTATGTGTGTGTGTTCCTGTGTGTGTTATTAACTGAAACAAACTGAAAACTGTAAACTGAAACTGAATTTTCTCGTAATCGTGCAGTTTGTGTGCAATTGGCGACGGCAAAAGTTTTTTGTGTGACCTTTTAACGGAAACATTTCGAGAGGAAATTGCATTTTGCACTTTCCACTTTTGCAATTCGTATTCCTTCTTCTTCTTCTTCTACTTCTTGTGTCGAAGTTTAATATTTTTGGCTGTGTGAACAATTTGTGTGTCGACTTCATAAATTTTGTGTTCAATTGAAGAACTTTTCAAAAGAGGCTTTAAAATAAATGCACTCAATTGGTGAGTTTAGTTAAGTGACTGTTAAGCTTGGAAATAAAATATGAAACTTATTGAATATGAGACTTAAAATTAATAGTTAAACAAAAGTATAAATCAATAAAATAAGAAGACTATATAATTAATTAGTGGGTAAAATTGTATCGTAAAGAATTTTAAGTTAGCAGTTTTATTTAAGAGTAGTATTTAACAATAAATATTACTTATAAAATATTCTGTAGAAAAAAAACTTACACAACAATTTTTTTTTTTAAATATTTACTGAAGAAAACTTTGTTTAAAAAACGTTTTTATACAAAAAAGCCTATGTAAATCTCATCCCCAAAAGTCCCCATAAATTAAATTAAGTTACACATGTATTTGTGCTATCAATTAACACAAATTAAGACATATTTAAATAAAATCCCAATAAATTATCTTACAAAATGGCGTTAAGAGGCTTACTTAAATTGTCAAAATAAGCAATTTGCTAAGGAATTAACTAACGTGAAGCATAAATTTAGTACAACAATGCTTAAAGCGTTGCCTTAAAGAAATGTATAGAATTTAATAGAATTTATGGTTTATTGTATGCAAAATAAATTCATTTAATTATTCTATTAATATTCAATTGCCTGTCAAAGCTACCACAGATATATATTTCAGGCTAAAAGTTTAAATGTTGTCAGAGCTTAAGTCGACCACATATCAACGAAAGAAGAGGAATTAGAGAAAGAAGAAGAAGAAGAACAGTCAGAACAATACAATATTCTGTCGACTGCTTAGCAGCTGTCTAACAATCAGTTTTCAAGATAAATGTCAAGCAGCCAACTTCTTCCGGCTCTGCTCAAGTCAAGTCGAGTCGAGTTGATTCCCAATCCAAATCCTCAGTCATCGCACACATGCGCAACAGAAAAGACACCGACCCCGACCCAGACCCAGACCGAGACCGAGACCCAAACCTCAACAGAAAAAAAAAACAACTGAAACCAGTATGTGAACATGGCTTATACGAGACTACGAGAGAGCCATAATCGTCAGCTTCCTTTTGGTCAGCGCCATGGCGCTGCTTCCTGCACGACAGCAACAACAACAACAATGCTAATAAATATTGCTAGAGTATTGCAGTTGTCATCCAGCTGTCTCTTTCACTCTCTAGTTCTCTCTATTTGCTGTCTAATATAATTTTGAAATAACTCAACTAACTGCAGAGAATAAAGCCAGAGACTTTTGACCAAGTGGCCCATCGAAATGCCAAAACCAAGTTAGAAAACAAAAACAAAATGATTGCAGTCCAACCAAGTTGCCAGTTTGCCAGTTTTATAGTCGCCAAACAAAACAAAACATCAGAAAACTAACCAACGAGACTTCAAGCAGCAGCAGCAACAACAGCAACAACAGCAACAAAGACAACAACAGCAATAACAACAGCAACAAACGTGGAAAAAAAGGGATAAGCCGGAAAGCAACACGGAACCCAAATTAATACAATAATTGAAGCCAATTTAGTGTAATTTTCTTCAATTTCATTGTTGTTGTTGTTGCTGTTGTTGTTGCTGCTGCTGTTGCTATTGTTGCTGTTGTTGGTTTTGCTGTCTAGCCATTGACTTTGCCAACTATTATCGCATTTGTTTGGCATTTGGCCACTCCACCTTGAAGTCGAGAAGTCCCCTCTCCCTCTCTCTCTCTCTCTCTATTACTCCAACCCCCCTCCGTTCCCCCCCTCTCAGCTACACTCCTTTGTAATCTGCTCTAAAATAACTCCAAGTTAATTTTCTCGCATGCCTTGTAAACCATTTCCTCTGTCTCAATTGCAGTTTGTACCACACCCAAAGTTTATTTACACATTTTATTGTTCTCTCCCCTCTCCCTCTCCCTCTCCCTCTCTCTTTCTCTTTTAGCCATTTTATTGGCCAGTCTCCGTGTCTCTTGTTACCTAATTAAATTAAGCCAAACAGAAACGCCTTGACCAAACCACAGACTCAGTCTCAGTCTCAATCTCAATCCTCTCAGACTCTGGTGAAAGTGGCAGCCACTTTTCTGGGCCTTTCCCCATTTGTTTCTTTTTTACCAAGTTTAAAGTCTTATCTCAGCCAGCATTTAGGCCATAAAATACTATACGTAAGTCTGTCTGTTCGATTGAGAATTTAGTTTTATTAGCAACACGACTGTGAAAAATAAATGAATATAAAAAATATATAAAATTTATGCTCATAGTTTATGATTGACATAAAACTTGAGTAACTGAAATGAAAATATAAAAGTCATAAAAAGAAAATGCCCCGAGGGCTGACTAATAAAATTGGTAGTGGAAAATCTATAGCAAGACTTTTCATTTAAATAGTAATTTTAATAAAAGTTTATTAAAATTAAATTAAATACTATCAAAACTAAATTTTAAAAGAAAAATCTGTTGCTGATTTATAGGGAAATTTTCCAACTTTTGTTCGTTAAAACTTCCAGTTTCCAGCTGTGTATTATTAACATGTTTCCTCTTGTCACAGTTAAGTAATTTTGTCACACGTCAATTCGAATCTTTCAATTCCATTTACATTGTAAATGTTGAACATATTTTTAATCAGAGACCTCAACTCGAGTGTGCACAACAACAAATATGCCAAAAATAACATTGCAAATACGAGTATTAATAAAAACTGAAATTAAAATTTGTGTTTCTCTGGCATAAGTATTTTATACATATTTTTTCATTTTCTGTTCTCTTTTTATTTTGGTACGCGAAAATTGTTTTCATTTACAATTTGAGTTCAGTTTTGGCGAGTTGCTGCCGCTGCCGCTGCCTCTGCTGCTGCTGCTGCTGCTGATTTTGCAGTTGTAAATTGTAATTTGAAAAACATCACCGCAAACTGTCAAAATGCACTGACATTTACAAATTATTTTGCTGGCAGCAGCCGTGGGGTGCCTGATGCTAATGGTGC
This sequence comes from Drosophila cardini, assembly GCA_018903735.1. NCBI lineage: Eukaryota > Metazoa > Arthropoda > Insecta > Diptera > Drosophilidae > Drosophila > Drosophila cardini. The sequence goes on along the minus strand of JAEIGM010000007.1, from coordinate 4,286,765 downwards.
TGGTGGTTGTGGTGCAGCAGCGGCAGCGGCAGCAGCTTTTGGGCCACGTTTGTCCGCATTTGACGCTTTGAAATGCGAAATGCGAAATGGAAGCGGTCACCGTTAATTTGCGTCAACGGGCTAATAAAGTTTCGTGTCGCCTTTTTGCTTTTGATTTCATTTTTTGGCATTTGCGATATGTTTTAGATTTTGTATTTCGACTTGTTTTTGGCCAACGACGACAAAGTTGGCTAATGCATTCAGTACTAAGATTGTTGCTGTATCTGTATCTGTGACTGCATCTGGCTACATTTTAGCTTGCGTAGCTACAGCCAAATAGCCAAATGATCAACTAGCAAATTAGCCTAGGCAATACCTACGGATTCTATATGAAAACCTCTGACATTTCAATAGCAAAGGAAACTGGGTGAGTGTGAGAGAGGGTTGTATGAAAACTTCCGCTGTCTTTACAGCTGACTGAACGCAGACCCGCATCTGCATCTGCATCTTAAAGGTTTTAGAGCTTTGTATCTCTTGTGCCTCTGGCTTTTTATGAAATTCCGATTACACATTAATTGCCTTTGATTGAGCACCTGAGTTGCTGCCACAGTTGCTTGTTGCCCGTTGCCTGTTGCTCTTGCAACAAAGTATCAATGAACCTTCCTTGCCAGCGATCGCCGCGGGCGATGCAACCGAATAAGTGAGGATCGTTTGTCGTTGTTATTGTAACTTCCCTGTAGTTACTGCTAGTGTTGTTGTTGCTGTTGTTGTCGATCGTTGCGCAAGGTGCAAACTGGCTGCATAGATTGAGCCCTACCTGTGCCCACATCTGCCTATCTGGCTAACTGTCTTACAGTCTTACAGTCCCACTGTCTTTCTGGCTGTCTGTCTGGTTTATGGGTCTGCGTGCCTAGGAGTGGCCGTGCCTAATAGCAGATGAATACAGATGAATACCCAGAGCCAAGAAGTCAAGAAGTACAAGTAAAAGAATACCACAATAACAACAACAACAAAAAAACAGAAAAAAATATAAAAATGAATTATGATTTGACGGTAGGCATTTAATGGATGGCCATGGATCTTATGACTCGAAAATATTCTCGTTTGGCGCCAACAAATTGACAGCTGTATGTATCTGTGTGTACCTGTGTGTGTGTGTGTGTGTGTGTGAAGTTATTTCGCTGGACAGGTGAATGCTATTTAGTTAGAATTCCCTTTGTCTGTACGTCTCTCAATTCTTTTCTCCACTTTTTTTCCTTTTACATTTTTTTTTGGATCTTTTGTATTTTCTAATTGAATTTAGCGTTGCATTGTCTTGTGACACGGCAAGCGATAAGGAAGCACCAGGGCATCACCTGAGCACCAACTGAGCACCACCTGAGCACTAAGCAGCCACTGAAAAGCATTCAAAATTGGAGCATGACAGCGGTGTGACGGTGTGGTGTGTGTGCCATTTGATGGATAGGTGTTGTTTTGTGGTTAGACTTTGATGCTTGAATGCAAGTGATGAATGCTCAAAGAGGAGCGTGTGGCGAAGGAAAGAGAAAGGGCAGATAGGTATAGAAGTCTAGAAAGAGATGACCTAAAACATACGAGAAGCATTTTGAACTACAGAGTTCATAGTTCAAGTTGGGAATGGTTTGCTTTGATCAATTCCACACAAGTTGGCCAATTAGCCAATGACTCCGGCTAGATCCTTTGGCAACTCTTGGACCACATCTTACTAAACTCCCACGCACTTTTACAGTCAACTCTAAAGTATCTTTGCCCATGGGCGTTGCAACATCAAGAGCTATAAAAATGTTAAAAACCCTAAGCAGTTCACCAAAAAAACATCTAGCCATTAAATGGCTTTAAAATACAACCAGCTAACTGGTAAAGTGCTAAAAAGGGGAATCTACAAAAGCTGCCCCGCCCACTGTTTTATTTTTTCCAACGATAGGGGAGGGGGAGAGGGGAAAGGGGTGTGGGGGCAGCTTATAGACAATGGCGTTGGCATAAATTTCGGAGCCCACAAAGGAGACGAACTCAAAAACTCATTAGCCGCATCGCCTACGAAACATGAATGCAATAATATTGTTGAAAATTACGAGCCTAATAACATAAATAAGAAGAAATCGTGGAAGGGGGAGAGGGGTCGAGGGCGGGGGAAGTACGCGGAACGACCTTTTGCATAGACATAGACTGCAGTTTTGTATCTATGAGATACGCAGTGCGTTAAAGTTCATTATTAAAGGAGTTGGCTCTAGTCTTATCCAAACTTATGGCCCAGAAATAAACATAAACTAGGCGAATTAATTGAGCGAAAGGGACAGCTGGTGAAAGAGATGCAAGATCGGCTCATAAAGACTGAAAATTATGGATTTTAAAGGCGCATGTTGCACCTGCAACACATGACGACACAGCCACATTAGACTCGCATTTGGCCAAAAGCGGCCATTGAGGCCAACAAAGTCGCAGCTACCTGACCAAAAATAACAACAACAAAATGAACAAAAAGGCCAGACTCTAATTGAGTTTTGAGAGTCGTTACACTTCATCGCAATGGGAGTAAATTAAACTGTCATTAGTTTACCCTTTGGCACTTTTGTCACCCCTCGCAGCACCGCTCAGCCCCTCCCCACTCCAGTTGCCCTCTTGGGCCTCTCAAGTGTTGCGAACTCGATCCAAAACGATCTCAACATGTGAAGTGGCGCGTTTTTTTTTTTCTTCTCTCTGTTTTTTTCGTCTCTTTCTTTGCAGCCGTAATAATTTTGTAGGTTTTACGAGTGCCGGCAAGACAATTAGGCATTTGTTGTACACACTCACACACATAAGTCTGTGTATATGTGTGTGTGTGTGTGTTGCCAAGTGTGGGCATTTTGTTTAGCGGCTTTTGACGCTTTGATGTGCGCAACTGAAAAACGCGCGCGAGACGCGCGACTCGCGAGTCCGCAACGAATCTAACGCCTTTTCAACAAAAAAAAAAAAAATATAAGTTAAAAAAAAAAACTTTGTTAGCTACATGGCTTTTAACTTTTCTCGTTGATGTTGTTGTTATTGGCATCGCTATTGTTGTTGTTGTTGTTGTTGTAGCATGCTGAAGATTTATTTTTCCATTATAGTGTGCCGACATCGACATCATTGTGGGTGTCTGTGCCTTGACACAAGCCATTGGGCCATGACGTGCACAAAACAACACTAACAACAACAACAACAACCTACAACACTAACAACAACTATAACATATAAAGCTTCGTTCTTTACTGTCGAACGAAGATGATTGTTAGTTTTCAATTTGAAGAGAATTCCTGACTGTTCAGTTAAGACGCGTGAGAAGAAAGCGCTAAAAGTCGATTTATCTGCTATTATTATTCAATTGAAAAGTGTAGGAAAAAGCCTCATCGAAATAATTCATAAACAATAGCTTGAATGCTAAATTAATTAGATAATAAGATTTAAGAAATCATTTAAATTTGAAATTCAAAATTTATACAAACAAAATAAATATAAAAATGATCGATTTATGACCAAAAGGCCTTTAAATTGATACAGCATTCGACAAAATTTCCCATTTTCCCAAATTTCTCCCCAAATATTTTTCAAAAAATGTCAAAACCTATAACTTTAAAAATTTCCCAAAGGTTTCCCAATTTTCCATAGACCAACCACTCAAATGTTTCAAAAAATAATTGAAAATTTAAAATTTGTTCAAAAACTTACATTAAGAATCCTCCAATGTTTTCAATTTGCTGCTGAAAATATAAAATAAAATATGTTTATAAATAAATTCACTAGAATTTTAAACAAATAAAGTGATGAGTATATTATATTTAAGCTTTTTTCCCCCTTTCACATCAATTAGAAACTTTACTTCATTCACGCGTTTTGCGCGCGTTTTTAGCCGCAACAAACGCTGCTGGAATCTAGATATAAAATTTCTGTTTTTACTACCAAAATCATTGAGGTTTGTTTGCTGCTTTCGACTGGTGGGCAATGCATAAAATTGACTAACACCAAAGCCGGCTGACAAATCGATAAACTGACAATTTGAGGTATTGATATAGTGAGTAACCCACATCAGACAAATCCGCAAAACAGTTTATTGCACTGGCTATAAAAAAAAAAGGCTAAAGAATCCGCCCAAAAGGCGCACACAGACCACGCGTTGTTCTTTTTTTTTCTCTCTTCTTTTATGACAAGCTAAATGTTATAAAAACCACTTTTTAATTCAAATACGCTACAAAGTTTTATAGCCCATCAAAAGATTTGCATAAACTGTTGTTAAGGCACGTGTCACAAGAACTAAAAAAAAGTGCAAACAAAACTTGCAGCAACTAAAATCAATTTGATAACACAAGTAATCAAAAAATTATAGATTTATAAAAAAATTGTTAAGAAAAAGATACAAATCTTAGAGCGATAACTTTTAAGAAATAAAATCTTTTTTTTTGCTTCAGCCTTTTGTTGTTAATGATTCACTTGCCACACGGCTGTTGTTGTTGTTGTTCTTCTGTTGTTGTTGTTAATGACTTGACAGTAAAGTAGCCTACACAATTTATGGCAAACTTGTCCGCCTACAATCAGTTTTCATTCAGCAGAGCAAGAGAGAAAGAGAGAGAGAGAGAGGGAGAGACAGAGAGAGAGAGAGTGTTTGTGTTTCGTATTTTTTAATGCCTTCGTCTAGTTTGGCTTTTTAATTGAAACATTTTTGACCATATTTTCTTAATGATCTGACATGACATGGCGTCTGTTCTACCGTGTGTGTGTGTGTGTGTGTGTGATGTGTGTATTTGTGTGTGTGTGTTGCTGCTTTTGACTTTATAAATTCAACGTAATTTTGGCTAATTTAAAACAGCCAACTAAAATACAAATGGCTTTGACATATAAGATCGAAGCAAACAAGCATATATCACAAACATTAAGTATATATTCAGTATATATATATATATCAGATATCCACACATATCATTATAATAATTTGTACATTGTATTGTAGTTTCCCTCACTGACGCTCCCTCTTACTCATCATCTGTCTCTTTCTCCTCTGGTTTATTGCAGTTAACAGTCGCATACGTAGTACATAAACGCCAACGCCTTTGGGCCAAAAGCTGCAAAATGCTGGGTAAGTTTTCATTATTGTTGTCTTCAATATTGTTAATGCTGTTGTTGTAGCTGCTTTTGTTGGTGTTGTTGTTGTTGCTGTTCTCGCCAAGCACTTTTATAGTCACTTGTCGTTAAAAAAAATGTGTTGAAAATGTTTTTTTATGACACGAAATGAGCAGGGCCATAAAATTGAGCCGAGTGAGCAATATAACGATGTGCCTTGCGGCTTGTTTTCTCAATTCTGCAAATGGCATTTGCATTTTTTGTATGCAACAACCGACACAACACTAACAGCAACATCAACATCAACACATCGGACACTGAACTGCACATTTCAGACTTGATGTCATTAAATAAAAAAAATTTAAAACAAAACAAAACAACAACAAACAACCAAAAAAGGGAGCAGTCTATTTATTTTCCAGCTCATCATCATGTGTGCATAATTGAAAAACATGTGAAAAGTCAAGCTATAAATTTACTTGACAGCTCAAAAAGTATCTCAGCTCAATAAACAGAGATTTACTTAAGTAAATATACATATTTAGTAAAGCTTACATCAAAAAGTCTATAAAATTTTAAATTTTATTTGACAAAACCTTTCAAATAAATTAGAAAACCCCATTAAATAAATTAAAGAAGAAACATTTACTTAATAGTTAAATGTTCTAAAATAAATGTTTATTTTTTGCTTGACAAAACCTTCCAAATAAATTTTACTGAAGTCTTTGATATATGAAAAATGTTATAATTTTAAAGAAAAGTTTTAGTTTGAACACTACGAAGTTTTTCCTACAAATTCTATTCAATAAATTAAAAAAAAAAAACTATTTTTAAACACCAATAAAATTATCTAAAAATTATTTTATAATTATTTCAACAACTTCGTATCTTTCTACAAAATTTGACTTTAATTTTGGCTTGACCTTAGCCCAGCTTGATTGACCTTTGTTAGACTGTTATCAGTTGATTGATGGATTTGATTATCTGCCACTGTGAATTGCTTCTGTTCAATTTTAAACCTTGCCAAAATCGAGTCTCAATCAATTCTACAAAACGAGCAGAAAAGACGAAGCTTCAATACAAAATGAATAAAAAAGACTAAGCGCCAAGAAAAAGAAGCAAAAAAAAATAAAGTATAAAGATAAAGATAGAGATAAAGACTAATATAATGCCAACTAATTGAATTGATTTATGCATGTCGCGCATTTTAATGAAGTATTTTCTGTTGCTGTTGTTGTTGTTGCTGTTGTTGTTGTGGCCACTTCGAATTGATTAATTTGAATTTATTTAGTTTCGATATTTGTTGCCATAGCATAATTTTCGTTTTTTGCTCTATCAATTTCAATGATGGCACATTATAATTTTCATCTACGTTGTCCGTTGTCTGTTTTGTGTCCACACTTGCTATTATTTATTTATTTATGCATAGCCAAATGACCAAAAGAGTCAAAAAGAGCCAAACAGAGCTGTTGCCAGCTGAGAGCTGAGCAAACCTAATAAGACACATACAACACACACACACACAGAAACACAGAGAAAAAGAAGAAGAAAAATAAAATATAAAATAAAATAAGAGATGAAGAAGGAGGCGGAATTGATTTATGCCTGGCACTTTTTATGGCCATTTTGTTGGTAATTTATTAACAAGCTTGTTAACAACGTCGTCTGGCCAATATGCAGATGCAGATACCAAAAACTTGCATGAGCCAAGTCTACGTCTCCGTCTCCGTCTCCATCTTCCTCTCCATCTCCTTCTCAGTTTTAGTCCCACTCAAAGTTGCAGCTCGAGTCGGAGTCCAAAAGAGGTTAAAGGCCACGGGAATGGCAGTCGAGTAGCTAACAAGTTGGCTTCAAAATGGCAACAGCAGGTGGCTTTCAAGCACACATATTTATAGAAAGTTTTATGGCCAAGACACACACACACACCTGTAGTTAACAGTCAAATTAAACAAAAGCTTGCGCTCTTAAATATTTAAACAATAATTTAAAAAATAAAGGTAAAAGAGACGAGTTCGATCCTCCATGTTCACATGATTTGTTTACCCAACCGCACGCGGTAGCCAAGTGCTGGCCAAGTGTGTAAGTTTGTAAGTTGGTAAGATGGTAACGTTGCCAGAGTTGTTAACGTTTGTTCGGGCTGGTAAACTTGGCTAGTAAAGTTGGCAAGTTGTTCGAGTTGATTCAAGCCGTTTGCTGTTAATCAAATATTCTAAATATTTGCTAAATAATAGAGAAGACACAGCAATCGGAGTCGAACCTATTGGCAAGAGGCTTGGCTTGGCTTGGCTTGGCCGGGGCCAACTCAAGCATAGACAAACATTGGCCCAAAGCCCATTGGACTGATAGCTAATGGCAGCTGCTTTAGGCCGTTTAAATACTGACTGCTATTTGCGTAGCAAAGTGTACACAACTGACGCACTGACGGACGGCCTGTCAAAAGGCAGACAGTACAGTGAAGCACTTGAGTACTGTTTGAGAGTTTTTTTTCTCTTCGCCTCGTTTTTCGTTTTTTATGGGCTTTTCATTAGGGCCAAGTTTGTATGCTAATGGCTATAATGCAGCCGTTGGCTAACTAGCTAACTGATTTATCAGTGCAACAATCTAATTTCAATTGTATGACTGAGCAACTAAACTGAGCTTTTGGCCAATAGCGCTCTGAGCCATGTCAGCGGCAGCAGCAGCGGCAGCGCCAAGTTGTCAACTTAATTTACAGCTAACATGTTGAGCTACAAGTTCGCAGCGATTGAGCAAGCGATAAAAAGTATTAATTTCATAGCTCAATGCAATTAACATAAAGCTGGACAAACGGACAGCATGAGATACTGAGATACTTTGTGAGACTGAGATACAGATAGTTATAAATATGCAAATATGCATTGGCTTTAGCTTAGGCTAAATAGTTCAGATTACAAGTTGGCTAGAGAGTCGAGATTAAGAATGCAATCGAGTTAGATACATATTTAGACCCTGTACTCAAACAGAGTGTAGGGGTCTTTTAGTCTGAGTGTGTAAAGGCAGATGAAGGCGTGGCAGACTGAATAAAATGTATAACACATATGAATAGCTGGATTTCAGAGATTGTAGGCAGCAGAGCCACCAAATTTGGAAGTAACATCCAGTTTTAAAAACTTCATAACTTGAAAACAATTACAGTTAGCTAACCCTTAATCACACAATATATTTAAGAGACTCTTAAGTGTATCTTAGTAGAATTTGATTCGATTTGCACAACTATATCATATAGCTCCCATAGCACAAAGTAATTTTTAAGGCCCCTTCGAGAACAATTGCTGGGTCTTTTCCAGTTAGCTCACTCCACTATTGCTTTTCACACTTATTTTTCATGCATATCTGTAGCTGTTGGTTATATTTCTGTTATTGATATCGAGTTTTATGTGGCAATCGTTGCGGCTCGGCACGAGCTTCGACATTTGGCTGACAAATGTGCTGACGTGTTTGACTAAATGGCAGTACACCGACACTTGCCAGTGGACACCCCACGACATAGTCGGATAATGTGGCCAACTCAATACCAAAATCGAATCATCAATTGCCTTGCATTAGCATAATTGGAAGTGAGTTTTTTTCATTTTTCAAATGCCATCGAAGCCATTAAAATCACCAACTAAAGGTTAGTCTATTCTAAATGATAATGAAATCGATTAATATCATCAAATCAAATGCAGTCTTCTAACTGAAAGCTTAACACAGACTCTGCTAAAAGAAGCTACAAAAAACAAATACTGCAAAAAAGTCGTAAAATTCGAGAAGTTTGAAATCTGAGATGAGATATCGAAAATCAGGTTCATCCATAAAAATCAGGTTAACAAATCACACGATATAAATACAACGGTCGCATAAAAATCAAATTCAAAATACATTAAAATTCAGTGATTTAAACTTTAAATATGCCAATGAATTGCCACAATAAACAGTCATAAATAAGTATTATTAACGTTATACGAATTAGAGTTAGGCGATGCTCGAGTTTCATTCTACCTAAAGATCATTAGTTTTAGCAGTTTGTTTATTTGAAGTCAATTTTTAAATAAGGTTTGTTTTAGAAAAACATTATTACGGTTTATTAAAATAAACACTTAAGTAAAAGTTAATAGTTCAAATACTTAGTAAAAGATATAACGTTCATTTCTTGTTAAGGTAATTATGTAAGAGTTGTAGCTACCGGGAATGTTCTCACTTACATACTCTTTAAAAATCCTTTAAAGTGTTTCTAGTCTGCCAAATACCCAAATACCCTTTTAACGACATTTAATTTATATTATTGTTTAAAATAAATTTATATAATTTATTTTTTAAAGACTTTCTCTTCAGATAAAGTATCTTTCTTCACTCTCTACACCATTAATTGAGTAACTTCTAGTCTTGAGTCAAAACTGCTCTCTTCTTATCATACATAGGGTATTTCAATTTGATCAAGTGTATGTTTAGTACTTCAGAGCAAAGACAGCAACAACGACAACAATCGATAAACAATTTCAATAAATCGTGCTACTACAATAAAAGTAAATTAAACGCTTTGCTTTTTACCGCTACCGCTACCGCTGCCGCTGCCTCTGCTGCTGCTGCTGCTTCTTTCGAGTTGTGTCTCAATTTGCCGGACCGGTCAGTTCCACTTGCCACTCGCCACTCGCCACTCGCCTCATCCACATTCACAGTCACAATGCCAGTGGTCAGTGGCCAGTGGCCAGATCTGATGAGGTGCCGCAATATGCGTAAGTTAAGTGCGCAAACGTGGCCCAAAGGAGGCAACAACAAGCCCATTCAAGAGACAACAACAACAACAACAACTTGAGCTCTTCATACAATTACATGGAAGCTGCCATGAAAAACATGAAAAAAACTTTCTACTTTTTTGTCGGCTTGGCAGCCTCAAGGGCCAACTGGATGGTAAAAAAAACAAGACCCTTTTGCTAAAGCGTCAATGAAATGCAAATGCTCTTGGCCTTAGTGGTAGCCCGTGTCTTATCAGAAAAAAAATCTATTGGCCAAAATTGTTGAGCCGAGATAAGAGGCGGCCTTTCTCTTGTTTAGCCCCTGCTGTTTCTGCTGCTGTTGCTGTTTCTGTGCCTATTAAGCCATAAACGCATGCAAATGAAGGCGTTGAAATGCCAAAGTCTCGGCCAAGTCTTTCGCTCCTTTTTGGCCATTTTGCGACTGCTTAAAGGGCGCAAAAACTAACGCGCTTTAGTTGCAGATGAGGCAAACGCAACGCAGGGGCAGCTGCCACCGTCGTCTGTTTGCAACTTTGCTGGGGGTAACTTGTGGCAACAACAACAACAACAACAACAGCAATAACAGCACCGGCTGACTGGCAATTAATTATGGTCATAGCTTCAGCTCAGCTCAGCTCAGTTTGGCTCAACTCGACTCTGTTCTGGCATATGTTTATTTACTTAATTTACTTAATGATACACATAACAGAGCAACAACAAAATGTATCTCAAAGATGGGCACGAGTCGCGTACATTTGGGTGAGGTCATCGTGGTTCTATAAAACCATTTACTCGCCGCTCTCTTTCTCGCTACCCAAGTGTGTGTATCAGTGTGTTTGTGTGTGTGTGTGTGTGTCTAATAAATAACATTATTAATTACCAGTGCAATTAACTATAAGTACACCAACACAAAGCAACACAGTTGAGGGACAGAGAGGCGCCCCAAAGGCGACAAAAAAAAAAGGCAGAAGACGACGCCTCAATTTCATTTCCATGTAGCTAAACATACAAAACATTTCATAGATACACTCAAACACACAAACACACACACACACACACTCGCACACAGTCATTTGCTGCACTTTGTGACCCAATTTGAAATTTTTCATAAGTTTCTCGCAGTTATTAAGGCGAATTTTGTTTTGTTTTTAGATCTCTTGGCTCCTTTTTTTATTTAATGGTTCATTTCGTCTCATATTGAGTGATATATGAATGCATTAATCTTAGTTTATGTTTATTACCATATGTTATGCTTCTGAGTGTGTTTGTGTGTGTGTGTGGGTATCGAGTTTTATGCAAAATGTGCAATACGATCGTTTTTTTATAAGAAAATGAAATAGAGAAAAAAAATTATACGAGAAATAACTTTAAGCACATACAATTTATGTCAGCTATATAGAAGTTTATAGTTATTTTACGATTTGATATTAAGTTTTAGTTGACCAATATGATTTAGGGTTTCATTTAACGATCAGTTAGATATAGTCTCAAAGTAGCATTAAGCCAAAAAGCTACTTCTGGCCAAAATATAAATCAAACAATTGTAAGAAAATTCCATCAGAATTTTTAGTCTTTAAAACTCTGAGGAATGTACTAAAGTATCTATAGTACAGATGTATATATATCAAAATTAATTCTTAAATTTGTAAACTCTTGTTTATATACAGTTAAAGTACATAGAAATATATATATGTTTATATATATAAGTATTAATATTTGTAGCTTTTGTTGTCTGTTGTCTTCTAAGAACATTGCTTCATTAATCTTTTGGCTTTTCTCGTGTTTCTAGTTTCTTGTTATGCTTTAAATATTGAAACTGTCAAGTGCATAATCATCTGCCCCAAAACAACAACAACAACAACAGCAACAACAACAACAACAAAGCCAGAAATTACAGGGCAACTAAAAATGTTTCAAACATTTAACCCGAACTGCAGGGAAAACTTGGCTGCTCCTTGTCTGTCTCAACGTAGACAACGTTCCTCTAACCCCTGCCCCTCCCAACGCCCCACCCCCTTTCGCAGTGTGCTCCTGCCACTTGTGCCTTGTGGCACTGCTGCTTCTGCTGTTGTTGGCTGGCTGTGTCACAACGCTTAATCTTTATTAATTACAGTGGAATAATAAGGCAGAAACGAGAGAGATAGATGACTGAAAAGTCTCTGAATCTGTCTCTGTCTCTCCTCATGTGCTTGGCGCATAGTTTGGCAGCCAGACAAGACTGAGACCATACCCATTCCCCTGGTCCGTCAACTGATTAATGCCGCAGCCAAAGAGCCAACAAGCAAACATGCCACATGCAACACTTTTCCACACCCCCCACTCCCCTCTCCTTACAACCCGAAAACAACAACAACTTTTAGTTAGAGGAATTTTAGCTAGGGTTTTTGTGTTTGTTTCTGATAGGTTTTTGGCTTTTTTGGTGCTCGGTTTTACGGTTTTACCAACTCCAACAGTGACTCTAGATTTGGATTTGGCTTTGACTTTTGAGTAGCAAGTGCGTTGTAGTTACGTGCCACGTGAAGTTACGTGGCATTCATCAACGTTGGCGTCAACAAATGCCCAAAACCAGAATGCAAAACTCGACGCAGCCAAATGCACAGCGGGTTGTCTACAGAAAAGGGAGCTCCGACTGAAGTTGGAGTTTTGGTAATGGAAATGCGCAGGAAAATGTCTATGGAAATGGGCATGGCAGGCATATAAAAGGCGGCAAGGTAAAATTAGATAGTAGAGCGCAAAGAGCGCTGAGCGGCTATAAAAACCATTTGATCCTTTTTGTGTCTGCGACCTTTTCAGTCGTCGGTCGTCAGTCGTCAGTCGCCTAATTACGCCTCTATTTCGGGCTAATCAGCAGTGACCCAACCGCGACACTACCCCTGCTTTGTAGAGAGGACAAAGGTCAGCTGCGCGGCATGTAAATGAAGTGTTGCAGTGGCAAAGCAGCTGGCAGTCAGGCAGAGCGTAGAGTAACAACTATATAACTAACAATTTGTATGCGATTGTCAATCAATTTTCGGGTGCTGTGCAAATATTTGTACAAATTCTGCGGCTCTTGGCGTATTTGCACTTCAACTTAAATTGAGTCGCAGATAAATGAGAGACAGAGAGAGAGAGAGAGAGAGAGAGAGAGAGGGGAGAGGACGAAAGGCAGACAGAGAGACATCAATTAAATATGCGCATAACTGTTGATAATCATCGAATCAATATGCTGACAATTTTCTCACGCATCAAAGTTCTTCTGGTTTTTTCTGTCTTTGTGTATCTATCAGATACGCCAGTCGCATCCGCGTCCAGGACAATGACATCAGCTTCGATGAGGTTCGGGGGTTCAGTTCAAGCGAATGAAGTCAACGAGCTCAGGGCTTAGAAAGGGTTCAGCACCAAAAAAAATTTAAAAAAAAAAACTGAAAACTCAAAACAGGAATGGAATAAAATTGGTTGGGAAAAAGGATTTGTAATTTGAATTTTAAATAGCAGACGATGTTGATGTGGAAAGGAATCGCGGCAGGAGCGAAACTTGCTCTCTAAATTGTATTTACTGCTGAATTAATTTCAACATTTCATTTTCATTTTCATCTCTTTTTTTCTTCCATTTTCTGTACATCGATTTATGCATAGTGGAAAGGGGCACAACTCTTTCTTGCCTTTCCTTTCCTTTCCTCTCCTTTCATTTCCATCTTTCTTTTAATTCAGTATTTCTTGCTGTTTGCTTAGGTTTCTCTATTAAAAGCAAAACCTTTTTTTATATCGCTTCGTTTTTTTTTGTGTTTTCTTAAAAGTTTTTGACAGGCGCAGTCATATGTAAATATATGCCTGAGAAGCCAAAAAGAAGGCGAGTTCGCTCTAAAATGGGGTGTGGCCATATCGAAAGGGCGCAAGACGCAGCTGCTTTTTAGCTCAGATTTCAAATAATAATTTCCTAATAATTTCTTAAGGTCTCCAGTAGCTTATGTAACGGTCTCGAAATGATTAAGGAAATTGTTGGGAAAACTATATTAGATATTAACAGAGAACAGTCTTTAAAATATTTAATAAATTAAGATACATTCATCTTTATATAAGAAAACTTCTAATAGAATCTATTCTGTAAATCTTTAGACCGCAAAATAAATTAGTTAATTTATTAACTTTCTTACCAATATTAAATGTCTGTTAATAATTTAAACACATTTCATTGCCTTCTATTGCCAAAACTGTGCTCTTCAGCCTTAAGTAAAATCTTCTTAAAGACTTACAAAATGAACCTAAAATCTACTCAAAAATAAATAAGTAAATGATATACTAAAAATCCCTTTTTGGCATTACATTTACACTCATGGCCAAAAAAATAGGTGTGAAAAAAATTTTTTTTTTTATTTATAATATTATTTAATACGAAGTGTTTGGTACTCCCAAATTAATTTTTTTGGTTTGTCCAGACTGTCTACACGTGATTTAGGTAAGTTCCCAAAATATATATTGCACATAGAATTAATTATATAGACATTTCTGCAAAAACTAGGATTTGAGCTGGCCACAATAATAGGTATATTTTCAAAAGCTTTAAAATATAAATAATTAGATGGACTGTTTGGTTACTGAAGATAATAATCACAATTTTAACAATTTAGTTGATGTAGAAAAATTAGTTTTTCCGAAATTTGTTTTGTGTTAGATGGGTCCTGCTGCATATTGCACTACAGAAGAAATGAGAATTATTTGATGACTTCGTGATAACGGTAAAACTATCAGAGACATCGCCAACTTATTTTTTCAGTCACAAAACATTTTCACTTAAGTTAGAAAGCCAAAAAAAATATTATGAACAGTGGAACCTCATAATCCTCATCAATAAAGACAAAAAACCGCACTGTGCCAGTATCTAAGCGTGATCCTTCAAGCCATTCAGGACAATTGGAAACCAAATTGGGACTGTAGTGTCACCCCGAACTGGTGGAAACCATTAAGTGGATGCAAATCTGCAAGGAAGAAGTAATCGGAAGGTTCCACTCCTTATACCGGTTTCTTTGTGGACGAGGAAAGAAATTGGTCGTGGGCACGAAGCTTGGCAGGAAACAAGGGATTTCAAAAGATGACGAAATATCCTCTGGAGCAATGAAACAAAAATTATTTTGTTTTCCTAAGATGCCCAAAGGAACGTTCGTTGTCCAAAATGGAAAGAACTTTATATTTGGATTAAAAAAAAAATCGTCAAGTACTGAGGTCGATGACCCACGCGCTATGCCAGATTTACCTAGCAAGAAAAACGTCTGGATCATCGACTTGACGCTATAATGGATCGCTTTTTTTTATGCAGATATATTGGTGACAGTTGTGCCAACACATACAAGTGAAGAAATGTTCCTCAAGTAAACAATTTGACAGGATTATCATCCTAAACACTTATCACAGTTTAAAAAAAATTGGTTCCACGGGAATATTTTTGATGTCCTTGAAGGGCCAGGTCAATCCCTACACCTCAATTCAATTGACAACCTCTGGCAACATCTAAAGCATCAATTACGAAAGAATATTTCCCACAACAAGGTTCATTCAGGTGAATAATTTGGTACAGCAATCCTTTAGAGCTCTGAAGGACTTTAGCCTCGTCCATGCGACGAAGGACTATCAAATCTTGTTCAAATAACGGTGGATATTCTGGATATTAGCCCACTTTAAGAATTTATATTCAATATTAGCCCATTAATAGCTAAATTTAAAAATTTTGAATTGTTTTGTTTAATATACCTATTAATGTGGCCAGCTCAAATCCTAGTTTTTGCAGAAATGTCTATTTAATTAATTCTATGTGCAATATATATTTTGGGAACTCGCCTAAATCACGTGTAGACAGTCTGGACAAACCAAAAAAAATAATTTCGGAGTACCAAACACTTCGTATTAAATAATTTTCTAAAACAAAAAAAAAATTTTTTTCACACCTATTATTCTGACCATGAGTGTAAATACACTTTGAATACTTGAAATTGTGCAATTTCTAAGGTTTCGCCTGCTGTGCAGTTCTCGGAATCAATTTGGCTTTGTGTGTGTGTCCTTTTGAGGGGATTATCCCGGGAACTGGCAACGCCCATGTCCTGTTACACGTCGAAGCCCTTTGCCAATTGAATTGCTTCGAATGGCAAAATGGTGAATTGCAGCAATAATATTGCAACTGACATCGATATGTGCCATTTGATTTGCATAATTCTAGCAGTCAGCACACAGAACACACAGTGCACACGGCACACAGGACAATGACAAGCACGAGGATGAGCAGGACTAGGGGAAGGAGTAGAGGAAGAGGTAGGGCTAGGGTTAGGGAAAGGCTGGCTTAACCCTAACGTGCTGCGTTTTGTGCCCAGCCCAGAAAACCAACTAGCACAATATTGACAGGACAGTCAGAGTCCTGGGCAGGTCCTGGGCAACCATTCAGGGACTAACAGACTGAATGACGGACTAACTGACTGATTGTGAGCCGCTTAAGCTGCCAACAGCCGCGCCCCCTTTTTATTTAGCGTCCTTCAGCTTGTCTGTTTGTATTTTTCGCAAATTCATCGATAATTGGCAATTTGAAATGGCAACAACAACGAACAAAGGGCGCAACGTGTGTCCCGGGGTTGCTTTTTGGCTCTTTGACTCCTTGACTCCTTTTGGCACGTTGCCCCGAGACCCTGTACCCCTGAGTTATTGCGCCCCTTTTGCTACCTAGACACCTCTCTCTACCCTCTATGCGCTACCCTTGTGCAAAAATAAAAAAAAATAATATTGGTTCATGTCAAGGGCTCACTGCAATTTTGGCAATAACAACAATGACAATGACAACAAAACGCTCATAATGCCAAACCGATAATAACTTAATGACGTTTTAATTGCACACAACAACAAGTTAATTAAAGTCATTGTGTGTGTGTGTGTGTGTGTGTGTTTATGTTTTAGGTCCAACAGTCAAAACCAATTCCAATCAATGCCAAATTCGATAACTTGTTGACGGTCAACAGTTGCCAAAAAAACACATCGTGTTGTTGTTGTTGTTGCTCGATTGTCTGCACGGTGGCAGCAATTAGTGTCAGACATTTAATTGCCATATAACAGATATTATAGAAATTATTAAAAATGCATTTAAAACGCGACACAACAAAACACAACAAAACACAACACGACACGCCGCGACAAGATGAATCAAGTCAAGTTGCTGCAAAAGCCCCAAAAAAATAAAATTAAAAAAAAACGAAACGAACCATAAATCTTTTATAATTATTTCACAATGCGGAAAATAAAATGTCGAAATATTGAAAAATATATTCTCAATTGCACACTGACAACTTGTATGACTTAACAGCAACAACAACAACACAAACAACAACAGCTTGAGACAACAACAGCAACAACAACTTGAAACAACTGCCACATCAAATAGAGTTTTTAAGTTTTTAAGTTTCTTTTTTTTATCGTTTGTTATGAAGGAGTTCAATTCACATATTGAGACTTTACTGTGAAGTGGTTGGGCAGGGGTAGAGGAGGAGAGGGGCAGGGGGAGTGGCAGGGGCAGAGCTTTAGCTGTTAAAGTGTTTCGAAAACTTTAACACAACAGACAAATTAATAGCCCACGTCTTGTTGGCAAATGAAATCGATTTGTCTAACATTTCAAACTTTGTTTGTATTTCTCTATCGTTTTTCAATTTTCTTTCGCTTTTTTATGGAAGATTTTTTTGATGGACATAAGTGCAGATAGATAGCTAGATATATACACATAGTTTACAGATATCTTTTGCTATAATTTCTAATAAGAAAATTTATTTTCTGTTTCTTTGCAGTTGAAACAACTTCTGGCCGTTTTGGAAGGTAAGCATAGCAAAACTACAAGTTGGCCAAAACTTGGCCCCAAAGTGGCAATAACAAAGGGCATAAACATTGCCAACTTTTCGTTGGCTGAGACTCTTTGGGGGCTTCGGGCCAACAAGTCGCAAGTCTTTTGGACCTGGTCGACGTCGTCGTCTCGGCAAAACTCTTTCAAGTTTTCTTTATTTTTGGTTCTTTTTTTTCGTTTTTTTTTTTTTTTTTTGACAGCTGCTGTCAAATGTTGAAAGCAAGCCAGAAACCCAGTCCCAGCCCCATACAAGAACAAGCACATATAGAAATCTAAAACAAGTCAGAGTCAGATAGAGCTACAGCTACAAATACACACGTACAGAAATATATACATATATATATATAGATATATGTTAGCCATAGAGTCAGTCATGGCCATGGCCCAAAGTGCCCCCAAAGTTTCATTCCCTTGCCATACGTAGCATATCAGCGAACATCTCTATATATGTACACACACACACACACACACACATGCTTATAGCCTTCCTTAACTCTCTAAGCAAACTTTTCAAAATGAAAACAAAACAAAAAAGACGAAAAAAACAACGAAACATAAAACAATAAAACCATTTTATAGTTTTCATGCACGAAGTCCACGAAATGAAAAATTCTACAATTTAAACTGACATTTAAATTGATAGTTCAAGAGATGCACACGACAGATACCACAGAGTAAGCAAGAGCGAGAGAGATAGCCAGAGAGACAGATGGAGAGTTGGAGAGAGATAGAGAGAGAGAGAACAGAGTGTATGCTGAAAAGTTTATACTCGCATGATGCTATAGTCTTTATAGAGGCGTGTCGGAAGGCGCAAGCATACACAACAGCAACAACAACAACACATACACACCACATCACACACCACATCATACACACACCAGACACACTACAAACACTCACACACACACACACACACACAGGCTGCATTGGGTGACGTACTACAATTTGTTGTTGTTGTTGTTGCTGCGGCTGCTGCGGCTTTTGCTGCCTGATGATGATGCTGATGCTGCTGATTTGTGCTCAGCTCTCACTGTTGTTGTTGCTGCTGTGGTTGTTATTGCCACCGCACAAAAAAAATATATAAAAGTAAAATGCATAAAAATATTTCAACTTGAATTGCAGTCGATGGGAAGCAAAAACAAAAGCCAAAAAAAGTAGAGCAAATAAAATAAAGAAAAGCAAAAATGAAGCAAAACTGCATTGAAAATGAAAGAAGTAGAGAAATCAGAACAGAAAGGGGTACAAAGGTAGATTAAAATGAAGAGGGAGAGAGGAGTAGCAAAAGAAAGAGAAAGGAATGAAAGAAGATAAACAATAGATTAAATATTTGCTAGTGTTTTGTAGCAAATAAAACAGTAATTAAAACAAACTGAGCACATTGGTTGAACAGGCCTTAAAATCACAATGAAAATTATGATTTAAGTAGTGTATCTAAAGATTTAGCTTGAAAAAGTTTTCTTTACACAAGTGCCAGTCATTGTGGGCTCAGAAGTGGATTAATTTGTCAGCACCAACGTTCTGTTGGAATAGTATAAGCTTTGAAAGCTTGCGTAAGCTGTCAAGTAAGCTTTGTGGTGCTTGTTTTAGCCAAAAAGTTTATTGAAAACTCTGATGTGTAACCCCAAAGGACTGTTAAACTGAAATTTAGCTTAATTTAGCAGCTTTTTAGTTAAGTTTAAACAAATCTTGGAAAACAGCTAAAACCAAAGCCCTCTGAAAGCACATTGCAGGCTTCAAGTCAGCTTTATTTGCAGCCAGCTTTATTACATTCTACTGAAAATTGGTCAAAACTTTTCAGCTGGAAAGTCTATAAATCATTGTTGGCTGACAAGCGAATTGGTTATCCGATACATATTAAGTGTGTTACCAAATATCAGTGTTACCCAACACATTGCGAGCATATTTGTTAAATAAACATTGCATTTCTACACATATATACATACAAACCGATTTTAATGCATAAAACCAAATATTAGCCAACTAAAAATGGCTAGTTTTAGAGTGTAAACTGCATGTATATCAAAAAGTAACTAAAGTGAAAGATTTGAATGTAAATTTATGTATAGATGTAGGTGTAGATATATTTGTATCTGTATCTGTAGGCTGGCAAGTCAGAGTCAAGAGTCAAGACTCAACATTGTTGTCAACAGTTTGCCGCCTTTGTCCCATTGCGTGTGCGCTATCAGCCAGACTCTGAGATGAATGCAGAGATATAGCTTCATGGCGCATAGTTTGTACTCTGCACTAATCTTATAATTAGCATTCTTGGCAGATAATAACAACAGCAACAACAACAACAGTAACAACAAAAAGTTGTTGCTTGCTTGGACTACAAATAACAAACACGTTGCAATTTGCGGGACAGAGTGAGAGTGAGAGAGAGAAAGAGAGAGGGAGAGAGAGAAAGAGACTTGGTCTTAAACTCAACTCAATTCGAGTCAAGTCAACTCAAGTCGAGTGCGGAGTGTAGTTGACTTTTAATCGGATTGCATGATAACTGCACATTAATTAAAAAAAATCAACTAATACTTTTATGAAACGAAACAGTGCTAATTGAATTATTGCTGCCATGCACTTGCCTCGTTTGCTTTCATTTCATTTCATTTCATTCCATTTCTGTTTCATTTTCCTTTACTCTTGTTGTTGCTTTTAATTGAAACTTCATTCTTTTCCCTTAGAACCAAAAAGAATCCCACACCCGCAGCAGCATATTGCTTACGCTTCCAGGAAGACCTAAAAATGCCAGCACAGAGACAGAGAGAGAGGGGGTGTGAGAGGGAGACAGACAGCTAGTTTAAACTTTTAGGATATTTGCTGGCATTCTAACGGTAACCAGCTAAAGCCTGCTTAAACCAGACTCTCTCAGAAAAACCCGTTGAAGTTCAATATTTTGGACAATCCATAAACCTACAAAGCCAGAAAAGAACAATAAGAAGTTTTTGAAAATAAAATTGCGAGGGGTAGTAGTCGACAGCAGAAGACCCTGTAGAAGTTTTTTAAAAGCTGTTTCACAATTTGTTTATATTTATAAGTTTAGGGCTTTCTGTAAATATATGCATCGCATAATTTATAGTTTATCTTTTTATACGAAATCATCAGAAATTTACCTAAAGCCTGTAAATTCTGCTGTGTCTTGTGCCTTAGTCTCTGATAAACCCCTTTAAAATTTAAACTACAGGGTCTGTTAATGTCAAGCTCAGTTTTCAATTGCAACAGCGACGCTCACATGTTGTTTCTGCTGCTTCTTTTCATTTTTATTTTTGGCATGTAATCCGAGAGCAACCCAAACAACAGCAACTACAACAACACCAACAACCACAGCAACAACAACAACATCGAGCACAACAATGTTGCTTTGCTTAGCTGGCTACCTCTTTAAATTGTTGTTGCTGTTGTTGTTGTTTGGGGCAGAAAGTGCGGGCTTAGTCATTTGGTTGTTGCTCCTTTCATGCTTTGGCATATTAGTTTTCAAGTCTTTCACATTCACATTGTTGTTCATTATGATGAGCCAACGAACACGAAAGAACAACACAACACAACAACAACAACACTACCTACAACAACTAAAAGACGAGCCCAAAAAAAGAAGAGTAAAAAATTGACAATGAACGTTGACGCTCAAGTATCTGCAAGTGCACGCAATGTTGAAACGTACGTTTTGTATCTGCCAGATACATGCAACGAACTGTGGACACTACAGGCCAAGGGCTAATACAAAAGGGCTGCCAGGGCCGCCAAGGGCTACCAGGGTTGTCAGGGCTGTCGCGGACGGGGGCCGCAAGGCGGGGTTAAATTAAGGCGTTGCAGACATTTCAACAACATGTCGCTTCATTTAAGTTTTTTGCATCAATGCACTCGTGACAATTTGTCATCAAAAATGAGAGCCCAGGCAAATAACTTACGAAATGCACTGTAAACTTGATTAATTTAATGAAACACAATAATAAAAAAAAATAATATGAATGCAGAGAAACTTTTGACTTTCCCAAGTTTTATAGTCGCAACTAATTTCAGTTTTATGGGCAGGAAAGTACCACAACGAATTTAGCTAATATTTTATTTAATCTATAGCTATTTAAACAGTTTTAAGTAGCTTAATGAAAGCCTAATTACATGAATATAATAGCCATCTTTAGCCATTTGAATGAAAACAACACCAAAAACTCTTTTTGGACGCCACTGTGTGCGGTCTTTCCATATGGCGTCGACCCCTCACTGTGAATTTCCGTATGCGTCACGAGATTGAGACAAAAACCAAACGAAAAACGAAAAAAAAAAAAAAGATATAATAAAAATTATAAAGTTAAACAAAAACAAAAACAACAACAATGACAACAAGCAGCTAAATGTCAGCTGTGCCCACTTAAACTTAAACTTATGCATATTTATATAATTCATTTTTAAATATTTAAAATCACACACAAGGCAGAGATACACACACAGTCACACACACACAATCGAAGCATACTATATTAAATATCAAGATTTTATGATGCATAATGCGAGAGGGAGGCGGTGTGAGGAGAGGGAACTGCGGAGGGAAAGAGAGAGCAACAGTTGAGAGAGAAGGTGGATTTTTATTACCAATAATTTTAAAATTTGTTGCGACGAGTGCAAGCAGGCAACTCGTTATAAATATAACCACAGATCGAAATACCTATATATATGTATATATATACACACACTCGCACACACACACACTCGCAGCTATATGGTGTGTTGAGTGTGCAAGTGAATTGATTGTAAAGCCGCCCGATTCCGTCCGACGCGATTATTTACGGTTTATTTTCAACGCTTCAGAAATAAACATGAGAGCGAAAGAAAGGGGAATAAGAAAAGGAAAAGGAAAAAGAAGAAAAAAGCGCAACATGAATTTCTTTTTGTTTCATTTGTTGTTGTTGTTTTTGTTGCTTTCTGTTTTTGGTTGAAACAAAAATATTGCATACTAATTTTAATACGTAACACGCGGGCTTTGAAGGCGCATCCAGTGCCAAAAATAGCCACCAAATGAAATGAACAAGAAAGAAAGCCAACAAGCGAGTGCACTACAGAGAAAGAGAGGGAAAGAGAGATGTAGGAAGAGTGAGAGGGAGTGGGGGAGATCGAGAGGGGGCTACAAGAAATGGGTGTTGCATGGCAAAAGTGTCAAGCGACGACGTAGCGTTGTGTATTTTTGAATTTTTGGCAGGTGGAACCACGACAAGTGCCTCAAGTCAACAGCTACAAGAAGAGCAAGAACAAGAAGAAGAAGAAGCAGGGGCAGAAGATGAAGAAGAAGCAGCAGAAGCAACAGCAGCACCATCTGAACTGCATTTCATATTTCAATATTTTGTTGCTTTTTGCTTTTATTTTCCACACTGAGCCAAAAATAGCAACGCGTTTGTGATGCGAGCGGGAAAACACTGAAAATTAATTTCCACATAATTTTTATGAGGCAATTACTCATCGACACTCTGCAATGCACACACAAACACACACACACGTATATACAATATATATTAGTTGTGCATTTGGTCAAGTTTGGTTGTTTCTTGATTAGACATGACGTATACGTAATTTGTGCTTGCCAGGAATTATTACAGAAGCTTGCTTAGTTTTAATTTAAATTGTTTGAATGTTATATTCAAACTGTCGGCTTATTAGTGCAGCTACCCTTATCTAGCCAAATGGTCATTCACAGGGTATTCATATGCCCATTTACTGGCTAGATAATTACGCAGACACGCCCCACTAAATATCATTTTAGTAACAACTAAAAGATGCACTCGCACTTATTCTCTCTCCCTCTCTCTCTCCCTCCCTCCCTCTCTCCCTTTCTCCCTCTCTCTCTCTCTCTGTCTCTCTCCTACTCTCTGTAATCTAAGCTATTATCAAACTTGGTGTGTCGTGTGGCAGTTGCAGTTCCTTCTTTTTATGTCTTTTGGCTGGAAAATGTGTTGTAATTATTTGAAAATGTTTTCTAGCGATAATTGCAGGTGCCAGTTTTCTTTTGCTCTACACACTTTTCCTTACACGTTTATTCTTCAGCTGCGTTATTTTTTTTACATATATAATAATTTATTTTTTTTGTCAAATTATACAACATTTATCATCAATTATCGCTGGAGAAATGCTTGTTCTATGTGACGCACGCAACACTAACTTCAGTGTAGTGTGCTGGTGTGTGTGTGTGTGTGTGTGTGTGTGTGTCGACATCGTGTCATGAAATTGAATAAGCAAATGACGTGCTGAATGCCAGTTGAAATAATTCTCTGAGTTTTGTATTTTATTTTTCTGTTTTCTGTTTTTCCATCAAACATTGTTGCCGTGTGGCATTCACCTCAGTCGCTGATGCGGAGGGAAAAACCGCAAAACGCAGTTTAACTATATTTGTTACTATGTAGCTCGCAGATACAAATGTATCTATATTTATAAACGTATGTAAAACTGTAACATTTCATGCCAAAATGTAGACAATTGTCAATTTGTGGCAGCCACAATGTCACAATGCCACAAACACCCCCTTTTTGTTGTTGTTGTTTTTGTAATTTTGCTAACCAAGTCGAGCACTCGAATGTATCTCGCAGCCGTGTGATAGATACATAGATACTTCTCTCTCTTTTGTGTATGCAACGCACATGCTAAACGAATGTTGACAAACAATTATTATTTTATTATTATTTGTTTGTCTGGCGTATGTTTCCTCCCTTTCCCCGCTCTCCTTGTCACTCTCCGCTCTCCTCTCTCTCTGTCCCCTCGTCCGTCCCATTGTCTATCTGTCTGTCAGTTAGTTCGCATGACTTTGTTGCATGGCTCCAGAATTTAGCGTCAGTTGTCGTCAGTTCGTCTGCCTAACTCATGTTAGCTATCTCTATCACTCCCACTCTCCCACCCTACCTCTCTTTCGCACTCCCTCTCTCTATCTCTCTCTACGCTCTACTATCTGTTGTTTGTTTATTTGTCTAACTGCTTTTGTAATACGATTCGTTGTCATATTTGCACTGTTGATTATTTTTTATTAATATTTGTTTCATTGTTTGAACAAATTTCCACATGCAATGCCCTCACTCTCTTTCGCTCTATTTTCGCTCCCTCTCACTCTCGCACTCTGCACATTTTAATAACTAAAATTAGCCTAAATCAACAGCTAGACAGAGATGGAGTTTCAGTTGAAGTTGTAGCAAAAAAGTTGGTAAATACAAATAAACATAACTTTGACAGTTGCAAATGAACATTTTGATAAGTGTGGCTTCCTCTTTGTATTCTGTAGTATGATTGCTGTCTGGCCACACTAATTGTGGGCATATTTTTAATGAAGTTTTCAGCTGTCTTTGACTGTGGCGTTGCTACAACTAAATGACCGTCATTTAATGCCAACATGCCTGACAGTCAGACAACTAGAAAAACCAACTAGACTTGTGCTAAACTTAGTTAAGTCAGTCGCTAGAGGGCGTTCTTGTGTGGAAATCTCACCTGACTCCTGTCGTGCAACATGTTGTCATCATATTTTCATACATTTTTCCACTTTCCCAGTGTTAAACTCTTCCTACAATTTAATCTCACAAATTGATTCAATGGACTCGCCTAGAGTTTTCCAGCTGAAGCGTAGCTAACAACTTAATTCGTTGCATTTCGTTACGTTTCGTGGAAATGCAATACGAGCATTTTCCTCCTCAAAGATTTTAGATTCTAGTATCTAGATACTCAATGTGGTTTCACTTTGAGATAGACAAAACTTTCGGGCGTATCTAAACACAGAAATCTAAAGCTTAATGGCTCATTAAAATAATAAAAAAACAACAAAAAAAAACTTAGAACTGAAAAGTGCCTCTCTTTCTTGAAGTGGGACACACACAACACACACACACTCACACACTCTGAGATAGGTACTGTGATTTGATTACAAATTTATTGTTGGTAATATGAATAGAAAATGAAAATTCTTTATATCTCGGCACTCGACTGAGACTCGAACTCGGGGTTGACTGCTAATTATGCATGCCACATATGCCGTGGCAGCAACAATCTCCCTCTCCCTCTCTCACACACACACACACACATGCAGTGAAGCTCCCCTTTTGTTGCATTAGAAATGGCAACAGGCTAGCAGCTTATGCAATGCGAAAAAATAGAAAGGAATTATAATAATAATGCAGCAACAAAATAATGAAAAAAAAAATAAAATTAAAAAATAGCGAAAAATAAAAGGCTGAAAGAAAAATACAGCGAATCACGCAGTTGGCCTACCAAATGAGCGAAAACATTCGCATCGTGTGAATTTCAATTAGACTAGCGGCAACAACAGCAACCAGAGGCATAACAGTAGCAACAGTTGCTGCCTGCAACAGCAGCAACAGCAACAGTTAGACGCACTGAAAGTCATGAGCTTACTGCTAATTAAATTCAGCATATGCTGCTAATTAAATTTATGTGCCCGTCGCACAGCTCTGATTATCAAAAATTATTTATGCAAAATCTGACAGGAAATAGCTGCAAGCAGCAACCGACAACCAGCAACAAACAACCGACTACCAACAACCGACAACTGGCAACTGGCAAACTGACGATGCATGGCTGATAAAGATAAAGCCACAATGTGAACTGCAACTGCAACTTGGAGTCTACTAGTCTGCTATATTCAGCTAGTTTCAAGCTAATTTAATTGTACATAGTTTTTGGTTGCATATTTAATTATCTTGTTGTACTTGCAACTTTATATAGTTGCAGTTACAGTTGGCAGCTGATTGTTATTGTTATGGCCATGGCTAATAAGCAGCCTAGCTGACTGTACCGCCACAAACTATTGTAAGTTTGCATAAGCCAAGTTTTAGATAACATCTAGATTGGGCTATTATATAGTGAGTCAGCGGCGATCTGTAACTAAAAACTCTATTTAGTTGACTAAGCAAACAGAGTTCTACTTAAAATGCCATTGCACTCGATTATAATGATTAAAATAATCATAGATTTAAGCGTAATTGTTGCTATTTTGTGAAACAGCTACAAAGTTTCCAGTTAGCTAACAATGTGCTCGAACTTAGCTATGTTTTAAATGAAGTTTTAGATAACAATTTTATTGGTTCTAAAACTAATTAAGAAATTTTTCATTTTATACATTTGATTCAATTTATTATACTCCATTTTGAGCTTTAATTTAAATTAATTTTCTGTAGCTTTTTTCTAGTCATATTTTATTTCCTGATTTGTGCATTAATTTCCTCAACTTGTCAGCTTTTTTACCACTTTGTTTTATAAATCAATTATGTGATCTATTTATTTATTATATGAAATTGAATCATTTGATTGACTTGCCAATCGCTTTGGTGCATTCCTCAATGAGTTGCTGACTTCCATTCGCATAAGCGATTCTATGAATGACAAATCCCACACGCATTCACAAATAGATACAAAGTGTATCTCTGAGATACTTGTGCACATATATCCACCTCAACAATGTATAGCAAACACTTGCACTATGCGCATAATCGAAAAAAAAAACAAATAACTGAATAAAAAGTGGAAAAATAAATAAAAAATAGAAGAAACTCTTACATATTTATTGTGCCAAGGCGACGAGCAAAACTGCACTAAAAGTGACTCAGCAGCAAGTTGTAGAGCAGATAGAGAAAGGAGAGCGGAGAGACAGGGGAGAGAGAGGAGCGGAGAGTGTTTGTAGAGGGGCAAAATTCCACTGCTGATGTCTTTATACTTATATGTCCACTCTGGTCAGTGTATGAGTGTGCCTGTGTGTGTGTGTGTGTGTGTGTTTGTGTGTTTAATTCATTAAATTAAAATTAATGTTTATTTACGCGCAATTTTACAGCGTGCCTGAAATGTAGCGTTGCTGCTGTTGTTGCTGGCCAAAAGTATTGCCAACCAAGCATAAATTAAAATATATTACAAGCAGCAAACAACAACAACAACAACAACAGCAAGTGCAAAAACAGCTAAACTTCAGCCCAAAAACGTTGTTGTTGCCATTTAAAATTAGCAACTGCAGCAGCAACAGCAACAACAACATTATTATTATTATTAGCAACATGAGCATTACAACAATAACAACAACTGTAGCTGTATCTGTATCTGACAGATACTTGCATTCGCAGAGCGTTTTCCTTTTTGCAGTGTGTGCTTATCTGAACATTGGAAATCTCGAATTTGCTTTTCACTTCACATTTAGCCGGCTGCTGTTGCTGCTGCTGCTGTTGCTGCTGCTGTTGTTGCTGCTGTTGTTGGCTTTTGCCATTTTTGCGTAATTTAATTAGTATTCTGTGGCCAGAAATCCGATATTGTTTATGGCTCGGCTTTTGCACTGACATTGATTGACAGCAAATAGTATAATTTTAGTATCCATATGGTGAACTACGCGCTGTCTGCATAAGCATGCGATTGTATCTTTGTATCTCAGAGTAAATGTATCTTAAACACACACTCCTCTCTCTTTCTCTCCCTCTGTCACTCACTCTACTCTATTTGATGACATTTAATAACATTTTGGCTACAACTGACTGATTGGCTAAATGGCCCAAATGCAGCTGCAAACAATCAACAATTTTCAACTAGTTTTCCAACGCATTTTCCCAATGTGTGTGTGTGTGTCCCATTTAATCAGTGGGAAAACATGAGCTCACAATCAGATTGTGATCGACAATCAAATCAATTTTGGATCACACATTGATCGAACTTGTAAGCTCCGTCCACTGAAATCCAATCGCTGCGCAGTGGCGTAGTCATAAAGAGGGGCTACAATCAATCCCCCTCAAAACAGATAAAGAAACTTGAGTGATTCACTTTATATCAGTTTGATTTTTAGCCGTGAGTCAGTTCCCTTGGCAACCAAAATGACAGACAACTGTACGCCCGTGTGTTATACTAACTAACTAACCAACTTACTAACTAACTAACTAACTAAATACATTTGAAGCACTATAATTAAATGATCGTTGGACAGCGATAGGAAATTAAAAACGTTTTAACAGCGATACAAACTGATAAGACCTCGAAACAAACCAAAACAAATACAACAAGAAAAAAAATGAGACACAAAAAAACCAAAAAAAAAAAAACAAACAACAAGAAAAACAACAACAAGAAATGTGTAACAAGCGCGACAACAAAACTAAATACATATTTGACGATTAGTACCATTATGTGGCTTTATTTCTATTTCAATGCAGTGTGTGTGTGTGTGTGTGCGAGTGTGTGTGTTTGTCATTAGAAATGCCAATTGAACGTAATACGTCAAATGTTTAGTGAAATTATTTTTAATGAAATGTTGTGTCATTAGACAAGCGGACAGACAGGCAGGCCAAGAGAGAAAGAGAGCGAGATACAGATACACGTACTGAGAGATACACATTCTAAAGGGGCGCGTCTGTTGTGCGATTAGTCGCTCTCGCTCTGCCTCTCTCTATCTCTCTCCCACTTTAGCTCTGCGTATTTTTTGTTCATTTAGCTTAAAGTGCATTTAGTAATACAGTTCTTATTGCGAGTAGCTGCTATTAACGTAATTGTTTATAAGCCAAACTGCACTGTACCGTCTCTCTCACTCTCATTCCCTCCCTCTCCCTCTCTACCTCCCTCACATTTTCCTCTCTTTCATGCTGCTTATAATGTGTGACTTTGTAGCAGGACAGTCATCATCATTATGGCAAACACAGTGAGCTCTGCCTACAAAAGATAACGGATTTTTGCTAATGTAGCCCTTAAATAAGAGTATTTTAATTTTATAAGTAAAACGCTGCATAAATGAGGGTTAACATAACTTAAAGATTATAATTTTTAAAAACTTCGGTGCTAAAATTTAAAATGTGTGAACTGAATTTAATTAGCTTGCAATGGCTTAAGCAAAACTAGTGTAGAGAGGGCTCTACAGTACTTACTATAACTTCATGCCACGCCCACTTGTCAATGCTGCCAGAGCCAGAATGTCAGGCAGTAAAATTCCAGCACTCAAAAAGAACTCAACACTTGCCACGACTTTATATTTTTTTATGACATTTAACAACGGTTAGTTGCACTTAACAATCAGAGTGAATATGCAGCCCCTCTTGACTCTGCTTTACCCTCCAAACTCACCCTTTAGCCCCTCTTTCCCCTCTTTACCCACATGTCTGATGCAGTTTATTCAATTGACGACGACTGCAAACTACAAAATGTGATTCCGACTCTGCTCTGAGTTCGTTCCGATTCTGATTCCGACTTCGACTCCGCCGCTGACTTTGTGACTTCTTTAAATGCCTCACTTTACTTAAGCAAACAGATTTTTATCATCGCTGCCGTCGCGTCGTTTTATGAGCATCATCAAAAACTAATAAAAACTCAATGCGTTCTTTATTTGCAGGCGACCGCAGCAAAACTCGAAGCAGCAACAACAACAACGGCAGGCAACAACTGCAACTTGCTACAGCAGCAACATGTTGCTCTCGTGCACTCGCCCAAGCAATTTGCATACAAATGTTGCCGTGTGGCACTTGAAAATGCACTCACAATCACTGGAAGGAAAGACCTTTTACTAGGGAGTGCACAAGGGGCGTGACACGATGCAGGGAGGCATGCCACAGCAGCTGCCCCGTTTCATAATTTGATATTAAACATGCGCCGCGTATGTAGAACTTGTAAATTTGCAAATTGCTAAAACGCATGACAGCAAAGGCTGCTGTGTCCCCTCTCTCTCTTACTCTACCCCTCTCCCTTACTCACACCCCATCTCACTCTAGCAGTCTGTACCTTTCTCCGGTCAGTTCAAAAGCCTTTTTAGCCCGCGAGCGCTGCGTGAATTTGCATTTACATGGCACAGAAGGCGACCCAGAACCCAGCAAAGAAGAAGTTCAATGCAGCCTCTTTCTCTACCCCTACTCCTACCCCTACCCCTTACCACCACGCCCTTGCTGCAGCAGTTACCCCTTTTGAAGCCACTGGCAGAGCGCTCAATTGACTTTCAATTGCAAAACAAACACAATACAAAAGCAGTCAAAAAAAAAAGAGAGAAGAAGAAGAGAAAATAAAAGCTTTAAAAAAACAACATAAAAAGCAGCTGAATATATTTTCAATGTATTGTTTTTACTGCTGTTCTTGTTGTTGTACATGATATGTTGATTTCCAAGTGCTCATATAGAAGCATAGTATATATATCTTAAAAAAACACTGAGAAAAATCAGGGGAACCAGGACAGAAGTAGCAAAATCCCGAGATTTCTTAAATCTCGAGCATATAATTTTATTTTACTGACATTTCACTATAATTTCTCTCAGTGCATACGATTGACATGCTCACGTTTCCCGATCAATTGATCGCTTGGGAGTGGAAGCTTTGCTGCCATCAAGTATTTATTTAGCAATATTTTCAGCTTTTTATTTCCTTTTGTTTTCGCTGCCATTTCAAAAGATTTGGCCATAAAATTGTTGTTAATATTGCACTTGGCGTCATTATAAAATGATGACTCCGAAGTGTGCAAACGCTTAACTCAATGGGAAAGTTGGCCAAAAGGTGTGTTAGCTTTTGTCTCAAAAGCACCTTAAATGCGGCTTATAAACGAAGAGTGCAATTTGGAGTGAAAACCTCTCAATGCAAAGAAAACAAAAGGCAAGAAAAAAATAATCAATAAAATAGCTAAATCTAGCACTTGAAGCTAAAAAGGCAGCGTGAAGGTAATTTGAAAGCACATTGAGCTTCAATAAAAAAGATACTTCTACAACTTAACAAATAAATCTGTCTGGAGTTTAATTAGTAAAGTGCTTCAGTTGGTTAAGTGTCTCTTGGGATTAACTGTAGTTGGAAAGCACATGAAAGCTTTGATAGGGCTACTACCAATAGGTAAAAGCCGAAGCTTATAAAACACTTAATAATCTTTTCCAGTAAAAGCTCTTAACTAGATATAATTGATCTTTTACTTTAAACTATTTATTTTGGGTTTAGTTTCATTTAAAGCTCTGCTTCCTTTCAAGCCAATAATGAGCTTTTGCTTACAGTAAGAAGCTTTAATATCTATATAGTTTTCTGCTCTTTAAGCCAATGTCATTCGATTAAAGGAAACCAATATTTTGCCAACACAGTTGCTATTCTCTTTTCCGGCCCAAACACGCAATTAGGCATAAATCATTTTTATGAGACATTTCCCTTAACAGAAATAACAATAACAACAACAAGAACAACAAGAACGTTAACTGAATATTTAATAGTCACGCAACGCAGCAAAACGCAGAAATCGAAGTACGAAGGAAAAACATTTGTTGGAAAATCCATAATTTCAATGTAGCTAGAAAAGGATAACGATAAGGTCAAGGCAGCTGCACTGCTCGCACACAAGTCTTTTTGCGTGGAAAATAAAAATGACAAGCTAATGGAAAACTATAATCAATAGGACAGGCAGGAAAAACTAGTGGTATAAGAGGGAAAGAGAGAAAATCAAGAGAAAGGGAAGAAAAATGGAAAAAAGACGCAGAAAAGAAACACAAGTCAAGAAGGAAGTCAATGTTCCACTTATGCGGTGTGTGTGTGTGTGTGTTTGTGGCACATATGTGTGTAAGCCACCCCCACAGTGTGTACACACACTCACACACCACAGTAAACACATGTGTGTGTACTTTTTCTGGGTAGTTCATAACTTTTTCTGACTTCTCAGCGGCGTCTGTTTGTGGTGGTTTCTTGGCCCAGAGCTAAGGACGAGCTGCGACTGCCATATTTGTGTTGCCACACACATAAAAACACACATACGCACACACACACACAGTCAGCTGTAGGCGTCACCGTGCTGCCATCTCGCTTACACCCGCAAAAACCTTTTTCAAAACTGTGCCAAAAACTTGGCCAAGAACTTGGCAGTAATACACACACGTACACTCACACGTACACACACTCAAGCACACACTCATATGCTTTAAACAGTACTGTTAAATATAGACTGTTATAATTTATCATCGAATGCGTTTATTTTTAGTGCCCACGAGCGGGGCGCGGTTCAGAGAGTGTCAATCTTATCAGCACACTTACTCAGAGAAAGAAAGCGAAAGAGAGAGAAAGTGGGAGGAAAAGAGAGAGAGAGAGAGAGAGATAGGTATGTGTGTGAGTGTGTGCTTAATCTAAAAAGGGGCTTCGACACGTCCGAACACGTTCCCTTGATGAGCAATTGAAAAGCAATAAGCAAACGTTGCGAAATTTAAATGATGTCAGACCAAACGACCGACCGTAAGCGACAACGACTGATAATCTTGCCAAATAACTGATAACACGACCAGAAACTTGTACGACACACACACAAATCCTTACACAGACCAGAAATCATAATGAAAGCGAATGAGATACGAGATACAAGATAGAAAGATACAAAGATACAAGCTTAGATGGCAAAGCGAAGAGAAACTGTATCTGCAAGTCATTAGGCAGTGCGTAGGATTCCTCACAGCTGATTTATGTCGTAAGTTCCATTGAAATTCATGAGTGATCAACAAGAATTATATTCAAAATGAAAACATAATAGCCAACACACACACACACTCACACACTGGAAAAAAAAACATTTCTCAAGCAAACTTTTGATGAGGGGAGAAAAAAAAGCGATTGAAGAAAAATGTAATAAAGTCAACGTAGTTGAAAGTGCGTGGTATACTGATAGATACCCTGTAGTAAAAGGAAACTGAGACTGCTAGGGAATTAGTAGTACATATTTACTTTATACTTCATGGAACAACTGGATTTTTGATAAGTTTGCGTTTACCACTAACAATAATGATGCGAATTTCATAATTCATAGCCCAATTTCAGCCCTTTTTAATCAATTTTAATTAATTCCAAAGTTTTAAAAAGCTTCTTTTGACTTACATTAATTCCCGCGATGTTTTTTAATTCCAATTGTCCCCGCATTCCACTTGCATTTGTATCTGAAAGGGAAGAGAAATGATAAAATGAATAAATTTGTTACTTTTGGAGTATACTTATGTCACTAGCGTAAACAGCAGTCCTTATTTATACATGAAAATTTGGTAACGAACTTTTGTGATATAATTAATAGCAAAAATACTATTTACAGTCCCTACAAAAAGTATTTTGCTAAGGCACTACTTCATATAATTATTTAGCACACGAAACTCACACCGTTACTTCTTGAGTTACCATTTGTTTCGTTATAGTTCTTTCAAACTACTTAATATACCCTTTAAAAAACTATCTGCTGGGTATTTAGACCATCCAAAAACGGGGCGTGTTGCGAGCAATGAAAATGTGTGGCCGTTGTGGCTTTGGTTGTTGTTTTTTTTTTCGGTTTTTGGTTTTTGGATTTTTGGATTTTGGTTTTTGCCTCTGATTTGGCTGCACCTACGCGTCGCGACGCTCAAGATTTATTTATATGGGGAAAAGAGCCGTTGAACAGATACACAAACATAATGACGCCCTTATACTTTAGCATAAAAAAACAAATTTTAATTTATACTTATAACATATAAGTTTTTTTTTATTTATTACTATTTATTTTTTTTTTTTTGGTTTTGGGAGTTTTAACAACAACATGAGCAACATATTAAATGTATGGACAAAAATAATATTAATAATAATAAGTAGAAACCTGTCCATAGATTATGAAAGGAACTGTTGATGTTTGAAATGTGTATGCGTTTCTATAAGCATAATCATAAATCTATTGGACCCCGTCAAGGTGTGCGCTGAAGTGTCAGCCATAAATTTTAAATTTATGTTCATCTTTTTTTTCACATTTCGGCTAAAGTCGAGGCACAAAGAAAATGCTAGCTATATGATTAGGCAGTGGGGAGGAGAAGGAGCTGATTTTAGTGGGTTTTTAGTTAGCCATAATATCACATAATTTCAATTAGAAGCAGTCATAAAACTTACGTCATTTTGGATGACACATCTGACTACTTTTAGTAGATGTTTTACTTTAGTTTTAGTTAGTATTTACTTCGAAATTATGCAAGTAGAAAAACTTTTTGAAAGAACAAAGAAATTTGTAAATCAGTTTGGTAAGATCTTCTTAAAAACTTTAGGAGTTTTCCACATAAATTCTTTGCGCGTGTCAATAAAAAATTATTGGCTATTTCCCGCTAATGTTTGCTTTTTTTGTGGCTAGCAAAGAGTTCCCGTTACATACGCATTAACAAGTCAAGTCATCAAAGAGCCCAATTCTCACACAATCAACCCACCTATCCACGCAAACGGCTCATTAAACTCATAGACAACAAAAAGCCAAATAAAAAACCAGCAAAAAAAATTGAAAATAAAAAAAAAAACACAGAGAAATACATAAAATAAAAGTTGACCTTCAAAAAACGCACAGAAATCAAACAACAATTACAAAAACAACAAAGCGACTCAACCAAGCGAAAATCAAACCCAACAAAAATACACACACGAATGTGAGTGTGTGTGTGTGTGTGTACAAATGTTATATAGACGGTGTTTCGCTTGGAAACAGGTTGTTGCTGTTGTTGTCGGTGTGTGTGTGAGTTTTTTGTGTGTTATTGTTAACATTTATTTCATTATGCTTTTTAAGAGCCAAAAAGTCAAGTTGAGAGCTACGCAAACTTTCGCACACACACACTCGCACACACACACTGTCAGACAGTCACTCACTCAGTCACTCAGTCAGTGAAACAAACAAAGAAACTGAAAACTAAACTCGTACACAGAATGGACGCAATACAAAAAAAAAATAATAATATAAATAAATGACACAAAAAACAAAAAAAAATTTGATTGCACTTCAATTCGAAATGAAATTCTTCGCACAATCTTATAAAAATAATTGTGCAATGTTTCTGATGTCATCGGTCCACAGCAAACGTTTTCTGTCTGTGCAAAAAACGCAAAGAGAAAAAACTTAATTACAACTAGTCGAAGCGGAAATACGCTAACAAAATGTATCTTAAAGTACTGAATAAGATTTTACAGATTTATTGAAATATTTTAAGTATTCAAAACATTAGTTTAATACAGAAAGAGTATCTTTTACACACCCAATAATTAATACACTTCAGATATTAAGTATACGCGTTTCTTCAGACCACACAACTATAATCTTAATCAAGCTTAATCTTTGACTAAATTTTAAAGCCATTTCCTAGCCATAAATTGCTTTACAACTTGCCAAAAGATAAGATACTTTTTAGAAAATATTTTAAATAATTTTTCTTCGATAATTAGAAAGATCTAAAATACCCTTTCTGCCAGGGCATAGAACTGCAACAAACACGTGCCAAATTTGCTAATGAATAAATCCCAAAAAAAAAAACAACTGAAAAAAGCAACGGCTTTGAGGTGTTAATCAGCGTCGTCGGCAGCAGCGAAACATACACAAAAAAAGGCGCCAAAAATGTTTTTAGACTCGTCGCGCCAAATTCTAATCATAAATGGACGTTGTTTCTGCTGTTGTTGCCACTTCAAAAGTCGTGTGCGTGTTGTTTGTTGTAGTTTCTGTTGTTGTTGTTGTTGTGGTGTGAGTGTGCGTCTTACGGTAAATAACAGACAAACGCGCGCTCGTATCTAGTATCTCTCACTACAAATACAAGTGTAGATAAACATACAAACATACACACACAAGTGTGTGTGCGAGTGTGTGTGAAAATACACTTGAGGCGTGCTACTGTACGTACGCAACGCTAACTGCGCAGTCAGCGTCGCATAGGCCTATGGAATACGTTGCTGCTGCCGCTGGGGCTGCTCGGGAAGGCAACGACCAACAGCAACAACAACAACAACAATGACAACGACAGCAACAACAATAAAGAATCGCGAGCAAAACAATCGTAAACAGATCATCGAACTCCCTTTTTGCGAAAGCATGCGAATTGTTGTTGCTGTTGTTATTGCTGCAGTTCCTGTTGTTGTTGTTGTTGTTGCTGCTGCTGCTGTTGGCCTTGAAATATGTGCGCTTTTATATTTTTGGTCACTATTTAATTTTCATTAATTAAAAGCTGCTATTTTTTTTTATTTTAGACATTAATTGAGTTGGCAACGCGTGCGGCGCCCACGCTAAACAACAACGGAGACTGCAGCAGCAGTAGCAACAACAACAACAACAGCAGCAGCAGCAACTTCAAAGCGACAATCAAAAACAGCTTTCACCGTTTGCCTTCGCTTGCGTCATATTTGCGTTTGCGTGTGCGACAAAGCTACAGAAAACACACGAATCGAAGCCACTGCATCGGCATGCTGCTGCTGCTGTTGCTGCGCTGCGTTGCTGCTGCTGCTGCAGCGCGATGGCAGCACAATTCAACACACGCAGAGGCCAACAAACCACCACCAAGAACCAGCAGAGGCAGCAGAGACAGCAGTAATAACAGAAGCGTTAGCAGCAGCGTCGCTGCGGCAGCAAGAGCAGTGACAGCAACAGCAGCAGAAGCAGCGCAGTAGCAGCAGCCAACCAGCAGCGGCAGCGACAAGCCGACATGCGACTTCGGCTTCGGGTTTATTTGTAGCTTTGTAGCGTCAGTCGCTTATTGACGGCGAACGTGTTCAGTTGTGTTAACGGTAAAACGTATGCTGCTCTTATTTGTTTGTTGTCGTTGTTGTTTAACTGGAATTTCTTGATCGTACGTTTGTGTTCGTGTGGGTGTGTGTGTGTGTGCATTTGTATGTGAACTGCACTTGTAGCGCTGCCGCTGCTGCTGCTTTTGACGACTGCTGACTGCGATTGGGGGCCCGCTGCCGCTGCTGCTGCTGCTTACGTGCCCAAGTGAACGTCAACGTTTTCTAATCTGACGATTATCGATTGATAGCAAGAGCAGCAGCAGCAGCAGATAAGCAACGTCTCGCTGCAGCAGCACTCACTCACTCACACACACACATGCACACATATATTTACACTCATAATACGTACGACGATCCCGCGACCGAAGCAGCGAATAGCGACAGCGACGCCGCCGCGCAGCCGCAGTCGACGACGCGCTCCGTGCGCTGCGCTGCCCGATTTCGAGTTATTTTCTGCGAGACTGTGTTGCGTTTTTCTCAGTTCGATTTTGGAGCTGCCACTAAACGTTTACAAATCGCTCCGCGTTTTTGCCGACGCGACGTTCATTTTGCGCGTTTTCAAATATTTCGTCTAAAAAAAACTACAAAGTTAGCAATAATTTCAAATAAATGCAAATGTTTAACAAATTCCAAACCATTTGCTGTGTTTAACTTAAATTTTCAATTAATTGACGATGTGTTCAAATAAATGAAAAGAAATAAATAAAATTAAAAACACATCAAATCGAATGAGACGAATGCGAATAAACGAAATGAATAGTATTCAAAAGAATGAATAAAGCTCAAATACGCCATAATAATAAAAATAAAATACATGATTTTTTTCAAATTGAACTTAAAAATAAATTGCCATACACACACACACATGCCGTAGTACCATAAAATAAGCCATAAAAACTCAAAATCAATCGATTAACAATTTTGAATCAAGTCATAAAATACGCCAATAAAAAATTCGCCAGTATTAAAAACTCAAATTAAAAAGAAAAAAGCTTAAACTAATCAATTTTTAACATACTTACAAATTTATTTAAATTGAAAACTGAAGAAATCGAGACGAAGAAAACCGAAGAAATAAAAACAGTGTAAAGAAATTCAAGTTTCCCATAACAAAATCCCCAAAAAAAACAACAACAAAAGAAGAGAAGGAAAAAACGTTGGAATCTGTTGATGTGAGTGAGTGGAAAAGACAGACGGAAAGTAAGAAGAAAAAAGAAAACGAAGAAATGCTGTTAAGAAAGAAGAATTTTAAAAAATATGCTACCTGGTTTTTGCCATCAGCGAGGTATAGAGTTCCTACGTTCAATTTAAATACTCGTAGGAACTTCATACCGTGCTCTTGGAAGACCAAAAAACAACCAAGAAACACAACACACACAAAAAAGCACAAAAAAAACCTCAAAGAAATGAAATGAAAACCACAAAAAAATCATCGAACGCGACTAAAAACGCTAGCGATTTTTGCATGTAGTGCGAAACGTGCTCAAAAAAAACTTAACTAAGGAATAAAAACGCAACGAAAATTGCTGGCAAAATCTGAAATATTACGTGCCGTTTTGAGCCGTTTTGAGCCAACATAACAAGTGCTAAATGACCATAAAAAAAAGCGAAAAACAAAAAGAACTTTGCAACTCGTGCAACACATGAAAAACGCCTGAAAATTTCAATTCTTGCCACACATGCAACACGAACTGAACAACACAGCAAACTTGCAACAGCAAAAGCAACTGCAGCACAAAGTTGTTAAGTTTTATGAAAGAAATCGAAGCAGATTTTTATAATCTAATGGGTTTTATGTCTCTAAATTTAAGAAGGAAACAGTTCTTGGTTTTTGGGCAGAGAAAATTGAAGAAAATTTGTAGTACAAGTGATATAAGACTAGGAAAATTAAGGAAATGGCAACAAATTTGTCTTACAAGTTATTACAGGGATGTTAAATAAATAATAACTTAGGAAAAGTATAGTAAAAATGATTCGAAAATGGTATTATTAATATTTTTCATAAAGAAAAACTGACGAAAACATTGTGTTTAAACTATATAAATATAGAAAATTTAAAGAATTTATAGACACAAATATAGGATTAATCTAAACAATAAAAAGTACATACTATTGACAGTCTTTTAACCAAAACTATTGAACTTTTAAAGCACTCAAAGAAATTCTGTTCAATATCAAAATTGCAGCAAACAAATCAAGCAAAATGACCCAAATTCCTCAGCTCAGTTTGGCAGATATTCCCTTGTTTTATACATTTATATAAATCACCAACATATACTTGGCCTAAACACTTTTAGCTTGTTTGAATTTATGAGTACAGCGTTGCACATTAAGCTTTGTACTTGCAACAGTAACAACAACAACAGCAATTGTTAATGGAAAATGTTGATTAACAAGAGAATTGTGTAATTACACTCACAGGTCACATTCCAAGAACTGTAATATAGAAAGAGAGAGAGAGGAAGAGAGAGAGAGAGCTGCTAAGAGAACTTAATGAGAATAGCATGTAACAACATTTCCCAAGACGCTAGAAAACTGATGTACCAACATTTGTGGGTTATAAAGTCTCATTAAAATCTGTTGTCACAAACCAAAAGATAAACTTTATAGTATAGTATAAAACTGAACTGAAGTATTTCAAATATCTGTGCGATTTAAAGCAATTCCCAATTCCCCAATTGCTGCAGTTGCTGTTGCAGTTGCAGTTGCAGTTGCTGCCGCTCTAAAGACCTTCGAATGTTGCAATGTCAAAAACCTTTCGGCAAAACGTTGTCAGAGAGGCCAGTTTGACAAAATGAAAAATAAAGAGGAAAAAAAGAATATAAATTGTAGCATACAAGAGAAAAATGCTGCTAAAATTGCTATGTTCCCGACTCCGACTGCGACTTTCAAAAAGTGCAACAAAACGCGCCAAAGTTGAAGTTGAAGTTGAATTGGAAGTTGAAGTCGCATTCGAAGCGCAGTTTTGAGTTAATGGCCCAACAATAAAACAGCAAAACTGAAGGCAACCACAGGGCACAGTCATTGGGGCACAACAGATAGTTGCAGCAGCAGCAGCAGCAGCAGTAACAGCAACAGCAACAACAACAGCAGCAACATCATTGCCACAGTCTTCGGCAATTGCACACGCACATTTTTTTGCAGCATTTGTGAGAGGCACATGCCTGAGAAAAAAAAAAGAGGCAGAAACATGAGCAAAAGATATGCATTTTATAGATACGCCTCGAAGCTGAGGCAGCAACAGCAGCAACAGTCGCAATCGCAGCAGCAGCAGCAGCAGCTGTTGTTGCTGTTGCTGAGCTGATAGCAACAAGCAAAATGCATACAACTTTATTTTGTGTGCTATGGCGATAAGCATGGAATCAAAAATAAGTACAACAGCAATACACAGATACAACACACACACACACACACACATGCACACACTATCGCTGCACACTCGCCATACACTTTTATCAGAGCGTTAACAGAAAATAATAAGAAAAAAAAAAAGTAAAGCATTAACTATTTATTTTTACTTTATCGCGGGAATGGCAATGCCAAAGCAAAAGGAAAAGCAATGAAAACTACACTGGAAAAGGCTGTGGAAAAGTCACATAAAAAGGGAATGGAAATTTGAATTGGTTTCCTTGTGATGCCAAAAAATGTTTGCCACTTGCAAACAATTTCTGTTGATTTCTTTTCCTTACAAATTTTCTTAATTTTTTTGTACATTTATTTTTAAGTTTTTACATTTATTTTTTGAATGCTGTCAGTCGTCGCAACTGGAACAGAAACTGGACAACCAACTTGGACTTGGGGCATTGCAGTTTGTTGTCCATTTCAACGCTTTTAATTCTTGCGGTTGTCGTTGCTGTTGTTGTTGTTGCTGCTGTTGTTGCTGCAGCAGTTAATTTAATTTCAGCTCATAAATCAAAACTGTGCCGCGCAAAATGTTTGCTTTTGACGCGGCGTTTTTGTCGCCAGCCTCACAAACATTTTCAGAGAGACAATTTTTCGGTCTGATATTATTATTACTATAGTGGAGGGAAGAGGGAGAGGGAGAGGGGGCTACTGGAGACAAGCGCTCGGAATTGGGGAACTGGGAACTGCTGGGGCTGAAGCTGTTAAGTTAGTCAACTTTGCAGCCGCTTGACGTTTGACAAACAATGGCAACAACAACAACAACGGCAATACTGTCTTAACTTGGCCAGCACACAAATTGCTGGCAGCTGCTTTTTGCCACAAACTGTGGCATGCAAAAGTGTCTCAAAATTAAGCTGTTGCAGAGCTTTGACAAAAACTTAATGCCTTTAACAATTTGTTTATATCATGTGTTAATAAATTGTTAAAACAATTAAGAAGTAAAACAGAGGAATTTAAAACTAAGTTAAGAAATTATATACTTAATTTGCAGACTTTAGTTACTGAACTGAACTAATAATTTATTTATTTATTTAATATTATTTTAGACCCAAAGCTTCACTGTAAAAATTAATAATAACTTATGTAAACTTTTAATATTTAACCAAACAAATTCTCAATATATTTAAAGTAGCTATTTAATGATATAAATTTAAAAATCATATTTTTTTAAACTTAAGAAACTGTAAAAATTTCAATAAAAAATCTAAAATTTCAAACAATTTTAATTTCTTTAAAATACGTTCTCTATAAAATTCAAAAGATACAATTTATTTGTCATTAGTTTGTGTTATTTCTAATGTCAAAGCGAATTTAATGAATGAAAGCGATTTTCCAGCTCTTTCTCACACAAATGCACTCTCTCTTTCTCTACTTCTCTCTTGCCGGTAGAACTAATTGCATAGTAAAAGCAGCAGAACAATGGAACTGGGTCCCTGGCCCAGCCCAGCCCAGTATAGTTAGATGTAGCCCAGCCCTGGCCAACTATTTGTGCCCATCGCCAGAGTCAGAGTCAGCGTCAGTTTTGTGAAGCGCACTTGAGAGCGTGACAGTAAATAGTAAACCAAATGACAACTACTGGATGGATAGATAAATAGATAGATAGTTGAGCAGCAAACACACACACACACGTAAATACATTTACTGGGTGTGTTCTGATGCCAAAATGTTAACCCTATAGTGCACAATGGGGCGAATGGGAATGTGAATGAAAAACTTAAGCTCAAACTTAAACAAAGTTAAGCTCGAAGCTCGTAAGTCGTTAAATGTTAATCGCTGACACGACCAAAATGCTGACTAAGTTCACTTCCACTAGTTGGTAAGTGGACAATGACAGTGACTAGAAACGATTGGAGATGACGATGACGACGATGGTGACGATGGTGACGATAGCGATGACGATATTAATGTCGCTATCGACTGCGATAAAAATGGTCGTAGGCAGAAGTTCAATAAAACAAACAAACCTAAAATAAATAAA
The DNA here is from genome assembly GCA_018903735.1 of Drosophila cardini. NCBI lineage: Eukaryota > Metazoa > Arthropoda > Insecta > Diptera > Drosophilidae > Drosophila > Drosophila cardini. The sequence goes on along the minus strand of JAEIGM010000007.1, from coordinate 4,244,284 downwards.
TAAACGTACTTAAAACTCAGTATGTGTACTAAAATTTGCTGACAATCGGCAGTTTTAAACACCCTGTAAAAATAGGCAGAAATCGCAGGTGCGTTAGGAACAAGAGAACGAAATTGATAGCAAAATTACTATTATTTTTACAACATATCCTATAAATGACCAAACCTAACAATAAGCAATGAGTTTAAGGTATACGATAGTTTCTTAACGATATATTTTTTCGGTCCTACAGATTTATAAATATGCTACTTTAACAGGTAACCATTTAAAATGAATTCTTTAGGCTAAACTACGAGTTCTTCTTAAACGATAGTTTTTCAATCGATAGTTCTTTAATAACTTTGTGGCTAACTCGACATAATATAATAAAGAGCATCCCACATATTCACATACCATCAGTTTTACTTTCATAAACCCCCTCAGGCGCTTCTTGGCCAAGTTAATACACTGTAGTTGAATCGAATACCCGTTTCCCAGTCTCCCAAACCAAACCGAGTTGAGCCCAGCCCAGTTTTCAGCACAAATGCTGACCCATATCAGCACAAAATATGCTAATTACTCGTACCAATGTTGCCCAGTTGTTAGCTGGGTTAGTTCTGTTTTCAGTCAGTTAGTCAGTTAACTTGGCAGAGACAAACAATGTCGTCGGTCAAGGCTATTTGGGCGCAAAAGGTTTACAAAGTGAAGCCGACAACAGCAGAGATACAACTATACTATATATATACATATATATTTTGTTACGATATAAACTAGACATATAGATTCATAATAAATCAGCCACGTGCAATTTGAGTGATTCAGTTTTGTATCGGACACAAGATTTAATTTCAACTTAAAGTCGTGATTGAGGAGAGTATTTATGTAATTAACGCTGACGTCAGACAGACAACAATTATATACTGTAATATAGCATGTAAAACTGACTAAAAGAAACAATTTTCTATCGATTAGGTTTATAACTGAATAAATACTGTACTATATATGCTCTGGAGACCCTCGTGGCCAACTTGCCGGTTGTCACGTCGGAAGTTGTTGAGTCAGCAAAACCAACTGGCTAAATACATATCTTACCCGTTTTCCCTTTCGTTATCTAAACTTGAACACGAAATTGTTAGAATGTATCTCAGAGTTGTGTGGGCATAAACAAATCATTTAACTCATTTGTAATTCATTAAACAAAAACTCTGGCATAAAAATCTGCAGTCTAAAAAGTGATTTAAATAACTGAAAGTAAGCAGAGATACACAATTTGGTATCTTTGTATCTCACATGTGACTATTTCACTGTCAGATTTTGGCCAAAGTCAAAAGCTCGACATTGTTTGGCATCGCCGACCTAAGCCGATTTCAAGCTAGACACGAGAACTATATTACAAAGAGTACGCCCAGTTGTATCTGTATCAGTATCTGTATGTGTATCTGTGTGTGCGTGTCTGCATAACGGTCTCTGCTAAGCTTTGATTTGATTCTGACATAAATATGAGTTGGAATTTTGTTGGAGCGGCAGCTTATCAGCCAGGGTACCATATAAGCGATCGGATTGGATACGATCGATCGTCGGATTGTTAGACTGACGATCGAATTGGCAGGTTAGAAAATAAAACCACAAGCAAAAGTATCTGGACTTGGAACCATACTCAAAAAAGACACACACACACACACACACACACTGTTATAGGCTCGATCGTGTTCACAATTTATGCTAATCCGTCTGCCATAATTTGTTTTGAAGACATTTTTTTTTAAGTTTCTTTAAAAATATATTTATTTTGAGTTTTTTGTTGTTGTTGTCGTTGTTGGTGCTTTTTAAGCTGGCAGAGCGCGTGTTGCGCATTTTCAAGCAGGCAAAACGAATAGTTGTCGGCCCATTTGGGTTAAATGATTAATTTACATAAATATTTTTATGATTTGCCAAGGCGGGCACAAAAAGCAGCTAACTCTTTATTTTTTCTCTCTTCGCTGGCCAGCTGCCAGTCTTATGCAATCAGCTAACAGAAAAATGTTTGCGCCCCTTTTTGGCCACGTGCCGCGGACTCTAACTTTTCCACCAACTCCGGTTCTGGCCTAAAAAAAAATATAAATAAGTAACATAAAAAAGGGAACTAGTTCAAGCAACTGTAAAAGCAAATTGGCCAAGGTGTCATCAACCTTTTGACAACGCAGTAAAGTCCTTTGTCTTTTGGCCATTCAGCACTGGCAACAGATGACAGGACGAACAACACATGCGACTCAATATTCTCTCGATTCTCTCTCAATGCTCGCTAAATGCCAATGAACTCGACACAACCAGGAAGCACACACACACACAGAAACCCACACACAAACCAGCACACACATACATACAGTATGTTCCTAGCAACAGGTGTCTGTGCAGCTACCTGTTAGCTGATAGCTGTTACCTGGTTCTTATCAATAGACGCACATTTGCACTTTTTGCACAATTTCATTAGCATGAATATTTATGGCAAACTTATGGATGTGCATGTGTATGGGTGTGTGTATCTTGTGGATGCATTTGATTACACTATAAATATTGAGATTGCCTATCTGCATATTAAATATTTATAGATATTACAGAATCAGCAAACAGCTTGATGAATATACCGCTCATAAGCTGAATACTAATATGTATATTTAGTACTCAAAGTGTTTGCTTAACAAAATATTATGTATTATTTTATATATATAAACATTATGTAGACTTTCAAACATATAGCACATTAATTCCTATTTTAAAACATAAGCAATAAATGCTCTATAAAATACTAATTAATAATCATTTGTTTCATTACTTAAATTTATCTATTTCGCTAGCTCCTCTCACTCTGCTCCAGGAATCAGGGGCGTTATTTGGTGCCCCACCCTGTCCGAAAGTAGCCCCGCCCGATTTTTCTATAGTTATTATTATTGTTGTTGCTGCTGCTGCTGCCAGTTAATCTTCAGTTACTCAACCCTTTTTATGCAAATGCGGCTTTTAAGCAATTTAGAAAAAAATACGAGTGAAAAATATACACACAAGAACAGTAAGAACTACGACAACAACAACAACAACAACAACGAAGTTTTATAAATTTATACATATGTGAAGTGTACACATACAAACATGAGCAACTGTGTAGATGTGTATTTATAAGTTCATATGTGAAGACTTGTAGATAAATTTGCATATTTCAGTCGTTCATAATCCAACTCTTTCCTTAAGTTGAAGTCTCTGTCTCTCTCTCTCTCCCTGTCTCTCTGCTGCGGGCAAGCAGCCAGCAGCAACACTAACAACAACAACAACAACAACTCTAGAAACAACAACAACAATAGAAACCCGCGTCACTTGCGAGGCGTCGAACCATTTGAAATGCCACACCTAACTACAATTTTGTGTTTTTTTTTTTTTCTTCCTACCTATATATATTTTCATCAAGTTATTGTTGTTGCTTTTGCGCCTACTACCAAGTTTGTCGTTTATTTAATTTTTTTGTATAGTTAGCCCAGCAAGCAAAAGGGTACAATGAGCTTATAAGTGAAGGAAGAGTGACTAATGGCAAAACAAGAGTGTTAGGAATAGAATCTGGAGGGAAAGAGCTGCCATAAATGCCCTTTTCGGCATTAATCTGTATTTTTAAACGATTAAAAATAAATTTATTCAGTTATAAAAATTAATTTTGTTTAAAAAAATTAAATAATTTTAATATTTTCTGTTATTAAAATTGTAAGAAAATTATTAGTCTTTAAAAAAATGAAAATTCCATTAAAATTAACTGTCTAACAAATACTAACTCTCTTGTAATTTAAAGCGTATCTTGTAGTCGCTCTTCACCCAAGCTTCCACTTGGATTTTTTCTACCATATCGTTAGTTAGTTTTTCTACTCTTGTGGCGGGTTCTTCGACAATTTATGTGGCAGATAGGCGCACGGAATGTTCCCTCGATAACGCTCCCTTTGTATGTAATTAGCATTTTTGTCGCGTATTTAATTTGATTTTATTGAATTTCATATAAAATTGTCAACTTGCTGAACCACTTAGATCTCTCTCCCTCTTTCTCTATCTATATTCTACATATTTTTTTGTTAAGTCAAAATCGTTTTTTTTTTTTTTTTGAATATCGGTTCGTTATTAACTGTATTGCGGTTCTTAATGGTTCCAGTTTTATCTGAATGTTTTTTGACCGATTTCTGCACGTGTCGAGGTATCAAATCTTTTGACTGAGTTTTCCAAGTGTGAGATTTGTGTTCCATGGGAATCGATACATTTGCTTTGGATATGATGAAGTGCCGACTGTCCAACAACATCATCGTTTCTTTTAAATGTTTAATTAATTTTGATCGCAATCTATGCAGATTTCTATTGGTCACAATAAAATAAGTATATATCTTGCTTATTGTTGGGTGATATATTAGCTGCATATGTTGCTGGGCAGGGGATCCACAGGTATAAAGTATATATACAGACACGTATATGTATATGTAGACAAAGCCATGTTAATTAATTGTTCAATCGGATAACATTTTACTATGAAGACATTTTAAAAAATTGATAATTAAATAAAATAAATTTAAATGAATAATACAAAAAGTCAAACAAAACAATACTAAAAAAAAAAATACTAAATAAAAAAACTGCAAGCATGATTCGTTGTTTTCTTTTTTAGTATTTTTAATTTTTTTTTTTCTTCTGACTGTGTTTGTTAATTAATTTTATTTATGGCTGGCGTTGTGCTAAACAAAATGAGTTGGCTAATTTGGTGATCCGTTTGCTGTTTTGCTGTGTTGCCTGGCATGGGAACAACTCAAGTCAACTCACCGCATTTGCTGTTGTTGTTTCTGCCAGTGGAAGGAAGCTGCTATTGAATCTTGATTTTAAATGTGAAAAGATTTCAGCCATAAATTTCAAGAGATTAAAGATATATCTATCTGGCGATTGAGTATTTTTATTTTTAAATAAAAGGTGACTAGTTAAAGCAACTCCCAAAAGGTTATTGTACAGTTATATATTATCGATTTAAGATGCTCATTCGTATATATAATTATTTATGGGATACATACGACTAAGCGACTAAGACAAGTTTGATTTTGGTAGACTTTTGCTCTAGGGCAACGCATAATCGCAATTAGCAGGTCTTCTTCAACTGTATTTCATCTTATTTCATTTCATTCCATTTCTTATCTTTTGCTTTTCATTTTCTTGTCTTTTTTCTTCATTTTTCTATTTCTACCTCTGTGCTGAGCAGGCGGAAGATTTGGCATCAGAACGCACTAAATCACCTCAGATCGGCGCATGGAAACAACATGACAACAAAATAAACACTTCAACAAAATTAAGCAAGCAACAAATAAAGCAAAAATAAAAAAAAAATTAACAAAAAACATACAAAAAAAAAAAACAGAAGAAACAAATCGCAAACAAAAAATTTAAAGAAACTATATTATAAAAAACGACAGCGAAACAAACGAAAACATTATTCATTTAAACGTCTATAAAAACTGCGGAAAAAATATGTTAGTATTATATAAAATATCGAAAAAGAAGAAAAAAATAAAAAAAATTCACAAAATAAAAAATAAAATAAAAGAATTATTCACACATATGCAACGGACAAGCTGACAAGAGAATTGTTGTTATTGTTGTGTTTTTTGAGATTTTTTTTTTTTTTTTTGTGTTGCTGAAATAAAAATCAGTTTGAAAAGCAAACTGATTATAAATTATGACGCTGCCAGCTGACTGACAAGTGTTTAAGATTCATACATTTATGATTTATGATGGTGTGAGTGAGTGTGTATGTGTGTGTGTGTGTGTGTGTGTGTGTGTGACACATTGACTTTATAAGAATATATAGCATATTTAGTCTATAACTTTGGCTTTAAATACATCCTCAACATTTCCTTTTCTTTTTAACTGATCAAACACTCAAATTAAGATCGCTCGAGTGTGTGTGTGTGCGTGTTTGTTTTTTAGATCAACACACAACTTAAAAAAATACTGTATAAAAAGAGCAAAAATGTAGACATCAATCATAAAAATATTAGTCATTTTCATGAGCGTTTTTCTGCTTTTTTTTTTTTGGTGGCGTGTTCAAGGCATTTGCCTTGGCTTCTTCCGACTGCCGTTCGAGTTTGGCAAACTTTACGCACAACCCGCGCAACAAACAAACACACAAAGAGTATATCTGCGAGTACATGACATATATAGCTTTATAATGTATATTTAATAGACCATTTTTACAAGCTGGCGACAAATGAGACGCTGAAATGCTGAAGGTCAAGTTCAAATTGTTTGGCAAAAAACACAAAAAAAAAGTGAATTAGAAAAAAAAAAATGAGTAGAAAAAAATAACATAAGTAATGTTAAGTATTGATGTTTGTCGGACTATGTTTTTTGTGTATTTTTTGTACAGTAATAATCGCATAATTCATTAGCATTGTTAACATAAATTTGAGATGCGGAAATAGTTGAGAGAAACATTCGACATTGTTTTTTTTTTTTTTTTTGGGGGGGATTTTGCAGGTTTTCCGCAACAGTTTTTCCTGCTCTTAGCTCATTCCCTTGTGTGTCATAACTCTTAAATTTTTTAAAGCATTTTGACTATTTTAATAATCCAGCGTAATTTTTTATGATGCTTTTTATTGAACATGTCGTGTGGTCAAGAACTCGAGATCATTTCTCTTAAACGAAGAAAAACATTTGTTTTCCATTTCCATTTCAGCTGCAGCTGTTAGTTTCTTTTCACATATATTTATGATATTTATAATAATGTATTTTGCAAAATGGAATTCATAAAAAATAAATATAAAGAAATTAAAAAGAGCTTCTGCAGCTGCTGTTTGCTGATAAGCAGATAGGGAGAGGGAGAGGGAGACAGGGAGTGAGCAAGAGCGTAACTAAATTTTTCATTTTATTTGGTTTTACTTAAATAATAATCAAAGTGATTTATGAGGCTCAGGTCATTGCTGTGGCGTTCATAAATGTTTCGAAATTCGCTTTTGCCGTATTTTATATAGCGAATTTGCATGACAAAAAGTTGATTTATACGAGACGACGCGCCGACTCTGCCAAAAGTTGGAATGCACACAACACAAAAATCAAAAAAAACTTAAATAAATAAAATAAAATTAAAAAAAAAAAAAAAAAACGTTGAAATGCGTATATGAAATACGCTAAAAATTGATGCCAAAAATTGCCAAACGCAGTCACAGCAGTTGCAATCGAGCGAACTCTCTCCCTCTTCCTCTACTATTATTGGTAGTTAACGCTGCCTCTAGGGCAGAGAGGGAGAAAGGTAGCTAGATAGAGATAGAGCGCGTTATAGGCATTGCCAATCCACATGACTTTGCATTTGCCGCATTTTCTTGCTAATTAAAATGGCCAAATCCATTTAGCAACCGGCTGAGAGCACACAGCTCGTCATTAAACGGGGCCTTAAGGGGGGGGTCTAAGCTGATTAGCGGGTAGTAGCGGCACATCGAATCCCAATACTCAATATCCGATACAGATATATACTAGATAGAATGCAAATAGCAAATACCAAGTTTGGTTCAATGACAGCAACTCAACCACTTTCATGACAATGTTATCAAATATCAATAAACTGAGCAGAGCTGTAAATAAAACTCAAGCTCAAGTCAATGAGGTAAGAGAAAAGGGGAGATGGAAAGAGAGAGGGAGAGAGGGATAGAGATAGAGGGAATTTCTGAAAATAGAACTGCAACATTGTTGCAAATTGTATTTAATTGCGGTCAGACAAGGCAGATTAATGAACCGTTCGAAGAGAGCAACAAAAAATGCCGATAGCAAAGAGAGTAGAACACAGCAAGTGTTTTACTTATCACTTGAGAAATTACCCAAACGATTGTATAATAATTTTATTTCTTTTTTGGCTATAAAAGTCCGCTGACTCTGTGGAGATGCACAGCAAATAGCTTTAGCTTAGATCAAAGATCTCTAAAGGTCTTTGAATAAGGTTAGAAAAAGTTTCTTACTTTTAAAATATACTCTTCTTTAAGTGTTAGTAAAGCAATGTTAGTGAGATACACAGCAATGTAGACGAATCGATAAGTTGTTTAAAATCTGATTCACTTAGAAAACCATTTAAGTTGACTTTTATATCAGAACTACTAATGAAGCACTGTGAATTTCATAGTAATTCCTGTATTTTATCTATACAAAAGTATATAAATATAGTACAAGAAAGTACACACTGTATTCTAAGTAAATAATTTAAAACAATTCCATACCAATATTAATTTTCAAAGTTTATATTTCGTTGAACTACTCGTCTTTTATCGAACACTTTTATTAGCCAGCTTTATCTATACTTGAACTACATTTTAAGTGTTTCCCACTCGATTTCCTTGAACTTGCAACAACTCAATTGTTGGCCAAAAGGCAATGCATATACTTATACTCATAGTTATATATCTGGTTGCACTTACAAAAGAAAATAAGCAGAAAATAAATGCATCATGGCATTACCAAGTGCATATTAGTAACAACCGGTTGTTGGTATCTAAAACAAGTACTACACATTAGTATGAGTACTAGTACAACGACTATCTGTAACTGAAGCCCGCTTATTACCACTTGATAGATTACTGTGCTAAGGGCAAACGGACCTGGACATGGACACGGACATCGTGCACCGTTATTTGCACATTACTTTTCCGTTTTGAACAACACCCAAAACATTTAAGCCAAAATAAACATGTCGAGCGTCATAAAAAACACAACGACACGGAAATGTGTGTGTGTCTGTGCGTGTGTGTTTTATTGGGTGGAACTGCTTTTGGAACTGGAACTAGTAGAGTGAATGAGTGAGTGATCGTTTGTGGTACATTTTCAAGAAAATTTTCCCCAAACAAAGTCATTCATTTTTCGCGCATGTTTCATATTTTTAGTGCGCCAACAAATTTTAGTGTTTGAGTTTGTGTTTGTGTTGTTGTTTGTATTTGTATTGTTGTTGTTTGCATATGTAGAGCTCCTCTTCTTCTTCTTCTTCTTCTATTCGCTGCTGTTGCTGTCGTCATCATATTGTATGCATTGCTCGGGCTTTTATTGTTGCTGTTGCTGTCGTTGCGTTGCTCTTGTGGTTTAAGTTCACTGTTCGCGCAATTTTCAAATCAATTTTGTTTACTTTTTATGCACTCACGCACACACAGCCACTTTAGGTGTGCGTGTGTGTGTGTGTGTGTCTGGCTGTGTTTAACAACATTTTTATGGTTTGGCACACACCCTAAGCTGAAAGACAACAACAAAGTCGTCAATGCTTGAAAAGTGCATCGGCAGGCAAATGCAACAAAAAGAAAGAAATTAAACAGACAGACTGACTGACTGACAGACAGATAGACAGACAGCAAACAGAACTGAACAGAACGGTGCAGGAGTGTGCAGGCAAGCAGCTATGTAACTGTAAATTATACATTTCATAATTTTCGCTACATATTTCGTGATAATCGCATGTAATTGCGTTTTATCTGCACCTTTCATCCGGACATGTGAGCAAACAAATGCGCTTAATGCCAAAAAAAACAACAAATACTAACCAAGCGCCCTTAACCAACACACACACACACCCCAACACACACACACTCAGAAGTTATTGGCCAACCCTTTTTTTTAGTCAAGAACTGACCACAGCACAGGCTAGCAGTACAGTGTTACTTGTAACTGAATGACAGTCAGCAGGCAACTTATTCTTCCTCTTCTTCTTCTTGCCGTTTGTCGGGTGCGCTTCAATGGGCTTTTGGCTATGTCCAAGCGATTTACGGTCAGCGATAGCAAATTATGCGAACAAACGGTACATTTTCTCTTTCTATATATATACACACAATTTATTTTATACTCTCTGCAAGAGTATATTGGGTTTGTGAAAAGTATGTCACAGGCAGAAGGAGGCGTGGCCGACCCCATAAAGTATATATATTCTTAATCAGCATCACAATCCGAGTCGATATAGCCATGTCCATCTGTCTGTCCGTATGAACAAACAGATCTCAGCAATGGTAACAGCAACAAGCTACATATGTATATAGACATATGACTGATCATAACTCAGCCAAATGAAGCGATATCTTAAAAAGTCATACCTTTTTATACTCTGGAGAACTAGCAGAATTAATCGCAATCAAAATCTAAAATTCTCAAAATCGAACCCATTTTGTCAAATTTGGATGAAAGAGTCCATAGATATATGGTCCACAGCTCAATATTTAAAATGGATAATTTTCCCAACTTTGACTGATCATAACTCAGCCAAATGAAGCGATATCTTAAAAAGTCATACCTTTTTATACTCTGGAGAACTAGCAGAATTAATCGCAATCAAAATCTAAAATTCTCAAAACCGAACCCATTTTGTCATATTTGGATGGAAGTGTCTTCAGATGTGTGGTCCACAGCTCAATATTTAAAATGGATAATTTTCCCAATTTTGACTGATCATAACTCAGCCAAATGAAGCGATATCTAAAAAAGTCATACCTTTTTATACTCTGGAGAACTAGCAGAATTAATCGCAATCAAAATCTAAAATTCTCAAAACCGAACCCATTTTGTCAAATTGCATGATGAGACTTGATCTTTGAAATTTTGACAAATATACCAATACCGATTTTCTTAACATAATTATATAATCGGAAATGAAAGGCAGAGAGTATTATACTGTCGGGCGTGCCCGACTGTACTTTTCTTTCTTGTTTTTCTTTTTTTTAATAATATTTGGGTTACAACAAAACCCAACGCACACACAGAGACTCACGCAACTTGCGGCCAAGTTTGTTAAGTTGGCTCAATTCAAGCTAGTTTGGTTAAGTCGACAACTTGGCAACCCCTCGACTTCTAAATTGCATTAAAATGTGGCGACGGCCAAGCTAATGCATTTTACACAACATGCACAACACCAACACCTGTGTATGGGTGTGTTAGTGTGTGTGTGTCTGTGGACGTTGTTGTGATAACAACTCACGCGATTATCAATTTGACACCCAAACATTGTGTCGTTCCCTGTGCTGCCAGAGTGAATGACTCTGAGAATACACTGAAAAAAAAGAATAAGTTCTTGAAAAAATTGTCTTCAATTCAAGAAAAAAACTTTCAGCGATATCAAAGGGTAAAGAACCAGAGTGATAAGAAACTGATCCTATTTTAGTTGGTCTTGAAATCTTGATTGGTTCTTCATTTCTCGATATATTTGCTACACTACAAATCTTTTTGTCAGTGTAGTTGTTACTGGCTGGCTGATCACGACATCAGGCCAACAACAACATGAGCAACATCAACAGCAACAAAGTTGTCGACAAAAGCAACAATAACAATAGCAAGGGGGAACTGCATTTGGGGATTAGGCAAATGTTGTGCAGTCGCAGCATTGGAAAGGGAACTGCAGAGAGAGAGAGAGAGAGGGGAGCAGGAAGTGCTGAGGAAAACTGCCTTAATGGTCACTGCTAATTTAGCTATTATACTGCAAAGCAGCTAAGGGAATGCGCTACCTAGGCATACCCTGTAAAAGAAAAATGAAGGGCAACAAACATGTTTTTTATAAAATATCAAAAACTATTTTATTATAAAATATATAATAAAGAAACTTTTTAACACCTCACCAGTTTGTTCAGATATCAAAATTTTATATTACCCAATCAAAACGGGAGCTTTTGATATGACTATAGAATTTTTTGAGCCATTAGATACAGTTTTATGTAGACATTGTTCCATTAAACTAAGACACGAAATTATATTTGATTTTTAATGTTCAGCTATTCATTTTAATATTCACACATTTGCCGTCATTTCAATTTGTAGCTATATATTTTTAATGGCCATTCATTATGTCAATTTGCGCTAGAAATTTATACGAATATCTTCAAAAGATTCTCAGAATTTCAACACACACACACACTCACACACACAACGGTTTAGCTTATCAAATTAAATATATGTATAACCTATTTTTGAGAAACTTGCAGATATATAGTTGAATACGATTATGAGTATAATAAATTAAGCGTTGCTTATCATAGGGAAACAAATGCAGCTAATTACAATGATGGATAATGTACATTTCTAATCTCACCTCAACCTAACACTACCTGTCTCACCCATAAGTGTTAGTTAACCAAGATACATCTGTTCAGTTTCGACAAACTTTTACTCATCTGCATAAAGAAAGAAAAAAACGATTTGGGATTTCTGTTAAAAGCATTTTCATCGCTTTAAATAGAAAAAAATGTATCAGGCGACAGCTACAATACTTTGGAGCAAACAACATCGGGGTTTAATTATGCTGTCACTGGGGCCTTAAACAAAAAAGACTTTCATCTTTCACCAGAGAAGCGTCTTAACAAGTAGAGAAGAAAGCATATAAAGAAGATATAAGTTCGAATACACGTTAAATCGTTTAATTACATGCAACATGACAGGTTGACGGAGTGGCAACTGAAAAGATGTGGCAATGTTCAAGTGGCAAGTGGCAAGACGCAAGACGAATTCAAATCCATTTTTTTTGGTTTTCTTCAAATATTGCGGAACAATCCAAAAAATTTTCTTCTTTTCTTTTTATGGGTCGAGAGCTGAAACTTTTGGTGTACTTGAATGAATTGAAGGCGTTTTGGGCGATTGCACAAATGTTGGCTATGAATGTCAATGCGAATTAAATTCAGCTGTAATTTGAAGTGCTTGCAATTCATTTGAAATAATTGAATTCGAGAGGATTAAGTCTGACCAAGCAATTTGCGCAGGCGCTTACAGCTGATGACATTTGTTGTATTTAAAAAAAAAAAGGAGGAAAATAATAAAAAATGCATAAAAGGCATAAAAAACAAAAGGCGGCCATGCTGCGGCCAACCGCAGAGTTATTATTTAAATGTGCATTACACACACAAACACACACGCACACACACACAGACGCCTCTCGCTTGAAATATATATATATATAAAAAAGGAATCGACAGTTGGCTGTTGGTATTCCCAGTGCTCATAGCATACAGCATTTGCCCATCCTATTCCCAGTTTCCCATTTGCCGCTGTCCCGCAACTGAGTCTGAGTCCCTCATACGACATGTTGTCAGCGACATCAACCCTTTTTTTTCTCGTTTTCTTCCATTTTATTTTATTTTATTTTTTACTGCTGTCCTGGCTGCGGCGGCGTCATAATTAATAAGAGAAATCCCTTTTCAATTTGACGGAGTGCATTTGTCATTGCATTTAATTTTCAGAGTACGCCAGCAAAACCAAGACGAGCCAGAGGTGGAGGTAGACCAAGTCCGGAAGTTGCCGTTGTCGCTGTTGAGTGCGGTTTGAGTTTTTGGGTTTGGGTTTGAGTTTGGGTTCCCGTTTCCGCGTTCTCTTCCTCTTTCGGCGTCTGGTGTCAAGTAGGGGCTGGTCCTGTAACCGTTTTTGGTGTTCACACGAAACATATTTAAATGCATAGCGCTTGAGTAGTCAGAGCAGCGGGAGAGACCATTAAAGGTACAAAAAAAAAAAAAGAGTTAAGGACATATCGGACATTGAAATGCGTTAATTGATTTTTACGTTTTTTTCCATTTCATTTCTTTCTTTTTCTGCTTCTACTTCTCCTTTGTCATTTTTTTGGTAATGAACTGCGTTCAAACAGTTGGCTAATAGCAGTGCGACCTGACCCAAGGCATGTCTGTCATTTTTGGCTTAATGTAATTGGCTTACAACGAAAAACTGACAGTCAAATGAAAGCCATAATAACAAGATCTTATGGCTTCAACTGCGCCTCCATGATAGCTTTCATTTCTTTGAGACAATGTTGATAACAGAAAAATAACAGAAAGTGACATTTAGCCAAAGTGTTAATTAAAAATTAGCATATTTTGTTGTTTAAACTTGGAATACAGTCAAATTTGGTAGAAATATAATAATTTAAACGAATTTTGTATATAAAATTATATTGCAAATACAATTTCCTCTTTTCCTTTCAAAACCCATTGAACAATTTGCTAATTTTGTGCCAATGTCATTGCACGAATTCAATTTCAATCGAAAACTAATATTATTTCAAACTATTTACATTAAAAAAAGCCATTTATTTATTGTAAAACTCCCATTTGTCTGGCAATTACGAGCTCATTTCAGTTGCTGTTTCAACAACTTGGTTAAGTGGGTAGTGTGTGTGTGTGTGTGAGTGTGTGTATGAGAGAGTGTGAGTGTGTAGAAATCGCAGTGCAAATTTACACTGAGCAGCTAATGTTGCCTTAGGCCATAGATTTGTTTAATGTTGCATTAGCCCAAGGGCAATGCCAATCACTTGATGTGTACCTCTACCCCTCCTCCCTCTCCATCTACATGCCCACTTTTAAGCTGTACAGAGCTTAACTGGAAGTAACCAATCGCTGTGGGTGGAAGAGTTTCTTTGGCGGAAACGGATGCAGTCAAACGAGAAGTTGATTCCCACTGTGGACGCTTCTCTCTGGACCATGTTGTTTGTATTTTAAATTGGCAACGCGTTTAGCACATCCGCCAGGAGTTGTAAATGTGTGTGTGAGTGTGTGTCTCGTTTGTGTGTGTGTGAATCGCGTTTACGTTCCAATAATTGATTGCCTTACCGTTAGCCAGCTGCGCAAGTGGCAAACGGCAGCAGGTGATGCACCTTTTTCTACTCCTCCTCCTCCTCTGACTACTCCGCCTACCATCCCCTTACCACCCCCTAAACCCGCTCAGCCGGTCACTTTGCACAGATGAGATTTTCAATTTGGCTAGGGCCGCCCCGAATGTTTGCGTATTAAATTTGCATGGAAATCTGTCTATATTGACCGAGAATGGCCAATGCAAATGTTTGCCGGGCCAAATGAATGGCCGAGAACGAAGAGACAGCAACTGCTGCTACTGCTGTTGTTGCTGCTGCTGCTGGTCAGTCAACGGCCGAGGGGCATTGCACCCGAGCAATGGCATCGCCAACGAGAAATGCGATTCGATGATGTCTCTTTGGGCATTTTTAATACGCGTTTGCATTTGCGTTTGCCAAATGTTATCAGTGAAGCGACTCCCAGTTCCAGTCCCACTCCCACTCCCAATCCCCACTGCTACGCCCCCTACTCCTTCCATTTCAGCTCACGCTTCTCACTCTCTTCTCTTGGCACAAGTTCTCAGCTGCAGTCCAATGGCCCCCAATGGTCCAATGGGCGATTGCTGTTATCGATGAGCCTACGCTATCAGTTGGGTACAGTTGCCCATGAATGTACACACACACACAGTCACACATATACACTCACACTCCACTCTCGTAATTGTGACTCTCTGTTCTGCACTTAGAGAACGAATGCAAAAGCAAACATTTTACTTGAGTAACATTTGTTCAGTACTGTTTAGACCCAGTATTTAAAAAGAGTGCAGGGGTCTATTGGAATGGTCAAAAATATATAAAAATATATGGAAAAAAGGCAAAAGGGGCGTGGTTACTAGCATTAATTTGGCAACTCCAGTCAAAATCCTATGTTATATATGGAAAACTTTGTATTATTTTATATAATCTGATTAGATTTAATCAGAATCGAATAACTACTTCTTTTTTTTAAAAGCTTTCATTCTTCGTTAAAAATACCGGGCCTTTTCCAGTCTATTCGCTCGCCTTTACTGCCTTTGCCAACTAGTTTTATTTTCCTTTTGGCAGAGATGCGCATACATCTGCCAGGCACTGTACAGGCATGTCATCAGCCGACAGACTTTACACAAACAGTTTCAAATTGATTATTTGTCACTGCAAATTAAAATTAAGTCATTTAGCCTGACAGAGAGACAGAGAGAGAAAAAGAGAGAGAGTCAGCTTTAGTTTTTAGCTTGAATCACGCCAATTTGTACGTATATTTATCCATTAATTAACTAGCTATATTTCTTTTTTTTATTATTTTTGCTGTTTTTTTTAGCTTTAACTCCCAGCGGAGTCGTCAAAGCTGTCAACGTAGCTGGCCAAGCCTAGAAATTCGAGCTGAGAGTAGCTCCAAGCAGTTAATTCCATATTCAGTATTATATTCAAGTTCTGCTCTTACACTGCTCTTACACTTTTTCAAATACTAACAATATTTGTAAAATTAATACCCTGTGTTTATCTTTTCCTAGTATAACAAAATACACAAACACAAGACACACGACACAACAGACACAATTATAACATTATCGTATCGCTACAACAACAACAACAAGAAAATTTTGATATCAAAATTCTAAATTTGAACGCAAAAAGGCAAAAGTAAGAGAAAAATGTGGATCTTTCGCATGCGTTACGAGATGATGACAAACTATTGTTCGACCGAACTAAAGAATTGGACACGAGAGCCAAAACGTTGGGAGAATTTGGGAAAGGGTATGATTGGTGTTCTGGCCAAGCTGCCAATGCGTAATGTGCGTTGACAGTCGTTTCTCTCAGTGTATTGCTATTTCTTTAATTTCCTTCTTTTCTCTCTCTCTCTCTTTACTTATTTAGAACTGTCAACCAGAATTTGTCCGCCTATTCGCTAGTGCACCCAGTGATCTGTGATAAGAGCAAAACTAATGTTAATTCTATAATAAATTTTATGACTTGTATATACCCTTCCCTGCGATGGGTATATATATGCATATCAATACGATAAGTTTGATGATTTTTTACTCATATATAGGAATTATTTCTTAGCTTAAACTTCGATTAAATATAATTAATTATTATAGTTAGCATTTGTCTTAGTCGCAGCTGTCTTATCGCAAATAATCCTATTTAATGATCTTTAGACTTGCAGCTGACATTTAATTAAACAATAGAATCTTGTGGGTGATTTAGGGGGGGTATAGAATGTCATTTGCTTCCTCATTGACCCCTGAATTTGAACCCCAACACGTGCTTATCAATATTGCGGTTCGCATTGTTCTTGACACATTTGACAATTACCAGAGAGAGACAGAGAGAGAGAGGGAGAGGAGAGAGGACATAATATATTATACAATATTTATTCGTATTAATTTCTATTTATTTAAATTGATGACTTAATGGGAAAACTGAAATGATTTCATTGTTGTCACAATTCCAATCATTAAACACAACTAACAAAGCGGAATTATAGCAACAACAACAGCAACAATAACAACAATTTATACACTGATAAGCGCATTTTGTAATTGAGGCAACAACAATGGCAATAATTGAATAGCGCAAACATTTTCATTGGCCAAAATGGAGAGCAAAATGATAAGCAGAGTTTTCACTTTAGGGAAAACACACACAAACACACACACAAAAAGCCAAACACACAACAAAACACAACACAAATGGCAACAAAACACACAACAAAATAAACAAACAATTCAACAATAAATCAACAATGAAATTTGTTTTCGGTAAATGCATCAAATGCAATTGGCTTAATTTTGCGTAATATACGATATGATATTTTGTGGCAGCAACAGAGTGTTTCCACACAAACCCAAATACACACAGAAATACACACACACACACACACACACACTCGTGAATAGCATATTTATAGCATCAAGTATACACTATCGTACAGCAGTCAGCTTAAACTAATTCACTTTAATTTAATTTCAGTCACATATTTAATAAACAATTAAGATTTTAATTTGGTTTGTAGTTTTTTAATTGAAATTATGTATCAAGAGTTTAAATTATATTTTGTTTAACATTAACTTACTTTAAATTTTAGAGCAAACCCCATCAAATTTTATCTTGGTAACTCTACTACTCTTCTAATATTTAATAACCAATTATACTATATTTTACTTAACCGCAAAATGCAAATTAGAAATTTGTACCTCAAAATTTCGAGCTGACTTGTGCAATTTTCACGAAAATAATTCTAAATTTAGCGTTATAACCGCACAATTTTGCGATGAGCAATTAAATTTTACGATTTCCAAGTGGAGAAGAAGGACAGGGGGAGAGGGGTAGAGGTGGGATGATTTTAAAAGGGGATAATTCAAAAACGCAGCACAAATCAAGCAAGCATCCACTGGCAACCTCGACCCCAAACCACCACAGAAGGGTTAACCCCAAAAGGCAGCAACAACATCCACAACAACAGCAACAGAGGCGATGACTCACTAACGGACAATTGGAGCAGTTGCCGAATGAAGGGAGGAGGTAAGAGAGGAGTAAAGAACTGAACGGAAGGGTGCAATTCAATTACATGTTTGTGGCAGGCCGCAGTGCTCAATAATGCAGTTAATATTGACGTCAGAGCCAATGAGTTGGTAAGAGAAACTGTTTGGATGCCGGGGGAAAATGGAAAAGCGTAGTAACTGTTTGGAGTTGGCAACTTTGACAAGCTTGATGAAATGCCTGTACGGCGTCTCTATCTCAGTCTGTCTTTCTGTCTGTCTCTCCTTCTGTCTGTCTGTCTGTCTGCCACACGGTCTGCTGCATCTAATTCAATTTTCAAACCCGAAATTTCTGTTGACCAAACTGCGTGAATGCGTTGTTGTTGGCCAAAAAAAAAGGGGGTGTGTACGCTCTCGACCAAAGTGTTTATAAGTTTTTAGCCAATGTTTTTGTTGCTGTTGGTATGTTGTGGCTGCTGCGGCAGTTGCTGTTGTCCATGCTGTGGTCCGAAATGGAATTTTGTTAGCTAATTGAATTTCAGTTGCAACTCATTTGCCATGCACAACCAAACGCCGACGTCGATGCTAACGCCGACTGAGACGCCAACGGCGACGCTGACATCGAAGCAGCTTTTGCTGTTGCCGGTTATTTTGCGGTTGGAGGCGTTGACGGATTTGGCTTTTGGCCATTTAATTGCTGTTTTAATTTTGCCAGCAAATAACAACAGCAACAAACACATTGAGAGCATTGTTTTTTTTATTGTTGTTTTCGATATTGGTGAAAAAAATAGAAATAACAACAACAACAACATTTAAAATCGCATAAAGTTGATTAATGCAAGAAATACACCCACGGGGGCGAGCACAATAAAAAAATCTGCTGAAAAATTGAGAATACTCGACCGGAGGGATGCCGAGCGGACAGCGGACAACAGCAATAACAACAAAAACAACACCAATAATTACAATTTGCAACTTTGTTGCTTTTTTTTTATTCTCTCACACAAAATCTGCCCACAACAGATTGTTAACTCTTAGTGCGAATACGAGAGTTTAATCCGGCTTTAAATTTTAAAAACAATTTAAATTTGTTAAACAATTGAATAATTAACAAATAACATTCAACATTATTAAGTTGTTCTCTCTAATATTTCAATAATTATTTTTTATCACAATGTGAAACTCTGATTGATTATATATTAAAAGGTTTAATTAATAAAAAATGCCTCAGTTATGTATAAATAATTAAATTTATACAATTATTCAATTAGTAAAAAACTAAGTTAATAATATATATTTTGAGCTTTTTATTAAACTAAAACAATTTTTTCTTTAATCCTTTTTTTTTTTATCTTTTCGGCGTACGTTTTTCAGCGCTTACTCATACTTCCCCCGTCTATTAAAAACGATTATTATAGATTGATCGTAAAACATTATGCACTAAATTGTTAATAAAATTGTATTTTTTCCATTCTAATCTTATGGCATAACATACTCCTACAATTTTGAGCATGTTCTTGCCAAGGCAAGAACCAAATGGCAAAAAGGCAAAGAAAAAATCGGAAAAAAATTGATTTAAATACGCGTGACATGCGCCTGACTTTTGCACTCGACGCGCGCCGTCAAAAAATAAAAGAAATCGAAAGCAAAAATCGCGCACACACACGCCCCACACCTAAACGCCCCCCTGTCCTGTTACACATACACACACACACCAGCACACACACAGTCAGTCAGTCATCAAAGCTTGGTTCGCCCTCTTTTTGTTGTTGTTGTTGTTGCTGTAGTTTTGTTGTGCACACTCCCGTACGCGAGTATCGTGTGATTATTTTGGTTTTATTTTATTTTTTCGTATTTATTTTTATTTTTTATTATTTTTTTTGTTGGGCTCGCGCTGTGCGAATGATTCATGCACAGCCTCAAAATGCGGCCTCAGTTTTTGGATTTTGGCTTTGGCCAACAACAACAACAAATACAACAGCAACACAGTTGACGTGACTATGACATGACGGGACTCTTGTTGTTGTTCCCAGTTGCTGTTGCTGTTGTTGTTGTTGCTGCTGCTCGCTTGGGCATTATTATGTGCAATTGCCCCGTTTGCTGTTTTGCTGTTTGCTGGCCGTTCTAGTTGCTATTGCTGATTGCCATTGTCTGCCGAAAAAGCAGCAGAAAAATAAATGTATAAAAAAAAACGGCACAGCTTCGTCCGCTTTCAGCAGCAACAACAACAACAACAACAGAAATCGCTCCGTCTACGTCTCTGTTTCTGTCTCTGATTGTGTTTGGTCGCTTTGATTGAAGCCTTTCACTCCATGCAAGGCAATTGTCGTTGTGCTCTGTATGCTCTGTGTGTTGCAGTTGTGATTGTTGTTGCTGTCTGCTTTTCGTTTTGTAGTTTTATTATTGAAATTATCAGCAATAGCAACAGCGGCAGTTGAAATAACAGCGTCAGTTCTTTAGCTACTAAACATAACTTAACGTCTATGAAACAATTAACGAAATGCACTAGCAACAGCAGCAGCAGCAACAGCAACTACCAGCAGCAACAGCAACTACCAGCAGCAACAGCAACTACCAGCAGCAACAGCAGCAACTGCTACAGAAATTGATGTCAATATAATAGCAAAATAATGGCCATAGCTTCTCGGTCTCTTAGTTTGAGATCTTTTAAAGCTATTGATGACGCTGATTGCAGACTGGCAGCAGCAACGTATTGCTGTTGCTGCTGCTGCTGCATTGACGTTTTAAAATGATTGCAACGAATTACACACAAGAGCAACAGTTTTAGTTGAGGCTGCAACTGCAACCTTTCATAAAAACAATGCAATGCTGACAACGAATCAATGTAACTACCACGCTGTGTAGAACCGAATCGAGCTCCAAAGCGGCTGTTAGCAGCCGCAGCAGCAGAGCAACAACAGCAAGTAGGAGAGCTACAAAAAGTGAAGAAAACAAAACAAGTAAAAAGTATATAAAAGACACGCGACTATAGGATACCTGTTAATCCATTGGAATGACTACGAATTAAACATAACTCCAAGATTTTATAATAGCAGACAAAAGCAACAAAGTTGTTCATATTTATGATTGATTTTCTACCAACTGTTTCCATACTAGTTATAGTATAGAAAACAGGAAATTCTCAAACTAAATCATTGATCAAACAGTTATAAGGTTATATAACACCCTCTCCTCGTTACAAAAACTCCAACATTTACAGCATACCCCGCTCAATGCTACCACTAACGGGTATTAAAACAGACGGCGTATTAAACATGCATCCTGTCTGTGCCAAGGTTGCTGCCGGCTCTGAATCTGACTCTGGTTGTGGCAGTTATAGCCTTCGCCTGGTTGGCCTAGCCACCAACGCCGACGCGAAGAAGCAGGTGTTACCAACAATTACTTTGCACACGGCTGACTCGCTGCTGCCTGACTGCCAGCTCCCTCGCAGCAGATGAAGATGAAAAAACCAAAACCAAAAAAAAAACAACAAAAACGAAGCAATGTTGCTCATGTTGCTGCTGCCAGTTGTTTACAACTAGACAACGACTACGACTACGACGACGATGACTTCCATAGGTAGACTGGCTTAGTCTCCAACTCCATCTCCATCTCCAGCTCCGTCTCTGGCGGATGCTGGCGCATATTAAGCGCAAACTATTAAAAATAAATCATGACACAGTATCAAGATCAGCAACGAAGCAGTAGACTCGGATGTGCATGTTGTTCGTTGCACGCTGCACGTTACCATTGCTGCTGCTGCTGTTGTTGTTGTTGCTGTTGTTGGCGGAGTGGCAGCCGTGGCATGAAAAACAAGCGCCGTGTGGCGCTTTGCATGCAGTATACTGACCAAACTGAACGAGAACCAACTCGATTGCAGTAGGAGTTGCCAATAATGTCATTGTGTTGCAATTGCAACTGCCATGCAGCAGCACCAGCAACAACAACAACAACAGTGACTATGTGGAGCAGTTGTTAAGGACAAACAAAGGGACAAATGATTGCTGCTTACGGGCAACATGTGGCATGTCCGTGTAGATAACTGAACAGATATTGTCTCAGTAGCAGTAGCGGCCACTGCAAATGCAGCACCAGCTGAGCTTAAGGCTAACTAAACTTTTAGTCAATATGCCACATGTTGCACTAGTTGTAGCGTGTAGTTCAATAAGATTTCTCAATAGATTTTAATTATCCGGTTAGCGCAAAAAGTAGGCAATAGCAGCAGCAGCAGCAGCAGCTGTTGCTGTTAGTGGCACCCGCAGCAACTGTTGCTCATTATAAGTGGCCTTTTTTTATATTTGTTGTTGGTTTCTTTCTAATGGCGAACATAGCCGGATATTAGTGTCACATTTAACAGTTTTGGCTGCCAGCAACATGTTGCCGCTGCATATCCGGCTGCCCACAATAGCAGTAGCAGCAACAGCAACAGCAACAACAACAGCGGCATTTAACTGCCAAATCAGCGTTACTTATTGCCAGTACGTAGCATGTTGCCAGCAACAGCAGCAATTGTTAATGGTTGCAGCCGTGCAACAGCAGCAGCAGCAGCAACATGCAACAGGCTGCTACCGTCGTGCCTTGGACATTTTTCGCTGGACACAACAAAGAATTTATGGTTTCCCTATTACGGCTTTGACATGTATTGGTAGAATTATTTTTAGATTTATTGATTACGCGCTCTCGTCGCGTTCCAGGCAATTGTTGCTGCTGCTGCTGCTGTTGTTGTTGTTCTGCTGCCTGTAATCGTTTGGCTCTATTAAAAACAACAAAACGTTTATGCCTTCTGGCGCTCTAGGGACGGATGTGTGGGCCGCTGAAGCAACAACAGCAACAGCAACAGCAACACTGTAACAACATCAACAACATTTCAGTTTGTTGTCTACGCAGTTGCGTGGTTGCTACTGTGAGCCACTTACTTGCAACCATAGACTGACAGTCTTTTAATATGAACAACTGATGGACAAAAGGGGCGTCCCTTTAAGGGGGCTAGAGGAGAAGAAGGAGGGTAGAGCAACAGTTGCTCCTTGGACCGGTCCCAATGAGGCAAACAAATTTGTTATAGTTGCTGTTGTCGCTGTTGCCGTCGAGTGCATTGATAAGCAGCAAAAGATCTTACATTAGCCAGGGACAGTAAATGTCCAACAAAGAGCTTTACAAAGTTTTACGATCTCAATTAAATGTCAAATGAAATGCCAGAAAATTGCTATTTATGCGACAGAGTGAAACAGGGAGAGAGAAAGAGAGTGAGAGAGACAGAGACAATTCCCCAAAGCAAAGCGACCGACAGTCGACAATAATTTCTAGGCAAATAAAATCAAATACACAAAGTTGGTTTGGGGAATTTGGAGGGAGAAACGGGTTTCCTCCTCTCTCCCTACCCACCTCCCACTTTAGATCGCCACGTTTAATATCACATTTTGATCATGACAATTTCTTTGCCATGTTTATGCAACTGGTTGCGTTCAATTGACAATCGTCGACGGGCTCTGAAATTCGATATTTATGCAGCAGGTTTTGCATTTTATGCTTATCAAAATTGCTGAGACCATATTAAGTTACACGGCAGGTTGCATGCGGGCCAAAACGAAGAAAAGTGCACCAAATGCATGACAATTAAACGATTCGACAGGGTAGTCCAAGGGGTCAGAAGGGAGGAACACTGGTATGCAGTTGGGTCAATCCCTAAATTGCTTGCAGCCGCACGATGCGCCAGCAGCCTCCCACAGCAACTACCTGTCTCCCTCTGCCAGAGTAGTTGTTTCTCTCTCTCTCTCTCTTGCTAGAATTGTTAGCAAAACAAAAGACTGTTCTGGTGTTGTTGTTGCTGCTGTTGGGGTGTGTCCGAGACACACAATGTTTACTTTACAATTCAATTGAAAGTTATTCAACTCACGAACTACTTAAGATCCGCGCGTTGCAAAAAGAAGCGACGCGACTCTGGGAAAAGCGAGTGCAGCAGCAGCAACAACAACAATAACAACTACTGAAACTGCAGCAGCAGCAGCAGTAGGAACAACAACAACAACAGCAGGCATATCGCACACGTACAACTGACTGTGTTGCTGCCTTGCGGCACTAACAGCAGCAGCAACAGTTGCCGTTGCCATTGCCGTTGCAGTTGCCATTGCAGTAGCTGCCGTCCAGTCAGCCAGTATCTGTGTTGATCATTTGTAAAGCTCTATACGACAGATATGTCGTTCCAACAACAACAAATCGAGCCTAACAAAACCAAAACTATATTTGGTAAGTCGAATCTCTTATTCGCTTCGCTTAGGTTGTTAACTGTTTCTGCTCTATTACCAAGAAATGACTATAACTATTAAAGTAAAGCCAAAACAGCGTTAACAGCGAATCAAGTGCTTGGCTTTATGGGGAAGTTACAAGCGCGATGGCATAAAAAGATATTGATCGAACGCATATATACTTAATGTGAGCATTCATTGTGGGGCTTGGGGAGTATAGTTGGAAGAATACGAGGTATAATGCAGTTTTCTAAACACATATTTTTTATAGATAAATTCTTATTTCATATTTGAATTCTCTAGTATTTAAAACATATCACATAATTCTAGTAAGGTGGGCAAATATTCCTAAAATAGTTTCTTTTTATGATTTTTCTACATTTTATTTCTAATTCAATTCAATTTTGTCAAACAATTTCCAAGAATTTATACTACTACTTCAGCCTACGATTCTTTCAGCTTTAGATCACAGTTCAGTCTACTCGACATACCCTCTACCTATAGGGTATATTAATGCTAGCTATGCTGGCGTCGACGTCAGCAACATGACAATCGATTTGTGCTGCTCTGTATGCGATTGTTGCGGCTACTTACGTGCCAATGCAAAGGTTCAAAAGGGCTTCAAATGCTTGTACGACAACACACACACACACAAACACACTCACACACACATATGTGAGGTATATAGTGAAACTGGAAAACTGAAAAACTTGAAAAGGAAAAATAGAGAGAAACAGCTCTGATCTTTTGGCTGGCCCCGTTTGCTCTGCTGTTGTTGCAGTTGCTACTGCTGCTGCTGCTGCTGTTGCTGTCCATCAGATGCATACGAAATTTTGCAGATACTTAAAAACAGTCAAAACACAACCTAACTAGGAAATGGCAGCAAGGAATTTACTAAGTTGCAACAACAAGATACAGAAAACAGAAAAAAAAAAAAACAAATGGTTTGCTGTGGCAAGTTTGCAGTTAGCTTCGGTTTTTCACTGTTTCAGTTTTTCTTTTTCTTTTTTTTTTTTTTTTGTTTTTGTCAGTTTTTTACAGTTGCCGCAGCAAAATGTCATTGTATGATAATGAGCAGCTCGACCAAGTCCGAAGTCAGATGCAGCTGAATGAATGATAAAATATACTTTAAATGGTCGTTTCGACTGTTGTCTGTCTTAGCCAGCTAGCTAGCTAGCTAGGTAGCGGTTTAGCTCTTTCTCAGCCAGATAGCAGCCACTTTAACTGGTTCACATCATTTTACAAAGTAGCTCACACAGTCTCTGAATCCGATTCCGTCTCGCTAACTCCCTCTCTCTGTCTCTTTATGTCTCTCTCCTCTCTTTCTCTATCCTATGCCTTATAGATTGTCAGCTTTAGATGCAGCAGATCTCTCTGTTTGTTTGTCAAACGTTTTTGGGGTTAAAGCAAAGTTCATTTGGGTCGATGTTGATGTCGCCTCACCGCTGCAGTGAAGTTAACCCCCCCTTCCCATACTTCTGCCCCCCTCCCTCCTCCCATCGCGGCGCGTGTTTCGGTTGCAACTTGCAAGCGAGTCTTGAACTGTGGCCTAGACTATCTCTTGGTTAAGTAGCTCTCAGTCTGTTTTGGTACTACATAATTTGGCAGCAGGCAGCAGTCAGCAGTCAGCGTCTAAGTGAGTGATTGGCAATGCCAACCTAACGAGATGGAAGTCTTTTGTCTTGATGATCTTTTGGCCAAAGTTTGTACTGATGTTGCAACTAGATTGAGTTGCTAACCAAATGCTTTAGTCCACCGAGAGAGAAAGAAAGAGATAGAGCATAAGATTTACTATCTGAATTTATTTAATAGCAATTAGACAAGCAGCTGGCCAAGAGTATAGTTAACTTCCTCCCGCTGGCCTTTAGTTTATGGCCAACTTGTTATCACTGAGCACTTGCTGCTTGGTTTAACGGTCTTTTTAACTTCCCGACTTCTTGGTTTCCCGGCTTCCCAACTTTGCTAGATCAAAGCCAATACCGCTTACTCCACCCAGCTGCAGTTGCCTCTTCAGTTAATGAAAAACACTTGCGTACATAAATTAAACGCCCCACCAAATGCCGCCCAGAAAAATATTCTAATTTGCAGTCGACCAACCGCCTCGCTCTGGGAACAAATACGTTTAATTTGTATACTCTACAAAGTGGAGGTATTACTAATTTGTTGAGCACTGTAATCTGTCCAAGGAATTTAAATAAGGAAGAAATACATCTATAACTTCAAGAAGCTAAAATATTGTATATTAATACGATAAGAATTAATTTTATCCTAGAGAAACATACCCCTTTCAGTTTACTGTGAAATGCTGTTCACGCTGGTGACATAAGCAGACACAAAACATACTTTTATTCCCTCTACACATTTTTCCTTTAACTTCTGACATAAAAAACTAATTATTATAATTTATATATAAAAATTTTTAATATATAAACTTTATAAGTGTGTTTAAAATTCGTTATACTTCCCTTGGACTCCTCCCTTTGTGTGTATCCACTACTATGGCCTTTTGTGTCACTAACTCAAAGCGCACTTATGTCCGAGGCCAAAGTACTCGAAATATAGTCGCTCCGACTGGGAGTAGGAATGGGTATGCTATAGTTAGGTTTAGTCTTTGGGATTGGGAATGGATTGTGAATAGTAGCGTATAGTAAACTAATGGACGGGGCAGAAGGTGTAACGAAGGGGCGGTGCTGAGGTGGGTACTGGTTAGCTGGTTAGTTTTGTATGAAAATTGAATTCTAAACAGGTCTCAACCGCCAACGCCTCGTCCCTCAGTGTGTGTGTTTGAGTGTGTTGCCTGCTGCAACATCGCTCATTGTGCGCTGAAGCACGCACAGTAACAACAGAAACCACAACAACAACAGCAACAGCAACACTGACACACAATCGCACATTTGGCGTTATAAAGTAGCAGCGTGACCAAATCAGATAAGAAAGTTGACACATTTTCACCATATATTTTGACATTTGACATTCCGCATTAGACGCGGGCTGTTGGTCAGCAGCACTACACTATACACAACATGGCAATGGGCATGACATGAGCGAAGGCTTGTGTATTGGGCCCCGGTTGGGATTTCGCATGTTGCAAGACATGATGAGGGTTGACCGTACGACCCTAGGCACTACGCTTGTTCCCTCTAAATCCCCCTACCCCTCTCTCACTCTCTCTCTCTCTCTGGAACTGGAACTCGGACTGTAACTGGGCCTAAAGTAGCCCGCTGTGCCGGCTAAAGGTTACTGAACCTACAATTAAAATCGACAAACGCCCACAACAAGAAGTCCAAAAATACTTACAATCCCAAAGTTCAGATGCGGGCACAACAAACACTTTAGACTCTTAAATAAATACTAATAAAAAATTAATAATAAAAAAAAAAAGAAAAGTGCTCACAATCTTGTGTTTCCCAGCTACAATCAAGAATCGTACACGACTAATGAATACTACAAATTATATTATTTCATTTGTGTTGATTTTGCGCCTAATTGCTGACAAATGTTGCATTTGAAATGTTTGCTCTTGTCAATTTTAGAGACAATGACATTTTATGGGCCTATTAAAAATTATTGTAATGCGCATCGCTTTGTGCACAATGTCAATGACATGTGTAAATCCATACTGTATATTCCTATCTCTCTCTCTCTCTCTCTCTCTCTCTCTCTCTCTCTCTCTCCGTCTGTCAGTCTTCTTTTTATGAAAGTGTTGAAAGCCTTTACAGTCGACTTACAATCCCATACAGACCGACTGAGACGACAGACAGTCTTTATGTTATCAGCTTCAGTTGGCAATTTAAATTTTGATTGGTGTGTCATCGTTAAAATGGTAAATTCAGTTTTACGACTACAAAAAAAAAAAAAAATAACGACAATTAAAATAGCCATAGCCGACACTCCTATACACTTTAAGTGTTTGGACATTTTATGTGTATCGTTAAAGTACAAAATTACAGCCTACAGTTTAAGTATTTGTAATTAATTTAACACAATTTTATTATAACTTTATGAAATTTTTTTAAATTAATTGTATAAAATGATTTATAAAGATTTGATTGATTTATTTAATTATTAATATATTAAAAAATATAAAAATGTAAAAAAAAAAGTTTACTGTCTTAACAGAAAGAGGCAGTAGCTTATTCGAATTAAAGTGTTGTAGCTACTGTAAAGCTAACACTGTTAGTGATACAATTTACTAACATATTTAAGTAACTGTTAACAGCTTAAACTGTTAAAGTTAACAGTAAAGACAGTTTTATGTCAGGAGTGGTAACTTAACAGATTTAAATATTTTGTATAGAATTTTTAAGTTCTTTCACAGCTGTCCCCTGCCTCTTAAGATAACCAAACGACTCTATTTGAGTGCTAGGGTAGAGCATTTAAAGGGGTCAGCTAAGCGTCGCAGTCGGCGCTAATGCTGACGCCTTATTTATGCGGCTGCCGACGGTTTGGGGGGTCATCGAGTTGCCCGACTTGGTTCGGGAGTGTCGATTAGAAACAGAGGTTGGTGGAAAGGGGATAGGGAAGAGCAGGAGGGGACGCAGACGAGAGGGCAACAACTGAAACTGGCGCCTAATTGTTGGGTCGGGTACTGTTCGTTCTTGTTGTTGTAGTTGTTGTCAGTGCCTCATGTGGCACTAATTTGTAAATTGTTGCCGTAATCGCAATATGCTTTGCTGCTTATTAATTTGTATGAGGGTGGCAACCATAGAGCAGTAGACAACGCGACTTCTGTCTCTTTAATTATGCTGATAATTGATTACGTCCAGCTGTAAACGGAGTCTGTATAGTCTCTCTGTGGGCATTTTGGGCAATTAGATTGAAAGATTTATGTTACAAAGTTCTAGTCTACTTAAAAAAGTTACCCCCTTCCCATACTTCCCCTCTAACATTTATCTTCCCTCTCTAGCACGATTTAAAGTTGTCTGCAGCCACGCATAACCAGCGTAGACTCAAAATTATGGTATTGCGAAATATGACACAAAAGGCGAGTCCCAACTCCGGCTTTTAGCTCGGAACTGGGACTCAGGGTTGGGTCTGGTACTGGCACTGGTGCTGGGCATGGAAATTTGTATGGAAATGGGTCTCTCCGACTCTGTACAGTATACACTATACACTCTACACCATCATTCATGGCAGGCTGGCAAGCGGAAGTGCGTAGCATGTTCATTAGAAATGCAAACGCACCTTTTTATGCCCGCCGCCGTCAATTGTTGTTGTTGTTGTTGTTGCTGTGTCGATGTTGCTGATGTTGTTGTCAGTTTCGTTCGAGTAGTTTACATAGCAATTCTTTGTTGTTTTTTCTACTTTTTTTGATGGAGGGTTGCAGTAAACGTCAGCGTTCGTACAATGACTTTATGCAGTTGGCAACGCCCACAAATTATATGTCTAAATATTTGCCCGGCACTTTTGGCAGCTCTCGCAATCAACGTGGCCAAGTGCTCAGATTGTTGGTCTATTTTCATGATTGTCAGATTGGCTACAGCTACTGCTACTGTTACTATTACTATTACTGTTGCTGGATTTCAATCCTCGATTTCCTCAATACCAAATGGAAATGGTGCAAAAAAACAATAGCAGCAGCTACTGTTAATTGCATATTTGTCTAGGGTCCCCCGGCAGCAAACTGTGCAACTGTTGCTGTTGCTATTGTAGATGTTGTTGCTGACGCTAAGTAGCAACAGCCTGGGCCAAGTTTGCACTGGGGTCTCAACACTCTCCTTTACTCCCGGCAATTGTAGTGAACGCGTGGAAATTGCAAAACTAATTAGAGCCTTGGCCCCATGTTGTTGTTGCTGTTGTTGCTGACGCTAGAAATTGCTGGTTTTATACGCAGTAGCAGCAGCAGCAGCAACAACAGCAGCAACAACAGCAGCAAGTTGCCTAGTTTTACTGCAAAATGTTGCACGTTGAATAATTGCACTTCCGCTTGATAATGCATTGTTGGATTTTATAAATATTTTCCATGCAACCATGATTGTTGCAGTCAAGAGAGAGAGAGAGAGAGAGAGAGAGAGAGAGAGAGAGAGAGAGAGAGAGAGAGAGAGAGGGAGAGATAGAGAGCGGGAGAGAGGTCACACTGCAGGCTGAGCGTAAAGAAAAGACCCAACAGACATTTGCACTTGACAGGTGAAAATGTTGCACAGGTGTATTTATGTTGCTTCGTTTTTTCCCCATTTCTTTACCCTTTAACTAGTTAGTGTTGCAAGATCAGCAATGAAACCACATTTAGCTTGATGTCTTGGAACTGCAGTGTCATCGATCAGACTTAAGAAGTGCTTACATAATATTCTGTAAACATATTGAACAAACAACAGTCTGTACTGCTGTCTGTAGACCTCACACTGTCATAGGCACACCTGATTTTACCTTAATTATAGGTATTTTTTCTCTTCTGTAGGTTTCTCTGAGTTGGACCATAATTATAATGCCATTTACTTGCCATCGACTGCTGACAAGAGTTGTGCCTTGTGCGTTGTGAGTGCAAAATTTAGAAATTCTCGCGTTCACACAAACCTATTTCGCATTGGTAACGAGTGTTGGCTTTGCCACGCCCATAAAACACATGCAGCACGCATCTAATTATGCATAACGAAGTTGGAGGCGAAGTTCTTGTCATTATCTCACTTACTGCCTCTCTGTCGCACTCCATCTCTCTCTCTCTTTCACTCTCCTTTCGTCTGGTTTTGCATGCAAATATCGCACGGCGACCCCAGTGTGACTTCTACAGCTTTTTGCACTTCTTTTTCTACTTCTTTTTCGCCACTTCCTCATCTGCCTCTTTGCGTTGTGTAATTTGTGGGCGTAACGCTAAAGACACGCCCATTGCCAATTGGTTGTTTGCTTAGCCGCCAGCTGATGGAATACTACAAGTTTCTTTTTCCAGGCTTTTGACTTTCCTCCCCCCACCACACCCCCTTTTAGCCTACTTCTCTGGCTTTCTGGTCAAGTGTTGCGCATAACAGACGCACTGTCTAATGGCAAACGACACGTACGTGCCAATAGCCATTTGTATCTATTTGTCATGCCCAAACCCCCCGATAACCCCCCTGGTAACCCTCCCAAACCTCTGCCCCGCTTAGCCTCTGCAAAGCTTCACTTTGATTTAATTAACGTTACATTGACCAATTTTGGGCGCAAGCCGCAAATACAAAAACAGCCAAAGACAAAGCCAGCCAAGAGGGAGAGAGAGGGGGAGAGTGAGAGGAAGAGAGAGAAGAGATACTGTGAGTGGAGAGTTGAGCTGGGAAGCTGGCACCAATGCAGTCATTACCATCATTAAGGCAATATCATTTTCAGGCCTCTCTCTTTCTCTCCCTCCCTCTCTCTCCCTCACTTCCTCTTTCAGTCTATTGCTCTCTCACTTACTTTTGGTATGGCTGGATTGCATTTACCATTTTCCCAGAAACGCATTAGCCCCGCTCCAATATGGTCTAATAATTCATGCCACATAATATAATTATGGTCCGGTGCGCAGCTCCATGGCAGACGGTATGGCACGGCCATGGTCAGAACTGGTCCACACACACACACACATACATTGGCTAGTCAGTTAGCCAGTTAGAGTCTGGACCAAAGCTGAATCTCCAGTTGGAGCTACTGTATCTGAAACTCAACTCAACTGAGCACAAATATGATTGATATCTGTGCGCTGCAGGCAACGCGCATTCATCTTCACTTAGTTATGTCAGTCAGTTAAGGCAGCAGGCAGCAGGCAGCCGGCTACAACAGCCAAGCTAGCCAAGCTGGCCAACAGGCAAAACCTGGCCAACATTAAATGGAGCACATGTCTCAAAATGATGATGAAATGTGCACATTTTCTAGGAATTTCAACAGCAGCAAACGATTGAAACGCTCTTTGTATTGCCAATGGTCCAAAGTATTACTACTGACCAGGCCAACATCATCATCATTATGATCATCATGAGAAGTCCACACTGTAGTTGGAGTCTTGAGACCATCACTATGCAGCTCATTCCGTTTGCCCAACTTGGTCATCGTCAACGGGCCATAATGAGTCGCCATTGGAGGCCAACAAACCAAGAAGCTAACAAAGCTAACCAAGTTACCCAGCTATCCGTCCATCCATTGGAGGTTCCTCTGTTGTTCCCCTATCACTTGAGCGTTGAGCTGTTGCCTGTCAACTGTTGACAGCCGTGGCATGTCAACATGCTAAAATGTGAAACATTCAGCGAGCTATTGATTAAAATTGTTTCTCTCTTTTGCTAAAATATTAACGATCCTAAACGATCTAATTCAATTGGTGTCAAATTGCCCAGCACAACACACACACACACACATCGAACTCGGCTCATTTCACACCTGACATTTCCAAGGCATATTTATTAGTTTATGGCAGCTTTTTTGTAGTCTCTTGAGAGTCTTGATGATCAGTCTTTACTTGGTTTAGATAGAGTATCTATTCCTTTAGAGCTCTGTCAACATTTTTCAATAATTTATAAATTCTATTAAATTTCCTAAACTTTAAAGACATCTGTTAAATCTTATCACCCGTCTATCTTCCTATACTACATATTAAAAATATTCCTACTTTCCATTTTGAGTTAAGTTTATTGTTTATTCCTACATGTTTTAAGGTATATTTTAAAAATACTTTAAAAATTAATTTCAATTAGATTGATTCGTTTTAAATTATATCCCTTCAACTAAATTTATTTCCATACTAAAACCAATTGAGTTTAACTCTATTTTAAAGGTATTTGCCCAAGTTAACGCTGCATTACAGCTGAGCTCTCTCCACATCGTGAGCCATCTCACTAAAAGGCGATTCAATTGGGCCGCAGGGTGCGTCTGGTCTAGCAGCGTGTGGATATGCAAAAAACAGCATAAAGTAAAAAAAAAAGCGAAGTAGATTATGAAAATGTAGCCTGGAACAACGCGTTGCACGTAGCACGTTGCACTTGGATGTTGGACGTTGCATACAGCATCGGGCAGCATTCGATGGCCATTAATATGCGCTCTAAGTGATGTGAATTACAGTAATTTCTGCAGCGAGCGCTTTGATGGCCATTCGGGCCGACTTTAGTAACGGCTTTGGGCCTTTGGCAGGCGGCAGCCGGTAGCCAATAGCTGGCTGTTGTTGGCCGTAATTGAAACCTCTTTAGTGTGGCTAAATGCCATGCACCACACAGTTGATGGAAGCGGGGGCGGTGGCGGTGGCTTCAGTGGTTGAGGACGTGCTAGTTGCAACATCCTTCTCATTCTAACATTTCAAGTGCGCTATGAACCATAATTTTTTTTTTTTGCATAGTTCTTGGCACGTTTTGGGCCGATCTTGCTGCAGCCAAAGTTGGTAGCCAAGTTGTTGGTGGAATATATATGTATGTACACAGATATTTTTTGGCCGGCAGCCTTGAATAACAAACGTTTTATGTGTGTGTGTTTGTGTGTGTTTTTGTGTTTGTGTGTGGCAACCGCAGCTCCATTGATCTGCAATGAATTATGCATGCCAAGATTGGAATAGTCCGATAGACACAGGATGGCAAGTAGTATGTATATAATCGGATGGTGGATATTGCCCATTGGACACTGGGATATTGAATGCTTCGGTTTACGGGGGAGTTTCAGTGTCTGCTCTGGTGCGATTTATGGCGCGGCAGATCGCATGCAATGCATATATAATCATGATTATAATATATTATAAAGTAAATGTGTATATTACACGGCGCCTGAGCAAATTGTACAAAACAGCTGGAGAAATGTGCGAGATAGATAGAGAGAGGGAGAGAGAGAGAGTGAAGGAAATAGAGAGCGAACAGGAGGAAATTTTGTTGGCATTTGTATATGTATTTGTTTGAGTTGCAGTTCCGTTATTTTGCAATTACAACGCAATTACAATAAAAGGAAGTGAAGTGCATTTAAGCGTACGCTACAATCCAACCAAACCAATACTCTTCCCCTCCCCTTTGAATACCTGCAGCACCACCACCACCACCCACCGTTGAGCATTGCACATCCGGCTTGGTGGTTGGTTAAACTTTTTTGAAACTTGGCCAATAAGTTGGTGGCAAACAGCAGCAGCAACGGCTGCGTTAATACGTTAATAAAGTGTGTAAATTGCGGCTTGTGCTTATCGCCTCTCGTTGTTTGCCCCAAGGCCCAAACAACCAACAACAACAGCAACAACAACCGGAATTAATAGAGCGTGTTAACCGTTGTGCAAATTATAAACATAATTAATATGATGGCCCATACATGTAGGCCTCACTGCACACCTCAAACCCATGTCCAAGTCCGAGTCCGAGTCCAAGTCAAAGTCTCACTTTGTGAGATTCATTTTAGCGATAATGTTTACTTTTGGCTTCAGGTTGTTGACTACTTTGGCTTGACTTGTTAGCTGATTGATTTGCGCTTTGTTTGCCATTTGTTTGGACATGACCAGAACGGGACATCAATTAGTAATGCCTGGCAGACACAATTATGCATATTGAGTTTAGTCCCCTTGAGTTTCTGGTGTTTCTTTTCTATCGCACTAAACTCTATTTGTGTAGTACTGAGAGCTCTTTTTATGGCACAACACATCATATCACATCATTAATTGTCAGCTCCAGCAATGGCAAAAGTTTCTCTATAAGCGTGAAATTCGTTATGCCGCAAGAATACAAAATTATTCTGTCATATCTAATCAATCGTTAGATGCAATTGGCTGATTAAAATAATAAGCTATTACTACCATAAACTGAAGCACTGCAACACTGGCATGTTAAGTAGCAGCTGCTCATAAAATACACTGACTTAAAAAGCTATCAATCAGTTTAAGTTCCAAAACTATTGACAATTTATGGGGGTTTAATAATTTATAAGCTTATTGGTATTTCTTAAACTTTTCTAAACAAAACGTAAGTTTAATTGACTTGAGAAAATCTAATATTTAATTTAAATACAAAATTAATAATCCATAATCAAGTCTAATATATCAAATCCCAGTTAGTCTTAAGGCCAATAAAGTTTTAATTGCAATACATGTCACTCTGTTAACTCATGACAATCTATTCGATTTTCTAAAAGTTTTCCCACAGTCATCACATCACAAGCCATCAACGCCAACATATTGGCATTTGTCCATTTCAAAGGCAATGCAGAAAGACTAAAAGAAAAGCAAAACAAATAGACCAAGAGAGAGAAGGAGAGGAAAAGAGGGGGAGGGAGAGACACGCAGATGATGAAAAACCTTTACAAATTAATGCCAATGGCAGAACAGTGAGAGAGAAAAGTGGTACAGACATGTCCAGAAAATTATATTTACACCACTTACATATAAAATTAGTTTGTACAACTGCAGCAGCAGCAACTGGACAAATGTTGCATGCAGCATGCAGCATGCAGTATCGACATCGACAACAGCATCGACTGTTGCAAACGCAGGCCCACAAACCATTTTGTTGGCAATCCAATCCCCATACACGCACACATACAAACACACTCTGCAGAGTTGCCAATGCCACGTTGACTTATATAAATACATTAAGTCACAAATCACAATTTTCCGACGCTTGAAATGAGCAAACGGAAGGCATACATTTTAAATGTGTGTATGCACTGAAAGACAGTAGACAGCGGCGAGGAGAGACAACAGTTTGTGTTGTTGTTGTTGGCCAGCAAATAGCCCGCGGATAGCCAACTGGCCAGCTATCGAGCCAATGCCAATCAATGCGAAGCTTTTCCCCCTTCCCCCACACCATCAAACCTCCCTTTCTCTCTCCTACTCTCGCACTGAGTCGATGCGAACGCGTTGTCGCATGTTTGTTGTCGCCAAGTGACTCTAGCTCTGACTCCAGCTCCAGCTCCAACTCTAACTCTGACTTCGACTCCGAGTCCAGCTCTGGCTGAGAGTCGTCCACATGGGCGCGCCTCCCTGCTACGCCCACCTGCTACAGCAACAGTGGCAGACACTGTTGTCTCTACACTGCCCGAAAAATAAGATATTTAATTCTCCAAGCAAATTTAATTCTTGCTATACAAATACACATGGGAGATACTTAGGGGATCTATGTGATACACTTCCTTCCAGTCTTCTAATTATTTCTATTGTAAAATATCTTTAATTAGCTAAAAATTGTTAAAAAAAATTTAAGTTCTCTTGTTTCTAGCAGTGTAATCACTTCAGTATGGACACTCTGGCTGCTGGTATTGCAACCTGTCTCTGGCCAAACCAACTCTTGGGCCTTTGCCGCCTTGCGTGAGATTGGATATCAATCTTTTTGCAATTTGGTATGCAATTTAAAATTCATGAAACACATTCCTTTGACTCAAAAGATGCAGGCAAATGTGTGAGCAGCAGCCGTACCACTTCCCCTCCCTCTCCTACCTAAAACAAAAAAAAAAGAAAACACCTTGCCCCTCGATTACCCCAAACGGTCTTGCCCCCCTTTTCAGTGCACCGCCTTTTAGACCCACACAATGTGAAAACTCATACTCATGCTTATGCTCATACTCTTCTGTTCTGTTCTGTCCTGTCTGTTCGTGTCCGGTGCCGTCCTGTGCACGCTGTGGCTCAAATTGCCGTTTGCATTATTTATTTGCCTCCATTGATGAGCCTCTTCTCTATGTGGATGTCGTAGTCAATGTCGATGCCTGTTGACGTTCCGTCGTCCGTTTTGTGTGGTTGCCTCAGTGGTTGGCTCACTGTGGTGGCTCAGTAACCGTTACTTGTTTAAAATATTACAAAAAAAAAGAAGCTAGTAGGAAGTAGACAAGAAAGCCCCGACGGGCAAAGACCCTGTAGGGGTGTTGTGGAAAAATAACTGATTAAATGCAATATATTATATAAAATAAATGAACTGCAGTTTATACATAAGTTTACTGCTTTGAATCTGAACTTGTTATTCATTTGTTTAATTAAATTCTAAGGCAAAAGTGAACTGCATATAATCAATATCAAGACTCTTAAATTTATGACAAAGTCAAGTGTCTATAAATAGTTTATATTTAACTTATGGAAGCAGAAATGACGTGCAAATTTTAGCTTCTACGATCAAGAAAACTCTACAAAAACCTGTAAGGCGCTCTGCCACGCCTATCTCTGTCTCTGTATTCAACTTCGCTTCGATTACCCTAAGCAACCCTTTACAATTATTTACTACAGAGTCTTAAAACAACAACAAAAATACTTATCAAGTTGGTATAAAATAAAAAGTTTGCCTAGCATCAATATGAAATTCGCTGTCGCACTGTACCCCACACATAGCATCAGCATAGCGGTGCTCACTGTAACACGGTGTACCACAGTTCACCACACCCTTCACAGTGGTCTCACTCATGCCAATCTTCCGCTATTAGTTTAATGTTTTGTTTATTGTTAGTCATGACCACCGCTGTGCCTCAGTTCGTCAGTCCCTCAGTTCGTCAGTTTCTCGTGTTTGGTGCGTCTGAATGGCACTTCATGGCCATTATGTTGAGTAGTTTCACAAATATGTATGCCCAGGCCAGACCACCAAACCACCAGACAGTTCGACTGTCCAACAGACCGATAGACAGACAGACCGACATTCAACCAGTCGATGCCAATGTCGTTGTCGCTGTCGTTGTTGCTGTCCATGTGTGCGCCTGATTGGTCAGGGTATGTTGCCCCAAACTGGACACGGACTGTGGCAACAACAATTGAATAGCCCTGGCTAACTCTGCCTCTATCCCCCTGCCTCTGGTCCCCCCCTTTCGACCCAAAAGCTAGCACGCTCTTATTTCGTTCAATTGCGTTTGTCAAACCCAAATGCATTTTAATGCCACTGACAGAGGCAGGACAACGGACACCAGACCACGGATTCTGGACAGTATAGTGAAGAGCTAGCAAAATACGCAGGTTTTCCTTCCCTTTTTTTACACAAAATTTTCATATGAAAATTGATTTGAACAAAGCTTTTAAATAACGTAAAAAAAGCCAAAGAAACAGTGAATTATTTGCTGGAATAATAGCAGCGAATTTAGCGGCATTGTTTAGCTGTAAAAATTTGAAATATTCCCAAAGAGTCCTCCAAAAAGAAAGGGAGAATTTTGTATGAAAATTATGGAATCTGTCACAGCGCATAAAATTTAAAGCTTAGTATAAGTGACTACAGCTTAATTTTAAATAAACTCACTATAAAGAACTGTCTGCCAGATAATTTCTAGCTATATCAATATCTGTAGCGCTTGTTAGCTTTACACTATCTGAAATTGCAGATCTTTTGTTAGTTTTGAAAGCGATTCAATAAATGGTCTTGTTACTTGTCTTCTAATGCAATTTTAAACTTTGGCCATTATAGATCCCTAGCAGTAAATCCATGAGGTCCTTTACCAATTTCAGCAGCTTATTAGATTATATGCATTATATACTACACCCTCAGGCAGTGCGCATTAATCCGTTGGAACACGCTAACCTTTTTGGTTAGTGGGGCACAGGTAGAGTACCGTTATTACCTGGGCGCCTAACATGTGAACGTTGCATGTTGCACACAGTACAAAAACAACAACACAAATAACAACAATAGGAACTGTTCCAACAACAATAACTTGCAAACATTTCGCTTATCTATGAAGGCAGTCAACTTCCTTGTCTGAAGAAGTGGTAAGAAGGCATAAGGGGGGAGAAGAATAGGAAACTCTTCATCCATGCAAAGCCCGGCAAGTTTTCGACGGATTAAGCTGATTAATTTGTCGTGATAAGAATGCGGCGCCTACACTCTTCCCCTTCTATCTCCTTCCCTGGGCTTTCGGGTGGTCCGCGAAGGAGGGGGCGGGGGAATCTCGGGGCTAATCCATGCGGTTCGAAGGGTAAACACAAAAATATGTTTTGCCGTTAGTCGGGCCTTTGGTTTGGTATTGGCCATATCACCAGTCAGTGTAGGTAACAAAAAACTTAAGTTTCCTGTCTGCCAACTTTTTTTAACAGCACGACTTCTCTACACTACTCACTCACTCACTCTCTCTCGCTCTCTTTTAGTGGCAAGTCCAAAAATTTGTGTATAAAATTTCAAATTCGCTTAGCATCAAGTTACGTGCATGTTAAGCAATTCTACAGAAAAACCTATTAAGAGACAGCACAGCAGAAAGCGAGAAAGAAACAGGTACAAAGAGTGAGAGAGAGAGCGAAAAGTGGGCGGCATAGGCGCCAATTAAAAGAGTTTCAAATTACGCAGAAAATATCATAATTCCATGGAACTAACAACAAGTTAGGCACAACAATGTGACCAGACTCGATTGTAATGCGATACTTTTTTGGCAACTGACCGCAAAAACCTTCCATCTTCTTCTTCTTACTCCTTCTTAGCTATGGCAAATTATAAACTCAGTGAAGTGCATGCGCTTTGCATATAAACAAATAATTAATAAGCCGACAGACTGGAGACTGAAGACGATGCTTTTGGCAAATTGTAGTTAGCCAATTGGCATCTTAAGCTACATTTGTGGATCAGGTCTAGCCTGGTCTAGGCCAAAGCCAAGTCAAGCCAAGCTCCGGCTGAATCGAGCTGTTGGCCAACACTTAACAAGCAGTCAACATGTTTTTCGGGGCTGGTACCGGGCGTCATTTACATGTCCGAGTCGCCTTCCTCGTTGTCGCACATTCAACACATACAACATGTTTACATTTTTGCACTAATTTAATTTTTTATTTATTTATTTTTCTTTTTTTTTTTGCCCCTGTCAATAGTTGTTCTGGTTGTTGTTGTTGTTGTTGATGCTGGCTTAAATTGCTGTTGAGTTAATTTAAATTGGTATTTGATTATATTTGGCTGAACGGTGAACGTTGCCCGTTTATGGCCAACTCAATTAAGTGCAATCAACGGATTTGTGAGATTTTTCTGCATTGCCATTCAATTGCATTATGTGGCTAACCAAATTTATATATATATATTTTTATAAATCGCCTCCCAAGACGAGAAAAGTTTGCTAGACTTCCATGCAGCAGGAGTTGACTAGGAAGCAGGGTTTTATTTTTTTGGTAACAGACATTGTCTGGCAACATGTTTTTAGCCCTAGCCCATTGCATGTCAAATGCAAATTAATTTTGGCACTTAAACAAAAGGATTTGACTTTTAATCCCTGGCTATAAATGGCATGTGTGCACATACCTAACACACAAGTACACAATATGTGTGTGTGTGTAGTGTGTGTGCTGGCTTAAGCTAAAATAATGAAATTTTCTAACAAAGCAACACCTTTCCTTGGCTTCAGCTCTCATCACAAGTCTGACACAAGCAGCAATTTGTGCAGACTTTGGGAAAAGCTGCAGAGCAAGAAAAGTCAAAAAGGGGGAGGGGAGAAGGAGGTGCTCCCAGGTGAGGGGTTGAATTATTGCCAGCTATGAAGAACTGAACATAGAGTGAACATATTCAATGCGGCAGAGAATTGAATTTTATGTTTATCTGCGCCATAAAGTTGCCCCAAAAATCTATGTGCAAACAATATAATATTGTGCAAGTTGTGGAGTAATTAAGTGTGATTAATAACCCTAAGTGAGAATTCTCAGATTAATTCGATATGTTGCTGAGAGAGAAATTCGATTAAAGAAGCTATATAAAAGGCTTCGGGGAAATGATAATGTGATTTAACTAGGCTTTAAGTGAGTTAGGAAAACTTGTGTAACAATTAACAGCAAAATTCTGCAGATAATTTAAACGCAGGAAATTTTTAAAGTGTATAACTTTCAGATAAACAACAAATGCTTAACGCTATTAAAAATTTAATCTAAGTTAAACTTACCCACAAATTCCACAGAATTTCTTAAATCCTGAAAAGAAACAGAAAAATTCATATTAAAACAAACATAAAAAAATAATGAGAGAAATATAAAGTTAATTTATTGAGAGTTTAAGTTTAAAGTGCATAACGAGTTAACTGTAGTGCCATAAAAAAAGTGACCTTGGATCTTTAAAGACATAAAATGTGCTAAAATTAATTATTGTTCAATTTAGACTTTCTTTACTCAGTCAACAAATTGGCCATTACCAAACGGAATGCTCTTCCCAAAATAGGGCAACAAAAATAGTTGAGATAATTGGAAAGGTGTTCACATAGAGTTTTTTTTTGTGAGAAAACTGCCAAAATGCCAGCGAAAAGCCGTCAAAAAGAAAATCCCCCGCTGAGGGCACACAATGACTATTCATGTTTTGGGGGAGTCAACTGCAATTAGCGAAATTATTTGAGTGGGTGTGTCGAACGAATGAAGAGCTATAACTAAAAGACGAAGACAAAGTCAAAGGCGAAAAGAGTTAAAAGAAAAAGAAAAACAAAAAAGGAAGAAAAATCTAGGGCCATAGTTTTCATAGATGTATTTGCCAGCAATAAATATGAGATGGTGGAAAAATGTAGCGGAAAAAGCGACGATTTTAATGTGGTCTTTGGGGAGGCCATTGAGTGAGCGAAATGAAAAGTGTCATAACAATCACAGCTGGTTGAGGATGCCTCGCTTGGTTTTAATGACTCACTAAATTATTCATACGCCATGGATGCCAAGCGACAAAGTGTGGCATGTGCAAAGGCATGAGGTGTGGTGGGGTGAGGTGAGGTGTAGAGAGTGAAACGCGTTTTGTTTTGAGCACGCCGAGCGCTAAAAGTAAACAAGGCGCAATGAATTTTCCAGCCAGCCAAACAAAATGAAAAGTCAACAAACTTGGCGAACGTTGGAGCACTGAGAAGGGTTTCTAAGGAAGCAGGAGGAGGAGGAGGAGGAGATGGCGGCTGTTTGGCTCTAGCTGTCATATGAATATGCAATGAATATAAATGCAGTGCCAAGATGTTGTCGTTTGCTGGAGTTATGCACATGTGTGTGTAAGTGCAAGTGTGAGTATTTGTTATTTCGGGATAACGCCAAAGTCAGTCACTTTCTACCCTCGCTTAAATAGAGGGATCACATGACTTGATTGCTTTCACAGTGGAGTCGTCGCTCTGTTATGGTTTATATGGTATTGGGTATGGTACTATTATTGTACTACTACTGTATATATGGTGTGT
Organism: Drosophila cardini; assembly: GCA_018903735.1. Taxonomy (NCBI): domain Eukaryota; kingdom Metazoa; phylum Arthropoda; class Insecta; order Diptera; family Drosophilidae; genus Drosophila; species Drosophila cardini. Next base: position 4,202,066 of record JAEIGM010000007.1, on the reverse strand, counting down.
GTGGTGTGTATATGTGTATGTGGACTACGGAATATGCTATATGCCATCAACAATCGCTGTCTGACGTATTAATATGAAACGCTTTTGAGCACGTAGCAACACTTATGGCCAGGCATTACATGCTGCAAGTGCCTTAGCCTGTGACTCTCTGCCAGGGATATCACGACACTCATCATGACAATGGAGTAAGAGAGAGAGAGAGAGAGAGAGGGAGTAAAGAGAGTGAGAGGAAAAGAGAGTGAGGTATATGTGTGGTTGTGCTGGCATCATGCGTGCTTGCTGGCAGCCATTCAAGCGACTTGCCCATACAATTCCATTACCAAAATGTACTGGGGATGCTGACAATGTTGATGATGATGATGATGATGATGCTGTTGATGCTGATGATGTTGATGATGTATCATGCATGAAGCATAAATTCATTTTCAAGTGCTGCCTCCATGTGTACTTGTGCCTCAGTCAGGCAGAAGCAGCGTGTTGCAAGCTGCGTCATCAGCATGCAGTTTCCAGGAGCCATGTGGCATGCTGCAGCCCGGTTATCCTTTTTGTGTGTGAGTCTCTGTCAGTGTGTGTGTGTGTATGTGTGTGCTCTTTAGGTTTGGGTTAAAAATGTGCACATTTTTATTTTTTTTATACTCTTCTTATTTTTTGCATTTTACTTGAGCCTACACTTCATTTAGCTTGCAGCGCGCAGCGTTGCATTTATTGGTTGAAGTGTTTTTCTTTTTGCCCTTCTCTTTTTTTGTTCTCCTTACTTTCCTGTGCTTTTTGCATACACACACACACACACTCACACACATGCATGGCACTCTCTTCTTGTGTCTAGTGCCTCGTCTTCATGCTCATTATCAAGTAGCGTGCAGTTTCTTGACTGATTGCAATGATGCAGCAGCGTTGCAGCCATTGCATTTGGGGGCTCGGTTCTTCTGGTTTGCTAATTAGCAAAAAGGGCAAAAAAAAATCAAGTGGAGATTGTAAAAGTGTAGAGTAGAGAGGGGATATAAGAGGAGGAGACTGGCATACCAAGGAAGAGAGTTTTAAAGCCAAGTGAGTTGCACGGCTTAAAGAGACAATAAACTTTCTAAATAGCAACAGAAGCCTGAAGAATTTTACAGATAATCATAGTACGGTAGTGGATTTTCTACAAAAAAGGTTTATCTATTTATAAATATATAGTTTATAAGTTTCACAAAAAAGTATTTAAGTTTTAAACCAATTAAATTATAGAGTTGATAAGTTATCAAATATATTTCAGTTAATTTTCCAACTTTTTAAATTCATTATTATTTTCTGGCACACAAATGTAATAGTTTTAAATTTTATTGCCTAACAATGTCACTAATCAATAGGCTAATGGGATTCTTTAATTATTTATATTTAACACATTCTATAATCTTTGGGGTAATTAAGTATGAGATCTATAAATAAATGTCACTAACTGCTGAATTGAGTCATTTGACTCTTACGAGTTTAATTTTGTATTTAAACGTTGCAATTATAAAATCTATGCATTGACACAGTTATCTCTGCAAAACTTTGTATGTGTGTGTGTGTGCGTTTGTGTGTGTGCACATGTCTAAATGTATGTTTATCGCACGGTTTATAAAGTTATAAGCAGTAGAGAAAATGAGAGGAGGTTAGAGAGTGAGTGAGAGAGAGAGAAAAAACATGACTAACAAAATATGGTAATAAATGCCATGGCATTTAAAATGTTATTAAAAAAGTCAAGCCGTGCACATAAATTGCCGCGCTGCAAATAGCAATCAATAAATAAATATACAGACACAAACTTATGTATAAACTTCATAAATATATGGAGAGATATTTAATAAAGTTAGTTGCAGATATGACGTCAATTCAAAAACAAAAACAGCTGCCAAAAAAAATTAAAACTAAAAAAAATCTCAAGACCAAGTTTTGCGTTACAACAACAACAACAGCAACAAGAAAATCACAGCACTTGCAACTTACAAATGTTGTTGTTAGAATTATAAACAAGAAACAACTTCTAAAAACAACTTTCATTTTGTACTTGTGTCTCGATGTAGTAGTAACCGATATCGATACCAATATCGATAGCAAATACCGATATTACTATCTAGAACAGTTGTGTAATTTGCAGCAAAGAATTTCTTGAATTTTCCAATTGCCGGAAAACATGGAAATGAAAACTGTAACTGGAGTCATGCTTGTAATTAAGCTCAAGTCGCATAATTAAATTAACTTCTTATTGACTTTGTCGAGGGTAGGTGAAGGGAGCTACAAGCCCCCTTTTTAACGCCCCTTATTCCAGCTCCATTCCCTTTGGCATTCCCGCTTGGCATTGTACTTACTAAGTGGAACTGGTCACTGATCTGGATTAGCAGCAGGCAACAAAAACAGCAACGGTTACAACGACAACAACAGCAACATCGACAGCTAGAGTAACAACAACAAGCTGTTGCCGTCAACACAATCACCACACACAGAGAGCAGACCTTACAGCACCACCGTAACACCGCACCAGAGCACCACTGAGAGTCAAAGTCGTTGCGGGGTCCATAGGAAATGTTGTTGTGGGGACACCGCTGTACCAAAGCGTGACAGGCATGAATTAACAATTTGAATTAATGTCAGTTACTCATGGCATAGCTGCTGTGACTGTGACTGTAGGGAGCATTGAGAGGGGCAAGTAAGGGAGTCACCACCAGGTGAGTGGCTTGGCGAGTGGGCGCCTTAGTTGCACTTACTAATTTCTGACTGAGACTCAGACTGAGACTGAGACTGGCATTGATCTTTGCGTCTGTCTCTGGTTTGGTTCGCTCGCCTTTGCTTGTGGACACAAAATGAAAGGAAAAGTAAGTTACGACTTTGTCAAGTAACGAGTACTTTACGGGTAACCAGAGGGAAAGGTAATTGCATTTATCTTATACCTAGCAAAAACGGCTACAGAAAAAGCCACAGCAAAAGGGAAAGGGAAATGGAAAGGTTTTTTTTCTTTTTCTTGTAGTAATTTTTTATATTTTCTTTGCTTTCCGCTCATTTTTTTATTGCTTGTGCTACTGCTGCTTCTTGTGATTTGCTTGGCCAAGTGTCAAAAAATGTGTGGCAGCAAACCAAGTAGTCGCCACAGTGGTCCGTAGTCCCCATCTACCGAATCTCCCAAGTCTTTCCCTTCCCTCTTTCTGCTCCTCTATCTCTCCCTTTCTCTTACTCTGGCTGAGCTGGCGCCAAATTAACCGGAAATGTCACAATGGGCGACGTGCGGCCCGCTGCCCGGTTGGAAATTATACAATTTTGTCACGTGACATGCATTAGAAACACACACACACAGGCACACACTCATACACACTGTGATAGTGGTAGTGGTATGCTGAGACGTGCCGCAGTCCAAACAAAAAATAAACCAAACGAAACGACAAACAATTAAAGACCGTCAAGAAGGAATTAACCAAATAAGCTAAGAATAAACGACAAATAAATTCCCTATAATCAGTGGAGCATTGTTAGACACAAAGGCCCTTAAAAAACGCACACTAACACACTCAAACTTAATACAACGATCCAAGTCTGATCTGTCGAATAATACACTTTACTCATGTCAACTTATCTTAGTTTAGTTAATGAACTCTGGCGCACCTTCTACAGACTTAGCTTAAAATACACAAAAAAGGTATAAAAAGTAAAGAATTATATAAAATAATACCCTATTTAATAAGGTATTTTTCATAATTACAGGGCACATAAAAAGGTAGACGCCCCTTTTGTGCGAGTGTGAATATGTCAAGTCGACTAAATGTCAACTAAACACGCGAATTATAGTTAAAAAATGAAGTAAAGAATTTTAGTGTAGAACTTTCACTGAAAATGCTTTAATGTATAATTCCCCGAAGTGGAAAGAAGTCGCAATAGCAGTCACCGTCACAGTCACTGTCTCAGTCATAGCCGCAGTGAAGCCACAAAAGCGCGAGAATATTGGCGAAATGCAAAACCCGCTTTGAAGTCTGGCCAAAACTAACTAAGCCGGGCCAAAACCGATTTGCCACTTCATATGAAAACTGTTTTTCCTTTTGAAGTGGCATAGTTTTTCGCCGCTTAACGCACTTTTCTATGCACCCCAACTTATTCCTCTCCCTGCCCCTTTCTTTCCCCTATTTCCCCATTCCCTGACATCTTCAAGATGGCGGAAATGCTTAAATATCAAAGGCAAAAAAGCCGCACATGTGATAAGCATGTGTGTGCATTAGAGTAAAAGAGATAGGCGTACAGCCTTGTGGGGTGTGTGAGTATCACATTTTTTCCCCCGAATTGGGGGTGGCTTTTCGTCACATGTGCTCGAGTGTGTTTGTGTGTGTGTGTGAGGGACACTTTCACTTTTCTTCGCACCAAAAGTTTTTTGTATGTTTGTCCCATTGATTTTTCCTCCTCTTTTTCTTGTTTTCAGTTTTTTTTTTCTTTTCTGCTGTTTGCCATTTGATTGGAAGTTCGGGGTACGGGGGTGCTCTGTCTCATTGCCTTAGGGGTAGTAACAATAACAACAACCAGAACAGAACAACAGCAATGGCAATGTATCAAAGCAAATTTGACAAAGGTTTGACTTTGACTTCAAAAAGCAAACCAAAATCAAGACACACACACACAAATGGGATGACAATCGAAAATGTTCAAAGTGTATAAAAGGGATACGTAAGGATACGATGTCAAAACTTGTTATATTCAAAGTTAGTTCTTTGAAAAAGAATCACAATTACAAATGTGAATGATTGAAATGTTTTCAAACTCCCAATTCTTTTTTTCTGTTGTTTCCCCCACTCGAGCATCATTTATTTCGCAGCTTCAGATTTATCTGTGTCTGTCTTCAGATTCATGACTGTCTTCCTCTTTGTTTTGACAATCATTTATTTCTCTAAGCTCTAAAACACATAACACTTCAAACTATCTCAATTAATTTCGATATCTATCTGAAGAATCTACACTGTCTTTATCTGGGTTTTTTCCCCATTCTTAGCTACAGATCGTATAATATTTCAGCTACAAGTGCCACCCATTCCATGGACATTTGATAAATGATCGCAACGCATTTAACAGCAATTTAAGTCCAGACTTAAACAATAAAAAGAAACTTAATAGAAATGAAAACGAATAAACAAAAAGAAATATAATAAATCTCTGCCACAATGCTAAAATTTGAAATTAATTTTTTAATTATATGATGCGGCGCCTAAGCAACCGCTACCGGAACCTGAAACCCGCTAAAAATCTACGAAAAAAAAAACAATCATGTCTCAAGGTCGAAAGCAGAGCAAAACGGGATAGAATAGAACACATACATTAATTTATTGTTGTTCTTTGTAGAAACCGTTAATGTAATCACTCAACTTGCAGCTTAAAAAGTCAGTCATACATATATTTCTATATCATTTTAAAGCGTCGCATCAAAATCAAATTAGTTCCAAGCGTTGATTTTCTTACAGTTGTTGGCTGTTGTGTGTGGAGTATGTGTGTGGAGTGTGTGTGGCGCTTCATGCTCGTTGATTTCCAGCTAATTTTGTGTAGCATTTCAAAACAAAAACTGACTACACCACACACAATAGACAGTAATTATAATGCGATGCGGCACATTTATCGCCGCGATCAGCATACATCCGCTCAGTTAAACTCTCTCTCTACCTCCCCCCCTCCCTCTCTCACCCACTTTCTCATTCTCTATAGGCTGATTGTGTAGAAGGTTTTCTAATTAGTTAGCCAATTTACATGATATTCAAGCGAACATCCTTACACAGACAGTCAGACTGTGAGTGCACTTAAACAGCTGGCCTTTGCTGTATGACGCCAAGAGGCCAAGTCAAGCTGAACCAGCTAAAGGAAAAATTTCTCAAGAAAATTTACCGCAAATAGTTGTGTGCCAAAGTAGGCGCAGAAAAATGCGAAGACGTTCGTTGAGTTTTCCTATCAGCCAAGTGGCATCATCATCATCATCATTATCAACATTATGAACATCATTATTGTGTAGGCTTGGCTTTGGCGTGGTCACGTCAGGGCCATGAACTTGGCCATCGTTGCTGACCATCAGCAAATGCCGGACGTGGCCAGAGAGAGTCACAGCTAATGCCACAGTTTGGGCCCAGAGTCTTAGCCAGAGTTGCAGCCGATTGTCAATGATAAAAAGTCGTGGCCAACAAGTGGCGCGTCCTCATTTGCATCGGCAGCGTAGAAATTCTTGTAATGCTCAAGCGACCCAAAAATCGCCCACACATGACATGATAAGGAGTCGACTCCCCTCCCATTCAAACCTCCCCCTTCTACACCCCTTCAATCTACAGTCCCCTCTTGCCGTGCCACTTAATGTCCCTGTGGCAATGTGGCTGACTGCCTTTTGTTGTCATTTGCCGGCTGTTTTTCTGCATTTGCTGCAAATGGTCAAATTATTTCCTTTTCCGTATTTCTTTGCCCGGCTTTTGGCTCGCTTTGCGTTCCATTTTTTACACATTTTTGCAGCATTTTTTTTTTTCTTTTTCTTGCTTTTTTTGTATTTTTCCAAAGCATTCACGCGCACGAAAGGATTTCTTGTAATTTGGCTGAGACTTGAAAAGCAGCTGGAAAGGGTTCTCAGTCTCGGTTTCTGTAGCTGCTGCTACTGCCTCCATCTCAGATTCTATTGCTGATGAAAGGGATTTGTGGCTGCTACCGATGCTGTTGCTGCTACACTGGAAAAAAAACCGCGACTTAAAGCTAAAATTCATTCTAAACTAACTTAGGAAAAGTGTTATACCGAATAAAATTGTGAAATGAATAAAACTATTTGAATTGTTCATTATAAATAAACAAATTTTTGAGTTTTGTTGAATAAAATAAAATAAAAAATGTCTCGAAATTTGAGCTTGAAAATCTAAAATCTAGCTAAAATCTCAGATTTTTAAGGATTATATATAAGAACAATTTTTTTTGCTGTGTATAGAATTTACCACAGCCCTTAGTAGTACTGCTTTTTGGCGACTTTGCATTTTTATTCGTAATGCTTTTTACTGCTGCTGGTTTTGGCGGGTTAGCAGGCAGCTCTTTTGTTTTAAACAGCAGCTCAGTATGAGTGCACACAAATACACAAACTGTATGTATATGAAACTCGTATTCGTATTTGTATTTGTATTTTTATTCACATTTCTATATATGCATATGCAGCGCACGGCAGATTGAATCCATTCGCGGCACTCGCCATGTTCAATGGGAAAGTCTGCTCCTGCTGCACATACTATATATATATATATATAGTATAGTATATGCATTATGCACACTCATTACCCACACCACCATTTGCCATTATCCTTGTGAGCTCGTTCACTTTCATTTCGCATACTCATTCGCCTCGTTGTGTAGATTGTTATGTGTGTGCTCGTGTTCGTTCTGTGTATGCTGCACTGTACTTTTTATATCGCAATTTCGCTTCTCTCAATGTTGTTGTTATCGCAATTTTTGTGCCTTACCCTTGCCACTTGAGACATTGCTTTGTTCTGCTCTGCTCAACTCTGCTTGGCTCCTGGTCTGCTCTACAAAATGAAAGGGTTATGGCTATGAAAGCTTTTAGGCGCTGTATTTCCCTTTTTTCCCTTTTTTTTTGGTGTTCTGACAGCTGAGTGAGAGACTAAATCCAATGCATTTTGATGTATGAAGTAAGAGTATGAAAAATCCCCAACATCAAAATAAAAGTACCCATGAATATTGCAATTTATTCAAAGATATGGCAGCAAAGTACTTCAAAGCTTTTGGGTATATATAGGAAAATATTTAAAACTTAAAATATTTTAAATGAACATCATTTTCAATTGCAGAGTGAATTAGGAGTTCAAACCCTATAAAAATCGGTTAAGTTTTGAAACTTTCAAAGTTTTTCAAACGCTGTAAAAATTATTTTTCAAATTTAACAATATTTTTTTGTTTAATAAACAACCCTATTAATAGAAATATGCTTTGCAAAATTAATCAAATTGTGAAAACGTAAAAAAAAATTAAATTTGTAAAGCCAGAGTTCAGTCTTCAGTAGGAATACGAAGAACTCGGAACATTTAATTAGATCAAACGTGTTCAATATATATTTAAAGCAATCCTGGAAACAAAGTTTTGTGGCAGCAAAAACAAAGGACGAATGCTGCAGTTTTCCTAGTCGAGCAGATCAGAGAAAGACAGACAGAGAGTGTGAGAGAGAGAGGGAGAAAGCGGGTGATCAGAGACAGGCCAAAGAAACAGACAGAGAGGACTGACAGGAAAGAAAGAGAGATAGAGAGAGAGAGAGGAGCAGAAGCAGTTTGAAGAATAAGCAAATTGGTTCGTTTCATTTTTGAACTGTATCAAAGTAGTCCGAGAATTCGCTATTTGAACTTTCAATTTTTCAATTTCAATTCGAATATGAACTCTGACGACGAATACTCGGATGAAGATCACGGCGATTCGCATCGTTCAGTAAACAGCACATCCTCGTTCATGACGAGTGTGGAGAGCGATGAGGACACCTGCACGGAAATCGATCTGCCCGAGCGTCCCAGGCGCAGTGTTGAGGTCGATGAGTTTGTCTACAAGGTGCTAACATCGGATCAGATAGTCCAACATCAGCGCAACATAATTGATGAGGTCAACAATGTGTTGCATCTATCACCGCAGGTCACACGGATCATACTCAATCATTACAAATGGGACAAAGAGACGCTTTTCGAAAAATATTTCGAGAGCAGTCCACAGGAGTTTTTCCGTCGCGCCCATGTTGTCAACCCCTTTGCCACGCCCTCCAAACTCAGTCTCAAATCTGTGCCAAGTGTGAGTGGACAGGAGCAGCTCTGCGGCATTTGTTATTGTCCCTGCGATGAACTGAAAGGTCTGCCCTGTGGCCATGCCTTCTGTGCCGCCTGCTGGAAACAATATTTGACCAACAAGACATTCAGCGAGGGATTGGCCCACAGCATCACCTGCCCTGCCACCGACTGTGACATACTGGTCGACGATGTCTCATTTGTCAAGTTGGCCGATAACCCAGAGGTAATTGCCCGCTATCAGCAGCTGATAACCAACACCTTTGTCGAATGTAATTCCCTGATGCGTTGGTGTCCAGCGCCAAGTTGCACGCATGCGATTAAAGCCAGTTACTGTGAGCCAAGAGCAGTGAGATGCGTATGTGGACATGAATTCTGTTTTGGCTGTGGCGAGAACTGGCATGAGCCGGTCAGCTGTTCCTGGCTTAAGAGATGGCTCAAAAAGAACAACGAGGACTCCGAGACATCCAATTGGATAGCGCAGCATACGAAGGAGTGTCCCAAGTGCAATGTGACCATTGAAAAAGATGGCGGCTGCAATCATATGGTCTGTAAAAATCCCTCCTGCCGCTATGACTTCTGTTGGGTCTGCTTAGGCTCCTGGGAGCCACACGGATCATCCTGGTACAGTTGCAATCGTTTCGACGAGGAGGAGGGCAAACAGGCGAGACAGGCTCAGGAACGTTATCGTTCATCGATGGCCCGGTATTTGCATTATTACAATCGATATATGAATCATATGCTTAGCATGCGTATGGAAAACAAATTGTATGCCAATGTTCAGGCCAAGATGAATGACATGCAAGAGAATATGAGCTGGATTGAGGTGCAGTTCCTCAAGGAGGCCGTCGATGTTCTATGCCAGTGTCGTGCCACATTGATGTACAGCTATGTGTTTGCCTTTTATTTGCGCAACAACAATCAGAAGATCATCTTTGAGGACAATCAACGCGACATGGAAATGGCCACCGAAAAGATATCCGAATGCCTCGAGCGTGAAATAACCGTACAGAATCTGTATGAGGTTAAACAAAAGGTGCTCGATTTATCGCATTATTGCCGCAAACGTCGCACCGTCCTGCTGTGTCATGTGCGGGAGGGTTATGAGAAGGACTGGTGGGATTTCATCGAATAGATGTTCAAACTGGGTACTGGTCCTAAGAACTTCCTGGATGATAGCACACGCCATGGATCGATCACTTAATTGATTGGATTGATTGGCATAATAGACACATTGAGGGACGTCACGATACGACACGACACGTCATGTCACGACACGACACGACACGCATTTCTCTGAAGACTTTATATTTTTATTGCATTTCGGTTTGAAGCTATTAAAAAAGTCACAAAGCTTTTGGCTTGCTCTCTGGTAAATTGCCAGAGATATCTAAATTCTACAGTCACATAATGCCATTGGAATAACGTTGTGTTTTATTTGCAATCAAGATAGTGCTGCACATTTAGCCAACGTCTGTTACCAACTTCGTTTTTTTAATGGCCAAATCAACAAAAAATCCAACAAAAAAAAAAAAAAAAAAACTAAACTCATCTTAAATCATTTAAACAATTTTTTTTTTGCTTTTTGCTAACATTCAATCTTCATCAGCGGTTGGCTATGCAGCTATTTTGCTATCTTAATGAGTTTTGGCCAACACTTTAGAGTGAGACGAAGATAGCAACTTGGTAACATTATTCGTATTGACTGTTTGTGTGTGTGTGCGTGTGTGTGTAGCTTTTGTAATTATAACATAAATCAATCCAATTTCATGTTATACTTTTTGGCGCAACAAAGCGATTAATGTCGACAATGCCACAAGATATGGCATGGCTAAAGGAAAAGCATAAATAAGCCAATAGAGCCATGGCCAATAACGGAACGAAACGGAACATTGAGACGGCTCTCAGCTCACAACTCTTGTCTTACAGCGCATGCGCAGCATTTTCATATGAAAAATATTTCCTTATCGCGATGCGCTGCAAAAGAGTCGAAGCTAGAGTTGGAGTCGCCACTTGGCAGTTGCCAGTTTGCTAGTCGCCGCCAGGTGCACGAGATTTACGGCAAACGGCAGCCAAGTCGTGCCCGTGACTGCTCCCTGGCCTAGCCTGGCCTGGCCTACCCTGGCCAGGCCGTAACCAACCTGGCCAAGTGTGAATTTTCGCACCCGTGATGAAGTTTCCAATTAAATTTTATTGGATTTCAAATTGAGGCTGCCAGGCAAGTCAGCCAGTTAGACAGTCGCTCATTGATCTCCTGACTGCCGTGTCTACAATTCGATTTTTGTTGGTTACTCTCGCAAATATTTGCGAACCTATTGTTTTTTTTTTTTTTGTGGCAAGTGTTGAAAGTGGGCGTTGCAACATCATCCACCCAGCCTAACATCGAAGTCATCGAAGCTATCGAATTGCTGCCATTTGCACACTAGCAGAGTGATTTCTTATAGCAGTTCAACTGTGAGGTAAGCAACGTGGCAGATGTAACTGTTGCTTTTAGCCAAAAACTAAAAAAACCCATTGGCTTGGAGTGTGGGAACGCCCAACAGCAAGGAATGCCGAATTGATTGCATACGAGTAGCAAATATTGCGGCAATTAAAAGGCCGCAACATTTGAATGCAATTTGGGAAAAGAAAAAATTATTTACATTGTAATTTTGCAAAGTGTGGCTCAGCAAAAGGGTGTTTAAATGTCACTGGATTTATGTAATAGAGAAAAAAGTTACTCTAAATATTTTTTATTTTTTTTTTTTAGCTCTATTTTTACTGCCCAGTTAACAAAGTTAATAAAATTCGGATTTATATAGTTAAGCCTTTTACTAAAACAAGCTTCATGACTTCAAGGTTTTATTAACATTTTCTTCTGATTAGAAAAGTTTAAGAGAGCTACAATTCTTTACCTTTTTCTTTACCTTTTTATAGTTATATAAACACAGTTCAGATTAATTTTTAAAGGTTTCCTTAAAGATCTTCCTTTAGCTAACATCTTTAATTTATATAAAATTCCCCTACTTTAATATCATATTTGGCATTTGGCTAAAGAACAGCTGCCAAGTGCCATTCAACAGTTGCCATTTCGCCTGGCTCATTCAACAAGTCAACAAAATAATAAAAAAAAGAGGGAAATCCTGGAAAAATCCTGCTCCTGTGCCTGTTCCCTGTAGATGCCCAAACAACAGCCAGAGCTTTAGTCTGGTCAAGCTGTTCAAGTGAGTTGCTATTAATTTTATTTATTGGCCTCTTACTGTCAACCACACTTTTATTCTATTTTCGCTGCTATTCCTGTTACTTTTTCTGCTCCGTCTTTCTGCCCACGCCCCCTGTCGCAGTAACAGCTTAGCGGTCACAAGTTCGTGTCCTGCTTGCTTCGAGTGTCTAGCCCACAATTCCTGGTTTCTGTTTTTTTTTTGTGCTCTCGGGGAAGCTTATTGAAATTTTTATCTACAGTTTGTTTTTGTGCTTATGGCAGCGTCTTGGCCAAGCTTTAGTTATTTTTATTATTTTTATTATGGCATATTTTTGCATCCTCTTTCTCATGACACTTTATCCGTTGTCATTTCTGCACTTTACTTCATGTTGTTAAGTTTGCTTTCAGATTTAGTCGCGTACTTTCAATTATATGACATTGTCCTTGAGTCTGTACAGAATTTGGGACCAGACGAAGGTCAATTGACCCACAACGAGACGAGACGGAAGTGTTCAAAACAAGAACTGTGTCAATAACTAACAACCTAACCGGTTAAACTTCATAATTAATTATTTTAAAATATATAGACTTGAACTTTCAATTTAACTATAATGAAGTTTAGTCATTTGCAGCTATCACTGGGCTTGTCAATTTGTAGGTACTTTCTAATTACCTGCAAGCACTCAGACTATCTTCTGGCACATTAGTTGAGCCATTGAGCAAATTTCGCAGCTGCCATAAACAATCTGTGGACACGAGCGCCAAACGCTGCCGTGAGACGCAGGTTCCTCGTGCTGCCACTGGATCTGGATCTGACTACGACTTGCAGCTTAAGCTCCAGCTCCAGCTCCAGCCTTAACCTGAGCTCCGACTTTGGATTCACTATCACTTCATCAGCGACGTGAATTTATGAGGCACTTTGCGCAGTCGCCGAGCATCGTTGGCCATAATTTGCCGCCGTCTATTGGCGAGTGCACAAATTGCGTTGATATGCTGACAGGCGGCGCACAGCGGGCCAAACTACTCTACCCCCCTTGGAACACCCCCTCATGCTGAACACACCCGCCTCTGCTTCTAATGCGCAAACTCATTTGCCTATCGCTTGCAGAAGCAACTGCAAAGTGCATTTTGTTAGCTAGCACTGTAGATGATCTTTTGCTACTTTGTCTTGCCTCTCTTCCCCCCTTCTCCTTCTCTTCCTTCATACTCTTTCTTCTTGCTCTCCTTCATCTTTGTCGAAACTCTATGCTCTAACTAAATTGAAGCACGCGCGCAGGCGTTTTAAGCGGCACAAAATCCAATTGAATTTAATTGAAGGCGGTTGTCTTCAAGTGTCGAGTAGAGGGGAATGAGTAGAGGGGGCAGTGGGGGTTTGGTATGTGGGGTAAGGGGAAGTGAACACATTAACTAGCTGTCACATTTCTCTGATGTGCGCAAAGAAACTCAATTTAAAAACAAAAAGATGATGTCAAGAAAAATAAACAGAATTTGATATACCCTCACTGAGTAAAGCAATTAATCGACTTTGCCATTAATTAAATTAGGGTACAGCATGACAGTGCCAAATTTTAAAATTAAGCTATTATTTTGACAGCTTGTTGATTGTGAAATTAAATTATCCACTTCCATTAAACTGGAATTGAACACAAACCAATTTCAAAGAACTTACTTTAAGTTTATAAATACAATTTAGACAAAACTTCAAAAATGTAACTAAAAAGGTAATTTTACTATAACTTATACTAAGCGTGTTTAAATTGTTGTTGCATATTGATAGCCATAAATAGTATACCTCTTATTCTATGCTTGACGAGCATATTCACAATTCGAGCACATCACACAAATTAAGCGCATTCCTCAGCTCTCTCTCTCTCTCCCTCTCTCTCTACCCCTCACTCATTTTCTTTCTCTATCTCTCTCTTAGTCTCTCTGTGCCGGCTTATCATTTGCATCATCAGCGACAATATGATTGTTTTTTTTTTGTATTTGTAGTATTCGTTATTTTTACGCGCAAAAAGGTCGTGACAATTTAATTAAGCATCGTTTTATTTAATTATTTCATATATTGATTACAAAGTGTAAAGCTTTTAATTGCAAAATGTTGTAGGCAACTGTCTTCTACTGTCTCCCCTCCCCCTCTGTCTTCCCCTTCCACTGGTAAATATGTATGTGGCGAGGTCATTATGAAATGAAATGATATAAAATATCGACAATTGATATCAATATTTGAATGCAGAAAACGCAGTCAGAGCTGTTTGCCTGGCATTTAATGTATTTATATTGTATTTCATTATGATTATTTCATTGTAATGATTGAATTGAATGCCAATGATGGACACTGTCTGACAGTATTTCTCTCCCTTTAACTCTCACCCTTTCTCTCTCTGTCTCTCTCTTTGCATCTCTTGCTCTGCGTTTGTACGTGATTGCTGTCAACGAATCAATTATGCGGCATATTCTTGCTTGCTATAAATATTTACGTTGAAATTAATTATTTGATATTAAAATGACCGCAATACATTTTATGGCCGACTGACGCCTAGGATACAGCCATACAGGATATTGCGTACGAAGCATTCGTTTGAAGTGTTGTCCTGCCGTTGCTGCTACTGCTACTGTAACTGCAACTGCAATTGATGTGGATTTTTGTGGCCAACTGACTGTGGTCCTGTTGCTGATTGACACCGTAAATGATATGCACATTATTTGCAGGATATGACGCTGTCATAGCCAGAGTGCTTGGGTGTGCAAACTGGAGTGCAAACAGGAAACGGAAATGGCAAGCATTGTCCGCTCAGTGCCATATTGAACGCATTTCACGATTGCATTGTTGTCATTGCATGTTTAATGACTAATCTAATGTATTTAACTTGTTTAAATGTTTTTGTACTTAAAGTTATCTGTTTGTTTGTCTGTCATGTGAAAGACAATTTCTACCTTTGCTGAATTTGCTGAAACAGCAGGCACAATCATACCCAGGCGTATGTATTATATAACACAATCAAGGCACATCCCAGCAAACCCAACATTCTAACATCGTCATCATCATCATCATCATCGCATTCTTCTCATGCCCCTTAGCAGGGTCTGTTCCCATTCAAAATGTAGCTACACTCAAGCCCATGGACGGTAGCTGTAGCTGTAGCAGCAGTAGCAACGACAGCAGTAGAAGAAGAAATGCTCTTTAAGGATCCACTTGTGTGCCTGGGCTCTCAAGTGTCCTTTGCATGTTAGCGAAACCACTCGAAAATATGACGCGTTTGCTGAAGTATGCAAAAATTGCACATGGAACAAATATGGGGAAGGCAGCTGGAATTGTCGAACAATGCGAGACAACAATGCTCAAGCATCAAATGTTTGTCGCTTTAAGTTTATGCTACACATATATTATATATATTAAAATGCACATTTAAACAACAACAGCAATAACAACTATTCTTGGCCATAAATTGTTGTTGTATCTACGATGGCGGCATTTCAAATGATCATTCATTATGGAAGAAAACGGTGGCACCTTTGAACCGCAACGTCTTTTTTTTTTGGGGGGACGTTGGGGGTAGGTGTGTAGGGGAGCATTGTACGTGTCGTCCAAGGGGTCGCTGCAGGCGTCGACGACAACGACGGCGACTGCAACGTCGACGTTGCTGTCGCTGATTGATTGAGCGTCGGCGTCGACGTTGGCAGCGATATTGTCGATGGCGTTGGCGGCGGCAAACATGAAATATCACACAGCCAAACCCTTTTCCATGAACATAAAGTTTAGGCTAACGATTTCGATTTCGATTTCCTGCACAAACGTGAGCGTAACCAAATTTGCTCTAGGGCTTGGCCAGACCAAACGACAGACTGTCAGTTGAATGAAGTGAAAAAGCCAAAAAAAAATACTATAAATATATATACAAAAAAATATATATATTTATGTATGAAATATATAGCGAAATCAATTCAATTGCCAAATTATGGCAATGCACAAAAATGAGCATAGCCAATATTTCGCTGTCCCAATATTTGTGGCCACAATTGTTTTGCATGACTCGCTCATGGCTCTTGTACTGCATTTGGATTGCTAATCGATCATCTTGGCCATGTTTTGAGCTGCATTTGTTGCCGACCTGACTTGGCTTTTGTCATTTCATTTTGGTTTGGTTTTTGGAGTTTTTCGTTTTTTGGTGTTTTTAGTGTTTTTGGGGGTTTAGTCGTCATTTTTAACTGTCTACAAACTGCAAATGCATTTGCCATAATTATGCCCGAAAAAGTAACACGAGGCAAGCAAAATGCGACGCGGTGATTAATTGTCGAATCGTGCACTCCGTCGAGGCTATTTGTTATCTCAAGGCGTTGAAATTATAAATTGTTTTGACTGCAACCCCAAAAAAAAGAGAGAAAGAGAGATACAAACTAGACGCAGAGTGAGAGTAAAAGGGAGACAAGTGTAGACTGTACTCAAATGTCGATCGCGTTTTATTTTTTTTTTCTCTTCTGACTTTTGTTCAGGTGTGAAAGGGTTCACGAAAGGGTTCAAGCACGAATATCGCTTAAAGCTGCCAAGTCAGGCGATATGGCATAAGATCAGTTCACACTGCTGGCGTTGAGTTAGTGACAGTCAATTAAGATTGAATAAATAATAAATTGACGTCGGCCAACAAAATAAAATATAAACGAGTTGACCAGAGGCGATAAAAGTTGTGCATAGATTAGAAAAGACAAGAGTTAAGTTTTTGTAAGTAAGACAAAGGATTAGTAGGAAAAGTTGGAGAATTCTATCTCATATATAGATATGTTCTATGAGAGCATTTAAAACTTAGCAAATACTTAATTTAAAATTAAGAAAACCTTGAAAAAACGCGCTTTGCCTTTTCAGATCATCTCGAAACATTTGTTGTATATAATTTTCAACTTTACTATGCATAATTCACATATCACGAATTAAACATCGTGAATTCGTGTCTCGCATAATAATAAATTCTAGAATTTTGATAAATTCAGAGATGTAGCAAATACATATATGCGAGAAGCTTAAAGCTGTCACTTTTCGTTGACATTTCAAGATGACTGCCCTCCCACCAAATCTTCCCCTTCTCCAGGCAACCAGAACTCGATGGGCTTTGTGCAAGAAACGCGCTGAAGTGCGTAAATGTTGAGTACACAGGATTCAGAGGGTACATTACCCCTGCTTGTCTCTCTAGTTTCTATCTAAGGTTTTGCCTCTGAAGCAGCTGTCAAATCAGCACGTGACATTGTGTGACATCATTGAGCTGGAAGATGACGCTCCAAAGCGCCAAAAAGTAAAAAAAAAAAACGCACCCGCGACGACTTTCGCTTTATGCAAAAGACAAAGCAAACGCCTCCAGCTTCAATTTGAGCTCCAAGTCTGACAAATCCCAATCCAGCTGTGGCTTCTGTTTGTCACGGGTTACATCAGGTTGGCTTTTATTTTGGGAGCTATGTCGAGGCTGCTGCAAGTGCACACTTGAGACATGGAGATGACTCCCAGGTGAAGCTGGCAGCAGGCAGCAGGCTGGCAGGTAACTAAGCCTGAATCGAGAGATGTTGAGAGATGCATTCAGCACGTAATGCATAGATCAAAATTCAACACTTTCAACGTGTGTGTGTGTGTGTGTGTGTGAGTGTCTCTATGTACCTGTGTGTGTGTGTGTGTCGCTGCAATCACGTTAATTAAAAAGGTGCAAATTGTAAAACGCGTCGGGAATGCCACGAACCACGACGCAAAGAGCCAAGTGCTGCCAAAAGCTGACAGCTGTTAATGAACGAGCTGAAATCCAGCATGGCTATAAGGGGGTGGGGTTGGGGGGAGGAAGGCGGTGCACTTGCTGTACTACCTGCAAGTCACGTGCTGCACGTCAGTCGCAGCTTGGTAATTAAACGTATCAAAATTTCTTATAGCATAACCGCTTTGGTCTCATATTTAACTATTATGACTGTAACTAAGTTGAGTTCTTAAATTAAGATATTATTTATGAAAATAGTTAACTTAATTTTATGTACAACTGTTTTAAGAATTTTAGATTTAAGAGCTTTTGATTGACTGAAAGACGTTTCAAGCTAAATTTACGTTTATTTCTGATTTGAGAAACTCTTCCTTTTTGGACAGTGTAATCTCTAGGTCTTTAGTCTATCTTAGTTATTCTGCCATTCTCTGCCTCCTTCTTGCTCTCAACTCCCACTTGCCACGTTTGCATTTTTACATGCATTTTAATATTAACGCCCAAAACGAGAAGCGACGCGACGTAGACACAAAAAGGATTTCACAGACCAAAAGGATGCGACGTTGCTTTTGGCCATGGTCTGCAATTGTGACTGTCCCAGTATACTTTCCCCCCCTACTCTCTCTCCCTTTCTCTCTATCCCTCTTCAATGGGGCCTCCGGGGGCGGAGTATATTAAATGAAGTCTCAGTCTCGCAGGCTGGCGGCATTACAACATTTTTTCGCAATAAGAAAATATGAAAATTCATTTTGTTTCGTCGTCGCCGTCGTCGTCGTTGCAGCAACAATGGCGTCAGAGCAGCGCGAAATTCCAACAACAACATATGGACTAACATGCAACTAAACAAGTGCAGCATGTGCCACAGCTGTTTGTTGGCAAGGCAAACACATTAATAAAATAGAAAACTTTTGAAAAAAAATATCCATTAAATAGTTCCCTCAAATGCATTAAAATGTTGTAAAATGAAATTATGTTATTAAATTAAGTCAAGTGGAGTAGTTTCAGCTGAGCAGATGGCATTTATATGAGCCATAGAATTAAGTTTATAGCGATCGTGCTGATGGAAAAATTCCCATCGTTAAAATTGCTGCACTTAAATGAAACGCAAAGCTAAAAGCATTTCAATTTAATAAGAATATTAAGATTTATGATCAGTTCTTTGTGCTTATTAATATGAGTACATTTGTGATAGTGGAATATTCGAAGAATAACTATGATTTATGTTACTCCATTTAGAGCATAGATTAAAGCTCCTAAAACCACAGAGTCTATGTGTCGTATTAATGTAATCGTTGTAAAATTTGTTTATTTATGTGTGATGTGTGATAAATATGTCAAAATTGAACTTAGCATGTGTCAAAATCAGACGATTAACTTTATGGCTTTATTAAAAGGATTAATCTAAAGCATAACTTAAGCTTTTAAGGTATAACTTCATCGTTGATGGACTATAACTCAAAAGTATAACTGCAATATCTTCTAGGTGATCGCAACTGTAATCAGCACTCAGTTAAGTAATGCCTTGCAGTCAACTGCGACAACCTGCTGTTTGAATGTATATACGTGTGTATATCGAATATCGAATAAACGAAACTGTTCAATTAGTGCACAATATCAGTTGGCAATAACTCAAAAGTTTGACAACTTTCGAAAATATCCACTCATATTACCCAGTTGCACTTGCAAACAAACTAAAAACTAAAAACTAAAAAAATATGAAATGTATTAAAACGACTTGTAATTAACATTTCATAAATTCACAATCGTGATAAGAAAAGTTTTCCATTAAGAATCAATTAAAATGCAAAAATCTATCATAAAATGTTTGCTATAATTGTTGCTTTTGTTGTTTTTTCCTTTTTGTTCGTTTTTAGTTGAGATGAAGTTATCGCGATTGAACCACTTTTCACACAAGATTAAGATAAAGTCTCAAGTGTGGAGCAATAAAAGAAAAATGCATTTTTATTGAAATAACATAATTTACATGAAAACGCCAATAAATTGTCAGGAGATTTTTTCCACAGACCAAGCGGCGTATGCGCAACTTAGCTGCTCCATTGACCGCAAAAGAAAAAACTACAAATAATTATTGAGCACAAAAATAAATAAATAAAAAATCATAAATATATATATATGTATACGACATACATTTAAAGATGTGTATATATGTGTGTGTGTGCAATATAAATATAGATGTGGTGCGATTTAATCGCTTGCTGTGCGCTGTTAATGAATTGAATTGAATTTTTTCGCTATCGCCAGACAGAGTCAAAGCGACTTCCCAGTTGCAGTGCCAGTATTACGAGAACTCACATTACTGCCAGTGCTGCTAGTTTAGATAACTTAAAGCTACATTTAATTAATGCTGAAACTAGCAAAGCCTATTTAATCAAAGAGAACATATTATAAAATAGTTTAAATAGAATAAAATAGAATATTTATAAAATATTCTCTCAGCTTCTATGAAATATTTTCATTCTTTTTGGTTTTCAAAAAATACTTTTTTAAAGCCAGTTCTATCTGGCTATTTTTGCCAACACTGATTGAAACTCTTACGCGTATTCATACTTAGTGCCAGTTCCAGTTTCAGTTACAGTTCCCCAACTGGGCAGCCAGTGGGTAGCCGCTATTGCTCCGTAGGCTCTGCGCTTTTTGATCTCCTCAAGATTGTCACATTTGGCGTGGTCGGTCTGTCTGTCGGACAGTCTAGCAGTCCACTGTGCCAAGCGCCACATGAATAAAGTACAACAACAAAATATTTAATAAAAAAAATGAAATAAAAATTATGCACTTGCCGGCAAATAACTGGGCAGCAGAAATTTGCATAGACGTACGACTCTATTTTCGCTCCGTCTGTCTGTCTCTCTGTCTATCTATCAGTCGGTGTGCATATTTTTCATGCATTTGTATTTGTAATTGTTTAATCGCAATTTGGTCATCTATGTGGGTTAGATATGCCTAACGACTGGCATGGAATTCGTAATTGAAAATTAACTTTTATAGATTTTATTTTTTTTTTAAATATTATGTACGCGCGCGCAGTTGTGGCGCCATCTGGCGACTTCACGCTACAACTAGGCAAGGATGCATGGGTTGCTGTCTTTGCTAATAGTCAGGACATTCACGGTCATATGAGTTTACTTTGCTAAAGTACACAGAATTTCCTTTCAAAACTGTTATATAGTTATGATGGAAAACTCTGTGTACTTAGGGGTTTCCCCGTCATAATACTTTAATTGGTTTAAGTAATACCTTTCACTTATTGGAATAGAAACCCATTAATTACTTCATTAACTGAAATTCTTTCAAATCCCAGAAAATCCATTGATTGCATTTGTAGCTTGGGGGAAAATGCCAAGCATGCGATTAAGTGAAATTCCATTTGATTTATTAGCAAGCTATTTGGACTTACTAAAAGCATCAGAAATTTTAATGTAATATCTCTAAACATACTCTTCCAATATCATCCCAACCACATGCTGTTTTCGCTGCCTAAATGCATTTTCCAACATTTCGGAAAGAAAAAGACAAATTTTAAAAAAAAAAAACAAGAAACTGAGCAACGCCCGCATTCCAATGAAAGCGCCAGCAGCTGCACGAAGAACAGCAACTACAACAACAACAACAACAACTATAAGAGGCACACACAAGTCAAAGAAATTTGCTGTTAATTCACGTATTAACCTCTTGACATTTGGCAGCAGCGTCGCAAACCATAAGAAAAACAAGTCGACAAAATTCCAACATCGATATTGATGGCAAAGGGAAGGAGAAGGGAATGAGGCACATCTGCCGCTGCATAGAAACTGTGTCAATGTGCCAACAACAACAACAACAACAACAGCAACAAATGTTGGGGCGTTGTGTTGAGTGTGCTTGTATGTGTGTGTGTGTGTGTGTGTGGCAGATGTTGGTGGCATGTGGGAGGGAAATGCAGCAATTGGCGTTGGAGTTGAAGCGTCGCCTTTGGAGCTGCTTTTTGAAGTTGGAGCCACGCCAAAACGACAACACAAGAAAAAAGCCAAAAAAAAAATTGGATAAAAAACGCGCGTGTGTCTATCGTTGTGTCTATGAGTCTATACAGTCAATACAGCCTATGAAGTCTATGGAGTCTATGAGTACGTGCGGCTCAATGACTTTCAATTAAATCAATATTCATCGTTTTGGCTGCCTCGGGGTCTAAATGGCAACGGGCGGCCCCGGTACAACCCGGCCAGGCTAACACACTCACAGACAGACGGACAAGCAGACAGAACGACAGACAGATGGACAGACTTAAGAGGATGGAGACTGAAACTTTGGCTGGGGCAGAGGCAGCTGCAGCAACGACTCCGCTCCTTGATTAGACGCGACGCCGTAACGACAACAACAACAGTAACAGCAAAAGCAACAACAACAACAACAACAACAGCAACTACGACAACGGCAGCATGGGAAAATGTGCAATTTTGGCCAAAAAAATAAATAGTCAAAAGGCTCGAAGAGACCTGAGCTATAGTGGCCTGACCGAGCCTGGCACATTCATTGCGCAAATTTTGTGGTCTGTCTGTGCAGCCAGTCTGCAATCAAAGATACACCAAAAAATAAACATTTGAACTACTTGCCTGAGCCTTTCACAAAAACAACAACACTAACAACTAACAACAGTAACAATACCTACAACAACAATAATAAAAATGCATTTACTCTGGCACAGAAGGTGGCAGAGTCAAAAAACCGCGCGCGAGCAAATAATTAATGTTTGCCAATAATCGAAGACACCTTCAGAGCCGGCAAAGAGTTTGGCGATTGGCAATTGGCAGTTGGCCAACTTGCCTTACTCACCCGTCTTTCTCACTCTCTCTCTAAGCCAAGATGACAAGTGTACCCAGCGAACATGGAAATGAGCCGTTTGCCATTATTTTCTATTAAATTCTATCTAAATGAATTTCATGTAGATCTTTCATAAAATATGGTAAAAAATTTATAACTGCGTCATTGAGAGATGGATTCTTAAGGTTTAGTTGTAATAAAACTTATCGGATCTACAGAAAATTACAGGTAACCAATATAATCAGTACTTGACTAGAACAAACATCAAAATTAAGACCGTGTTTTCCCAGTTTTCAATCAACCCCAATTAAGTATTTAGTCAATTTGGGTTTTTTTGCTTACATATTAAATGAACCAGTAAGTTCCAGTAAATTACCACCCAGAAGAGAATCTTATAAATAATAGTATAAAGAAATTTATTTGGAAAAAGTACATTTTATGAAAACTTTTAAGAAGACACAATTACTATTGAGTATAACAATAATTCATACGTTTAAACCATCCGCCACATAAACCATTCCAGAAGAAAAGACAGAGATGCCAATGCCAAACCCAAAGCCCAAAGCAGAAAGGCAAACAAATAAAATTCCAGATCATAGGGTTTCTGTTCTGTGCCTTCATTTCTCAACAACTTGTAAATTCCACCTTCAATTGCATCCATATAAGCATCGCTCTGCATTTTAGACAGAATTCCACACTTAAAAATGCGTCTTAAATATATGTTTAACATATTAAGATACGGCAAGGATTGTGAGACTGGAAACATTAAAAGTCCGTCCAATATACTCTCTGGTATTTTCTTGAACAGAGGCACTTTTAACAAGTGTTGTTGATACAAATAACCATCCATTCGATCCTCGTAGCATGAATACATGTAACTAGAATTAAGTCCAATGCGGGATTTAATTAGATTTGCAAGACTCGTGGCTATCATCCGTTCTTTGACTTCAAACGGTATGGAATCTACATTCTTTAAAAGCTCTACATAGTAGTCATCCAAAAGCAAGGGATACGGAGAATATTTTAAATCTTGTAAAGTGTTTAACTGTGGCTCAAACAATCCCAATGTCAACATACTTGATAACAGAGCCAGGTACAAGTTGGTCAATACAAATCCAGTGAGAGTCAGTATTATGTGAATGATGGACTGTCGCCAGTTGAAAGTACCAACCTGTGGTTGAGAAATGAATAACAAATGGCACCAACAACTGAGAAAGTGTAAGCCAAACTCTGATCTGTCGAATCCATAGCTAGCATAGAGCATCAGAGTACTATATCCTACAATCACAATCACACCAATCCATAGAGTCCAGGTGAAGGGTCGTGCAAAGTACAGATAACTGGGAAGAGGACGAGCATATGGCACCATAATATAGTTCTTGAGCGGATAAAGTGCTACTGTGTTCGAAATATTCCATGTCAGCTCTTTGGGATAAGACATAAAGTTAATTTCTTTGTTTTTGAAATATTCAAAGATTTTAATCATGTGTAGATGCAAAGGCAAGGGTGCAACAAACTCAATTGTAGCATTATGACGCTTAAAGAACTCCAAAAAAGCATTATAAACATATCCAGAATATATAGATTCACCTTTTCGATTTACGTATGCTATCGCACGAGGTTCGTTCGGATCAGGTATTGTGTATATTGTTTTATTACGAAAATTTTTAATACTTTTCCATCGTTTGAAATAATCCTTGATTTCACCCAACTCTAGAGTTGTAACGGTCGGATACGGATTATAGCTATAAAACGACTCTATCTGGTTATTATAATATATGAGAAGCACATTGATAAAGCCTTCTTGAAAGCAGAATCTGTAGAGCTTTTCCTGCCACATGTTGGGATCCTTTTCCGAATATATAACTATATGAAGTTCATGTAGATCTTTCAGCAGAATTGGTAAAATATTGATAGCTGCATAGTCGAGAGGATTCCTTAGGTTTAAAATAATTGAAGATTTTGCCGAAAACGTTCCGAGTAATTGAAACTTATGAAATGTTTTGATTGTTGATTGAATATGAACTGCAGGAGTTTCCAGAACTTGTAAGTCTAATGTTTTTTTGGATGTATCTTCAAAGTTAATAAAAATGTTTAGATCTGTTTTGTATTCAGCATTGAGTTGCTGTAAAACTTGTGTTATTCCAGAGAGACATATGGTATTTATCCGTAGAAAACTTAGTATTAGAAGAATCGACTTCATTTTTAAATTTAAATCAGTTTTTGTCAGTTTTCGTTGTTTGAAACTCCAGTGACGTCGGTCAAGTCGCAGAGAAGGTTGAAAGGATACTATGCCCATTTGATTGAAGCGTGTTTAGTTTTATTACAGCTTTATCAAGTCTTATCAGATAAAAAGGTAATAACAGCTAACCAAATTATCAGTTCTTGAGTAAAACAAACATCTAAGTTCAAGTTCATAGTCGAGCTTACATATAATTATTCTGTGCGTTTTCTAATATAAGCATTTATACACTCTGCAAGAGTGACTATATTGGGTTTGTGAAAAGTATGTAACAGGCAGAAGGAGGCGTAGCCGACCCCATAAAGTATATATATTCTTAATCAGCATCACAAGCCGAGTCGATATAGTCATGTCCGTCTTTTATACTCTAGACAACTTGCAGAATTAATCGCAATCAAAATCTAAAATTCTCAAAATCGAACCCATTTTGTCAAATTTGGATGAAAGAGTCCTAAGATATGTGGTCCATAGCTCAATATTTTAAATTCACAATTTACCCAACTTTGACTGATCATAACTCAGCCAAATGAAGCGATATCTTAAAAAGTCATACCTTTTTATACTCTGGACAACTAGTAAAATTAATCGCAATCAAAATCTAAAATTCCCAAAATCGAACCCATTTTGTCAAATTTGGATGAAAGAGTCCTAAGATATGTGGTCCACAGCTCAATATTTTAAATTCAAAATTTACCCAACTTTGACTGATCATAACTCAGCCAAATGAAGCGATATCTTAAAAAGTCATACCTTTTTATAATCTGGACAAAATTGGACAGAATAAATCGCAATTAAATTCTAAAATTCTGAAAATCGAACCCATTTTGTCAAATGTATCTGAGTTTTATGTAATTAATTTATTTATTAACGACTTATTAATTTAATGCATAATTAATTAAAGTATTTCGTTTTTAAATAGTTGGAAAGGCTCTTCGCTTATTTAAGCCATCCGCCACTTAAACCATTCCAAAAGAAAACACACAGCAGCCAAAATCAAACCAACAGCCCATAATAAGAAGCCAAACAGATAAAAGTCCAAATCAAACGGTTTCTTTTCAGTGCCTTCATTCCTCATTAGCTTGTAGATTCCAGCGTCGATTGTATCTCTCCAGGCATCACTCTTCATCTTTGACAGTACTCCGCATTCAAAGATTCGTCTCAAATATTCATTTAACATATTAAGATACGGCAATGATTGGACTACTGGAAACGCCAAGAGTCCATCCATTATACTCTCTGGTATCTTCTTAAATCGTGGCACTTTTAACAAGTGTTGTTGATATAGTATACCATCCACTCGATCGTCGTAGGAAGAATACATATAGCTTGAATTTAGTCCAATTCGGGCAGCATGCAGGTTTACTGGACTCTCAACAGACATACGATCCCTGACTTCTATGGGAATAGATACGATATTCTTAAAGAAATCTACATAATAGTCATCCACCATCATGGGATACGGGGAATATTTCAAGTCTTGTAAGGTATTAAACTGTGGCTCATATAATCCCAAAGTCAACATACTCGATAACAGAGCCAAGTACATGTTGGTCAATACGAAACCACTGAGAGTCAGTATTACATGAATGAGAGATTGTTGCCAATTGAAAATTCTGACTTGCGGTTGAGGTAGAAACAAAAGATGACACCAACAACTAAGATAATGTAAGCCAAACTCCGATCTGTCAAATCCATAGCTAGCACAGAGCATGAGTGAACTATATACCACAATGATAATGACACCAATCCACAGAGTCCAGGTGAAAGGCCGTGCAAAGTACAGATAACTGGCAAGAGGTCGAGCATGTGGCACTATTATATAGTGTTTGAGCGGATAAAGTGGTACTGTTCCCGTAAGATTCCACGTTAGCTCTTTGGGATAACTTACAAAGTCAATTTCCTTGCTATAAAATAGCTCAAAGCCTTTGCTAAAAGCTCCATCCGGAGGCAAGTGTGCCAAGAATTTTATCGTAGCATTATGGCGCTTATAAAACTCCAAAAAGGCATTAAAAACATATCCACCATGAACCAACTGGCCCTTTCGATTCACATATTGTAGCCTACGGGGCTCAATTATATCCGGTATAGTGCGTACTGAAATATTTTGAAAGTTTGTAATATTGCGCCATCTATTCAGATAGTCTTCGATTCCATGAAACTTTTGAGGTTTGACTGTAGGATACGGATAATAACTGTAAAGCTGGATTCGGTTATTATAATATATCAGCAGCACATTGATAAAGCCTTCGTGAAAACAGAATCTGTAGAGTTCTTCTTCCCAATAGATTGGATCGCTCTCGGCATAGAAAACTATGTGTAGTTCATGTAGACTTCTCAGAAGATATGGCAATATCTTTGTTACAGCATCATCTTGCGGTGGTTTCTTCAGATTTAAAATAATTAAAGTTTTCTCGGTAAAAGTTCCGAGTAAGTGAAACTTATTAAATGTCTCGATTGTTGACTGGAGGTGAACGGAGGGGGTTTCCAGTGCCTGTAAGTCCAAAGTTTCTTTGGATGTATCTTGAAAGTTGATAAACATGTTGAGCTCTGTTTTGTATTCAGCATTGAGTTGCTGCAAAACTTGTGTTACTCCAGAAGTAGATATACTGATAAGCCGTATAAATATTAATACCAAAAGAATCCACTTCATTTTAAAATTGAATTTGATTCTTGGTCTGCTTAAAATTCCAATACGAATAGTCAAGCCTCTGAGCAGGTTAAAAGGATACTATGCTTATCTAAGTGCCGTTCCAATAGATTAAATACATCCTGTTGAAAGGCATTTAGGAAACGTAGTTGTCAAGTATTTAGGACAAGTTTCTCTTTAAGTGTTAGTTTCAATTTAGTCTGTCAGCCAATTTAATTAACGTTTAACTACCAAAAGACCTCTGACTAAGGCAGAGCAAGTTTTGGCAGATGGGTACTGAAAGCAGTGCGTTTTGAATTGACTCGCTAATGGTAACAACTATACATTATCATAAAAAACTCATTTACCATTTAAATGGTGTTTCATTAAAATAAATTTGTGCGTTCGACTGTTCGATGACTAGTTAAAATATTAAGAAAAGAATTAAGAAATTACCCTTCCTTACAAAAAAACTTGCCCTATCCCTACCACAAAATGAAAAGTGATGATCAAAAACTCTTCATTTCTTAGTTTCATTTAAGTAAAGTTTATTTTATTCATATTAAGAATATTTATTTAATAACTTGTGTATTTTTTTTTTGGGAAATTTAGATTTTCCGATGTTGATCCTTCTTCTTATCGGTGCCCAGCTTCTAGTTTTTGCATCTTGACGCCAGGAAGCATTCAAAGCCACAACAGATTGCTCCTAAGAGCATGCCACACAACCAAAGACCAGCTGCCGCATAATAGTATTCAAGATCATTGGAGTTCACCTCCTGGTATCTGGCGCGGTTAACAAAATTTAAGCGTCCACTTTGTATGCCATGTCCAAATCCATCGCTTTTCATTTTTAGCAGAATTCCCGCCTCAAACATGCGTCTTACATAGAAATTGAAAATCTTGAGATAGGGACGACCAAAGGCGGAGGGCATAAAGAAGGGTTGTTGATAGATGATCTGTGAGAGTTTATGAAACAGTGGAAGACGGAGAAACTTTTGCTGGTACAATGTAAACTCAATGGAATCCTCAAAGCCATTGTGCAACATGCTCGTATTGAGATCATTTCGATATTTATCCACAAGTTGCTCTGGCATGAGCACCAGACGTTGCGCCAGCTGCGGATGCAAATCGGGCAATTGACGTAGGAAACTCAAGTCTACCTCATTCTGGGGCAACTTGTAGTTCGTGCCCTCCAAGTCATCGAAAGTGTTCAGCGGCTTGTCATAGATTCCTGCAGCTAAATTACTTGATAGTTTCGCCAGATATAGATTGGTCAGCATAAATCCAGCTACAGTCATCATGGTGTATACCAGCAAACGTCGAGGGGCTGGAGGAGCAACTAAACTATTGCCGGGAGACAGAAAGAGCGACAATCGAAGTATTTGCAGAAAAGCAGCACTTAAATTGAGTCTTCTTTCCAATAGCAAATACCAGGCTCCACTGCAGTACATGATCATAAAAAAGCTGACCAACCAGGTGGCCCAACTATAGGCCTTCAGTAAATACATATATCTCGGTAATAATCTGGTCGATGGTGCCATCAGAAAGCTATTCTCATGCCACAATACAACACTGCCTGTAAAATTCGATGTTTCTGCCAGCAGATATGGCAGAAAATCCACAATTCGAGAGGCCAAAGCTTCATTTGCTTCTCTTAAAGTGTCCAAAGTATGAGTTCTAATGGTACCATTAAAGTGCTTAATAAAATCCAAAGCCATTCTCAGCATATATCCAGCATAGATCACACGATTGTTTTGATTTCGAAACAGAAATGCTCTTGGAGCACCGCTAGACAAAACTCCGCAGGTGATTTCAAAGCCATGAAAGTTCCACAACAAGCCACGAGTCCGATGAAAATATTGCAAAGTATTCTCCATGTTTAGAATCTCGAGTTTTGGATAAGGCATATAGCTATAAAGCTGTAAAGTTTCCAGTGACAGCACCAAAATGTGAACCATTCCCTGATGCCAGCAATGGGAAAAGAGCCGATAGAGTTTACCTGTTGTTGCCCCCGGATAAATGATCAGCACCTGAAGCTGCTGAGCACGCCATAACCATGAGGTGAGATACTTGAACATTTGATCGGAATATGAGTCCTCCAGATAGATAATGGTTAGAGCCCGCTCACTAAAGTTTCCCACGAGCACAAGTTTCTGCGTTACAGTATTCGGTCGAATAGTCGGAAGAATGGGCTCTCCAGCTGGTAATAAACTCTCATATTCCGAACTGTTGCCAAAATGTAGATAGACATTGAGTTCCATAAAATACAATGCATTAAGCTGATCAATAACTTGACCAATAAAGCTGCTTGACAGCAATGTTAAATTCTGCAGTGTGTTTATGCTTAACGAATCCATCGAGCTTATGAGTTGAGTCTGAATCACGAAATGCTGAGCTGATTGCTTTTATAGCCAATTGGTTAGGGCTCTTTCATCATCGTTAAGGACATCTAATTTATATAATAGAAATGATTATACGCCTTTCGTATTGACACACTGTGTTCGTCAACGAGTTAAGGAAATATGCCATCGAAGTAATTCCAGCAGAAAACTCAGAGCGGCAGACGTCAATCCGAAAGTCCACAAAATAAAGGAAAATAAATATAAATTCCAATTATCCGATTTCAATTCAGAGTCATTGTTTCTCATCAGCTTGTACACTCCGCTATTAATTGAATCTCTCCAGGCATCGTTTTTCATTTTCTTAAATATTCCAAACTCAAAAATGCGTCTTAAATATAAATTTAGTAAGTTTCTGTAGGGCAAAGACTGCGCCACTGGAAACGACATTAATCCATTTAAAATACTCTTTGGTATTTTTTTAAACCGAGGCACTTTAAGCAAGTGCTGTTGGTACAGAATACCCTCCATACGATCTTCATAAATAATGTACATATACGTTGTGTTTAGACTATCGCGTTTATGATCCATATCATTTCCGACAGCTATTTGAGCATTACTTAGCACCGAAGTCGGAAGCGCTGATGCATTTTTAAAATATTCTGCATAGTAGTGACTTGTAAGCAATCGATACGGAGCATATTGTAGATCTTCTATATTAGTTGTTTGAGGCTCAAAAAGTCCTGAGGTTAACATGCTGCCTAACATCGTCATATATAAAGTTGTCAGTATAAATCCATTGACAATCAAAATAAAATGGATAACAAACTGTTGCCAATTTTTGACGGTGGCACGAGGTTGTGATAGGAACAGGATATAGCTTAAACTCCTTAAGAAATGTATGCCAATCTCCGATCTTTCAGTGCCATGGCTGATATACATAATTATGGTACTAAATCCCACGGTGGCAATCACAGCCAACCACAATTTCCAGGTAAAAGGACGAGCAAAGTAGAGGTATTTCGCTAGAGGTCGAGCGTGTGGTACTATTATATAGCTCGTTAGAATATATAGTGGAGCTGTGTATGACACGTCCCACTTAAGTTCTTTGGGATAGCAGAAAAAATCAATTTCCTTTCGATTTATTAAGGGAAAGAAATCGCTGATTGTCAACTTAATTTTATTCGGAAATGCCTTCATAGTGGCATTGTAGCGTTTGGTAAACTCCTTCATAGCGTTATACATGTACCCAGCATAGACGACTTCTCCTTTTCGATTCTTATAACGCATCATACGAGGCTCTACTTGGTAAATCACCGTGCGAATCGGGTAATGATGTAGATTTCGAAGACTTCGACTTCTATTTAGGTAATCTTTAAGCTGCAATAATCTTACAGTCCGGCTTACAGGATAAGGATTGTAACTATAAAACGACAATGTCCGACCCTGATAATGAATTAATAGGGTATTGACAAACCCCTCTCTGAAGCAGCGGATGAAAAGCTCATCTAGCCATTTTTTCGAGTCGTCCTTCGCAAGAAAAACAATGTGCAGCTCATGAAGACCCTTCAAAAGGTAGGGCAACTGTTGAACCACAGTATGGTTAATTTCTGAAGTATTTATGTTAACGATAATTAAAGTTTTTTCCGTAAATTTCCCGAGTATCCGAAAGCGCGGAAATGTCTTGTTTGAAGACTGAATACGAATTGCAGGTATTTGAAATTCTTTAAAGTTTAATTTGTCATTTAGAACAATGTCCAAGTTAATAAATATGTTAAGATTAATTTTATATTTCTCGTTAAGTTGCAGTAAAGCTTTAGTAATTTCCGGTTTAGAATTCTCTTCAGCACAAACCACAAACAGTCCACTGGACACTAAAAATGCTAAGCTCAAAAGCAAATGCATTTTGATAACCGAACGTTCAATTTGAAACTAAAAATGTAGTTTAACAACAACTATTTGAATTGCAAGTAAAGGTCAATTGTGTCTTGCTAGTCAATTAAATCAAATGAAATGAGAAAAAATACTGCCAAACGCCAAAATTAATTAGTTCTTGTGGGTAAAATAAGATGTTTTATATACTTGTAGTTTAAAGGGCACTAGGCCTATTAGATTAAAGTCCACTTTATTTACAGCAAAGCCTTCTTCAGTCTTATCAGATCTAAAGGTAATTACAGCTAGTCAATAAAATCAATCGACGAGTAGAACTAAAATATTTGCATTGAAGTTCAAATCGTGCTTAGTCAGTTTGCTCCCAGTCTCAGTCTCTGGCGAGTCTGTCAGCCAAGTTAACTCAACTGGGCCTTATCGCTCATCTACCAAACGGCCCCTTGACCACGACCGCGTAATTGTTAGCTGCTGGGACCTGAAACCAGTGAGTACTGAAGGGGGTTGGGTCCGTTCTAACGTGACCGCCCCGTAGCAAAGTGTCATAGTTATTTCTAAATCAAAAAAAGGCTAAAAAAAAATAGCGAACTGCATGGCCAAGAGGCAAATATTATTCAATTGAATAAATGAACGTTAAATTCAGCGCTGATGTAAGAAATTATGTCAGCTAGATGGCATGTTGAGATTATTAACAAGTTATTACCACTAATATTTAATAGCGTTGTACTTCGAATTAGAGAATAAATACAAAATCATTTTAATTTATATTTTTTTAAGAAATAGTTTCCCACTAAAGACATCAAATTTGTAACTAATATTTGACCTTAGCTGTTGCCTGAAAGTGAATAAGAGTTATGTAAGGCTAATTTTGGCCAATGCTGCTGCAATGCTTGAAACTCGTTAACCCACAGCAACAGAAACAACGGCAAAAACAACAACAACAACAACTACAACAAAAAACAGCGATTGCAAACAATTTAAAATTGAAATCGCTCATAAATTCTGTCACTAATTGTAAAGAATGGCAGACCTTGAATTCAAATCAGCGGCTCAGTCAGCCAATGGCTACTGCTAGGCAAATGTCTTGCAAAATTATGAAGCTACACAAATCTACAAAAAAAAAACAGCACCAACAACAACAATATGCGATATCCATTGTATTTGAAAATGACGATAAATAAATATAAATTTCAAAGGCAAACATAAAGAGCTATTGACTGTTGACTTTTATGAACAATTAGGCGGCAGCCACTTAAAGATACGAATATATTGAGATACAGATACGCAGATATACATATACATATGGTACATATATATATTTATTTACAGATATAGCAAGAGAGATACATAGATATAGTTAGACAGATATGGATAGTTGGCGAATGCAATACGTATATGGAATACAAGTGTATCGCACACATGGCTAATGGGCCTCTCTATTGGCTTCTCTATGGGCCTGGCCAACAATAAACTGCAATTGATTAGATCGACAACTGCTGGCTGCAATGGCACGCAATGGCAGCAAACTGACGAGGAGAATCGCTTGGTGGCATTGGGGGAGGGTTAATGGGGATGACGAAGGGGATGGAGGCGTGCCGAGGGCGTTGCAAACTTGTGTGCCTTTGGACTTTAATTAATGCATTCAAAGCATTTATGCAAATGGCGGGAAATAATTTATCACCCATTCAAGACGCAACAGCAAGCAGCAACTGCAACTGCAACAATTGTAATAAATACAGCAACAACAACAGCAGCAACAATCATCAAACCTTCCATCCAAGCATTGCAATATGCACAAGTTTTGTTCATTAGCGTTACGCCCACGCAGTTAGCATTTGGTGGGCGTGGCCATAAGCCGCACACGTTCTCTCACTCAAAGTATATCTACTTGATAGTTTGTTCTTTTTGTATTTTGGAGGCGGCTTCGTTTGATTTACATTGACTGAGCTGTTGAGTTGCTTTTATTGTGGTTGTTGTTGTTGTTGCATTTTATATAATTAGTACTTAATTTATAATTTTCGTTATTTTTCCTTTTTGTCTAATGTACTCAAATGCCTAAGCAATTGTATGGGCTGACTTTGTTGTTTGCTGAGAAATCGGCGCAAGGTTAGAGATTAAAGATTTGAAGTCTGTTGTGGGCTGCATGGGGGTTGGGTCCAGTTGCATTCTGTGTGGGTTGAGTTATTTTCGATACGATTAGAACTAAAAAATTGCAATGAAATGTAAACAACATTGCTGAGAATTTAAGCTGCAATCCTAAAATCGTTGGCAGTCTCAAATGTTTCCCTTTTGTATCTAACATTTTTGGTTTAAAAACATGCTCCACTTTCAAATGTATCTTTTTATTGAGATTTTTCGAATTGAAAGGTCATTTCTCTTTCACTCCTTCTTCGTTCTTGTCAATCCGTTAGTAACGCCCACACAATTCGACACCCACTTTTGTGTGCAACGAACCATAAAACCCTGGCCATAACATTAACAATAACAATCATCTACCAGTTACTTATCGCCACATCATAGAGACACTGAAAGAGACCAAAGGGGGGGACAGGTGGGATGGAGAACAGGGGAAACCCCCTGTTGTTTCTCAGTTAAGTACCAACAAACAGCAACCAAAGAAATCGTAGACCAAAGATCTGTTTAAAGTCTAAGTATGCCCCAGAGCAACACTTGAGTTATTTTTTGCAGTCAGAGTTGAAACTGTAGCCGTAAAATCAATTTGCCAAAACGTCTACAACTTTATCATACTACAGTCCGTCTTAGTCATACTCCCCCCACCCAAAGCAACAACAAAAAAAATAGATGGATAGATTGTTAGATAGAGACAGTCTTCAGTCTGTTGTGCCAAATGCCAAAAGATCGCACAATTCAGACATTGAGAGAGGCTTCAGACTGTAACTGAGACTGAAGCTCTTTCCATTGGCCATCGGTCAATCAGAAACTTGAGTCAAGTCTGAGCTTTGGGCATAGGAAAACACTTAAATTTTCTGTTATCGCGTTGTCCATATCAATTGACTTTTCGGGGCAAACATAAATTATATGGTGAACGGTGCCAAAGACAATAATTCACCAATCGATCGATTGAGGGAGTTAACCAGACAGTTAGTCATTATAATTTTCGCATCTGGCCAATTCAGTCAAAGTTAATGCTAAAAATTTTGCTATCGTTGAAAGAATTGAGAAAGTTATCGGGTCACAGTTCTCTAAGCCTTTTTGGTCAGTGATAATGGTTTCATTGGTAAGCCACTGGCCGTTAGTTATTGGCCAAGTTATTAGCGTGACCGGGGTTAATCAAAAAATTGCTGACCCTTGAGCAGTTTTTTGGGGAGAGGCGTACTTGGATTATCTATGCGATGTCTGGACATAGACAAGCGTATGCATTAAAATTAATTGGATATCATAAAAGTTGTTGCTGCTGAGTCAAAACTAAAACAAAATGTTGATCAAAAAATTACTTAATCAGAGAGTAGGCGAATGAATGGCTCGTATGTTTAAAGGCGTTGGTCGTTTGGCTCTCGGCTCTTGGCTCTTGGCCAGCTTGAACTTTCTGTGCAAGCCAAGTTAATGGGCCATAAACATTGCTACGGTAAAAGTCAAGCGATTGTGCGCCTAATTTGTCGCTTGCCAAGCCAATCAGGCAGCCAGCAGCAACATGTTGCCAGCAACATGGCTTAAACAAGTGCACCAACAACGACAACATCCAAATGAGCTACATACATGTGCGTGTGTATATGTATGTGTATGTGTATGTGTGTTGGCTGTCAATTGCTGACATTTGCAACGGTCCAATATGTTTGACATTCATTGGCAAGCCGCATGTTGCCAAGTGGCTGACATTTTGCCGCTTGCATAAGAGGCAGCAACAGCAATCACAACAGCAACTGGCAACAGCAACAGCAACATCATCAACAGCAACACCAAACAAGCCAGGCCAAATCAAATTCAGTACATCAACTGATTACTCTTGTTGCCAACGATTGGCAGATGCAAATATCATTGGCAACAAGTGCAACATGCCACATGTAACATGTAACTCATTGACTGACTGACTTTATGTTTCTGTTTTTTAAGTGTTGCTTTTTTCTCTATATTTTTTTGGTAGTTGTTCTTTTTACTCATATTTACTGTGTGCGTTGAGTGTTTATGGTCAATGCATTTGGTTATAAAAACCAGCTATCTAAAAACGGCAAAGTTAACAACAACAGCTACACAACAATGACAACAACTACAATTGTTGATTGATTGCCGACAATTGGTAAGCGTTTTGGCTGCAGGTGTTACCGTCTTTTCAATTTACGTTCATTTCAGATTTTATTTTTATTGCTGAGCTCAGCTTCTGTATCTTATTCTGGCTATGACTTATTATAATATCGACACTAACCTAAAGATACTATAAAATCTAGATACATAAGTGGGATGAAGACAATATATAAATTATTATTGCCGATAGCTAGTAGTAAGAAGAATATAATAAATACAAATACTGAACATTAACGTTATGTTTCTTCAACATAAATTGGCAATCATATCCAATTAGTTGTTATTTAAACATAAAACGATTTCATATAGCAATTAGTCTAGTTTAAAATCTAAAAAAAATCTGTGTTCTGTAGCTTTTTTATGCATTCTGTTTGGCTCTAACTTAGTAATATAGTTTCTAAAACAGTAGCTAAACTATAACTGAATGCGTCTTATGCACTAAATAATTATTTTTCTTAACATAAATATATTTTTAAAAAATTTAACAACCGCCTTTTAATGTAGCAAAAACTTTTCGTTCAAATGTTAATATTGTGCCCCTGAATTTCAGCTTATCTAAAGCGCTTTGTCACAAGACTTTTAGCGCATAATTATCGCAAAAGCATTTTGTTTAACGCACCTACACCAGCAGCAGCAGCAGCAACAACAACCACCACAACGACAAAAGGCAATGGCTAAGAGACCAAAAGTGGCTTACAGCGTGTTAATAACCATAAAAAGTCAATGCAACTCTCGCGCCAAGACCAAAAAAAAATAAAATAAAATAAACAGATAAACAATAAAAGCTGAAAAACTGTCTTAAAACTGAAAACAGAAGAGTGAGAAGAAAAAAAAATATAAACTGCGAGGCACACAAACTAAACCATAAAAATATATTTAACACACCCTCTGACAAAGCTGTTAACAGCGTTAAATGCGTAGGATAAAGCCATAAAATGTGTGTTGCTCTTGTTGTTGTTGTTGTTGTTGGTGGTATTGCTGTTGTTGGTAGTGTTGCTGTTTGCTGCGGCGACAACTGACGACGAGTTGTTGGCAATTTTTCTTTTTAGCGCTGGCGACGAACGACAATTAAAATGCAAACAAATTGAATCTATGTGTGTGCGAGAGTTCGCGCGAGTGTGTGCGTGTGTGCAGAAGGTTTGTCAATGTGTTTTGCGCCATAAAGTCGCGCACTTCATTTGGCCAGTAACAACAACAGCAGCAGCAGCGACAACAGTCACAACAGCAACATGCTGGTTGCTGTGGCGCACGCGCGCAACATTTTTGTGTGTTGCAGCAAAATGCGGCGAAAGTTGGCGTGCCGTTATTTTAATTGCAACATGTTGCCCGGTAATTTGTCTGGCACTCGTAAATGTTGCGTCGCTAATTGTCCAGCAAATACTAACAGCTCTCAACAACAGCAACACCGCCATAAACAAACAAAAACACAAACAGCAACAATTGCCGATGACGTGGGCAGCAGAAAACTGCTTGCTGCGTTGCAAACAACAATTGATTTGAGTTTGTCTAGTGTTAACGCCCTAAACCACAACTTAGCCTAATCACAATGCCTTACGAAAAAGCGGGCTTTTGCCCCCATCCGTCACCTTCCATCTAACCAATAACGAACGCCCCCTTCGAGCTGACCACATTAACCTGTCAACGTGGCCAAGTTTGCAACACATTTAGTTGTGGCCCGAAGGTCTTATGGCAACAGAAGCCGCAGCACAATATCAAAATCAAAATCTAATCTATAAGCAGTAATCAAATTTGTGCTCGCAGCTCACCTCATACGTTGTGGCTGCCACACGGGCCATAATTATGCAACACATGTTCATGTGCAACAATTGGCCATAATTTAGTCAAAAGGTAATTGAGTAAACGCGGCGTAGACTAACGCCACAACAACTTGGCCTATCATTAGACAACACAATTTCAATGCCACCCCTCGCTACGCCCTCTCCCTTTCCTTTCCTCACGCTCTCTCCCTCACTCTCCGCACCACACCGCAGTGATTCCTGTTTGCCTGAGGAACGTTGCTGCCACATCGATAGTGGCACGTTGGGCGCCTTGTTTATTTATTTCTAGTTAGACGCACATTAACTCTCCATGGCTACTTAATTGTATGGCATCTTCACTTCTTCTTCTTCTTGTGGCATGGCAAATATCTGAGCTGCATTCTTCAAGTGTGATCTGTGATCAGCCAGTGAGCTAGAGCCACTGAGCTAGAGAGTGTGTATCCTTGAGGTAATTGCTGTTTTTAATGATTGAAAAGTAGTCAACGTGAGCTAAGAGCACAGATCTGGTTGAATGATTGAGATGGTTCTTTAATTTGCGGAAATTGTGAATGCCTCGAGATGCAGGCACAGTTTGAAATTGAATTAAGTTTAATCCTATAGCTAGACTCAGACTTTCAGTATGACTTCTAGACTCAGACTTTCAGTTTGACTTCCCTTTTACCCATCGTGCAGCAACAAGTTGCTATGTTGCTAAGTTTGGCGCTCCCCTTTGAACACGAAACAACAAAACAGAAACAGTTGCTATCCGATCTATTGGCCATATTTGTTGCACACTTCACTTCATTTGTGCCACTTTATACACCTACAAATGTCACTCAAAGCAAAAAAACATGTTAATTTACAAAACAGGCAAAACTTTAAATACTCCCATCAACAACAGCAACAATGGCCAACAAAGCTGGCCAAAAATGGCTTAAAACTGCAACCGAAATGGAGAGCAAAAACAAAAACAAAACAGAAAAAAAAGACAGCATACCACAAAAAAAATCAAACGTCGACGAGATCACAAGTCACGATAATGATAAATCGCAGCTAAACATTTAGCCGGATTGCGGCTGCCACAAAAGGTCGAGGGTGGATACCGACAACAACAATAACAATAAGTAGCGCAGTAGCAGCTAAAAAAAATTTATTTACTCATTGTACAATAAAGAAATAAATAATAGCCAAAAAAAATAACAGCTACAACAACTTCAACAACATCAAATGGAGTAGCAAAAAGCAGGAAACGTGTCACAGTTCGTGAAATAACAATAGTTCACAATCGACTTCAGCGGCTGGAAGATCAAACTTGCAGACCTACAGAAAGACAAGGACAGAGTGTGCTATAGAAAGCAAAAGGAAAGAGAGAGAGAGAGAGAGAGGGGGAGAGAGCAAGAAGCAGATCAATATCTCAATGAGTTGACGATTGGGTCGAAGCTGCCGAAAAAAAACTCTAAATACTGGAGGCTATAAGACGGCTTGTCATTCGATTGGCTTCTGTGTGAGCAACGTTGCTTTACTTTATGCTGATTGCTTATGACAACAACAACAGTAGCAACAACAACAACAATTGCTGCTTGCACTTTTAACGATTGTAATCCTGTTGATTTTACAGAAAATATAAAAAAAATTTTATTTTAACTTCGTTTTTTATGCTTTTGCATAAATTATGAATATTTATTTTAATGCATTTTCCGCTGAAAGGTCAACAGCAGCAGTTGACGTTGATTTTTATTCAGATTTTAAGATTTTTGATTCGCTTTTCGAAAGGTTTTTTTTTTTTGGATTAAGCGATGGTTCTGCTTAAACGTCACGATGCTAGCGACCTGAATTGAATTTTCCTCACCGATTTTTTTGGCTTGTTATGGAAAATGTCTCGACTGACGCTGATTTAGTTTTTTGTTTATTTCTTTATTTTTTAGGTAAAACAAAAGATTAATGAAGATTTTAAGCGACTTTGGTTGACATTCTTCTACTAGTTGGGCAAAATAATTTTAGTTAAGTTGCTCGATGAAATTCAATTAATTATTAAATATCATAAGTTTGTACCCCTAAATATCATTAAATCCATTTGTATAAAATAGATAGAAGAAAACTTAATTATACCCAGAAATTTTATAAATTTTGTGTAATTCCAAGTCATTTTACTCATCAACAAAATATTGCGTATACGCACCATATTCATCTTTCTTCTCTACCTATGCTGTACCTTTTATATAAAGGATAATTGCCGATAATCTGATATTAAATGCATTGTAATAAACGCTCATGTTGTTGTCGTTGGCATAAATAAGCTCGTCGCTAAATGAAAGATGTTTATCGTCACAACTCAGCAGTAAACCGACAGAATTATTTGCTGTTGTTGTTGTTTTGTTGTTGCATCGTCGCATAATGTGGCCAATAAGTTAAGGCACGACAACAGACGCATTTTGCTGCTACTTAAGGCCAATAAATCTAAGCAGCTGCACTTTTCAGCTCATCGGCGCTCGGTTAAAAATCCAAAAAGGCCTCCAAGAAGAGTCTAAGCGATTGTCATCAGCAACGGCTTTATCATTGTTGTTGTTGTTGTTGTTTGTGTTGACTTGCCTAGGATAGGTTGGTCGTCTTGACATGTAATAAGTTTTAAGATGATGCTGCAATTACCGCCGAGAAACCAACAGCAAAAACATCCGAGCTATCACATTGATAAAATAGCCTTGAGTGTTGCTGCTTTTGCTGTTGTTGCTGTCAAGAGCTGTCGAGCTGCGTGTGGGGCAACTCATTAGTGGCATTTGACCTGCCATGCTCTTTCGCATGATTGAATTGGCAACAAGCAACCTGAAACAGGTAACAACCTGCACAGCAACAACACAAATAACAACAACAATAAATGTTGTTGGCTTGTCAAAAATCTTTTCAACACTTTTGAGCCACAAAGTTGCCAAGCAATCCCCACAACAACAACAACAACAGCGGCGCCAAATGTTGCCAGTAGGCAAAATTGTAAAAATGTTGCATATTGCTACCACATAAGTCTCGCTGGATAAAGGGGATGGGCAGCAAGAAAGGGGGCGGATCGTTTGGCATTTTTGTAATCAACGCTATGCAAATGTCGCAGCATAAATTAACCAACAGCTGTTGCTGCTGTCGACTTTGCTGTTGTTGTTGTTGTTACTGTTGCTATAGCTGCTGCCGAGTCATGGCTAAGACAAGCCAAGTTTGACAAGCATCGCAACGTGTGCTGATTTGACACCTTCCCGGTCAGCGACTGCATCTTTCTCGCACTTCTCCCTCTTCTCCTACTCTTCTCCACCTCCATGTTCACCCGCTGCTTCTTTCCCCCTTTTACCCACTACCTCATCGCTCCCGCTCTTGTTAAACGTGTGAATTTGTTCCGTTTATCTGTCGCATTTGATCGCTTTTGCGTATTTTTCGCACCACTTTTTGTGATTAGCGTTAACTGATTTTTCCGGGCAAATGTTTGCAGCGGCTATTTTGTTGTCGATTTGTTGATTTTTTATTTTTTGCGGCTTGTGAACAGAATGCCACAGCGATTTGAGCATTTGTGTATTTTGTCGCTGATAAATTGTGGCGATAAGTGGATCGCAAATCGAGCTTGTTGGTAGCAATAGATGCCAAATGTTGCATGGAAGCAGCACATTTTAGCATGGCAGAGAGTGATATCCACTTTGAGCTTTCATTTAAAATGCTTTGTCAGCATATAAATGCTTTGAATGGGGATATATTTTTGAGTTAGAGTTGAAAGATAGTTTGTCATTGAACTTAAAGCTGTTAAAAGCTTAACAAAGCTACTTTAAATTTTTCAAAAATTAATATTTATTTGAAATGACAGAATTCCTTTTACTGTAAAATTTAAGCTGTTTTGACCATTAACATATTGACCACTTCCTGAACTAACTGTCAAAAGTTTAAGAATTTTCTAATAGCTATAACAATTGACTGGCAGATTTGGTAATGGTCATGATCGCATATTTACAACTGAAACCAAATAACTGCAACATTCACCTGCCACAACATTCTGCATTCCACGCACACACACACACTCACAGAAATATACTGCACACTATGAGTGGAAAAAACAATTTCCATCTGTGCAGCAATAACTTAACTCATTGTCAGTGTACGACCCACACACTGACCCCGACACATATGTATGCCATATACCGGACATTCATTTTTTTCTTTTCTTTTTTTTGTATCGGTGGTTTGCTAAGGCGTCGTCAGGGTCAACTTAGAGCACTCAGAGGTCATTGCGGCGGTTGCGGCAATTTGTCAATTTCATAATTTCAACGGCGTGCGGCAAGAAGAATTCCCCTTAAAATAAAAGAAGAAGAAACTACCAACTATCAAGTCTAACTACAACTTCAACTTTGGGTTCAACTTAAACTCCAGGCGGCCCCACACGAGAGTAGTCATAAAAAAATATATATATACATATACACATATATATCTAAAGAGAAGAAGAATACTTGGAAAGAGTAATGCTGCTGCCTCAATGGAGGCCAAGTCGAAGGCCAACAACACTAGCAACAGAGTCACATGTGAAAGTCAAAAGCCATAGACTGACTGCCTAACTCCACCTGCCTCCCCTGTCTCCACTGCCTCTTCTCCCTCCTCCCTCTCCTTGCTCTTGATGTTGCAGCTTCCATTACGGATGCGGGTCACTTTTATTAGAGTTGCTGCAACATTTTGCCTAGCACTTGCAACAGTTGTCGTTGTCGTTGTCGTCGTTGTCGTTACGATACGTTGCATTAGAATAGGGCAACAAATCATCTCCATTAACCTAAACAAAACTGCGCAGACAATCGCAGAACGTGCATCTGCAGCACGCCAGTGACTGAGAGAGTTTGAGCCTCAAGAGCGAAAGAGATAGAGTGTTGGGCACTGCCCGATGGTGGTCCACAAAAA
Organism: Drosophila cardini; assembly: GCA_018903735.1. Lineage (NCBI taxonomy): Eukaryota > Metazoa > Arthropoda > Insecta > Diptera > Drosophilidae > Drosophila > Drosophila cardini. The sequence continues at coordinate 4,159,548 of JAEIGM010000007.1, read as the reverse complement.
GCAACTTGCAACAAGCATAAAACACATAGCAAAGGTGGTAAAATTGGTGTCACTTGTCACGTAGAACGTTAATTGTGAAACGGAAATGCTGCTACGTGCAACATGTTGTACTTGTTGTTGTTGTTGCTGGTGCTGCTAGTGCTGCTGCTGCTGGCACGCCTTGGTGGCAACATGTTGCAACTTTAACTTTGTCTGCATAATTTGCGTCTTTAGCTTTGCTCTTCTCTGCTTTGTGAAAATTGAAAAATTAAATCAAGATTACAGGAAATATGTCACGAGTGCAATTTGAGAATACTTCGCCCTGCCACCAACTGGTCCCTCTTCTAGTCCTGCTTTGTTGCAGTGAGTCGTTTAGGTAAACACTTTAAGGCCCGCATTTCGTTTGGCATTTGCATATTTTTTTGTTGATAATTGAATTGTTGGCCCAACAACGAGCAAACAACATTTATGCGGACACTCATGAGACCAACAGTCGACTGTCCAAATGACAATTCGAAAACGTAATAAAAATGCAAGTATCTCGATGTCCCGATGTCCCGATGTCTCGATGTCCCAATCTACCAATGTCCCACTGTCCGACTGTTGGTTGCAGCGGAATTTGGGGATACAACAGCAGTTATTCAACATCCAAGTCAGTCTGGCTGTCATGTGAGGGCGCCGTAGGCAGCAGCAGCAGCCAGGCCAAGAAACAAACCAAGAAAAATCAGTAAACAAGCAACAGAGTCCACTCGACACTGAAATATACACTTCGTAATCCCTAATTTTAATAAAGCTGCATTTTCTTCTTCTTTAAATAGCAGAATTCAATCAAATCCAGTTAATTAGTCAGATAACTTGACAAATCAAATCAAGAAAATATATTTCCTTAATAAAACTATGCTACTCTCAGCACAGGGCATATAAAACCAATCAGAAACGCAAAAATCTCTGACAACGTAACTGCAGTTGGCGTTGCACAGTTGCGCGATTAGTCGCGTGGGCGCAGGCGCAACATGACGGCCAACAGCGATTCAGTTAAGAGAGAGAGAGAGAGGCGGGAGAGCAAGAGGAAGAGAGAGAGAGGAACGGGAAGAAAGAGTGTAAGCCGGGGGAAGGAGGGGACAACTCGATCGCTTAAACGACCGCCGTCCTACGGCTTCCAACTTGGCCAAGTTGCGGGCTTTGTGATTGGATTTATGTTAATTTCTGACGAGATTTGTGCAACGATTTTTAGCTGCCGTTTGTTGTTGCTGCCACACAGTTGTAGCCGTTGCGGTTGCCGTTGCCGTTGTTACTGCTGTCAGCTGACGGCCGCAAGTTGCTTAAACTGTTTTGTGTGCGTAATTAAATGGTGACATTTTTGATTGCAAAGTGTTTTTTTTCCTCATTCTTTTTTTCTTGCTTGCCTTTTTCGCCTCAATCCAACTGCCTGTGGAGGTTGCGATGTGTGGTACCGTGGCACAGTCTACAGTCCACGGGTTTTGGCTGCACAACATTTAATTGTGGGCCATCAGGTTGATATCAGTTGGTAAAACTGCACCCAGCACAACTTGTTGTTAAACTTCCACAATTTATTGACTGACTTAAGACTTCTTTTAGCCAGATAAGCAAACTGCTTAAACGCTATGATTTGCCATTTACAAATTTGGTAAAATGAAGTTTTAATTTACTGAATTCTTGCACATTATCTGAAATATTTGGCTGTTAACTTAAACGTTAAGTGTTGACCATTTTAAACGAAAAGCCGGCCATTAAGTGGGACATCAAATTAGCTGAGCTTCAACACCAATTTGCTGAGTTTTGAATGAAGTGGAGATGATAACAATAGATATTTTATTATTATTTTTTTATTTTGCTTATATTTATCTATATATATTTTATTAAATTTAAAGTCTTTCATTATACATTCTAAAAATGTTTGTGAAGTTATTTTTGAACTTTCCTTACCACTTAACTATAACTATAACTGCACACATAAATCTTACCGCAACTCTTTTACTATTTGTGGCATTTCCCGCATTTTCAGGCCAGTCGTTATGCGGCTGACGCACTGTCTGACACCTGCAACAGCAAACCAAGTCGCACAGCGCAACAATGGGACACACACACATACACAAAAAAGAGAGAGACGATTGCAACAAAGTCAGAGCCAAACTGTCTCGCATGCAAGCCGCAAGCTTCGCATTGTCTGACGCACTGCCTCCAGTCAGAGCATCAAATGGCTGACTCCCCATTTCCCCCCTCTACACGACTACCCAACTACCCAACTCTTAAACTGTTTGCCGTCTTTTGTAGCAACTGCTGCATTGGCATCACATTACATGGCAACAATTTTGAAAACAATCAACAAATAACTTAAAATAATTTTCTAGCCATTTGTGTGCAAGTTGAAGTTTTTACGGCTGCGGCGTGTGGCTTGACTGCCCTCTCGCTCTCGCTCTGTCGCTGACTCTCTCTTTCTGTTTCCTACCACCTCCTGGCACACCTTGCCAGAGAGGGCAGTGGCAGGCAACCAAAATGCATTGGCCGGATCTTTGAAAATGCCTTAAAATCTCGACGGTTTTGTCAGTTCTCTGTTACTCTAATGGGTCTCATAATTTTTGAATTATGCAGTTGTTGTAAGGTATTTTTTTCATTTTTGGCCTGACAATACATAAATTTGTCTTTGAAGTGGGCCCAAAAGGCCGACGACAACTTGGCGAGAAAATCATCGTCGTCGTCGTTGTCGTCTCCGTCCTTGTTGCTGTTGTTGTTGTCGATGTTGCATTGCCAAGTGCCGATTGTTGCTGCAGCTTTTGATGTCTTGTGTCATTGCTTGATTAGTTTTTAATTGTATGATTTATGGCCAATGACAATTGTTGTTGTATTTTTTTCTACTTTGTTTTATTCGTATTGCATAAAGCGTTCGCCAATGTTAACTAATGCTAATGCCGCGTAACTTAATTGAGAAATTAGCATTATACATTTCTGTGTTTAGTTCCTAACCCCCCTCTCTCTCCCTCTCATTCCCTCTTTGTCTGTCCCTCTGTCTGTCTGTCCATCTATCTATCATATCATACTATTTACAATCACGTTATGAACAGCTGCCGCTATCCGCTAAGTAGTTGTGGCTTTCTGGCCACGTTAAGACTCATCAATCTTTGGGCATTTATAATTTGTTGATTTATTAGCCCCGCTTGGCACGAAGCGACATTTTGCTTTTAACAAATATTAGCATAAGATATTTGTTTTTTGTTTTTGTCTTTTTGCACTACCCTCCCCCTGGGGGCTTGTTGCAGCAGCTGCTGCCCACACGCTATGCTCTACGTGGGGATCTGTGGCATGGCATTTTGCTAGCAACAAGAGATTTTCTCACAACGCCCACCAAAAATAAACAACAAACAACAACAACAACAAAAATAGGCAAATCGCAACACGGGGCTTAAACTCATTTCCAAGTGCTACATAAAGGCCAACAAAATTGCTAACCAAAAATGCTCAGTCGGCCTCTGACTTTCGGTAATTTGAAAATTAATAAAGTCGTTTGTTATGCAAAGTGGCAGCGGGAGGCAAAAGCTGCAACAACTGTTGCAGCCACAACGGCTGCTGTTGTTGCACATGTGGGCTTTTTTTTTGGGGAGTGTAGGGAGGAGGTGCTGCCAAGGCTTGGCAGCTGTACGCCTGATCTGCAACGTGTCGTGGTGCGATGCAAATTGCCCACCACAAAAAAAAACCAAATAAAAAAAAATTATGGCAACTTTGTTACCCACAAAAGAAATAAATTCAGATTATAAACAAATGTTTGCGAAGACGGCTGAACTGAAGACAAAAACACCACACATGCACATACATAGAAGGAAAATAATAGCAGCTGAATCATTCAATGATTTTTAAGCTATCGGATTAATCTGTTATTTTTTAACACGATTACTTGACCTTTGGAGTGCTCTGTGAACGGAAGTGTGAACTGGGTCATAGTTTTCAAAACTGATCTTACAACTGCAGCCGATTCAAATTGATTACTCTTGAGCTATAAGTACGATAACAATGACACTAGCTGGAATTCGATTTGCATTCAAATATAGATATAGAAACAAGGAGAAGATATTTAAGTAATAAAAAAATAGTGATTTATATAAAAAAACTGCAAGAGCTTAGCTATTTAACATAAAATTAGTTTAACATAAATTAGTTTAAGCTTTAATTGGCAGTTAAAAGTAAATTAAATATCAAACCTTTTATCACCGAAAATAAATTTATATTTTTTTCTTTATAATATTAAAATCCTGTTTCTTACTCTTTTCCAAAAACTAAGTTCAATTATTGAAATTTTGCTTTTCGTAGTCAATATTTTACTGTGCATCTATTTATTCCGTTCGTTAACATATTTATGAGCTGAAAAACAATGTGAGCATAAATCCCATTTTCTTCTTGCTTTTCTTCAATGGAGATTTCCAAGTAAAGATTTAGCGAGTTTTCACAGTTGAACTACTTGTCACACAACTTACCAAGAAACGTGAGTATTTGAATAGTTCTGGGAGTCGTATTACCTAATGGCAGCTCACAGTAAGTTCGACTGACTCTCAAATGTCATTCAGGAATAGCTTGGGCTAGCTGTCAAATAAATTGTTAGAGACAGCTGTTTTGTGTTAGACCATTTGCAAGGCAAGTAGGCCAAAGCCAATTAACCCAAAATTGTTTTTCGGGTCCCCATTACAAAACATTTGAGAGAGTTACAGTCAAGGCATCCATCCCATTTGGCCTTTAGGCCATTAGGCAGCCCTGTTGTTGTTGCTCACCTGGCAGCTGTAATACCTTTAAGCTCTACCTGTTGCTGTACCCACAACACGTTCCAAATCCCAGCAAACCAACCGAACAGCCACCGTCGCTGTCGGGTTGACAACCAAGTGCAGGCAAATGTATCATAAATTTTCATATAATTTTTAAGTCTTGTTTGGATAAAAAAAAACGAGGGAAAAAATATATATAATATGTATGCAGCACACAAGTGCCAGACACTTGCAGCTGTTGCAGAGACAAAGCTGCAACTGCAACATAGACAACGACAACGTTAACAACAACAACAAACAGCAAAGAGCACTTGTAGTTAATTTTTCACAACTGACGGCAACTTTTGTGCAATATGCGACTCGCGTTTGTCGTTTTTTTAAGTTTTTTTTTTAGATTTTTTTCTTTTATTTTTAAGGGGGGCTGACCTGTCGCCAGGTGCAAGACAACATAAAGCTCTAAAACTCACAGATTTTTAAGACTCTTGACTTTTTACATCTTTTTTTTAATGTTTTTTGTTTCCCAGTGTTATTTTATTTGATTTTGTTGTTATTGTTGTTTTTTTTTTTGGCTTTTCGACAGCCACTTAAGAGAGTTGGACGCGGTGCGATAATTAATTCTGACCAAAAATATCGACAAAACTGAAATCCGGTTCAATTATTCGAATCGCAGGAATTTCCTAGGGGGCGCACAGAGATTTCTTATAAATTGGAGCAGTTCCATTTCGCATAGTCAGCTGCAGGCTACCCACTGTTAAGAACGGGGTTTACTAACTGATCCAAGCCGAATCAAACCAAACTGAGCTCAACTGAACTGAACTGAACTTAACTGAACTGAACTGAACCGAACTGACATGCCAATGCAGTCAATGCATTTTTGTACCAAATTCTCAGGCTTGTTAATTGCCGTTGTCAGTTTCTGGGCTATTTATAAATAAATGTTGCACAGCAACTTGTGGCATGTGTGCTGTTATAATAATAATAATAACAATAATAATAATTTAGTCGGTATTTTTTGTGTTTTTACTATATTTATGCCATCGATAGTGCGAATGGGATATCGTTGGATTTTATTAGGCTGACGAGATAAGATCACAACATAAGCTATTCCATTAGGAGTACAATATTCTGCTATCGTATTCTTGATTGAACCTGCAGATAATTCCATTTTAGTATTTCCATATTTAAGCCATGTTTCAATCGTTTAAATTAACATTTCCCAATCATTTACGGCTATTTCTTATGCTGTCTGTCTGTCAGAGCAGCTGGTGCATTGACAACCCACGATTAACTGTTCTGCAGTTTTTCCCAGTTAATAACCAACTCTTTTCGGGGTGTTGAATTCCAAATTACACGAACAAGCTCGCCGAGCTGCCGCCTTGGTCAGACTGTTCAGTCTCTATAATCTTGCTGCATATATCAAAGAGCACAGAAAAAAATAAAAAATAGTTGTCTCTGCTGCTGCCGAGTGTTGCGGTTGCTGCCGCCGTTTATTAAAAACAAATTAAAATGCAAGAGTCCCCGAGGGCTTTTGGCCTCAACGCTGACCACCCATAAACTAAGAAAAGCGCTTAAAATACTTTAGGCGTTAAATTGAAATCGAGTAAACGCGTTCCCTCTCTCTCTATCTCTCTCTCTCTCTCCCCTCACTGACACCACTTTTCCCCCTCGACACATTAAATACGCATTTGTTATATGTTGCAAGAAGTCATTTTCCATTTGTTGCACTCGAGCAGGCCTCGTGCAGTCTCGTCCATATTTCAATTGAGTAATTTTTTCCATCGACTTGCATACCCTACAAATTGAAGCCGCTTGCTGCTAGCAAACAGTGTGTACATTAAAGGAAAACTAAAATAAATTTTCTAATAAAATATTTGCATTGAAATGACTAAAGTTTAAAAGTTTTAACAGAATATTTATGCACACAATTACTTGTAGGGTATGTACTTGTTAAGCATATCCTACCATATTTGTGTAAAACTAAGAATTTATTTATTTATAAGATATTGTAATTAAAACCATTTTCATTTATTAAAGCAATTATTTATGTTGTTTAATTATAGTTATTAATCTTAGTTAACTGTTTACAGGGTATGTGTTAATCAAGCAGTTTCCGCTAACACCAATTGGATTTTGTACAAATTTAATTCCAACTCTCTGCTCGCTCTCTGCCCCTTTGATAATTTGGCATCACTCGGGGCATTTTTTTAACAATCGTAATTGCAATTGTTGCCACAACATCGAAATGTACTTTTAAAAGGCGCCCAAAGTTTTGGGTCTTGGATCTCGAGTCTGGGCTACCGTTATGTTCCAATCGGGGCCACAATGAATGACAATCGTTGGCTTGCCTGATCTCCATCTTGTCTGGAGAGTGACGCACACGAACTGACCAACTGACTGACTGACTGACTCCCTGACAATACAGACTGACCAACTCAATACTTTTTGTTTGTGGGGGCGCACGTTTAGCAGAGATAGAGAGATAGAGAGATAGAGAGAGAGAGAGAGAGAGAGAGAGAGGGAGTGAGGGAGAGAGAGAGACATCCCGCTGCTCTGTTCTAACCAATTTTCATTCTATTTGGCGCACGTGCCACACGAAGCAAATTGATTTTGCCAGTAGGTGGAAAATAAAATTAACTTTGCGGTGGAGATTTTCGGATTTGTTGCTCTATTTGTACCGCGAGCGGAGAGCCCAATCGTTCAGTCGCTTGTCCAATTGTCCGATTGTCCAGTTAAATGAGTTTCGGCTTTGAAATTAGCTAGATTTGAATTTGTATTTGATTTGCTAAAGTTAAAGTTAGCGTGGGTCTATCTGTCTCTCAACTCAACTCAACTCGGGTCTTTTTGGTCTGCTGGTCAAGATCTTGACTCGTACGGCTGTCAGTCACAGTCACAGTCACTGGCAAGTCAGAGTTGGGTTCGGTGACTGGGACTCGCTTACAAGGCGCCTGCGGTCATATTGTGCGGCTTGATTTATGGCAAGAGATTGGCCAAAACTGAAAAAAAACAGCTAGCAAACAACTCTACATTCCCAATTGTACAAAACATTTTTCAATCCCATTTTTGCCTGGCAATATTGCTGCATAAATATTATATTCTCAAAACAATATTCACATACGAGATAGTTAATATGTAGGAGCCACCATTTAAGCCAAGAACGGCAATATTGAACAATTTTGCTTTTGAAATTTTGCACAGAAAACAAAAGACTTAGGCAACGAACTATGTAAATAGATCCCTAAACTACCTGTAATGTAGTTAAGAACTATTTTGGCAATTTAAACAAATTTACATTTTAAACGTAGCAAAGCAAAAGACTTAGGCAACAAACTTGTAAAAATCTGTATATTTTTTTATTTTAGCGCCAAATATCTATACACGAGTGTAGTAAAAAACATTAAGCCATTTATATCAATGAAGAACAATGTTTTTCAACCATTTGCATTTTTAATGTTGTTCAGTTAAACAAAAGACTTAGGCAACGAACTTGTTGTCAGCACCTTTTGGTTCACACCATGTTCGTCCGTCTGATCCGCAGTCAGAGTCTGAGTCTGGGGCGTCTGTAATTGGCCATTTGGTTTCGTGTCTCTGCACAATTATCAATTACTCCAATCACTTTTATGTCACATGCAAATGCCACCAAAGCCAAAGCCAATAATAATAATAATAATATAGTTAAAAGTTGTTGTTGCGCCCACCTTTAATGCCTGCTTGCCTCGTTGCCAATTGCCGTCGGCCATTTGGCATTAATTAGCCAGCAATTTTAGCTAGCGGCTTTTAATTTTTTCTCTCCACTCCTCTCCTCCGCTTTGGTTCGTTTTTATTTGATTTTTTGCCAAGTTACCACCCACAAAACCCACACAGTGACACGGACAGAGACAGATACAGAGATCTCAAGACATTCGAGACGTGGAAGGTGTTGTATAAAACAAATAACACGCTAAAGATCAATTAGACATGAGAAAACAGACACAGCGTGAAACAAACTGGAACTCTTGCGATTGACTGCGAACATGACGTACTCGTATACAGTAGTACAGTAGCTACTACTTAGACCTGCCACAAACTTCTTAAGCAAACAGAGACCGCAAATGATATCTGGCAATGAGCATAAAAAAGAAAAATGCCTGAAAAGCTATCAAGTTTATATCATGTTTGAATGCATTTTTCATGAGCCCGAACTAAATATGCAGCACAGCACAGCACATTGTTGCTATGGGGCGTGCATGGCATCACTTTGAAAAATTCAAAAAGCAAAAATGTTGTACGAGTAAATATGCAATAAATTGGGCCACAACACACATAATATACACATTATGTTTGAGTGTGCTTGTGATTGTGTTTGTGTTTATGCAACAGCCAGTGGCGATTTTTGAAGCAGCCACATTTTGTGGAGATTTCCTGTCTGCCAAGCCTTAGGAAATTGCAAACACGGGAAATGCCCATTAATTGAATTATGCAAGCAGCGACGGAAATGATAAATGATGTGCCATATTTTATACTTGAACATTTATTACCTGCCCGCTAACTGTCGACTGCTGACTGTTCACTGCCACATGTGTTGCATGCAGCATGCAGCAGGCTACATTGCAAATGTTCATTAGAAGCAGGCGTATTTACGCCAATCAAAAGTGAACATTTTGCGGTTGTTCTCAAGGTTGTTGCTATAACTTTCCAATAAGAACTCACACACACACACACACATGCATGTCAGTAAGTGAGTGTGTGTGTGTGCTTGTGTGTATATGTGCCTATGATTGATTTATATTGTCAGTTAGTTAGCATGGAGGGAGGTAGGTGGCGGCGGTGGCGAGGAGGCGTGGCTCAACGCCATGTGAGCATAAATGTGCAATTTGCTAATTGTAACACATAACGGCAAACGACAACGTCCGTCCGTCTGTCTCTTCGTCTATCCCTTTCCCACCCCCCGCCCCACGGCCTTTTGATGTGTCTGTTTGTGCTCGTATCTAAATCTGCCGCTCGACTCGTTAACCGTTTGTCATTGTTGCTGTTGCTGTTGCTATTGCCGTTGTGGCCTTCAGCAACATGTTGCTGTTGCTGTTGTTGTTGCGGTTCTTTCGCTCGTTTTTCGCATTGATGTTTCAAGGTTGCCCAATTAAAAGTGACATTTTGCAACATAATGCGCCTGCACTTAACATGTTTTCGCGTTTTCGCCGTCTTGTAATTCGACTTTTTTTCTAACTATCTATCTAAGGTTGCTATTTTGCTGTTGCTCTTGCTGTTGTTACTGGTAATTCACGCTTAAATTATATAATTGACGTAGGTTTCGCAAAAATATACATTTAACTCTAATTTACATTTTAACAATTACAATGCAATTGAATTGCCTTTGGGCTATAATTGACACAATACTGAATCATTAAAGCATTTCGAGTTCACTTTATACTTGAGTTAAGTGGGAGTTGTCAGGAAACTACATGGGTTCTACCTGCAGCATTAATAATCCATAACATTTACAATTAGACTGATTTTAATAACAGGTTGCGAGTACTTTTAACACAACGATTTCAATTTAAATTGTAAGGAAATATTTCCCATAAATTTTTAAGTTAAAAAAATATTTTTGAGACTGCCAATTTCCAGTTTTAAACTGTAAGTGACAACTGGTAATGTGCCTTCTTTTTAAAATCAACTATTTCTTTAACATCTTTCCTTTCACATACTCAGCTGTATATTGCCTTCAGTTCGAAAAATCCCAGCCATAAAAATATGCACAAGCAACAACAACAACAACAGCAACTGCAAAAACATTTAGTGTGATTTACAATATGTATTTTAATTATGATTAAATGTGCAGACCAACGGACAAATCGAAAGGCCTCCTAGTGGCTACAGTGCGAAGAGGGGGGTGAAAGGGGCAGTCAGCTGGTCAGGTCAGCAGCCTCCAGCTGCATGACATTCCCATCGCTCTGTAGTGGACTCCACTGGGTCTGAGTGGTTCAGCTGGTGGTGGTTCACCTGGTGGTGGCGAATGTCAGTGCAAAAGTTTTGCTTGTCATAAAAATGCGCAAAATGCAACAATTTAAAAATGCAAAATATGCGCGTATGCATGGAATGATTATCACTGAGGGGTATAAGAGGGTAAAATGAGACAGAGCCTGAAGAGAAGGCAAGCTGTGAAGAGGTAACAGCAACAGTTGCTAAGAGAACGTTACCAACTGGCCAACAGAGACACTGACTTGGCCAAAGAGCCACCGACTGTCTTGGGTAATTATGCGCGCAACACGTTCAAGGCGGCGGTAGGTTGCCTTATGTTGCAACATGTTGCCATTGTTGTTGCTGGTGCTGGTGCTGCGGTGACTGTTGTTGCGTAAGACTTTAAAAATTGCATTAGAAAAATCAGTTGGCAGCAGCATAGGCAGCAGTGGCAGAAGCAGAGGCAGCAGCAGCTTTAGCGGCAACAATTAAAGCGACTCGCATGTTTTTCGCTCTCTATGCCGCATGGGAACCACAAAAGCCGCACTTGCAACTCTTACAAGTCGATTCGAGTTCGACTTCGACTTTGAGTTTCAGTTTTGAGTTTTGCGCTTGGTGCTTTTGAGTTGAAGTTCGAGCTCCGTTTGAAGCTGCACATTCGCTGACTTTGACGTTCTAAAAGTCACGCGGTCTACACTGTGCGAACTTTTGCACATTCACAAAAAGCCCAAAATGGCAGACAGTGTAATCAATGTATAAAACTAACAAAATTATTAAAGAAACATGGATAGTTAATATATTTTTACAAAATGTGATCACATTTCTGTAAACAATTGATTTGTTGGTAGCAATTTTTCGCAGTGCAGCTTTTAACTGTTTTGCCATTCCCATTGTGTTTTTTATATCATTAGACGAGTAAATGTTATACGTTATATGCCACTCGATTCCCCAATGATTGACTATCCCAATGTAGCATTAATCGTGCATCAGATGAATCTAAACTTAGTCAGTTTAAAGATGTAGTTACACATGGAAATTGATTAAAGTTTAGATTGGATATTGCTCAGCGTTATGAGCAGCTTAAAGGTTCATCATTTTAATATCTAGTCAACTTCTTCGTTCTATTTTTGATCTACAGAACATAGATTTTCTACAGTGTAGCCAATTACCCAAGCAACTGTCGCTTTTTTTCTCGGCTCTAAGCTCTAGCCTCTTCCGGCCGCTCATTTTCTCATCTCTCCCTTTCTTTCTCAGTTCTTTTATACTCCCCTTTTCGCTTTGCTCTATAATGTGTACAATTTATTAGCATTACAAATCTTCGGGGCGATGTAAATCGCATACAAGTCTCCCTCTCTCTCTCTCTAGCTGTTTTTATTGTTTGCCGTTTTGGCCCATTCAGGTGTGCTGTTGTTGTTGGTAGTCTTGGCTACTTGCAATACCCTTTGGCGCAAAAACCGACAGAAACAACAACATCGAAGACAGTGCAAAAATCAGCGTAGACAATTTCAGCTATTTTTCACCAATTAAAAACGGATTCTCCCTGCAATTCTTCATGGCTTTGCCATGTCGACCTGGACGCTCCCAGCTGTATGCATAAACGTTGCTGTTGCCGTTGTTGTCGCTGTTGTTGCAGTTGCAGTTAAGTGAAAAATGCAATTTGCTTTGCTGCACGCTGCATGCTGCATTCACCGCTTTTGAATAGACCCAAAGATTTGCGTAGGCCACAATTTATGTTGCATGTAATAGTTGTTTTCTTCAAGTATTTTTCATAAATTGTACAAATATCTTAAGCAACAAAAAAATCCGAAATGCTAACTACGAAATACAAAATGTTGGGCCAAAAGGCATGTTTATTTATCATATTTAAAATGCAATAAAATGCGTTTCATGTCGACAGTCGAGGCATAAATTAAGTTTATGCATTTTAAGTTGTGCATTGCAAGCCCTAAGTGTCAAAATAATTCATTATAATTGCCCACAGATCATTTTTTGTCAACGCTTTTTTCTTTTTTTTTTTTGTTCTGTTTTTGTTTCCTCGTTTTTTTTCACGCGTTTTTTGTCGTCGTCTTCGCGTCGCGTGCGTTTCGCTGGCGGTTTGAATTTTTTTCCTTCCCAATTCGCATTCACATACGTTTTCAACACTCTCGGACTCGGCTTGACTCGGCGAATGAGTGAATAATTGCAGGCATGCCATGTTGTTTATACTAAATTAAATTAATGATGACTTTTATTTATGTATGCATGCCCCAGCGTCACCCAGTTGCCCACATAAATATGGGCTGGCCACGCCCAAAGTAAGGCGTTTAGAGATTGATACAAATGCTGAATTCATTTTTCATACTGGTAAAGCTCATTAAAAAAAAAACAGATTCATTTAATCAATTTTTTTATACTTTTTTAGTTTTCAATTTTAATTATCATAAACATAAAGTTCGAATATTATTATTAATAATATTCAATAATAAAAGCTAGTAAAGGCTTTTTACAAATTCTATCCGTTCTTTTTACCTAAATATTTTCAGTTTTGTTCTCGCCAAATATCATAAAAACTTTAATATTTATTTTATTTAAAAGTTATTCGCTCATAATAATTAACGACTCTTAGCAAATTTTAATGAGTTTTACAAATACGATTATTTGTTTGAATGTTTACCCCCCATGTGAACCCTGATCCCCCGCCCCAGAACGTTCAGTCACTTATGAGCGTTAAATCGCTTGGCTCCTTATATGGTTAGATGCTAACTGCAACAGAAAAACGACAAAACAAAAGCTAAAAGCAAAATAAAAAAAAAATGATTGCGCTGAACAAATTTTGTAGTTTATTTTGTTGTGGGCCATAAAAATGTTAACATCATTATAAAGCTTAACACCTGCAACCGAATAGCCAAAGCCAAGCTAGCTGACCAACAACAACAAATACCTACAGTCAAGCACACACACACACACACACACACTGCGCATACTTCGCATCTTGGGTTTATCGCAAATCGAACTCAGTTTGGTCAGGGCAACAACACAAACTAGAAGTCTACTAAGGCAACTGCTAAAGACCCTGTAATCTACAAAACTACAAAGTTTTACATGTATTAATTTGCTACCAACACTTCCAACGGCTTTCATAGTTATCTTACAATTTTTATATAATAAATTAAAGCTATGTTTCATTTATTTGGTTAAAAACAAATTATTTTACTTAAAAATATATTCCATACTTACGCATTAACGATTTTTTCAAAATTTGTAACCATTATAATTTTATCAAATTTCGATAAACATTATTCCTATTGATTATACATTAAAATATCATTTTGTTTCCCTTTTTCTTCTTTGACACATTTATCAGACCCTTTGTACATTTTTAAGCACAGGGTCCAACAACAACAGCTAGAATTCATAATATTTTGTCGTTGTTGTTGTCTGCTTTCAGCTCACTTTGCATTCATGCCGTCAGTTTCTCACGCTCCTTATTGGATTTGGAACGCAAGTGCACGCGAGCGGAGATCGAGCTTCGTTTCGGCTTTTGGCATCGGCATCGGAATAGCAATCGAAATCGACATCAACATCGGCATCAACATTGGAGCTTTGCGTGCACAATAACCGGAGGGCAAATGTTTTTACTTTGCCACCGCCGACGCAACCGCCTTGGCATCTGGCCAGGCCAGGCCAGACCAGATCAGAGACCCACAGCTTCTGCTACAATCCTAAGTCCCAAGTCCCAAACTGCACTCTTTTGCAACAGTGTTGCTGCTGATGCGTCGTATACATATGATTTATGTTGTCCAATTGCACTGGCGCCATAATTTGTTAGTTCCTGCTGCCAGTTTTGTTACAAGTGACTTTATGAGATTTCTCCTAGCACAAAACTATACAATAAATTGCACATCTTAAAGATAAATCAAATTACTAAAGCAGCAGGAGACACATTAACAACATTGTTGCAACTACTAAACGATATTTGTTTTGGAAAGTTGCATAAAAAATCTAAAATAATATTTTCAGTTTTTTTTTATTATTTTTCAATTTACTTATATAAAAAAGAGAAACAAATTTGCAATTCATTTGCAATATTTAAGAAGTAACAATAATTCTTTGTATTAGTTATCTGTTTCTTTCAATTATTTTGTTTTTTTCATATTGAATATGAACGAAATGTTTACATTAATATCTATATATTTATATATACTGTAGCTGATGCAGCCATTATTTGGGAACTTATTTCATTTTGTTAAATAGAAAGAAAATAGATACTAATAGGAAACGAAAAATTGTTATGCCTGAGTTTCTATCGCTGTCAGACTTTCAAGACTAGGATTTGTGCGCTTCCATAGCGCTGAAGAATCTGTAATTATATAATAGTATGTTTAATATTGATGTTGATACGTTGCCATATAATTATCCACGTAGTTGGCAATAAATTGATATTGGCGTTCAAATAAACGCTGCCAGCGTTCCTGAGCCAAGGCCAGTTCATTAATAGAGTTATTATCAGCATTATGCAATGTGACATCATCATCATCATCATCAGCATTTGCATCATGCTCCTCAGTTTCTGTGTCATCACCATCATCCGACTCTGCGGTGAGTGGAAGGGAACATTCCTCCGATAATTCTGTGCTTTCATTATCAAATTCATCTACCTCTTCTTCCTCTTCCTCCGCTTCATTGGATGCTTCTTCTTCCTCCTCGTCGTCATCGCCATCATCATCTGAATCCAGTTCCGTCGAAGTATTGATGCTATATTCTGAGGTCTCAATACCCGATGATGCGCTCTCCGTAGACTCCACAAATCCACTGGAAGAATATGGTTCAATGCTATCACCGTCTTCACTCTCATTTCCACTGTACAATCCCGAAGCGGAACTCTCGGAGTTTCTGTCATCTTCACTTTCAGGTGCTGCCACCACTATGGGCATTATATTCACCTGTTGATTAACATGGACGGTTAATTTGTCCAAAGGCTTCTGTTTTGGCAGTTCTCTTTTAATCTGCTCATATGGATATGGTTCCAGGTTCATGAACATCATCAACTTATTGTAATTATCGACATTGTTTATCTCGGGCAACACGGATTTGTGCAACACTTTTGGTTTGCTATGATCCGCATAATAATATCGCAGCATTACATCGTACATCTGATCCATTAGTTGATCAAATTTGGCAAGATTCATATTTGTACGTTCATAAACGGTTTTAAGAAGCTTTTGCAATTCCGACAGGTTGTTAAATTTGTTGAGCAGACGCACACAATTTAATCTCTTGGACATTAAGAGTAAACGATGCTAAAATCAAACTACAATTAGAGCTTTGTTTTAAAAATAATCTACAATCTCAGTGCATCAGTGTCCTTTTGTACAAAATTCCCTCCTCCTCCGGTGTTAAGACGGCAGGAACGTTTTTCTCCCTTTCCAAAGCGACCATGTTCCAACAACAGGAAAAGAACATTTCAGATTCACCTCCAAAATAAGCCAATTGTTTCTCAGAATGTGCCCCAATGACATACAAAAACGAATCAAAAAAAAAAAAAAAAACCCAGCAGGAAAAGATACAGTCGAGCAAACCGACTGTCAAAGATCAAAAGATTCCCTGATTACAATAGAGAAATTCCTGTAGGAGCAATATAATATAGTTGCTCAACAATGGTCATAAAAAATAACGCCTAAATTCAAATACTTCCCCTAACGGATTGATAGAATAGTTTGTCCCAAAAAGAAATCTGTTTTTGTTAGAGAAAATCTTAGATATGTGTTTCAAGTGTTTGAACACCACAATTTTGAGAGAAAGCCCTCCAAATTCCCATCGCTTTAAGATAGTTTGACACTGCTTTATGACGCATTGAGAAATTAGTCTAGTAATTTAAATATCACTTACATTCATGTTGAAATCGAAGAGTTTTAGTGTCGTTGAATCTTCTTTCTTTTGAAGTTGCTTTTCCTTTTTGTTGAGCTGCACAGAAATAGATTATCATATGAAAGTGTAAATGTTTAACAATATAAACTTACTGTTAAAGTGGATACATCAGGATCATCATCTGATTCAACAGATTTACGACTCTTTCTCCCGTTAGATTTCTTGACTTTTCTAACAATACTTCTAACAGCTTTCGGGAGGCAACAACGACGCTTGACAAGTTGTCGTCGTTTCTGCAATTTTCGCTGGGACAATGCACATCGCCAGATAACTCGAGCATCGCTTATTGAATAAAAACTGGTGTAAGAAGCATCACTATCGTAATCATTCTCCATGCTATCCGATATAATGCTACTGGCATCATCCACAGTATTTGATATGCCCAATGGCAGCAATGTTGTCGAGCTGCGATCTGTGGGCGCTATCAGGCAATAAGTTTTAGTATTTATCGAGTTTGGAGCTGCTGCTGGAATATCAGTTGATGGTGTCAGTTCCAACTTCTCTATTGGAGACTCTTGAAGTTTGAGAGGTTTAACTGCTTGAAGTTCAGACGATGTTTTAAGCGGACTTTTGATTTGATCAAAAGCCTTTTCTGACATTTTATTAACTTCGACTTTTTGTAGAGTAGTTTCAATAGCTCTCCTTCCAGCTTTTGATTCATCTAATGCTGTCATTTGATCAAACACATTTTGAATGGTTTGCTTCAGTACAGCGTCTTCGATCTGCCCTGCAGTGTTTCGAACAATTTCTTCATCCAAAGAAGCATTATGGAGTTTCACTACTTCTGCGGGAGGCGATCCAATTTCAGAATGTTTTTCCTCAGAGTTTTCGACCTGCCCTGCAGGGTTTTGGGCAATTTCTTCATCTAAAGAAGCTTTATGGAGTTCCATTACTTTTGCAGGTGTTCCAATTTCAGGACGTTGTTCCGCAGAGTTTTCAACCTGCCCTGCAGTGTTTCGAACAATTTCTTCATCCATAGAAGCTTGAACTGTTTGCTTTGGTTGAGATTTTCCTTTCCAGCGTTGCTTGATGCGTTTGAGCTCCGCCTCTTCTTGTTCGTGAGCTTCCATTTTTTGAAAGTATGGAAAATCGTACGACTCAAAGTTCCAGAAATCAAAGCCAACATGCTGCTCTTGTGGAAACTGCAGCACTGACATACCAGTGCCAGCTTCAGCAATAATTTGTTTAAAGTTTTGGCATTGCTGTGGAGATGATATAAATGTAATGGCTATGCCTTTGGAGCCAAAACGACCAGCACGCCCTATGCGATGTAAATAGGTAACCAGATCCTTTGGCGGATCCAAATTTATAACTAAATTCGCGTGCGAGGAGTCCACGCCACGTGCCATCAAATCTGTGGCTACCATGGTCCGTGTTTTAAAATTGCGATACGCCTAAAAAAGAAAAGTATAACATTAAACAATACCTTCATAGTTATAAAACAATGAAAACTCCTACCTGGAATGTTTCCAGGCGATCACATTGCTTCATGGCACCCGACATTAGATCACAGTCAACGCCATTGCGTTTCAAATAGTTGCGAAAAGAGTCGGCTCGACTCTGTGAGCTGGCGAAGAGTATACCTTGCTCGTAGTGCAGTTGATCAAATATCTTTCGCAGTGCATCCAACTTGGCCATCATCTCTTGCATGCTATTGAGTTGCTCTGGCAACTCATAGACAAATTGTCGTACTCCAAGCAGAACTGTTGCACGCTCACTATTGGACACGAGTATCGGTTTATCCATTAGCTTGGCCAATCGCTCATCCAGATCATTGGGATACGTTGCGCTGCAGGCAATGATTTGACATTTGTTGCCCAATGATTGGATCAGTGAGTTAACATCCTTTTGCAACGATGGAGTAGCATACAACTGATCAGCCTCATCCAATACAAGCAGGCTAATGGATGAGGTATTGAACACCTGATTGTGCACCAAATGCAACAGTCTTCCGGGCGTGCCCACCACAATACGCCCCTTTGCCATGCGCAAGCGATCTTGCTTTACATCTGTGCCACCAATATAGCTAACGGCATGATAGAAACCGCTATTACGCATAGATTGTGTTAGACCATTCGCGGTGTCTTCCACTTGTATGGCCAATTCTCGAGTTGGCACTATTATCAACACTTGCGGCTTTGCCAGCTTCTTGTTCAACAACTGCAATGCGGCCAAGACATAAATCAAAGTTTTACCCGTTCCACTCTTTGACTGCACAAGCAGATCTGGAAAAAAAAATACATTATAATTATATTCTTTGTATACATTAAAGCACTTTCACTTACCCATGCCTGCAAATGCCATTGGTATTGCGGCTGCCTGAATTTTGGTTGGCGTCAAAAATTTGTGCGACTGCAAGCCTTTCAAAATGTTCCGGTCCAGATGAAGCTCCTCAAAGGTGCTTGAACCGGCAGCTACATCACTTGTCCGCTGCTCTCCACTTTCCACCACATGAGCGATTGCGCTCTCCATGTTGATAGGCGTTTTTGCTATTTATTTGCAAAATATAATGCAATTGCATCGAACAAAAAATAAAATTCACGTTGTTAAAAAGCCGCGAAGCGAAGCTTGCCAGAACAACATATGATTGTTGTCGACAGGCCGCCACTATCCGCTAACACCTCCGATAATTCGTTTGACAGTGTTGGGTAATAGCAAAATTAAGTTATTTTTTTCAAATTGAGCTGCTTATTATTATAGAATCAAGGAAGCGTAAATATGTTTGCTGTCAGTTTATGATATAGCTGTAAGTAGGCAGTGCAGCAAAGGCGTATTATATTACAAAGAGACACCATCTTTTTTGCTAAGACCTGTTACTATTCTGCAACATTTCTTGGTCTAGGTGAACCTCTTCTAAGGCGCTTACGCCGTCAACCACAAATTTTATACTCTGCTTTCCACTTTTCAACACATGAGCAATTACGCTCTTGACATTTATACGCGTTTTCACTATTTAATTACACATAAAAAAAATGAAAAAAAACCAACACTCACGTCAAAAAACCGCGAACCGAAGCTCAATAAGCTGCCCGATAACTACCGTCGACCGACCGCCACTAAATACTTGGCCGTTCGATAATTCGTTTGCCGCGGACCGATATTTGCCCGTACACTTGACTGCTATCGACCAACCGCCTCAATACGCTTGCATTTTCGATATTTTTTCCACTGTTGGAAAAATTTGATTGACTTTTTCAAATTATTATATTTATTGAATTTGGTTTGCAGCGGTCAAAGAGTAATAGCACTTCCAGACAGTTTGTGTATTTACACTAGGCAGTACAGCGAATAGTAACGTAAAACTGCATTAAGTTTTACACTATTAAGTAGCGCCATCTTTTTTTCCAAGTCCCGTTACTTTCCTTAAAGATTTTTCTGTGCAGATCACATTTTTCGAATACGGCAAACTACAAAACTTATCCGCTTCCCTCCACTTTCCACTATGCGAGCGATTACGATTTTTATATTTTTACACTAATTCACTGATATATTGCACATAAAAAAAAAAGAAAAAAAATTATGAACACTCACGTTAAATAACCGCGAACCGCAGCTCTGTAAGCTGACCGATGACTACTGTCGACCGACCGCCACTAAATTCGATATTTGCCCGTACACTTGACTGCTATCGACCGACCGCCCCAATACGCTTGCATTTTCGATATTTTTATATTTTATTGGATGACAGCAAATTGGATTGACTTTTTCAAATTTAAAATTCTTATTATATTTATTGAATATGGTTTGCAGCGGTCAAAGAGTAATTGCCATTGCAGTCAGTTTGTGTATTTACACTAGGCAGAACAGCGAATAGTAATGTAAAACTGCAACAAGTTTTACACTATTAACTAACGCCATCTTTTTTTCCAAGTTCCGTTACTTTCCTTGTACATTTTTCGGTGCAGAAAAACTTTTCTTATACGGCAAACAACAAAACTTATCCGCTTCCCACCACTTTCCACTATGCGAGCGATTACGATTTTTATATTTTTACACTAATTCACTGATATATTGCACATAAAAAAAAAAGAAAAAAAATTATGAACACTCACGTTAAATAACCGCGAACCGCAGCTCTGTAAGCTGACCGATGACTACTGTCGACCGACCGCCACTAAATTATTGCACGTTCGATATTTCGTTTGCCACGGCCCGATACTTGCCCGTACACTTGACTGCTATCGACCGACCGCCCCAATATGCTTGCATTTTCGATATTTTTTCTCCTGTTGAATGACAGCAAATTGATTGACTTTTTCAAATTTGAAGTTCTTATTATATTTATAGAATATGGTTGCAGCGGTCAAAGAGTCCTTGCCATTGCAGTCAGTTTGTGTATTTACACTAGGCAGAACAGCGAATAGTAATGTAAAACTGCATCAAGTTTTACAGTATTAAGTAACGCCATTTTTTTTTCAAGTTCCGTTACTCTCCTTGTATTATTTTCCGTCTAGATGACACTTTTTTAAGGCGTTTAAGGCAACCAAAAATCTTATCCGCTGATCCCCACATATAAGCGATTACGATTTTTATAATTGTACGCATTCCACTGTTTAATTGAACTCTTAAAAAATAAAGAAATAAACGAACACTCGCACCGAAGAACCGCGAACCGAAGCACAGCAAATTATCCGATAACTACTGTCGGCCAACCGCCACTGTCCACTTGCATGTTCGATAACTCAGTTGCCAGGGTTGTGTGGAAGAGCTCTTGGTATTTTATTTGGTATTAAAATAATTCTTTTGTGTTTATCGAATTGAGTTTTCTATTGTCGAAGAGTGAATACACTTGCCGTGAGCGTGTGCTTTAAAATGTATATAATGTAGTGCAGTGAAAAGTAAAGCAAACACGTGTTGAGCATTAATATGCAAAGTCCGTCACGTTTTTAAAAAATTCGCGATATTGAAAAAGTGCTAATATCATTTGTGGGTAAAAGTGTTTTCAACGTGCCTTTGCTTATAAATCGTTTATCGATAGCAGCGCATTTTCACAGAGGAAAAATTATGGAAAGCGGCAAAATAACGGCTTTTCTGATAACTGGACCGCCAGGTAAGTGCCAATTTACGTTTACTATGCATTAGTAAGTGATTATGAACAAAATGCCCATAGGAATTGGCAAGACAACGTTGGTGCGCAAAATATGCGCCAAATTGCGTGAACAGATTGAACTGCAAGGCTTCTATACCGAAGAGGTTAGAGAAAATGGTCAACGGGTGGGCTTCGATGTGGTTACTCTAAAGGGAACACGTGGCATTTTGGCCCGTGAGCAGACGGCGGACAATCTACGTCGTGCCAAGATCGGCAAATACTCGGTTTACTTGCAAGATTTTGAGAACTTGGTTTTGCCCTTGGAAATCTTACCTGGTCTAATGGTACTTGATGAAATTGGCAAGATGGAATTGTTGAGTAAAGGCTTTGAGGCAGCCGTTAAGGGTTTGTTGGCACAAAAGCAAACTCTACTGGCCACCATTCCCTCACAAACCCGACAGCCCATTCCGCTGGTGGAACAGCTAAAAAGTTTTGGGGGCTCAAAGCTTTTTCAGGTGACCAAAATCAATCGTAATGATTTGGTCAATGAAATTACCAATGACATTGTTAAATCTTTGCATTGATTAGTGTTTTCTTCTCTTAATAACTTTTCACACATACAAGTTTTAGTATGTAAACAGAACTCAAATTGGAAATGACAAAATTTTTAAAAATATATAAATTTTCTATAACAAATTATAGTTATAAAATGTTATCAAAATTTGTGTATGCTCTACTATTTGTGGCACTGACAGCGCTGCACATTTGCTCCCATTTGAATCCCATCATCAAGGCCAATGCCAGCGTCAAAACCATCAATCTGGAGTTCACCCGAGAACTAAATCTCCGTGTGGGCTATGAATATAATTTTCGACTTCTTTGGCAAGCAATGGTTAACTCTTTGATCGTGATCTATGGTTTATGGCGATGTAATTGCGAAGTTCAACGGCAGCAGCGTGAATCTCCCATTCCCATGCCGATTCCCAATGAATTGTATTCGGGTACTACACCCTATATATCGCCAGCTACTGAGGTCAAATTGAATTGGTTAAGGAGTAAAGGGAAGATACCCTCTGGCTGGAAATTGTTTCCGTTACGTGTCTTTGCCTTGTTTACTCTGCCATGGTTGTTGACGTTCCTAATGAATGGATATTTTGGATTCACAACCGTAAATCTGGTCATGCAACACTTTTGTGCCACACAATCAGAGGTTGTTATGCTCTATCTGCGCATACAGTTACTCTATTTGGAGAGCTGGATGCCCCAGGGTATTACCCACTATATGAACCAAATTAATGGCGCCTTAGAGTTTCTATTTGCAACGCATACGAATTTCATTAGCTATCAGACGGAGGTATTGGCCGGAGTTGAATAATTTGCTTCCACAAAACGGCAAAAAAACAAAGAAGCTAAAAAAAATTATTATATATTTTAGATTTCTGTCGCTTTGGTTGCCTTCGATGTCAGTCTTTAATTCATTTCTATGTTTAGGTCATAAAATAGCAACAATAAAAAAAATAAATAAATAGAAAAAATAGCAATTTTTCCATTAACTTTACTTGACTTTTCACATGCACAGTGCACAGTGCACAAGGCCAGTTGATGGCTGAGGAAAACTTTTCGGGTCACGTGGGAAATATGCAATTTTTCTTCCCCTTTTTTTGGCTCGACCACAACGCAAAAAACTTTCGCCACAGCAATTTTGACAGTTATTTTCAACTAAAACAAACGTCGCAATTTGTGGAATTTGTCTTCTTTATCAACGAACGTACAAAAGTTCTACTCGAGCACAATATTTATGCCACCCACTGTTTTGCCAAATAAAAGAACTATTTCAACTCTATTAAAAAAATTTGTTTTGAACATAGCAATCATAAGAAACTTAGTCAGCTCAATGTCAACTCATTTATCACATCAAATATTCGATATATTATCACACAAAAATTTAACATAACTACAACAAATATATCACTAAAGACTTTAACTGCGATTACACAACAAAAACCGTTCTCATCCGATACGGCTCACATCTCAAGAATACAAGAATTATCAGCTCTATTAGTACTGTGAGCGCTACTTAGAGCGCACACAGGTTTCAAAGTTCTACGTTTTGGATTAAGTGGTGAGTTGTCTATTTAACTGATAAGAGAGACGCAATTGGAATAGAAGAACACTTTAAAACTTCTTTATGTAGGAGTTTAGTTATTGAATTAAGCTAAGTTTTCAACAAAACTTGCATTTTGTGTGCTTAAGATATCTTCCTATATCTTATCTTAAAGAAAGTCGGGGAAAACTAAGCTTGAATGTCTTTGATTTAAGAGTTTTTGCTTCTTGGGTTTTAATCATAACTTAAGTACGCTTTTGTTAACAAGTGAGACAAGTAAATCTCTGCATTATCTTCTTCTGTGTATGAAAATTCTTAAGCTCAGTAAGGGCCCTGAATGAGAAGACCACTAGAGAGCTTCATAAAAGAAAACTTCAAACAGTTTGGCCAATTATGTTACGAAATTTAAGTTCGTAATATAAATTTTAAAGGTTGAAAGTTTAAAATGAGAACTAAGAGCTTAAGCTTTAGTTAAGAATGTAATCCCGACTAGTTCTCGTTGGGAAATCAAGTCTGAAAATTGCTGCTCTAAGTACAAGAGTATCAATTTTTTGACTCAAAATATATATAGCGATTCTTAGATTAGATTTAGAGTCACGGCAACGTCAAGCAAATCTTACAAATACCTTAATTAGTAACAAATTAAGTTAGATGGTTAAAAATAGAAGAATTGGGTTAAAAGTTATATTAGTATAGCCAAAATTGATAACTTAACTACATTAAAATATAGTTTATTAATTCAAATTTGTATTCCTTAAAACATAATTAAATTAAAATAGTATTAATTTATTCAAAATTTGTATTCCCTACAATCTTTCAATCTCAAAATGTCCAAAAACTTTCCACTTAGTAGGCTTTGACAAATTCAAAATGTTTGATTATAAATTTTGTAGTTGAATTGCTTCATTCGTTTTTTTAGTCTCGACAACGATTCATACACAAGTTTATTTATTTTCCGGCAATTCAGACCTTTGATTTTATTCATGTATATTACTCAGTGACGACATCGCAAAAATTCTCTT
This sequence comes from Drosophila cardini, assembly GCA_018903735.1. Lineage (NCBI taxonomy): Eukaryota > Metazoa > Arthropoda > Insecta > Diptera > Drosophilidae > Drosophila > Drosophila cardini. The sequence goes on along the minus strand of JAEIGM010000007.1, from coordinate 4,134,804 downwards.
TCTAGTTCATACATCTCAATTTGCACTTTTATAAAACAATTCCCAAAAAAATCAAATAAAATCAAAACTAAACTTAAAATATTGATAAAAATAATAAAATCCAAATCGTTAAACACCGTAACACAGACAGCGGTTGAAATTAATATCGATTTAAAATCAATAAGTAAATAAATAAATTACTTTAAGCTCATTGCACAGTTCATCGTTCGAGACTTCGCCCCCCCCTAAAAAAACTAACGAAACTTCCAAAAGATGTATTTACGTCATCAAATTGGTCAACTGCGTGGCCAAAAGTTGGGCCGAATCTTAAGGTTTACCGACCGTTTGCCATTCATTCAGCGTATGGGATTAAGATTTGCATCCTGCGATTCGAATAAACAAGGCGGTGGCAAAGGAATCGTCCTGGGACTCTACGAAAAGGAGAGCGGCAAAGGACCAAGACTTACACCTGCCGGAGAGAAGTTTGATGATCGGGTTCAGGGCAAGTTAACGGAGCTGATTTGCGAGACGAAGATAACGGGACGTTTAGGGCGTGGCAAGATATTCAATAATGTAGATAACGATTTCCGTTCCATTTGCGTTGTTGGCATGGGCCTTGAGGGCATTGGCTTCAATGAGCTGGAAATGCTCGACGAGGGCATGGAAAATGTACGTATTGCTGCTGGAATTGGTGCACGATCGTTGCAGTCTCTGAAATGCATTGAAGTGCATGTGGATCATATGGATTATGCGGAACAGGCAGCCGAGGGAGCCGCCTTGGCTGTTTGGCGCTATGAGGAGAATTTGAATAAGAAATATCGTGATGTTGTGCCCAAACTGGAGCTGCATGCCTCACCAGACATGGACTCCTGGACGCGTGGATTGTTCAAGGCGGAAGCTCAGAATCTGGCAAGACGTTTGGCCGATGCACCTGCCAATTGTATGACGCCAACGATCTTTGCCCAGGCTGCAGTGGACGCACTCTGTCCCTGTGGCATCACCGTCGAGGTGCGCACCATGGAATGGATTGAACAGCAGCGTCTCAACTCGTTTCTTATGATTGCCAAGGGTTCGTGTGAACCACCTGTATTACTGGAGATTGCCTACTGCGGCACTGCACCGGAGGATAAACCCATTTTATTGGTGGGTCAGGGTATTACCTTCAATTCGGGCGGCATCAATCTGCGGCCTTCCAAAGGCATGGATGAATTCCGTGGTGATCTGACCGGTGCTGCTGTCATTCTGGCATCGATGCGTGCTGCTGCGGCTCTGTCGCTGCCCATCAATATTACGGCCATATTGCCGCTTTGCGAGAACTTACCCTCGGGCATGTCCTGTAAGCCTGGAGATGTGGTTACCCTGCTCAATGCCAAATCCATGGCGGTTAGGAATGTTAGCCGTACCGGTGTCGTTGTCATCGCCGATCCCATGCTGTACGGCCAGTTGACGTATAAGCCACGACTTGTGGTCGATGTCGGCTCCATGTGCATTGGCATCCGCAAGGCCATTGGCGGCGGGGCCACTGGCATTTGGTCCAATTCGCATTATATCTGGAAGCAATTCCAACGAGCTGGCTCCCTTACCGGCGATCGTTTGTGGCGCTTCCCCTTGTGGCGTTTCTACAAGGATCGCGTTGCAGAGAATTTAAGCTTTGATCTGGCCAACGATGGAGATGGACATGCGTCATCCTGCCTGGCTGCTGCCGTACTCCATGAACTGGTACCGTGCAGTGATTGGGCTCATCTGGACACCTGTGGCACTGGGTTACTAACCAAATTTGGTCTAGTTCCCTATCTGGCTGCTGGACGTATGACCGGACGACCAACTCGCACTTTAGTGCAATTCCTGTATCAAATGGCCTGTCCCGAACCTAAATAGTTAGGTACTCGATACTTTTTGTTTGTCGAAGACTATTTTACTTTGTCCTTTTGATTTTGGATTTCAATCAAATTTCAAACACACCCACAACACACACACACTTTAACCTACACAACTGCATGCACATGTAGAATTGTTTAGCTTTTTCCAAAAAAAGCATGAACCAGAAACAGAACCGAAACAGATACTCAAAAGTATGAACAATTCAGAAGAGACAGAAGAACAAGGAGTGAGTACTATCCACAGATGTGTAACTGTACGTCAGAGTTCTGGTTCATAAGATACAAGATTATTTTGGACAAACGTGTAAACCAAATTTAGTTGTAAGAACAACATTTTAATCTGTATATAATGGTTTGAAATCAAACAAAAAAATAAATAAGTATTAAGCATTAATTTAAAGTTTTAATTTTTTTTTGGGAAAATTGGGAGCAAGATTTTAAGAAAGGGGCACTATTCAAAGGAAAGGGGCATGGGTAGGGATTCAAGAGTTGATCAACATTACATTTAAATTAAATTAAATAAATTATAATAAATTATTATTATTACATAAAAATCTTCTCCAAAATGAAGATAGCTTTCTTATGACTTTTGGCGTTTAAATAAACTTTAAAGCTTTGGTAAAAAATTATTTTACTAAGCATTAACTTCAAACATTGTCTCTGCTTTTCAGAAAATTGTTAAATCAATCTCATTTTATAATTTAAAGACCCCGCTTGGCTCACATATTAATTACATTCAATTCATATAAATCAATTAACATGAAAATTAAGGTAAAAGGTGTCATAACTCTAGAGCTCTAATAAGCTTTGCTCAATCAAAAGTATCTAGTAAGTCAAAAAAGTATATAATCCAGCATTAAATCAATTAAACACCTCGTTTAGTACTAATTGATTTAATATATATAATATTTATATACATTTAAACTCGAAAATAAAGTAGAACTATTTTTATAAAATTGAGAAAACATTAGATAAAAGTAAATTCTAAACCTCTTATAATCTTAACCCAAACAATAGTTGTGATATGTCAACTTTAAGCCGCCATCGATTGGCTTACATTTAATTAATTAAACACCACGTTTAATCAATTAAACAAAATTACAAATAATTCTTATACATTTTAACGCGAAATAAAGGTGAAATGTTTCTATAAAATTAAATTTAATATACTTTAAAAGCTCTAAACCTCTAATAATCTTTACTCAAACAAAGTTTGAGAAATATGCCAGCTTAATGTGGATTACATTTAATTAATTAAAGACTACACTAAAACCAACTCACATAAGAATAAAGTCTACTATATCAACCATAGTTCCCTTACTGAACCAGATTTACTCCCCTTTCAAGTATTTTCCATTTTTGCATAGTTACAACTTTGAGGTGAGCGATAAATGCGTACTAAACTGTGTTCTCTTGAAACTTAAACTTGAATTTTCCTCCCCCCGCGAGTCAGTGGTAGTTGTGTGGCTGGGAAATGCATAGGTAATAAACCGCAGGCATTCAAACTGCACTGACAATGGCAATGGCAATGCATTGAATGACGGTCATAAACCAGCCTGCCACGCCCACAATTCCCATATGCTTGATTTGCACCACATTTGCTGATGCTCGCATTCCACGTAGTTGGCACTACACTTTGAAACTGTTTCGATTCACCACAATTTTGGCATATCAATGAAGCAATGAAAGCATTGAGCTATTGACCAAGTTTTGAGCACGTTGCTAAGTTGCTGTTGCAACTGGGGAAAATCCTGTCACGTAATCAGCCTGAAGTTGACAGCCAACTGAAAATTGAAACATTATGTAGATTATTTTTTGTTCATGAAAATCCATTGAGCCAGCTGTCAATAGTTAACTGATTTATTTTAATCGCTGTGTTAATTTATCATAACTTTGTACAGTAAACGGAAGTGAGCACTCCTGACTCCTACCTCTTACCTCCCACACAAACACAGCAGCACACACACACACACACACACAGACACACCCTGAACACAATTTGCTGCAAATGACATTGATCATTTATCATTATAACAGCTTCGATTTATATACATTATTTTGCACTCTGTGAAAATCATTTGTAATTAAGGAAATGGCAAAGTTTTTGGGGCGAAAGTTTAAATTTTAACACTTCATAAATTTGCAGTAAACTTAATTGAATATTCAAATTTTCATGTGCTTAAAATTAGCATTGATTTTCATATGTTTAATGAAGTGCTACACAAAATTCTTGTCACGTTCTGCCGTCTTTGTAAATTGAATTAATAGTTGCTCATTGTTGCCACACCCACAAGCATACACGCACACGCACACGCAACATTATGTTGCACAATTTTTGGTATAACTTGGTACTTAGCCTCGACCTCGCCTGCTTCTGTCTCTCCTCGTCCTCCTCCTACTCGTCCTTGTTCTTGTCCTCGTTCATGCGGCAACTGCTGCTGACGGCGAAACTTATTTCGTTGCCTGTCAACGAATTTTTCTACGTCTTCTTCTTCGTCTACGCCCTTTTTTAATGATAAAGTGTTGCGTTTTAATCCTGCATACCTGGCACTTGGGCCAAACTGCTGACAGCGAAGGTGTGAAATAGTAGCAGCAGCACCAGCAGCAGCAGCAGGAGGCAACAGCAGTAAAGTTGTATGGCTCAATTGCTGCTTGGCTGACAGTTGTTGCCGACTTTTAGGCTTAAAACTATGAAATATGCGCGGCAAAGTGTTTCCAGATTATTTTATAATGGCCCCCACCAAAAACATTGGCGCGTGCCACAAAAATGCACTCACCTAAAGAAGGGAAAAAAGGTCAAAACTCTCGCGAGGTGAACTCAGAGCGTTTTACATTTATCAGCGCTGGTTATTGAGTTGCAACTGTTGTCCTTTGTTGCCTGTCCGCTCGCCTGATATGATCTCATACTTTGACCCTTGCAGTGCTCCATTGTTATTTATGACGGCCATCGGCAGGAAATGGATGTGTGTGCGTGATGTGACGTGACGTGACATTCACTTGTCATGGCCAACATGGCCAAGTTGGTCCAAACATTGCTGCAGTGTTGCAGTTCACGTGATGTTGGCCACATTTAGGATGCGGCAACGTACAGGAAACGGTCATTGCTGCAACTTGGACAGCACTGACAAATCGTTTTGACTTTGAGTTGCACTCACTCACTTGCCCTTCCTCTCTCTCTCTCTCTCTCTGTCCCCCACTATCTATCTCACTCTGTAAACAGTTATTGCACAGGGCGCAGCTGTAACTTTCTGATATGTGAATGCCAGCGGTGCTGAAAGTAAGCATGCAATAAACTGGGCAAATTGCATTGTGGTTACATGTGAAATGAAAATTCTGCTACTAAAGAGCAAAAGGTACAAAGCTGCTTGTAATATTGAATAACGAGTGTGCTTAAATGTTGCTAACAAACATCATTTCTAACAGCAACTGCAAATTAAATGCAGTTAAATTTTTAAAGCATACTTTCGAGCGTAAACAAAAAGTCAGCCATATCTGCGCTTGGAAGTATGCTACATATTTGTTGATTTATCGCTTTGGCGAATGGTAAATGCAATCAAATTAATGTTATCAATAGCGTAATAAAATTAGTGATTTAATCAATTAAATCATTTAAGCTGCATAACATATTCATTTAGCATAATCAGCGTTTTGGCCATTAAACAAATGGATTAACTACATGTGTTTACGTTTCAATGGAGACGTAAATGGAAACACAGATTGCAGCTCAATTTGCAGTGAAACATAATTTAAAGCGCATATTACACGCACTTGTACTCCTAGTTTTGCCCATAAATGTTATGGTTAGTCCCAAAACACACACACACACTAGACTCTGCCCACTAAACACAACCGCAAAATGGTCAAGCGACTGAGTCGCTTTTAATTAATGCCTCGGCATATTCATGGTGCATAAATTCGTGCTCCAAATTTTCGCCCATAACGCACACTCACACGCACACACGCACACATATACACCCCCATACATATAGACACTCACAAGCTCGTGCTAACTATTACGGCTTAGGACTGCGTGAAAATTATGTGGAAAAAAGGCGGTAAATTCGCATAGGATTGAAAGAAAATTCTTATTTTGGGCCGTTACCCAAACAAATGAATGAAAAGCTTTTTGGGGGAAGCAGATAAAAAACAGCGAGCACTTTGAGTTATGTTGACCGGCAAATTTATTGGCAGCTGCAGTTTTTCCAAGGGCAGCTCTGTAAAAAAAAGGGTCGACATCCCTTAATTTGTTGGTGTTTTTTTGGAATTCTTTCTCAGTTTGACAGTGACAGACGCAGGTGAACTTTAGAGTACCTCATTTGTTAGACTCTGTGTGCGTTTAAGGTTTCATTTATTTAACCTTTGATGGGTGTTTTACACACACACATACACACAAAATGGACAGCTAGTGATGTTTTTGCTAACAATTTAATTAAAATTAAAACCAGAGTTGGCAGCGACTGAGTGAAAAGTAATACACATCATGTTAATGATAGATACAAAGAATAACACACGCACAACACATGTCATGTGTGTTGTTGCTGCGGTTTTGTTTAACAAGCTTGTTGAGCGAACAGTCAAAAGGGAGTTGACGGGTTTGGCAAATTGTTTGATTGCCTGAAAGATACCCTGTACAGTAAATAGAGCTGAGCAAAAGCAAGTGTCAATTTAAATACTTAAAACTATGTGAAATAATTATAAAAAATTTAAAGACTGCAGTAAAAAGGTTAACTATAATAAATAAATAAAAATATATAAGAATTTAAATTTTTAAATTGGAATAACTTTAAGTCTCTTCGAAGCATACCCCATCTTAGCATGCCCTCCACAGGGTATCATATATGCCTAGACATATTCAAACTCAGAGCATATTTTAGAGTGCCGTTGCCACAAAACTGACACATAGTTGTCAGAGTAAATCCACTTAAAATGGCAGCCAAGTGTCCACATGTCGCACTGTCACATTGTCACACCTGTTGACAGGGCGCAGCTGAAGTAAACGGGACTACTACTAGCTATAGACTACTAGTGACGTCTGAGATGATCCTTGACACAGAAAATGTTGAATGACTATTTGCAGAGAATAGCAACAAAATAACTGCACGAATTCTCGCACTTTTTTTTCTCCTTGTCGAATTTAGCACTTTTTATTTTTCCCCATTTTTTTTTTTCGCCACTTTTTCTTTCTGTCTGTCGCGCACAATTGAGAGTTTTATAACAACAACAAAAAAGAAGTGAAGGAAACTGCGTTTTCCGGCGGAAAAAACTTGGCTGCTGGCAGCTGTAGAGTGAGAGCAGGAAACGCGGAAACTTGATTCAATTCGAAGACGTAAATGGAAAACAGAAATGTGGCGGCCAAAAAGCCAAGGCAACAATTCCGGCTAACAACAATGCGAATGTAATCAAAGTACAATGCAAAGCTTGTTAAATGCAGCTGGTCCAGAGGGGGCGTGGCGTAGCTGTGATGCCAAAAAGTCACCAAGGCAACCATAAAATATTTTCAGGCAACAAATTGAAGCTTAAAGCGAACTCTTTTGGCAGTTGAGCTGCTTACAAAAGGAGCACAACACGACACACACGTAGCGACACACACACAAGCAGACACACATAGCTACACACACACACAACTATACACACACACGTTATTTAGCTCCCTTTCACTCCGCTCGTTATGCTGTGCGTATAGAAAATTGGAATTAGACGTGATTTTTCATGCACACACGTGCAAATTACGGCGCACACGTACAGGCACAAACATGTATAGACTCGCTCACTCACACAACCAAACACTCGCCGAGCCCCCTGCCCCTCCCTTCCCCCCACACACACGCGCAGCACATATTGGTTGCCATTTTTCTGTTATTTTATTTGCTGTGTGTTACGCATACGCCGTGTGTGTGTGTCCCCCACAGTTTTTTCTCTTGTCGTTTGCAGCAATTAAATTTTGCAATTATGTACCATGGATTATGCAATAAAATTCGCATTGCATGCCACATTCTCATTTAATTGAACATTTCGTGCGGCATTCAATTTAGTGCTTGATTTATACAACAATTGAAATGATACTACATGTTATACTCCATAGCTTTTCTTGTTGTTGTTATTGTTGTAATTACAACATTTTTAATTACAAATGTGTATGACATTATCTAGTTGTTGGCATTTTGTGCAACTATTTGTCCAATTTGCATATGGAATATTGATATTTTTGTAATGGAGCGAGTACAAATTATGAAATTCATAAGCTTTTTTTTTTGGTACGCATATAATTGAATTCTATTCGATTATTCTGATTGAACGTGTTGCTGCATAGGCCACAAAAACTGACAGGGTCTTCTCATTAGACCCAAAATAAGCTAATAAATTGACAGATATTTCATTTCACGCCATTTTCATGCCATATTAATGGACACTGCATTAAATTGGTTTTACGAGCATGATAAACGTTCAACATTAAAGAATACACTAAGGAAATAAGAGTACTCTTAAAGGTCTACTCAGATTGTTTTACTATATAGTAAAGAGAAACCTTTTAACTTGTTAATAATACAAATTAAAGTTAGCTTTCAAATCTGGCCAATAAATTATAGTCTTAACTTTCGTAGAGATTAAATTTTAGTGCATTTACTATTCGTTTATCTGCACTTTGTGTCGGCTCTTGTTAGATTTGATATGAGAACCTTAGACCCAGCTCAAATTCAAAGGGGCAAACAATGACAAGTTGATCCCAAACAACTCAATAAGAAGCAGCCATAAAGAACAAGTAAGAAAGGCTACAGTCGAGCTAGCCGACTGTAAAAGACCCCGTACTCATAGTATTTGCAATAAAACACTTTGAAACGAAACCATCAGTTTGTAATAGGGATGCAAATCGCCAAGAAAATGCCGATATCGATATTAATTAAAATATCACATCAAATCAAATACCGATATTATCAACAACTGAATTCAAATACGATATATCGCTATAGATATAGACATAATGACCAAATATCGCAAGCGATATTATATCGCATTTATAATTACTATGGTATTGAATATCGATATATAATAAATCGTATAGTATGCATACATGTGCGTGCATCGTCGGCAAGCAGTGCATCGTCGGCAAGCAGTGCAGTCGCTACACAAGCAGTGAAACGTTTGCTTTGACGTTGCGTGTAATTGTAAACTTTATTACGTGTCTAGCTCTTTTGTTTATTGTCCGATTTGTATGCAACTTTCAGGATAGTTTGTGATACTTTGTCTCCAAACGAATTTGAAATTACAATACCGTACGATAAGTGCAAATGCCTTAAAAATGGCATTGAAGTTTGAAAATTATTTCATTCTTGTGGGAAAACGGGGCGTGGCAGTCCAAAAATTTTAATGACAATGCATTTATGCTGTCTCTAGCAACTTACATACCAAAAATGGTATTCCTAAGTGCTATAGTTACTGAGATATTTGCTTAAAACATCAATTTTTCCGAGGTGACCATAGTTTTTTACAATTTGCGGGGGCGGTAAGGGGCGTGGCAAAGATTTGAAATAAACTTGATCTGCTCGCGAAGCAAACGGACTTTCATTCCAAATTTGGTGGCTCTAGCTTTTGTAGTTTAAAAGATCCAGGTGTTCATACGGACGGACGGACAGACGGACAGACGGACAGACGGACAGACGGACAGACGGACAGACGGACATTGCTATATCGTCTCGGCTGTTGATGCTGAGCAAGAATATATATACTTTATGGGGTCGGCCACGCCTCCTTCTGCCTGTTACGCACATTTCGCTTCAGACAAACTTAATAGACCCCTCTACTCTTTTTTAGAGTACGGGGTCTAAAAATGCCCCAAATATAAATCCCCCCAAAAAAAAAAAAAAATGGCCAGCTCATAGTAAAAAAAAATTAAGGGAAAGCAGTTTGAGTTGAAGGCTGCTAAAGTCTTGTGGAAATCCAATTGAATTATGTTGCCAGCATTGTGAGCCCAAAGCTGTCAGCAAATTGAGCCAGGTAAGCAAACACCCACAGACCAGTATAAAAAAGAAAGCTTACACCCAATATATGGCCACAGTAACACGATTTGGTACAAAATTCAGTTATCTTATTTTTAAAGGTAACTTTAAATGCAATTATTCAATGAGCGAGTTACGAAGTTTATCAATAAATCAGACTAATTAGTGAGCTCGGCTCATGTTTTATTAATTTAGGTATTCACTTGGCAATCGTTTCGGTTTCATTTTCATTTAGCAAACAACAGAGAGCAGGAGATAAAGAGTTTCAAGCAGCTACAAAACTGTTATACGTTCTGTGTGTCTCTGTGTGTGTGTTTCCTGGTTTGTTTGTGTGTGTGAGAGAGGCTTAATGCCCATTTTTTGGCATCACTTGCGTATAATTTTATTGCTCCAATGGCTTTTACGGCGCGGCATCGTCTGCTAAAGTGCCTGGCCAAACATTTTTGACGCCAAAGTTGTTCCCTTTTATATTTTTTTTGGTTTTTTGTTGCTCGTAGCGCCGCATGCAAAAGAAATTAAAATTGATTTTATTTGCTGAATGCCAAACTGTAGCCTGCTTTTAGGCACACACATGTGTGTGGGTGTGTATGCTAGCTGGCATGCCTGACTGCTGTGTGCAATGAACCAAAAACTGTTCAAAAGTATCTAGAGAGAAAACGGCCGATAACATTTAAGCTGAATGTTTCAACTTTTGGCAGTTGAACAAAAACGCTTAAAATATGCACATACAATTTAATCAAATTATAGATTAAGCGCACAGATATCAAATTGTTATTTGCCTTTCAAAAGAGCTGCTATATATGCAGTAAAGTGTCGCTTAAATTTAAGTTAAGTGTCATTCGATTGGTTTGGGTAGAAATTAGTTTAGGCAGAGTTAGAATCATAAAGAAAAATCTTTTTTAAATTCCATAAAATTTCCTCTAAAAATATTTGATTTTGAATTATAGGAATTCAAGTATTTTAATGCAAATATAGCTCAAAGTTTTGCTGTCCTGACAGAGTTTACATATGTTTTTCCCCTTATGCCAAAAAGTATGCAACAAATTTTTGTTGTTTGAACAATGTCTTCATATAAATATTTGCTAACACAAAAGTCAGAATTATTTTTCGTACAAACTCTGAAGTTTTTTCGCTGCGCCTCAAGGAAGAGCTGAACCGGAGATCCCCTAAGATAAGCAAAAGTCTGCAGTGCACACATTTGCCAAAAAAAACAAACAAAACAAAATATAACTAGGCACAATGTAAGGAAAAAAGAAAAACAAGAAAGTCCACTTCTATAGCTTCAATATTTTGTACAGTTACAGCGTTGCAGACACAAGTCATAGAATGAAATTTTCTATTTAATAATGGCAAGAGAAATTACACTGCAGTATTTCTGTCTGCGTAGCTGTGTCTGCATCTCTATGTGTTAGTATACATGTGTGTGTGTGTGTGTGTGCGTATTGTATTCCAACTGCATTAATTTATGTATGAAACGCTATGCCACGTACGTCCTCTATGCGCTCTGTTCCCCCCTCTTTCTGTCTCTCTTACACTCCGTGACTGAATACCCAAAATTCAGACAGGCATAAAGAGGATGCAAAGCCAGTGGCAAGACAGGAAGCTTGTGCATTGCCATGCTCGACGAGTATGCAGCAGCTCTAAGGCTAGTAACTTGGCCATTACCAGGAAGTCGTTGGCAGAGGCTCATTATAAAACTCAGCCTCAAACTGACGTTGTCTTTGTCTCGTTTGCTTGCCAAAAAAAGAAACTAGAAAAAATGTCTTGACTGTCAGGTTTAAAACCAAAATTTTCCTCTTTAAAACTTTAAGGAAAATGCTCAGCTTCTATGCTAAAATTATGCCAAGTCCTTTTCCTCTTTTCTGTTAGCTGCTACAAGTACAGTGTTTGACAAAAGTATGCTGTCCGGATCCTAAATAAACATAAACCTCTTTGGCCATTTCCTTTTATTTCCTGAACGGTCGCATTCGTTGTACATCAAAATGTAAATGATGCGTGGGTGGTTGTCCCTCCTGAAATATCCATTTAAAGCACGTGAAACTAAAGTTTGTTTATCTCTTTTTTATTAATTCGGTGATGGGCAATTTGTGGAAACACTCTCAAATGAGTTCGAAGCTGTTTAAATTGCCACAAGTGGTTTAAGAACTTTAGGCACTTACGTTGTTAACTATTAGCAAATTCATTTATATATAACTTACTTTAATTAGCATTATTTATGCATATATCTATCTCAATTGATAATGACTGGTTTCAAATTCAAATAGACATCAATTCTATAAATCATTCAAAAAGGCTTTGTCTATTTTCCTGTTGTGTTTGCTATATAGTTCTATATCATATAGATTTTATTGTCCAAATTTATGGTAATTATCCAGCCATTTAAATGATTTTCATAATTTAAACACAAAGTTTATTTGATAGATTGCTTTGTTTTATTTCTATTTAGTTAAACAATAAAGCTAATTAAGCTTTGGCAGCTAATTTCAATGAAATTAAAATGAAATCAGTGCCAAAAACAACAACAAAATAGGCAAATAAGCGTTGTTAAGCGAGAAACGTGCAGCTCAAGGTTCTAGATGCTCCCAAAAAAAAAAACAACATAAAAAAAAGAGGAAACTACTCAGTTATTCAGAGCATGAACTGGCGTCCAACTGACTCACTGTCTGACTGACTGAATAACTGACTAACTGAATGACTGACTGCCTGAGTTACTGTATGAAAAAAGGTGCTGACTGCCGACTGCTGCCTGCTTGGATGCTACTGACTGATGCACGAGTGCTTAAGTGACTGCAAAATGTACAAGAGGCAGACAAAACGCTTAGTCTGAGTTGGTTTTTTTTATTTTTTTTGGGACACACGTTTGTTGTTTGCATTTGGCTGTGACGCGTGTGTGTGTGTGTGTGTCTGTGAAGGTCGTGGGCGGTGACGTCGTCTTCATCGTAGAGTAAAAATATTGCCAACAAAGTGTTGAGCATAACAATAAGGCGCACAAAGACACACCAATGCACACACACACACACACATACACACACACACACACACACACTCTTATACACACACTGTCAAGACAATGAGAGATTGTGCCCTAAATGCGTGCGCTTGACTCGTTGTCGCTGCTTTCTCTTCCGGCCTTATGTCTTCCGTCTTTTACTTTTACTTTTTATACAGTTTCATTTCCATTTCGCATTCGCTTTCGCACTTCTATTCGCATTTGCATTCTGCTTAGTTGTAGCTACTGTTTTAAATAAATTATTGCTTAGCTCATTTCTTTCTTTTTTTTCGAAGACCTCTTAGTTAAAAAGAGTACGTGGGTCTATTAGGTTTGTCAACAAAATTGTGCATAATTGGCAGCAGAGGCGTAGTCAATGACTAAATGTATATAATTCCTGATCGGGTTGAGTGTTTAGTACAGAAAATTCTGTTGTGATTTAAGAAAACTCCGCCAAATATGGAAATCTTGTAGGTAAAATGGATAAAAACTATCCGAAGCTGGCTAAACAATATTTGAACAGTATTGATAACTTTTATAAAAGATTAGTTAGCGAAAATCAAACCTTATTTATAGAATAAAGAACGATAAACTTTTTATTAAATAGGGTGTAACTCAAGTCGTCTGTTCAAATCAAGTACAGGGTCTTCTACAGTCTACCCACTTGACTGCAGCCTCTTCTACTATTTTCAAACTTAATGATACACATCTAACGTTCTGTTAAATAGCAGTATCTCTGTTTTCCATTTTATTTTTCTATTTGTCTGTGACGTTACAATTTCTGTAGCATACTTCTCTGCGCTTTTCACCAAAAACGAATGAGAAACGGTAAATGGTAAATGGCAAATGTCGACAATTTCCACTTTTGAATTCCCCCAAGCAATTAGTCTGTCTCTTACGTTCAATTGCTAAAATTATTTTGAGTGCTTTAATTTTGCAACTAAACGTAAATTGTATACAGTACGACTCTCTGTGTATTTGTTTCTCTATTTCTGTGCCTTTTTTTATTTTTGGTTGCAAAAACTTAAATGAAAGTCATTGTCGGTAGCATAAAAAGTCGAGTAAAATTTGCATAAATGTAAATACAATCTGTGATAGCGAAAATACAAAAAAAAATAAAGACAAAGTTTCTATACAAAAGTTTTCTTTTGTGCATTTTATTGTGGGAACGATAATTTTTTCGGGAATACTTTTTGTGGTGCTTGAATAGAGAAGTTTAGGTTAATTATGTAGTAGACAATAGATACTTGTGCCAGTTTTTGGTCACTTTAGCAACCACACTTAAGGACTGATTAAAGTTAACTGAAAGTTACTTAACAAAATTAACAGAAAGTCAAGTTTTCTGGCAGTAAAAGTTAAATCATGCAAATATGTTCCAACAAAGTTGTATCAATAAATAAAGTAATAAAACATTTCCACACTGATTTCGTAATTAAGCTCATGAATAAATCAGCAATTGCGAAAACTTGAAAATTGTTTGCAATCTATTTTTGTGCTCTCTCACTGTTCGCTTGTACTTCGACCATCATTTCAGATTTAAGCTAATTTCCGGCAATAATCGTAGCAATTAAATTTATGACCCAAACTGTGAACAGGCCAGCGAAAACGTCTTGAATCTTTTGAGCTTGAACTTCAGCTTCAGCTTCAGCTTGAGCAGATTTTACGAGCACTTAAAGATGCCATAAAAATGAGGCGTGGCATAATATTCCATAAGCATAAATCAACGTATAAGAAACCCCAAAAACTACAAGTGGCAGTTTGAGCCACAAAACTGCCATTAAAATGAACCCTAAAACCTCCAAAAACGTAGAAATAAAACAACATATTACGCATACGCCATGTTAACACTTTATAAACGCATTAGTGTCCGCTGAGAACGTGTTGGTTTACGAACTGCTCCTGGCACCCACATCAAAATACAATTTGCAAGTTCAACGAGAAAAATTGAAACGGGGAAAACAACAAACTTGAAAAATGGAATAACAACAACAACAAGCAGTTTTGTTTATTTATGAATGTTGAATAATATTTGCTATGAGTGTAGTGTAGCCATAAATCAAATGACTATTGGCCGCAACACGTGCTCAGATAAAAATATATATAAACCAAATGCGAATAATATTTGCAAGTAGGTTAAAGCCACGCCCCCACAAACACCCTTTGCCAGCAGAGAAACCCCAAAAAGCAGATGGCAGCACATTAAACTCAATGAGTTCAAATTATTTGCAGCTGAAGGTCAGCAACTAAAATTTCGGCTAATATTTTTAGATGCTTGTGAAGCAGTGTTCTTGATGGTTGCTGTGGCCGTGGCGGTGGTGGTTGGTATGTTTTTTTTCTGGTGGTTTTCTGGCAGCTGGGTGGTGCCATTAAAGACAACTTCCGCAAACAATAAATTTAGCACGCCAAACAAGAAGAAATTGGTCCCCGGGCTACTCGTGGGCAACCAAGATGAACGCGTTGCTATGCGGCTGACTTGAGGAGAAAAACAGGGGCGGGGTAGGGGCAGCAGAGGGTGGCAAGGGCTACGGTTTATACATACATATATAAATATATTTATATATATAGGCGTCAAATTTTTTATGTGTGCTTTTATACAGAAATGTTTTTTTGGGCAGACTTCACAGTGTGTGTGTGTGCTGATTAAACTGTTATACATTCAATAAACCAACTGTGTGTATGTGTGAGGGTGTACGGGGAAGCCCTACAGACTGCCTTAATTTGTGAGGCTTATTTATGGAAACTGAAACTGCCACAACATTCATCTCCCACTTTTAGCCCGAAATGGTAGATGAGCCAACAGATTTAAGAGGACAACCAGAGAAGCCACAGAAATCAGTTTCCCATCTCTCTTTTGCCCTGGCAAGTTTATGCAGCCAGAGCGGAACTTTAAAAGCCAGCACGAAACGAACTGAAAGGTTTTCCAAACAAAAACTTTGACTTGAGCAGTTAAGCTCATTGTAATTGAGTAGGTAAAATTGCAATGAAAGAGAACGAGAGAGAGAGTTTTAAAGCTGTCCCTAGTATAAAGAATTAGATCGTTATGCAGACAAACAAACTGATAAGAGCCCTTCTGATTGGCTCAACTATCAGCTTTGCTAAGCTTGCATTTCATGTGAAAGCTGTAACGGATTGTTTGCCTTCAAATGCTTTAGAACCTCTTAATAAATTTTACAGAGCACCTAAAAGCATGCAACACTTTCTATCAACCACTTATTTTGTTTAGTGCTCTTACTTATACATCTTAATTAGCAGCTTAGCTTAGTTTAGACCAGTATATCTAATCAGAAAACTAAGCAAAAAGTTTTAAAACGCATTCTGTGGGCAGTTAGAAAAGTTTTTAGTTTCAATTTTATTTGTATAGAGTTTGGTAGCAAATAGTTTGCCAGCAAAAACCTAAAACTTACTACTCTTTCTGAAGAACTCTATTCTGACAGTAAAAGTTGTCAGAATTAGCGAAAAGTTAAAGCAAATTAAACATTGTTTTAAATAACTAAAACTAGTTAAATGTATCTAAACAAATATGCTTGGTAGCCCTAACATTATATCTATCAATCTAAATCTTTGGCTCTTAAAGCACAAAAGTTCAGAAATTATAAAAATTCGTAATTTTTCAAACTTTGACTGTTCATAACTCAGCCAAATGATGTCATATCGTAAAAAGTCATACCTTTTTATACTCTGTACAACTAGCAGAATTAATCGCAATCAAAATCTAAAATTCTCAAAATCGAACCCATTTTGTCAAATTTGGATGAAAGAGATATGTGGTCGACAGCTCAATATTTAAAATTCACAATTTTCCCAACTTTGACTGACCATAACTCAGCCAAATGAAGCGATATCTTGAAAAGTCATACCTTTTTATACTCTGTACAACTAGCAGAATTAATCGCAATCAAAATCTAAAATTCTCAAAATCGAACCCATTTTGTCAAATTTGGATGAAAGAGATATGTGGTCGACAGCTCAATATTTAAAATTCACAATTTTCCCAACTTTGACTGACCATAACTCAGCCAAATGAAGCGATATCTTGAAAAGTCATACCTTTTTATACTCTGGACAACTAGCAGAATTAATAGCAATCAAAATCTAAAATTCTCAAAATCGAACCCATTTTGTCAAATTTGGATGAAAGAGATATGTGGTCGACAGCTCAATATTTAAAATTCACAATTTTCCCAACTTTGACTGATCATAACTCAGCCAAATGAAGCGATATCTTAAAAAGTCATATCTTTTTATACTCTGGACAACAAGCAGAATTAATCCGCAATCAAAATCTAAAATTCTCAAAATCGAACCCATTTTGTCAAATTTCGATGAAAGTTTCTCAGATTTATGGTGTCTACAGGTCAATATTTAAAATTCACAATTTTCCCCAACTTTGACTGATCATAACTCAGCCAAATGAAGCGATATCTTGAAAAGTCATACCTTTTTATACTCTGGACAACAAGCAGAATTAATCCGCAATCAAAATCTAAAATTCTCAAAATCGAACCCATTTTGTCAAATTTCGAATTTTATCAGATATGGTGTCTACAGGTCAATATTTAAAATTCACAATTTTCCCAACTTTGACTGATCATAACTCAGCCAAATGAAGCGATATCTTAACAAGTCATACCTTTTTATACTCTGGACAACAAGCAGAATTAATCCGCAATCAAAATCTAAAATTCTCAAAATCGAACCCATTTTGTCAAATTTCGAATTTTCTCAGATATGGGGTCTACAGGTCAATATTTAAAATTCACAACTTTCCCAACTTTGACTGAGCATAACTCAGCCAAATGAAGCGATATCTTAACAAGTCATACCTTTTTATACTCTGGACAACAAGCAGAATTATTCGCAATCAAAATCTAAAATTCTCAAAATCGAACCCATTTTGTCAAATTTGATCAAATTTTCAGAAAATATGGTGTCTACAGGTCAATATTTAAAATTCACAACTTTCCCCAACTTTGACTGATCATAACTCAGCCAAATGAAGCGATATCTTAAAAAGTCATACCTTTTTATACTCTGGACAACAAGCAGAATTATCCGCAATCAAAATCTAAAATTCTCAAAATCGAACCCATTTTGTCAAATTTCAAATTTTCTGAAAGAGTATGGGGTCTACAGGTCAATATTTAAAATTCACAATTTTCCTAACTTTGACTGATCATAACTCAGCCAAATGAAGCGATATCTTAACAAGTCATACCTTTTTATACTCTGGACAATTAGGAGAATTAATCGAAATCATAATCTGAAATTTTCAATATTTAACCCATTTTGTCAAATTTGGAATTTTCTCAGATATGGGGTCTACAGGTCAATATTTAAAATTCACAACTTTCCCAACTTTGACTGATCATAACTCAGCCAAATGAAGCGATATCTTAACAAGTCATACCTTTTTATACTCTGGACAACAAGCAGAATTATCCGCAATCAAAATCTAAAATTCTCAAAATCGAACCCATTTTGTCAAATTTCAAATTTTTTCAGATATGGTGTCTACAGGTCAATATTTAAAATTCACAACTTTCCTAACTTTGACTGACCATAACTCAGCCAAATGAAGCGATATCTTAACAAGTCATACCTTTTTATACTCTGGACAACAAGCAGAATTAATCGCAATCAAAATCTAAAATTCTCAAAATCGAACCCATTTTGTCAAATTTGAAATTTTAGCAGATATGGGGTCTACAGGTCAATATTTAAAATTCACAACTTTCCTAACTTTGACTGATCATAACTCAGCCAAATGAAGCGATATCTTAACAAGTCATACCTTTTTATACTCTGGACAACAAGCAGAATTATCCGCAATCAAAATCTAAAATTCTCAAAATCGAACCCATTTTGTCAAATTTGAAATTTTCTCAGATATGGTGTCTACAGGTCAATATTTAAAATTCACAATTTTCCTAACTTTGACTGATCATAACTCAGCCAAATGAAGCGATATCTTAACAAGTCATACCTTTTTATACTCTGGACAACAAGCAGAATTATCCGCAATCAAAATCTAAAATTCTCAAAATCGAACCCATTTTGTCAAATTTCAAATTTACTCAGATAAGGTGTCTACAGGTCAATATTTAAAATTCACAAATTTCCTAACTTTGACTGATCATAACTCAGCCAAATGAAGCGATATCTTAACAAGTCATACCTTTTTATACTCTGGACAACAAGCAGAATTATCCGCAATCAAAATCTAAAATTCTCAAAATCGAACCCATTTTGTCAAATTTCAAATTTTCTCAGATATGGTGTCTACAGGTCAATATTTAAAATTCACAACTTTCCTAACTTTGACTGACCATAACTCAGCCAAATGAAGCGATATCTTAACAAGTCATACCTTTTTATACTCTGGACAACAAGCAGAATTATCCGCAATCAAAATCTAAAATTCTCAAAATCGAACCCATTTTGTCAAATTTCAAATTTTCTCAGATATGGTGTCTACAGGTCAATATTTAAAATTCACAACTTTCCTAACTTTGACTGACCATAACTCAGCCAAATGAAGCGATATCTTAACAAGTCATACCTTTTTATACTCTGGACAACAAGCAGAATTATCCGCAATCAAAATCTAAAATTCTCAAAATCGAACCCATTTTGTCAAATTTCAAATTTTCTCAGATATGGTGTCTACAGGTCAATATTTAAAATTCACAACTTTCCTAACTTTGACTGATCATAACTCAGCCAAATGAAGCGATATCTTAACAAGTCATACCTTTTTATACTCTGGACAACAAGCAGAATTATCCGCAATCAAAATCTAAAATTCTCAAAATCGAACCCATTTTGTCAAATTTCAAATTTTCTCAGATATGGTGTCTACAGGTCAATATTTAAAATTCACAACTTTCCTAACTTTGACTGATCATAACTCAGCCAAATGAAGCGATATCTTAACAAGTCATACCTTTTTATACTCTGGACAACAAGCAGAATTATCCGCAATCAAAATCTAAAATTCTCAAAATCGAACCCATTTTGTCAAATTTCAAATTTTCTCAGATATGGTGTCTACAGGTCAATATTTAAAATTCACAACTTTCCTAACTTTGACTGATCATAACTCAGCCAAATGAAGCGATATCTTAACAAGTCATACCTTTTTATACTCTGGACAACAAGCAGAATTATCCGCAATCAAAATCTAAAATTCTCAAAATCGAACCCATTTTGTCAAATTTCAAATTTTCTCAGATATGGTGTCTACAGGTCAATATTTAAAATTCACAACTTTCCTAACTTTGACTGACCATAACTCAGCCAAATGAAGCGATATCTTAACAAGTCATACCTTTTTATACTCTGGACAACAAGCAGAATTATCCGCAATCAAAATCTAAAATTCTCAAAATCGAACCCATTTTGTCAAATTTCAAATTTTCTCAGATATGGTGTCTACAGGTCAATATTTAAAATTCACAACTTTCCTAACTTTGACTGATCATAACTCAGCCAAATGAAGCGATATCTTAACAAGTCATACCTTTTTATACTCTGGACAACAAGCAGAATTATCCGCAATCAAAATCTAAAATTCTCAAAATCGAACCCATTTTGTCAAATTTCAAATTTTCTCAGATATGGTGTCTACAGGTCAATATTTAAAATTCACAACTTTCCTAACTTTGACTGACCATAACTCAGCCAAATGAAGCGATATCTTAACAAGTCATACCTTTTTATACTCTGGACAACAAGCAGAATTATCCGCAATCAAAATCTAAAATTCTCAAAATCGAACCCATTTTGTCAAATTTCAAATTTTCTCAGATATGGTGTCTACAGGTCAATATTTAAAATTCACAACTTTCCTTAACTTTGACTGACCATAACTCAGCCAAATGAAGCGATATCTTAACAAGTCATACCTTTTTATACTCTGGACAACAAGCAGAATTATCCGCAATCAAAATCTAAAATTCTCAAAATCGAACCCATTTTGTCAAATTTCAAATTTTCTCAGATATGGTGTCTACAGGTCAATATTTAAAATTCACAACTTTCCTAACTTTGACTGACCATAACTCAGCCAAATGAAGCGATATCTTAACAAGTCATACCTTTTTATACTCTGGACAACAAGCAGAATTATCCGCAATCAAAATCTAAAATTCTCAAAATCGAACCCATTTTGTCAAATTTCAAATTTTCTCAGATATGGTGTCTACAGGTCAATATTTAAAATTCACAACTTTCCTAACTTTGACTGACCATAACTCAGCCAAATGAAGCGATATCTTAACAAGTCATACCTTTTTATACTCTGGACAACAAGCAGAATTATCCGCAATCAAAATCTAAAATTCTCAAAATCGAACCCATTTTGTCAAATTTCAAATTTTCTCAGATATGGTGTCTACAGGTCAATATTTAAAATTCACAACTTTCCTAACTTTGACTGACCATAACTCAGCCAAATGAAGCGATATCTTAACAAGTCATACCTTTTTATACTCTGGACAACAAGCAGAATTATCCGCAATCAAAATCTAAAATTCTCAAAATCGAACCCATTTTGTCAAATTTCAAATTTTCTCAAGATATGGTGTCTACAGGTCAATATTTAAAATTCACAACTTTCCTAACTTTGACTGATCATAACTCAGCCAAATGAAGCGATATCTTAACAAGTCATACCTTTTTATACTCTGGACAACAAGCAGAATTATCCGCAATCAAAATCTAAAATTCTCAAAATCGAACCCATTTTGTCAAATTTCAAATTTTCTCAGATATGGTGTCTACAGGTCAATATTTAAAATTCACAACTTTCCTAACTTTGACTGATCATAACTCAGCCAAATGAAGCGATATCTTAACAAGTCATACCTTTTTATACTCTGGACAACAAGCAGAATTATCCGCAATCAAAATCTAAAATTCTCAAAATCGAACCCATTTTGTCAAATTTCAAATTTTCTCAGATATGGTGTCTACAGGTCAATATTTAAAATTCACAACTTTCCTAACTTTGACTGACCATAACTCAGCCAAATGAAGCGATATCTTAACAAGTCATACCTTTTTATACTCTGGACAACAAGCAGAATTATCCGCAATCAAAATCTAAAATTCTCAAAATCGAACCCATTTTGTCAAATTTCAAATTTTCTCAGATATGGTGTCTACAGGTCAATATTTAAAATTCACAACTTTCCTAACTTTGACTGATCATAACTCAGCCAAATGAAGCGATATCTTAACAAGTCATACCTTTTTATACTCTGGACAACAAGCAGAATTATCCGCAATCAAAATCTAAAATTCTCAAAATCGAACCCATTTTGTCAAATTTCAAATTTTCTCAGATATGGTGTCTACAGGTCAATATTTAAAATTCACAACTTTCCTAACTTTGACTGATCATAACTCAGCCAAATGAAGCGATATCTTAACAAGTCATACCTTTTTATACTCTGGACAACAAGCAGAATTATCCGCAATCAAAATCTAAAATTCTCAAAATCGAACCCATTTTGTCAAATTTCAAATTTTCTCAGATATGGTGTCTACAGGTCAATATTTAAAATTCACAACTTTCCTAACTTTGACTGATCATAACTCAGCCAAATGAAGCGATATCTTAACAAGTCATACCTTTTTATACTCTGGACAACAAGCAGAATTATCCGCAATCAAAATCTAAAATTCTCAAAATCGAACCCATTTTGTCAAATTTCAAATTTTCTCAGATATGGTGTCTACAGGTCAATATTTAAAATTCACAACTTTCCTAACTTTGACTGACCATAACTCAGCCAAATGAAGCGATATCTTAACAAGTCATACCTTTTTATACTCTGGACAACAAGCAGAATTATCCGCAATCAAAATCTAAAATTCTCAAAATCGAACCCATTTTGTCAAATTTCAAATTTTCTCAGATATGGTGTCTTTGACTGATCATAACTCAGCCAAATGAAGCGATATCTTAACAAGTCATACCTTTTTATACTCTGGACAACAAGCAGAATTATCCGCAATCAAAATCTAAAATTCTCAAAATCGAACCCATTTTGTCAAATTTCAAATTTTCTCAGATATGGTGTCTACAGGTCAATATTTAAAATTCACAACTTTCCTAACTTTGACTGACCATAACTCAGCCAAATGAAGCGATATCTTAACAAGTCATACCTTTTTATACTCTGGACAACAAGCAGAATTATCCGCAATCAAAATCTAAAATTCTCAAAATCGAACCCATTTTGTCAAATTTCAAATTTTCTCAGATATGGTGTCTACAGGTCAATATTTAAAATTCACAACTTTCCTAACTTTGACTGATCATAACTCAGCCAAATGAAGCGATATCTTAACAAGTCATACCTTTTTATACTCTGGACAACAAGCAGAATTATCCGCAATCAAAATCTAAAATTCTCAAAATCGAACCCATTTTGTCAAATTTCAAATTTTCTCAGATATGGTGTCTACAGGTCAATATTTAAAATTCACAACTTTCCCAACTTTGACTGATCATAACTCAGCCAAATGAAGCGATATCTTAACAAGTCATACCTTTTTATACTCTGGACAACAAGCAGAATTATCCGCAATCAAAATCTAAAATTCTCAAAATCGAACCCATTTTGTCAAATTTCAAATTTTCTCAGATATGGTGTCTACAGGTCAATATTTAAAATTCACAATTTTCCCAACTTTGACTGATCATAACTCAGCCAAATGAAGCGATATCTTAACAAGTCATACCTTTTTATACTCTGGACAACAAGCAGAATTATCCGCAATCAAAATCTAAAATTCTCAAAATCGAACCCATTTTGTCAAATTTCAAATTTTCTCAGATATGGTGTCTACAGGTCAATATTTAAAATTCACAATTTTCCCAACTTTGACTGATCATAACTCAGCCAAATGAAGCGATATCTTAACAAGTCATACCTTTTTATACTCTGGACAACAAGCAGAATTAATCCGCAATCAAAATCTAAAATTTCTCAAAATCGAACCCATTTTGTCAAATTTCGAAAATTTTCTCAGATATGGGGTCTACAGGTCAATATTTAAAATTCACAATTTTCCCCAACTTTGACTGATCATAACTCAGCCAAATGAAGCGATATCTTAAAAAGTCATACCTTTTTATACTCTGGACAACAAGCAGAATTAATCCGCAATCAAAATCTAAAATTCTCAAAATCGAACCCATTTTGTCAAATTTGTGAAAGTTTCTCAGATATGGGGTCCACAGCTCAATATTTAAAATTCACAATTTTCCCCAACTTTGACTGACCATAACTCAGCCAAATGAAGCGATATCTTGAAAAGTCATACCTTTTTATACTCTGTACAACTAGCAGAATTAATAGCAATTAAAATCTAAAATTCTCAAAATCGAACCCATTTTGTCAAATTTGGATGAAAAAGATATGCGGTCGACAGCTCAATATTTAAAATTCACAATTTTCCCAACTTTGACTGACCATAACTCAGCCAAATGAAGCGATATCTTAAAAAGTCATACCTTTTTATACTCTGGACAACAAGCAGAATTAATAAAAAAAAATATCAATTAAAAAATTTTTAATTTTAAAAATTTTTTTTTTTTTTTTTTTTTTTAAAAAAAAATTTTGTGTGCTCCTTTTTTTTTTTTTTTTTTTTTTTTTCCTTTTTTTTTTTTTAATTATCCCACCTAAAGTGGGGTTTTTTTTTATATTTTTTTTTTTTTTTTTCTGCACATAAGGGAGTTTTTATCTATATAAAAAAAAAAAATTCTCAAAATCGAACTCATTTTGTCAAATTTTATGATGTCACTTGACCTTTGAATTTTTGTCAAAAATTGACAAAATTTCAATATTGAATATTTTGATGCCAATCGATAGTACTGTTCCTCCCGAGCTCAGAAAGGTATAACAATCGATGATTGGATTCCAGAGTCCTTAGAATTTACAGTTAGAAACTTTGATACTCCAGTTTTAATACTAGGCGGAAGAACCTTTTCAGCGTACCAAAATAATGGACTTATGTTTACAAAACAGCTAGTTTTAAAGCTAACAGCATGCCATAAAATGCTCTCGCTCATGTTCTTGCTCTAAAATAGCTAAAATGGCAACTCTACACCTGTTTGCATTGCACCCAAAAGCAATTCATTAAAGTTGACCCCGACATTGCTTATCAAAGCACTGCAGCTAATGGACCGACCCAGCAATGCACTTACCCAGCTATTTGTACTGGCTCAGTTAACGGCAATGGCAATGAGTCTCATCGGAGCCCAGTTGGTACGCAAGGAAAATGCTTTGGCCAATTCCCCGAGCATGGAGAAGTGTATCAATCGGATGCACGTGCAGCATACCAATCTAAAGAAGATTGTTGAGTGCATGGCAAGCACGGCAAATCTAACAGCCTTCCTGAAGGATACGCTATGGAAACTCGATTTGTTGGTTCATCGTTTGGATAGACTGGAAACAATACAATTACCCGAGGACTATATACGTTCACCATATGTGCATATCGATGATGTGCTAAAAATAAAGGCCGAAAGTGTAGCTGATTTCAGTTGCCAAGGTAAGCAGCAGGTGATTCAGGCCATTCGCCGCAAACTGGAGCATTCCCATCTGATGAATGCCAGGGAGAGCACTCTATTTGAATGGCCATCGTCTCAGCCCCGAATGCGAACTAAAGAGCCGTCAAAAATTGTTGGCAATACGCTGAAAAAACTTCAAACGAGATCAGAGTTGGCTAAAGAATTGAGCTGTCTGATTTTTGAAGCCATTGAACGATATGGCAAGCCGTTGGCCAGCACCAAAATCGGTAAATGAAATAAGAGTTTAAGCATTTATGTGTGGAAATCCTTTTTTGGGGGCACACAAAAGATCCGAGCTGCATTTAAATTGTAAATAAATATGTGAGCACCACATGACAATACCATCCAATCAAGCCACTGAGGTGCCACACGGTCACACGCGGCGTATGAACATTGTGTATGCCACAGATTTATGCCAGGCCCCAACAGACAACACTCAGCAGCTGCAGTTGGCCTGGATTTTAAAGCCCAGTGACCAGTATGCAAATGCTGTACGGATTGAGTCTGAAAGGCAGCGATGCGTTTTAAGTAATTGCTTAGAAGTCGCGCAACATGCGGCACAGTAATAACAATAATAACACGGCCATAATAACGGGCAATGAGACACGCAGCAAGTTGCAGTTGCCTTTCACTGTTGCCGTTGTTTGTGGCCAAGACCGACTCAAATGTGGTCGAGACTCAGCTCTTGGCAACGTCTGCTTGCATATACAGTTTTTTTTTATGCATTTGCGTAGTTTATTTTAATGTGCCATATAAAATAATTTAATGGCCCTGGCGTGCAACAAGCAGGCAGAGATAAAGCAAGCCAGATAGAGAGAGGGAGAGGGAGAGCGAGAGGGGAAGAGGTAGAGCGAGAGAGAGAGCTATGTAAGGGAATTCACTTATAATTAGCAAAACGATGGCACCCTTAAAGCGTGCAACTGTAAATGATAATTGTGGCACATTGTGTATGCCACACACACACACAACAGCACCGAGTGACCAAAGGGGCCATCAATTAGAGCTGGATCATTAAAAAAAGCACAAAATAAAACTGGAAAGTCAAACGATAAATGTAGTCATTGGGGGAAAAAACAGTCTCGTTGGAAACATTGCTGATATGTATGGGAAAAAAGCTTTGGGAATAACAGACTGTTAAATACGCTGCAGAAAATTAAACAATATTTCAAGAACTTTTTTATAAAACAAGAAAAAAGTTTAAAATATTATAATTTTAAACAGTTTACTGTCAAAAATCAAGTAAAGATTTTATATTTATTATTTTTACTTTCAGTTTTTTACTTGTGCTACAAACTTAACTGATTTTCACACAGACTTTGGCATAACAAGAAAATTTTACGAGCAGTTTTGTTGTTTTTTTCACCCCACTTGAGTTGCTGCCTTCAAAATAATTCTTAGAATATAAATTAATTTCAAGTATTTTCCATTGAACATTTTTAGCTTACAGCTTACCGGTTGTCTTCGTGTTCTCCACGGTCATTTTACTGGCCTTTCTTGCTATCTTTTGCTTGATTTTATATCACATTGCTGTTAGGAGTAGGGAGTAGGGGCGCAAAAAAATTGGGGAAAATAGTTGTTGGCCTTTGGGGCAACAACAAGACGACGCAAAATGTCTCTCAGCTGCAATGTCAATAAAAATTCAATTACGTTTTTCGGTACGAAAACTTGCTGCTGCTGCTACGACTGTCTGGCATGGCATGCCTTTTTTCCATATAGCCATTTCAAATTGGCTATCGGCTGTGCAGACGCACAAAGATTTCAGGCATCAACTTTGTTGTCTACTGTGAACGGGGGGACGTGTTGAGGGGGGGAGCTGCTGAGTGGCATTTCGAAATTTGTTTGACATTTGAATAGCAGCTTCAATTGAATTTGGCAAACAAAGCGTACAGAAAGAAAGAAAGGGAATGAAAGAGAGAGAGAGAAAGAAATGAGAGCAGAAAGTTGCGTGTGCTGGAATTCTGTGAAACGTTGTGAAATCCAAGTTGTGGCACTTAAATTTAATGGCATGTTTATGTAATCAAACGCGCCCACAATACAGTAAATAATCATAAGCATAATTTGTGTGCACACTCACACACGCACACTATAGTGCCTAAACTAACCAGTATATAAAGTCGTAAAGCACGTTTCGAGTTTGCTGATTTACTTTTGGCACAAATAAAAACAAATTATGCGCACATTTTTTGCTAATTTGCAGAAAGTGATTTTTAGTCACACACATTTGCACACACACACACACATACCCATACATATGCTAAAAGTGTTAAATAGTTGTTGTTGCCGTTAAGACAAGGTCGTTGTGCGTGTTATGGTCAAATGGTAATTTCCTCTTTTATTTTAGGCAGGTAATATCAAAGAGCCACCCTCTCACAGCCTCAGCTTTGCTTTCACTCTTCACACGCTCTCTTGCTCATTGGCTTGTTAAACTGTGCTACTGTTATACACAAGCGTCAGGCGTTAGCTGCTGCATACTTTTAGGCGTCAGTCTCCCTTCGCCAGCGCTCTCGTACAGACGGACAGCTTATTCAGCCTTTTTCTGTCGTGTTGAATCTCACAAACGAAACGCGTAAAGTGTTTTGAATAGCCAAAAGAATATATATTTATATGTATATGTTTATATAAATAAATAAGCGAAGCATTTCAGAATAATCAGTGTATAACTTTTAGTTTATGTTTAGCTTCATTAGCAGCATCGCTATCTGTCCACTGTGCTGTGCATGTGTTTGTCTATGTGTATGTAAGGGTTTGTGTGTGTGCTTGTGCGTGGTATAAGATTAATGAGCCAAAAGTGTTTTATCGTGTTGTGTGTTAAATATTTAATACAATATCAGATAAATGTTGCATAAGCTGTCGCATCACAGCAAAAAGCTCATATTCTTTTTGACACAAGTCAATTGACATAGGCCAAACAAATATATAGAAGAAATTAACCTTTTTTTTCTGCCAACACACACGACTACTAAGCACAAGTAAGTAGCACTTAAATATTGATATACTATACGCGCCAGGGGGGCGGGATGAGAGGAGTTCTAACAGTTCCTGATGAAATTACTTAAGTAAACCGCTTAGGCACTCAACTGATAAGCGGATTGTGTATCAAATCAAATTACAAATATTTTATGGCCTACACAATTAAAGATTCCCAAAAAATTTTATGTATTTCTTTATTTTTTTCTCAACTCTGGCGGCAAATGGCGATAAGAAAATGTCAAAAAATATATATAAATATAAAGAGCATTTTGAATTTTTTATTGCCAGCCCGAAAAGGGACAATGTTTTGTGCGTATTTTAATGTGTTTTAAATTCCTTTTCATTTTTAATGGAAAGTACATTAAAATGGTAACAAAGAACGGTTTTTCCCTTGTCATATTTTGAAATGAAACAATTGTTGGTTTGCAATTTAAATACAAATACTTTAAAATTATCAAGCAATTTAATCAATACGCACACAAAATGACGTTGCTATTATACGGGCTTGTTTTCGATTCGTTTGAAATGAAAGCAGAAAACGTTTTAACACACATACAGTACACCCACACCCACACACACACACACAGAGACACACACACACAAAACCGTAACTGAGACCCATTTCCATTTAACGTGCACAGACTTTCAAATTAATTGTTGAGCCACGTTTTGCTACTTGCCGCAACTTACTGTAATGCTAGTTCATTTAGCCACGCCCACCGCCCACAAACACACACAGCATCCCCAACTAAGTAAATAATGCGTAAAACAAGTCGAGCGTTTTACGGTTGTTCGCCCATTTGGTTCCCTCCCCATTCCTCTCGTATTACTACTGTACAGTGAAACAGTCAATTGTAAAATTGTGGCAGCCACAACAAAAGCTACTCCTTGTCGTTGTTGTTGTTGTTGCTGTTGCTGTTACTGTTGCTATTGTTGTTATTATCGTTGTGGTTGTAGTTGTCGACTGCAGCTTGATGAAGGCAAAAAGGATTGCCAGCACGAATCCTGACGCGCGTGTACCGGTGTAATTCATTATGTTGCCAGAAAATAGGTAGAGAGTGTGAGTTTGGGCAGACAAAAGCAGCTGAGACTAAGTCTAGTAAAAGCTATAGAAACCGTTGTCAAAGCCAGCCAAAGAGATGCTAAAGCACATGTGGCAAGAGTACCACACAACGATACAAAAAAACTCAAAGTAGCTAAAGTTACAACTCTTGTTGTTAACGTAAAAATTGTCAGTCACCGTGTGAGCAACTTCCGGTTTCAACATGGCAGCAACTGAAGCGCTGCCACTCAAGGTGTGTACATATATACATATATGTGTGTGTGTTAGCGTGTGTGTACTGTGCATGCTTGTCTAGCTTTGTGTACATAAAAATTTCTTGTATTATTTATGCCGTTTGCAAAGTTATTCAAGTGCTCCGTTGATGGCTTTTAATCAAGCGCTTAACATCACAAAACTTTAATAAGAAATTCGTCTACTTTCCCCACTGTTTCTGGTACTTTTATAATTGGCTGTCAACAGCTGAAAACGATACGCTAAAGAATCAATTAAAAACCTAAAATAAAATGAGAACAAAAATGGAAAACTCGTGAAAAAAGTTTGCAATTTCAGTTTCTTATTTATAGGCTCAAATTTATTTGCAGCAAATAAAACTGTCAACGGCAATAATGAAATTCCATGTTTAAAATGAGCAATCCGAAGCATACGAGAAAAAAATCAGAAAAATCGCTATACAACAACAACAACAAAAAGAGAAAAAAAAGTTTTTTTTTGGCTTCGTTTTTATATTTTTGTGAAACTCGGAAAAAGTTTTATTTTGACAACGAGCTTTAAAAAGTGTGCGCTATAAATCAGCGGGGCGTATACGTATTATACAAACACACACAGTCACATACACACACGCATGTGACATACACACACATGCTATAAGTTATAACTATCACAATATTGTGGCATAAACAGCAATTACTTTAAAGTTTCAGAACCTTGAGTTGTTTAGCAAAGCTAAAACTTTATGGTAAACTATATTTCAGTTGCTCCATTTGCAGTTATTTATACAGCACACAAACAGACATACCTTTTGTAGTTGTATCTGCATCTGTATTTGTATCTGTATCTGCATTTGTGCTGTATCTGTCTGCTTCTTTTCAGCGTCTTGTAGTCAATTCCAAAATTTATCTCGCCACATGTAAAAATGTATATTTGCACAAAAATGCAATAAATATTTTTCATTCTATTTTTAGACCCCGTACTCTAAAAAAGAGTAGAGGGGTCTATTAGGTTTGTCTGAAGCGAAATGTGCGTAACAGGCAGAAGGAGTCGTTTCCGACCCCATAAAGTATATATATTCTTGATCAGCATCAGCAGCCGAGTCGATAGAGCGATGTCCGTCTGTCCGTCTGTCTGTCTGTCCGTCCGTCCGACACCTGGATAAACTACAAGAGCTAGAGCTACCAAATTTGGAATGAAAGTCCGTCTATATATCGGACAGATCATGTTTATTTCAAATTTTTGTCACGCTCCCAACCGCCCCCGCAAATTAAAAAAAACTATTTTCACATCACCATAACTTGAAAACGACTAGAGCTAGGGAGACCAAGTTCACACATTATGTGTATGGCACCATAATAACTATCCTCACCAAATTTGGTCTAGATCGGACAACTATAGCCTATAGTTCCCATAAGACAAATCGGCCGAAAATTACTTATTTGTATGGTAAAATGCGCACTAGAATAAGTACGGGGTCTTTTACAGTCGGCTCGCTCGACTGTAGCCTTTCTTACTTGTTTTCTTTCATTCTATTTTTGTGTGTGGCTTTCAATAAACGTGCAAGAATTCAAGCTACATTAAATCCCGTCTACTTCAGCACATCTTTGCTTCAATAAATCGATTATATTCGTGCAAATTTTAAGCAACTTTAAATCGAAACTGTTTTACTAATACGATTAAACACTAAATTTACTTTATTTACTTACCGACTGGCAGCTTAATCCACTGGACTTGATTTTAATAAAACTAATGGCAATTCTAAGCTATTTTCCTAAACGTTTTTGTTTGCTGCTTTTGGGTGAAGTTGTAATTTATTTCACATAAAGTTGATTAAATGCTTCGCTCCGCACTTTCAGCATTAGCATGCAAAGGAAAATGATCCACAAAAGAAAAAAACAAGTAGCTAAGGAGTAGAAAAGAAAAGAAAATGTACTTACTTCAACTTTTAGCGAAACTTTGAGACCACACACGACCGACCACATGTAAAAACAAACCAAAGGCAAACCGAAGCAAAGTGGTTGCTTCTACTCCTGGGAAAAATCCTCTTAGCGCAGGACATGCATGCAAAAAGTGCTTATTTTTCTGCTTCTATTTTCAGTTTGGTTTTTTCTTATTTGGAGCACGTAGTAGCGACAGCATCAGTGTGTTTTCCATATATTCATATGCGAGTATATGACAAGAGTTAAGTTTGATATATTTGTTGTTGTTGTTTTTCTACCATCTACCATTTTCTTTTAGTATTTATTGCTGTTGTTGTCGCTGTCTTTGCCAGCAGACAACAATTTCTCACATTTCAATCACTTTCACCATCAATCATGCCACACACGCTCAGATTTCGACATTAGTAAAAGCAGCCAATGAACCATGAATGCCATGCAAAATATATATTTATCATGTAAATGAGAAACTAGCTTAAGTAGATGTTAAATATTTCCACCTATTGAATAAATATAATCGTCTTATGTTTCACCAAATGAAACTGATACAAGTATCGCATTGTCAAACTTAATTAAAGCTGTCTTTGTATACAAATGTTTATGCTCTTTTTCGCAGAAATTCATTTTATTGGTAACACTCATATTTTTCCAGCTATAAATGGCCATTAAATTAGCTTTAAATTCACCCAAATGCTGCTTAAATAGTTTATGCTAGCTCACATTAATTATTTTTGGTAGAGTGAAGATAATCCCAGCACTTTAAGCTGATTAAATTTGAAAAATGAGATACACATCTTGCAGTTCTGCTGGCACTTTAGTTGTGCTTTCTTATGGCACTTGACAAAATATGGGTTAACAAACTCATTAAGCATTTTGCCGTCGACATCGACAGCGACGTCATTACGCGCAAACACACACACACACACACACGCTCGCAACACATTGTGTATACGTCAAGTAGGCCCACTTCCGCCTATCAATGGCGTCTGTGATGCGGCAATGTTTTTTGTGCTCCGTTGTCGATGCTCCATTAGGCAAAAAGCAAAAGCATTTAAGCCAAGCAAAAGCCTTGCTAGCAAAAGACGCTTCGCACCACGCCCACCAATACACGCGTCCAAAGTGGCGTATACTTTATTTCTCTTCGTTGGTTCCTTTTTTCACTACGTGCTTGATGCTTGTTTGTTGTTGTTACCAAAAGCCAGGCACCACACACACACACAAAGACACATACACTCAAAAAAAAAGTGCGCTAATGGTGAAGGTCAGGCCGTTGTTACGTTGTTGGCCTTAAGTGAGATGGCCGTAGTTCTTCTTTTTTGTAGTCGTTTTTTTTGGTTCACATTGTGTGTCCCTGCATCCGACAAGCTGTTCTCTTTCTCCACCACACTCGCTCTCTCTCTGTCTCTCTTTCTTTTTTTCTCGCTCTCTTTGCACATGCGCTTTAAGCGTTTTTGGGGCCAGCGGCTTATGTTGGCCATATAACAGTTTAACAATTGCAGACTTTTGGGCGCTTTGCCATGAATATTTGGCATTGTTGCTGCCGTGCGTGTTCTTTGTGTAACTTTTGTGGTAACTACAACACAATAAAAAATAACTTTTTTATGCACATTTTTCTTTTCTCTTGTTTCTTGTTTCTTACCTTATGATTTAGTTATTTTCAGCAAGAACTTTATGCGACATTCCACAGTGCAGCACATAAGTATGTTGTTAGAAAATATTTTTGTTTTAAATTTAATTTATTAGCTAGGTGCAAAAGCTTGTCAAAATTTAATTTGTCATATTAATCTTGTCATAATTATTTTAATTATGATTAATATTACTCCAGAGTTTTGGTCTTTGTGACTTTGGTTGCCTTTTAGCAGCAATTCTCTGGGTATTTGTGACATGAAAGTCTTTGTGCTTTTTAGAGGAATTTCTTTGGTTGTTTTTGCCATTTTATGCCTTTACTTTGTCTCTTTCAGGCTGTTGTTTAAAGCAGCGAAGTTTCGCTTTTAAAATTTCTCGAGAATTTTTCAGAATTTTCTTTGCTTATTAAAACAAATCCTTGGATTAAATGTTCAACCCCCAAAAAGAAATTTGTGCTTAAAGCCACAGAAACATAATTCTATTAATGTATTTTTAAAATGAATCTAACTACTTTCAATTGGCAATTGGCGAAGCGCTTTCAAGAGACTTGAAAACGATTGTACGTCTCGTTTATGGCCAATGGACGTACTTTAGATTGAAGTAAATCCCCGTCTTAAACCAAAAGAGCCGCATCATCACGATGATGACGCTGGCAATCCATAAACTGTCGACATAAGCTTTAATAACTGACTGACTGAAGAACTCACTGACTGACTGACTGAAGAACTGACTGACTGACTGTCTGCTGTCTTTGCTGTTGTCGTCACTTTAATGTCATTTTCATAATATGCCCCAAGCACCTTAGCATTTTTATTATCTTCCTGGCTCTTTTGGCGCTTTTTGCCGCTGCATCAGTAACTGTTCGGGCACAAAACTTTTATGGCACATTAAACGCACAGTCAAGAGCTAAGTCGAGTGCCGAGTTGAGTTAAGTTCAGTTCAGTTCAGTTCAGTTCAGTTTAGGGGCTGGGGGTTGTATGGGGTTATGCGATAAATCTCTTTGTAGCGTTTTCAAACTGCTCTCAAACTGCTTGACTGATGCTGACTGAAACTGACGGCGCAAATGCGTATTTAATTCCACATTGCCATGCCCACGAACACGTTCACGCCTACAAATGCCACACCGTTGTTAGACCCTGTAGTTGGCCAATGAATAGGGGAAGCAGTCATGTGTGTCAGTGTTGCCTGATTAGCTTTTTCAAACAGTTTACAGTAGCAACAAAATATACACATATCATTTATTATAATATATAAGCTTAAGAGAGAGTTGATTTATAAAATGTTTCGTATTTTTTTCCAATATTTATATACTTACTTTTATATTTTTCCCTTTCCCCTTCTCTATTTTGGGCTTCGTCTCCTGATTTTCTTTTAATTTCCGCTTTTCTTTTTTACTGGGCATTTTACAGTCGTGCTTTGCATGCCTAGCCGTTGACATTGTTGTTGTTGATGCGTTGACATTAATAAATGTCACAATTCAACTGCAAGTGACGAAAGCTATGCTTGAGCGGGATAGAAGATGCTTCAAACATATTGCATACTTTGCAGCACGTGTTTGTGGGGCAATAAGAGGAATAAAGAATCAGAGACCGAAAGAGAGAGAGAGACAGTTAAAGAAGGCGAGCGAGAAAGAAAGACAGGCCGACAAGACAGTCTGCCCAAATGACAGAGTGACAGACTGACAGCTTGACAGACTGACAAGACCCAAAAACGCTGATTGCTCGAGCGCTTTAAATTAATTAGTCGTGTTCTTTTTTTATCTCACTTCCTCTCTCTCTCTCTCTCTTCTTAACTGCTTGCTCTACTCTTACACAGTCTCTACAGTTTGCTGATAAGTTGCCGACAAGCAGATTTGCGACATTGACAATTTTTCTTGCCACAGCAACAACAACAACCACAGCCATTTTGGAGGCAAGTTTGAGTGCGTGCCACGAGTTGTGTCTGCCGCATGTCTCCTGTCTCATGTCTCGTGTCTGCTCTTACTTGCGTCTCGACTGCCTCGGCTGTGTCTGTGGCGATAATCGGCTTATGCATAGCTTATGGGTTCTTGCAAATTGATAAATGTTGCAGAGGCGCAAAAGCATTGCCTACTTTTTTGGGCCTAGCTAATTGAACGCATCACGTGTTTGGCACTCTTTCTCCCTCTCTTTCTGCTCCACTGAGTGCTAGTGGTATATCAATTAGCCTAATGATTTCACCGACTCTTGTTTTGTTACAATCCGTTCGTAGGTTTTATCCCAAATGCTAGAAATGTATTCAATTTGACTGCTCTTTGAACGTCTACATGTTGTAGCACTCACAGCTGCCAAAGCTCTGGCTTAGTTTGGCTAAAGAACACACTCACAAACACGCACACTCATACACACCCACCCACATACACATCTTTGTTGCTTGTGCAAATTTGTTTGAGAGTTTAACTTTTCAATTTGTAGTCGTAGTCGTTTGCCGCTCGAAAGGAAAACTCTGCACAAACTGCATATTTGCCATCAATACCTACACACACACACACAAACACAGACTCCCACACCCATTTCAGAGTCTGTTGTGTGTGTGCGTGTGTTTGCTTAGTAGATTGCAGCAAATAACACAAGGAAAAAAGAAGCAATTTAATGCGCTATTTCTCTACAACAACAAAGCAATTATTTATTTAGCTCGGAAAGCGCATTCAACATCTAAGGGATACAAATTAAAAATCAGCTTAACGCTGCTACTTGCAATTAATTAGTTAATTAGTCAAAGCTTAAAATGGCCTAAAATAAATAGCTGTGAACTGAGAAATTTCTTTAAACTTAAAGTATTTCCACTGAATTAAATTTAAGTTTTTACTCACAGCATAAATTTAATTTAATATAAACAACATATCAAATTCGTAGCACTTCAAATGCATAAAAAAATCAGAATTTCAATAAATATTAATGAGTATTTACGTAGAACGCAATTTGTCACTACTAAATTAGTCATAAAACTCGCACGTAATCGAAGAAATATTAATATAGTAAAAAAAAGCGTAAATGGAAATGCGAAATTAAAAATAACTTGACTTGCAGATACCCTAAGTGCTTTAAAATTTCCATTTATTTTATTATAAACTCCTAAAATATATAAAAAAAATTTGATTAATAGCAGCTGTATGATATGATAAAATTTAAATAATTAATTGCACTGCCGTTCAACAGTGATTGCTTTTAAACAAATTACAGGATATCCAAATGGATTTCACTTTTTTTTTGTTGACAATTTATATATTTGATTTATATATTTAGTACAGCTGTCGGCCCAGATAAATTTACACATTTCACTGGCCCAAATAACGCCATTTAAATGTATGCAAATGAAAATTGCCACAAAAAAACATTAAAAATAAAACCAATTGTGACAAACGATGAGAGTGACAGGCTCATTGAAAAGGTTCATTGCATTCGGGCACAAGGAAAAAATAAAATAAACTGCAACTTAAAAGGAAAATGTTAATCAAAATTTCTAAATCACTGCAATGCAGAAGGAAAAATGGAAAATGCAATGAAAAATAGTTGAGAGTGTGTGCCAAGTTTTCAATAGAATTGAATTTTTGTAGAGCTGCCAGAACTGACGATGCTGGCATTTATTTGTGGTGATGGTATTCCTACTGGTTGGCGGCATTCCTGTCTGGCAGCGGCATCGGCTGTTGCCACTTACGCTTCGATGCCTCAACGAGTCATTGATATGCGAGTGGAAAAAAAAACGTGTATAAAATAGGAAAAAAGTTCAAATTAAAAACCCTCGACTTTGTGTTATCCCAGACACTAGAGAAAGAGATTGCAAAAATCTCTCTATAAACGAGGCCAACAAAAAGTTCTTCAAATCAATATTATGCAGCAGCAAAGTAAGATAGGGACAGTGAGAGATGGAGAGAGAGAGAGAGGGAAGTGTGGTAGTCAAGCGAGCGGTCTAAGCCCATTCAGTTAAGCAGATAAAGTTGGTCAGGTTTAAGAGCCAAGTTAGCTTCAAACTGTTGCACGCACTTTAAAAACCTCGCTTGACAAATCTGGCCCCAAAAACTTTGTTTGAAAACTGCCCAGGCATAAAAAAAGTAGAGGAAACACACACAAGCACACACACACACACTCGTACACACTCTTATATTTATTCCCTGTCCAGTTGCGTTGAAAAAGTTTAACAACTTGACGTTCCATTTCACATGGCTAATCGTCAAATACATATATGTATGTTTCTATATATGTGATAGGTTCTCAAGTAGTGAAAACTTAACTGTCCGGCAGGTGTTTGCTGTCCAGGGACATATGATACCGATGTCTGCTCTCATTAAAAACTAAAATAAACAAGTGAAAAGTTTCGAAATCAAATGCAAGTGAAGAGCAGGCAGCATCCGTTGAAGAAAATGGGGGAAAACTACCAGTAGAAAAACTTACAGTTAAGCTAAACGACTGTCAAAGACCCTGTACTTAATTTTGGAGCAAGCAGATTTGTTTTAAATGGTAAAAACACATTATTTTCTTACCAAACTGGGACTTGTTAGTGTTGCCTTGAGGTCATGTGTTTTATGTGTGATATATAGTCAACAGGTTCTAACCAAATCGGATATAATGTCATCTACAGGACTAAATACTAAATAAAGGAGCTTGGCACAAGCGTTTCATTGGTTTAATGGTTTTAATACATATTTTTTGAAAGCAAGATAATCTGAATTTATGCACAATAATGAAATCTATATAATATATATACCCTCAGCTCTGATATATCCACCTAAACTTGACTTTTGTTACTGAGGTAAAGCATATTTTCCATGTTAATCACAAAAAAATCTCTTTGTTTTACCACAAAATAATTATACCCTTTGTACTTTTCAAGTACCGGGTCTTTAAAAGAAGCAGCAGAACAAAAGCAGATAGAAAAGCAAATAGAAAAGCGAAAAACCACTTGAGCAAGTAGCAAAAGTTTTCCATTTATAACGAGCTCAGTGCCATGTGCATACACAGGGGCTTGTTTTACTAAGCGGAGAAGTGTGGAGGAGGTGGAGGAGAAGGGGAGGTAAAGGGAAGACTCTACTGCAGCAACACAACAAAGATGAGAGTGTATGTGTGTAGATGTGTTGGTAAAACTTTAAATGCGCGGTAATGAAATTGTTGGCAACAAATGCTGTCAACACTAAGAACCACACAGAGTCACACACACATGAGCAGGAAGACACACACACACATACAGACACACAGAGAACCACACAGTCGACACCATTTTATGGCATGATTCCGGGGGTTCCGGCCAAAAGTCGTAGATGGCAGACATCCTGCTGATTTCGCAGAACCCAAGCAAAGCCAAAAAGTTGTCCGACTCAAGTGTTACGCCCCCTACAACCACTGCAAAAGGGGCAGCAGCAAGTGTGTTAAGTTGCCACAACTCTTAAGGGGCATGAATACAGAGAGAGATACAGCAACAAAGACGGCGATTGGGGACGGGGGGCGAGAGGAGAGTCTAGAATTTGCCACCTCAGACATTAACAGGAAGAGACACATACTAACTCACTCTCTCGCACTTCAAGTTGAGCTACTTGTTTTGTAATAATCATATGAATGGCTAAACATTTGGGGCACTCCTCAGTTAGCTGATATGGGTATATTCATGTCTTAAAACAAAACGAATGCCAAATCGAATGAAAAGCACTGTTAAATCCAAAGACCTTAACTGCATTATAATGGTTTTCGCAGTTGAAAAACTTTGTTTGCCTTAAGTTTTCCGACAATTCGAATTATGCCACAAAGATCTGCTTTTTGGCCAATTTGTGTGTGGTTTAAATTAAAGAAAATTACTTGCAAAGATAAGCAAAAGTTTGAGCACAATTGTCATTTATTCAATTGTTAACTTTAAGCACATTGCTGTGAGTTCTGTGATAGCTTGTAAAGCAAAGAGCTTTAAACACCCTTTCTAGTACAATAAATGAACCCATTGTCTTGAGTAAAAGTAGTTAGAATGGAGTGTATTACTCAGTTTTACTGATTATGTTTTTAGTTTAAAATTATAAGGGAATATTTGAAAGTTTTTTCTACTAGAAAATAAGTCATCTAAAAGTTAACATTATTTTTAACATACTAGATTAATCTATTCTTATAAAAAGTAGCTTATTAATTCAGTTCACAAAATGGTAGAAATAAAATTGTTACTACCATTTTACACTCATTATACCCGTTACTCGTCGAGTAAAAGAGTATATTGTAATAGTTAGAATGTATGTAACAGGGAGAAGGGGGTATGGCAGACCCCATAAAGTATATATATTCTTGATCAGCATGACTAGCCGAGTCGATATAGCCATGTCCGTCTGTCCATCTGTGTACTGACCAGGTTTGATCCAAATCGGACAACTATATCGTATAGCTCCTATAGGGACAATCGGTCAAAAATACCCTTCAAATATGAATTTATATGAATAACTTTTGCGTTGACCAAGCAATCTTAGTGAAACTCACACAGAATATACTTGTCAATATTATAAACATATTGACCAAATTTTTTCCAAATCGGACGACTATATCGTATAGCTCCCATAGGGACGATCGGTCAAAAATACGCTGTAAAAATTAATTTGTATGAAAATTTTCTGTGTTTCCCAAGTCATCTGAATTAAACTCACATGGGTCGATTGCCTAAACGATTGTACTATTATAATTATCATATCCCATTCTTAAGAATATCATAAAACTGAGTAACGGATATCCAAAAGTCGCGAGGCGATTATAGCATTCTTTCTTGTTTTCTTATTTATAATTTGCTATTTTTAATATACTTTTCACACTCCACTATTTCTAATACCCCCCTTATTTAAAACTTTAATATTTCCAGCACACATTTCATTGAATTCAAATAAATTTTGCAAATCTAATTTGTTTTCATTAGCTTCTTTAACAAAACTATTAAAAAAACTTTAAAAGCCACAAACGAAATAGAATTCCCCAGACCAACAACAATTGCAATTTTAGTTTATATATTTTGAAAATATATATTTTATTTTCAATTGCCAATCCGCCGAGAGCATATTTCGAATTTCTCCCTAAACTAAGTTTTGATAGCAACAATTTTTGTTTATAACTAATTAAAAGTCAAGTTGAAAAAAAAAGTTTATTTGTTTATTTATTTGCTGGTTTTTGATTAATTCAGTTAAGTTCGGTCGTTCGGTCGTTCAGTCCACGATAAAGGCAATCAAGTGCAATTTGTATGTGGTTCACTTAATCAGTGTGATAATTATCGAATCATTTGCATTAATTAATGCAACTGAATTAATTTGTATACCAAATTGTGTGCACACTTTGCTAATTATCGTTAAACAGTCAGTAAGTCAGGCAGTAATTATGCAAAAATTAAAATCGTAGGGGTAATGAGTTTATGTTTATTTAAAAAACATGAACTTTATGTAGCTATAACTATAGAAATCTTTGATTAAATTTAGAAGTTTATATATTTTTACAGAAATTTACTTAAATTCTTAAATTGGCAAAAAAAAAAGCCAAAATTGTAGCTTTTTTTTTAGCTGTCTTAGCCAACTTTTTCAGTCTTTGACCCAAAATAACTATTTATACATCTTTAAATATTTTAAAAGTATTTTATCAAACTTTTAAGATATTTATTTGGCGGCCGTTGAGCTAATTCCTTAAATCTCTCATAGAAAATAAGAGTTTATATATCTTTAAAAAATCTTTATCTATTTTTTCTAGCCATCTTAGTAGTCTCTCCATCGTTTGTCAGCTGCTTAAACTGTCATTAGTTACAGATACTCCCCCAGCATTTAGTTGTTCATATATCGTGCTAGTGTCTTGTACTGTTTATAACTAGAATTTTGTAAAAAATAATTTTGTAATTTTTTTTTGTCCAAATTTTTGTGTATTGTCTGTCCACGTTTTAAAACCAAAATTCATTTGTATATAAGTATTTGTAATTAAAAAAACATAAAAAAAAGGAGCAAAATAGCAAAAAACAGTAAAAACCCCAAACGAGCAACAAACAATAAAGTGTAAGAAAAATTTGGAAAGTCGCTTATTATGCAGAATATTCGTAGGTTCCTATTGAAAACAAAACCACAGCGTTATATAACGCGAATCAATCATGTTCGGAATGCGGCTTGCAGTGTCGATGGAGCGCCGGCAAAGGCAAAGGGTCTGGTTGTAGGATTATACCAAAAGGAGGGCGACAAGGATCCAAAACTAACGATAGCGGGTGAAAAGGCCAATGATCGAGTGGGTGGAAAATTAACTGAACTCATCTGTGAGACCCAAATCGATGGTAGACTTGGACGTGGCAAGGTATTCAATAATCTCGATGAGGATTACAGAAGTATTGCGGTCGTTGGTGTCGGTCTCGAGGGCATTGGTTTCAATGAACTGGAAATGCTAGATGAGGGCATGGAGAATGTACGTATTGCCGCTGGAATTGGTGCTCGATCATTGCAATTGATTGGCTGCACGGATGTATCGATCGATGGCATGGATTATGCCGAGCAAGCAGCCGAAGGTTCCAACTTGGCCATTTGGCGGCACATGGAATTGCTCAACAAAAAGTATCGCCGTGTTGTGCCCAAGCTCGAATTGTTCGCGTCCAATGATATGGACGGCTGGACACGTGGCCTGTTCAAGGCAGAGTCGCAGAATTTGGCAAGACGCTTGAGTGATGCGTCGGCGAATTGCATGACACCAACTTTGTTCGCCCAGGCGACAGTGGATGCCTTGTGTCCCTGTGGTATTACAGTGGAAATACGCACCATGGACTGGATTGAACAACAGCGTATGCAATCATTTCTAATGATTGCCAAAGGATCCTGTGAACCGCCTGTGCTCATGGAAATCTCCTATTGTGGCACAGCACCAGAGGATAAACCAGTGCTGTTCATAGGCAAAGGTATTACCTTCAATTCTGGTGGCATTAATCTAAGACCTGCCGAAGGCATGGACGAGTATCGAGCGAGTATGTCGGGAGCGGCAGCGTGTGTGGCAATGATGCGTTGCATCGCTGCGTTGTCGTTGCCCATCAATGTGGTACTGATTGTGCCATTATGCGAGAATTTGCCATCGGGTATGGCCACAAAACCCGGTGATGTTTGTACATTGCTTAACTCAAAGGCAATGGCCATACGCGATCTGGACAAGGCGGGAGTTGTTGTAATGGCCGATCCGATCATCTATGGCCAGACGACATATAAGCCACGTCTTGTGGTTGATGTGGCGACACTTGGCACTGGTGCCAAAAAGGCATTCGGTGGTGGCGCCTCAGCCATTTTCTCCAATTCCCATTATATCTGGAAACAATTTCAGCGTGCTGGCTCCTTAACGGGTGATCGCGTTTGGCGTATGCCATTGTGGCAATATTATAGAAAACAAATCACCGATGAACTTGGCTATGATCTAAGCAACGATGGACGTGGTTTGGCCAATTCATGTTTAGCTGCTGCTGTCCTACATGAATTAGTTCCCTGCGCTGATTGGGCACACATTGATACACGTGGCACGGGTATGCTTAGCCAATATGGTATTATACC
Source organism: Drosophila cardini (assembly GCA_018903735.1). Lineage (NCBI taxonomy): Eukaryota > Metazoa > Arthropoda > Insecta > Diptera > Drosophilidae > Drosophila > Drosophila cardini. The sequence goes on along the minus strand of JAEIGM010000007.1, from coordinate 4,092,056 downwards.
CTATCTAAATACATGGCGTATGACGGGACGTCCGACGAGAACTCTGGTACAATTCCTCTATCAGTTAGCCTGCCCCGAACAGAAGTAAGGAACCAACAAGAAGAAAGACATAAAGAAGGAAAAGCCAAGAAGATAATTAACAATCAAAATGTTTTATCAATTTAAGCGCAGTTTATCTGTATCATATTCGATTCGTATGCATGCAGAATCAAAGCAATTAAATTTTTATGTTTTGTTACTAAAACATTGTTTTTAATCGGGTTAAATCGTAGATCAACTTTAATTTTAACGAATTGAAAGGCAATCAATTAAATTATCTCACAATTCAGCAATAATTTCTTTATAGAATTATTTGCATTGGCCTTTTATGGCGTGTCATGTAAACAAAATTGAAATTGAATGCATTAGCTTCAATTTGCTAGAGTACTTTGTTTTACGATGCTTCATAGCTGGAAGACATTCCATAAATTTATACACACATAACTGAGTAGTACTTGTTTTACCTGCTCCAACCAATTATACAAACAAATTTGCAATTTTCACACAAGCATTTGCACATTTGACACGTTTAGGCCATTTTCAGTAGCACCAAGTGGGGGTTGGGGCATGTCATTGCTACTCAAAAAGGATATTTGCCTTTACAAACATTCACATTCACATTTACAATCCTCAATCCACAAGCGCTTGGACTCAGCCTCTTGGCTTTGTTGATGAAATTGCTGCAGGATATTACTTTGAATTATCATAAATAACAGCGCACGGCAATGCCAGCAACGACAATGTGTAAATATGAGTGTGTATGAGTGTGTGTGTGTGTGTGTTTGTTTTTGGTAGTGGGAGTTAAGGGGATCAGGTGCACGTCCGCTCACTGAGCTCAATTTGGGGGCCGACTTCAATCCGCCCCAATCCGTTTATGCTGCGTATACGTTATATTATGTATACGTCGTGTGTGTCTCGGTGTGTCTTCTTGTGTGTGGTTTTGTGTGTGTCTCAGCGTGTCGGTCTTCCATAATGTATACTGAATGTGTTTATCAGTTAATCGTGAATCGGATGAGGCTGGCAAACGGCAAACTGAGCTCAACTCAGGCAGCAGAGAAAACACGTTTACTTGTGCTTGCTTTTAGACTGGAAAGTTACTGACATTGACACTAAATTGGCTCTAAGAGTTTAAAGAAAAGTCATAGAAGTTGTTGTTTAACTTTAAACGCTTTTATATTTATAGTTTTGGTTACTTTTTATATTTTTTATATAGCTTAAAATTGAATTTCTTTCCTGACTGTAGTTGTAAAATTATTGCCATTATTCACTGCTGCTTCCGGCAGCTGTTTAAATACTTCTGACGTGACATTCATGATAAATTCATATGCTTTTCCACAAATTTAATTTCCAATAAGCGAAATGAACTCACAGCAGCTTTATGACCTTCGGTTGCCAGTGGCTATAATAAACCGTAGATAAACTTTTAATGCAAATATCAATAAAAGTGTATTAAAAATTAAAGATACCCAGTGAAAGCTATAGAAGTGGTGGCTTATATGCTAGACAAAATGGAGGGATTTAAGAAAAATGTTTTCTTTTGTAGCTAAAAATTTAAATTTAAATACTTATGTAAAGCATAAAAAGAGTAAATATCATAGGGAATTTATAGATATTTATTTAGTTTTTCTAGCTTTTTCAGAGGAGCATCTTCCAGTCGTGTTTTCAGCCACTTAAGCGACTTGTTGTTTGAACGAAATTAACGTTATTACTAGGCAAAAGAGCAATAGGCTCAACATATTGTTGGCTTTCGCTTGTTTTGTCAGCCAACAATAATTTGTTTGTAAACAAAAGAAAAATTCAATTACAGTTGCCTTTTCAGGTCTTAGACTCACACTCACACACACACACACACTCCCTTCCACTGACTCTTTCAAAATCCTTGTGAGCCACAAAAGCCAACAGCAAAGTGAGCTTAGAATATACATGATATATACATAAACAAAGCACATATATGACTATATATATATGTGTATATACGTAAACACAAAGCTCATTGAGCAGAGAGAAAAGGCTTTTGGCCTAGCAGGAAACAAAGGACATCCCCTATGCCGCTGAGCATCCATTGACTTGTGCTGGAAATTGCTCAGGGGGTGGATTTAACCCCATGTTAAAGGGGGAGGGTTAACCTACGCGTATGTAACACATTTATACAAAAAACATTGGATAAACGGCGTTTTCCTTTCAAAATCAGGTAGATACTAGAAATGAAGTACAGGGAAAAACTTGTGCTTTAAGTGAACGTGTTCAATTTACGCCTCTATTTGGTATTTAAATATTTTCCATTGCTTTTACACACATTATACTTGATTTATAAACGCAATTACATTGTAAAAGTAATCAAAAGCACAAAAATACACGGCAAGCGGCGTTACCACAAATATCTATATCCAATACATTGACGATTCCACCTACAAACAAATTGAAATATATAAAATTAAGATCAATTTAAATGAATTTGAATGCCATGTGTTACTTCTAACGAGTTAAATCAATATCTGTGCCATTTCTCTGGCTGTAGATTATCCTTGGCGCTCCTCTTTCTGAGTGTATGCAGCCACGAGGCGTATACTTTTTGCGGTAATTTTAAGTTTTTTCTCACCGGCTTCGAGTTGCGCAAACGATTCACCGCAATCGGCGTTAAATTGCCAATAATTCGTATCATTTCAGTGAGAATTGGTATCAAGTATATTAAAAATTTAAGACGAATTTTTCAAGTTTTTTGATAAATTTTTGTTCGGATTTTTTCAAGTAAGCGAAATTTGTAAAAATTTGGTAATAAAATGAATGAATTTTCCAAAGCTAAAACAGAAACTGAATGGCAGGGAAATTGTCAAAGTTATGCTGACACAAGAGGCAAGGTGATAATTCTGCAGTTTTTATTATTCTCGTTTCATTTTTCGTATTTTTTTTGTTTTTTTTTTGTTTTTTTTTTGTTTTTTTTTTTTTTTTTTAATTTTCTTGGCCATATGCAAATGAAGTTGCTCGTTTGTGGCCCAGCAGGCAATGTCCATCAGTCAAGCGCAGGCTGTTGGCCAAAACTTAGTTTGCTGCCAATAAATCAAATTCCCAATCACATCAGCTTGAGAGCAATGCAGTAAAGTCTCTTTTCTACTGTTTTCTCTACTCTCCTTTTCGCCCTTTTAGCCTTTTTTGCATTTTTGCACATTTTGATCCCCACTTTTGTCATCTATCAAAGCAGTTTTGGTAAAGCTCTCGATAGACAGACATGCATATGACACTGTTTTGCAGCTTTGAGTTAATATTTGACTTAATTAAAGTGCATTTAATTAAGCTCAACACTAGTGTCTCCACTAAGTCCCACTCGGAAGCTGCTGCATCAAACAAACTAACTTAAAACTGAAACTCCATCAATGATGAGAAAGGATCACGATGACGACGACGACGACGACGACGACGGCACATTGCCAAAGGCAATAATCGCAATTTAATATTCATGACATTCTCACAGTCAATGTATTTTCAAAGTGTTGCCAGAAGCTTCAACTGAGTAGTCTGCCAAAGCGACTCTCTACTACGTACAGCTGCTTAGCTTAGGTACAGGCGACAAGCGTGTCCAAAGCGTTTTGATTGATGAGTTATGGTTAAAAGTTTGCGAAAGAATTTTTGGGTTGGGGATGATTTTTTTAGGGTGATAAATGACTTTTCAAAAGGGTTGCAAATTTTATTTAAATGGAACTGCTAAGTAAATTTGGAATAACATTTACATAAAGTGAACATGGAGGGATTGAAAAATGGTTCTATTTATAGAATACGTTATAGTTTTGTATATGTTTTAAAGCTAGAATAGTTTACGTTGCTTAAATTCAAGCAAAGCCAACTAAAGTTGGTTTATTTGATTAATAAAATATTAAATTAAAAATTTTTATCGACGAAACTATGTCTTAAACTCAAAACTAGTTCATCAAGTAATACGTTTTTATGACTTAAAATGTGTTAAATAGTAATGCTTATATATAAATTACTTAATAAATATTTTTTAAAAATAAATTTTGACTGCAAAAAGTGCAAAAATGAGATAAAATCAAGAAAAGTAAACCAGAAGAACTTGAATTAGTGGGTATTTCTAATGTTTAAAGGACAAACTGTTGGTATTATACTGAAAATATATTGAGAAATAAAAAATTCATTAAAATATGTTTTAAATAATTAACATAAATAATAACTGTTGCATGAAAACACAGCTAAAAGGTCACACAATAGTAGTTCTCTTATAAAAAGAAATTCCAAAGTCATTCAAAGTGAACATAGTTGTATTCCCTATTAGCATAACTGTTAAGGAAGCACACTTCTGACAGTTTTGTCGCCTGTCTCTCTAGTATCCTCAGAGTTGGTGTTAGCATGTGTTTGTACATCGTCATACTTTCAATAAGCAACAAACCGAATTCTCCCCTTTGGTGTGCTACAAGCAACATTGCTGACACTCTTTGCTCATCTGTTATTTATCATATTGTACTGCCACCCTTGTTCGAACTTCTCCCTGGTGCCCTTGTAGTACACTCCACCGCCCTCCCCACCCCCTCGCCTTTCTCCACCCTCATCCTCAGTGCTTTTCATTCAGTTCCGCAGCAAAGTTTTTCTTTTTCATGCCTCTCGCGCGCTGTGTGGTATGAAAAGTGTATGAAAAGTCGCTTAATGTTTTTTTTACGCCCTGTAGTTGAAGTGTAGAAAGCGTGGGCCTACATTTAAAAGCTAATTTAGGCTGGGTAAACATAGTTGTGGCTAAATTTTATAGCTAAAAAAGCTAAGTTTATTAATTATTTACTTAAAACTGTTTTTAAACTATAAATTCAAGTACAGGGTCGCTCTAAGTTACCTATACTCCACTGTAGCCTTTTTCTAACTACTTTTTTGTTTGGTCTTTGCAACTTCCGCTTTGTGGCTTGCTTCCTTATGCTTGCTACTTGGTGATTTGCTTTTAGCGATAAGCTAAGAAAACGTTCACTGCTGCGAGTAGTCGCAGTAGTTTTTCCACTTTTCACCCCCTCCCCTTCCACCCCTTGGGCTTTTCTTACCCTCCCCTTCGATTGTGTTTTTCCTTGCGGCTATGGGCGAATATTTATGAGTACTTTGGCAGACGTCTGCGAATTAGATTCGCCAATTGTTGTACTTATTGTTGTCGTTGTTGTTGTTTGTGGTATCAAAGCATCAGATGTTTATGCTGATTGGTATATTAATAACACAACTGTTTTCTAACTGATTTCGGTTGGCATATGGAGGGAAAGAAATGGAAAAGGAACTAGTATTCATGTCCAGTGAATTATCAATTGTGGTTCTATCGCTCAACCGTTAAGAAATTGTCTTTTTATAAGAAATTTTCTTTGTCCTGTGCCTTTTGCGTAATCTCTGGGCATTGTTTGGCTTTGGTCCATTGTTTGCCGGGTATACTTTAAGCCCGATTCAGGCCTGACTGCACCCAAGAAGCCAAAGCCAAAGCTAATAGGAGACTTCATAATGTCCATAACGACTTACTTGCTGGTCCAGTCACGTCACAAAACATGCAAATGATTAATGATTTCAAATTTTGTATGTTTTAAGAAATTTTCCCTGTTCCTGCTCGGCCATAAACAATTTGGCTTATTGACATAATTGCGTTTGGAGTTGTTTTACTTTCCTTCTCTTTTTTTTTTTCATTATAAACTAGCCGTAGCTAATCCTTGCCAGCAGTCGTATGATTTATGTACTTTGTAATGACCAAACATAATTTGTGCTGCTTCTTAAGTCAACATTTGCCTGGGCTAAGACCCGGATTCAGTCTGGGAATACAGTCAGACAGACTGCTACTATAGAAATGCATAATTAATGATATAAATTAAAAGTAAATATGGCAAGTAGATTGCTTGAAATCTACAGTAAATATACAATAAATACGCCTTCATTTCATTAACAGATTTTCCGCTCGACTTTCGTAATCAAAATATTTCTGCTGTCCAGTAAGTCGAGCAAATCTTTTTGCATAATTGAAAAACCGTCGCACGGAAGTCGCAAGTGAGGAAAGCAAAAGACTAAAAAAAGGAATGAATGTCGCACAGACTTCCACCGGATGACAAAGAGAAAAGGGAGAAAGGGAGAGGGGAGGTGGGAGTGACAGAGAGAAAGGGAGTGTTAAAGTAAAAACTGACTATTTTTGCAGGGAATAATGCAGGACAAAGTACCGCAAAAGATGACAGCACACAAATTGCAGTTCCAGCTTAATGGCATTAGTCGAATTTTTATGATTCTTATCCATAAAATGGCAAATTTATATTGAAGTTTATTATTTTATACGACGAAAAACTATATTAATAATAGCTTAAAGTTTGGCAGTAAAATCGTTTATTCAGAAACAAGTTTAAATGAAAATTAAGTCATTTATTTCGAAATATTTGTACTAAACTTAAAGTTTTTTTGTGAAACGTCTAATTTTAAAGCTTTAAATTTCTATAAAAAATTTTAAATTTACAGTCTTAACGTTTTAAATTTTTCTTATAGTAATAAATTTAAATCCAATTAAGTTTTCTTAAGTGTTTATATTTGAAATTTCTATTAAAAATTTAAATTTTTGTTAGTTTCTGACTTTTGTTATATGAAAGCTTGGCTTTAAATTACAAGATTTTATATAAATTAAAGTAGGAAATCAAGTCATTAGTTTTTCAGTTTTTGTAAGAAAATTTTAAATAAAATTATTAAAACATTTTTTTTTTAGAAGATAGTAAGGCTTTAAATTATAGATTTCTATTAAAAATTATTTATATAAATTGATTTATGATTCTTTTTTAGAAATTGCATAAAAATTAGAATTAAATTTTATTTAAACTATTATAAATTTCAATTTTTATAGAGCATTTCAATGTCATCAAACTCTTTTACCTTTTCATTTACCACTGTCAACTCTTTGAGGTGTGACGTACACAGCAACTTTTACATTATAGCTTCATAACATTACATTTTCTGCTTTCTGCTTGCTATTGTTGTTTTTGTTCCTTTTGTAGAAATTAGCCGCACAGTTGTAAATAGAAACGCGCATTGCCTGTAGCAATTTTTCGTGAAATTCTTTAGGGGTAAAGATACTGTTATTTCAGCTCTGTGCCATTTTCGACATTCTCACATTGTTCTCTGGGTAGTTGTTGTTGTTCTTTGATGGTGTCATTAGCCAGCACGTGGCTGCTGCGTGTCTCATTATGTGGCAAGATAAAAATGAAAGCCCAAAGTATTTGACAACGTCGCCTTTTGTGCAGATTATCCAATTAATATTATGCATTTTTTAGCATTGGGTTGAAATTCTGAACGAAATTTTATGAGCAGATTGTTCTTTACCATTTTAATAGATATTTTACTGGAAAAAGGTTTTGGGCTAGTTATATCAGAACCCTGGCGAATGGACCCCGCCGCTCCCCAAAGTATGCAACAAGGATTTTGTAAATTTATGCAAGTTGCAAGCAGAAGCAGCAGCAACAGCAAAAATTTGAAGCAGCTTCCGTCGTGTCCATATTTCCAGGGTAAATTTTCACTCGAAATTTGCATATTTTACTGCCGATGGCCAGGTATACCAAACTAATACTTTCGCAACCTGCCCAGCAAATTTATGCGAGCAACAGACAGACAGACGGACGGAACAGACAGACACAAGTTCATTAATATGATTAATTTATGGCATTCAAAATTATAGCTCCTCACATTAACAAGAAAAGGAATAAACTTTCGTGTAAGTTCAACTAAATTTCCCGTTTAAGAAATTGAAGAACAGTTTGAGCATTTTTATAGCATACTTATGGGCATGAGTTGTAGATTATTGAGCAGAAACTTAGGCAAAACTTATGTTGAGAAGTGGAAAATGCATTGGAAATTGAACGTACTTACAAGCTCTGTCTTTTATGCTGCTTCTTGCTGCTTTTCCAGTTTATTTACAAGTGCAGCGGCTCAATTAAAATGGCATTTGAAGTGGCTTTTGGGTATATATGACGGTTTAATGACTTGGCTGCGGTTGTTTTCAGCTCAAATATATATAAATTGATGTGTGTGTTTGAGTTTCTCATTGATCGATGGCTGCTTTTTGAAAGCGGTGCAATTTGCAGTTGACAGTCTGAGTCACAGCAAAGGGAAATGCAAATGAAACATGCAAATGAGCTCTGGCCACAGCACTAACACTAACACTCATACTAATACAGCAAACAGAAGCAACAGAGCCAAAATATGTACAGACATGGGTGCACGTGTCTGTGTGCTCTTGCTGGCAAATTGTCGTCACTTATGTCCTTTTGGCTACTACGTAAATGTATTTGCATATTTTTTGCAATACTCACACACACATACACACTTGAAGTGGAAAGCAACCCACATACACTATGCCCATGTTGTCCTTGTTTATGCAAAATAAAATCCTTGAATAGCATCACAAATGTAAGTGTATGTGGGTGTACAAATGTGTATGCGTGTGTGTGTATGAGTTTTCGTGTCGGAACATCGTGAAGAACGAAGCTTACAGATTTTCAAGAAAACTTTTTACACACAAAAATGTGACATGTGTTTTTGTCGGCTTTTCAACCAGATCCTTTTCTCCTATTTCTATATATAGCAAGTAAGAAAGGCTACAGTCGAGCGAGCCGACTGTAAAAGACCCCGTACTCTTTCTAGTGTGCGTTTTTCCATACAAATCACCAATTTTCGAACGATTTGTTCTATGGGAGCTATAAGCTATAGTTGTCCAATCCGGACCAAACTTGGTGAGTATAGTTATGGTATTATATGGTATCACACACATAATGTGTTAGTTTGGCTGCAATCGCTCAATTAAAACTTCATGCCTCCATACAAATCACCAATTTTTGACCGATGTCCTATGGGAGCTATAGGCTATAAATAACATTTTTTTCTGATTAACTTAACGAAGCTCTGCTAATTCTTGGTCACAGCTTGTTTCATTCATACTTTATGGAGTCGGCAAAGCCTCCTTCAACCTGTTACGCACATTTCGTTTCAGACAAACTTAATAGACCCCTCTACTCATTTTTAGAGTACACGGTCTAAATATATATGTTTAGAGTATATTTTTATACTCTGTCCGTGGGCATGTAATTTTTGGTCCACAAAAGGTTCGCTTTCATTTCAAAAATATTTAAATTATTTGCTTTTGTCAACACAAAATGTGCTTAGCGACCCTTTGTTGATAAGCCAAGAGGTCAATTTGGTATGTGACAGAGCAATTTGCATTTAAAATGCTTCATTTCGATCAGCATTTATACAAATATGAGGCCATCAGGCAAAATAGTTTGTTTAAATTTAGCGCTTATGCCCGTGAAGGGGATTTTAATTAATTGAACATGTTGATAGCATAATTTTTGGTCCATAAATAGGAATTTGGCAAGAGAGTTGAGTTGGTAAAGTATGCGGAAGACAATAATTGGAATAGTTTTCGAAACAATTTGAAATAAAACAATTATAAGTTGGGAGCAAACAAAAGAGATTGTCCATGCGGCTCAAAAAAGTATGCTACAATTTTTGAATTACGCCGCCAAAAATCAAATTTCAAGTACGAAATATTGTTTAAATTGGCAGAGAATATGTAAAAACTTAAAATATTCGTTTTAAAAACGAAATTTGTTATAAAAACATATACTCCAGACGCTAATATAATTATATATTCCGCGCTTTAAAAACACTTTTATGGCAGAAACAAATTTCTAATGGTTTTAATGCTGTTTTTTGTCTTAAAAAACTTAAAATATATACTCAAATTTAAATGTACACAAAATTATAATCAACTTTAGGCAACACAAAGGCCAAATTAATGAGCGCAATTCTTCTTTGCGCCATTAAAACAATCAATGCCAAAAAGTAAGCCACATTTAAGCTCCCAACACACAAAAGAAAAAAAAATGAACACTAACTAGAAAACAAGAGAGTGCAGTGCATAAATCACTGCCAAGTGTTGTCAATCTACACAAGACCGGCTGACAAGCACTTGACAACAACAACAGAAACTCTTAGCACTAATTGAGCACTTTGGCGAAGAGGAAGAACGGTGAGTGCAGTATGCAACAACATTGGGGAGCACAGAAAACGTGAATTGTTTCAATGCCAGACACCGAGCAATTAATTGAAGGTCAAGTTATCGACATAAAAAACGATTTATGCACCAAACAATAAATCTTTTAACAGCAGCAACAGCAGTTACCACAACAAAAACAGCAGCAGGAGCAGAGAGCAGAGAGCACGGGCAGAGCGCTGAAGAAGTACCATAAATTTCATGTTTCAATACTTGCAATTTGTAAATGTAAACAAAGCAGAAGGCAAAGAGTAAACGAGAGAGACAACACAATTAAGAGAGAGAGTGTAAAGAGAGTGTTGCGTATAACAGTAGTAGTGTAAAACTGTTATACGCTTTACATGGCTGCTACAACAGTTGTCGCTGTTGCTGCTCAGTACAACCGCAGACTTCACGGTGTGAGTAAGTGTTAGCGGCAAACGAGAGTGCACATAAACGTTAAAGAGATAACCAAAGAGCTTGAGAGAGAGAGATAGACAGACAGACAGAGACAGACTGAGATTAAGAAACAGAGACAGAGAGCAAATAAAATCGCAGCGCAGCGTATTTTCGGCTTTAGCCGTGCGTTTAATTTGATGCGCAAACAAATGTTTAATGACCAAAGTTGATGCAGTTGGCAATTTGTGCGATTTGCCAACTTATTTGATGGCCACAAATATTTGTGGCCAAATTAGAAAGAGCCAAACCAGGTGCGAAACCAAGTAACAAGTACAACTAACCAAAGTTTGTTTTCGTCGTCGTGTGCCCAAGATGAAAGTCATTTATCTTCATGTTCATCTAAATTTATATACATTTCCCAGTTAGTTTTTTTTTCCTTTGTTTCCTCTTTAAATTAAACTCTCGCACATTTTGTTTTTGGCCCGAAACGAAAGAAACCGCACACAGCCAATCAAGAGGAATTCCCCTGTGTCCAAACTCGTAATCAAGACAAAACCCAAAGCTTAACAATGGGATAAACAACATTCGCTGCGGTTCTCCAAAACATACTCAATCAAATTTCCAACGATTTTCAAACAAAAAAGCTGCTTCATTCTATCCGCCTGCTATTGTTTATATAATTGATTAACTTTTCAATTCATTAAAAAAAAAAAGGTTACTTTTATTAATGAGGGTCAGTTCAAATGACAAACAAATGATTTCATTTTAATCAAGAAATAAAACTCGATTTTCAACAAAAGTTTGTAATTTTAATTGTTTTATAATTGAATTTACAGTAATTTGCTGAACAAGCACCACAGCATTAAGTAGGAACTCTTCTACCAATGAAATTAAAGTTTGCGCTCAAAAGCATGCTAAGAAATTTTATAACTCATGAATTTAAAGACATAAATTAAAATAGACTTTTTAATGCAATCTAGCTTGTTTTAAAGTTTATAAATATGAAATACAAAATATTTAATATTTGTCAATATTTCGTTTGTATATACCTAAATAACAATAGTTGATTTAATTGAATTAATTTTTTAATATTTATTGAGCAAACATTTAATTAAATTATATTTATTAGTACTATAATTTGCTCAATAAAAACCACAAAGTTTTATGAAACGAACAAACAACAATAACTAACCAACACAAGCAACAATTTTTCAGCATCAAAATTCACAGCGGTAAAAACGAAGAAAAATAACAAAAGTTGCACAAGAAGTATTTGTTTGTCTGCACGTGTGTGTGTGTGTTAGTGTGTGTATATAAAGCATAAAGTGTAGAAAAATGCTACCAGGAAATTGCCAGCTGAGCTAAGCTCAACGGGTGGGCGTTTTTGTGGGCGTGGTAGTTGTTGTTGCCACGGTTAGTTGTCAATTGCACTGCGCTACACAACTATATCTGTGTGGAGGTGCGGGTGTGTGTGTGTGTCTCTGAGGATATGTGTCTGTGTGTTTGTGTGGGAAGTGTGCAAACATGAAACTGTATTATGCGTGTGTGTTTAAGCAGCCAAACAAACAAAGCGTGCAACATTTTGCTGCGTGAATTTACGAGCTCTGCAGTTGCCATATTAAAAATCATAAAGCAACAAAGCAACAACAATAATAAAAACCAACTGCAGAGAGAAATCAAAGCACACATAACAGCAAGATGTAACGCTTCAAATGATTGGCTAGAAGATACTCTGTAAAAAGGCTAAAAAGGTGGAAAAATTATGAAAATATGTTTGAATTTTTGACTAATTTTAGCTAGAAAAATCAACTTTTTATACTTTTTTTCGAGCTATAAAATTAGAAAATTTTGTTTGCTTGTCATACCCCATAGTGCAAATCAATTACAGCGCAAATATTGCAGGGAAACCTCAAAAAAACATGAACTTGTCGCGATTCATTGCACGCTTTTGTTGCCAAAAAGCAAAATGTCAGTGTATAAGTGAGTGTGACTGTATGTGTGTAAGTCTTTGTGTGTGCTGCTGTGTGTGTGTGTGTGTGTGTTTGTGTCTGAGGCTGCTTAAAGTCACGTTGAATGCTGTAGCATAAGAGAAATTCTAAGAAATATTTTACGCGTGACAGCGCAACCTTTTGTTGTTGCCATTGTTGTAGCTATTGTTGTTGTTGTTGTTGTTTATGTAGTTCTTGTTGTTGCTCTTGCCATTGCCTTGGGCTCTGCTCAAGAGTTTTTAGCAGAACAAACAGCACAAAGCAAAACAAACAAATAAACAAACAAGCACATGAAACTTTTTTTGCGCAAAATAAACAGACACACGACATCACCGACGTCGACAGCGACGCTTACTGCGACGTCGACTGCAACGTCTATGTCTACATCTACGTCAATGCCAACGGCGACAGCGACAGCGACGGCTACGGCGAAGGCAGCAGCAAAGTTCATAAAAACTTGCAAATGCTACGTCTTTCGTCCTTCGAAGTTTCAATTCCTCTTTTTCTAACCGCTCGACACAATTTTGCATTACCAGCAAATGGGGTAAAGCTGTGGCAAACTGTTTTGGTCAACGTCACAAGCAAATGCAATAAACTGCCGTGCAGGGCTGTTAATAAAGGGCAAACAATTCGGGTACATTAACCTTTTATTAGCTGCTTGAAATTAATAATAGCAAAAATACATTTATTTTAAAGCAAGACGCCTTTAAAATTAAATAATTTATCATGTTTTTACAAAGTTAGAATATTTCTTAATTTATTTGAAATTATTTTGAACAGTTTTACTCAACTGAAACATTAATACTGCCTTTTATTTAATTTTAAAATGATTGTAATGATATCGACGCCCAAAAGTATGCACTATTTTTAACAGAACTCATTTCAAACGAAAATTCCATAAATAAACGAAGCAAGCCAATTACACGGTTAATTAAATACCTTATTCGGCACTCAAGCTTCCCATTCCAAGCAAAAGTTAACAAAATATTTGTAAATAAATTTAAAAATTAAATAACAGTTAAAAAAAGAGTATAACATACAAAACAAATTAATTAAAAATGCTGAATTTTATGAGAAAATTGTTTGTTTACTCTTGCTTGTAATAAAAGATTTAACTCTACGTTTAGCTATTGCGAATTCAGTAAGGAGCGTGGACTAGGTAGTAGAGATGCCCGCTCTGTTCTTAGTACGTGTATAAAATCGCGGGTTCGATTCCAGTCAGTTATATATTCTATTTATCTACTTCTTAAATTTTAATTATTTACATCAACTTCAACGAGGAGTCTAAGTAGTAAAGATGCCAGATCTTATTTTTCGCACTTGTATGTTAACCCGGGAACATGGGTTCGAGCGCCGTCAGGGACATTTTATTAGTTTTTGTTATACAACAAAAAAAAAATTATTACATTTAAATGCAGATAGTCGAACTCTTTCAATGGAGGGGCGTGGTGCAGCTGTTAGGACTCTGACGCGTGTGCGTGAGGTCGTGGGTTCGAATCCCGTCAGTGAATTATTTTGATTATTTATTTTTTTTTTTTATTTCAATTTAAATTGAAAATAATAATTTCAAATTGTAAAAGACGGTTTACTTTAAAAACAAGCCAAGTAAGGAAATTGTGCATTTAATTGTGTATATATTAACATAAATTTATATATAAATATGTATGTATACGAAATGTGAATCACTCCGTTTATTCTTCTTATTCGTATGGAAAATGCGCACTTCTGTGAGTACGGGGTCTTTTACAGTCGGCTCCCTCGACGGTAGCCTTTCTTACTTGTTAGTAATAAATATATAAATTTTTGACTGTTTAAAAGACCGAACAAAAAAAGCTACATAAACATAACTTTAATAAAACTCCAACTTTAAAGTAAAGTTGCTACGCTTTACCCGATATGCCTTAAGCTGCGAAATTGGGTAAATTGAAAGAAAAGCTGAGTTTTCCATGGCTACACCATTTAATACGCCAAATATATGCCAATTTACTTTTCCTTGTGCTTCACTCAATAATTGTAGAAAATATCTAACTTAACTTGACTTTCTGCTGTTTTTCCAGCTTCTGTTAAAGCAAACACTCATTTGAATAAACGCACAAGCATTATAATTCATTTGCTACTCAAAGGAAAGTAAAAACTAAAAAATTGAGTGATAAGGAAATGTGGAAATGTGAAAAAGGAAGGAAAATGTCAACTAATTTGTTGAGTTCGTTGATGTGACGCGAAAATGAAGCAATTCACACGAGTTTTCAGTTTTCAGTTTTCAGTTAAATGTTACACAAAACTGAAGCTGACACATTTGGCACATGCCATACAGAGATGGCCTCAAACCAGAGTCCTGTTACTTTTTTCTTTGCTTCTCTTTTTCTCTCTGTCTCTTGGTCTCACTCATTCTGCTTTGCGTGCCACATTCCCCGTAGTTGCAACTTGCAACATTGCTAATGTGTCCCATTTGCAATGGCAAACCACTGAAGCTTAACACGTTGTCTACGCAGACATTGGCCACATTGCCACGCCTCCCACACACACACACACACACATACAGTGAAAGAAGGCAGCGCAAAGTTTACAGTGAAATGTGTGCTTTAGTTTTTGCCTCTCACTGTTGGCACACATTCATCGCTCGCTCTTACACATTGTGTTTGTTCCTGTATCTATGTGTGTGTGTGTGTGTGTGTGTGTGTGTGTTTGCTTCTGTGTTTATGTCTGTGTGTGTTTGCTGAAGCTGCTCAAAAGTTGCATGTTTGGGCAGCAGTGGCAGCCTCGAGACTGCCTGCCTCAGTCGACTCTGATGGCGTTCCCAACGGTAATTGTCTCGTTACTCGCTGCATGTTGGCAAACATGCCACATTTTTGCAACGCCCGCCGCCGGCAAAGGTTCCACTCAACGAGGGCTGCTGTAGCAGTTCTTCATGCGCTTGATATTATCTATCTTCATTAGTCGATCGACACTTGTACACCCTTTCACATTCGTCATTGAACTGTTGCGTGCCGAAAATGGTTGTATGTATCAATGAAATTATGCAGTCGACGTTGCTGTCGACGCCGACGTCACTAAGCGTCAGCAGCCTCTGGCTGCACTGCATTCTTAACGTAGTTCTGGCTGACAGCAAAGAGTAGGCATCGCGACGTCTACACCAAAGCAGCGCTGTCGAGGGCGGCAGCGGTTAGCGAAGGTCTCTCTCAGTTCGTTACTTCGTTGGTGTCAGCTTCGTTTTCGGCTTCACCTTCGGTTTCTATTGTTCTTTCGTTGACCGTTGGTTAGCATGTGCGTCGATCGGTGTCGACTGTCAACTGCGCATGCGCCGTCTCTCCCCAATTGGTTGATCTGCTCCCAGCTAGCATGGCGCTGCTCTCACAACATTGCTCTTTTTCGTCCAGTGCACTTTGTCCTCTCTCTCTCTTCACGCTTGTTGTTTTTGTTGCTTTTCTTTCTTTGTTTTGTTTGCTGTGGGGAGCTAGTGTAAAAGATTATAAAAATGTATAAATTCCAACACAGAAGCAATTTAAGAACGTTATTTAATTTAAGAGCCAAATAACTTTTGTTTAAAAACTCCATCAATAGCACAAGGTATCGATTAATGCGGACTACCTGTCGAACAACCTACGCTGTGTTGCAAAAAGGGTTAACTGAGGAAGCACATGGCTTGACGCCTCGCTAATAATTTATTTACACTTAACGTTTTATAAGCCCCGAACGCCACCGGATGTGACGAAACGAAGGGGTTGGGGTGGGGGAGGGGAAGTGGAAGTGGAAGTGGAAGGGTAAGGAGGTGGAAGTGGAAGGGGTAACGTGGAAAATCAGAACTTTGATTTTACAAATATTTGCTGGCTGGTTTCCTCTTTTAACCTGTTTTTTATATATTTTTTTTCCCTGTACTCTGGCTTGGCTGCCATTTGCCATTTCAACGCTGAAGTTAAGTGAAATATGTACAATTTCCGTTTGCCATTTCGAGCGGTAACCAATGCCCCCACCTGACCCACCTGACTCACCTGTTCTGCCACTGGAGGAATGTGTGTACAACACAGTTAGTTGCATGTATTGAATGCTCAGTTTGGCTGGAGACACTCGGTTAAAATGGAAGATGGCCAAAAAAGCGACAAACTCAGCAAAATGTTGCCAATGAACATTAAAGTCAGGTGTATCTATGTGTGTGTGTGTGTGTGTGTGTGTGTGTGTGTAAATGTGTTACTAATGTCTTTTGGCCAAGACAAAGTTATGTTATGTGCTTTTATTTGGAATATTTGATACGAGTGTATTCATAACTGAACGAATATTCGTTTAACTTTTATTCCCAACACGATTTGACTTGCAATTTGTTTCCAACTGAATTTGAGTGCGCTACAAGCCACAAATACATATATATATTTCTCAATTGCCCTGAGAGTTGTGCAAAAGGGTTTTTCCTCCTTTCTCCCTATTCGTTTTTACCGCTTTTCCATACATTTTTCCCTTGTGCGATTTGCATAGTTTAAGCATTTTTACTTTGAAATGCAGCTGCGATAAGCTGGCCATATCAATCGGTATAAATCGGTATAAATCCACTTGTGCTGAGATTACTGAATATGCAAATTTGAGATTTTATTTTTAGGAATTGGAAGAAAAATTCGAATTCACACTTAAATCTTAAATCGCATTAATGTTTATTAATATTTTATTAAAATAAAAGTTATTCAATATGTTTGAAAATATCAAAAATTTAATAAAAAATTCCTTAAATTATTTTATCAGCATTTGAAATTGCAGAAATTTCCAACAATTTCCGCCAAATAAACTACGAATATTTTCACATCAAATTGATTTATCTGCAAGAGATGAGCATAGTGGGGTAGGAAGGAATGTAGGGAGTGAGATTGAAAGGCAAATAGTTGACTTTTTTATCAATTCAGTGAGTTCCAGTTGTCAATTTCAAAACAAATTTCAATATTCGTCAATCGGAAACTAGCACAAGTCACACAAGCACACACACATACACACAAACTTACAGACGACGCGTCACGTCGCGACGTGAGAAGAGAGAGAGAGAGAGAGCGAGGGGAAGGTGTTGGGCTGGAATTTTCTGTGCGGACTGTGCTCTTAATATTAACATTAGCCATACGACACATACATACATACACGCACACAGGCAAAGCTTGCTGAGAGTGTGACCGAGGGAGGGGAAGAGAATGGGACTAAGTGTGAGTAAGTAAAATGACAAGAGAGTGAATGTGTCTTCGAGCCCGTCTGAGTGAAAATTAAAGAGTCAAAGAAGCAAGCTAGATCACATTATAACCTTAAATAAACATTTTCTAAATAAATTGACTTCACTTTTTCGTGCTTAATATAATTTTTTAATTTCTTAAAAAGTCTATCTTTCACTTTTTCGTACTAACAATTTAAAAAAATTGTTTTTCTACTTGCAGCTGCAGCAACAAGCCACAATAGCAATGAAGTCCAGTCACAAACTGTAAATAAGCTAATAAAATCAAAGGTTTATTCAAGCCAAAAAGCCACCGGTCTAGCTAGAACTCAAGGCTCAAAGAAAAATAGATATCGTTTTATTTCTCCAACACACATACATATATATTTGTATTGCGGACACGTTCAAATCGCTGTGCGAATTCGAGAATTAGGCGAGAGCAAAGCAAACGCAACAACAACAAGAATATACGACGACGACGGCGCGAATTCTGCTGCTTTTCCAAGAAAACCGCTACACACACATACACACACACACACAAAGCTAGCAAATGTTGTATTACAAACGGCTTGCGTGTGTGTTAGTGTAAGAGCTGCTACATGTGTGGGTGCGTGAACTAGTGCCAAATTAAATATTAAAAAAAAACAAAAACATTTTGCAAACACTTTTAATTTTGTTTTTATTTTAAAACAATTATAAACAATGTCGGCTGTGGAACTAAATGGTAATGTGCCGCCGATGGAATTCCATCAGAGACAGGTGAGTTAAGAACTTTTTTGGTAACAAAAATTAATTAGTTTTATTTGTTCGCTGTGCTGCTTAAGACACTTATTGTGGCGTTGCAGCTGATGTCATAATTAATCATAGATTAATGCTCAGCGAATCTGATTTGATCATAATTCGCTGAATTTAAAAGAGCGAGCAAGCACAGTTAGTAACAGGCTCTCTCCGTGTCTTGCTCTCTCCTTCTCTCTAACTCTCGCTGCACTTGTGCTCTTTCTATGCGCAGTCGGCTCGACGCACTCCGCTTAACCAGTTCAGTCGCTTCGGCAATTTTAACACGAGCGGATGCAAATTCATTCTCTGCGGTTTATTTACAGTTATTTGAATTTTACTTTTGAGTTTGTGTTTTTCAAAGTGTTTTAATTGTTTATTAATTGTGTTGCGTTTATAATTTTGGTAACAAATGGAGGACGATTGGCCGTTGTGCTATGACTTAGAGTCCCGGCGAATGTCCATAACTGGCAATTGGAAAATTTTCTATCGCTGTTGTGAAATGAATGACGAATTAAATGCCGAATGGAAACAACTAAACGACGATATTTGGGTGCGTTTTGATTTTAATTTATTTCTTTTCTTTATGTATCTATTTCGCTTGAGTTTTTTTTTTGCGATTATTTCGATTTCATTTTTCTTCATTTACTTTGCTCACAATTTACCGTTTAACAACCTGTTGCATCTGTTGAGCTTTAAAGCTCGTTTGTGTTTTACTTGTCGCAGCTTTCTTTGCACATCCTTGCACAGCTGTTCAGCGCTAGATGGCGCTGCCTATAATATTATACCGTTCCGCCACAGACGGCGCTGCAAATGTTAGCAACTTAAAAGCCCTTGTAAAAGTTGTTAGCTTTTATTTGTATCCTGTGGCGCGTGTGTTTTTTTGTTTGACGCCAGATGGCGCTGCTTTATCAGACAGTAAATTCCCAAAGGGAATTTTTGAGTCCTTTTACAGCATACTTTCAGGGATTCAGGGATAAAGCTAGGATTTATACTACCAATTTGTAGATATTAAACTTATTTTCACTTGATAAAATTTTAGTTACATATTTTAGAAAACTGAAAATTAACCAATTCTAAATTTCTATTAAAAAATGAAAGTTAAACGTTTTTTAGGGAAATTTTGGAACAGATCAAATAATTTAATTTAAAAATTAAATTCAGAAACTTTAATTACAAGCGAAAAATCAATTTAATCAACACTTCTCTATAAAATTTAAATTTCATTTGAACTTAAATAAATATTTGTACAGAAAATAGTTTTTCTCTGCTTTTCCAACTTCTCTGACTGAAAATTTTCCAAAAAATGTTGAGTGTTAATTTGGTTAACTCGGTTACATCATGATTTTGTTGCTGTTACCGCCATGGCTTTGGCCATAGCCGTAGGCTGTTGCCGTTTTGCGGAATAGGCCAACTTTTATTGACTTCCGTTGCAGCTCGCAGACGCCATTGCAATTGCAAAGTGCAAAGTTCTGTTGACGTTGTCGACGCAAAGCGACGCGATGAGACGCGTTCAACTTACAACCCAAAAAAAAGAGTAAAAAAAAACAACAACTACTACGCTAACCGGTTGCCGGCAGCGCTGCCATTTACACAATCAAACAGCAGAGGGCATTCCAGTAGAAGGAAAGAGGTAGAGGAGGAGGAGAGGGTAGTGGGAGTGGGAGTGGGAGGGGGAGAGAGGAAGAAAGAAAGAGAGGAGAAGAGGCCACGTAGGCGGTTAAAACAAACAGGCGCCATCAGAATCAACAGCGGTTGCTGCATTCCTATGTACCCGCTCTCTCCCCCTCTCTTCCCAACTCTCTCTCTCCTTAACTTTGCTCTTTAACCAGACTACAAACACACACACAGACACTCACACAGCGACAGACAGTAAGAATGACAGAAAGAGAGACACGCACACACATATGCACACATTTTGCAACGAAAACGGATCGTTGTTGTTGGCCATGAATGTGCAATTTTTTGAGCGGCTACAAAATGGGTAAACAACAAAGTAACCAATTAAACATTTTATATAAACAACTTACGAAAAATACATTGATGCCGTTTGAAATTCAATTGACTTGCTACGTTTGTTACCATTCCATTCCATTCCGTTCCATTGTTTTGCTTCTGCGGCTGCTGCCATTAGCATGATTGCACTCAAGTTTCGGAGTCGCTCTCTCCTCAAGCACCGTTGGGAGAGCGCAGCAAATTCATCTGAGCGTATTCCAATTGCCTTGAGTGATTTATGTATTCTTTGTGCTCACATAAATTTGAATTCCAGTTTGATTTTAGTTTGAACTTGTAAACTAATATTTATTTTGTCCGTATGAATTTTTCAGTTTTATAGCTTATGGAGGTATTAACTTATTTTAAATTTGATCTTGGCTTAAAATCTAAATTTATTCTGGTTTTAATAAATAGTTAAGTTAGTATAAATTTCTATTAATTTTAGTTCCATTTCGTGTACTTCTTGTGAGCTACTCCTCAGCTCTTTGCATGAAATGGACCTATAGAGCACACCTCTGTTGTCATCTGGCTAAAAAGCATCTTGTTGGCCAATGGCCAAAATGTCAATTGCAATTCGCAATTCGCACGACTCGGCTCACATCACGTTCTCACTCGCTTTGTCAGACGCTCTCTTTCAATTCATGCCCTTTTTCTGCAGTTCTATCTGTATCTGTATCTGTATCTGTATCTCCATTTGTATCTGTATCTGTTTCCTCGTTGTTTCTTGAGTCTGATTTCGTATAGAAATAAAGTCGGCCATCATATCAAACTGGCGACTTCACTGCACTTGTTTTATATAACATAAAATACACCAACGGAAATTATCATAGCAAAAACCGAAGGCCAAGACGGGCAAAAGGCGTGGCAGAAGGCGGTAGAATTGGAGGGGGGCTGAGGGGGGACTGAGGGGTGCTCTTATAAATTTCGCTTGTAGCAAAAGGCAATCAAGATTCCTACACACACACACACAGAGACACACACACTTGGACTGATGTACACACGCGATACACAGCCTCCATTTTGTTGAAATAGAAGCAGACATGCATGGCGGCATTTCCGGTTGCTTGGCACCATTAGTGCAGCTGCCACGCCCGCTCCCCTACGCCGTCTTTTGCTGCCGTCTTACAATTTTTGGCTTTTTGTCGAGATAAGCAGTTTGGCTTTTATTTTGCTGCCTGCTTTTCTACCCGCCCTCCTACCATTTTCCTTCATTTTCCTGCCATTTTCCTCTGCAACTTTTGCGCTAGAAGGAAAAACTTGTTTTTAAAAAGCGCATTTGACATGTGTTTGCTGCAGGCAGAGCGAGAGGCAGAGGGAGAGGGAGAGGGAGTGAGCGTGAGAGCAGAGACAGAGATGGAGACGGAGACACCTCTAACCCCTACGACTTTGCACTTCCCGCTCCCTTCTCCTCTCCTCTCCGGCCCTGTTTACTTATGGCCAAAAGTCTGTGGCAACGCAAAGAACTTGCCAACTTTTTTGGCGTCCAAAGTGTGTGTGTGTGTGTGTTTGTGGTGTGTGTGCAAAGTATATTCATTATTTTGTTTTCATTTGCCGTGCGCCGAGAACTTTGCAATTGAATTTTATTATATCTTTTTTTATTTTCTTTATTTTTCTCCATTTTTTTTTTGGATTTTAGTCAAAATATTAAAAGTTTTACTCTTAGCCACTAAAACACATCTTAGATCTCTCGGACACTCTACAGGCGCTCCACCTCCCCTGTTGCCCTCTCTTCCCCCACTCTCTCTCTCTCTCTCTCTCTCTGTCCCTTTCCCCGCCTCTTTGTGCTGCCAAAAAACATTTTCTTTGAGCTTTTAGCGTAAACTTTGCGCAGTATTTTCTTTTATTGACTTTGGCATCGATAATTGGCTGACAGTTCTGCGGAAGTTTTCGTTTTTTTTAAGCTGTTAACTGAAGTGTGTTACCAATATTGGTTGAGAAGTGTGTTGGGCTTGAGTTTTTAAGTGGCTATGAGGACTATAAGATACCCAGTGTTTACTTAAAGAGGGAAATTTAAGTTGGCGTAAGCAAACCATGAGCTGTAGATGGCGCTAAAAGTGGTTAGCTTGGAAACTTGGCTGAAAATATTAAATTTAAACAACTTTTAATTAATAAAAATAACTTTTAAATAAAGTATGTTCAGTATGTTCAACAAAAGTTAGCCAAAAACTTGCTAAACACAAATTTAACTCAAACATAACCTAACAAACTTTAGTTTGAAATAAGTTTTAGCTCAAAACCTGATGTCAAATCCGTTGGGACGCTTGTTTTTGGCTTAAATAACATTTTTGATAATCCAAAATATCAATGAACTAAATGGAAAATTGAGCTCTATTATGTCAGTTAGTCAAAGGAAATTCCCAGCCAAATCACAGGCTCATAACCAAATGAAATGAAAGCCAGTTTTCATTTATCCCAGTCGAGTGAAAAGAGTTTTCATTTCGGTTTTTCTTTTTTCTTTCATTTTTTTTGTGGCCAGGATGTTGGGATGTCTGATAAACCGACAAATGCTTTTAACTTTTGCAAAATGTTGCACACTTTTCGGCGTCCTACCATTCAAATTTCACACACACACACACACACAGAAAAGATACTTATTTATATATGTATGTGTGTGTGTGTGTGTGTGTGTGTGTATTTATACCCACACATATGAGACGTATATGAGGCTGTTGCTCTTTGCTAATGGCCCGACGATACTACCAACATTTATGTGGATTGATGCTGGAGGGAGGGGGAATCCCCCTTCCATTCCCTCGGGACTGCTCGCTGTAACAGGGCGACGTGTTCTCGCTGTTGTTGTTGTTGTTGGTTTGAGCTTTGCGTCTGTTTGTCTGTCTGAGCAAATTATAATTGAGTGCAGGACGAGCGCATTGAACTGGCGCCTTCTAAAATACGCCCACGAAATGCCACGCCCCCAAGCGGTAACTGTGTTGAGCTTCGTTGACAGTCAGCCAAAGTGATGGGAATAATCTTGTGGTGACATAAGCAAATCCAATTTCTATCACGAGAGCTTTAATGTGCTTTCGAGTTGTCACATTTTCTTAATGAAGCTTTGTTTTGTGAGCTTTAATGGGATTTTTATTAAAGAGCTTGTTATAAGTAGGAAGCTTAAAGGAGTTAATGAACTTATGGAGCTTTAATTAATTTTTAAAATATATTTTAAAAGTGTTTTGTAGCCATAGTTAGTCTTAAAAGCTCAGAGTTGTTATAAAGAAAGCTGCTTGAAGCTAGCAATTCAGGTAGAGCTTTAATATGCTTCTAAAACTGTTGTTTAAATAGGTCTAAGCTACATAGAATATTGACAGACTATTTAAATTATCAAACTGTAGTTAATACTTATTAAAATTTTTGGTTTAGCTGAGCTTTAATGTGCTTTATAAAGAACTCTGTATGATTACTTTCATATTTATATAGAAAAAAGGGTTTACTGATATGAATGGTATAAAAAGAGTTTTTTTTTAACCAAATAATAGCTTTTTTTGTACTTAAAGTTAATACTTAAAGTAGTCGAAAGCTTTTTATTTCGATTGTTTAAGCTTTCATGTGCTTTTAAAAACGTTTTTAGCAATTAAAATTTAGCATTTTAAATTTTAAAGCTAAATAGCTTTGATGCTAGCAGAAATCTCTAAATTCCAATCGTATCTTTGTTGAATGAATTTCTTTAAAAGTTATAGAAAACCTTGTTTCTCCCTCCACCGTAGTTAATACCCAACATTTATTGATTACTTTAAGTCAGTGTCATTGCAATGGTTGGCAACACTGGCACTTAAAGAGAGTTAAAGACTCGGAAGCTGCGAGAACTGCGTTTACCTGTCAGCTGCTGTGGCAGCTCTTTGTGGCAACCTCGCAGCAAATGCGCTGCCACTTGAGACGCCACACCCCGCTTACTTACGCCCCTACACTCCCCTGTTCCTCCCCTGGGCTGGCTACAAACGCAATGCTCTTGCCACGTCGACGTCTTCGCAGGGGGCAATAAATTTTGTGCCACGTTTTGCCATTTTAATGAATGGATTTTTTAATGCAATGTTTTTGGCTCGTTATGGTGGCCAGAGAGCAAAAGAAAGAGAGCGAGAGAGAGAGTGGAAGAGGGAGAGAGGAGACTTTGTGTGCTTGCTTTAATTTATTGACTAATTTAGCCAGGAGGCAGCGTATGAAAGGCAGCCTAATAGATACTTTTCGGTACTCTTAATGGCCAACTTTTGCTTCTTAGCTGCATCTTTGAACAGTTCTCCCGCTCTCTCTCTCCCTACTCCTCTCAATTTGGAGTAGGTTTTTAATTAGGCAAAGCTCTGCTATCGGCAGCCTATTATAAAATTTAATTAATGTAAATTTTATGGCCAACACATGCATCATTAGACACCAACGGGGGGCTTATAGGTATTACGGGGGGGTATATATAGCTGAAGCATGGTATTTTACCTGCTGTAAAGCTTACGATTAGCCCTCGCAGTGCAAAAAGTAACAACAATTTAGTTACAAATGAATGAACACATGTTTCCCCAGTGATTTTATGAGCCAGCACCTAAAAGTATGCTATGCTTTTTGTGTGTTGTGCCCAGATTATATCTGCTCCACACACACACACACACACACAAATAAACGCAGGCACATACATACACGCACATACATACATCGCTACGCACACCTTCTGCCCCTCCCCCTCTTACACCCCCACCCCTTTGTGCTGGCCACCTTTTGTCATCGTTTGCCATCGCTGCTTCTTTGCTGGCTGCGCGATAACAAGCATCATAAATCCTTTTTCGCCACCCAAAATGCCACGCCCACCACACACTGTCCCACTGTCCCGCCCTGCTGTTAACCATCTTTTTGTAGGCGTCGTGAGCTTTCCGTTGCTGTTTGTATTTGTTTTTCGCCTTGGCCATCGTTTGTTATTGTTTGCGGTTTGTTGGCCAACCCAAGCATGGCCCCAAACTATCTCTGTGCCTCGCCCACCGCCCTCCGCGAGTCCCCCCCCTCCCCTATATATATCAATTCTCTGTCTTTCTATCTTCTCGCTTCCTCCCTAGCTTCCCTGGGGGCACAATGGCGTTAGTTTTCTTAGAATTGCGCGGTTCACTGCGTTGTCTTGGCCAGAAACAGATTGTATTTTGGCCAAAAGAACACGGAATAGTTTCAAGACACAACAACGATAATAACACTTGGCTAAATCTACCTTTTTTAAAGCGCTTTCTTAGGTATAAACCCCTTTTGATTATGAAATAGTTAACGCTTTAAGGGGTAGAAAGGATTTAGAGTCAAGAAACTTTCTTTTACAGTCTGTAGTTAACTGGACTTTAAGCCATTTTAGCAGAACTTGCTGTTACTAAGTCATTAAAGTCATATGTCTATAGCATCTATCGTGTTAAGAGAAAAGAAAATTTTAATTTTTCCAACTTCTGTTGAAAGGTTACATGTAAAATTTTCCATAATTTTAAAATTTTTATTTTATAACTATGAGTTAACATAATAATGCCTACTTAACTCCACATTCGGTACTGTTAACAGTAGTTAACAAGTTTGCTGTTAAGCTTCGTGCCTTAACTCTGTAAACACACTCTGCCAACAGCGCTGTTAGCGTTAACAGCGCTCGCTTGCCAATTGCTGTTAAACTAATGTTATCAGTTTGTTTCAACTGTTTTGAAGGTTTGTTGAAGGTTTAAAAGCGGTTTATATCTAAAAGTTAAAGTTTATCTTTATTAAATATTTTTTAGAGTTCTTTTAGTTGTTTTTCTTTAACATTTATTGTATAATTTAGTATTAGTTACTAGTTCTGTATTTGTTTAACTGCGTTGAACATTTCTTAGCCCAAATGCTGCTTAAATGCTTTTTGTAATGCTCAACTCAGAATAAGACCAAGTTATGTATGCTTAAATCGCGTTGCTTATCGGTTGCTGTAAGTGAAAATCCGCTTAACTTGGCTGCTACTGCAATTTGCTGGCCAAGAGGGATTAAAAAGTTGCCAGCTCGATGGGATTTGCAATTTATGCAAGGAATTCCAGCAAAACCAAGTCATGTAGATGCAGCAAAATGTTGCTACTTTTGGGTGCACTGTGTGTGTGCAGGAGTGTGTGTGGTAGTGTGTGTGGTAGTGTGTGTGTGTGTGTGTGAGTGTGTGTGTGTGTGTGTGTGTGTGTGTGTGTGTGTGTGTGTGTGTGTGTGTGTGTGTGTGTGTGTGTGTGGCAAAAACTGCGAATGGAGGACGCTGTTAACTCGTGAGGCTATTTGCATTTCAAATCTGTTGTCTGTTACCACTTGCCACGCCCCCTTCTGTAGTCCACACCCCCTCCTCTGCTTTTGCTGTTTAATAAGCCTCACTGGGCAGCTGTTGTGCTGTCACACTGTTGGCCAGGCCTATAGCAAAGTGCCGTTACGTTAGCTGGTTCCTGCACTATACCCACTCCCCTCCCCCCTTTCGCCCCTTCCTCCCCCTCCCCCTACTACCACTTCACACATGCGTCGAATGCAATCTTGACAAGCGACTCGTGCTGTGGCATGCCCCGTTTTGGGGCAGCTGAAAATGAGGCATGTCACTTTTGATTTGGTTTTACAGCCTCCGTGGCGCATTTTTGATTTGTTGTTGTCGTTGTTGTTGGCCATGTCTGCGGGGCTTTTGGCCACGTTGCTACGTTGTTTGTTCAGTCGCTTGACAACATGGCCAAGTTGCATGTGTTAAGGGGGCAGGGGGGTGAAAGGAAGAGTTCACTTTTTGATGCCATTAAAAATTTGTCTGTGTGTGCCTGAAATTGGCTACGTGGGTGGTCCAAGAAGGGGTTGACAAAGGGGTTAACAGTGTGAGCGGGTTGACTGTCTCTTTGGTTACATGGAAACGGCAATAAAAACCGGGACTGATGAGAGTTTCAGAACTTTTTTGTGGCTGCCATTAAATGGCAAACAAAATAAGCAGCTTTATGTGGAACATGTTGCAGAAACATTATTTTTATTATTATTATTTATAACATTTTGTTGAAAAAGTTTTGCTAAACAGACGAAATATTTTAAAATGGTACGACTACATTTCAAACTCGATAGACAAACCGCGCGCTAAGTAAGTTATCGATAAATGTAAGCAGATAACAGCGCAGTTAACATAGCGCTGTTAAGGTCAAAACGCTGTAAGTACATAACAGCAGCTAATATTTCTCCACCACTATAAACTTTATTTTTAACTCATTAAACGCGTACGAAAGTATTTTAAATTTTAAACATATATATTATATAAATTTAATGCAATTTATTTAATAATTCATTTACTTGCGCGCCAAGCGTTTAACAGTGCAGTGTTGCACAGCGTCACAACAGTTTTGTATCTTTATTTTTACGCTCTAATGCTCTCCCGCCCTCAATCTCTCATTTTGCGCAATGCCCAAAACATGCCTCGCACTGTCTCTCTCTCCGTCTGCTCTCACGCTGTCTGCCTCTCACCTATGCTGGCATCCTCTGGTAGTTGCGCTCTTCGTTTTCATCTCTCATTCGCATTTCATTTCTCGTTGCGAGCGGACGTCTTTTGATTGTTGCTGCGGTAAAATACAAAAAAAAAAAAAATAATATTGAAGCGTTGCGCGCGTATTTCACTAGCAATTATAATTTTGTATACTTCTCGCTCTTCTCAACAAGTCGTGGGAGTCGGAGGAGACGCTACTGCAAAAAAAAAAGAAATAATAAAAAATATATAAAGTGAAAAACTAATAGTGAAAACGTGAAAGCAATATAAAATCAATTTGATTCTAAACACGGTGCATCACTCTTTAAATGCCAAACAGCAATAATAACAACAACGGGAAATAAAATATAAAGAATTAAAGTCAAGTGATTCCAAATTTGTAATAAAAGTGCAGTGCAGCAGCAACGAGCTATGTGTTTCATACAAATACACAGATGTACAGATGTATATACAAATCGGCAACGTACAGATACAAAATGAAATGAAAAGTTAAAAATAAATATATATGCCATCTCTCTCGGCGTCTCTGTCGACGTTAACGTCGCCGTCGCGGTTGTAGAAGCAGCAGCAACGTCACATAGTCAGACAGGCGCGAGGGACGTGATTTCTCTCTGTGCCTGTCTGTTCTGCCTTCCCCTTTATGCCGTTTGTCCGCACGTCCGTTCGTCTGCCTGTCCGTTGGCAGCATCATCGCTCATACATAATAAGAAAAGAATAACATACATTCGTACATTTTACGTTTGTATAAATTTATATAAATGTGTGCGTGTGTTTTGTGTTTGAATTCATTCAATGCGCCACATGTTTTTTGGCTGCTGCCTCTTTCCCTGCTTCTGCTGCTGACTCCCCTTTTCGCAAAATATATTTTGCGCACATTCTTAGCTGGCTGCTTTTTTGCCGCTGCGTCTCCTTGTTTATCCTTTGGTCCTTTTTGGCCTGCCATTCGCCACTCTCCATTCGCATTCGCCTGCCTCTTTTTCTGATTCGATTTTTCACATCTCTCTTTTGCGGCGGCGGCGGCGGCAACAACACCAGCAGCATCCACAAACACACAGACACACACATGCAGGCACACAGGCAAACGTGCACGCACAGGCTGAGAGACTTACTCACTCATACGAGTGCACGCTCAGCTGCTTTGTCTTTGCCATTCAAGTCAACGAAAATAAATGTGTGCGCCAGATGATGCCTCGTAAGGCAGACAGAGAGCGTGAGAGAGAGAGAGAGAGAGAGAGAGACTGAGACAAACCATAACCAAAAAGTGCAAGCAAAAATGCAACAAAAACAACGCGCCGCAAAAAGAACGCAAAATTGTTGTTGCGTATTTCGATGGCAGACAAAAACAAGACAAAGCGTTGTCTTTGTGATCGCGGAAAATATGAAAAATAAAATAACGTAGACTTATCGAGACATAAGCCAATCTACCAATACCAATAATAACAGCGATGACAGTGACAAAAACCGCAACAAGAATCGCAATAGTTTTTGCTTTTAAATTTATTCTTTATAAACACACACATAACTTCATTCAACTGGAAACTGTGACTGTGTCTCTCTGCTCCTCCTGCTCTTCGCCCTTTTGCCGTTTCTTTATCCCCTCTACAAAAGCGCGTGGTTGCCTCTCATACTATATTTATTTTGTTGTTGTTGTTGCTTTGGCCTCTTTTGTCTCCGCGTTTGCGCTGTGTTTTCATTCCGTTCTTTTTTTTTTGCGCATTTTCTGTTTTCGTTTCGTTTCGTTTGGCACTGAAACACAGCCGCCGTCATCCAACATCCTTTTTGGCCGCAACTTCGCAACTTCAAAGCAACGAGAGGAATGGAGAGAGCGGGAGGCGAGGAGAGCGAAAGCGAGTTAGCAACCCCTAAACAACAATTAGTTTTACAATATTTTATGTCCGTTGTTCTCAAAAGCGTCGCTCAAATCGCCAAACACAATTATTTTCAAATTTTGAAAACTTTAACTCATTATTTTAGTATTTTTTGCATTTTTAATGTTTGCCTCAATTTCTCAGCAGTTTCAATCAATCAAATCGTTAACTGAAAATCGCTAAGTTAATGAATTAAAAATTGTGCCAAAAGAAAAGATAAAAAAATATATAAAAGAAAATACTCAATTTAGAAGTAAATTCAATCTATGAATAATCTAAATAAAACAAATGCAACAAATGCGACGTTTTCAAATCGTGTGTTAAACAAAGTGAAAGATTTGTAGTGACTACCCCTGAATAAAGATAGTTATTTTAGTTGTCTGACTACCCCCTAACAAAAAGCGCATAGTTGAATTTTGTTGGTGGTCAGCTGTGCATATTATTTGCGACGCAACTGTAAACACTAAAAGCCGTCAAACTGTGGGGCCCCGGGACATATTTTATTTCTCCGCCAGGAATGTATTATCCGGTAAGCAAACAAATCAATTACTATCGCTAATAGGAACTAAGCCCCAACATGAGTGTTAAGTGAAGGAAGGAGTAAGAGAGATAGAGAGAAAGGGGAAGGTAGAAATTGCAAAAACAACAACAACAAGACGGAACAACAATAATAACAAACAAGCAGCACAGTGCACACTATAAATATTGAGACAAGACAAATGGACAAAACAGCTCAATTCGCCGCTATGTTTATCTAAGCTGCTGTTTATTTGTTGTCCCATTCACTCACTCACTCTCCCGCTCTCTCTTCACATATTAGCTTTCTTACACTTTTAGTCGCACTCTTTGCTTTTGCTTTTACAACATTGTTTTCACTCTCAATTAAAAGCAAAGCTTCAAATTCTTTACATTGTTTACTCTCCACTCTCTCTTTCCCGCTCTCTACGTTTCATTCACTCGCCTGCTGGGACAGGCTGCTTGTCTGTCTGTCTGGTTGTGTTTTTTTCTTACTCTTTTTTTGGATTTGTTTATCTATTTGCATAGACAACAACAAATATGTTAAATGCCATTTTAACACGTGTGCCTAAAACTCTCCTTCCTTATTCCTTTTCTCCCCCTTCTACTTTCTGTTGACTTTTCTCCTGCTTCGTTCAGTTTTTTTTTTACGCGTAAATTGTTGACATTGTCTTCAGTTTCAAGAGCGCTAAGCGTAATGCTCTCTCCTCTCTCTGCTCTTTGCTCTGCCCCTTGGCGGGAGGTCTGGTAATTTGATAGTAGCCAAAATATGCGGGTCGACTTGCGGCTTTCGATTTGTTTGATACTTTTTATCCAGTTGCGTTGTCTGTGACGTACAGTGAAAGCTCCACTTAACGCATAACTTTTGATAACAATTACAGTATTAAAAGTAAAATTAAAACTGTAAATGTTTAATTGAAAACTTTTGAATTCGACTTTTTTCATTTAAAGACTATGGTACGCTTTAGCTAGTCTTTACTGTACCGTTTTGTCCGTTCTCTATATCACATTCATGTGTCAACTTTTAACGCCCCGTTTTCAACATTTTCCCACGTAATTTAAGTACGCAAAAAATTTGTTTAAAAATTTGTAGTATTTTTTACGTTTTTTTTTTTGCGATTTATGCAAATTTTGTTATTTTTCATAATTTGAATTTGTTTGTATTTCTCATATTATTAATAATTTTTTGTTGTTGTTGGTGGCATTCAAATGTAAATGTTTCATGATTGATAAGGAAGTTAAAACGACAGACAACTGATAAATGGAACCGCAAAAAATGACGAAAAAAAAAGTATCTCTATCTTTTTCTACGAATGTTGTATTAGATTATCATCAATCTGGTTTTCTGTCGACCGTAAAGTGTAGACTCTTAACCGTATATGATGTCAGCCATAAAAGCCAACTTGGCTTTTGATGTCGCGCGACTTGAAGCGTATTTGTCTTTGGCCCAGTTAATCAGAACAAGATCTGAATAAGTCTGAAGTTGTATAGTTTTTATTATCTGCCAAGTTTCGGTATAGATACAACAGTTTCCCATCACAATAAATAAGTTTATTGACAACACTCGGGTGGCATATCATTAAACAATCTGAGATAGTTGTAAAAATCATGCTAATAGATAGAAATAAATTGAATGTCATTCATCAGAAATCGCTAATGACTGCAAAGATTAATTGGAAACTATAAAACTATATAGTGTTCTGTATTTAAAAAGATCAGGGTTTGATTTATGAAATGTCAATTCCTACTGGATTAATCAAAGCTTGAAATCGGAACAGAAAAGTTATTTCTTATAGGGAAGATTCTTAAAAATTACTAGAAATAAATCTTAATCAAAAGCTCTCTTACACTGCTAGTTAATAACTTAGTTAGTAAATTAAACTTTAATGAACTTGCATCATTAATCCAAAACCTACTTAAAGCTTTTTTAGACCCTGTACTCTTAAAAAGAGTAGAGGGGTCTATTTGGTTTGTCTGAAGCGAAATGTGCGTAACAGGCAGAAGGAGGCCTCTCCGATCCCATAAAGCATATATATTCTTGATCAGCATCAACAGCCGGACGATTTAGCGATGTCCGTCCGTCTGTATAAACACCTGTATCTTCTAAACTATAAGAGCTAGAGCCACCAAATTTGGAATGGAAGTCCGTCTATAGTGTACTCAGTGCAAGTTTATTTAAAATCTTTTCCACGTCCCATACCGCCCCTGCAAATTGCAAAAAACAATTTTCACATCGCCATAACTTAAAAACGAATAGATCTAGAGAGACCAAATTCACACATTATGTGCATGATACCATTATAACTATCCTCATCAAGTTTGGTTTAGATCGAACAACTATAGTCCATAGCTCCCATAAGACAAATAGGTCGAACATTGGTGATTTGTATGGAAAAACGCGCACTAGAAAGAGTACAGGGTCTTTTACAGTCAATTGCCAATTAAACTATGACATTCAACTAAAAACTATTAACTAGCAGTAACTACTACAAGTTTAATCATTTGTTAATTACATTTTGAATGAATTTCCTCAGCATAAATTTCGTCACTTGCCATTTTCAGAGTTTGCCAGACATTTTCCAAATGTCATTCTAATTAAGTGCAATTAAAACTTTAGTAACAACTAAATTTTGCCACATAACGCATTAACGAGTCAGTTCATAAAGTTGGTAAAGTAAAAAAAAAAAACTAAAAAATATGATGAAAAACTGAAAAACTGGGAAAATTATTTAGTTGAGTCGCATCAAACGAAATCTTCCGGTTTTTTTTTTGCCGTTTGTCGGCGACGCAATTGAAAAATTGCACATAAATTGCATAAACTCAGATCGTAAATTGTAATTGTAAAGTCAAGGAGAGAGCGGAGTGGAATCGGAAGCAAGATACATATGTATCTGTAGCTGTACCTGTACCTCTGTTGGGTGTTGTGTCCATTGTGCGTGTGCAGTTAACCGCAAAGTTGGGTAAACTATTTTTTTGTTAAAGCCAAAACACACATCTTGATTTGCGTATTTCTAGTTTTATGACTAAGTTTTATGAATTATCTGCTAATTGTTTAAAACGCAATCAACTTTGAAGGTTAACATTTTAAAATATGTATCTTAAAGATACAAAAATACATTCAGATCTTTATGACTTTCACTTAATTAGCCGAAAAGCTTTTTGATTACATTTCAATCAAGTTGAGATTTTGAATGTATAAAAAGAGCTTTTACTTTTTTATTATAGCTCCATTTGAGAATAGGTGGGGGAGTGAGAAATGTTGAGAATTCTCTGCCAGAGAATGCAACAATATTTCAATAATTTCAATTTGTTTGATTGATAGCTTTAATTTGAAGACAATTTTAAGTAGCACTCAAGAGTGAGAGAGAGAGCGAGAGAGATAGCGAATGTGGGAGAGCTAGAGATAGAAACGGTGAGAGGGGGAGAAAGGGAATACCCGCAGATAAGAGATATGCACGTAAATGTAGCCCACATATTTTTACTCTCGCTCTTCTTCTTCTTCCTCTTCCTCTTCTTGTTTGTTGTTCATATTTTTCCATTTTTCAGAGCAAATGATATGACAATTTATTTCAATTAAAGTTGATTTAAATTTTTGTTGCCACTCCCCTTCCTCCATCCTCCACCCTGCTTCTGCTACTCCTCCCTCCCCTTTTCACCCCCCGTTGGCTCACGTTGATTGATGAAAATGGCTGCCAAAGCAGAGACGCAATAAACAGTGGCAATGAGAGACAGAGAGAAAGATAGAGTGAGAGAGACAGAGAGAGAGAGAGAGGGAGAGGGAGAGTAACCTCGTGCTCAGCACAAAAGTATCTTCTATCTATAGATCTATTTATCAATGAGGGCGGCTTAATGAGTGCCGATAGAGAGCACCTTCATAATAATTTGCTATGTAATTATCTTATTGAAAAGCTTTCACTTAAAAAGCTTTTTTTCATGGGCTAAGTAAAGCAGTAAAAGTTTAATAATATGTTGGCAGTTTAAGCCATTAAGTTGGTTGTTTAAACATGTAATTGTTTAAAAAATATTTGGTAGATACTTTCAGTTTTTATTTGAAGATTACAAAAATTATTTAGTTAAATATTTAAGTAACTATATTTGTTATAAAAAGATAAGAGTTCGAAGTCTTTAAACTTAGACTGTATAAAATATATACTTAAATAATTTCAATTACTTCCTTACATAAAACATTTATTATTTACTGACATTAAACTTGACAAATGTTTTATTTGAAACGTGGTCGCTTCATTAGATTCCTATACTCTTAGGTACTGCTCAAGCCACCCTCGCTAAGCTCCTCAAACTAAGTATGTGTTCCTGTGTGTTTGTATTGTATTTGCATAAATATGAGTGCGAGTAAGCTCAAGTGTGTGTGTGTGTGTGTGTGTGTGTGTGTATTAGGGTGTGTACGTGTGTGAGTGAGTGTGATTGCAGCAGAGCAAATAAAGATTAACTGCTTGATATTGATAAACGGCGTACATTCGAAATTGAAGGCGAAATTTGACACATTTGTGTAGCCGTTTGCTGTTTCTGCTGCTGCTCCTACTACTGATAAGAAGAAGCATTTAAATTCGAATTTCGATTTCGATTTCGATTACGATTTAATTATAATTAGCTCACACAATCCGATTATTTATAGTATGTGCTCAAATTGGAGTGCACTTGCTCTTGTTCCATTGCCAAAGCAAATAAAATTCAATTAAAACTCTCAAATTAAATTCGCATAAATTTGTTGGGCGTGTTTTGAGCCTTATTTATTTGCTTAGGTTAAGCAACAAAATACAATTAATGTTGTTAACTGGCTATTAAAATAAAGTACGTAAATTGCACCACATTCCAAATGTGAATTTAATTTTCGTTTATACGCTAAAAAAAATATTAAAAATATACGAGAGTTAAGTCTCTTACAAGCAAGTGTTTATCGAGTATCTTGTCGATCACAACCTACGGCAATGTGAACGACCCCCACAACAAGTAAAGCACAAAAAAAGTAACAAAAACAACAACAAGAAAGGTAACAAAAAAAAAGTTTCATGCAAATTATTCGGTTCAACTGCGATAGCAGAGCGACAGCGCTGTCGACAGCGACAGCGACGCTAATCGCTAGTGTCACTCACACGAGCCGCAATTAGCAAAGCGTCGCGTCGCACGCCTGCGCAGTGAGTCAGCGACAGCAACAGCAGACAGCCATCGCAGTCGCAGTGGCAGTGGCTGCGACGCAGACGCAACCGAATTGTAACAGGTTTTTATAGCTCTTACTACTGTTGTTGCTGTCGGCTGGCTGTTAAACGGTAATTGCAGCATCGGCGTATTAATAGTTAGTTCCATTCCATTTCGTTTCTCTATGTTTCATACTTGATTTCGCTCTCCATTTCACGCCCACGTGTTTCTCTTCTTACTCTCACACACACACGTAGTCCACACTTCTAGCGTTTTTGTTTTTACTGCCGGCCGTTAGTGTCGCCACAATTTGTTATTGTTGTTGTTGTTGATTTTTCCACGCTAGTATATTTTGTTCTTTATTTGTTTTTTTTTGTTAATTTATGCGGCCGGCTTTATTTTTTTAGTTTATTCGAATTTTTGTTTAGCTGCCGCTGCACATTGTTGTTATTTTTTCTAAATTTACATTTTATTGGTTGTCATTTTTCGTGTTCTTGTTGTTGTTCAAAATTTTTCGTATTTACATATTTTGTTTGTTTTTATTTACTCGGCATTTTCGTTTTGTCACCTTTTTGTGCTTATGAAAATATTTTAGTATTGAGTAATAAGCAAATTCAGCTATAGAATAAAAAAATATAAAGAATTCTAACCAATCGATTACATTAGTGCTTAAAAATATACAATTGTTGTTAAATTACAATTGCAATTGACAAATTGAATAAAGTGCTCAAATAGTTTAAGTATCTGTCAGGTGTGAATTCAAGTAGAAGTAATTGTTCAACTGATTGATAGTTTGTCGATTGTTTTTTGCGCTAATATGTTAAACAAATGACTTTAAATACTTTAAACAATTAAGTAAAATAAACTAGTTTTAAATGCTCAGCAAATTGATTCATTTTTTCCACTTCGGAAGCTCAAATTCCAAGCATTTAATCATAATTGTTGTTATCAAAGTTCAATCAAAAATTACTATTGTAATTGAAATCCAAGTGTAATAAATGCAAATTCAATTAAACAACAATTAATTGCGTCACAGAGAAAGAGAAACAACAACAACAACAACATTTGAACGCCCTGTGCATATTTACACGATTTTTTCCAATAAATTTTCACACACAAATTTCCAACGTAGCGGGAATAAACGCGCGCGATTTGTAAAACGCGCGCAAAAATCTTGCGTTCCAAATCGATGAATTTTAATTTATTGCCCAAGTTAAAAATGTGCAAATTTGTTGCCATTGTTTTTAGCTGGCTCTATCTATGCTTAGGAAAATTGTGTTTACTTTGCATTTAACGTGGCCAATTAGCATAAAGCGGCAGCAACAAAACAGGTAGAAAACAACAACAACTACGATAAGGCAAGGTGAACCAGGTAACTTGCATTTAAAAGATAAATGAAGATGCATACTGGTTAGTGGCGCCGTTTCACCTGTACTTAATGCCATGTATTGTTAGCCAACTTGCAAGTTGGCCATAAAATAAAGAATGAAAATATTAAAAAAAACCGCTGTGACATCATCGGTTCACCTGACACGCTGACCTTTATGGTCAGTTTGCTGTTGACCTTCGACTCCCTTTATGGCTATTAAATAAAGGAAAAAAATCAATTAACGTCTGATTTAAAGTTGCAGTTTGTTGTTTTTCCAACTCGCATTTAATGAATTGCATTATAAATTTAATGTTTAATGTAATGATATCATTTTGTGGCTAAAAAAGTCATTAAACAGTCAACAAACTCTCATAAAATGTGGTAAGAACTAATGCCAAATATGTCCAACTCTACTTTAAATCAATAGTTTCTGTTAGAAAATAGCTTTAAACAGAGAATTTTAACATGCTGTTAACAGTTTAACATGCCTAACTGCTGTTAATGTAACGCTAACAGCTTTTAATCGATTTGAATACGATTTTTTACCGTTTCTTTTTTACTGTTCAAGTAACTAAAATTTTCTAATCAATTTAACATTTTTGCAGCTCTGTTTGTGCTCATTCTGTTAATGTTAAACTAAGCGCCGTTGCTGTTAACAGCAGTTTCATTATTATTTAACGACTTTTAATCAATTCAGTGTCAAGTTTTTAGCGCTTTTTAACATTTATAGCAGTTTTATGTCAAATTGAAAATAGTTTTTTTTATAGTTTTTTTGTAGTTCCGTTAAAAACCCAATTTCTTTCGAGTTTGTTTAAATTTAAGCGCCAGGGGAAATATTCTTTAATATTGTTTTTTTTTTTGTTTAATTTAATTATTTATTTATTTAGTTGTACATTGTGTATATATTTTATGCACTTGCATCATTTTTATTTGCCTATATTAAGTTGACGACCTTCAACCTGGCAGTCAGACACGATTTAGCCATCAATTTTTATTTAGTATCACTGTACACATCTCTTTTCATGTACTTAAAAGTGTGTGTGTGTATGAGTGTGTGTGTGATTGTGAGTGTGAGTAATTCAATTAAAGCCTTAAGCGAGTTTAATGCACTTGGGAATGTTGCAAGGTGTGTTAATTTTCTATATATGTGTGTGTGTGTGTGTGTGTGTGTATGTGTATTGGCAACACATCACTCGACGAAACTCATTTCGAGCATCACTTGAAAAATCTAATGAAAATACCAATCACGAACACACAAGAGTGTAGGTGTGTATCTATGTGTGTGTTGGCCAACTAATTCCCTTTGATTACAAGTCCTGAACCGAGTCCTGGCCTCGCATAGACAATTTCCTTTTCGTATTAAATGTTATTTGTATTTCACTCACAGACTCAGACTCACAGACCAAATGCTGTTTGACTATTTATTTGTTTTTAGCTTTCCATCTGCACCATTTCTGTGCTGGGCATCATCCAATTACAAGCAAAACAGGAGCAGGACTCTTGTCCTGGTCGTAGTCCTGGCTGTAGTCCTGCCCAAAGTCCTGTCTCTCTCTATCTCTGTTCATTTCATTTGGGTTTTAAGCCGCGCCCTTACACGTGGCCAGCATCTGTTACAGTTTCCGTAATCGAAATCGGAATCGATTCACGGCGTTGTGTGAAGTTTGGCAACGTTTAGTGCCACAGTGCGAGCTAAATGTATACACACACACACACACATGTTTTCCTCATTTATGGACGTTACTTAAAACAAATCAAATTTAGTAGAGAGCATAAAATAGAACTAGCAGCAGAAGGTTAAAGTAGAGGGTATGTGACTAACAAAGACCCTGTAGTTATACTTCTTTTGGTAAGATTTTCTTTAGCAAGATTTGTAAAGAAATGTATATAATATAAAATTCTACCCTCTTCTGTGTTGCTGATCTGCGTAGATTTGTTTTTTCACAGCTCTTTCACACATATGGTTTGACATACTTAAACGACCGTTTGTATTTAGCTTTTTGAAGTACAGGGTCCACAAATAGAAAATGTGTGGATGACAGGGGAAGGGGGTGGAGAAGCAGCAAGAAGACATAGGAAATGAAAAAAACATACAACACAAAGGCGAATCATTTTTTGGGGTCAGGGTCGGAGGTGGTTGTGAGGTGGTCGTGAGGCAAGTGCAAAATAATGGCACAAACCTCATGCATATTACATATTCTACATGTGTATATATACAGAGAGAAAGCCCTTCCCACCCCCCCATTTTTCCTTTCCTTCCTACAGTCCACCCTCTGTGCCACTCACACTCGACTCGTTGAAAGCCGCGGCGCATGAGGGTTGACCCAAGTGGCAGCCCCAGAGCATCAGAGCATTGTGACATTTAAGAGGCTCACGAGAGCACAGAGCAGAGCAGGGCAGAGCAGCAGCCATCGCATTTGGGCCTTGTAAAGTGTTGAGCTAAAAACAAAACACGCACAACGCCCACAAAAACCCTCCTACCACGCCCACAGTTCAACATATTCCCCCCGCCTCTTGGCGTGCTCCCAGTTTGCCATTAAACACAGCAGCAGCATCAACCCTCGAGTTGAGTTCACCCAAGAGTGGTGTGTGTGTGAGGTGTGCGTTGAGTTGCCCTCAAACAACTCTCGCTGTATGTGTGTGTGTGTGCAGCCTCCCTGTATGTGTGTATGTGTGTGCGCAGCAGAGTGTTGCATACTTTGTGGCGTTCCTCTGACTGCTTAAAATAATTAAAAATCAATATTGAAACGATGCCTCCAAACACTTAAAATAAACTGGTTTAAAATTATAAAAATAATTTTTTCTATACAAATATGTTAGCTAAAAATAGTTCTAAAT
This sequence comes from Drosophila cardini, assembly GCA_018903735.1. Taxonomy (NCBI): domain Eukaryota; kingdom Metazoa; phylum Arthropoda; class Insecta; order Diptera; family Drosophilidae; genus Drosophila; species Drosophila cardini. Next base: position 4,052,478 of record JAEIGM010000007.1, on the reverse strand, counting down.
TAATTTCAATTTCTATCTGAATATAAACTATTTAATTTATTTATTTTTTAATCCTCCCAAATAACTTGTTGAAAGTTATTGCCCAGTTTAGTATCAACTAATTTAAAATTAACTAAAAGACATGCATTTTTCTGCTCGTGCACACATAATTTATACCAGAAATTATACAAATTATATAAATTTAAATAATAGCAATAAAAGCGACATCTTTTTAAATGCCTAAACAATAATTTGGCTAAAATATGCGCTAGATAAAAGCCACGTTTCTTGCTGCCTTTTGTCAAACTGCCCAAGTTTTGTTAATGTCCTTGAAGGCATAAAATATTCAACATAATTTCCTGCTGTCTCTTTTCCTCCACACTCCTCCCATTCAATAATTTGCATAATATTTTGTTAAAGAATTTAATTATACCTCCGCTCGTATTACATAATTTACAATTTACATACAATTTCTACTGAATTTCAAATTTTATTCCCACTCCACAAATACACAGAACGTTCCCTGTTGCCCCTGCCACGCCCACACAGTGTCACTTCCGAAAAAAATATGACTTTTGGTTTTATTTGGGGGAAAATTTGTTATTTGTTTTTCATTTTCATTTGCATTTGTGTAAGAAGTTTTTGTTTAACTTTTGTGTGATTTTATTGGCAGCTTTTCGACAGATTAAAACTCCAAAATTTCAATGCCGACAAATCACCAAAAAGTTTTTTAAATAATTATTTTGAAAATGTTTGCTTGGCAGCTTAAAAAACAGTTCACTCCAAAGCTGCCAAGTAAATAAAATTTCCATTTACAGTTGGAAAATTTGCCAATTAAATGGAAAACCAAAAGTTGTATGGACAAAAATTGTAGGGAAAACTATAGAGGAAAATCTCTGTCATACAAAGTATATATATAATATATTTTTAAAGCTGATATAAATCTGGCAAGAGTCAATGAAAGGTAAACACATGGGGGTGTGTGTGTGTGGAACCTCATAAATATAACTACCAATCTGTGTGTTTCAATCACAACAACAACTGTAATAAAAGGGAGTAAAAAAAACAAATTTAATTATTTAAGGATTAAATATCAACAAATCAAAATGTGGAGCAGTGAAAAATATGCACTCACTTGTTTTATGGCCAAGTCAATTGATTTATAAGACATAAAAAAAACTTTTCATACGAATTTTATGTAAATTATTTGGTTTACTTTTTACCTTTATTATTTATTTCTCTTTTATATTTGTTGCTTATCAAGTGCCAAGAGACATTCAAATGAATCAAAGTGCTGAAAGCAGTCTGAATATATTTAAACAAATACATTTATATATTTATATATAAGCCAAATTCATGGAAAAAGCTTGTGAACTGAATGCAAATGAGCAGCAAGATTTACTAATACCAAATTAATTTTTGATTGATTTAAAACTTATGTGGAATAATGGTTAAGGAAGTATATTTTATGGATTGAATAGAGAAATTTGTTTCTGAGAAGGAATGTGTTAGAACAAGTAAGAAAGGCTGCAGTCGAGCGACCCCGTACTCATTTTAGAAAAGGTTGTCTAATAATAAAGAAAATGTGTAGAAAACTCGGTAAAAGTGAGCAAAAAGTATGGAATTCATTGCACAAAGCTTAATCAGTCTATAATTAAATATAATATATTTTTATTTTATTAACTATATTTTATTTTCTGATCAATAATACATCACTAAAAGCAGCAGATACATTTGGTTTTTATTAAAATTGTAACACAGGAAATTGCAGCTTCTGCCCCTCTGCCCTCTCTCCCTGCTTTTCTGCACTGCGTCTACCCTTGGTTAAGCTCATCACGTATTTACTGCTGGCTTTTTGGCTAACCAAATGTTAATTAACGCATTTTGTGACCACAAAAGTCCCGCATGTGCACAATATACATACATATATATATATAATATATATGTATATATAAGTACCGCATCATCAGACTTTGACTTTCCCTCATAACCGAAAACCAAAAGAGCAGTTCATTAAAAGCTCGTCAAATGTGGCGACACAGTGATACAAAAAAGTTTTCAGTCAGCCTACTCGACTCATTAGAGTTGTGTCTATATATACAGACACATATATATATATAACTTTGATTATATATATATGAATATGCGGCAAGTTTAGCGATAACTGTCAGTTGTGTACACACATGTTGTTGTTGTTGTTATAGCTGTTGTTGTTGTTGTTGGCCACAGCCAATGGCAATTTGGTTTCTGATAAGATAAGCGCCCGAAGCTGCTGCCTAAACCAATTAGAAGTGAGTGCGTAGAGGCGGGGGGGAAGCGGGAGGAGTTAGCCCTTTTTATCGTGCATATCACAAAATGAAATGGCGGCACAGCTGTCACACACACACACACACACACACACACACACACACACATCGAAGTTTGACTTACCATTTGTGAGCTTCAATCAGGAAAAGTTTTTGTTGCCTTTTTTTGTACAACAGTTGGCAACTTTATGCATGTGTGTGTGTGTGTGTGTGTGTGTGTCTCTGTGTGTGCTTGTATCTTATTGTGTGTGTTTTGTGGCACAACCAAAAATTGTTGTTGCTGCCTATCTTGATGTATGTTACTGTCACTTTTGCCTGCCAAAGTCATCTCATTGTATCTACGAGTTTTGCTTTGTTCGCTTTTAGCCTTTTTATTGGCTGCCAATCAACGCAGTAAGCGGAATTTAGCTGTGAAGGTGTACGTACCTCTTTCCCGATTCCCCGATCTCCCTGCCTGCCACCTTTGGCAATGACAAGGCACAAAGTATCTATCAGATACAGTATCTGTAAGCACACAACTTGATTTAGCATCTCATTTAACAGTTGCAACTGATGAGCACACATAAGTTTCTTTTGTCTAAAAGTTGCACATCAATTTATCTTAACACTCACCCAGCTCAAGTTGCAACACAGTGGGCGGTGGGTGTGGCAGGGGGATGTGGCATGCCACATGTGCGTCAGTTGTGGACATAAAACATTTTGTACGAAAACAGCGAATGTTCAAATTGTGGTGACCACACCCAGTTAAGGTCTCCTCTTCACTCCTCCTCCTGTGGGAGCAAACTTATTTTTTAAATACCCTAAATTGTTGTTAATTATGCGTCAGTTGCTGTCAGTGTGGCCAGAGTTTGGTTTTTTCTCGAAACGGGGGATGGGAGGGGAGGGGAGGGGGATAAACTGACATGAATAAAATATTAATTAAAGACTTTGGCGATGAGCTTTGGGTTCTGTGTGTGTGTGTGTGTGTGTGTGTGTGTGTGTGTGTGTGTTTGGGTTCTGGCCAGATTTGAGAGGCGTGCCTCGGTTGCTGGATAAACGAAAAATGCTTTGCATGAAAATTTATTAAATGTGTCACAGCAGACAGGAACATGTGTGGGTGTGTGTGTGTTTGTGTGTGTACAAAACACACTCACACATACAACCCCACCCGAAAAAAGACCTAAACAAGCTGTTAATAAAAGACCGAAAAATGTTATGTGTCAATTTTGGTTGAACATGGGCAAAAGAGCATTAATTAAATTCAAACTGACTTGGAAAACTGAGGAAAATGGGAGGAAAATTTACTCCCTTTAGCTGGAAGACAACTACAAAAAATAACTATGTTTAGCACTGTAAATTGATCTGCATTTAAGTAAGACATAAGCTTAAGTCCTATAAACTAAGCTCGGTCTCTAATTGCTCTCTTTAATTCACTTAAAATTCCCAAACAGTTTAGGCAATTAGCAGCTGAAATAAAGTTTAGTTTCCTGTTTCGAACTCAGTCCCAAAAGAGCGACAACCTTCTAATTCCCAGACAATTTAGACAGTTAATGTCTTAAATTCAAGTAAATTATAATCTACAGAGAAACTAGAGACAAACCTTCTATAATTCCCAAGCAGTTAAACAGTGAAACTAACACAAATTGAGCTGAATTTAGTTTTATCTACAGATGCGTCCAAAATGTAGGCCAAATCGTCACATAAGCTTAAGCCACACAGCTGTTGCAAGCCAGCAGCTAATCTAATCTAAATCTGTGGCATCTGTGTGCAAGTGCCACACACCAAAAGGGAGAAAGATACATCCTCTTGCTGTTGGTGTTGTGCATCCGCTTGGCATTAGCAGCTGTCCGCAAATGCATAAACATACTACGGAATTGCACTTGAAATGCAATTCATAGTAACGACAGCAACAACAACAGCAACAAATGAACACAACATTCACAAACGTCATTCGCACTTCAAGAGACCGAGAAGTTTCTGACACAAACATCTACACACAGATACACACACACACACATTTTGGCATAATTTATATGATGTGCAGAGCACATAACTCTGCAATTTGCCAGTCGTTCATTTGGGAATACTCGCATCTTTCTCTGTCTTCCTCTCTCTCTCTCCCTCTCTCTCCCTCTCTCATCCTATTTCGATGTGTCATAAGATTTGATGCGGATGAAAAACTTCAAGTGTATGTGTGTACGGGTGTGTGTGTGTGTGTGTGTGTGTAGTTTGTTGTATTTATTTGTCTCTGTCTATTTGCAATCGTGTTGGCAACAAATGACGTTGAGTACAGTCAAGTGAATAAATTTAATGTTAGTTGATTTTGATTTTGATTTCCATTCGAAATATCTTTTGGGTGAAGGTGTCAAAATCAATGCTGTGTTGTATGTATATAATCATCATTCATTCACATATATTTCGGGGAACTGTCTTAGTATTTACTTTGAATTGTCTGCTTACCAACAAGAGATTTGCAAACTTCTGTTGTTTTTCAAGCTCAAATTTCGATTCAAATTTTTTTGGCTAGTTCAGCAATTTGCCAGCACTAATTGTTTGACAGGGGAAAAAGCCGCAAAATTGCCTAACCAACAATGGAATCTCAAAATGTAACCTTAAACCTTAAACCTAAAATCCAAATACAAATTTAGATTCAAATCAAAATGGAAATCAAAACCAAAATTCAAATCCATAATCAAAACTCAGAGTTGAGAACTGTGAATTCCTCAACTCAAACCTCAAGAGTATCTAAGGCTTTGTGTTCATTAGGTTAATTAAAATAATAACTGTGGGGGTTTCCTGCTGCTGCTGTCAGAAGAAGAAGAAGAAGAAGAAGTGAAAAATTCTATGAGAATTCATCATTAAATTGCCAACAAATTTGGACAGCAGAAACAAGTAGAAATAGATCGAAAAACGAAATCGAAACCTTAACAAATAATAATTATAATAATAATAATAACAACAAAAATTTATGACAGCGACTAATGAGGGTCTATGAAATGAATTTAGTTACACTCGCTAAACGCTGTGATTATTAATTATAAATTAATTCCCTTTTGCTCGCATATTTCGCTGCCAATTTGTTATAAGTCAATCAACAGAGATTAAATATCAGCAAACCACTGTAGAAGAGAGAGAAGGAGAGAGAGAGAGAGATATAAATACTGAGAAAACTCAGTCTAAATAATTAATCAATCGAAGCGAGCGATGACTTTTGATAGCTTTTAGAATGCCCTATAGGAATGATTTGTTGTAAATAGAAATGTATGACATTTCAGCCTCATAACCCATACTATTTAGTCTGTGTGCTGATCAGGAGATTTATAGAACTTATTGCTTTATTAAACTATATTTCTATCTAATTTTGTTTCATAAAATTTATAAGCACCCCAACTAGCTACCACTTTTACAGGGTATACTTGGCTTAAATGAAAGGTAACTTTTTTAGTTTTTAGCTCTTTTCTGCTTTGATTTTAAAATGCCTGCCAAAAATCAAACCCCAAATCGAAGATCAACCGAACAATCTACTTAGAATCTACAACGTAGAATTTTGTGTTGTTGTTTTTTTTGCACGCTTGAAGCGATTTGTCCTTGAGTCGAGGCTGACTTGACGTGACTGAAGTCATCGTCCAAAAAACCACTTGAGCTCAAACCGAGTTGAGCTCAAAAAAAAAAACGCGCGCGCTTTGCCGTCTTGGCTCTCAATTGCTTTTGGCCAGTCAACCAACCAGTCTCAGTGTTGACAGGGGCGGGGCTTTTTGGCCAGAGTAGCTGAAGTGTGTGTGTTTGTTGTCTGGACTGATTATGACACCGATGCCACAAGGCAATAGAGGCAGGCACACTTGGTACTAGTTAGTTGGTAGTACTACAAGTTGGCAGTACTCAGTGCTCGTCACAGACCGACGCGCGATTTAGAAGAACCGGAATAACCAGTGGAAAAGTGAGTGCATTAAACCCGGTCAACGACAGTGAAAGTGGTTAGACAGCCGAGTAACAGTTATGCCAAGGATTTCTTGGTTCAATTCGCTTAAGATTACGATTACGAGAGTATGAAATCGGATTTAATACAAAAAAAAAAAACTTAAGTATATATGCAAATGTGGCAAGATCAGACGCTGGCAATAAACAGCGGCAATGAGCGCTTAAATAGCTATTTCCGGTGCCAAATGAAGGGAAGGCGCAGCAGAAAAACATAAAGAAAACAAGAAGTAGGAATAGAAAATAGCAATACGAAGATATTATACACTAACAGAGCTGTTTGGGGACTTTAAATATTATTAAAAGCAAATTTTATGTAAAACATAAATTTATACCTAAATTTGTAGCTCTTTTGTTTTAGTTTGTACGTTGAACAGTGAGTGAATTGGTTTTAATCTACTGCACATTTATTAGGTAATGTTTTTTAGCCGGCTTACAAAGCTCGTTCCGTTAGTTTAACGGCTATACGCTTAACCAAACTGCCAGAAATATAATAATATCTGTCTAGGAGGGTATAAAACGTACACATATAATTTTTATTTGCATCTAAAAATGAAGAAAAGTTGTCGCTTGTTTGAATATGCACGCGCGAGTGACAATAATTTATTCAATCAACGCCAAAAGCAAACAACAACAACAACAGCGAAGAGAAACAACAACAAGAGGCGACACCTAAATTGTCTAATGATGCCATCATTTAAGGCATGGCCCCAGGGGGGGTGGAGAAAGGTGGATTTGTGACTGTGCGACAGAGTCTAATAAAAATTTACGTGTTTTTTTGTGGGGGACAGGAAACGACAGCAACGACGACGACGACGGTGACAGGAAGCAACACTTGACAGTTATGAAATACATAGAATTATATTAAAACGTGGGCAGATACATTACAGCAAGTGTGGAGAAGAGTGGCAGGGGAAGGGGGAAAGGGAAGGAGAAGGGGCAACAATGGGGAATGTTGCAACATTAATGATTAAAATCTAGAAGCATCTTTGTCTAGCTACGAGTTGAATTCTAAAAAGTTTTTAAAAGCAGCTGCTTGTCTCATTTGTTGTTTACCATGAGGGGGTCTCTACCTCTCTCTATCTCCCTCTCCCTGCGTCTCTCTCTTCCTTCTCTCACTTCATAGCCCAATTCTTTAGTCGGCATTTCAACAGCCATCAAAAAAGGCCGTGCACATGGCTAATTGCAAATGTATCGCCTCGCTTTTGGCACCTGATGGGGCATACCACAAAACAAAAACCACAAAAAAAAAAAGGCTAAAAACGCCAAATCATAAAAATAGCGTAACTCAAACTAATTTGTAATGACAGACACACACACACACACACTAGCACACTCACTCACAAGTACACGTATAAAACAAATCACAGGGCAGCTGTTGTTGATACAATCATTATGTTAATGATCATCATCATACTCATCATGATATTTTAGCTTAGGAATCTGTCATTATATAGAATTAGTTTCAAGTTATTCATACATTTAGTTTCCTTAAGCGTACATCGATTTTACAATTGAAAACTTATGAATTGAATCATTAAATGATTCTATACAAATTTAATTGAATGCCAAAAGTGCTGACATTAAGTTTATAGAAAAATAGAAAAAAACTTAATTATATGCCGAAATTATGAACTCATTCAATAGAATTTAAAGTGGATTTGAGTTGAGAGACATTTACTAACACAACGCAGAGCTTATCTAAGGCTCTACTACGCATCAACATGTCCAACTGCCAAGCTCTATTGATCAAAACATGGCCACATCATTAGTGGGGAGCAGCATCAGAGCTTCAACTGGGAAATGGGAGAAGGGAGATGGGAAAAGGGAGATGGGAGAAGGGAGATGGAAGATGAGAAAACTACACATACGGTCGTTGCTCTGTTGTCAGGCAAACATATGTGTGCGAGACCCTGTATTGAAGTAGCAAAAGAGGTGTTTAAAGTTTGTCGAAGAAGAAGAGTGACAGGAAAAGTTACCAAACTTTGTAGATAGGAAAAGTATATGTTACTATATATTTTGAATAATTATTAGATAACTAAAATAGCTTCGTCTTCCCTACCAATTGCGCTGTGCGATGATTGTTATCTACTACAATTTTAATATAGCTGCCAGGGTCTCTTTCAGTCGAGTTTTCCCTATACTTTCCAACACTTTTTTTCTCAGCCAAGAATAGAGAAAGAGGCAAAGGAAAAAACAGACATCGGTTAAAGAGATCTTTTCGTACATTTTTCCTGCTTAGTTGTCGCTAATTCGAAATCATCAATCAAAGTGAAGCGGGCGAGGCGCAAACTACAAGCCAAAAGACGAAGAGGAAGAAGGAGGAGGAGTGGAAGAGAGGAGGAGTAGAAGAAGAGTCATTCACTCAGTCAGTCATTCAGTCATTGAGTCAGTTGAGTAGCTTGAGGGAGTTCACAGTGTTTTCCCATAAGACAAATGCACTGTCTTCTAGTCTATCTGTATGCTGGGCGTGTCGCTGTGGGCGTTGTAGGAGCAGCAGCACCAGTAACTACAACAACAACAACAACAACAACAAAGACAATTGCAAGCAAACTTTTCAACTCTTTTGTCTGATGACAAAAGTTTTTGTAGGCGCTGCTGCTGCTGCTGCTGCTTTTGGTGCTGCTGCTGCTGCTGTTGCGACTTTGACAATGAATTCAGCCTTAAGGCAAAGGCAACCAAAAAAAGAAGGAGAAATAAAATCCTGTTTTTTTGGCACAGGAATGGAAAACTGGTTTCATGTTGTGGGAGTGTCACAGCAGCAGCAGCAACAGCAGCAGAGCATAGACGTCATCAAGGCGGCTTTTGTGGAAAACCAAGCGACAACAATGGCAAGCTAGCAACTTGACTTGGCGCTGACAAGGCGAGATTGATGTCCATATAGAGCAGAAACACTGAAATTGTAGGATTTGTGGTCATGTTTATGGTGTCGACGATGATATTGAGGGAATTTGTGAGAACTTTATCTGTTAGAAACTGCTGAAATCAACTTGAAAGAAAGTTACGAGAGGGCTGCAAATATGAAGTGATCTTTGAAATAAATAAATTTTATTGTTTATACCTAAAACAACTGATTATCATTAGTTTTAGTGTATTACTTCAACTATTATAACTATTTTCTTATATAATCCACACATAGAAAGCAAATGATTTAACGATTTGCGTCTCAATTATAAAGAAATTTGTTGATTTTTTTATAAACTGTTTACAAAAATAGATCTTTGTATTAATAGATTGTTAAACCGGTTTCAACTTAGTTAAAGACTTACTTTTAAATGCTTAACTTGTACTTAACTGTAGCTGTTTTTTGGCCACTTTCCCAAGCGTCTTAAACACTTTCTCATAGGCCACACATTTCTCATAAACATTTTGACTAATTTACGCTAATTACTTATTCTTGTTCTTTCTGTTCTTTTCTTCTTTCATTACAGGTAAGTTCTCAACACGGATTTCTCTGTGGAGTAATGCGCATAAACCCAGCGGGGTCTCAAAAAGTAATATCTTCACATTTTCACCTGCGACCCACCTGTCTTTGTCTTCCCCCCTTATCACTCTTCACTCTCCAACAAAGTGAGTGACCCAAAGCGACTTTAATTAGGCAAAAATCTTCACGCCTCTTGGTAAAACTCTTGGCCAAGGTTCATAAATCTAAACAACAACAGGTGAAGTCTCTCAGCAGAAAGTAAATTGAATTAATGACAACACTGCAAAGATGAAAGAGGCCTAATGGATGGCCAAGAGACGCTGGTGGTGGTCACGGGGGCGCCAGGGGAAAATGTAAGAGTTTCCAATTTTTATGTCAAAATAAGAAATGAAAAAGGAAAACAAAAAAAATTTACGAAAACTTTGTAGCGATTTTTGCTACCTGTATACAAAAATACAACCTACAGCAGCTGCTGCAAAGATTTCTAGCTAAGATAAGAGAAGGCTGAAAGAGACAGCAAGTAGGAGGGGCACTGATTAAAGCAGTTAGATAGAGAGAGAGAGAGGGGGGCAGCGCTACCTTTGCTGGACATTTCCTTGCTTAACAAGATAAAAATCTCAACGGATTATTTCATACACTTTTGGCTGAGCATAAAATGTTTATAACTTTTCTTACCTTTTTGTTTTGGCTGTGACTGTGCCCCGTCGCCGCAGCCACGCCCAGTTCAACGCCCAGCTTAGCACTCAAGGCGCTTTGCGGTTGCGTCTGTTTCACTTTTTTTTGTCTTCTTTTTTTTGGTCAAGGCACAAGGCAAATGCTTTTTGTCTTTCTACCTTCCTCTGCTCTACTTCTCCCTCTGCCGCTCTCTTTTTTATATTTTATTTTTTTTGGCCTTTTTCTTAGTCAAAAGTTTGTTCTGTGTAAATTATTCGCAACGACGTTTGTGGAAAAACAACTCAAAGCCAAAGGTTCATTTGACCAGAGCAGGGAAGGAGATAACGTTTCCATGTGACATGTTTTGGCACTTGTTTTTTGTTCCTCTCTTATTTTTTTTGCTGTAAGTTTATTTATTTTTTATGGAACAGAGATTAGAACATCGTACAAGTTGTAACTTTTGAAGACGCAAAGTATTTGCCACAAACTTTGGCACTTCGAGTGGCAGGTTGCCTGGCAAAAGTCTTAAGCATTTTCAGTTACAGTTTTGAATTTTAATAGCAAACAGACACAGAGAGACTCTGCTAACATATTTAGTCTATACGAGAAGCTTTTCACCCAACAGCTGTCCAATAAAATGTAATGAAAATAATGCAAATGACAAGCTCATACCCATAAAAGATACATCCCACACTGATGATGATGATGATACTCATGTTGCTGTTGCTGTTGCTGTTTGTCGCATAAAATCACAGCACTCCTCTTCAGTTTGAGTTCTATCGTTATCTGTGCACTTTTTCATGCCCCTTGAAGCGTTCAGCGTGCAACATTCAGCGTGCAACATGCAGAAAGAACAGCAAATTGTCATTGTAACTGCATAAAAACGAAATGCAATAAAAATACCCGCAAAATACTCAAAACCAACACAAGAATAACAACAAGCTGCATATAAAAATAATTCGAAACGAGCTGCCAACAAAGGGGGGTAAAATGAAAGCAAAACTATTGAATGTCAAACAAAACGGGGGGAAAATGGGAAATGGGAAAGCGGAAAATCGACAGACGACGAAACAACTGAAGATATTTAAAACAAAACTCAGTGAAAAGCAAAGGAAAACTAAGAGACTGAATGAGGGAAGAATACACGGCGTATACTTAATCAAACTGTACGGGGTGTGTGTGTGTGTTGGTGTGTTAACAGTACGCTGTATAAACTCTGCTGTTTGCATTCAAGATTAAATGGTTTTTATGCTTATTTCGCAAATAGTTTTGATATTTTTACTGCTGTTCTTCTTGTTGTTCTTCTTCTTCTTTTTGGCGCATTCCCCTTTTTGGTATTTTATTTTATAGATTTCCTTTTTTTTGCCTGTGGCTTTTGAATGGAAAAACAAGTGGTGCATGCAGCAATTTAGTAGATGAATTTTGAAGTACGTTCTCAGTTCCGATACGAAAATGCAGTCAAGTGGAAGTGGAAGGTTGAAACGAAAGTTAAGTGACGTAAACTAAGCCAAAATTCAAACTGATTTTGGCTGCCAAAACGCAAAACGAAAGACGAAAAAGTTTAGTTTTTTATGCTGGGCATACAAAATGTAGAAAGAGTAATTAAAGTGATTAGGAATACGTAATTATTCGAATTTTGAAGGAAATACGAAAGCTTTTTCAGAAGAGCATGCTCAAAAGTAGCTAACTTTAGCCATTTTTTGTCAAAAGAGATCAGAAATAACTTTTAGCTTCTTATATTTTTCACATTTTTACAAGTTTTATAATATAATTTACATAATTAATGTATCTATATTAATGCTGACAGCTTGGCTAATTGTTCACGCTTTGGCTTTGGCCATAACGAAAGCACATTAAAGCTTTTAGCTGAATTAATTGGCTTCACTTGGTGCTTACAGTTTGGCCTACACTTTTCGGCTTTTACAGCCATACTCCTCTTACCTTCTTTAAGGCTTTTAGCCTCTTTGTACTCTTACGAACAGCAAAATTAATAACAATCATTAATTCAGCTCAATGATAAATATTTATGTATTAATTTATCCTGTAAGCCAAAAATTTCGCAATTTCAATTGGTTTTGTATCTCAGCTTTTGCTAAAATAATTTCGCGCACAATTTAACAGAGTTCTTTCTATCTGATTATATTGGCACATCTTGTGGCCCCATATGCTCGCTTTTGTGCCACAGATAAATCACTTCCTAATCATTTTGCTGGTCTATTTATAGGCCACAGGGCCGTGAAAATGGCAAATTGAAAGCCATCGATCAATGTAAATGCAAATTCATTGTTCACTTTCAGACACACACACAAACACACACACACATAGACCTTGTAACGCTTTAGCTATCTCCATTACACTCACTCACCTACCCTCTCTCTCTTTCGCTCTTTCGCTATCTCTATCTCTTTTGCTATCTGTAACAATTTTCCTTTGTTCAATAAATGCGAAAATTTTGTCTAACATTTCAAGTTGCTTTAATTAGTTGCCTGTCATTTCAGTTTGTAATGACTTTTTGTCTTATTTTTCTTTTTTTAATTAAGCAACAAATATAAATATCTAAAGACAAACAGAGAAAAAAATAAGATAAAACAATTAAATGCGATTTGGCAAAAACCGCTGAAAAAATTGCAGCCATTTGGCAAGCATAGTTACACTGAGAGACAATAGTTTTTGCACTGTCTAGACAGCTAAATACTTGGATCATCCGCATGCGGTTTTCCCAAAGCGACTAGCGACAATCTTTGTCTCTTTCAACAGTGACAGAGAGGGGGAGAGAGGGAGGGAAAATCAAATTAATTGACAGCTGGCTTAAATTGCATTGGTATTAGGCCAGGAAATTGAGGCGCCAATCTCTGCACTCCCTCACGCACCCTCTCGTTCTTAGCCATCTGTTTGGTTGGCCATCAAAAAGTTTTTGCACAAAATTACTTTGGCATTGCCTTTGGGCCAATGCCGGATAACAATCCACTTTCCCATAATTTTAGATCAAAAATTTTGTTGAGCTATTAAAACGCTTATCGTCGACGCTTCTCTTATCCTCAGGCAGGGAGGGAAAGCCCCGAAAAAGTCAGATAGACTTAAGACTTATATATCGTAGACCCTTGGTAAATGAAAAAACTTATTGATTAAACTCGCAATGTAAAGTTTTTCCAGCAAGACATGAAGTTGGCAGCGGCAACTGAGGGGGAAGTGAGCCACTAAAATGCGACCTGACACGCGAGCCAGCAATTTTGTAGTTTAGTTTTAGCACCCAAGGCGGATAGGGGGAGACGAGGGGCGACGAGGGAGAATGCAAGGGTAAGGGGCGTTTCAAAAGGGGGCGTGTGTGTGCTAATAAGCCAAGTCATTGATTGTTGTTGTTGTTGTTTTTGTTGCTGGTTCATTGTTGTTGCTTATTTATTGCCTAATAGCAAATGTAAACAATTTAGAAATTTAACGCTGCATTTTTATGGCATAATACTTGTAATTTTTCCCATTTGATTTTTCTTCTCTCTTTTGTTTAGTTTTTGTTTTATGTTTTTGTTGTCCATAATGAAGCAATTAAATGAATTAGGCAAATTGCTGTTGTTATCAAAAAGAATTAACGATAACAATGCCAAATAGCCATGAAAAATGTCCAAAAATAGCGTTGAATCTGTTCGAAGGGGATTAATTTTGTTCGGGGGGCTCAATGAAAAACGGAAATTAATCATACGCCGCGTAGCCGCAAAAACGTTTTAAAACATTCATAAGCAGACGCAACTCAACGGTTGCATTGTTGCAGCTTTAATATGGTTGCATGCACCATATTTTAATTAATTTTTTTACTCCTCTCTCTCTCACTCACCCTGTCAAACAATGCAGCCGAAAAAATTGCAATTCCATGTGGCTAAAAAAATATATATATATATTTTTTTTTGGCCAACAGATTTAAAGTTGACGCCGTGTCTGGCGCTGATTTAAAATGATTAAAGTAAGTGAAAGAGAGACAGATAAACTGGTAGAGAACAGTCATCGAAAAGCGGCTGCACTTCAAACGAAACAGGGGACGACCACAAAAGTGGCCACGCCCACAGTACGCCCCCCATTTCATGATGCATTCTCATGCATTTCGAAGCGTGCCGAAACAGCAGATTTATATGGTATATGGGAATATATATATTTTTTGCTTGAACCCCATAAAAATGTCAAGAGTAAATGTTAAGCGTGGCGAGAGAGAGAGTGCACGAATATTTTACAGTAGTTTTTGTTCCCCTCAATTTACTGCACATATGCAAATTTTGCAAAATATATTTGTATATATACATATATACGCCATATATTTTATGAACTATTCACGGCGTAGTTGCTGTGTATTGGAAATATTTTACTTTATTTTCTCGCGAAAATTATGATTATCTAATTTATTTTGTGATTCATAATTGCATGTTTAAACATGTTGTGATCAAAAGTTAACAACAACGAGTTTGTTAACAATAAATAATTTTGTGTAATGCACAATTAACTTTGTGTTTTGTGTACAAATTGCTTTTGACAGCAATTAAATCAAATTCAAACATGCGATTTAAATTAGTTTATTATTAATTTTATTATGATTTATTTTGAAGAAAAACCAATTTTATTTAGCTATTTTTAAAATGAGTAAATTTAATTTTTCCATGAGCTGTCGTGAAAAATATTCCATTTGCTGCGTAGTATATTGAGTGGTACCTTTTGCGTGAGAAGAGTTCTTTTTTTCTTCTTATTTTTCCTTGAACGGGATTCAAGACTTTGAATACTTTCCCTGCTGACAGCCACAATTTGGTTTGCGACACATTCCTCCATTTTTTTTTTTTTTTTTTTTTTTCCCCCCCCACTGATCCGTCAGACAATTCTTTTCAATTTTAGTCAGCCATACTCAAATTTCGTTTAACTTTGGCACATACATGCTTGGATACCTAAGCACATCTATATATATATATATGTGTGTGTGTGTGTGTGTGTATATATAGATGGCATATCGATATGAACTGTCAATAATGCAGCCTTAGTCGTTGTAGTAAGAGGAGCACGAGCAGTACGTCTCATGCTCTTAAACTCTTTTGACAATTTCCAACGATAAAAATGTGTCAGAAAATATATATATATATATATATATCTATATGTATATTCCAATTTTCTACCCCCTTGCGACAGCTTACACTTTTCAATTTTCATAAAATTCTTTGGCAAAGCGCCAGGGAAACTGATTTACGGCAACAAAGGCGAGTTTTCTTTTTTTTCCTCTACTCTTTTTTTGTCGTCTCTGACTCAATGGGACGCTCTCTCTGATGTTTCCAATTGATGGATGGTCTGACGTAGCAGCAACCGATGTACTCAGCACCCAAAGCGGAAGTGCCCGTTTCAATTATTTATTTAGCTCTCTACAGCAACAAGAACAAGAGAAAAAAAAAACAAGAATTTCTATATAGTATAAAAACTAGAATAGTAAAAAATTAGTTGCCTTTTGTTATGCAACTCAAATATTTGTGCTATGTCCTGGGCCACCATTGTTCGTGCTATTGTAGTTTTTGGCATTAGTTAGCTTTGCTTTCGGTTTACCCCTCACCTCAGTAGCTGGACAATTGCAATTGTTGCTCCTGCTATAGTAGTAGTATCCCCCTGCCCTGACCCCTCTCTCTGACCCTCTGACCCCTCCGTGCACAATTGTTTGCATGTCAATCTGTAGCACAGGTTTGTGGCGACCCTCATGATCTCCCTCTACAATTTACCACCTTACCCCTTATAGGGTACAAGTGTAGAGCTCATATGGTCATGCTTGCTTTGGGTTGTGTCATTTAAGTGCCTCATAAAAGTGTCAACTTGTTGTTGGCTCTCTATGGTGCTTGTACTGTCATGCCCTTTGGGCCACCATCTGCTCCACCTCCATCGGCTTTATGTCCCTGTTGTTGCCACTCTTCAACTGTGCTGGCACTTCATTCATTCATTCAGCTACATATATATAGACATATATGTATATATGTATAGTATAGGTTATATAGCGTCCAGTTTGTGTGTGTGTGTGTGTGTGTGTGTGTGAAAGGATTTCATTTCATTTCTTTGCAGCTTTTCTTATTGTCGTACGTCGTTTGTACGCTTTTCATACCTTTTGATGGCCGCCCGCTTTTTCCGTCGACTGTCCATCCCTCTGTGCACTTAATACATATTTTTGTCACCCTTATCTGGCCAGGGACGTCATATGCTTCACGATAACATTGTCTGGCCTGGCAGCCTCAAAGTTTCCATAGAGAGATACTACAAGCAGTCTCTGCAGTCTGAAGCTGCCTGAGGAGCTGTTATGATTGTCGGCTTGTTGGCTTGCCAGCAGCATCGAGTGTGTGTGCCTGTATGTGCGTGTGTGTAGGGGTGTGTGTCTGTCTTGGGAATAAGCTTAAATTGTTAGCAAGTTAATGGGGTTTTTTAGACATTTAGAAAAAATCTAGTCTAATTTTTGAAACCAGAGAAAATTGCAAAACATATTTGAGAAAACTAGCTGGAAATACTAATTAATTATGCATATGAAAAAGAGTTGAATTTTTATTGAATCTTAAAAATCTTTATGGTTTTATAAAATTAATTTCTAGTTAAAATTCTCATAAATTTCTTTTTACTGTTTACTTTTTATGGTACATTTCCCCATTTACTTTATGTGTTGATCACTTTGTTAGCTTTCTTAATCTATTTAGCACCTTTCTTTATGTAATTATCATTCCTAATCTTGATTATCTACTTCTTTCTTAAGCTTCAAGTGCTTTTCTCAAAACTTTAGCTACTTCTTCCTTTGGCTAAGCGCTTTTATCATCGTTCGCTTGTTACTTCCCGTTTACCCTTTTATGGCGCCTGTTTTCCAATTATAATTTACACATGAAAACCATTTGTCTTTTGTCTCTGCGCCTTATTCTTTACTTTTTTTGAGAGTGGGAGTGGTAGTGGGCGGATAGTAGGGCCCATGGAGGGTTGTGCTGTTGTCTTATACGCGACATTGCCATAATTTAGCCACTTGGCCATAATTTTAAGCAAAATGTCGCCCCCTTTTTACGACGGGTTTTTAGCAAAGTTAATAAAGCCCAGCAGACAGAGTTATCTACTGTCTCGCTTGCACATGATCTTTCTCCGTTTCTTTCACACTCGTGTACACACATATGACTGTGCCCTTTGCAGACAGTACGTGACTTCCGGCCAAAACAAAACGGTTTTTCAACATTTTATGATAATTTATTTGATTATTTTCTTGTTAAAGTGCAAACTTTGTCATCTTTCTCCGAGTATATAATTTTTTTTCCACTCATATTTTATATAACATGGCGTATTTTTTTCTTCTTCTTCTTTGTTAGACTTTGCACTCAATTTTCTTTTTGCTTTTTGCTTGTTGAGAGTTGGTAGAACAGACGGAAACGGAAATGTTGCACAACATATGCGACAGAACAGTTTTCAGACTCACTGTGCTGTGTGGGTATCTCTCTATCTCGCCGTTCTCCTCTGCCTTCCCCATTTTCTCTCTCCCTCTCACACTCTATTTCTGACGCGTTTTGTGCGAAAAATAAATTTTATTGCATATTTTTCGGCGCCAGCTGACACTCGCTGCAAATTCAACCAGGGACTGTTTATAATGTTTGAGTGTGTGTGTATGTGTGTGTGTGTTGCTGTAGCCCTGGAAGCCCAAAAGTTGCCTCGTTTGTGTTTTCCCCAGCTGCTATTCAATCAAGCTAGAAAAATCAACCAACAACAAATCAAAGCAAATGAAATGAAAACTCTGTAAAGTAATTTTTTTTTCCCATATATACATAAGTATAATTTTTTCTCGCTAGTGTTTTTTTTTTTATTTCCCTCTTTTTGAGTTGGAAAAAAATTTGGCAGGCTAGTCAAAGTTTGTTTGGCATCGGCAATTTTCGGACTGTGGTTGTGGCTGCTGCTGTTTAACCTTCGGTTTGGGTATTTGCCATGCCACATTTGAGGGCAGGTGAGCGAGAAGTGCAAGAGAAGGAGAGTGAGTGAGGGAGACAGCTAGCGAAGCGAAGGACAAACTACAGCCACAACTGCTGTCATTGACAGTTGTGTGTTTGTGAGTGTATGTGTGAGTGTGTGCATACTTTTGTTTGTGTATTGACCAAGCAATCAAGCAGTTTGGGGCCAAGTAAGAGCGGAAAACCTTTCGCCTTGCCACTCATTTAATTAATTTTCATTATATATATTATTTCTTTATTTTGCATTTTCGTGATTTTCATTGGATTTTTTTTTTTTTTTGTTGCTGCTGGAAAACTTTTGTTGAGTGCATTTCCCGCAACGCACCAAAATGGCGCCCGTAACTTCCTTCCGTTCGTATAGCATTTTATTTTAACGTTTATTTTGGCACGTTTCATAATTGGAATGCATAAATTTTGTTTGCACTCGGCACTCGGTGTTTGGAAAAGTTTTGAACGTCGACATCGCCATCGCCATCGTCGTCGTCGTTGCCGTTGAGTTTTCATATTTACCATATTATAATAATAATTCTCTCGGTGTCTGTTTTGCCAGCATTTGCATTTATCCCGATTCTCCAAAAACTGTTTCCACTGCTGCTTTCCTTTCTTTTCCCAACTCACCATTTATTCAACTTTATTTGCCGTGCTCGATTTGCGTACGCGGCACAACGCAAAAAACGCGAATTAAATGCGCATTTTACGCTAAACAATTGGCTTGAGATGGAGAGAGGGAGGAGTGGAGTGCAGAGGAGAGAGAGAAATGCAGAAAGGAAGGAAGGAAGAAGCAGGGACACAAAGACAGACAGAAGTGACCGCAGTTTTTATTTAGCTGGCACTGTTGTTCCCATTTCCATCATCGTTTGTTACAATTCGCGCCTTGGCCAAAATGTAAAAATATTTTATATATACGCAGAATTATATATATATATATTTATATTCTCATTGCGGGTTTTCCCTTGGTTTTTCCGACAGCGTTTCCTTTTGCGCCCGTTGTCTGTGTGTACCGGTTGTTGCCACCTTTTGGGGCAATGCATAAAATACACATTTGGCACAGCATCCACAGCCGTCACAGACGTCGTCTTCCTTTAGCGTTGCCATTGTTTCCTTTTCTTCCTAAAATTAAGGCATAAAAATGCAATAAAGCATAAAACCAGAGAGAAAAGGAGAGAGAGAGGAGTTGGGACAGAGAAAGAAAGTCCGGGCATGCCAAGAATACCCAAAACGAAGTGTATAAGTAGTCGTAACATTTTGCAGGCACTGTAAAGAGGTGTGGAGAGAGGAAGGGAAAAAGACTTTCTGTCTTTCTTTCATTACTAATTACTCTGCTCTCTGCGTAATTGCGTATTTCATTGAAATCGCCACCTAAAATCCACAACTTCACAACACAAAGAAAAACAACAACAACAACAACAGCAGCAGAAACAGAAACAGCGACAACAGCAACATTTTGTAAATCTTAAAGCAAACGTTTTGTACTTTTGCCTCATGCATATGCAAATAAAATGCAAATTTCTTATTGCATACGCGCAGGCGTTACGCCCTCGTCCTGCAACTCCCGAGCCTGTTAGCAGCAGAGTGGAAAAAAAAGCAATGGAACTTTGCACATGACCATCAAAGTCGTCAGAAACTTTTTTTTAGCTGGGCAACAAAAGCGATTTGGTTTTATTGTCTGTGTGTGGATTTTAATTGAAAGCAAAGTAAGCTGACAACATTTTCTCAATTCTCAGTTCTCAGCTCTCAGTTTTACAGTTCTCAGTTCTCTGGTTTTTATTATTTTGTATTCTGCAGACCTTTGTGGTTTGTTTTAATTGAAATGCGCAAGTTTCTGAGCCAGTTTGCTGGAAAGTTGTTTTGGGCAAATGAAGGCAATAGATTGAATTTGTATCTGTATGCATGTGAAATGTGTTTGAACAATTGATAGACAAAGTTATCTGGGCAGTTGATTAAAAGAAAAGTGGTTTAAAAGCGCATTAAAGCAGAAACTAACTGAATTTAAACTAGCAGTTGGAATATTTAGACCAAGTTCTTAATAGAAGCTTCTTCAATGTCAGATTTAATATAACTTTCCTTCCATTTTAAGGCTTATTAAAGCTTTAAAAACTCTTTAGCTGCCAGCTGAGCTTTTGGATTAGCTCTTAACTTTCAGTTAACTTGAGAATCAAAGGATTTTTAAATTAAATTTCTAACAATTCTTATTACTTTTCTTACTTATTGTTTTACACTTTATACGCGCATGTGCTCTCTCAAAGCCTAAATCACTTTGGTAGAGTTAAATTTCTTGTTTCTTGTTTCGAAAATCTTTTCAAATCTCAACGTTGCTGGCACGCTATAATGACTCAATTTTCGGTTACAATTTGCGCCTTTCACAATTGACACAGCCAGCAGAGAAACTGATGGAAAAGTTTGCACTGAAGTTATAGCCTTTCCTCATCTTCCCCTCTCTCTCTCTCCCCATCTCTCTGCCTTTCTCTTGTTGTACATATATATTTTTTTTTTGTCATCTGGGCTTTAGAAATTAATTAAGCATGGTTGGAGCGTGCTATACAAATTTTCATTTCGAATGACAGTTGCCCAAGTTTGTTGCGCTGAAGCGTAAATCTCATTTTAATGCCAAGAGAGTTCTTAATTTAGTTTAATTACGGCAAACACACAGGCACAGAGGGAGATGTGTATGTATGTGTACATGTATACGTATATACACTACACCAGTCAACAAGTTTGTTGCCTTGCCTCAAAGGCAAAGTCTGGCGCTCTAACACTCTCCCTCTCTCTCTCTTCCGTTCTCTCTCTCCACCACACTCTCCCTTTGTGTCTATCCCTTTAGCTTCAATGCGATTTTAATTACAAGAAATATATGCAAGCGTCATGACGTTGTTGCAACGTCAGCCAAAGTCGCGACTTTGCGTACGTACAACATGACATATGCGTCATCAGTGAGTGCCAGACACAGACTCAACTGCAAGTCTGATGAGCTGCTGTTGCTGCTGCTGCTGTGTTCAAGGGTGTGAGAGTTACTTTGTGTATGGGTGTGTGTGTGTGTGTGCGCGTGTTTGTATCTGTGTGTTGTTTGCGCCTGTTGGTAGGCAACACTCTTGTTCAGCCACGTAATTATGCGCACACGAAATAGTCGCAAAATTTCGCAGGTGAATAACAAAAGCAGACGAGTAGAGAACCATTAAAGGCATTGCCATGGAGGTTTATTATGTGTCGACATGTGTGTATGTGTGTTGGTATGTGCAAGTATGTGTGTATTACACACTTGTGTGCTATGGCAAACACTTTGAAGTCCCTCTTCCCATTGCAATTAGCAGCGTGCTGCCCTGTAAATTGCTTGTGAAAAATAGCGTTTGTGCAGCAGCTGGAAAACACCGCAGCAGCAGCTAAATCAGGGCATAGCATCAATTTATATATACTTTCATTTGATAAGAAACAAGTGGCTTGTCATCTGAAACGTGACAATGTAGAGACGACATACAACAGTCTGACAAGAGATGGGGCATGCAACGTGCTGCAAGTGAGGCAGCGACAAGCGGCACGAGGCGAGTAAGCAAGCCAAGGCAACACTTTATCATGTCAGTTGGCAAAGTGCAGAGATGTTGGCCCAAAAAAAGAAAGAAAAACCGGCAATGATGAATATTATTTTTAATTTCTTGTTGCCAAAAGATACAAAAAAGTCAAGCAGCCATAAAAATAAAGGCTAAAAAAAAAGGAATAAAAATGCAAAGCGCTAAACGAAGATAAAATGCTCTTGCGAAACTAATCTATTGAAGAAGAGAACAAAAATATATAAATATTAACTTAAACTAACAAAATGTTAATTAAAATAAATATTAAATTGATTACATTTTATGGAGCTTATAAAATGCTTTCCTCTGAGATATTTGCACATGTTAAAGTGTTGCAAAAATTGTCTAAAAGTTGTGTGAGCCAACTTGCCTTTTAGTGGCCAAGAAGAAGAAGAAGAAGATGAGACAGAAAGAAAGAGAGCACAGGTGCCATGGCCTGGCAAAAGTTAAAAACCCCAAAAGGGTACTGTGTGTGCGAGGACATCGTGAGGTTGTTGAATATGCAAATGAAAATGCCACAACGGCAGCAGCACCAGAAACATCAGAAGCAGCAGCGCCACAAACGGTTGGACTGAGGAGAATGAGGTTAAGTTGAGCAGCGTCAATTGTCGCTGACGGAAATGAAAACAAGATGTGTGTGTGTGTGTAAAAGCGTATGTGTGTCGCTGTGTGTGTGTGTGCTGTGTGTACTGTTTGTTTGAGAGAGAGAGAGAGAATACTGGGCGTATGCGTTACTTTTGTAACCCTCTGTTTTTACCGTGCCGTGCTGTGCTCTTGGGCATAAAATTCAAATGAAAATGTCGCGTGTTGTATGAAAAACTGCAACAATGAAACGACTACTGGGACATGCCTCAGGTTCCCGGATACCATATCCTTCTGCTTGCTCCCCAGTCTCACTGCCACTGTGAATTGTGCGTTGTTAAATAATTTTTGTCAAGTTTTTCTCTTCCTTTTTTTTTTGCGGAGGGGCTCGTACAACTTTAATTTGATTGTAAACAACTGTCTACGCATGCAGTATTTCGCACACACAATTTTTAATTAAAAACTTTAACTCACACACGCTCCTCTGGCATAGAAAAGACAATTCTAAAGCTGTCGTCATCGTTCACATCTGAAAGAGAATCAATTTTGAGTTCAGGCATTGATTGCCTCTTGAAAAAAAAGGGCAAAAGCTGGGCAAATAAGTGAAAAAAAAGATAGATAAACTGGTGCGAAAGGGAATAGTAGACTTTAAAAGTGCCTGTATTTGGCTCTTAAAGCTGATGTCGTGCATAGAGACAACATGTGGGTTAATTTAAGCTACTAGGAGTATTATGTGCATAAAATTCGATGGTTTAACCATTCAAAATTTAACCTTTCTTGAACTCATTTCAATTAGTCTTTCTGGCAAATCCAAATAACCCTTTCTACTCTTGTTGTACAGGGTCAAAAACACATAGTAAAAACTTTGTTTGCTCTTACTGTTGTGCGTGTCGCATAGCAGCAACAGTTCAACACACACACACACACACACACTGGACAGTATTGAAAACTCATTTGGACAGTGACTGCAAAAACAATTTGCAAAATGAAAAAACTCAATAGACATACTTTTTTTCTATTACCACTACTGCTACTGCTACTGGTGCTTCTTCTTCTTCATCCGCTGTCTGTCTATCTGTCTCATACACTTGACGTTCGTAATGAAACTTTGCCAACTTGATTGCCATAAAAACCTGGCCCGAAAGATGAGCTGCATTAGGAGCGACCTTCGGTCGTAACTCAAAACTTACACTGGACTTGGTCAATGGGCCGCACACTGATGGCGCTCACTGTCATTAGTGCACACAGCGGTAGTCGTTAGTTAAGCAATGTTTTTAACGCATGAACCAGAAGTTTAACAACAACAAAAAAACTGTATAAAATAAAATTATGAAATTATTAAAAGCAAGCAACGCATATTTTTCCGCACTTACCAGTTTCTTTTTGGCCATTTAATTATAATTTTTTAGGGTCTCTCTCTCTCTCTCTCTCTCTCTCTCGCACTGTTTTGTGCGTGGCCAAAAAGTTCACATAATGCGACTCTGGCTGGAATAATAAGTGCTGTGATCAACGTTCGTTGCTCATTAAAAACTAACAACTCATCGCAACAACAACAACAATGTTAACTGCTAACGAGTTCCGACTGCTTCTATTGTATTTGGGCCTTGTTTGTTATTTCTTCAGCCCCTTTACGTACATATATCACATACAATTTTTGCCAGTAATGTTTAAATATTTAGTCAGACATGTGTACAAACTCTGTTTATAAACAACAAACAATTGATTCAAAACATTATAATATTTTTAAAGAAGAATTTTGATCGATGCTCTTGACTAAACGCAATTTGTCTTCCTTCTTTCTATTTACAGGTATGTACATGTTTCAATGATGACAGCCAACAAAATGGGGTTGGGCCATAAGAGATTGATGCAGTGCTAAGTAGAAATTGATTATAAAACGCCTGGCATGTTTTATTGTGGGCGTGGCATACATAAATTCTTTGATAATTGCCCACAAATTCAGTTTACATAAATCTTCTTGAATTTATTTGAAAATTATGAAGGTCTGTAATTAAGCAATTCTTTTATTAATTGCTTTATTGCAGTGTTATTTTAGTTTATCACGTTACAAAATGGTTTTGAATACAAGAAATTCCACAGTGAATTCTGTGGTAAATATTGTATTTTGATTTAGCAAACAGTTTGCATTTTGGTTTGAGTTTTTCAATGGTTTGTCATGAGTTAATTTAGTTGAGTTTTGTGGGCAAATGGTCTTGGCTGTACAGTTTTTAGTATGTGGGAGTTTTGTAAGTGTCTCAATTTTTAATATAAGTTTTCCCTTAAAGCCTAGTTGAGGTAGTTTTACTTAACTTAAACCGAGTTCTTTTCAAGACTTGCTCTATAATTTAAGTGCATCTTGTTTTTATCTATTCATTATCTACTCGTTGTTCACATAATGTTTCCATACTTTGTATACTACGAGCGTGTGCTTATATCTATCGTTAAGCTGCTTCTCAACTATCTAAAACAAATTTCCACTTGCCATCAACTTTGATGTTGCAATATACAAACTGTGCTTCGTCTGTTGACACACAACACAAGAAAACGCGCACTTAGCTGTCTTTCCTCAGTCTCTCTCTCTCTTCCTCTATCCCTCTTTCTCTCCTACTCTTCCCCCTTCCTTTCTCTTTGTAGCTGATATCGCGCCATTTCGCCTCAATCATTTCAATCAGCTTTGGCTCACTTATAGCTTCAGTTACATTGACTTGGCTTTTTGGCTTGCTTTTTGCGAATCTGACTCCCACTTCCGATAAATCCCTTCCCTGCTGAGCAGCTCTAAGTGTTTATGTGTATCCCTGGCTATATCCTCGAGACTGTATACATATATATATGTGTGTGTATACACTTTGTGCCTCGAGTTCGAACTTTAATCAAAGTCAACTTTTATGAGAGCTTTTTAATGCGCTTTTTCTCCTTTGATGAATTTTGAGACACTTCTCTTTTTTTTTTTTGCCTGCTTTTTACCACATCCTTTTGAATTCCATTAGCGTCTGCTACGTCTCAGCATATTGTGTGTTACACAAATAGGGGCGTGGCATAAAAAAAGCACAACTAAAAGCGTGTAACAAGTAGCAGACAGGGAGGGGGAGAGAAAGGGAGAGGGAGAAAGGTAGTGCGAGAAAGGTAGCGCGAAAAGGGAACTGCGTTATAAGAAAGCGCAAAACTTTAAATTGAAAATTGTATTCAAGCGTTAAATTGGCATTTTTTTTTTTGACATTGCAAAGTCTGGAGCGAAAAAAACCGCACGCAGCACATATAAATATACTCACCTCTGCGAGTGACTGTTCCGCGTAGCCCTTTCCCCCACTACACTCCGCCCTAAACCCCCCTGTTACCAAGGGCTCTTCACTTCATGGAATTGTGCTGCACTTTTTATATAGCAGCCCTTTCAAGCGTTCAAACTTGGCACAGATGCCACTTTCTGTTGCATGCAACACATGTGCGTGTACCAGCTGGATCAGCTTGCTATATATATACTACATATATCATAGAGTTGGCAGTTAAGACTTTATAGTTGCTGAAACTTACAACTTTTATGACGTTTTCCACGTTGAGTGTAGCATAAAGTTGTCAACGCTTTGATTAAAAGATAAATTTAAATTTTAGTTCATAATATCTGGAATTTATCTTTATCTGAAAAATTTTTATAGCAGTTAATGTTAAATGTAAATTAAGTGGGAGTCAGTTTGGTAGGGTATCTATATATTCCTCTCTGTCTCTCTCTCTTCGTTTTGTAAATGATGTCTTTAAGCAAATGTGGCTCTGTCATTGCCCTTTGAGGTTCTTTGTCTTTTTGCCACATGTGTTTTGTGGCACATGTAAACAATTTCATCAAGATTTTCGTTTTCATTCTCTGCCTTTGTCTCTCCCTCTCCCTCTCTCTCTCTCTGGCTCTCTCCTTCTCTGTTTCCAGCAAACATTCCAATAATCGTTGTATGTTTTGCATGTTAATTATGTTTTGTTCTGTTTTTGTGTGTTCTTTCTGCTATGCTTTATTGTCATTTTCATGTTTTTGCGTATTCAATAAACGCAGTCTACACATGCTGAATTTCCCCTCCCTACCCCTCCCCACACACCACCAAATCACCCCTTGATACACACACAACACACGCACACCTAAATACAGCTAGTCGATTCTATGATTTTGACATTTGTTTTCGTATGCCTCTCTGCATGCAAATGACACTGGCGTCGTTGGCAACGCAAATGATTGGTAGTTAAGGGGGATTACCAGAGGGGGAGGCTTAAGTTGGGCAATAGTGTGTGTGTGTGTGTGTGTAATTTGGTTTAGGCAGGGAGTAGGTGCTGATATACACGTATTTTGTGGCATGAAAATGACACAGACTCCACGCTCTTGTGTCATTGGTTTTAGGCTCGTTCTGACAGCTAAGTTTGACCAGAGGGGCTTTTGGCCACGTTATATAATGAAGTGTTTTTGAGTTTTTGAATGTGAGCGGGTTAAGACCGAGCTCTTTGCGGCACAACAATGCTCAGTTAAATAGCTGTGAAAATATGGTTTAACGATGACAATCTATATAGGGAATTTTGTTATAAAAGTGTCAATTCAGCTGTTTAAATAAGAACTATACTTAGTTTTTGATAAATAGTTAGACTTTCTCGACTGGTAAGTGATCAAATTGTTTAAGAAAACTTCACTCCAATCATTTCTACTAAAAGAAATTCAGTTTTTTCTCCGAAAAGCTTATTTCTTTTGTGTTGCCGAAGCTAATTTCTTTTGCTAGCTATTATTATTATTATTATTATTATATAATTTACATTATATAATTACAATTTTATTATTATATAATTTACATGGTACTGAGATTTTTATCAACTTATTGGCAGCCTTGAATCTCGTCGATGGCGATTCATAAACAGTAGCCACATCCTGCAGGCATTCAAACACTTATCAAATTATCTTTGAAGTTACAAAAAAAATGAAAATACAGAGAAAGAGAAAGGAAAGAGGACTGAAAAGCTAAAGAAAGAGAATCAAGTAAGTTACAGTTTGGTTTTTGTTGCTGGCAAATCGGTTTGCGTGCCAGATAACCATCAATATGCTGGCGATATTTATGAGGCGCGCCCGCAGGATACAGGCTTTAATGATAGCCTAAAAGAGGGCACTTAATTTCAGCTTCAATGGGGAGCTACTATAACTTCTTGTTCTTGTTCTGCTTGTTGTTCATGTGTTTTTTGCTTTTCTGGCTCCAACACAATCAATAACGATTTGATGAGGGCTTCAAACACACACACACACATACACAGAGACAGGATCTCACATATATGGCACCTAGGTCAAAAGCACTTAATTGTGTACATGAATGTTTGTTAGTGTGAGGCGAAACGAAAGCGAAATAATAATGAGGGTAATATTAAAGCAGAAAAAGAAAACAACAAAAAGCCACCAAGAAATTGGTCAGCAAAAAAAAATGGAACTACAACAACAGTAAAGTTTTAGTGTAAATACACTGAGAGAAATGAGGAGAAGAAGCTGTTTAATATAAAAATCAGAACAGGCGATTTTCTAAGCCAATAAACCAATCTAATTATAGAAATAATTTACTTAAATAAGCAAAAAACTTCAATAAAATATTGAGTATTTTTAAATCGAATTAAAACTTAGGAATCCTGTTTTGGTCTTAGTAAGAAATAAGCTTTGAAAACTTCTTCATTCGAACTGCCTGATTTTTTGCCCTTTAGGTATACTGTGCACAGTAGTGCTAGCAAAAACTAAAAGTAGCCAAAGTTCTGCTAAGTATTTCTGTCTCATTTCTGTCGTTATTTTGCCTGCTTTTGTTGTTCTTAGCCATGTCCTGGCAGCCATTTAATGCGAGCCAAACACGCAAACTTACCAATTTCTTCGCTTTTTTTGGTTTTTGTTGTTGTCTTGGGAAACAACAAAAAAGAATGTGTTTTTGTTGTTGTTGTTCTTGTTATTGTTTTAGTGTGTGTGAAAAAACTAATAAAGGGGCAATTTAGGCAATTCTCGTTGATCGTTTGCTTTTGTGGGACGAAACAAATTTGTGATATCTCTAGCAATGAAATTTATAATGCCAATTATAAGAAGAGTTAAGAATTCATTCAGTAAATTACCAAAGAGTTAAGCCGACTCACATATATGAATTCACGTATTATGTGTATGGTACCATTATAACTATTCTCACAAAGCTTTGTCCGAATCTAACAAATATAGCCTATAAATTCTCAAAATCAAACCCATTTTGTCAAATTTGGATGCCAGAGTTTCAGGTGTGTGGTCCACAGTTCAATATTTAAAATTCACCCCATCTTTGACTGATCATAACTCAGCCAAATGAAGCGATATCTTAAAAAGTCATGCCTTTTTATAATCTGGACAACTAACAGAATCAATCGCAATCAAAATCTAAAATTCTTAAAATCGAACCCATTTTGTCAAATTTGGATGCCAGAGTTTCAGGTGTGTGGTCCACAGTTCAATATTTAAAATTCACCCCATCTTTGACTGATCATAACTCAGCCAAATGAAGCGATATCTTAAAAAGTCATGCCTTTTTATAATCTGGACAACTAACAGAATCAATCGCAATCAAAATCTAAAATTCTCAAAATCGAACCCATTTTGTCAAATTTGGGTGACAGAGTTTCAGGTGTGTGGTCCACAGTTCAATATTTAAAATTCACCCCATCTTTGACTGATCATAACTCAGCCAAATGAAGCGATATCTTAAAAAGTCATGCCTTTTTATAATCTGGAGAACTAACAGAATCAATCGCAATCAAAATCTAAAATTCTTAAAATCGAACCCATTTTGTCAAATTTGGATGCCAGAGTTTCAGGTGTGTGGTCCACAGTTCAATATTTAAAATTCACCCCATCTTTGACTGATCATAACTCAGCCAAATGAAGGGATATCTTAAAAAGTCATGCCTTTTTATAATCTGGACAACTAACAGAATCAATCGCAATCAAAATCTAAAATTCTCAAAATCGAACCCATTTTGTCAAATTTGGATGACAGAGTTTCAGGTGTATGGTCCACTGTTCAATATTTAAAATTTACCCCATCTTTGACTGATCATAACTCAGCCAAATGAAGCGATATCTTAAAAAGTCATGCCTTTTTATAATCTGGACAACTAACAGAATCAATCGCAATCAAAATCTAAAATTCTTAAAATCGAACCCATTTTGTCAAATTTGGATGCCATAGTTTCAGGTGTGTGGTCCACAGTTCAATATTTAAAATTCACCCCATCTTTGACTGATCATAACTCAGCCAAATGAAGCGATATCTTAAAAAGTCATGCCTTTTTATAATCTGGACAACTAACAGAATCAATCGCAATCAAAATCCAAAATTCTCAAAATCGAACCCATTTTGTCAAATTTGGATGACAGAGTTTCAGGTGTATGGTCCACAGTTCAATATTTAAAATTTACCCCATCTTTGACTGATCATAACTCAGCCAAATGAAGCGATATCTTAAAAAGTCATGCCTTTTTATAATCTGGACAACTAACAGAATCAATCGCAATCAAAATCTAAAAATCTTAAAATCGAACCCATTTTGTCAAATTTGGATGACAGAGTTTCAGGTGTATGATCCACAGTTCAATATTTAAAATTCACCCCATCTTTGACTGATCATAACTCAGCCAAATGAAGCGATATCTTAAAAAGTCATGCCTTTTTATAATCTGGACAACTAACAGAATCAATCGCAATCAAAATCTAAAATTCTTAAAATCGAACCCATTTTGTCAAATTTGGATGCCAGAGTTTCAGGTGTGTGGTCCACAGTTCAATATTTAAAATTCACCCCATATTTGATTGATCATAACTCAGCCAAATGAAGCGATATCTTAAAAAGTCATGCCTTTTTATAATCTGGACAACTAACAGAATCAATCGCAATCAAAATCTAAAATTCTTAAAACCGAACCCATTTTGTCAAATTTGGATGACAGAGTTTCAGGTGTGTGGTCCACAGTTCAATATTTAAAATTCACCCCATCTTTGACTGATCATAACTCAGCCAAATGAAGCGATATCTTAAAAAGTCATGCCTTTTTATAATCTGGACAACTAACAGAATCAATCGCAATCAAAATCTAAAATTCTTAAAATCGAACCCATTTTGTCAAATTTGGATGACAGAGTTTCAGGTGTGTGGTCCACAGTTCAATATTTAAAATTCACCCCATCTTTGACTGATCATAACTCAGCCAAATGAAGCGATATCTTAAAAAGTCATGCCTTTTTATAATCTGGACAACTAACAGAATCAATCGCAATCAAAATCTAAAATTCCCAAATCGAACCCATTTTGTCAAATTTGGATGACAGAGTTTCAGGTGTATGGTCCACAGTTCAATATTTAAAATTTACCCCATCTTTGACTGATCATAACTCAGCCAAATGAAGCGATATCTTAAAAAGTCATGCCTTTTTATAATCTGGACAACTAACAGAATCAATCGCAATCAAAATCTAAAATTCTTAAAATCGAACCCATTTTGTCAAATTTGGATGACAGAGTTTCAGGTGTGTGGTCCACAGTTCAATATTTAAAATTCACCCCATCTTTGACTGATCATAACTCAGCCAAATGAAGCGATATCTTAAAAAGTCATGCCTTTTTATAATCTGGACAACTAACAGAATCAATCGCAATCAAAATCTAAAATTCTCAAAATCGAACCCATTTTGTCAAATTTGGATGACAGAGTTTCAGGTGTATGGTCCACAGTTCAATATTTAAAATTTACCCCATCTTTGACTGATCATAACTCAGCCAAATGAAGCGATATCTTAAAAAGTCATGCCTTTTTATAATCTGGACAACTAACAGAATCAATCGCAATCAAAATCTAAAATTCTCAAAATCGAACCCATTTTGTCAAATTTGGATGACAGAGTTTCAGGTGTGTGGTCCACAGTTCAATATTTAAAATTCACCCCATCTTTGACTGATCATAACTCAGCCAAATGAAGCGATATCTTAAAAAGTCATGCCTTTTTATAATCTAGACAACTAACAGAATCAATCGCAATCAAAATCTAAAATTCTTAAAATCGAACCCATTTTGTCAAATTTGGATGCCAGAGTTTCAGGTGTGTGGTCCACAGTTCAATATTTAAAATTCACCCCATCTTTGACTGATCATAACTCAGCCAAATGAAGCGATATCTTAAAAAGTCATGCCTTTTTATAATCTGGAGAACTAACAGAATCAATCGCAATCAAAATCTAAAATTCTTAAAATCGAACCCATTTTGTCAAATTTGGATGCCAGAGTTTCAGGTGTGTGGTCCACAGTTCAATATTTAAAATTCACCCCATCTTTGACTGATCATAACTCAGCCAAATGAAGCGATATCTTAAAAAGTCATGCCTTTTTATAATCTGGACAACTAACAGAATCAATCGCAATCAAAATCCAAAATTCTCAAAATCGAACCCATTTTGTCAAATTTGGATGACAGAGTTTCAGGTGTATGGTCCACAGTTCAATATTTAAAATTTACCCCATCTTTGACTGATCATAACTCAGCCAAATGAAGCGATATCTTAAAAAGTCATGCCTTTTTATAATCTGGACAACTAATAGAATCAATCGCAATCAAAATCTAAAAATCTTAAAATCGAACCCATTTTGTCAAATTTGGATGACAGAGTTTCAGGTGTGTGATCCACAGTTCAATATTTAAAATTCACCCCATCTTTGACTGATCATAACTCAGCCAAATGAAGCGATATCTTAAAAAGTCATGCCTTTTTATAATCTGGAGAACTAACAGAATCAATTGCAATCAAAATCTAAAATTCTCAAAATCGAACCCATTTTGTCAAATTTGGATGCCAGAGTTTCAGGTGTGTGGTCCACAGTTCAATATTTAAAATTCACCCCATCTTTGACTGATCATAACTCAGCCAAATGAAGCGATATCTTAAAAAGTCATGCCTTTTTATAATCTGGACAACTAACAGAATCAATCGCAATCAAAATCTAAAATTCTTAAAATCGAACCCATTTTGTCAAATTTGGATGCCAGAGTTTCAGGTGTGTGGTCCACAGTTCAATATTTAAAATTCACCCCATCTTTGATTGATCATAACT
Organism: Drosophila cardini; assembly: GCA_018903735.1. Classification (NCBI taxonomy): domain Eukaryota; kingdom Metazoa; phylum Arthropoda; class Insecta; order Diptera; family Drosophilidae; genus Drosophila; species Drosophila cardini. The sequence goes on along the minus strand of JAEIGM010000007.1, from coordinate 4,019,950 downwards.
CAGCCAAATGAAGCGATATCTTAAAAAGTCATGCCTTTTTATAATCTGGACAACTAACAGAATCAATCACAATCAAAATCTAAAATTCTCAAAATCGAACCCATTTTGTCAAATTTGGATGCCAGAGTTTCAGGTGTATGGTCCACAGTTCAATATTTAAAATGTACCCCATCTTTGACTGATCATAACTCAGCCAAATGAAGCGATATCTTAAAAAGTCATGCCTTTTTATAATCTGGACAACTAACAGAATCAATCGCAATCAAAATCTAAAATTCTTAAAATCGAACCCATTTTGTCAAATTTGGATGACAGAGTTTCAGGTGTGTGGTCCACAGTTCAATATTTAAAATTCACCCCATCTTTGACTGATCATAACTCAGCCAAATGAAGCGATATCTTAAAAAGTCATGCCTTTTTATAATCTGGACAACTAACAGAATCAATCGCAATCAAAATCTAAAATTCTCAAAATCGAACCCATTTTGTCAAATTTGGATGCCAGAGTTTCAGGTGTGTGGTCCACAGTTCAATATTTAAAATTCACCCCATCTTTGACTGATCATAACTCAGCCAAATGAAGCGATATCTTAAAAAGTCATGCCTTTTTATAATCTGGACAACTAACAGAATCAATCGCAATCAAAATCTAAAATTCTCAAAATCGAACCCATTTTGTCAAATTTGGATGACAGAGTTTCAGGTGTATGGTCCACAGTTCAATATTTAAAATTTACCCCATCTTTGACTGATCATAACTCAGCCAAATGAAGCGATATCTTAAAAAGTCATGCCTTTTTATAATCTGGACAACTAACAGAATCAATCGCAATCAAAATCTAAAATTCTCAAAATCGAACCCATTTTGTCAAATTTGGATGACAGAGTTTCAGGTGTGTGGTCCACAGTTCAATATTTAAAATTCACCCCATCTTTGACTGATCATAACTCAGCCAAATGAAGCGATATCTTAAAAAGTCATGCCTTTTTATAATCTGGAGAACTAACAGAATCAATTGCAATCAAAATCTAAAATTCTCAAAATCGAACCCATTTTGTCAAATTTGGATGCCAGAGTTTCAGGTGTGTGGTCCACAGTTCAATATTTAAAATTCACCCCATCTTTGACTGATCATAACTCAGCCAAATGAAGCGATATCTTAAAAAGTCATGCCTTTTTATAATCTGGAGAACTAACAGAATCAATCGCAATCAAAATCTAAAATTCTTAAAATCGAACCCATTTTGTCAAATTTGGATGCCAGAGTTTCAGGTGTGTGGTCCACAGTTCAATATTTAAAATTCACCCCATCTTTGACTGATCATAACTCAGCCAAATGAAGCGATATCTTAAAAAGTCATGCCTTTTTATAATCTGGACAACTAACAGAATCAATCGCAATCAAAATCTAAAATTCTCAAAATCGAACCCATTTTGTCAAATTTGGATGACAGAGTTTCAGGTGTATGGTCCACAGTTCAATATTTAAAATTTACCCCATCTTTGACTGATCATAACTCAGCCAAATGAAGCGATATCTTAAAAAGTCATGCCTTTTTATAATCTGGAGAACTAACAGAATCAATCGCAATCAAAATCTAAAATTCTTAAAATCGAACCCATTTTGTCAAATTTGGATGCCAGAGTTTCAGGTGTGTGGTCCACAGTTCAATATTTAAAATTCACCCCATCTTTGACTGATCATAACTCAGCCAAATGAAGCGATATCTTAAAAAGTCATGCCTTTTTATAATCTGGACAACTAACAGAATCAATCGCAATCAAAATCTAAAATTCTTAAAATCGAACCCATTTTGTCAAATTTGGATGACAGAGTTTCAGGTGTGTGGTCCACAGTTCAATATTTAAAATTCACCCCATCTTTGACTGATCATAACTCAGCCAAATGAAGCGATATCTTAAAAAGTCATGCCTTTTTATAATCTGGAGAACTAACAGAATCAATTGCAATCAAAATCTAAAATTCTCAAAATCGAACCCATTTTGTCAAATTTGGATGCCAGAGTTTCAGGTGTGTGGTCCACAGTTCAATATTTAAAATTCACCCCATCTTTGACTGATCATAACTCAGCCAAATGAAGCGATATCTTAAAAAGTCATGCCTTTTTATAATCTGGACAACTAACAGAATCAATCGCAATCAAAATCTAAAATTCTTAAAATCGAACCCATTTTGTCAAATTTGGATGCCAGAGTTTCAGGTGTGTGGTCCACAGTTCAATATTTAAAATTCACCCCATCTTTGATTGATCATAACTCAGCCAAATGAAGCGATATCTTAAAAAGTCATGCCTTTTTATAATCTGGACAACTAACAGAATCAATCACAATCAAAATCTAAAATTCTCAAAATCGAACCCATTTTGTCAAATTTGGATGCCAGAGTTTCAGGTGTATGGTCCACAGTTCAATATTTAAAATGTACCCCATCTTTGACTGATCATAACTCAGCCAAATGAAGCGATATCTTAAAAAGTCATGCCTTTTTATAATCTGGACAACTAACAGAATCAATCGCAATCAAAATCTAAAATTCTTAAAATCGAACCCATTTTGTCAAATTTGGATGACAGAGTTTCAGGTGTGTGGTCCACAGTTCAATATTTAAAATTCACCCCATCTTTGACTGATCATAACTCAGCCAAATGAAGCGATATCTTAAAAAGTCATGCCTTTTTATAATCTGGACAACTAACAGAATCAATCGCAATCAAAATCTAAAATTCTCAAAATCGAACCCATTTTGTCAAATTTGGATGCCAGAGTTTCAGGTGTGTGGTCCACAGTTCAATATTTAAAATTCACCCCATCTTTGACTGATCATAACTCAGCCAAATGAAGCGATATCTTAAAAAGTCATGCCTTTTTATAATCTGGACAACTAACAGAATCAATCGCAATCAAAATCTAAAATTCTCAAAATCGAACCCATTTTGTCAAATTTGGATGACAGAGTTTCAGGTGTATGGTCCACAGTTCAATATTTAAAATTTACCCCATCTTTGACTGATCATAACTCAGCCAAATGAAGCGATATCTTAAAAAGTCATGCCTTTTTATAATCTGGACAACTAACAGAATCAATCGCAATCAAAATCTAAAATTCTCAAAATCGAACCCATTTTGTCAAATTTGGATGACAGAGTTTCAGGTGTGTGGTCCACAGTTCAATATTTAAAATTCACCCCATCTTTGACTGATCATAACTCAGCCAAATGAAGCGATATCTTAAAAAGTCATGCCTTTTTATAATCTGGAGAACTAACAGAATCAATTGCAATCAAAATCTAAAATTCTCAAAATCGAACCCATTTTGTCAAATTTGGATGCCAGAGTTTCAGGTGTGTGGTCCACAGTTCAATATTTAAAATTCACCCCATCTTTGACTGATCATAACTCAGCCAAATGAAGCGATATCTTAAAAAGTCATGCCTTTTTATAATCTGGAGAACTAACAGAATCAATCGCAATCAAAATCTAAAATTCTTAAAATCGAACCCATTTTGTCAAATTTGGATGCCAGAGTTTCAGGTGTGTGGTCCACAGTTCAATATTTAAAATTCACCCCATCTTTGACTGATCATAACTCAGCCAAATGAAGCGATATCTTAAAAAGTCATGCCTTTTTATAATCTGGACAACTAACAGAATCAATCGCAATCAAAATCTAAAATTCTCAAAATCGAACCCATTTTGTCAAATTTGGATGACAGAGTTTCAGGTGTATGGTCCACAGTTCAATATTTAAAATTTACCCCATCTTTGACTGATCATAACTCAGCCAAATGAAGCGATATCTTAAAAAGTCATGCCTTTTTATAATCTGGAGAACTAACAGAATCAATCGCAATCAAAATCTAAAATTCTTAAAATCGAACCCATTTTGTCAAATTTGGATGCCAGAGTTTCAGGTGTGTGGTCCACAGTTCAATATTTAAAATTCACCCCATCTTTGACTGATCATAACTCAGCCAAATGAAGCGATATCTTAAAAAGTCATGCCTTTTTATAATCTGGACAACTAACAGAATCAATCGCAATCAAAATCTAAAATTCTTAAAATCGAACCCATTTTGTCAAATTTGGATGACAGAGTTTCAGGTGTGTGGTCCACAGTTCAATATTTAAAATTCACCCCATCTTTGACTGATCATAACTCAGCCAAATGAAGCGATATCTTAAAAAGTCATGCCTTTTTATAATCTGGACAACTAACAGAATCAATCGCAATCAAAATCTAAAATTCTCAAAATCGAACCCATTTTGTCAAATTTGGATGCCAGAGTTTCAGGTGTGTGGTCCACAGTTCAATATTTAAAATTCACCCCATCTTTGACTGATCATAATTCAGCCAAATGAAGCGATATCTTAAAAAGTCATGCCTTTTTATAATCTGGACAACTAACAGAATCAATCGCAATCAAAATCTAAAATTCTCAAAATCGAACCCATTTTGTCAAATTTGGATGACAGAGTTTCAGGTGTATGGTCCACAGTTCAATATTTAAAATTTACCCCATCTTTGACTGATCATAACTCAGCCAAATGAAGCGATATCTTAAAAAGTCATGCCTTTTTATAATCTGGACAACTAACAGAATCAATCGCAATCAAAATCTAAAATTCTCAAAATCGAACCCATTTTGTCAAATTTGGATGACAGAGTTTCAGGTGTGTGGTCCACAGTTCAATATTTAAAATTCACCCCATCTTTGACTGATCATAACTCAGCCAAATGAAGCGATATCTTAAAAAGTCATGCCTTTTTATAATCTGGAGAACTAACAGAATCAATTGCAATCAAAATCTAAAATTCTCAAAATCGAACCCATTTTGTCAAATTTGGATGCCAGAGTTTCAGGTGTGTGGTCCACAGTTCAATATTTAAAATTCACCCCATCTTTGACTGATCATAACTCAGCCAAATGAAGCGATATCTTAAAAAGTCATGCCTTTTTATAATCTGGACAACTAACAGAATCAATCGCAATCAAAATCTAAAATTCTTAAAATCGAACCCATTTTGTCAAATTTGGATGACAGAGTTTCAGGTGTGTGGTCCTCAGTTCAATATTTAAAATTCACCCCATCTTTGACTGATCATAACTCAGCCAAATGAAGCGATATCTTAAAAAGTCATGCCTTTTTATAATCTGGACAACTAACAGAATCAATCGCAATCAAAATCTAAAATTCTCAAAATCGAACCCATTTTGTCAAATTTGGATGACAGAGTTTCAGGTGTATGGTCCACAGTTCAATATTTAAAATTTACCCCATCTTTGACTGATCATAACTCAGCCAAATGAAGCGATATCTTAAAAAGTCATGCCTTTTTATAATCTGGACAACTAACAGAATCAATCGCAATCAAAATCTAAAATTCTTAAAATCGAACCCATTTTGTCAAACTTGGATGCCAGAGTTTCAGGTGTGTGGTCCACAGTTCAATATTTAAAATTCACCCCATCTTTGACTGATCATAACTCAGCCAAATGAAGCGATATCTTAAAAAGTCATGCCTTTTTATAATCTGGACAACTAACAGAATCAATCGCAATAAAAATCTAAAATTCTCAAAATCGAACCCATTTTGTCAAATTTGGATGACAGAGTTTCAGGTGTGTGGTCCACAGCTCAATATTTAAAATTCACCCCATCTTTGACTGATCATAACTCAGCCAAATGAAGCGATATCTTAAAAAGTCATGCCTTTTTATAATCTGGACAACTAACAGAATCAATCGCAATCAAAATCCAAAATTCTCAAAATCGAACCCATTTTGTCAAATTTGAATGAAAGAGTCCTCAGTCCTCAGATATGTGGTCCATAGCTCAATATTTAAATTTCACAATTTTCCCAACTTTGACTGATCATAACTCAGTATTATAATGTCGGGCGTGCCCGACTGTACTTTTCTTTCTTGTTTTTACTTAAATGTGGTAATTAATGAAATTTAATTTTTATTGAAATTTTAATATCGTCTTTGATGACAATTTACATTATCATAAAGCAGCTTAAAGTCATTTTTATTTCATACCTGTTCAGTTGAATAAGTAATTGTGTCTTGTTTAATTGTTTCTAAAAAATAAGAAGAAAAACATTAACAAACAGGTTTCTATTTTGTCATAACAGTGTGACGTTAACATAATTGGCGACTGTTTAGTGTTGTTAACATGACAAGAAGTTTTCTAATCTTTGGGATAAAATTAAAATTTGTTAGATTTATTGTTGAAAAGTTAATACTGCAAATAAATAAAAGGATTATAAATATATGTTAGTAAAATAAATTTAGTATTTAAGTAATATTTACTTAACTGATACATACTGTTATCATAATGAATGGGAGACGTCTGTTAATTGAAATTTGTACAGAAATTTGAGTAGACTTTTCCTGTTGGTTTTGTGAAAACCTAAAATGTTTTCCTTGAGACTAAAACAACTACAAGAAAATTCGAAGCCTTTTAGCATTTTCCGCAGCTGCCTACTCAACTAGAAGCATCTGTTTCCATTATGGTACTTCATACTTGTACACATGTGCTCTTCATCAACGCCTACTCTCACACACTCACACACACACACAGTCGCTCTCTCCGCCTTGCACACACATGTCATTTCTTGCTATAGATCTTTGTTAAGTCAGCGCTTTGGAAATCAAAATAATACTCTGCTTTTTGCCACGCCTCGAGCCTAAGACCAAAATAAATAAAATAAATGTTACTGATTTTTTTTCTCGTCTCTTTTTGTTGTTGCAAAAGCCATTACATTTATTTATGTATTTGCGCTAACTGTGTGTGTGTGTGTGTGTGAGTGTGTGTTTGTGTGTACTTGGAGGCGCCACGTTTGACACTGAGCTCACTCACAAATATATATGTTTATATATATATATTATGTTTAATTTTAATGCTAGTCACGCATATCCTGACGGTGCGTAACCTCAGCGCCTACCCGGACTCCACGCCCCCCTTTCCCCTACCTCTCTGCCATATCATTTACTTTAGAATTTATTTATAAATTTTCGCGTGCCTTGTAACATTTAATTTCCCATCTCATCCTCTCTCTCTCTCTCTCTCTCTCTCTCTCTCCATCTCTCTCTTTTAATGTTATCTCCCTTCGTATTTTTGTTAATTTGCTTTGGTTTAAAACAGACACTTGAGTATTTCCTGTTCGTACTCGAATTTTCCAACGAAGGCAATAATAATTACAGGGCCTACAAGTTGCACATGCTAATGCCCAGTACACTCGCTTAGTTTTATGGAAAATAATGCCTGGCAGCTTATCTATTTTAGAAAATTAATGGAAAAACCAGAAGCAAAAACAGAAAATGAACAGAAAAAGCCATAGCCAAAGCCAACGCCCTGACGACGCAATTCCGAGTGTAGAAACAATAACGAAACAAGCGAAATATTTCTATCTTAATGAATTTGACCCCCAGTGTCAATTTAGACTGATTAAACGAACAGACAGAGAGAGATAGAACGCGAGAGGTAGAGAGAGAGAGAGAGAAAAAGAGAGTGAGAGAGTATGTGTTCAAGTGCACAGACAACATTACCCAATCTCTCTCTCTCTTGCTCTTCCCCTCTCTGCTGCTCCTCTACTACTTTCCTCTCTTCTGCTCTTCTACTACTCCCCTCCTACTCGCCCACTCTCCTTCTCCCATCCATGTGTTGAGCATCAGCATCTGGTTGTGTCAACAAATACAAGTATTTTCGCTTGTTTATGTAATTGAAACATTTGCCGCACAATTTATGCTCCAATTTATGCACACATTAAACATTTTGTGTACTTTTTAATGAACAAAAGCCTGTTTTTTTTTTCCTTCTTTATTTGATTTATGCACATTTTAATCCATCCACATTTAGATATTAAATTTGTTATTTCTTTTGTATTATGGATTTATCGAGTGAAAAGCATCTGCCAATATTGAGACTGGTTTGCATTTGTTTAACTGACATTTTCCGCAAAGTAAATTTGGCTTAAAATCCGCTTAGTTTTTTTTTTTTATCAGTCATAGCCAAAAACGTATTTATTTCCCGCAGCTTTTCTTTTATTTTTGCTAACGTTGCGAAGTTTTATTTGATGTGCACTAAAAAAGCGCATGCAAAACTTCTATTTAGAAATTAATTTGTTATGCGTGTACCGAAGCCATAAACTGTGGCAATAATTAGTTGGAAAATTTGCTCAAAATTAAAATGCAAAATTAGTTTTAGTATTTTTTTTTTGTGGCATGCAAATTCCATGTACAAATTTTCTAAATTCACGTGGTATTCGCTAAAAGTTTTAATTGTTTTCTAATAACCCAACAGCAATGAATGCTATTTGAATTATTTTCATTCTTGATGTGATGGGAAAATACATAAATTGTTTGAATCAGGTTAATTAAAGATTCATATTCATATTAATCAAATGAATATAAGAATATTAATAAAGTTGTCGGGGAAATGTTCGAGAATAACAATTCAGACTGAATAGTTCATATATTTCTATATACTATATATATTCTTAATTAAATCTTAGCTGAGTTGTATATTTTAACTGTTCACTAACCATTTACTTTCTCTTGCTTCATTTCAGGTATGTACCAAGTCCACAGAACCTAATGTGATACAGGTATTAACTACATATTAGTAGTGTATAAAGTGTTGTATAAATTCAGTTAAGTCTGCAGCTAAAACACATGCTTTTGGGCCTAAAACTCCAACAAAAACTAAATCAACACTCATTTCCTCTTCAATCCAATAGAGTGTGTGTTAGAGTGTGTGTGTGTTGTCTATATAGACTTGTATCTGCATATTGTATAGAGCTCAGTTATAAGTGCCATTATGCCTATTTTAAGCCTCATATTTATACTCCCTTTAGTTTTTTTTGTGGGAAGACTGCTGCATGTAGAGTGTTCAAGTGGAATATACATATGTATAGCACTGTAGAGGAGTCTATATATACATATATATGGAAATGTATCTGTAATTCAGCCTTATTTACTACGCATTAATGCCGCAAATTAAAATGCTGTGCCGTATGTCGTTGATGTTGCCATTGGTGCTTAATGAGCGTAGAAGCTCCTACAAACGTCCCTTTTTTCACTTGTCTGGAGTCTAATTTTAGCTATAGCTGACTGGCTGCCTAGTTGCCTGAATATACCAGAATCCCCCAGTCCCATTCTCATTCCCAGTGGCAGTCCCAGTCCCGGGTCCCTGGGTCTGCTCTGTACGTAGCTATTGCCGTGTCTGTGTCCGTGTCCGGGTCCAACACTCAGACGGTAGCCCATAGCCCAATAGTGGAATACGCAGCATGGGGTGACCGCTGCTCTCAAATCTCAACAGCACTAAAGGGCACAACAGCACAAAAAAAAAAAAAAAAAATTGAAACGAATAAAGAAGGAAAACTGAAACGAAGGTAGCAAAAGACGAAATGAAAGAAAACACAAAAAAATTAGTATGAAAAGAATAGAGTAGTCGACTGAAATACACCCGTTAGTTAGTAGAAAATTTGAAGTATGAGCAGATACTGTTTAAAGTTAACTTAAAATATAAATAATAGATAATAATAGAGATAATATCTCTTGTCTAGGTCTCTAACTTCATGTTTGTATCTCTTAAAGCTTAGAAGTTATAGTCAAAAGTGGCTAAGATAAATAATTCTGACATATTGTAACTGTGTGGAGCTCTTAGAAGTTGAATTTGCTTTACTTTAGCTCTAGATTCCACAACATACACTATAATGATGGCTATATACCTTAACTCAACCCGTAACGGGTATGAAAACTTTATTAAAGAGCTGTGCTGAACGTAACAGAACTGACTAACTGCCTGACTACGACAGAGATAGAGCGATAGAGTAGAAGAAGGCGAAATCAACGGCGATGATGATGACGACGACGACGACGAGCTCTCCATACGCAATTACTACAAAATCCAGTGCGATGTATGTGCGTCGGGTGATAATGTGAATGTGAAAGCGAAGAAGGGCAAGCGAGAGAGGGAGAGAGAGACAGAGAGAGAGCGTGAGCACGGATAAATATAGACGGAGAGTTGTGCACTCCGTTACTCAGATGCTCACAAAGATATAACCAGAAGAGATGAACAAAAAGCAAAAAAGGAGTGAGAAAGAGTGAAAAAAACTACGAGCCCAAAAGGATATTGTAGCAAATGGTAGCAAATAACGGACAAACTGGCTGAGTGGCAGCGAAGAGCAGCAAGAGAGAAAGAAAATGAGAAGGAGAGGAACGAGAACGAGTGGTAGCTGGAAAGTAGCAGAAGCAAAAGAAAATGAAGAAGAAGAATCGCTGTAGTTTGCCGCGCCATGTGTTGCATTTCAAAGTGTCTGAGTTATGGGGCAAACAGCACAGACTGCCAGATGAGTCGACAAAATGGCAACAGGCAACAGGAAAGGGCAAAAAGCAGAGAAAATCGTAACAACAAGAATTTGCACTCTAGACAGTGTACACTGTATGCAGTAAACTGAGCTGGCATACACATGATCTGGCCCAGTTGGAAGGCTTTTGACCAAAACGTTACCTCATCTGCCACTAAATCAAACCGCATGCAAATCAATCAATTCCAATCAAACAATGCACAGTAAATTTGAGAATGCATCTTCATCAGTAGCAGCTACAAGTTATCCATACTAAATCTGAATCATAGAACGTATTATTAATGCTCTTGTTCGGTATGTATAAGTGTGTACAAGTGTGTGTGTGTGTGTGTGTGTACACGTATCAAGGATTTCCTTTTCGCTTCAACTTGTATGCAAATTAATTTTCGTATAATTAATACTGTACAGACTTCCACACTGACTCTTAATATTGCATTCCAACTTTGCATTCTGCTCCCGTTTCTGCATTTTGCTTCTTTGGGGCCTGCAATGAATATTGAAAATATTTTCATAAATATCAAAAATATTTGCCATCGCATGAATAATGCATTAATATTGCCTTCTTAGCAGCACATTTTCAACTTTGACAGCATTAAACTGCGAAATGCTTCGCATTTTCAACGCTTTTCCAACTCAACTCAAAAGAAAACTATCTACTGACATTTTAAATCAACGTAGTAAAAACGCTTGCTTCCGTTTAAATATGTCAAAGTTGACGATTTATGGCAGATAAAGTGATTGAATTTAACATATTCCGAGCTGTATACATTTTATTTAATTTAAATAATTTTTCTTAAGTGGAAATTTAATATTTTCCTTTGATTTATTTGACTTTTTTCTATGCTGATGACTGCATTTTCTGCTTTTTACATCAATATTAAACGCTTTTCCTGCTGTCCAGGCAATCAAGCTGGTGTTTCCTCTATCCTATAACTCATACTACCCACTGTTTAAACTTCCTGTCTGCAAATTCTGATATTCTGCAAATTTGCAAGCCATTAATTACAACTATATTGCCAGGTAACCAAAACTTGCCGCACATTTATCACAAGAGAGGCCTAGAAACTTTACACCTCAACAGCTTATGACTAGCTGGGAAATTCTACAACTCCCGTTACACCCTTTTTCCGGTCCCCTATTGTCGGGTCAACCCCATTTAGAACAACGAAAATTTTAATTAAGGCAACATTGCCAGCAGGAAGAGTAATAGCGTTGGCATTTCCCCTTAGTTCTCCAGGCTTTCCATACTAACCACTAAATCCCAAATGTCAATGAGTTGAGGTCACAATTTTTGCCTGCACTTAACCCATAACTTCAAAAGGGAGTTGGGGGTCAAAAAAGTGCTAACGGCAGGTGTCATTGCGGCAAAGACTTGCTTCGTTTGGGTGGAAAAATGATAAATTATCCGAAAAATTTGCAAAGTTCTGAAAATTACGCATTAAATCATGCAGAAAACATTGCTGAGCAGCAGCACCTTTTTCCCCAAGTCAGGTCGCTGAGCACTTTGGCCCACAGAGTCATGCAAAGTCATTCCAAACTTTATAGCTATGCTAGTAGGTGGAGAAGAGGGTTGGGAGGGAATGGGGTAACTAGGTGAACGAAGTGCGTTTCAGGCTACAGGGCATCACAAAATAAAATTTTATAGCTCACATGAACAAAAGACTTGCAATGCATTTTATAATATTTGACTTTTGGTTACGTTTGCTCTCTTACGATTTTCTTTTGATTTCGATATATATGTATATGTGAATGTAGATGTGTGAGTGAGCACGTTTTTGGCTTAACAACATCTTTTGTGAAGGTGAGTGTATCGTAAATTTTTGGGCAAACAACATAACAACCGAACAACAACGTAACAAGTAGTATAAATAAAGCAACAAAAAAGGTAGCAACGATTTGCGTTTCGTAGCATCAAATTTAAGCACCCGCTTTGGCTATTTTGTATTTTCATTATTATTACTCTGAGCCAAGCTTAAAGAAGTAGTGGTAATAGCAGTAGTTCTTCTTCTTGTTGTTGTTGTTGTCAGCTGTGTTTTTCCTTTTTGGCTGGCCCATATTTCATGGCTATGATTTACTCGTTGTTCAGGGCCGTTGCCTCGTGCAACCAACAATCCAACCGGAGCATCAGCAACAACAACTCAAGCAGAACAAGTGCCCAGTTCAGAGAGTAGCCAAAACTCCTCCCACCAACCAAATGCCTCCACCCTCCTCCCCTCCCGCACCTGCTACTATTCTACTGTTTGTTTATTTTGGGCTGACTTGGGTCAACTAGTTGAGACATGAACCTAATTTACTGGCTGAGTGCTTTTCATGCTCTACTCTCGTCGCTACACTCCCCTCCCCTGAGCTGTCGCACCCCTCTTGCTGTCCCTGTCCCACTCATACTTGTGCATTTGAAATGTCTTATTTAGTTTTGTTTGTTTTTCAAGTTACACACTCAAATACATTTATATATACGTTATGTATAAGTACAGCAGCAAAAGTTATGCACGTGCTAACAAGCACATTAAATTTGACTCCAAAAGTCACTTAAAGCCTTAAGTGACACTTGAGTTATCGATCTAGTTATAGATCAATCAAGTTAACATCCAAATGGCATTAAATTAACAAAGTTGACAGCTTTTGCTTTCCCATTAATCCCATGTGGATTTTTTGATACTAAAACTAGCTAAAATTTAGTTTAATTTGTTGCCATTTATAAGCTCCAGCCACATGTCAAAATGGTCGAGAAAAACTAACAACAAATGAGCAAATAAAACATAAAACCGACCCATGTTCATTAACGTTGACTATCGCTGTCAAAAAAATCTGAGCAACGATCCGTGAGTTAGTAAGTGAGTGGGTGAGTGACTGAGTGGGTGAGTGAGTGAGAGTGAATAAACCACGCTAACCAACTCATCAGTCTCTAACTGTCTGTCTGTCTGTCTGTCTTGTTAACGTCAAATATTTGCCAATTTGGCCAGGTTAACAACTTCAACTGACGTTTCACGCATCGGTGTGTGCCCCACAGAGTATGCAATAAAAGTTGTTCGTTATGGTTTTGGTCTCCGTTAGTCCCACACAAAGAGTACTTTAAATTTGTAGAGAAATATGTAACGTACATTTAACTATTGAGGTAGCAGGTCTTAAAATGTATCTTTTAAGAGGACAGTAAATCTATCTCTTAGTTTAAAAGCTAAGATAATTTGGTGGTGGAGTGTTTTAAAGGGCAATCGGTTCATATGAAGAACTGTCATACCTTTTCTAACATATTTAGGAAGCAATCTTGTTTTGTTTATATTAAAGACCTCCTACCAAAATCTTTATTACTGCTTGTCTAGGGTATCAAATTTTCGGTTTACTCCAAGTAAATATTCTTTGCTTCTGTTTTATTTTTTGCGTACGAGTAATTTTCGCTTTTAATTGTTGAACTTCTCGAATTACACTGTGAGTGGCAGTTTGGTTAATGGCTGACAAGCTTTTAAGTGGAAAATCAACCAAGTCGCGTCAATAATTCCCAGTCAACTGGTCTAAATGAACGACACATGTTCTTTGCTCTCTGCTGAATTTTCTCGCTTTTCCAGCAGCGACTGGGTGTTCTGAGTGTGCGTGTGTGTGTGTTGTGTCCGTGTGTCTGCTTGTACGCACTTAATGTAGTCTGTCATTTCAGTGAGCGTTCTACAAGCACTTGATAAGCTTTACATGTGTTAAGAGACTACAGAGTGCAACAAAGAGAAAGGGAGAGGGAGGGGAGAAAGTGTGTGTGAGAGAGAAAGGTATAGCGCTCAGTTTTTAATGAAGGCTCATCAACAATGTCGGTTAAGCTGGCAACCAGCAGGTAAATACTAGACCTGCAGCTCGCTTAGACTCTCTCTAGTCTGTAGTCTGTAGTCTGTTGTCTGGCTCCATATACATACCAATTACTTAGTCATTGTAGCTATTACGTCACACAGTTTTCCCCCCGCCCCCTCGTTTTGCCAGCATCAAATGTTTTTTTCTTTTCCCCGGTGCTTGCTTAATTGCCAAGTCCGTCTCATGCCACAGCAGCCACTCATTTAGCAGCCAGCTTTACCAGTTATCCCAAATGCATCTCAACCATGATTTGAGCACTACAACAACAGCAGCAGTAACAACAACAACAAATGTTCAACCCTTTTAACTTGAGTGGCAGATGCATCAGAAAACCAGACGAGGGAATGCCCGACTGTTAATAGCCCAGTGTTTATGGAAAATAGAAACACATATTTAGTTTGACAAGCTTAATAGAGACTTTGTTGAACTTAATTACAGGGTCAAGAGTTTTGTTCTAGCACACCTTTCACAACTCTCTTAATGTAAATTGATTTAACTCTGGTTTTAGTGTAGTTTTAGCATCGATTTCACTCACACTCTTAACTTTCTGTACATTTTGGTAGCAAATCTCAATTTGCAGCTAAATTGCTTAACTTCTTTTGGTGTGTAACAAGTTCCATTAGAAATCCCGCATATGAACCAGATCCAATAACAAACTTTAACGAACAATAATAACATTTCATATTCCATTTAGCAACCTTTACACACACTACAACAAATATGCACTAACACACACTAACACACACTTCTACACTCATAAGTTCACATATGCAATTGACCCACTTATGAAGCTTCCAGAGCCTGAGTATTAATTACATTACCAGCAAATTCAACAGTCGCTCAAGCGAATCAGAAAAGCCTATACACAAAACTAACCGGCAATTTGCCAGCAACAGCAACAACTACTACTACAACAACAACAACTACTACAACAAAACCTATGTGAACAAGTAAACACAACAAAATAATTCCCACACTGTTGGAGCTTCACAATCCTTGAGCGCTTTGAGCTTAGCCGGCGCTTAAGCTAAATGACCAACAGCAGGTGAAAAAGACGACTAAAATGGCATGGGGATAAGGAGGGGGAAATGGGGGAATGGAGGAATGAAGGAGAACGTTTACAAAATGGAACAATAAGCTGTAAAATTAATTGATTTACAAGTGTGAAAAGCGTGAAAAGCTCAGCTGCCAGTCATAACAATAACAAAGCTGAGTAAAAGGATAACTGGAAAAACCTGGGAAAAACTGGGCAACTAAAATAGAAACTGTAACAGAAACTGAAACTAAAACCGAAACGATAATAAGTCCCAGAGAAAGAAAAAGGGGGAAAAAGCAAAGCATTTAGTTGTAGTTTGTGTATGTGTATAAAATACAATCCGATTAACAGTAATTGCTGCAGGTGTATGAGGGTTTTTCTGGCTCTTTCTACCCTATTTTCTCTGTGCTCGTATATCACGTATACGCTACATTGTCGCGTGCTGCTTTAAAGCGACCCTAACGCGCATTTAATGGCACTTTATATGCCCAAACTCATACACCAGCCATAAGTTGCGTGTAATACGCCCCGCAGGCCTCAAAATATATGTATCATAAAGCAAAAGCTCATTTATTTTTCATAAGTTTTGTGCACGGGAAGCGAAGCAGTGCGGACAGGAAGTGAGCTTTTGTTTTCAGCCGTCAGTTCCTTCCGTTTTGGAGGCGTTGTTTGTTTATGTTTTCCCTACGGCCTGACAGGGCAGGGACGGGGCAGCGTCTCAAACTAGTTAATAAGCCATAACAGAAAAGAAAAACCGAAAAACCGAAAAAAGGAAAAACGAAAAACAAAACTTTTGTTATTGTTTAATGTTTGCGTGTTTAGTAATTGCTATTTTCTATCGATATTGCGAGCAGTAATGTTATCGCCTTAAAGGTTAAACGCTGTCAGGTGTTTCTATTGATTGCTGCACACGGCTTGATTTATAACCGTAACCGTTGCGGCAATGGGCGTGGCCAGCTGATTGCATTTAATGCCCATACAAATCAATCACACTCGATTGAATAAAAAGCCAAAGTCATACTTATAGTCTTATACCTCGTTTGGCTTGTCTTCTTCGTCTTCTTCTTCCTCTTCATCGCTTTGTGTGCCCTGATTTGTTGTGTCAGTAAGTTATCTGACAGCATTTTCTTTAGCCCATTTATTGTTCTCCTTGTTGTTGTTTCTGCTGTTGTCGCAATCGGGAAAATTGCAATCACAATCATCGCTGTCATTTATTTACGAGTGAGTCTACGTATGTGAATGTGTATTTACCCTTCTACTTCCCCTTCCCCTTCTTCTTCTTCCTTCTTTTTTTTTTGGCTTAGCTGTTGTTCAATTGCAGCCGCTTAACGGGTAATTCGAGTGCCAGACAGACTGTCTGACAGACAGTTAACCATGCAGAGTCCCCATCCTCTATCTCCTCTATATGTATATAGTGTAATGCGATATTTGTGGCTTCATTGCATTCAAAGTGCGTTGAGAGTGAAATGAAATCGCAAATTGTCATAGCAACTGGTTATTCCAGTTATGGCCCCAACTTTCAATTACTTTCGTGTGTAATTTAATATAGTTGAAATCTCTGACATTTCTCTCCCTCTCTCTCTTTCTCTTTATTTGTTTGTCATCTCCATTTCGTTGTCAAATTATGCACATGATAAATGTTTTTGTCAGATTTATGGTAACATATTTAGCTTTGATATTTTTAAATGCCATGAATCATGACCAAAATATCAACGCAATCTGTCGCCAGCTCATAAGTTTTCCATGTGGTCACACGCCTCATTTATATAGGTAGCTAGAAAAGCAGAAAATTTGAGGGAAAAGCTAAGCACTCACTTTGAGTGTGTGTGTGTCAAAAATATACTTAAGCCCTTACGACGACGTTGGACACGCTTTCGTAAGCCCATGACAAAAAAAAACGTCTAAGAAAATCAAGTGAAAAACTAAAAATAGTAGCTAAGAAAATTGGGAATACCTGACTGGTGGAAAGAGTTTGTTGTGGGGGAAAAATATATATATTTTAGAAGTCGGAGGAGGTTTATACATTCTTTGGTATTTAAAAACAAAACTGTGATCAATTGTAAATAATCATTTAGAAGCAAAAATTGTATTTTTGAGCTTATAATATTAATTGCTTTTTTAAGTGCTCAACGAACGGCAAACTAGTGCCGAAAGTAGACAATGCAGCTGCTAATAAAGTATGCCGTTTATTAGTTTATTTAATTATAGTAATATTTTGACAGCTTTCGTCACTAGTAGGGTATTTTGTTAGATCTTTTGGCCTCATTCCCAAATAGGACATTAAAAAAGACTTAAAAATATATAAGTTTATTTATTTATTTTGTCTTTTATTGTTTTTGGTTTTTAAATTTATTTGAATTCCTTTTTAATGTCGCACAAGTTGACAGCACCTTTAAGCATATGTGCATAATTTTTTGGTGACTTTATTTTATTTATTTATTTATTGTTTTTTTTTTTTGGTGTATTCTCTTTGGACTTCAGCTTGAATCTTCTTCTTCTGCTGCTGCTGCTGCGGCTGGGGCTGTGCGCCTGTCAACGCATCGTTTGGCTGCCATAATTCAAGTTTGTCCGTCCTTTAGTCCGTCTGTCCGACTGTCGGACAACTGGCACGCCATTTGCATAGCTAAACATTTGCTTCTAAATACAAAATTTCAACGATTTTTTATTTGCACTTGTTTCATTTGAGGTTTTTCTTTCTTTTGATTCCGTTTTCTTTCGTTTCGTTTCGTTTGTCTTCTGTTCTCTTTGCTTTTTGTTTGATTTTGCCTCGTTTATTGACAAGCCAAAAAAGAACGTGAAGATTTTTGGTAGTGTGTGCTTTTGATATTTGTCTTCATTTATTTTTTTTATTGATTTTGCTGCTACTGATTTATAATACCATACAATATATATACGATATTTAGAGAGTATATATAATGGGGAGTGCCCAACGGGCAATTTCATTTTCATTTTGCTAAGCCAGTGAATAATCACAATGCATTTTTTTTGGTTCGCTTTCGGTATTTCTTTCTCCTTTTCACCTTTTAGCCAGCTTCCATTTTAGCCTGGCATTTTACGACCTCTGCCAAATTTTCGCACACTCTCTTTGGCTTTTTTCCCGAACGGCAACGCTTTTCAATTATTTAATTTTCCACTCACGTTCGTTAGTTCGACAAAAAAAAAGGAAAACTAGAAAAAGAGAAGAAAAAAATGTTCAGCGTTATAAAAATCCGAAAAGTGCATCTTCAGCGTGGCACTCGACTCGGCGACATTCTCACGTTTTCATTGGCATTAAGGTTTAGTTGATCGCCTCCACACTCACACACACACACACACAAGCACACACCATAGAAACTTGGATGCATTCACGCCTGTTTCCTCCCTTTCCACACCCCTTACTTTGCTGCATGCTTCATTTGGCCAACTACCAAGTGCGATTGATGACAGAGCATTAGACGTAGAGTAGCAAGTTAAAGTCAAAGTAGGAGTCGGAGTTGGAGTTGGAACTGAAGTTAGATTTGTAGTTGGAGTCACTCTTGGGTTGGATTGGGGCTTGGTTGCATAAATTCCATTTAAATGGCAAGCCAAGCAGTGAGTCGCATCATCAGCTACATTCACATTATCATCACCATCATCATCATCATCATCAGCATCATCATCATGAGACATCTTCAGCTTTAGTTGGACCATTAATAACAACAGCTACTGCAGCAATGTGGGCAGCCCAGTGACACACAAAAGTGCCAACAACTGGCAGCCAAACAGTAAAAAATCAAGAAAAATCAGTAAAAGTATCTGAAACACTTGAAAAAATATTTAAAGAAAACTGCATTTAAATCTTAGTAACATTTAAAACATTTGTAAACTGAATTAGTTCGTAACTAACCGAGTTGAACTTTTTTTAAGATTTTTAAAACTTACTTAATGTTTGAAGAAATTTATATTCCAGTCTTACATTTCAGTTAAAACTCTTGTTTAATTCTTGTTTGTCCGATTTGATCACAATTTTTTTCGAGTGCAAATGGAAACCGCATTTAAACGTTTGGGCCATGTTCTTGTGATTCAGTTCGTTTGGTTTGTTTGGCACAAACTTTTTCTCTTCTTCTTTTCATTTTTTTTGTTGTATTTTTGCAGATGCGCAGCTTGTAAACTTGTGCTTCTCCCCTCTGCATTGCAACTTGCTTCCATTTGCCACTAAGCTGACCGGTTTTGTGGCCTAAGCCAAGTTACGGGCCTGCTATGCCGTTTAGGGCCAAACTCTTGGTAGTCTTTTGATGTTGTTGTTGTTGTTGTTGTCATTTTTGTTGTGTTTAGCAAACGTTTGGTCTGTTGTGTTTGAATTGTGTGTATGAGGTTGTTGTGCACACCTGCAACTGACGTTTAGGTTTACCGTTCGCCATTTACAGCAGCCGCAACTTGACTTTTCCAACGCTGTTTAGTTCAGTTATTGCCCGAGCAACAACTGTTACTTTAGCAGTTTGCTGCAATTGTAATTTCATTCATAAAATACACACATAAACACACACTCACACACACACACTCACACACACACTGGGAAAATGTTCATTGAGTTTACCGCAAAGTCTGCGTGTTGATACAATCTTTAAGAGACTTTGAAGGGGAAAGTGCTCTATAAATACTCGTAGTACTTCACTCGAGTTACTGCAAAACAAGTACTCATAAGTACCACAAAGGAAATCGAGTACAGAACTTGCAGCATAATCATTAATCAGTTAGAATAATACTTAAAAGGGAACTAACTACGAGTTTGGTTTAAGTTTTGGTTAGAAGAATAGAAAATAAATTTGTTTTTGAGGCTTCAAACCATTTGAAAAGGAGTTGTTAAATACAGCAGAGTATTGAAAAACAAAATTTAGTTTGTTGTTTTGGCTGTGAAATGAAAACTGGTAGGTAAAATGACGTATACGCCATGTTGTGTGCGCTGCTCACTAATTTGTGCTCGTTTTTCAGTCACTTTCTATGACACTATTACGTGTAATGTTCTCGCCTTATTAAGGATGCCGGAGCATATGTGTGTGTATATGAGAGCCTGTGTGTATGTGTGTGTGTGTGTGGAGAACACGACACATTCCGTATTTCGAAATAAATTTCCGGCTCTGCCGTTGATTTGCAAAACAGCAGAGAATGAACCCTCTCTTCTACCAGAGTCGCGCTCTTGTATCTAGCAGCTGACACCAACACGCTACTAGTGTTGCCATTGAGTGTTGGTGTTGTTTTTAGTGTTAGTGTTAGTGGTGTTAGTGTTACTATTGTAGGTAGGTAACTGGCAGCGGCAGCAATTTCTGTAGTCATATTACATGTCATGTTGGCGTTACCTGCTGACATGCATAACACACACACAGAGACACACACTAATACTCAGAGATATCTGCTGCAAAGTACTGTTAGCTAGACACATCCTTTTACACTTCAACACGCTTTCGTTATAATTTCCTGTGCACCAAGAGCCCGAGCCAAAACAGTGTAATCCAAATACACACATGGCATATGAGAACGCTTCGTTGCACTAATTTCAAATAACTTTATGCAGTTAAAAACGTATTTCAACTTGTTTTCGTTGGAATATTGCCTTGTTAATTGAATTGACAGCTGTCTGGAAATGACCTTTATCCGGCCAATTGCAAATTGCCATTGCTTGCTAACAGCAAAATTGGCTAAAAGCACCTTACTACTATTACTACATTTGCTACTAACACTAGTACTACCACTACCACTACCACTACTACTACTGTAAACGTGATCAGCATCGACCTAGAAAGTTTTTCTAGCTCAACGCCCATTGAGCCAAAATCGTGCAATCGAGACACTCAAATTTACTAAAGATAACAACAAAAGTTTAAACAATCGACGCGCGCGTGTTGTACAAAATTTCAATTTCAATTGGTTGGTGACTTTTTTTTTTGTGTGCAGTTTTTTTATTTTTATTTTTTTTTAATTGGCATGCGACGAGTCGTGCCGTTGGCTAACCAATTTGGATTCAAACTGTCCAACTGTTTGGGCCGTTTTGGCCTGGCTTTTATAAAAACGACGAGTGTCGCCAGGCAGCGCCCCAAATTTGCCATTGCATTGACCAAAATTGGCGCTTCGTTGACATCTATTGCGTCAGTCAGTAGCAACAACAACTATTGAGCTATTGAGCAATTGATCAAATGCTTGCTTGCTTTTCACTGTGTCAGGTTCAAACATGGAACATGCCTCGTTGCCAAACGCCGCAGCTGACGCACAAACAACACAACTTTTTCTCAGTAGACCTGTGAGGGAGAGAGGCGGTGGGGAAAGGTTGAGAGGCGGGGAATATTTTGGCGAAACACACACACACACATACACACACACGAGTAGTTTATTCACGTCATTTGTTATTAATATTCAGTTGATGTAATGGAACTAAATAATTTCGATACTCGACAGGCCAACAAAATAAATATTTGTGTGGCAGCTTGTTATGGCATACTATATATATATATATACTATATAGTACTTGTAGAATAATCAAAAAGTCTCTTGAAATGTGTTTTCTGTATTGAGTTCAGTTCGTGTTTTTAGCTCAAAATTGTTTCTCAATGAACTTGTTGTTTATTATTTAAGTAAAAACAATCGTGACATAAATCGAAAATGAGTTTTAAAATAGATTTTATGTATATAATTTGTTAACTGATTTTTCAAACCAATTTTAAACAAATTTATTGACATTAAATTTAAGCCTTAACCCAACATTCTTTGGTTTCTACACTGTCAGCATGACATTAATATTCATTTTGACATATTCATAACGCAAAATTCTTCATTTTTTTGTTTGGGATGCCATCAATCAGTTGTATGGAATGCTGTGGCATAGCTAAATATCAAGTATACGCAGCGGGTGACGCGTGCACATATTTCTCGCAAAAGTGTAATGCATACATTAAATGAAAATTGCTTCAATAATAAACATTCAAGTTAATACGTTAGAGGTAGATATTTGTTAGCAGAGCACACAGTTGCTAGTCGGCATTGATGATGGAAAATTTGTGGGCCAACACTCAAGACAAATACTTCAAATGCCACTTGAAAGCGCAGCGCAATTGTTGCAAAAATGAAAAGCGTAAAGTGTTTTGTTGAAAATGTTCCAAAAACAACACACTGAACTGCCGGCAGTCGACAAATGTAAACAAAACACAAAATAAAAAATATTTTGTGTGCGCCCAAAAACGATGCCGACGACGCAGTCAATAAAACAGCGCCAGATGCCGACAGTTGAGAGGGGTAACAAGAGCTGTAGGGGAGTAAGACGGGAATGAACAGCAGCAGGATAAATTGGTGGGAAAACTAGAGAGCAGCAGAGAACATATACAAATTGCGACGGTAGCAGGTTCTGTGCTACGAAATATTTGCCATGCAAATAGGGTTTCCCCCTTATAAAAAAAATATATATAAAATGAAATGGAAAATATATTCTCGAGTCTAAAGTGCTATTCGAGTCCAATTAAATGCAAAATATTTGACAATGCAGCCGTGCATAAATATGAGAAAATCTCGCTATCAGAATTGTCATGAAATTATGAAAGTACTGGGTCGTCCATCCCAATCAATATTCACGTTAATTGTCCACAGCATAAATTTTGTATTGAAATGGGTGTGTGCGAGTGTGTGTGTGTGCATTGATTTAAGTGGCACTCGGTGAAGCAATTCAAAAAAATGAGACCACTACAAGCAAGATCATGCTGTGAGACAAATTTCAACATGTCTGTGCACGCACATAAGATAAAAAGTAAAGATTCTGTTGCCTTTGAAGCAACTGCATAATTTGCTGGCATAAGTAACGTCGACATGTCTTAGTTTGTCATAATTCGTTGAGCCCAAAAACGAAAAGTGTTTTAAGAAAAAATTTAAAATAAAACACAAGTATTTTCATTGGGACATCGAAATAAATTCACAAAGAATTTTTATGTAAATTCAACATGACAATTTTGATTTTAGTTGTTGGTACGCGTTGGTGAACGCGTCACACGGCAATAGAAAATCAACATTAACACGCACACAATTCTATATCTACATCTATATAAATAAATAGTACGAGTACATAAATATTTCATGCTGCCAACTAAACAACGTGGCGTATGCGCAACGTGCGCGACAATTTGCACGGTGGATTACATCACGCAGCCAATGCCACAAAAGTAAGAAAAACAAGAAAATAGAGTAAAAAAAACAACAAAATGAAGACAGAGCAGAGAGACATGTCATATGGCTTGCATTTAATTAACAAGCTAATTTTTCAAAGCGCAAATCGCTGTGGCGTTGCAATGCGGAAGAAGAAGAACACACACAAGAAAGAGACGGGCTATAAGGAGCTCAGTGTGTATGTGTACTCGTGTGTGTTTGTGTGCATGCCAAAAATATGAGCGCTGACATTTTCGATGCATTCGAAAACGATGTTCTTCTATGGCTGGTTTAATGAGTTGAGAAATGAGAAATGGGGAAAATTTAAAAATGAAAACTACAGCCAAAATGTTTATGAGCAACTAATACTGTTTATTATGGGACTAACATTTCAAATTCTTTTGTTTAATTCACTTTGAAGTGCGAAATCTTATTTACGATGTGGACTATTGAATTAAGTGTACAGTTTAACTGCTCAGCTATTTTATTGGGTACTAATAAAGTTGGACTAAGTAGAAAACGATTAGATATGCAGATAAAAAAGCTAGTACCAAATTTAAGCTAAATTTTCTTGTATGAATTTAACTTTAAATTGCCAAATCCCAGTTTATTTTAGGGCTTTTCATTCATACTCTGACAAATACATTTCTAGCTGAATTCCCAGCCAAATCCGTTTGTACAGGGAATTTGTAAACCATTTTTCCATTTTTCCTTACAGTCTGGAAGTGTATTTAACATGTTTTCCAGCATGTTCTTGTTAACATATTAAAACTAATTACACTTAACATGTTGGCAACAATCTGTGTCAGTTATAAAACAAACATTTTTTGTTGTTGTTAAATCTTAAAATTAATAGCCATTTCATGTAGACTTTGTTAAGCGCTCGTTACCAACAAACATAACACAAAATGGCAGCCACAAATTTACAGTAAAACATATTAAAATGCCACTCACACGATAAGCCCTTTTTGCAATTTTTCTACTGTCGTTTCCTGTCCTCTTCCTCTCTCTCTCTCTCCCTCCTGTTTGCTTCTCCATTCTAAGTTCTCACAAATGACAAAAAGTTTGGCTGACAAAATGGTTTTTACTTGAAGGTTAGGGGCGTTTTGTATTAGAGAACGAGGGTTATTTAGCTACAATAAGCTGCAAATTTTGCATATTTCATAGATGCTGACAGTACCACCCTCTAGCTGTATGTATGTATGTGTATCTGTGTGTGTGAGTGTGTGTTTGTGTGGCAGGTAAACCAAGCAAAATAATAGCAAAAATTTATACAAATAAAAATTGCAATTTTAAGCGCGCCTCGTTGGTTTCCCCAATGTATGTACCATATGTGCGTGTGTGTGTGTGTGTGTGCGTGTGTTTGTGTTAGTGAATATAACTGCTGTGTGTGTTGCCTTTGTCTGCCCAAGAGCTTAGCGAATACCATAGATACTGGTCATGGGTTATACCTGTGAAAATAAACTACATGGATTTCATTTTGCACTTTTATAGCAGAGACTAAAATACACATAGACCAAAATTGTTAGTGGCACAACTAAAATGAAATGTGTCACGATAAATTCGTTTAATTTAGAATAAGCTAAACTAGGGGATACCCTATAATTTCATAGAAAAGCAGAGACAATTAGTTTTTGTGGTACATTTTAAAGCTTAGAGACTTTTAGACTTAACAAGTTACTAATTACAGGGGCAACAATTTATGCGAACTAAAATATTTTAATAAACAAAAATAATCTTTATAACAATATTTTATATTGAAGCTTGGTTTATATAAGCTTTCCAGTGAAAAACGTGTATAAATTACGCATAAAAATTTGTAATGAAATCAAAAAATGTCTCACTAAATAAACGTCCTCAAAGCGTCCACCCTATATACTTTGCATACAGGGTATTTTAACTAATACCTGTAATATACATTTTTTAAGTAAATACCCAAAATATATTCCATACTAATCCGACTTCCCTTTCTCTTTCTCTCTCTCTCTTTTCTTTCCACCTCCTTCGTACGCTATTTTGCAGCACTTGGTGCAAGCGGGCGTGGCGCCTTTTGGTGGCACAACAGCTGGCTTCGCAGCCGCCCCTGGACCGGCAGCTGCGGCCGCTGCAGCCGCTGCTGCTGCTGGTGCGCCAACAGCGGCAGAGAGCTTGTCACTGGCCGTGACAGCAGCCGCGATCAAAAGTAGTGAACAGCCGGGAATGCAACTGAAGGCAGCCGCCGGTGAATCCTCAGCAGCAGCTGGCAATGCAGTAGCCAACACAGCAGCCACAGCAGCGGCACCGGCAACAGTTGCAGTTGCTACCAGCGTGGCCGATGGCGTTGTTGTTAACACGCCGTTGTATATGCAACAAAAGGTGAGTTTAACCTGCATCTACATAACCTACACACATACTTTTTATTCCCGCTCTTTATGTCTCTCTGAGTGTGTGTGTGTGTATGAGAGTTTTGTGTGTGCTTTGGATTGCATTTGTAGCTTTCATTTTGGTTTTTGGGTTCGGTTTGGTTTGGTTTGATTTGCTCTATGTTTTTGGTTTGGTACTTTTTGTTTTAGTTTGCCCTCTTGTTTTGTAGTCAAAGGTTGTGCCTATAAGTACACACAAACATAGACTCACACACACATACTTAAACATACACACAGCATGGAAATTGTTTGTTGTTGCTGCTGTTACATATTTAATCGCAACACATGCAGTGCCGGCAGCAGTAATAACAGCAGAGCATCAACACACAAAGAACACACCTATATAGAGCTGCTCTTCAGCTAACAAATACACACTCACACGCACAGCCATTCACACACACACACACACGCATAAGCTCTGGCTTACATATTTAGCATTCAAATTTTTTGTAGCATACTTTTAGTCGCTGCTGGTCGAGCACGTTGCATTTGTTGTTGTTTATGCGCAGCAGCTAACACGCTGGAGGACATTTAGTTCAGTTCAGCTCAGCTCAACTCACACACATTTTGTATTTTCGGTATTTTTTTGTTCTAATTAAAAATATACCACACGCAGCACACGGCAATAACAACAAATGTTAACTGAAATCATAACAAAATGTCTGATAAATGCAGATTCAAAGTTCCCTCCAACTACTCTGTATATATACATATGTATATATATATCTGCAATTCATGTTAGATTTTTAAATGTTTTTCAGAATTTAATTTTATAAAAATATTCGACTGCTGCAGCAGCACCAAAAAGCATTCAATTGAAAACCAAAACTTGAACAAAATTTAATTTGTTTTATTTGCATTGGCAAATGATACAAAAGGGTAGATGTGTGTGGCCAAAATGGTCCAAAGTTGTGTGTTGGTTTAATAGGCGGTAGTGCAGGCGGTAGTACACTTATTTGCTTATGAAAATTGATTCGTGCATTTGAATAATTTAACCAATGAGCTTTACATTTTTCAACTAAGCTTTTGTGTAACATTTAATTTGTGTGTGACACACACGCATAGCAGAGCAAACAAAAACACACACACTCACACACACACACACACATGCATACAATTGTTTGCATTTAGTTATTGGTGAACTTTTACCTCACAATTGCAATAATAAACAAATATTTAACTATTGGCAATAATAAAATTACTGGCTATTGTCGTTGTTGTTGTTGTTGTTGTTATTATAATTATTATTATGATTGTTGTTTGAATTTTGGTCTTTTGCCATTTGTTGTAGTTGTACTTAATTTTATGAAAATATACAATATTAATACAACTATAAACCAATTTGTTCGTGTGCAATGTATCAAGTTGAAATTTATTTATAATACGCATACGCAACGTTGTACAAATTGAATATGAAACTTACTATTTATACTATTTATATGGTAATCGTAGAAAAATATTAATTTGCATTGTGTTATTTTGTGGGGAATGAGAAACTGAAAAGACCTTTAAGAATCTGTGGAATGCTGTCCTGTTGCTAGTGTTTAATTATGACAGCTGGCTTTATATTATCTGTCCAAATGTCCTGATTTTCAACACTATTTGATTATAAAGTAAATACGACAACATCTTGTCAAATTGTACTAAGCTCCGCTACTGGCTTCTTTCTGTCAAATGCGGTATTAATTGGCCATTTGAACACTTGCTGCTTGGCAATAATACGATGCATTTAATAGCTGTCATAGATAAAAACATATGTGTCTTGTTCTGCTGAGTTTGCACAGCTGAACAAATACTCAACAAAGAGAAAGAACTCCTTGAGAATTCGAAGAGATAAAAAAAATAATAGTAAATAGAAAACAAGTCAAAGGTTCTTGTGAGCGATGGCATTGGAAACGTTTCCGTCCGTGAAAACAATGAACAAATGCTTCAAGGAATAAAAACAGAAACTGAACTAAATATGTAATCGAAAGTAAACCAACTAAAAATGCTAGAAAAATAAAATACAAAGCACGAATTATGCGCTTCGATTAGTTTCCATTGTAGTTGATGAGCGTGAATTGTAGAGAAAACAAAAAAAAAACTGAAACTGGGACACAAAATAAAAGGTTATATTTAAATAAAATAAATGAATAAATACTATATGTACGTAGTTGGTCTCTTTTCTGCTCACCATTTAGTTTAAATGTTTAATTTCTGAACATATTACGCATACGCTCCGTTACGCAAGTCAAACTAAACTAGCTCACATATACATATATACACTTATTACGTGTTGGTCGCATGATATATTGACAGATCATTTATCTAATTTACTCTCTACTTCTCTCTCTCTATCTCTCTCTACTATATACTACATACATAATCGTATTTGACTCTCTCTCTCTCTCCTTCTCTTGCTCTTGTTGTTCAGTAAACTCTGACCCAACCTCCCCCGTTCTACTGAAAATGCTAAGCATTGCTTTAAGTTTGAACAGATTGATGAATTGTTATTGACATATTGATATATTATTGACTGGTTGATGGAATCACATGTGTGCAATTTAGTTAACTATATACTTATAATCCCTGACTTGTATTTGTATGGTATGGTTTCTCTTTTATACCTATTATGCATATTATATCTTAGCTTAAGACTGTAAATTTAAATAAAAACAATCAACCAAATAAATTGTTAAATGAATTCTAGTTTTTGCGCATTTTGTTATATCACCATATATCTTATCTTACTTATAATCAACAAAATATGCTAACTGTATTTGCGGCATGTTTCAAAGGAAAACTCAGAAAGAAAAGCAACTAAAACGTGACACACATGCATCTGAAAATCTGAAATCTACTTATCTATGTATTAGTATAATAACGTCTACTAAGCAAATTTCCTTGCATATATATATATATATAATTTTTATCTGTTATGTTGTGGTGTTGGTCGCCTGGTTGCCTGTCGTAGTCACTCACACTCTATATCATATAAACACACGCACATTTATACACACAAAAACACACACATACATACATGCAATGCTATTAAAGCGCCTGTGACGCCAACTAAAACGCAAATCCTTGTTGTTATCCGCAAATTTATCACAGACAAATCTGTCAACACAACAACAACAACAGCAGCATCAACAGACGCAGTACAATGGTAGCATCAGCAATGGCACCGCTGCTTCAGTTCCAGCTACGACTGCGACGACGCTGGTCACGCAACAACAACAACAGCAGCCACCCGCATCCCTGACAAATGGACACGCCATGGAGCAGCTGCAACAGCAGCAGCAACAACAACTACCACATACCCCACAGAATGTGCTTAGCATTGTGAGTTTGGCCAAGACAACAACAACAACAACATCTACAACAACCAAAGCAACAACAGCTAAAAAAAATTATATTAAAATAAACAGTAGAAGCAACCAAAAAACAAAATATAAAAAAATACATCAGCCAACAGCAGCAACAACAACAACATGAATAAATGGAAAAACTCTAGAGCAATGCAAACAATTGAAATATACGTGCCATGAGTTTGGTTTTGGTTTCTTGGTTCTTCTTCTCAGTTAGGAATACCCCAATTCTCTTCAACTCTCCACCCTTGCAGTTTTTACTTGATGACCCAAACTCTTGCTGCTGCTGCTGCTGCTGTCGTTCATTAAGCAGTAGCTGCTACTTACTTTGTTTCAGCAAAAACTTTTTAGTAGATTCCTTTTCCTTCTTTAATTTCATTCCGCATTGTCATCTTTTGCTGCTTTGCTGTCCAGCATAATAATTTTTATGAAATTGCATTTTCATCTCTTTATTTTTCAAATGAATTAATCAAATTGAGTTGACAGCAAAAATTTAAAGTGGCATTTTTATTTGCAAATTAGTTGAATACACCCTCGAGAACTCTTTGGTCAAAAATTTACATAATTTTCTACTTACTTAAAACAATATTTACTATGAACTTTAGTCGGTTTCTACGTTTTCTTTCCTACAAAAATTGTTTAATAGATTTGGAATTAATTCCACGAATTAAAATCAAGCAGAAAAGTATGCTACATATTTTTTATTAGCTCATGAG
Organism: Drosophila cardini; assembly: GCA_018903735.1. NCBI lineage: Eukaryota > Metazoa > Arthropoda > Insecta > Diptera > Drosophilidae > Drosophila > Drosophila cardini. Next base: position 3,990,079 of record JAEIGM010000007.1, on the reverse strand, counting down.
CCAATCTTTAATAACTAATTAATCTTACAACAAATGTTAATGACTCAATTAAAGCTTAGCAAAATGGGTTGGAAATTCCTTAACCAAAAAAGTAATTTATAAAATACCACAACATTTTTTTATTTTGCCGTAACCGTTTTTAGGTTTCGAAATTGCCAACACCTTTCGCATTCAAATCAAAACATTTAGCTCAAATTCCTTGGGCGTTGCCTTTTGTGTATGTAATTCGCCACGATTTGAAGGAGTTTATTGTTTCGAGAAATATGCAAATATTTCTGCTTTTCTTTTTTGATCCGACATGAAAATGCGAGAGACCTTTTTTCTACGTCGCGTGCCTGAAAAGGGCATTTTATAAACTAAAAAGCGTTAAATGTCATTTACGGTAACCCAATCCCAAGCCATGACACTCTCTCGTTCCCTGACCATTCCCATTCACCGTTCACATTGTTATCGTTTGGCCATTTAGACGGTGAAAGTTTTTCACGCCATTTCACTTTGAATCCCAAAGAAAAATAATCCGAAAATGTGTCCTAAACATGCAATCGAAATGGCACAAAGAATACTTTTGCTTGGTAAACAAAAAGGGGCTAGATGACAAGGGAGGGAATGGAATGGAATTGGGAATGAAAGAAAGAGTCAGAAAGAAAGAACAAAAATCCAGTAGAAAAGAAAAGAATTTGTTTAGATTTATGTATCAGGAATGCGCATTTAATATCGAGTTCGAATTTCAGCCACGAAAATTAAGTTGGCGTCATTTCTATTGCCAACTTTATGGAAGGAAACCGCCTCGAATTTATTTGCCATTACATATTGTTATTGGTTATTGGTTGGTTGGTTGGCTGGCTGGTTGTTTGTTATTGTTATTGCATTCGCCAGTGTGCAGTTCTTGTGTGCGTAAATTGACAATAATGTGAAATTATTCAATTCTATAGAGAGAGATGGGGAAAAGAAAGAAGTCAGAGAGAGTGGGAGAGGGAATGGGGGAGGGATAGACATAGAGAGAGATAACATGCCACTGCATATTCAGTTTTAATAATGCAAAAATACAAATGCAAACATTTCCGCAGGCTTCGTCTCTTTGGGATTTGCTGCTGCCACAGTTGCTGCTGCTGTTGCAGTTGCAGCAGTTGCGCGACACTTTTATTGCATAAGTCAACAAAAGTGTGTGCCACAAAATGTTCACATTGCATTGGGTTCAACTATCTGTCTGACTGCCTGTCGAACAGTATGTGCTGTAACTTTTTTTTTATTGGGTCACCCACTCACACACACACACACACATACACATACACCGAAAGGGCTGTCTGTAAACCACTTGAAAATTGTATTTTCATTTCAATTGTTTATTTATTGCGGCACTTGTTCGCATTCGATTTACCATGCAGCAATTGCTGCAACAGCAACAGCAACCACAGCAAAAACAACAGCAACTGAAAATTTCTGCTGAAAAAGTATTCAGCCACATTTCAGCCATTTTTAATATTATATACTTATCAGCTGTAAATACCCAAAAAGCAGGTGTTAAGCCAAAAGTATTTTATATATTTAATCTATAAAAACTATGGGATTCTCGGGCTTTATAGTAGCTATAAACTTTGTAATAAAATAACAGAAATAAACTTCAGGAAGTATAAACATAACTTTATTAAACTGTGCAGAGTTCAAGCTTGTTCTGCTTTTAGTTATAAAATATTAAAATATTTCTATATAAAAAAATATTTAAAAATTTAAGTAAAGAGCACAAAAAGCTTTCAATAGTTAGTAAACTTATAAGTTGGGAATCTTAAGAAAATATTATAAAAGTAATGAAAATAATTAATTAAAAATATTATTCAAATATTTTTAAGATACTGTAAAGTAAGTTAGTGTTTACTAAAAAGTTTATGAGCACTTTAAAGGCAACAAATATTTAAATATATAAAAAAAAAGATATTTCGTTTGAGTAAATCTATCAAATCCTATAAAAACTTCAAATTTAATCGTTGTTTTAAGGTCGAAATTCCTTGCTGGAATACAGTTTTAAGCTTAAGTAAATGGAACATTTAAACCGCATTTTACTAATTAATTTTTACCATTTTCCCTCTGTCTCTTTTCTCTCACACAGTCCACAGTATTGATTGCCAATGAGGCAGCCGAGCCACAGCAGAACTCTGCGTTGCCACAGGCTGGCGGCGTTGGCACTGCTGGAGGTGGTGGTGCTGGCGTTGGTGGTGGTGGTGGTGGAAGTATTGGTACACCAAATTCACCGCTCAGTAGCTCACCGTCCAGCGTTACAGTTGCCGCAGCAACAACAGCAGCAGCGGCAGCCACAACAGCAGCAGCAGCCACACTCAATGGCAACAGCAACAGCAATATGGCCAATGATGGCAATGTATCAGGCAACACATCACCAATTGCCAGCGGGGAGCCGCTGCTACAAACACCACCAACACCACAGCAACAACAACAACAGCAATCGCTCAATATCTGCAGTAGTCCGACAGCAGCAACATCGGTGACAGCCAGCTCTATAGCAACAGGAACATTGGCAGCCACAAGCAGCAGCAACATCTCTACAGGATTACTGCCAACCACCGGTGGACTGGTGGATAGCAATGCCAATTGTGGTGGAGTGCCCGTGAGCACAACACAGGTGCTAGCACATCTAAATGCTGCGGCAGCGGCAGCAAGTGGCATTATGACTGCCTCGGTGCAGACACCAAATGTGGTAACTAGTCTGAGCAGTGCTCTAGTCCCGGCTCAGCCGGTGGCGTCATCAGTGGCAGCAGCGCTGGCCGCTTCCACACTGGATGCCAAAAGTCAACCAAAACGTTTGCACGTCTCCAATATACCTTTCCGCTTCAGGGATCCCGATCTGCGAGCCATGTTTGGGGTGAGTTAACGGACAGATTTAAGTTACTGAGTACACTGGAAAAAATATAGGTTTAAAGATTAAGAATTTGTTAGTAAATAAGCTTTATAGAAATGTACTTCCTTTTTTTTCTCAGTGTACTTAGTATACCAACTATTTCTATGTAACTAACTTTTAATTTTCTTTTGTTTGCCTGCAGCAATTTGGCACCATTTTGGACGTGGAAATCATTTTCAATGAACGCGGCAGCAAGGTAAGTTTCCCAGAAAGACTTTCTTAGCTTTTATCTCTCTCACTCTCTCTCTCTTTCTATCTCTCCCGCTCTACCTCTCTCGCTCTGTCTTTTATTGTTGCACGATTCATTTAAATTATGCACATTGCGCACACTTGTAGCATAGCTAAAAATCCGGTTCGCAATCGTGTTGCCCAGGACAACAACAAGTTATCACCTGAATATCCTTGCTCTATTTAGAGTTTTCTTTTCTCTATCTATCCGTTTATCCAAAAAAATATAATTGCATAGTTACGGGCGTCGAACCGAAGCGTAGCAAAGCAAGCAGTGTGCATAATTTAAGGTGCGCTGATGCATGCCCCAAAATGCTGTACTCCCAGCATGTCCTTTTTGGTTTGAAAAGAGCCAAAAAGTCTGTACTGTGTATTGTATATTGTAGCATAGCGTTACGTCTTTTAAATGCTGAATCGTAATCTATATATATCTACTCATACTGTACCTATATATAATTATATATATATATATACATACTCTATATGTTTCTTTAATTGCATGTTTTGATTGCGAATGGCAGGGATTCGGTTTTGTAACATTCGCTAACAGCAACGATGCAGAACGAGCACGCGATCGTCTACACGGCACCGTGGTTGAGGGACGCAAAATCGAGGTGGGTGCATGCCAATACCAATACCAACACACACACTTATAACACACACACACACATTAATACATCTTGGTCTTATGGCAAACTATTATCTGCAACTAATTGCAAACTTTCTCAGTGAACAAAAGTACTGCTAAAGAAATTGGCATTCAACTTGCGGCACTAGCGTGTCGTCAACGTAAAAGTGAAACAGTTTTTCATGAAAAAGAATTTTCCCACTGCTCTGCCACAGTAGGGTGGGTGGCTTTAAAATGAACTGTATTTAAAATCCAATTCACGCATTATCAGCACATTTGGTTTGGTTTCTCATTTAAATCAGATTCTGATTGATTTTTAAAATAATGCGTGGCCTTTTCGTGCATAATAATGTTTTTTTATTTGCCTTTAATTAAATATTAATTACAATTCTTTATACACAACTCCCTCACTGATTTTTCATTCGTTCGTTCGTTTCTTCGCATTTATGTTAAATGGACAGCTGCAAATAATTGGCATTTAAAATATGCTGAAAATGCGCAAAGTGGCAACAAATTAACTGTGTCGCAACTGGTTTTTATATTATTTTATTTGCTGTGCCAGCAATTATTAAAAATCTGTCTAATTACGACAATTGCACAAAAGATATTATGTATCAAAATTGAATTTTAATTGAATTTAAGCGGAAGACTGCGCCTAAAAGGCTGCAACACATAAATAACAATTTCTTTAATTCAATTTGTAACAAAATTCAGCAGTGTTCATTGCAGTTGCCTAAAAAACACAACCAAACACACACTCACACACATACCTACACATAAACTTCATTCAATTGTAATTGTTAACTAACACATAATTTATTTCTACATTCTTTATATATATCTTTAAAATGTGTATAAAAAAAACAACAACAACAAACTACAACCCATCACCAAAAAACAAACCACGCTCGCTGCAACTCAACTGAACTGAACTCGTAACTTGTTACCTGTTCACTTGCTCTCTATCTCTCTCTTTCACACACTCTATTTCGTTACCAATAACCATTGTGAAGGTGAATAACGCCACTGCACGTGTACAAACCAAAAAAGTGACAGCAGTACCCAACGGTAAGTTGCTCTAACAAATATACACACACAAACACACACCTGCTTATACACACATATACACAGACACACTCACACACATAACACCTGCATAGAACTAAGTTTAAGCTATGTAGCGAAACAAGTTTTAAATGTTGAGCAAAGAAATGCAATTACGTCTACTCTGGCCTAGAAGAACTACTATATAAGAAATGAGAAGCAATGAGCAGCACGCAAACGGCAACTTAAATAACAACAACAAAAATAACTACTACTACTACTACAACTTTACAACAACAATAAAAAAAGAAACTTTAACTCAAACTGCCATAACATTTGACTGGCCGTTGTGTTTAGTGTTGCCATACTTTCCAATTTCTTTTTTTTCTCGTTTCTTTCTGTTGGACTTTTCACATCAAATTCTTTTTCTTTTTTTTTTTGTTGGTTGGCTCGGCGAAATTTTGTGTTTTGCCAACGAAATGTTTCGTAATGAAAATATTTTGGTATTTTGAAAATGTTGTTTTGTTGCTTTTGATTTCATTTTGGCCGAAGAAGAAGTTGTTAATAGAGCGCAGTGTACGCCAAGGCGTTAGGCAATCAAAAACTTGTTAACTCACTTGGCAGTGCCAAAAAGAAACTAACTAACTACTTTCCACCGGGCTTTTGCGGCTGCTAACAACAACAAAGAACACACGTACACACACACACACGTACACCCAAACACTCATACACATTTACACCGGCCTAAAGTGTTTTGCCAAGTTTTTCTGTTTGTTTTTTATTCTTTTTAGTTAAGTTAATTTAATGTTTCTTAAAAAAATGTGTGTCTGCATTTGAATTTGATACTTATACTGATATTTAAATTGATTGAAATGATGATGATAATTCTGATTGAACAAAAACAAATCACATTCTTTTTAAATATATTTTTGTTTTCTCTCACACCCACACACAGTTGTACTGACCAAAGACGGTGCCATACCGGCTCCAGCTCTAGGTGAGCAAACCAGAGAACAAATTAAAAGCATTTGTTATATGTGTCTTGTGATTTACTTTAAGATATACATCAAAATGCATACTAAACTGTCTTGTCTATATACGTAGGCACCCAAAAATATATTAAATACCATGCATAACACCCCTCTATAAACAAACAAAATAAAAACTCTATTATAATCTCTTTCCTGGCATGTTGCATGCTAACAACGGTGGCATGATAAACAATATAAAATACCCTTTCAAATTGGCTGAAAAAACTCCAAAAATAATTTTAAAAAACACCTGCTAAACCTAAAGAAAAATTCATCTTCTAAATATATATGCAATATAACTCACATTCCCAGCATGATAACTGTCCAAAACTGTTGTCCCATTTCGTATTTGATTGTTAACTATAATCCAAATCCATACATACTATAATCGTATACTTATATCAAACGAAAACTTTTCAAATGTGTAGAAAACCATCGAATGAGAATTTTCTTAAGTAAAACTTCTCTACTCATAAGATATATAAATAGATATAGAATGGCACCTTTTGGTGCCATCATGTGGTATTTCATTCAAAGTTTTGTCAGTTAGAAGTGGTTGCTAGAATAAGTTCTTGGATATTTAATGTTGTGTTTGCATTTGCACACAATTTCATTTCAAGTTTGCGGTTGCTTAAAAACTTTATTCTCAACTCAAAGAAAGAAAGCAAGAAAAAAAGAAGAAGAAGAGAGAGAGAGAAATAAAGAAAAAAAATGTAAGACGACAGCAGCTAAAAAGTTGTCCATGCCATGTATAATAAATAATACGACTGATTAAATCGTATTTTCCCAGCAAGTTGCCATTAAAAAGTATTCACAGTGCAAAATCTATACTTTAGTTTCTCTCAAATACGATAAGCCGCTTACCAGACCAGACCAGAGAACAGTGCAGAACCTGGGAAAAGGGAAACAGCTCAAATGTTACCAGCAGCTGCTTGCAACGAAGGAGTTTTTCTTCTTCTTTTAGTTCTTTTTTTTTTGCCTCCATATGGACAGGACATGCAAAATGCTTTTGTATCGCCAACAAACTTAGATTCAAACGACAGGACGAAACGACAGACACGACAGGACAGGACATGAGCTGAGACTGCTATAGCTATAGCAGAAGCTGCCTTGGAACGTCTTTAAACTTACTTAGACCCGGCTTTTAAATGCTATCAAAGGGTCTATTAGGAAGGGTTTATTAAGAATAGTGAAGGAGCAGAGCTACTGAAGTAGATACATAAATTCTTTATTAATATCGAACTGTTATCTAGATTATAGAACTATATAAGAGTTTTCCTCTTTTAAAATTAGTGACCTGTGTTTTGCCACCCCACAAATATTCCCTTCTACTTCAGATCTACAAACTTGTTCAAAAATCAATTTGCTTAAATAACAGATAATAAAAAAGTGCAACGTTTAAAGTAAAATGATTGTTATTTAGCTACAGAGTCTCTAATGCTTGGTTGTATCTCCCTGTTGGAGTCAATTCCAAGTTTTTATCATTGAGCAGCTTCCTCAGGTGCACATTGCCCGCTTGATTCGCTCTGGCTAATGCCTCCTCCTCCTCCTTATGCCACGTGCACGTAATGCGCTTCATTTGCGTTTACACTAAATGCGAGAGCAGTGTACGTGTGTGTGTGTGTGTGGGGGTAGCTGTCTGTGTGTCCTTTGGGATGCCCAACTATTTATGCGGTTACCGGCATATTATATAGAAATGGCAACTGGTAGACAGACAAAAGGCAGTAGTCAGAGTGACTAGCAGGCAGTCAGTTTATCACGTTTCGAACTGGGTTCCTTTTGCCAGGCAAATGGCAAATGGTTGGCAACATTAGCCTGGAAACGGGAATGTAAATGGGAATAAGAAGTAAAAGGAGCTCACGTTGTACTGTCGGTTGGCATTTTGTAGTCGGGATAATTACAAATAAACCACAAAGTTGCAAACATGTTGTGCCACACACACACACATACACCCACACACACACATAAATTGTGAGTGAAATAAAACGTAGAAAGAAAATTGTATAGGGAAAAAGTATAGAGAAACTAAAAGTTTTCCTTAAAGTCGTCCGTTGGACGTTGCAGAAACGGTTTTATTTTTGCCCTATGGTTGTTGTGTGTTATGCAAATGTGTTCGTTTCGCATACACGCACACACCAGCACCAACACACAAATACACATACACTTACCCTGTGCATTTGGAAGAAAGTTTGTCTACTACTTCGTATGCTGATTTCAGCACTTCTCTTACCTCTGCACCCGACTCTTTCTATATAGATGTATGCGAAGGTTCTTTTACTTTTTTCGTTGATCCTTTGACATGTTAAACTTAATGCGCTCCAGCCAACAACCAGGAGCAAAAAACAACAATAACAACTAACTGCCATCTCTGTAACTGTCTGTCTGACTATTTGACATGTATTTTACTGCATTTTTCGCTAGTTATAAACCCGTGTTTTCGTCTCTTTTTTTTCGTTGGTTGGTTGGAATTTATTTAGATTCGATCGTAAACAGATTGCTTTGGAAATAACCAACGGGGTGACAGAGGAAGCATTTGAGTTTATTTGTTATTTAACGAGCATTTGTGTCATTCACTTGACATTTTTCCATTGCATACTTTTGTGCGCCACTGCAATATTTGGCGGCCATTTTGTGAGACAGTCGAGTGAAGATTGAGAACAAAAGCAGAGAGCATGAAAACACACAAAAGCTAAAGGATAATCAAATAATTGTTATTAAATAACAAATTTAGTTGAAATTTCTTTGTTTTTCAGTTGTTTTGTTTGCACACAAAAGAAGAGTTTAACGAAATAATACAAATAAAATAAGCCATACTAGTTAAATAAATGTTAAGCAAATACAAGCAACAAGAAAAGTGCATGTTCTGTGCTTAGTCAAATTTCCTGTGCCCTTTTTCCCCAAAATACACTGCCCTAGCATCACGACAACCATGTAAATGCATTATAGCACGGCCCAAAAAACTTGTAAATGTAATTGAGCTGCGTGTCATGTACATATATATTTAAATATAAATAAATTTAAAAATGTAAACTATTTTATTGCAATGAAAAACTCAATTTAAATGTAAAACTAATGCAAATATTTTCTTCTGCCCTTTACATGCCTACCAAAAAAAAAACAAAATCCAATGAAACTACAAATCGTATCTGAATATCTATATATATATATCGATAAATCAAATGGATGCAGTTTGTGTACAATGGCCGGAAGGTGAGTTTTTTGTCAAGTTTATTACTATTTTTTTGATGTATTTGTATTTTGTATTTATTGCCTGCAGTATTTTGTTTATAAATAATATATTTAAACACACTCACACCCACACACACTGAAACACATACAATTGAGCACAGACAAAGAAACAATAAGTTATGTTTAAAGTAAATACGAAACAATTTTCAGTTTATCAAATCTAACTATAAGCTATGGATTACCTTTTAGCATGTAAGCGACTAAATATATAATTGACAACAATTACAAGAACTATGCTAGGCAGGTATATAAACAATTACTATTAATCTAACTATAAATTTGTGAATGGATGGGTTGACAGGAATCGAGAGGAATCATTTGGAAATTGCCATCAATTTGTCATCTAAACTATAAATCAATTCAATTTCATTATTTTCCATTTATATTTATTAATTATTTATTTAATTGTTAGGTTCCGCGTTGATTCATATAAACTGTATGCATAACTTATATATATATACCTAAATAATTATAATAATAATAACATTTTGATGACTGTTTGTAAATGTTACTTCTTTTTTCTGTTGTCTTCCGTCAATCTTTTTTTTTTTTTGCATATAACCCAAAAAAAAACTAAAATAGAAAATTACAGAAATTTGTAATGAATTCAATTAATAATTCAAGAAATTTAAACTTTCGACAAACCGTTATAAAACAGGAGCGTCGCCATTTTCTTTTCTAGTCTTGATGATGATGATGATGATGATGATGATGATTATGAGATTATTTGAGATCATCTATTGATGGTTATGAATTTTAGCATATTGCGGCTGTGTTGTCTTATGCATACTACCTACTATATTTAAATATTCTATTTATAAATATATATATATTTTTTATATATATAAATCTGAAAAACTCAATATAGTTTTGTTTGATAAATTTCTTTAACCAATTTTGTTGTATGTGCGTTTTGTTTCTATACTTTTTCTTTATCTTCTGAGTTCGTTTTATGTTTTGACATATTTTGGTCTGGTACTTTGGTCTGAACATTGTCGGAAATGCTCCTTAGCGTAATTACTTATGTATCCACTCATACACACACTCAAACACACACACTCGAATGTTTGTAACTGGTAACTTTCGACGCGTTTTGAAGCAGCTTAACTTAGCACTAGATTTAAGCAAAAATCAAACAACAACAACAACAATGACAATGACAATTTTCACTGCATCCCAAGAATTCGATATGTAAATACAACACACACCGACACATACACTCAAACACATACAGCATACACTTTACCTGAAGAGTTCATTCACAAAACATTTGATATCCAAAATCTAACGAAATTTATGAACGTGTATATGAACCTCAAGGTTATCGCCTGCCGGTGGCCGCAGCTTGGCCATTTTTGGGGGCACCTGTTGGGGCTGGAGGGCCAACGTTGACGCCGATGCCGCTGGCGATGCCAATGCCGGTGGCACAAGCGACAGCGGTACCACAATCGGTGGTACACAACGGTGCACCCACGGTGCCAACAGCAGCTCCAGCTGCCACGCCCATTGTGTTAGCGCCACGCCATCCAACGCACAGTGCTGTCCCAGCGCAAACTGCAGCACCAACGACACGGCGGAGGTACATTTGAAAAAAAAAAAAAAAAAAACCCAAAAACTCCATCTCAATTTTTAGAAAACAAAACCAAAACCAAAATAAAGCATAATTCAAAAATTGAACAAGAAATTGAATCGTTAATTCACACACAGGCACTCCCCACACACACATAGAGACACTGAGAGATAAACAAGTACAAGCTAAAGTATATTTAGCTATAAACTACAAACACACAGATACACACATACACACACACTATATATTTGTTGTCTTGTTAATTTGGTTACGCATTTGGGTTTGAGTATATGCTAAGTATAATCTATATACATATATATTGCATACTTTTTGGCGCCCTTGAGATTGCATTGTTCGACAGCTAGGCACATACAGAAAAAAAAACACTCTCACATACAACGACACAATCAATCCACGTACCCAAGTATGCGATCAATCAATAGATCAATCAATCAATCGACCAACTAGTGGCAATTTCACCTGAAAACTTGTATTTAGCTGTTAAGTATGGAAAGGTTTTTCTAGCTTTAACCATAGCGTACTTACAAACCATTCTATTTAACTATAAATATATATTTAACATATTTATAAATAATGCGTATATCGTAATTTATAACGTTCCCTTTCCCCCCCTCTGGCGGTAGAGAATTTTATGCGCAGCCAGCATTTCTTTTTAGAGCATTAGTTACTTAGCAAATTGTCGTACATTCTCTATTTACATACACATAAATTTATAACTATCTCTTTTAAAACTCTTTCTCTAACTGTTTTTGACTTAAGTTTGGCAATTTTTGCACGTCTTTCGTTTTGTTTAATCATCGCTTTGGATCAGTCAAAGAAATTCATATTAAAATTGCAATCAAATTATTTCGAAACTCGTTTGTTGCATGCCCCACAAAGATTGCTTAGTTCTAACGCTATTTTCATTTATAAATAGAGAAATATTGAAATTAACTTTGTTAGTTACTGAAATTTTAAAATTATCATGCTTTTCGCATATTGCCATAATCATTTGCATATGAATTGCACAATTCCAGATTTTAATTACATGCAAGTCAAACAAACTCCGGGAAAATTTGTTATTTTTTTTGGGCTAAAGCCATTCACACATTTCAATTATAATTTGTGTTGCATCTGTCTGTACAAACTGTGCGTTTAACTTTGCCACAATTTTCACTGAGTTCGCAAATTTATGGAACTCACTTTGTGTTGCCAGCTTATTGCAGCCTGACTTCCACTTGTTTACTATGTGGCCAATAAATTCAGTTTTGATTACATTCCAGGCCCTCTTTCCGCATCGAATCAATGGATATTTATAATGTCCATGTCATATGTTATAAGCTGATTGCTATAATAAATTAATGTTTACTCAAAAGAGTTTTATGGCAAGCAATGAGAATCGATCATGAAAGATATTAAAAACTTATTGCTTCGCAATAATTTTAAATACAAGAGTTTCGTAAACAATATCGATCACTTACCAGACGAAAGCTCATTGCTATACAACCAATCCTTTTACTATCCTTAAATTTTCACTTATTTCGCACTATCATTTTAGTTGTTTTTTTAATCTATATGTTTCTTGTTAGTTATTGATTGTGTTTTAAATAAAAAGGTTCAAGGGTTAATGTTAATTTTAGCTGAATTGTATATTTTTCTATATATAAATGTATGTATATATATTTTTACTATGTTTTTTGTATACAAAAGTCTCTAACAAAAACAAAAGAAAACACACATAAATTAAGTGCAATGCGTTTCTTAAAAATGTCTTGCCTTAAATACACGTAAATTATGAATTCTCTATATATATATATACTATATGTTTATACTAAACTACAGATCGGTCTAATGTTTTTCGTATTGTTGATGGATGAACTTAAGAAAGCATATTTATATATATATACTTAAAAAAACAAAAACTGCGTAGCATTTCTTGGTATTTTAAATGTTATAATGTTAAGTATGTTTCGAACTGAATCCCCCTTTATATAAACTATATATTGACTGACTTCACGTATGTCTTATGTACTCGTACTCGTATTGTTATATGTATATATACAAAAACAAAATCATCTCAGCGCTCAATCGATACTTAAACTATATACATACATACAAAACAGTTACTACATAATGCCTATTATTTGCTAAACATATATACTATAAACTTTACATATACTATACCATATATATTATATATATATATATCTAAATTATATATTTACTTATATAAAAAGAGAGAAAAAACTAACCGCATGCGTTTTATGTTCTTTTCTTTTCCTTTTTTCTACTTTTTGCACACGAATACAAACAAACAAACAACACACACACACACACACATACACACAAAACAATGTAATGCGTGTGTATAAATATTCACAAACACACACATACACACATGTACACACACTGGTAACTTGTGTAAAAATCGTTGCAAAAAATATCGAACAATTCGAAAAAAATCTATAAAAATCAATGAAAAAAAAAAACTCCAAAAACCAAAAACAAAACTCGTTTGACCTCGTTCGCCTCACAGCCGCCGTAGCTGCCGCCGCTGCCATGCGTGGAGTTGCCATACAACGTGGACACGTGGGCGTGGTCGGTGCCACACCATATCACCCGCATCATCATCCGGCTCTGGCAGCCGCCGCTGCAGCCGCTCAACAGCAACAGCAACGTCAAGTGGCCGCCGCCGCTGTGGCCGCAGCAGCCGCTCAACAGCAGCATCAGCAGCAGCAACAACAACAGCAGCAACATCAACAACAGCAGCATCAGCAACAACAACAGCAACAACAGCAACAGCAACATCAACAACAGCAGCAACAACATGCCGCCGTCGCCGCTGCCGCAGCTGCCCAACATTCACAGCATGCCGCTGCCGCCGCCGCAGCCGCCCACTCGCATCCGCATGCCCATGCGCATGCTCTAGCACCACAGCTGGCACAACTGCAGCCGACACTGCAAGCGGTTGCGGTGCCAACGGCACAGGGTAGTGCAGCGGCAGCTGCTGCTGCTGCACAGCAACATTCGGTGCTGCAACAATCATTGGCTGCGGCCGCTGCTGCACAGAATTCAGGAGTCGCTGGGAATGCGAATGCTGCCGCTGCCGCCGCGTATGCGGCACGCCTATCCGCTGCAACGGCTTCACAAACGCCGGCCGCTGCTGCTGCGGCTGCTGCTTCCATGGCAGCGTCGGCCAATGCGGCCAACAATGCTGCAGCTTTGCATGGATTTGCGCCGTAAGTAGAGACTCCTCCACGTTGTCCCACAAAACGCGTCGACGTCGCAAAATAAAAAAACACAAAAAAAAAAAAAAAAAAAAAAAAAAAACAAAAATGAAAAGAAAATGAAAAAATTAACAACAAATGTAGATTTTAGTTGTAATTTGTTTTTGTTTTTTTTTGTTTTCTCTTTAGTTAAATTAACTTAAATATTTTGAATGTAGTTTTAGCGCACTTTATTTTTGTTCATGTGGTGTCTACTCGCTCGCTTGCTCGCTCGCAAACGCTTTCACAACAACAACAGCAACTGTAGCAACAACAATAGCAGCAACAACAACAATTGGCAAACTGTTTGCCTTTGCATGCAACATATTATCACGCATACGCCATGTTATACCTGCTGTTATTGCTACTGTTGCTCCTGCTGCTGCTGTTGTCAAGACACGCCTCCACACACTCTCTCAGCTCTCATCTGATACACTTAATTCCCACATACACACACATACACCCACACCTGCCCCCCTTCCCGATCCACCCCCTCATTGTCGAGCAGCAAAATTTGTTTAATAGCTTTAACGTTGTTTATTTTATGTCTCTCTCTTTTTTATGGTCTATGCGGTGAATTTTTGATATTAGCTACCTTGTGTGTGTAACGTTTTTATAAGTACTCGTACTCGTACTATCGTAATATCTTATGCATAGCGTCACATTTGCCTAATGTACTACCATCTAATTGAAACGCAAGTTTAGACTTGTCTCTCTCTCTCTCTCTCTCTGTTTCTCTTGTATAAAACAAAAACTTATAAAAAATACAACAACAACTCAACAGCAACTCAAATCAAATAATTAAAAGCAGCAACCAATTAACGCACGGCATCAATTAATAATTATTTTATATAAATCATATATACTTGACTGAGAACAGTTCCTTTTTGGCATCATTTACTACATCTCTATATATACATATATATATTTATCTGAATATATTCTTATTGTTTTTGAATTGATCTGGTTAAAGGGAACTTGCGTAATTGTTTATTGTGTACCACTAGGCGTATGCTCAATTTGATATTACAAATTAATTAATTATTATTTTTGATGCGTCTGCTGCTGCTGATGCTGCTGCTGTCGCGCATGTTTTCTCAAATATTTTTATTATTATTATTTCTATAAATATTTTGATACACACGTTTATCAGTTTTATTGTTTATAACTCTGGCTGCTGTTTACAAACAATTAAATATATATAAAAAAAATAGCATACAAATGATGAATAACTAATTAAACAATAGTATGCTTTCTACACCAATAAAAATAATTAAATTATTAACTAATTAGCTAGGTGCATGAGTGTCTGTTCTCTCGGATCGAGTCAAGCAAGATAAATATGTTTTTTTTTTCTGTCGTAGATGGGATCCTAACTTACCGATTGGTTATACTTGCTAGTGTTCTAATTTTATCATTTTATGCATTTGCATTATACAATCAATCAGTTAATCAGCTCGTCATCACTTAGGCCAGATGGGATGCAATAGTATAGCTAGGCTAAAAATAGGTACAGTCGATAGTTTAGTGACTAGGCAGGTGGGATTTAGCAGGACTTTATTACGATTTTCAGTTACGCCTTAAGTTTCAGCCATTCTTTTTTTAACCCAATGCACCCGGTACAAAAAATACAACAAATACAAACAGACAGTAAGGAAAATGGCAAAGTTTTGGCATAAATTAAAAATCGTTTTTGTTTTGAAAGTTACAACTTTGCCGTTATCTTGTATGTCTGCTCATAGCGCCACCTAAAAAAAAATAATAATAATACCCACACACACAAGTGCGTTAAAAAATATATATTAAAATCAAAATAAAATAACAATTTTTGAATTTTGCTTTAAGTGAGAGCAGAAATGACAATCAAAGCAGCACAAAATGAACTTAAAATAACTGCTTCGATTGTCATTGAGAACTTTAATTAAATATAAGTTTAAGTAAAACAATTATTAATCTATTGACTTTATTTTATAATTCTTCTCGATACACCTACACACACCCACACACCTACAAACACACAACCACAGCGTATACTATGATCCCTTCTTAGCAGCTGATCCAAATCTACGCTTCCAGGTAAGTTCAGTACAACAAACTGTTAAAATACTCTCTAAAAAAGTTTAGTTATAGTACATTAAGTTAGTGTTAATTCATGCATATACTAGTCTAAGCTGGCTAAACTAAGTTTGCGATAAAAAAAAGTGTAAGAAATATATATACATATATATATTATATATAAATTTTACAGGCAGCCAAACCGGTCACTGAAGTTCCAGCCGCACAGCCAGCCGCCATATTAAATGTAATGAAACTTATTCAAATTCAAATAACTCCAATAACCGTACAAAACCAATACCAAATTAAGAACGCTGTCTGAACTACTTGTATTTATTATATATATTTATCTATTTATCTCCGTACATCTACTACATATAATTTATTTAAACTATTTACATACTTTGATGGTAGCTTGTGACAAAAAAGACACCACTTTTGACTTGGTTTTCAAACAGATTTTGTTTCTCTTTTTGCATTTTAAACAACAAATACAATAACTAACGACGCGTTTTAATTTATGTATTATCTTACACTGAGAGAAAAGTACACTCTTTTCACTCTTTTACTTACAATTTGTTTTCTTTTTTGATTTATTTTGGTATCTGGTCGTGCAAATGCGTCTGTAAAATGTTAATATTTTTCTTTTTTAATCTTGGTTGGTGATCTACAAGCGTACACAATATTATTATTATTAAATATGTTTATAGGCGAAATGCTAAACGTCATTTACTAATCACCTATATCCGTACCTATCAATATCAATATAAAACTGCTTTATGTATTTATGTCTTTATTCATTGTGTTTGAAACACCCCAAAAAACAAAAACAAAAACTTAAAAAAAATTCAACACATTACAAGCGATTAATTATTTGCATCCTTTATTGATTTGATTTCTAAAAACGCAACTATTTCTTACATAATTACACGCGTAGAATAACGAACAACTTGAATAACAAGAACAACATTCAATGCTTTGATCAGCAGCCTATGTAAAGGCACATAGCATACTTTCAGGCTGCATGCGGCTCTCTGTCTCTCCCTCTCTCTCTTACTCTTACTCTCTTTGCCTTTTTCTATAGTTTTTGAAAGGCAAATGGAAATTTAGTTACGCTACTTTTTGTTTGTTTATGATTTTTGCTTTTGCAATCAGTCTTTAAACATGTATTTAAATCTATATATATATATTTTCTTGATATACGGAATCTCTAAACTTAAGTAGCATTATTTAAATAATTATTCAATTCAATGCTTTGAAACATTTTAAGAATGTATTCAAATATTTTTTTTTTTTATATTTTTTCGTTACTTTTCTCACGACTGTTACAACGCAAACGCAACAACAACTACAAAATCGTAACAACACTAAACAAAAATTGTTAAAAAACAAACTTAAAAAAAAAAAACTATACCATATATATATATATATCGAAAAACTTACAGCGCCGCACTGTGACTACGCTAAACAGTACCCCACATACGATCAACCGCATTCCGGTTCCACAGAATGTTTTGGTAAAAATAATCATTTTTAGCTAGCAACAAATTTTCATAAATAATAGTATATTGAACAGTTCAGTTTGTTTGTTGTGCCTCCTCCCCAAGTTTTGTTATTGTTTTCTACTTTAATATGCGTGTTTATTGTCATCTCAAATGTTTGCACCCACATCTAAGTTAACCCTAGTTATTAAAGCAGTATCGTATGCTATAAGTATAAGTTTTATTCTTTATAATACCCTGCACATTTGGCGCTTTGTTTGTAGCATTTAATTAATTGTAATTATGTTATGTATACCACCGTTACAATCCGAACGGATCTTTGGCATCTTGGGTTTCTTGTAGTTTCGGATTCTCTGGTCACTGCCCTCTTGTTATATCCAAGATAATAAGAATACACTTTGATTTTATTTGTTTGCACCCGTTCATATATATATATACTTATTTTAAATATAATATAATTTTGGTTCGGTTTAGGTTCTTAACTCTTTTTGCCATTTTTTACCATTTTTGCTCAAACTATCTATTTATCTACTTGTATCTCTATCTATCTCACCTGTCGCTAGTTTTGTCGTTGCCGTTGCCTTAGTTGAAAAAAAACTTTTCTCCCTTTAACACACAATTTGCTTCACATTATTCCAGGCCACTGCTCCGCTGTTAAAGACACCCCTCTCTCAGGCCCAGCAGCAGGCGTATGCCACGGCGGCTACCACCTACACGGCGGTCGCTGCCCGTGCCGCCTATGGCGCCGCCGCCGCTGCAGCCGCCCAACCGGCACTCGCTGGCTATGCCACCGTAGCGGGGTAAGTTTCCATCACCAAAACCAAATCAATTAATCTAGTTTCATCAGTTGACAACTCGATGGAAAATAACTAAAGTTTCATGCACAACAAACTCACAGCTAACCTGAAGTAATTAATAGAAAACACACGAATTAACCCTCGTTACTCATAACTTGAACTAAAACTGGTTTATAACACTGTTTGGTGTAGGTAGTTTTTGAATTTAGAGTTAATAAAGGAAATTGTTTAATGAGGAAGTCAAAAAAATTTATAGTTTACTGAAAGTATTATTAATGATAATTGTATTTATGCTTAACAGTTTTAAAAGACAGCTTATTAAACATTAATTTAAGTATTCTTTACAATAAACTTTTTAATTTATTTGGTAAACTAAGTCTAAAATTATTTAAAGAACTTGTAATATTTAATCAAACTAATTTTATTTTATTTGTTTTCGTATTACTTAGCTAAAACTATAACTTGACTTATTTAAATCTATTTATATTTATTTATTTTTTATTTAAACTATCTATTGTTATTTATTTTATGTAAATTTATTATATTTTTTACTAATTTATTATATACTTTTGAATATTTTATATAAATTATTGCTTTAAATTTAATTTTTATGTATTGAATATTATTTAAGTACCTTATAACTTTCGTTTCATTGTTTATTTATTAACTTACTATTGTTTAATTAACACTTGACTAATTTATTTAATTTACTTTTCTTTTGTACAAATTGTAAAAACTCAAACAAAACAACTTTCAAGAGTAGCAAAAGTCTAACACCGAAAACTGAAGATGTAAAACTAACAATTGAAAGTTTTTGCAAAACTTTATCAAAATTAAACAATTTTTACTGAAGAAGCTGAGAGAATGAAGAAGAAGAAAGTGAATAATCGATGAGATGTGGAGGAGAACTAGAATTAATGGAACAACATTAACAATTAACACAAACTAAACATTAACTAATCATACATGGAATCATCAACGACTAACTAAACATATTAATAACAAGTTTAACTAAAATTTAAGCTATAACTAATAAGATACAAACGAAATATTTCTAGTTATGCGCGCGAATATCCGGATCCTTATCTGGGACATGGTATTGGACCCGTGCCCGGCTATGGGGTAAGTTTCCTCTTTTTAACCTTTAACTATATAAACAATATATTTATTTAATTAATTAATAACTATTTTTCTCTTTACCTTTTATCGTTTTATCCTTTAGGCAACTATGTATCGCGGTGGATTCAACCGCTTCACGCCATATTAGAAAGCTACATAAGTCAGCCAAATAATGTAATTGGACTACTCTCGAAAATGCTCAATGTATGAACAAAGAAACATAAAATGATAGACGTAAAAATACTCGTACTTCTCCTCTACAGTGCAGTAAGTAGCAGTTAATTCTAAAAAACCGATTTGAAGCAGATACTCAATTCACACTGAACAGACGCTCAAAATGATGAACAAAAATTAAAATTAAAAACTTAAAAAAGTAAAATCCTCATACTCAATATGGAGAGTTGAAAATCAAAGCTTAATTGTAGCCAGAATACAAAGGATAACTAAGAATCTATGGCAACTTAAGCAAAACAACAAAAACAAATCAATGTCGTCCAAAAACTAAAAGAAAAAGAAAACAAAAAATATGAAAAAAGATAAAGAAAAAGGAAAAGAGAAGAGAGAAAATATTTAAATGGCAATTAGTTTGCAAAACGTGCTTCATGCGTAGGTTTTTACCAAAAAAACAAAAAGCTGAAAAATTTTTGTGCGGCAAATCAGAATTTATATATAGAAATACACACACACACACACATATATATTTATATATGTATATGGAATATATATGTATATATATTCCTATGGGATATATTGATTATACCTATAGTTATTGTATTTGTATATCAACAAAAATGAGCAATTTTTATGTATTTTCAAGCTGCATACTCAAAACCATAAAAGTCGACAAAAATAACATAATATAACTATATTTTTTTGTTCAATAAGTTAGCTTTATATTTATGATTATTTCTGTTTGATGTAATTGTTACATTAAGCATTGTAGTTTGTAGTCAACCAAAAGCAACAAAAACAACAAATTCTATATTATTTTTCTATAACAAAAAGTTGCCAAAAAAAAAAAAACAGAAAAAGAAATTTTAAAATATTTTAAATTTAAAATTATATGTATATAAATATATATATACACACAGATTTATACTTTTGGAGCACACACAAATTGGATGCAATAATTTTATTTCTTTTTACATTTTTACAACTCCAAAGAATACTCATTTCATAATTGTAAATGTTTAAACAAAAAGAAAAAAATTAATTTTTATTAACGAATTTATTTGTCATGTTTATTTTAAAATAATTTTTTGTTTTTGCTTTCATATTATTGTTCCTAGTATTTTACTTTTGGCAGCTAAAATGCAAAGTCAAAAAAAAAAAAAAAAAAAAAAAAAACAGAAAAAAAAATGAAGAAAAACTCAATGAAATTGCTCAACTTGTAGCGCATAGGTACTCGTAATTGCAAAGAGATCAACACGTAGACATATCCTTGGAATATACAATAATAATAATTACTTTAATGCGACATTAGCAGCAAGCTAAAGAGATGATGATGATGAGAAATAAATTACAAATAATAAATACATGATAGTTTTTAACTTCAAGCTTCCAGTGACAGAAAGAAACAAAAACAAAAACAAAAACAAGAAAAACTCAAAAAACGTGAAATTTGTGTAGTAAGCATTAAAATTAATCAAACAAAAAAAAAAAAAAAAAAAAAAAAAAAATACAAAAAATATGAAAATTTTTAGCTCTTAACTTCGTAGCACTTTCTTTGTGTGTTGTGCAAATAAAAAGTAAAAAATCCAAAAGTGGATTCAAATGAGAAATACCTTAAAATTTTATCAATTATAAAACTTCACGTCGTTTCAGTGTTGTTCATTTTTTTTTTCGGCCTAGACCAGAAAACTTCCCTAAGCAACTTAAGATTTTATTTTACACACGATTTATAAAGTCTACTATAATGCACACAATTAACTTTCAACGTTGTGTATTTCAAAGTGTTTGATGGCAAGAAAGGAAAGATTTTTGAAACTATAAAGAAACTAATGATTATTGCTCAAAATACAATAAGATACAATGTCGTTCTCGATTTAAAATTCTAAGACAGTTACTGTCATCAAATTTACACTAGTTGTTTATATACCATCTATGCTACTAGAAAGAAAGAATTAAAGCAAATTAACAAATATCTTTGATTAGTTATTATGTGTGTGTAATTGTGCAATCGTTCTTTAGGTGTTCCTTTCGAATGTCTCTTCTTCTTATATCTTGCAACTAAATCCGTAATTATATAAAACCACGTAATCAATACGTTTAATGCTCCATTTTGGAGTGCCAGATGTATCTAATGAGTCCAAAGAGCTTCAACTCACTGTCACACTGTCACAGATTGTACATATTTCTTATGAATTTTCTTTGAACACACACACACTCACACACCTAATGGCACTCACACTCATACAAGCCACAACTTGAAGCAATTTTTATGTCATACTCAGTTTTTCTTTAAAAATTATACAACAAATACAAAAACCACACTCACACACAAAACAAAAGAATTATAAATATATATAAAAATAATTATTATAATAATGTTTTAAGCATAATTACGTTGACATTTTTCAAGCCAAAGTTTATATTTAATAAAAACATGATTTTTAGTTAGATTTAGTTTTTATGCTGATGACAGATACACATGAACAATTAAGAATTATAATGATAATGATGATGAATAAATAAATATATAAATCAAACCCAACAATTGCCAAATTAAATGTAGCTTTCAAGTGAATTAAATAGACACGTAATTAAATTTAAATAAAATTTTAAAATAGAAAACAAAAATAAAATAGACAAACAAAAAGTATAGCATACTTTTTGGCCCCCACACACAAACACACACACAACCTTGGGTTTGATAGGAAACAACAACAAGAACAAAATGAAATAAACCAAGTAGTTATTAAAAATAAAAATAAAAATAAAACAAATAATAGATACAAATATTGAAAAGATAAACAAATTTAAACACTCAACTTCCACCGCAAATTTTTTAAAACAAAACAAAGAAAAAAAAAACACAATTTTTGTCTTAAGCAAGGTATGAGAACAGAAAATCAACCTATTAATATGTAAAATGCAAACTGCAAATGCAAATCAATCAAACACTGCAGATATAAATATATATATATATAAAGAAAATATTTTAAAATATTATTTAAAGTTAGAATATTCAGTGCGTACCAGTCATCATCCCCCGCAGTCAGTTCATCTCAACACAAAACAGAAAATTTACAAATTTAACAAAAAAATCCAGTACAAGAGAGCAAGCTAGAAATGAGAATGACTAAAACGATGAGAATCTGCAAGCTATATATTCTGTAATTCTGTAATCTGTGTAGTCTAATAACCCTAAGCCAAACGCCGCTTTTGTTCACTTTCACATAGAGCATACTGCATAGGCGTTATCTAAAGTATAAATAAACTATAAAACTAAATATATATATATATATATATATGTATACATATATGATATGAGAAAAAACTCTAATATTTAATGATGTGCCAAATTGTAAGTTGTACCATTTGTTTTTTACGAGTGGACAAAGCAAAAAAATAAAATACAAAAAACGCAAATTGAAATGAAAATGAAAATAAAAATAAATATATATATAAAAATTAAAATGAAATGAAAATCTTGATAACAGAATAACCCCTCCCCAGAATGATGGATAAAACCTATTTTGATTTCTCAACATTTAGATGATAATGAAAAAAATATTTTTAAAAAATTTAGCATTGTGTATAGAGACGAATGTTAGGAGATTTAGCGTCCCCCCCCTTTTTCCAGGCAGACGCTTCCTTACAAACAAAATTGATAATAGAGCAGCAGATACGTATAGTATTATATAAGCGGATTTCCCCGCAACAATCAGACACACACCAACATACACACACACACACACACACATGGGAGCTCCCCCGTAAAGTGGAAAGTGAAATCATTGCTCAATAATCGTATTCTTACTGCCTTTATTTGCGCTCAAATTCATTTACACACACACAAACACACACACATGAACATACCGGTTATTAAAAGGACACAAATTTCATAAAGCAAAAACTATATATATTGGTTTATATCAATTTTCAATTTGTAAGGTTGTGACAAATTGTAAACAAACAAGCAAAAAATAAAATGAAAAATAAAAAATTAAAAATAAAATGCAAAATGGGAAATCACTTGAACAAAAACGTGCAGAAAATGTAATAATGTATGCGGAATGGCAAGTAAAATAGCTCAAAAAAAAACAAAAAAAGAAAGTGAGGAAAGAAGAAAACAAAAATATTTGAAATTCATACAAACGAAAAAAAAAAAAAAAACAACAAAAAATAAGAAAAAATGCAATAAAAATAAATTTTAAAAATATGAAAAAAAGAAAACAATTTAAAGTCATTTTATTTATTATTTAAACAAATGTGTTTATGGAGTGCTCAAAGGGATTTAAAGTGAGTTTTTAGCTTGTACCACTTGACGTATGAGTGATGTCAGCAGGTAAGTAGAAGCAACTGAGAACTCTTGGGATGTTTCCGTTTTTCGTTTTTGACGGAAACGGAAAACATTTTTGTTGTTGTTGCTGTTGTTATCGCCCACATTTCAGAAATAAAACAATAGACGATCAATCAACAATTTGCACCTTTTTCTTCATTATGCCATTCCAAATGGCTATTAAAGTTGATGTGCGGTCATTACAAGCATTTAACACCTCCCAAGTCCACAGTTTGCTGTCCACAGTCCGCAGTCCACAGTTGGGCACATACAGTGAGTGCGACATGCAAACGCTATTACCCCGATTAAATCAAATGGCCTACGCAGCGACGCGGCGTTTGCAAAAGGCCTCTAATTATACAAAGTTTCACATTTGATTGAAGAGTCGTCAAACACACACACACGCACACCCACGCACACACACAGAGACACACGCACGCATATCCGTTATGTAGTTGGTGCTGTTTTTAAATGGGGCATGACAAACCAGTCGACCACAGGAAGTAAACGCCTCTCAGTCACTCAGTTTGAAATGCGGCAGTTGAGTTTGACGCTTCTCCCCCTACCACTGTCCCTGCCACCCCTACCCCTACTCCTTTTCGGCCCTGTGGTTGGATGGTTTGTGGCCAACAGTGTGACATAATAAATTATGCTGCATAGCAATGATTAATTTGAGTTCTGCATGTGACATGACAGGCCGCGAGGTGTGGGCCACCCAATCAAATGCATACAGAATGAGTGCTTGGAATTGGCTAACACAGACACTCACACACATACACACACAGGCTGTTGCCCCAGTTTGCTGTTTGTACCCAAAAAGAAATCAGAGTCCGTCCACTGGATATTGTCTATATCTGTTTTGTGGTGTCTTCTTCTTCTTCTTCTCCATGCTTCATCTCCTTTAACCTCCTCTAACCTCCTTTTCAGCTCTACGTACATACATAAATATATTTGTTTGTGTTGGTGTTTGTGTGAGTGACCCGCTGGGGCCAATGAATTATTGCGTGCAATTATTTTCTAATTAATTATTTGACAACGTTGCGAACGACGACACCAAGCTGTGATAATTTCCAGCATTGACTATGAACCAAAATACCCCTAATGGCAAACATTAAATTGGCGGATGCTGCTCTCTGATTCTAGGCAATTGGCAATGGGGGATTGTAGTCGAAGGTCCTCACCAAATCTCACCCCCCTTTCCACTTCAGGCCATTGCAACAAAGTTGATATAAGAGCTACTTAAATATTAAGTATATAGGCCGTAAATGAAGTAGGCCAATTTTCTGTACGAGTATTGAAGACAACGGAACATCGACAATGCCAATTCCAAAAGTGGTATTAAATTTCTAATGTTGCCCAAAATACGCTGAGAGCTTTAATCAATAACGAATGACAGCTTATTAATGATGGGAAACCTAAGCCTGCAGATGGTGTCTAAAAATAGTCATAACTCAGAAAAATGATGCAATGTCTTGAAAATTAAGCCAACATAGAGAAATAATTTCTGCTGGTGTAATAGGCAAACATAAATATCAGAAGACCGCAATGCTCATAATGAAAGAGCAAAACAAAACGAAGTATTCTTATTCATACTCTACCTACTTTACACGCGCTTTGGTCAAATTTTACCGTTTTCAGCTCTCTATTTTTAGCTGCTACGCGGTTTGTGTAAATGATCGCGGACGCTAGCAGACCACACAAACAGCAGTCTTAGCAACTCATCCTAAAGGCTCACGCTCACTACACTAAATGCGCTCTGAGTAAGCTCTGCCCCTTTAAGCTCTCTTTTTCCATTGCTCCGCTGTTTGTGTAAATGTTAGCGGACGACAGCAGAGCGCAGAAACTGTTTGCTGCCGCCGGCAGAACAGCAGGCTCTCCATTTGATCTCACTATGTCAATTGCGCTCTAAGCAAGCTCTCTCAGTTTTCGTTTCCTTCACAGTTTCTTTGTCTGTTCTCTGCCGCCGGTCCATCTGTAAAGTCAGAGAGGGAGAGCGACTAAAGTCTAAGCTGCGCACGCTTGGTTCACAAAAACGCCCACACGCACGTAAGCAACGGCCACCACAGGCAATCACAGCTGCAGATGGTGTGAGAGCCAGAGAAGGAGAACAACCAAAGTGTAAGCGACGCACGCTGGCAAGTGCAATGCGAATACACCCACGTACCTAACGCAGCTGCCGACAAAAAGGGAGAGAGTGTATCGTTGAGAGAGCAGCGCTGCCGCGATCGTAGCGCTGCGAGAGTAACACTCTGTCAGTACAGCAAAGCAACGTGCCTGACCTACAGTTACAATGGAGGTAGCGTCAACGTCGGCAGAGGAATAGCAAAAGCAGCGAAAGTGTTATTGGAATTTTTGACACGCATTAGTCGACTTGCAATAGTTAAAGCGTTAAGGTGATCATGTGTGGCGATGTGCAAAGTGTATTCAAAGTGAAAAGTGAACAGTAACTGGAATACGAACAAAATTAAGACAAGGCAAGGCGATTGGCAAAGAGAAAGGAGTTTGCAACGGACAACGGATAAAACACAAAAAATGGAGAAACATAAGGTGAGTGGAAACAAGCGATTTAATTATGTGGAATACGGAGCTTATCTATGCACCGCTTTGTCAATCTCTCGTTCTCTCAATTTTCTTTCTTTCTTTATATTGTATTTGTTGCATACAGGGTGCACTGCTTTGTTGTAAAGTTCTTATTCTAGTTTAGAATGATCAGACAAATGATATTTTGAGGAGCTAAACGTTTTTAGACATTAGACAACTGGGAGTTTCATACTCTCCCTACTTTACACGCGCTTTGGTCAAATTTTACCGTTTTCAGCTGTCTATTTTTAGCTGCTACGCGGTTTGTGTAAATGTTCGCGGACGCTAGCAGACCACACAAACAGCAGTCTCTGCAACTCATCTTAAAGGCTCGCGCTCCCAACACTTATTGCGCTCTGAGTAAGCTCTGCCTCTTTAAGCTCTCTTTTTCCATTGCTCCGCTGTTTGTGTAAATGTTAGCGGACGACAGCAGAGCGCAGAAACTGTTTGCTGCCGCCGGCAGAACAGCAGGCTCTCCATTTGATCTCACTATGTCAATTGCGCTCTAAGCAAGCTCTCTCTATTTTCGTTTCCTTCACAGTTTCTTTGTCTGTTCTCTGCCGCCGGTCCATCTGTAAAGTCAGAGAGGGAGAGCGACTAAAGTCTAAGCTGCGCACGCTTGGTTCACACAAACGCCCACACGCTCGTAAGCAACGGCCACCACAGGCAATCACAGCTGCAGATGGTGTGAGAGCCAGAGAAGGAGAACAACCAAAGTGTAAGCGACGCACGCTGGCAAGTGCAATGCGAATACCCACACGTACCTAAAGCAGCTGCCGACAAAAAGGGAGAGAGTGTATCGTTGAGAGAGCAGTGCTGCCGCGATCGTAGCGCTGCGAGAGTAACACTCTGTCAGTACAGCAAAGCAACGTGCCTGACCTACAGTTACAATGGAGGTAGCGTCAACGTCGGCAGAGGAATAGCAAAAGCAGCGAAAGTGTTATTGGAATTTTTGACACGCATTAGTCGACTTGCAAAAGTTGAAGAGTAAAGGCGATCACGCGTGGCGATGTGCAAAGTGTATACAAAGTGAGAAGTGAACAGTAACTGGAATACGAACAAAATTAAGACAAGGCAAGGCGATTGGCAAAGAGAAAGGAGTTTACAACGGACAATGGTTTTTGGATAAAACATAAAAAATGGAGAAACATAAGGTGAGTGGAAACCAGCGGTGAAATTATGTGGAATGCGGAGCTTATCTATGCACCACTTTGTCACTCTCTCGTTCTCTCAATTTTCTTTATTTCTTTATATCGTATTTGTTGCATACAGGGTCCACTGCTTTGTTGTAAAGTTCTTATGCTAGTTTAGAATGATCAGACAAATGATATTTTGAGGAGCTAAACGTTTTTAGACATTAGACAACTGGGAGTTTCATACTCTCCCTACTTTACACGCGCTTTGGTCAAATTTTACCGTTTTCAGCTGTCTATTTTTAGCTGCTACGCGGTTTGTGTAAATGTTCGCGGACGCTAGCAGACCACACAAACAGCAGTCTAAGCAACTCATCCTAAAGGCTAACGCTCACTACACTAAATGCGCTCTGAGTAAGCTCTGCCTCTTTAAGCTCTCTTATTCCATTGCTCCGCTGTTTGTGTAAATGTTAGCGGACGACAGCAGAGCGCAGAAACTGTTTGCTGCCGCCGGCAGAACAGCAGGCTCTCCATTTGATCTCACTATGTCAATTGCGCTCTAAGCAAGCTCTCTCTATTTTCGTTTCCTTCGCAGTTTGTTTGTCTGTTCGCTGCTGCCGGTGCATCGGTGAAGTCAGAGAGGGAGAGCGACTAAAGCCTGAGCTGCGCACGCTTGGTTCACACAAACGCCCACACGCACGTAAGCAACGGCCACCACAGGCAATCACAGCTGCAGATGGTGTGAGAGCCAGAGAAGGAGAACAACCAAAGTGTAAGCGACGCACGCTGGCAAGTGCAATGCGCATACACACACGTACCTAACGCAGCTGCCGACAATAAGGGAGAGAGAGTATCGTTGAGAGAGCAGCGCTGCCGCGATCGTAGCGCAGCGAGAGTAACCCTCTGCCAGTACAGCAAAGCAGCGTGCCTGACCTACAGTCACAAGGGAGGTAGCGTCAACGTCGGCAGAAGAATAGCAAAAGCAGCGAAAGTGTTATTGGAATTTTTGACACGCATTAGTCGACTTGCAAAACTTGAAGAGTAAAGGCGATCACGCGTGGCGATGTGCAAAGTGTATACAAAGTGAGAAGTGAACAGTAACTGGAATACGAACAAAATTAAGACAAGGCAAGGCGATTGGCAAAGAGAAAGGAGCTTACAACGGACAACGGATAAAACACAAAAAAAAGAGAAACGTAAGGTGAGTGGAAATAAGCGATTAAATTATGTGGAATACGGAGCTTATCTATGCACCGCTTTGTCAATCTCTCGTTCTCTCAATTTTCATTCTTCCTTTATATTGTATTTGTTGCATACTGGGTGCACTGCTTTGTTGTAAAGTTCTTATGCTAGCTTAGAATGAACAGCCAAATGATATGATATTTTGAGGAGCTAAATGTTTTTAGACATTATACAATTGGGAGTTTCAACGATTATCATTATTAGAAGATCAAATTGACAAAATTTAATTAATTTAAATTTAATTAGAAGTGTGTTCCATTTAAAAAGAAAGGCACATAATTTTCAAGCCAAAAAGAGCTCAAGCTAAAACCTTTTTACTCCAACTTTTAAAACGGGTCTTAACGTATAAATTTCGTTTCACTGTGAATTTCTTCTCACCTCGAAATTAAAAATTATAAACAACGGAATTTAAAAGTTCTCTGTTATAATTAATTAAATTCCTATTATAGTAACACTGATTTGCACTTTGCCATTTCCAAAGCACTTTCAAAACCATTTGATTGCTCTTTTTAGAGTGTTTTGCCTGCCGACAATTATTGAAATGCCAAAACAGGGTGCATCATGCCCATACCCATCAGATGGAACAGCTTTTACGGACTGTTTACAACGCCATAACATTCGGGGATGCCAGATAACTATTGAATTCCCCAGCTGGCCGCAGCACTTCACACCAATTACAGTCTCTGACACGGCCCCGCGGCATGAATTCCCCTCAATGTACCCTCAGACACCCCTCAGACACCCCTCAGACCCCCAATACTACCCGTTGCTAACCGCGGCACAAAAACTAATTACATTATTTCAAGTTGATGCAATCAGAGAGTGCGTTTTGCCTACCTGCCCCAGCTCTGCTGACCTATGGCTGACCCCAAAGGCAATACACGGTTTACGGTTACGGTTCAATTGATACGCAGAGCTGTTGGGCAAAAAATAACGACACACACAGAGAGAGAGAGAGAGAGAGAGAGAGAGAGAGAGAGGTGCTCCTGGACAAAGTGCATGCAAATCAGTACAAAAATACAACACGGTTTGCTTTTGGGGAGGCTTGAGATTGCAGATTGGGAATTGGGAATTGGAGATCAGCAACCGAAAGCGGACGACGTGCTATTGTTGCCTGCTTTACGAGTAGCTCTGTCTCTGTGTGTGTGCGCGTGTGTGTGTGTGCGTGTGTGTGTATTGCTGCTGGATTAATGCTGGCAGCTGCGTCACGGCTGAGCAACAATAACAACAGGAACATTGTGGCAACAGAGACGTTGAACCACCAATAATTCAGTGGGCATAAAAATAATGCAGCTGCTGCAACAGTTGTGTGGCAACTCTGGCCACTATTTATTGTTGTACGTTAATTGCCAAGGCAATTAAAAAAAGGCCCCAAAACGGAGACAAAAACGAATAAGATAAACAAGTGTCAGCAAAGGAGTAAAAGAGATAAAATGCTTGAAAAAAGTTTATCTCTTTTTATGGTTATTGTAATTAACAGTATTATTGTTGCATTTATATCAATTCATTTGACTTCTTTGGCCAACTTTAATCAGCTCGAAAATATGATAACTTAAAGCCAAAAAATCAAGGAAATGCACAAAAGTCTAATTAATCGAACATTGCTGTACAGTGAAGTGTGTAAAGCAGCGCACAAGAACGTTTTCCGCTTTTGATTTTGCCTTCTCCCTTTGCCTCTGATTTTGCTGTGTCTGCATTTTCCACTTTTCAACGCTTTTCCCGCATTTTCCATTTTACATTTCTCTCTCTCTCTCTCTCTCTCTCTGCCTCTCTCTTTCTCTCTCTCCTTTGCGCTTTTAATTAAAAAACATGAAATTTTGCCTGTGAGCTGCGCGTTGCTTTGCTTTGCATTTTGGGTTTTGGCTTTCAGTTTTTGTATGGAGAGTGCGATAGGGGGAGTGAGCGAGGGGGCGTGGCAATGATCTGTTACCCGAAATTGTTCCGCTCAAGACCGCAAAATCCCTCTTTGGAGGCGAAGTGTAAACGAAATTTCCATCAAAGCAACATTAGCCACACCGCAAGCTCTGAATGGATGCATCATCTACACAAGTAGATATCTATCTATCTCTCTCTAGTACTACCTCTGTCTCGCTCTCTCTTTTCCCCTGCCCTCCTTCTCTCTCGGTCTCTCTATGTTTCCGTTTCTGTTTGCTTTGCCATTTGGCACCTTGACCACAGTTTCCACTTGTCTATTGTTGTTGCTGTTGCTGCTTCTCCTCCTATTGTTGTTGTTGTTGCTGTTGCAACTGCTGCAAATCGATTCGATTCGATGAGCATCTTAGCCACAAAATAAATGCCTCGCTTGCCTCAAATGTTGTTTGATTCTGTGTAAATATTTATTTGCCCATCTTTGGGCAATGAACAACATTTGCGCTACACTTTTCCCCATTTGACAATTTCCTCACATTTCCTTTTGCTTTGATTTTGCTGTTCAGTGTTGGCATTTGTATAAAATTATAGCTAGATTTGAAATCCATTACGAATACTTGGTCTGGAGAGCTTTGATTTTGAATATTTTAGGATTCTGTTATCCGAATTACGATTGGCTCGTGAGGGGCAGGACTATCGTTTGCTATCAAAATATTTTTTAAATATTAGAAATAATTTTTGATCAATTTTTGACAAAATCGTAAAGGGGTAAGCTCATAAAATTTGCCAAAATTGGGTCGATTTTAAAAATTGCAAATTTTGATAACAATCGATTGTCTTAGTTGAGTAGAGTATTTAAATGTATGGCGTTTTAAAATATTCCATCATTTGCCTGAGTTATGGTTAATGTAAGTTTGAAATATTATGAATTTGGATAATGGATAATGGGCTATAAGCTTTTCCGACTTATCTGTATAGTATAAATTCTGGTTTGAAATCTCAAATGATTCTGCACTTAAGACAAGAATGTTTTACATATTTCTACACTTTTTAAGACCGCAAACATTTTTAGCCCTTTCCTCTGAATAATTTTTTCTAAGCCACATTCTATCTGACTAGCTGTTTAGAACATGAGTTTCTGACATCACTGCTTCTATCTAATGGCAATGGAAAACCGTATTTTCAGCTCAATTTTAACAATGTGCATTTAAATAATCATAAAGCAACTAAATCTGTTTTTATTACTTTCGAAAAATGTCAACAAAACAATTTCCTATCTTGGTTTAAACAGTTGTGCAAAATAACGTAAATAAATTGGCAATAATTGGGATATTTTGAATTCAATTTATAATAAAATTTTAATTGGCTTTATTAAAGCCTTAAACTGATTTTTATAGAATTTTATGTAATGTTTTAAATTAAATAACAGAATTTAAACTAGTCAAAGTCATTTAAAGAATTCCCTTTTTAATGTCCTGAGAAATTCTCTTCTTTTAGTTGCATTTTTTATTGATTGCCACCACAAAGATTTGCCACAAAATTTTTGCCATGAATTCTTTTGACCCACTGAAATTGCCGCATCATTGCTTCTTTGTTGGTCTAAAGTGTTGGGCACGTATGGGCGTGGCAACTGCTTATCTACACCTTAGCTGTCATTCGCAATATATATGAAACTATTCCTATTCCCAGTCGTATTCCTATTCCTACTCCCTTCTGGCTGCACTTACAACGCGTCAC
This sequence comes from Drosophila cardini, assembly GCA_018903735.1. Taxonomy (NCBI): domain Eukaryota; kingdom Metazoa; phylum Arthropoda; class Insecta; order Diptera; family Drosophilidae; genus Drosophila; species Drosophila cardini. The sequence goes on along the minus strand of JAEIGM010000007.1, from coordinate 3,957,617 downwards.
TTACAGCTGTTGGCTCTGACCTTAAAGGAATGTCATAACTCAAATTGCCAAGTTGCCTTCAAACACACACACACACAGACACATGCATGCACGAACCCTTCTCCACTCTACCTGTCTGTCTGCGGCATTATGCAATGCTGCCGTGCAGCAATTTTTCAACAGGAAAAAAGAAAAAAAGAGAATTCAATTGTATATACAATTCAATTTGTGTGTGATCAACCAATGTCGACATTGACAGGCCCTCAGGGTGTCTGTGTGGATGGGCGTGTCGATGCACATATCGGTCATGAAAACTATAACAGTGTTATAAAGCACATTCAAGTGGCATTTTGAGGGGCGACCTCAAATCGCGATTGAAACACTCAACGAGTAGAACAAAAAGTGTAGCATACTTTTATGCTGTTGGCTGTATTGAGCAATTGCCCAAATAATTACGCTGATTACACGTGCCAGCCACATTAATGCAGGGATCAGAAAGTGTATATAGAGAGTGGAGTACTGCATTGTCCTGCCAAAACTACTGGCCACAACACGGACAACCATCAATCACGGAAACTGTTTGTAAATAAATCATAAAAAACGCAACAATAGCAACAAAAGGGAAGCTCTAAGTGTTGTCCTGGCTGCGGTCGCCAGGCGCTTAGCCAAAGACTGTTTAGAAGTGTAGGAGTGTGTGAGTGTATGTGTGTGTGGGTGTACACAGGTGTATGTGTGTGTGGAGTGTCGTGTTTGTTTGTCTGTCTGTGCTGGTGGTTTTTGCGGTTGACGCTTTTAGCCAAATTCGCACACACTCTCCCACACACACACACACACCCACACACCTGTAACTGCCGCCGGAACTGAGCGTGGTCGCTGCATGGGAAGTCCGCTCAGCTGGCTCTGAGTGTTGCCAGGCTACAAAAGAAGGAGACAGAGCGGGGGAGAGACAGAGACAGCGACATGTACCTCTCCAACTCCACAACTTTTAGTTGAAGCTTACTTTTCACAGAGTGTGTGTGTGTGTGTGGTAGTGTGTGTGCGTGTGTGTGTTTCATTATAAGCTCAACAGCACTTAGCACACAATTTAAGCCGCTTTGGATTTGGCTCTTGTCTCGCTGTCAGCTCCATTCAAATTCTCACTTTTATTCTCACATTACTCTCACTCTCCCTCTCTCTATCTCTCTCTCTCTCTCTATTCTTCTCTCCTCTTCTCACTCGAGTGTTTAATGCGTTACTTTCACACTTTCCACTGCTCGGGGAAAAATGCCTAAATTATTCGCTGCCATTTTTTGTTGGCTTGCAGCAGTCAATTTGGCCATTTTGGCCATTTGCCCAGTTTCTAGTTCATTTCCTTCACAAGCCGTTGGCACATGTAATTTGTAATTTGCAATTCGCAATTTTCATTATGCAATAATTGCATTTTTAATTTCCATGTCGAGTCATTTAAAATAATCGACGGCGCCCCAAGTGGAGAGAGCCCTCGAGTTGCCAAACTGTTGCCAACTGGGCCAAGACTCAACAAGTTGTCAGCTTTGTTCACTTCCAGCCAACAAAAAAAAAACATATGTCTCCTGAACTTGGCAACATATTTTCATCGCGATTGGCAACGAAACTTGGCCAAAAGTGTGTAAAAGACAATTATTAGCCCGAAAAGAGAAGCGTTAGTAGCCTTGAGATACAAAATTTGCAATTAGATTAACTCACTTTGATCGCATGACATTGATTTGGTGCAGTAATTTCGACAGGATTGACAGGATTTGACATGAATGAACGCGTTTCGCTATCTGCGTAATTGTATTAGCTGTTTCCCGTTTCTGGCCAATATACACACGACATAAGCGCATTATAACGGCTCATAAACTGGGCTATCTATAACTCCACCACATATAACCACCTCATGCCGTAAGCCAATTCAGCTAACGTGGCCAACAACACGATTTGTTCGCTTGTCCAATCGGACAATTACATATTACAATTACACGCGCAGCGCAATGAGGCGAAATAAATTGCGAGTGTGCGAGGGGAGTGAGGGGAGTTTGGAAAGGGGGTTGGGGTAGGGGTGTGCTGAAATATGTACTTGAAGTGTAACTAAACGAGTCCCGCAATGGCTTAATTGTTGTGCACACGCCCCAAAAAGTAGATTTGCCCTCAACAAGTTCGGGAAAATCAATAACCCAAAATGGGCAGTGCAAAAAGGGGGCGTGCTCGGAGGGTTCCAGGGGTAAGGGCAGCAGAGACGCCTTATTAATTGGGTGGCATTATAGCAGAAGGGCTGCAAATACTTTCACGCTCGTTTCAAGGCAGCCGCCAAAGGCTGCCTAAGGATAAGAAAATTTTTGCGTTTACCTTGTGGCACAGGGCTACCACGTGTTCGGCAGACTCGCTCTAATGACTTCGTGGCACGCAAACTGTGGCACATGGAGCCCAAGCCTGACAAAGCTGCCACCGAGTTGGAGCAGTGGGGCACTGGAAATGGGGCTTAGCAGGCAGCTCCAAAAAAAGAGACAAGCATCTTGAGGTCTTTACTTTTTGGCTAAGAGTATTAGCCAAGTGTAAATGCAAGTCGTGTGTGTGACAGTGTGTGTGACAGTGTGTGTGCCTGTCTCCGTGTGTGTGTGTGCTTAACCTTTTGGTGTGTGCAATATTTATGCTGGGCACTCACTGATTTCTCTACAGCGGTCAAGGCTGACAACGCACCTGGGCATTGTCTACTTTGGCTTTGGCAGCAGCTCTCTCTATCTCCCTCTCTTCCACCCCCTCTCTCTCTGTGGCAGTGCCTGTCCCAATCCTTGCTCTTAGCCACCAAACTTCTGCAACATTTTCAGTTTCAGCTCTTTGTAAATTTATGTCCATAAAAAGGTATAAAAAAATGTAATGTTACAGCAGCCAAAGGAGGGAAAATGTGTTGTGTAAAAAGGACGATGTTGAAAATAAAATCAACAATAAATTTTGCATGCAGCAACATTACGAAACAATAGCAAAACCCGCAGCTCCTTTCAGTTATCTACCTCTCGCTCTTACTCCTAGTCACTCTGTCTCTGTCACTTTTCCACTAACTCCTTCTTGCTCTGTCAGTCTTTGTTCCTACCGCCCCTGTGTCTGCCCTGTGTGGGAGTACAAACTGCAATTGGTATTTTTATTGCGTGCTCAACACGGCGAATGCGTAATACGAATACAAGGCTGGCAGTTGCCAGTTGCCAGTTGGCAGGACATGCAGACAAGGACAACAACGAGAACGAACGAGTTTTTATAGCCTCTTTTGACTTATGTGCCATAAAATGTCATAAAATGAAATGAAATTAAATAAACGAAATGTAAAGCTCATTTTAACATATTGATTGCAATTTCTATCAACAAATTTGACACGGTTATTGCAAAGTGGAAATCGACGAGCATATATCCAAATTGTTGCACAAATTTCCCACTTTCTTTTCATTTTTTCAATAATAACATTTTCATTTAATTAAGCACCTTAAAGGTATATTTTTCAGATTCAACAGCTGTAGAAATTCTTTTTTAATATTTGAGATTTAAATTTCTTTTGCGATTTAATTGGTAATTTAATATGCTTTAGGAATACAAAAGCAGAATTATTTGATTGAGAAAAAACTCATTTAAAATCTACATTTCTTTTGAAAAGTAATGCATTAATTAAATTGCAATTAAAGCTAAAGTTAGCTCTGATTAAAGCACTATATTTATTTATTTTTATAGCAATTTAAAAGCAATTTTTAACTAAGCAAATATTTAAATAAATACCATATCTATTTAAACCTTTTTTTTTATAGTATGTATAGCATTATTTTGTAATTAATTTTTAATTTTAAGAAAATATTCTTTATTAGAAATTTGTTATATTAAAACAGCAATTATTTTGGTATGCATATTTATTTGTTTGTCACTTGAAATAGTTGAAAACTAGTTTATGTATTAATAATTGAATGTAGAGACAATTAATTGGCTTTAAAACTGAAGTAAGCTCTAATTAGAACACTTTATTTATTTAATTTAATAACAATTTTAAAGCACAAATTTTATTATATTTAAATAGCTGATTTTTTGATACGCTTTTCTATTCCTTCGACTTATTTTAAATACATAATAAAATTTAATTAATTAATTTTTAAACATAAAGACTACTAATTGCCTTTAAAACTAAATTGAGCTCCAATTAAAGCACTTTATTAAATAAATCCAGTGTCATTTTTAAAGCCAACATATTTTTATGTGTACACACCTTTTTTTTAGTATCTCCCATTTTTTACCATAATCACACATTTGTTAGGCAATTTTTTTGAAAAATAGCTAAAAACTGGCTGTTTTTTTTTGCGCTTTAAAACTGTTTGTCAAATGTGTTTTGCTATTGAAATTGAAAATGAAGAGAAAGAGACGAAAAAAAGAGTTCATGGTCTGCTAATTCTGTATTTATGCTCGACGTTTTTTTATGTTTATGCGTGCTCGGCAAATGCGAAAAGGGGGCGGGGCGATTACGTGAGGCACATCAAAGTAACCAGGCGACACGCCCACTTTTTACGCTCGAGGCAACGCGAGAAGCGCTTGATGAAGAGGCAAAGCAGCAAAAGGGAGTTTGCCACTAGGGAAAATGGGAAAAACGGCTGTATGGGAAATGGGGAAAGTGGAGAAATGGGAAATGTAAAACGGAGTTTGAGGTTATTTTGCTGTCGCATACTGTTGATTAAGGGTTCCAGGAGGATTCTTAGAGAGTGCACATACTTTTGTCATCATTAATCAACTGTCGTCGTGACGATTGACAAAGCCAAAGCCAAAGCCAAATTTGCCGAGCCTGTGTACTCAGCTCTTAAGCTGACTCCATCTCTTTCACTCCTATTACATACCTGTGTTGTAAGTTTACTACTCGTAGTCACCTGTGTTGTGTTGCTAACAAATAGAGAAGCATCAACACTTTGACACTTTATTTTTGAGTGCAGTGCACAGCTGAGACTGATTAAAAACGAAGGCTGAACAAAGAACTTTGAACTTGATATCGAACATGGCAGACAGGACATGAACAAGGACTACAAAGCAGGCAATAGATGGGTAAAACAGGCAACACAAATCCAACAAACTGCTTGAGTAATGTCTTGCCAAATCGAAAGGAGTTAGGGAAAAGTGGGGAAAAGTGTGGAAAAGTGGAAAATGCAACAGCAATTACATAAACTTAATAACTTGATGGCCAAAGATAAACTCGACTGAAAGGACTTTCGTATCCTTTTTGTAGCCAAAAGAGCTAAAGAGCCCGAGTGCTGCCAAAATGCCCAAGGGGGAGCTGAGTACGTAGTCAAGCTCACAGCTCTTGGCATCATGTGAAACCGACTGTTTGGGCCATTCCGGTTAACAATTTGGTAAAAAGGCCCTTTTAGCCGTGTGCTTTTTTGCATTGCTTGTTGGCCTGGCCAGCAGACAAGTTTATAGCCGCAAAACATTTTGCAAACGTTTCGTAAACTTTTCAATGAAAATAGCCACAAGCTAAGAGCCAGGCTAAGAAGACTTCAATAGAATGGGAACGAAGTGTTATCGGTTTGTTAATGTGACCCAGTCGAATGCCACACTTATTACACCAACAACTGTAAACGAAAAGTGCATGGGAGTAAGCCAAGTTAGTATAGAAAATGGCCCCTTTTGGGCCATTTATTCGAGTTAGAGTTCGAATTTGCTATTGCAACTGAAAGCGGCATGAATATTGCACAACTAAAAGTTGCATTTAAGTAAAAGTAGAGTTTAAGAGGTGCAGAGAGAGAGAGAGAGAGAGAGAGAGAGAGAAAGACAGGAACAGTTGAGTTAGAAAGAGATGGCTGTAAACAGCTTGTGCTTAATTATAATGAGTTGTTTTAAAACGCGTTTCTTGGGCATCAATCAAGTCATCAGACATCAGACAGGAGACGGGAGATGAGCACTTCAAAATGAGTTCAACTTACGTCTAACACGCGTCACGTTTAAGCCATAAAAAAGGAGCGTTACCTGTGCACACAAGTCACAGAATGTGGCAACTGTTGTGCCATGAACTATAGTTCATATGCAAACGAGCAGCAGAAGTTCGCCATGAAAATTTGATTAGCAGTTTAGCACAGCAAAACACTGGGAGTGGCCAAAAACAACAAGTGTTGAACAATTTTTTCTCTATGTCTTACAACACTGGAAAATTAACAAGTCATAAAAGACAAAACGATTGGAACAAACGATTTTTACTCAAGAATTAATTGAATTTTGTTTAGGAATAAAAAGAAATCGGTTTAGGCCTAAATATGTAACAATGCCCAAGAGAGTTTTATGGGCCCAGTTGCAAACTCATCTGGTTTGTAGGCGTTGGACAATATTGCGTATACGCAGCGGAGCGCAGCACAAGCCCAGCTTAGCAAAGAAAACAAAAGCCCCAAAAACATACAGAAAACATTTGCAAACTAATGTGGCAACTATTTTGGCCAAGAACCACAAAACTATAGCAAACATTTCTGGCACTTCAACGCACAATTCAGAGACATGAGCCCAAGACACAGACGGAGAGACAGGGAGACAGAGAGACAGAGAGATAGGGAGACTAACAAACATACATTTATTCACAACAATAGCAAATTACAAAAGGCAGCTCGACATATGAGAAAAGAGGGAGAGAGGGGGAGAGAGAGAGGGAGAGAGAGAGAGAGAGAGTACAGTCTACAAGCAGACTACTAAAAACAAAGCCCCAAATGTTCCCTTACGAAAAAAAATGAACAACTTTTGCGTGTATGCCCTTTGTGGCCATAATTTATAGACTATCTGCCAAAATATTCCAGCTGAACCATAAAGATTCAATTTCACAAGCAATTTATATAGCCGAGCAGCAGTGGAGGGGAGGGGGCGGGGCAGCAGAAACCCCTTTTGGAGCTGCTCGTATAAACAATTTATACAGGGACTTGGAGTACACAGTGTACAGTTTTGGTGGGCGTGGTCAGGGTGAACCAGCTGTACAAATGAGCAACACACTCGGACCACAAGTTGTTATTTATATGAGTGTGTGTTTGTGTGTGTGTGTGTGTCTTAAATACACGTGCCACAACAATTCTCAAACGCAATTTTCACATTTTCCACCCAAAGTGCCCAAAAATTCTCTCAGCGTGAGCGATCCTCTTGGCAGTCAATTTTGTAGATGAGTGTTGACTGTAAATTGAATTAAAATTGTTGAATTATATAGTTGTGATGAGGAGGGGAGTGGAAATGGGAGGTAAGAGGGGAGTGGGGCAAACACGTGCAAAACTTTAATTAAATACTATTTTATTTCCACTGCAATTTTCAGTTTTCCTCACCAGGTTTATGCGCATAACTCTGACATAAGTTCTGATCCTTTACCTCCCCTCAGTCCCCTCAGTCCCCCTTCCCCCCACCCCTGTACTCAGCTCATTTTCACAGCTTTACATTAGATGAGTTTTGCAGTGTGTGGCAGGTGGAGGAGACGAGTGGAGCTCTGTGTTTTAAAAAAGTTTTAATTTGTTGACTTAACCGCAGTTACAGTTACAACGCTGCTGCTCCTCCTGCTCCTTCTGCTCCTGCTGCTACTGTTGCTCCCGTTTCTGCTCCTGTTGGGTCATAACTTTGCTTTACTCAACTTAACATGCATATCTCGTCGGTGGCAACCCTTGGGAGCCGTAGCAGCGTCGCAACCCTGCACTGTTTTACGCTTATCGCTCGCTGCACATGCAGCTGCAACATTTTGCATGTTTGCCTCCCTTACCCCGCCCCTTTCATTCCACCCCTCCCCTACCTCCTTTCATTCGGCTGTTGCATTTCCACTTTCCAATCTCAGTTCTCTTTTTTTTCTCGTATCTTTTTGCTTGGCTCGCTGCTCAGCTTAGCCATAAATATGCAGCTTAAAATGGCTTTCGACTGGCGGCTTTTGGAATGCGGTTTACGTAGCGTATGATTGATGCCACTCGGGCGATGCAACTGAATCTCCGCATTGCTGTGGCTCTTAACCACTCTCTCCCCGTTCTTCCCTTCTCCCTTTCTCCGATCTCTGCTCACTCCGCAGCATTATGTCTGACAAGAACTGCAGTCATTACCATGAAAATAACTCAAAATCCAAGAAAAATTTTCACTTGAATCATTAAACAATAAATAAAAGATTATAAATAAATACAATTTGCAATTTGCAATTTCCAATTGAAATCAGTTCAGAACAATGTTAATAATATGCCATATCATGGCCTTGTATTTAATAACAAATTTAACAATTATGCATAATTATTAATCATACGCCACGTCGACCCAAAAAGCTTAACACATTTGTATTAAAAATGATTTCATTTTAATGAATAGTAAAAAAGTGTTTATATATAGTATATATACGTGGGTACATTTAAAACCTGTCACTAGCATAATTATAATAAATTAAAAACATTTTCATTACATTTTATTTAATATTAAAATAATGAACTGAACTTTTCCTGCGCCAAGCAAAAATAGTTATAGATTATTATGGCATTGACAGCTGTGGAAAACGGTGTAAAAAACTGTATGAAAAAATGTAAAAAACTGCTGGAATTGCGGAAAATGCTGTAAAGCTGTGTGTGTGTGGGTGTGTGTGTTGGTGTGGGTGTGTGGAAAACGAAACGCCAACAATTTTCACGCTCTAATCAATCTAAATCGAACTTTTTGCCCAAAGCGCTTGCCAAAAGTCGCTCACTCGTCACTTATGCTAAATTAACAAAAAACGCAGAGAATCCAACAAAGCGGCTGAGGGAGGAAGGGAGATAGATATATATTGGGTTAGAAAGAGATAGCTATGCTAATGGAAACGTCACATGGAAACCCAAAAATCAACAAAACTTTCAAATGGTCGCAAAGAATTTTCTCATTTTTATACATTTGTTTGAACTTTGCTGCTGTTTGAATTTCCTTTTGTTTTCCCCTCTCTCTTTCCACCCTCCCTGTGTGTCTTCTGTCTATCTCCTTTTTTTTGGTGTTCGCTTTGTCTGCTACTTAGTTTAAGCAGCAAAATTTGCATTGCATTTCTGCTGAACTGACTTTGCTCTAGGCTAAAAGATAGATTGCATATGAATACGAATAGGAATACTCGTATTCATTTGCATTGAACTCGCCTGGGGATTGTATGCAGTAGCAGTACAGTCATAACTCCTACATAACGGCCATAATATCTCCTTAATTGATAGCACTATCAAGGGGCCGCTGTCTATCTATCTGACTGTCTGTCTGTCTGTCAGAAAGTGAAATAAAATGAAGCAAACATTCATTAGACTCCAGTTGTTGTAGTTCTCCCTGTTGTTGTTGTTATTGGTATTTCTTTACAATGTTGCTGCAAATGAATGAATGAATGACTGAGTGACTGAGTGACAGCATGAATGCACAAAAAGCATTCACAGTCGCTTACAATGTTTTGCACAATTCGTTACAAAACGTGAGCAATGCAAGCATTGCTAGTGCCCCGACACGCCCCCTCATCACCTCCCTCTCCCTACCACCCACTTTGGCTATTCCCAGTGCTCAAAGCACGTGCTGCCATTTCAAAAATGGCTAATCAGTCAAAATTCCAAAAGAGCAAAATTCATTTCTGGTAACTTTACTTAAAAAGTTTTTTAATTTTTCATTCATTTAATTGTTGGAGGTTGGAAAACCCTTGAAGGCAGGTGTGATTACACTAGTCTACACGAAAGCTTTTAACAGCTATGCAATCAACGAGATATACCGCTCTCTGTTCCACGCTCTACCCTCTCTGTATACCCCCACTTACCCCTCTCTTTCCCCCTCTTGCAGTCGCTTTCATCTCCTCTAATGAGTTTAGTTTCGAAACTGAATTTCAGTTAATATGCGCCTCGAGTGCAACTTCCACTCGATACAATTTGCGTATAGCACTTTAGTCAAATGAATTGAGTTGCTTATCTAACACTGCAACAATAGCACTTACACACACACACACACACACACACACACACACACACACACGCACACACTAATTTATACACGCACACAGCCACAAAGTTGAGAGAGCGCTTATCTTTTATTGCCAGGCTTTCATTAGGTTTTCCTTGTTAAATAGTTGGCCAACACACAAACACAAGTAGAGTGTGTATGTGTGTGTGTGTGTGTGTGTGTGTGTGTGTGTGCTTATCTGCCTCAAGCTTAACTAACACTAACCACACTTGTTTTTGCTGCCTTTTCAAGAGCAACACTAAAATAATGCAGCTCAGCTGCAAACTAATGAAACCTCATTAAAGCACACACACATACACACACGCACGCAGTCTATCCCCCACCACCACACACCCCCACACCCCACACACTGAGTGTCTTATGGCCAACACACGGTACTAATTATGCCAATCAAGTTGCTTGACTTGGCCCGTTGCTTAGAATCTGCTGGCTCAATGTTTCAATAAAAGACGCCATCAATGTGCAAATTAGTCGCCTGATGACTAATCAAGGCGCAATAGTGGGTGCTATGCCACGCCTACAAAAACCACGCAAGTGCTATGAGTGTGTAGGTGTATGTGTGTATGTGTGTGCAGCACGTAATCCGATTAATAAAGCGATTAGTGCTCAGTGATTAGCAATATATATTTTCCATAATTAGCAATCATTAAGTCAGACGAAAGATTTTGGTAAACAAAATTCGAATTAATCAATATGTTTTAATTAGTTTTCCAAGTCAATATGGAAAGCTATTTATACTAAGATGTGATTAAATTAAGTATAAGTACTAAGAGTTCTAGTTTTGGGTAGTGCAACAAAACTAACAGTTTGAGCTTAAAGAACTACAAAAAATGGGCTTATTAAACAGTTTTTCAAATTATTTTATTATTTTTATGTTCCACACTAAATTTAATTCCATAAAAATATATATAATTTCATTCAGAATCAAGTGAAAGAATCGAAAAAGTTTTGTGGTAAGAAGGCGCGAAATGAGCTCAGTTCCCTTTGGAGATTGACACTTTCTGGCTAGGCTGGCAACACATTTGGCGCTTAATTCCCCTAGAGAATGTTGATTACTTAGAGCCACAACAGTTTATTTTAGAGAGGAAGGGGCGTTAGGGGCGTGAGGGGCATGAGGGGCGGTAGGTAGAGAAAAGTCTACGAAAGACAAACAAAAATTCGAGTAGCGCTAAAAACTTCAATGAAATTTGAAACATGGTCTGATATCGTTGGCAGCTTTATGGCCACGACCTGGCCACATTCAAGCCAACTTTAACTCCACGGAGATAAACAGAAAGAGGGAGAGGGAAAGGAAGAGGGAGAGGAAGGGGGAGTAGAAGAGTAAGAGAATTGAGACTTGTTTAATTTAAACTTGGAGCACAACTAACGACAGTTTTTTAATTAAAATACCAAAGACAAAGCAACGAGGAACAAGGAACTCCAAGCTACAAGCTTCGAACTCTCTCAATGCCTTCTTCCTGCAGCTTCTACTCCTGCTTTTGCTGCTGCTTCAGGTTTCCAGCGCGAGACAGCGCGAAAAACTTGCTGAAAAGTTGGAAAAACACCTGACTAAACCGAGTAGGAAGTGGCAAGCGTGTTAAATTATTATGAAGCACTTAAGTTGGCTACAAAACGATACAGTTGGAAATACCCTCTCCCCCCCTGCCACACCCACCACTCTGAGTGCAGTTTATTCACAGCAAACAGTGCCAAAGCGCAGCCAATGAAATTGAGCTATTTGCAAAGAGACAAATGAAAAACAAAGCAACAAAAGCAACAAAAGCAACAAAAGCAACAAAGCAACAAAGATCAATATCAAATTCCAACTCAAAGCAGTTCAATTGGCAGCATATCTTAAAAGGAGGAACGGGGCAGGGGTCAGAGGGGCTTAGAGTGTGAACAGGTCACGTAACTGTACAAAGCATTACCCCTTCCACTGAGGCAACTCTTAGCCCCTCTTTGTCCTTGCCCTTTTGGCCAAAAAACTCTTTAACCAATTGCCAATTTGTATGCCCAATCGTATTTGCATAGCACGCTTGACAACTGGGCGGGGCACTCAACTGGGCAGGGTGCAAGAAGAGTGTAGAGGAAGTTGAAATTCCTCTCTCTCTCGTCTTCTCTCTTTCTCTGTGCTCAATGAATATTTAAACATTGACTGCAGCATGAGATGAATCTGGTAACAGTTGTCTCGCTGCTGCTATAGTCGAGGATATATACTTTGACTGTCCGTTGATGATAATGAAAGCAATTAATTTTTTAAAAAATTACTCAAAGTGCAATTCCTTTAGCTACTTTTCAGACCCTTCCTCTTACTCCCCCTCGTACCCCCCCTGATCTCTTAGCCCCTTTATTCCTGGAAGTTGCTTTTTAATTGAACGCCAAATTGTGCTGAAATCTGCGAATAGCTGAGAAGAGTTTTTTGCTTGATTACTTTGCAAGTGTTTCGGGCCAAAGTAACGTTGAATCCGTTAATTACCCTGGGTAAGTATACTCGCTGAAAACTTGGCTTAAAGCGTATAAATTATGGCAAAACAATTTGATTTGATTTTATGCACTTGTCGCTGCCATTTCTAACGACTTTTCACAGTTATAGCCAAACTGTTAAAGTGCTTTAAATTTGGTAACAATAATTCATTCAATTACTCGATAAGTTGTCCCCGCTTTCAGCTACCACCGCAGCGTGTGTTCTTGATGATGTGTATTTTGGCCAAAATGACAAATTGCAGCAAGGTCTTCCGTTGGCCAAAAGAGAGACAGAGAGAGAGAGAGAGAGAGAAAGAGTCTAGTAAATGGCAAATGGCAATGACAACTCAAACTGTAAGTCGAACAGCAAACGGAAGTTGACTTGAATGCGCTTCAAAATGCTGTTAAATTATTTTAAAACGTTGCAAGTTGCAAGTGAGTTGCAGCTTCCTTTTGGCCAACACTCGAAGCACATACAATGGTGCCACTTGAGTGCTCGCAATTATCGTTAAGTGTGTGAGTGTTGCCAACAACTCAGCTGCAGTTGCAATCACTTTTTAGTGGCATTAGAGGGGGTTAGGTAGGGGTAGATTGGGCTATATGGGACTAGAGGGGGGCTAGATACTGGAAGAACGGACTAGAGGGAACTAGAGAGGGGTTAGAGGGGTTAGAGGGGTTAGAGGGGTTAGAGGGCATGCTCTTTGGGATTGAAACTCGCTCTCTGCCTCTGTGTGCTCCTAAAATAAATTAAAAATTTTGTTAGCTGCATATAAAAAAAAGAAAAATAAAACAGGATTCTGCCTGCACGATTGGCATGTCATGTCATGTCCATCTGCTGATTTTTTACCAGCTCACTCGGCATACCTCTCCTCCTCCTCCTCCTCCTCCCTCCCCCTCGCTCTCTAAAGTTACGCGCCGCGCATTAAAAATAGAGCAACTCCAGTAAAGGGGACAAATCGACTGACATTTCTATATATACATATATGCGACTATATATAAAATTTATTGTTATTCTGTAGTTTTTTTCGATCGGCAAATCCATATGCGGAGACAGCAGCTGCAGCTGCAGTGACCACTGCGGTTGCCGCTTAAATCCATCAAGCCGGGAAAGTTCCTCCTCCTCCCGCCCGCTGACCATGCCCCCTTTCGACTCGCTGTCATGCGACTGATACATCAGTTTATTATTGTTGTTTTTTACTATATATGGCCACTGTTGTTTAATGTTTTCTATGTTTGATTTATTTTTTTTGGCCTGCGACAGCAGAGCAAACCACATGGCGTATGCGTAATTAGTCATATGCTGCTATCCCGCTAATCAACTGCAATTGTTATTAGTATACTAAATAAAGTGTATGCCTAAAATACATGAAAAAAATTAAAAAAAAATTTAATTTAAATTCTCTGGGGAAGCAATCAAATGAAAATCGCATAAGATTTCAGTGACAGGTGTGTTTATTGAATTAAAATCGAAATTTAACACTGAAATATACAAAAAATATATAAATAAATGTATATATAATAATAATAATTAATGTGGTAAATGTAAATGTTGAAATAAAATATGTTTATTGTACTTAGATTACGTATTTATGTAGCACTTCAGTCTGTATGCAAATGACAATGCGAATTTGCATAATGGCCACAAAACGCGTATCGTTTGGTGGCATCAGTTTGAGCCAAGAAGAGAACTGATGGAAGTGGTAGTAGGAGTGGGAGTGGGAGGGGCACAGGCAGGGGGAAGTGAAGGTAATTTAATGGCTAAAATGTAATTGTTCCGCTTCATTGATTAAATGATAGCACACGCAGGCTGAAAGTACACATATACTGATATATATAACTGGAACACTCGTCCAACCAATATCATATGCAAATTAAATTCTATTTAAAAAACGCATAAATCTTTTCTCAATTCATTTTTTACTTCTCATTTGCATTATTTTCATTTTGCTGGTTTTGTGGGTTGCCATTTGCACATTAAGGCGATTAACACGCCTCTATTTATTGTGTTGTCATAGAGAAATTCACAAAACTCAATTCGTTTTAATTAACGCACTTAATTGGTTAACAAATGTGGCTTAAATTGAGCATCGCGGGTTTAAATAATTCTAAATAATCATAGCGAATATATTTTCATAAATCAAAACATGTTTTAAATAACACTTGATAGTTTAAAATGACTGCGTATACTTGATATTTGTAGAGCTATTGAAGAGACAAGCTGCCAACTCATTTTAGCCAGCTTTAAACGTATTTGTTTAACATTGTTTTTAAATATTTATATTAAACTCGTATCGCATTACAACAAACAATTTTAATGTAGTGCTAACAAGCTTTTGTAATGACATTAACATAATTTTTTTTCTCTTCTCTTTTTTTTTACAGATTTTCCCTTTTTTGCTGGCTGCGTAAATTTGCTATTAAAATTAATCGTAATTAAAACACAGACCCGGAGGGCAAAGAACCGTAAACGCACAGTCAGAATGAATTGGACAAAGGACGGGATACAGGCTGGGACACTGGACGGAACACTGGACAGGAAACTCTGGAGTAGACTCTGGACTAGACACTGGGCAGTCTGTCAGCTTAGCGTGAGTATCAGGTCAATGTCCATCTGGAAAGCGCTTCCGAGCTGAACAAGCTCAAGTTCCACTTCACGGAGGAGCGAATGAAACGCTTAAACCGATTGTCACACAAACACACGGCAATAAACACACAATCGCACACACAAACATACTGCCAAACAACGTTCGACCACAGCAGTGCTGCTGGAATTTCAACGGCTAAAATAGCTATTTTTTTAACTTTGATTGACCATATCTCAGCCAAACGACGTCATATCATAAAAAGTCATACCTTTTTATACTCTAGTCAACTAGGGCTATCGATTGTAATCAAAATTTACAATTTTTAAATTCGACCCCATTTTGTCATTTTTTATGATGTTACCCCTTTACATTTTTGCCAAAAATCGATCCCAAATTATTTTTTCTATTTTAACAATATTTTGATGGCAATCGATAGAACTGGTCCTCACGAGCTCAAAAAGGTATACCAAACGAAAATCGAGCTACATAATCCTAAAATATTCCAAATCTAAGCAGCACTGTATTATGGCTTTGGGGCCGACATGGACAAGATGTAAGGCTAATCTCATCGCAGCTCCAGCAGTTTCCCTACGCCGGTGGACAGAGCGCACCAGTCGGCATCTCCCAGCTGGTCTCCAGCATGCTGGAAACAGTATAGGCCATGCACGTGAGCGGCATACCCGCCTATGAGGTAAGTGTCATTAACTCTAAACTCCAAGCAATACCTTACAAGTCTCCCTCTCCTTGCAGTGCCTGTCCTCCTTAGAGTCGAAGCTGCAGGAGATCTACTTGCAGTGCGAAACCTTGACTGCCTTTCAGCTGGAAACAGATCCATGTCGTCTGAGTGACATCACAACGCCGCTGCAGTTGTCGGAGAACGATGTTCCCTTGCTGCTCTCCGTCGCCTATATACACAAGCCGAAGATCAGCCGAAAGTGCGGCATTAGCTTTAGATGACAGACGTCGTGTGATTCAAGAGAACAGCACCAAAACAGGATCATTGCCCAAAAGCATCGTGACACTTTTTTCTCTTCATTATCATCCTTATATCGATCTTCATCAAAATTTTTTTAACATTCGAGAATTAGTTACTATAATTAACTATTAGATACATACATATTATGTATATAGCAATAAGTACATAAGCAATGGATTTGTATACGTATTTTTGAAACAAAAGATATACATTAAAATAGCAACTAAAACAAAAATCAAAACTGTTTTATTATTTCTAGTTTGAATTTAACGGTCGTTGGCAATGCAAGCCATTCTTTTATTTAAATGTGGTGCATACTTTTCGGCTGCACAATATAAGTGGCCTGCGACTGCACGTCGCTTTCCAGCAATTAACTATTGCCTACTTTAAGGTGCAGTCCTTATTTATTTCACTTTGTTTTTCGCTTTTTCGTCCTTCCAACTGTATCCTGGCAAAAGGACACGTCTTTTTGTACTCCCAGAAAGCAGTTCTATCGATTGGCATTCAAAGATTTCTCGATTTCTATAAAAAAATTTTCGAAAAATTTCATAGGGGGAGGGCTTGAAAAATTGGCCGAAATACCAAAATGGCACCGTAACTCGGCCATTTTAAGGACTAGACGAATGTCCTTTGGTACGTAGATAGTCCTAGTCAAACCATATACGATGATGTAAGAAAAAGGACGAAAGTCCTTACAGGAGTCAAAATAAAATGCAAAATTCGAAAACAGAAATTTATCGATAACTCGAAGGTCCTTTGAAGGATCCTGTCGTGACTCACATCAAACGATGGCTTTTGACAAGGACCATCGATGGGCCAAAGGACATTCCGATCGTCCTGATAGTTTTCGAATTATCATACATTTTGTGTTTTTTGGCAAAATTCCAAGCGATTTTTGGATGGAAAATTTTGTTAGGAATTTTTTTTGTTTTTTTTTTTTTCTGGTCTGTGCGATCTGCAAGACTAAAATTCAATCGAAATTCATGCTGAAACACCAGGCAAACAGAATTAACAGTAGGTCGCTGTACCAAAAATAATTTTTCTTAAACATGCACTCTTGCAGGTGCAGAGGCGCAACTCTTCCTCTCTTTATTTTCACTTCGCTCAGAGTAAATTCTGCCGCTCTCTACTGTACTATCTCTTACGATCAGCAGTGCTCAAGGTCAAATATTTGCTCTTTAACAATTTTATCTCACCTTTATCTTTCTGCACAGTTTGTTTAAACATAACGGGCGTTTAGCGAAACAATCACTGAATTATTTTATTAAAATGGGATCAATGAATATGTTGATTCTTACTGTGTATTTCTTTCCGCCCAATAATTCAACTGGTAATTTAAATATTCCAGCTGAACTACTAGACAAACAGAACTTTCAGTAGATTGCGATGCACAAAATTATACACTCCGAACTTATTTATTAACGGAACTAACCACCAATCCATCTGTGCGTGTTTCTTTTAATATTTTTTAATATTTTATGAACTAAAACAATTTCTAGGTTTAGCTATAAAACTGCTGAAACGGCAACACTGAACAGCAGTGCAAATGAGCGCCGTAACATATGCAGCAGATTAGCAGGAAACTGTTGCTGTCTCTGCTTGTGTGTGTGTTTCTGTGTGTGTCTGTTTGAGTGTGTGCTTATAGCATGACTCCTTTGAGCTAGTCGCCTCGGTTAACGTTGCCAATGGCAACAGTTCCAATGCATCGCCATCGTCATAGCCATAGTCATAGCCATAGCCATAGATTATTGCATAATTTCCCAACAAACAGAGACACACCCACAGTCAAACACACGCACACACACACACAAACGCACACAGATTGAGCGTAGTTCATCCTGGCAGACAAAGTGGACATCATTTGCAAGTGAACCACAGCCAAGGGGCTCTGTGGTCTTAGCAGTAGTTTTGTTGAACTGCTCAAACCTTGGACTATTCCAGCGGTCATCTAGTTACCATCCCTGGTCATGGCAGGGATGAAGGCTAATCTTGCCAACGATGATAAATTGTTAAAGTCCATAGTCCACAGACAGACACGTTTTGGCTATGTAACTCTTAGCCACGTTGGCCAACATTGAGGGATTGTAGAGATTGTGGGTATTCCGTTGGCATTGCGGGTATTCCAGGGGATTGTGATGGGACCCTGGAATGAGCTGAAATGCAAAATGCTCTCATTAAATTTAATTTGTGCTCGCTTTTAATTAAACGCGCACAATGCATCATTAAAAAATAGTTTGCGCCTGCTAATTTTTAGCCAGCGATTTACATAATTCAATTAAAATTAAGTTATGAAACGGACGCACATTTCGGCAACATTGTCGGAGGCACAAACGTCCAAGCGGAACCGGAAGCAGCGGAGGAAGGGGGTGTGGCAAAGGAGGAGGAGGAGGTGAGAGGGGCACGGGTTTGGTACAGCAATCCGCTTTATTTTGACGACTCTTTGCTCACTTAGCTATGCAAATTATGCAAGTAATGGAGAGTAGGACCAGAGAGGGTAGAGGAGTGGCTGAGAGGGGCGTGGCCGATTGTGGCAGTTGGCTTTGTTTGTTGAAGCAGCAAAAATAAATAGCGCAAAAAGAACAAATGACAAAGGTTTTGGTGTAGCAAAAAGGGGGATGAAAGGGGTGCGTGGAAGGGAAAAAGAGAGAGAGAGAGAAACAGAGAAAGAAGGAGAAAGAGGTAGAGTTTTGGCAAATTTTGCACGCAATTTTGCGCAATTTAATGATGCGCTGCGCAATTCACTTGAAAATTCGTGCGTGTGTGAGACTGTGCGGCACAGTGGTGTCAAAAAGCTAAAAAGAAATGAAAAGAAAAGAAAATGTTAAAAATTTAATTAAAAGCTTAAGAAACTAAGTAAAAAAGTTTATAGAAAAATACTTAATTAAATTATCTTTAAACTTCCATACTTTGTCCGTACTTTTTATTTAATTATAATCTATATAATTAACTTTGTTTTAAGTTTAAAACTTTCCTCAGGAAATGTTCTGTTCATTTTTCTTTTCATATTTCTATCCGAAGCTAAACTAAATTAATATATACTCCCAACAGCTTTAACTTTAGCCATAAATGAAGCTTTGAAGTGCTGCTAATAACAATAACAACAAAAATAAAAAACAAAACAGAAGTTAAAAAAAAAGATAGCTAAAAGAAAATAGGAAAAGACAGCACATACCTTTAATGAGTTTCTTGGTTTATGGCAGACCGGAATTGTTACAGCAAAATAGCAAATAGCCAGCCACAAATCCAATGGCAAGTTCTGACAGGAATACACACAGTACACAAGAGCACACACCCACACACACACAGGGAGTACACACACCCAGTGAGTGTACAGCTGTTGTTGTTGGTAATAGCATCCTGTATCCGGATAACGACAACTGCCCTCTGCCACACGGTAATGACTGAGGCTTATCTTTTTGCCCCAATCTGCACACACACACATTTATACACACAGAGTACACCCAATTGTTTCAGGATCTGCTTCCCGGAGTCGTAGACAGGCGACACAATTTACACTACATTGACAATCAAAATACTCGAACAAGGGAGCAACACACTCAATTATTTTTATTGTCTTACACACGCTCAACAAATTTGGCAGCATTAACAGTGAGTGCCAAAAATAAACTCCCCATCACATCCCCCAAAAGAAAAAAAAAAAAACAGTCAACAGTGGAAACGACCCTTGCCCCTCGACACAGCGAACTGGCAGAATGTTGTTGATGCCAATCAATCAGTGAAATGGTCGGAGCACCCAAAACTTTAGCACGAAAAATACGCTTTAATGGATTTCTTGTTGCCACACAATTGCACAAATTTCATTACATCAACTGAGGGGGTGGCCAAAAGGCAGCAGCAGCCAAAAGGAAACTTTTAGCCAACTTTTCACTTGCTTTGTGCTGTTTTTACTTCTTCTTCTTCTTCTTTTTTGGAGTTAAACACAATTGAAATCGAAGTTGAAGTTGAAATGAATTGAAAATCGGTTGCTGTGTGCCACGTTGCGTATGAGTGATTCAAAATATTTGACTATGTGCCGTTAATGCAGCTATATTACGGTAGTAGTGGGTGTAGTGGGAGTCTGGTAACACCCTAACATAGAGTAACTCTCTCTCTCTCACTCCCTTTCTCTATTTGGCTCTCCTTTGCTCTCCCTCTGTTGTCACCAGCTGCAACTGAAGTGAAAGTTGACAACGCTGCGTCAGCAAAAATGTTCGCTTTGAGCTCACGTAGCAAACAACGCACATTTATTTATTTGTTGCTGTTGTTGTTGTTGTTGTTGTTGTTGTTATTCCTGTTGCTGTTGTTGCTGGCGTTAAAAGCAAATGCCAGGCCAAAATGCAAAAGGTGGCAACACACATAAATAAAATATTGAGCCCGCCATCTGCCAGGCAGCCCTCAAATACATAAATTTAAATTTTAGCCAACTTCGCTCTACTCTGCTCTGCTCTGCTTTGTTGTTGCTGCTTTTGTTGGCCAAAGTTAGTCAGCAAAAATCGTCAGGCAATAGCATGAGATATCGGGGGATAGGGATAGAGCAAAAGACAACAATTCGGGTAACAACTGGACAGTCAACAGCTGCGCCAGTTGGCAAATTTTGTTAGCTTTGCACGTTAGTTTTTTGGCGTATTTTCTTAGCCATTTTTCCGTGGAGATCTTTCTCACAAATTGTTAGCAAATAGTTGCACAAAATTAGCAGACAATGAGCAAATACACTCTCATACCACTCAACACTAACTAAAATTAATTAAAGCTTCTCGAACTTTTCTCACCGATTGTCGTCAGGTGCTTGCTTGTTCCCCAGATGTTGCCACTTGGGTTTACCCAATCCTCCGACTGCCTTTAACTAATTGTCAAATTAATGGCCAGTCTGTGTGAACTCAAACAATGGACAGTTGAGACACACACACACACAAATACATATACACACAGAGTTGTGTAGGCAAATACAGTGAGAGCTAAAAACTTGAATGCTTTCACAGTCCAGTGGGAAAAGAAGTTTGAATCAAGTCGCGAAACTTGCCAAATGGCAATTAGCATGAAAAACTTGAATCAGCTAAAGAAAAGCAACAATTTTGTATAGAATAAATTTGTTGAAATCCTAAGAAGAGTAATTGGAATGAAATAGAGACAGCTCACAAAGGTAAAGTAATCAGATACTAGCCATAATATGATATGTAGTCCCAAACAGACCTTAAAGCGTTCTTAATGTCTTGAAATGTAATTGAACCTATTGGCTTACAGTCTTGTTAATTTAGCAAGCTATTTTGGCCAAGAGGCACATTTAATTCCATTGCATTTAACAAGCAACTGTAACTGAGGCACGTCCTTAATTAGCTGAAATTTAATGCGTTCTAAATTACAAATTTGTTAACATTAAAATTACAACAATGGTTTTAGCCCTGATGACGAGACCAAAGCCAAGTTATTTTATGTGTGTGTGGGAGAGGGGAGAGACGTGTTTGTGTGTGTGTGAGGAGGGGGGGAAGTCTCTGCCACTGTCTAGTTAGTAAATCCTTGAAACAAAGCGCTGTTGCCAGCAGAAAGTGATTACAAATGGAAAGCCAACGAAGCCAGTCCGAATGAACAACAAGATGAGCGCGTAGAAAACAGTAGAGTAGAGTACAGTAAACACAATACAGTGAGCACTGAGTAGAGAGGAAGTGCGCCTTATGCCATGAGCACTAATTACGAATAGCGCAGGAATATCAACGGTAACGCCACTGGCAATGGCAGTGGCAATGGCAAACTGTGACTCGGTAACGGTAACGGTAACGGGAACGGTGACCCGATGACTGTGACTCGGCGACATTAACAGTGACTCCTACAAAAACGGAAGCTGGCCAGAAACGGACTTCACTTGGCCAACAAAGCTGCATTTCAACAACAGCAAAAATTAGACTGTATTGTGTAGCAGCAAAAAACATAAAAAAAGGAAAAGTGGAAGAAGGAAAATAATCAAATGTTGATTTAAATTCAACAGGATACACAAAACATGATTAAAGAATTTTATGCTGTGCTACGATTTAGCTTTCTTTGCCAATTTGCTGTGCTTTTGCCATAAGCCGGAAACCATAAAAAAGGCAATTCCTTATTAAAACTACAAAACAGAGCAAGAAATGCCAGTAAAAGCCAGACCATTAAAGGGTATATACGCTTGTTAAAAGGTATTTAAAATAAAATACTAAAATTAAAATAAAATGGTAATTAAAAATTAATGTTCAATGAAAAATATTTTTAATTTAATTTTTTACACTAATCATTTACTAAAAAAATTATTCTTAATGAAGAATTGTTATATTCAATTTATTTCAGAGCTCAAACTCAATCTACCCTTTATAGATTTAATAGGGTAACTAACAGTAAAACAGCCTTTTTACAGTTAATAATTTAAATAATTAAAGCTATTGTTCTACAACTGGAAATATGAGTAGCTTAGTTAAAAATCAAAACAAATTTGAAGCAGAAATTTAATCCAAAAGCAAAAGCAAAACGAAGTGAAGATTTGTTTAAGAAAAACTGCTTGGGGCAACTCTAGAAACTCTAGCAACGCAAATACCCTTTGAGTTGGGTATGAAAAACGTTGGTAAAATATTAAGAGCACTACGTAGACGTAGCCGTAGTTGTAGTCGTAGTCGTAGTCATAGCCGTACTCGCAGCCGTACTCGTACAATGCATATTGATAATGCACACACAATAGTCATAAGTAACTGGCGTCCTGGCAAACGTGACCCAAGAAGCAACCGCACACACACATACCAAAGCTACACACACACGCATACACTTATTACCGGATGCACTCACACAACGACAAAGGCGAAGCAAATGACATGCAAATAAATGAGAACAAAAGGATAAACGAATGGCAAGAATTCAGAGCTCAGAGCACTGAGTCCTTACTCCGATCCTGAAGTTCCTTTCGTGGCAATTCCAGTAGCAAACGAGCCGCATAATTTTTGCCGACTGCACTTTTGTGGCCAGAACGGGCAAGGACACACACACACACACATACACACACAGGATGCGTTTGCTCGAACGCCCTGCTGCTCCGACTCCAGCTTTAATGAAGTATGAAGCGGCCAAATGAATGGCATATTAATAAGATGTCGGCTTTCTTTCAGTGCCACTGTGCACAGTGTGCCACATTGCATTGATATCGCAGTATAAATCAAGGTAGTTGGGTTAATTTGTAAGGCGCCTGCGATTCTGAATGTCCTCATTTGTGCCAGAGTAACTGTGTGTGTGTGTGTTAAGTGAAGTGAGTGTAAATGCGAGCGCCTGTTAGTAGGCTATGGAATTTCTTCTCTTTTTTTCTGGCTATAGCTATAAATGGCTAGACAAAAAACATAAATAACGTTGTTGCTTGGACTTCATTTGAGCATAGAGATATAATGTACACGCTCTGTCTCTGTCTCTGTCTATGCGTCTACTCCCCCTCTCGCTCACTCACATGCCCGCTGATTAATGCCGGTTTGTTTACATGTGCCGTGTATCCACTAATGGAATTCGCATGTTGGGACATGACTGATTATGTACACATTAGTCGACTGATTTGCAATTCCAAGTGTGTCTTCGTGTATATGTCACCAGCTATATATCTATATATTCTTGTATGTTGATGTCCTTCGCGCCTACGACTCAACTTTTCACTACAACGTCGTCCTCGAAAACAATGTCAGTCTGTCAGTATGCTAAGCAAAACTCACTCACATACATATACATATATACCATATACATATATCTAGTCATATCTGGCAAGCAAGTATGTGGCACGTGTCCTGGCGCTCTGCTGCTGCCAAAGGACTTGGCCTGACTAAGCATATTAGCAAAGAAAAGGCTTCGTGCCGAGCTGCACTAATTGCCGAGCCCTTTGTCCTGCTCGACTTTGCTAAAGCAATTTTGCGTGCTCGATAATTTGCTTAAGGCCAAAAGGATGCGGCCATAATTATGGTGACACATTTATATATCTATATATATGTGTATCGTATAACATATTTTTAAAGCCTTCCAACAGTAAATCAAATATTTAAAGTCATAAATGCTGCAATATTCAGATTAATATAAAAAAAACCTGAGTGTGTTAAGTATTTTCAGCATAATTCAATTTAAAATGCAATTTGTGCTACGTTGCGTATGAGTTATGTCGTTATATCGTTATATCGTTCCATCGTAATTCTTTTACTCAATTTTTTGAACGACAATTTTGCAGCAATATTTGAAAATGACAAACTCAAGCTCGGAAAATATGCAAAATATTTGTACAAAATTTTTGTTTTCCATTTTCATTTTTTTTTTTTTTCGATTTCTTGCTGTTAAGAGCTCAAAAGCAGATGCGGAAATTGCAAGTCTAATATTTTCCGTTAAAAGTTCCTTGTTGCTTGTTATAACATGATATATATTTGTATATATGTATGTGTGTGTGTGTGTATGTGTGCGCTGCTGGCTGTTTGCCATGTCACACACACACACACACACACGTGCGTGTGTATTGGTGCGTTTAGCTTAGCGCCAATTGTAAAACTATACAAAGCGTGACTTTAGTTGGCTCTGGTGTCATTTCCGGCTTAATTGAGCATGTAACAAGTGAAGCTGCTGCTATTAGACACACACACACACACACACTCACGTAGAAAGAGTTATGCAAACATAACGATATCGCTCCTCAGACATCTCAGACGCTGCACGCACATTCCTGCACATTCTTGTTGCATATCCTGGCAGACATTTGGCTAACAATGCCAAAAACATGTGCAACACGTTATATGTTTTGGCTACCAATGCATCAGCTACAGGCCAAATACACACACACACACACACTTGATTACATACACTTCATTTGTATTTAGCCATGGACAAGAGTTGGCCGAAAGCCGTCTACTAATTGCAAGTCAAAATTATGACTTCAGGGCGTCAAAATCTATATAACAATTCTATATAAAGCTCTGCTCCTCCAAGTTACTTTATGGCCATTTGCGATTCGTTTAGTTGATATTTTGCACAGTTTTTTTCCCATTTTCCCCCTCACGTAACGGAAATCAATCAATTTCCTGCGTAGACTTACCAATTCGGTTGCCTTTTCCTTCTTCTTCTTCTCTTCCTTTTTCCACCTTTTGTATGGGAAGAAATGTGACGCCGCTTGGAAATTCAATGAAAATTCCTTGTAGTCTAACAATAGATCGATTTCAGTTTGATTGCAATCCCATAACTTTTCAGATTTTATTCCATATATTCAATAAGTAATTTCTGAAAAAGTCGTTAACATTTATTTTAATAATTTGGGTTTTATTAGTGAACAGTTGTTGCTCAATAATAATTTAAGCAAAGTGTTTGGCTAGAAAACTCTATTTTGTTGAAGCGATAAAAAGCCAATCACTTTTCTACTCAAAACTGCTTTTAATAACTGTTTTGTTCAGATCCTTAAAGTCGTCTAATACCGAATTTTCTACTGCTTTCTGTGCCTTCCTCTGTTTGTTGCCCTACTCTGTAACTTCCTTTACCTTTGGAAGTCTCAACTCCTCCATTGCCCTTCTTTCTAGCACCTCTAATGTTTTCTTTACCAACTGAGCTGCGAGATTGACCACCTCTGCCAACACGTCCTCCGCCGTTACCTTTACCCCCCGCTGCATAAAATTTACCTCTAATACCAACCTCTCCTCCCTTACTAACTCCTGCCTTACCAGTTCTTGCCTTGCCATCTCCACCCTTAGTCCCTTTACCTGGTGAACTAGCCATTCCGACTCCTCCTCCTACCTTCCCACCACCTCCTGCATTTCCCTTACCTCCAGCTCCACCTGTTCCCCTCTGTCCATCCTTTCTCTTGTCATCCTCTGGAGATCTTCCAACACGCTTGGATCTTTGTTCTATATATTGTGCGATTTCCCAGGCACCGCTCTCAGCCTCCCGTCGTTTCCTTAAGTGACTTTCGATCCCAATTGGCGAATCTTTAAAGTTATGAACAATATAGTTTATTCCCTTTCAATCAGTTCATTTTTCCTTACCATTATGTTGCTCCGTAGTATTCAGCTGCTTTGAGTCCTCTACCCGTACCAATAGAACATCATCGGACTTGAAATAATTTGGCAAATTAACTGAAATAAAAAGAAAAAATATTATTTATTTAATTATTCAAGTTACAAGTAAGTTTTGCTAACATTGCTTGGCCAAAACAGTTGTGCAGTAAAGCGCCAGTAAACGTCTAAGCAACATGGCAACAAATGGCTTAAAATACCTCAAAGTAGCTATATTTATAGCCAATTTCTCTTAGTAGTTAAGAGTAGAGAATTCACTAGAACAAAAAACACGCTCTTACTCCAAGTGTCGATAGATTGTGCCAACAAAGAATATACCCGTATATATATAGATAAATCAGCAGATCTCTTTGGAACACTTTTAAGACCACAACGCATTTATTTGCCATTTCCCTGGCGAATTTTGGCTACAGGAGCTTTAAAATATTTGTTTATTTGTGCCAAATATGTCGCTTGACATATCAAAATGTTAATAAATACTAAAAAGCCAAGATGAGCTGCTGGCCCATCCACAGTTTTGTTGGCCAACTTGACAAGCTGAAGCTTCTTTAGATGCTCAACATTTCCCCAGTGGATTTTGCAGTTGCTCGTGCGTGTCGACAAGAATTTCAATTTGCAAACAATAAATTTTAGATCGACAGAGAAAGGGGGAGGGAGGAAGGGCGACACTGAGAGGTCCAAGCACTTTTTATTAACAAATAATACAAAAAAATATTGTATATTTCGGTTTTGCTTTACTTCGAGTTGCAAATGACAGTTTGGCAGTTAACAATACCATTGATTTGATTCAGCTTTGTCATTTCAATTTCATTTGAATTAAGGCGACTTTTTACCTTCATTTTCTATTCTTCTATACTTTTATTTTTTTAATGTGAATTGGATTACCAAGAGTTTGGCTTTAAGCTGATTTCTGTCTCACAGCCAGAAGGCAGCCTCCCGAAAACGGAAGTGCAAAACAACTAAAAAAGGAAATGAATCAATTTCCGTGTGGCAAACCATTAAAAACTACAAAGCATCGAGCAAAAAAAAAAAAAAACAAAGAAACTTTCCTATTTGTAGTACTATAAAGAGTAACATAAAAAATGGCGCCGGTAGCTAAATTGCTCTAGGAGCTGTTCGTACTGCAGGTACCGCTCGTCCTGCTGGCCCTGCTGGTACTGTTGGTACTGCCAACCACCCACAGGCGGTTGTCTGTTAACGCTTCCAGCTGCATTGGCAATTATAATCCAAAGATTTAGCATTCGGAGTAATATAAGAGAGCTAAACGAGCTAAGTAAAAAATACTTGAAAACTAAACTTACTGACAATTTCAACTACAACAACTATATGGAAAGTCCCCTTAAGAAAAGTAAAGAAATCGTATGAATGAAACATGCTGTGACGAAGAATTAACAGAACTCTGTTAAGATAATCAGCCAAAAATGTTATTTACAACAATTACAACTACAACAACTATATGGAAAGTCCCCTTAAGAAAAGTGCCTCAAAGGTATTAAGTAATTTCGGGGTAAAAATCGTATGAATGAAACAAGCTGTGACCAAGAATTAGCAGAACTCTGTTAAGTTAATCAGCCGAAAATGTTATTCACAACAATTACAACTACAACAACTATATGGAAAGTCCGCTTGATGAAAGGGCCTTCAAGGTATTTAGTAATTTCTGGGTAAAAATCGTATGAATGAGGTAAGCTACGTCTACGGGGTCTTTTACAGTCGGCTCGCTCGACTGTAGCCTCTTACTTGTTTTGTATTATAAAAATCAAATTTCTAGTTTCATAAAAACAATAACTTATTTATAAATTTGCTTAGCAGGCTGCTGCACCCAAATGACATCTAAAAAATCTAAAAATATAAACTAAAACAACTTGTCTTGATTATAAAAAAAATTGAAATAAATTTTTTAAAACCTCTTTTGCCACAAAATGAGCATAATTATTACCTGCATTGCCTATTTGGTGCTCGTTTATGAAGCTTGTCTTGCCGTGCTCAACATAATTCAAATGATAAACTTTTACAAAATCATGAAGGTAAGTTAAGCACTTAAATTAAATTAAAATTAATGAAATTATTTAAAAGTATTTCCTTCGAAACAGTTTGAATTGCTGGACTTTCTAATACAATTTGAAGGAGTTTGCAAATTGATTACATTTGGTATTTTGGCCTTTGCGGTGATAACTGTGAGTACACCTCAATGCGACTGTATGAAAAATACTTATCAAAATAACAATTTATAGCACCACAGAGTTATGGTTCGAATCTGGCTGCTTTTGTCCTACTGCCAGATTAATTGGTCAGGTGTCATCAAAGTGCTCGTCAGCATTTATGAATATTTTTCTAGTGAAAAGTACAGAAATCGATCTGAATTCTTAGAGGAATTGGGCAAAACTCATGCACCACTTGTGGGTCAGGTGTTGACACAAATTGGCGTCATTTTAATGATGTATAGATTCTATCAATCTTTGGAAGCACCCAAGATTATAAGAGGTCCACTAACTGCAGTGCCAAATGAGGAGAAATCCAAGTAATTAGATAAAACTAAGCGATTAAATGTTGTAAAATATATTTAACTGACAAATTAAAATAAAACATATGCCAATTGCAGCAGAGGATTGTTTTTTAAAGCAGCTTGATCATCGGGGGATTTTAATAAGGTCATATAAATGCTATAAACCACATAAATGAAGCTAATTTCTATGGCTATAAAGGGGAGTTTAGGGAAAATTTAAAGTAATATAAGGGAAATATTTCCCAAACTCACCCATAGTCAGCAGCGAGATCAGTATGTTGGTCAGGGCATCTATAGCATCGCCGAAGATGAGCTCCCAGCACCACCAGAGCACAAAGACCACATCAAAGATGAGTCCAGCCAAGCACCAGATGAGCCAGAACAGCAACAACTGAGGTTTGTGCTAAAACAAAACTTGTTATTAGATTATTTTTGTAGTCAAAGAGATTTGTTTAACTCACCCAAACGATGCCCACTACCAGCAGTAGAGAAAACAGTATCCAAATATTCAATAGGATCAGATATGTCCATAGCATTCGAGAGCCAATGTCTTTGCCCAAAAGTGCTGCAACAAATTGATGATTGCTGATTACTGACGCATATGTGGCAGCCACACACAGCTCGAAACTCTCACTACTCTCACTTGACGCATTTGTTTGCTTCTTCTGCGATCCACGACGACACAACATGCAAATGATCATTAGCTCAAAGAAGAAGGCGCCAAAGATGTCCATGGAGCCAATGGCCAGGCCAAAACCAGTCAAAGCGCTAACCATTTTTTTGGGCTTTAACACAGAAAACTTATTATTCAAAAACTTTAAAATGTTCTTTATTTTTTCGACTTGAAGTTGAAAAAGATTTCATAGCTCCTCAGGGGAAAATGGAAATTTTAAGGGGATTGGTGGGAATGGGGGTATGAGATGCCTGCGTGGAAAATGAGCGCGAAAAAAAGTAAATTATATTTGACATCAGGGAAGTGACTACAAGTGAGTGTGAGTGTGTGTGGTTACGTGTGTGTGTAGCTGTGTGTGGTTGTGGCTGTGTGTATGCTTAGTCGCCGCACGTATTTCATCAGTGCGGCATTATAAGTATATGCATAAATGTATGTTTGTATACATATATACATATATATACTTACTTATATGTAGTATGTAAATATGTGCACATTTTTTGCATAAATAGACAAGAGACACGACGAGCGTCAAGACTCGCGAAACGCGAGTTGCGAGTTCCTGTTTCCGCTTCCGTTTCCGTTCTGCTGTATGAAGTATCTTTTTCTTTCTTCCATTTCTTTTTTGTGCTGCTTGTGCAAATTATTTTAAAAAGGATTTTGTTTTCCACCATTGGTAAATATTGCAGCACTTTTGCCGGCTAGACAGGGATTTAAGCACTCACTAAAAGCGATAAGCAGCAACTTTAATAAGAAATAAAATATAAAAAATATATTAAACTCAACAAATAAATAAAGATAAATATAAATGGTTAAGGCTGCGCCTCCCTACGCTGTACTGTAGCATAGGAGGCCACTGGACCACAGGTGTAGGGACTTGTGGGTGCTCTACTTTGGAGCATATGGCATTTCTGGCAATGGGAGCTGCGACGACTGGATCTTGATCTTGATTTTTCTGGCTCTGTATAGCCAGAACCCGACTCCCTATGCGGTGCTATTTTGATAACGGTGTGCGATTGTCGCATACTGCAATCGCAGTCCTCGAAACGTGTTCTGCACTGCGAGACAGCCAAGTAAAACTGATAGATAATAAATGCAAAAATTGTTTCAACAACTAAAAGGGGAAGAATAAAGTATATACAGTTAAATAATATAACTATAGCTCACATAATCCCAGACATAAAATGAGACTGTTGTGTATTACACCGGATTGAAAAGTGCTTTGGCTCACAAAGGCATAAACAATCAGCACAAACTCCAGCAAAATGCCAAAGCAGGAGAACAAAATCCAACACCAAACTAAATCCGAATCGCGCTGAAAGGAAAAAGTTCTTAAATATATATTTTCAATAAAAATTGTTAATAAAACTTACTCTATAAATGCCCGAGATCAGCAGCAGTATCAAAGTCAGCCAAAAGACGCCAAAGCACACACAAAATATGGTAAGCCAGCTTAGCTAGAAAAAGAATAGAGTATATCAGTAGTCGTATACAACTCGTACACTACTTAAGCTCACATGACTCAGCAGTAAGCTCAGACTCAGTGCAGCAAATAGAACGGCACAGAGCAGATCAAAGACAGCAATGGCATAGGCACAATACAGAAGAGATTCTTCTGACAGCAGCATGACGAGAGCACTACTAATTTGTAGCAAACCAAAGTCGCAGCCTGCTTTTCCAAGTCAACTGAGTAGGGAATCCTAAACTTGTCCCCGTCGCAGCTTGCGTGCCAAATCCTTGAGAGCAGCTCGCTCCTCGCGCTTGTAAATCTTACGCAGTCGCTTGCGTTCCTTGCGCTTGTAATCGGCACTACTCGTGAGGGTTTTCGCAAACTGCTGACTGCAACCACCTGCGGCTCTGGACACAGGTATCCACTGTTCCCGGTATATCATGTCCAAGTAAAACACGTAGATAATGTACACGAATGTCATTTCAACAGCTGGAAAGAAGAGTCTCTTAAAAGCTGTTACTAAGTGTTGGGAATCTAACTTACCCAATCCCACAAATGGCATCACTGTGATCTTAACGCCTTCCCAGTTAATGGATATAGCCAAGGTCAAGCCGTAGAGTAATAAAATGGCGTCCAACATAATGCCCAGACAGGTGAAGACGAGCCAGTAGCGTATGTAGCTCAAACGACGCTGATAAATACCCATTAGGAGTAGCAGAATAATTGCCATCCAGAGCAGTGAGAAGATCAGCGCTGCCAGGGATGTCCAGTGTTGCTAGTAAGTTAGTTTGTTTTGTTTAGTTTTCGTTTTAGTTAGTAGCTGTCACTTGGCTAAGCACTAAGACAAGTACTTACGTGCTGTGCATAAAGTATACCCGAGACACTGGCAAAGAGTATGGCTGAGATAAGATCAAGTATTGCAATCGCATAGCTGCAAATCACCAAATATCCATCAGAGTTGTTGTCCATTCTCGTCCAGCAAGCATTTTCACCAATTTTTGGAGCAAGGGCAAAAACTTGGCCACTAAATCAATGCTATAATGATGATAAACACGTAGTTCCAATAGGGTAGGGGATAAGAGAAGCAAGTCAAGTGTTGGGGCGTGGAGTGGACTGGAGTGAAGTGGAGGGTTATGGACCAATGCTTGTGTTGTCTGTTAATCAATGCCATTTGATTGCCAAACGCCAGCACAGTGGAACAAGAGCTTAAATATAACAAATAAAAGTAAAAAATAGTTAGTATAAGTATGTTTAAGCTGCTCGACAGTTGAAAGCCCAGTTTCTGTTTTCTTTTCAGACCAAAGTAGTTTAATTTTAAGCGGACCCACTCAACTTTTAAATTTGAATATATCAGGATTCTGGAATCCAATCTTCGATTGTCATACCTTTCTGAGCTCGGGAGGAGCACTACTATCGATTGGCATCAAAATATTCAATAATGAAATTTTGTCAATTTTTGACAAAAATTCAAAGGTCAAGTGACATCATAAAATTTGACAAAATGGGTTCGATTTTGAGAATTTTAGATTTTGATTGCGATTAATTCTGCTTGTTGTCCAGAGTATAAAAAGGTATGACTTTTTAAGATATCTCTTCATTTGGCTGAGTTATGATCAGTCAAAGTTGGGGAATTTGTGAATTTTAAATATTGAGCTGAGGACCACATAACTGACTCTTTCATCCAAATTTATCAAAATGGGTTCGATTTTTAGAATTTTAGATTTTGATTGTGATAAATTCTGCTAGTTGTCCAGAGTACAAAAAGGTATGACTTTTTACGATATCGCTTCATTTGACTGAGTTATGATCAGTCAAAGTTGGGAAAATTTTCAAATATGTATAAATATTGAACTGTGTTTTTGGTAAAATTTTCAATTATAAATATGGACATATCAAAGGACTCTGGCGTCCAATCTTCGATTGTCATACCTTTCTGAGCTCGGGAGGAGCAGTACTATCGATTGGCATCAAAATATTCGATAGTAAAATTTTGCCAATCTTTGACAAAAATTCAAAGGTCAAGTGACATCATAAAATTTGACAAAATGGGGTCGATTTTGAGAATTTTAGATTTTGATTGCGATTAATTCTACTATTTGTCCTGAGTATAAAAAGGTATGACTTTTTAAGATATCGCTTCATTTGACTGAGTTATGGTCAGTCAAAGTTTGAAAACTACTACAAAAAACTCTGCCAAGCATTGGTCTTACCAATAGATACCTAAAATTTTCCACAAATTTCATAGCACTTACCCACTGTACGTAGGCTGCGCTGTCTTGCGACAAAATTCTCCGTGCCGTCTGTCGTCTGTCCTCTGTTCTCCACCCCCTGTTCTCCATCCTCTGGCCATCTTTCATTTACGGCATTTGTTTTGTCAGCTGCTGCCTCATCGTCGCTTGGAGATTAGATTTGGCCCCATTGACAACGTGAATTTCCCGAGTCACAAAAAAATAGAAATACTAGTATCTAACTCAATTATTATTATTGTTTTGTGCTGGTAGAAGCCGATTGATTTTGGCACTGGTGCTGGTCCTTAAGTTGAGATGGCCCATAAATGCCAATGGAAAAATTGGTTTTCCATATAAAAATATTTTTTTAACATAACTGAAATAATGTAAAATATATTATTTTGAGAAAATTGTAATTTTTTGGGGTTTCTTGGGTTAATTTATCGTCTTTAAATTTATGAAAAATATATAATTAAAATATATAAAGAATATTTTAATAAATTCGACTTGATTTCACTTTTTCTTTTTCACCGGTTTTCTTTTGCTTTTTTCTGACTTTTTTCTGGCGGATCTCTGGCTTTCTATGAAACGAGGCAAGATTTAAATATAATCTAGTATTATATACCTCTTATATACCTCTGCACTTCTTCGGGTCCTGGTAAATTCTACTGTTTGGTCTTTCCGGATCACTGATAATGCGACATGGATCCATGATCAAATAATATCTGTGTACAAGATATATGCACACACTCTCGATAACTGAAATTAAATAAATATTAAAAATATGATAGTCATTTTTATAAGCTTACTTACATATTCCCATGAAAATAATAGAAAATTCCTTCAGATGATCCCAGTCCACTGTAACGGAGGATAAAATGCCCCAAATTAAAAATCCTATGTCCGCCACAAAACCCGCTATAGAGAAGATAATCCAGGCTTTAACCAATGCTGGTCGTCGCTATATAATGTTAATTTCCTATATAGATAACTAAAGCTGCTGTCAAACGCTACGCACCTGACTTAAGCCCACAATTAGCAGTATGACGATAAGAAACCAAAATATAGATCCCAAGAGCGCCAAAACCGTATAAACATTAAGCTGTAAATTGGATAAATATAATTAGATTTATTCAAATACTTTAAGTTAAAATCACTTACGCGGGTGACTAAGGACATCATGGCCTGTAGAACGAAGAAAAACGCATGCGCCAGATCCAATACGGCAATAGCGAGACATATTTTTCCTAAATGCTTTTCAAAAAGATTCACTAAAAATGACTTGGTTCTTGTATGCTTCCTTTTGCTTCTTTCCTTCTTTTTCCTCTTGGCTGCACTCATACTTCCGGGTCCAATGGTGGTTTCAGTAATAATTTACATAAATAAGTGATTAATTCTTCAAGGCATATCTGATAGGATTACAAGCAGTTCAAATGGATAACAATAGTAATCCTGGTGAACATGGCGGCAAGAATGCAACGGTTATAATTTGAATTTAACAGCGTTGATGTTAATAACAGCTGTTATTAACATAGTGCCATCAGTTTACACAGCGCAGTGCAACGTTTAATTTAAGTGGCAACGCCAAATAGCACCACAACATTGCTGGCCATCGCTCCATGCACAAAGTGTAAATAAACCGCTACGTCGCATAAATAGTTGTTACTTCAAAGTAATTCACTAATCAAAACTATGCCCATCGTTGTCAAAACGTAAGTAGCACTGTAATTATTATAATTAATGTTAATATTAGCAAGTAAGATGTGTCGCAAGCAATTGTTACCTTACCAACGTTGCCAGTTGTCGTCGGTTTACGCGCCATTTTTCGTTTGTGTTTTTGTTTCACAACACTGTGAAAACAGCTGTCAGTTGTTCATAGCAGAAACTTAGTTTCACCAGAGCGGACGTGCACAATGGGTCCGCCAAAGAAATCGAAAAAAGATCGTAGCGCGGGCGATAAATTCGGTAAGCATTGGTCAAAAAGATATAGTAGTAGCATCTGGTAAACTTGCTGCGCTTCCACAGCGAAAAAGCGACGCGCTGAGGACGATGCGTACACTCAACTTGTGGAGGACAATGACAGCATGGACAATGCCAGCGAATCAGACGGTGTGCCGGGTGCTGCGTCCAAGAACGCTGAAACAAATGATGAGAACATCAACACAGACGAATACGGCGCAAAGGATTATCGTGCACAGATGCAGCTGCGTCAGGATCACAGCAATCGCCCTCTATGGGTGGCACCCAATGGACATGTGTTCCTTGAGTCCTTTTCGCCGGTTTATAAACACGCTCATGACTTTCTCATTGCCATCTCCGAACCGGTCTGTCGACCCGAGCACATACATGAGTACAAGCTGACAGCATACAGTTTGTATGCAGCCGTGTCCGTGGGTCTCCAAACCCACGACATCGTCGAGTATTTAAAGCGTCTGAGCAAAACATCTATTCCGGAGGGTATCTTGGAGTTCATACGTCTGTGTACGCTCTCCTATGGCAAGGTGAAACTTGTGCTGAAACACAACAAATACTTTATCGAATCACCGCATCCAGAGGTGCTGCAAAAGCTACTCAAAGATCCGGTCATCCAAAAATGTCGTCTCATACGCAGCGAGGGAGAAGCACTAATTCAGGGCACCATGGACAGCAAAGCGATTACACAATTTGGCACCAAGTTGCCAGCACCAGCTGAGAATCCAACAGATAATGGAGCTAGCACCTCTGCAGCAGCAGCCGCAGGTGGTGCAGCACCAGCAGAAGGTGCTCCTGGGGCTGTTGTAGTGCCCGACGACATTACTGACTTCTATGAGAAGATCGACAAAGAGGAGGAGGATGAAGATGAAGCAAATCTTAAGACAGTTTCTTTTGAAGTGGCGCAGGAGAAGATTGAGCTCATCCAGAAGCGTTGCATTGAGATCGAGCATCCACTGCTGGCAGAATACGATTTTCGCAACGATACAAACAATCCGGATATCAACATTGACCTGAAACCGGCTGCCGTGCTGCGTCCGTATCAGGAGAAGAGTTTGCGCAAGATGTTTGGCAATGGTCGTGCCCGTTCCGGGGTTATTGTGCTGCCCTGTGGTGCAGGCAAATCCTTGGTGGGTGTCACAGCCTGTTGCACAGTCCGTAAACGCGCCTTGGTGCTGTGCAACAGCGGTGTCTCGGTGGAACAGTGGAAGCAACAGTTTAAAATGTGGTCCACAGCCGATGACAGCATGATTTGCCGTTTCACCTCCGAGGCTAAGGACAAGCCCATGGGATGTGGCATACTGGTGACCACCTATTCCATGATAACTCACACGCAGAAACGCTCCTGGGAGGCAGAACAAACCATGCGCTGGCTCCAGGAACAGGAATGGGGCATCATGGTGTTGGATGAGGTGCATACCATACCGGCCAAGATGTTCCGACGTGTGTTGACCATTGTACAGTCTCACTGCAAGCTCGGTCTAACTGCTACACTGCTCCGTGAGGATGACAAAATTGCGGATTTGAATTTCTTGATTGGCCCCAAGCTCTATGAGGCCAACTGGCTGGAGTTACAGAAGAAGGGATACATTGCTCGGGTGCAGTGCGCCGAGGTGTGGTGTCCCATGTCGCCAGAGTTCTATCGCGAATATCTGACCACCAAAACATCCAAGAAGATGTTGCTCTATGTGATGAATCCATCCAAGTTTCGCAGTTGTCAGTTTCTGATCAAATACCATGAGCAACGTGGCGACAAGACCATTGTCTTCTCGGATAATGTGTTTGCTCTGAAGCACTACGCCATCAAGATGAACAAACCGTTCATTTATGGACCCACTTCGCAGAACGAGCGTATTCAAATCCTACAGAATTTCAAATTTAATGCCAAGGTGAGTCTGGAAATGGAATCCCAATCAAACATCACTTTACACTCTCCTTTGCCCTTTAGGTCAACACGATCTTTGTGTCCAAGGTGGCCGACACCAGTTTCGATCTGCCCGAGGCGAATGTGCTCATTCAGATCTCCTCGCACGGCGGTTCGCGACGTCAGGAAGCCCAGCGTTTGGGTCGTATTCTGCGTGCCAAGAAGGGAGCCATTGCCGAGGAGTACAATGCATTCTTTTATACCCTTGTCTCTCAGGACACTATGGAGATGAGCTATTCCCGCAAGCGACAGCGTTTCCTTGTTAATCAGGGTTACAGCTATAAGGTGATCACACACCTCAAGGGCATGGACACGGAGGCGGATCTTATGTATGGCACCCAAGAGGAGCAGAGTCAACTGTTGCAGTTGGTCTTGTCTGCCTCTGATCTGGACTGCGAAGATGAAAAGATGCCGGGAGAACCGGGCTATCGTCCTGGCGCTGGCACCACCAAACGCACTGGAGCACTTAGTTCCATGTCTGGTGGCGATGATGCCATCTACTATGAACATCGCCGCAAGAATGTGGGCAGCGTGCATCCATTATTTAAGAAGTTTAGGGGTTAAGAGCAGTTTGTAAACTCTTTTTCAGCTGAATACAAAACTATTTCCATAACAACAAAGTGGATTTTTCTTGGGTTGAAGGAGTTGGGGGACTTTCATATATCTGCTGATATATAATATAGTTTAATCTGTTCCTACTTACAGTCACAGCGCTGCCACTGGAACCGGCGAGTGGGCGATCATAGAGCTCCAAGGGGATCTTGAGGTGCGCAGCAATCAGAGCATGCACGATCAGTTCATCGGAGATCTGTACTACAACAAATACGGTCAGCCAGTAAGTAGACTAATCTTAGAGCTGATTCAAATACTAGTAACAC
The DNA here is from genome assembly GCA_018903735.1 of Drosophila cardini. NCBI lineage: Eukaryota > Metazoa > Arthropoda > Insecta > Diptera > Drosophilidae > Drosophila > Drosophila cardini. The sequence goes on along the minus strand of JAEIGM010000007.1, from coordinate 3,920,041 downwards.
TCCTTTCCAGATACTCATCATAGGACATCATATACTACAGGGACGCGAACAGAAGCTGGATAAACCATTTGCGGTTCTGGAAAAATCCAAGACGAACGAGGGACAGCAACTTTTAAACACAACGAATGCCACTTTGGACTCCACTACTTTGAATGCCACACAAGGCGCTGAGCGCACACTTCTGGACGACACTGTGGCCCTGGAGCACAAGAGTCGCCAACGCACGGAGTACACAGTGCGTGCCATCTGCACCAAGAAACTGATCTTCAAATCACGTCCGAAGCCAATCATAGCCAATGTGGCCAAGTCGGTCTAAATACATTGATATAGAGCATATATTTACGTTGGTTAGATAAATCCCATATAGCATTAGTATGATTAAAACATTGATTAGGGTAATAAAATAAAATGATCAAACGATTTCCATTTCACGTTCGATGCCCACAAACTTGAGCTGTTCGGTGGGACCGTATCTGTAGTCGAAGAAGAGCTCTTCGCCGGGTTGAATCGCACGCTTGGCAAATATACCGATACGATGGTCACCGGTGACCATCATAACCTTGGCATAACAGTTGGGATTTATGGAATGATTGGCAAATCGAATCTTGTTACCTTTTCGCGTGGCATCCACAACAAAATCGTTGTTCAAGTTGAACAGGAACGAGCACATATACTTGTCGTAGACCTTGCCACGTCGATCTGCCTCATCCTGGGAGATTATCTCACCACAATACTCCGATATGAACTCGTTTTTCTGGGCACCCTCCTTGAGGAAAATGCCCCAGCCGGCAATGTCTGAGGGTGCCATCAGCAGATGCTTGTCTGTGTGGAAACAAAGATTAGGAACAAGTATTTAAGGAGAAGATTGATCTACTCACGTAGTCCACGCTGCACACACACGTTCTTGCACGTGATCTTGGTCAGCTTGAATTGATCGGCGCCACAAGCTTGACACAAATCCGGATCACATTCCCGCACGGCCAAATAGCAAGGACACTGCTTTGTGTTGCACTGAGCCTTGCAGCGGCAACCAGGGAAACGATTCTGGCAATCGCTGCTGCAGTTACAGAATTTCTCGCAAAAGTTCTGAGTCTGAATGCAGGAGCAGTTCATGTCACAGGGACCAGCGTGATCGCAGGGCGTGTAGTTGTACACGTGATTCGACGACGAATCCTTCTTCAGCTGAATCTTGCGGCAGTGCAATGACCACAAGCGTTGCTTCTTCTTCTTCTTGCGCGGTGGTGTAAAGTCTTGACGCAAATCCTCGAAACTGAACTCGGCTGCTTCCTTCTGGGCGAACTCGTACACCTGACGACAGGTCTTTGTGAGCATGTTGTGCGCTACTGCGCAATAATTCTTCAAATACACTTTGTGCAGCACACGAAACAGGGCCTGATCTGCGCCTGTCCACACGCACTGCGTGCTCGTAATGTTCATCATGCCAGCTAAGGTACGATAGAGAGAGAGAGAGAGACAGAATAAGGTTAGTAAAGGACAAGCTAAAGAAGTTTTATTACAATGGGGACGCAAATATATTTACATTTAGGCTTTGCACCAAACGCTCACTTTATTTTCTTGCACTAAAAAAAAAAGTTCACTTAAGCGAGCGCCATTTTGCTTGCGCGACCACCAAACCAAGTTCTCATTTCATTTTGTTGCTATGCACTAAAAAAAAATAATTCACTTAAGCGAGCGCCATTTTGCTTGCGCGACCGCTAAGCAGCTACTGATTTACGTTTTGTTCTCTTGGCCGATCGTGGAGGCTATGCTTGTCCAGACAGCGCTGTGCTCTTAGCAAAGGCTGCGCTCTAAGCAAAGGCTGCGCTCTAAGCAAAGGCTGCGCTCTAAGCAAAGGCTGCGCTCTAAGCAAAGGCTGCGCTCTAAGCATAGGCTGAGCTCAGCCCTCCGCTCTCAACGTAGGCTGCGCCCTAAGCAAAGGCTGCACTCAGTTCTCCACTCTCATTGCATACAATGCGCTCTTAGTAAAGGCTGCGCTCAGCCCTCTGCTCTCAGCATAGGCTGCGCTCTAAGCAAGGGCTCCGCTCTGCACTTTAAGTAGAGACGGCGCTTTACTCAGAGGCTGCGATTCAAGCAAAGGCTGCGTTCAGTCCCCTGTTCTCAACGCAAGCTGCTCTCTAAGCAAAGGCTGCGCTCAGTCCTCTGCTCTCATCGTAGGCTGCGCTCTAGGCAAAGTCTGCGCTTTAAGCAGAGGCTGCGCTCTCTAAGCAAATACTGTGCGTTTAACAAAAACAGTGTTATGCCCTCTATTTAAAGCAGAGACTTTGATCTAAACGTAAGCATTTTGCTAAATCACTTGCCCTAAGCGTTGGTATTCACTATCACTGCTTCACTTAGTACTTACCCATAATAGAATTAATTTCAGCGCTGTTCACTGCAATGCTATTGTCTTTGCCATTCTCGTGGCTAAAGTCTTTGTTGCTGAACTGACTGTTGCTATCATTGCTGTCCTCCGAGCTGGACGGATCAATGGGCGGGGTTTTGCTATCGGCCGCCAATTTCTCCTTCATGCCATCCTACGAACAAAGCGCACAATTAAAAATTTATATTTTAAAGTTTCAGAATTATTTCTAACTACTCAATTTCCTCATCAGGTCCATTTCAGACCAATTTATCTAACAACTTACAATGAGCATGTAACAGGAATTGCTGCAGGGATCCGCGAAGGTTTTCAGTTCTGGATAGCGACGCTTCTGAAGATTAGGTCCCGCATGTCCTTGCAAACCTGTGAAGGGGAGAAGCAAAAACTTATTAAATGAATTTAATTCGAAAGATAAAACTTTTAAGCATGACTATGAGACGCTTGAGGGATTAGGTTAGATTATGAGGCAGACACGTTACTTTACATTGGATGCAACAATGTTCGAGGCAAAGAGCCGCACGAAATGAGGTGAAATACACCGAGAGAAACAAGATAATTTTGAGTCAAGACAACTTTGCCAATTTCCATAGACACATAGGAGTATTATACAGATTATATATAAATATATAGTTGATTATGTGAAAGATAATGAATATGTGGAGGAGGGAACAAGGCGAAGGCGACACTTTTGGGGCCTAGACGGCATGAGTGTGTGTACGTGTGGTTATCGATAAACAACAACTACAACAACGACTCACCCTGTAAATGGTGACCTAAATTGCAGTTATTTAAATACATTTTAAAAAAGGATTTTTTTTGTTTGATTTAACGATTTTAACAAATTTGTTTGCAACAATTTTTGGTTTGATTTTCCAAAATAAAGAGAAAAAGCAAAAAACGAAAACGAAAAAAAGTTATTAAGAGGAAACCCAAACTGGAAACTGGGCGTTACGCCCCCAAAATTGGCTTAAACTTACGGTGTAGGAAACAATCGTATTTGAAGCAACGACGACAGAAGAGAGTGTGGAACGAGTGCATCGTCCGTTCCCGGGAAACACTCTCCGCCTTGGTGCCGTCTATGTTGGGTGTACACTCCTGTGGACGCTCTGGATCCTGGTGCTCCGTGAGCTCAATGTACCTGAGGGAATAGACAGGAAATTAGCACAGGAGAACAAACAACTGAACCACACTACATACTTCTCCTTTAGTTCCTGGGCAGTGCCTTTGTCTGGGAAATTAGCACTGATCGCCTGGAATATAATGGGAGCTGGAAAAGGCAGTTTGTCCTTCACCTCCTCCACTTTGGGCTTTGTGTCGGCAGCGTCTGCAGCAGGCAGTTCCTTATTGGTATCGGCAGAAGTGCTCGCTGCAGCAGAAGTTTCTGGCAAAGGTTCTGCCAAAGGAGTCGTCTCCTTCTTCGGCTCGTCTTCCTTCGCTTTTTCTGTGGGTGACTCCGTTTTGACTGTAGCAGTGGTTGGCGCTGATTCCTCCAGCTCTTTGCTATGCGAACGCATCAGAGCATGCACCAGCTCTACGAATATGGCATCGTCCATGAATGATGGATCCTTGTCGCCATGGACTTTGCCATCGTAGTTCTTGATCAACTCCTCTATGAACTTGCCATCCTTGTCTAGCACCTCGTCGCCCATATACGGTATGTTGTGCAGCACTGTCTCATCCTCGACCATAAAGTTCTGCTGTGTGGGCGCCCAGGTGTACATTGTGGGTATGGGCGTAACGGCGTTGATTACACAAATGGGCACACGCTGTGGTCCACTGGTGGCTCCATTGTAGCTGGTGACCTCGGCACGCTTAACACAATCCACATGCGGTGGATCATATGGCTTTGCCTGCCACACCTTCGACTCGCAGTACAAATCCTGCACATTGTGATTATGTTCGTCCCTGTAGAAAAAAAAGAAAGAAAAAAAAAACAAAGAATGCCATCAAATGAGGCGCCAAAGTCGCATGCTTCCCGGCATTCCTATCTTACCAGTTTTTAATCCACGCTTCTTTGATTTCATCGGCACGTTTGTAGCGCTTTTGCTGTCGTATTTTCATATACTCTAACTTCACTACGCGTTTCCATTCTTTACTGCTCATTTTTAATAAATTTTCACACAACAAACACTTTTTTTCTGGCGGACTCCACGTAGTGTTTGTAAATGCATTCAAGCCACTAAGTGCTGCAAACTGTTGCGATTGAGTAGTGTTGCCAACGAACGTGACGTACAAACAGCTGGTTGTTAACGCAAGCGCGCTTTCTTACGTCGCCGTTACGTTTACGTTATCTAGTATTTAGGTATTTTTGGGATATTCGGCAATTATTAAGATCAAAATAGCCTAAAATATACAAAAACAAAAATCAAATGTGAAATCTTATCAAAATAAGGCAAAAAATTACACAAATAAGCTGGACAATTTCAAACACATCAAGGCAGCCACGAGCATCGAGGAAATTGGCGCGATGGAACCATCAGCTTGTGAAGATCTAAAGGCATTTGAGAGACGTCTCACCGAAGTGGTTTCCTCCTATCGCCCATCCACGCTCCGCTGGCGTCGTAAGAAATTTTGTTCACTTTTACTTATTGCCGCTAACTGTTGATCTGTGTATATATATGTATGTAATCTAATCGTATGTTGTTTCTTATTTGCAGTTATATTATCCGCATTATCAGTCTGCACAGCCATTAGCGCTTGGTATTGGCTCAAAGATCCCCGCACTACGGTTGTGCCATTAACGGAATCCCTTTGGATTCATCCCATATTCACTGTTGCCACGGTCACGCTGATAATTCTGTTCATACTGGGCATACAGAAGCTAGTGGTGGCACCACAAATCATTACATCACGCACCCGCAGCGTATTAACGGACTTTGCTCTCGATCTGGAGCCGCACACGGGCAAATTGATATTGAAGCCGCGCCAAAGCAATAACAACGGGAATACATGAATCAACATCGTCCATAAGACACACACAAACACACACACTAAATTAGTAAATAATACTACTTAAATGTAATCCTTTAACTTGCCCTAATCATTATGCCGACTTCCAAGACGATGGCTTATTCGCATCTGACAAGAAAACACACACACCCACACACACCTTTAGTTTAATACACATACACACACAGACACTGTCACACCTATACATTTACAAATCTTAAGTAACCTTTCGTTTTGGTTTAATTATATAGAAGCTCCAAGTGTACAAAAAAAACAAATTGTTCATTACCGTGTGTTCATCTGTTTTTTTTTAGTTAAATATTTACGGCGTTATTATAAATAATTTTTATTTTGCTGCTGCTGCCAAATAAATGACGTACTAATTGAAATCTGGCCAAAAGCAAACCAGCTGTTTTAAGCCCTTCATAGTTAATGGCCAAAAGGTGCCCAACAATTGGTATAAGTAGCTGTAACTTTAGCTCCAACTGGCAAACAGTCTCATCTTGTGCTCCAATCAAGTCTCACCATGAAGATCTTCTATTTGGCCATCGTGCTCGTGGGCGTAGTGCTCGCCATCTCCACAGGCAAGTGGCTAAGGCACTTAATCTTACAGCCAATTTGAATCCCGATTCTTATCCTTTACAGCTGCCGTGGATGCTGGTTCCTCCGGTGCCCCAGCTGCCCATGAGTCGCATCCCCGTTTCTTGCGCAGCGCTGACTCCCAACCCGTGGAGCACAATCATGAGCACAGTCAGGACGATGTCAAGGCCTGCTGTGGCTAGGCTACGCTCTCCAGGTGCTTAGGCATTAACCAAGCACCAAATACAATCAAATAAAGCAGCAATATTATAAAAAAAATCAAAAATTATTTTCATTTTCCACTGAAAACTCTGAAGTTTTCCCTTCAAGTCGAGAGAGGTGAAAACTTTATAAATTATTTAATCACTTTTTGTTGTTGTTGTTGTGTGATAACTATTTATTCTGGATTCAGCATTTCTCTATAGTTTTTCATTCTATATATATAAAAAATCTTCATTTTCAGTTGCTTTTCTTTTAGTTTTGATTTTCTTCATTTTCTTGTTTTCCACTTTTCTTTTTTTTTTTGGTACAAATTGTTGCCATTTTATAAATTTCTATTTGTAAATCTTAAAAATAATTATTATTGCGCAGCGTATAAAGTGTTTTTTTATTTTTTAAATATGTTTATCAAATTTGTTGCTCATTTTGGAAATATTTATAAGTAATTTGTATATAAATGCAACTGCTTGTGGTTTCTCCTATTATTCAGTTTATTATTTATATATTTTCTTTACTTTTCACTTTTGTTTCAGGCCATTTTAGTTGGTATTTACTGTAATTAAAATAGAATTTTATTTTTAGTTTTAAGTTTTATGCTTTTCTTTTAGTCATGTACAAAAAAATATGCTAAATTTGATTTTTAAAAAACGTATTTATATAATCTCTGGTTTTTTATTTAGTAGTTTGAAATTGCAATTTTTTAGGAAATTCTCATTTCTATAATTTATTTTTTATTTTATTTTTTTATTCTTTGCGCTAAACAATTTGTTTTAGATTTGTTCATTACTTAATATTAGTGCTAAATTATTAACTAAATATTGTTTTGTTACTTTTGTTGTTGTTGTTAATGCTGTTGTTGTTGTTTTTGTTGTTGTTGTTGCTGATATATTTGTTATTAATTTAGAAGGAGGCGCTAAACAATACACAAAATTAATACGACAAATGCTGGAAATGCATAAATTAAATAATAACTAAAGGCTGCCTCCTTTCTATCACACACACACACACACACACACCCACTCGTACACACACTCACACACACACACACGTATACAGTTTAAGTTTAAACATAAGTATATAGACATATATATACTCGTAACTCGTAGAATAGAAGCCTATTAATTACATAAATTATAATAAAAAAACCGATTGTACACATAAAACAAAACGACTCCATCTCCTACTCCTACTCCTACTCCTACTCCTCCGCCTTCCCATCGCCTCCGACATTATGCAGCCAACATATTACGTATATTCTTCGGCGTATTCTCCTCGTTCAGATGCTTTGTCGTATAGCGCAGGGCATTCAGTAAAGGTTCCGCCTTTATCGCCGGCTGTGCCTGTAGCAGTCGTACACACCCCTTTACATCCACATGAGCGCCACGGGCAAACGCTCCCACGGGATGGACATGGTCATAGAGTATGACCAATCCAACCATCACACGCAGCACCAACATTTGTGTCTCCTCTCGCTCGATCTGTTGCAGCAGTTTACTGTAAAGTAGGGGAATCATTAAATTATCTTTTATGGTAATATTTATGTCTTGAACACTCACGGATTCTCCAGCATGCGTAGACACACTTTGGCCATTGTGCCGAGCGTTTCCGTTGTGTTCTGCACATCGTCCGCATTGTCGTTCACAAACTTGGACGTTGCCTCGCTGAGCACCTTAAGCATGGGCGTGGCATGGGCATAGAACAGTGACATACGATTGGCCAACTCAGTGCTGACTAACATGTTCTCCGTGGAGTCCACACGTTGTCTGCTCACGATGCGTCTGTAGTAACTGAAGTCGTTCTGTATCGCGGGTGTTTTCATCTGCAAAAAAGAAGAAGAAGATGAGTAGTTTAGCATTGAACTCTCAACAAACTACTTAGCAAGCAGTGCTTGTCATGTACTGCTTGTCAACACATACTGCACTGCTTAACTCCCACTTTAATTGAAGTTATTTTGTTGTTTAGCTAGAGCATTAATTTACATCTAATTGCAATACGTGACACCGCAGCGAACTGACTTAATTTTGTTTAATGTTAATTTGTTAGCCAGGCCCAGAGATACAGCTTACAATTTGATGACGCGAGTCCATTTAAACTGTCAGGGCTGCCAGCTACGAGTCGCGAACTGAGTGTCGTGCGTGAGAAAAACTTCTGAGAGCTTCTGCCGCCTCCCCAAAGCCCCAAACCTCAGACCTCAAACCCAACACAAAAACAACAACTGGAAACTGACAGTGTCTCATCATTTACCTTGGGGGAGAGCTTGAAACCTGACTGTGTTTTGTATACTATAAGCTATACTTTAAGCACTCGATTCGTTACAAAACTTTATATAAATTCGTTATTAACATAAGTAATTCTAACAGTAAGTAACAATGCGGCAAACAGGACAGATCGTGTTTCATTTCAAAAGCTGTGAGTGGGTGAGTGATCACAGAGAGAGAGAGAGAGAGAGAGGGAGACAGAGAGTGCGACTGAGAAATGATTAATTAGTGGTCACATAACAATACATTGTTTTTTTTTTCAGTTATTTGTATTATTGCTGATAGCACCAAGATTTACAACTGGCCAATATGCGTCATCAGCTTACTACAACAATCAGTTTTACGACCACAATCAACAACGGGTACAACAACAACAACAGCAGTTACAACAACAGCTACAACGTAGTCTTTATCCAGATGTTCCCGTGACTTACAATCAACAATATCCCGGAGCAGTAGAGTCCATTTGGTCTAGTGCTCCCATTGTGGTTAATGATGAGGCAAATACTCTACTCGAACAGGATCGTCGTTATTTGCCCATTAATTATGACAACAACAGGCAAACTGGCAGAAGTAATCATATCAACAACAACTACGACAAGAAGAACTACAACTACAATAACAATGTACCCACAACACGTGCTGCCAATCACAATTACAACAATGTGCCCGTCTACTTTTACAACACACAAGCACCGCTTGCACCGCAGCCTCAACCACAACCTCAGCCACAGCCCCCACCACAACCCCGCCCACTAACTCCACCACCACACTTGCATTCGCAGCAAGAAGTAGAGCAACGTGAACTGCTTGCTGTTGCCGACACGCGACGCGAAGAGGAACAAATTGTACGCATAGGCGGCAGTCGCTCACTGGCCAACAACAACTACAATAACAACTACCCCAACAATAAAAACAACTACTATGAGCCACCTCAGTCATTGCGACCCCACGATTTTGCAGCGAAATATGCCAAACATTATTCCGACTATTTGAGCAAGTATCCACAGCGCTTGCAGCCGTTTTACAACACTGGCACGGCGTATGTGGACAAGTAAAGCAGCCAATTTGGGTCAACACAATTTCAACGCAATGCCCCGATACTATTTAATAGAATAAAATGAAATAAAAGAAAAAACCAAACTGTAGATTGCAGGCATATGTGGCATGCCACACACATAGCTGTAGGTTGGCATTTCATGGCTGTTGCGTGTGCCAAGAATTTTTGATTTAAATTCCTTTTTAATTGGCAGTAGATCAATCTGTTAAGATAAACAGATGAACGAGCACTGCTTGCTTGTACAAACGACAGACAGCGTAACAAACAACAAACTTTTTAAAGAAACGGCGTTAAGTGCAGCTTAAACTGCTTTACGAGTTCGTTTAACTTTGAGTTCACTGCTTGCCTAACAAAAGTCAATAAATTTTGTAGCATACTTTGCGGCACAAGCATAAAAAAGTTAACACAAATAACAAAGTGGCAGGCCAAGTGTGTGGCCCAAGAGGGGTGGTGCTGGGTGAGAGGGGGGTGCTGTATTGCCAAAGCAACGGAAGTGGCTGTTACGCTGTAACTGCTAGTTGGTAAGGCACGTTTGGGCCTTATATATCAAGTGCATATACATGTATATGTTCAATGCACTTGTATGTGTGTGTGTGTGTGTGTGTGTGTGTGTTTGAACTGACACTTAAACACACAATGAACGTGCACACACACACACACACACACACACACACAGACACAGAGCAGCATAATCATCATTATCAACAACATCATAATCAAGTTGAGCACACAAAAGTTGCAGACATAAAGAAGACAGCAGAGAGAGAGAGAGAGAGTGAGAGAGTGAAAAGGAGGGAAAGAGAGGGAGTCCTCTATTCTCTGGCGAATTGTGCGCTTTAAATCTCAGTCAATATTCGATTTGAATTCACAAAAAAGGCAACGAACCTTGGGGGGAAAATGAACCAATTTCGTATTAAAAATTTAATATTTAAACTATTTTCAATTAACACAATAAAAGCAACTTTTGCTGCTTAATTATTTATTTACAGCTGTTTGGCTTGTGCCAGCTGAAGCGTGCCTTATACCAAGAGTTCACTGTAGTTCACAGCACGCGTTTGTCAGACAGACAATCAATTAAAAATGCAACCACGCGCGCAATGAGTTGGCAATGACTTGACAAGAGGAGGCTGCTTGGCTAAGAATTGTTGGCTGTTTGTTGTTGTTATGCCACGCCCACACTGTCATACACCCACACTACTAAACTGGTCTCCAAAGAAGCCACATACGAAATAAGACGTGTTGACCCACGCACTGTTTGTTGTGGGCTTTTGTTTAGACCCAAATTTGGCCAAAAGCATGTAATGGCCCAGAGCAGTTAGTTGATACCACTCACCTTGTACTCATCGAATTTCAACACAAATTCCAGTATCTCCGCCAGCTGTTTGACCAGCGCCTGTTGCGTCTCCAGATGCTGTGTCGGATTCAGTTTACCACCCACAAGTTGGCCCAAAAGTTTTGGCACTATTTTGTCCAGTTCCAGGGAGTGTTCGTAGCAGCGACGCAGTTTCATTACCAATGGCAGCACGGCGGACCAGGCTTTGGCCTGTATCTCCGGTGAGGGATCCGCAATGGCCTCGCGGATTTCTTTGTTGGCGCCCTGGAGGAAGTGGGAAGAGAGAAGAAGAAGAAACGGGTATTATTAGAGGGTACACTGAGAACAATTTATGGGGATTAGCAAGTAGAACTAATACTAAACGATGTCAGATAGACTTAAAACGCCTAACTAAAGCCAATAATTTCTAAAGACTTGTTTTAAAAATACTTTAATTTCTTTCAGTGTACTTTAGTTTGGTTAAAGTCGGTAACGGTATTAATGTGCGCTCAACATGCAACGAACATAATAAACAATTTTCCATTTTCCATTTTCCTCGTGTTTTATGCAGTTTTTCCTTCTTTTATTTTCCTTCTTCCTCTTCTACAGTGCTGACCACAACTGTAACACAATCAAGCCAACTATAAAAAATGAAAAAAATTGCGGCTTTTGATTCTTGTTATTAGTATTTTTTTATTTCTATGCCACATGCAACAAAGACCGAGAGTCGCGGCCATTTTTATCGACACGTTGAGATCTCAAAACAGAAAGGCAACATAACTACACACACACACACACACACACACACACACACACACACACACACACACACACACACACACACACACACACACACACACACACACACACACACACACACACACACACACACACACACACACACACCCACACACACACACACACACACACACACACACCTACATGGATATATATATATATTTATAACAATGAACAACGGTCATTGCATGTTTTCATAAAGTTACAATTTCCACAACGTTTGCAGCAACAAATTGCGTTGATTATATCAATTGTACTGCGTTTTAGTCTCTCTAATACAACGGCTGTAAAGTGCCACTAATGGCAATTAAGCGACTAAAACAAGTGAATGACTTGCCGACTAATTTAATTTAGTTTAATACATTAAACTCCTCTGACAACAATAATTGATAACCATTGCAAGCAGTGTAAAGTTAGCACTAGCACTGCTTTCATTTCAAACAACCTTACAAAGTTTGGCAAGCAGTTCCCTCACCTTCACCCACTTAATTAGCTAACATGCCACGCCCATTTGTTGGAGTTTCTCTTGTTGCCTAATCAACGCCACTCACACATCGCGTGTCTGCGCATTTTGTTTAACATTTGCATAAATTTTAGTATTATGATATCTAAACTTCCCAAATACAACTCCAAGTTCTCTAGTTCTTTTTCAATTCCAATTTGCTGCTGTTTATTTTTAGTTTGCACACCTTTTTCGATGTCTGCACTTTGCTGTTCTGTGCTGTAATATGTAATGGGCTCAGAATTGTAGCACGTGTTGTGTGTTTATAATTAAATTGCTGCGCATATCTACAAGCAGAGCTGCCATAATCAGAAGCAGTTACAGAAGGAGCACACACACACAGAACTGAAACAATGTAATGGTAAGCAGTGGAAACATACACACACACACACATACAGGCATAAGTAATTACAGACACCCTTAGACCTCGATTCACTGCTTGCTTTTTTATTTTATACCCGTTACAGGTGCAGTGTGGGTATATGGCAAAGTAAATAGAGGGAAGAAGACAAAAATAGCGTAAATTGATCTATTTCAGCAGCTGATTTTTTAACGATAGATGTACGAACATAAAGCGAACTCAAAACTCAGCCAAAAACTTTCGATACAGATCAGAAATTCCTCAAATTTAATAATATACTAATTGCCTAACGGGTATCTCACAGTTGGGCACTCCCTCAAAGCCTTCCCGTTGATGTTTGTTTGTTTGGTTTGCCGAGACCATCGACGAGTGCTTGGGCATAATAATAAAAATGCAACTGTCTGCGTCTAAATCAACACAGAAATGTTGAATGTTTTTTTTACCTTGTTGCATTTCTCTTAGTGCTCCACATCATTTACACCTGTCCGTGAACAGAACAGAGGAGTACTAAACAGAAATGATGTGAAGACAAGTCAAGTCATGTCGTGTCGTGTCCTTGGCCAACAGTGGCACTAACACTACGACTCCCCTTACCATATTCACTGCCAGCTGCTGCTCTTGAGGCTCCCACGAATGTTTAACGCGTACAAACATGTCAACATAAACACAGGGTGGGTGGAAGAAGTGGGAGGGGGGAATGGGAGGGGTAGCCTGCATACTTGTGCATCTGTGTTGCTGTTTGGTCGTTGGCATTGTCTTGTTTACGCCCGTGACTCGCAAAGGACACTTGTGCCTGGTCATGCAGCGGAAGCTGTGCTCCTTCTGCAGCATTTTCAGACAGATTTACACTCTTAGATTGTAACTTCAGTACTACTTCTGTGTGTGTGTGTGTGTGTGTGTGTGTGTTTGGTACAGCCCCTGATTTTTGCTGCATTTATCTTACATCGCGACATGCATGTGCATGTCAGGAGAAACAAAGAGCTACAAAGAGACAAAGTCGTAGGTGTAGAAGTTTCTTTCTGAACGGGCACTCCCCATTCACCCCCTTCTCCCTTTCCGCTTTACTCCCTCCACTCCGCACTTCCTCTCTCCACCCTTAAGACGCTCTCTCATTCAACACATTTGTTGATTCATCGCGTTTCTCTGCATTCAGCAAAACTTGACATAAAACGTTACATGCTCCAATAACAAAGCACGTGCTGTGTCTTCACAGTTTCTCAGTCTTCAGTCTACAGAGTCTTCTGTCTTCTGTCTGTTCGCTTACCAAGAAATCTTCTCACTTCTCACCCACAACAAGAACAAACTTGAACTTGCATGACTTTTAATGCTGCTGCTGCTGCTGTTGCTGCTGTCGGTGAAAAGCAGTTTTCATTTTGTAACTGTTTCTACATTTTTAATTAACACTTAAGACGCCCAACTTAACGCTGTTAAAATAGAAGAGGAAGCAGTAGAAGAAGCAGCAGAACCAAAAACAAATCGCAAGCAGTCAAAGTTTCATTTGAATCATTAAGTTAGACAGAGATGGCTGCATAGTTAATTAACTTTGCGAATTTGCTGCACACTGCATAGTAAAAGAAGAAGATGAAGCAGTGGAAGTAAAAGCGTTGTTAATGCTAGCACTTACTGCCTGCCTGGTTGCTATTTAATTGAAAATTAAATTAAAATCAACGCGGAAATGACTATATGTTTGTATCTTATCTTTGTTTTCTGTCTTGTCTTTAAGCGGTCACTTTGATGACACTCATTGAGCGTTAACAGCCTCATCAATAAGGGTACTCCACTCCAGCCACTCACTAGTGATTGCTGAAAAGTTAAGCAGTAATGACAGACGCGTAATTAGCATATTATACTGCTTGCTTAACGCGATTGACGATGCACTGACAAACTGCTTAACGACACGCTGTGTAAGTGCGTGTGTATGTGTGTGTGTGAGTCGTTGCATTAAAATGACCAGCAGCTTAAGTAAGAGACAGACAGGAAAGTGTGGGTGGGCAAATGTACACACACACACACAAACACACAGACTTGCATATTTTAGTATGACATGCTTGTATGTATGCATGTGTGTGTGCAATAACTTATCGTGCATGAAATGTTTGAAATGTTGCTTAACTTGCTGAACTCTGTTGTGTTAAGCATACCCAGCAAGCAGTGCAAAGCGGGTAGCTTAGGCAACTGCTTCAATTAGTATAAGATTGTTTAAGCTATTTTATAAGAGAGCAGAAAGTAACATATATTTTTTAAATCTCATTGCTTTACAACTACAGGGCATAGTTTAGTCGTGCTTTTAGCTAACTTTACCTAAGAGAGTCACAAAAATTCCAACATGCGCTTGCTGCAAATAAAAGCCAAAACAACACCCTTGGGAGGTGTGTCACAAAATGCTCCTCAAATACAGCAAAAGGAAATGCTGTGACAATAGCAACTGTTGTTGTTTCAATTTAGACAGTCATGCAACAGCAACAGCAACGGCAACAGCTGCAACTACAACAACAACAACAACAACAACAACAACAACGGTGACTAAAACAACAACACTGGTGACAATGACTGACAGCATCGAAAACTATTAATCAAAGCTATTTTATAGTTATTTGCATGCCATGAAAACTTTTGCGCTTTTCCAATTTCCATGAAAACTTTTTTCTGGCCCCTTTTTTTCTGTACTTTTCTCTGTTTCGCTGTCATTCATAAAAATCGCGTACCTTTAATTCCAGTCACGTCGCTAAATGAAATGAAATGAAATGCGAACATCAAAAGAAGAAAGAAAAGAAAAGAAAAGAACGAAAAGACAACGAGAGAGAAATAAATAAATAAAATCATGCGATAAAACACAATAATAATAATGATGATGTTGTAGCTGATAATGATGATGCCAAATCTATAAGAAATTCCACGAAACGAGAATTCTTCTGAAGCCTAAAATACAAACCAAACCGATGACTATTAAACACTCATAATTTATATTTACTTATAAAAGCAGCGAGTTGAGTGGAGGTAGGCAGTGTGGAAGAGAGGGAGAGAGGGGCGACCCTCATTTAGGAAGACAAGAGACACATGGACGCCGCTGCAACGACACGAATTTCCCAGCATTGAACACCCCCACTGGAAACTGAACTGAGTTGAGAGACGACGACATAATAAACATACATAAATATTTCATAACACTTTGTGTTATGAGTGTAGCTCCCCTCTCTCTCTCAGTCCCTCTCCCTCTCTCTCTCCCACACTCTCTTCTTCCGCTGCTGAGTTGAGCTTCTTAATTATTCAATGGACTCGTCTTGATATCAAAATACAACAACATTTCTTCGTTCGTTTGAGTATTGCGAAAACCGCTCTTTGTGTAGAGTGTAGAACTGCTGACAGTAGCAACAACAACAGCAACAACTACTGTACAACAACAACTGTACAACTACTGTACAACAACAACAATTTGATAGTTGTCTCGCTGTGACTCATTCTGTAAATTCTGATCGTTGTGAACTTCTCAACTTCCATTGAAGTAAAGCCGCTTTTTGGTGTTCTCTTGTTGTTGTTGTTGTTACTGATTTTCAAATTGCTTTGAATTTTCCAAGGAATGCAACAAAATGCCTTTCGGTCTCTACTCATTCATACACCTAGAGCTTCAGGTGATGCAGAGCTTTATAAATATATCTGACGTTGTAACGATTTCTAAACTTGCGAGGGGAAAAACCCCCAACAAAAGGTGATTAAAAGTTCATTTGAAATGGAGATGATCGAAATGAGCATATAAACAACGCGACGTTTGGGATTGGAAATTTTTGGAATTCCGATTTAATAACGATTTATTGGGCATACCGGAAATAGAAGCAGTAGCGTTGCCAGATCTGTACTAGGGTTAAACGAGTTAGGGAGTCATTAACTATAGGTAAGCCAAGCAGTTTAAGAGCTGCACAGCGTTGCCACTTATTTTTAAAGTTAAGCTAGTTAAGTTGGCTGCACTTGGCATGCAATTTAATAGAATTTTAACTTATTTTTGCTGCCATAACTAAGCAAAAAGCAAACTTTAATGATTTTAAGCTTTAATAATAATTTATACTAGATTTTAATAACCACTTAAGCAGATAAACTTAATTTTTAGTGACAAAATATTACGAAATAGTCTGTGTGAGAGAGAGAGAGAGAGAGACAGAGCGAAAAGAGAGCTATACAAAGAGATCATCCATAAACAGCTGTGATTCTGTGATTCACACAACCAGCATTTATCCAAAGCTGTTGATGATTATGATGATGATGACGATGCTGTTGCCGATGACGGGTCAGGTCTGACTAAGTGGCTGCATAGTACAGGGCATACTATATACCCCATACCCCATACCCCATATGCCCATTCCCCATATGCTCATGAAGGCATGAGAACAAAGGAGTTTCGTGGACACAGACCCACTGAACTGCGCAATAAACAGTTGCTAATTTAAGTACAATCTCATATAAATAAACACACACACACATAGACACATACAGGCACACTCTTACACACACATTACTTTCCCTGTCACTTCTGGGCACATGTTAAACTGTCAAATGATGCGTAAATTTTCAGTTAACACATTTTAAATATATATAAATAACGACAATGGCCTAATTTTCAGCAAGCTTTTCAAGGGCTTCATGAAGCCATTATAACAACAATAACTACAGTGAATAATGGTTATAATGCTCAGTAGGGGAATCAGTCAGTCAGTTTGTTGGATGTCACGAGCGTCGTAATTTATCAAGATAATCGAAATAAGCAAGTGCAACAACAACAACAACAACAATAACAACAACAACAACAACAACAACAACAACAACAACTTTGTCATAAAGATAAGATAAACACATGTCGATTATCAATGGCGTGATAGCTGTGTGAGAGTGACAGAGATAGAGAGCTGGCATAATAGAAAGAGATGGCACATCAATAACGTAACGTAATCGTAATCAGACAATATTTATGTACGATCGATACGACAACTGATTGCATTTAATTATCGACTAGAATTTGTTTTTTTTTCTCTTCTTCTTCTTCTTATCGATAAATGTCACAACATCGTGTGGGGGGAAAGAAGAAGCAGAGAGGAAGTGAGAGAGGAGTGGAGTGCGACTAGACGCCAGTGTTGGTCAATGACTGACAAAGGCTTTATCTTTAACTGAATTTCACATGGTTTTATCTTTACAACTTACACCTGGAAGTAGATTAGGTACAAAACAAGTCAGAAAGGCTACAGTCGAGCGAGCCGACTGTAAAACACTCCGTACTCCTTCTAGCGATTTGTCCTATGGGAGCTATAGGCTATTGTTGTCCAATCTGGACAAACCTTGATAATGTTAGTTATAACGGTACAATACACATAATGTGCGAATTTGGTCTCTCTAGCTCTAGTCGTTTTCAAGTAATGGTGATGTGATCTGCTCAGGAAGCAGACGGACTTTCATTCCAAACTAGGTGGCTCTAGCTCTTGTTGTCTAGAAGATCCAGGTGTTCATACAGACGGACGGACAGACGGACAGGCGGAAATCGCTATATCGTCTCAGCTGTTGATGCTGATCAAGAATATATATATTTTATGGTTTCGGAAGGAGCCTCCTTCTGCCTGTTACGTACATTTCGCTTCAGACAAACTTAATAGACCCCTCTACTCTTTTTTAGAGTACGGGGTCTAAAAACAAGAAAAGTTAATGAAATGATAAAGCGAGAAAATTCTGAATAAATTAAACTACTTTCCACAAAGCTGTTAACTTTAGTTAGTACTACATTTTAAGGAAAAGAAAGCAGTAAAATGTAATAGTTATAAAAAACTGTATAATTTTAATAATTATTTTTTTTATAAATTTGCGGTTTTTAACTACAATCTATATACTAAAAATTAATTTATAGTCCCCTTTTCTAAAAATTTATTTCTCTTTTAAATTAAAGTTTCAAACTCCAAAATTTATAATAAAATTCTACTCTTTAGACTTAAATTTAAGTCATGAAAATGGTTAAAAATGCAATTACAATTCTTAACATTTAAGCCAAAAAGAGATCACAATTGGCTTATTGATTTACACATTCAGGCAACGACAGCTGTGCGAAATTGGGTTAACACCGGGTTATAAATTGTTGGCATTTTAATTGACTTTGACGATACAAGAAAAAAGAAGAAAAAAGAAGGAAAATGAAAATCGAGCAGATGAAAATTCAAAGAAAAATAAAGAAGTAAAAATTCCTGAATCATTTGACATGATGTGATGGCATTTTTCAGACTCTCTGACTGACTGACTGTAACGAGAACAGCATAAAAAACAAAGACAACAAAAATATGTATGTATGAACACATAAAAACACACACACACACACATACACAAACACACACATACATAGAAACATGTGTAAACACATAAATAAAGCTGTAAACTTTTTGCAAATCTCTTTTTGGCTATAAGACATGGGGAAAAGTGAGGAAATCAGAGGGGAAAATTTGCACAAAACCACTTGCAGTTTCTATGCTGTGAAACGAGACTGTTATGGGTATGGGAATATATATTGTACACTGAAAAAAATTAGGGATTGAGGGGAATAATCAAGCTTAGAAACTGGAAAACTCAAACTGGAATCATTTATAGCAAAAAAGTTGTCAAATATTTAACCTATTTTCCTCAGCTTTATCTAAGTACTTTTGTTTTCTCTCAGTGTATATCTGTATTTATGTCTTTATAGCATTAGTTAAATGGCCAATGGCTTTTTTAGTGCCACTTGAAAACTGTTGGCAAAGCAATTACAGCAGAAAAGGCAACGGCAGGTGGGAAAAACAAAGGGAAAAGTCAAGAAGTCAGCTGGAAAAACAAAGACATTTGATGGCTAATCCTTAGCTAGACAAAGCCAAGTGGACAGCTTAGACCAGAGCACTCAAAGGGGGAGTGGCCAAAGGGGCAAACACTCAGACAATGCAACATAATTGAATTTTGTCGCGATTTTTGATTCAATTGAAATGAGTTAAATTCGCTTTAACCAACAAAAAAGACTTGTTTCAGTGTCAATTCAATTCAGTAAACAAGCAAAGAGAGAGAGTGGGGAGGAGAGAGAGGAAGGTAAGGAGAGCGCGAGAGCGAGACAGTCGTAGGCGGAGGCCAAAATAATTTTATGCGAAATTTGCTTTTGCGCCTCAATTGCCACCTGAGAGGTGAGAAGTGGTGAGCAGTGAAGGGAAGGAGGGAAGCAGGGAAGGAAGAAAGAAGGGGAGATGGAAGAGGAGAAGGAAGGGGCGAAAGTGAAGAGCATAATGAGGCAACAAAATCCACATCAGCATCAAGAGAATTTCGAGTGCTTCTACGAAACGGGAAACGTAATTACGGAAAACTATGGATAAATCAAGTAGAAGCTTAACTAATCAGTTGATTGACTAAAGGTTACCACGCAATTAAAATACAAAACTAATTAAATTGGTTAATCTGTTAAAATAAGTGTTTTGATTAATTAAAAAGGGAAAGTAGAACAAAATATTTACTAAATTAACATAAAATTTATAACAAATTATTATTTTTCCATTAAAAATATAACAAATTTTTAACATTTTTTAAAGCTTCAAAATTAAAAATAAATAATTTAATTTTATTTAAATAGTTTTTGATACTGCAAAATTAAAAAAATAATAAAATTTTATTTAATACTTTTGTTTGATTAAGTTTCTTTAGTAGAAACCTTTAAAAATAAGCAAGTTAGCCTTCTACAAACTGTTTTAAATCAATACCTAAACATTCCTCTTCTATCACTTACCAACTACAGGGTATTTTAAACAAAAATAAACAATAAATTATGAACCAAATTTCGCATTGCGCTTGTTGTAAACGGTTCAACAATTTGTTGTTTACTCTACTCTGTGTATTTTTTTTTTTTTAATTTAATTTTTTTAGCTTTTTTTCACTGGCGCAATTAATTTGCAGCGCCTGACGTCGAGAAATACAAATACAAATACGAAAATAAATACACAGATACAAAGATATAGAGATACATAGATAGTCAGATACTCGCTACATAGTGAGCAGGGGGAATGGGGGGATGTCCAAAAACAATAAACAAATGAGCCGTAAAAATATTACAAATGTTGCATGGAAAGTGAAAACGCATTAAAAAAAAAACACATTACAAAAATAATAAATAAAAGTTTATTAAGCGATAATAAATAATACAAATTTGTAATTTAATTTGTTGCTAAAGAAATCGTTAAATTCAACTCAAATGCAATTAACAAAAAGTTTGAAAAGTAATTTAACGATTGTGCAATAAAATTGAAATTTAGGAAAACTTTTGACTGCCCTCTAAGGGGGCGAAAAGTGTGGGTAGAGGAGGGGCAGAGGGAAAACTGTCAATGGATTGATGTGAGAAGCAGACCAAATGCGACCAAAGGCGGAAATTGAATTGTCACACAACATTTGTTGACTTGACCATTTCTGGATAAGCTACAAACGAGTACTAAATGGACAAAGGGTTCAAAACAGACAAACAAATAATAATAATATTATTATTATTTATATTTTTATTTATTTATAATATGCAAACACTCGTGTTGAGCACGCACATTAAAGCAATTACTTATGTATGGAATGAGTGACAGAGTGACAGAATGACAGAATGACTGACTGACCAACTGGCTAACTGGTTAACTGAAACCGGAAGTGAGACGACGCGACTTTTTGCATTGGACGCACATCATTTAAAGCATTCATGGAACTGGAAATGAATTCGAGGGGGAATTGCTGTGGGAAGAGTGTGGGAGAGGGGAGTCAAAGTCAGCGTGTGAGCAGAGGGGCGTGGAGAGGGGAATCTGCTGTAAGAAGAGTGTGGGAGAGGAGAGTCAGAGTCAGCGTGAGCGAAGAGGGGGAACTGCTGTAAGAAGAGTGTGGGAGAGGAGAGTCGGAATCAGAGTCAGCGTGAGAGGAGAGTCAGAGTCAGCGTGTGAGGAGAGTCAGAGTCAGCGTGAGAGGGGGAGTAGAGTCAGCGTGAGAGTAGAGGGGAGAGGAGAGGGGAATCTGCTGTAAGAAGAGTGTGGGAGAGGAGAGTCAGAGTCAGCGTGAGCGAAAAGGGGGAACTGCTGTAAGAAGAGTGTGGGAGAGGAGAGTCGGAATCAGAGTCAGCGTGAGAGGAGAGTCAGAGCCAGCGTGAGAGTCAGAGTCAGAGTGAGAGGGAAAGCAGTGAGAGTAAGAGTGAGAGGCAATCAGAGTAAGAAGGAGAGCAGTAAGAGTTACACTTTGGCATCTGCCTCTCAGTCAGTCAGTCAGTCAGTCAGTCAGTCAGTCGTTCACTCAGTCAGTCTCTAATGACTGCTCATTTTGTCATTATTCTGATTGCTTCAGCCTCTCGCTTTCATTATAAATAAAAGAAGCGACATTAAACAATTTTTAAGTGTTATTTATTCATATGCACAAAATATAAAGTATTGTCAGTTTTATGTAGACCAAACTGATAAACTGATATGATAAATGGAACGTTTTTAAGGGGAACATAAATGGGAATTAACATATGTTCATAAACAGGGAGTTAAGGTCTTTACTAAAGGAACTATTTATACTAGCGCTATAGCTATAGTGGAGCAATAATGAAACTTTGTAGCATATTTAATAGTTTTTATAAGTCTTGAGTGTTACGAGCTATATTGTGTAAAAATTATAGCAATCAAAGACTGTAAAAAAACAAGTTTTATAAATCAATATACTAGAAATAGTAGTCTTAAAATCAGAGTCTAATAAACTAAACGAACGAGAGTTATTATTAAAAAAGTAATAACTTAACTCAGCTCAGGTCGATTCTTTACTTAAGTTTTGTTTCCAGGGTATAGTTAAGTAAAGAAACTTAAGTATACATAACACATACATACTAAAATATATCAAGTTCTTTAAAAAATCCCAATTTGTATGACTTTTTTCTTTAAAATGTATCTTTTAACTCTTTTCTTCTTCCCACTTTGCCAACAAATCGCCTATGCAAACTTCAAGAAGTGAAGTTATGTTACAAACATTGACTTCCCCAAAGGAGTATATTGTACAAATTGGTAGCTAGTTGTGTAATATAAACATCGATTAGTTTTAACAACAAGTAATACTCTTTGTTTCGGCTTATTTAAGTGTAAGTTTACTTAATAACAATACTTCATTTTCCTTTTGACTGCTTCACATTGTTTGATGACTCAATTTGCGCTTGAACTCATTGAACTCAGCACATTACTAAATAATATATTACTAAAATTTAAGCAATACATTATAAACATTTTATCTGCATTGTTTAAAGCCAGAAATTCATTTACCAATTCAGTGACAGGTGCAGTTACAAGGTGAAGTCTTGGATTACTTTGAAAGTACACAGAGAGAAAAAAGTGCTTCGAATGAAGTATTTAAATTTATGGAATGATTAATGTAGACTGAAGAAATTGTACATTTTTAGTACAAATTACTTGAATTTTTCACACTATGTGTTATGTAGTTGTATGTAGTGTGGTATAAATATATATATATGTATATATAATTACAATCCACGCCCGACGTATTGCATTACCCAATTAACCACAAGTTTCATACACACTTTATTATTATTAATATTATTTTTTATTTGTAGTTCATCGGGTTTCAATGGCTTTTTTTGGGTTACTTTTATAAATCCCTTTGCTGCCTCTTCCCCTTCCACTTCCCCTTGCCATACCCATACCCCCGCCTCTGTCATGTCACGTTGTCATAATATTACTTTTATGACTTTGATATTATTAGTATTGTCAGAGGTGTCTGTATTGTTGTTATTGTTGTTCTCATTGTTATTGTTGTTGATATCATGCGCTTTCAATGAGCAGCTGACTCTTAATAGTTAACTCTATTATTATTGTTGTTTTTGTTGTTGTTTATTTCTATTTGTTTATTGCACACAATGGGCACATTTGTGGACTTTATCTGCAATTTGTAGTCACTGTTGACAATAGAAATGAGAAATGAGAGGAAGAAAAACAGAACGATAAATAGATTCTCATTCAGTAATTGGAAAGCGGTTTCAATACACCACGAACAGATCAAGACTTTTTAAAATGCTTTCTCCCTTATCAAACTTGAAATGAAAATGAAGCAACAACAACAACAACAACGACAACGACAACGCTGCACGATTTTTGCGAGGCGCAGTTTTCACTCTATTTATAGCATTCGCAATGAAAAATGCAGAACGCGAAGTTTTTCCTTTTTCTTTGGCTGCATTTGGCGCCTGGCCAAAATGAGAGCGTTGCAGAAGGAGTAGGAAGGAGGGGAAAGAGGGGTTTACATACACAACCAGTTTACTGCTTTGCCAACCAGTCCACCACCCAAAAAAATAAAGCAACAACAACGACAACAACAGTTCACCCACATCCCACAACCCACAATCCACACAGTGAGCAAGCGGGAGCAAAAACCGCGCCACTAAAAATTGAAACGAAAATAAATAAGCGCACGACAAAAGAATTGAGCGCATTTCAAGTTGCTCCCCAAGGAATGAACACAGGGGCAAAGCGTGGAGATGGAGGAGGGGAAAGCTTTTAAAGGCTTCAAATGGTTACGAGGTCGTCTTTGTTGTTGTTACTGTTGTTGTTGTCGGTCATTTTGCCATTGGGTCAAACACGTTGGATAGACAGAGAAGGGGAAATGAGCTCATTTGGTTGACATTTTCCAGTTCATTTATGTTGATTAACGCCCTGGACAAACATTTCGTTTACTTTTGTTTTCTGCGTGTGTGTGTTTTTTTGTTTTTTGCTTTTTTGGCTGAAAGCCAATTAATAATTTGCACTACACGACACTAAAATCCAATTCGAACTCAAATTCAAATTCTAGCTCACACGCGCGCTCTATCTCTCCCTCTCTTGCACCAGCTTAGCAAAGGTTAGCAACAACAATAACAAGCATGCTAGAATCCACAAAACAGCCCATAATGCTAGAATCCACAATCAGCCCACAGTGCTGACTAATCCCATACAGGCTAACGAAGCAGAGTAACGAAAAGAAGAACAAGAACTGTGTGTTAGTTACTGACGTCACAGCACAAAAGATATGAAGAAAGTCGATTGGTCGCCGATCAGCATGCAAGCAGTCACTCAAACGCACGTGAGTCAGCGGGAGAGAGAGCAGCAGAGAGCGTCAGCTTACAAAGTAAGAGAGCAAGATCATATAACTGTTTGACTGCTAGCTGGCAAAGGTTAAATGCTCAATTTGTTGCTGTGTCGGCTGTGTTTATGTGTGTGTGTGTGTGTGTTCTGTTTGTTGCCTGCTTCCCCCAGTTATATTTTGCACATTTTTATTTGATTATTGCGCGCTCACTTCGACGTATCTACTGAGAGTGAGACAGAGTGCAAGAGAATAAGCAGAGAGAGCGTAACTAAATATTTAAACGGTTCTTGAAAGTAAACTTAAGCAAATATGGCAACAATGCGTCAATTAGTTTCGTTTTGCTATTTTTTCGTAGAAATTCCCCACCCCATTCTACCGTTTTGTGATTTACCCCTAACCGAAATAAAAGAAAAACAGGTTAATGACAAACTTGGACTCACCTTATAGATTTGTATCTCCTCTAGCACAACTTCCGATTCCTTGAGCACCCGCTCCACTTCGTCGTACACCGCTCGCTCCGTGTCCGTGGGTGCGGCATTCTCAAAGTCAAGGAAAACATCGTAGGATTTGGCGGCGCAACAATTTGAATCGTCGCGTGACAATAGACTCAACAATTTTCCCATTTTCTTGATTAATTTATTTTACTTGGTTGATTATATATTTATGTTTGCTTTTGATTTGTTTCTGATATATTCTTTTTTGATTCTTCTCCCTTTTTATTGATTTTATTTAGCACTTTCGGTTGCGTTGCACTTTTATTTTTTTTGATTTTGTCATACACACACTGCAAGAAAAAGTGGAGAGAAGAAGAAATGAAAATTTGTGGCATTAACAGCTGCTGCAGTTTTTGTTGCTGTTCTCGTTACACCTGTTGTGTTGCTGCAACAAAAAACAACGGAGCAGCCTCTTAAGGGTTAATAAATTATGGCGGCAAAACAGCTGCCAAGAGTGTGGACAAAGAAAAGCAGTTTTTCATATTTTTATTTTCAGTTCTAGGCTGACATGGGACAAACAAATGCATTTTGGAACTCCAGCAAAGCAGCGCAGCCCATGCATTGCGGGGGGTGTGTAAGCGACACAATAAGGGGAAGAGAGGCAGAGCGAGAGAGTGAGTAGGAGGCTGTTTGCCATGTGTCTTGCTGTGTGTGTGCGTGTGTGCGTTTGTTCTTGTGTGAGAACTGCTTGGAGCACTGCTTGTGCGCAGGAAATGATGCGAAACAGAAACTTATCGAAATTAGTAAACAACAACGCACACAGACACACCACCCATACACACAGGCAAGCACCGCAAGGCCAATGTTCACATCAAGTGTTGGAAAAAAGGCAATTTTCCTCGCCACGCAGCCACACATGTAAACATTTTAAGCAGCCGCAGCCACAGCCAACACTCCCTTCTCACCTAACCTCTCTTGTGGCTAACGCTTCTTCTACTCTCCTGCTTTTCAGCAACTTAATTGCGAAAAAGTAAATAAGACATTGCGCGAGTTGTTTTTTCTTATATTATTAAACTTGTAGTGCACACATACATACGAGTATGCATGTATGTGTGTGTGTGTGTGTGCGTACTGTTGCTACCGCTTTGTTTATCTGCAAGGCCTTATCTGGCTGTCACTACGCTCTGCATACCCTGTCTGCTCGAACTAAAGGGTATATAAGCAGTCGGAAGCAGTAAAATCAAGGCAGATTTTAAAAACACTTTAAAACTAATCCAAATACACAACAATTGTTTACAGTTACTGGGTATTTTTGAGTCAAACACTTTGTTGTTGCTGCTATTTTGCGCGCTTATCTGGTTTTCTTTTTATATGCACACAGAGTTTCATATTTTCTCAATGGCTCAGTTTTTGAGGGTTGGATTCGTAAACTGTTACTGTTCCTGCATTGGAATTTCAGCAAAACAAGAATTTCCTCGCATATATGAATATGTATGTAAAAAACACACGCATTGTCATTGCGCGCTTATCACCGTCTTTTTTCGCAGCACTTTTGCATGTGTTCGTGTCTGTGTAAATGACTGTGTATGTGTGTGTTTGTGCATGTAAGTTTGTTTGTGTGTTTTGCAACTGACGTACCGATGAAGCTGCCTTTGGATTTTAATAAATTCGTTAAGTAGTCGCGATTCTGCATTTACGTTTACACCATTCGTGGCTTTACACAAGATATTATGCTTATAAAAAATATAAAAACACGCACCGAATTTACACGCCGCAACACACGCGCGACCACTCTCAACGGCAGCTAAAAACGTACTAAAATTAACGTACACAAAACAGGCAGACCGTATCGTAGCAATGCAAAACTTAACATTAGGCTGATGTACTAGCTTGGCGCCACTGAGAGTTAAAAATCGAATCGTATATTAAATTTATTCTAACGCTTTTCTACTACTATTAATTTTAAAAACATAACGATAATATATTGCTTAATTATGTAAATATTTGTAGTTTTAGGCTAACTAAATTTTGGCCGGAGTTATCGATACTTTTACCAACTTTACATTTTCTGTTAACGGATAATACTTATGTTATCATACCAGTTGTTTAGCAGCTGTTTAATTTGAATTTCTATGTTGCTATTTAATATTATAAGCTCTAATATTCAACAGCCGTTGAAAATTGCTTGCACCCAAACAATTATTTTAAAGTGTTTCTAATTCAACACTTAGTTTAACAAACATAAATCATTTAACAGGTGTGTATGCTGTAAGAAATCTTTGCTTACTGTTAATAACATTTGTGAAAAATGTTAATGGACGCCAAAAATAACATCTGTTTTTCTGAGGAACACGTTTTGCTTTTAGCATTATTTAAAACAATAAAACAATGAGTGAAGAAGGCAAAAAGGGTCAACTGGATGAGATACAGCAGCAGCTGATCGAGCGCATATCCAAGAACGATACCAATGGCGTCAAACAGCTGCTGGGGCAGCTCAAAGGAGGCGTCAACTTTGTGGACGACAGTGGAATGTCGATTTTGGCGCACGCAAGTTTTAAGGGTAACAAAGAGCTTGTGCAACTGCTGCTGGACATGGTAAGAGGGCTAGGTATAGTAGATACCGAGAGTAACTAATCATCCTACCATCAACAGGGAGCGGACATAAATCTGAATCAACACGGCGCAGATTACACTCCACTGCACTTTGGAGCCCTATCGGGCAATGTTCAGGTGTGCCGTCAACTGCTGGACGCGGGCATTAACCCGAACAGTATCAACAGCGTTTCACGAACCGCCGCCCAAATGGCCGCCTTTGTGGGCAATCACGCCGTCGTAGAGACCATCAACAACTACGTGACCCGCGCCAGTTTGGAGTATTACACAAAACCGCACGGACAGCAGACGGAACCGCAGATACCGCCTGTTCTGCTTAAGAATTTCCACAACTTTGTCACCGAAACTAATCTGCATCCCGTGAGAATTACACTAAACGCACAATCGCTGGGTCTGATGAAAATACTGCCCAATCTTCGCAAGACTTTGGCCCTCATGTGCGAGAAGGAGATGCAAAAGACACACGACATCAATGAACTGATGGCATTTAAATTCCATTACCTAGGCTGGATTGTGGCCGAGCTGTTGCGCTGTGAGGAGCAGTTCAAGGCACAGCACAAGGATAAACCCGCCGATGCTGGTGATGCCAGCAGCAAAAACGACTTCGTTGAGGTCTTTGTGAAGCGAGTGCTCAAGGAGAACAAACAGGGACAACTGGACTACGTGGAGTTCACGGTGCGCGAGTGTGCGCGGGAGTTCCCCTTCCGCGAGTGCACAGTGTTCCGCCAAATAGCCTCCCAACTGGGCGCCAAGGACGCACCGTCAGCATTGGTTATACTAAGGAACGCCATCAACGGACTACGTGGCTTTGTGGTAAGTCTAGCAGGGATTAGACTTGGTTAAACTGATTTAAAACTATTACCTGTTTGCAGAACGAAGGCGGCTACTGTAGTACCTGTGGCCAGGAGAAGCCTGACAAGAAGTGCTCCAAGTGCAAGGCAGTGCAGTACTGCGATCGGGAGTGCCAGCGACTCCATTGGTTCATGCACAAGAAGAGTTGTCCACGTCTGTTGGCTGCTGGGCTGGCCGGAGCTGGTGCTGGTGCCAAGGAGCAGACCAAGGCACCCATCGACGCAGCCGAGTTGCAGCAGGAGCTGTCCCGGCTGACCACATAAATGCACTTTAAATAAATCAATTGGGAAATGTTTTGAGAAAAAAACATTTAAACAAATCAAACGTTGTGTTCTTTAGTGGCGCCAGCTAGCGGTATAACAGTGTACTAAAAGTAAAGGAAACTGCTTAGCGTAGACACAAAGCAGCAGAACACCAGCTAAAAGCATACGCTTTCAACATTACTCTACTGCTTAGTCAAGACACCAACCCAGTCCATTTTAAATGTTAATAACTCGTTTTTCCGCTCACTTGAAAGTTTAATTAAATATATTTAGCGTGTTTCTCGCTCGTTTGTTTTTAAGCCCCATAAAGACAAAACACGCCAACACTTTAATAGCCGAAAAAAAAAGCTTAAATAGCAAATCATATATACAGATATATGCTAAATTTAGTAATAAAATGTGGTCACAATGGCAACACCTCTACAATAACAATAACAATAACAATAAAGCATCATTATCCTCAATTTGATCATTATCAACAGCTTCAAGCGGGCCAAAGTGAAAACCGGATTGCGATAAAAAACGCACAGTTTTTTAACACATCAAAATTCATTAACCAAAATATATTAAAAACAAGCACAAATTAGAAACGTGAGCGCCAAAAAAACAAAAACAAAAAAAATTGGAAAATAAATTTAAAAAAAAAAAGAAGGAAAATTTGCATATTTATCGCATAATCTACGAATTTTGACGCTTTTTGCCACCGTTTGGTGTGTTTCAAATAGAAAACAACGGAATTAATATGCACATATATTTGGCCAAAAGACTCCAAAGCCAACAAATTAAGGCTCGGCGTTTAAAAAACACTTCCAAAGCCCAAAAAGCCGACAAATCAAAGCCAAAAAACAAAAATTGGTAATAAAAAAACAGCCTGATCAGCAGCTAATTTTGGGGTGAAAACTTGCAAATCCCATAATTTAATTGTTTCAAAATTTCGTTGGTAAAAAATCCAAAATTTATGTGACAAAAATTTAAAAATAAAAACAAAAAAATAAATTAATAAATAAATAAATGAAACTTAAAGCGACTAAGCTTAAAATTAGTCAAATTATTTAATTTATGCAACTGATTTCTATGAATGAATAAGAAAGAAGAAAAAACCAGTAGGAAGGGCAGCTGGCTGAAAAAGACCCTGTACTAATTTTAAAAAAATTTTAAATTCAATTTTATCATAAGTTACTCCCCACTGATCAGGAATATATATACTTAAGTGGCTTGGTTATGCCTCCTACTGCCCTTTTTCCAGACACTGATCACTTTCTGCTTTAGACCCACTGCGGCTAACTGTTTGAACTTGGCTTAAAGCATTTCTAGCTGCCTTAAAACTTCATTAAAGTTATTTAACTCGAAACGTTTGGCGCCACCGTTTGCCTCCGGCGTGGCCAAGACTGCAGTGGAGTGGAGTGGAGTGGAGTGAGCTGGCCTGAATTGGACCGCACACAGATGGGCCGTGAAATGTCGCCCCTGCTGGCTGCTGGCTTATCGCCACCAATTATGCTGGCTAAAAAGGCAGCCGCCGCGCTTGCAGACAGATTTGTCGCATTTGATGCGATAATAATGCAACGAGAAATGCAAACACACACGCACACCAACACACACACACACACATACACACACTCAGCCTTACTCCAAGTGAGCCCCATTCCCCAAATGGCCATAAAAGGTGCGATAAAAACGAACAAAATTTCACAAGCCAAAGAGATGCAGTCACGGCAGAGGCAGAGACAGAGGCAGCGCAGTCAACGTCTCTGCGTCATCAGTTTCATGGCAGTGTTGGTAATGTCCGCACAGTCGGTAGTCGGTAGGCGGCAAAAGACCAAACGTCTGAGAAGCCGTCAAATCGCTGCTCATAATGGATGCCTTATCGCTCAGAATTGTTTTTAACTACTACCGGAGTTCGTTTTAGGCCAGATCGAAGCGAGACTCCGACTTTTTAGAGTGCCACTGATGGAGCACATTAATTTCGTAGGCTGCTTTTGGCCTGGCCAGTGTAAGACTGGCCCGCCAAAGTTGTTCTCCAACTTGCAAAACCTGTAGAAACGGAAGCTTCGAAGGTTGTGCCAACTCCCCCTCAGCTCCCCTACCACCCCCGCTACCCATACACGCTGTCACACGCTACAGTGGGCGACAAAAGTCTATCAACAGTGTGCGTAACTAAACAATTTTATAGAAAAGTTTTTTAAAAGTTTTCGAATTTTTAAGAAATAAATTGGAATTTTTTTAATATTATTAAAATTAGTGTTTGCATACTTTTCCTATAAACTGTTACAGCCTTAGCTGCGTGGGCTGGTGTTATCGATAACTTTCAAGCAGTTCAAACTAACGATAAGTAAGCACACCTTGTTAAGTTGGCTGCACTTTAATTTAAAAGACTTTCAATTTTTTTGAAATGTTTGCTTTATTTGGAAGCTGCGCTTAAAACTAATTAACAGTTTACGGAACTTAAGACTAATTTAATGCACACGTTAATCACAACGATAGTTGGCAACACCTACACCTACACCAACAACAACAAAAACAGTAACAGTAACAACACTAATAGGCCAAAATGGCTGAAATGCTGAAACTGTTGCGTTTTGTAGAGGTTGTGGCGCGTGGCGGTGAGTTTGTGGGCGTGCTCTGCGTGGAAGAGTTGGAACTGGAACTGGAACTGGAACTGGAACTAACGACTGTCTGCACTGGCGCAGCGGTGGGCAGAGGCGCATAGGCTGGCATTGTGGGTACTCCCGCGAAATAGGCAGCTTGGAACAGAGCAGCACCAGGAGCATAAGGATAGGGAGCAGGAGCAGCAGCTGGCGGATGCACTGCCGCTGGAGTAGCGTAGTAAGCTGGTGATAGACTGCGTTGTAAGTCCAGCTCAAACTCGGAGCGTGGACGCTTCGCTTGCGGTGAATCACAGCTGCTCACACTGGACCCATCGTCCTCAGAATCCGCACTGGAGTTGGCGCTGCTGTTCAACTTGCGCTTGCATCGCGATTGACCCGTTTCACGGAAGCCCTTGGCAAATGGATTGTTGTCAATCTTGAGCTTGGTAATGCGATCGTTCTGCAAGTGGCAAAGAGATTCAGGATTAGTTGAGTGTTCTTGGTAAACTGAGCTGTAGCAGAAGGCGACAGAGTCTCAAGTGGACGCCTGTGGTGCTGCCTCCTCTTTAGCACTCATTCATTGATAGAAATCTCTGGAGAAATCTCTAGAGTTCCTAGTGTACCCACCTGATAGGCTGTCACTGCCACAAACTCCGTCTCCGGAAAGACAAACGCCTGCTGTGGCGCCCAGGGCAGCTGGGTGAGCTCACTGCTCCTAATGATGTGCAAACGTGGCTGATACTTGTGCATGCTGGCCAGCACAATCTAAAAAAGAAAGAGAACTCATTAGTAAGAAGTACAACTTGATGTCAAAGGTCAAATGTCACTTACATGCCCATTGCTGTCGAGTGTGTTATTCGTCAATTTGACTTTGTTGAAGAGCAGCGCTTGGGATTGCCAATGTGCGCCTGTGGCAGGACTATCAGGATGCAGATACATGCGCTGTGGACTCTGTGGCTCAGCACCACCGGCTGGCACCCACTGGGAGCCAGAGAACTTGTACCGACAGTCACCAATGGGCACCATCTCGAGGAGCACACAATAGTTGGTCTCCTCCTCCAAACCGCTAAGGGAGACGCGCATCGAGGGGAACATGCGTCTGTAAAGAGGAAAAGAATAGAAATTGATTAGGTACACTGGAAAAAATATAGTACTTAAAAGGTAAACAAATTTATCAAACAATCCTCAACAATACCCCTGATCAATTCCCCTTATAAGTAGCATATAAAAACTACAGGGTCTCCTTTGGGTACTCCCTAGAATCACAAATAAATCAAACTCCATCGTTTTCTAAGCGCAAAAAGAGGCGTTTCCATGACATTTTGATTTGTGGCCCAAACTAACAAGTGTGTAATTATGAGTAGAGAGGGGAAGGGAGGGTAGGGAGGGGAAGGGAGCACAGAAAGAGCATCGATTGCAACGATTTAAAAGGTAACAATAACAAGAGTCTCTACTCTATGGGCAATGATTAATTACAGGGTGCTCAACAACTGGCGCCAAACAATTAGACAAGATCTGTCGGAGCATGCAGCTTAACGGCTTCCAAATGTGGCCAAATGTGGCGCTACGAGCAGTCAATGCATGGCTAATGAGCCGAGAAAGTGGACACTAACACTACTACCCCCCAACCCATGACTACCACCGACTCCTACCACTCTACAGACTCATAATTATGTTAATTTTCCAACTTCGGTAGTCGACAGCGGTATCTCAGTCTCAGATATGGCTCGATTTTCCAGCTATCACCAAATGTTATATATGCATATCAGTGGAAAGAAGAAGACAATGCTGCTGCATTGTTCGACAAGAGAAAAAAGTGTGAAAATGCAGGTAGAAACGCGGCAAAAGACCCATTTATTTCTTTCGGTTTCTTTTGGGTTCTCAACGCGCATTGTCAACTTGCCCGAAAGACGAACGAATTTTTATGAGGACGCCGGCGCCAGGACGGCGGCTATGATCGCTCCTGCTGCGTTTTGAATTATCGCTAGGCGCCACATTAGCTCGCGAGGGAGAGCGTAAGAGAAGGAAGCATAAAGGACCGTGGTTCAGTTCAAATATTGACATAGGGTCCGATCCGTTCCGTTCCGTCCCATTCCGTCTCGCGCACTTGACTTTTCAAGTTTTTTGTGTGTATTTGTTTTTTTTCTTGTATTTGCATAGGACACTCGAAATAAATTCTTGGGAAATTCTTCTTACCTGCCACTTTTCGTGATGATCATCTCGGTGCCAATCTGATGGAATTGCTGCCACAAATCGTTATTCTCCAATTTGGCCTCCACACCCGGTAAACGCGGCCTGGGACTGGGCATCATCATTTGCGGTGCATGTTGTGGCATGTGCAACGGCAACATGCTGCCAAAGGGATCTGTCGTTTGAGCAACAAAAAAAAAATAATGTTAGAAGTTGTTTGGTGGGTTCGTTAGACATCCGCTGAGATTATAGATGCATTGAAATTGCTGCCTGTCTTGCCGGTTATTATGCAATATATTTAACTGATGTTATAACTTTGCCAAAAGCCGTTATTTATATTGAAGAACTTGAGAAAATTGCAGTAACCAATTGTAGGGGCATGTGAAGTTTGGCAACAGCGCAGCAATCGGTCAAAAAAGCTTAGCAAGCAAGTAGTTTAAAGGGTAAACTAAATTTTATTAAACATAACTTCTTAAATACTTCAACTAACTTTACTAAAATTTATTTTTAAATTTAAAATATTAATTAATTCAATTTAAATATTTTCAAAACTTTTATTAAGTTTAAAAAGCATCAAAAGCCTTTACTGATCTCGGCTTTTACTAGCTACCACATCAACTTCTTTAACCAACTTTACCGACGGCACTTGCTACTAACAAACTTTTGAAGCCAACATTACTTACCGGGTATACGTTGCATAATCTGTTGACGGTATAGCTCATGTGCCAGCTGCTGCTGCATTCTCATATCCATTAATTCGTGCATAGACAACATTTTGAAGACACAAATTCACTTAAAACTTCACTTCACTTTAAAAATTGTAATAAATTTCTTGAATATATATAAATATACGCTTTTATTTTAGAGTATTTAGCGCTGCGCTCGAGGTTCTTACACGCACGATGTTTCGCAACGAACTGATCTTGAGTTGAACACAACGATCGCTTAGCTGCGTACGCGTCGTAGCCGGTTTTAGTGCCCAAAGAAACCAACGCAGCAACCTGACAAACCAGTTTCAGCAGCAACGCGATCTGATTGGCTGACGACAAACGACGCAGACGCCGACGTCGACGCCTACGCTGAGAACGATTTCGTCTATGGCGCGCACTCGTTCTCTTTCTCTCTCAACAAGCGTGCGCCATTTTGTGTGTGTGAGTGTAAGAGTACAGAAACAACAACAATGAGAGAGCGTAAAACTACTGTGCAGCAAAACGAACGAAAGTAGCGACGCGTCGTTTTGGGCCGTGCTGCGTTGCGAGTGGCGAAGTTAACGCTTAGCGCTGTTGATTTTCATCAGCCACAGTGTTTTTCTGCGCCACTGACTTTGCCTCTTTTCCTCTCTCGCTCTCTTACACATGCTTTAACGTACGCTGTCTCGCTCTGTCTGTCAGTGTCTTTCGTATGTGGCATACTTTGTAATTCAGAAGTGAGATTTTCCACAGCGCGCCTGTCTGCAGTCGCAGTGGCAGCAGCAGTCTGGAAAAATGCCCGTTTTGCTATTTTCTTCTTGGGACTTGGTGTCTTCCGTCTGTTTTGGGTCTGGAACGGGGATCTTTTCATTTTTCTTTTTTTTTTTTAGGCATTTCGCTGCATTTTGTGGCGTGTAATTAGCCACCATTTTGGGCTCTTTTCTTGTTTCTTGCTGGCATTGTCTGGCATTTTGTATTTATGTAGCATTTTATGCAGACAGGTGAAACATAAATTTTGTTGGTTTTGTTAATTGCCTGTTTCGATGTTTCGACATTGCCCCCGTCTACACTCCTACTCCTACTCCTCCTCCTCTTCTTCTACTCTAGCCCCTACCTTAACAGTTGGTGTTTGTTTTTCGCCAGATTTGTGCCTATAGTTTTTCCGAAAATTGATACATTTTTTCTCGTTCTTCTTCTTTTCTTTGGTTCTCAACTATTGATTAGTGCTTGTCAGCACTCAAAATTGCTGCTAATCGCTCGAGAAAATGGTGAAACATATTTTCCCGAAACCTAATCACATGAATGCATTTGGCAGTTGCCACAGGAAGTCGGCTTTAATGTGAAAATTCTTGACTGTGTATGATTCATTGGCTAAAGGAATATCAATATCATTGATCATTTCAGCAGCTGCTAAAGGATTTGCACTAAACTTGTGTGGCTCTAATGAAAATTTTGTGGAAATTGTATCAAGGGGGTTTCAATCAATTTAAAAGTTGAAGATCTGATATCCTAGAACTGTAGATTACAAACGATTAACAGATCGTCTTTTCAAAACATTCGCTTAAGGAATTTGTCTATAAATATAAGACAATTTGTCCCTGTTAAGCTGATCACGCCAGCGATGAAACTACAGTAAAAGCTCTAAGGGCACGGATTTTGTATGAAAATCTTGCTCTTGGGAATATAAAATTCGTTCGGCTAAGGGAGCTGACCACGAGTAGAGCTTTCACTTCATAACTTCATACAATTAAAACTTTTACACGTCACAAACTCACTTAATGAGTGACTTACTCGCACACTGACTGATCACAGCAAAGACAAAACTATATCTTATAGTTTTACAGATATCACTTTTGTCCTTATAGACTCACTTATCGATGAGACGAGGTAAAAAGAGGTACAAGGTGAAGTTTTATATCATGTTTTATAACTGAAGATCATTAGAGATGGATTTTTAATAGCAAATTTTAAGCACAGCCAAATAGTTATTAAAATGTTTATTAACTTTTATTGTTATCTAATGAGTTCTGTTAAAGAATTGCTTGAAAAATCTACAAAAATATTAAAAACTTTAATAAATAACTGTTTTTTGCTATTAGTTGTACAACAAACTTACATTTCAACATTTAACTTGAGTCTACGTACATAAATTGTAGCTATTTTATGCCAGACCAATTTACATTAAATTTCCCAGTGAGACAGCGCTTAGAAGACGCGTCTTCCTGCTTCGCCTTGACTGTGACAGTGACACTTCCCGCAGAAGGCCACGAAAAACAATTTGCACCTTAATTCAAGCGTTGCAGCCAAATCTCAAACGACACAGGCAACACAGACTACAGTGAATAATTTCGGGCTTGAGTTAATTTCAAACGGACTAGAAAGCAGATTTCCGACTAAATGCAAAAAAAGAATCACTCATTAAAACGACATTTTGGAGAGATTAGCACGTATTGCCAGACGTATGTAGACGGCATATCTCCGGTGAGAAACGAGACACAGAGAGAGAAACGAATCAAAAGTCCAGTCGGAGTCAGTGTAGGAGTGATTCCCAGACATTCTAGCATATGTTTTACTGTACTGGTGACAAGGCGACGGGCGCCAGAGCATCATAAAAATATTTGTACAAATTGCAGCGAAACTTTTATTTGACACAAGAAATAAAAAACTCTAAAAAAAAACCTCTAAATGAGCAGACAAAAGATATCAAAATTGTAACGCTTCACGCCAAAGAGGCCGACAAAGGGCAGCGGGGAAACAAAGGACAGGTTGGCACAGTAGTCACTGCATAAAGTGTACATGGGCTTTGCTACAAGCCTGGCCAACAGCAGCTGGAGCAATTTTATAGCCGATGCTAGTCAGAGATAGGCAGGCAGAGGGAGAGGGAGTGAGTTGAAAGGTCAGGTGTAAATGTAACAAGGTCAAGTGCGGACATGTCCTAGTCCTCTCTCTCTGTGTGTGTGTCACATTTTGCGGTAAGTTGCGGCAATGGTGTGAAGGCAACATAAGATGTTGCAAGTACCTGAGCGGGAAAAACTAAGAAAACTGAACAAGGAGGATGAGCACGAAGCTGTCGCCAATTGAAGTAATAATTTTGTGCTATTGTTCAGTTTGTCGCGCGACGCGACAAGTGCTTCAAACTGGCGCCAGTCGCATTGTCGCATCCTGCGATCCTTTTGGTCCTTGTGTCCTTTTTTGTGGCCCTTTGAGTTTGGTCTTATCTGCCGACAAGCGTAGAGCATCTGGTAGCCAGAGATTTGAGACAGCTACTGTTTGGGCCAGTAGACAGTGGCCAATGGCCAGAAGCTTCTCGTTTTCTACCCACTTGAGCTGCAGACAGCCAACATTAAATCATTTGGCTAATTAAAATATAAAGCCCACAGCAAAATACGTTTATATTAAAAGATGATCAGCAGACAAACTAAAAGTTTAGGCAGCAATAGATCGAAAACAGATCAATAAATCATAGCGTATATAACCCTAATTAACCCATACAAAAATAGGAGTATAAAAACAAAAGGTCTGTTGCATTGTCACCTGCATTTCCAGAAAGGTTCAGACACAACAGGTTACACATAATTTATGAAAACAACAAAAACAACAAAAACATATAAAAAACACAACTGATAATCATAAAATAATATAAATGATATAAACGACACTCGTCTGTCGACTAATAAGCAAGTAAGGCGTGGCAACGCCCCACCTGAATCCTGAGAAAAAGATGCAAACTATCAGATAAGTCAAACATTATCTCTAGGGAGTGTGAGAGAGAGAGAGAGAGAGAGAGGGGGAGAGACTGAGACAGTCTGAGTAGCAGTTAGGCGCCTGTAACTAAATGTTAAACGAGTTAACTCGCTGATAGAGATCTCCTTTTGGGCAAATGCTAAGCCGTAGCTCAAGGTGCGTTCAGCATCATTAAGGCAGCCAAAAAGAAGACAACAACAACAGCAACAACAACAACAACACTGACAACACTGACAACGATGATTTAATTTTCCAACACGCTTTCTACCAAAACGCTACGCTAGCAACAAAAGTTATAGCCAAAAAAACATCAAAATAGCGATGTTGGAGGTATTTAAGCAGCAGAAAAAGCTAGTTTAATAGCCAAAAAAATGTGTAAAAATAGCTAAAAGGCTAAAAAGCTTTGGCATGCTAAAAATATATGGAAAGCCAACAAGTTTTGCAACTTTTTTCACATTTTAAGCTTTAATAATTAACTTATTTTAGCTTGAAAAAATTTTGGCTAAAGAAATGTGTTAGAAAATTCTACATATTTTAATTATATGCCATAAAAATAGTTTTATGTATCAAAAAAGTTAGCCCAAATAGCCTTTTTAAATGCTTTGTGATTTAGTTGCTACTAAAAAAGGCTAGACTTTTGGCTAATTTTACTATTTAAAGCTCTTTTATCGCACTATTAAACAATTAAAAATTAAAATAATTTTGTAAAGTGATAGGAAATATATAAATAATACTTACAATTACTTTATGAATGCCATATACCTGAAATAAATAAATTAAATAGATTAGTTAAACTTGAATTGGAATAGCTGACTAAAATAATTTACATACAAAATTTATTTAAGTAAAATGATAAATGTAATATACACTAAATGTTAAGTAAACTGTTGGATTTACATCTGCCATAAACAAATAAAATAAATTTGAATTTTACAAGTTTTTGTGCTCAAGCCCTTCCCTAAAACAGCTAACTCTAGCTACAAAACAGCTAAACCACCAACACTGCTCATTCCACAAGCTGAAACACAGGCTAAAAGCCAGGCCAGCATGCTCCTTAGTCTCACTTCTCATCTCTATACCCATCTCCATACCCATCTCCATCCCCAACCCCAACCCCAACCCCATCCCCAACTACAACTTCGTCTCAGTTTTGAATGATCGATGACCTGTCGTTGAGATGATCACTTTCTGTAGCTGCCTAGCGGCTACTAGTTGAGATACTTAACGACGACGACGAAGAGCAAGAGGAAGAGCGAGAAGAAGCGGGCATTATAATTTGTTAAGATGTTTGTTTTCGAGCGGGATTGATCGACTGGTCCAAAACCTGAAAACCCAAAACAAACTCCAAAAAAGAATTCTCCTTTGCATATTTAGATTTCTCACGTCTTGACTACCAAAAGTTTTAACTGTCTTACCCCCCGGTTGGGATGCCCAACAGCGAACGCCTGTCACAAGATCCAAAATATCAATAAGTATCTGTGAGATGCATTATCTCACAAGTGGCTGGCGGGAGAGGCCTGGCGAAGATCGCTGTGTGATTATAGCAGACGTCGCCAGCAGCAATTCAATGCTTATCAGCAGTTCGGCATCTCAGCTCAGGTCGGGTGAAAAACTCAAAAAAAAAAAAACATTACATTTGCTACTTAAGATACAGATTTTCCGGGCGCTGCGATTGTTAAGCGTTTTGCCATATCGATTACACTCGTGTCGTATCGTGTCGTGTCGGCATTTCCCTTTTACACTGGCCTGCCAGCAATTGACCTGAGCACAGAAGTCGATCTATGTAATCGATACGTTATCCCAAATTCGCTCAAAGATCGTGATCAAGCAGGGGAACACATATATATATATAGATTTATATGCTATATTGTATTGGCCATTTGGCTGGTCGGCTTTATAGTCTGTGATCTTTAGTGTCACGGTGATCGTTGGACAGTTTGGCCAACAACTCGACCGTGAGCTAAACTGAACTCGCCTCTCTTTGGTCTACTCTCTCTCTCTCTCCCTCTCCCTCTCCTTCTCCCTCTCTCTCTTGGTCATTTCTCATTTGGCGTGCCACTCACAGCTCCATTGAACTAATTAAAATAAATTCTGTCAGACATTCTCGTTTAATTTTTTCGCGCACCTCCATTTGGCATCTTGGAACTCAAAACAGTCAGTTAAAAAGCGAGAAAACATGCAATAAATACGTCAAGCACCAATACGTCAAAAACAACAACAAAAACACAGCAAAAAGAGCTAAGAAACAAACGTAGATGGAAAGACGTTTTCAAACTTTAAACGATTTAAAATGCACATTATTAATTAGTTGTTATAATTGCATTTAAAAATCCATTAATATTTATAGAATTCATAATAAATAATGAGCCCACAGTGGCGTGTCTCTCTTTTCCTCTCCCCCTCTCCACCTCTCTCACTCTCTCTTACTCTTTCTCACTCCTTCTCGAACGCCTTTAAATGTCAAAACAAAACTTAAAAAAAAATGAACTGACTTCCACCAAGTTTGGCAATTTATGCGTTTCGCAGTTTTGGATCGAGTTAGGATTGTGTGTGTTGTGTGTGTGTGTTGTGTGTGTACTGTGTGTTGAGTGTGTTGTGTGTGTTGTGTGTGTGGCATAAGTATTTCAAACAAGTCGCGTCGAAAATGTTGCTTTGGAGTTGCCTTTGACAAATTCTTTAGAGTGTGTCCACACAACACAACACACAAGTGTGTAGAAGTGTGTAGTGAAGGTGTATCTTTAAAACGGGCATAGCGCTTGATAGATTTGTTTTGAAACCTGATTTTATATCTTAGTTCTATAGACAGTTTATTAAGTTTAGTTCAAAGTACTTTAAATGGATTTGCCATAACTTAAACAATTGCTAAAGCTAACTTAAATATTTTTTTTTTAATAATTATACTCTTAAATGTATAATGAACTCTGGTAAATTTGGCTTATTTTAAGGAATATTTACTGTACATATGTTGTTTAGGGCCATATTTTTCATATTAATTTAATATACTTCTTATATTGTATAAAATTCTATAAAAAGTCAGTTAAATTAATGTGAAATAAATCAATTAAACAAACAGTTCATAAAAATTTTATAGGGTTAAAAAGAAGTTTTTAAATAAACCATAAAATAAAACTGATTTAAATCAAATACTCCGTTCAGAAAATATGCATATATAATTTCTCTTTAACTCAATCAGATTTTTCAATTTAAAAAATTTAAAATAAAAAATTTCTAGACAAGATTAACTATAGAATTAAAGCAGTGATTATTGAATACTGGAATTTTATATAACAAGAATAATATAACAAAAACTCATTTAGCAAATTTTATATAAATAAAATTGACTTAAATTTTAGCGACTAAGAGTCCAAATTATACTTTATGTATGTTTACATTTAGTCTCAACGCTGATCAATGTAAAGAAATCAGTTCTATATGTATAAAATATATGTTGCTTCTTAGATACAACTACTAGAGATTATAACAGATCCCATAAACATAAGTTTATACAACACTTAATCAAATTATCTAAAGCATAATGACTTAGTTTTTTCTAAGAATTATGTACCCCGCTGTAAATAATAGTGTTAATAATATCAGTGTCTGCCCTCGATAAATAAATCTTGTTATCCTTATATAAATAATCCTAATAAATGATCTTTTCACAAGTTTTCCCCTGCTTTCCTTCAGTTTGTTACCTTTTTCTGAAGTCCTGAATCTGTAGAGCATTCAATAAACTCAAACTTAGATTGTTTTCCCTCTCTTTCTTTTTCTTTTCCTTCTCCTTTTTTTTTGGTTTGTGCCTTTTTGTCGTTCTGGTCTTGGCCTTCATAAATATTTATGTCTCGTCATTGAATCCAATTTTTTATAACGCATATTAAATTGTAAATTAAAAACAAATTTTTGTTGACTTTTCTACACTCAGTTGGAGTGTGTGTGTGTGTGAGTGTGTGTGTGTGTGTATCTTTATATGCATGTTGTCCGAAACTGAACCCATAATTAAATTTTAACATTTCCACCTTTTGCTGTATACGATTCGAATCTGTTTGCAGCGAATGTCGCCTTCGTCTCCAACTCCGTCTCCATCTCCAGCTCTTAGAGACTTTTTGCTGCCTCTGTCTCTGTGAGATTCTCAGGCCACAAGCCGAGTTCCCTGAGTTCTCTGAGTTCCCAGTCATATCAGAAAAGGGTGAAATATATCACTGGCGCCAAGTCACCGCCCGCTGTGCTCCAAACGTGGTAAATTTTTTTATTGCAGCCGTTTAGGCGTATCTTCCACAACCCAAAGGACATCAATCATCCAAAATTCTGTCCGAACTGAAGAGTTGGAGGTGTTTTTTCTCCTTCTTGGGTCTGTTGTTTATGCCTTTACGACGACATTGACACAAACTCGAGTGTGGGTTCAATTTGATGGCCATTAGAAATGTTTTTGGTAATCAAAGTTTTCATTTCTTCCTCTACATTTTCCAAGTTTTTCAAACCAAATTGAAATGCGTTAATATGATAATATGCACCTCTGTCTAGGTCTTCAACCTGTTGCTTGTTCTTTCTTCACTCTTTTTATGAAATAAGCAATTAAAAATGAATTTGAGTCAACATCATGCTGGCACATTAATGATTCCCCATTTAATTGGATTTCAATGTTTTTCTTCAGTTTTGGTTTTTTTTTTTTTTTTTTTTTTATGCATTTGCGGTGGGTCCCAGTCTTGAGCTGAGCTAACAATTAAACATCTTTGATGATAAAACTATAATTAATTTAAGCATTTATATTGGCAGTTTATGAACCTTCAGAGAGAGAGACAGTGAAGTGATCTCAAGTTTTCTTAGCTTCTTTATGACCCCAACACACAGCAGACACTGAAGTTTGATTGAGTTATGAATAAAATGCCTTGAAATGTGATGCATCGTATGTCCACTAAGTCTACTAAGTAGTTACAACTTACACCAATCTTAGGTCCTTAACTCTATTACATGATATTGCACTTTGACACGACATAACCACACAAAACGCCCTCTACAGCATGGAGTTGGCAACTCGTATTACAGGCAGAGACTTGTTTATGTCGCACATTAGTCAAGGCCTAACTAGACAATCCCATTTCGGTGGGTAACTCAATCAAAACCAGACCCAAAGAGACCCTAACACGCCCATTAAATGTCATACTAACTAGGACATATCCTTACCCAAAATATTCTCATATATCTCATGTATCCTCGACTATAATTGTGGCTGAGACAGTTGACCGAACGGCGACTGGCGGGATACGCCCCTGTCTCCAGTACTCGACTGACCCACACACATGTGGTGTGCGTGTGTGTGTTGCGACCTATAAACTTCTACAGATTTTTTATTGTATTTTTCTTTTCTTTGTTTTAAGATCCCACAAGTTGAGCTGAAATCGGTTTTAATATGTGAATGCGTTGATTGCCTCTGCTTTTTAATAAAATGATAACTTTTAGACCAGACAAATATTTCATTTCCTTTCCTTTCCTCCGACGCTGGCGACGACCACAAAAAAAAAAGAAAAGATTGAGAATGAGAACGACAAGACGCGACCGGAGGGCAAAGACAGAAACGTAAAATCATCATCAAGTTTAACAACAGATAACAAGTTGATTAAGCAATAACGAGGCTTTAATACCCTGTAGCTCTAACTGTTTAACAGTTTTGATTAGAAGTGAAAGGCAGGAGAGTGGGAGAGAGGGGAGTTTGAGCAATTTGAAGAAAGCTTAGAAAAGTAAAGCTCAGATAGAGTAAAACATGGGACTTAGAAATAAAATAAAGTGATGAAAACGAGGGACAATTTACAATGAACGCTCCCTTGGCCGGACAAGGGAAGGGATTTAGTATGTATATCATGCTCTTGGGACTATAAAATTCGTCCAGCTAAGTGAGCTGTCCACTTCAGAGAGCTGCCCGCGAGTAGAGCGAGTAGAGCCACTGTAGTTACAATTTAAATTATTCATAATTTATATCTGTCCCAAAATCATCATAAGCTTTCTTTCTAAACTTCCCTATAATGACTTTTATACCAAGGGTATTACAACATGAGCACATAACAAGTATGGAAACAGCTACGGCGCATGAATGATCACTTTCCAGCACAAATTGGAGACTGGTCCGAACGTATTTGCACCTCTGAATTCGGTGTGGGCACAGCAGCATCAGCAGCAACAACAATAATGATAACTTGGCCCAGACTTAAAGCCAGACCCAGACGACTATAGCGCCAGTCGGCTGCCAAAGCAGCAGCCAAACCAGCAGCAGAAGCTGGGTGAAGGGCCCCACAAGATACAAGATACACTGAGCGAAAAGTCTATACTCCTAATTCATTCTAAAACAGAAAAAACTAAACTAATTTTAAGAACTAAGAATTTTTGAATTTATTTTAATACCATTTCTGCAGGAATTTAAGCAAAAATAACCTAACTTTCTTTTAAACACCTTCTTTCTTGCTGTGTAGTTAACTTGGCTAACTGGCAGTGTCTTCAAGTTCGTAGTTCGTGCGTGCGCCGTCTGCATAGCTGTGTGTGTGTGCGTGTGTGTGTGTTTGTTGTGTGTGTGTGGCATGGTGTGGACGGGCGGTGGCAAGATCGTTTAGCAGCGCGACGGCGCACTTCATTGCCTGTTCTCCTCACCACTTCACTCCTCTCCACAACACTCCACTCCGCTCCACTCCTCTACCCTTCACTCTACCCTTTACTCCACTCCTCTCCTCTCCTCTCCACTCCACTCCACTCTACTTCTCTTCGTTACTCTCCCCTCTTCGCCCCCCTTTCCTGACCCAAAACCCTCAGCATGGTCATCTTTGTGGTCTCTCAATGATCTCAACGTTCCATCTACCATCGTTCGCATTCCAGCCAAATTTGCTCGCACAACATGAAGAAATTGCTGCTTATTTGTTCGCCTTGTTGGCCTCGTTGCAGTTGTCGGAGATTATATGGACATGAGATGTGGACATGGATCGTTTTTGGGATCTCAGTGTGTCCGGCGTGGCGTGCCTGGCGCCAGTTTTTGGGCAGCCCAAATGTGGCATTTAATGAAAATTTACCCACAGTTGTTGCCCCTTAGGGTTTCAGTTTTTTTCAGGCCTACGTGTGTGTGTGTGTGTGTGTG
Organism: Drosophila cardini; assembly: GCA_018903735.1. Lineage (NCBI taxonomy): Eukaryota > Metazoa > Arthropoda > Insecta > Diptera > Drosophilidae > Drosophila > Drosophila cardini. The sequence continues at coordinate 3,875,043 of JAEIGM010000007.1, read as the reverse complement.
TGTGTAGGGGAGCTGCCAAGTGCCGAACTTAACGACTTGCGCAGAGAATCGTTTGAATTTCTTATGGTTTTTAACACAAATTTCAAAATATTTTTTACCAAATACTTTTAAAAAACTGTTTGGCTTTTATTTTTGTTGTAGCTCATGGCTAATTCGTTTTGACCCTGTCGTGTAGTCCATGTAGAAGAAGGCCAAATAACTAAAAATCGGTGCTGTTGGCGTTAACGAGACTTTTGACAGGTTGATTCATGCTCACGTCGCTGACTTGGCTTATTTGACCCAAAGTAGGGGCCTGTCCAGTACACACATATATCTACCTATGTATATATGTACATGTTCATAAGTGTGTCTGGGCCACCAGTCAACAGGCAAACTAACTGACCAGCTGAATCGCCTGTCCATTTGTTTGTTTTTCTTATGGCTTATGGGAGTTAACCCTAAAAAAAAAGCAACAACATTTTTATTAATGACCAACGAGTGAGGGAAACCAGAAGAAGAAGCAGTTGGGAGAATGCCACACAATTGCAATGGGGCGCCAAAAGGGCCACTTGGCCGGGGGTTTGCCAAGGTTTCCAATACTGAGATTCAAGTTTACATGGGGCTGGGCAGCTCCAAGCAGCACCACAGTTTTTGAGTATGTGTTGAAATGTGGTAATTTGTCTCGCTTAGAGACAAACTCGCCAACGTTGTTGTGCCTGTTGTTGCTGCCCACACCACAAACAACACAAGCACACACACGCACACACACACATACACACACTCATCAGTGATCAGTCCAAAACAAACTTAGTTTCATTAATAAAACATTTGTTCAACTGAAGCGTCTTCGTCTTCGTCTTGGTCTTTGGACCAGCATAAAGTGGCGTCTTCTAAAAACGTCGACATCGTCTTTTTTCTTCTTCTTTTCTTAACCATTTCCATAATTCATAAATGCCAATGCGAACTGCCAACAACTACTGGTATTGAGTTTTTGTCAATACTCCGTAGATTAGAGACCCGTAACTTTAGCTTCTGCTGCTGCTCCTTCTACTGTTTCTACTGTTGCTTCTTCTAGCCAACTACTGCTGCTGATGGTGCTGCTGCTACTGTTACTGCTGCCCCCCCTATATTATGGCTGGACAAACAATAAATTTCACAGCTTAACGCGATCGCATAATGAGCTTCCACAATCCACATACAGACAACCGCGGCTGTCAACTACACTGACAAAAAAAAAGTGGAGCGAGCCGACTGTTAAAGACCCCGTTCATCATCACCTATTTTCGACCGAATTGTCTTAAGGGAGCTAGAGGCTATAGTTGTTTGATCGGCACAAAACTTGGTAAAGATAGTTATAATAGTATCATACCCATAATATGTTAGTTTGGTTGCGTTCGGTCAACTAAAACTACAGGTCTTCATACAAATCACGGACGGACAGACGGACATTTCTATATTGACTCGGTCGTTGATGCTGATCAAGAATATATAAACTTTATGGGATGAACCACATCTGCTTGTAAGGCACATTTCGCTTCTGACATCTACTCTTTAGAGTACGGGGTCTAAAAATGTTGTCTTAGCTACACAAATACATGCAATACACAATTTTTACTAACAAAATTTACCTTTTTTCCCATATTTAAGATCTTTAATATATAATATTTAATACTTTGAGAATTTTCTAGTACACAAAGTGTATTATCAATATTCAAGTACTCCACACTATGAACGCATTTTACTGTCCAAAATTCCTAACTTACCCCCTTTTTCTTTACAGTGTAATACTCGGTCATCTACCAAGTTGCAAACGAGCAAACAGAGCAACACTTTTTTTTTTGTATTATTTCTGTCGGTGGACGTGTCTTTGTTTGCACTGAGTTACATGAGAGTTGCAATCCGTTTGGTTATCGCTGTTGTATCCATTCCATGGAACTGTAAGCGACTTCAATAGAATTAATTTACGCCTCACGTTTGCATCGCGCACAGTTACATATTTACCTGTACAGGTACACTATACCCCCCGAGAGCTGCCCTCCCTGTACAACACTGCACCCCTTTTTCAACACTCTTTTGTGCTTCTGGTATTTATAAAAAAATTATCAATATTATTTGTGAGCAGTTAGAAAATATTTGTGCTACGAGGTGTTAAAATGCATTTGCATAAACACTTGAAGCGTTGTCATGCCTCATTTGTCCCCAACTACAGGGTGTGGAGCTGACTTATTGAGCAGGTCGCTGATGCAACTAACAAATCGTTGGGTTTATAGACGAAATAAATCGGAATTGATATGTTTCTGATCAGTGTTAATTAGCACAAGTTTTCTAAGGGAGGCAAGAGCCTGTATTGCCAAAACTAGTTGGGAATTTTAAGCTGTTTTGTATAAAAAGTGCAGTTTTTGGCTTAAAAAGAAAACTTACTCAAACTAAACTACCTTTTTACTAGAATTTTACTAACTTTAGCTACAAAGATTCAAGAAATTGCTATACAAAGTTAATCCAGCATACTAATTATACTAAATATAAAAACTATTTAGCCTAGTGCTCATATAAAACCGCTTTCAAAATCATTAAATTTAGTTACTTTAAGTTAAGGCAACCATAGTTAAACTCTACTTACTTTCCTCTGCCTTTGTTTACCTACGTAAAAAACTCTACACACTACAGGGCTTCTCCACCTGGATATAGCCTAAAACTCAAATGAAAACAAAAGCAAATTATAGAAAAAATATGCCTAGGAGCACAATGGAACTCTGCTAAATCCCATTACACAGCAGTAGCTCCACGCCTCAAAAGAGCACAGAAATTACATAAAAAAGTGAAAAGAAAAAAGATAGAAAATTTTAGAAACTACCCTTGGTTAAAAGATGTTACAACTTCACACTAAAGCATTGAGTAAGTGCGGCAGCGCAACGCCAAAGGATCCCTCCTGACATTGGCACCAACAGCTAGTCCATCCAGGAGTAACTATGGATGAACCCAGCATGATCGGAGAGACCAAAGAGCAACCAATTTAGCTTAAAATTACGCTACACTGATCAAAGGCAGCTGCGGCAGATAGCAAGCCGGATTGATGGGATGACGTAGTGATGGAATGACGAAATGATGACGGAATATACGTTAGAATGAGATGAGTTTCAATCTTCAGTTTGAGACTGAGGCTAGCGAAAGTGCAGTGACGTGTGGATGGCGAGGTGAGAGATAAGCCTCATCCTCCATTGATCTCACCTGAGTGGCAGTCAGTCAGTGTGTATACCTGTGATCTATCAACGCTCCAGATAGACAACACTCTATAGCCCTCTATAGCCTTGTCAATTGGGCGGACAACGATATTGTTATGCTTATTACACGGGAAAATACACACAGCTACCGAAAACTTGGAATCTCAATCGTTTTCCATCTCTCTCGCTCTCTCTCTCTGCTGTCATCTCTGTCGGTTTGTAGGAGTATGCGGTATGCGGTGCACTTTGAGCTCAGTTGCCGACCGTATGAGGATTATCTCTTTATCAGCCTTAATCTCAAGTAGTTAATAAAGTGCGATGCTTTGTACTTTAACCGCTTGCATTGTTCCCACTCTTTCTCTCTCTTCCTCCCTCTCTCTCGCCCTCTCTGTCTCAGTACTTTGCCTTCTGTTCGCTGTCCATTGGCCCAAAGACATCGTCCAGTTTCGATGAGTGTGCTCCGATGCAGATAATCGTTTGTGGTATGCCGAAAACTGAACACAACTGAGTCTACATTACCCCCTAAAAAAAATCCAATATTCGTAGCGTGATTATCATAAGGTACAAAAAAAAAGCCCTTGGACTGTGGAGTGATCCCCGCAAGAAGCTGTGAATAAATTCTTAGTGGGAACGATGCTGGGAATTCACTTCAGTTGAACACTCAATTTCTTTGTTTTAATCATTGTTTAAGACGACCAGCAAACTTTGAGCCCCTCTTTAAGCCACTTTTAAACAGAACTTTCGCTAAGAGACATCTTACAGTTGGGTAAAACTATAAGAACTGTGTTGTGTTCAATATTCAGCACCATAACTCTTTCGATTTGGATTCCACTAAGATCAGTCAGCGATGAGTATTATTAATAACTGAAATAACTGCAAGTTGTGCATAAATTTCAACTCAGTTATGTCTTTAAACTCCTATCGTACAATGATCAGTAAGGAGATCACCGATTTCATATATACAGTGAAAGCTCCTTTGTCCGCCCAATGGATCGGATTTTGTATGAAAATCATGCTCTGGGACTATAAAACTCGACCGGCTAAGGGAGCTGTCCGCGAGTAGAGCTTTCGCTGTACTTAAAAGGAAAGGAAAATCTGTTTAAATTCATAAGCTATCTTTCTCTATACATTCCAGATTTATTACTAGCTTGGACCCAAAACCCAAAGGTTTCTAACTAGGTGTACAAAATATCTTAAAGGTTATCATAGTCTCTATTAACTTATTAGTTTCTACAGACTTCTATTTAGCCTTGAAACAAGCAGAGTTTAAAACAATCAAAAGCCCCAAAAAATATAATATTTTGTAAGGTCATTGCAGTCTCCAAGTCTCCCAGTCTCCTAGTCTCCCAGTCTCCAAGTCTCCCAGTCTCCCACCTGTGTTTGAACAACGTCAACAAACATTGTTCAACCATATCTAAAAAGATTGTAATTATTTTCATAATAATATTTATTCTTAAAAGATTTTGATCAAACAAAGATGCAAAAAGATCATAAAACAATTTCCAAAAACGAAAAGTTGATTAGCCCAAAGACAAAAAGGAGGAAGAGGAAGAGAGGAAGAGCGGGACAATATTGTTTTGGATTGAGAATACTTTTAGAGAATTTTTTTTTATTTTGTTTCTTGCTGTTGTTGGGAACTCTGGCAGCTGTTTATGGGTTAGCTCCATAAGGAGAGTAAACAGAACGTTAAGCATACAGATGACATTGTGTCCCCCTCATTGTTGACAACGATAAGCAAAAATTGTCAACAATGGGCCAAATGGGCAAAATGATTGTTATCCTTTAACCAAACCTCTTGTGGTAGACCCAAATCCCATTTGACACAAACAATTTAAGCGCAAATTGTTTAAGAAGCAATAAAAATAAACGAAACAAGATCGAGATTTCAGACAGAGACTGAGACTGAGACTGGAGACTGTGCACATATGCCACACACACACTCACACAGGGACATTTCTTTGTGTAAGGAAAGGCAAATCCTTTAAGCAAATCTTTTTGTAGTTCATTTCTTGTCTTGTCTTCAATACTTGAAATGAAAACAAACCGAAAATGGGATCTTAAAGGCTGCGACAAACTGTAAAAACAAATTGCGTTTTTGTTTCAATTATACAAGGATTACATCTATCCTAAAAGAGAGGAAGAGAGAGAGATCTACTTGGGTTTGAGTCGGAGTATGTCTGGGCCAGGCCAGTTCTCAAGTGGGCTAACAATTTGCACTTGATTTGTAAGTAGGTGATTTCTATTATGCGAGACATTAGCTGTCATACAAACGCCCTATTCAAACCTAAGGGCGCACCAACCGTTAGCCCAAAAGCACTTGATTACCAATTTTTGAATATGTACAATGAAGCCGCCTTCACACACACACGCATAGACACATACAGGGTCATAAAAATCTCAAGTACCTTAACGCCGGTGCCACTCCCGTTGTACCAAACTCATGTCCATATCCAGGTAAGATAATAAAACCGCAGGCAGAAGAAGATTTGTATTTTCCACCCAACGTCGATGTCTCTTCAATGGTTTGAGAGCGGGGAAATTCGCTGGAATTTCCCTGCCATCCTAGGTCCACTTGATGTGCCATAAAATTATGGCGGCTCATAAAATTCATTAATCGCTGCTAAATGCGCGTCATTAGTCAACACGCGGCGCTGCACATTTCCAGGAATCCATCGCCACAGGCAACAGCAACACTAAGAACACCACAATCACCACAAATACGAACGTGTCAGGCTCATTTCTCTGCATAGATTTTTTAACGTGGCCAACAGCAAACTGTAGTTGGCTAAGAGCAACAGGCGCGTCGCGTGAAAATGGTGATTAATGCTATTATTGCGTGGATTTAATATAGAACGCGCACGCTTACCGAAACTATACCTACTACTTTTTCTACTCCTTTTTCTACTCCTACTCCCTTTGCTACTCCTTTTATACTCCTACTCCTTTTTCTACTCCCTTTCCTACTCTTACTCCCTTTTCTACTCCTTTTTCTACTTCTACTCCCTTTTCTACTCCTTTTTCTACTCCTTTTTCTACTCCCTTTTCTACTCCCTTTCCTACTCCCTTTTCACTTCCTTTTCTACTCCTTTTTCTACTCCCTTTTCTACTCCCTTTCCTGCTCCCTTTTCTACTCCTTTTTCTACTCCTTTTGCTACTCCTTTTTCTACGCCTACTCCCTTTTCGACTCCTTTTTCTACTCCCTTTGCTACTCCTTTTTCTACTTCTACTCCCTTTTCTACTCCTTTTTCTACTCCCTTTGCTACTCCTTTTTCTACTCCCTTTTCTTTCCTGCTGATCAGGTACGCTGCAAGCGGACTGGAAAGCCCCTAACAAATGCAATTGATAAAAAAAAGGTTTTGAGTGCTAATTTATGCTCATAACTATAAAATCATTGCCAAATTCATTAGAAATAATAATACTATCTACCATTAGATATACTTAAGTTTTAATAAATTGGTTAACTAGGATTAAAATCAAATTCGAAACATTGTTTAAATTGCTTGAAAACTTTAAAAATATTTAATAAAGTAAGATGAAATTGTTCATTGATTTCTCATAATTATTTTATTATAAATCTCGAAAATTCTATCAACAATTGATACAAAGCCAATTCCCTAAGAAACTAACTCAAGTTGTCTACAATTATTTTGGAAGAAATGTAATAATTAGCAAAGAATTTTGTGGCATTCGCTGCTAAGTATTCTTAGTAGCCGTTAATTACATTTTAATAACTTAATAAATTCAAGAACTTTCTAAGAAAATTATGATAATGACTGAAAACTGAAAACTGAAGACAGAGACTAAAAACTAAACTATCAAAAGACGAGACAAGACTCAATCTAAGAGGCAAAGGCTGATTCCGGTCAACTCTAAAGGGGCTTGAGGGTGGCAGAGGGGGGACAGAGAAAAGCGGTGTGGGAAGACAAGAACAACAGCAACAACGGGTTAACAAAAATGTGTCTACTTCATTCATAAGATTTTTTAGTGGCGCCTGGCGCCAACATTTTTCACTTGCGTGCTGCAAACGCGACGCCAGCTCAAGTGAGTGTGTATAAGTGTGTGTGTTTAAGTGTGTGTACATGTGTGTGTGTGTGTGCGCTTGACTGCGCCTCGAAGCACTTGAGTTGTAGTGCCAACATTTTCATTAAGTCAAATGTGCCACGTACCTCCCAAAAAGATTCTGTTTCGATTCTGTTGTGACTGCGCCACCGCCACAGGCAGCAGAGGCGTGCCACAAGGGGCGGTAGGGGAGTGTAGGGGAGAGGAGGGACAAACGCTTGAATGCATTTCGTTGATTTAGCGTATCGCTCATAATTTGTTTTTATGGTTTTGCATTAGAGCGCGCAGCACGGGGCATGCAAGCAGATAAGTTGCCACCGCCACTGCCACGTGCAGCTGCAACTTTTGATTGGCGCTTATCAGTGCGCATTGTGAACGGAAACCGAAAGTGGCTGGCACAAGCCACCAAAGAAAAAAAAATGTCAACTGTGGCGCCAACAAAAATACACATAAAGATAAAGCCAAGTCGGAATTGGAATAATGGAAACATTATAAATCTTAATCATAGCTAGACACGTAGTAGCACTCTCAGAGAGACTCTGCTCACAAAGCGCGCACCGTTAATTTTTTAGAAATTCCTTTCTACAGCAGCCAAAACAAGTAAGAAATGCCGATTGTAAAAGACCCCGTACTAATTCTAGTGATCATTTTTGACTGATTTCTCTTACGGGAGGTATAAGATATAGTTGTCTGATCCGAACCAAAGTTGATGAGTTGGTGGAGTACGGGGTCTACAAATTGTATAGCGTTATGTTCTGGAGATTTGCTGAAATTTCTGCGATATAAATATTAACACAACAAAATAATGGAAATTTCCCCTAGAAAAATAACAAATGTTATTTATTTATTTTGCCAAATTGGTCAAACTGTTAATTTTAGTACAAATTCTTGTTGTCGCAGAAATAGATTAAGGCACTGAAATTGGAATCATTGAAAATATTCCACATCTGCCCACGCAAATTCAATTCCGTTCATTTATGGGCTATAAAAAGCTAAAAATCCAGTAAGTTTGGCATGAATTGGCTATTTTTTATGTTAGTAAGCTTTCCCCTCCAACAACTCCCACTACACCCACACTTTCGTCACTCTACAGCGATTTGTGGTTGAGTTTGTGTTTTTAATTTTGGACATGAAATTTATGGGTCGTTGAGTCTGTCGGAAAGCGTTGCCAGAGCTTCAAGTATTGACACTTTCAATTTGAATGCAAAAAGTCACGGGCTGAAATCACCAAACTAAGCAGAAATACACTGCAAGAAATTTTATTTAAAAAGAAGTTGTCACTTCTTTAAGTATAAATTCTTAACTTAGCATAAAATGTTAACTTTTCAAAGACTTTTAAGTATTTTAAATTGATTTAAATAGCTTTTAATTTTTCTCAGTGTATTCAAATGTACACTGAAATGATCCAACAACTTGCCAGTCAAATCGTCTGCAGCTCTGACTGCTGTTAAATGCGTATTTTTTGTTATTTTCATATGTAAATGTTGTTTAACAACTCTGTATGAATTCGTATGTAGTATATATACATATATATCTGTACATTTATCTGTATAGTCTGTCGTATTTATTGTGCCGTTGATTGAATATGCAAATGCATTTTCACACGTTCGAGACACCAAGAGCACCAAAACAGTCAGCAGACTCAAAGGTAAATAAACAACAAAAAGAAAACAACAACAACAACAAAAACCAGAAAAATTATTATAACAAAAGTTTGTTTTTTAGTCTCTTCTGATCTGAAAGTTCTGCACTTAACTTCCCAGTAGTTTAGTACTGCTACTCAGTACTTGTTGCTGACCTACAGCAGTCACTGCACTGAACCAGGTGATAATGACAGCTCCCAGGGCACATACCTTTAGCGCGTATACTAAATTAATATTGCCTAATAAATCTGTCAAAAAAAAACATATATATATATGGCTAATTGTACATCAGCAACAGCTCAAACAGCAGGATGGGAAAAATTTTACTTTTTTTTTAAATATTTTTAAAAAAGTTAGAGGCTTAAAAGCGAATAGAAAATGCTCTTAAATCTCAAATTTGTTAAGATAGTTGTAGAAACTGTTTAAAGTTTAAGCAAAAGACGACTTTAAACAAGTCTGAATAAATTTTAAAAATAAAAAATATTATAAAAATAAATATAGCTCTTTTAAAAGCTTATGATTTTTAAACAATTTATAGCAAATAATGAAAATAAGTCAACTTTTTTAACAAAAGTATGATTAATTCTGTAATAAATTCAATCGAAGCTTGATTTTAATCTAGGCTCAACTAGTTAGTCCAACAAGATACACAAAATATAGTTAGAAATATTTGTTTAAAGTACAAATTTTAAATTCTGTTAAATTAAAGTCTTAATTTTTAAACCTTTCTACAGACCACTCGAAAACTGTTTAGTATTTTTGACAATCCTTTTTGATACATCTCAAAACATACTTGATTTAAACTTAACAAATTGTTCTACTCCTTTTTCCCTTTACTCCTATTCACTCCTTTTTTAATGAATTTCTTTGTGCAGTTTATCTGCTCACTTTTAGTTACAACTTCGCTGTCTTTGCAGCACTTTGTAGTCAATTTCTTCCGTTTTAGATACTTTTTTTCTCTTTCCTCCAAGAGCATTTGAAATTCGGTTTATGCAAAGATTTTATTTGACTGGAGGGCGCGTCTGCGTTAACCGGCGGCCAGTTGGTAAGTCGTATATATATTTTCCCAGACGTTTACCTGTCAAATGTTGCACTCGCACACGAAAATGATGGAGTGAAGAGTTTTAATTTTATGACGCAGCAAAGGAGGAGTAGATGTGAGAGAAGCCTGGGACGGAGACTGGGACGGAGACAGAGACAGGAACGGAGACAGAGACGCATACGTAGACGCTGATGATGGCGCCAAGAAATTAACGAAATGCGCCATAATAAACACAAAACTGAGAACTGGAGGCTGTAGGATCAACGCTGTAGATCGTACAGTTTTAGCCAGGCTAAAACGAAGAGAGAGTGTTTGTGAAAAGTCCTGAACTTAGTGTGGGCGTTCTGCCGCCTTAAAGTTAGGTGGGAAACACGCTTGGCTAATCTATTAATTATGCAGTTAGCAGTTTATTGATAGCTGCTTATCAGGTAACAGCATCGATCTTGTTAGCCGCTATTAATTGGCTGTGAAAGGTCTAGTTTCAGTTTCAGTTCACTCAATGAAAAATCCAGTCAATACTTTCCCACCAGAAAGCCAAACAAAAAACAAGCTAAAAGTCCATTGACATCCAATTCGACTGCTCATTTAGGCTCTCAGATACAGATACATATGCGTGCAGGCTATGGAAGTATCTATAAAACCAAAGATACAAGATCGTATCTCACAATCAGTTTACAACAACATGCCTGTAAATTGCCGCAACCGCAACGCAACGCAACGCAACGCGAGATCGATCCATAGTTAATTATGCCTAAAAAAAATCTAAAAAAAAATCGAAAAAAATACCAAAAAAAAAAAGGTTAAAACAAAAACCAACTAAACATTTTTACGAGCGAAATTTGTAATCATTGCCACATTCATATGCAAATGTGTTTCCTACATGTGCGCCATAGTCTGTATAGACTGTAGCTGTATCGCCATAGGTATCTGTATCTGTATCTGTAGCCGTAGACGTATCTGTATCTGTAAGTTAGTATCTTTTAGGCCAGCTGCTGCTCGAACAGCAGCTAACGCTTCTGTCGCTTCTGTGCTGTCTTGGCCTTTGTTTAATACACATTTCAATGGGTCCCCTGTTTTAGGTCTTGGTGTTAAAAGTACCGTATTGTTTGCCATATATAGCTAGCAACTAAAACTCTATGAAAATTATAAAAACAACATGCTCTACCAAGACCCAAAATGATACCAAAAAAAAAAATACTAGATAACGACGACTCACAGAGGTTAATTTATTAAATGTTTCAACTCGTCGTTAGTTTTTTCTTCTTTTTTTTTGTGTGCGTTGTCAACGAAAAAAAAATTAAGCAAGTAAGAAAAGCTACAGTCGAGCGAGACGACTGTAAGAGACCCTGTACTTATTCTAGTGCGCGTTTTTTCATACAAATTACAAATCGTCGACCGATTTGTACTATGGGAGCTATAGGCTGTAGTTCTCCGATCTGGACCAAACTTGGTAAGGATAGTTATTATGGAACTATACACATAATGTGTTAATTTGGTCTTTCTAACTCTAGTCGTTTTCAAGTTATGGTGATGTGAAAATTGATTTTTACAATTTGCGGGGCGTTAGGGGGCGTGGAAAAAATTTGAAACATACTTGATCTGCCTGACATATAGACAGACCTTCATTTTAAATTTGGTGGCTCTAGCTCTTGTAGTTTAACAGATCTAGGTGTACAGCTGGACGGACGGATATTGGTATATCGTCTCGGCTGTTGATACTGATCAAGAATATATATATGTACTTTATGGGGTCGGCAAAGCCTCCTACTGCCATTTACGCACATTTCTCTTCTAACAAACTAATACACCCCTCTATTCTTTTTAAGAGTACAGGGTCTAAAAAGAAGCAAACATTTATGTTGCGCTGAGACAACTTATAATTTCTTCTTTTGACTCTGGTTTCTCTTCTTCTGTATCTTATTGTATCTTTGTATCTCTTCTCTTGCCCGGTAGCTGTTGAGGTTGTGAAAAAGCTTAAAATTTTAATCAAAATTAGATCTTTATCTTGAGCAAGTTATTTGCTGTGTGTGTGTGTGTGTTTTTTTCTTCGCTTTCGCTGTATCTCAGTGCTATGTGTTAGTATCTTTATTTTGTTGTTTTCATTTCGAGGCTAATTGTAAATATTTAAGCTTTTGACGCCTCACATGAGAGCTACCAACTGAACACTGATACTGAAAACTGACACTGGAGGCTGCTCTAGAGAGACCCTTAAATTAGACAAAAGACTTATTGCAGTGCTGGTAAAAATTGTTCTTGCTTTGGGTAATGGCCGTTTAGCTGTTGACTTAACGCCATATTTGTGATACCCTGTAGTTGACAAAAGGGAGTGGAGTATGAAATTCTTAAAGCTTAATAAATTTTATAAATTTAATTAGTTTTAAAAGATAAATTTGGCAATTTTTAGTTTACAAAATTTATAAATTTTTGAATGTTTAGTTTATATAAAGGTTTATAAACTAACTAAACTTAAATTTACCATTAGTCAGCTAACAATTAATTAATTGAAACATTGTTCTTCTAATTTTCAAAGAATTTACTGATTTAGATATACTTATATAGTTTAATTAAACACTTATAGTTTTAAAAACTACAAAATTTCTAAACTTAGTTGGCTTTTTTTTTAAAGTACTGGGTATCTAGTTGTCTCTCAACCTCTGTTACAGTCTCCTAACTAGTTCTTGTTTGTGTTTGTCTGGCTTTTTTGTCTACACTTTGGGTTCTTAGGGTGGCAGATACCAGTAGCCATATCAAAAAGGGCTGTTCTGTCTTCTAAAAATGTGTAACGCGGTTGCGTGGACTGATTCTGAACCGATTTCAGTCAGATAAGATAGTAGGGTGTTATGGAATGCAGTAGAAAAAAGATTGAATTCAATTGGAAACAACTCTAAAAAGTTGAGGAAAGCTTTATAGGTAAAAAATATGAATATAGAAACGAAACAATTGATAAAAAGTTTAGAAAAAAATAAGAATTCCTTAAAAAAAAGGTTTAAAAAATAATTTAAAACATGAATTTATTTAATTAACAACATATATAGAATTCTTGCTCCATAAAACAATTTCCAGCTAATGCTTTAACATAGAAAGAGGAAGAGAGATAGTGAGAGGGGAAGATAGAGATATGATTCTTGGAAGCAAGTGCTCCATAAAAGCGAAAGTCTTGACGCCATTAAAAGTAATCAACAAGAGGAACAAGTGTCAACTATGACTAGTGCCATAAGTACACATGAAAACACATAAAAAATGAGAAGAGAAAAAGAAGAAGCAGCAGACATGGAGAATGGGAATAGAGTGAGCTATTCAAATACGCGATGATACGACATTGGCCAGCTCAAACAAATGTCCAAACACTCAGCATAGAGATAAAGTAGAGGGAGCTAAAGAGACAGAGAGAGAGGTAGAGTGAGAGAGAGGGAGAGAGAGAGGACTAGCAGCAGCCCTGTTGTGACGTTATGTTGTGAGAGAGATTAAGGCATTTCCTCTTTGACGTCAAACATGTTTTTTACTTGACTAAAGTTCTCTGATTCAATTTTTATCAGGCATCACAGTGGGTATTGTAATTACGCACTCATGCCTGTTCCCCCCTGGACCAAAGGAGACAGAGAGAGATAGCAAGCGATTGTGCGACAACAATTACACCGCGGGCTAGACGGTCAAGCTAGCTGCTCAATCAAAGCCAAAAATGCCGACACAAAACATCAAAGAGGAAGAAAAAGAAGCTGAAAGAGATGAAGAAGAAGAAGAAGCAAAAGTAGACAAAAAAAAAAAATAAGGTAGCCAAAGAAGCCGTCAAATTGTTACGCATAATGGATGTTTTTATCAGGCGAAATGATTTCTTGACTACTGGACTTGCTCTTGGCCTTCTTTTTGTTTTGGCCCGAACTCTAAGTCTGGATTTGGCTAAGGCTTTAACTTTAGATTTCGATTCTTATTGTCTATGAGTCTTTGTCGGCAAATGCTTAGAACTTGGCTTTGATGTCACAGCGCGTGGCCATTGAACTTTTGCCTGCATATTAACGTATTGATTTTGGCCAAAAGGCAGCAGAAAAAACCTAAGACTAGCTATGTAGTATAAGCTGATCACTGATCTGGTTATAACACGCACAAATTTGTGAGCCAAAAAAAAACAAAAAAACCAAAAGTGTTAGCTCATTGAGCATCGACATTAAACAAACAAATAAATATTTATTAACAAATGGCCAGAGAAAAATAAAGTTAAAAAACCCAAAAACAAAAAAAAAAATGAGTGTGTATGCAGATTCTTTTGGTCTGAGATGGTGAAGAAGAATGCCAGTAGCACTTGAATTTTGAATATACTTATTGTAATAACTCAAGTGTCTACACAACAGAAGCGCCTCTCAGCTCCTCTCAGCTCCTCTCAGCGCCTCTCAGCGCGTCGCGTCGCCAGCAACTTTAGCACTTAAGTTGAAGTCTGAAGCGCGTAAAGTCGAAACATTCAGTCTCCATCTCAGTCTATAGTCTTCGGATCTCATCAGTCTACAGTTTCAGTCTATAGTCTTGTGTCTTGGGTCTCTGTCTCCGTCTCTGACTCCATCTCGGTTTTGGGACCTATTTGCTTATGATAATTTGAGAGCAAACAGAGCGATCGACAGTGGAGCACAGGAAAAATAAATGTTCAAAAAGACCAAAATGTTAAAAAAAAAAAAAAACTTCTGTCGTGAATGTGAAACAAAGAGAAAAAAAAATACATATTTATTTACTTATTTATATGTGTATAAAAGCGAAACACACGATTAAACACCTCTCAATTATTATACGCATTATTGTGTGAGTCGGAGGAGTCTGAGTCGGAGTCGAAGTCGGAGTCGAAGTCGGAGTCTGGGGAGCCTCGGACATGAGTTGAGGCCTACATTCATCTACACATGTACGTGAACCATTGAAAGCTGCTAAGTGGGCTGCTGTGGGGCCTCATTGTGTTCGCCTAGACGCCTAGACGGACCCACATGATTATGATGCCTTTGGTCACCTTTTCTCTACTCCCCACTCCACCCCTCTACACACCACTCCTCCCCTCTCCTCTTCTGTCTCATCTGCAACTTGTCTCTGTTTAATTTTTGACTTTTTATTTTTATTTTTAGCTGTCCCCGAAGCGCTACTGGCTACGATTGTGATTTAGCTGTTTTTTGAACTGCATATACCCTGTAAATCAATAAGTTTGCAAGGGGTAGCATAATTCTACTGCTTTCGAATAACTATTTATAATATTTCCTTATTAAATTCTTTATAAATTTCATACAAATTCCCTGCGAAAAACTACTAGTGACAAAAGCACTAGTGACAAAATAACACACCTGTGTTATTTGTCGTACTATTTTTAAGCCATAAGTATTAGTTTATTAATTAGTGCTAAGGGTTATGTCACTAACTTGAGATTAATACAATTTTCAGCTTTAATAACGCTTTCGTCACTGGTTAGATACCCTGTAAAGTGCTTGTGTGTTGGCTTTACTTAGCTTAAATATAAAAATTTAATTTAAATATCATTTAAAAATTAATTTCTTTGGTCCCTGCTGACACACTCACTGCCTGATCATCGTGGGACGCAGGGGAAATTAGCTACAGGGCTGAAATTTGTTAATAGTCTCGTGTTAGACACTTCAAAGCTAAAACTTAGACAAATTCTTTTTCAAATTAATTTCCATTCAATACATTTTACAGCGTATCTCTTCGTCTATACTTATCAACAAGTTCCTCGTGTTTTCTTAACGTTAATGTTAATGTTGATGTTGTTACCTTTGCCTTGTTGATTGAGTCACTTAATTTGCATACAAAAGTAGATTTGCATGCCATCCAGACAGTCGAGCGTCAACAAATAGTCTTAGTACGAGACGAAGATCACAACCACCAGGTCCACTACCACTGCCAACACTACCACTACCACCACAACCACAATCATTCAGTTTCAAGATAGTCATGTCGTAGTTGTAACCATGAAGAAATCTCAAGTGCCAACCGTTAATAGTCTATATACTGTCTAAATCCTATAGAGGTCTATAGAGGCGCTATAGGGGCTTGTTCAAATAACAACAATTGAGTGTAGCTAAAAGTTTAAATCAATAAAATTTCGCGTCGGTTCATTTATGTCTGGTATAATGATTAACAATAAAATAATAAATGGGAAAAATACTGAGCTCTCTCAATGAATTTTGATTTAATTGCAGTGAATTTCATTTATTTTCCATGGAAAATTACACACTATATGTATTTTTACGCCGTTTTATGCTAATTTTAATTTGAACCATCGTGTGAGAAAAAGGCTCGTGCTCATCACTGTTGAGTGTCTAATTTCGCAAGAGCAAATTTTAACAATATGTAGTCTTAGTAAAAGGTTTTTTAAACAAATTGCAGAATAGGAAAACAGAACGAGGGGCAAAAATTGTGTGATTTGATGCGCAGTAGTTTTAAAAGAGTCGAAAAACAATTTAAAACAAATATTTTCATTCCAAATCCCAAAATTTAGATGATATGACTCCTCTTACCCTAGAAACTTCAAAGTAATAATGAAAAATAAACCTTTTTCCATACTTTCTACTACCATTTTTCAAGCGTTTTAAACTTTCGACCTATATTCAAAAAGAAAATCAGTTTGCATATAAAATTATATTCGAATTTTTCAAAACTATTCTTCAAAATTGTTGTCAAAACTCATCAATAAATATATGTTAGAGTTGTTAATATAAGCATGGTTTCGAAATTAAATTGTTTGTGTTTATATACCAAAAGTTTTTAACTTTTTATAGTTTATTAAACTGTTTTCTAACACTTACCCCAATCATTTTCACACAAAATACTCCAGAGCTCACTTCTTTATCAGAGCAAGATTTCTGCATTCCAATTTCTTTAGTACTGAAATAAAAATTTCTAAAATTAGTTTTTGGCATTTTATGACAGCTTACAAATTCATACAGCTTTAACAAAACTTAATCGATTTTTGTGCTATTAATTTCTATAGAACAAATATAACTTATTAGTTAATAATTAAAGGTTTTCTTATGTTCTACATATAAAAATAATTAATTTTGCTCCATATTCTTCTGCCAGCAATTAACAAGTAATTTTCGATTTCAATTCGTTGCGGATTTCAGTTGAATGCATTTCGAGCTGATTCAACTGTGTGGAATTTGTGGCAGAAAGATAGAAAACGGCACTACATCGACTACCTGTTGATGAGACATTGATAGGTTGCACGTGTACTACCTACCCCCACCCCTTTTCCTTCCACTGCCCCTGGCACTGATAGGAAACGGAAGGAAACCGTAGCACAGAGAGCATTAGTCAAACAGCAGGCAGATCAGTCTAAAGCAATACCAATTAGCTGGGTGCTGACAAATTGCACAGCTATTGACCGGACTCAAAACTAAATACTCAAATGCAAAGCTAGACAGAGACAGGAAGAAAGAGAAAGAGAGAGAGAGGGAGATACCCAGACAGAGGCAAGAGAGTCGTACCTTTTGGCTAATTGTTTTGGTATTATTATTATTGCATATGGCAAGAGAGACAGAGAGAGAGAGAGAGAGAAAGAGAGAGGAACCGGAAGCGTGCGCGACCAAATGTGAAAACGCGAAGCATAAATTAACACACACACACACACACACGCTAGCACAAACCGGCAGGTTACAGGGTATACATAATTTGGGCAAAATGCCAATGCCAATGCCGACTGCTAATAGTAAATTAATTTCTTTTGCTTATCGCCGCTGGGCTGCCACAACAAAACCCAAAGAAAACGCATTTGGGATGTGTCAGGCAGCAAAGTGCTGTGTAAATTAACTCACAAACTGGCCAACTATTTACCCAACAGACATAGGAATTCGCAGTATTGTAAAAGCATCGCAGATAAAGTTAAGTAATGTTTAATTACTTGAGCCAGAAGCCTAACGGAAGTGCTTTTGTTTATCCAGAGATTGGAGCAGCTACAATATTTACAATGTATGTACAAAGACAAAGATATATGTATATGATCCCATTCTGACTAATAAAATCACAATTCTCTATTTTACCTAAGGCCACAAAAAGCGAAAGTTTACTACGTTGCGTATACTTAACGAGATGTTAAAGTTCAAACTGGCAAACGCAATCTATTAATTAGTTAATTGTCTATAGCGTGTATAACAAATATATATGTTGGCTATATAGGCAATTAGGGGAATGTGGCAACATAATATAGTTCATATATCGGAATAAAATAGTTAATTTTCAAACAAAAATCTAAAAAAGTTAATAATAAAATGCTTGTTTACTTGGAAAAACTCAAGCACTGAATTTTTTAAACAATTCTTAAGTATAAACTATTTTGTACTATAATTTTTGTTTAAAATCCAAGTAAAAAATTATATAAAAATATAATAATTATTAATAAATCATAATTTATTTGTTTGTACCAAATCATTAGCTATTTTCCAACACAACTCTTTTTAGCCACAACTATTTTTGGCTAAGATGCTGCCTTGATCTTTCAAAACTGCTCAAGGATTTTCTCATCTGCTTCCCACCAAATCGCTTGGAAGGAAACAAAATGTCCGGCAAATTTGTACACGACATGCATTTCCGTGGTTTAACAAATGTTTTGTCAAGCTCAAAAAGGTCAGAACAAGTAGATAAAATATAATAAAAGTAAGCAAAAAGAAAGATAAAAAACTAAAGAAGAAAAAAATTACAATCTAGCAGCTGCATCTGCAGTGCTGCAATATGCGAGATGTTCAATACAGCGAGGTTTGAGTTCGGGTTTTGAGTATTGAGTTTGAGTATCGAGTATGTGTATCGAGTCCATATCAGGGACTTGGGGTACATGTGTATAACTCCATATCAATGCCGCCGAATGACGCAGCGTCAAAACCAAAATCAAATAAATGAACAGCAAAACGGCAGCCACAAACAGCAACAACAACTCGAGAGAGAAGACAAGAGGACCACCATGATGGCAGAGGCTACAAATGGGCAAAGCATAAATAAGTAAAAAACGATGCCAAATGAAAGAATAAAGAAAAAAAAAAGAAACACTAAAAAACAATTTCGATCATGATGTATAATTAAAAGGCAGCACACACATTCACACACACAAACACTCTCACACACACACACACACAGCCACAGCTGTCTGCTTTAGCTGTAACGGCTGCTGACTGTGCAACTTCGCACTTCAAAATTAAACACAATTAGAAAGAACGACAGCGCTAGTAAGAGAGAGAGCGAGAGCGTGGAAGAGAGCGCACGCTACCGTGTCCAGCAACGCAGAGAGGGCGGAGCATTTGCAGCTGGTGTCATTTTCAAAATGGAGGTGCTAACAAAGAGAGCGTGAGCACAACAGCTGTGTGTGTAAGGGAGACAGCTAACTAGCTGCACGTGCTCTGATCGCAAGCGACCAATCAGCAAGCAGTTTAGCATGAACTGCCACTAGCAAGCAGTGGGAGGCAGACAGAGAGAGGAAGACTTAGCCTGAGAGTGGGAGAGTGTGAGCAGAGATCTTTGCAGGTAATGTCGATCAATGGCTCAAACTCGTCAAGCTCGTTCAGCGAGCGAACGAGTAGCGACGGCAGCGACATTTTGTGTATGTAACTTGCTCAGTTGAAATGCGAACTTGGCGAGCGCAAGACGCGAGCGTCGGTCAAACACATATCTCTATATACATACATATATATTTAAACCAAAAACAAATCCAGCAATTCACCAAACAATTTGTTACTGCTGCTGCTGCTGCTGCTGCTGCTGCTGCTGTTGTTGTTGTCATAATCAAATTAACACCCACACGCATATGAGACATTTGCCATAACAACGCCAGTTTGCCAGTTAGCCGTTTTTTTTGCTGCTGGTTTAGCTGTGATTTGCATAATTAACGCTAATCGAATTCGCCTCGTGCCTTCACAAAAGAACTGAAAACTCATGCTGTCAGCTTTCGTTATTGTGTTCAGTTATTTATTGTTATTATTGTTGTTGGTTTTGTTGCTTTCTCTGTGATTGAATTGTGCCAAAAGTTAAACAATTTACTAAAGTGTGAAATATACAAATAAGTACAAATACATCTATACACTAATCATGATTACCATGAACGAACTTGTTGATCTGCGCATGCAACAACATATTGCGCACGAGATTTACCGTCAACAAATAATGCAACGCATACCAGGTAAGCAAAGTTTCTCCTACTTCCACTCCCCCTAGACCCATACTACTTTAATCTAGTTTACATTACACAGACGCCGCGTAAGCCACACAATATAGCCATTACTTTAAAGCTGTTATACATCATTAGCATTAATGATCTTTAGCTACTTTTAGCTTTGCCGCAATTGTCCTATTTTGGTAGTATTACTAGTCGGTAAGCAGCAGGCGTTGGCGCTATTAGCGTTTTAACGATCAATCCATAAACCTGCTTAATGTGAGAAAGCGTTTTTGGCGGCTTTTTTCTGTTTTTGCTTAAGCCAATTTTAAGTGACACAAAACCACAGGCCATCTTTGGCAAAGGTAGTAACTGTTAGCCATGGCAATTTCAGCTGTTACAAGCTGATCGTAACACAGCAGGAAAAATATATAAATGAAACTTTGTAGAAATTTCAAGCTGGCACCTCTTTATATTTGTGCGACACGAAGATCAATTTAAGAGATCAACAAATACCGTTTTACTGTGTTGAAAAACTAGTAATTCTACTGCAGTTTGGTATAACATTATAAATTTTAGACAGAAGAATTTTCTCTGTATATTAACTGCTAGTTTGCCACTGATCAAGTATAATATCTTGATCAACAACCGCTTAAATCAATCAATTATGTCAAATAATTAACCCAATTCAACGCTCTTCTTTTCTATCCCTCTCTCTCTCTCTCTCTCTCTCTCTCTGTCTCCCCTTGCAGATCCCTTTCCACCAATGCTGCCCATTCCGATGCCGCGACACGTGATAATGCCACCGCGTGTCTCATTACCCGGCGTGGAGATGACGCTGCAAAATGATGAGCTCTGGAAGCAATTCCATCAGATTGGCACGGAAATGATCATCACAAAAAGCGGCAGGTAAGAAATGCAACAACAACAATAAGGCCAAAAACAACAACTGCTAAGAAAAACGACTTTGATGTCGCGCCCAAAAGAACTTTTGGAATGTAATTAAACTGGGAATTGAGTTGGGATGAGTGCGATGCATTAGCACGAATGTGAAAAATAATACTCTTAGCCGAAAAAAACACCAAAGGGAGAATTAAAAAACGATAGCAGATAAGAGTATACCCGACAGCTATATGCCCTGTGCTGTCGTTGCTTGTACTTGGGTAAATGTATAACCTTTTTGTTAAGGAACATTTATTTTGAGACTTAGAGCGGCGTTTTACAACACTGTGCTACTGATAGACTGAGCCTGACTAGTAATAGCACTAAGTACGGAAAGTAACCCCTTTTGCCTACTACAATTCTGACTTAAATCAAATAATTGTCTTATTTTCTGCACTTGCTTGCCACAAACTTTAAACACCCTTTTACAGGGTCTTCAAAAATGAAATGTTGATCAAAGAAAAACAAGAAAATGTTGCATTGGCATTTAAAGCGCCGCGACAGAGACAGCGACAGCGACAGCAACACCGACTGTTAATTGTGAAGTGGCCGTGGCCTCAGTTCACATTTCTCAGCCTCCTTCCTTACTCAGGGCTTCATTCCTGGTGCTCAGCACTTCGTCATCTTCATCATCGGCGTCGCTGTTAAATGCTCATTAGACGCAGGCGCCTGCAAATTGTTTACAGCGACGTCGCGACAACAATTTTCACAGGCAAACAATGCAAAGGCAGCGACAGCGACAGCGACTGCGACTGCGACAGCGGAAGGATGCAGGATGTGAAATTTTGAGGGTGTACAAGGGAATGCGACAGGTACAGGCATCTCTCAACGAAATGAACTCAAGTGCAATCGATCGATCGCTGAATATATATCTCAAGTGAGGCGTAAAACGAACAAGTTTCCTGGCACTTTGCGTGCTCTCAGCAGTCTGATGAAAATGATTGTTGGAAAAATCAAAGAATTTTCGCGCAATCGCCCAAAGATATCTGGTATCTGTAGCTGTGCGTAGGCACAACGTGAACTGAGCATTTGTGGCTGTGTTAAACTACCTAAAAGTGTCCGGCACTTGCTCAAAAATGTGCGTAAAGTGGCGTCATCGTAATTTATTGTAGGCCAACTATGGACATTCAACGCAATGGGACGTCCTTTTAGTCGGCGTTTTTAAACAGAGAGCGAGAGGGAGAACACTTGGTAGAGAAAGAGACAGAGAGAGAGACAGAGCGAGAGCGAGTGAGGGCATAAATCTAGGCGTCAAGGATACTTTGTCGTCATCTTTGTTGCTTTCGGCGTTTTTATTGTGGCGCCTGTCTGCAGACAAAACTCAAGAAAAACGAAGACAACAAGATACATTTTGTATCTGTATCTGCTGCGCGTTGACAATGACCACAGCTTGTCGACGACGTCAACAGATACGAGCAATTTCACACTTTAGCCCGTCG
Organism: Drosophila cardini; assembly: GCA_018903735.1. Classification (NCBI taxonomy): domain Eukaryota; kingdom Metazoa; phylum Arthropoda; class Insecta; order Diptera; family Drosophilidae; genus Drosophila; species Drosophila cardini. The sequence continues at coordinate 3,852,604 of JAEIGM010000007.1, read as the reverse complement.
AGATGCACAAGTGCCGATAAGATCGCACAACATTCCCAAAATACAACCAAGAAATTCAAAAAAATTAACATAAACTTTTGGAACTTTTAGAACTGTCTCTCTTTGGATCGTTTTTAACTCTTTTTGAGTAAAATCTTTTCTCCATGTCATACAATTATACTTGCTATATGCTATGAATAATTCATAAAGTTCGTATCTTTGGTATTAAATAGTTTTTATGCTCATCGAAAAATGTTTTATGTGAAAATGCAGACAGACAAACGGCGACGACGACGACGACGACGACGACGACGACGACGACGACGATTCTTTCTGGTTGCAATCGATTTGAATTTTTAATGATTAGGCGCCAGAGTGCCACCGTGTGGCAATATACTACAGTGAAGCCTCCAACTGGTATACCAACTGTCCAAGTGGCGATCATAAAAACTAATTAGTTGCCCATCTCCAACTCTACCTAAAACAAAGATCGAGTTCACATCGCATGGGTGGCAAACTGTCCCCAGACATGACCATAAAATTTAGATTTAGATAGCACACAAAGCGTATCACATGAAAATGGGAAAAACAAAAAGAAAACTCGAAAAAACTCGAAATGAAATGACTTTGTCACGAAGCTTTTAAAGCGGCTCCATTGAAAGCCAGCTTAAGACTATGAGAATCTCCGAGAGAGGCTAACTGGGGAGATTCAAAACTTTGTTAGTTTGCAGCGTAATTCAGGTGAATCATTTAAAAGCGTCGCAGGTAACACTTTTTGGTACAATCAGATGGGTTGAAACAAGTGTTTGGCCTAAAAGGGTTTCAAAAGGTGTCTAAAAATAGGGAAAATTCCAGGAAAACTTAGAATTAGTAGAATTTTGGGTTAGATTTCATTGATCTGCTTTTAATGTCAATTTGGTGACGTCATAGCTGCATAAAAACTGGAGCTTTAAACTACTACTTAGTTCTACTGAACTGTCCTATACATATCCAGTTTATTAGAAAATGGTATTTTACAGGGTATTTCTGAAACATTTTTTATATTAAATCTTGTTTTTTCCTATATTCAAAGCTATATACATCTAGTATATTGAAATTTAGTATTTTACTGGGTGTTTCTGAAGTACTATTGCAATATTTTTTCTATATTTAAAGCTTTGTATGCTCTCAAAGCGCTCTTGAACAGCAAGTTATTGGTCCTTTAAACACTTTAGTCACTAGAGTGTTATACAAAATGGTACTGAGAAGCATACCTATTAATATTTTTAATAAATTCTTCGCATTATGGCCATAAATTTGAACTTAAAGAAAATTTTGTAACAACTTTATACCAAAACCAATCAAAAACACTCACACACACCTGTATGAGTGTACTCAAACTACACCTGCTTAGGCGCCAATGTGAAATGTTGCTCCCTTTTCCACTACTTTTTGTTGGCTTCCACAGAAAGTCTCTCGAGGACGCGCCAAAGATCAATATCTTAACAAATCGTTTGTCAAAAATGCAAGAACAAATATCAATTTTTTTAGAAGAAGAAGAAGAATTGGAACAAGGAGTAAAAGGAGCGTTAAAAAAGCGAAGGCAAATTGAAAATGAAATTCTAAACCACACGAATGTCGAAATATTTGTCTGTTGGCAACGTTTGTGGTCTAATGGAATTCAACAAACCAGAAAAGGAATCAAATTAAATGTAGAAAAACAAACACAGAAACACAACTGAGTCAAGTTAAATTAATTAATCATCGCGCAAGAGAAAAAAAATGAACTTAAAAAAAAAAAAATAAAATTCAAAATCATTGCCAAAAAAACGAGAGGAAAAAACAAACAAGAAGAATCAACTTAAAAAAAGGCAGCGGAGAAGGGAAAAGGAGAGGAGAGAGGAGTGCAGAGGATAGAGGAGAACAGAGGATAGAGGAGAGCTGAGGCTAGAGGAGAGCAGAGGATAGAGGAGAACAGAGGCTAGAGGAGAGCTGAGGAGTGTGGCGGAGATGAGAGCAAACAGTTTCTGAGGCTGGCGCCAAGATCGCTGACCACCTGCTGTGCCACACTGTGGCAAAGGTCTCTCAATCTCTCCTACCCTCTTCACTCTCCTCTCCTCTTCTCTCACCCCTCCCCTCTCCTCTCTCTCCTCTTCACACCACTCATCTCTCTGTGTTGATCCTCGATCCTTGTTAGCACAGCACCAACACGCGAAGATCGTTCCCTCTCGTTTCCTCTGTTTGTATTTCAGTTTTTCATTTGCCTACACCAATTACATGGGCCGCAATTAAATATTTGTAACGCCCAGAGAAAAACGCTTCACTTTTTTTATTTATTACCCTCAGACCCATATTCTAACTGTCTAGTTAAGGTCTCAGTTAACTATTGGCTAGATAATTTCACGTTTAATCTATAGAAATTAGTGTCAAACTCTGAATTATCACTGACTTCATAATAAGTTATTTAATGAAATAAAGTAAAATAAATCTAGGAATATAGGAACATTAAGTAGAGACCTCAGTTGTATAGCAGTAAAGATTATATATTAAGTTTTTTTTTCAGTGCCTATGAAATATAAGAAAAATAAAATGAATTTTTAGTAGAATAGTCAGACTTTGACTAGCAGTTCATAAAAAACCTCCCTTAACAAAGTATCTATCTAGTGGCGAAAGCTTACTTTCAACTCCCAAATCTTTCGTACTGTAAAAATAATCTCCTATTCCTAAACTTTAACTAATTTCCCTCCATTTTCCCCTTTTCCTTTACAGACGCATGTTCCCCTCAATGCGACTGAGTGTCTCAGGTCTCGAAGAGGAGACCAACTATTGTGTGCTCCTCGAGATGGTGCCCATTGGCGACTGTCGCTACAAATTCTCTGGCTCCCAGTGGGTGCCAGCCGGTGGTGCTGAGCCACAGAGTCCACAGCGCATGTATCTGCATCCCGATAGTCCTGCCACTGGCGCACATTGGCAGGCACAACCGATACTCTTCAATAAAGTTAAATTGACGAACAACACGTTGGACAACAGTGGACATGTGAGTAATTGTGAAAAGCAGCGACAGTTTGTTAGCTTAACTCTTAACTTCTCCCCTCTCTTTCTCTCTGACAGATCGTTTTGGCCAGCATGCACAAGTATCAGCCACGTTTGCATGTCATACGCACCGCTGATTTGGCCCAAATACCTTGGGCGCCGCAGCAGGCTTTTGTGTTTGCCGAAACGGAATTTGTGGCAGTGACAGCCTATCAGGTAAGACCAAGGGGTACACTGAGAGAAAAGCTTAGCCCATTTCTGCTTAAAGTAAGCTTTTAAGGCCAGTATTTTTAACCAGTTTAAAGCTGTTCAGATTTTTTAGTACTTAGTGTACTTTTAAGTAAGTCAAATACTTATTTTAAGCACTGTATCTTTACTCGCTGTGCAGCAGTTTCAATTTCAGCTTAAGCCCGTTCTTGCCAATTCATTGAGCCGGGCTAATTGGTTAATTTTTGGCTAACGAACGCTGCGCACAGTGGGTCGTCTGACCAACGTCTCAAATTAGCATGCAACGCCCATTGTCTACAGTTATGCGATGCTAGCTACAGATACAAGATACAGAGATACAAAGATACAAAGATATTGAGATAGACAGGCCAAAAAGTCAGTCGATTGTTGGTTTAGGAAGTTATAGAACCACCACATCCTGAGACTCCAGGACTCAATGTCTTGCTGTGTTTTTGTCTGGCAACTCATTGACGCCAGTCCCTCAGTCAGTCAGTTAGTCGGTCGGTCTGTCCGTCAGTCCATCAGTTCCTCAGTCAGTCATTGAGTCAGTCTGGGTCTAATTAGCGTGATCGCTTCCACAAGATCAACGTCACAGAAGTTGTCAAGTCATGACAAGAGTCGTTTCAAGTGTCTCTCCATCTCTTTTATTACCCAATTCTCTGTCTCTTTTTCCTACTCCGTCTCCGTCTCCCTCTCCCTTACAGTCTGTGGTGTCAAGTAGCCAATTGTCATATTTCATGCAATTTAAACAAGTTGTTTTTTTTTTTGGTTTCTCTGATTTTGTTCACAGAACGATCGCATCACGAAGCTGAAGATCGACAACAATCCATTTGCGAAGGGCTTCCGCGAAACTGGACAATCGCGTTGCAAACGCAAAATGTCTTCATCGCCAACCGACGATGATCAAGATTTAAATCAGACGCATTCACAATCCTCTGGCTCGCTGGACATGTCGCCAGGCAAATCCACAGCGATGTCAGAGACAACAACAGCAGGAGGAACAACGGGTACAACAACAACAACTACAGTGAACCCTAACGAAGATGGTCCACAAATTAAGCGACTGAGATCAAATGGATCCGCTTGTTCGTTATCATCATCGCTCGATGGCGCTGATTCTGTGACCATGTTGCAAGCTGGCTCCATTGGCTCCACATCACCTGGCGCCAATTCCTCAGCCACTGTCGCTGCTGCTGCTGCCGCCGCTGCTTCTGTCTCTGCCACAACATTCATGCAACATTTTCAACAGAACATGCAATCACTGTTGCGACCCTCGCTTGTGGATCTCGCCTGCACATACTTTGGTCACCACCAACGACCAGCACAACCACCTCCACCACTACAACCGCCAAACCTACTACCACCGCATGAATACAATGGCTCATCGTTGGCTTTGTATCCACCGCTTCCGGTGCTCCAGTTGCCACACAACAACAGCATTTCCGTTCCAGAAGCAGATGACAACACAACAGATGAACTGGAGCTGGATGTGGGTAGCGAGACCACCGCCACACACTCACCACCGCAACAAGCTCCGTCACCGCCCGAGGCTGCCAGCAAACGCAAAGGATTCAGCATCTCTGCCATTCTCGGCGGTGGCAGTTAGTTTTATTAACTCCATTATAGGTTAATGCTACTCTAGTAATCTAGTAACGCTCTGCTTTTGATATTATACTTGTATTTTCTTTGGCCTGATTAGCTTTTAAGTTTAGCTTTTAGTTTTTGCGCTAATAAAACGTAAGTTTGCTATAAAATCCTATAAACAAATGCTCTTTAAATTCCACTGCCGTTTGCACTGCAGCTTGCACTGCTTTAATGCACTGCTTGTCATAAATCTAGAGCTTGCGGATACAAGTGCAAAGATGAATCTTTTAATTGAGCTCATAAAGTTGGCTACACTGGTAGAAAATTTCTAGGCACTTTTACTGAAAAGCAAGTTCTAGCTTTTTTCTAACTTATAATAACCAATTTCAATGATTCTCACTAAGATTATGCCTAAGTTTGATCAAATTATATTACTTAAAAGGAATTTCGGTATAGTACACCTTTTTTCTTCTAGTGTATTTGCAGATGTGAGTGCTTCAAACCTAAGTTTATGATGACTTTAAGGATTTAGATCTATGCTTAAACAAACTAATTCTTCTAGCTGTCTAGTTATAGATCTTTTAGCTAGATTTGGCTAGAAAACTGTTTCTGGCAGGCGCCTTGAGCATTATTAGCTCAACTTGCTAATTGGCAGACTTTTGGGATGCTGCAACTGCTATACAAACAACGCTGTAGGTAAATGAACATGTTGCACAGTCATTTTATCACTGGCAAAGCATCATAAAAATGAGGAAAAGGCCAAAAAAGACGCAACTGAAAATCACAACTTCCGCTAGACATTAATCCCAAGCAATTTACAAGATAAACGCTAGAATTTCAACAACATCATCAGCAGCAGAAGAAGACGCCAGAAGGCGGCGGAGTGGGAGAGCGAGAGAGAGAGAGAGAGAGAGCGAGAGAGAGAGAGAGAACGGCAGCATCTCTAGTGTCCATTAGCCACACAGACTTTGGCTATGAACATAATTTGTTTGCAATTAAATAGCTCGACAAGGCATGAAATTCGGTTGCAACCCTAAACCCTAAAAACAGATCAAGAGCTAACAACAGTTGCAGCACGAGCAGAGACAGAACAAGAAGAAGAAGAAGAATACTCCGGAGACTTTTAATAGCTAAAGATGTTTATGAAATGGGCAGCGACGCTGACTGAGACGCCTACTGAGACTGAGACGCTAACTAAGATGAGACAGCAGCAAAAAACGGCCGAAAATACTAGTGGCTAACCAAAAGTAACAGTATAGCGAGCATGACTGAGAGAGACCCTGTAGTAAGACTTTGAATAAAATACTTTACAGTTGGAACTAAATAACATGAAAACTAATTATTTATAGAAACTTAATATTAAACACTAAAAAGTTTAAATGAAATAACATTCATAAAGTCATTTAGTAACCCCCTCCTACTAAAGCCCCTTCCATACTTCCACATCTGATATTCTTTACAAGTTTTTTACTTTGACAAACTCCCCCTCTAAAAACCTAAGCTACAGGGTCTACACAAAAAAGAACACACTAACAATTTGTTACATAAGTAGCAGTTGCTGTTCTTGTTGTTGTTTCTGAGTCTTAGTTTGTTCCGCTGGCAGCGAATGCAGCCAATGATGAAGTTTACGATGACAGGCGTCACCACCCACGTCTCATGTCTACAAGACGTGGACGAAGCAGAAGACGAAGGGAGGCGTGTGCAGACGGAAAAAGAAAAAGAAATACACACACACAAGAAAAACAAACAATAATTTCAATTTACCACCAAATCGATTTTAAAACAATAGTCACTAGGGAGTAGAGTTGCAGCAGGGGACAAGGGAAGGGGACAGGGACAGGGACAGTGAAGGGGAACTGTAGACGGGGGCAGTTACAACAAACGGTCTGTGGTTTTATAGCACAGAGAACGGGTGACAGATGTCGTTCTCAATGTTGACAGCAACAGCAAGGTTGCAACTGCCTCATTGAATGCCTCATTAAGCGGCAGCGACAACCCTGGCAGTGGCAGATGTCGCAGGTTAGCAGCGTGTGTGCGTAATTAATGCATTTGGTTGTTGCATTTTACGGCTCAACATTTCTTTTTTTGGGCTTCTACTTGCTGTTGTTGTTGTGCCCCATGAAATTAGATACACTTTATGTTATTGTCTAAACAACAGAAAAGAAAAAAAAACAACATTGGGGAGCGACTTGAGACCATTAACAATTTCCTAAACGAAAGTTAATTACTTACACAAACGAGTGCTAATGAGTGGAAAAGCGTTTTACGCGCGGCGTACAAACACTTTACGTTTTCGTTATTTTAAAAAGTGCGCCAAATAACAGCAAGCAGTTGAACTGCTTGGCAAATATTAAATGACACCCACCACACGCCCATCACAGAGTAATTAACCAAAGAGAGAGCGAGAGCGCAACAAGTGCAAAAGAGAGTTTTTGTATAAAGACTGTTGTTGCTCTTTCAACAAAGGGTTTTAGTTTTCTCTTATCTCGAACAGTAGAAGACGGAGCCGGCGTTAAGCACAAAGAGCGAGTACTTGAGATTTTATTGTTTGAAATATACACATATTTGTTGGTGAGTAGAATACAACAATAGAGTGCGTCGTGTGCCGCCGGTGCCAAGCCATAAAGATGGGACATGCACTCATAATCTACACGTATCTTTCCCATATGCTTCATTACTAAGCCCTAAGCTGAGGTTTTAAACTGGAGCGGAGCCAAGCCAAGCCCACTAAGAACGCGATCAAGCAGTTTATGCAAATGGGCCGGTAGAATTTTAGTGACCCTTGTCCCGGGGTTGGGACAATTAACAAAGCGTGTAATTTTTCAAACGTAGCGTGTGAACAATGGCACAAACAATTACAAGATAATGAAAATCCACCCACACACAGTTAAAGCTGATCCAGGCAGGCACACATACACACACACAAAGCGCATTCAAATTTCCGTGAATGCAAAAACACAAAAGCGAACTGCGCATCAAAGAAGAAGAAGAACACCAACAATGGACGCTGTCAAGTACGCGACCTGCGCGCAGTTTTTGTGCCCCTTTTGTTTACAATTCTATTGAGTGCAAACTGTAGCAGTGCTTAAGTTTACTGTATAATTTGAATATTAATGTATTGTGCAGCCCACTTACCTGTTACTACCTGATTTTATATATATTTAATTCACTGCACTAACCACACGCACTTGAAAAAACACACTGACTGTTATTCACCTTTTCTTTTATGGGGTCGCAGTGTGGTGAAATGCACTACTGTGAATCAGTGTTGCCAAATCAGCTTTTTTCCCGTCAAATCTGGCTTTTTTGAAAGTCCAATTGCGGGAAAAATTTCAAATCAGCGGGCAGCGGGAAATCTGGCTTTTTTTAAATATGAATTGCTTTTTTTCCGCTTTTTGTTATACTGAACAATTTATCATTTTTTTTCGATTAATCCAGTGTTGAGTTGTTCATTGTGGTTGAATTAAAACGAAACAATTCAGTACTGAAGATGACTGAACTGGTTTGTTCAATTGAACTTCTTGTAAACGGATCGAGAAAACTTTAGTTTAAAGTTCGTTTGCGATAACAAATATTTGCAAATTATTAATTGTGTGTTGAAACTTAAAACAAGATAACCTTTTCTGGACAACCAAAACCAAGGAGCAGGAGCTTTGTTTATTCGTTGCTCAACATACGGCTGTTTCTCCAATTGACCACATGAGCAGTTTGTGCGTAAAACATTTTTCTGATGACTCTGGGAGTTCTTTAAGGCTACACAGAACAAAATGATTGAGCATTATAAAAAATATTTTGGCGCCAAATTTTTCTGAGGAGCTTTGCTCTGATATTGGCGATACAAAATATAGCCTTTTGATAGACGAGTCAACTGATATAGGCCACTGAAATAGAAGAAATAATAAATAGTCTGTAAAAACAAACCCTTAAACGGCCTAAGACATCAGCTATTTTTCCAGCTTTTTTCTTTGAATTTTCAGCTTTTTTTCTTGTAACTTCCCACTAAAAACAGCTTTTTTTGCTCAAGAAAAGTTGGCAACATTGCTGTGAATAATTACCCCAGGCGTACAACACTATTTACAATAGTGTCGATCGAATTAATTAATCGAAATCGATTAAATAGCAGCTTTTGTCAGCTGTCAAGGCTGTGCCAATATAGCAGTTGTCTCACTCTTTCCTTTACAGAAGCGAGTACGCACTGTTTCCTTGCACGACCAACTTCAAGTTTGTGAAAAATAAAATAAATTAAGGCGCATTATGAGCCAGAATCGAAAACCCATGGACGAGTATCTAGGAATGGGCGATGACAGCGATTCCTTTCACTCATTTGTTAAGAGCAAGAGCGCTGACGATTTGGATAATCTATCCAACGTTAGCGACGATTATACCATAACTGACGATGAGCTGGAACTGGAAAACATTTTGGCAATCGTAAGTAAAACAAAAAAAAAAAATACATTTTATGCGCGTTAAGTTTAATCGTTTCGTTTTTTAAGAAGCGTCAGTTGGGTGCTGCTGCTGACGACTCGGACAGCTCCACTTCCAGTGAGTTGGCAAAGAATTTCCATATTGTAAGTAACATGAATTTATTCAAACTCAATTTGAATTTTAATTGTTTAATTTTTCAGCCCAATTTTAGAACCTTTCCACGCAATTCCAATGGAAATCATCATTTGGTTCCCGAACCAAGATCTGATTCACCCATGCCCGGAATGGAGCTATTTGACATGAACTTGCACCTAAAGGAGGTAAAGCAGAAGAAAAACGAGGACAATAATAAAGAATCAGATGCACTGCAAAAATTTGCATTTACTGAAATTTGGGTTGAACGACAACTCAACGATCCGGAACGTAAACGCAAGTTTACCTCAGCTTTGGATGACTATTTCCTCAAGGAGAACGTTGAGGGCATGCAGAAACTAACGCTGGAGGAGCAGGAGAAAGGAGCCATCAACAAGCAACTCTTTGTGGATCCACCACAGGTACGTAGTACATACAGAGAATTATTCCAATACTTATTATATACTTTTCACAGTCTGCCTCCACTAGCTTGGACAAATTCAGGAGTTTTCCTTCACTTGGCTCTCCTGTGCAGCCTTTTAGAGACTTTCGCGATGCACAGACAATGGAAAAGCAGTTACGTGGTCAAAAGTCCTTTATAACTGTGCCAGCTGGCTTCGATTTGACCAACCTGGTGGAGTACAAGGATCCAAATCATTGGCATCGTCGCAGCACCACTCGCGACGACAATGAACCCTAAAGCAAAAGGGTTCCAAATGCACGCAGGAAGTTGCATTTTAGCTTATAAGATTACTCTCTGGACCACAAATATGTATACTCAATAGTGAGCTGATCTCTCCTACAAATGCTTTAATAAAAATCTTATCTGTGGACAACTCAACAACAATTTAAGCGTTTGTCAAGCGGACATAATACCGCCAGCGTTGTCAAAAAAGTGGGGCATATACCTTGGCTAGAGATGGCAGCGTGTTGCACGACTACTACACGAGTTTTGGTATCAAATTAATTTAAAGATGCACTAATCTCTTTTCCTGGGTATAGTTTCGTGTTGCCGTGGCACGCACGATCTGGCGCCCATCTCTAAGCGAAATGTTTTCATTGTGTTGCCGATAAAATTGTCGCCAGCGAAAAAATGTCCATGACTTTGATTTTGGCCGCCATAACATTAATTTCCAACGAAATTACACACATACACCAAAAAAAAGAGAGCGCCACAACAACAAGAAAAACGGGAGAGCAAACAGCAAAGCAGAGAAGAAAAAAAAGTTTGCTTATCTAGACTGGAAGATCTGGAAACCGCGACGGCGTTCATTTGACTTTGACATGCGAACGAACGAACGAACGTTTGTGAACCTGAACCTGGCGCTGGATTTGACTCCGGCTCTGTCTCTGGCTGTGTCTCCGTTTTGGTGGCTCTGCTAAATGAGAATTCAATAAATTTTAGCAAATAGCCCGCAGCAGCAACAACAACACAATAGCCGTTTGGCATCGTTAGTCTTTTTGGCGACTTTTAACATGAATATGCAGCGTTGCTAATGTGGAGCCCATAAACACTTCCAGCGGCAACATGAATGGGAAACTGCAGCGTAGCCCCAACAGATGTCGCCACTGAGAGCCGAAAACAGGTTGTTTTATTTTTTTTTCGTTTGTGCTACGTGTGTGGCTATGGAGAGTTGGCGAGGGAACGTTTAACAATTGTTTCTTAACGCGATTTAAAATGAAATGCCACCGTCGAAGATTTGCAATTTGGGCAATAGCCAGTATGAGACTTTGCTACCACATTTGCCAATACTGCTGACCGTTCAACAAAGGTGCCGCCTCATTTCCGTTCAACCAGCCCCACAAAGAAAACAACTGCAACAAGTGTGTGTGTGTGAGCGGGAGGGCGCGAGTGAGCGGCGCCTGTGTGTGAGGCATTGGCGAACGTTACGTTTGGTTCGAACAATTTTGCATGTAAATGGCAAACAACTACAACGTGAAAACATCAATTACATTTGTTTTTGCCTGTTGCGCTGTGCTGGCCCCAGGATTAACCTGGCGATCGTCGCGCTCAATCAGCGCATTCGGTGCTGGCGCCAGCATTTAAGATGCGGCTCTCTCTGATCTGCTGATAAGCTCATGTCGTCGGCGTTGTTCTTGCTATTGTTGTTGTTTTTGCTGCCGCTGCTAACTCGCGAGAGCCAACTTGTGTGTGAACGCCCGCCTCGCCTCTCCCGAGGTGAACTAGTGGTGAGCTTGTGGAACTGGAACTGGTTTTTATGACCACAGCATGCCCGAGATATGAGACGCAATTATGTTATACAAAGAATGTGAGCAAAATGGAAGCACAGAAAAAAACGCATTTTCGAGCAGAAGAAGAAACCAAAAGAAAGAGCAACAACAACACAAAATATGAGTTATAAGCAAGACAGAGAGAGGGAGAGAGAGAGAGATTATGCTCTTAAGCAGTGAGTTACGGCACAGTGAAAACTAGCTAAAAATAGTGGTGGAGTTGCAATTGTATACACTAAGTTAATATAAAGTTTAGAGTATAGAAATAAATATTCCCTAATTAAAACGGTATGGAAAACAACTAAATTCAATTAACTTAAATTTTTATTGCACACAAATGTTGCCTGTCTAGCCCTTTTCTCGAGCTTCCACTGTACTGAACGTGTTGCTATTCCAGTCATTCCAGTCTCATTAAAGAAAAAAATCCTTTTGCGTATTTCTTCTTATAGTAAAACTCTTTATTTGCTGGCATTAAAATGCCAAAGACAATAAATTCATTACGAAATCATTTAAACAATTAAAATTGCATAATAAATACTTAAGATAAATACAAACATACATATACATACTATATATACTGTATACTGATGGTAAATACCTGGAAATCTTAATTAGCTGCAAAATATCACAATTTCAACTACTGACTACTAAAAGGCTGATTAAATTTTTAAAAGGCAACAACAACAACCAGAACCACAAGGAGAGTAACCACACTGGTGACTACTAAACCGATACAGTTGCTCCTAATATGTCTAAGATGCTGAAGCTGCTGCGTTTCGGCTTTGGCGCTGCGTCGACTGCGACTGCGACGTCAGCGCAAGGCTTAAACGACTTCGTAGGCAGCGCTGCTTCTGCTGCCGTTGTTGTTGCTGTTGTTGTTGTGCCGACCACATCCACAAAGGCATCGGATTCCTCGGGCTCATCGCTGCTGCTGGACGAGGAGGCACAAGACGAGGACTCCGGAGAAGGCGGCGTGTAAGCCCAACTTGGATAGTTCCCCAAGTGTTGCCTGGCATAATCAATGCGCTGCTGCTGCTGCGACTGGGGCGGCGCTGGCGCTGACAGCTGATAGAAATTGGTCTCCAGTGAATCCAGCAGATAAGCAGGAGGCGGTGGTGGTGGCGGAGGCAGGAGCAAAGCAGCGGCTGGTGGCACAGACAAGTCGAGACGCAAACGTTTAGCCGACGGCGAGTACGCGGTCAGTTCTGCGCCACTCAACCCACCTGTCTGGGCAGGTGGAGCTGCTGCTGTTGATGGTGGAGGAGGTGATTCATTCAGTTTACGCTTGCAACGCGATTGGCCCGATTCCCGAAAGCCCTTTGCAAACGGATTGTTATCGATCTTCAGCTTGGTAATGCGATCATTCTACAAAAAGCATTAAAAATCAGATTAATAATCGTTTATTTGATTGATCAGGTCACTTTACACACCTGATAGGCTGTGACGGCAATGAACTCCGTTTCGGGAAACACAAAGGCCTGCTGTGGCGCCCAAGGTAGTTGGCTAAGATCGGCGCTGCGTATGACATGCAAACGTGGCTGATACTTGTGCATGCTGGCCAAAACGATCTGCGATAAGCGTAAAATAAACATAAGATAAGTAAGTTCAGTTGGCTCACAAAGTGTTTACTGTACAGTAAACACAGTACACTATACTTACATGTCCATTGTTGTCCAGCGTATTATTGGTTAACTTGACTTTGCTAAACAACAACGCCTGTGATTCCCAGTGTCTTCCCGTTGCGGGACTATCGGGATGCAGATACATGCGCTGTGGACTCTGAGGCTCGGCACCACCGGCTGGCACCCACTGAGAGCCGGAGAACTTGTAACGACAGTCCCCAATGGGCACCATCTCGAGTAGTACACAATAGTTGGTCTCCTCTTCCAGGCCGCTGAGGGAAACTCGCATCGAGGGGAACATGCGTCTACAAAGAGTAAAGGAGAGAGAGATAAGTGTGAGGCAATCGCTATAATGGTAGCCATGTTGTGTTCCCATTTCTTTTGGCTGCTTATCAACTGAGAGATAAGCTAGTGCAAAGATAAACTTCATGACTTGTTGATAAATACCTGCCACTCTTGGTTATGATCATCTCTGTGCCGATGTGATGGAATTGTTGCCACAGTTCATTGTTCTCCAGCTTGGCCTCCACCCCCGGCAGCGTTGGCAACGTTGCAAAATGTGTTGTGAAGTTTGGCAACATGCCGCACATGGGATCTGCAACAAATTTGAAATGATCTCTTGTTAGTTCCCCGTCGGCAAAGCATAAACTTAGAAAATTTGAATTAACTTTAATTACCTGGCAGACGTTGCATAATTTGTTGGCGATAAATTTCGTGGGCAATCTGCTGCTGCAGTCGCAAATCGGCAATGTTTGGCAATGCCAACATCATGTAAGCCAAGTTAAGTCTTATTTACGATTCTAACTGATCTCTAATACACGCTGTCTCTTTCGCTCTTTCTCAGTGCTCTCTACTCAACGAACCGTTCACGACAAAGTTCAGATTGAAACTGAGTTGCTCTGGATTCCATGTGCACCTAACTCGCTACCAGTCGAATCCAAATCCGGTCTGTTCACTTTACTTTGCTCTCTTTCTATCTCCATCTCTCCTCCTCCTAGACACTCGTCTGACCTGTTTCATTTGCGCCTCTGTTCTCTGCGCTCAACTGGTTGCGCTCTCTCTTGCTGTGGCCTGCGCTCTCTGACTTGCTGCTCTGGCATTGGCTGCTGCTGCTCGTGTCTGTGCCTGCTTGTGTTGTCTCGCTTTGTTTTCATTCACGCGCCATTTTGTATGATCTCTTCGTTGCGGGGGCCAAATGATGGGCGCCCATATTGATTATTGATAGCGTTTAACTGCATTTGAAGGGAGCATCTCTCTTTGAACTATACGCTTTTGGGTATTTATAGAAATTAAAATGGAAATGGTTTAGATTTAGGCCAACAGAATTAAAAGCCGATTAGCTTAAAAGACTTTTTGTTCTTTGTTTCTAGAAATATTGTATGGGGAAACGCATTTTGATTAGAATATAGAAAATTTTTATAAGTATATAAAGTGCTGTAGATCGTTGGACAGGTATAGAAAACTTAAGATGTAAGTTTAGTAGTAAATATATTCGTGTAATCAGCTAAAAACACTCCAGTTTTAAGATATATCTGTATTCTTTTAGGCAAAACTCTTTAAAATTATAGTTTTTGCACGAGAAATTGTCTAAATTAGTCTTAAAACTTAACATTTACAGGGATTTATAGTTTTTTAGCTGAAAAATAACCTTAAAAAATGTTCCAATTTAATTTTTAGATTGAAAATGCATACAAAAAATAGTTTATGGCTTAAAAACCGAAATATTAATAGTATTTCAACTGAATTCTCCTCAAAACTCTTGTGTTTCTAAATAAAAATAGTATTTAGAAAAGGTTTAGATAGATTGTTAGTGCTCAAACTGATTTTTTTTAATAGTTTTCAAATGTATCTTAAGCTAATTTTAAGAGTTTTTCTTTTTACTCTATATTTTTCATATATTTATCATAACTATTATCTTCCAAACCCCAGAGACAAGTGCTATATCAATGATCTCCACAGATGCCCAAAGGACTATAGTCAGTACAACGTCTGATCTTGTAACAGCTGTACAGCTGTCTGAAGTGGTTATCTTGTAGTGCTCGCACCTTATCTGAAATCAGCATAAATTCAGCTACCGTAGAGAAGTAGGGAGCAGTACGTGTATGTGGAACCAAAGCGATTGATCCGCCCAATTGATAAGTTACCGTAATCAAACGTTAAACGGTACTTGTAGCTGCAGGGACACTACAAATTGGCTGAGGCACATCAAAGTGGCGCCAGGAGGAAACACTTGAAACATTCGAAGTGTCAGTCGTAGACGGGAATCACAGACGTAGACAGAACTCACTTGTTGCCACTTGTCCTGGTCTGACGGGCAGGACGACAAAAATGACAACGTCGGCGTCACTGTCGGCAAAAACTCACAGGCAAGTCATAAAAATCATCACACTTTGTCCCAGGGATGCTGGTGTAGTCTACACCGTTGCCACTGTCAAACAATGGGCATACAAGATGCGTATTTTATGATGCGACATCGACCGTTTCGACCTCCGACTGTTTCCTCCTGCTCCCTTTTCTTCTCCTACTTCTCTCTCGATTCCTTTTTGTATATTATTGTTATGATTATTGTATGTTTTGTGGGTATGTTCTACAAATTTATTATCCTTTGTCCCTGGGAAGTATCTAAACTATAGCAGAGTTGACTAAATTTCAGCTAAAATAGCTAAATCAATTTTAAAAAATAGTATAGTATATAAATTTCTCTAAAAATATCTTTTTTTTCGCTCAGCTACTATCAAAACTGCTCAATCTGGCTATAAACTAGCTAAAACGACAACACTGTAAGTTAGTACCTGTGTTTAGTTCTGCTTTTGTTAAATTTCTTAGCTATTCCTCTACCAAAACTGGTCAATCTAGCTATAAAATAGCCAAATTGCCAACACTAGCTATTATTACCTGTCTACTTTTGATCTTGGGGCCATCATAAAAGAGAAACCTGAATCCTTAGAAAACAATGCCTCTGTGGCTACATAAAAATGTCAATTTTTAGTAATATTAAGTCAAAAAGATTTAAGATATAGAATTCGATCGGTTGTTTTAGCTGGAAACCCTTTTCTTATCAGCTAAAATCCAAACTGAAGTCATTAGTCAGTCAGTGAGTTGAATTTCCGGTAATTTGATGACTAGCTTTGCATAAATTCTGCGCAACATTTCCGCTTATCCCCTTAAAAGAGACAACAACAACAAAGAAAAAAAGCCAAAAAGAAGAAGAAGAAGCAGAAGAAAACTGCTAAGTGCACTTCCTATCTCAATCCGGATCCGGATTCCGGACTGAGGCAATTAGCCATTCCCCGTCGAGACGGATTTGTGTCATTAGCCGCGACTTCGGCTTCAGTTTTCATTCATTGTGTGTGCGTGGAAAAACCCGGGGAATTTTCCAACATTTTTCCATTCACTAATTGCCTGGCGTTTTTAGCTTGTTTGGCTTGTTATTTTGCTATCTACAAGATAAACACAAACATTTACACATGAATCAGACATATAGATTTATTGTTTGCTGTTTCTTAATTTTTTTTTTTGTTTAAATTTCGTGATTTTTTTTACATTTACATTTAACTTAAGCCATTTTTGTGTGTAGATTTAAAAATATTCAAATCACACGCTATTAATAATACAATTAATTCGTTTTAAGCTAATTACTAATTTTAATTTATTTTTTTTTTAGTTTTCTTTTTGTGTTAAAATTAACTATTTAGTTAGTTTTACCATTTCCAATGCTCTGGGCTTTTCTTTTGTGTGTTTAGTTTATTATTATTATAATTTGTTTATCACAGCTATACGTTTATACATATATATTTGTTTATATTTGTATTAATTTTATGTTTGTTTTCGCTAAAATACATATAATTGCCAGAAAAACTTGCTTACAAATACGAAAATTAAAATAAAAATACAATTCAACACCAAAAAATGTTGATAAAAAATGATAAAAATGGCTGCAGGAAGGGGTGGGGTGTAGGGTGGGGGTATAAATATATATATATAACAACATTTCAGCAAGATAATGCATTCAAATTCAGATTAATTGATAATAGTAATTAATGAGAGTGATTAACAACATTGAAAGCACTGGAAAGCAAACACTTCTGCTGTGATATGTGATGTGGCAATAACAACAGCAACAGCAACAACATGAACTTGGTTAACTTGGCCCATAAAACACCTTTAGGACAATTCGAAGCCCGTATTGCTGCTGACGGCATAGCGTAGTTTATCCCTCAACGTTGATTTCTTCTGGTAATTGGGCAACTTCAGCAAATTGAAGCAGGTGGATGAAGTGGGCAGACGATTCAATGGATCCTTCTTGCGTATGGTGAAGAAACCACGTATGACACTGCCTATAGTATCACCGGTGTCCTCATCATCGCCCACTTCCACGCAGCGTATGGAGAAGGGCGGCTCCAGGTGTGCAAAGCCCAAAAGCGGCGGCTTGGAGCAGCTGGTCACGAACTGCAGGGTATCAAAAGGATTAGTTTAATAGCTAAATGGATGTCAGAAGATTTAGTACTACCTTCAGGAACAACTTGCGCTCATCTTCGGTGAAATCCTTGGCCAGTATATCCCAGAGCCAGCCGACGACGCGATGCGAATCATGGAAGCCGCCATAATACTGTGTATGCTTGCGCAGATCCCTAAGATCCAATGGCACTGTATCCCCAGAGATAAGACGCTGCAGTTCAGGTGGGGAGAATAGGGATAACCACTCGGGATTGACAATGCTGCGAAAGCCACGATTGAATGCCTGTGTTTGTTCCCTGATCTGTGTGTTCATATGGAAATAGGCCATATAATGGATATAGACCAACTTGTTGTGATCGTTGACCACACGAGCTTTGCCTCCCGGGTGCAGTTCGTGGGTCACTATCTTGCCCATCACATCCTGATCCACCGAAAAGGTTAAGTTCAGGTCCGCCACATCCTGTTTGTAGTGCTTGATGAAGGTCAGACTGCGATAGAGCTCGTTGTCCAGCGAGGGCAGCTCATCCATGCAGGAGTAGAGCGCCTGTTGGGTCTGCCCCAGCAGCTGGGAGAGAAAGAACGAGGCGAACGGTACGTCCACCACGATGCCCTCGTAGACAGCCTTGCCGAGCATGCGTCCAACGAACTCGAAGAGCTGCAAATGATTGTCCTGTACGTAGGAAATGGGTGATGGGTACAGTCGCTGATCGGAGGTGGTTTTGAACAAATTCAAAGATGGATCAAACACTTTTTTAATGGTTTCTTCGAGGAACTCCTTGAACACGCCATCCTGATCAATGCCAGCCTCGTGCAGTCCTTGCTGATTAATGAAACGCACACGAATCACGCCCTTGAGAGCGTGTGTAGGCTGTGCCGCCAACTGACGATAACCATCCTCCACAATCCGCTCTCGATGTATCACAATCAAAGCAGACCGCGGCGAGGCACATGCACTCTCCGTCAATCCCATGACGGCCTTCTCGTTCTGCACAAACTTGCGGAAGAGTTTCACCCGATCCTCGTGCGGTATGATGTGTGGCATCTTGGCCAGCAACAGCATCGCATTACGCTTGGCCTTCTCCAGATCATTGATGAACGTAGATGGCTTGACCTCTGGAATAAGCCAGTGATTCGGCGGCGTAAAAGGACGACGGCAGTCACGTCGGTAGAGGCAGAGCAGCAGCGTGTGCAGCGAGACAAAGACGGGATTGTTCACGATGTTCTTGGCACCTGTGAGGGAAGAAAAGTAGGTGAACAACTGAAGTTGTATGAAGGGAAAGCATTGTAGAGCTTATTAGATTGCTATATACCCTGTGTCTGTGAACAAACCGATGACTACTACTGCCAGGAAAGCTGACTACTGTTGTTGTGTGTATGATCCTCATACCAACTCTTAAATACTAGTAGTTGAAAACGGCTATATCATCTGTTTTAGGGTCTAGATCAAATTGTATATACTTCATAAGCTTATAATACCCTCAGCTCAAGGCATAACTGAATAGCTCTTAGTTTCTCTCCCATAAACGCTTTTCACCTACCCAAAATGTTGTCATTGATCAGTTTGTAGAGCATGTTGTTAAGAAAATACGTTAGCATCACATAATCATTCAAGCGAAAGGGATTCTGCTCCGTGTACATTTCATACTCATCCAAAATGCTGCAAGGAAAAGACCACAAATATATAAATTAGTCTATAAATCTCTGATCAATCTAAACTCCAACTCACGTGACGTAGTGCGTCATGCAGTCGCAGAAGAGCATGAGCATCGCTGTCTGGGGCTTCTGCAACGACGTCTCGCAACGCAGCAGCTCCAGATATTCCTTCATGCCACAATTGGGACCCAGCGAGGTGATCAGAAGCCAAATGTCATACAAAACATTATCGTTATAGCAAATGCCTGTCAGAATATCGAGTCGCATTTGGGATAAAGTATTGAGAGCAGCATAGTACATGCCACAAATGCGGGACACTTGCAACACCTCATTATTGTCCAATTTACGCCACTGCAGCTTCGTTTGCTTCCCAGCGGAGCTAGAGAGCAAACCGCTGCCACGCGTGGAGCTGCGTTCAAGGGCGCGACGCAGCAAATTGCTTGTGGATGGCTGTTGCGGTGATTGGAACTCAATGCGTTCGTAGTTCTCATTGATTTGCTTGAGCAGATCACCCAGGAGCAGTTTAATGCACCGATGGTCCCACAGCATGTGAAACTGTTTCTTGATCAAGCTGACATTCTGATTCTGCGCTGGCTCCGCACAGGGTGTGTGCCAGCCGAGAAGCTCGTGCCATTGGGTGAAAACACCCTTTGTGGTCACCGTGTTGGGTATTAATTCCAGCAGCGATGTGATCGTTTCCTGTGGATAACAGTTATAGTGATATAGTTACAGTGACACCGGCTTCTACCTGCTAGCTTGAACTCCAATTGGCTACTCAATACTCACCGTGAGCAGCGGAAAGGCCAGTAGCTTGGCTTCGGCCTGATTGTCTATGTTGAACATGTTCACAATGTTGCCCAGATACGCAAGAGTCTTTGTGCCCGACATGCTGGCAGCAAACTCCTCGAACCACTGAAAGTCCTCCGATATGCTTAGAGCACGTTTTAGCAGCCACATGGAACTGAATTGTTCGATGCACTGCGGCACACTCTGGTTCAAATGATAAATCAGCGCCGGCACCGAAATGATTTCGCTTAGGAATTGGGATAACAAATTGCGGCTGTAGTCGCCATCGGTGAGTGGACGCAGACAAAGCGTTATTATGGCCACAAGAGTCACTGTTTTTACGGACAGCTCCTCGCGAGCAGTGCCTCGCAGCAGTATGAGCTGAAAATGGTATTAATAACAATAGATAAGTAACTCTTTTGAACTAATTTCTTTGATTTACTCACTCGCATTGTCTTGTAGAAACCGTGCTGCACCAGATGACCCTGTATATTGCAACAGATCTTCTGCATAGCCGCCTGCAGTCGCTCAAATTGTGGATTACGCAGTATAGCCCAGGATTTAGCTGCTGTGAACACTATCAGTGTGTGCAGAAAGAGTGCGAGGGATATGCTATCAGCATGGTTCTCTGGCTTGAGTTCGGGCAGCAGCAACAGGCAGTTGGTTAGCAGCAGTTTAATGTGTCCTATCCAGGGCAGACTGCGCTCCTTGTGCAGGCACAAGGCGGCATACGATAGCTTGGGATTCTCCACTTCCATGGCACGATTCAAATAGCGACAAATCGCTTCCAGTCTCTCACGCATGCGACTATTGGATTTGTCCAATTTGATTTGTGTTAAATAGCGACGTAGCACAGGATAAACGTGCACTGCTGGCATTAGTGGTTCCATTTCCTTCTCATCCTGCTCCCCAAACAGCGCATCGAAGTCTTTGCTGCAATCATCAGTAGAAATTTTAGTTGTAAACTTTGAACTTTTGATTTGCTTACATTATGCGCTTTTGATATTTGCTACGCGCTGCGTATCCCTTGAGCGTCGCTTGCAACAGTATCGCAGCCTCTTCTCGTCGCTTTTCCAGCGCGCGTTCCTCACGCGCCGCCTTTGTCTGCTCCAGAAAACTGCCCTTCTGCGATTCCGTTTGTGCAAACATTTTTGTGTACAATTATGTTATGTTGTTCTTGTTTTTGTTCTTGTCGTCGTCGTTCTTGTTGTTGAAGGTGGTTGCTTTTGCTTGATATTTTTGCGGTTCGATGGGCTATTTGTTTTTTGTTGGTTTGCGCAGCAAATTAACAATATGCACGAATTTTAAAGCTATTGAGTTTAATGTGCATTTTGTTTATGCAGCTTATAGTAGCACTCAATTTTCCAATAATAATTTTTCATTTTCCTTCATACAATAAATATTTTTGTGCACAAGGTGGCAACTGCAATATAACTATCGATAATTTAAATACCGATAGATGATTACACACCATTGGAATTTTCCAACACTTCGGATTTTTTAAATAATAACCTAATTTTGCCCCATCTTTATATTTCGTTGTTGTTGCTGCAGTATTTTGTTTCAGTATATTTCATTGCTTCAAATTTCGCCGTGTGGTTTTTTACGAGCGAAAAAGGTCCGTCGTTGTTGTCGCGTTTGCGTGAATTAATAATTAATTTTAACTATAAAATTATAGTATACATTTGCAAAAAAATGCAAATAATTGTGAGTGAATACATTGGTGTGCAGTTAAGTTTCGTTTTTTGTAAAAATGTGTTGCGTGCACGCGCAAATATGTCGTGGTGATGCCAGAGTCAGCTAAAAAGGCGAAGTAGTATGATTTTGCAAGACTTTGTGGAAAAACGAAAACAATAAAAGCCAAGTCAAGGTGAAAATTATACAAAAAAATTAATGGATGCGCGATCCGATAGCATATGCATATCAAATTAGCGAAATATGCTCGTATTTCGGAGCGATCAAAAACAGTGTGAAAATAATTTCAAGGTTTGCAGCGCAAGCAAGCGAATAGAAAGCAAAAGGTAATTGAAAAATAGAACGATTTTGGCACAAGCGCAGTGTATTATAATCTATGTGGTATTGTGTTGTTGTTAACGTTTTGTCTGTTTGTCTGGGATTGGGTGGGTGGGGCGTGATTTGAGGGCAGCTGGTTGTCGCAGCAGCAAAACAAAACAACGAGCATGTTTGTCGCGAATGGGGGGACGACAGCAGAATCACTTGCCCAAAACGGAACCGAAAGTGAGTGCAATTGAAAAGAAGCGACATGAAAACAATTGTGCTGCGCTCTGGCGGCGAAAGCAGGCATAACAACAACAACAAAAACAAGCAGAGCCAGAGGCGCATTGCAAAGCAGATGAGAGCAAAAAAAATAAAATGCCTGCCTGCTTTGTAATCTCATGTAATTTGCCGCAATTTTTGCCTGTGCATTCTGGTTGCTTCCGTATGTACGTTTGTGTGCGTGTGTGTGTGTGGATGAGTGAGTGAGTGTTTGTGCATTTGTGTGCACGCTTTGCTTTGGGGTCGGTAGGTCGTTTTGTAGCGCGCGACATATTGTCGCTTGCATTCCGCTACACAAACACACGCATACTGACGCAGTCACAAATGTGGGAATGTGTGCGTGTCTCCCCCACTGACATAGGACAGCAGCATCAGCCAGCAAAAACTCAAGTTCCTTGTGATTCTGCCAGAAAAAGGCGCGCGTTCGCTTTCGCTGCTGCTGCTCTGCCACTCTGCTCAGAGTTTATTTTGCAAGCTTCACCATTTTATAAAACGACAGCTACATTAGCTGACGCCACCAAGCGCCAATCATCATCATCATTCTCTCTCCCGCCGCTGCTGCTGACGCTGGTGCGCTCTGCTACTGCTACTCTGCCAGCTACGTCCGTTTGCCATCCTCAGTGCTCCCCAGTGCGTGTTCGTCGTTGCAGCATTTAGTTGGCCTGTGGCTTCGTTTTTGTTTAATTCTCATTTCTGTTTGTGTTTATTCGTCTGCAGATAATCAAATTTATATTGTGCATGCAAAATAATACAACAGCAGCAAGGAGAGCAGAAAAAAAAAAATAATATAAAAACGCGTAAAGAAAAAATGCCAAAAGAATACGAGCGCTGATGTTGTTGAGTTTAACAGCTACATTTGTTTGTAGTTGTTGTCGCCGTTTTGTTTTAGTGGCCTGTTATTCTCGGTAAATTTATATGTGTATGTGTGCATGTGTGTGTGCCGTTTATTGAACTTTGACGAATTGACAGCTATTATTAACACACAAGAATGTCATTTTATGCCGGTTAATATGCAGCTTTGCCTGTGTTCGTGAAACTATGTGTTTGTATGTGTGTGTGTCTGTGTGTGTGTGTGTGCAAAATTTACAGCAACTTTGATATTGACACATAACCTCAAATCATAGAAAAGTTGCCTAGTTACCGTTACTTTGGAGCCCGCCATGTGCAAAGCTTTTATTGGCTTTGTTTAGCCCCTGCCGATAAAATCAAATCCATTTGTAATTGACTGCAACAATTAAACAAAAATGTGAAATCTCCCCTAAAAAAATAGTAAATTCCACTTGACCGCTCTTTAATACTGTAATTGGGTCCGTTATGTTTTAATGCTTGCTCATGCACACACACACACACACACACACTCACACTCACATACATACACTCACACTTACAGACATACATTGACACAGCTGCATTGCTGAGAGAGCTTTAAAATTGTAACAGTAGACAACAACAACAACAACAATAGTATAAGAAAAAAAAAATCGAAGAAAGTCGTCAGCGAAACAAGCTTCATGATACCCGTTCGAAATGAGCACATAAAAGAAAAAAAAAGTAAAATAAAAAGAAATATAAAGCGTAACGAAATTAAATGAAAAGCGCAAATCGCTAAAAACCTAACCACACTTATTGAGAATCAGTCCACTCCCTATCCGACCTCCTCCTTTCTCTCCTCCCCCGACCCCTGCGTGTGTAGACAAGCTTAAACCTAATAGGTAAATAATGATTTTGAAAATGTGTAGTATTATTATTGATTTATCGCCACCGCGCAAAGCTCTACCAGGCGAGAAGGTGTTATGTACAAAACTCGTTATTTATTTATTTATTTTTCTGATAAGAGCTTCCCAGACCTCCGATCAAGAGAGACGGGGGACGGGTCGGGACGGGTGGACAAGTGGACAGACCACAACGAATGCTAATTTTTTTTCTTTTTCACATTTCATCATAATTCATGTATTTTTATTTTTGATTGTCGTCAGGTTGCAATTTTTGTTATTGTCGCAGCATTTGTAAATTTAATAAATTAGCGAAAAAATTGATTTGATTAACTTTGAATGTTTGTGTTGTTCTTGTTGTTCCCGTTGTTGTTGTTGTTCCTTCCTTCGTTCGTTCAGTCGTTCGTCGTCGCCGTTAGTGTCGCTTGACGTCTATTATCGCCAGAAACGAGAGCAACAACAATAATAACGGGAAAAATTCTTACCGTGCTTGTGACCTGAGTCGTGCTGATCACGTGGCTCTGGACATAGACGAATTTTCATACTCTCAAAAAAAGGCTAGATTGGTAGTATGAGAAGAAAGTTGGAAAATGTTTAACAAACACGAAAATTTTAATTTAATTTAAATAATTAAAAATTAAATTACAGAACTACTTAATCAAACTTTAAATAAACAAAAAATCAATAAATTTTAACATTAATTAAATGATCATGATACCCAAAACTAGTAAAGAGTATTATAGACAAGGGAGTAAAATTGCAATGCAAGCAAATAAGGGCAAGCGAAAAAAAAAAAACAAAAGAAAAGTTTAACAATAAATAAACAAGTTTTGAACTACTTGATTATTGTGGTACTTTCCCTATTTATAATATACTGTATTCTCTTTGTTTATTTTGCAGCCCTGGCAACTCAACCAAAAAATAACTAAATAAATAAAAACAACTGCAAAAAGGCTGCAAACAATACAGAAGAAAACAAAATTAAAAACTTATAAATAAATAAAATAAACTGCTATAAAAATAAGAACTGCATTAAGAAGAAGAAACTTGAAACAACAACGATATGAAGTACACAACAGGAACAGACAACGCGCTGCCTTCAGGCAGCAGCAGCAACAGCAGCGAATTGCAGTCAGGAGTGACAACAGCAACAACACAGCAGGAGCAACAACAACAACAAACCGCAGCAGCAACTGCAAGCACAACAACAACGACAAGTGCCGTTAATGCAACGGCCGCAACAACAACAACATTAGCAACAGCAGCAGCAGCGTCAACAACAGCAGCAGCAACTGCAACACCAGCAACAACAACAACAACACCAGCAAATCCCAATCCCAATAATATTAATATTAATGTTAATAGTAATAATCAAAGTGATACCAATGCCAATGCTACTGACATGCCTCATGCCACACAGACACAGGCAACAACAACCACAACAACAGCAACACCAACAACAGCAACAGCAACAACAAATGCTTTATTCTGCGAACAGGTGACAACGGTGACGAATCTATTTGATAAATGGAACGATTGTGAGCGTACAGTGGTCATGTATGCACTGCTCAAGAGATTACACTATCCCAGCTTAAAGTTTCTACAGTATTCCATAGACAATAACCTGACACAGAGCTTGGTGGGATCCAGTCAGACGAGCAGTTTGAGCAGTGTTGTCATTGACATAAATGCCAATAACCCGGCATATTTGCAGAATCTATTGAGTGCCTATAAGTCGTGTCTACCCAGCGATTTGATGGTCATGGTGATGGATGGAGGCATGATGTCATCCTCCTCCTCATCGGACAAGGATTCAATGCCATGCTATGGCAGTGACTTTCAAATTACCCAAACGCAAGAGGAGCGTAATAAGTTGTACACCCGTAAGGAGGATATACTCCAGGAGGTGCTCAACATGCTACCACTACTCAAACCTGGCAACGAAGAGGCAAAACTTAGTTATATGACCCTAATCTCGTTGGCTGTCAAGGATACAGTACAACAGATTGTGCCACCAGAGTTGGTGCAACAGATCTTCTCGTATATGCTCATACATCCCGCCATCGGGAGTGAGGATCGACGTGCGTTGAATGTCTGGCTGCGTCATCTTGAGGATTACAAGCAGGCCAATCGGCGGAACAGCAATTACTTTGTTCAACCTGAGCAACTGCAGCAACAACAACTGGGCACCATATCGGACAGCTCATCATCGTCATCCTCATCGTTGGGCAATCTGACGCGTAGTGTGGATTGGCAGACGATTGCACCGCCAAGTCGACAACACAGCAGCAAACAGTTGCCACGACAACCAGGTGAATGGAGAGGCAGTGTCAGTGGATCGTGTGGCTCGATCAATCCACTCTGTGATAATTTAAATGGTATTACATTGAACGAATTAGCATCTAGTCAGAATAGCTTAGGCCTATCCCTTGGCAGCAACTCATCGTTGGTAAATGGTGTTGTTGCTGGCGCTGCAGCCGGTTCCTCCTCCATGCTCCATGGCATTGGTACAAGCGATGATCATGACACCTCATTCAGCAAGAATGGCACCGAAATTCTCGACTTTGATCCGCTGCATTGCGACATTGCTGCTGCGGGTGAGGCAAGCGGTAGCTTCAGTCAACAGGTGAGTTTATCTAGCACTAGGATGTCTTAGAAATCTTTATTTATTGATATTCTTACAGTCCGCTTCACCGCACGCTTCTGCCTTGCACCCACAACTGTTGCAGCATCCTCCACCACCGCCGCCGCCACCTCAACTGCCATATGCATCCATACTGATGGGCCATGTTGGTGATCAGTTTGGCGACATTAATCGCTGGAGTCTGGACAGTAAAATCGCTGCTCTAAAGACACGGCGCTCCAATAGTTTGACCACACAAACAATCTCCAGCTGCTCGTCCAACTCATCGAACTCGTCTGTGATCACCGTGAACGATAACTGTTCCAATTCCACGGAGAATTTGGCACAGTTTGCCAACAAACCACGTAGTTTCTCGCTCTCCATCGAGCATCATCGTCATAACAATTGTTTGGCCAATAGCACCTCAGACACGCGTCTAGATGACTTCAAACCCAACTACATTAAGTTCCAGACACGTAATGTGGGTATGTCCGGCATTGGACTCTGGTTGAAGTCTCTTCGTCTGCACAAATACATTGAGTTGTTCAAGAACATGACGTACGAGGAGATGCTACAGATTAGCGAAGATTTCCTACAGAGTGTGGGTGTTACCAAAGGTGCCTCTCACAAGTTGGCTCTGTGCATCGAGAAGCTCAAGGAACGTGCTCATATTTTGTGCAAAGTGGAGCAGGAATTGCATACGGGTCAGATGAAGATCAGCACTGCGGTAGAGGAGCTAACAAACATTGTGTTGACACCTATGAAGCCATTGGAAACGATTGCCGGTGAGGAGAATATTGGATTGAGGTTCCTCAAGGTGATTGATCTGGTGAGCAATGCACTGCAGCAGGATCCCTATTGTGCCCAGGAGGATGAGACATTGGGTGTCTTTATGTGGATACTTGATCGTTCTATTCACAACGAGGCATTTGCTAATCATGCCAATCAACTCAAGGAACTAAAGTTCAAGCTGTCCAAGCTAAAGATGTCCATGGTACCGAAGCTGCATCATGTGAAGACAACGGGTGGCGGTGCTGCAGGCACCTCTAACATCAATAAGCCCAGGTAAGAGTTGATTTATTAACACCTTTAGTTAAGTAATCCAATTTGTATGATTTATTTGAAGATGGAATGGCAAGAGTCGCAAATGTGATCCCAAAAATGGCAGCAATGATCGCATCAATCATCGCAAGAACTCAAATGATATGCTGAACTTTTCGCTAAACTGCTTGCAGCATCCGATGCAGCACAACCAACAGCAGCAGCAGCAACAACAACAGCAGCAGCAACACCAACAACAGCAACAGCCGCCACAACAGTTTGACTTTAACAATGGTTATCAGACGCAACAATACAAAAGTTCTTCATATCCCAGCTTCATGAACAATCCCCAGCAGCAGCAACAACAACAGCAGCAACAACAAACGCTAAAACATCACTCACAGCATGCACAACAAATGCAGCAAATGTTGCAACAACATGCCCAACATTTTCCTGCATTGCCACAACAAACACCGCCACCACATCATCGTCGTTCGCTCAACAATTTGATTGTTGTTGCCGGTGGACCACAGCAGCCACAACAGCTAATCTTTAAGCCTGGCCAAGGTGTACTAACCAACAGCAACAACACTGACAATCTGCAGCAACAGCAGCAGCAGCAACGCAAACCCAGCTTAAATGGACTCACTGGCCTTGGAGGCGGAGTGGGAGTGGGTGTAACCACAGCAAGTGCTTTGGAGCAACAACAGCAACCAAAGAAGACAATGGCCGCTGTGGTGATGGTTAGTAATGTGGATCAAACCAATGAAACGACGCAGCAAACGCCGCAAATCTTAATTAACAACAACAATAATAATAACAACAATAACAATGCCAATATACTAAACAACAATTTGATTAATCAACAGCAGCTGCAGTTGTTGGCAGCGGCAGCTGCTGCTGCGGCGGCTGCAACAGTTGGCAACGTGAACAACAGCAGCGGCAGCAACAACAGCAGCTGCTTGTGCCCTGTTGCTGATGGCGGTGTCGGTGGTGGTGATAATGGTATTTGTAGCAATAGTCTCTGCCAGCAACAAACTAACAGCAATAACAAAAATAACAACAACAACATTACCCATAATAATAACAACAACAACAACATGGAACATTGCCTGTCTCAACCACAATTGATTAATTTGAATATGACAACGTTGAAGGACAGTTTTAATATTCCCGCACATGATTATAAAATGAGCGATTTCAAGAGTCTTGAACAACTGGAGACTTTGTGCCGTCAAATGACCGAGCAGGCAATAAATTAATGACCAAGTTGTTGTTGTTAACTTTTTATATTTTATAAAATTAAATGTTTTTTATTGTTAAAGTGTGCGTCGTGTCTCTTGTAAACTCTGTAAAACTCTGATGAATTGTATTTTGTAATCGTTTTTAGTTATGTAAGACAAAAGTTTGTTTAAATGTTAAGTTTTTTCTATTACACACACTCTCTAACCCTCTGTCTGTCTGTGTGTCTGCATGTGTGCGTGTGTGTGTCTATGTGTGTAAAAGACACGTCTTATGGGTCGCAAACTGTTAGCTGCTGCCGCTCTTAGCAACAACTGCAACGGCTGGCCGTTCAAAACTTGGCTAAAAGTTCTAGCTAATATAATCCTACTCCCAAATCTCTAGCAGCAAAACAGCTAAAACAGTATTCTGGCCCAGAAGATGTTGCCTTCTTTTTATTGCTGCCAATGTTATTAATGTTTAAGTTGAAGAAATGATAAAAATGTCGAAATGTAGTGACAGTAAAGCAAACCAAACAAGTTTTATAGACAAACAGCAACAACAACAACCACAACAACAACAAATTTTAAACGTTCTTTCTATAGGAAAATTTGGCCAAATTTGATCAACATTTTACGCTATTCTAATGACTGCTGTCGCCACACAACAACAACAACAACAATGAGAACCACAGCAGCAGCAACAACAGCAAACGAAAGAAAGTTATTAAAATTCGACTAGAAAAATATATAATGAATTAATTAATTATGATATGAACTCTGCATCGTGACCATGAGACTGACTAAGATTATTACTAATAATATTCGCAACTTATATAAGAACTAGAAAAGCTGGAATGATAAACGGGAGAACTGAGAGAGAGAAGAGAGAGAAGGTGAAAGAGAAGAAGAACAAAAACAAAAACATGTTTGATAAAGAAGCACACAGATAATTAATAACACGGACACACGCGAATTCAAAATCAAAAACAAAATGAAAAAAAACTTAACAAAAAAAAAGTTGCTTGCTGAAAGTCACATAATGAACTATATATACACACATATATATATATATATAATATATAATTGATATATACAACATAATTTATTTTAAATTTAAAAGGAACATGATTGCTGAAACAAAATGAGAACGAAAACTAAACAAAAAAAAAAAAAATTATTGTCTTATGTTTTGTGTTAAAAGAAAACAGAGATAAAAGTTAATAACAATACAACAAACAATTGTAAATTTTTTTTATAATTAAGAATGTAAGCCAAAAACAAAACAAACAAACAAAAAAATGGAAAATTAGAAATATTAATTAATGTTATCAGGCAGATGTATATGTATATATACAATAATTATTACTATTATTAACATTATTATTATTATAATATTATATTGTTTCGCTTTTAGGCTTTAGTCAATTGTTTTTTGTAATAATGTGCTGTATAACGATGAAAATGATCGCAAAATTTTGATTATGTTTTTGTTATTTTTTAATTGTTTTTTGAGAATTGCTATATGTATAAAAAAAAAATGAACGAACACTTTGTAAACTAAGCTTAAGCTTAAAACTAAAAACTAAACAAAATTTAACGATTGTGAGTCCCCGGGCCACATAAAAACACATAGCGAAAAAAATGTTTAAAAACATATAAATAAAAAAAAAAAAATAACAACAAATTGTTAGCTTAATTTAAAAGCAATTGTGTGTATAAATAATTGAATGAAAGTGCATAAACAAAATTGCGTATGTATAGAAAAATGTATAATTAATGCTGCTGCTAGACGAAGAAAAGATTAAGAAAAACTTAAACAAATTCTATTTTATTTGAATAATAACAAAAAACAAACCACAAACAAAACATGTTAAACTCACCAATAAGAAAGCTAAAATTAAATATATTTAACAAAATTTATAGCCATATAAAAAGTTCAAAATTCACAACAACAAAACTACGAAAATTGTTTATTAAGAAAAAAACACAAAAGTAATACAAAAATGAAAGAAATGTTCAACTATAATTAACAAAATTGTGTAAATGTGTGTGTTTACATGAAATTACAAATCAAATTAAATAGTATGGGGCAAAGAGGGCGACTGGGTGGGATGGGGGCGTGGCAGAGCAGCAAAACGTAGAACAAATTTATAAAATGTAAGCATTGAAGCGTGTACCTACAACCAATACACAGACATATATACATACATAAAATACATATATTTATTTTAAATAAATTATTTCGAGAATTAAACAAGTGTGTTTTGCAAGTGATGCTGTTTTAGACATTTTTAGCCTTTTAAAGCTAAACTTTTTCAGCTATAAACTACTAAATCAAATAATTAGCTTTACTCCTGCCATTTATAGCTACTTCTAGCTATTTTAGCCCTAACTTTTTTAGACACTTTGTGCCTAACAACAACCTAACGCAGGTTGCCATGCTTCCAAGTTGTTTTTCCTCACAACTCTGGGTGTAAGTTTCAGAACAAAGCCAAAACGGGAAACGATTCTACATATTTATTTTACAAAAAAGCAGCTAAATTAGTTAGATTATCATTTAAAAAAACAACAATGAATCGACATCGCTACAATAATGTGCAACTCGATGGCTTGGCCACCAATCTGATGCAGCAAATGCCACGCCAGAATCCAGCAGACACCGCCAACGCCGTTGGCAATGAGGAGCAGCTACCCATGTGGCCCAGCGAGCGCATTCCGCCGGGCGGAAGTGGCGCCTTTCATACACCCAAAGTGGAGTACAGCAAGGAGACAGCGGATTTACTCAAGCGTAAGTCGAGAAATCTAAATAATGTATGGATTAATCCTGCTGAGCTTTATTTCCAGTACTCATGAAGGAGTCCAAGATGTCCATGATTATGCGAAAACAAATCGATGAGAGTTTGCGCAATGGTGAACCGTTGCCCTTGCCAAAACCCCCTCGTCCCAATACCAACAATGATCTGGATAAGGAAACTCAGGCCATACTAGAGCGTGCTCGAAATGCCAAGCGCAAGAATCTGCAGCAGATTGCAGCCAGTGGCGCCTATGATAAGAGCTACTTCCGGCCCAAGCCAGACAATCGCATGGTGGGTGACAAGGCCAAGGCTCGGCTGCAGTTCACCATGGCTGGAGTGGATCTGCCAGATCCGGCAGTGAAGCCAATACGTCGTCCACGCGCCGATCGTCTGGTCACCGAGGGCGATATTATCAATGAATGTCAGTATCATACATTTTTATTTAAAGAAAATGCTTTAACCTGTTTCCCATTACAGTATTGGATCAAATTAACGAACGTGCCGAATGGCTGGCTGAAATGGAGGCACTGGGACAGGGCAAGAAATACTATCCCGAGATCAGGGATCAGATATCGGAACGTTTGCATCGCATACGCGCTTTGGAGACCAAGATCAAGATGAAAGCTGAAGGTGGATATCGTTTTGTAGATTAGATTACAATTACAAAAACAATCAATTGTTTAATGTTAAGCGCCTTAAAAACTAATTTAAGCAAAAATAAATTTGAGTAACCGTTGCAGCAAACTTAATGTATTGCATACTTTTAGGCTGATAGTATAAATATGATTCGATAGTGGAAATGAGCAGCGTTTTCAGAAAAGTGAAATTTAAAAAGTTTTTAGGAATGAACATAGAATCACTAATAAACTAGTTCTGTTTCGAACTAAAAAAGTATGTTTGGTGAATAAAATTGCAATTCTTAACGGTTTCATTTTAGTTGGAGCTTAAATATTGTTCTTAACGATCTACTGAAAGTTCCGTTCGCCTGGTTTTACAGCTGGAATTTAAAAATTACCAGTTGAATTCTCAGGCGGATAGAAATCCACAGTAAGATTCAACGTATTCGATCAGTGCAAAGAGTTAAACTGTAATTGTTTCGTTAAACGTCCGTTAAGTTTAAATTTATTCGTCCTCAAATTACCAACGGCTGTTCAGATGACCTTGAAAATCAGAAAAGGGCGGTAGAGATGCACACAGAAAAGGAGAATTAACAACAGAGAGCGGTAGACAAGTAGTGTGAATAGGAATGGAGCGGAGCAATAGAAAAAGAGAGCTTAAAGCAGGAGAGCGTGCTCAGAGCGGCCAATTATGGGGTATTGTGTTTGTGTGGATGTTCGCGAACTTCTGCTGGCGGCCACGAACATTTACACAAACAGCGGAGCAACAGAAAATAGAGAGAAAGAGCAATAACAGTAAGATGAGAGAGAGTAGTTTCTGCAGCTGCATGAATGCTTGTTTAGGCTTAATGATTTTAGCATTGCAACTCACTGTTAATTCTCTTTGCTTGGTATTTCTGTTGAATCATATGCCGTATGCGAGCTCTGCAGATCGCTGTGTCCACAAAAATTTAGCAAAATACTTCAGCGAACGGCCAATTTTTTAGCTTACACACCAAGCGAACATAATCGGCAGCAAGCGACAGAGTTTAATTCAAGCGCAGTTAAAGAGATTGGTGTGCGTGAGCATACGTGACCATGTGCCGTTTTGGCGGCCGCGAACAACCACACAAACAACGTATCAAACGAAAAAAGAGAGTTTTAAGCGAGAGAGTGTGCTCGCTCAGAGCGTGAAGTTACTAAAACTGCGGTTTGTGTGAATGTTCGCGGCCGCCAACAAACGTCCGCGAACATCCACACAAACAGATCGCGCTCAGAGCGTAAGCAAAATAGGGAGACTGAGAGTATGGCTACATTAACTATATGTATATATGACTGAATATTTCTGTTTGTTTACTTTCTGCTCTGCTGCTTTCTGGCGATTCTGTTGGCCTGGTATTTCAGCCCAAAATTTTAGCTGTTTGTGAGTGAGTTTTGCAGTTCGCTGCATTTATTTTTTCACCAGACCCTTTAAATAAAAAATACGTTAATTTTGGTTTTAAATTATTTTTATTCTTAAAATCCTATTTATAACAAACATTAAGTCTTATTGTAGATCTTTTATAAAATTGAAATTCTTACATGTAAAATTATTAAATAATTAATTTAAATAACTAATTAACTACATATAAACTAGCAACCCGCCAGAAGCATGTCCTGAAATGATATAGAAAATATAATTAATAAGTTAATAATAGTATGGAATACCAAATAAATTGCTAAGTTAAGATATAAATCTAAATACTGTTTTCATTTATAATTTTAGCACTTTATTAAAACTTATTCGCTTGACATACATATACATATAATAAATATAATATAAATTTCGTTCCAATTTTGACTTAATCTGGCACACATTTAATAAGTACATACAGACGAAAAAACGCATATAGCATTTTAACAATTCGAAAGAAGCTCAAACGCAAAGCATTTTCAAATTTTCACATTCCGTTTTCCATTCTGAAAATGGGTTTTCTATTCTTTTCTCTTTTGGCAAAACGAGCAAAAAGTCTACAATATAGTTGGAAATACATAGAGGTAAATATGGTAGATTTTGGATGTAAGTAATCGAATAAATTAGTGGATTATATATTTAATATGTTTATATATATATATATATATATATAGTAGATGTAATAGAGTATATCGTCTGTTCCTACGCCCTATGTGTTTTTGTGTGTATATATAATCTGTAATGCTCCATTCAAAAATATAGATATTTTTGTGCTACAACAACTGTACATGGAAGTCGCTCAGCAGGATGGCATGTGGCATCGAAATTCTCCAGCTGCTTCGGCAAAACGATTTCTTATCAAATAGCCGCTAATCACTTCAGCCACTTCGTGTGGACGGTCCTCGTGTACAGCATGACCACAGCGGGCCAAGACCTGCATCTGGAAGCGGCCCTGCATTTGTCCAACTGTTAGGGTACGATCAAGGCCATCAATGCTGGCCAACAACAACTGCTTGGGCAATCGCAAATTGAGGAACTTGTCGCTGAGACCAGAAAACCAACCGACCCAATATTTCTCTGACTTGGCCAAATCGATCCGCCAGGTGTAACTACAAAAGGGAAAGGAATTGGCTATATAAATCATATCAGTTGGAAGTTTTCTTAGAGGGGTGACTTACTTCTTGGCCGCGTCAGTTGCTGCCTTGGTCGTTATGGGTTTCTTAAAGTCGGTGCTCTCGGCACCATCCTCGCCACCGTTGCCCGCCTCCTCGTCCTCGGAAATACTGAATGCATTGGGGAACATGCTGGTGTGATGCGCTTCCTCAAGCACTTCCTCCGTCAAGGGAAGATCATTCGTTGCAAGCTGATTCGTTGTGCAGCTGTAAAGAGTAGAATAGAATTAGTAACAGCTTTGGTAAGGCAAATAGCTATAGTCGAGCGGGTTACAAGGTCTAAAAGCTACCCTGCACTGCTCGCACGATGACATCACTTACTTGATTATCTGCCCTGGCATTGAGACTTTGGCACTGTCTACATTTCGCACCTGTCCGCTGCGTATGCACCACTCGATGGCATTCGGTATGCTCTGAAAATACTTTGGGCGAGAGCGCAAAAAGCTCTGCATGCTGGCCAAAGCTTCCATTGCAGTGCCCTCGACGACATCGATGACGGTGATACCGATGAGACTTGGCACAAGTGCCATGTGCGCGAAATGTACAGCAATTGCGCCACCCATTGAATGACCAACCACATAGATTTGTGGCGCCTCCTCGGGATACAGTTTGGTTATCAAGTCACCAATGTCGCTAAGTAAATAGGGAGGGAGGGAAAAACTTGAGCATATCAAGAGAGATACATACAAAACTCACAAGCACTTACTTGGACAAAGTATCTGCCGACAAGTCCTCCTCGTCATCCACTTTGCTGTCGCCATGTCCCCGCAAATCGATGCACAGACACTGGCAGTGTATCATGCTGGTAACTTCCGACTGCGAGTAATTAAAAATTAATGTAATTATAAGATAGAGTGAAACTAATTGCATTGTATACATACACAGAAGTGCGCCCAGGTAAGTGCAGAGTAGCCGCCGCCGTGTAAAAGCAATAATACGGGTCCTGGTTTCTCGGGCTTCTTGGTGCGATAAACGCGAAATTTACGCTTTTCATCCACGATGACATCCTCCTTTTCGGCAAAGAACTCGTTCCACATGCATGGCTTATAATCTCGTATTCGTGACTTCTTGAAGGAATCGCTGCAATTGGTTATGTATCAATTATATATGCCGCATCCGCTCTCCTCCACTCTCTCTCTCTCTCTCTCTCACTCTCCTTCCTCCCACACACACACACACATAAATAAATAATGCAAGAGCAAAACTTACGCTCGACCAATGCGGCTACTTGGTATTGTGGGTGGCAATTTTGATTTAAGTATTGTACGTTGTAAACTGGACATTCTGGACGATTGTCTGCGCACTAATTGCGTCTAATTACGTATTTGTTTTATATATTTCTAATGAAAATTGTTTTCTTCCTTTCGTTTTCGTTGTAGGCCTGTGATGGTACATACCAAATTATCGTAATCGTTATAATGTTATCAAACACTTCACAGTAATTGATATCGATAGTGAGCAGCTATCGGGATATAGTTATCGTCCGTTAGTATTTAAAATTCCCGCATCGCTAGCTCAAGAACTTTTGAATACCAACAAATAAAATTGTGTGTACAGCAGCGTAGTGTATGCAACGTAATCATAAGCAAAGTCGTTGGCATCAGATTTACATATCAGCGTGAGAAATGATTTCTTTGCATGCATAACTAATTGAATGAAACCTGTTCTGCAAAGCGCATTAAAAATTTGTTGGCAAAGAAAGTGATATAAAGAGTGAGAGAGTGAGAGACAGCGGAATGGGCATGACCTACTTAGAACTGAGACTGATAAGCAACATGTAATATAAACAAAACACTAGTGGCTGACACGTCTCTCAAGTCGCAATACCGATTCCCTTGGTATCAGCCTAAACAAAAACGGAAACTGAACGCTCGTTGGTGCTTAGTTGCCTGTTGGAAGTCGTAGCGATCGCATCAACTAGAATCATCAAAAATTGCCTTGGACGTCTTAATAATAAATTAATTTTGGAATTCAAGAAAATACTGCGATTACAATTGTTGGGTATGTAGAGCGTTTAGTTTTGGGTTCATTAAACTCGTGGAGTATTTTTTTTTTAAATAAACCGGCGTTAGAACTTTTATCTAATTTAAGTCTGGCAACGCCCACGCAACAGCTGTTATCGATGGCGTTCTCTCTTTCGCTCTCACAATTCGCCGGCGCAATAAGCAAGCCAAAAATATAAAGTTCGTGCACTTTGCAGTTATTCTTTCAATTAAATTAATGGCAATTTGCATCAATTCATCATCAAGTGCAAGCTGTTTAAACATTTCCGAAACCGATAACAATCACATTAGTCAAGCGCTCTGTATTTTAATAGCTGCAATGACATTGTGATAAGGTGAGAGCCAAGCTGATAACAAACATTTTGCACACCTTTTTTCCATGTGTGTATGTATACACGTAATACGTTACCACATGCACGTGTATACATATATGTATTTGTTTATTATATTTTGTTTACATGCCCGTTTTTTCTGTTTAATAGCTGGTATAATCGTTATTTTGGGCTTAACGAGTTAGTGTGATACATTAACACAGCTGCATATTGGTACATGTGTGTGTGAGTGTGTGTGCGCACAAGAATTCATTTAATTTTGTTTCATATTCGCTTTCAGCTCACACAAAATGGCAGCAAGTGGAAATAATCTTGGCGATGAACATGTTGCCGTACAAAAACTGCAGCCACAGGCTAAGATCTATGAGCGCCTGTTAAAGCTGGGCGCTTACTACAAGCAACAATACGACGTGGAACCCGAGTTCTTTGTGCGCGTTCCAGGACGGTGAGTTTAGGGGGAGGGGAAATGTGTGGGAGAGAGCTGAAAGAGGTTTGCTTATTAAAAGACAGCGGTGTAGTCAAAAGGGGATCCAATGGGCAAAATGGGCCTTGCTGACGTAATTTGAAATGAATGAATGAACAGGCAAAAGGGCTACAGTTGAGCGTGCCCATAGTAAAAGACCCTGTACTTACTCTGGAGTAGTTCTACATATATAAATTCTACCATTCTCTTATTGCAGTGTCAACATCATTGGTGAGCATGTAGACTACTGCGGTTACTCCGTGCTGCCCATGGCCGTGGAGCAGAGCATCATACTGGCCGTGGGTACAAATCCAGAGAAGGCGACACTGCAGCTGCGACCGCTGGACGAGGGCAAATTCCAGAGCTTTGATAGTGATCTCAATGACCTTGAGTAGGTTTTATGCGTTGTAAGCACCATAATACATTTAAACTAATGCGTTCTAAAAAATTCTAGCATAAAGCTGCCCAAGACTGGCGGACCTGCCTGGTACAACTACTACTTGTGTGGTATTAAGGGTGTGCAGGAGGAGCTGGCCAAGAAGTGGCGTCCCATAGGCATGCGGGTGGCGCTCAGTGGCAATGTGCCACTCGCTGCAGGTCTCTCCAGCTCCAGTGCATTGGTCAGTGCTGCCGTGCTGGCCACAGCACATGTCCAGGGCATGCAGCTGGATCGCAAGCTGCTGGCTTCGATCTCGGCTAGCTGTGAGCAGTATATAGGCACGCACAGCGGAGGCATGGATCAGGCCATAGCCTATTTGGCCAAGCAGGGCTGTGCCCAGCACATTGAATTCCATCCAAAGCTTAAGGGTACACCTGTTACCCTCCCGGCAGGCAGCTGCTTCGTGGTGGCCAATAGTTTGGTGCAGAAGAAAAAGGCTGCCTCCTCAGACTACAACGAGCGTGTGGTGGAGTGTCGGCTGGCCACACGTTGGCTAGCCAAGGCACAAAAGCTGCCCAATTGGCAAGACTACATACGATTCGTGGATCTCGAGGAGGCATGTCACATGGACAATGCCACTTATGTTCAACTTATTGAGAAGGAACTAACAAAATCGCTTTATACACGCGATGACATCTGTGAGGCACTGGACATTACCGAGCAGCAGCTGGAAATGGACTTCCTAACGCCCAGCACTCAGCACATGCAGCAGTTCAAGCTGCGACAGCGTGCACTGCATGTTATACAGGGTATGCAAAGAGTCTACCTCACTATTATGCTACTCCTTAACTCACTTTGTTACTCTTCCTTTCCAGAATCCGGTCGCGTGCTCAAATTCCGTCAGATTTGTGAGCAGCTGGAGCGTCGTGCCAGCAAGCAGGATATTGAGCAGCTTGGCAAGCTCATGCAGCAGTCGCATCATAGTCTCCGGGAGCTTTACGAGTGCTCCCATCCGGATGTTGAGCGTCTGGTGGCCTTGTCCGTCAAACAAGGCGTCAGCGCACGTGTGACAGGCGCAGGGTGAGCACAGATATAACTACTTTAATTAACCACTTTCTAATCTCTGTTAACACTTCTTTTTCTTGACAGCTGGGGCGGCTGCATTGTGGCCATGTGTGATTCTATTAATGCCGCTGCGGATTACGTGAAAGTCTTGAAACGGGATTACTATGCTCAGCTGCCATCGCATCTATTGGAGCGCTATCAACCCAATGATTTCAATGAAGTCGTATTCGCCACTGTGCCCAGCAATGGAGCCGAACTATTTGTACAATAATTAAGTGAAAGATCCATGTAAACTGTATATAAGCGTAGTAAACCTGTAGTTGTTCCTTGTAGCTAATGACTGCTGTACTTGATTTTGGTAAAGTAACTGAAAGCAGAGTTATTGTAGAGTGAACTGTGGTAGATCTACGATTCTCTTAAAGGAACTTTGAGTTCTTTGAAAACTTCTTTACTGAACAGCTAAGTAATTCTTCAGGAATAATAGCTCCATCCCTAAAGCCTTCCAATCTTTCCCCTTCAGTCACAAAAACTCCACTTTTCGTTTAAGATATATTAACAAACTATAAACTAGCATACAAAAAAGGCACTTGGGAAACTTAACGCCTCAGAAATCCGGCATTCTTGAAGATCTTGTAGACCTGTTCCCGTGGTATCTTCTCGGCCTCGCGATGCACCACAGCCATCTCCTTGCGTGTCAGCAGCGATTCCTTTGCCAAATTGGCAGCAATTATTGGATTGTTGTAGAAACGTGCGCTCTTTGAGAGCTCAGCAGGCAGCTCCGATTCCCACTGTGCATTCTTTACCACCGAAGGATGCGCATCCGCTGTGGCATATCCTACATATTGGGATTCCGGCTCGTAGGATGGATGAGAGGGCAGACCCAAGGCTTGGTGGTAGTAGAACTGGGCGTGACCTGTGCCCAGCGAGAGTGAGAGGCAAACGAGGAGCAAGAGAACTTGGCGGGTGGACAACATGATCACTGTAAGAGAGGGGAAGGGAGGAGGTAAAGGAATTAGAGTTGTTAGTAAATCGTTCTATTTGGGGATAATTGAAAGCTAATAAAAGATACGCTTGATTTATAGAGCTGGCAGTAGGCTTAAATGCCCTGTGAGTAGGGTGTTATAGGTTGGTTTGTGTAAACTTAAGTAACTCAGAGCTGGTAAGCGCTAGGAAAACTTAAAGAAAAGTTAGCCATATGGCAACGTGTGTAAGAGCAAGACAGAGCGTGTAATAAGCAGTGCTATAGCAGTCAGCTTGACAGGCAGGCTGTTGCACCAGCTGCAGAGCAGTCAATTAGCTGAGCATAGCTTTGAGCTACAGACAACAAATTTAAACAGTACACTGGGTATATTAGAGTTAGGTGTGCTCGGCTGCACTTTCCCTTCTTGTTAATCCACAAGTTGCAAGCTGTCAGTTACGTGCGTCATAAATTATTTACGGAAAAATCAATTATCGCGGCAACAACAAGTGGAGCGACTACCAGACACCCAAGATGGAGATGGAGAAGGAGTAGGGGATGCGGAGGGGCGGGGAAACAGGCACGTAGTCGGAGTCACTGCTGGAGTTGTTGTTGCTTACAACTGACGCTTTTATCCATGAACTTTTTGTAAAATGACGTTTTTTGTTGCTTTGTGATAACACTTTGGATTGTTTCCAATTATGGCCATTTAGTTGTCATTTGTGCTCCACTTTTCACCGCCTCAGACACACAATTTCTTTTATTGGTTTATTAACCAATTTGATTCAAATGCAAATTGCATTAAGCCAAAGTCAAGGTTGCTTTAACCCACTCAAATAAACGAAATAATTTTTTATTTTTTAATTTTTTTTGAAACTCCCACAAGTTGTAAATGCCTTACATGTATCACTTTGGAACACCTGGTGGTGGCTCGACTGAGTTGGAATTGAAACTGTAACTGAATCTAGAATTGTGAGCACTCGTACTTTTATGTGCTCGGCGTTGAATGCCACAAGAACGAGTTTCACTCACAGCAAAAGCATTCAAACTGACAAAAAACACAAAAAACTACAAACAACAACAGCAACAAACAAATCACACTACGAGATGAAACACTCAAAAAGCTCAAAGTTTGTCGCCAAATGCTACCAGTGGGAGCAAGTTTTTATTTAATGAACAAATATATTATTTAATTATAATAATTATGGGCGCTGGTTTGTTTAAGAATTTTATATTTTGTTGTACAACTTATGTGTAATAAATTAAAAATTAGGTGAAGTTAGCTCTAAAAAGCTTTCGAGATTCAATAATTAATTTTTTTCAAGCACTAAATACTTGAGTTTTTCTCGCCGTGTAGTTATGGTTAATATAAAACAGCTGCCTCCATTCAGGATGATAAATTTCTCTCGGGTTTTCTCATTCAAGCCGATCAATTTTTTCCGGGTTAATTTTGTTTGCAACTCATAAGTCGTACACATATGTTAACGATCTCTGACTACTGACGAGATGACGATCTGACCTAGGCCTAGGCAAAAGCCACATAATTGTATTTTGCAATTAAAGCCAATGAGTTTTTTTACAAATTGTCTAAAGTTTCTCATGCTCCACTAAATGCCCGCCAAAAAAGGTCGCAAGTTTGACGGAGCGTTGTTTGGACAATTACGCACACCTCCAACAACAACACACACACAAACACACCTCATAACTTGTATTGTGTGTGTGTGTGTAATTTGTTTAGAATTCGAATCCAAATCCGAGTTGAAATCCGACTTTTGAAAGTTTTTGAATTGACCCTGAAAATTTCATGTCTTAATCTCAGACTCAGGTTCAGACTTAGACTCAGATTCAGATATGGACTCGGTCTTTGGTGCTGCACATGTTTGACCCTAATTTGTTGTTTGGTCTTTGGGGTTATTCAACCGTTTTGTGTCAGCTGATGCGGAAGCGGTTCCATTTTGCCAGTTTGGGAACTTCGAAACTTCGTTTGCAGCTCTGCTTCCAGCGCCTTGAACTTTAACGTGTCAACGCCTACACACAGGTGCGTGGTATTTTTCCTCTTCTTCTTCATCTGGTTTTTAGGGAGTGGCACAAACAAATTTTGTCTTTATTTATTGACTGTGTCGAATTTGATATTTAATTAATGGCCATTTTGTAGTTGCACATTAAAATGGCCAATTGTTAATGCTGCATTGTTTGGCAAACAAGTGTATTCAGTTATCTTTAATGACAATGGAAATATTTGTGGGTTTCTTAATAAGCAAACTGATACACAAATTAGATATAATAAATTTGTTATTGTTAATAAATATACAAATTAACGTATAGCTTTTAATAGTAATGAAAAGCATTACTTGATTTAGTAATGTTGTTTTTAAATAAATTCAAGCGTTTGGCATTTTTTTTTAAATTAAGCAGACGTTAAACCTAATTTTTTATTAACTAAAATTTTATTTACAATATAAATTTAACTGCTTTTGTTATTCATTTTTAACCCTTTTATTTCAAATGAAGCTTGTTTTAGTTTATTTTGGAAGCTGCAGTCATTTTGGGCTAACCTTGAAAGCATATTTAGTTTTTAATTTATGCACACAACACCTCAACCAACACACACACACACACGGGAGGGAGCTGCAACACACACACACAGGCACGCACTCAGCTGGGCGTAGTTGTGTCATCTCAAGGACGCCTTATGCAATTTCAAAATTCAAGTGTACGCAATTATTGCGGTGCAATGCTAACGACTTTGTACAATGCGGCGTATGAGCAATAACACATCCGCTTTGCTTCTGCCCAGTGTCAACGTTAAGTATACGCACCATGTGTGTGCACTCACCTCTTACTGGGTGAAAGTGCGCATTGGCTTTT
Organism: Drosophila cardini; assembly: GCA_018903735.1. Classification (NCBI taxonomy): domain Eukaryota; kingdom Metazoa; phylum Arthropoda; class Insecta; order Diptera; family Drosophilidae; genus Drosophila; species Drosophila cardini. The sequence continues at coordinate 3,809,533 of JAEIGM010000007.1, read as the reverse complement.
TACCTTCAGCGTAAACTACAACAACATCGATAACAACAACGATAACCGCATACAAACAGAGAGAGAGAGAGAGAGAGAGAGGGAGAGCGACATGTTTGCCTCCAATATCTACCGGCTTTCAGCTGCAGCTGCACTTAGCATAGGGAGAGCCAAACCGAAAGAGAGCTGCGGTGAGAGCGCGTGAGAGTAAGTTCTATGAAGTCCGCTCTCTGTTGTACTTATGCCTGTGTGTGTGTGTGCTTGTGTTGGTGAGTGCATTCGCATTGCATTGGAAAATCGCTGTGACGTTCTGCCTCAGTTGTCGTTGTGCAGCGCGTCGTGAGGTTTGTCGTTCGCTAAAACAACAACAATAAAATTAACACAATTTGTGCAAAATCAATCGCATAAGCAGAAATTATTATACAATAAATACATAGTGACCTGTGCCCAATTTTCACCAATTTTTGTGTCACTAGCGCAATGTCTCAAAAATGCTGCAGCTGCAGAAACTAATTAATGCTGCACACAATTTGGTGGCAAGTGCAGTTTCAACTCCAAATCAATCTTTAATTTGCCAGCAAGCGATATGGCGGCGACAGCGCGACCAACTGCAGCAACAACAGCGACAACGACAATAACAAGGACAACGGGACCATTGGAAAATGGCTTCATGTCATTGGCCGGCATCAATCCGTACGAAGAGGACATTGAACACTTGAGCAAACTGTTTGGTGCCAAGAAGGTGGTGACCTTTGACATTGGCCGCATCGCTTGCAGCGCTGGCAGCAGCAGCGGCGACAACTACATGTCCTTGGTGAAGCGTGTGACAATCTACGAGTCGGTGGCACGCGGCGATGGGGAAATGGGTAACCAAAAAATAGTTGTGCAGTGGAAGCTGCAATGAAAAAAGACGCAAAATTAAATCAAATTGTATTTAGCTTATTGATTTCATTGTTATTATTATCGTGGTTGTTGTTGCTGCTGTTATACATTTAGCGGCTGCGACGACGACGTCAACTGACCTTGTTACACGCATTCTAAATGTAATATACAATAGCTACGTATACGTAGTATAGATTTGCTAAAGGTCAACACGCACACTCGCCCACTCACACACACACACCCAAACAAATGCACACACAACATAGCAACTGAGCGGCTCTCTCTCACACATACACCGACAAGTTTCATTCATAAATATTACTACAGCGTGTAAACAATAAACAGCTGTTTCCACTGCACAAGAGAGCGCCTACACAGTTGCTCTCTCGCTTTTGCTCTCTGTTTTGTTTTTGATACTATTTATGTGTTGTTTTTATTTAGCTAATACTGCCGCCGTCGCTGCTGCAACCGCTGCCAGCTGCTCAGTCATCATTAAGCGTCAAATTGCGAGTCTCTCACGTCGCCAGTTGTACCGGTGCGACGAGGCATTTACGAATGAAATTAAAGTGTATGAGCACGTGGTGCCGTTGCTCTGTCGCTACAGCCGACAGCCGATATTTCCAAAATGCTATTTGGCTGACACTGACGATGGTAGCCCAAATGCGGAGGCTATTATAGTGCTGCAGGACCTCAAAGCTTTGGGCTTTCGCATGCAGAATCGTCTGGCAGGCTTGGAGCTGCGACACTGTCTGTTGGTCATGAAGGTGAGTTTAAAGCTTTGCATCTAAGGCTGCCATATTATTTGAATTTCTACTGCGATCACTTTTATCGAACTTAAAATATCGAAATTTGAATAGGTTGCTACAGGTGGCAACCTTGGTTTAAAGAAAAATTGAGCATTTACTATTAAATTGGTTTTCGTAGAAACTGGCGCAATTGCATGCAGCTTCTCTGGCGGCACAGCACTTGGAACCCGCGCACTTTACACAACAATGCGCACAGATGAGGGAGATTGTCTACTGTCCAGAGGCAGCGGACTTTTATTCGCGCATCTTGGACACATCGGTGCAACAGGCGCTGGACAGCCTGATTGCCTCAAACGAGGATGGTAGTCTGACCACGCCCATACGCCTCATTGAGCAACTGCAGCCAACGTTGTTCGATCAGCTCCTGTGCAGCATCAATGGAACAGCCTCGACTCCATTCAGTGTCATCTGCCATGGTGATCTGTGGCTCAACAATCTCATGTTTCGTTCCCAGCCCGAGGAGGTGATCTTCTTTGATTTGCAGGCCATGCGACGAACGTCACCGGTTTTCGACATACTGCATTTCATATACACCAGCACACGACGCCAATTGCGCGACGTGCACACGGACACACTACTGGCTGCCTACGCGGAGGCGTTGCACAAGGAGCTGGGACAGCAGCTGCGTCAGACGCCGGCTGCCAAGCAATTTGAGGAGCTGCGTGAGATTTTCTCACTACAGCGGATTAGTGCGGAGTACGTGCGTCATGTGCACTACGGATTAGCCATATCCATGTGGATATTGCCAGCGGTAACCTTCGATGCCAACAACATACCCGACCTGGATGAGATTAGTGAGCAAAACCTCAATGGCAAAGAGATTAATTGCACACAAAAACTGACGCCGGAGTATCATCTGCGGATCAGAGAACTGGCACTGGAGTTCTACGAACACGGATACCTAGGAATGTAGGCATAAATATAGCATATAGTATTTGTAGACTCTAAGCTGTTTGGCTAATTAGTTGAATAAAGTAATTAATTAGTACACAAATCCAATTGGTTCCCAGTTAAGAGCAAATACAGATGGCTCCTTTATTACCAATAATTCGTCACTATTGTAACTTAAAAAGAATAAATTTCTGTTGATAAATGTTGTGTGTGTTTTCTTGGGTAATTAAACTAACAAAAACCGGGAGGATTGTAAAAGCAAAAAACAAATTATAAACGTTCCGAACGCAATTGTTAAACGTTCACGATTTTATAGTATATATGTATAAAAGCAACATCAACATGGAATTTCATAAGAGGGTGTCTCGAAGTTTTGATCATGTAGCGGGTAACCCATTTCACTTATTGCCACCACCGCCCCAGCCAAGGAATCCCTTGACAAAGCCCGTAATTGATGCACCCTTCTTGCCAGGAGACTCCAGTTTGTCCTCCAGCGAAGGTAATTCCACGTAGTTCATGGCCAAATCGAAGAACAACGGTTTGCAGGGTATGGGCTCCATGTCGGGGGTTAGCTTGTAGACATTGGGTGACCGAGTGTGCAACGATTGATCCTCCTTGTATTGAGAGAGTCGCTCGTACAGCGGCTTCGTTGTTTTTTGCGATTTTGTGGACACACCACTAGCATCCTCGCTATTGTCATCTTCCAGCACACTGTAGGCATGAGCCGAAAACTTGCTACCATCAATTGTGGAGACCATTTTCTTGAGCTCCGTTTGCATTTGGAATTCGACACAAGGTTTGCCCTTGAGTGATTCATTGGCATAGTTGGAGGCACGCTCGTAGAGCGCAACGGCCTCCTTCCATTTCTTCATGTCAATTAATGTCAGGGCAATGTAATAGCAGCGGAAGGCCTTAAAAGTCAACGCCAGATTGGATACTTCGCTTTGATATTGAGCATCCTCCTCCATGCCAGTGATTTGCTGCATTTCCGTAACATTCTGTAGGATAATCTCGTAGAGACGCGCAAGATCCTGCGGGCGAACACGCTTGCCATCGCCTTGAGCTTGCGTCGATTGCTGTTTATTGGGATCATCAAAGTTTAGATTGGCCTGGAAAGGATTAAAGTCAATTAAACGGTCTAAAACACACCTCAACAGCTAACTCACCTGCTCAACCAAACACAGATTGCGTTGCAGTGTTCGGCTATGACGTATGTAGCTCAAGTAGGCCAACAAATATTGTACTCCAGACACTGTCTGCCCTGTGGTCAGAGAGCGTAGCTTGGGATCTTGTTTGATTTCATCCCTTACCGCCTGAATGGCATCTTTGCAATCCATCAAAATGCGTTCAATTAGCTCAATTTTGGCATCCAGTTTCACCGTCTTGGCCAAAGATTTGTCCAGCTCCTGAGTGCTAAGCAGAAACAGACGCACCTTCTCCGGCCGTACGGTAACCTTACGGCCACGCCAATCAATCGTCTGCAATCCCTCGCTACTCTCCGTTTTCGTTTGACTGACCAGCACATCCAAGTTCTCCAGCACGCCTTGAGCACGTAATTCAAGGATTTCATCGATCTTGCCACCACTGGCACCGCCACTAATATTGTACGCACAGTAACGTAAATTGGGCGTAAACTCATTCACCTTGGCGCGATACAATTCCTGATCATCCTCGGGCAGGGCCTTGGCTAAGTTTTCATACACCACCTGGGCGCGTTTTAAATGCTCTCCAGCCGAGTTCCACAGCTGTAGCTCAAAATGCAAAGTACCGTGCATCCAGGCTACGTAAGCCTCGCACTCCAGCTTGGTGCGTGCATCAAAAGCCTCCGTCTAGGAAGAGATAAGAGGTTAAAATGGGTTGGATATGTGGGCCAAACTAATCTACTCACATTGCACAGCTCCTGCAGCTGGAGGGCATAGAAACAAGCGCGACGAAGCTTGTTAATCAAGTGAAAGCGTTTTCGTAGCTCCGTGTTGGCCTCTTGCTTCAGCTGCATGGCATAGGCCCAGGCGCGTTCAGCACTGATCAGCGGTATGTGAATGAAACGTTCGTCCGCCTTCTTGCCCGTTAGATGAGCCAACGTTACGTCGCGACGCTTAAAGTGCCTCTTGTCGCCTTGGGGATACTTGAGTGCCTTGCGGAGACGGCGTATGCGGCGTGTGCAGTAGCCGCGATAACGTTGATAGTCACCATGTCGCAGACCATGCTGTTGCTGTGCATCCTTGATCATGTGCAGTACTGCAAATCATACAAATAATAACATTTTAATTTATACACACACATTTTTTAGGTTAATTGTCAGTGCAGCTCCCTGTGAGTTCTCTCGTCTCACACACACTCACTTTCAACCGTGAAGACTTTCACTGGCTCCGGCACGGCTGTGCCGCTGTCACTTTTCTCCACATTCTCTCCACTAGTCGGCTCCTCAACAACCATTGTTTCAACAATTCCAGCGGCTACGGATTTTCAAATCTACGGGAATTTGTAAAATATATACGGATGCACGACGGTCGTAGTCGGGGAATCGTCGCCAAACGTAAACGTCATCATTGTTTTCGATATCCAAAGTAAAGTATCGATATATTTGCATTCGATAGATTTGATTTAATCAGCGCATTAATTTAAATAGTTTTAAAGTAGCTGATACCTTTAATACAGCTAATTAAAATAAATAAATATAGACTAATTTTTACTTCGTGTTAAATCTCATTTATAAATGATTTATAGTGGTTATCGATGTTTTTGTGTGCTAACTAAAGCCGTTGGCCAGCACTGCAGTTCAGTGTTAAGCATTCCCTTTGAAACTTGTGGCTGACGACGCAAGAGCGTGGCGTTGAGCATTCGCCAGTTTTAAACAAATTTCAGCCAAGTTCGCAGGTAAATGAAAGTGAAATTAGTGTATTAATTAACAAAATATAGTTAAGAGATATTGGCAAATGTCGAAGTGCATTTGTCTAAGTGCTGGAAGCATTTGTTTTGAGGTTATACTTTCACTGCACGCAGCACAGGTAGCCCCGACCTCCCCCGCAGCTGCACTATCATTGTTTTGACGGCCGTTTCTGACATTTGCAACGTTGACAGTGTGATAGTTGGGAAATTTCACCATTTTTTTGTTGTTTGTTAATTAAACGTACAAATTAATTATTCACAGCATGTCGCGCCGAAAGGACAACGAGGAGACGGACAAGCAGACGCGTATTGCCATTGTCAGTGATGACAAGTGCAAACCGAAGCGTTGTCGACAGGAATGCAAGAAATCATGTCCAGTCGTGCGCATGGGCAAGCTCTGCATCGAAGTGGCGCCCACGTCGAAGATAGCGTCACTGTCTGAGGAGCTCTGCATCGGTTGCGGTATCTGTGTCAAGGTGCGTGTCGTGTATTTAATTATATATCTGTTTGTGCAACTTTACTGAAATTGAATCCTTGCAGAAATGTCCATTTGAGGCCATCACAATTATCAACTTGCCCAGCAATTTGGATAAGCACACAACGCATCGTTATAGCAAAAACTCGTTTAAACTCCATCGCCTGCCCATTCCTCGACCAGGTGAGGTCCTTGGTCTGGTTGGCCAGAATGGTATTGGCAAGTCGACAGCGTTGAAGATCTTGGCCGGCAAGCAAAAGCCCAATTTGGGTAAATATGCCAACCCACCCGACTGGACGGAGATTTTAGCATACTTCCGTGGGTCCGAGTTGCAAAACTATTTCACTAAGATATTGGAGGACAACCTTAAGGCGCTGGTCAAGCCACAGTATGTCGATCAGATTCCCAAGGCGGTGCGCGGTGCTGTCGGTGAACTGCTCGATAAGAAGGATGAACGCGATCTGCAGACGAAAATCTGTGATATGCTGGACCTGTCCCACATACGCGATCGCGAGATTTCGCAGCTCTCTGGAGGAGAACTGCAGCGTTTTGCCATTGCCATGGTCTGCATACAGAATGCCGACATCTTCATGTTTGACGAGCCGTCCTCGTATCTGGATGTGAAACAGCGCCTGAACGCTGCCTTAACCATTCGTTCATTGCTACATCCTACCAAGTGAGTCATTAGCTACATTTCTTTAGTTTCCCTGCTTTACTCTCGATTTCCTGCACAGATTCATTATTGTTGTGGAGCACGATTTGTCCGTGCTGGATTATTTGTCCGATTTCATTTGCTGTCTATATGGTGTGCCTGGCTGCTATGGCGTTGTTACTATGCCTTTCTCTGTGCGCGAAGGTATCAACATTTTCCTCGACGGCTTTGTGCCCACGGAGAACATGCGCTTCCGCACAGAATCGCTGACGTTCAAGGTATCCGAATCGGCTACGGAGGAGGAGATCAAGCGTATGAATCATTATGTTTATCCAGCTATGGTTAAAACACTGGGAAAATTCGAGTTGACTGTGGAGCAGGGTCACTTCAGTGACTCGGAAATTCTGGTGCTGCTTGGAGAGAATGGTACGGGCAAGACCACGTTCATTCGTATGCTTGCTGGTAATCTGCAACCGGATGGTGAGGTGCAGCTTCCCATGCTGAATATCTCGTACAAACCGCAAAAGATTTCACCCAAATTCCAAAATCATGTGCGTCATTTGCTGCACGACAAGATTCGTGATGCCTATGTGCATCCGCAGTTCATTGCGGACGTCATGAAGCCCATGAAGATCGAAGAGATTATGGATCAAGAGGTGCAGAACCTCTCCGGTGGTGAATTGCAGCGTGTGGCTTTGGTGCTCTGTCTGGGCAAACCAGCCGATGTCTATCTGATTGATGAACCCTCTGCGTACTTGGACTCCGAGCAGCGTCTGGTCGCTGCCAAGGTTATTAAGCGGTGAGTATAAGCTTTATAACTTCCTTAGGATCGTTTTTGATTTGGGTTCCTCTTTTTTAGTTACATATTGCACGCCAAGAAGACCGGATTTGTTGTGGAGCACGATTTCATTATGGCCACCTACCTCGCGGATCGTGTCATCGTTATTGAGGGTCAACCGTCAGTGAAGACTACGGCATACTCTCCACAATCCCTGCTCAATGGCATGAATCGTTTCCTGGAACTGCTTGGCATTACTTTCCGACGTGATCCCAACAACTTTAGGCCGCGTATCAATAAGAACAACTCGGTCAAGGATACGGAACAGAAGCGTTCGGGTCAATTCTTCTTCCTGGAAGACGAGTTTGTTTAAACCATTGGACCATTTAAACTTCCATCGATTTGGAACGCCGTCAGTTTTGTATTTCTTTATTTCGGACGACTCGACTCGGTTTGGTTGTCTTTCGTTTCATTGCTCTCGCGTTTCTTTCTTTCTAATAGTTTATTTTGTCCTCCGTTTTTGCATTTTTTGAAACCACGAACACAACAACATTTCAAATAATTCTTTTGTTATTGCTGTCGCAAAATTACGAACAACCAAAAACAAACAACAAAACAGCCGATTATCATTAAATAATAAATTAAAAAGTGAGTTTTTATATATGCTACATGCTGATTTATACCGAAAATAAACGATATAAAAACAAAATCAATAGGAATGGCAATTTTGTATAGTGAAAATAAATTAATTTACTTTGTAAAAAACGGCAAGAATCATTTTGTTTTATTTAGTATTCGAAATCAATCCGTCTTGACAGAAAAACCTCCAAGCTGCCAATCTAAGGGAGCTGCTGCGAGCTCTAAAACTCACTCACAAACGGCAGAAATTTCAGCTTGAGCACCCGGCCAACAGAAATGTGAGGAGGAATCTAAGTACAAAAGAAACGAGCAAAAACATTTGAACATACATGCGTAATAAACAAAACTAGGTCACGCTCTCACTCACACTATTATAACTGCGCTCAGACGAAATTCTGCCGCTTGCTGCAGTGTGCGCTCTAATTTCGGCTGCTGCTTTGCGCCTTCTGCTGATTGTTTGTATGTGTGAGCAAAGCGATCTGCAGAAAAAGGTAATGCGCTCTCACTCCCACTATTACACTTGCGCTTAGAGTAAACATGTGCAACTGCTCTGTATTTTTGGTCGTTTCTCTCACACACTCTCTCAACCTCTTTATTTTGTTATTTGCGCTGTAGAAAATTCTGCCGTCTGTTTGCTGATTCTGTTGGCCTGGTGTTTGGCTATTGAAATCTCCAGCTTCGTCACATAAAAATAGTCGAACAACAGTGGGCCGCAGCAAACAAAAACCAAACTGTTGAAAATATGAGGTTAAGCAAGAAATAAAAAAAAGATAGACTAATAGCTATTTTAACTTAATGTAATAGCTATAGCTTCTAATACATTTTCTAGCATTTAAAAAAAAATTATTTTGCTCTAAAACAACAACCTGTAGCTTGAGTTGGCAGCGATGTCCGCGTTTACTGAGAATTGCAAATTTACCAGGGCTACGCGCCAGATTTGAAATGTAGCGCCAAAGAATAAGTTTTAAAATATTTTGCAAAATAATACGTATTTTATTGCACTAAAATATTTATAATTAGCATTGTGCACACGTGGAACACGCACAAATATTCGCATACATATATTACAATTATAAAAATCTATGATTTCAAATGCGATCACAATTCGAAACAAATATATTAATTTCTGCATCGTACTAGCTACCAACATTTATGTTTTCAAAGTTTATAAACAAACATACAATACACATAAATATACAAATAGCAACGCATTTACAGCTTCATTCAGTTTGTTATTCAATATATATTAAGTTTTACAAAACGCTTTCGAAGCAATAAATTTATGCGATTCAATCAAAATATATAAAATTTTTGTTTTTCTTTTTGAAAAAGGCAAATGTTTGAATTTGTATAATGCTAAATTTGATCTCTGGCTTTAACGGCATTCAATATTAATCATCAATTATTTAAGTACTAATTGGTAAAATTGAAGACTTATTTGACTAAAAATTCCATACAAGTAAATGCGTCAAAAATTGACTCAAATTGTTAAACATTTGATAAATTTTGTATCTCTTCATAATTTTTTTTATGTGTTTTCATAAGTATTTTAAAATAATATTATATAAAATTTAAAAATGTAGTGTAGTATAGCATAAGAGAGACAATTATCGATTTAAAAATATTTAAAATTCTATTGATTAAATGGACTTTTTGTTTTTCGAATAAAGTTTTAGGATAGAGAGCCTGTTGAGATCCAAAAGCAGATCCTTTTAGTATTATTTCAGCACAATTTAGTTTAAATGGAACTTTTAGAGACTTATTTGTTACATTTGTTTTGAACTCTTGTAAACAAATTAAGATTTGCATAAAAACAATTCAATCGTTTTAAAATTGCTACTGAAAGTATCAAAAATAAGTGTATATATGTATGTGTAAATATCTCGTAAGTGTGTGTGTGTGTGTGTAAAATAGTGTAAGAGATGAGGTAGCCAACAAATTCTATGCTTCATCATCTTCATCCTCAATGAGTGCCATCACCTCCTGACTTAGCTCCAAGGCTTGTTTGCGCAGCTTTAGAGCCTGTTAAAATATAAAATTATTAACAAATTTATTGTTAACAGGTATGGCAAAGCTCACTTGGGTTCTTAGCTCCTTTTCGGTTGTAACCAACTCTTGTATTTGTGCCATTGTCGTTGCCAAATTGCGCTGATCGATGACCCAACGCAAGTAGAGCTCTGTAATGAATATGGATTAAAGCAATTACAGGGTATTCTATGATCGGGTTGACTCACCACTCCACAGTTCTAAGCTTATGGGTGCCACTGAGGGCCAAATCACCGCGGCATTTGGTTCGTAGAGTGGATTCAGCAAGGTTTGCAATACATCTGGTCGATTGAGATAAGACCAAAGACTGGTGGTCCTGGTGTGCACCTGAAGCTCGGCGCGTTCCTTCTCCGAGTCGCACAGAAAGGTGCCGTACTGCGAGAAGTAGCTGTGCTCGAAGAGCAATATGAGCAACTGGGTGCTAAACTCAAAGCTGCACGGGAATTGCATGTACAGCTGATGGATGCAGTCCAGGAAGAGCACAAAGGTGGCACCCGAGTTCTTGTTGCGTGTCTGATGCGGTGTGTAGCAGGAGTAGCGATGCCGTGAGGCAAACGGATGTCCAGCCTGAATCCATTCGCGTTCTATTAACGCCTGCAGGCTGTGAGAGATGAGGGGATTAGGTGAATACTGTGAATTCCACTGTATACTCACCCGCGCACTGTGCGACAATCGGGATTGAGTATGATCTGTACCAGAGAGGTAACAATCAGCGTCGAGTCCAATCCCTTCGAGCCATGCACAAGCACTGGACTACCCTCCTGATCTAGGCACTGGGCCACCACACAAGAGGCATTCAAGGAGTTCAGCACCAGACTTAGCCAACCACTATTCTCCAGTCGCGTTAGCCACTTGTCCGTGCTGCAACCCGTGTCATTGCAGGCCTCGATCAGCTTGGCAAAGCTGTCCAGGATGGCCGCTGGTGAACTGACATTGCCAATCGCACGATTCACCTTCTTCCACTGCGAGTAATGCAAGTCGGTTTCGGTGTTGGACTTGCCCTTGCCCCAGGTGTCTACAATGAAACCCTTTTTGCTTCGTCCCAGCACCAGATTGAGGATCGCCTCGTCGGCGCGACAACGCTTGATGCCCTGTATGGACAATGGCTGCGAGCTGCGCATTAACGTGGCCTAAACAACAGCACAAAAGAAACAGAAATTTAATTATGTTCGCAGAAATTCAATTAAAAAACAGAACTTACGCCATTTTCATGCCTGTAGCTCAGCACAGGGAAACGTCCGCCGTCACGGAAGGCGGCGGAGAGTGCGATTTGCTCATCGCTAATTGCTTTAGGTACAATCAGTGTGGCGCCATATGTGGCACAGACGCCAAAGTCTTTGTTGACGTGGCTTACACGCCACTCACAGCTGCCACTGGCATTGCCACTCCCACAAGCAGCTGCCGCCTCCAATGCGTAGCCATTTTGCAGTGGATGTGCCATGATGCTGTTGCCCATGTGTGCGGCAGCCGATGTTGTGGGCGTGCATATGGTTATGTTGGCCACATTGGGCGAGGAGGCGCCTCCCATGCTCAGGCCACTTATCAGTTGTGCAAACTCCAACTCGGGACTGCAAAGAGAGACAACTTAATTAGCGAAGCAACAAAGACTGGCAAAAGAGATTGCTACCGAAACATGGTGTAGCCATCCTCCAGTATAGAGTACATGGGTCTGTAGAAGAAGGGGTAGTCCAGTTCTGGGTTCTGTATGGCACTCAGTGCCTCCAGCGAAGCGGACACATTGTAAAAGTCTTTGGCATACTTGATTTCCAGCGATATAATACGCAGATCCTTGCACTTGAGTGTTATGATACCGCCCATGACAATATTCTGTCCCATGCTCGGTTTCTTCTCCACGCTATCGATGTTCTTGTGCAGCAGCTGGAAAATGCAAAATGTTCATAATTCAATTAAAAGTTATAAGAGAAACTTTGCCCTTCCCTCCCCCTTTTGCCCACCCATAATTCCTGGCTGTTTTCCTGCCGTGCGCTGAGAAGCAAATGGTGTCCCGTTATGCACAGGGTGCCCTCAACTGTTGCATTTCCTGCGCTATTTGTGTGCAGGAACACCCCATCCAATTTGGGTGTTTTTATCAGATCAGCGAACTCCATGTCCCAAACACCCACCAAAGTCCAGTTAGTTGACCACCCCCAATGCGGTGGTTTGCTGTTTGTTGTTCACACTAATTAACTTTTTGCATTCTGCCTGTGGCGCTGTCGCAGTGGCAGCTTTGTTGTTGTTGTTACTGCTGTTGTTGTTGTCGTTGCCACTTGATTGCTTGCTCGCTTGTTCTTCTTCTTTTTCCGCTACCCGCCGTTTTCCCACTCTTTGTTTTCGCCGACCACCACCAGAGAGACTCAACAGCAGTGTGGGCGTCACTTTTAATATATACGCTATTCTAGCGACACTTGATTGTTGCACATATGCTTAACACTTAATGAACACCAATGCCACAATTTTGCCAATGCTTGTACTTTTGATAATTATTTAAATAGCATTTTATTTGCGAACTTTAGGAGCGATAACGGTGTGTTGTCAGTCACAGCGAAACGCGCACACACTGTCTGAGCGAAGCTCGCGCGGCCATGCATTATGTGTTAGTGACGGCGTTACAAAAAATGTAAACGCAGTCGTGTAAGCTCTAACAAATGCGCGCGCAATTTGAATGAGTGAAAGAAGAACTATCGTAAGAAAATTGTAATATATAATATATATATATTTTATTTATACGTAAAAGTTGGTTTCAAAAGGTTTGTTTACAAAAAATAGGGAAGTATTCCGTTTTTGTCTGTTCCATGGCATTGAAACCAAGCACAACACTTGTCAGTATATTTGTCATTCAGGCTTAAAAGCTAAGGTTTCATGTGTTTTCTTTTAATTTTTTGTATCCTTGGGATGCTTGATCGTGTGCATGATTTTCAAATATTGTTTAAACAATAGAAAACATATAAAAGTTGTAGTTTTTGGAAAAAAATTGCTTCTCTGTTAATTGTCACAATACGAATATAATTTTTTTTTGTATTTTTATATTAATACTTTAATGTTAATAGCTTTAACGTACAATAAAATGTATTGCATCAATCAATCAATCAATTATCAATCATACAATCAACTAGCACACACTTAAAGAGATGTATAATTTATTTATCACAACGGGGTGCCAAAAATGTTCGCCTAAAGCACAAGAAATATTTTCGAGGTACTAAATTCATTAAAAATAATAATTAGAAAAGCTAAAAAAATATATAGAAAATAATTAAACAAAAAGATAAATTCATTGGCGATACGCTTTATTTTTGTTTTCTTTTTTTTTTTTTTGCTAAAAAAATATATGCTTTTCGATTCTTTGTACCAACAACTTATGCTACGTATACGTAATAAAATAAAATTAAACTTAATTTAAGCACTTAAAAAAAATGAAATTATTAATTGGAACCGAAAGTCGAACTTGTAAATGAATTTCTTAGAAACAATAAAATGTTCTCTGGTTTTTTGTTAATTTTTGTATGTATATGTACAAAGAACAAAGAAATGCACAAACAAATTGGAATGCATAAAACAAAACGCAAGTTATGTATGTGTGAGTGAGTGTGTAGGTGTGTGTGTGTGTGAGAGTGGGGAAGACACAATTATGCAATGAATAAACACAAATTAAAAAAAATATATATATGGCAAAAAATATATGTTATGTAATGTAATTAAACATAAGTATTATTTAATATTGGAAGAGCTTTGGAAACAAATCGGTGGAAGTCAGTTAATTAAGCTAACAAACATAATTTCGCGTTAACAATTTCACTTATTTTTGTTTTTTTGTATATAATTTAACATGAGAAATTAAATGCATTTAATAAATATTTTATGTATGTATGTAAAATGGAAGTAAATTTGTTCTTAACAATGCTTCAATTTTGTTGTTGCTTGTTTGCCAGAGCTTTAAATACATGTGTGTGTATGTGTGTGTGTATAACATTAGCTGTATGACAGTTATAACTATATATATATATGTGTATATGTTTGTATGTATATGTATGCATGTAGATGTAGATTTTGTATAATAGTAGCGTTCACAATTTGTTAGAATTATTTGCTTCTCAATGTATGTTTTTTTTTGTTTTTAATGTGGTTTACTTAGTTAGTTAACTTATACTTAACTTAAACAACTAACTACACATTTAGATAGTTGCAATTTGTCTACGCCTAGCATAACTGGTATATGTAGTACTCTCTCTCTATATATATATATATATATAGATACATATATATATTTAGTTCTTAAGTATTACTTTTTCGCTATTTACAACATTTCATTTCACTACTAATCGTAAGTTTTACACATATACATATAATTAGTATATAGATTTATATAGATCGATCTTAGTATAAACTTAGTTTAGGCTTTTAAAAAAATCTTAGCAATTTTGGAGTTTTTTTCTTTCCTTTTTTGTTAGCGACTTAAAAAGTTATCAGTTTTTTTGTTGTTTCGGTTTCATTTTTTATAAAACAAAAAATAGAAAATTTGTGTGTTTTATGTTTTGTTTTTGTATAAATACAAAATAATAATAAATAGACTTAAACATTTAGATTTCGCTTTTGCTTCTTGTTTGTTTATCCCATATATATATAGTATATATAGCATATATATATATATATATATATATATATATAAATGTGTATAAAAATCGTTAAATTTAATAAAAATTCTTAGTTCTACACATCGTATAGTAAAAAATAAATGTAGTTTAAAATTAGGTGTTTGTTTGCTGCTTTTGGAAGTGTCTCGAAGTACTGTGAAGAGGGAGGAGATATGGTATGAGTGGTGTGTGGGCGTGTTTAGAGGGCGGGGGGAGAGCAGGGCAGTAGAGTTTTGCTGGGTATGCGCATTTACCGCGTCAATACGATCGCTCGGGGAATGGCAAATACGCATAGTCTTGACCGCTAATAAATCGGTGGCGCCGGCTTTGGCAGCACAGCAGCGCCGGCAACAGTTGCTGCTGTGGCATTCGATGTTGCTGCCACAACACTCGATGCTGTCGAGGATGGACTCGATGAGGAGACATTGCCACAGTTGTTGTTGTTATTATTATTGTTGATATTGTTGTGACGCTGATTGCGTAATTGTTGCTGATACTGTTGTTGTTGTTGCTGCTGCTGCTGATGTTGCTGCTGCAGCTGCAAACGCTGCTGTTGATGCTGTAGATTGTGCATAAAGTAGGCGTTGACATTCATATTGCTGCTGTTGGTGGTCGCTGGCAATGCACGTACATGTTGCATTTGTGGCAACACTGGCTGCAGCTGTGGTTGTTGCTGCTGCTGCAGATGTTGCTGTTGTTGCTGCTGGTGATGATGTTGCAAATTCAATTGTCCCGCCGCACGCATCATATGCCAATAGTTGTCATCACCGATCGGTGCCTGCCGACTGCCATATTTCAACTGTCGCGTTATACCCTGTTTATAATCCCGATGATCTTTATCGATGGCATACGCCTTCTCTCGCAGCTTCTCAATGGTCTTCTTGAACTCGACAAAAGCCTGCGGTGATTGTTGTTGCAATGCACTGGCCAGTGGCACCAGCGGATTGTGTTGCTGCTGCTGTTGTTGCTGGGATACGGGTAAATGCTGGTGCTGATGATAGGCGAGGGGATCGAGCAATGCATCCAATAGATTCATATTGGACATGATGAGCGTGTGTATACGCTGTAAATCCAATGCTGGATCTAATGCCGTAACCAAATCCATTTGAAAGTAATCCATTTCCTTGGCAGAGACATTCTTGCAACCGGGTGCATTCTCATCGGAGCGACCACAGCAACTGTAGTAGCCACTGATAAAGGCCGATGGATGAAAGTATTGCA
Source organism: Drosophila cardini (assembly GCA_018903735.1). Lineage (NCBI taxonomy): Eukaryota > Metazoa > Arthropoda > Insecta > Diptera > Drosophilidae > Drosophila > Drosophila cardini. The sequence continues at coordinate 3,793,644 of JAEIGM010000007.1, read as the reverse complement.
TGCGGATGGAATTCATTAGGCAAATCTTGTGGAGCAGATCGAACCATTCACGTTCCTCGACGCAGTTCGTCGCTTGCACAATAAGTGAACGATCTTTGTACACGATCTGTGAATCAAATGTAAAACCAAATGTTAATTAAATATGCATTCTTTTCACTTTCAGCCTAGAAAAATCATAAAATTAATTGTACACAATTTTGCGCAAAACACAAAACAAATCGCAGCGAAATCGTCGCATACAAAATTATAATTCCCACCAACAAATAATCCCACGCGTAACGTAACCGCATTCTTTTCTTTAACACTTGGGGCTTCTTTATAGTTTTAAGTCGTAGTTGTTTTGAAATTTCCCTTTTTTTCCCTTGAAGAATACTAATAAATAACAATGGAAACGGTTAAAACCACAGTAGTAACAACAACAACAGCAACAAACAGCTGACTGCTACTGGCCTAGCGTTGCCAACTCATTTTCATAATAATGCTAATTATTTTTAATTGCAGCAAGTTTGCCATTTGCATGCGTCTAGATGTTTGTTTAGACAAATGATAAGTGAAAGTTTTTCTTGGTTTCTTTTTCTTTTGTTTTGCCCTTTTGTAATTAAAACTAATTTTGGTTTCACTTTTTGTGACTTCACTGGGCTGAAGTGCGTTGCCAATTCTGTTATGAGCAAACATAGTTATCGATAATCGTTGACGATGCCCAAAACTGCAGCGTGCCTACTCACTCCAAAGACAAAGACAAATACACACACACACACATACACTCTCTCACAGACGCATTTCTGCGCTCTCCCCAAGTCTTTTGCATGTGGAGCCGAACCGATGACTGTGTCTCTCTTTGAGTTTGAGTGTGTGTGTGGGCTGACTGCCTGCGCCTAATTTATTTATACAAATGCATTTGTAAACTTGTGCATTTCCGGTATAATTGTTTCTATTATTGTTGTTGTTGTGGCAGTTGTACGCCTAATTTCACGTTACTTATAAGAAAAAGAAAAATGTTCTGTTTGTTGAGTGTTACAGCAGCAACCTTTTGCTACTATGCACCCACTTGTTGGCTGCAACGAGGCGTGTCTGGTATGCTGTTCCACTTACAATCCAATTAAATTACTATTATTTATCGATAGATCTTACCTTGAAGCAGTTTTGCATCTTGAAGCTTTTGTCTTTCAATTGCTCGACACTTCCGATCTCCTCGAGCGGTATATCACAGATGGGTTGTTTGCCCTTCGACTTGGCATAGCTTAGCGAGTGCGTTGTCAGGCGAAAGTAACGGTGCTTAAACTGGCGTCCAAAGCGTTTGCGGCATGTCGGATCTTTGTTCATCATGCTGAGAGAGCGGGCAAAGTGAGTGGGTGGCAGAGAAGTACAGAGCGAGCGAGCGAGCGAGAGTGGGAGAGAGACAGACACACACACATAGGCAAAAGAAAGAAAGAGAACAAAAACAAATGAGCAAATGTTATGCATTTTTTTTTATCTTATGCTTATGGTAATTTCAAAAAAATAAAATCCACAAAAAAAATTAACAATTATAGTTTTTAAAATTATTCGAAATAAAAAAATCTTTTCTTACCCCTCGCTATAGACGTTAGTATTAATTTTGTTTGTGCAAAATGGTTTAGATGTGTGCGTGAACGTGCGTGTGCGTGTAGTTGTTGTTGATGGTGTGTGTGTATGTTTGTGATGGGAATTTGTTGGGCGTGATGTGATTATATTTTATAGTTGTATTTTTTTTTTGTTATTATTGTTTTTATTTTATTTTATGTTTGTTATAAGCAGCACGCGCGTAAAAGAAGAGAAAGACAAAGAAAGTTTTGGTATTAGAATAAAAATAAAGCGTAATTAACAACAACCAAATGTAGTGTAGTTATACAAAATTTGGGATGACTATTGGCTATGGTTTATAACTATTACACAAAGCTGGTAGAATTGAAAGAGTTCAAGATAATAGCGATATCCTTCTAGAGCAATGTTGCCATTCTAGCTTGTAGTAAAGCTAAAAATCTAGCTAGATTTCAGTTTAAAGTAAATTTAACTACGATTCAAAAATCGTTTATATAAATTAGGACTTATAAAGCACTATGCAAATTGCTATTTCTCTTGATTTCTATCAACTTTTATGCCATTTCTACCCATAGATAATACTCCAAATTATTTAAACTTACCCCTCCTTTAGTAATACTGGTTCTAGTGGCAACTGTGGCAATGCCTGCAGCGGACTTGTACTTGTCTCACAGGCATTTGGTGTCGAGATGACCTCCAGGAAATGCTTCACTGCATCCATATGCTTCTCTGTACAGAATTTCTTGTAGAGCTCTCCGGTGTACTCCTCCTTGCAAGGCTGCTGTGAGGAACGCGAACTGACCAAATTACCCAGCGATTGTATCGTTTTTGAGATTAACGTCAGCGTTCGATTCGTTTGGGCATCCTGCAGAGAAATCAAATGTTAATCAGGAGCTTAAACTAGATTTAATCAATATTACTCACCAATCTCTCCGTGGTCAGGTCAAAGAGTTTCGGTCCCAATATGGCGGGTGCAAAGAATCGTAGAAATATGAAGCCAGAGACGACGGAATAACGCACCTCACGATTCCGTGGAAAATGTTTTCCCGCACACTCGCGCAGATCGTGAAAGATCTGACAGAGGACCTTGGGACAACGTTCCGCACTCTTTGTAATTGCGTCGAACACACGTTCCACATAATCTTTAAGATTGTGCAGATTCGTATCGACTGCGGAGCGATCCTTCACCTTGCTGGGATCAATCTCACATGGTTTCTTCTCGGCAACGATTTGGGAGAGAACCGGACGAAGGGTTTGATGGAGATAATGTAGACCCGACAGACGCATCGCCTCATCCATCATCTTGGAGACCAGTGTATTGCCACGAAAAATGGTTGTTGGATCCGTTAGATTGGAGATCTCATGATCAGCGAGAGCTTTAATGATCGGCGCGATTCGTTCTGTGTGCGTAAAGAGGCGGACGAGGGGTTGGGCCACTTCCGTTTTACCCGACACTAGTTCACCCAGTATATACACCGAGGAGAGAGTAATCGGGCGCTGATCCACCGATTCCAGAAGCAAATTCAATAGATCATCATAAGTGGCAAGCGGGAAGACATGATCGGCCGTGTAGTTCAGATTCAGACGCAACGAACCAATTGTTGAGTCCACACTGAGACGTGTGCCCGGGGGAGTGGCGCAGGAACGAGGCGTGGCATTCAGAGAGCGACAACTGGGCGATGCGGTGCGTGGTTGTAGGTAGTACCAGGCGGCTGGCTGCACTGCCTGCTGCTGTTGTTTGTTAAACATGGGTAGACGTACCTCACCTAGGAACACCTTGTCCGCCATGGCGCCATGGGCATCATGCCATAGCGTCACCGCAATCTCGCAGAGATCAGCACCGCCCAGGGGATAAATTGCATAAGCCTTATTCGCGGAGGATTCCAGGGATGATGTGGATTTGTTGCTTTGTGTGGTGCCCGTATGATGTCCGCCCGCATCCGCATCGATGGAGAGATCAAAATACATCACCTCATCGAATTCTGGATCAACGGTCTTTTTGCGCTGCTTTGTGCGTTTCGTGATTGTCTGTTTGTTACTGTAGTAGGCGGTGCAGATGACAAAGGGATCGCAGGTGCCCTGTTTCTTGGCGAGATCAACACAGGCGGGCACACGGATCGCAACACGTACATTTCGTGCATGGGAATTCTTCCAATTTGCTAACTGATCACTGGAAGATGTAGCCAGATGCTGTAGTTGCTGCTGCTGCGGATGATGCACGTGACCAAAGAGACCCGCTGCCCGTGTCTTGAGTGTCATGCCCGCGGTGTTTGTGGTGTGATGGCCACGGCCTGTGGCTGTTGCTTCTGCTGCCGCTTCTGCCATAGCTGTTGCTGCCGCAGCGGCAGCGGCGCGTTGAATGTTCCCCAGTTCGTTGTTCTCCTTGTAGTCATTATGATGCGCCCTCTGATGATGTGGCATGTGCTGAACCAGTTCAATGCTTTCCGTTAATGTCTGTGGCACCTCCTCAAATGCCACCTCGATGTGGGCCATACCCTGCACCTCGGAGTCAGCGTCGACGGGTCGCAGCGAGAACCAATGATCCTTGTGATTATATTTGTGCAATTCCTCACGTTTGATCGCAATCTTGCCAATGGGTTTGTCCTGTTTCATATCACGATCCCACACATAGACGGTTAGGTAACGAAAACGACGCGGGATTTTGAACTGATATTCCTCGCCAAAGAATGGCGAGAGGGTGCGTTCGCTGATCGGCGTACGGCATATCTCCTCCTGATCCAACGCAATTGTGCAATAAACATCTCGTGTCCCCTGTGTGTTGCAACTTTGGTTTGCCGAATTCCGACTGCTAAGGCTTTTTGCTTCACCTGCGCAAATAAATAAAATTTCAAATAGAAACGTTAGAAAAATTTTAAATTAAAGTTAAGTTGGTTGCACTTAAATAAAATTTAAATTGACGCTAAGTTGGTTGCGTTTAAATGCATTTATTGCCAATTGCCCAAATTTGAAGATGTTGCCAACTAATCAAAATGTTTTCATGTAAATATAATATCGATAAGATATCGATTGACCTTGACACCTGTAAAACTTTGCAAATAACCACACGCGTACACACGCAAACTCATCCGGACATGCATACAAATTGCGCAAAGATTTGATGGATTATGTTTAAATACAATTTATTCAGCACATTTGTGCGCTTTGTCGGCGGCACCCTTTCATGCCGCCAAAGGGCAGGCCGACAGCAACGTGACTTCCTGTGCATGTGCACAAGTATATGTGTGTGCGCCGATAAATTGCATTATCGATGCGCAGCCACCTGGGCACAAAAAAGCACAAGTAGCAGAAACAACAACGCACTAAGAACAACAACAATGGCTGGCGCTTGACTAGACGGCCTGTCCCTCCTGTATGTGTTTGTCGCGAGTGTTGAAAGTTAATAATAACAATGCAGTGTTGTTTTTGTTGCTGCTGCCTTGATAAGCCAAGTTAATCAGCCAACGACCAGCGGTGGGTGGGACAGCAGGGGGGCGAACTTTGCTCAATGAAAATATGAAAAAAAAAAATTAGCAGCAAACAGTCGCCGCACTCAAGCGGAAATATAATGCGTATTCTCTTTTCAATGGTGTGCGTGTGTGTCCCTGTGCTGGTGTGCGTGCTAGACGTCATGTGGGCATGCAAAGGCAATGCGCAAAAATTTGCTGCGAGCCTCTTTATGGAATTTTTTTCTTATTTCGATTTTTTTTACAGAAATATAAAAAAAACACATTAAGAAGGTGGCTCATCGGCCTTCCTATTGACACAGCTGGTTGGGTTAGTTAAACTACGACTACTACGAGTGTATGTGTGTGTGTGTGCGTGTTGGCATAACAATCAATTGGGTTATATTTGCTTGCGGTTTTTTCGCTTGTTTTAGTATTAGTAGCAAAACAACGGTGCTTTTACGCCACACACACACACTTGGACTGCTCTTGCTTTGTCGTACAAAAACAAGAAAAAAAAACCAACAACAACTACGGTTGATAACACAAAAAATACGTCGATGTCGTCGTCGTCGTCTTCGTTGTTGCTGCTTTTTCGTGTCGTGGCATTCCGCGTTTCTTTTCATTCATGAATAGGAGAGGAAACAAACAACGAAAGCAAAAGGCAAACGACCAAAAACAGAGGCACACATTTTATATGCAAAAACATACAAACGAGAAAGCCGCAAAACAACACAACTCAAATCAAATACAAAATACGAAAAAAAAAAAAAAGAAAAATCAAATGACAAAAATCAAAAGTGCTTTTACTCTTTTGCTACCATACTATTTCAATGTAGCTAAATTGCTAGCTCTCTCTCTCTCTCTCTCCCATCTCGGTCTGGCGCGGCATGCTCTCTTGACCGCGCTGCGACAGCAACAGCGACGACTACGACTACGACAGTAAATTTCATTCATTCATTCATGAATCATGAATTGACGTCGCGCTGCTGTCGCCGCTACTGCTGCTGCTGCTGCGACGCGTTGTTTTCACATTTTTGTTTCTGTTCGCCTTTGATTTTGTTGCTGTTTCTTTTTCGTAGGGAATTCCAGTCTCGTCGCCAGTCAAATAAAACTGCCGAAATTTTTACGATTTTTGTTGTTTTATGCTGTTTTGCTGTGATGTGACGCTTTTTATTTATACCTAATTAATTTATGCGCTTTTTATTTACTGTCTAACATTATCAGAAGTATGACAACAGCACTCATTGGCAAATTCCATTTAAATTAGCTGCAAAAGCATTTTGCTAAATTTAGCTACATTTTTTTTATTATCATTGAGTTCTTAGCACCTAATAATAATAATAATTCTTGCTTAAGGAAATTGTTTTTTTTTTTTTTATACACAAACATACTACGAGTATATATATATGTTTATATATGGGTGGGCGGAAAAACGCCATTTGCGATAAAACAGATAACGAATTTCCAGTGAATCAAGCATTTGGAAATTTTGAAATATAATCACGAAATCGCTGGACTTTGCCGTCGTCATTCAAGCGCAATCGCCATTGTATGATATTGAGCGAACGAACGTCCTTCAATACTTCAGTTTTTACAATAAAAATTCGTATCATTTTACATATGCGAAGCACGCTCAAAAAGAGCTGAATGTAACAGAGTTGCCAGACTTTCGTGGGCTAAAAAAGCTAGTTTGATAACGAAATGTCGCAATAAAACTTAAAAATTACATGAAATTTATAATTCAGCAAGCTTTAAAGAAATATTTTTCTATAATTTATTTTATTGTAGTCAAAATTGGCTAAATTTCAAGCTAATAATAACTTTACGTAGTGAATCAGCTTCAATAATCAATAAAAACTGCCAAATTTAGCTGCAAAGCGGCTGAAATGGCAACACTAAAGCGCTCTGAACGCGAATCTTCGAGCAGAGAGAGAGAGATAGGGGAGAGGTAAAAAGGGGGAAATTCCTTCTTATAAACTCAAACGGAAGTCATTGCATTCTGCAGACCCGATATACTATATAGTACTATATACATATGTGGCATATCCGGAGTAGCATGTGTTTAATCAAAAATTGTTCTGTTGAAATGTCTGAAATGGAAAAAATATACCCAATTAGACCGTAACAAGGCTGAGACAAGGAAAACGAAACGAGACGAGAAGGAAAGGAAAAGTGCTCAGGTTAATGTCTTTATAGTAAGTAGACCAATTTCAATCAGTTTATATGATTAGGGCGATATCTCATTGGCTTGGAAAAGTGCCGACGAGTGTGCCTGTGTGTGTGGGTTTCTCTTTTTGAGGGGGATCTAAGAATAGCTGGCAATACACGTGTGTGTTGCCACACCATGTGGCAGCAAACATCTAAAGCCTGCCGCACAACAGCCACACCCACTACGCCTAACGCCCAAAATGTTGAGGAAAACCAAAAACAACTTTGACATTTGTCCATGGAGTGTGTGTGTGTTTGTTGTGTGTGTGTGTATGTTTTCCCGTCAATGTCATTCATGCGCACAGAAAATTACGACACGATTTCGTGCATCAAGAGCATCGAGTCTGTTTATGGAGAGCTGTAAGATGTATAGATAGATATATACAGCTATATATATATATACAGATATATATGTATATCTGTAGTATCTATATATCTGGCGCGTGTTTCAACAGACTCATTAAATGCTTTCAATTTCCAGGCACCAAAATTAAATTTAAAGACTTTGTAAGTAGATTTCATTTGTATCAACGTCGTAGTCCCTGTCCTCCCTCTCTCTCTCACTCCTTCTTGTCTGTCTCACCCAATGTGTTTTCCATTTTCCTTTTCCTTTTTTTTTTTGCACAATATGCAAATTGATTCAGTGCAGCATGAAACGCGCGCGAATTAATGAGGCGATTACTCCAAGAGCACAGAGTGCACAAAAGTGAAAAAAAAAGCAACGAAAACTGGAAAAAGAACAAGAATTTTGGACTCTCAATGGCACAACGAACTTTGAATGCTCTTTAGAGATAATACTCCTGCAAAAATAAGCTACTGAAGTCGTTCAAATATATTTTAGCTTTTTTTTCTAGCTATAAGTGTGTAGAGAACATTTTTAGCATAAAAATCTATGCAGTTTATGGTCAGAAAAATTAGTTAACAAACATTTAAAAGAAATGTTAATTTAATACATAAAAAATTTTAAAATTTTTTATTTTGTTTAGCTGCTATTTCTAGCTATTTTTTTTGAGCACGCATTCATCTTTCAATTTAATCCTTTTGTTGTCTAAAAATCATATCAAAAACATATTTTAGTCTTTTAAAACTCAATTTTGTTCAACATTTTTTAATAAGCTCCTATTTCTAGCTATACTTTGCACAAATCTAGCTATTTAAGACAACTAAATCACCTTTCTCAAAGCCTAACACACTCCCACACAAAATGTTAATGCCCCTCACCAAAGTGTATTAAAGGAAAAGCAAAAAAAAAAAAGGAAGCTAAAGAAAAACCTCCAAGACTTTCAGCTGGAAATGGATCTCAGGGCTCTTTTCTCAGAGCGGAGGAGGCGCTTTGGCTGCGGTAATAAATTCTAAAAGCGAGCAAAACTTTTATGCAAACGAAAACGGAAATTGAGATAAATTTTCTTGCATACTGAATGTGAGTGTGTGTGTACAAGTGTGTGTGCGTATATTATATGTGAATATATGTATTTGTTTTTGCGCTGCCTCGTCAGCGGATGAGAGATTTACAGACAGACAAACCAGACCGACAGACAGACAGACAGAGAGTTTCTTTGCTGACTTTGCTGCTTCTGATGACGATGATATTGTTGTTGTTGTTGTCTGGGTCTCTGGCCGTTTGTCTAAACGTCAGCTTCCTGTCCTCCAACAACAACAGCAGCAAAGATTACTTGCACTTTATGCAGATTTGTGGCTAAAGGTGTTCGCCCCCTTGGCCAAAGCTCTCTGCTGTTCTCATCGACTTCTTGTTAACTCATTTTTCCCCATACACACTCGACTCGAGCCCTGTGAACAACTTCCTTTTTCCGTTTGTAACTTCCTTTAGAGCAAGGTATATAAAAAATAAGGGCTTTCAGCTTGTATCTGTATCTAATTGGGCCCAAAGGAAGTAACTGGTTAGTTGAGCAATCCAGTTTTTTTATTTCCTTGCACGAAAGATAGGTAGGGAGCGGTAAGAGAGAGCTCCAAATTTACCAGTAGGACAAACGACTGTTTGGCTTGTTTTTAGCTTCTTAGTCTTTGGTTAAACCATTCCAAAACGGCTCTTCCGCTTCACAAAAGCCGACTTCCTCCGTGTCCATCTCTATTATCTCCCTCACTCACTAACTCTTGCTGTCCTTGTCTTTTAGCCATTCTTATTGGTTATTAGTCGTTACATGCATTTAAGAAATGCATCACATTTTAATCATTTCAAGTGAAAAAACCCGGTTTTATGCCTCTCTGCTATCTCTCATCGGCATCTGTTTCTTCAACCACTTCTCATCTACCTAAATTCTCTCATCTGTTGCGTTTCTTACTCTCTACTCTCTCTCTCTCTCTCTCTCTTTCCCTCTCTCACTATACGCAGTTTGTACTGTACGTGCCGATCGATTTCCGGTCTGATTACGTTTCTCATCCACATGATCATCGTGATCGTCTTCTATCATCTCTTGGCAGTGTGGCGAAATCAGCAATCTTTTTCTCAAATCTCAAACAGCGGGAATTCTAGCCTTTTTTAGTATAGTTTTGTTGCATTTTTATACTTTCTACTACTTTAATGACATTTTAAATTAATAAACATTTCCATAAACAATGCTTGAAAACAATACAGTAAACTTCAGCTTCTTTTTCCCAAAACTTTTAGCCTTTTTCAGCTTCTTTTCTCTAAAACTCGGCTTTTTTTCGACTCATTGCTCTACAAAACTTGTCAGCACTACTTCTCGCCTTAATGCCCGTTTGTCTGTTGTTTGGCTTCCACTGTTAGCTCTCTTGCATGTTTATAGCCATATTTCATCAGCGTCATTGAACGATCGATCGCTGAATCTTTCAATCGATAGTTGATTGTTGGCATTGCCTACCGTTTATAGTGGTATATCTCTATATATATTTAGTAGGGTATATCTCATATACATATAAGTCGTATATCGCTTTCGAACTTGATTACTTCAATGTGTGTGATATGCTATCATTTATACGCGATTCTAGGGTATCTCTGAACCGTTGTTTTTTTCTGTAAATGAAAGAAATTTTTTCTTTCTTGCTGACTTGTTTTGGTTATCAATTTCATGTCTGGGTAGCATATTGTCAGCGCCTCAATATAATCAATATGGCAAAATGAGTAACCGCTTTTGTGCCTTGTCATCGGCAGTTGGATTGAAACTCGGGAACTTTGTGGTTATTATGATTTTGCGGTCGGTTTTCCCAGAAGTCCGCATCCAGATTCAAGTCCATTATTATTAATTATTAAGCTACTGGGGTACGAGTATTACTAACTGTAATTATACGGGGTATTTCATGAGTTCTTTAACATGTAAACTCTGCCTGCAGCGTTGCCAGATCGGCATAGATTAAAAATCCTAGGTATAGTTTAGATCTCTACCTATCTATTCAGGTATTACCTACACTACGTAACACTCTGGCTCACGTCCTTTAAAATCTACAGCTTACTTTCAGTGTTGCCACCCAATTTTAGTGCGCCTGTTAAGTTGGCTGCACTACAGACTCTCATGTATGTTGAAATTAAAACTTTTAATGTCTTTTTTTGTAGGTTTCGGAGCGTAGTTGATCGAGTGCAACAACTTTAACTAATTATAAATGTATTATTATGACAGGTAGCTCTCATGTGGCGATGGCGATGCTATATGCTCATTTTTGGCGCCATTAACCTTCAATTATCCATGGCTGGCAATCAGTCAAGTCACTGACTTTGTCAACGATGTCGACAACTTGAGCGACCGACACACGACTCGCATCTAAAAAGCAAAAAGTTGACGAGGTCTCTGGATGTGACCAAAAATAGATGCCTATTAGCAGCTTTGGCAAACCTCAAAACAGCAACAACTACAACTACAACTACAACAACAACAATTGCCAAGTTTGTATAATGAAAATAATAATAAATAAACTTTTGTAAAAAAAGCCGCCCACATAACACCTAACAACAGCAACAACCACAGCAATTGCTGTGTGTGTGGGTTGACATTTTCATAGGGGTTTGGTTAGCCCATGAATAGGGATGAGTTGTGGAGCATTAGAGGAGCGGATTCTCGTTAAAATAAATAAATAGCAACCCATACAAATTCATATTTTATTAACGATTGTAGAAAGTTTCAAGTTAAAAAACTTTAAGCTTACTCATCCAACTGGAACGAGGGGAGTACGAGTAGTAGTAGAGGGGATTGTAACTGTTTGCTAGTCGAACTAATTTAAACGCATAATTGTTTTAACTTATTACCCAAAAAAGTCATGGGAATCTTTAAGCCAACTTCCCTTGACACTGCTTACCTTTCTGGCCAAGAAACGACACATGAAACAAGCGAAGCGCTCAAAAATTATAAGTGTACCCCGAAAAAAAAAACACACAGAATTATAAATAATAATGTAAGAAAAAAACTTGAGTTTTAATTACAAATTACACGAGTTAACTTCTGCATTTTAATGTCGTGGAGTGGCCATAAAATAATATTACTACTCGAAAGAAGCGCCAGCACAGCGTGAAGTTCATCAAAGCCTTGGATGGGGGGCCAGAGCTAGAGATGGACGTGTGCCTTAAGATCAGTCACGACTCACGACAGAAAACAACTTCAACTTAAATAAATTGTAACTTTTTATTGCCTTTAAAATCAAGTCTTGAGCGTTGTGATCAGTCTATAAGACCTTTTACGTTTTTTAATACAGAGCTCAGCACGACACGACACGCTCCCATCTCTAGCAAGAGCAACAACAACCTAGAGTTGACCCCAAGCAAAGTCAACACATCAAAGTGACGCGGGAGAAGAGGTCAAGCGTTAAGTCATCAAAGTAAAGCCCTCCGCACCTCCTCCCTACCCCCGCACTCAATGGGGAAGGGTCGGAAAAGCAGGAAAACTCTACGTGAAGCAATAAGAAAGCAAAATACAAATATTAATCATTCAAACTACTGTCGGCAGTTGTCAAACTCAGCTTGATGACGACAACGACACAGCTGATGATGATTATGATGCTACTGCTGCTGATGATGATGATAACGCTGATCATCATAATCAGCTAGCAAGTAAGTCCGTTCACTGCCGATGACGTTGTCAACTTTTGATGTTAATCAACGCCAAAGCAACAACAACAACAACGAGCAACAACATCGAGCAACATTTCCACAAATGTCCATTGCAAGGCTTTTGTTTAAGTCGCAGTCGCAATCGGAGTCGCTTTAGTCGAAGTCGACCTGAATAAAAAGTATTTTAGTAACGCGCTAATTACATAAAATTGTTGTTCTTTGGAAGCACAAGTACAACAGGTACAGCAAAAGCAATTCACACACACAAACACACACTCACGGAGTGTTTGATTGCGTTCTAGAAGCTAAAGATCTCAGATAATCTTAAAACTTTATCAACAGCTGGTCACACTTTCAGCGTTAAAAAGTAATTAATTTAAAGCTTAAATGGCTAGATTAGTTCGAGTATTTAATTAAAATATTTGGTAGTTAATTTAAGCTTATTTTTGGAAGAGTATTTAAGCTGCGACCTACTCAATAAAAGACATGAATTCTTTAGTCTTTTGCTTGATGCCAGATCTGTTCTTTTTCAAATGTACACAGAGAAAAATAACACAGAATTCCAGGATAAAATCACAACAAAATGATTTCAAAAGTGGTATTATATTGAATTGTATTAATAATGTTATAAAATACTTGATAAAAGTACGAAATTTGTAATAAATTTTTGAATTTTGACAATGCGACTAATTAAATTGGAGTCATAAGTTTTTCTTTCTGTGTAGAAATATCATTTTAATCGTTGTACTTAATTAAAGTAAACAAAGCAGCTAAACCCGAGCTTATAAAGAAAACTATGTGTATTAGAAAAATGACTTAAAATGTGTAAGAAAAAAACCACCGACAAAGAACAAGAACGAAGCGACTAATTGTCAACAGCAGACAGAGATGATCAGTTGGAGGAAAAAATAAAGTGAGTAGAAAAGTCTTTTCGAACTCAAGCTGGTCAAGAACTAAGCGGCTAGAAAAGCAGGCAGTCAGTCAGTCAGCCAAATGGTTAACAACCAGTTTGGGATTTGCTGGAGAACAGCAACAACAACAACAAGAACAAGTACAACAACAACAACACAACCGGCTTTTAATTAATTGCCTTTTTTAGGCAAAACTATTTCTTGTTGTACACACACATACACACACTCACATATAGATATGCGTGCTTATTTATCTTAAAAGTACATACAACAACAACTACAAGAAGAAGAAGAACAACAACAACAAATGTCAGCTACTTGTTAGTTGTTTTCAAGTTCATCAGAATCCTCAAGTGCGTGTGTGGCCTCTCCTCCCCTCCCCTCTCTCCCTCTCTTTATCTACAACTCTTTTACACTGTAATCGTCATGTAAATTGTCATCAATATTTCAGCATAAATTGCAAGTGTGTACGAGTGTGTGTGTGTGTGCGTGTGTGTGTCTCTATGAGTGTATTGTCTTTAGACTTGCGTCTGTGATCACATCTTCATGTACAATGAGTCACTTCTGAGTCACGACATAGATCGCATGCAGCTGTGGCGCCCTCTGCTGACCACAGTCAGCAAACTACAGTGTGTCAAATAATTGTTTGCACAAAGCATTTATATAAATTAGGGCAAGAAAATTTGAAGTTTTGACAAAAAAAATATTTGGTAAATTAAGATAAAAAGGCTAAAGTAAAGTAGACCGACTACAAAAGACCCTGTACTTTCACCAAAGCTAAATATATGAGTGCTTAAGAGATATATTAATTTACTAACAACTTTTCATACTAATAACTTTCTTTAGAACAGCTTAAGAATATATATCAGGCAATACTTCTATAATTTTTAAACTTCACTCAGCAATTTAAAATCCCAACTGTACGAAAACATACTTGGCTAACTGTATGCAGCATGTGGCAACAAATGAGAGCGTTACAAATAATGTTGGGAGTAGAAAATGAAATTTAGGTTATGCGCTTAACATTTTAATTAAGTGGAAAAGTATTACGCCAATTTCGGTCAGTGTTGTCTGTAGAAATCGCAACAGCCAACAAAATGGAAAGCTACAACAACAACAATAAGAAGAAGAAGCAGAAGAAAAATCATAATATAGCAACAAAAGCGAAACTTTGTGTAATTGAAACTGAGCACGAAGTGGAAGTATTATTATTAAGCATGCAAAGCATAATGAAGTGGAAATATGAAACTTGAGAAAAGAAATATGCAAAGAGAGAGAGAGAGAGAGAAAGAGACGACGAGAGAGCCAGACAAACGGGCGAAGAATGAACTGTAGAGCTTATGAACGACTAGATGGATGGATGGATTGATGGACAGACCGATTGACTGACTGATCGCTGGCTGCAATATACATACACATAGGTATTGAGCATTAAAGGTGACTGTGCTAATGATAATCGTATTTTCTTATAGATTTCTGCTGACATGCTATATTAGTGTAATAATGATACGGAAATATACTGGGAAAATGAGCAGCTTTCATTTAGTAATCGGTATTACTAGCTATACTAAAAATATCTGATTATTATTTCATTGGTTTCTTGGGGGAATTTTTATTATTTTAAAAATTTACCAGGAATTGAATTGGGATTTATTTAAATTATTCATTTGCTTCAAATGTTTATTTAGTGAATGATAAATTCTTTAGCATATTTTAGTAAGCATTATAGTAGTGTTGTCAGTTTAGCTAGAAAATGTTGATGCTAGAATTTAGCTTTTTCAAGCATTAATATCTAATTTAAATAAACATAATTTAGACTGGTCTTAATTTCATTAATTGTTAATAGGTTTTTAAAACTTTTTTTTAACTATTTAAATCTAAAAGTGTTTTAAATTTTTTAACCTTTTTCTTACAAACATTTTTCTATGCTCTCTGTATAATTCTAGCAATTCTTTCTGATCCATCTACCTCATTTTTCTTAGCCCATTAAGACAACAATTCCTGTTGTTAAAACTTGAAGACTTCATCAAAAATGTCAACAACTTGAAGACCGAGCAGAAAAAACAGACAGCTGAGTTTTGTGTGGCCCAGAAGAGGAAGCGAGTGGGAAGGACAGAAAGACAGACTGAAAGACGGATGGACAAGAAGTTCAGACCGACAAAGACACATGCGCATGCGAAAACAATTGAAGCGTGCAAAAAAGCAAGAACAACAGCAACTTTAAGACTATAAGGGGAGCTAAAAAAAAAAAGCAAAAGTTTTATGGCTAAAGAACTGAAGTGAACCCGGAGCCAAAACCAAAACCGCACAACACGAAAGAAAGGAAATTCATGTGATGGGAAACGGAAATCAAAAGCTGCTACAAAGTTTGCTGTTGTTATTGTTGTTGCAGCAACAGCAGCAGCAGCAACGACAGCTTTGCATATAATTTATGAGCCCAAGGGCGCAAGAGGAAGAGACGATGGAGGAGAAGAGTGAAGAAGTGTAGCAAAAGCTGCTTAGGGTCGGAGACGGAAGATTGAAATTTAGTTTAGCTGGAAAATGTAAAATCAGATCAACAACAACAACAAAGGTTGTGCTGGGGCATAAGTAATATACTGGAAAAAGAGGTACAAAAAATAAATGCTATCAAGATATGTTTATTTGCAGAGAATTGTTGCTGTTCTTGTTGTTGGAGAGCGTGCAGGTGTGAAATGCGAACGGTAGGCAAATGAGGCCACCTCACACACACACTCGCACACACGTATTAAAAGCAACCCTTTTTTTGTACTTTGTGTCGCACGTTTTGAGTGTGGTTTGGTTATTTTTTTCAGCCTCTGCTTTGCGTTGTTTTTTTTTTTTTTCATAATTCTGTTTCACACGACGACGACAGCGACCAAAAAAGGCGATACAGGAAATGTAAAACCAGTCAAGTACACCAAATAACCGCAACAAAGCTCGAATTTGTCGCCTAGAAGTGAAAGAAGAAAAAAAAACGCAAACGCTAAAGCGCTTACAGTTATGAAGCAAACAGCAAGAACATACGAGAAGAAGAGACGTAAACGGAGAGACAGCAACAAACATCAGGTAAATGAGAAATGAGTTGACGGTGCCCATTCATGACCTTTTCTTCTCTCTCACTCTCGATACATTAATCGATTTGAAGCTTTTGTTATCGACCATCAGATGTGCAAAAAGAAATGTAAGAAAAGAGGAATGAAAAACGAGGTTATCAGCGAACGTACATCGCAATTTCAGCTGCTCTTGATAATCATTCATAAAACAACACGAGAAATTTGCGTTTGTATTGGTTTTGGTGGAGATGACATGTGTGTGGTGGTAGGCGGCAGCGCCAGGCCAGAGAAAAGTACACCGAATTCGAATTCCATTCATGAAAAAACCCACACATTGCTCTATACATTTATATATATGTGCACAAATACATCTGTATGTATGCGCGAGTCTATATATGTGTGTGTTGGCACATGCGCTGAAGCTAAAGCGTCGTCTCGCACACACACACACACACTAACGAAAATTCATTCACAAAAAGGGGCAACTGCACGCGGCAGCGGGGGCAGGAGACGATGCCGTAACATTCAGCCAGGCAACGGCGACGACGACGGTGTCGGCTGGTCCACAAAAATACAGCCAGCGGAACTAGCTTCGTGTTGGCTTTGCCAGCAACAACAATGTAAAATGTTGGTTTGTTGCTTGCTTGCTGCATCGAAAAACATTCACACACACATTTACAGAACGAGGCACACACGCGAGCGTTGCTAGAGCGAGATGGCACGATGCGGCTGTTGAATGCGCGAAAATAGCACCGCACGCTGCTGCCTCACACTCACACACAATAAATGCATTTTCAGCTAAAAAAAATATATATAATTTTGCTGTTGCTTTTTTGTTATAACGTTAAACTGCATTTAACTACATTTCGCACATTTCTATAATCACTTAATTATTATTTTTCAATGGCACGTTTGATTATTTTATTGCTTTAAGTTGGTTTTTGTTTTATATTTTGGGCTTTGCTTGGGCGCCTACTGGCGACGCGCTCACATTCCAATACAGTTTTCACATGGAAAAATTAACGTTCGCGTGCAAATTATTGCAAGTTGTTGCGCATACGATGTTCGTTTAGTGTTTGCTTAATGGTTTTCATTGATTTGCACAGGTTTACATACCAATTTTCACTTTTAATTGCTCTTCAATTCGGACTTCGCGTGTTTCAGCCATGTTGGATCCATAACTACTGCTGCTGTTGTTGTTCGCGTTGGTGTTTCTGTTGTTGCTTGCCTCGACAACAGCAACGATGTCAATAGCGTCGTCCTGCTCTTCGCACATATAGCGCTTCTTTTTTAACAGCATCTTGTTGGTGTTGGTTCGCAGTGTTGCATTTAGATAATTGTAAATGAATATTAAGCCGATTTTGTTCTGCCGCAACCGCTACACTTCAACGTATGCGATTTGGTTGAGATTTTCTTCGTTGATTTTTATTAATTAATGCCTTTAACATCACTCAATTGTTGTTTTAAGCACTTTCTGTGCATTCGATAATTGCATATATGCACTCCACTTTTGCGTTTCTATTCAATATTGTAGAAAACCGAAAAATACGTATGCATTCGAAATGCTTTGATACAAATAAATATTCCGACTTCGACTTGTTGAGAAGAACGAGAAGTAAAAACGCAACAGAAAATACGCCCGCGCGAAACGACTCACGTCCGCTCGCAACGAGAAATGAAACGATAATGAGAGGCGAACAACAAACGAGCAGAGCAAGCGTAAAATGTATATCGATAAACAAAAGAGCGGACAGAGAGGGAATAAAAGTGAGAGAGCGTGGACGGTACGCTGGCAAAAATAATTCGATTAAATATTTTTTACAGCATGTTAAACATATTCATTTATATATATTTGATTTAGTTTCTTTTCGAGTTTCTATTTATATTACACCTCGTGAATTATAATCACAATGTAATGAGCAGCACACTTGTTGAGCAAAAACTTTGACGCGCTTTGCAACACTAGTACCGCGAAAAGTGACAAGTAGCCACGGAATGGCGCAACTTTTTTTTTGAAATACGAAAAAGTGAAATATTAATATAAATAAATATGTCTCGGTAGTGAATAAGTGTAAATAAGTGTAGTGCAACTCGTCTGCTTTGTCAGAATCGTCATCGTTTCTTCATGGAGGTAAGTCGGAGACATTTAAAGCTATTTCAGATCTGCCAACTGAACACACACTCACACTTGCATATTCATGCACACTTAAGTAGCTACATTATTCTCATACATTATGTACATAAATAAATATGTATGTGTGTCTGCATACATTAAAAATTTATGAATGAAACTAAAATTGCCCAGCAACAACAACCAAACGCGCACAGGGGATGCGCCGGCGAACACAAACACATAAACACGCACACAGTCAGAGCGATAAAACCGAGACTGGTGCACACATGTTGCGTTTAGCGCCAAGCGGAAGCAAAGTGTGTTCCGGGAAAGTTTCGGGCGTTTTTGTCGCGTCTAGTGCGCTACAGGTGGTCAACACTATGTACACAATACATTTGAAGTGCCCTGTATTGTTTTACACTCACACATACATAACACTACTGTGTGCATAGCAGAACACCACTTATCGGCTGTTCTCTTTGTGCTATTGTTTCTACTGCGCCCATATGCCACACTTGTTCAATTGTAGCGCATTTCTATTTTACGTGGGCGTTTGGTTCATAGACCGACAAAAAAAAATGAAGACCGGCAAACTACATTAAAACACACACAAAACGAAGCAGTGAAATGTGAAATTTACTCGCATTCATTCATAGAGAGTTGTTGTTCTTCACAGCCCCTACTCCTCAAAACGCACATATATACATTTTACAACAACGATGCGTCTTATCAGCAACTGCTACACATTCATTAGTCCGCTGCCAACGCTGACGCCGAGGCCGATGCCGAAGCCGCCAATAAGTGGAAGTACACAAGTGGTTGCATCGACATTTGCTGTCTTTGTCTTTGTCTTTTTCGTTGTTGCTGCTTCCGCATGTGTGCTCATTTTGCGTATGTATGCGTGCATGTGTTTGGATACCCTGTCTTGTAAGTGAAAGAGAGACAACTTCGACTTGTACAAACTTCTCGGCACAAGTTGAATTTGTTACTGTATTGAAGAATGTTTATTTTAAAAATTGTGGGCGTTATCAAACAGTATTCTTTACATTAGTATAGGTATTTTTCATAAAAATTGTATTTTTTTTACGGTTTAAAATCAATATTTTGCTTGAGCTAGGGTATTTCTTAGTCGCTACTTCTGTTTGCTTTGTGCGTTTGTGAGGTTGCGTGCGTCCGAATGTCATTTGCATTTTCATCATTTCGCTCAACGAAACGTAACCAACGTGGGAAGTTGGACCGTCTGCTTCGTCAAGTGCTTCGGCTCCAGCTGTCCACTTTGCCTTGCCCTTCCCCTTCCCCCACCCCTAACCCTACCCCTCCTCTCCTTTGATGCATTCGTCGTCTGCATCTGCGATAAAATAGTGTTTTTTCTTTGTGGTCTTTCGGTTGTTGCTGTTATTTTAGCCGCATTTATTTAGATGAGTGTTGGCGTCATTTTTTGTTGGTTCATTCATCTTCTCTCTCATTTCTCGATTTATGGTCATTTCGTTTGGCTTCCGTTATTTGGTTCAAAAAAAAAAGAAAAACGATTTTCCCGCTTTAAACTTGTTGAATTTATCACATTTATTTTTTAACTTTTATTTAATTTCAATAAGGTGCATACATCGATTTGTGTTTGGTTTCTTTTCCATTTATTTAACTTGTTTTTTCTTTTTGGCTGTGGGCTGATAGTATTATTATTATTCGTAATATATTCCATATTGTATTTATGTTCGATTATCTACAAATTTATTGGACTTTTACACATAAACTCACTAAGAAAATGGCTTAAATGTGGGTAGCTTTGCTTTTAAAAATATTTAATTTATTCACTATTTACAAAAAAGAAATCATTGACATAATCGAAAAGACTGTGAAGATATTTGTACATCAATTTAAAACATTATCTCATTGTTGATTTATAGTTTTTCTTGTAAATTATCTATTAAAAGCTACTAAATTGAAATGTTAGATATAGTTTAAAAGTTAATAGACTTTAGTCACTAGTAATTTGCAGAGTCGTTGATATAATTTATTTTCTAAAACTGCAAATATTTATTTTAATTAACTTACTATAATCATAAACGACTAGAACTGTGCTGAGATGTTAAAATAGGATACATTAATACATTACATTTATATATATATTTATATATTACAATTAATAATTGGCTTAAGAGCTTAATAAGTAATTTCAGTGCCAATTTCTACCAAACTAAGCTACAAATTATGTTTAAATCGTTTCCAAAAATAAATTCTGCTAAACTTTCACACGGACACGAAAGCGAAAGCTTTAAAAGCTCCCAACAGGCCGTGTAGAGCTAAACATACATACATACAGATATACACACATAAATAGGTTTACTAGATTTACTAGATTTACTACTACAGATGCACTTAGACCCAGTTGCGCATTGTTGTAGGCTATAAAGCGTCGTTGTGACTCTTAGATATGGTTGTCTCAATCTGATCGATCCGTCGAAACGATGGCATATATGTGGAACTGGCCTGCGTCACTATGGAGTTGTTGGAGGAACTCTGTAGGGATAGAGTAATCTATAGGGGTGAGTTGCAGGAGCATTACTTTTTTAGCGGATTCGTTTTTACCTTCTTCTGGCGATAGGAGCGTGCACGCACGCGTGTTGTGTTCCGTCGCACTGGATTGACCGTTGTGGACTTTTGCGAGAGTCGCACGGAGCTGAAGGTGCTGCCACGATGACCACGACGTATTTGTGGTGAGGGCGTGCCGGTGGCTAAAAGGAATTTAAGTGGGTTAAAAGGGGTTTTTTGTAAAGGGTCCAAATCCGACTCGTACTAAAAAGTACACGGTCTTTTACAGTCGTTTCGACTCTACCCTTTACTACTACTTCTTTACTTACGTGTGCCTGGTATAGCTGTGCTCCGCTTGGTGGCCTGCATCATGCCAAAGACGACGGCACTGAAGGAGCCATGATGCGAGGTTTGTCGCTGTAGATTCGGTGTTGGAGTCAGTGGAACGCCCGCCTGTATGCGAACCGGTGAGATCAGTTGGCTATCAGAAATGCCCTTGGGATGCACATAGTACGTGGTCATCATGCCCTTGCCCTTCACATTGATTTCACCGCGTTTCTATAAAACAAAACTTTGAAATTCATTCCAACACTCAGAAGACCATTAACTTACCACACACGTGTACCCACGTGAGCAGAGAAATTCCGCCGTATTGTCCGGTACCTGAACACGCCAATTTTCACCCGTCGAGTCCATGCGTGAGGCCACATTCACGGTATTCCCCCAAATGTCGTAGACCGGTTTGCGTGCTCCAATCACACCACTCACCAAGGGACCACTGCAGATGCCCACACGTAGCTGGAAATTGTTGAATGCATCACCGTTAATCTCCTCCAGCTTTTTCTTCATGGCAAATGCGAATTCAACCAAATCACAGACACTATCCTCCGGGGTCTCACCCCGTGCACGCAAATGCTCCTGATTGAGTCCAGCTGCTGCCATATAAGTGGCACCCACTGTTTTGATTTTCTCCACGGAGGCAAAGCGTGGCTCCTCCAGCAATTCATCAAAGTCACCTGCCAAAGAGAAAAGTAGGAGAAAACGCAATGTGGTGACTGGTAGACTGGGAGACTGTATGGTTGTGATGGCATTTAATCAATCAACTTACAGATAATCTCATTAAGTATACGTATGCATGCCTTGCCATTGTCGATGTCCTCGGAGTAAAAGTCCTGGAAATTGGGTATGGAGGCGAACATAACACCGCACAGATTATGCATCTTCGAGTAGAGCTCATCGGTGTGCTCGTCGGACAGGTAATAGGCGGCTACATGGTCGGGCAGAATGTTCTGTCAAGCAATTCAAATCAAGCGATTAATTAAGGAGCAAATCGTTAGGCAACGGAAGGAACGATTAGAGTGGGGGGACTACACGGCAAAAAATAAGGGGTAATAGGATTAAAATCAATTCAAAACAATGGATTTGGTATAAACCACTTCATTTTGACATAGGGTCTGGGATAACCCATTTAAACAGGATTCCTTTAAGGAATTTTTCAGGTTTTTACTCTTTTATGACAAGTTTTTTTTCCTGTGTAGAAATGAGGCTGTGGTTCTGTGGTTTTGTGTAATTTTCTGCTGAGGTTTACCTTAATTAATGTGTCATTAAGAGCACGATTCGATTTCATGTTGGTCAATTCACGCTCCGCTTGTTCCTTCCAAATAAAGTCCAGACGTGAGGTGACCTACGAAAAGTACAGTTAACACCTGAAACTTCTTAGAGAACAGTGTCAAAACTTACCTCCACGAGACGGGCATGATAACAAACCATAATTAGAAAGGTTATCAGGAGTATGATCATTTGCACACCCAATGGCATGCCACGATCCTTTAAATTGAGCAAACTGAAACTTTCCTCGAGCGGAAAACGTAAGAAAATGAATGAGGTGTAAAATGCGACCATTCCCAGAGCCATAATCGCCTTGACCAGGTAGTAGAGCTTCAGTGCTGTCGCCAGGGAGACCAGGCAGAGCACCCAGGTGAAGACAATATATTCCTGATGCACACAACCCTTGGCATCCTCCAAACTGGGATCCAGTGGGTTGCGTATGAAGCGATGGGAGAGTCCATTCGGGCGATGGGATTGCTCAAAGGTTTCCAAAGGACTCAAAGGGTTGGCTAAGGTATGACGCAGTAGCTCATCAGAGGCATTTGTAAAACTCTCATTTACTAAAGAGATTTGAGAGAAAGTCCAACGATTTGTTGGAGATTTGCTTGTGATGTTCCTTTGAATCGTTTGCGAGACATAAACTGTGGAATCCTTTTCAAGGAATGCACTCGTGAGATTGGTATTAAAAAGGAAATCAATGTTGCCATTATAACTGTTGGTAGGACACAGAATCAGGCCAATTGCACTTAGCATACACATGGAGATGATGACGCCGCAGATGAAGAGCGTTCGACGGCGGCGCTGATGTACCAATTTGGCTGAGTTGATCTTCAGGCAGCGTGGAAGACCTTTAAACGAGGAGAAAGTTAAGAGTGAAGGATTACTTAGTAAAAGTTTTATAAAAACATGAATTTATGAGGACTTTTGTGCTGAAAATTGGGCACATAACAGTCGAGCAGCTTGAATTTAGACAATACAGTGTTGCCAGACTTCAAAATTTGCAAGAAATAGCTAAAAGTTCACATAAAATGTTTAACTACAGACTAGTTCTGTAGAATTTAAAGCAAACCAATTATTTTGAGCAGCTTATCCATTAAATTAAAGCTAAATCTAGCTATAAACTAGCCAAAATGGCAACACTACTGCATACATTATTGTAGCTACTTATCAGGGGCATAAGCTAGTTACCTGGAAACTCCTCAGCCATGACCAGGACACAGCAAAAAGTGAGCACCACAGTGCCCACAGCCAGACAGATGATGACAGTGGTGCAACGTGGTATAATTATGACCTGACAGAGCACCATAAATATCCAAATGACAAATACACACAGCATATTGGAGCTGCAAGCAAATGGCAACAAAATGACAAAATTCAATTAGCAATAGTTGATTAATTAGCGCCAACGAGGCTGGAACTGTTCACAGAGAGGGAGAGGGAAGTTCCATCAATTAGCAAATACACAAAATACCCAAAATACACACAAATCACATATATACACATAACACACACCGGAACATGTCCTCCCGTAGCTGACAGAATTTCTGCTCCTGGCTTTTATCAATAAATTTCAATGTCCACCAATTCAAATACTCCCGACGAATTTCCTTGTTCGAATTAATCTGTATATTCTGTTCGATGAATTCGTCAATCTGGAATGAAATCAATCCTCGATTATGGCACATCAGCGTTTAGTTATGTCTACTCCCTCCACTTACCTCTTCGTCCAAAACGGTTACGGACACGCGATGATCCAGTTTGGTATCAACTAGTATGGAATCAGCGCGATTTAATACCTCCTCGGGGCTGTTCAACTGGAAAGAAAGTAGTTTAGTTAACGATTTATGGTGACAATAGTTGGTTAAGGAGAGGGGGCTAGAAAAGCGCCACCTAGCGCTCAGATTGTTGAAGCTAACCAACTGTTTTCTATCAAAATCATTTCAACTCACATTTCTAAAGGGTATCTCGGGTATCCAATCCGTAGTGCTCTCGTCCTCAATGACCAATCCCTTGGCACTGATAGTCTCCGTGGAATTCTGAATGCTCGCTCCATTTCTTGGTCTCAGCTGCTGCTCCAGTGGTGCACACATCATGGCCGTCGGCGAGGAGACCGTGGACAATCCTGCTGTGGCAGCTGCACCAGTGCCCGCAGCACTGCCAGTTCCACCGGCACCCACAGCACCACCGTTTCGCAGACGACGGTTCTCCAGGGCCACGCCCTCGACGACATTTGGTAGCGAATTGAGGGAAATGTTTTTTTTCTGCTGCTGTTGCAGGAGTTGAGCGGGTTGCACCGCTGTGGCATACTCCAGACTGCGTCCATCGATGCTGCCACCGTCACCGGTAATACCCACAGCTGTGGTGCTGCCCATGCTGCAGTCATTTCCACTGCCACTGGCCGAAATGGATTTGGGCAGAGCTGTACAAATGCCACCAGGTGGGCAACCCACTGTAACATCCACAGTGGCTCCGGTGGCAATGCTCTGATGAGCACTACTCCGTGTGCCAAAGCGGCGCTTAGGACTGCACAGGGAATCCACAATTAGTCGGGGTCTATCACAATACTTTTAGGGGTAAGCGTACTTACCGCAGGGGCTCCGTGCGCTTAATCAAATACGTGGTTACATTCAACTTATTGAGATGATTATCACGACTGCCGCCGTTGCCGGGCTCCACTTCGTAGATATTATTCAAACAGTTTAGTGTCGCCTCCGAAATGTGAACCCGTCTGAAAGTAGAGGTAGGAGCAGGTGGTCAGAAGTAGCGGGGGGAGCGGAGGGCAGGGGAAATTGGCAGTTGGCCAAAATTAAATTCAAATATTTGCCAAAAATGTTCAGCGATTGTGCGTGAAGTTTTTGTACGCCCACAAAGCCGACTTTTCTCTTTGTAACGGTGTATGTGTGTGTGTGTGTGTGTGTCTAACATAATTGGGTTGCTCTACGATTTTGGTTTCTAGTCCTTGACTTGTTTCTTGCTTTCCAAGCCACAATTACATCAAAGCATTTTGCATTAAATGGAACCTTTTTACTTAAACTTCTGCTATTTCTCTCTCCCTCTCTCTCTCTCTCTCTCCTTCCCTGTTACTAGGCTTCAGCTTTGTGGTTTTGTGCTCTGATTTGTTGTGCTTGTTGGACCCTGTACTACAAAAGGATTGGGTATTTCTTTAGTTTAACTTACTTTACTAAGAAGTCTGTAATAGTGTTTAAGCTTTTGAGTAGCTACAGGGTCTTTTACAGTTGATTTGCTTAACTGCTTCCCAATTGTTACATTTGGTTTCTTGTTTCTTGTGTCTAAACACGCCAAGCTAGCAAAAATTACTAAGCAATTGTTGACGGTAGTCCCAGCATTGAACACGCCCCTAATTGGCCAATTAAAAATGTGGCTGCAACTAAGATTTAAAGGCACAGCAGAGTTAGTTTTGGCCAAGCTGTCTCTCTTTGGATTCTTGCCAATAAATTTGAGCTGCATACCGGACATTGCAGGCCGTTTACTGAGGGAGGGAGTGTGTGTGTGTGTGTGTGAACAAAAGCAGATAAAACAATCGAATCTTTCTCTCTGGGAATCAATAAATTGAGAATTTGCTAAAAGTTGAAGCTGAACAAAGTGGTATCCGGTGTCTCAAATTGAAGCTCAGAACAGTAGCAGATGTTTGGCATATAAAATTTATAACAAATTCAGTAAACAGTGTCAGGAGTTTAGCTTTTTTTTGTAGCAAAATTAAAGAGTAATTTGATAACAGAAGCTAGAAAATGTTGTGAAATGTTTTTAGCTAGAAAATAGAAGAAATTTAACTCCACGACTTCTTTTAGTCCGCTTTAAGCTAAGTTTTAAAAACATAGCATACTTTGTGGCGTCGCTTACAAATTTTGTATGGAAATTTCAGTTTAATTAAACTATCTTCTCTTCTATCTTTCTATAGTTTGAGTTAGTATTTTAGCTTTGTTTACGACTTGTTTTCACACTGCATTAAACTCTGGTGGGTAATTAGCTTTGCGGCCTTGTTTTGTTTACTTCACATCATGTTGTTTTGATGACAAGAGGGATAATTTTCCGGGTTTCCTGCAACTGACAATGCTTTGTGCATAATTTCACAACTAATTTGAATGGGAAACCAGGCACCTGAACACACACACACAACAAACAACACACACATATATGTACTTTGAGAGATACAACCAATATGGGTGGAAAATAGTACGTGACTTGACTTACCCGGGTATACCACCAGATTCCATGTGATTTGCAATGATAACATCATTAGACCAGACGTCAAAATGCCATTTCTTGTTGCCAAGAACACCGCACATCACTGAGCCACTGTGAATGCCGATGCGCATGTTGAGGTCAACCTGCAAAATTAACACAACAACAAGAAAAAAAAAACAAAATTGACAAAAATGTCAGAAAACCACAAGCAAATTATGCAAAGCACGCACAAAGCACGCAAAATGCAACTGCAGCTCAATGTGCAGTTGCTCCAAGTGTCGGTCTATCAGTCAGTCAGTCAGTCTGTCAGTCTGTCACTGAGTTCAGGCCTCTGGCCACCAATTAACATCATCCAATTGCATTTTTCGTATGCATTAAATATGAGCACGCATTAAAGTTGCGAACACAAGAATTCCCCCATTGCTGCACCAAAAGAAAACAGTGAAACTGAAAGGAAAAACAATTATGTTTTTTTCTTATGTCGAATTGTCTTGCATTTGTAGCTGTGAAAAATTTAACACCCAGTTTTTTTGATCGTCCATTTTTGTATTTTTTTGCTGCTGTCTTTTGGTCTGCAGAGATTTGCATACAAATGAATTGTCAACACTGGTCCAGCTTGGCAGTAGTATGTAGTATTCTGGGTCACTTGGCCTGACAACCATGTGCAATACTCGTAAAAATAAAGCGGCTTGAAAAGTCCCCTACCAAAAAAAAAAAACAGCTGACAGCTGAAAAATTTGCGGCATGAAATTTAAAAAAATATTAGGCCGACGTATACGTAATGTGCTTAACAGGGCGAGTCTAACAGTCAGCTAACATGTCACTGTTAAGTCTTAGCAGTCAACTGTTAGATTTCTATTTGCGCTGAAAAGCATGCAACATTATGTGGAAAATCAACAGCTGCTAAATTAATGAAAACTTTGGCAAACTTTAAAGTAGTTTTAGTTTATGAGACAATTATTATGTACTTATTAAATCAAGTAGATATAATGCGATCAATTGAACTGGTAGGCTAACTTGCCGCTGTTCAGGCTCAAAATTCGCACAGTAAATTTATAGTTCCGCCGTAAAGTATGCAACGTTTTGAGAAAAACTGCCAGCTGCTAAATTAGTTAAAACTTTTGCTAACTAGCAGTGAATTTTTATCAAGTAGATAATTTATATGTACTTAATAAATCGATTTGCAGTTCAAATGGCCCATTAAACCATTCCATGCCCCCTAAACGCCCCTCTACATTTCCTAGCCGTACTTACGTGCGTGTGCAGGCGCACATCCTTGATGGCCTTTATCATGTGAAGTCCAGTTTCAACACTGCAAACAGCATGATCCGGTCGTGTCTTCCAGTTGTCACTTTCAAACTGAGACACACAGTAGTAGCAATCACCCAGCAGCTTAACGCGTAGACAATGATTGTCCTGCGAGCAAAATACAGTTTAAATTGTAATCCTTATAAAATTGATTTAGTATTAAACTTACCTCCGCAATGCGATCGAAACGTGCAAAAAGGTCATTTAAAATTTTAACCAATTGCTGTGCTGATGTCTTGCTAGCCAATTCCGTGAAGCCCTGTAGTTTAAGCCATAAGTTAGTTAAATATTGTTGGTAAATGCACTTAATTTTCCTTACCTTAATGTCTGCAAAAAGTATGCTCACATTATCCATGGGATACACGTATAATTTGTTAAACTGTGTTTCCACTGTGGGATCCGTTGTCTTGTACATTTCGCTGCGTATTTGATTATTTACTATGTTGGGCAAAACTGCAACCAAAAAAGTTTATATAAACAACAAATTGAAAACTCAAAGGCTGCAGGCAATATAAATTCAGTTGCGAATTCAGAACTCTTGAGACTCTGTCTGCAGTTGTTAAGCAATGCAATATAACTAAACTGGAAACTGGCTAAGACTACTCTGTTACCTGCTGTTCGCTGACTGTTCTTTACCTGGCCCAAAGGCAGATACTTAGCTGGAAATTGGTTTGCCAGACAAACAGGCAGAAAAGGGAAGAATCTTAGTTCCATTTCAGATAAATTCTAGAGTTTTCTGGGCAGAAATTTAAATGAATTTAAGAGATGTTTCCTATAATGGAGATTTTTATAGCTGGGGCTTCTGTTGACTTATTTTATTTATAGCTAGAAACAAGGCTTTTTACTTTATCTTTAAACTGCTATCAAATTTTAGTTAAATTTCTTGTCTTTAATCCCATTTCAACTCACTTGAATCGAGCAACTTTTGTGTCCGTTGCAATTCTTTTTCGGACTCCTTTTTGTGCTCCATGGCCTTGTGGGTCTCAATGAAGGCCAAACGTTGTCCACGATCAGTCAAATATTTGGTATACATGCCAGCCACATTTATGGCCGTGTACAGTATGAAATTGGCAATGATTTGAAATAGAATGCAATTTGCATCCAGTGGAATCTAGTGGAATAAAATAAGTAATTAGTCTAAAATGGATATTGGTTTATGTTTTCTGGAAGTTTACCTCCTTGTCCTGCAATTTGTTGATGGTAATTACGGCCAGGTGGCAGCTGGCTGTGATTGTGCCACCGACTACGCACCACTTGAGGGGTAGGGGTAGCATGGCATACGGCACAAAGATGACAAACAATATGTACCAGACCAGGTACTCACGATTCTCGAAACCGACGCCTTCGCTGATGAATCCTGTCAAAGGTAATAAAACGATTTATGACGGCCCAAAAGGATTAGCCAATTTAATGGCCAACGCATGTGACGCATGATTTATGCCAGAAACACGTATGCGTGGTAGGTACACTCAAAGAAATTTATGGGGGAGTTGCAATTAACACAAAAAGGAGCTAGAAATTTCTAGTAATAAGAGCAAATTGTCTGAAATTCTTGAAGAGAATCATCTTCACATTTGAGCTACTTGAACACCCGTTTTCTCCCAGTGTACTCACCCTGTATATTGAAGAGCACCCAAGTGCACACCGCTGCCCAGTGCAAATAATTGTTGGCAAAGCAACGCCAATAGCCCAAAAAACAAATGGCCAAATTGGCCATGCCACAGAAAACGGACCAAAATATTGCCGTAGTCGTACTGGCCGCATCCGCCGTGCTGTTTGACTCCTGTACGGATGGAAAATGCCACTAAATAACAAAAGAAATTTCAAAATTTGTGAAATGTTTGCCAAATTTACCGTCGAGAGACGATTCTCCTTTGGTTGCAGCATCCAAATTAAAGCCATTACAATTTTTAGCACAAAATCCACAACGTTTACGATGATCAGGGATTTCTGGCGTTGTCTGTGCGTGTAGGTGAGATAGCTTCTCTCCAGGGAGCTCTGCTTAAAGGAATTGGTCAAGGAGGGACAGAGTATGCCCTTGACCACGTTACCACTCTTAAAAGCCGAATATGTTTCATTTGTTAGCGGTCTTTGGGGACCAGCGATGCTGGCTATGGATTGTCCCGATTCCAGTTCGTAATCTGAGGGGTTTAGAGGGGGAATTTTGAGGGGAATTAGATCAGTTTTAAAGCTGCTACTGCTCTGCCTTTATTAGAGTCAATCAACTTAACTTGGTCAACTGTTTTGGCTTACCAAAATTGCTATTGCCAAAAATGCTGCAACTTTCGGTGCGTCGCTTTGGGCCATATCCGGACTTGGCCTCTACGATGCGCACGGACTGGACACGCCTTGGCGTCTGTTTGGCCAAGCCGCCGCCGCTTCTACCGGATGCGCATACTCCGCCCACTCCTGCGCCTACTCCCGCGCCCACTCCCACTCCCACTCCCACTCCCACTGCCGTGCCCGCTCCATTGCCATTACCGGGTCGATCTATGCCGATGCCAACATTGAGCATGGCCTGCTGTTTCTTGCGCAAATTGGACAAAATTGATGCTGTGGAGGCACGCAGCGAATGAGGCAGATCCACAGTGTCCTCTGTCATTTGGGCGCCATCTCCTGGTAGTCGTGGTATTTTCGACATATCCGGGACCGTGGTTAAAGCCAATGTTGGAGTACATATTGTGGTTGTTCCACTGACTGTGGTTGCTGCTTCCTGCTGGTTTTTTATGGTTTCGATTACGGCTTTTAATTAGCTCTAAGTGCTGCAAAGAAACTTACCTCCATTGGCTGTTTTGTGGCTGTAATCTGCTCATCACTAGTGCTCTGCGCTGCGGGATTGCTCAGCGCGAGACCGTTGTCCACAAAGTCTACGTCATCGTAGCCATCGTTGTCCCGGTCGTCGCCTTGCTCGCCTTTGTCTTCGTCGTCGTCATCGCTGCTCTCTAGTCTTAGGTCGTCTATTTGTGCCAGGGTTATAGCCCCCTTGCCCATAGCACGTCGCAGCACCACGCCCTGTTCTACTTCCTCCTCCTGCTGTTTCTCCTTCTCCTCTCCTGTTGCTATCTCTCTCTCTCCCTCCGCTCGCTTGATGAGCTCGGGAGGCGCCGAGTGTGTCACATTGTTCGCCTGACGTCTCTGCTGTAGCGCCGAGGAGGGCGTTGAGCTGAGCTGACGTAGATGCACTTCATTCGATACCAGCTTGTCATCGTCTTCATCCATATTGCGACCTTCCTCCTCCTCCTCGTCCTCCTGGGTTCTGTAGCAGAGAAGGGAGAAAAAAACTCAACATCATCATCATCTTCAAAAGGCGTGACAACTCAAGCTTTAACTTTCAATTTGCACTTTGAAGTTTTGCCAACACACACACGTGGGTGTTTCTATGAGTGTGACTGTGCGTATTAGCCAGCTCTGATTGCTGTTAACGTCTTTTTTGTGCTAGGCCACTACTAATGAATACAAACATGGCCCACAACTCACAATGAACCTCAGAGTGAGCCACACAAAATGTAAATGCTTTCTAAGCTTCACCATTTTCAGCGAGGCGTGAAGTCATTCCAAAATGTGAGCAGACCTGCTGTCTACACTGTTCAAAAAGTGTAGCTGCTTACTACAATATATTGGTGCTCTTTGAGGCAAAGAAGATTCTAAACTAATGTAATATTATTAACTCAAAATTTAATTCCTTCTTTTGCCGTCTTCATTTTAAGACCACAATCATAAACTAACTACCCTTTTTTAACAGTGTACTACACTTAAAATTAGTAAGGAATCGTCTGGCGACCCTGCTAGTGATTAATATATGCAAGTTGTCCAAAAGTGACTAAGCACTAGACAGGGCGTATACTTAATATTTCTTGTATTTAACTCTTAAATGCCTAACATGACACAGAAATGTTATTTATAGCACGGTTTATGTAAATGTTAAGCAAACAGCTGTTTAACATAAAACACAAATGTTAATGAGAGCGCTTGAAATGTGCTTAAAATGCAATTTTATTCATAATATGCAAAGCTTCTTCTTTTTTTTTATTTTTATTTTCATTTTTTTTTATTTTTTTGATGTCAACGTAATCAATCGAATTATTTTGCTTTAAAAGTATTAAGGGATAATGTGGCCGGCTTTTTTTTGGTTGTCGTGAAGCATTAAGGCTTTAAAATTACACTTAGTTGTGTACAGTGTTGTCAATTTAGCTTGTTTATAGCTAGGTTTGTTTCTTATGATTCATTAGGACTGGAAAACGATAGAATTTAGCTAATTTGACTATAAATTGTTATAGAAATGCTTTAGAATAAAATTTAAAGCTTCAGTAATATTACTTTTTTTATAATTTAATCAAAATTTTTTAGTTTGAAGTATTTAAAAAGTTTAAAGAATCTTTTTTTTTGCTTGATTAAACTGTTTCTAAATTATTTCTAACAATTGCGCTAACAATTTAGCCATTAAATCCACTGAAATTGTATCAACACTGCCTGTTTCTTTGCATTGTGTAATATTATTTGAATACTTTGTTTTTGTTTATTTATTTTTTTTTTATTTTTGTGAGATCGCAGACGGGCACGCGCCATGTCGTCTAAGTAACCCACATCAAATGCTCGTTTGTCTAAGTAAGTCTGGGTATTTACACGCTTATTGCATATGGCATAACAGACATATATCGTAATATATATATATGTGTATATATACCTATATATGTCGTAGCCTAGTCAAATTCATGATGCCGCAGCGGAAAAACGCAAAATGGCGTTGGGGACAGTCAACAACTAGAAAATGGCGCGTTGATGTCGTTGTCATTATTCAAATTAGTATTTAGACACACACCGTTGCACACAAGCACACCGACATGTACACACATACACACACACTAACACGTAGGCAAACACATCACGTCGTAGGTTCATTCATATGCGTCATGTATAGAAATCGTAGCATACTTTCGGGCTGTGCCAAAGAAAATTGCTGTCAAGAAAATGTTCTTTCTGTCCAAAACATTAGGAAAATTCCAATAAATCGCAGCAGCCAAGCGAAATGTTTGTTCACACACACACATATATATGTTTATATTATGTCTGTATATATGGAAAATTAAATTTGCCATTCAATAAACTGTCAAATTCCCATTGCGCTGGCTCGACACAAAATTTTCCCTGTTGCCTGCTCGAAAACATTTCACATTTAAATAACATTTTATTTAATACACACATTTGCGTTTAGCCAACTAACTGTTTGTCCGACTATCTGTCCGTCCGTCTGTCGTAATGTTTTTAACTACCGCTGAGAGAGTAAACTTTTTGCAACCGATACAAAAAGTTGTTTGGGTTTTTGGCTTTTGGTTGTTGTAACTTTTTAGCCACTGCAAGCAGCTGGTTTTCTGCTCTTGGCCATCTAGTATTTTGCCGAAAAGTTTTGGTAATACTAACGTAGAAGTTTATCAATTGCTGTTTAATGTTATCTCAGCTGCACGTATGCATATAAAAATAGACTGGAAAATAATTGTTGTATCTATTTTGGGTATTTTTGACGCAGAGTTACGCTTTAGTGTTGTGTATTCAAGTTGCATGCATTTCCTGTCACTGTTTTGGCACATTAAATTGCTGTTATCTGTTATCAATAACAACACAATTGCGTCTTGATTAATGTGCTTTAGATATGATAAAATCGGAATTGGAGAGTGAGAGAGAAAAAGCATGAAATGTGTGATTTCATTTGCGTGATTATTGCACATTAAAAGGATTCTTTTCTATACGTTTCTGTAGCATACTTTTGGGTGCTTTCAAAACAATATTTACTCTATTAAAACTGCCAATAAAACTTGTTAAAATCAATAAAAATTTAAACAAATTCAAAATGTAACAATTTGGTATAACAATTAACTAACTTTTGCTCTAAAAATCTAATCATTCCATTATTTGTTTATATTGTTAGTCATTAGCCTTCTATAAACTTTAAACATTTCCACAACATTATGCAATTAAAACTATTTAGTAAACTTTTTTTGATCACCAACTGTTTGCTTTTTTAGAGCTGTTTACGCCGATTAACAACTGTAGTTTTCCAGCGAACAAAACGTGGCGCTTCTAGCACCTGTATTAGAATTACAGGTTAATTGATCGATTTAAGCATGTCCAAGATTTTTTTTTAATATTTTCACACACACCTGTTCGATTAAATGACAAGCAGCTGCGATCTCATCACATGCCACACACAAAACAATTTGTTTGTTGTTTCAATCATTACGCGGAACATATAATTAGCACATTAGTTGTTTTTTTTTATTGACAAATTTTGAAAGTTGCATTAGTTTTGAAGAAGAACAACAACAAATAACCGGTTGTTGTATTTGGTTACGCTGCGGATGAGTAATCCCATAGATAAACAAAGAAACGCGTCAAAACGTGTCCACACAAAACTCGAGAGATAAAACGACTAATAATATAATTATCACTTATATAAATACGTTGATAATGCCACAACAATATTCACAAAAAAAATCGATAAACGTAGCATATTGAAGCTGATTTTTGGCCCTGAGATAAACCGTAGCATTATCAAAAGTCGAGAAAACACATCTTCACCAAGTTTTTATGTTTGATTTTGTTAATAAATAATTTTTTATATTTACTACACTGATTTCATATCACTCTCTGTTTTTTATATATATTTAAATATTTTTATTTATTTTTTTTTATGCCCGAATCTTCGCGATTTCGCGTCTTTCACACTGAACTGGCGTTGGGCAACTGAGCGTTAGAAGCGCCATAGAGTAGTCAATAATACGGGTACTCAATTTGGATACTCATTGAATATGAAATATGGCACTCGACAGCGTTTTTTTGCAAATTCTCACTGAGCGACAAACAGCGACACACAGAAATCTGTTTGGGCCGCATTTGTGGCGCTGATATGGTAATTGAGCTGAGCACGTTGCTCTGTCGGAATTATCATGATAACAATAATGATGATGATGAGAGCGAATGATAAACAAAAATCGATTGTTATCGGTTTCAATCAGAACAGGAGCGGTTTCATTATGATGAGTCTTAAAAAAGTAAAGTGATTTAGCTAATTTGGGATTAATTATGTCAGCCTAAAAGCAGACTACAAAAAATCATACCAAGTTAAATGGACTTTTAGAGGAGTAGAGTTTATTTCAGGGGTAATCATAAGACATTTTATGATCAATCAGTGCCGTCAATCATTGCGAAAACAAACAAACGACTTCTGATTGATCACGCTCAACCTGTGCTGTCAATCAACACAGAATTTTCTTCAAATTTTCATCAGTTTTATCTGATAAACATTACATTTTTTAACATTTGCCATAATTTCTAAGGCACGTTACTTATCAATTTCAATGTCTAACAGCATCCTTGTCAAACGTATTTTTCTGAAGCACCTGTCAGGTAGGACAAACAACTGACCACAGGAAGTCAAGTCCGACGAGGACAATCAACAGGAAGTAGAGTAGGAAATGCAGGGGAAGTGGGGGAGTGGAAAGCCAGAAGTCAAGTAAGTAAGTTATTTAAAATAGGAAATGGGAAGGTTTCCTGATAAATATCCTAGATAAAAGTCATATTTCAGAACGCAGTGTTATTGTTATTGTTATTGGCAGTACAACGTGTTGGCCACGTTAGTGGAGTCGAGTATTTTCTTCTTTTTTTAAGCCTTGTCTAGGTGCAGTTTCAGTTTTTTTATTCAGCGCAGAATTTTCTTGTTTCTTTTGAAAATTGTTATGAGCTTTGTGTGTGTGTGGAAGTGTATGTGTGTGTGTGTGTGGAAGTGTGTGTGTGATATGATATGAAATGTCAAAGGCATGTCTGCAACGTTCGCTTTTATTTATGTACGCAGCTGTTGGGTTTAGTCGAAGGAAAAGCCGGGAATCAGCCCTTTTTATGAGCTTTTGTTGGCTTGTTGAATTTATGGCCATAAGAAACTTGTTAAACCATATTATTGGGTGTGTAACAAGTGCGTGTGTGTTAGTTGTGTGCAACAGTGTTGCTATTCTGGCGGATTTGTAGCTAGAATTGGTATAAAATATGGCTATTTTTAGACAAAATTTGATTTTTTTTTCACAAAAAGTATTTTAAAATGTTTGAAAAATCACAAAAAATAAAGAAATTTTAAGTAATGAGACTCCTTTTTAAACCAATTTTAGTTGTTTTATCTATAAGATAGTTAATAATTTTTAATCTAACAGGTTTTAAATGATGTTCTCTTTATCTTCAATTAAAAAGTTTTCGAAAACTTTAAATTTGTTTTAATTTGTTGCCAATTTTACTTACAAACTAGCTATTTTGGCGCCCACATGGGCAGCACTGGTGTGTATGTGTGTGCGTGTGTATGGGTGTGAGTTGTGTGTTTGTTTTTTGCGCTGTGGCTTGTGAACTCTTGAGCAACTTTCAGTGTGAGAGACAATGAGATAGAGTGCGTGGGAGTGAGAGAGGAAGGGAGAGAGAGGGAGTGGGAGAGAGCTAGCTTTGCCTTAGCTGCTCTGTAAGTAGATTAAAGTCATATTTACACGCTGCGCTCTCATCTTAGACATGAGTGTGTGCGTGTGTGTGTGTGCGTGTGTGTGTCTTACTCATTGTTGTAGTTGTATTTGAGTTTGTGCTGTGCGTTAAGTGGCAGCAATTAACACTTGACATATTTATGCTTGGCCCCAAGGCGCAATGCGGTGCAATATACCCTGTAAAAGCCACAACACACAAATAGAGAGATGGAGCGAGAGGTGGTGGCGAGGGGGGGCGTGGCAGACTATAACAACAACAATTAAGACAAGGCCAACCCATCGATATGACAACAACAACAATGTCTCGCAAGCTGCTTATTTTACTTATGAAGCGTTTAAGCTTTGCGGTGGGCGTGGCACCATTTTGAGCAATGTGTTGACAACAGAATTAAACGCCAAAGGGTAGGAGAAGGGGCTAAAGGAGGGCTATGTAGCTTTAGTGTTAGGGGCTTGTTACGCTGAATGTGTTAAGCAAATATTTAAAGATAATTAGCTGAAGATGCCAAGAAGCTGACAGAGATGAATACAGCGTATCATTAGAAGGGCAAAACCAAGTTCGCAAAGGGCCCAATTATCAATAGGATCTATTTAAGCTATAAAAAGATTTCAAGTACTACTTAAACTTAGGCTGTACTAAGGTGTAAGCAGCTGCTTAGTTTGTAACTTGAGCTGCCTTGCGGGTGAGTGTGCTAATAGGTTATCAATAAGTTGAAGAAATTTGTTAAACAAAAATTTATTTTAAGAAAAAAAAGGACAGGGTTAACTTATGTATACTCTATAAAGACTAGTCCATAAAGGCGATAAGCTTAGCATTTAAAACACTGCTCTAATGAGCTCTATAAAAATTTCAGGGTATCTAGAACTTGGAAATGCTTCTTTGCCACTGAAAATCAGTCAAATATTCACAAAGTTCACAGTTTCTATATAAGCTAATTAGTTTTATATCAAACTTATCATTACAAGCCTATTAAAGCTCATAAAAATCGAATATACGCAGCTCTGATTGCAGCTGTTAAAATATTTAACGCAAGCACTCAAAAGTATGCAATAGTTTTTCACTTTTCTTTTAACGGCCTCCTTCAAACTTTGTCGCCTCATTAAATTCAAATTGGACCTGTCTACAAATTTATTGTTAATCAACCAGTAACCACAAAAGCAATTTCGCAAAAGTTAGCTAAGCAATTTGTGAATGCATTAATATTGAATCACTTTAATTTACATTTATCAAACTGGCGCGCTTAAAGCACTATCATTATGAAGAACTCAGGCAGCAGCAAGAAGTACACTGAGAGAAATTTTAGGCTTGCACGTTTGAGCAAGAAATTCAGTTTATAAGCAGACATTTGTCGTACTTATTACTAAATATTTTCTCTTAGTGTACACACCTTAGCGCCGAGTAATCAATTAAAGCATTTTATGGGAAAAAGTTGATGAGTCGATGTAATTAATTTCCGGCACAAGCCTAAACGCGTTCCACAAATGGCACTTCACTCGCAGACGAAAGCGGACACAACAACAAAAACAAAAACCAAGAAAAAAAAAGACAAAAACAAAAGGAAAAGTTAAAGTAAAACGCAGCAGGTGGAAAATGGGAAAATTTGTGGCAGTCAAAGAAAATTCCAAATATTCCAAGTTCTGTTGTATAGGATATGGCTGATTCATTTAGCTAAAAGTCGGACAAACAGAAACAATAAAACGCTGAAATACACAAAAGCCAAACTCGGTGTCTTCATTGACCCCAAAGAAGTCAAGACAAGTAGGCAAAAAAAAAAGGAAAAATGAAAAAAAGTCTGACAATGAGATAGAGCTGCTAGCAATACGAGTAAACCTTGTCAAGTGGCCAAGTCTACACATTTGTCTGACTGTGTGTGTGTGAGTGTGTGTGTGTATATCTTTTGGATTTGGGTTAATGTTGAACGTTGGTCAACATGGGTGTGCATTTGAAAGGGCGCAACAAAGCAGAAAATAGAAAAATTACTCAGCGACACAGAACTGAAGTAACTCGCTGCCAGACAACAGAAAATAAAGGGACAATTGCACGTGTTCCGGTTAACTCTTTCTGCCCACAAAACCGACAACTTGGCTGTTGACATCAGCGATGGCAGAAATGATGGCCAAAAGTGGCTAAAAATTACTTTCCTTAAGACTTAATAGTTAAATGCAGTTGTAGTATTAGTTAATTAAACAAGAGAATTAATTTTAAAGTTTATTTTAAATCATTTAAAAGATTTCTTAATTTTTTTTTTTTTTTTTAAAAATATTTTAATTATAAATTTTTATAAGATTTAATTGCTTTTAAGTGCCTTTCAGCAATTAGCTGGATTTCTAGCTATTTAAAAAAATGTCTACAGTTTTTTTTTCCAAAAAGTAGCTATAAATCTGCTGAAAAAGGTAACACACTTGAAGTCACACATTGTTCACTTTAGCTCATTAAATTTGCAGCAATTTTATATAGAAACTGTTTTTGAGAGCATGTTTTAGAGCATTTCAAGTGCGATTATAAAATGCCAACATTATTTGATTTCTGCTACGCATTATTATGCATAAAATGCGCTTAGGTTGCCCACAAAGTGCCATCGTGAAAAACGCTTTGATGTCCTTTTTTCCTAAAAAGGACATTGGTATGAAATCAAAGCTATTTATTTGACGAACATTTGCTGATTTGAGTAAACACTGAAGTGAGTTTGGGTAGACAAAAATCAGGACTACACTGGGTTGGGGGTTGCTTTAAGCTAGAAAGGAAAAGGCAATAAGCCGTATAAGTGGGCACTTTTATTATATATATATCTATATATATATATATATATATATATATATATATCGAAAGTCGTGCTCCTAACAAGCATTTTACTCGGCCATTCAAAAGCCATTAAAATTGATAAATTGTTGTTACCAAAGAAGACAGAATAAAAAGTAATACAAATTTGATATCTAGCTATAACTTTGGGCTAGAACTCAATTTATATTGTCAGATTTCCCATTGAGTCATACATTTTTTGGCTTGCTAATTAGCTGCACAAAATTTTTTATTTTCCTTTTTTTATATTTTGCAATTCTTGTTGCAAACTTTTGCTGCCATTAAAAGTTTGCCATATCATTTGATTCAAGTTATAACCTGCTTTACTGTTTGGTCCACTTTCAAAAGTTTACTGTGCGTCAAAAATTCAGTTTGCCAAAGAAGCACGTGACGCAGTCCCTGTGAAAAAACAGTGTAAAAACAGTGAAAATAAGCGGAACTGCGTCGAGTACGAGGTGTAAGGTACTTGTTTGGGGCATTAAGATACCCTAGAAAGGGGGTTAAAGGGTGTTTAATATAGCTATTGATTTATGAACAAGTCAAAAATATTAACATAAAATTAAGTATACGTCTGTTTTTCACTTAAATCGATCGATTGAGCTTTTAAATCTATTTTAAATCCAAATCAACAGATCAGAGTCACAAATAAGAACTGATTTTAACTGATTTTTAGAAGTTTTTCAATCCAAAACTTTATTTAAGTTGAGTTATCTCTCATTTAATTGAAAGAAAATCTGTTTTTATATTGAAAATTCTGTTTAAACTCCAAATAACTCAATACATTTTTCCAGGGTATTGACTAACCTCTACCTTGTTAACAAAAAAAACTGTCAAGCTTTGTTCTGCGAATTTCTCCTCCCTGCTCTTATTGCTTTTGTTGCTTGTTTCCTTGTCGTTTGTTGTTTACATCACAAAATTTGCATAGCAAAAGAAATTAGCATAAAATTAAACAGACATTTTCGTGCTTTACTTGTTATCGTCGCCGTCGTCGTCTACAGCTGTTTCTAAGGCTAAAGAAATGACTCCAGACTCGTTATATTTAATCTGAAAAACTGTTTTTGAAGAAACTTCAATTCAATTCAATTTGAAAATCAATTTTAATTGCAGTTATTTTTAGACCTCAACGTCGAATAGTCTCATTGGCTTAAAATTCAAAAACTCTTTTGACTTTTTGACAGTTGACAAAGGTACGAGTGCTTAGTACTACTTAAAAAAGCCGAAAACAAGCCAAAACCACTTGGGCTTCATTTGTGGTTTAAGGGTTTGATACGATGATGAATGGGCCAAAAGTTATGAGAGGCAGTCAAGTGTTAAATCACTTTGCTTGTTTTAAATGTTAGCCCATTAAATTTATCAGCTTTAATGTGGTTTTAGAACTCTTTCAAATAGACAATCATTTTTCAAAAGTTTTTCCAAAGCATTTTAGCCATTTTTCACAGCATTTTGCCGGCTTCTGTTGGCCCTTTAAAAATATGGGCGTAAATTGTTTTACAGTTATTGCACGCACATATTTTCAGCGCCCTCAAGCAAACAGAACTGTTTTCTGTTGTCTGTTATTCGACTGTCTGCCTACGGAAAGGGGGGGCTTGTAGGCGTGGCTTGGTTTGCTGTGCATTCAGCTGGCAAAAAAAAGCGACCAAGTTGATTGTCAGTGCGTTATTATGTAATTAAAATTTCATAATTCGTTCAAGCCACGAGTCAACCTGAGATTACAGTCAGTGTTGGCGATTTTAGCTCTTTTATAGCTAGTTGTGTCTTATTTGTATACACATTTTAAATTGTTCTGAAGAAAATTGCCGCTAGCCATTTTTTCCAAGCTAGCTCTGCCAACACTGCTCACCAAAATCTTAATTGAGAACGCTTCACACTCCAAATATTACACACTGTGCGATAACGCGACGTATACGCAACGTTTGCACATTAACAATTTCCGTTGCATACTTTTAGGTGCAACTCAATTTGAGCGCAAACCAAATACGAAAAATTGATTAAAATTAATGTTTTTAGCGCAGATTTTAACACATAATTATTTTATACATAAACTTTAATATTTTGCCTACATTTTGCGCACACTAAACAAATCCAATTGGGATCCAGAGTACACGGAGAATAAGCAAAAACAAATACACTCCATAGAGCAGGGACACCGCCACTCAGTCTGAAGCCATTTATAAAAACATAATTGAAATATGAGATTGACATTGAATAGCAACGCGCTTTGTTGTTGTTGTTTTTGTGTTGTTGTTTATGCTATTGTTGTCGGCACTTTTGTTGGATTTGTGCCATTTTGACTGTGGCATTGCGACAATATTTTTGTGCTCTTTGGTGCTGTTGGCATCTAATTGATTAATGTAAATAAAAGAACACAAAACTGTGCGACTCTTCATCATATTTAATTTCAGTAGAGAAAAGTGCAGTTTGTTGGTCTCTCTCTCTCTCTCTCTCATTCTCTTTCTCTCAGTGTGTAATTGACACTTATTTATCGTTTGTCTGTCGCTCTTTAGCTTTGTCTGGCAGCTGTCAACGAGCACACGTTTAAATTCAATGCCTTAAAGCGTTGATTAGCGAGTCATGTGCTAAATCAGTGTAAATATAGCAACATGATTAATTGATTAAGTTAAAAATAAAGTCAAGTTTAAAACAAAAGATTGTGTTAGCTGGAAATGTGAAGTTAAGCGAGAGAAGCTAAAGCGAATAATGTTATTTAAATTAAAAAATTCTTAAAAGTAATTTTTATACAATGTTCTGTCAACATTTTACTTATGTATGCTGTTTCAAAAAAAATGTTAATATTGGCAACATGTGTGACAATTTGACATTTCTGTTAACGCTATTAAATATGTGCATATCAAATGTTGTTGAAGCTTTAACGATATTCTGCATTCATAATGATTATTTAAGTGAATCAATTTATGAAAACAGAACTGATTTTTAATATAGCACTGAATACCTGAAGTTGTTTTAAACTGTACTTCTAACTTTAGTAGTTAATAAATTTTTAATCCCATTTTTCGAATTCAAAATCTAACTTCGAACTGCCAATTTGCTAATTGTGTGATAGCAAATCAGCTTAAAGCCAAACATTTCTGCCTGACTAAAGACAGGTCTAGTAAATCATTGCGAACTTTACAACAGCAGTCAGCTATACACCTGTACAGTGTACACACCCATTCAGCTGGTAGACAACTGTACACTCACCTGAGGCAGACTCTTTCCTCTTCCTGCTCGACATTCATTCTGTCGTCCTGTTTGTCACTTTGCCTCCAATTCGATTTCTCTTCTCTTTTTTTAGCTTGTCAAGTGTGTGTGAGTTTTTTTTTTTTTTTTTGCAGTTGTTGTGCCACAAACAGGCGGTCTATGGGGGGTGTGGCCTATTGGTTGTCCGGGTCAGGCAGCTGTTTGCGAGTGTTTCTCTGGCTTTAAGTTGCTGAAAATCGTTTTAAGCTGTTGTCAATTTGCCTAATGCCGCATTGTGGCATTGCGCAGAGGCCAAAAATGTTGTCTATTACATGATTTGGATTTTGACTGTGTCTCCAGAGATTCTTCAAACTGTAAGAAATAGACAGGAAATTGTATTTACTAAATAATACTTAAAATAAAGCTGTCAAATAAAAGTCTATAAATGCTTTAAGACCACAGTAATCTAGGAAGAGTAGGAAAGTAAGAGAGAGAAAGGAAGAGAGAGGGAGAGTGAGAGAGGGCGATAAACACTCCAATTTATTTCACTTTCCACTTAGTCAAGTCATTCACATTTAACAATGAAAGTATATAATTTAATAAATAGTTGCAGTTGACAGATTTCAAGTGGAAACGGAGGCCGTCGTGTGTTCCTGCCACATTCTACATGAAGCACAACACACACACAACAAGGAATACAACAACAATTACTTTACTGCTAGCAACTATAACAACAATAACAACAATAACAATAACAATGGCTCCATAAAGCAATTCTCGTATATCAACAGCGACAAGTGCAAAAGTGTGTGGCTCCAAGTGGCATAAAAAATCAAGAAACAAAGAAGTTTTTCAATCTATTTATAACGCATAAAGAATACTCTTTGCTAAGTATCAGTTAAATTGAGAATATTGTGGTTTAAGATAAACTATCGGATAGTTTAAGAGTTTTCCTTTGAAAATTATACTTTTTTGACAACAAGTTTCACCCTTTACCTACTATATCTGTCTTTATAACAAAGAAAAAGTTTTATTCAAGTCTGAAATTTATATTGCTCTGATTTAAGTTGAAATTTGCTTAAAGCTGTATGGGGTTTTATATATATAGTGCTGCTTTTGAAGCTAATAGCTTCTATAATATTCCTACTTTACTGTATCTTACTATAGTAAATTCATAATTTTTATACTAAGAAAGTATTTAAAACTTTTTGAAACAGTTTCTCTTTATCAAGTGAATGTATAATTTTAACCTTAACTATATTGCTTCTCATTAAATTTTCTTTTTTCAATAATAAATTCTGTTTCTTTGACTAATTTCCTTCACAAAGGCCTTAATTTTCCTTAAGTTGTTCCTATAAAAGTTCTTAAAATTTAAAATTAACTTCTAAGTTTATTTTTTATTTCAATTGCTTAGTTTTTTAATAGTTTTTACTATTTGTGGGTCTTAAACAAACCCTAAATTCACAACTTTCACACGTACACAGAAGCTTTAAGAGCTTAAAGCTCATGCAGCTCTTTAGAGGCGTATGCACACCAATACAAACACATGCTCCCTACACTGCAATACATGTTAACAGTTTTATTTGCTGCTTATTTATTTGTCACATAGTTTAGCACAGATTTATAGCAGCCACTGTAGGCGCACATGAAATAGAGCAGTAAACATCCAATATCTAACTGTCGTCTCTTTGTCAGCGTAGAAGAGTAATTGTGTGTAAAAGAGAGAGAGGGAGTGAAAGAGAGAGGAGAGAGAGGGAAAGAGGAAGACTGTCTGTGCAAGTGTAAACACTACAGATGTCAACTGTAGTGCTCCCCAGGGAACAAAGAGGCGGAGACAGACAGACTGTGAGGAAGGCAACACTCCTTCCTCCTCCTCTTCCTCTTCTCCTTCTTCCTCTTCTTCTTCTGTTCCTACTTTAAAAGCGCGTCGCAGGAGCAAAAGTAAATGAAGCGTTTTCCAGTCAAATTCAATCAATGCGTACCACTTGGTGGGCACTTGTTAATGCTGTTAGTGGTTGCAAGCCGTCTTCCTATCCACCCATGTCGACATGTAATTGCAAGTCTGTGCTTGTCCAGCTTGCTCAGTATAAATGCCAACTCTTGATCGTATTATTAAGTCATAAAACTCAATTTGAGACGCTTTAACGGGATGCACTTACGCGTAATCGCATTTCCACGATGCTCTCTATTAGCCCGTTGCCATTTTAAAGCCAATTTTTCTTTGCTCAAACAAAGCAGAATGCGATGGGGGGCGTGGCAGGGCGTGTAGGGCGCTGGAAGGGACTGTTTTACTGCTGTGTAGGAATTTTTATGGCGTTCCAATGATTTAGCTGCATCCTGTTGCGTGTCTCGA
This sequence comes from Drosophila cardini, assembly GCA_018903735.1. NCBI lineage: Eukaryota > Metazoa > Arthropoda > Insecta > Diptera > Drosophilidae > Drosophila > Drosophila cardini. Next base: position 3,748,854 of record JAEIGM010000007.1, on the reverse strand, counting down.
AGTTTTTACAGGGTGCTGTCTACCCACCCTGTATTCCCGTTGAATTTTCCTTAACACAGGTTGACAATGTAACAAGTTTATGAGTAGCGTTTTCCTGCTGCTTTTTATCCTGCACCAGAATATATATGCGACAATGAATGTGTCAAGAGTTATGACTGCTATGTGTGTGGCATAGAGTAGCACATGCGAGGGTTGCTCATCAACTAACTCACAACACTTTCAACTTTTCTTTTTATAAACATTTTCACTTTTCACTAGAAATGTTTGATTAAATAATTTATAAATAAATTTATTTTTATCAGCAGTGGCATAAAATAAACTTTAACTGAATCACTTTTTGATTTTATGCTTTACTTTTGGCTTTGCTTAAGTTTTTTTTATAAGTTTTACATTCGATTTGCTTCTGAATTCTTTTTAAATAAATTTGCAAAATTGCATTTCAACAATTTTATAAATAAATTTCGTGTTTACCTTAAATAAATTCACAAGAATTGAGTGCAAATCAAACCGACTTGGAAGAAGTATTTTTTATAACTAATTAACTGGAACTGGAATTGAATGCGGGCTCAGATACATGACTTTATAACTCGATCGAGTGTGCTCTTAAAAGAGAAAATATGAAGAGAATAAGAGTGGTTTTTAAGAGGGTATAAGAGAGTCGAAGAGTGGTTTAGTATGGGGGGGAACGCTATTAATATAAATAGAATAAAATAAAAAATAAATAAAATTCTAAACTACATGAAATTTTAAATAGAAAATTACTAAATTTATATTCTAAATATAAACAAAATATATTAGTTTTTTTTATATTTAAGGTAGAGTTTGTAATAGAGATAAAAGATGAAGTAATACTGAAAGTTTATTTAAGTTGAAACTCTCTAAAAAATAAAGAGATCAAAATAGGCTGTAGATTAGTAGAGAAAAGAGTAAAGATTTGGTTTTGCCTTTCAATATTAATTTAATAAATTTTATATAATTTTAAAGCCAAAGAAAAGAACTTGATTACTATGATATGGAAGCATCTAGTTCAATTCTCAGCTCAGCAATATAAATAAAAACTTTTAAACAAATATAAATGACAGCAAAGGTACCTTAAGTGTAGTAGAAATGATCATAGATTCCGTTTAAAACATATAAACCAATTTATTTCATTAAAAATAATAATAAAGCTATGAAGAAACTTACTGTAGTTGGTCTAAATCTTAGATTCAATCAACTTATTATAAAAAGTTAAAAAATGCATGATATTTGAAAGCTAAAAAGGAAATATGCACGAATTTTGCCACAAGCAACTTGTTTATTTATCAACTCATTTAAGGGCAACACTCGAAAACCAATATTTCGCAAAGGGTTTTACGTCTTTTTGAACCAGGCTAAAATGCATGTGCTTCGTGCTCGTGCTACTCGTATAAAATCCACAATCGCAATGCGTATTGCGTTCTCGTTTTCAGTTGTATACAATGAAAAGGGAAAGAGCGAAATTTATGACACTTGGATCACGTAGTAAGCTGCTATCCCTAACCAGTAACCACCACACACCCTCCTACTACGCCACCCCCCCACCCCCCACTGTCCCTACGCATACAAATCCATGTGTAATACCTTTGTTAGAGTTAAGGAGTAGCTGATGTAGAAATTGGTAACAAATTGAGTGTAAATATGCTGGCGAATGCTTTGTAGCCTCACACAAAAGCTGTAAAATTTTGTGAGTTGCGTCAAAATGTCCGCTGACGATTTATGTTAACCCTTTTGTTGTTCCACTTATTGTTGTTGTTGTCGCTACTTTGTTGTTATTTGTTTGAGGAAAACATTTTGCCATCGTGCGGCTGAAAATAATTAAGTTTTTGATTCATGTCGACGATGCCAGTAACAGACAAAGGCGCGCTAACTACAACTACAACTGCAACTCTGACAACAACAGCAATAACTGCAACAACAACAACAACAACGAGAACAGTTACTGACAAGGACACGTAGTACATGCACAAAGGAGCAGCTATAAGAGCAGGCTCGTGTGCAGCTTGCATTTCTTGTTGATTTTGTTGCCCCTTTTACGCCATATTTTCACATTAAGTCCTACGATTTATGTGGCCAAGCAGCAGCAAAGAAATGCAAGCAAAGGCAAGAGGAATGGAGTACACCAGACTCAAACAAACCCAGTACTTGTTGGCATAGCCAATGCCTACTTCTGTCGCTAACTAAACCAAGTCTACACTTTGTAACCTGTATAAACAGTAACCGCAGACAGTGGCAGCCATTAAAATGTGCACGGTGCATGCAACACGGTCGCTCGACAATTGCAATTCCAAAAGATAGTTAAGGCCGACTTGAACAGCATTTGCAAGCTGCTTCTGAGGTTTCAGCTTCTTTTGAAACTGCAGATTGTGTGGGCATATCGAATAATTAACGTGCAGTTGGTGAACTGAAACTCTGAACCGGCGGATTAAGTAGCTGTCCGGTGTCATTGTTGCGTGGTAATTATGCGCTGCTTAAAAATAAATTACGAACTCCGAGCTGTGAGTCTGTCGGCAGGTAATTAGCTGTTGCCAAGCTGTACTTGTAGCCTTTTTTTCTTCCTTTTTATTAATTACACTTCAAGCCATATTGAGTTCCAGTTAAGCAGAAAGCACAACTGAACCTTCTAATAAACAGAATTTGGCTAAAAGAATTTCGTATTTCCAGCTCAATTGGTAAATTATTCATTTTGGCAAAATAACTAATGACATATTAATAGTAAAACGAAATACATGAATTATTCATTACTGCTGTTGGGCAGCTGTTCGTTTGCGTATGCGTAATTCATAGTAGACGGCATAATAAAAGTTGTAGCATACTTTTAGGCGTTATTATTATTTTGATTTATGGCGTGTGAAACTGCAAGCGCTCCGTTTTAATTAACTTTAATTATTGACAAATATGTATGCACACACACACACACACACACCCGTATTTATTTAATGCACATCTATTTTAATTATATTATTCGGGTGCGAAAATCGCAGCTTTTTGTGGATGGTTTGATAAATTTAGCGAATGGATTTGCATTTTCGCTGTTACATCTAACCAAATGACAGGTAATCAGTTGATATGATCGCTTGCTATAGGGTTTTGTGGCTGCATTATGTGCTTTGCGATGCTGTTAAGTGTTTTTGTAATTTTAACTCAATACTTAAATTATATATAACTCCATTAAATAAAGTTCACTTAGTGTTTTATGAAACCAATGAGTTACAAATGAAATGCAAATCAAATGCGCTATATAAAATTTAGAAATAAGTACAGTTTACTCCAAATGATGCAGTAAAAACTGCAAAGCAATTTGTATAATGACAGGTAGTAAAGCAAGGACTTGCAGGCAAAGTATTAAACTTTATTTGAGAGTCATAAAAGCAACAAAGAAAACAAAGCATAACAACGACTGAGAAGCGCTCACAGACAGATGCATTTTGTTTTTTTTGTTTTTTTTATAGCTTAAATTATTCTTTTTCATAAAGAACAAAGAAAAATGACCACAAATTGAGAAAGAGCAACAGCGACAGCAAAGGAAAAAATATAGTACAGAGTGCAAACAAAACGCTGATAAATTTTGCATTAATTAAAATAGCAAAGTGAAGAGGGGATGTTAGATGGAGGTGGTAGAAGAGGGGGAGGGTTTCGGGGAACACTGTGTTCTTATCCGCTTTGTAAAATAATTGCTATGCCAAGTTGTGTTGACTTTGAGTGACGTTGAAGCGCATTAAATTATGATTAAATAATGGAATTAAATGGGGTTATGTTTTAGCTTAACATTAGCGGTATTCCCCCAACATTACCCCACTTCCCAATTTGATAAATGTAAACTGTACGCGGCTTATTTGCTTATTGTAAAGTTTTTGTTGTTCAGCATTGATTTATTTGCTTGTTTAGCTAATTATTATACGCTTGTTTCGACTGATAAAATGTTTAAACTGACAACTTATTTGTTTAAAATATTTATTTAAGTAGATTAATGTATGTTAATATTCAGTTACAGAAACTACAGTGATTCAACGTGAGCTCTTTTAGTTTTAACAGTCTATTAGAATGTTAACATCCAGCTACTAAAACTACTGTCGTTCTACGTGAGCTCTGTTAAGTAGATAAATGCATGTTAACATTCTGTAACTTAAACTACAGTGATTCTACGTGAGCTCTGTTAGTTTTAACAGCCAATTAGAGTGTTAACATTCAGTAACTCAAACTACAGTCGTTCTACGTAAGCTCTGTTAGTTTTAACAGTCGCTTTGGCTTAACATTCCCCCGCTCTGTTAAGCTAAGAATTTAATTTTGTTATACTTGAAATTTGATTAATCTATTGTAGACTTCTGCTTGGCATATCAAAGGCATATTTTCCACGCCCCCTGCACAAATTGAAATAAATGAAGAATTTATTGTTTGTGTCCAAAAATATCAGAATTTTTAATATTTATGTTTTCTTATTTTCTCGTTTTCATTTCAATTTTTGAATGAGAGCTGAAAATGTTTCTTTCGGTTGAATGTATATTACTTTTAGTGCTGTTTTGTTTTTATTGCTTCGATTGTTATTATTATGAACAATGACAAACTATACGTCTGTGTGTGTGTGTGTGTGTGTGTGTGCATGTCTGTGCTTGCATTGTTATTGTTGTTGTTTGCTTTTGGTTTTGTGCTTTTGGGCATGAAATTTGTTTCAAACGCTTTGCTTATCTCACAGTTTTTCTCTCTCTCTCTCACCCTCTCTCTCTCGCTGTCTCTGATTCTCTGAACTCGTTGCTCAGTTCTGTTTTTGGATATGTAAATACGTAGCAAATTAATAAATTAAGATGGCAGCAGCGTATATAATTAATTTTTCAATTATAAGGCCTTAACTTCTGTTTGCTTTAGCCGCCAAAAAGGTAACGCGCCAGTTTTCCCCACTATTGTTGTTGTTGTTTTTTCTTTATTTTTAAAGCGACTTTTATCGGTGTTTTATCAAAAAAGACTTAGCAAAACTGTTAAGAGTGGAGAGGGGTGAGAAGTGGTAGTGGTTGAGCAAACAAGCAAAGAAAAGGGAGCAAACAAAAGCGGGGAAAACAGGAAAAAAAAACTTTTGAGCAGTTGCAACTGAGTTGACTTAGTTGACACTTGATTTCTGACTTGTATTTGCAGCTGCAACGAGTGTGTATGAGTTATGAGTGTGCGTGTGTGTGTGTGTGTGTGTGTTTACAATTGTTATAAGAGTCAAGACTCTAAGCCCGAAAAGGGCAAAGGAATTAAAGCTTTCGTAGGAAGACATGAACTGATTAGTAATTGAATTGCTTTTAATGTAGCCCTAAAAAACAAATTTCTTGAACGAAAAACTTTGTATGAAAAGGTTTTAAAGTTAGCAAATAAATTTTAGATTTAGGGTAGGACTGTTAACCGATAAACCTTAGCAATGTCAACAGTTTAGTAGATAAAATGTGGTGTTTAGCTGGAAAAGATCTCTTTTACTACTGTTAAACACTCATTTCACTCCCATTAGATTTGGATTATATAGCGAAAGTTATGTTAGTTTGCATATTTAGGCATTGTATGCGCCTAAAAGTATGCATAACTTTTATACAGCTGAAGATTATAATATGATGATGTCAAGTACCTAATACATAAAAGTTCAGCTTGCTAAATGGAAAAGGGAAATTGAATATAAAGAAAACTCTTTATAACTGTCTTTAAACAAAGACTCTCTCTCTCTCTCTCTCTCTCTCTCTCTCTCTATCTTTTTCTTCAACAGTCCTACAGTCCTACGGACTATAAATCTATAGCTAACTGTATCGTCTGTCTTGTTAAATAAACAATTCCCCTGCCTAGGTCAACTTAAAGCAAATCACTTAGCCATAACTTTGGTTAGTTTCAATTGCATTTACAGTTGCATCTTTGTCTTCGTTGTCGTTGTCGTTGTCTGGCTTTATATGACGCCATTGTCTGTATCTTGAATGACTTCAGCTTCAGCGGTTTTTCCTCTAGTTTTTCCCACCACTTTTTAGCGTTGTAGTGCGTTCTTATAAAATGCTCGACAAATAGAGCAGAGCCAAAGTGTATCAAGTGAGTTTTTATCAGCGCCAGTAGCAAATAGACAACAAATTCTTGGCAACGCAGCATTGACTATAACCCCTCTAAGAATATACCCCTTACCCAGTACCCCTTACCCAGTACCCCTTACCCACTACCCTTTACCCTCTACCCCTTTTGCTTTCCTTAGAGACACACACATGCTTACTACTTTTTGGTATAAAATATTCTTGGTTTTCTTTACATACGCTGTGCAGAGGGTGTTATCAGTTTGTTTGAAGTTTGTAACAGCCACACAAAAGATTTCTCAACCCATTAATTATATATAGATTCATAATCATAGTCAAGTTAGTTGGTATAGTTGGTTGGATATTATAGCTAATAAGAGCTAGGTTCAAAAGTATTGGTAAGTAGAGTCTTTAAGAGTGCTGTAAAAATATATTAATTGGAGTCTTTTTGAAGCCACGCCTCTTTTGCCTACAAATAGAGACCTTTTAAGCCTATGCCCTTCAAATCAAAGAAGTATCTAGCTCAAAGTGCTATAAAACTATTCTGTAAGTTTAAGAAAAATCAGACAGTTAACAAAAAAGTTATCAGTACATTGAATGCGATAGTTCACTCATAGCAGTCAGCTTTGTATGCAGTTGTAAGCACAAAGCAGTCAGCTATTAACAGTAAAGCAAACAGGGTATTGAAAGGTCGATTAAACTCATATCTAACTTGTTGTTGTTTTCCGTATTTTCCTTTTTGTTTTTGTTTTGGATTTTTCTTTGACTCAATTTGAGAAAATTGAAATTTTAATGCCACGCGCGCATATGAATGAAATTGTTGAGCCATTAAAACAGTTTTTGCGTGGATAAACAAAGCGCAATATAGTTAAATAAAACAATAACAAAAGCAACAGCAGAGTAAATAGACTTATTATCAGATACACAAGACATAGGTATATATATATATATATAATGGCGTTTAGTTTTCATCACTTAAAGTTTATCTAAACAGTTTCGTGTGACTCATTTAACCAAATTTGTTTAACTTACTTTTGCCCTAAATGGAATGTCTATAAGTAATTGTGAATAAAATGGCTAAATAGCTACAAGTCTAGTGAAAACTATATAGATACTCATTAATGTAGTGTAATAAATCATTGAACAATTTTTGGCACATGTTTTTAGTTTTTAGTTACTTTATAGTTATTTTTATAATTTGTTTATTTTCTTAGCGCTTGCAATTTGATGAGTTCACCTTTTGAGCCAAAATTAATGTACATTTTGTGGGGCTTAAGTTATTATTAACAAAATCGCTTTTCTCTTTTTTTTTTTTGTTTTTTCTTTAAGCCAACTAATTTGTTTTGGATCTGCTTGGCTGACTGCAATTGATGTGCCAAATGAACATGGCCCAAAAACAATTTTTGATTGCCAAAAAAACCAATGAAAGTTTATGCCACAAATTGTTTTTAGTGCGGGTTTTTAACAAAAGGGAAAGAGTTTTCTGTTTTCCACTTTTGTTTTGGTTTTTGTTTTGGTTTTGTTGCAGTTTTGCGTTCCTTCCACAGCCTTGACAGCAATTTGACAGACATAAATAAACAACAACAATAACAAAATTAAACTGGAATTGCAATTTTCCTTTTGTCATAAACATAGAATTAAATACCCTAAAGTTGTGTATATTTTGCCTAATAATTTTATTGATTTAAATAAATTCTTTAGCAATCAAGTTCAACAGTTTGAGCCTTAAATTATTTACTATTTTAATATTTAATGCATTTGTTTTGCTGGCAATAAATTTCTAAATAAATTCTTCATAAATTCTCTTGCTCTTTAATACACAAATTGGCTTTAAGCTTTAGGAACAAGCTCTAAATATTTTTAATAAAATTTATATTGAAGCGGAAATTCATTGGAATTTGCTCAAATTGTTTTCGCTTTAGTGGAGAACAGTGAAACCTTCCGGCAAATCGACTGCCTTTTAAGCCAAGGCCTTAAGCCTTAAGGCCAGCAGATTAGACAGCTGATAAAATAGCTAACAAATTTTCAATAAATTCTTAAAATTTGCCACATGTGTCACATATTCCGACAGTCAAGTAAGTAAGCCGAAAGGTTAGGGTATTAAACTGCAACAGTAACAAGTTTTATGCGCCTAAAACTAGGCTACAAGAGCCAAGAACAATGTCAGTTACAGCAGTTGGTACGAAAACAAGTGAAACGTTGGCTATGTGGGGACTTTTTAGCCCACTTAAAGCTAGATTTTGACAGTGTTTAAGCAAGAAACCTAAATAAAGCTAAAAAAAATTGATAAAGTTATGCCAACTAGAAAATCTAGCTATTTTCAGCAGTGAAATCTGCGAATTTGGCGAGTAAATTTAATCGCTACTCAAAGTCTATAGATGCTGTAGACCAAATATAGATTTAAATGGTCTAAAGAAGCTAAAATTTAAGCTACTTCTAGCTATTTTTTGATTTTACAGCCAAATATACTTGTTATGCTCTGAAATTTGCGCAGCACTGACTGCAAAAACTGGCAAAAAGTTAAGAGAATGTCGCGTTTATTATCGCCTGGGGAACGCACTTGACTTTGCCCATAATTGTTGTCCTGTCTCTGTCACTTTCACTCACTTTCGCTCTCTTTCCCGCTCTCCATCTTGCGCTATTTCACTTTCTGGCTGTTAGCCAGTTACGCCTCTTTGTTGTTATGGCCGGAATAGAAGTTTTACAACCGTAACGTTTAATGTGATCTCCCCACGTGACAGTAAATTAATATATCTACCTGTTACCGACTCGTTACTGACTCGTTACCAACGCCATTTTAAATATTATCACAGCACTGCGTATGTTTATTAAGTATACGCCACATGACACCCCCAAAATAATGAGAGACGCTCCATTTGAAATGAATAGATCAATTTATGCTCGAATACACAAACACAAAATGAGAAATAATACTAATAATAAATAAATAAATAAATAAATAGACAAATAAACATATTTCGGCATCAATTGACAAAAGAAAAACATTTTCGTGTTTGAAAACTGAAACTGAAAATGAAACTGAAATTGAAATTGAATTAAATGAAAGATATAAATGAAGAAATAAATTTCAATTGATTCAATTGTTGAAATACTTATGCTACTCTCTCCATCAAAAGACCTATCAAAATTGTTAACGTATTTGTCTTTTGAGCAATTTTGAACAATGCCTAAAATTTCGATTTTGTATTTTGTATTACAGCTCAACAGGTTTTCAGTTTTCTTTACCTTTTCCTTTTCCTTAGATTTTCTTTTCTTTTGCTAATGTTTTTCTTTTGTGTTGTTGCCTGGGAAACCTTCAGTTTGGCCAGCAGCCAAGTCGATTTTCCATTTCCCCAGTCAAGTTTGTTCTACTCTTATTGATTCAATCATCAGCTGCCTTCGCTTGCCTTCAGTTTTTTGTGGCTGTGCTGCCGTCCTCCATGTTCAGTTCATCGTTTCCGTCTCACCAGACATGTAGCTCAATGTCAAGGTCGTTGTCGCTGTCCCTGTGATGAGTCTGATGCATCATTTGCCTACAGCCAATCACTAGTTTGTCACAATCACATTCAACTACTTTTGTGGAGACCCTGTGATTTCCTCAGTGCCTTGAGCTGTCTATTAAGTGATTTGTGCTCGGCATCAATGACATTTGCTGCTGCAGCTGACACTTGAATTAAGTTGACTTAACTTTCAGTTGAATCTGTCAAATTTGTAGCAAAGTAAAATTCAAAGTTTTTCCGACAGAAATTCTTGGAAAAAAGACTCATTTCCTTTTTTTAATATTTTAATATAAAATTTATTAAATTATTTAAGCTAGCTTTGTAGTGCATTAAAAGCTGCACTTTTATAAAATTCGTTTAATTTCCTTTCTTTTTTCCACTTTTCTCTGTTGAATTTTTCATTTGGCTTTTCATAACTCTCGCAATGCACACGGAATACGGAATATAAAATGTGTAATTTAATCAACTTGTACTCATAATGCACAGCAATACAGTTCCTCCCACTCCCCACATTTTCCTTTAGTTTTCCCCCAAAGTTTTGCCCTTTGACAGGTGTTGGCCTAGTTAATACCCGCACATGACTGGGCTTTAATATAATGCGCCAAATAGCTAATTAACAACTGCAACAGTAGAATTTTCAGTTTTTTCCTTTATTTCTTTGGTTTTTCATCTGCTTCTTCTTGTATTTTTTCCTGGCCCGATTAGCAGTCAGCGCCATTAGTGGCAACAGGACGGACACGAGGCTTGCGTGTTAAGTTATTGCTGGGCATTCATTTGATTATGACAAACAGCTACACACACATACACACACACACACACACACATCCCCTTATAGACACACACACATATACTGACACACACGTGTACAATTAGCCAAAGGCGTGTCCTGACAGCCGCTGAAAGGCAGCATTTTCTTTTGTTTTCCCTTCATTTCCCTTCTACTTTTTTTTTGGCTTTTCACTTGTGAACTTACTTTTTGCAATTCCCTTTGCCCAAAAACAGAGAAAACCGAAATAGAAGAATAATTTAATTTTTGTCACGTCATAGAAAATCATTAACAACTTAATGTTATACACCAGACGAGGGCAGTTTAATTAGTTTAGCAGTGTACTGTAATTTACTGCAAGAGAAATTCCAAAGAAAGCCTGTAAAAAGGGTGTTAGGTTAATAGAAGAGAGTAATTTAGTAAGTTTGTGAGGTAAAACACTTTCTAAACGAGGGCAGTTCTAAGAATTTACCAGCTAAATGCTCAAAAATACTTGAAAGGTGGAAAAAGTTATTGTAAAAACCTGTTTTCGTTTACAGAGTGTTTTCAAGTCTATAACACTCTGTAAAGTAGCATGTACAGTAAGGAATTCTTATAATTAAACAAAGGGACTCCTTTAAATGCTTTCCCCAAAGCGGTTTTAATTAATTTGCTATCTACAGCGTATTTCCAAGTCTATCAGCCTCTTCTTTTAGCTCTTTTTAATAAAAGTTGCAGAGTGTCTAATTAAAAATTGTTAAGTTGTGACGCAGTCAATTTTTAGCGCTGCTTAAAAATAGTAACAGCAGAAAAATAAAGCACAGTGGAGTCCACACGATCGTCAAATACCCTGAGGCTGTAAGGTGACCGACTTCAAATTTGCTTAACTGGCAGCAAAGTCTTCGCTTCTTAAATGTATAACTTATTTTGGTTAAAAACTGAGCTTTATGATCGTTTCACAACACTATTACACTAGATATCGGTTAAATTTTGAAGATTATAGGATTATTATTACTTGGTAAAACAAGATTTCAAATATTTTTTCATGAAGTTGGGCAGAAGTAAGTCTTGGTATCAAAATATGCCTCAAATCTTGATCTGCGAGCAGCTCTAAAGAGTCTATTTTCCAAATTTTTAGCTGCTAACAACTCTTTGATCGTCTAGTTTAAATATTATGTACCCTATACTACTCTCAATAAACCTATAATACTCTAAATTCTTACTGATTAACGAAACATAAACAATTTTGCAGGACAAGCGATTTGGAATTATTTTTGGGGTCTGGGGGTCAAGTGTTGACCCAACGTCCAGACAACAGAGTACACGGAATTATGAACGTATACGGATCCGTAACGGTAAACGTAAGGATATTCGTATTTGTATCCGCAACCCTCGAGGCGCATTTGTGGTAAGTATTTTAAACTAGAATTTATTTTCGTTACTGACAACGAGTTGTTGTTGTTATTGTTATTGTTGTTGTTGTTGACCAAGTTCGCCGTGTTTTGGGGGCGCAACGAGGCTGCAGTAATTCGCATTGATTTTACTGGTAGCTCATCCATCGATCCGGCTGTCGATGGCGGTGTACGTTGTCCAGAGACGTATCTTTTAGCCAACTAAATGAATCTCTTAAAACTCTCCCCGAAAAAACCAAAAAATACCTGAAAAATGTTTTGTGATTCGATTTTGAACGCGTTGAAAACTTTTTAATTAATTGCTTGGGAGTTTCGGGAATGTGTATGTGTGTTTTTTTGGGGCATTTTATAGCTGCGGTTGATCTAAGATTGCCAACTCAGGTTCGGACTCATCGCCCAAATATCAAACGTGACCCAAAAGTTGTTTGCTCTCGTGTCTCTCCGGGACGTGACACTAATAGGTCACGGGGCTTCATTCAATTCTATTCCTTTCTCGCCTCTGCACCAAAAAATACGGACAAAAAGTTTCGAGTTTTTATTTGATTTTGATTTGATATTTTATCGGCACAGTTTTTGGTGGTACATCAAAAATTATCTACGTGTTTGACTAGCCAAAAATTGTTTACTTTTTTTATGGTCTTTTAGGTTAATCAAACTTTGTTGTTTGCCCACCAGAAGCGACAAGAGAAATAAAAAACCAGCAGGAAACTTCTATGAATAGCAACAAATTAACATATTACAAAAATCAAGTGCACAAATTTCTCAACTTTTTTTTTAATATAATTTAAATAAATTTTGAAAATTCTTTTTTTTTTTATACCTACTTAGAAGTCATTTTAAAAGGCTTTTACTTATTGCCGTGATTTCATTTGTTAATTTCTGTTTCTTTTTGGAGATTCTCACAGATTTTGATTGAATTTGACTTTATTTAATTTTGCAAAATTCACTTAATCAATTTAGCACTTTTCCCTTTTTATTTTTTCACCCACAATTTGAGAGTTTGATATTTTTGGAAGCAAGAAATTTGGTGTCCCACAGGAATTTACATTAAAGTAATTTTGCACTTCGTCTTCTTGTTGGCGCTTTTAATTAAATTTTCGAACTAATTAACACCTTTTTTGAAAAAGAGCGCGCGTTAATGTTGGTAGTAACGTTAACGTAAGTGGGAAAATTCGCTTTGAGTTTGTTATTTTTGAATGCGGCAAACGCGTCGTATACGCAACTTCCTGCCGCACTGCGACGCGTTCTAACGGCTACTGAATGACCGTTCGGCGTGCGAGACGCCGACAGCAAACGACAACGACAACGACGACGACGACAACAACTACGACGACGACGACGGCGACGATGACGACAACAACAACGAAGACAACAGGCGGCAAAATTCTATGAAAGCAACAAGCATTTTTCCAGGAGCGGATTGAGGGTTATCCACACAGCTTCACTCGCTTGTAAATCATTTCCATAAGCTGTTGACAGACTTAACTTCATAACTACGTGTTAGTCATGCTATTAAACTGTCTGTTTAAAGTAAATAGAGAGATGTTTTATCTTTGGCAATGTTTGTTGCGAAACGTGGACGAATTAAATGCGAGCAGTGTTGGCATTTTGGCTTATTTGGAGTTAATAAAGAGTAGTATTATCAAGACAAAAGCTAGAAAATATTTTTAAACGTTTAAAGCTAAACATGTAGCTAGTTTTGGTTGAAAAAACATTATTGTTTTTCACATAAAATCAATTTATAAAATAAATTGGGTTATTTTTAATCATTACTCACTAAAAGTTATTAAACATAAAGCGAGTTTAATTATTATAATTTATCAAGCAAGTTAATTAAAGCCTTTAAAATTCCGTCACAACTGAAAGCAACCACCTGTTAACAGCGCTCAGCACGTGAGCTGCTAACATAAGCGCTCTCACACGCTCTCTCTCTCTCTTTCCATCTGTTTGCTTAACAGCGTGCTGTAAAGTACGCCCAGTCGACGCTCTGTTAAGTGAAAGCTTTTCTGTTAGCTTTTGCTTGCTTTGCATTACTCACTTTGCACTTTGCATTTCTGACGCATACAAAAAAACAACAAAAACCAGAAAGAAAAGTACAGTCGAGCACGCCCGACCGTATAATACTCTCTGCATATTATTCCCGATTATAATAAAAATCGTTTGCTCATACGGACAGAAGATCAAGAATATACATATATACCTTATGGTGTCAATTTTTGACAAAATTTCAATAGTCAAGTCTCATCATAAAATTTGACAAAACGGGTTCGATTTTGAGAATTTTAGATTTTGATTGCGATTAATTCTGCTAGTCGTCCAGAGTATAAAAATGTATGTCTTTTTAAGATATCGCTTCATTTGGCTGAGTTATGATCAGTCAAAGTTGAGAAAATTGTGAATTTTAAATATTGACCTGTGGACCACATATCTGAGGACTCTTTCATCAAAATTTGACAAACTGGGTTCGATTTTGAGAATTTTAGATTTTGATTGCGATTAATTCTTCTAGTTGTCCAGAGTATAAAAAGGTATGACTTTTTAAGATATCGCTTCATTTGACTGAGTTATGATCAGTCAAAGTTGGGAAAATTGTCAATTTTAAGACGTGATTTTAGACGGACATGGTTATATCGACTCGCCTTCTGCCTGTTACATACTTTGTACAAACCTAATATACCCTCTCTTGCAGGGAGTATAAAAACACTTAATTGAAATGCGTGCGTTTAATTGCATTATGACATATATAAATGCAAAGTATTCAAAATAAAATAAAATATAAATAAAGACTAATGTTGCGATTTGATGCTGCCTGTGGTGCATAATAAAAATTATAGGATTGCAATCAAATTTATTTGCAATTAATCTACGTTTGATAACGATTTAATTGCATTTGCAAATGAATAAATGTTTTTGCACTTTGAACTGCATTTAATAGCATTAAAAATGCTATTGGGAATTTAAATAAATAAAATATTTTTGGTACAGTTTACAGGGTAGCTGCCTGCTTAAACCTCTACCTATCGTATTTATTTGTTTTGTTCAAGAAACCTGACATTTTAGTAAGCGTTACTAATTTCTTAATACTATGCAGTACTATAAAGCATGTTAACAAAACTAGAGGGATTTTTAGCAATAGTTTAACATCATTCGAATAAGTCTAAATATTTTAAGAAATTTTAAAAAATATTTTTATCAGCGGAATATATTTATAAAGTTGAAAATCTTAAATATTAACTAACCAAATTCACGTGTTGTCTTTATACTAACTATCGAAGAACTTAACCATAGAAGAAATGGGCTTAGTTAATGTAGTTAACACTACAAAACTTACCTACAGAACTAATTCAACGCGAATCGGTTACTATATCATATAGTAAAGTTATTTAAAAGTGGGTGAAAACCAATAAAAAGTAAGAGAAACTTTGTAGTTTCAACAGTAAATTGGGCTAAACTCTTAAAATTTGTAGGTACAGGGTCTTTACAGGGTTCAAACTGCAGTTTTTGTACAGTGTACAAATTTTGCCAACAAATGTTGGGAACTTGAACAACTTGAAATGATTTAATTAAGCAAATTCACAGAATAATTTAATGGAACCGTTTCGCTATATAAGCCAATTTCTGTGACGAAAGTCGAGCAGTTGAGGCTGAAACGAGTTACCAATTTCTAAAAAAGAGTTTAAAATCATTTAACGAATAACGTAGCAAAATGTGCGGCATTTTAGCCATATTCTCATCTGATGGCCAACCGATTGAGGGCCAAAATCATCATGGTAGTGAGCATAGTTTAAGGGAATTGGCTTATCGCCAAAGTGGCAAGCAGCGACATCGTGGTCCAGACGATACAGGAGTTGAGATAATACCCGAACAGGGCGTGGCACTAGTGCACGAACGCCTGGCGGTGATTGGTGTCGAAACGGGACATCAACCGTTATTTTCGCAGGATGGCAACGTTGCCTTGATTTGCAACGGTGAGATTTACAACTATTTGGAGTTGACCAAGTTGATTGGCCAACGTTTACCGGGCTATAAGCCACGCAGCGATAACAATGTGATCATCGAGTTGTATGAGAAACATGGCCAAGATCTGCTACAACACATAACGGGAATGTTTGCCTTTGTGCTGTATGATCGAAGGAACAGGGAACTGATCGTGGCACGTGATCCATTTGGGATTATTCCCCTGTATTGGGGCAGGGAT
The DNA here is from genome assembly GCA_018903735.1 of Drosophila cardini. Lineage (NCBI taxonomy): Eukaryota > Metazoa > Arthropoda > Insecta > Diptera > Drosophilidae > Drosophila > Drosophila cardini. Next base: position 3,732,964 of record JAEIGM010000007.1, on the reverse strand, counting down.
AGACGTGGCAATTTGTGGATTGCTTCCGAAATGAAGTGTCTCGTCGAGATCTGTGATCAACTGCAGATCTTTCCACCTGCTCATGTGGCAGCGGGCAATGTGAAGCAACTGCAACCTGTGCGTTACTATCAGCCCAACTGGAGGCAGTTGATACCCAAGGCGGAGGTGAATCTTCCCGAGCTGCGGCAACAGGTGGAGCTAGCGGTGCGTTCCCATCTGCAGTGTGACGTGCCCTTCGGTGCACTTCTGTCCGGTGGTGTGGACTCCAGTTTGATTGCTTCGATTGCGGCGAGAATTATGCGGGAACGTGATCCCAATTACAAACTCCGAACCTTCTCGGTGGGCATGCCGGGATCACCTGACTTTGAGCATGCTCGGATGGTGGCCCAGCACATTGGCAGTGATCACACTGAGGTCACCTTTAAGGTAGAGGATTGTCTGGACGGTGTGCGGGATTTGATCTATCATTTGGAGTCGTATGATGTGGCCACAGTGCGTTGCAGTCTGCCCATGTTCTATCTGTCTAGGCACGTGAAGAGCACTGGGATTAAAATGATTCTCTCGGGCGAGGGAGCTGACGAGATCTTTGGCGGTTATTTGTACTTCCACAAAGCACCTAACTACGAGCAGTTCCATGAGGAGATGATTACACGTTGTGAGCAGCTTCATGTCTCCGATATTCTGCGGGCCAACAAGGTCACCATGTCCAAGGGTCTAGAGCTGCGAGTGCCCTTCCTGGACACCGCCCTTGTGGATTACGTGATGAACATACGGCCGCAGGACAAGATTCCGGGACATTTGAATGAGTTTTCCGGTGAGCGCAAGTGGCGCATGGAAAAGTTTGTGTTACGTCAGGCCTTTGTCGGAGATTATCTTCCCGAGGCTGTGCTCTGGCGTCAAAAGGAACAGTTCTCCGATGGTGTGGGCTACGCTCTCATCGATGCTATTCCGGAGTTTTCCGCACGTCATGTGAGCGATGCACAGCTTAAGATGGCGGGAAATCGCTTTCCCATCAATCCACCCAAGACCAAGGAGGGTTACTTGTATCGCTGCATCTTTGAGGAACAGTTTCCCGGCGAGGCAGCTGCCAATACGGTGGAAAAGTGGGCGCCACGCCTCGACTGGGGCTGTCCGGAGGATCCGTCGGGCAGGGCTCAGGCGGCACACAAGCAGGCCAATGGAAAATGCTAGAAAAACCAATAGGAAATTTCTACTTTAATGGTTTTAAATATTACTTTTAACGGTGTTGAGATATTATTATTTTTTCTTCTTTGTTAATTGCAGTATTTTAACTTTTGTTAGTTTTTAATAAATTAGTTTAAGACAAAAATTCCGTCTCTTTCCACTTATTACCCACGATTATTAATCAGTCAGTGAGCACAGATCGTTAGAAAGCAAATTAACAATATAATTAAAGCTATTAACAACTTTTGCAATTGCATAAATAAATATTCAACAGTTGCTTAAAAGTTGTTGGCATAAATTTAAATACAAAATTTGATTACTTTGCATTTATTTTGAGCTATTAATGCAATTTTATTTTTACTGCGCTGGCAACACGAAACTTTCGAGACTATTTTAAAGAATTTGTATGCGGAAATAGAGAATTACCTTGAACTTGCGCTACGAAATAATTAATAATACAACAATGCAGTGATGAATTGCAGTGGGAAAAAGTGGTTACGCGTCCCACTAAGCAAGTTACACGTGTACACACCAACAAATTGCACTAAGAAAGCGGGTCACTAAGTCGCGCAAAGAGAGCGAGAGAGCGCACTCATGTCCAAAGAGCAGCAACTGAAGAGAGCGTGCACGTGGCGCAAATGGGCAGAGAGCGTCAAAAAGCTTTCGCTAAAAGCTCATGTCAAACCAGTTTCAGTATGGTTCTTCTTGTTGTTGTTTTTGCTTTATTTATGTTCGCTGGCAAACATAAGCGAAAAAAATAGTTGGCGCGCGACCAAGAAATAAAAAAGATAAGCATAAAGCCAAACAGCTACGAGAATCCCAACAACATACAACAAGCATGCGCGCTTGAAATTGCATGACGCAATTGTATGTACGCGGCAATCATGCAAACGCGACGCCTGTGGTCGTGCCGGCAGAGCTACCGGTTATAAAAGGCGGTGCTATACACAGCGTCGTTTAGTTGTCATTGAACTTTGTTAGAGAACGCAACAGAGAGAAAGCGGAAAAAACTTTCGAAGCTGTAAAAAAAAAAAGAAAAATGTGCGGTATATTTGCAATATTTTCCAGTGATGGCGGACCAATTGGAGCACAGAGTTTCCAGGGCTGCAAGCACAGTCTAAGGGAGTTGGCCTATCGCCAAAGCGGCAGGCAGCGACATCGTGGTCCAGATTCTACAGGCGTTACTGTTATTCCCGAACAAGGCGTAGCCATGCTGCACGAGAGACTGCGCATTGTGGGCGTGCCCTTGGGCGATCAACCATTTATCTCCGAGGATGAAAGTCTTGTGCTGGTGGCAAACGGAGAGATCTACAATTATCTAGAACTTGCTGCACAAATCGCCAAGGAACGCAGCGGTTACAAACCGAAAAGTGATTGCCATGTTATACTGGAATTGTATAAGGATTACGGCGTAGAACTGTTGCAGCACATTACCGGCATGTATGCCTTTGCCCTGTACGATAAGCGAAGCAAGGAGGTGCTCCTGGCACGTGATCCCTTTGGCATCATACCCATGTATGTAGGTGAAGACGGTTCCGGAAACCTTTGGGTCGCCTCCGAGCTCAAGTGTCTGGCGCAGTGTTGTGATAAGGTGGAGACTTTTACACCTGGAGAGGCACGTTTCGGCCGCGTGGGTCAGATGCGACGCTGGCGTCACTTTCAACAACCATGGATGGATCAAACTCCCAGTTTACCATGCGATTTATCCATGCTGCGCAGCACATTGGAGTCTGCGGTGCGCACACATCTCCACTGTGATGTACATTTTGGAGCACTGCTCTCCGGCGGTGTGGACTCTAGTTTGATTGCCTCGATAGCCACCAAAATTATGCGGGAATCTAACCCAAGCTATAGGCTCAAGACCTTCTCGGTGGGATTACGTGATGCTCCCGACTTTGAGGCTGCCCGCCAAGTGGCCAAGTACATTGACAGCGATCACACGGAGCTGGTATTTGAAATTGAGGATGCTTTGGACAGCATACGGGACATTGTTTACCATCTGGAGACGTACGATGTGACCACAGTGCGCTGCAGTCTGCCCATGTTGCTGCTCACGAGGTATATTAAGAGCACCGGGATTAAGATGATCCTGTCGGGCGAGGGAGCTGATGAGATCTTTGGCGGTTACTTGTACTTCCACAAAGCTCCCGGGTATGTGGAGTTTCATGAGGAGCTGGTGAAGCGTGTCCAGCAACTGCATTTATCGGATTGCTTAAGAGCCAACAAGGTGGCCATGGCCAAGGGAATAGAACTGCGTGTGCCATTCCTCGACACGGCGTTTGTCAACTACGTAATGAATGTACGGCCAGAGGATAAGATTCCTGGACCACTCAACGATTTCAAGAACGAGAAGAAATTCCGCCTCGAGAAATTTGTTCTACGCGCTGCATTCGCCGACGACTATTTGCCGGATTCCGTGCTGTGGCGCCAAAAGGAACAGTTCTCCGATGGTGTGGGCTATGATTGGATTGATAGCATTCGTCGTGTGGCCACCAATCATGTGACGGATGAAGAGTTCGCCCAGGCTAGCCAAAGATTTCCCCACAACACGCCCACGACAAAGGAGGCGTTCTACTATCGCTGCATCTTTGAGGAACAGTTTCCAGGCGAGGCAGCTGCACGGACGGTTGTCAAGTGGGTCCCACGCCTTGATTGGGGCTGTCCGGAGGATCCATCGGGACGGGCGCAGGCTGTGCATCAGATAAATAAATAAATAAATAGACTGATTAGCTTAAATTTCCACAAATAGATAAGAGCAGCAGATGGCATTCAATTGAATAAGTACAAACCACACCATCAATCTGTATAAACATATTAAATTGCTAAATAAACACGTTCACACACGTATACACACATAGATATGTACATGCATACAGTGATATTATTTCCATTTAAATTTCTGCGATTTCAGCGAATCTAATATCTTTGGCGTCTGTCAGACTTATTGAAACTGATAAGTCCGATAGACATGTGGGCATAATCAAAACTTAGTCATCATACACACGACCTTCCTGGAAATGATTTATTTTTTAAGGTACGCTTATCAGTCATTAAACAAATTTCCCGAAACATCACCCGCCATTTTAATTTAAAAAACTCCCAGACTGCCAGAAAATTCTAGGTGGCAGCCCTGAACATAACAAATAAGATATACTATCGCCACATTTAAATTTACAACCCTGTTAAGATATCGATATAGTTGTTATCGATGTGCAAAACTGCGATATCAACAACCGATGAGCAAGAAGAAGCAACTTTTTTCGCAACGCGCAACAAAATCGGTATTATAATTAAGTAAAAAGTGCATAAACGTTTAATGAAAGCAGCGAAATAACAAAAACAGTGCAGATGTGCAACAAAATGTGATGTTTGTCGTTAACAGCCACCGCTACGCGGCCAAATTCTTACTGCAAATCTGAAGCCCATGAGCAATGAGAAAGAGAGGGCGAGCGAGAGAGGAGAGAATAAGCAGCAGCAAGCAGGCAGCGCAGCGCGTCACTGAAAAAGTTCACGAAATCAGCCAACAGCAGCAGACGAGACTTTGAAGACGTTGGAATTTGTGTTGAACCCGCGGCAGCCGACGGCGCTGCGACTGCGACGTCCACCTCCAGCAGTAGTCAATAACGGTGGAGAGAGTGAAATAGGGAGTGAGAAAGAGCGCAGTGATATAGCAGCAACAACAAATGACATTTAATTTGCCAAAGTGAAACTGCTGTGCGCAACCAAAAAACAACAACAAAAACAACAATACAAAATAAAGAAGTGGGTGAGAAGAGCAAAACTGTGATCTCTCGTCTGGCAATTTGTTCAATTGGCTGTGCTTAAAACGACATAGAATTTATTTAATACGCGTATTTGTGTGCGTTGCAAATTGTTTGTTAAACTTACAACTGGAAAATCAATTCTTAATATTGGCCAAAGGGGCCAAGCAGCAGCAGTTGTTGTTGCTCGCTCGCTGGCTTGCTGGCGTCAGACCCAACCCAAAACACAGATATTTGAGCGTAAAACCAAGAAGAGAGGGAACCAAAGCAGAAGCAGAGAAGAAAAAGAAGCAGCAGTCGCAGCCGCAGCCGGATTTGCAAATAATGTGAGTATTTACATACATATCTCTATATATATTTGTATGTGTATGCATGTATTTGTATGTGTGAGTGCGTATCTTACGTATCTGTTTGAGCGTGTTAAAAAAAGATCATGCAACTATTTGGCCAAGACACGCATTCGCCTCCGCTTCCGTCTTATTTTTTTTTATATTTATTTTCATGTGACATTTAAATTTGACGCTAACTGGCGGCAGCGCAGTCGGCAATCTAAAAATCACATTTGTCCAATTGGACAGAGAATAGAGCAGCAGCTGTTTTAAAAAAATCTATCGCTACGCTCGGCCTTTAATCAAATTGGCCATATCTTATCGTTAGCTATGAAATAAAATACCAGTTGGAGGTCTTTCAGTTTCAGTTTGTAATTTGTTTAAATAGAGTTAAAACTTGCGAGTTACGAAAGCTACGCCCAGCGCTTTGTAAATTGTTCTGCTGCCTCTACTGCCACTGCCACTGCTGCTGCTGTTGTTGTTGTTTTATTATAAATAGAAAATTGCGTATGCAATGCTAATTTGTTGCTTGTTCGTTCACTCGCTCAAAGGCTTTCGCTCTCTTTCTCTGTCTGTCTCTATCTCACTGGCTCTCTTGAAAATGAGCAAACAAGTCGCTGTTGTTGCTTAGTAATTGTATACACTTTTGCCTCTACACCTCGCGTTGTTGTCATATTATCTCATTCAGCCATTTTCATAAATATGTGTTGATTTTTTTTTTCCTCTCATTTTTTGTGTTTTATTATATATTTTATTTTGTTGGTCCGACGACGTCAGCGTTGTGTGCGCGCTCTCCCATAGACGGATTGACGTCGGCGTCAACGTTGGCAGCGCAAGCGACAGAGACGTTTACCGTTTATGTCGCTGTCATTTAGCCGAAAAAACGTAACAAGCGAGCGAGACAAGCAAGTAAGATAGTCAAGTTGAGGCAGCAGTAACGACAACGAAAACGATTTCCTTGCTGACAGTTTTAGTTTTGGTCACACAACCCAACCACCCATTAAAATTCCACTCCACCACAGTCGGCGCGGTGAGATGATTCATATTTGTGCACATAAAACCAAAACCGAAAACAACAACGACGACGACAACAACGTAACAACGCCCCGCACATTACTTCCCCCGCGGCCCCCCTAAATTATCCCGTGTATAACCATCTGTCCATGCCCATCCCCACCCGCATAGCCGTTCACCTACTTTTTTTTTGCAGCCCAAACACTGACTTCATTCACCCCACACAAACATACCAACACACATACACACACGCGCACGCATACTTACACTCACTCGCATGCTTCGACACTCTCTCTCACATCGATACGCACTCCGATACACACATGCAAACACAGAAATTGTTGCCCATTTGTGAGTTGCACGTTTTGTTTGATTGTTGTTTTGCTTCTTCTTCACATTGCGGTTTGCTGCTGCTTCTTCTTTATTTATTGCACTGCGCGCGCGCAGTTGACAACTTGAATTGAGCGCGCAATTTGAATTTGTAAACATGTGTAGAAAATGTTGTCAATCGTCCGAAAACACCTAAGTAAATGTGGTAATGGGAATATTAGTTTGCTTTTGATTTAATTGTCATTTATTTTTAAGTTGTTAGGGTATCAGGTGTGTTTTTAAAATAGTCCAATAATAACCTTTGATTTTTGTAGATTAGTATTGTTTTTTCTATGCTTGTGATACGTGTTGTTTTTTATTTAAGTTTGGATATGTTACGCTGACATTTGGTAGAGTGAATTCCATGGTTTGCAGTCAATTTATTTAAATTCACTTTGGTGCATTGCAACTGCAGTCGTAAATATTTAATACAATTTGGCTAAAATCAATTTTCTTTCTTTCTCTATTGCAGCTGCAGGCAACAACAATAACAAAAAACAAAAACACTAAAGAAACAACAACACATACACACAACAAAGATTTAAGAGAGTGAGAGAGCGGAAGGAGTAAAGAGGGGAAACAAAATGGCGTACCGGAAGCCAAACGATTTGGATGGCTTCATTCAACAGATGCCAAAAGCGGATATGCGTGTCAAAGTACAATTGGCCGAGGATCTGGTGACATTCCTAAGTGACGACACCAATTCCATTGTATGCACCGATATGGGCTTCCTTATTGATAACCTAATGCCCTGGCTAACGGGTAGTCACTTTAAAATCGCACAAAAATCACTGGAAGCCTTCTCGGAGTTAATAAAACGTTTGGGAAGTGATTTTAATGCCTATACAGCTACAGTGTTGCCTCATGTTGTTGATCGCCTCGGCGATAGTCGTGACACGGTGCGCGAGAAGGCACAATTATTGCTGCGTGATCTAATGGAGCACAAAGTGCAAACACCACAAATCTTAATTGATAAATTGGCTGCGATTTGCTTTAAGCACAAGAATGCCAAAGTACGTGAGGAATTCCTGCAGACAATTGTGAATGCTCTCCACGAATACGGGACACAACAGCTGAGTGTGCGTGTGTATATAGCTCCAGTGTGTTCCCTACTCGGTGATCCTACAGTAAATGTACGCGAGTCTGCGATCCAGACGTTGGTGGAGATCTACAAACATGTGGGTGATCGCCTGAGACCGGATTTAAGGCGTATCGATGATATGCCTGCCTCCAAATTGGCCGTACTGGAGCACAAGTTTGATCAGGTGAAGCTGGAGGGATTACTACTGCCCTCGGCACTAAAGAATACCAATGGCAATGGCATAGATGACACGGATAACATTTCGGTGCGGGAGCGACCCACAAAGATTGTGAAGCGTCCACTGCATTCGGCGATATCGCGTCCGAAACCCACACAAAATGATGTGACTGGCGATGCTGGGGCTGTGACCATGGAAATATTTGAGGCGAGCTTTGAGCAGGTGCCACAGTTGAGTGTATTCCATGCCAAGGATATGGATGATGCCTACAAACAGATCCTGTTGGTCATTAGCGATAAGACAATGGATTGGGAGAAACGTGTGGATGCATTAAAGAAAATCCGTGCTCTGCTGCTGCTCAATTATCATGCACAACCGCAATTTATGGCGGTGCAACAGAAGGAGCTATCGATCAGTTTCCTGGACATCCTCAAGGAGGAGCTACGCTCGCAGGTGATACGCGAGGCGTGCATCACAATTGCCTACATGTCCAAGACGTTGCGCAATAAACTGGATGCCTTCTGCTGGAGCATTTTGGAGCAGTTGATACAACTCATCCAGAACTCGGCCAAAGTGATCGCCTCGGCATCCACATTGGCCCTCAAGTATATTATCAAATATACGCATGCTCCAAAGCTGCTAAAGATCTACACGGATACACTGAATCAATCCAAGTCAAAGGATATACGTGCCTCGCTCTGTGAGCTGATGGTGTTGCTCTTCGAGGAGTGGCAGACAAAGGCGCTGGAGCGGCATGCTCTGGTCTTGAGGGATACACTAAAGAAATCCATCGGAGATGCGGACAGCGAGGCCCGGCGTCATTCAAGATTGGCCTATTGGGCATTTCGAAGGCATTTTCCCGATCTGGCCGATCAGATCTATGGCACACTGGATATTGCCGCTCAGCGGGCGCTGGAAAGAGAACGAGATGGTGGCAGCGGTGCACCCAATGGCAGTCAGCAGTCTTTGGAATCAAGACGCACGGTAGCACCCTCAAGAATCGGACGCACACCGGGCACACTGCAGAAACCGGCACCGAGCATGCGCTCTATTTCGGCTGTGGACACGGCAGCGGCACAGCGCGCCAAGGCGCGTGCTCAATACACACTCTACTCGCGACAGAAGAAGCCTCTCGTTGCGAGTAACTCGGTTAACACTGGGGGAGCAGGTGGAGGAGGAGGAGGAGGTGCGGGAACTGGAGGAGGTGGATCTGGAGTTGGTTCATTGCCACGACCGCGTCTCAATTCCAATCAGAGTTCAGTTTCACCCGGCACAGTGACTCCTACGCCACGTGTGGGCCGATCCCGTGCTGGCGTCTCACAATCCCAGCCTGGCTCTCGCTCCACCTCACCCAGCACCAAGCTGAGAGATCATTACGGCATGGGTAGCTACTATCGCGGTGGGGGAGGTGCCACAGGAGCCATACCCAAAAAGGCATCGGGTATACCGCGCAGCACTGCCAGCTCCAGAGAGACGAGTCCCAATCGCTTGGGCGGCGGCGTCGGTGGTGGCTTGATGAAACGCAGCATGTACTCCACTGGATCCAGTGCCAGGCGTACGCCGGAACGCAATAATCCGGTCAGGAGCACAGCAGCCTCGCGCCTCCTAGCGCAATCCCGTGAAGCCGAACTGACGCTGGGTGTGAACAATATAGATTCACCGGACTATGTGTCCGGTGACTTTATGCGTCGGGATGGTGGCGGTGGCATGCGTATAGGACGCAAACTGCTGGGACGTGATGAGTCCGATGACATTGATTCGGAAGCCAGTTCGGTGTGTTCGGAGCGTTCGTTTGATTCCAGCTACACACGGGGCAACAACTCCAATTCGAATTACTCCCTCAGTGGATCACGCAATCGCCTCGACTGGAGCAGCCAGAGAGCCCCATTCGACGACATCGAGACAATCATACAGTATTGTGCCTCCACTCATTGGTCGGAGCGCAAGGATGGTTTGATCAGTCTCACACAGTATCTGTCGGATGGCAAGGAACTGACACAGCAGCAGCTGCAGTGTGTCCTGGACATGTTTCGCAAAATGTTTATGGACAATCACACTAAAGTCTACTCTTTGTTTCTAGATACAGTCACGGAGTTGATTCTGGTGCATGCTCCCGAGCTGCACGAATGGCTCTTCATACTGTTGACACGTCTGTTTAACAAACTGGGCACCGAACTGCTCAATTCCATGCACAGCAAGATCTGGAAAACCTTGGTGGTAGTCCACGAATATTTCCCCACACAATTGCAGATGAAGGAACTGTTTCGCATCATATCGGATAACACACAGACACCGACAACTAAGACACGCATTGCTATCCTACGCTTCCTCACCGAATTGGCCAACACGTATTGCAAGAGCTCCGACTTCCCCAGCGATCAGAGCCAGAACTGTGAGCGTACCATACTAAAGTTGGTCCAAATGTCGGGAGATCTGAAGTCGATGGAATTACGTTCGCATGCACGGTCCTGTCTGGTGGCCCTGTACAATCTGAATACACCGCAGATGACACAGTTGCTAACGGGATTGCCCAAGGGTTACCAGGATACGGCACGTCTCTGCATCCAGACGCATATGCGCCGGCAGAGCAGCGGAGCAAATTCGCCGAGCAGCTCGCCGCTGAGCAGCAGTAGCCCCAAACCATTGCAGAGTCCCAGTGTAGGACCATTTGCCTCGCTCAATATGGATTTAAAGTCTAGTCCACGCTCTCGACAGTCGTCGGTAGAACAGGAGTTGCTCTATGGCTGCTCCGAACTGGAGGTGAAGCATAACATACAAAAGACATCGGAGGAGATACGCAATTGTTTTGCCGGTGGGCAGTATCATTCACTCGCTCCCAATGGCTACAATGGACATCATTTGCAATACTCAATTGAGCAGCAGCTAAAGCGTGAACATCTCGAACTGACGGCGCAGCAGGACTCGCTGTCATCGAATTCAAAGACCCAATCGTCGGCAAATACCACGCAATCCAATACACCCGAATCGGCGACAATGCGTCTCGATGTGGGTGCCACATCAACAGCAGTTCCTCATTCTCCTCATTCACATCCAGCGACAGCTGTTAAAATTCCCATCGATGTGGCCGAAAATGGTGAGCTAATCTTGGCGAATAATCTACACGAGAGTGAAGTGATTCGTTTGGCACTCAGTCTGAACAAGGAACAGCCCGTGGAGCAGCTGCAGCAATCGCTGTCTAATCTGGGCATCTGCATACGCAGCGGCAACTGTGAACTGCCCAACAAACACTTCAAATCGATCATGAGGATGCTGCTCAACATGCTGGAGGCGGAGCATACAGATGTGCTCATCGCTGGCCTCCAAGTGCTGCGAAAGATCGTGCGCAGCGAGAAGATGCGTCACAATTGGTTGAACTTCTTGGAGCTAATACTGCTGAAGATTATCAATTGCTATCAGCATAGCAAGGAAGCGATACGAGAGATTGATACGATGATACAGCGCATAGCTCCAGCTCTGCCTCTGGATCTGACCATTAACATTGTCAATCCGGTGATTGCAACCGGCACATTTCCGGAGAACATGTGCGCCATTAAGATACTGCTGGAGGTGACCGAACATCATGGATCGGAGATCACCGATGCCCATCTCGAAATGATATTCCCAAATTTGGCACGCTCAGCGGATGATTCACAGTCGATGGTACGCAAGGCTGCTGTGTTCTGTATTGTTAAACTGTATGTTGTGCTGGGAGAGGAGAAACTTAAACCCAAATTGGCCATAATGAATCCCAGCAAAGTGCGATTACTCAATGTCTATATTGATAAGCAGCGTAATCCAAGTAATTCTGGTGGTGCATCCACAAAGAATTCATCGGCTGCTTCCTCCTCATGATTGAGAGCAACAAGAACGGCAACACACAATCTACACACCACACACACACTCGCACACACACACTATACACAACCAACACACCACAAAGACACTTAACTTATGCAAAAAGTGAGAAAAAAAAAACGGAAGTAACAACAAAATCTGATGATAAATCACACTAATTATTTATAAAAAAAAAAAAAAAAAAAAGGAAATCTAATTACATATATATATATATAAACATAATACTTACTACGCTGCAGATGTTAAGCACGATGTGGATAACGATAACGATAATTCAGTTGGATGATATATGATCAAAATCAATAATTGTGTAATTGTTTATTATTAATAAACGTAAACAAATAAAAATCCTTATAACAATTGTAATTGTAGCGACAGGAACAGAACAAAAACAAAACTATTTATATACGATAATAACTATAAAGAAAAAATTGTAACTTTTCCCCCAACTCCCCTCACTCCCTCTACTCATACACGCACACTCACACACACACACACACGAACACACTTTATGCACCCCAGTTGTATGCTATAATTTTTCTTCCATTCGTTTCTTATAAATTTAGTAATTTAGTCACTTAACAATTTAATTTCCCTTAGTTAATAATTCTAACGCTGAGAAGAGCAAGTGAAGAAACGTAAAAAAACGAATTCTTAATTTTTTTTTGTATTGTACTATTATTAATTTAAATGTTGTGTCCTGCCGAATTCTGATTCCGTTTTCTGATTTCCGCTCAACTAAACGCTAATTTATGATAATTACACCGATTTCTCCTGTTTTTTACAACTGAACTATTTTTGTAATTAATTTAAAACAAAACAAAAAACAAACAATAATAAAACAACACTTTTAGGTTATGTAATAATATTTATAAATTAATTAAATGAATAAAAAACAGTTAAACAAAAATAATAATAAAAAAACAAAAATCGCTCCCAACATATATAAACACAATTTTACTGGGTTTTATTTTAATATTTATAAAAACAATTTATTTTTTGGTATTTTGATTTATTTTTTATTGGTTGCTCCATATAATTTTAAACGTTCAAATATTATTTACACATGGACTTAATTTTAGCTACATTTAATTTGTTCTTTAACTTTGAAATGTTTAATCATAAAACACTAAAATTTCTTTTACTTTCTTTTGAGTATTTCTGTTTATTTTTTTATTTATATTTTTTTGACTTAAAAACATTTTTGAATGTTGCTCGATGTGTTTTGGATTTAATTTTTTAGTTTGATTTATGAATTTGTTTATATTTTCATTTTTTTTGGGCCCTTTTGAAACCTGAACTGGTTGTAAATGATAAAATTTATTAAATACATTTATTTATTTATTATATAATTTAATTATTTTTTGTTTTATACTTTTTTTTTTTATCAGAAAAATGAAACTAAATTAAGGCACTTAAATCGAAAATGAATTAAAAATTAAATTGTTAGAAATGAAATTTTTGTGGAGAAAAGTACAAATTAGTGCGGTGGTTTTTGTTTTTAAGTGTACGTAATCTATATAGGCTTAATTGTATAACTTAGTGCTTTGTTTTAACTAAGTAATTGGTTTGTCTTTAGTTTAGTATATGTATTATGTATGTATATAACTAAAAAATCGTAAAGTGTTCTTCAATTAAAAAAATGTTATTTTCAATGGCACATTTTTCCTTTTGCTAGAATTATAAACTCTTTTTGGGCTACTTTAATATATACTAAAGTACAGTTATATATCAGAGAGAGGGGGGGGGGAGGGGGTGAAATTGTCTTGAAAACTTTTGTTTTTTTTTTCTTGCTGTTTTGGTAGACTCTGTTGGACTTGTATAAAAATCAAATTGGAATCGATTTTTTACACAAAATGCATTTTGCTCTCTAGTATGTACAGTGGGACAAAAGTGTACAAATTGTTGTTTAAACTTGGCTTTTTGGGTATTAAAACACATTCAACTACTTAAGCTTAAGATTATTTTACACATTTGGCCTGGTTTCATTTCTAATTTATTTATTGAATTTTGAACGCAATCAATTGCAGTAATGCCCGATAAAATACTTAATACATCTGGTTAACATCTGGTTGGGCATTACCGAATTTTGACCGAAAAAGGCACACACAGAGAGAATTTTCAAATGACAACGACGACAAGGACAAAGGACTACAAATATATCAACTACAATGTGTGTTTTGCTTAACTATAACTCTGACTGATCATCGCGCACGCGAAACGGTAAGAGCTACGAGGCTTACAGTTTTAAGAGGCCTTTCCCTAATAGCCATTGCAGCGTATTTCGCCATAACGTGACCTTGCCGCATTATAGGCTGCGTAGCCGTATCGCTCATACGCCGCGTAGTCCGGATACGAATAATTCTGGCCCTGATTTCGCATGCGATAATTGCGCGACATCTGTTGACTCTGATAATAAGCCATGTTCTGCTGCTGCTCCTCGTAGGGCCAATAGCCGTGCATGTTGGCACTCGTTGGGGCCTCATAGTAGCCACCGCCAGAGTTGCCAACCCCATGGTGGCTGCTACTCGCATACTCCTCGGCCAATCGCTCGACTAAACTCTCGGGAGTTTGTAGAAAACGCTCCGAGAAGCGGCCGATTTCGGTGGAGCCAAAGGCCTGCAGGAAGCCAGGCAGCGGTTTAATATCCTGTTTAAAGTATAGAATTCCAAAAAGTTAGTATAGAGTTGTATTAGGATTTAAAATCAATTAATTTAAGAATCCTTAAACTTTTGTCTATAAATTTGTGTCTATAACAAAATTGGAAATATTAATTTAAATAATAATTATTAATTATAATTATCCAGTTTAGTCTAAAATCTGTTAATGAGCAGGAAATACTTAATTTATAGCCCTTTTTATCTTTGTTCTCTTATCTTTATTATTTTTATCTTCATCTACTCACCCTTATCTGTTCCCTGACTGTAGATTCGGTAGCATCCACTTGCTCTGATTCCGCTTCCTTTTTGCTGGATTTGCGTTTTGATTTCTTGCTCGGTATGAGATCGCATTCAATGATGCGATTGCTGCCACTGCTGTTGTTGTTGTTGTTGCTGCTATTGTTGTTGTTACGATTTTTGGCATGTCGCTTGCTGCCGCTGCTGCTGTGACTATGGCTGCTGCCGCTAAGCAGTGGCGCAGGTGGCACAGTGGGCGACGCTGCCGCTGACGTGGTTAGGCCATAGCCAACGGGTGAGTTCTGTGGCGCGGGGGGAGTACGCGGCCTGCGAGGCTTGGGGCTCCAGTTGTGCGATGTTGTTGCTGCTGCTGCTGTTGCTGACGGCTGCTGCAAGTTAAGCACAAAATCGATTTAGTTTTCAGTTGCAGAATATTAAAAAAAAAAAAAACAGTGGGAAAAAAAGAAAATTTGTTACGCTCAAGTGGCGTGGCACTTGAAACTTGCCCCAGGAAGGTGCCACAGCAGTGAGCAGCAAAGGAGGCAGAGGGGGAAGCAGAGACAGTGGAGCTGGCAGAGACAGCGACGCGTGCTCGCTGCTTATGTTGCCAAGCAGCGACAGCAACCCTATTATAGCACTGCTCCTACACAGTTACTTTCGTCTCCCCCTCCCTTCCAGTTCTCCCACTCCACTCTCTTGTTGCTGCTTCCTCCCACTCTTCCCGCCGCTCGCTGCCCCTTACTGAAGTTCAGCGCAAGCCTCCAAAAATCAATAGGCGCCCCTTAACACAGCTGCAACACCCTGTAAAAAGGCTTCCGGCCGCAAGAGAGAGCACACAAAACTTTTATGTGAGAGAGCGAACGCGCTCTCTTGAAGCTCTCTCGCTGTGGCGCTCTCTTTCTACTACTACTACTGCTGCTGCTGCTGCTGCTGCTGCTGCTGCCTAGAAAGCCGGTCGATGGAGCTAAACGCATTTCGCTTTTGCTCTGCTCTATTTTATGGCCACCACTGTAGTCGTCAGTCATTATCAGCCGTTGTCGTTTTGCTCAATGCCTTTGCCCTAATTCGTGTGTGCTCTGCCAACTGCTGGCTGTACCTTCCCCCGGCCATTCCCCCTCCCACTTACTGCTTACTCTTGCTGTTTTATCACCTGTCTGTGTCTTAATTAAACACAGCATTCGTTACACGCTGCTGCAGTTTTTTATCTGTTACTTGTAATTTGTATTTTGTAATTTTCGCTTTTCGCTTTACTCACTGTCTGCTCGGCTGCATCATCGTTTATTTGATTAGTTGCTGGCTGCTCGGCAATATCCTGTGGTGCTAATTTTGTTCCTGTTTCTGCTTCAGCTCCTGCTCTTGTTGCCGTGGTTGACTCCTTGTTGTTGGTCTGCGTCAAATTGATTTCCGCACGCCTCACAACTTCCGGCTGCTCCTGACCACCTTCAGCTGGTGCCGCTCCTCCGCCTGCTCCTTCTCCCGCTCCTCCTTCTTCTTCTGCCTCTGTTGCCGCCTTATCAATATCGCTCACTGCTGCTGCCGCTGACGGCGACGTTGACGCCGCTGCTGTCGCGCTTATGTCATCTGGAAAATTAGCAAAAAAAAAAAATAAAGGAAAAATAAGGCGACCAGGCGCAAAAAGGAAAATCAATAAAGATTTTTGTCTACTTTATTTTTTTTTCATCATTTTTTTTTTGTGTTAATATTTTTGCCTGTTTGTCAGGCTCTGGGTGTCTGCAATTATTATTTTGTCATGCGTGCAGCTGACCATCAAGGGTTAAAAAGCCAGGTTTTCCCTGTCCCAACCTCTACCCCTACCCGCTTTCCCTACCTTAGCTTTTTATCGAATTCTCATTGCCTTCACTTTACCAGCTTTTTTTTGCACGAGCTTATCAAAATTCTGTGTTGTTGCTTTTTTGGGGTTGACAAAGAGCACAAGAGAGCAACAAAAACATAAAGAGAGAGAGCGAGAGCGTGAGAGAGCTTGCCAACGTGCACTTGTTGAATGTGCTGCTCACTCACACACTTGCACTCAGACGTGTACGTGCGTGTGGAGAGCGTCGGAACAAAAACTATAGCATGCTTTTTGGCGCATGCGACTAAATGCTGCAATGTTTACGTCTTTTTGTTGTGACCTGCCGATATTTGATTTGTCTGATGTTTTTGTTGTTTTAAATAAACGAATTCGCAAAGAAAATAGTCAATATTATTTTATTTCATTTATTCTGGATGAGTTAAGCTTACTTAGTTGGACTTTTGGGGCGCTTGAAATAACTCAGAGCTCAACTGATCTTGAAAATAAGTATATGAAGTTGTTTTGGCTACTTACTTATACAGCGCTTTGCTTAACATAATTCTAGCTTTATATAATTCTTTCTTATCATAATTGCCTCTTTTTCTGCTTTTACTTAGTTTTAACTGACATTTTGTTGGACTTTCTTCCTTGTGCTTCCCTTAGCAGCTGTTTTTACTGCAGTCAGCTTAACGGACATTGATTTTTGTCGCAACAACAAGAGTACAAATATTGCAAGCCGTACGTTGCGTTCTCCAGTGCTCACTGTCTCTGTCAGTGCTCACTGTACTTGCTGTGTGCGTTGGACAAACAGCAGCAACAGAAGAGGAAGAAGACGAACCCAAGAACCCAACCAAATCCCCAGCTCCAACTCCATCTCCAACCAAACCAACCAACATTGGGTTGTAAAGTTCATTTACATGACACACACACAAACACACACACACTTTTACTCAACTTAAACACCCCTGAAGTGTGTGCCAGAGCGTGTGTGTGTGTGTGTTTGGTGTGTGTACAAGTTGAGAGCCCATTGATAAGGACGGCATTTGCCCACAAGTCTCGTTTACATTACGAAATATTTAGAAAAGCTGTCATATGCTTAGGGGATGGTGTTAGTGTGTGTATGTGCGTGTGTGGGCGCCACACAATTTACACCTTCCCTCGACGTGTGTGTGTGGGAGTTGAGTCTCTTTTTGACGCAACATCAAAAAGGTAACTTATTGATTCGCAGCTAAACTCGTAGCCAAAAGCGAAAATGTGAAAAATCAAAAGGAACTCATCAAGCGGCAAAGCTCTGGGCTTTGCTTACCGTAACCCCCCTAAGCCCCCTACACCCTACGGCCCTCATTCATGCCCCTTTACCTATTGGCGTGCCTAAATAGACAGCTAATTTTCAAGTCCTTTAAAGCAAAATGACGTAGGCTCAGCTCAGCTCAGTTCAGCTCAGTTCACAGCAAAAACAACAACAGGAAATCTTTCTACCAAGTTTGGCTATCAGTGTTGACAGCAAAGGCGGGCTAAAAAAGCTAGATTGGTGAAGAAATGTAGCTAGAAATAGCATCTTAGTCTTCTTTAGTTTTAAGCTTTAAAACTTCATATATTAATTAATTTTTCTATACATAGAATTACGGAAAAATGGCTAAACTTTACTGAAAACTTTCGGCTATTTTGTGCACAGAAAAAAATAAAAGTAGCAGTTTTTCACAGGTAAACTAGCTAAACTTCCAGCTAATAACACTTAACTACACTCCTAACTAGCTTTGTATTACTAGAAACAAGCTAAAATGCCAACACTAATAGGTGTAGAGTTGTGCTAAGTCAGGTCGACAGGAAGCGGAAGCATTTCAGCAGTTAACCAACACTGATTGGTTGAGTGTTTGCAAAATGTCGACTCCTCGAACCTCGACTTCTCAAAGCGGCGACTGTCGGTCGCTTTTAGTTTTTAGCTTCGCGACAGACAGACAGACAGACGAAAGGGCCGACAGATGGAAGGACAGACAGACAGACGGTGAGACGGACAGCTGCTGTCAGGGGGCGCTGACGAAGCTGACGGCGTTGATGGCGACTCAAATGGACAGTCTTTGCATTCATTTACATGCAAAATCAAGCATACGCAATGAGGTACATGCCGTATGCCTTAGCACAGTGGATTGACTAGCGAGCCGTACAAGTACTTAGCGTTAGTTGATTGAACTAAGCAGGTATTATTTAAACTTAAAATTACTATTCTGTTCACTTTAGTTTAATGAATTAATGAAACTGTTAACAGTTATCAGCAGCTCTTTCTTGATGCTTAACAGAGTGTTAACAGTCAGCTGTAGAGCGCTGTTAACTGGCTTAAGTTCTTTACTAATGTAAACTTTGTAATTTTAGGCGCTATTAAAACCAAAGTTGTGACAAAAATATTTATATATGTTAGCTCTGTTAATGTTAAGTCACTGTTAATGTTAGCGTTAAAGAAATATAGATAACAGCGCACTTTAAAGCTATTGCTTCTATTTTAGACCGCTATTTCGACTGTTTGTGCCACTGTACAAAGTGTGAGAGTTTTAAATCCACCTCCATCTCCACTGTTGCCTCCACCTACACTTCCAGGCTCTATTCGCAGTCCCATCCCCAAACCTCCAACGGGGGCATTAATACTTGTTACATAATCCAGGCTGACATATGTTTGCATAAATTTGGTACAACTACCACGCCCTTTTGCCCCGGTATTGCCCCTTTCTAGGTAGTTTGGGTTTTGCATAATTGTGAGTTAAGTAGAGTGACAATACTTACCGCTTGAGTCGAGCAAAGTGGATGCAGTTGCTCCTGCCCGCTGCTCCTCCGTTTCCAGCTCCGTTCCTGCCTCCAGTGGTGGCTGCTGCTGTTGTTGTGGCTGTGGCTGCTGCTCCTCCTCGTAGCCATCGGCGGGACAGTGATAGGAGACACAGGACGCGGACTCCACGGACATGTTTACGGGGTATTCCCCGCTGTAGACCGGCGTGCTCTGACTGCTGTCACTCCTGGCACGTGTGCTGCAGTTGCTAATGCCACTGTCCGTGCCCGTGGCACTTGTCAGCGGTGGCGATGTGGTCAATCGCTGGGCCGGCGAGGCAGCCTCGAGTTCGTGCTCCAACTTGAGCTGCTCCGGCTGCACATCCTCCAGTTTGGTCGGCGCTGGAGTCGACTGCTCCGCGTAGCTGGGCAAATAGTTTGGCGGCAAAACTGTGAGATTGGGCGCCGGCGTGCTGGAACGACCGGGCGGGGCATAGTGACTGGACGCGGACTGATAGGCGGCAAAGCCGCGCGACTGGCCATAGGAGGAAGCGCTGTACAGGGCGGGCGCAGGTGGCTCATAGTGGTTGTGTGGTGCCTGCTGTGGGTAACTGTGGTGGGAGTGGGGGTGGGGGTGGTGCTGGGCTGGGTAGTGTGACTGGGAGTGTGTCTGTGGGCGTGGAGGGTAGTGCAGCACGCTGGAGGGGATTAGCTGTTGTCCAGCGGGCGTAAACATGCCAGCGTGCTGACTGTAGTGCGGCGAAGCGTACGGCGCATAGCGGTAGTAGTTGGGCATATAGCCAGAGCCACCACCTGCACCTCCTCCCCCGCCGCCAGCTCCTCCGGCATAACCATAGCCATAGGGACTATAGCTGCCGTTTCCGTAACCACTCCGCTGATAACTTGGGGCGTAGTGTGACATGGCTGCTTGAGCTTGAGCCTGAGCCGGATGCAGTTGCTCGTAGTAGCTGCCGGCGGCGTACCTGTCCGACATTTTAACGCTCTCTCGCTCACCTGCTCTCCCGCTCTCTAGCTGTCTCTGTTACGCTTAGTAAGTCTGCGCTTAGTGGCAGCTTTCGTGCAACAAGAGCAATAACAATGGCAGAGTTGATTGCCCCTTCCGGTTTGTTGCTGTTGCTTCCATGTTGCGTCGCCCTCACTTACGTTTTGGTCAATGGCAAGGATATCCGCTTACATGTGTCTACTATTGATTTTGCCTGCTATCGCCACTACAGTGCGCCCTCGTTGTGTTGTCCTTCGGCCTTCCTTCCTTCCTTTCTTACACAACTTGCATTTATTTCTTCTTTAGTTTTTATCCTGCAAGTACACAAAAGCCAAAGTTTTAATATCAAATGTTACGTGTGTTGGCCACCTAATGCCTGCATATTTGATAGCCAAGTGTCTGTTGACTGTCAGGTGTCGCAGGGGGAGCGAAGTAGGAGGAAAGGGGATCAAAGCGGGTGTCATTTGATAGTGCGGTGTGCAAATTTATAGATTTTTGTTGGTCAATAACATTTAAGGGTGACTGCGGCTTGTACCTTAAAAAAGCTAGAAGTTTTAGCTACCCAAACGGTATTTTATTTTATTTAAAATATATTTTTATATATTGTTTATTACTCAATTAAATAAGCGTGCAGTGTTTAAGCGAACCCACCAAAGTATGCTATGAAATTTTATTAACTGCATGCCAAAGGAAATTTATTAAATTGAGAATTTTATTTAATGCTATTGAAAAGGATTAAAAGCGTGCTTTTAAAAAGTTTTTGTGAGCCTGGTGGAAACACTCTTTATTTAATTTATTATTTCTATTAACAGCTGCAGCACTGCAGTTAATTTAATCAAGAGGCTGTTTTAAGCAAGCGCCGCAAAGTAGGCAGCGATATTTGTATGGCTGATGCTTCAAGTTCTCTTTGACTCTCATAGAATTAAATGCATTTAAGCCAACTTGGCTGCTAAGCATTTCAGATAGTTTTGTGGTAAAATAGGTCTTTAGCTTGTCAGAAACGTGCTGCCAGTTGCCAGTTGCAAAGGCCAGCTGAAGATGATGGATGGATGATGAATGCCTCAAATTTTGATGTGTGGTTGAGCTTTGTAATGAGTCTATCCGCAAAATGATGTTTGTGTTGCACTCACGCACTTGCAGTGGCAGCAACAACAAGCCACTCAACTTATCGAGCGAGCCTTGCACACACCAATGCACACACCCAGGCACACACACTCACACACACACACGTTCAGATGAATGCATAATAACCACATGCACTTTGGTCACACGCAAACCGTTAATGAGCCACAAAAGTGCACACAGAAGGGAAGGAGAGGGAGAGTGAGAGCGGTTGTGTGTGCGGAAGTGTGGGCAGAGGCGGCGGGAAGTGGGCGTGTGGGGCTGGCAAATTGAATATGAAACAGTTGCCGGACCAGGGAGCCAGAACCAGGCAACGTCTTGCAGCAGCACTAACAGTGCTGGTGTGTGTCTGTGTGTGCGGGAGCTTGCGCCTGACGTGTGCCATTTATTGATTAATAAAAATGCTTTTTGCTTTTTTTTGCAAAGTTAAACAATACACAAAAAAAAGGCACAACAACAAGCGATTGATAAGTTGAGAGCGTCAGCAAAGATTATTGATTGAGCGCCACTGTGGAGTGTGCTAAAGGATGTCCGGCTGCAGCATAAATAAGCGAGAGGCAGAGGCAACAGGGTAGAGGGGTAGAGGTAGGGGTAATGGTAGAGGTAGGAGTGGGAAAAGCAGAGCAAGGCAGCAACTCTATTAGCAGCCACGCGCTGGATAACATAATCAATGTAAATGTAAACACGCGCTGAGCGCAGAGAGCCAAAAGCTGCCGTAGAGAGTGGGTAACAGTGCCAGAGAGAGAGAGAGAGCAAGAGTGGGAGAGCTGGAGTGTAGGAGCATGGAAGAGCGCATATTTGTGCCGGCAGAGAGCGAGCTTTTTTGGCTTGACTATGGCAAAGGGTTATGATGAGCAACGAGAACTCTAAATGAATTGAGACCCAAAAATACTTTGAACAACTGCAGTCAGGTAGGCTCGGCAGAGGAGAGCCATAACTCCCCGCTCACTCTTTCTCTCTCTCTCTGAAAGTTCTTGTGGGGAAGGGGGTAAGAGCAGCAACGAGATGCTGCGTGTGTACTGTTTTGGGACATCAACAGACGCCCAGTTTCAGCGCATATAAATCAATAAAAACACAGAGTCAAGTCAACTTACAGCTCACAATGCTGAGTACAGAGCACCAGAGCAGCGACAGAACACAAGGCACAGCTTCATTAATTCTTTGCACTGCTCTCCTGCTCGCTCACACATTTAACAGTTACATTTCAGCGTCAGCAGCAGCAGCAGCAGCAGCAGCAGCGACAGCAGCAGAGCTTCTAGTGTACACAGAGACATGCGAGCCTGAGACTGTGTGTGACATGTGCACATACACACACTCATACAAGCACGTACATAGTAATTATTACGTTGACGTCTTTACTTGCTCATACATTTGTCTGCAAGTGTATGCGTGTACTTCACAATATGCGAGCTGCCTGCGCGCACTTGAGATTGCAAATATTGACGCTGCCTGAAAGTATACTGCAAATTTTTTAAAATGCAATTTTAATTGAGAGCTTCATGCGTATTGCTGTTGTTCTTGCTGTTGTTGCTGCTACTGTTGCCTGTGTGTTTGTGTTTCCGCTTTGTTGTTATTCTTGTTGATGCTTGGCAATAATTGGGGCAAGTGCGTAAGCTCTGTGCGTGGGCTAAACACATAATCGAAAGCATACAACTTGCAGCAATATTAATGTTTAATAATTTTTAATACAAGTATAGGAATATTTATTTTTATAAATTTATGGTCTTAGTTATATGTAAGTGTAGCATAAAAAAATGTTTAACTCTCATTAAAATCAAAGGTTTAAATTTAAAATTTCCTTAAATATTTACCTGAATTTCCAGTACTTTTCAGTTGCGCTTATTTAATTTCAATATTGTTAGTCTACAAAGTTGTTTTCTAATTGAACGTATTTCAAAAATGACCGTTACATTTGCAATATTGCGCATAAATTCAAATTTTATAGCGTATTCCCACACATAAACTCACACAGACACATCGATTTATGCTCTCATACATGCCACTCTTAAAATTCTCGCGCAAAAATCGAAGAGAGGCTACGCAGCAAACGATCAAAAGTGCAAAAACTCGTAGACGCACTAACACACACAGACGCACACCAGCAGATGAGCAAGTGGCAAGTGCCGAATGAATAACCCTTCGTATGTAACTCTGCGTTACGTATACGGAGCGTGTGTTACGCGCGCCAAAGTCCAACGTAGACTGAAATGCGATACGGCTGCCGCGCTACCATTTATACACAGAGAGCCTCAACATAGCGTTGTCGTCGACGTTGTTGTCGACGTCGTCGTTGTCGTTGGTACCCCCGAAAATTGTTGTACAAAGAACAAAAACTGGCAAAAGACGGCGGCGAAAAAAGCAGCAAAACAGCAGAGCAGCACAAGCAGCGAAGCAACAACAACAGCAGCAGAGGGCGACACACAACAGAAAGAAGGAAACAGAAAGAAGAAAGAAAAAGAAAAAAACAAAACAACACCACGGCTGTGCTGCACTGGGGAACCCAGCGCAAACTATGTGACCCGATTTGATGGGCAACCTGCCCACACACGCGCTGCTTGGTGAGACGAGGCGAGCTTTTGTTGGGTTCGCTAGGAAGATAAAAGAGAGCCAGAGCGAGAGAGCGGTCATAATTGCAATGGGCGCGAAGAAGCTCCCTGCCTCTCACTCTGTCAAATGTAATTTACTTTGCTTACGAATTAGAGCACAAAACAGAAACCGAACAAAAACAGAGAGCGTCAGCAGAATGCGAGAGTGTTTGTCTGGGATGAGAGGACTAGAAGAGAGCGAGTGCGCAGGCGAATCGGTAATTGTCATGGGGGTTTCCCTGGTTCAGTGCTGGTCATGTTATCAATGGGTATGTATGCGCCTGGTTTATTGATGTGCCCGGATAATAGACACTATAAACTATAGCATACTGTACCGCGTAAAGTTCCAGCATCTTAATTGTCCAAAACTGAATAATAAGAATATCTAAACAATTTAAATACCTTCTTAAATAGAAAGGTAAACAGACACGCATACAGTGACAATTAAACACACACACACTCCCAGTCAATACGCGCCATTTATATTGATTGAATCTGGGAGAGAGCTCAAAAGAGAGTGAGTGTGGGGGAGAGAGCGGTTGACTGAGAGCGCTTACTGCAAGCTTTTGCACTCTCTCTCTCTTTGGATGCACGTGTTTTGAGTTTTGCGGTTTTCGCAGTCAACAGCAAAAGCCTCCAAAATGCTTGCGGGTGACAACGTTGCGGCGGAATAGAAAGCCAAAAGAAAAGAAGGAGAAGCGCAAAAAAAACGTAAACAAAGCGTGCGCACGCAACGGTACATTACAGTGGGGTAGGATGGTGTGCTTATGTGTGGGCATAACTTATGTGGGTATAACCAGTTAGGCGCACACAGTCAAGGGTGTTTTTGTTATTGATTCTGCAGACGACATACAGGGCGTGGGCTGGGCATTATTCCCGCAGGATCGAATGACCTAAACTCAAGGTAAAAGCATACATAAGCTGATCTGGTAGACTAAAAAATCCGGAAAATTTATATTAATTCTTTTAAAATTACTATAATTTTTTAAAATGTATTTTGGTAATATTTACTTGCTTTTAGCTATTCAAACAGTCTTTGGTAAAACAGGCAAAAAGTTATACAGAATAGTCAACAAAATTAACGAAAGATAAAATAATGTTTAGTGTTTTGTTTTGTTTAATTTTTTTCAGCCAAACCAATGGGCGCCCATGCACTCACGGGTCCATTCGGTCTGGCAGACCCAGCACCACTCAAAGCCACAGCCAGCGCGTGTGCAAACCATGTGCATGCAGCCACCTGTAAGTGAAACGAAACGAATAATGTTTCATAAGTTAACTGTAATCATAGACGATGTTATATGTAAGTTTGATTACCATCACGTTCAGTGGGGGTGCGACATTTGGGGCAGGGCTTCGTGCTCACTTTGATTGTCACATTGCTGGCCTCCTCCCAACGAGCCTCGGCAGCGCGCTGCAAGAAATGTGATATGATGATTATGTATTTAAAAAGGAGGAGACTATTGGTTATATACATTTGGATCCACAGTATATTCACAGGAGTTTTGTGCGTTGCCAGTGGAACCCTCGGGCAGGCATTCGCCAATGTGGTAGCCCTGTAGGCAGTTGCGACAGAAGACATATCCACAGCCGCTCTGGCAGGTCACCTTGCGGCAATCGGGCTCCACGAGCAGACCCATACCACAGCCTGGTTGTGGACAGAGCACACCGCCGGCTTGTAGCACAAACTCCTCGGTGGCAAAGCGCTGGTAACGCTCATACTCCTCCCGAGTCAGCAGCTTAAAGTGATGGATTTCCTCAATGAAAGAATGCTCACAGCCCGCGGGACAGGGCAGTGTGTAGCCAAAGTCCGGATGCGGCATAAACTGGCGTTCACTGAGACGCGAGCGACAGTAGTCTCGGAAGCAATCAATGCAGGTGACGTGCTGCGATGCACAAGGAAAAACCAGAACTGTTTCGCTAGAAGTAACCAAAGGAGTCAAGGATTTCAACAGGGAGAACTGCTGGAAGGCTCACCTGACTTCCGTGCAGGCCAAGCAAGGCACATCTTTGATATTGTTCTTTATCAAATTAAGCGGCACAGCGAAATCTTTTTCTCCGCCGGACACATGCTCTGCACACTTGAAGTAGAACTCGGCAAAGGGCAAGTCCCCCGCTTCGTTGTCCACGCAGGCAATCTCCAGACTCTCGCAGTGGCCTCGTATCCGCCGTGGCTTCAGCACATCGTCCCAGCACTCGGGATCACGATGCACAGTGAAGGCGCCACCCTTGCAGAGTGCACATCTCACCCGGAGTTTGCCCTTGCAGAGCTTCTCACACTGCCCACAGTGGACAAAGAAATGCGCTTTGGCGCGAACACGCTCTGCGAATGTGTGCCCAGGAAAGATTAGCAATGTGATTCGTAGCTGCCCCACTAAGCTGGTAGCTCACCCTCGTCGGTGATGTTCAAACGCTCATCGCTCTCCAGCTGCAGATCGAGCAGTGTTTCATTCAAAGGCTTCGAAGGTTGCTCCTCCAGTGCAGTTGGCTCTGGCTGCTCCTCCAGCAGTGTGCTAGCTTGTCGTTCCCGCTGTCGCTGCACCGGCGGACGCAATCGTATGGCATGGAGCACACTCTGTTGCCCCAGATCACATTGCTGGCAAAGAGAATCAACTGAATCTGGCGTTAATATCGAAATTATATCAAACTTACCTCAATGGTGGTGGCATCGCTCAACTCCTTGCCGGCAAATATGATCTTCACCTCCTCCGGTTGGAGTCCCAGTTGTGGTGCCACCAGCTCCTTGACGTTCTTGATGTCCCACTGTGGCTCCAGGTTTACCGAGAGAGTGCGACCTGTGTTTGTTTTCACATAAATGCTCAGTGTGTGCGTTAATTTGCCACCAATTTGGAGGAGCTCCAGCATTTTGCGTATGATTGCAGCGACAAAATTGAAAATAAAACTCATTTAAACCAAAGTTGAAAACAAAACAGCAAAAACATTATCTAAACTGAACTATGAATTTAGGAACGAGCTGCGGGTATTTTACAGTACCTCGTAACAGCTGTTATTGAAGGTAACTGAAGCTAATTGACAATTCCCAATTAGACACAATTTGTTTAATATTAAAATTAAAGCGTGTTAAGCTTTATAATTTAGCTAACAACTTAAAGTTATTATTTGTGTGAACAGCAGTAAAACTGTTATTTAAAAGTAACAGTGACTTATCGCCTTCACTACTTTTAAGACACTGCAACACTTACTCATTGTACAACACTTAATGCAGTTTGCTGTTTGGTCTGCTTGCTTACTTTTGCCATTCGCGTGTCTACGTTAGTGGTGTGCTTTCGCGCGGCAATATTGGAATTACAATTTGTGCAAGTTTTGTTTAATTTGTGAAAATTTGTGTATAAAAATGACAGATTTGAAGCTAAAAGAAGTCAATGGTGACTTATTTAACGCTGGCGTTGAGTATTCAATGTGTCACTGCGTTGCCGCCGATTTGCGTATGGGCAAAGGAATTGCAGTCAAATTCCGGTAAGAAAAAATTTACAGTTATAATGAAAAAATCCTAATTTTAAGTGTTTTAGTAATAAATTTGGCCAGCTGCCTGCGCTGCAGAAACAAAACGTGCAGCCTGGAGGCGTGGCTACAATTCAACACCAAAAACGTTACATTTACAACCTGATCACCAAGCAGAGCAGCTGGGGTAAGCCTACGTACCAGTTGCTGCACAGCTCCCTGAGCGGCATGCGAGAGCATATGGTAAGAATATACCAACTATAGTATATGGTAGTGAAAATATTCAAACTATATATGTTTCAGCTTAAGCACGGCGTGTGCAAACTGGCGCTTCCCCGCATCGGCTGCGGTTTGGATGGACTCAACTGGGCAAAAGTAAAAGAAATGCTCTTGGAGATTTTCCAGGCAGATGCTATCGAGCTGGTTGTCTATAATTATGTGCCCGGAAAGGCTTAGTTATACAATTTGTTAAGGAAGTTGTTACTGTGACGGCGGCACGTAGTTGTAGACCACAATCTCCAGCTGCTCCTGGCCAAAGACCTGCTCCAATAACGCGCTAACCTTGTCCCACTCCAAGCCGTCGATGCCGCAACCTATACGTGGTATGGCAAGCTTATTAATCTCATTCTTCACCTGAACAATAAATAATTCAATTATTATAAATTATTTCTAGTTAATTTACTGCTGTTTACCATGTGCTCACGCATCTTCTCCAGCGAAGACTGCAGAGAATCATAAGTGGGTTTATCCCAGCTCTTTGGTTTGGTCACTAGATAGTAAATATACCGTTGCTCATCTTTCAGCACTGCTACCTCCCCGCTGATTGCCTTCTGGGCCCGTAGCTCATCCAGTTTCCCGTATACCTCCTTGAACTTTACCGCAATGCCAGCTCCCATGCCCAGATCAGCGGCTACACAGTGGGCCAGCGAGTGCGTCTTTGGGGCCGAGAAGAGGTCCCCGTCGACTTCATTGAGCTTGTAGCTGGAAGCCATGCCCACCACGAAGGCACGACGAAAGGCGTCACGCAACTCTAAAAGTTTGGGTGAATACATTTTTATATATTTACTATATATAACGTTAAAGTAGAAGCTTAGTTTACTTAGAACTAGTAAGGCAGGAGAAGAGTGTTATCGACCGTTTGATACCCTGTGCTTGTTTGGAAGCAGTGTTTGAATTTTAGAGTTCTTTAGACTTGACCCTGATTTATGATAGGTCGTTTCGATCTTTGTCAGAATTGGTCAGTTAGTATCTCAGACTTGGTTAAAGAGATTCGACTGAACATGACCAGTTTCCTTCCCTTCTGGGCTTCAAGAAAACTACAATTCTCCATAGATTTGTCAGCCAATAGGCGGTGTCTTTTATTTGCTTTAGAGTGTACATAAATATTCATAAATATATGTGTTTTTGATCCAAAAACGCTTAACAACTACATAAGTAACGGTGCGTGCAGCTTGTCCAAAAAGAATCCCATTTCTTAGTATCTACTAATGCTGTCCAGGCTAAAACGGCGTCTTCTCGCGGTACAGCGACTGTCGGGATGAGCTGACGCTACGGGGCAAATGCATGAGCTTCAGGTGATGACAGGTGGGACACATCACCTTGATGGTGTCCCTGTCCATGCTGGGCGGCTCATAGAAGAAGGCTATAATGTCCACGCTGTCGCTGACAAAGACTAGCTCCAACAATCTGCGCACACGCAGCCAATCCAAACGGTCAATGCCACAGCCCAGTCGGGGAATCGCCAACTTGGTGACATTGTGCTCACGCTTAAAAGAGATTACTATTTAAGAATACCTATACCCAAAAGAGAACAAGATCTTCCTCTCCTTACCATGTGTTCTCGCATGGCCAACAGAGCGTAGTAGAGCGCAGTGTAGGTGCACTTCTCGTGTGCTCGCTCTTTGGTCACCAGATTGTAGATATAGCGACCGCCCTGCTCCAGCACAGCAACGTTTCCCATGTGCTTCTGCTGCTTCTTCAGCTCATCTACCTGGCCAAACTTGCAGCGGAACTGTAAATTGATTCCCGCGCACATGGCAAAGTCAGCGCTAACGGAATGGACAAGTGCAAAGTTTTCCGGTGCGCTAAACAAATTTCCCTTGGCCTCTGTAATCTGACACTTGGGCAGAGCGAGCTGAAAAGAGTTAAGAGATGATTAACAGGCGAGTGGACTGCAGCTGCTCGACTGTTATGTGCCCATTTTTAAGTCGTTGTGAGGAGTTTAATTTGGTAGCCTCTGTCACAGAAACATCAGCTCAGCTTAACTCTTCTTAACTGGGCTATAATAATCCGTTTGATTTTTTGGTTGTTCTGTAATTACTCACCTCTTTAGAGATGTCGTCATACTCGCAGATGAGTATCTCAATGGGATACTCGCTGTGGACAAAGATCTGTTGCATAATGCGCTTCACTTGCTTCCAATCGAGGTTGTCGCTAGTGCCGCAACAGATGCGGGGCATGGCAACTTTGGTGATTTCATGATTGCGCTGTGAAATCAAAGCAATTTATTAATTAATTTAAATCGAGCGTTCAAATCACTGTACACGCTGGTGACGAAAGTAGCGACTACTTTCGAGAAGAGCAGAAAAACTTCGAATTTACTTGACTCGCATCAATTTTGATTTCAGCAGCTTTTTACTAAAACTATACTACCAAAAACTAGCATAAAAGTGAATTTTGATATATTTAAACTTTTGTTTTAAACTAAATGAATTTATCCCGCAAATATTCAGAAACTACGATCGCTGTAATGATCGCAAACATGGCAAAGCATAACGATATAATATCTTTTTCGTTTTCGCTGATAAATCTGGAACAGCTTAACAAAAATTCAATAGTTGGTTGCTTTTTATTAAGTAGAACTTCTTTGATCTCGGGAGAATCTGGTTCATTAGCTTGATCAACTTGATCTGCGCGTTCCAAGTTGTCTAAATGATTGCTTTGATTTCTGGCTGTTTCTTGTATTGGTTGTTCTTGTTGTTTTTGTTGGGACAAACCCGATAACGGCACATTCTCGTTTGTTTGAGCCATTATCTAGAGTGTAAACTTAATTGATATTTTGCTCTACAATAAATTTCCTGTTTCCAGTGACTACTTTATTGTTGATTTTGTCTAAATAATATTTTTAGAATGAAGTTAGGAGATATCAAGTAGGAACTTCTCTAAATGTTTGCGCAAGCCTTACCAGCATTTTAACTATACTCATTAAAATGTATACTACATTTCGCCTCTCTTTTAATTCTTACCGCACAGAACAGAATAGTTAGGCTTCACTTTCTCTTAAAATGATTGCAGTTTGATCTCAGCATAGAACTCTCTTCATTTCCTATAAGCCTGATTGAGCAGCAATGCTCAAGCGTTCACACAGCTCTGCTCATAAGTGTGAGGGAGCGTCCAAGTCTGCCTGCAATTGCTGTCTCCCTCTTTCCTATACCCTTGCTGCTGTCACATATCTCCTCTCTTTACTACGCTCGCTCTTCTCATAAGGCGCACAAAAGCTTTACCCCTTAAATTTTTCTGCTCTCCTGTCTTCACCTTCAGTTGCTTACCATATGTTCTCGCAGGCAGATCAACGCCGCTTGTACATCATCGTATGTGCTAGACGCATAGAGATTCGACTTGGTGACCAAATAATAAACGAATCGTGAATTGTGTTCCAGTACCACGCAGTTGCCGCTGCTCACACGTCGTTGGCGCAGTTCGTCTACGTCGCCGTAGATGAGTGCGAACTGCCAGGCGAGTGATCCCCGCACTGCACTAAACGATGACTCAACGGCGTGTGCCAGTGCATAGCTTCGTGGTGCTTGAAACAGATCGAGTTTCGATTCAATGATTTTCACGTTCGTGTTGGCCATTTTTATTTATAATTTTTGTTTGCTGTTGTTAACTGCAATTAAGTGAAATTATTTCCGTACGATGATTGCTTTCAATGCCATTAAAAAACCAACTAAATTTTGATTTAAATTTTCGTACTTACCAGTTCTTGTTGGCACGCAGTATGGAAACTTTCACAAGGCCAAAAAAAAAACACCAAACACACAAAACTTTTGGCTTTAAAATGTGTGTTCGTGTGTTTTGGGCTAAAAACAGTTGGCAGAAGAACCAGCACCGAAAGAATAACAGATGTAATTAACCAAAAGTGTTGGTTCGTCTTCGATTGGTTATTGTTGTTACCACAAAAAACACACAGTTACCAAAGTTAGTAGCTTATTTTTGTTTTGTTTCAGTTTCGTTTCTGTTTTGCTTTTAGCTTATCCCCTCCCACTTTACTTTTGTGCCGTTATCGTGCTGCGACCCTGACTTGATTATCAATCAACTCTCTCAAGTGTCGAGTGTCGACTGTCCCGACCGGCGTTCTGCACTCGAATGCGGAATGGAACAAAGTGGAATGGAGTGGAATGCGCTGAGCTCGTGTGTCAAGCGAAAGCACATTAATAAGCCAACGCTGGCGTCTCAGTCGCAGAATCAGATTCCAAGTCCAGCGACGGCCTCATTTGGAGCTTTTTTTTTTTAGTTTTGGTTTTGTTTTGGATGACAACTCTGACTCAGCATTGTTGTTGTCATTTGTTCTATATGCCATCACTGCGCTTCGTGATGATGATGACATATGATTATTTAAGTACGTTTCTCTATCTGTATGTGTGTGTGTGTGTGTGTGTGTGTGTTTGTTATCGTTTGCTTGTTTATTTTTGTGTTAATTTATTGTTTTTGCCTCTGGGGCAACTGAAATTGCTTCCAAATGAGCGCGTCAAG
This sequence comes from Drosophila cardini, assembly GCA_018903735.1. Classification (NCBI taxonomy): domain Eukaryota; kingdom Metazoa; phylum Arthropoda; class Insecta; order Diptera; family Drosophilidae; genus Drosophila; species Drosophila cardini. The sequence continues at coordinate 3,700,828 of JAEIGM010000007.1, read as the reverse complement.
ATTCCGATCCCTTCTTAATAATCATCAATAATGCCCTTAAAGCAACTTAGCTGTCGATAATACTATAACCATATTGATATTTAACAGAGGCGTAGGCGATATTTGCTATCATGGTGGTAATCAGAGGCATGTGCTAATAGGGGCACTCTACGACGTTGTGAGTGTACTCGAAAAAACTCGAATACACTCGTAAACCGCTGTGATCTGTTTGACATCTGACTTTTAATTATAATTATTATTAAGCAGGTGAAATTTAATATTGGCATACAGATTACCATATAAAGTTAGAACATTACTAAAGCAACAACAACAATGACGACCCATAAGCTTTTCTCTCATCTCTTTTGTCTCCTCTTTTACTGTTTAGCAAGTTCAAAGTTTCTACAGTTTTTTTTGGCGCTAGTTTAACGTGTGGGCGGTGTGTGTCTTGGCTAAGAGTGCACGCTTTCCAACACTGGCTGCGAGCATAAACAAATTGAATTACCTTTGCACAAAGTAAACAAAACTGCACAATTATCAAGATTTCTAATAATAATAACAATTAGTACTGATTAGTTGGCGTCTTGAAGTTGTGCACCTATTTTGCTATCTATTTTCAAGGTCAAGTTCACATTTGTTTGAGCGCGTCTTTGCTTTTTCTTTGCTTCTCTTTCTCTCTCTCGTTCGTTCTCGTTTGCGTCTGTTTTGTTGACTGCGCTGCTTCTACGCATTTCTACGCATAGTTTCAACGCGAGTCAATTGTATACAATTTAAATTTCACATTTCATTAATTTGATAGACGCAGTCGCCGTCTCCGTCGGCGTCGTAGTTGACGTCGCTTGGGGCACCTTGTGGAAAAGCGATAAAGTCGCCTCCAACTCGGTTCATGGCAGTTCACTCTAGCGCTCCGACGACGCACGACGAACACGAGAAACGGACGAAAAGCGCTCAGCCAAAAAAAAAAATCATTTAAAAAGAATTATACGATTTTTGTTTTCTTGTGATTTGTTGTTGTTTTAGCTTTATAGATTTTAGCGCATTATTGTTGTTGTTACTTTTGGCAAATTACATAAATAGTTGCTTGCGTGCAAAATATACACTAGTTGTGATTTGAATTTTATTGTGCTCATATATAAAGAATACTTTACGTAGTATTTGTGTTGTTAGTTGCTGTTGTGCCTGCCACCGGCGCGCTATAAACATTCGTCTTCTATTTCGTTGGGTAATGTTATTATTTAAATTATTCTTATGCCCAAGAAATCACAACGTTAAGTCTGAGACGCGCTCAGCGCAGTTAAAAACGTTCTGAAACACACGCGGCTGGCAGAATAACTAAAAAGTGCAAGGCGAAAAAAAACTTGAGAGCAACAGAAGCAGAGACGTCAACGTCGGCGTCGAAGTCTGCGTCAGCTGTTTTGGTTGTTGCTCTCTGCTATCCCCCTCCCCCAATCGTGTTTGTTACGTAGTCCGTTGTCTTGTCTGTTTTGCTCGTCTTACGTTGCTTTAACTAGTTTCTTATTTTGGGCTTTGTTTGTGTACGATCGTGTTGTTGTTATTGATATTTTGTCGTAGTTCATATTCGCAGTACACTCCGCGGCAGACAATTAGAAGCGCGTGTATAAAGCAACTACTTAATTACAGTGCTGGCAGTTTTATTTGAAAGTAGTTTATTAAATAGACAATTATACGAGCCATTGTGCATTAACTCATTATTTTATAGCTAAATGTTAAATATGCTTAATCTTTCAGTTAAACATCTTTTATTTTGAAATTTGTTTCGTTTCTTTTTAAATTCTTAGCTGTGCTATTTTGTTGCCGCTTAGAGTAGTCACAGAGTCCAGCGATTGACGATTATGGCATCGTTGACATTGCGCTGCTCGCGTCTTGCGATCGCTGCCAGCGTCACCCACACCAACAACAATTGGCGGTTAATTCACACACTTCAAAGGCGCCAACAATTACAACAACTATGTGGGCGTGTTCGCGCAGCTGCAGCTGCGAGTACAGCAACAACGATCGCAACAGAGCCAAAAGCTCATGCAAATAACAGCGGTGAGTTTAAGCTTTAAGCTGAATATTTATTACTATTATGCAAATAAGCGTGTGCAATTGTTTTATTATCTATGCGTTATGATTTATATGCCTATCTTTGCTCTCCATGCACCTCCTCTGCGCGAGAGTTGACAACCCTGTTCGTATTCTGTCACCGGGTTTCTTATCCGCAATGCGAATCTTTTGCGAATTTTGTATGCCGCCCACGTTAGAAATCAGCCAAATTGTCTATAGTATTAGTATAGTATATATTTATAATTAAAACAAATGTGTTGCGACACAACAAGTAGCACTTTTAGGAGGGGGCGTGTTTTTTAATTAACAAAAAGTATTTATTTGCAGTTAAGGGAAGTCATTCAGCGACAAGTTTTAATATTCACAAAGTTGCTTGCACTTAATTTCCCATTAAAATATTTTCTAGACAGCTAAAATACGCGCACTTATAAATACCAGTTACTGGTATTTTTCTGGTATTTATTTCTAAAAGCATTCAATTTGTTTAACTGTATTATAATCATCATTTTAATTGTTCATATTTAAGTACATTTAACTCATTATTTTGATTTACTCACAAATATTTGTTCAGCTGAAAAAATACCACATCAATTTTGGGCGTTTTTCGAGTTTACCCATCAAAATATCATTCATTTGTTGCGGTCTTTCAATCAATTGCTTTTTCATTCATTGTTCCAGTTCTCGGACAGGCATTACTAATGACAAGTTGATTGTCTAATTGAAATCGTATTAAGTGAACACCCCAACACTTGTTCTTGGCCCCCGAAAAAACTCGTTTCGCTTCAATTAATTTTTTCCTACACGACTCAAAACTGGCGATGACAAATGTGGTGTTATAAATATGGATATATTTGTATATATATCTATTGATTTCACCTATTTTGTTATATTACTTCATATCCGTAATAACATGGTGTTAATCAATAAATCAAATAGAACGTAAATCAGTTAGTTTACCTGTGTTTTTTGTGTTACCTGTAATTAGTGTGACAGTTTACGTAAGATAGCTGAATACTTTAAATAGCTAGAGTTGTGTTAAAAGGTTATCTATTTTGATTCCTCTCCTACACTTCGTAGTCTCCCTAGAACTTCAGCTTAAGACTCCTTCCCCCCAGCAATTGGCATTCCCTAAGCAAAGCGCCAAGGAGCTGTGCTCCAGGAAATATAACCCAAAACTGGTATCGGTGAAGGAATCGCGTCGCTTCATGATCGATTGTCCAAGACCTTACATTTTCCGGAAAAGAAGAAGATTAAGGAAACATTTTTATTGCCCTCGTTTCCGATTTTGCGTTTCGTATGAGTGATTTCAATTGTCGCGTCAGAGGAGTGAAATCTGTGAATCTTAGGTTTGGAATTTTTTAGTAGCTTTTCAAGTTTGTAGACTGATCCGGAAAAGCCCGTTTGGCTTGCTGGGGACAAGGAGACGCAGAGCATGAAACAGTTGGATAGTTGGTGGCATTCAGTACCTAGAAACCAGCTAAAGACCCGTCAAGAATTGACTAAGAAACTCAAGACAAAGCCACTGAAATTTATCTAAAGAAAAGTACAGTGTTAATTTCATAACTGTAATTTTAAATAAAACACTTTAACTAGAAAAGTGTTAAAAACTAGAGTAGCAATCTTTATGACCCACAGCAACTGTTAGACAAACAAAAAACAGACCACGGTTTGCATTGATAAGAAAATCACCTAATTCTCTAGTGATAAGATTAGGTCTCTAAGGCTTATCAGCTCTATATAGCACTTTGTGCTGTCTGGGTTTCCATCAGGAAACGTCAACAATTTTCGCTTTCGTTGTGTGAGGTCAGAACAAGAAGTTGCCGGTTTATGGTGGGTGTGGTTTATGTAAACACGTCGATAGCACTTAAATGGTATTACAAATAATATGGTTAATGTGCCTGGTAAACACTACAAAACACCTGTACACACACACACGCACGCACACACACTTCATTATCAGCTTCATACATTTCCGCTACAATTAATCAATAGTGCGTATCTCCAACACTCGCATTGCATAATTAATTCATCCAACAATTGTTATTAAACTGAATTGTATCTTATTGATATCGTGTGGGCCAATTGAAGTTCAAGGTCATTAACAAGCCAACAGAACACAACATACACTCGACTACCCACACACCCTCGAAATTCTTTTTGAAAACACAAACTCATCGTCTACACTCACAGTCACTTAAATATGTATTCGCTTGTCACATGAATAATTAATAATCATGAGTGTATATATATTATATATCTAATATACACCTATTTTTATGTGTGCGCCCAGACTGCGAGCCCCCTAGAATATAAAAAACTGAGAACAGAAAGCCGAAAATTTAATACCCTTGACAGCTAAATTTGTTTTGGATAGGGTAGTGTCCAAATGATGGGTCTAATTCATCAAAAAGCGTTTAGTGCCTTGACAGTTAATTACTGTAGCTCTTTTATAGAATTGTTCTTGACTTAAAAATTGAACTTAATGATGAAGAATTGTAAAATTATGAGTTGAGCTAAGAAATATGTTTATCAAAAGTTTATATTTAGTAAGTAGAGGGTTTTAAGTATAGTGCTATGTTGTGTAGAGTTTTGAGTCTCACATCTCTTGCCGTTTGTACTGCACGGTGATCAGCATAGTCGAATGGGCAACAGTAGCTAAGTAGATAGTTCATTATAAGAAGATCTTATGCTAACTAAAGTACTATAACATCAAGCATTTATTATAAGCTTCAGAACTTCTTGATAAAACACAATTTTTTTTTGAAATACACAAAATTATTATTTATTTTGTTGTTTATGTTGAAATCTAGCAAATGAATTATATAATCTATTTGCTGGGTTGTCTGTAGAAAAACTCTAGCAAATAAATCATATAAGGTATTGACTAGCAAAGTTTATTAACAAATGTAGTGAGCACTTTTTAGAAATTATTCACAAGTTTAGGGCTTTAAACAGTTTTAACTTCTAAATAACCTACTCTATATATGCTTTATCAACTTGCTAAAAATTCTATGCCAAAAACTTAGCGATATGAACCTCTTGGAAATTCAACAAGTTAGACACGCGTGTTGTTCTAGCATAAAGAGATTGTGAATAACATCGACAAGCTACAAACACACACACACACTAAGCATTCAGCACACACACACACGCACACTAGACTGATAAGTATTCGGTAAACACGTGTGTTCTCCCGAATGCTCTCGCTCACTTGCTGTGCCTCTTCCTCCTCGCGCTCTCACTCCCTCTCTTTATTGTTAGTAAAAACGCAGTCCCCCTCTCTCTTACTCTTCCTCTCTTCTGTTGGTAAGCAGATATAAAATTTTCAAGTTTGCCAAAATAAAAAAAAAACAAAAACAACAAAAGTTGTTGGGTAAATAGCGCTCCCCGCGCCTTTGTTGTTTCTAAGCGCATAGAGTAGGGTCTTTATAAACCCGTAGTAGTGTGTGTGTGTGTACGTGTGTGAGAATTTGCTAGATTAATTATTAGACTTTGAGAGGGGATCGTTCCAGGCCAGCAAAATAGTCGCAAACTCGCCGCGTATCTGAACGAACGTAAAGCAAAATTTCCGCTTCGCATTTATCGCTCCTCACTAAGGTGTTGTTCTTGTTGTTGTTGTTGTAGACCTTGACTATTCCGTGCGCAGAATGTCGTCGAGTTCCAGTTCAGCCAATTTGGTGTCTGTTGCCGAATCGCGTCGCTTCATGATCGATTGCTTCAAGGCCGTCAACGTTCCAGAGGAGCACGCGATCGCCCAGGCTGAACTCTTGGTCGGAGCCGACTATCGTGGACACTTCAGTCACGGCATGAACCGTTTGGAGATGTACATCAACGATCTGGCCATAAACTCTACCGACGGCGCTGCTGAGCCCGAAATCCTCAAGGAAACCCCTTCGACTGCCTGGGTGGATGGACGCAATGGTCTGGGAGCTGTCGTTGGTAACTTCTGCATGGATTTGGCCATCAAGAAGGCCAAGACTGTGGGCGTTGGCTGGGTCTGTGCCAAGGGATCCAATCACTACGGCATGGCTGGCTGGTATGCTATGCGTGCCATGGAGCAGGGTCTCGTGGGCATGTCCATGACAAATACCTCGCCCCTGATGGCTCCTACTGGTGCCAAGGAGGCTGCTCTAGGCACCAATCCCCTATCGCTTGGTGCTCCTGCTGCCAACGGTGACAAGTTCCTTCTCGACATGGCCACGACGGCGGTGGCTGTTGGCAAGATTGAGATCCAGCGCAGGAAGGGTGCTCCTCTGCCCGATGGCTGGGCCCAGGATCCCGAGGGAAATGTCACGAACGACGCAGAGTTAGGCTTCAAGACGGCTTGTCTGATGCCTTTGGGTGGCTCAGAACTCACCTCGGGTTACAAGGGCTTCGGCCTGGGCGCCATGGTGGACATTCTGTCAGGCGTAATGTCCGGTGCCAAGTACTCCACACAGGTTCGCAAATGGACACACGCAGGCGCCAATTCAGCTGCTGATCTGGGACAGGTCTTCATTGCCGTGGATCCCAACTGCTTTGCCCCCGACTTTGAGGATCGCATGAGTGACTTCAATTCTCGTCTGCGCGGAGTTCAACCTGTAAATAAAAGTTTCTAGTTTCGAGTAGGATCAAGTTATTACAATCTTCCCGCTCCTTTCAGACCGATCCCTCCAAGCCCGTGCTGCTGGCAGGCGACAAGGAAGCGAACAACATGAAGTCCGTGGATGCCGTCGGAGGAATTCAGTATCTGGAGAATCAACTGAATACTTGCTCCTCTCTCGCCGAGAAGCTGAAGATCAAACCCCTAAGCTTTATCTAAACTGGAAATGGAGCAAAGCTCCTAAGTTTTCCCGAACTTATCATGCCATACTCTGAAGCAGCTTCTGCATTTCGCTTGACCAAAGGACTTTGACTAGTGCCTAAGTTAACAATCAGTTTAAAACACGTAGCAAACAATTTTTATATGCAAATCTATTTTTTGCACTTTACAAATTCTAATTTAACGTCGAGTTTGTTTTTTATGTATGTATGTATGTTGTACATGTAGCATCATGTTATCACATTTAGTAAATAGCTTTTAAAGAGAAAACATTTGATTTGATATTATTCTGAATTGTTAAAGTATTCTTAACCAGTTTCTTTCTACTGTTAGCGGTAGTTGAAAGCATTTCAAACAAGTAAGGACAAGTTAGAACAAGTTTCTGCAGCCGAAAGAGATGCGTTCTAGATAAAAGTGATCAGTATTTTGAATACAGGTCTTTTTAAGATAAGATTCTGTCTATTCTAGGGAGAATTATCGCCAGTTTCTCCTATCTAAATAGTAGGAATTTCATCCTAAAAAGTTTGTGGTTCCTTTACCCTTCGAGATCTTTTGTTTTAGTATTCATAAAGCGGTTTCTTTGCCTAAAAGTCTTAGAATTCTTTGGGAATATCTTCTCAAATGGCTTTAGATATGTTTCTTTTTACCTAGAATGATCCTAATAATATCCCTTCTCCTTCGTGCTTATGTGATCCCCGTAAACCATAGTTCTTATAGTATTTGCGGCCGCTCTACGTCCGTCTTTACCTGCCGTAATCGATTCTTTCTTGATGCGCAGTCGGAAATTACGGCATTGTGTATCGAAAAGGAACGGAGGTTTCTCCATGCAAGGATTCACGATCATAGCCGAGCGCAGCTCCTCGGCATTGTCTGTCTTCGACATGGACTTGATGAAATCTATATAGCGTTGATTCTCCTCGGTCAGTTTGCGTTTCTCCTCAAGGAGCAGCATGTTCTGAGCTTGGGCCATCGCCTGTTGGCGCCAAAAGTTTTTCATCTTATGATTCAACTCGACCAATTCCTCCTCTGTAAAGTCCACAACCTTTTTAATGTCTAGGGTTTGCAGTGTGAAATCCTCATCAAGATTTCCTACATCGACGTTGTCAATCATTTCACCACCGACGACGATCTTTTCTGATTCAGTTTGCAGCTTTCTGCAGGTGATTGAGAGGGCCAGCAGTAGTTCTCCGCTCTTTACGATCTTCTCGAAGCGCTGAGGAGGAGGAGGAGTGGGAGATTAGAGTGTATAGAGGGAAGGCTACAGTCGGGCGAGTTTAGTGATCTTATTGATTCAGGATTGATAGAGGATCAGGCGGACAAACCTTTTAGACCCTATACCCTTTTATATATAGATCGTACCTTGGTCAGTTCGTAGCACTCAGTACTAAGTATACGAAGTTTCTCGTGCGTGGTAATCCGATCGACATGCATGCGTTCCTCGATCTTCTTACGAACATTTGCAAAGTACTCGTACTCCAGTTTGAGATCATTGATCGTCGTATTATTCTCCATTTCAACACGCAGCATTTCGCGCTGTGTATCGTTCTGCAGTCCAATGTATTTCATCTCCTCCACATCCAGTTTGCGAGTCTCTTCCATAAACGCCTGTTGTCGCTCCGTGAGCGAACGAATCCGCTCGTATTTGTGGGCATCCAATTCAGTGTTGTGCAGGGAATCGACGAATTCATTCAGTTGCTTCTGCATGTGCGTCATCTTCTTGATCACCTGATCGCGTATATGGAATCTCGCCTCGATGTCCTTGTTCACATAGTGATCGCGTTGCTCCAAGTAGATCTGATAGTCCAGTTTGAGTTGATCACGTGTGAAGAGATTGGAGGCGTGTATAATGTTCTCGGTGTTCTGGTGCATCGCCTCCACCTCCTCTGTGCGTAGATGCACCTCGTCGTAGTACTCCTTAAGCAGATCCTCCGCCTGCTGTTCGTACATTCGCTTGCTGCTCTCGAGCATCGCATGATAGCAGTCCCCGATGTGATCGATCAGCTCAATGGTCTTGGAATAGTTCCGCGCGTGCTGCTCCTGTGTCTGGGCCATGTCGTCAAGCAGCATCTTCAAGTGATCGTTCTTGTGCTCGATTATTTCCGCCGCACGTTCCCCCCACTGCACCATCTCCCGACGCAGCTCGATTATCTTTATACCCTCGGCAATGGCATTCCAATCTTCCATGCCCTTCAGCTCCATGCGCTTGCCCAGCTCCAACTCCGTTTTCAAGCCATGCTAAAGTGGGTTTAACTGTGGTAAGTTTACTTTTACTTAAGGGTATTCCGCTCATTCACTTACACGTAGCACCAGTTTCTGCTCTTCTATTTTCTGCAGACGCTTGGCCTCCTTGCGTGCTGCTTTCTTCTGTGCTCTTGTCATTTTGGGCGGCTTCTCTGGCTCTTTGTTCATCTCATCCAGTGCATCCTCTAAATATGTTTCTGTTATGCGCGTTATGCGCACCTCCGGTACAGGCGCCGCCATTTTTGTCGTTTTAAAAATATATTTGATTTGTTGTTGTTTAGACCTGTTTGCTTTGTACTTGAAGTTTTGAATTGTGAGTCAAGGCAAGACGTAGTCGGAGAGTTTTAAGGGCCAGATCTTCCATTTTCTATTTACTCTCTCTCTATTTAAATTCTCTCTTTCTTCATGTTTGTACCCAATTCAATTTCTCTGTATTTCTAAGTGCTCCATTGTTAGCAGCTTTTGAGCAGCGCAATTTCAAAGCTTTGACGTTTGCCAGCACTGTTTGAAGCTTGGCGCCAAACTAAAAGCTCTCGCTTTGGCTCTCTCGCAGCATCTCAGCGGCAGCTGAGCCTTGGCTTGTGTTGTGTTGTGCTGAGCGCGCAGTCAGTAGACGTTTAAAGCTTGACACGCGAGGTTGTTCGTTGCGGAGCTAAACGCGAAAGCAACAACAAGGGGAAGAAGAAGAGTGAAGCTAAAGTCCTGACACTAACGGCACGCCATTTCAACGCTTGTGTGTGTGTGTGTTTGCTTTGTGTGTTTTTTTTCCGGCTGCGCCTTGTAAACAAAAATAACTTTGCTTGTTGTGTCTAGCTGTATGTGTGTGCTCTGTGTGCACTGGTGGTGGTTTACAACCCCCAACAACAACAACCACAAACACAACTACAAAGCTCGAGTGGCAAGGGCAAATCCAGCAAAAGTTTTCGGGGTTGCAGACAGTTGGCAAACAAGCTGCGAATTCTTGTTTAAATACCCATAAATATTCAACAGAATATATATATATAAATATACATAAAATATATACGAGAAAAAGGTTAAACGTACTAAAATATCGGTGAATATTTAAATATTGAGCATCCTTCCGTTATGAGCGATGCAGGTGCACCCAATGGCCATGGTGGCTATCAGAAACTGCCGCCCGGCTGGGACTGTAAATATGATCAGGCAACGGGCAACTGGTAAGCGTTAAAGTGCATTGAAAAAAATAACAGTCATAAATATTTATACATGCAAACTTAAAAACGAGTAAAACAAGCGTTGAATTGTTGTTGTTGCGTGTCACTTACATAGAATGAAAAGTACTATGACATGGGCAGTGTGGGTGGAGTGGGGTATGAGGAATGTACAGTTTACAATGTACGCGCTTCATTTTCATTGCATGCTTTTAGGCGGCGGCGGCATTTTATCCCTCTGTGTATGAGAATGCTATGGCAACTAAAGCGTGTGTAAGAGGTGTGTGAGTTTATGGAAAATTGATTGCTTTGCGAATCGCCTTAAATGTCAAGTGTGTTTTCGACGAACTGCTTAAATAGCTCTCTATTCCTAGATGCGTTATCAAAGTCTATTAAGCCAGGGCAACATATGAAATCTGCTGACTAGGTGTAGCAAGCGTGGCAGTATTTTTAGACTGTACCGAACGTAAGTGAGCTGTATTAGTGGTTAATGCGGTCGTTACGGTGCTCGGTACAGAAATCAATGCAGTAATTGCCTCGAAGCCTCAGAGGCCTTTGGGGCTTGATGAGCATAATTGGTTTAACTTATTTTTGAAATTCTTGTAGCATGTTTTTAGGCGGTGTTTGTTTGCTATGCAGTGCTCTCACTTAACTTCTCTTCTTGTCCTTGAAGCGAGTATCCAAGGGAGTAATCCTTAATTAAATTGTCTTACCCAAATCCTAACTTTAAAGTCTCATAACTCAGGCAAATGGAATGTTATCTTAAAAAGTTATACCTTTTCAGACTCTGCTTAACCAGTTTAGTCAATGACAATCAAAATGGGAAATTTTTAAAATCGACCCAATTTTGCCAAATTTTGTCAAAAAATTGGCAAATTTTTTTTCCACCATTTATTTTAATCTTTTGATAGGAATCGATAGTGCTGTTGCTCACTAGCCTGGAAAGGTATACCAATTGACAAATGGTTGTCAGAATCCCAAAATATACCAAATCAAAATTTCTCTATATTAGTTCTCAAGGCGAGACTACATTATTATTCATTTTATAAATTTTATATTATATAATGTACTAAATTTATATTATTTTACAACAACATAACAAATTCAAGGCACTTTTAAGTGCCAATACTTTAAAAATTGTTGCTGCGTCTGCTTTTAAATAAGTGTAGCATACTTTTATGCTGTAACATAGACAGTTTTCGTTGTTAAGACACTTTAATGCTATTCATTATACTTATAACGACACTTGAAGCCAACAAAGTCGTCCCGCGACGCCAATTGGCCCCATTTCTCAGATGCATAAATTGTGTCACTTCCGCGAAGAAGCCAGCAAGCATCAGACAGCAGGCAGCAGAGGCTGCAAAGACAGCCTGCAACTGAGGAGCTCGTGCAACTTGTGCTCATTGCACAACTTGAAGATATGCCAAGAATTTTCGTTGACTGCCTTTCGCTGCTGAAGTCGTGTGCAATTAAGCAGCGACTTGTCATACGTTAAGCTCAAGTGCCCACTTGCAGTTGAGTCTCTCTCTCACTCTCTCTCTCTCTCTCTCTCTCTCTTTGTCCTTCTGTCTCATCTCCTGTTGAGCTCCAGTTGCAATCACAGCCAAGATTAGCTGTCAAATGTGATGATGTCGACGTTTGCCTTTTGGCAGCTACTTGGCACGTGTCGCAGTTTAGAAGACTGGCATAACCATACCTTAACTTAACCGTTACCTCCACTGTTACCTTTACCGTTACCATTACCCTTTTTGCGTACCTGCATCACAAATTACCGCAAATTCCCCAAATGTGCCATCTAAAGTGTGAGTTGAGAAAAAATTCACCACCAAAGTGGACAGAGAGACAGCAAGACACATAGAAATCAACCCCTGCAGGCAAATACACTGTGAAAAAAGAGTGTTACTATAAAATCAGTTAAAAAATCTATATTTTAGCTAATATTTTATAGGCATAACTTAAATATACATTACTTAAATTAAGAAAATAAGTCTAAAATAGTTTAAAACTAATTTTAGCTGTGAAAACCTGCAGTTTTTCTCACAGTGTATAAGCTTTCGAGTGGTCGATTGTTGTGTTGGGGGTTGGGTGGAAGATGGGGATTGGGAGGCGGTGGTTTTGTGCCCATTTTATGGGCTTTGATTTGCACTTTTATGAAGCAAGCGCAATTGACAGTCGTTTGTTGGCCATTGCAGCTATTATATAAACTATCTGACCAAGGCCATGCAGCTGGAGGATCCGCGTGGAGGACGCAACTACAAACAGTTACAGAACGAGCGTTGTTCGAACGAGTCCATTGCGCTGCAGGTGAGCATTTAACAATCAAATACTCAAGTATTATATACAAATTAAATGCATATCTCCCCACTGTACTTATAGCCCTTGGCACAGAGTTCGCACCACAGTTCACCGTTCCACGTCGTGCATCCTAGCAACAATTTAACCGCTGTGCGCGCATTCCAGGAACGTGAGCAGCGACAACAGCCCGCACTGCACAATCTGTCAACGAGTCCGCTGCTCTCCGCCTCCTCCCGTGGACAGCTGGTAAGGAGTAGTCCTGGTTACTCTAACTCTAGTAACCCCATTAGCTAGAAAAAAGGGCGTTTTCTGCATTTGTGAATAAGTGATTTGAGTTAAAACTAAGTTTAACTAAGTTTAACATGTGGTTTAAACTATTATTTAACAGTTTTTATAGAAAATCAGTTTCTAATTTATATATATTTTCTATCTTCCCAGGAAATGTCCTCCCCTTTGCCCTTTCAGCGTGCTCGCCTGGCCTCCAACCTCTCGCGCCGTTCGACAATACAGGAGACGTCGTTCAGTCACCATGCCGAGACCCACGCGGTGGTTACCAAGATCCAAAACATGTTTCCCACAGCCGATGAGAATCACATACGTTTGCTGCTGAAGCGGTAAGAGGAAGAGCTCACCTGAGGACTCAGCACTTTATCTTTGCTAATCTCTGTGTATATATCAATCTGTGTATATTTCTGTCTTCTCACACGCTGCCGCTTGTTGCACCACTTAATGCCACACACACACACACTAATACTAACACTTATACCGCTTACTACTAACCCGATTTGAGCAGCTATTATAATCGCGAAGCGGTCGTCATTAGCGCTCTGCAGGTGGAGAAGCATCCGGTGACAATGCCCGGTCCATTTGTCACGCCCCCCGCCCAGCGACATCTGTTCCACAGCAATTCTGCTTTCTATATGACACCACCGGCGCGTCGTCTGGACATGGGCTCTAGCCGTGCCACAGTCCCGGTCACTTCCCGTACGGCCAGTCCCCTGCCCGGCGGCCGTTTTGGTAGTCTCATGAGCATGCACAGTGGCCCAACACCAGGAACACAGGCGGTGGTTGCTGCACCATCACAAGTACCACTACCACCTGGCCAGCAATATCTGCACGGCTCACCGCAGTGGCGCAGCTCACCCAAACCGCATTCATCGCCCAAAATGAAATTGAGGTGCGCTCACAAAAGTTGGAAGATTAAAGGCAATCAGCTAATTGGAAATTACACGAGGAGAAACAAGTCCCAGTCGTGACAGATTCAGTGATTACAGTACTAGAACTACCCTCTGTTAGCGTCACAATAACAGCGGTTGAAGGCTAATGTGATAGATTACCATTCAAATTAGTTTAATGCATTCAAATTAGTCTCTAAAATACTGTACTTTTTGTCTAGCATTCAAAGTATTAGCTAGTTTAACAGCATTCAGCATTACTACTCTCTGTTAACATCACAATAACAGTCACTGTTACGACTCTGTTAACCCTGAAATAGGTTTTAAGGCATCAAACATTCATTATTAGACCCCGATTAGCAATTTTGAGCTAAATATTTAAGCTAACTACAACTCTCTGTTAACGTCACATTAACATAAACAGTTAACATTGCATTAACATTTCAAGGTGTATGCTTTCCAACTTGATTCTTGCTCGTAGTATTAACTGAGCCAGCTTCTTTTCTACTAGAAATACTTTATGTTCCAATATATGAATCGGTTTTAACGGTTTTCGCACTTTTCGCAGATACATGAAAAACATATTCCCCAAGGCGGATGAGATGCTGTTGCTGGATGTCTTGGCCAACGCGGATAACAATGTGCAATTTGCCTCTGAGAAGCTAATATCCTTGGGTTACGTCAAGAGGGACATGCAACAACCGCATAGGCCTAATAACAGACCACCGCAAGCGGGGCAAGATCAGGAGACCGTCACCGACTCAGGAGTGCAGCACATACCACTGCGTCCCAAGGAGTATACGGCGGAGCAGAAGACAGAGAGTAAGTAGTGCGCTCTCCTCTCTTTTTTCTCAGTGTACATTTTAAAAGTTCACGCCCCTTTTCTTTCAGTGGAAGCTTTGCTCAAGGAGAAGTATCCACAGATAGCAGAGCGCATTATTCTAATGGCTCTCGAATCGGTTAACTACGCCGAGGATCGTGCCACACAAATCCTTCAAATTGTGCACGACGAGGATGAGCAGCGTCAGCAGAAGCAGCACGTGGGCGCAGACAAGGGCGTGGCACGAGAGGGCGGCAAGCAGCAGCAACAGCAGCTGGCAGTGCTGCCACAAACGGAAGCTAGTGCTCCACACAGGTGAGTAAAGATGGTGACTAAAGATTGAGCTGAGAAGTTGTACCCTCCCCTCCCACTCCCGCTCTCACTCTATCTCGCTCTCTGCCCTTCTCGCTCTCTTGCTGTCTACCTCTTTAGTACTTCTTCTACTGCGCTGCTTTTATGAGTTTTGTTAATCGATTGCCTCTCTGTTAACTCCTTTTGTTGCTGCCAACACCAAAAAAAAAACACATATTCACACCCTTTGCTTGTTTGCTACGCAACAAACATCGTTATCATTGTTATCACCATCATAGCAAGCCACACAAGGTTCATCGTCATTTGCCATCCATCAACGTCACCACGCCCACAACGGCCACCACGCAGGTCATACTGAGTAATACGCCCCTGGAGGAACAGCAACCAGGAGCGGAGTTAAAGGAGCTAAGGGAGCAGCGGGAGAGGAAAAGCACATCTCCGTCCATAGCATCATCTCACTCATATGTTTCACCTGTACAGTCATCACCATCTCCACTGCCATGCTATGAACGCTTGACCACCAAGAGCATTCTAGCACGCTCCACCTACAACAGCAATAACAACAACAATAACAGCTACAACAACAACAACTACAGCAATGCTAGCACCTATTCCTCCTATACCACATCAATGACGTCATCATCCTTGGCCAGCGCTTCGACCATCAGCTCCATCACAAAGGCCATCGAGTGTCGTTCGCGCACCAAAACCGGTTCCCTAAAGTATGCCCATAACCGTTACCGTTAGCGTTTAACCGTTACCGTTTACATACCGCATGTTTTCTTATTTTTTGCACGATTTTTTAGTTTTGAAACGCAACTTTTTTGAGGCATGTCGCTAAAAATGATAAACCTTAATTAATTTACTTAAAATACTTAATATTTTTTATTTCTGCAGACACCGCCAGCACTCTGGAAACTTTGCCAACTCTCAGCACTCGGAAACTGCCGAATTTCAATCACTTATCGAACGTATGGCAACTTTGGGTCCCAATTCGCAGCTGATTCAAGGCGCCGATGAGAAACTTTTGCTGTAAGTTTTCAAAAATTTCAAATTAGAAACATTTTTTAAACCCTCTTCCATTCCAACAGCGCTGATTACGTCACCTGGAACGGTCCCAACACGGCGCTGGCTCAAAAACAAGTCGCTCAAGGACCCGATGCCAGTTTATTGACCACTGAAAGAAGCTATAAGCCAACAGGAAGGAACGAGCAGCTGTGCAAAGGGGCCAAAAAGGAGCTGGCCAAGGGCAGCATTTATGCCAACATCAAATGCAATTAGGCCAAGAAGAATGAAAACTCTCTTAGAGTGCCAAAAATCAAGATAATACATATTTGTAGTAGCTGCTATATCCAAGGAAGGAATCCTCCTCCTCCTGTAATCCAGACTTCATTTTTACACATGTAAACGCATTTTGCTCCAAGTGTTCTCTCAAAATCAGTGTTGCCAGCATTTTAGGGGCTAAAATAGCTAGTTTGGAGGCTAGAAAAGCGGCTAGGCATAGCTAAACAATATAAAAAGTGCTACAATTAGGTAAGTTAGCTAAATTTAAAACACTTTTAGCTTGAAACTATAGATTTTGAAATTTAAAAGCTAGTTTAACAGTATTTTTGAGCTGTTTTTGGGCCAAAAAATGCTAAGATTGCTCAGATTCTATGAAAGTATTTTAAAATTTTAAGATTTTACTCAAATTTTGCTAGATTTATAGAAAAGTTTCATGATTTTCAAGCCATGAGAACCAAATTGCTAAAACTAGCTATAATGAGCTAAAATGGCAACACTGCCTATATTATATACACGCTATAATCGTAACTATTTAAGCCCACACTTACACATACATACTCACACACTCACAACTATTCCATCCAGTCTATAATTATAATTATTTTTGTGGCTGTTTTTTTTTTTTTTTAATGAACAAACTTTGCAGCTTGAAATATAAATCGATATTTAAAATTAAACTAAACTTAGTAAGATGCGCTGTGTTTGGTACAAACGTATGGGGGATTCGGGTTACTTAGACTTCGTCCTCGTTGAGCAGCATGTTGGGTATGCCGTCGGTTATTGGGAATACCCTTCCTGTCTCCGGGCACTCCAGCTGCCCCTCGAGCACATCGATTTCGAACAGCAAATGATGAAGTTTCTGCAAAAGTGCCTCGTTTTCACTTATGTTTTCCGGCTGCGTTTCCGGCATATCCTCTGCGCACTCCGCCTGAAAGCATGACAGACTATACAGTTACCCTGTAAAATTTTACCCCCTTAATCACACTTACCACCTGTGCTGCGCCATAGAGCGCCGACCAGTCTAATTTGGGCAACAGCCTTTCTATGAATACTGGATTAAACTCACTTTCCACCACGTCCTTTTTGCTGATCTGCAAAAACAATTAAACAAAAACAAATTTTAATGCCATGAAACAATCAATACAAAGTTGGCACAACTCACCGTCAGCTTAAGGGGATAGCCCACCTTGACGCCCTTAATGGCCATCGATGTAAGGAAATTATATGTGCTTATTTTCATAGTGTAGCTTTAACAAATTATTCCTTAACAATTAAATTTTATTTTGTGTTAAACAAAAACAAATGCGGTATGCGAAACGCACGTTGTTGGCATTCGCTGGGAAATCAAACAAAACAGCTGTTAGTTATCTGCACAGCAGGTCACACTGTAATGTACATGTCGACAACTGTTATAGCGATGTTAATCACAGATGCGCGCCAACGACACTCTCTTATTAGTGTGTAGTTCATTGATAGGATAACAGCATAACAGAATGTTAAAATTTCGCCGCTGTTTAACTCAACTAACATCGATAAAGTAAGCATCGATATATAATATTCGATAGGAGACACAGCACCGTCGATTGTTCTGCAGCAATATACAACATAACAAACAACTGCTGCAATTTAATAGTTTTTAAACGTTTTTTAAATGTAATTTAAGTGCAATAAGTGTTCAAATCAACGATTAAGTGCATAATAAAGAAGTGTAGTGCAGAATATGGAGGATATATTTCATTGGTGCCGTGAGGGCAACTCAATTCAAGTGCGCCTCTGGCTGGATGAGACCGAGCATGATATGAATTTAGGGTAAAAATGCAATTAAATTTTTATAAAAGCAATGTAAAGTGTAACTTGTAAGCATAGCAGCATGTGGTTTGAAAATACATAAAATGTGTGCAAAGTTTTTGCTATTTTGGGCCACACAACCAATTGACGCTGAGTGACGTCATGATTTATTCTTGCTATGTTGTGTAAACAAGTTGCACCCATACATGTGTACGTGTTTGTGTGGGTCGCTCTCTCTAATGCTCTCTCTCTCTCTCTCTCTTTCTGTCCCTTTATGCTTGCAGTGATGATCATGGCTTCAGTCCGTTGCATTGGGTGGCCAAGGAAGGACATGCAAAGCTTGTGGAGACTTTGTTGCAGCGCGGAGCTCGTGTCAACGCCACCAACATGGGCGACGACATTCCGCTACACTTGGCCGCCGCCCACGGGCATCGCGACGTGGTGCAAATGGTGAGTAGACTTTTGATAAGGGCATTCCATAAACGAATTAAGATTATTTATAGATACAGATTGTTTTGGATCTATAAATAAACTGAGAACGTTTCTGGAATCTCCATAGTGATTTTGCTAATAACAACAACTTTTACTGTTTCCATTAGTTGCTGCGCGAGCGCTCCGATGTAAATGCAGTGAACGAACATGGAAATACACCGCTGCACTATGCCTGCTTTTGGGGCTATGACATGATCTGTGAGGATCTCCTCAATGCCGGCGCCTTGGTCAGCATTGCCAATAAGGACGGCCACACGCCGATGGACAAAGCCAAGCCCAGTCTGGGCAAACGCATACAGGATCTGGCCGAAAAGAGTGGTCAGGAGTTGAAGGTCATCAGTTTCAAGGAGCAGAGTTGGTTGGGCATGAAGACAAGGTCACGAGATGCCACCTTATCGCGCTTCAAGGGCATCAGCATGGGAGATCTGGACTTGCACACGAAGCTATCGGTGACGCCCTCAGGCGAAACGTGGCGTGGACGCTGGCATAAGAACGATGTTATTGCCAAGGTCAGTACGTGACCTTGAATCAATAGGACTCTTAACTGATCCGATTTTCTTTAACAGATTTTAGCTGTGCGTCAGTGCACATCGCGTATATCGCGTGACTTCAACGAGGAGTTTCCAAAGCTGCGCATTTTCTCGCATCCCAATATTTTGCCCATCATTGGTGCCTGCAATTCTCCTCCCAATCTAGTGGTCATTAGTCAGGTAAGGATTGGGAAGTTATCCATAAAGAAGAAGACTCTAAATTTCTTTCTCCTTTTCAGTTTATGCCACGCTCTTCATTGTTCAATCTATTGCATGGCGCCTCGGGTGTAGTGGTGGATACTAGTCAGGCCGTTCACTTTGCCTTGGATGTGGCACGTGGCATGGCCTTTTTGCATTCGCTGGAAAGGATTATACCCACTTATCACCTGAACAGTCATCATGTGATGATCGATGATGATCTGACGGCCAGAATCAATATGGGTGATGCCAAGTTCTCGTTCCAGGAGAAGGGACGCATCTATCAACCGGCCTGGATGTCACCAGAGGCGCTGCAACGCAAATCGGCGGATCGTAACTGGGAGGCATCCGATATGTGGAGCTTTGCTGTGCTCATCTGGGAGCTGACCACACGTGAGGTGCCCTTCGCCGAGTGGTCGCCCATGGAGTGTGGTATGAAGATTGCCCTGGAAGGACTGAGAGTGAAGATACCACCTGGTACTTCCTCCCACATGTCCAAATTAATCTCGATTTGCATGAACGAGGATCCAGGCAAGCGACCAAAGTTCGATATGGTTGTGCCAATTCTGGAGAAGATGAAGCGCTAATCCGCACTCCACAGTTACGAATGAAAGCCAAAATGTGCCTGTTTTTATCAATTTACCAAACTGTGTAGCTAAAAGAAAGTGAAAGGAAGAAGGAGGAGGAGTAGAAGGAAATGCTCCCTAAATGTGTTTGCCAACTAATTATAATTATACTACTATTTTGTTGAACTACTGAAACTGAAACTTAACTGCATCTAATCCCGACACCGCAAGTGCCTAAAGTCTACACGGTAGACACCATTTTGAAATCTTTACAGTTAAAGCTTTTGTGTTCTCTCTCTTACTCTCTGTTTCTAGTATTCGTATTTATGTGTCCCGTTTATGGTTTCTCACTTTTCTGATGAATTTTGATTATGTTTAGACGGTGCTCGATTTTGTATACGTTTTAAGTTCAATTATAAATACATAATAACAGTTAAGCTTTTAAAGTACGTATTTATACAGCATATATACATATTTGTTACTAATGATTAAACAAAATTTGTGTACCTATAAAAGAAACAACAGAAATGTGCATTCATTTCTTTTCGAAAAGCTTTAAGTTTCTCTTGAGCCGCTAAAAAGCAAAACAATATGTGAAAGCTTTCGTTGAGCTAGTGTGCGTGTGTGTATGTGCGTTGCGGGTAGTCAGCGTGAGCAAAACGGCCCTGACCTCATTTCCATTATGTGCACGCGATTCTGCAGCGCGTGGGCAGAGCAGAAGCAGCGCAGTGCAGTGAGCGCAAAAGAGAGCGGCGCCGACGTGGGAACGTAGCTATGTGAGTAGAAACATTTAAGCATTTCATTAAAAAGACATACTATTTCAAGTATTTATTATATATTAAATTTAATTATTATATCCCATTACTGTATTTAAATGGCCATTGATTTTCCTATGTCTTTTTGCTTTAAATTTGTCTTCAGTAACTTTCGCTTAGCGGCTGCCATTTTTGCTTGCCGCTCTCTCGTCGCCTTGTCGGCTTGACGTTTGGCTCTCTGTTTATGTTTTTGCGGCACCGTTATGTATTTGAAGCTGCTGCTGCTGCTGGCGCTACTGTTGTTTTTGCGGCGAGCTTAAACCATGTGATTGTTTTGTTCTCGCTCGCTCTTCGTGCCAAAGGCACATCCTGTGTGGTTGTGTGAGTGCGTCCGTGTGTTTGTACCGTTGCAGCTTTAAAAAAGTTTTGCTGCATTTTGTTGTCGTCGCTGTCGTCGTGCTTTTCGGCCCAGAGGCTGGTCGCTCGGTCTCCAAACAGCACAGCGGGCAAAACGTTGCAGTGTCCAAAAGCCGATTTACAGTTTTATATGCCAGTTATTATGAGTGCAAGCAAGAAACAGTGACAGCATTTCCGCAATGCCGACTAACTCAAACGTTATGAACAAAAACAATTTAGTTTTGCTCAACACAAGTGCTTAAATAATAACTTAAGTAAGGGAAAAGACTTAAAACAAAAGCTTTGCCTATTTTGCAATCAATTTTAAAGTCGCTGCAGTGAAAGTGGTGAATAAGAATTTCATGACATCTTTTAGACGCAGCGCATAAAAGTTTCCCACAGCGGATTGGATTGATCAATTGTTGTTGTGGATTTTGTTTGTTTGTTTGCTTGTTTTCTGGAACATTTGAAACGAACAAACAGCAGCTGTTTAAATGTATTTTAGTGCTTGCACTCAACAACGGCCAGCCCCCTTGAGGGCAGGCAACCCATGGAGTATTCAAACTCAAAGCGTTTGAATCATAACGGTCAACAACAACAACAGCAGCAGCAACAACAACAACAACAGCAGCAGCAGCATACAGAACAAACCAGGTTAGTGTTTATAAATATACGCTTACCTGCATGTGCTCCATTTTTATGACCACACCTGACAGCGTCACAGTTTTTTATGCTTCCTCTTCTCGCTTTTTTTTTAATTAACCAAACAATTGCCCAGGCACGAATGCGGTGAGTGCAACACCGCCCACGTGCCTTTTGTGCCGCACATAATTTGCAAAATAAATGCGAAAAGTGGGCAAATATAACAAAAGTCGTCGTAGCATTCAGGAGCTGCATTGTGGCTGTGGTTGCTGTGGCTGCTGTGGCAGTTGCAGCTGCTCCTCATCATTCATTTGGTTGACGAGACTGAGCCACTAACCTACTTGCTGTGTCCCGCTCCCCTTTTTTCCCCTTCCCTTTTCCTCCCTGCACCCGATCGCCGACACGTCACAGTAACTTTCGCTATTGTTTGCCGGACCCGGCTTGCCACGCCCACATGCTGCTAGGGGTGTTGATGAGTGCAAATGTGAAAATGACATGGACCAAGCATAACAAATGATGAGATTTTCCTTTGGTCGATTCTGCAGTGCTACTAACCCTCTCTCTCTCTAGCCCTCCTTCTATCCCTCTCTTTCTCTCTGTCTCTTTCGCACACTCTATGCATAAATCAAAAGTTCAATTTTGCACATTTCAGCTGAAAAGCACAAAAAAACACACACAAACACATACACACACAGTCATACACAGTAAGACGGGGAGAGGGAGAGTGTGTGCGAGTGAGAGGCAGATACTTGTAGGCACACATGGGCAAATATTTCACTTGTGCTTTCGAGCAGCGCATCGAAAAGCGAAAATATTGTGACAACATCAGCAACAACAACTCGACAACAACAGCAACAGCAACAACAAGAAACGACGACAACATTGAAAACTAGAATCTGTGAATCTCTGTTTCGAGTGCTTGTTGGGATGCAGAGCACTTGTGTGTGAAGTGCATAACAACGTGGAAATATTGTAAAAGCAAACTACAAGATAGGCAGACAGAAAGAGGAATAGCAGAAGAGATAGGCACAGAGAGAGAGTCGAACGGAGAGGGAAAGGCAGAGAGAGAGTGGTAAGCAGGGAAGAAGGAGAAGCAGAGGATACAAATGGAGAATGGGGAACTGACAAGGAAAGGAAGAGCAGGGGCTAGGAACAGAGGGGAGAGCTCAAAGGGTAAAGCAGGGAACTAAAAAGGAATAACAGAGGAAAAGCTAGAGAGGAACTGTTGGGAAAGGGACAGCAGAGGAACAGAGGTTAGGCAGAGAGAGGGGAAACTAAAAGGGAACAGAAGAGCGTAGAAATTCTTTGCCAGGCAGTGCTGCCAAAACAGCCTTTTGTTGGACAGATCTGTGCTATTTTGAAAATAAATAAAACAATAAGGAATTTTATTAACAAAACCACTATCATATGCCCTATAAATATTTATTTATTGATTTCCAATATTTTAATTAAATTCAATTTGCATAATCGAACATAAAACATTAAAAAAATACTATAAAATAAGTTGCTGATTAAATATCCTTTTATAAAATGCATTTTTAAAATACCCCTCCTTTTAAATACTTTCATTTCGTGTTTTTCTATTTATTATTAACTTTATAGTTTCGATTTTTATATTTGTGCTTTTTTAACATCTTTTTTGGAACACGTTAATACTTTTTCTCTATTGTTTTCTTTATCGCCAGCACTGTTGGCAGCAAGAAATGCCAAAAGCCTCAGCCTCTGCCTGAGCTGAGGACAGCAGATGAGAGCGGCGACAAAGAGAAATGCAATAAAGCTCAGTGAAGGCATAGAACATCAAACGTAGATGAGGAAACAAAAGGGATAGAGAGGGAGAGAGAGAGGGAGAGAGGGAGTAGAAAAGGGAGAGAAGAACTGTAGGCAGTCTAGCAGGCGATGGCAGATGAAGTTGCGCATGTAAAGTGCATATTGATTTTAAAAGTGTGCTGTAATTGAAAAGCGCGAGCAAAGGGGTATGCACGACCTATAACTCAACATGCGACAACTTAAAAAACTTAAACAAAACAAATACCCATTACAGAGTATCTACTAGTCTAACTCAGCTAGTTTTCTGTTCCGACTGCTGTCAGCTGCCAAAGGATGCCGCAAAACAAGTTTGGTTTGTGGCTGCCGCTAAGAGCAAACGAAATGAGGGAAAAGGGGAAAGGAAAAGGAAAAGGGAAAAAGGCAGAACTGCAGTGCGTATGAGTAATATTTACAAAGGCAAACACACACAACCGCAAGGGCGCGCAGTGTGCGTATACGTGATGCCAAAGTGCATTTGCAATGAAATTATGAAATCGAAACTTAAATTAAGCAAAAGTTTTAAGTCAAAAGCTTTAACATTTTAAACTAGTTACAAACTACACACGTAATGCGACTAACTAGTTAATTCGTTGACTTAAAAGTCTTTTTTAAGCCATAGTCGTCAGTTATTCCCATTAAATATTAAAGCCAACTCGGTAACAAATGAATTTTTTCTACTTTTTGCCAGCAGTTAAGTCTGAACTATCGATCAAAGTGGCTGACATTGTTAACTGTTCAAGCAGTATCTTACGCTCTGCTTCTTACCATACCCCCCAACACCCCTGCCACACCCACAATTGCCGATATTCAATAAATTGTGTGCTGGACTGCCAGGAAAATGGCCAATTACGTGCAATAACGAGCCAAGAAGTATGCCACAGTCTGCAGGAGAAATGGTTGATTGTGGCTATGGGGGAGGGGTAGAGGGGTTGAAAGGGGGCGTGGCTTGTGGTTTGAACAGTTCAGCACTCTGCACTCCGCTCGACTGCACCTCAATATGAATGGCCATTTTTCCAATCAATTACGTGAAAAAGGCGAATAAATTCTGCACTTAAAGAAAAGGGGATGGAAAATTGGGGGGTGGCAAGGAAAACTCAGCGCAATTTTCCAACGATAAGCGTTTTAAATTTTTAAACAAGTTCGCTAAGATTAATTGCATTTCGATTAAATGTTGACACTGACAATGAAATTGAGTTCGAAATCGAATTTAAAGTGATTTTCATTCTTTTTCCCATTTTCCATTTTCATTCACAGACTTTCCATTGCCAACGGTTATTTTCGTAACACAGATACACCCAACACGCCAGCTGGGGAAGCAATAATTTCCACAACAGCAACAACAGGAGCAGCAGCAGCAGCAGCAACAACTGTTGTTGGTGCACCTGCAATATTGGTGGCAAGTCAACGTTGCCTCAACACGCCACCCACCACGCCCAGCAGCCCATTGCGAGAGGCGCCCCAGAGTCCCTCGGACGGACACACCTCATCGCTCAGCTCGCATTCCATTTCCAGTGATATCTTGTTGGGTATGTATATGAGTAGTATGACTAGCAAATACCCTGTAGAAAAAAGTTTTGACTGAAAATGGAGTCACATTGCGATAAGGGTATGCGCTAGTCTATCATTTGGCATTACTTTTGTATAGCCAGTTATGCTAATTTTAGCAAAAATACTAAAAATTCCTTTGCTAACACTGCTCTTCCTACATTAACATCATACAGCCTGTTAAATAACAGCACTCTGTTAACTAACAGACAGTGCTGCTTTAACGGCTGCGTAAATAACTTTGCTCTGAAGTTTGTTAAGTGTTTGTAGTAAAACTGAAAGCAAAACAGTCAAGTCTCGTGCTGCTCTTTTACAGGGTATTTGGCACGTTTGTTACACTTTGCCTAAATGTAGTTCTTTATTCTTTTTTGTTTGTTTATGCTCTAACTTTGTTATTTATAGCTGCCCAGTTTTCGCTCACGAAACAGATCATGACCCAGGAAAGCAACGACTGCAGCAGCAGCAACAGCAACAAAAACACGGAATAGGAGCAACAACAACAGCTAGAAAGAATAACAACAATGAGGAACAACAAATAAAATTGCAACATTTTATTGAGGTTGCTGACATTCAACCAAACATTGCAGATGCCACGAGTTGTTGCTGTTGTTCAGTTGTTGTTGCTGCTGTCCCACAGCTCCCACTGACGTTGCACGACCCAAAATGCCTTTTGTGCTTAGTTTTGGGTTTCAGTTGCATGCCACACACAACACACACACACCCTCCCGTACTTAGAAGTGTTGACCAGGAATGCCACAGGCAACAATCTCTGCTCTAGGCTCATGTGGTTGCTGCTGCTGTCGCTTCTGCCCATTGCTGTTGTTGCTGTTGCAGCTGCAATTGTTGCCGCTGTGGCATCGTGTGTGACGTTTATATGGATTTTGTGTGCTTTGTCGCTCTGACATGAAAGAATTGTGGCACAAAAACTACTTGTAGTAGCAACACTGTTCCTCTACTTCGTTGCAGTTCCATAGGGACAGGAGTTTGCTGTCTTTTCAGAACCTAAAAAAGATTGTTTGATTTACCAGCTGATAAGTTGGCAAAATGGTTCATGTCTTTATTCCCAGAATCCCTAAACACAAAACAATTCTAGTTTTATAAAAGCTGTTGAAACAGAGGAGAAATGAGCATACCCGATTGCAGTTTTCTATCGAATTTTATGATCTTGTAAAAATTTAAATATTTTGGGAAAAATTGCAGTTCGATTAGGCTTTGAAATCAAAATTTGTTATATTAATTTTAAATATTATTTTATTTTATTTAAGTGCTTAGTTAAGTTTAGCTTTTATTTATACTACTTACTTACCTTTTTAAGTTTCAAAAGTGCAAACACAAATTATTTTTAAAATAAAAGTGTTCGTTTGATGTCTAAGTTATAAAAAAAATTATGTATCGTTTTGTTATTATGAAATAAAATTGTCTAAAAGTGATTATAATAGTGCATTTTTAGTTCAGTTCAGTTTGTTTAATTTTGATTTTGGGCATCACTATCTACTGAAAGTTCTGTTTGCATAGTAATTCAGCTGGAATATTGAAATTACCACTTGATTTACTGGGCAAAAAGAAAAACACAGTAAGATTCAACATATTCTCCGATTCCCAAGGCAAATAATTAAAAAAAATCTGTTTTAAGCGACCGTTAAGTTCAAATTTCTGTTCAGTGAAATAACAGCTGTTAGTAAGCACATCGAAAAAAGGTAGCCGCGAAGCTCTTAAAATCAGTGAATTTGTGGCAAAAGCAACAGGCGAACAGAATCTGCAAAAAGCGTCATTCAAATTATATTACATGGCCTTGAACTGTGCAGATCGCATAGCACATGCATACATACAACAAGAAATAGGCGGCAGAGAAGCAGTCGAAAATAGAGAACTAACAACAGAGAGCGGCAGAACTTACTCAGAGCGAGACTACGAAACTGTTAGTGAGAGTTGGCTCTGCAGCAGGCCGCGAACAACCACACAAACATCAAAGAAAACGAAAAAAGAGAGTTTTAAGCGGGAGAGCGTTCTCAAAGCGAGCAGTTCAGCTGTTTGTGTGATTGTTCGCGGACGCCAACAGAGCGACAGCTGACGACCGCGAACATTCACACAAACCGCTAATCTAACATAAGAAGAGAGTTACCAGCGGCAGAATGTGAGTGATAGCAGCTTCTGTAGCTGTTAGCGCTTATGTTAAGTTAAAATTATTTTTTTTGAATTGCGGCCTACTGTTAATTCTGTTTGCCTGGTGTTTCTGTTAAAATATGTACCACTCGTTGGCGCTGTAGATCGCTGTGGCTACAAAAAATTAGCAAAGTGCATCAGCGAAGGGCAAAAATTAAGATTTTTCTGTCTGATACACCAGGCGAACAGAATTAGCAGCAAGCAGGCGAATTTAATTCAAGCGGAGTTAAAGGCAGTAGTGTGCGTGAGCATACGTGCACAACTAAAGAGTATGCAAATTGGGCACCATTTTGGCGGCCGCGTGCAACCACACAAACAGCAAAGAAAACGAAAAAAGAGAGTTTTAAGCGGGAGAGCGTGCTCAGAGCGACCAGATCTGCTGTTTGTGTGGTTGTTCGCGGACGACGGTGACGACAACAAATTTGGGACCAAAAAAAAAAAAAAAATCCTAACAAAATTTTCCATCCAAAAATCGCTTGGAATTTGGCCAAAAAACACAAAATGCATGATAATTCAAAAACTATCAGGACGATCGGAATGTCCTTTGGCCCATCGATGGTCCTTGTCAAAAGCCATCGTTTGGTGTGAGTCACGACCGGATCCTCCAAAGGACCTTCGAGTTATCGATAAATTTCTGTTTTCGAAATTTGCATTTTATTTTGGCTCCTGTAAGGACTTTCGTCCTTTTTCTTACATCAACATATTAGGTTTGACTTGGACTATCTACGTACCAAAGGACATTCGTCTAGTCCTTTAAATGGCCGAGTTACGGTGCCATTTTGGTATTTTGGCCATTTTTTCAAGCCCTCCCCCTATGAAATTTTTCGAAAATTTTTTTGGAGAAATCGATAAATCTTTGAATACCAATCGATAGAACTGCTTTCTGGGAGTACAAAAAGACGTGTCCTTTTGCCAGGATACAGTTGCAAGGACGAAAAAAGTTAAAAACAAAGTGAAATAAATAAGGACTGCACCTTAAAGTAGGCAATAGTTAATTGCTGGAAAGCGACGTGCAGTCGCAGGCTATTAATATTGTACAGCCGAAAAGTATGCACCATATTTTAATAAAAGAATGGCTTGTATTGCCAACAACCGTTAAATTCAAACTAGAAATAATAAAACAGTTTTGATTTTTGTTTTAGTTGTTATTTTAATGTATATCTTTTGTTTCAAAAAAAAACGTATACAAATCCATTGCTTATGTACTTATTGCTATATACATAATATGTATATATCTAACAGTTAATTATAGTAATTAATTCTCTAATTTTAACTAATAATTAGCTGCGCTCTCATCTACTGCTCTTGCTGCCAAAATTATTTGTCTGACTTACTTTTAAGTATTAAATCGATTATTAGATTATTGCTGTCATATATTATTAAATCTAGTTAAAACAGTAAAGGAAAGGAGCATTGTAACATTATCAATTATCAAAATTTAAAGTGAGTGTTATTTTTATCTACTGCTGCCAACTGCCCTAACTTTTAGTAAACTGATTCATATAAACTATATATATTACAAAAAAATTCAGTGAAATGAAAAATTCACTGGAGTATTTGCTTGTTTCGCTTGTTTTTGGATGAAGATCGGTGTAATGATGATAATAATGATGAGAAAACAGTGTTACGATGCTTTTGGAAATGATCCTGTTTTGGTCCTGTTCTCAGCTTGAATCACACGACGTTTGTCATCTTAAGCTAATGCCGCACTTGCGGCTGATCTTCGGCGTGTGTATATATAGAAGACGCAGTGCAGGAAGGATACACCGTTCTCCGACAACTGCAGCGGCGTTGTGATGTCACTCAGACGACATTTATCTGTTTCCAGCAGAATGGCAGCCAAGGTTTCCGACTGCAAGTAGATCTCCTGCAGCTTCGACTCTTAAAAGGACATGCACTGCAAGGAGAGTGAGACTTGTAAGGTATTGCTTGGAGTTAAGAGGTGATGGGACTTACCTACCGGCGTAGGGCAACTGCTGAAGCTTCGATGAGATTATCCTTACATCCCACTTGCCCATGTCGGCCACAATGGCTATTTTCTCCGCTAGTTGTGAGATAACCGAGGCGGAACGTGCGACCAGCGCCAGATCCTCTCGTAGATTCATTTCCCACTTCTTGGGTGGAGCACAGGTGCCCTATGGAACAAGAAATATAAAGTTATTGTCTGATCTGTTAATTTATCGGTTGGGTTTGACTTACCTGCAGCACCATATCGGACACGTAGCTCCATATCTAGGCAATTACATTGCATTTTAATGTTCTTTACTCGCAAATTATTAAATATCGTCTTAGTTTCTTCTTAGTTTTAACTTCAATATTATCTTCGACACAAAAGTCTCTACCACAAACGCCCAAAAGTATGCAAAGTAAACTTTAAAAAACTAAATTGGGCCAACAGATTTGTGGTACAATTATTTACTTTATTTATTAGCTTGATAAATGTATGTTAATTATTTATATTCAAAGTGAATATGGTTCCAAATTGAAATCATTTTGAAATCGCCTTCAACTCAAGACATAATTTCTCACTCCAAGTGATAATTTCTAATGCCTACTTTATAGCTTGTTTACAGCTTTTGATGCCATCACATATCAGTCAAGCCCCAAGGCAACAACACAAACAATCGAGAACTTGCCGCAAGAGCAAGAACAACAACAACAAAAACGATAGAAACCAAAGCAGAAACTATGAAAAAAATGTGCAAAGTAAACAAGAATTGTAGAATCTAGCAACAGAGAGGCATAATAACGAGCAAATAAATAAAACTAAACGCATTTGCGCCACTTTGTTGCTGTTGTTCTCGCTGTTGTTGTGCTTGTTGTTATTGTTGTTGCTGCTGCCCATGACGTTACTCAAGTCATTGAACTTAGACAAGCAAATAAAAACGCAAACAAAAAAAAGCACATGAGTAACAGCGTCAGCGTCGGCAGCAGCAGCCGACGTGGCCGCTTTGATAAGTGAAATGCAATGGGCGCATGCCAGAAAATGGGCATGGTCATTCATTGGCATAGGCAATGGGCACAACAATAACAAGAAGAGGCCACGTGGATGTGGTGAAGGGGCTGCTTACCAGCAAATAACTCTCACTCAAAGCACACACACACAGAAACACAGACACAGTGAGCATCACACTCTCTCGCAGAGACTTACCCACACACTCATAGCGATTACACAATCATCGACTGCAGCAGCATTTCATTTTTCTCTTCCTGGTTCGTCGACGTCGACTGCGGCAGCTACGTCGCGTGTCTTATGGCGTCTTGCTTGTGAGTGTCTTTATGTGTGTTTGTGTGGAGATCAGGTTTTATCAGGCAAATGCAATCGAACATGTTACGTTTGTTGGGGGCGGCGGGCGGCGCACGTTCGTTTGTTCGTTCGTGTGTTGTGTCTTCGGCTACACGAAGCATTTGCCCGTCTGCTTTGCCGTTTGTCGTTGACTTTTCGCTTTCGATCCTCGTTGGCGTCAACGTTAGCGTTCGCGTCTGCGTCGGCTTCGTCGTCGGCGTCAACATTATTGTTGCCGTTTCTTGTTATTTACAGTTTCTGTTGCTTTCGCTGCCGTTGGAAAAATAGCAAACTAGCCGCACCGCAGTCGACGCTGCGCACGCTGATCATTGACTTTCGTTGCTTCTCTTTTGTGCCAAGCATTCGTCATGGAAAATGTGTGAGGCGGTTGCGCCAGCGACAACGACAGCGACAGCGTTGCGAAATCGGAAAATTGTGCGCATAAAGCACTTGGGTGATTTGCTTTTCTTTTTAATTATTTCCCTGTGCCATCGATCGTAGGGGGAATGGCAAGGCAACGTGGCTAGAAAGAGAGTGGGTGGGCAAAACAAAAAAGTATAATTATTTTATGTTTATATGTATAAATAAAATACAATCTTCTTTGCGCTTACCTTTGATTTTCACTGTTCATCCATTTCCTCTCCGGTTAGAGTGTTTTCCGCTATGTTGCGGGCGTCTTGCAGAAGTTTTTAGTTCAACGTATTTGGGTCCAAAACTCGTTTGGCACTTTCTACTGCCCAGCAACAACAACAACAATAACAGCTTTGCTTTGAGTGCAACTGCAACATTTTTACTTCCGCATTATAGAATGCTCTCTGCCTATTTGGCCATCTCCTTCTCTCTCTCTCACACGCATGCAAACAGTGAGAGCGCAAAAGGTTCTTTGACATTGCTACATTCTCCTGCCAGATGTGCGCTCTTCTTGGTATTAGTGCTCTCTCTTGCTCTCACTACGTACTGCAGAACTTTGTAACGGTTCTCTCTCAGCCCATTGGCTTTCATAGTGTGTGTGAAATTGATCTTGAGTGGAGTGTGTGCACTTGAAGTTGACGTCAACGTCAGCGTCGGCTGCGCTGCAGTGGCTGTTCTGCCCACGGGCAATAGAAATTGAAAATAGCAACCAGGAACCGAATCGCCTCAGCAAATGGAAAAGTGCAGCAAAAAGAATAAAATAAAACGAACAGCAACAACAAGCAGCGAGAGTGCCAATGCGTGTTGTTGTTGTTGTTGTTCTTGCAGTTTACAGATTAGAAAGATAGAAGCAATAACAGCACCCCCTCCACATTCTGCTGCTTCTCCTCTGCTTCTGAGTCAGCCTCGTGCCCAGCGAGCGCTGTCGACGCTCAAACGGCGCTACAAAAGTTTTTCCAACTCCATGCCAGCCAGCCAGCCACACATTCTATTTTCCTGCTCTTTTCACACACCAACACACACACACATGCATATATACATACACACAGACGCACGCGCCTTCTTCTTATTCTTGTTCTTTTCTTACTGCGCTCCGTCGTTGCCGTTGTTGTAGTTGTAGTTGTAGTTGTAGCTGTGCTTGTAGTTGTAGTTGTCGTAGGTTCTGCAGTTCTGCAGTTTGGTTTGAATTTTCTGTTGCGCATTTGGAGCGCTGTGAAGTTGGCGCTTGGATCTCGTCGAGGCGAGAGTTTTGTGTACGCGCGATCGCACATTTTCACCATTTTCCATTTGGCATTTTCCAAATTCAACCGGAGTTACGTCGTCGTCGTTTCGTCGCTAAATCGCCGCCCACACACCGCGCTTGCCTCTCTCTTCCGCCCTTTCTCACTCTCTCTCTCTTTCACTCTCTTATCTTCTTTCTTCCTCTGTCTAATTAGTGAACGCGTCCTTGCTGCAGGAAGCTGCAAATAAAAATTAACAAGAATTAAAAAACAGTAAACATTTTCAGTGTTAACAACGAGATAAACAAATTACGGAAGTGAATCACAAATGATGAAATTATAATTAAATTATTTAATTTAATTTAATTACAGTTTGTGCACAAGTGACAGTGAAAATGTTTTAAGTTAAAGCGTTTTTTTCAGTGTTTTCTTTTTTAGATATTTAATAATAGATAAAGATAGAATATTTCATAGATTTACTGTAGTTTCAGATAGAAAAGTATCTTGAAGATAATTGTTAAATATTTCTCAATAAATTTGTAATTAAAACAAATTTTCTTTATTTTAAAATTGATTTATCCGCATAAATAGCTAAAATTTAAAGCTAGATTTAGTTCAGAATTTTAAAATTGAGTTTATGCGGAACCAGTTTCGGAACTAGCAGCTTCTACTTAGATTCAAAGGTCTTGTTAGTGTTAAACTTAAATCATTTATAAATTCACACACGTAGTTAGCTGCTCTGTGGAGTTGAAAATTCGCCTGATTGCAGAAAAGTGCTAAAAAGAAAAGTGGTAACATAAATTCAAGTTAACAACTGTGGAGGGGGAAAAAGGCCATAGCCATATGAAAATGCTGAGAACGCTCCGGCGAGTGTTGCCAGTGTTGAATTCAATTTGCGTGATGATGTTGTTGATGATAATGGATGCGAATGCGAATGTGAATGCAGCGACGATAGCAACATGGATGTGTACCAAATAGAGCTGGAGGCACAGGCACAAATACGCTCCCAACTGCTCATAGACACTGTGGTTAAGAACCTGGGCCCAACGACACGCCCACAGCAGCAACAATTGCAACTGCAGCACCAGCAGCAGCAGCGGCAACAACAGGACGACGACAACAATATTGCAGATCTAGAGGAAGAGGAAGAACAGGAGGAGCAGGAGCAGCCAGACGAAGACGACGAAGTAGAAGAAGAAGAGGAGGAGGAGGAAGAGGAAGAAGAGGAGGAGGAGGAAGAGGGAGAAGAAGAGGAAAACGAAGCATTGCCGGAAGTTTGTTTCGATCCAAATTCAGATTTCAACTTACATTTTTTCGACACTCCTGAGGATTCATCCACACAAGGAGCATACAGTGAAGCAGGCAGTTTAGACACCGATCCCGACGACGAACAGCAGCAGCAACAGCCGCTGCCACAACCGCAACAACAGCAACAATTGCTGGCGACGACGGCAGCAAGCAACTCAACAGCAGCAACATCAGCTGAGCAACTGCAGCATTGCCTGAGTGCCATCGAAGCAGATCCATTGCAGTTGCTGCAGTGCGAGGGTTACTACAGTGCAGCACCAACAGCAACAGTTGCAAGCGCCACACCAGCAGCAGCAACTGTTGCTGCCGCAGCAACAGCAGCAACTGCAGCACACCTGAGCTGCACGGCCTTAAGCAATGGTGGAGGTGCTCTGTACACCATCAGCAGTGTGCATCAGTTTGGTCCCGCCAGCAACAGTTCCAGCTCCACTGCCGGTGGCCACGCCCACTCCTCACCAGACAGCGGCCGTAGCAGCGGTTGCTCCTCCAGTTCCAGTTCTGTCACCGTCTCATCCTCGTCCTCCTCGTCGTCATCCGCATCCAGCGTTGAACACTTCAATCGCACAACGCTACTCAACGCCAATCAGTCCAATCAGCAACAGCAGCAGCAGCTACAACATCAGCAACATCCGCAGCAACAGCAGCAACACAACGGCCATACAGCAACAGCAGCAGCAACAACATCCTCGTCAGCGGTCAGCTCCTCATCCGGTCACACGGCAGCATCTTCAGCTGCTGCGCATTTGAGCAAAGGACACGCAGGTAATACTCATCCTGGCTAGCGAACAGCGTTGCCTGATTGCCAGCGGCTAGAAAAAATAGAAAAATTTATTAGAAACAGCTAAATAAAGCAACGTTGAGTTGTACAGCAGAAAGTAGCTAGTTTTAGAGCTTAAGCAACGTTAAAAAGCTGCCACAATTATAAAATGGCCAAATCTAGCTAAAAACCAGTTTTTTTTGGCTAAAATAGCTACTTTTATAGCTAAAAAGAACCTAATATTGTTGAATTTTATAGCAGTAAATAGCTAGTTAAATAGCTAAGGGCATTTAACTATATTTTGTGCCGCCTACGACTATTAAATGGACAAATCTAGCTATAAAAGAGCTTTTGCTTTTACTATAAAAGCTAGTTTAATAGCTTAATAAAACTAAAACGTGTTAAATTTCAGAACAGAAAGTAGCTTATTGAGGGCCTTAAAACGTTTGTAGCTTGTGTAGTTATAAAACCGCTAAATTTAGCTAAATCTAACAACACTGTTGCTTGTTTTTGTTACTTTAACAAACATTGCACAACAGCAACAACAATTTGAAAGTTGTTTTAATGCTGCTCTCTTCCCTCTGCACACTCTTTAAATTTTCGTCTTCCTCTTTCTCCTCCTCTTCTGCTATTTTGTCTGCTTTTGGCTTTTTAGCGGAAACTGTTAAGATGCCGCCAGGAAAATGTGAAAATGAATGTAAATTCGCTCTTGTTGTCGATGTTGTCGTTAGTTTTATTTGTTGCAAGGAAATTGCTTTCGTGTTGCAAAATGTCTCTCAATGTTTGTGCCGCATGTGGCATGTGGCATGTGGCATGCAGCAATTGGCAGAGCCATGAAAACTGCGTTTTCATTTTCATAAACAACCTGAAATTGAGCTTGGAAAACCCATTTGAATAAATAAATGACTTTAATTTGCTTCGATTGATGAGCCGGAAAATTTGTAAATGCAAAAGGGAAATTACCAAATGAAAACTACGACTTTTACTGTTAATAGTTTTGTTTAAAATTAATTAATTTTAGAGATTTTTTAGCGGTTTTTTGAAAGTGCTTTGTAAACAAACAATTTCCGCAGCAGAGATTTCCTTTTCCTAAAAAAAAGTAGGGAAAACTCTAAAAAGCTAAATTTTTAGCTGTTTATTGTTTGGATTAATAGTTAAAAACCGCTAAAAAAAATGCAAAACGATTATAAAATCAATCATTGTTAAGCTTCTAAATGATATAATTATTGCTTGGAACGCTAAATTGCATAAATAAAAATGTAGTGCATACTTTTAGGCGTTTGAATTGGTTTCAAACTTAAAACAGCTATAACTCTGTTCTTATAAAAGCGAACTTGGTGCGCTTAACTAGTAAGATTTAAAATAATATAATAGAAAGAGAGATAAAATCTTGGCTGCTTTGAAGCCTTTTGTTTAAATTTACAGCTAGTAACTCTGAAAACTCTCTGGGTTAGGTTGCTTCTATCTGCTAAACTCTAACTTAATAGCTAAAGTAGTTGTTTTAATTAGATATTTTAACTTTATTTGCGTTTATAACACAAATTAGTTAAGTAGCTATTAATGCGCTTAATATTTGCTGTAGCTTCAAAGTTGTTAACAAAAATAAAACAAGAAAATCGAATGTTGCAACATGAGCGATGGAGAGAACTGTGTGATTAACTGGCCACTTGCCACTTGCAACTCGAGTTGGCTGGTGGCAATATCGTTTTCCTCATTTTGTTGGCTTTCTAATTGGTTGTTGTTGCCACCGTAGTTGATGTTGCTGCTGTTGCTGCTGCTGTTGCACGCTGGCAAGGATTTATTTGCAGCGGTTAATTGCGGCAATTAGCGAGGCAGCTGTGAGGCGTGAGCAGCTAGCAAACAAATTAATTTGTAGCCAGAGGATGAGAAAGTGAGTAAGAGAGAGAGAGAGAGAGAGAGAGAGGCAGGGGGAGTGAGAGAGAGATGGATAGCCTGACAGTGTTGCCAAAACTCGTTGCTGTTGCTGTTGTCGCTAACGATGGCAACTGCAATTGGCATTAAGACTGCATAAATATCTAACTGATTGTCTGTCTTTCCATCCGTCTGTCTCTCAGTTGCCTAGTCAGCGTCATTTTCCAAGCATTCAATCAAGTTTTCCTCTTGCTTTTCCATTTGCTGTTTCTTTTCTTTTATCAGCATTTGCAGCAAGAGAGAAATGCAAACAAAACTTGCAACAAAATTATGAACTGGACGTTGTTGTTGTTGTCGCTTGTCGCTTGTCTATCGCTTGCCGCTGTCTGACAACGCGGAAATGGCAAGCAGCAGCAGCAACGACGACGACGACGACAGCAACAACAACAATGGCAGCTGCCTCACCCTGCCACAAAACCACAGCAACAACTACAACAACAACAATGGCGTCTAAATTGTCAACTCACAAAAGCGACCAAAGTGATTTGCATTTGAACACAGCGCGAAAATGAAGCAAAGGCAGCAACAGCAACAGCAGCAGCAGCAGCAGCAACTACGACTGCAGCAGCAACAACACAGCAGCAACTGCGACTGCGAGTGGCACTTGAATTTCCTTTTGCCGCCCTGACATTTTCCAGACGTTGTCGCCGTCTCCACACCCCTTTACGCCCCCTCCTTCTCCCCCTTTCTCCAACCATTGCTGCTGTTGCTCCTTCAGCTCTTTTGGTTGAAAATTCAATTTGCAATTGCACAAGCGCGTAACGCGGCGACTTGCACCTCTGCTGCCCCGCCCCCTCACACTGCCTCTCTCGCTCTTGCTCTCCCTCTTTCTCTCTCCTTCCCTCTCTTTCTTTCGCTTTGCTTGCCACACAATTGTCGTTTGCAACTTCGGTGCGTTGTGTGTTGGCGCGTGCAAGTTGCACATTAATTTCATTTCATTTCGCATTTCGAGGTGTGGCAACGCCGATTGTTGCAACAACAACAACAACAGCAGCAGCAACAACTCGTAGTTCAAACTCCGCGCTTAGTTCATTTGCCTGCGATTTTGTTGCTGTTGTGCCTTAGAAAAAGGCAAAATTGAAATGAAATGAAATAAAATGCCAAGAAGCAAACAATTTTCCTAGCTGTTGTTGTTGTTGTAGTTCTGCTTCTTCTTTCTCTTTCTCTTCTTTTGCTTCTTCAGCCACTCGTCTGCCTTCATTTTTCTACAATTTGCATTGCAAATTTTCGGCGCTTGCAGTGAAAATTGTGCGGTTGCTTCAACTAAGTTGCTGTTGTTGCAGTTTTTCCGCTTTTCTCTACCTCTGTCTTCCTTTCTCTTCCTCTCTCTTTCTCTGTGTAGGTGGCGTATACGTGATTTTTTGGCATTTTTCCTTATCGCCACATCGCTTGTTGTTTTATTTGCTCAAGTTGAATGCACTTTTGAGCTGGCATTTGAATTTGATTGTTGTCGTCGTCGTTGTTGCTGTTGTTGTTGTTGCTGTAGCAATTGCCTGCGGAAAATCCATTTTCCTAATGCATTTCCCTGCTATTTACCCAACTAAAATAGGAATTGATGGCCTGAAACACGTTTTAAAACTCAAATGAATTGCATTTTAAATGTAAATTAGCTAAACAGCTTAAGGAGGACTTGAGGTGAAGAGTTGACTGGACTTTGTGATACCTTGTATGAACAAAAGTTGTGATATTTAGTTTTTTTAAGTTTTTGTAAGTTTTATGAGAATATTTCTGCTATTTTCTTTAGGATTTAGCTTCAAGTTTACAACTTTTTTAGCCGTTTTTTTTTTTTTGTATTAACTCTGGAGACTTTGGAGTATCTACGATAACATTCTTTATGTCTTCCAAAAAATTGTTCAGTGGAAAATCAGCAAATTCTTTAAACTTTTAACTTTTTTTTAGTTAGTTTAACTGATTAATTTCTTAAGAATTCTTTTATAGCTGAATTTTTGATCAGTTTTCTCTGAAAAGTTAGCCATATTTGGATGGATTATAGTTTCCTTATGCAATAATCCCCAGCTTAATTTAATTTTCCCGCTTTACTTTGGGTAATTTTCTAAATGGATTTAACTTAACTGCAAACACCTTAGGCTGAGGTCAAGGGTCAAGGGGCTGGGGGAATTGGGGCGCAGGTGTCGTGCAATCCTTTGAGCTGGCAATCGGTTAAAGCGTTTTTATTTGCCAACTTGTGTTGGGTTTTTGGTTGGACTCAATTGACAGCTGAGTTGTCACTGACAAATGAGGCAAGAGTGTGTGTGTGTGTGTGTTTGGAGTGTGTGTCTGTGTGTGTGTGGAGTGTGGCAGATGTGGAGCATTCGATAGTCGTTAGTTGTGTATTTTGTTGGCAAACTCATTTAGTAAATTGCCATTACGGCAACGTCCAAAGCGGCGTATGAGCAATGTGAAGTCGATGTTGCATAATCAACACACGCGACAAACACTACACACACACACACACACACACACTTAGTCACAACAACTTTCCAAATGAAGTAACAACAATTGCTCCTTTTCCCATTGCAGAACAACACTCACAGCAGCAACACTCGCAACAACAGCAGCAACAACATTCACAGCAACAGCAGCAATTGCAACACGCGCAGCAGCAACAATTTGGCATTGTTGACTCCAGCAACGGCAGCAGCAACAACAGCACCAACAGCAACAACAACAACAACAACAACGGCGTCTCCTCGAAATCGTTTGTGCCCTGTAAAGTTTGCGGTGACAAAGCTTCGGGTTATCATTATGGTGTAACCAGCTGCGAGGGTTGCAAGGTGAGTTTCTAATATCCTTTCTAAAGACAAACTGAATAACTTTCCCTCGCTCTTCCTCTTCTTCTCTAGGGTTTCTTTCGTCGCAGCATTCAGAAGCAAATCGAGTATCGCTGCCTGAGGGACGGAAAGTGTTTGGTCATTCGACTCAATCGGAATCGTTGTCAGTATTGCCGCTTCAAGAAATGCCTCTCGGCGGGCATGAGTCGCGACTGTAAGTACCAAAGAAGAGCATACAAAACTTGTATATACCCAGTAGTATCCACTAGGCTTGTATATACCCTGTAAACAGTGGTGTTTTAATATGCTTACTGTTAGCCTACTCTTGTGTGTGAATGAGATAGCGCGCTCTACAGCTGACAGCTAAACTACCTTGTTGTGTGCTCTATCTTGCTCTCACATATTTTTATATAGACATAACTCTCTTGTTTATGAACCGATTTTGTTGAAATTTAGACTAACGTTATACAACACTATGCTCTTGCTACCCTTAAAAGTTCAAGAGTTTTCATTTAGAATTAACCGCTAAAATTAGCTTGTAAACAGTTTAAAGAAGTTTTGTGAGCGTAAGGGGCGTGGTGGGCAAAATTTACAGTAAACTTATTGTGTTAACCAATTTAAGCAGTCTAACCACCAAATTTGTTTGCTCCAGCTCTTACCAACTCAGAATTATATACGTTGAAACTCAAGTTCAGTAAAATTTAGCTATAAAGGATATGCTATGACTGATAATCAACCAGATATTTAATCTATAGCTTCATAGATACCTTTACTGATCAGTTTCTTACTTCCGATAAACTTATTATGCCCTTATCACAGGGTATAACAAACTATTGCTGCAATTTATGATTAAGTACTCGACGCCTTCTCAAAGGCCGTGACAACAACAACAACGACAACAACATCGTGTTGCAACTGCCACAAAGTGAATGGAGTTGCTGCTGCTGCTGTTGCTGCACCTCAAATGCTGGCAGTTGTTTGCCAAGTTGGCCTATTGATAGCTTTATTAGCCAAAAAAAAAAAAGCAACTGTGAAAACTTAGCCAGATTAAAGATTGCGTCTGTTAAGTGTCAACTGCTTTGAAACTGGCTAAAGACAACGACAGTCTCCGCTAACAGTTTACTGATGCCAGATATCGGAGCGGAATCTCTTAATTTACAGTCACAGTTTACGCTAAAACCCGCTAACAGCGGCATTAGACAATTGTAGTTGTCTTTTAGCTAGTTTTCAGAAAAACTTCATTTATTTTTATTGTCTTTTTAGTCGACATAAACTGATATAAAGCTAAACTTTATATAGCTTTTAAAGCCATTTATTAGCTTTTTAATAAATTTAGCGCATTTTTCCAGAAAAGTTCGCAGCTTGCGGCACTTAAAGCTGACACTTTCCATAGAATTTTCCCTAGCACTTCTTGCACTTGCCACATTGAGTGGCAACTTCGTTTAGGCCACAGAGTTTGGCCTAAAGTTAAAGGCCGGTAATGACTTGGCTAATACACAAATTCATGTTTTTTAAGGCTCATTCATCTCAAGTTGATTAACTTATTTACTGCCAAAGGCGCCGTTAACAATGGCTAAATGGAAAATGGAAAATGGGAAATGCAAAATGGACAAAAGGAAAATTAACAACAACATGAAGTACAACAACAACTACAAGTACAACAACAACTTAAGCAAAGTGCGGCTAAAGTCAAGTCTTGGCTGTGGCAACACAATTTTGGCTTAAACGAGTCGGCAACAATTGCCGAATACTTCCTGGTAACACACATACACTGAGCGAAACTGTTGGCTTTAAAAGCAAATACGTTTAGTATGAAGTGTTGCACACACACATATACATACACACACACACACAGACACACAACCATGCACACACAACTCCGAACATTTGCAATTTATTTGATGTTGCACAAATTAATTGCCTAAAGCAGGCGTAGGGGGCTTAGTGGGCGTGGCTGATGGGCGGTGAGGTGGCATGCTCAGTGGGTGTGTGACAGGCATAGAGACATTTGCTGTTGTTGTTGTTGCTGCTGTAGTTGCAACATTTATTAGTCGCCCTGCAACATTTGTTGCCATTTTTTATGGCTTTTGTTGCTTGTGCGTCGTCTCACGTTGCAACCCACGCACACACACACGCACACACACACGCACACACACACACACACACAACCCACACACACCTACATATACACACACACACACACACTCAGTTCACTTTTCATGTTTGCTTTGCACCAAGTTTTAATGATTTTTCCAGGCAACTTGGCCAGGTTTTTCCTGCAGCTTCCTCATCCTTTTGGCCAACTGCACATGGAAAGTTTTCCATAATTTACTTAAATTGCTTTTTTGTGGCAGCTTGTGATTGCTCTTGTGGCATGTTGTTGTTGTTGTGCTGCTGCTGTTGTTGGTAGATGTTGCTGTTGTTGTTGGTGCGTTTTGATTTGTTCGCTGCCGTTTAATTAGACTCTTTTTGGCCTGGCTAAGTCGCATTTGAGTTTATGGCATTTGCCAATTTACCAATTCGACAATTTGCCAATCTCAATTCCGTGAGAGAATTTCCAATTAAATTTTCGTGTTTGTTCGTTTTCAGTTGGAAAACTCTTTTGTGCCTTTTTTTTCCAGTTTGTTTTTGTTTCTCTTTGGGTCATTTTCATCTCATTCTCAATTATGCTGTGTGTGAGTGTGTGTGTGTATGAGTGCGAGTGGGCGTGGCCCAGTTTCTGTGTTTTTCCTGCTGCTGACAATTAGATGCAAAAATGAAATCAAATTCTGGCAGTTTTCTGATTGTGGCACAATGACACGAGCTGCAAGTGGACAAAGCAAGGGGATGGAAAATGCTGCTGGGAGGCATAGGGAAGCTTAAAGAGAGACGGGGAGAGATAGAGAGAGAGAGAGAGACTCAGTGAGAGAGGGTTCAAACATTTAATGTGCTTTAAAAGCTTTTATTTACTAAAAATGTGCTTCTATTTAAAAGTTAATTAGATAAATGCAATCTTATCAGTTAACATGAAGTTAATTTAGTGAAGCTTAAAGTCTTTTTCCTAGGCGCACAATGTAATCTTAAAGGTATGTTCTTTAGTTTAAAGGGACAACAAGATGGAAAGCAATCATATTTTTAGCCAAAATCTTTAGCTTTAGCCATTTAGCATGCTCTTAAAGCTGTTTTCTCGAATATTTAACTTGTTCAGAATTATAAAGTTCCTAAAAAGTTTATAGATTCTAAGGGACTAATAATATACTAGTGGTTCTGTCAATCGCCAATAAACGAAGTTCAAAACGTTAAAACTGGACATTTAATGTGTTCTTAAAGCTTCATTCTTCACAGTACAAAACGTTTAGAACTTTAAGCTTCCAATTTTCTAAATCTTTAACCAATCTTCTAAAGCAAACCCAAAATTTAAGTGACACTTTCAACTAGTGTCATTAGCAGTTTTAGTTTGTTGTTGCTGCTAACAGAAATTAGGTCATACAGAGCTAAACAAAAAGGAGCACACACACAACACTTGCCGTATTTTGTGGCAAGCATTGTGGCAGCAACAATATGCACACACTCTACTGCTGTTGTTGCTGTTGTTGCTGCTGCTGTTGCTGCCTGTGTTTGCAATTTGCGTTAATCAAATTTTTGGCTAATTGCAAAAGTTGCTGCAGCTTCTTTCACTCACTCGTTCTACCTCTCTCTCTCTCTCCCCACCCCCCTCTCTAACCAACTCCTCTCCCCTTTAGTTTATACTGTCACACGTGGCGTATGCGTATTCTTTCTGATTGTCTTATTAGTCTGTCAATCAAAGTGCAAATTTTGGAGCGCAGCAAAGCAAAAGTTCTCGCTGTCAAGTTTTGCTTGGGAATGAGCACAGTATTGTCGCCAGCGGCAACGGCAGCAGCAACAGCAACAGCAACAGCTACAACAGCAATTGTAACAGTAACAACCAAGGCGACACAGTAACATAGAATGGCTCCGCTCGACTCTGGCTCCAATTGTAGTCAATTTGAAAGCAAACTATCAAATGTCAGCTCAGTTTCTGTAGATGTTGTTGTTGTTGTTGCTGTCTAGATGGCTCTTTGGGCAGCCAAAATCAAACTGTTGCTGTTGCTATTGCGTCTGCGTCTGCGCAGCCAGCAAAACAGACACGAAACAAAAACAAAAACAAAGAGAAACAAACACACAAATGACAGACGGAATTGTAATTGTGGCCTAAACTGGGTCAACAGACACAACACTAACTTGTTCTAGACGAGTGCGAATTGTGTTGCCATTTGCTGTTGCTGTTCTTGTTGTTGCTGCTGTTGTTGTTCAATGCTTTTAGCCCATTGTTGTTGCCAATTTTTGTCGTTTTTTCGCTGCTTTTTTTTTTGACAATCGCTAAGCATTGTTGTTGCCCTTAGTTGCTGCTGCTGGCAACATCAAAGCGCAACCACAGCAACAACAGCAGCAACAACAAGAACAACAGCAACGCCTTTTTGCCATTGTTTTCTGCAAACCATTGTACTGACTTTATTATTTGGCAATTGAAATTGGCAAGCCAAATGGCCAACAACAACAAAAAAAAACACACGCTGTGCGGTCTTTGTTTAGAGTGATTTGTCTCGAAAACAGCCAAAAAAAAATCATTGTATTTAAAGATTTTACTTTAAATGTTTTAGCGCGCACAATTTTAGATTAATTTTGATCAAATTAAGCAGTAACTGTTAAGCGAATGTTTTTGAAGAGCAGAAATTGGGAATTTAAACATTTAACAACAGAATTTACAGCCAAAAACTGTATTTAGTTTTAAGAAAGCTATGAATGTTTAAAGTTTAGCTATCAAAATTAATATTTTTCCTAGAGAAAAGTCTACGTAAAAGTTGGAAAACAATTTTAA
Source organism: Drosophila cardini (assembly GCA_018903735.1). Classification (NCBI taxonomy): domain Eukaryota; kingdom Metazoa; phylum Arthropoda; class Insecta; order Diptera; family Drosophilidae; genus Drosophila; species Drosophila cardini. The sequence goes on along the minus strand of JAEIGM010000007.1, from coordinate 3,657,258 downwards.
AACCTTTGAAGACTTATAAGCCTTCATTATCACATAAAATTTGTTTTTAAAACATTCTCAAAATCTCAATTCATACAAAAATATATACAACTTTGTCCAAAATTTAGAGGACTTATAAAACTTTAAGAGAATTGTTAAAAATTATTAAGTAAACCATTGAAATTTACTTATAGAAATCTACAATTCTTCATTTAAGAAACAATTCTGGTCTCAAACTTTGATTAACTTGTTATTTCAGCCCAAAATTCATTCAATTCCCACCAAATTCTGATAAACAAATTCTTAAAAAATCAAAAATTTGTTAAATAAATACGGAAATGTTTAAAATTGAACACGTTTTGACCGTTAGCCGTAAGTACAGTGCACTCAGCTTTTGGCCAATTCATTGATCCCGTTTGCTAAATGGCCAAAACATTGACTTCAGTTTAAACTGTTAATTTTCAGTTGCTTCCTTCCGCTTTTTGCTCTCTCGCATTCTTTGAGTGCCTTTCACTTTCCGTTGTCTCTCCGCTTCCGTTTTGTGGCTGTCTCTCTCTAACACCTATTGCTGTCTCTTTCGAATCGATTCGGTCAGCAACAAAGTCCAATGCACGACAATTTTTGTGTTTTACGATTGAAATTTAACAAAGACCAAAAACACCAAAATAAATACATAAAAAATCAATTTGTTGACAATTAATTTTTAAATTATGTATTTAAATTTCGACTCTTGTTGTTGTTGTTTGATTAATAAACATTTTAGCGACAACATAAATTGAAGTAAACATTAATAAAAGTCGCGCTATAAACAATTTATCAGCTGTGAATAAGTATTGCAGAAAATCTAAGTAAAAACTGTTAAAAAACACACCAGCAACATCTCAGTTGCTCATTGCAACTGCCACGCCCCCTGCTTGCAACTAATTGCAAATGTTAATTTATGCAATTTAGTTGCCATGGCAGTTTGTCATTTGTTGCTGTTGCCACGAACGAGTGTTGCTGCTGCCCATGTTGCTGCCGTGTTACGCATGCGCGCACCCCGCAGCAATAAGTGCAATTATCTTGCACATTTTGTCAGTTTGTTGTGTTGCAGCACTTGCTGCTAATTGTTGCTCTTGTTGTGGTTTGTTTTTTGTCTATTTGTTGTTGAATTAACACGTTGTCGCTGCGCAGAATTTCACAAGAAAAAAAAAAAGCTGTCAGAATAAACAAATGAATGAATCGTTGAATTCTTCTTCTTCTTTTGGCACGAAGAACTCGCAAAACAAATAAATACATAATAATTAATTATAATAATGACAATTGTGAACTGAAATCCCAAAGTTCAATGCACAAAATGTTGCAACTTTTGAGGCGAAAATTCAAAAATTCCCCCACCAACCAAAAAATGAATGAATAATCGTGTTTATTCTTGCCAAAAAAAAAACAGTAAAATTCTTCTTATCGCTGTTAGCTGTTGTTGTTGTGATTGTTGTTGCTCTTTGCTGTTTAATGCTGTAAAATTTGCACATTTCTGCATCAGTTGCAAATTTTTATTTGCAGAACAGAATGCGAGAAAAATGAGTCAACTTCAGGTCATTTGCATCTGAGTTATTTTGGAGAAGAGGGGAAGGAAACGTTTCACACTGCGTATGCGTAATTTGCTTTCCTTGACCAGCGATAATCACATCACACATCGCACCTCTAATAGCCTAATAGCATCCACTTTATGCTTGAAAGACTTGCAAAAAATATATATATATACATATATATATTTGTGATACACAAAAAGTGTCATTGTTATTGATAAATGAGCAGCCTTGACACCTGACGACCACTTTTTTACACAGGTGATAGACCTTTTGGCCTAATGAGGCTAATACGCTAAGTTATTGGCCTTTAAATAATAGATAGAATTAACATTTAATGGGGGAGTGTTGAAAGATTTGTGGGAGAAAACACTGAAGGGGAAAACTTTTCTTTAGGAAAAACTAAAGAAATGTCGAACTAAATATGAATTAATATATAATGGCAAGGGGTAACTAACTATTAGTTGATAAATATAGTTATTTAATAACAATTTTAGTATTGCAAATATATAAAATTCATTAAAATTAATTAAAATCGACATAGAGCTCTAAGCATAACAATTTTTTAAGAAAATTCTATAAGTTTTCATAAAATTTTGACACATAAAAATGTTTGAAAAACTTCCAAGGGGTAAGTATGTATAAAACTGAAAAATTCATTGAATTTCAAATGTTTTAAATGTATTAAAACTAAACATTGAATTACAAATCAATTCTTAATGAAAACAAACAAGTTTTGACTGAATCACAAAACTCTAAAAAATGTTAAAAAACATCTAGAGGTAAGTATAGAAAATTTTCAAAATTTATGCATAAAAAATAATTACAATTACAATTTAAAACCAAAATAAATATAAAATCATTCATAGCTCAAGCCCTAGATAAAATGTCTTTCCTTCAAAAGGTTTTTTACATAAATGTTAGCTTAACATACCGCTTTTACTCATACTGTTAATAACCAGTCTCATATTAAACACACTCTAAGTGCAGCAATTAACTGTGTAATAATATCTACAATCAATTCCCACGCTATTTAGCTAACCAACCAAGCAATCAATTATAGACAAATACACGTAATTCTATATAAATCGATTCACAGATTTAAGCAATTAACTTGGGGACTCAAATTAGTGACAAAAATCATCAAGAAATTACCAAGAAAATGTCACCCACGTTTCGCAATGCAATTGGTTGAGAGAGAAGTGGGAGTTAGGAGGTAGGGAGGGGCAGGGGGAGGACCTAGAAGAGGGAGACAAGAGCAAGACAATGGCGTTGACAGCTGCGTTTGTTGTGCACTACTCTCTGAAGCGATGCGAACGTTGACTTCTAAATGTCAATCACAGTAATGCTATTTACCCCCATACCCCGCACCCCCTTTCTCCCACCCACTTTCCCTCTATGCTCACTTCCCTGATCACCCCCATTGCCCACTAAATTGTTGTACGTGCGCTGCATACAAATTTCTTAGTAAATATCATAAAGAAGAAGAAGAAGAAGAAGAAGAAGAAGAAGCAAATTGTATATGCAAAAAAAAATGTGAAGCACTCGCTAAAAACACAAACAACAAACAATAACAAATCACAAGACTGAAATAAAAATGAAGAAGTTTATAAAATTAGCCAAGGCAAAGTGTTGTTGTTGTTGTTGTTGTCATCGAGTTGTTGTTGTTGTTGTTGTCGTAGCTGCTGCTGTTGCTGTTCTTGTTGCTGTTGTCGCAGTCATTGTTGTCGCCGTCTAGTGTAGATATAAATGATTATGATGCGTTGCCATTCGCGGTATAAAACACTTACGTATACTTAATAGTTGACAACGCATCGCAGCAGCAACAACAACAACAACAACAACACTCGAGTACATTGGCAATTGCACTCACTGGGCGGGGTTCAACGCCCCCAAGAAGAATATTGCACGCATTTTTCTTGTTGCTTCCGCGATTCTGTTCAAAGTTTTTTGCTTCCAAGTGTTGACTTTATCAGACTCGAACTCAAACGAAGACGCTGATTTGATAAAGCAACAGTAGTTGTTGTTGTTGTTAGTGTTATTGTTGTTGTTGTTGGTACTCCTTGTTTTCTTGGAGAGGAAAAACTTTGTGACTTAGGGAAAGTGGTTGACACTTTATGCCAAAAAATTGAGTAGAAGTAAAGGAAACTGACTGAGAAAGAAATCGTAGTTAGTCTACAGCAATCACTAGGCACGACAGCACACGCTAGTGACAAAAGTACTATATACTGTTCTAAGAGGGTTTATTAAACAAGGTTTTTTAGCTCGAAGTCTCAAAAAACAGAGCAAATAAATGGAAAAGCGAAAGAAAAGTAATACGATAAGTTTGAGAGGAGTTTTCCGCATTTCCTCTTTAGCGTTTTTCAAGCGCAACAAAGAAAATTGGAAAAGGCGATGCCAGATCAAAGCGAAATGGGGCATTTAAGTTATGCGGTTGCACATGTAACAGAAATAAGGAAGCGACATGGCATTAAATGCACACAGACACGCTTGCAACAGCAGCGGAGGCAGCAGAGGCAGCAACAGTTGCTGCCAACGCACAAATCAGTGAAGCATTTGATTTCGAGCAGAAAATGCGAAAAGAAAAACAAACACACACACACAGTCACAACAACAACAGGAGGTGACTGGCGGCAATACCAAAGTCGAGCTTCAGTTGCAGCAGCAACACTGTCTTTGGCTAACAAACTGCAGCCGCAGCTTTTGGCCAGTTTGTCTGCTTTGTCTTCAATTAACACGCCGCTTTTTAAGCTGATGATGTTGCCTTGTTCAAGTCACAGTTGTTGTTGTTGCTGCTGCTGTGTGGCATTTCCCTTTAGCAGCAAACCGAATGCGTTGACCTTTTGCCAAGATGTTGTTGTTGCTGTTGTGCTCTCAAGTGTGGCTGCAACGAGCAGCGGCGGCGACTCTTTGACAGCGTCTCAATTGAAACACCTCCAGGGGTGCCTGCCCCATGCCCCATGGTCCCTGTCTTCCTCTCTACCCCTTCGCTGTTGCATGCACCAGCATTTGATTTAACTGCTTAATCAAGCTGAAGTTGAAGCTGTTGAAGCTGCAACTGCAACTGCTGTTGTTGCATGCTAAATTGCTTGATCTGCTGTTGATCCAGCTGCCAGCGCTGTCATAAGTACAACTTTATAACTCATCATCATCATTAATGCTGCTGATCATAATCAGCAACAGCAACATCATCATTATCAGCGTCATCATCATCATCATCTTCGTCAGCAACAACAACAACACTTCCATTGGTCTCTCTTTTCACAACGTGATCGATGACTGTTTTCCTGCTACATGTTGCAAGTTTGCTACTAAATTAAATCAAAGCTGGCAGCGTGTTAAAACGTGCCTGACATGCCACAAGGGGAAGAAGCAGATGGTGGAGAGTAGCAGGAGGGGGCAGAGGAAACTGACAGCTAAGGAAATCAGCACTTGAGACGCGTGTGCAACAAACTCTCCTTCCCCCCACCTCTCACCCCTCCCCTTGGCTCTACCTGTTCCCCTTTGCGAATTGCGTGCTGCAAATTAGTTGCAGCAATAGTTTGCATTTTTTTCTTGTTGCTGCATTTAAGACCGCATAACGGTTCCTTGATTAGAGAGCAAATCGTAGCCCTTAACAGTCCCCACCCCCGACCTCACTTACTCCCCTTTCCACCCTCCTAAATTTGCACTCATGTTAAGCAGCAACTTTAACCAGCAATTACAAGAAGAAAAAAGTCGTGGGCGGTTTGGGCGTGGCGCCTTGGCACCATTCAGCAAAAAATATATATGTGGCCATAATTACATGTATTTATGGGGGTAAAACAAAGAGTTTTCACTGTAAAATAGGGGGAAAATGGTTTAAAAAGTGTGTAACACATAGAGTACTGATACTACAGGGTCTATACAATCTGGAGTTGAATTATTATAGGGGGAAATGGTACACTGAATCCAGATTGTACACGGTCTAAATAATCTTGTATGGTAATAGTATTATAGCCAGGTATGCTTTTGACTAATAAAAAACTTAATCCAAAGAAATTTTGGTCTTTTTTCAATAATTTAAATTTATATAACCAACTCTTTTCCTATTTTCTTCCAACCGTCTCTTTCCCATTCCCTACCTATCCTTTCTCCTTTTGACTCCACTCCTTTTGCCTTTCACATCCCATTTAATAAACATTTCAATCTTTTTTGCATATCTCTCTCTGCCTTTCCCCAGCGCATAAGTATCTCTTTGGTTTGTATCTTTTGCGGAAACAGTTACAGTTTTTTTTTTCTTTAACGTTTTTGGCAACTTGCAAGCAGAAATTGTCAAACGTCGCATCCTGTTGCCACATGCAACTTGATCGGAAAACCGAAAAAAACGACTAACAAAGCTGACATGAAAAGTTACTTCCTTATTGCAAATGCCTCCATCCCTTTCCTGCCCCGCTCCGCCCGCACTGCCTCCCAACACACACACACACACACTCTCGGTCGTATCTAAGCCGTCATCTAAGCCAAGGCTTATGTAACTGCCAGCAGTCGCCATCTTTGAGCTGTAACATTTCAGCTTTATTTTTTTTTGCTGCCCCTGTTGCAAATTGTAAAACGTGCCGCCGGCCACGTTGCCAAATGTGCGACAGCAGCAGCAGCTTCAAAATGCAAATGCATCTAACACCGGTTGGGCAGCTTTTTGTTGCAATCTCACGGATGCAACACACAGAAACACACGTACACAACGAAGCACACAGCAGCAACAAAAACAGCAAAAACAACAACGGCAAAATCTCGTTACTCAATTTCAATTGGTTTGCTGCCGCAGTCGACGTCAACGCTAACTGCGCTGCTGCAGTTGCTGTTGCTTACTGCTGCAATGCTTCCTGCTGCATTTGAAAGTTCTGCACGCAAAAGCTCGCTCTCTGACGGCTACGTGTGCTCGCACACTGGCACTGCCTTGCTCTCACTTGTACAAAACGCGCTCTCCCTAGCTGCCTCTCTCACTCGCGCTCTGTGTGTTCGTGAGCAACTTTTCGAATGACTGTCAGACTCTCTGCTCTTTGCACTTCTTTGTTTTGCTTCTCATATTCTTGTAGTGCTGCTGCTGCTGCTGTAAAAGCTTTGCGTCGACGTCGACAGCGCTTGGCCGAAGCAGAGGCCGCATTTCGTTCGCGATGCTTCGCAGTCGTTCGTTAGCTCGTTTACAGTTGTCTCTCGTTGCTTCAAGCGCGCGGCACGCGAACGCTCCCTTAAAAAATAAATAAATATAACTAAATATACATTTTAATGAAAACCTGCAACAGTAACAACAATAACAGCAACAACAACAGCAGCAACCGATTTCGTGTGTGTTTTGTGTATTTATCAAAAAGTAAAAATAATTTAAATTTTTCATTTAAAGTTAAAGTTAAGAATTAAAATTTGTAATTGAAAAGTGCGTATACATACGACTTGCAACAAGAACTGCCTTGCCACAAGAGTGTGTTGCATAAATTGCCAGCGGGTATTGTGATTTGAATTTCAAAATCAAGTTGAAGTTTTTGCGGCGGCCCCTTGAGGCTGCAGCTAGTGTCTCTGTGAGTGTCTGTGTGTGTGTGTGTTTGTGCCCGCGTGTTTACGTGTGTATGTGTGTTGAAAGGTGGCTGAGAGTTTTTCCCTAAATTCCAGCTGCGAAGTGACAGTGAAAAGAAGTCACCAAGGAAAAGCAAAAGAGCTACAAGAATTCAAAAAATATATAGTATATATATATAAATATATGTATTTAAAAGCAGAGCAGTGAAATTAAAACAGTCCAAGGCAAAAAGTTGTTGCCTTTAAGTGAAGTTTTTGAAATCAGCACACGAGACGTCGTCAGATAAGCAAAAGAGAGAGAGAGAGAGCAACAACAACAACAACAAAACAAAAGCCAACGAACGGGGCTCAAGAGAAAAAAAAATATAAAATACAAAAAGAATTCCCCAAAAAACAAAAAAAGTTAAGGCGAAAAAGGCAGCGCCTATTTTTGGATACGTCAGGAGAAACGAGAGTGAACGCGAGGGAGCAAACGGCGGGGAGACAGGAGAACGAAAACCAAAAACAAAAAAAAAACTCTGCTGAGCTGCTCTCAATTGAATGGTAAATTGAATACATTGCGCTTCTTCTTCTTCTTCTTGCTTCCTCTTCCTCTTTCTCTTCCTCAACATTTTGTTGTTGTTATTGTTGTGAGTTCCTTTTTTTTGGTACAGCGCACTCTTTCACACGCTCTCTTCCCAGCTCGCTCACTCTACTGAGTTCAGCTTACGGTATAAATAATTCAGTCTTACGTTGCGTATGCTTAATATTAATATAATCAACGAAAATCACACACACACACACACACACACACATACATATATAAATGCCTTACTCCTTCTTCCTGCCACGCTACCTCTCTCTCTTTCCCTCTCTCTCGCACACACATGTAATTTGCAGGTTCATTCACATCAATACAACAACTTCCTGTCTGTCTCTTTTGTTATTGTTGTAGTTACTGCTGCTGTTGTTGCTGTTGTTGTTGTTGTTGTTGCTGCATTTTACTTCCTACATTTTCCGTAGCACACAAAAATAAATGAAATCAACTGAAACTGGTTTAGTTCAACACACTGAGACTATTGCGAAAACTGGTTGCAATTATTGTTGTTGCATTGATTTCGCTGCTGCTGCTGCCACTGCTGCTACTGCTACTTCCACTGCCTCTACTGCCTGTCTGCCTTTCTTGGCCAATTGATTTGTGCCCAGTTAGCAGGAGCTGGCCATTTGCATTCCGGTTTTTGGGCACAGCATCTTCTCCATCTTCTTCATCTTCTCCTTTTGCAAGACTAATCAGAGCCGGAAACATAAAAATTGCAACCTGACCATCGAGACTGTCGTCTTATAGCCCAGCTATGACTTTGGCTAACGACTTGCCTAACAGCAAACAGGTGCAAGAGCCACAGCTACTAACAACTTAAGACTTGTCCCATAGTAGTTGTGATCATAGGATGTTGCCACAGTCTCGAAACGATTCTTTGCAGCTGCTTCAACTTATGCTTCGTCTACGTCTTCTCCTTCTTCTTCTTGCCTGGGTTGACTTTTTCGTAATCCCAGCAAAATTGATAAGTTTGCGAATGCGTACAATGAATCAAATATCGAATAGTTGTTATCAGAGCATAGACTACCAAATACCCTGTGGCATAAGTGACAAAACTGTTATTTAATGAACTATAGATACAAGATACTTTGTTTTAAGATTTAATACTTTCGAAAGAGGTGGAAGAGAAACCTCAGACGGTAAAAAGCGTTTAAAGACAAACATTTAAAATAGTTTTTATTGAACTACTTCTAAATATTTAGTAGTTTTCACTTAAAAACTACCCAAAACTCATATACACCCCTTAAGCACAGGGTATATCTGTAGCTATAGAAAATCAGTGCGACGATGTCGAGAAAAAGCTATGAATAAATTAGTTTTCATTATGTTAAACACATTTAGATCGTTTCAACAAACGAATATTCACATTAAATAGTTGACAAATTGGCAACTAAAATTGCAAAAACACACACATTAAGATACAAGCAAGCACACACACGCACAGACATGCACACACATGCAAATAGCGAGCACTTGCCATCAAAAAATGTTTGTTTGCCGAGTTCATTAACATCAAAATTCGTCCTTGTGCGTCCAAAAACGACAACAACAACAGCAACAAGAGCAACAAAAGTCAACAGAGAGCGACGAAACAGACACAGAAACACGAAAAAGAAACAAAAGGAGAAAAAAAATGAATAAAAGCCAAAGCAAATTGCAAACATAAATAAATTATGTGCAACAACAACAACAACATCAATTGAGTTTTGGGGCCAGGTGGAGCTTAGAAGCCAAGGATAACTGAGACAAAGACAGAGATGGATAGAGTGAGAGAGAGATAGTTTGTGAGAGAGAGCGAGAGAGAGAGACACGCGTCTGTCGAAATTTGTAGCTAAATCTAGCTGTAGATACACATGTGTGTATCTGTATCTTTGGCCTGTCACCTGCGCAGCTAAAACTACTCATAAATAATCATCATCATCATCATCGTTGATTATCATCATCATCATCATCATCATCGCATAATCATCGAGGCAAGCGCTCAGTTCGCAACGGTATTCGTTGTAAAAACGCGGCCAATAAACTGAATGCGGTGCGGTTCAAGGTTTAACCAAAGCCAAAATGAAACTAAAGCAACAACAACAAGAAGAACAACAGCAACAACTACAACAACAACAACAACAAACAAAGGCGAATGAACAAACGAAACGAAACGAAACGAATGACGAACGCAAGCGAAATGAAATGAATAACAATTAAATCTCACAAAAGGCATGAAATCATCTGCCGACTAAAAACTACAAATAAAAAAAAAATTAAACTAGCACAAAGTCGAGCTGTAGTAAATGTATCCATGAGATACAACTACTCGCAGCTATCTATCTATCTATCTTAAAGATACACACAAATCTCTGTGTGAGCTCAAAGCTCATTGACCAAAACAGTCAGTGGCCCAGTCTCGAGTCTATCATCTCTCTCACTCTTACAGTCTTCAGTCTACAGTCCACAATCTAGTAGAATCTTTGAGCTGTCTTCAGACTACGGCTAAAAGTATTACCGTTAAACGCAAGTTGAGCGGCGTCCCATTAACAGTTAAGCGGGCCAATTACCAAGGCGCATAATTGCTACAGTCTTCATCGAGGGGCTGATGGGAAAGGGGGGAGGGGAGTGTTGGTGGTAACAAAGTCCAGTCTTTTTGGCCAATAATCTTGGGCAATCATTCAAGTGTCCGTCTGTCAATCAGCTGTGCGTAGCAGCGCGTGGTGTGAGTGTTTGTGGGAGCAAGAGGGGAAGTGGATAGCGGGTGTACACTGAAAGAAATTTCAGATTTCTTACTTAGGAAAATAGGGCTATAGAATGGATATGTATGGAATACTAGACTTAACTTAAATTGTTTACTTTTAAAAGAATCTACTAAATTCTTTCTTTGAAAACTCAAGTGTTTTAGCCAATTTTAATTAAAGTACACTTGTTTTTCCCCAGTGTAGATACACCCTCAGTTCAAGTTCTCAATGCTGTAATTCTATGGCTGCTTGGCCTATTGTTGTTGTTGTTGTTGTTGCACACTCATTTCTAGTTTATTACAAAATTGACCCACATATTTGTTGTTGTTTACTTTTTTTTTTTTTTTTTTTTTTGCGCCAGATACATATATGTATCTGTGTATCTGTGTGTCTGTGTGCGCTTGAGTATTTGTATCTCTTGTTATTTATTCATTATTTTATTATTTTAGCTATTTTTTGTTGTCTCTTCGCTGCTGCTTTAATCGGCGATTTTTACACATTTTGCTTTGGTGTCTCTTTTTGCCTCTTTCTTTTCTGCTGAGTGTGTGTAGTGCTGTGTAGTGTAGTGTTGTGTTGCGCTGTGTATCATGACATTAATGAACTTATATGGGATGGACAATTTAGATTTGATGTGTCAACAGTCCATTTGGGTGTGTGTGCTGTATCTCTGTGTGTGTGTGTGTGTAATGAGTGTATCTTACAGATAGCCCATGGATTCAGATAATTGTATTGATTGTGTGTGAGTGTGTGGTGTGTGTGTATGTCAAACGGGTGTGGCTTAGGCTTGAGAAATTAATTGACACACGCTAGTTCTTTTGATCCAGACATGAAGATAAACATAAATTAAGAAATCCATATGAAAATTGTAACAAAAATGACCCCGAAAATAGTTTAAGAGGCTTACAGAGATAAGAGCCACAAAAGATAGACAAAGTTTAATCAATACCAACTGCGATATCGATAACTTAGCGATAGTAAGTAGTTATAAATAAGTATAAACCAAATTTATTTGGATACTACTTGAAAGTGACGAAGATACAAAATACAAACAAAAGCTTAAGTAGACAACCATTGTATCCAACAGAAAATGTATCTAGATACAGACTACACAATATGTATTGTTGCAATATTAAAAAAGTAGTTTAACCGTTATTCCGCCGCACTTCATATAATTTAATTGACATTTTGGTGCCAAGAATAAACCGCAAACTGTTTTAATTTTGATTTCTTGCGATTGTGTTGTGCGATTCGGCCATGCTTGGTTGCAGTCACAGCCATAGATACAGATACATTTTGCAGATACAACAGCTACACCTACGAATTGTGGCATGTGTGTGCGAGTGTGTGTGTATGTGTGTTGTCTGCAAATGCAGTTAGCAATGAGTGACCTCCAAATTGAATAGAATACAAATGCCACAAAGGCAAAGGAGGGTAGGGGGTAGAGAGGGAAGAAGAGGGGAGGAGAGACACCTCTAAGCAACCCTCCACAATGTGTGGCAAGGTGCATGCGACCATAACCACAAAAGCCACACTGAGTTTATGATGACGATAATGATGATGATTAAGAAACCGAGTTCTCAACTCTGTCCAACGAGTGTGTTCGAGTGTGTGTGTGTGCGAGTGTGTGTTAGGATGTGTGTGCAAAATTAAAGCTTCAATTCTATGTTGTCTGTCTGTCAGTCATAGACGCTTGACGATCCATTCAAATTGTGGCAAACAGAACAGAACGGACTCAAAGCCACAAAGACCAAAATGGACAGCCAGCTCTGACTCTTCAGAGGTGGGGGAGGCGGGGTCAGCGAAGGGCAGGGGGATGGGGTTGCAGTTGTGGCAGGCAAACAAACAGATAGACAGACAGGCAAACGACGTTGTCGGAATTTCAAGGGCTTAAATAGCTACATTGTTAGACGGAATAATAGCTAAATAAGGCTAAAGAAATTTAAAAAGCTATACAAATGAACTTTTCAAATGCTTTCAGCTAAAATTAAATAAATACTTGAATATTTAAGCTTTGTTAAAATGTTCTTTTAGCTCTTTTAAAGGCAAAACAAAAAAAATTTTCTTAGCAAATTTAATATTTGTTATGATTTTCAAGTTATACTTGTCACAATTTAAAGGTTTAGTTATCCAGATTTCAAGCTAAGTAAATTTCGTAGCTTTCGTAATTATTAGTTAGCCAAGTCTGGCTTTAAATTGGCGCAAATGGCAACACTGGCAGCGAATGTTCGTATCAGGGCCATGGCTTTTATAGAGAGCGCCTTTTAATGTTGCTTTTATTACAAAATGTATTAAAAATGTGACACAGGTGGTGATTGGGCTGAATACGTAAGTAAAAGGAGCGAACAGAGGCAAAGAGAAACAGAGAGAGGAAGAGAGAGAGACAGAGTGAGAGTGGGTTGGAAAGGGAGGTGGGGGAAGACATGATGGCGGCTCTGTTGATGGGTCCGCTAAATGATGTTGATGGTCGTCGGCTGTTGATGAGACATGCGATAAAAATGTATGTATATAACTTTTTTTGTTACTGCTGTTGTTGTCGCTTGGCTAATGACTGTGTGCCCAAAAACAGCCAAAAGACAAGTTTAAAGTGGGTTAAATGCTGTATGGCAGCGAGACTTTGAGAAAAATTCAACAGCAAACAACATAAATATGAGATAAAAAACAAAAAAAAAACTGTTAGAGACGACACCCTATAAATGAAATGATTAGCTTTAAAAATTCAGCAGAAATTCTCAAGCAGTTAAAGCTTTGGCACTCTAATAAGCCTTTCCTTTCCTTTGCACAGAGTGAGCCCTTAAGCTAATGTGTGCCCATTTCATATTTATGCGTAACTGCGCCTCAGTCTTATTAGCAAACCACATACGACAGAGGGGGACAAATATATATACACAGGACACCAAACATGGGTTGGGGATGGGGGTGGTAGAGTTAGCACTTGGCAACTGCAAACTCCATAAATTCAGAGCGAGAAACTCAGCAACTGCAATTTTCACTTGCACTTTGCTGCTGGCAGTTGAGTTAATTTTATTTGCAAAATAAAGCGAAACAAACTTTAAATGGAGTCAAATGCCAATACACACACACACACACACAGACGCACGCATGCAATGGTGTGAGAGAGAGGGCACAGGCCAGACGTCTGCAGAACAAAGATTGCACACAGCAGCAACAAAAACAACAACAACTACAATAGCAACAGCAGCAGTAGCAACAAGAACAAATAAGTTCAAACGCCAGACAAGGATGCACCAAAGTGCAAAGGCAGAGAGAGCAAACGACCAACGACCGACGAACGAACGTGCAAAGGGGGAAATGGCAAAGCACTCGACGCAGCAGACGACGACGACGACTACTGAAAGCGGAAAGCAAAAAAGGATTGAACAGCAGCAAAGAGCGGGCGGGTCTGAGAGAGGGGAGAGCAGTCAAAACAGCAGGAGGCACTGTCGACGCACGTGAAGACGCAGCAAAACACACACACAAACACATACACATACGCAATGCAAGCACTCACAAACGAACACACACACATACACTTACAAAAGACTGAAACAAGAACAAGTGCATTGACACTTTATAGCGATGACGGCGACGCGACGCAACGACGACACGACGACTGCAAAGGGTGAAGGCACCAGTGAAACCAACGACTTCGACGCTTGCAGCGCTGCATTTTGATAGCAGTGCGTTGTAGTAAATATGCAAAGAAGAGAACAACAACAACAACAATAATGCGGGCAACAGCCAAGATGCAGAGCAAAAGCATAAAGGGATCGACCTCAGGCCAGACACAAACTCACACAGCTGATCAACAACAGCGCAGAACGGAGAGCGAAAAGAATGAAAGAGAGCAACAGTCAGCAAGAGAGCGAGAGTGTCCAGTATTTAAGTAGCAGGGAAACAAACCGAATTGACTGAGCGCAAGTTTAAGCAAAGCCGAAAAAAAAAACTGGCGAGCATTGCACTGCATAATAACAAAGAGTTTACTTTAATTTCTTGCTGTTGTTGTTGTTTGTGGAGCTTTTGCTGTTGCCGGTAGCTGATTATAAGATTGCGAAACGAGTCTCTCTCTCTCACTCTCCCTCTCTTCGTCAGACTTTTTCATAATGAGCGTGTTCATAATGTTTGTTTGACGATGACGTTGCCAAACAACGAGCAAAAATAAAAAACCCAAGAATGAAATGCGAACAGCAATAACTGCAACAACAACAACAACAAAGATCAGGGGCGACGAGACGACAGCAACGACGACGACGACGACGACGTTTATAGTTCAACGCACCGCAACGTCTGGGCGCGTTCTCTGCTTTCCCTGCGCTTTCCCCTTCATCTGGGATCATTAGCGGTAGCCCTTGGCCAGTGCCCTGCAACGATGATTGTTGTCTCCTTCTCAGAGCTCCTTGCAGAAGCAAGAGGAAGAAATCACTCACCCGCTGGCTACAAACATTTGCAATCCCAGCCATTGTCGGTCATTGATCGTGTGTGTGCGAGTGTGTGTGTGTCTGCTCATAATGAAGCCAACGACTTGGTTGACTCTTTCATTGACTGCACGATCCGATCTTATTTATAATGTTGACGGACTGAAAGGGAGCGATAGAGTGAGACAGAAACGGGAAGAAAGCGATCACCCACAATCTTCATATTTCTTGCTTACTACATATAAAAATAAACACAACTCACATTTTTACACTTAATCAGCGATCTTAAGTAACTAATGAAATCGGACAGTAATCTCCGATTACAGCCCAAAGATCAGTGACAGTGATCGCAGCATAAATAGAATGCGCTTTAATTAATTCAGACAGATGACTACTTAAATCTGCATAATAACTGATCAGCTGCCGATCAAGTAATTAACTAAAGCTATATGAACTGATTATCAGTCAAAAAGATTATGAAAATATTCTGGTTAATCAATAGTTTTCAGATTGTAGATTATAGTTAAATGATCGGTTTCCTCTAGCATAGCGATCATTGACACTTTTATTAATCATGTTTAGCTATAAAATAAAAATTATTAATTAAACTGACATTTGATTTATTTAATCACTGATTATGTTCAAGAATTTTTGACGGAAGTGCTAAAAAACTGATCATTAAAGCAGAAATATCTAAACAATTAAGATTTATCAAATGAACAATTGCTTGACCTGAGCTTTTTACACATAATCATTATAATTCTGTTATGATCAGTGATCAGTCAAAGCTTTTAAGCAACACCCACGCCCACAAGTAGATTCGGGGATAACTGGCTACTGGCTAAGCCAGCGAGAGATAGAAAGAGAGGGATATAGAGGGAGAGAGATCATTGATCTTACCTACTTGATGCTGTTAATTTGTATTATTAATTCAATCAATCACAGTCTGCTCGCACCCTAACGATCCAATCACAGCCGATCGACAGCAGCTGCCTTCGAGCATTGATCTCAGATACACTCACACACACATACACACACAATCTCATACATATTGATATACTCTTAAATAAATATATATGTATATATATCTTGGTCGATTGGCATTTCACAAATGCGCTTCGTTCTAGTTTTTCTGCTCTGTAGATGTGGATTTTTGATGTTGATGGTTGATGTCCGATGTCTGTTGGCTGATTCGCATTTCGTCTTGTGGCCTTTTGGCTAATTTAATTGTTTGCTTTTTCATTAAAGCGCTGGGAGCGGTTGGACGTGCTTATAAATGTGTTTGTGGGCCTCTATTTAGCTCATGGAAACATTTATAGCACAAAACGCTATTCGGTCGCTTCAGTGTTGTCCGAGTTTCTTAGCCTAAAATGGCTAGTTTAATAAGCGAAGGCTGCTAAAAATGGCTAGAGATAATACGTGAAAAAGCTAGATTATAAAAGTTGCTAATTCTTAAACATTTAGTTTAAAATTAACACCTTTAAGATAATTTTCTCGGAAATTATAGCTAAAACTTTAAGATTCAAGCTTACTTCAAGGTTTCTAGCTTTTGTCAAAAGTAGCTTTCAATCGGCTAGATTGCCAACACTGCTTAGCTCTTTCGACGAGCGTTCGGTCAGCGTTTAATTCGCTAATTGCTAATGCGCCCATCGCTTATCAAATTGGAGCATCGCGTCGCTGACTTTTATTTTCTTCTATTTTTTTTTCGAGTTTAATTTTTTGTTTTTTGGCGACTGTCTGATGTCTTAGAATTGCCGTTGTTGTTTGTTTTAATTTAGCTACACATTTTAGTACAAATATTTGATAAGCAGTTCCCGACGGCATTTGCGTAACTTTTGGCATTACTCATACGCCCAGTTGGCCGTCCCTCAACTTGTTTACGGTTGAAATTGCTTCCGCTTAATAAAATTTTATACTAAAATACTAAACTTTAACTAATCCGGCTACTGTCAGCAGTAAATAAGGCTCATAATAATACTATAATTAACATTTCACAGCTTCGAATTAATGACATTTGCCGGTTACTTTAACTTTAACTTTAACTTGATCCTAATTTGTAATTTCATTTTAATACACGAGTTCAATAAACGCTTAATGAGCTCCTGGCGCTTAGCTTTTCTTAGCCAGAGTTCAGCGACAGGGCACAGTGAGGGGTAAACAATCAAATTATGTCAAACTGTGGGAATTTTAATGGATTGGTAGAAACATATATACATTTATTTATACTAAGAGCAGCCTTTATTCTTAGACTTCATGACTATTTAGACTACAGGAACTAAGCACTATACTAAGGAACTAAAAGCACTTGAAGTAACCAACAGCTTTAGATATGGACTTTTAAGCTAAGAGTGATTTATTCTTTAATATAAACTGTTCAATAAATCAATTAACACCTTCATGTTACCTATACAGACATAAATACAGAAAAGTTTCATTAATTTCTGTTACAAGACATTCAAGGAGTTGATTATAGTAAACTATAGTCTCTAGAGGAATGGTTCTTCTTTGACAGCGTATCATAACCATTTATATATAGTTCATAAAGGTAAATTTTATCTTTAGATAAATTAGATCAATACTTTTAGACAGTTTAATTCAACTCAACTTCTTCTTCCTTTTCTTTCCCCCACAAACTGGACTTGATTGCATAACAAAGCACTCCTTAGTAATGCTCCAGTTATTTTTCTAGCTAAGCGATAAAGATCAGCAGATAAATATGGAAATTCGTGACGCACTATCTAACTAACTGTAGGTTTAACCGCTTTGGACCTTTTGACAAAACAATCTTTTTTTTATTATCATATTTGCACTTTATGTGGCCCTAATCAAATGGCAACAAAGTTGTCCTCATTTTGGCGTAGTTGTATCTATGCAACATTTCTGTTTGGACAGCTTCAGGCACACACATACACACACACAGACAGACACACCGTTAAGTAGGACACACACACACACAGAGAGTTTTATATAGCCCCAACTGCAGACAGAGTTAACTTACTTTCCAGCTGGCACAGCACTCAACACTCCACACTCTACGCTCTACACCCGCTGCATTGCCACGCCCCCGAACGGCTCTTTCCTTTCTATCTCCCTTTCTGGTTTGTGGTAAGCAGTGTTGCCCAAATTTTAAGTGTTTATAGCTAGATGACGTTTAATAAATTGCTTTAAAAAATAAAATGGCTTAAAAAATAGCCAAATTTTAAACGACCTTTTGTTCAAAACTAATACGCAAAATCAGCTAAAAGATTAATAGTTTGTTACTTAGTTTAAAGCTATATTTTAGCCAGTTTTAACTAAGACTCCAGCTTTAAACAAGCCAAAGTGACAGCACTGTTGGCAACGCCTCCACAAAGTGACTGCAACTTTTAACACCTCCCATGGGGCATAAGCAACCAACTGTATTTTTTTTCTAATTAGGTAGTCAAAATATATAAAAAAAAAAAGAGAACGCTGTCTCTGTGTGTACATATGTGTGTATGTGTGTGTGTGTGTGTAATCTAAACTGTGTCACTAAACAAAAATCTGGCGGAGACAGAGTGAAGGCAACTTTTGCTGCTGCTGTGCCCAGAAAATTGTGTCAAACAGATAAAAAACGTTGATGGAGATGAAACGGATGCGGGGCGAATGAGAAGCCACTCTTTTAAGAGAGAAAAGAGTGGAGGGGAAGACACGGGAAAAGTGGGGGCAAAAGCAGTTATGATTATAACCTCAATTCTCTTGCGCTTGACGCGAGAAGAGAAAACTGAACCCGAAAATTGTAGAGCATTTGAATAATTTTACAAGAATGCAATAAAGAAAATACACAAAAAACACAAAAAATAAACGAAAAATAATAATGAGAAATAAAAAGTGTGTAAAGAAGTGGAGTAGAGTGAAAGAGGGGAGAAGAGAAGTGGAGAGACGAAGATAAAAGCGGCTAAAAAAAAGGCCAGTGTCCAAAGTAGGCGGCAACGTTGATTTAAATGGCACCCAAAAAGTCAGTCATGGAATGGGAAAGACAAGCACATAAACGACGGACGGAGAGATGAAGAGACGGACAGACAGACAGAGAGACAGACGTACGGATGGATGGATGGCTGGATGGACAACTATTCAAATTGAGGTCATTCATCCCGCTTCGTTGAGCGCGCTTAAGTGAATTATATGTACACACTTACACACACACATGCACATGTATCTGCAAGATACACATGCGAGTGTATCTGTAAAATAGTTATATGTCGCCAGAGCCAGCGGGAACTTGTGAATGGGTGGGGTGTTTTGAGGAGCTAGAAAAAGAACTATTTTTGTCATTCGCTGTCAGTTGTGGTGAGAGGAGAGGTCAGAGATCTGTGCCAAACACACACACACACACACACTGGCACACCAAGAACCATTTACACCTCTTCAAAACAAACACTCAACCCATTTTGAATGGGTATGAGAAGAAAGCCTTTCTCCAATTGCCGCTAAGCGGCTTAACTTTTGGATATTCTATATAACATTCAAACTCGTCTCTCAACATAATGAACACGTTAATTGCCGACAATTTGCCGTTTATCTGATTGCCCAACAGCAACAACAACAAGAACTACAACAATATTTGACTGATTGACCGTAGAACATATGTATGGTGTTATACTATATATACTATATGTACATATAGCTTTATATTTAAACGTTCATTCAAAAGATCGTTCAACGCCCTCGGTTTGATATCATCATCATCATCATCCATCTAGCCAAAGCAAACATTCATCGCATACGCACTTTACATAAATATCTGCATATTCTGCTTGATTTCATATACCCGGTGGTGAAGGGTATAACAAGTTTGTTGGGAGTGTAGAGCAGGCCGCAGTGGGAAGCTAGGAATACATGACTTTATATATATGCCTATAGAAAGTGGACTCTATATAGACAATACCATTATCATACTGAACTGAAAGATAGCTCTAAGTAAGCTCATAGCAGCCAGCTTTCTATAGAAGTCAGTAATCAAGCAGATTACTATACTAACACAGCGTATATTGCTGTCAGGCTAACTCTACTCTGTTTATCTTGCTTCGTTTTTTCATCAATTCGCATACGAATTTCGCAAATGTGTGTGTGTGTGCGTGTGTATATCTATAACTCTTTTGGGGCGTCTCTTTCGATTTGGTGCTTCGTGCGTGTTTCATTTGGTTTGGTTTTTCATATGGGAGTAGGTCAGTTCAAAATTTGCATATGCCTTGACTGATTTTGATTTCTTTGCTGATTTTATATTCATATTCGCCTACCACCCCGCCCCCTCTCGTACCCCTTTTCCTAGTCTACACTGAACTGCCCCCATTAGCGCCCCCTTTGGCCCCTTCGACAGCTGTTTGTGCCCCGCCCAGTTGCATTTATTGCCCGATTTAGGCACAAATTCCAAAACGAATGAACAACACGTGGCATATATAGACAGATAACTATATATATACCTATATAGTATACCTCACCTCTACACACCTTACTTAAGGCGATTAGTTGCAGACTCTGCCGCAATTTGTTAGACTTCTCAGCTTGGTTTAAGCCAGTTTTTTTTTTTTGTATTCGCTTTTGGGCCAAAATGAATGGCAAATGTTTTGGCATTTGGGTTGCGAATGAATCGAACATTGCGTTGGATTCTCTAATTTGATTGCGAATTGATGCAAAAAAGGTCGAAAAGATCAGATGACCTGCTGAAATGTTGGCCAATAGCCCAATTGAGTTTATTTTGAACCAAGTTTAGTTGAACTAACAAACTTCAAAGGAACAAATGAGTGAGTCTATAGACTGCCACAAATTCCATTAGATCTGAAAAGTGTTACTTTGTAGTTGTATTATCTACTGAGAAATCACTTAAACTATTTCAATTATTTATCAATTCACAATAGACGACTTGAGGCAGGTCAAGAGCTGTAACAACAAAACGTTATCTCCAATTCCATCTATCTGTTGATACTTCAAACAAAGCTACTATATAGGCTATATCTATTACCACAAATCCTATAAAATGTCTAGGATTGCAGGTGAAATGCCCACAGTTGTGCTTCTAAGCTAAATCAGATCAGATGAAGCTCGGTAAAGTTACTTAACGTTAGTTCAAATAATAGTTCTGACCATTTCAAGGGATTCTCTTTAAAGTTCTACTACTTTTTGTACTACTTTGGGCCACTTACCCGGCTCAGAGTCAGTTGGATGCTAACTTGGCTTGTAGCCTCGAAGGCCTGTGCTTCTGTTCGGGTCATCAGCCTGGAGATTTGGTGCCGGATTGCGAGGATTGTCTGTGTTACTATTACTGCGGTAACAACAGCATCGAACGCAGATGTTGTGCTCTGGGCCAGGTGTATGACGTGAATGTTCGTGCCTGTCTGCCTGGCAAGTGTCCACGTGTCGATGGCGTGTGCTATAATAATACTACTCCGACTCCAGCTCCTCCGCCAGCTCCTACTCCAGCGCCGACTCCTGCTCCTACTCCGTCTCCCACTCCGTCTCCTCCTCCAACTCCCACACCCACTCCTGTACCTCCCAATCCGCATCCTTGTCCCGGGCTCTGTCCCGTCACCATTCCACCAGAAGGTTGCCAAAACAAGGAGGTTACCTGTCAGTTCCATGGACAGATAATAGCACACGCGGAGCATTGCCAACTCTATTGGACCTGTGTGGAGCTATGTCCCGTGCTGGGATTCTGTGAGCTGGGCATGTGGTTCAATCGGGAGAGTTTCGTTTGCGATTTTCCGTGCAATGTGCACAACTGTCCGGCGGGCAGAGATTAAAAACACAAACGCGGAGCAATAAAAATCACAAAAAAAAAACAAATATACTTTTAACGCTCATTAAACTGCAATTGGCTCCATAAAAACACCAAAAAAAAAAAGCACAGAAAAAAAAACCAACAAAAAATACTGCAATAATACGCAAATTGCTTGACACAATTTTTAGTTTTGTTTTTTTGCACGCTTGCACGCGGTAGATGGCGGGTGGAGGCTGCATGTGTGCGTGTGTCTCCATGTGTATGTGTGTGTGAGTGTGTTTTTTGTGTCGCTTGCAAGCGCAAATTTAGCACGCAACTAACAATTTGAGCTGCTCCAAATACAAGCTACAACCACTACACACACACACGCGCACACAACATGCAAACACCGACACACCTTGCTGCAAACAAAACCAAAAAAAATGAAGAAATAAACGCCACAAAGCAGTCGCGAACCGAATTTAAAATACACTTGCATTAACTTTTTCACTTATTGCGCATTTTCTTTTACTGCACTGCCACCCAGTTTAAGTGCAGCGAGATGGCAACGCTGTTAAGTCGATAACTGCCGATACTGAGTAATTTACATATCGATCGCAATAAACAGCTGATTGGCAGTATTTTATTTTTGGCAACTTTACAGAAGCTTTATACTAGCTTAAATTCCCGTTAGTTAATGCTAGTTAACATACTAAAAGTTTTGCCTGCATAGTTTGTTTATTCTTTTTGGCAGCGGCAGCGGCAACGGCAGCAACAAAACCAAAAACTTTCACCCAAGTAAGCCGCAGCATTTTGACAATTTCGTAACTGGGTAAACACAGCAAGTTACACACACACACATACATACATGGATAGAAAGATAGAGAGGGAGAGCGGGAGAGACATGTATACTGCATGTGTGTGTGTGTGTGTGCATGCAAATGTGGAGTGCATAAAGTGCAGCAAGAAAAAACAATAAAAAAAAAAACAAAACTAAAACGGCGGCAGCGACAGGTGAATGAACGACCTCAAACGAGGTCAGCAGCAACTACGGGCCAAATTATGCCGGTGCGCTATAGTGTGGGGGACGAGGACGGAACCGGGGCCGAACCCATTCATGCGCACAATAAAGCCAAAAAAAAAACTACATACTTATAAATGTATGTGAGTGTGAGTGTGTGTGTGTGTGTGTATGATTATGTATATGCTTTGATTGTTGTTGTTGTTGTTGTAGTTGATGTCTGCCTGGTTGGCAGTTGGCTTAAGCTTCGCATGCTAATGGCCAACAACGGCTATGGCTACGGCTACGGCTACGGTCAAAAGTGGGCAACATTTTTGGGCCACTTTACGGGCTGCCGCTTCACATTTCAGTGACCCAAATCCTTGGCTCTGCCACTCACCAGAGCAGAGCAGCAGTCGTTGCTATAGATGGATGGGCTGCAGCATTCAAACAAGTTTTTTTGTTGTTTTTGTTTTATGTTTGGCCTCTCACTCTAGCTAACTCGTGACATCCCTCTCCTACTCTCAGTTGGGTCATTGGAGCCATTTGGCTGCACTAAATCACTTAAGATGCTTTTAGCAGGAAAAGAAGTTTAGGCTTAGACTTATTTATGTGACTGCTGCTGTGTGCTGTCGCAGCCAGCGTCGCTGTCACCGTCGCAGTCACTGCTCTGGACTGGGACTGTGTATAATAGATGATGTTGACCTGCTGCACTCTTCTCGAGTGCCTCAAACAAATGGAAAACGCTTGTGGGTGGCAATGTGGCAGGTGGACAGTTCTGTGTTTGTGGAGCAAGCCAACTAAGCTGCCACGATTGAATAGCTAATGCTGCAGATTATGGGCAATAAAAAGAACAGGTTGCAGGCACAGGTATGCAGGTGTAGTACATTTAGTGGCCCCCAAATGAATTGTGACTTTTACGACAAATACTCTGACAGAACATTAGTTTAAGTATTTTGTTCCCAAATGTCATGTTAAGCGTTTTTAGTAATAGTTTGACGTTTAAAAGATACAAAAGTATCTGTAAAGTATTTACACACACACAAAACTCAAAGTAGCGGGTTAAATATTAATTTCTATCGATAATTTTAGCGATTATTAATCGATTTTGGGCGAGAACGATTATTTAATTATTTCTGTTAAAAACTTTAAAGTTAATCACACTAAAAGTGCCTACAAGCACTGAACTTAGTTAAGATAAATCACTGCTAACAGCAGTTCACTCTAGTGACGAAAGCTAAGACCAAAAATCAGGTCTGTGTGCTGTTTTAGCTCCACTTACCCTTAGTTTGTTTAACTAGTTAAATATTTAGCGCTCCTAAATTGTTACCCCACTTCATGAATGCATTCGTCACTAGTCCAAAGCCTTGTTTAACGGTTTTCAGCTGATAAACGTATCACGATTTATATGAATTGAGCAAATTTGACAGCTACCATCAATTAAATTAAATTGGAGCTGTTTACTTAACAACTTTAATTTGATAACAAATTGTAACAGTTTTTTCTTCTACTTATTTTTTTTGGTTTGTTATTTGTTCTGGCCTGCATAAAATTGTGGTCAATGATCTGTGCCACTTCTTGACGGCTTTGGAGTGGCACTGGAAGTGTTTGTCCAACTACCCTTGAGAGAGATACACGCAAAAATCAAGTAAAATCTGCAAAAAGAAAATAAAAGGCCAACAACAAGCGATAAATAAACAAATCGTGCAGCTAAAATCATCACGATGATGATGATGATGATGAAGATGATTATCATCATCGCAATTACCTGCTAATTGAAGCCACCTTAAAATAAACAGAGCAAAGCGCCCGCCACAAACAATTAACAGAGTTGAAGGTGGCAAAGTGGCAACAACAATGTGCAACTAAGTGTGTGTGTGTGTGCGTGTGTGTTTAGTTATTATGTCATAATTAATTTACGAGCTGTGACAATTAACGAGATGAGCAACTGACTGCAACTTCGACAAGGCCTCGCTGTGTTTCCATTTTTCATGACAAAAGTGTCCAACAGATGTGGGTCAATGTGTTGACCAACTTAACAGCAAACACACACGCACACACACACACACACACACGCATACAGGCACAATCAGCTTCAGCTTCCCACGCAGCTGTTGAGCTTTTCCGGGCAAACGCTGCGTATGCGCAATTTCTTTCGCTTGAGCAACTTGTTTTTGGCCAACAACAAAAAGCGATAACACTTTTGAACACTTTTGCACAACTTCCCAAAGCAGCCGCACGCTTTTGTGATTAGTGCAACTGCCAGAGATACATACATATACAAATGTATCTTTTTCGGATTGTATCTGTATCTGTAGCTGAAACTGATGCCGCCGCTGGTGACCACAAACAATAACAAGACAAAGCTAAAGAAAACGCACACACACACACTCATTCATTTATATGTGTGTATGTATAACAACAACAACAACAAAATCAGTTGCCGACAGTTTTTTTATATTGAGCACAGTGGGTCAATGTCCCACTGATAAAGTGAGCGTAGAGTGACGACGACAGCGTCTCAGTGTGTGTTGCTGCCACCAGTTGAAAGCCAGCAACAACTGGAGCAAGCAGTGTTGTCAATTTAGCTAGTTAAAAGCTATGTAAACAAATTTTACGATTTTGTAAAGCTATAAAATGTTTAAAATGCTAAAAAATACTCTAAAAATGTTATGATGAACTATAAAGTTTTAAAAGCTAAGCTTAAAGTGCCACGGAAAATTTATAAAAATAAGTTTTTTTTTTAGATTTTAGCGTAAAAAACTCTAAAAGACTTTTTGCAAGACTTAACGTAGTTTAAGAAAATAAATAACCTTTTTTTTAGCTATGTTAAGCTGCTTTTTTTAAAAAACTAGCCATGCTAGCCCCTTTAACTCTGCCAGCACTGAAAACGACAGCTGTTTCAACGCTGTCTGTCTGTTTTACTGTCCGTCCCTCAGTCCCTCTCTGGCAGCCAAAAGGCAAATGCGATTTTAATTAATAAAATATGCTTTGTATTTCGTTGCACAAAAGAAATTTCACGTTTACAAATTTTTGCAATTTGTTTCGTTTTGCTCTGGTGAAAACTAAAAAGACAGGCTAATGAATATTTAAAAAACAACAGCAACAACAATATTTGCTAAAATTAAGAAATAATATTAATAAAACTTATATCGTTTGCTGTCTGCTGAATAACACACAATTTTAGTACACAAATTTTCTAGTTGAGATATCACAAGAATTTTAAATCCCATTTGCTACAACAACAAAAAATGGGCACTACAAAAGTTTGTGTGTGTGCGTGTGTGTGTGTGTGCTTAAGATTTATGCGTGTGCCAGTTTTATTGTGCGGCAGTTTGCTTGGGCATTAAATTTAAATTGCTTTTAGAAACTAATAAATTGTTTCATTTTTTTTTTGGTGCACAAACACTGACGTAGATTTTGAAAAGTCAATGACTAACAAATTAAATATATAGCAGAACATGTTGCTAACCAAAGTCCAAAACAAGAAACATGTTTAATGTTTTAAATAATTAAATAACTAATAAAGTGTTAAGAAATCAATTTTATATGTGGGCGGAAACTGTGTAAAAATATTATACTAAGCGCGCGAGAGTATGCAGCACTGTTTGTCTCAGTTTATTTAAATTGCCAGCTGCCCAAAGCTGTGTGACTAGTTTTGTGTAGCATACTTCTGAGCGGGTTGTAAAAATGACTGCTAACTGACAAATGCTGTTTGAATTGATTTCAACTATGAACTTTTACTAATCGTTAGCATCACGCCTTCTCTTTCTTGCAGCTGTGCGTTATGGTCGCGTACCGAAGCGTTCACGTGAGCTGAACGGTGCAGCAGCCGCAGCCGCCGCTGCAACAGCCGCAGTAACAAGCAAAACCCCGCTAAATGTGGATGATACCAGTGCCAATAATTTGCAAGCAAATCTAATACAACAACAGCAACAACAACAGCAGCAGCAACAACAACAACAACAGCAGCCGCATGCGAGCAGCGTGCGCGTGAATACACCAAGTACACCACAAACGCCACAAATGTGTTCGATTGCCTCATCGCCAACGGAGCTGGGCGGTTGCAATAGTGCCAACACAAACACGAACAACAACAACAACAACAGCATTAGCAGCAGCAACAACAACAACAGCATCAGTAGTAACAACAATAGCAATGCAACAGCTGTAGTTGTTGGCAATCATCATCAGCAATTGGTCAACATGGGCAGCAGCAGCGACATGGCTATGACCCAAGTGGCCATGTGCCACGCCCACGATCATCATGAAGCCCTCGCCGGCACCGCCAATGAACTGACTGTCTACGATGTGATCATGTGCGTCTCGCAGGCGCATCGACTAAACTGCTCCTACACAGAGGAGCTCACACGCGAGCTGATGCGACGTCCAGTGACGGTGCCACAAAATGGCGTAAGTACAGTCGAAACGATTGTAAAAGACCCTGTACTAAGACTATACTCCTCATGCTGATTAACTACAGGGTCTTTTAATTTACTGTATAATTTTAAATCAGAAAGTTTTCCATATCAATTGCTGAGTTTGGACGGATTGTGCCTGCGGGAGCGCCTTAGTACACTGTTAAGTTATAAAAATTCTAATTTTCCCAACTTTGACTGATCATAACTCAGTCAAATGAAGTGCTATATTAAAAAGTTATACCTTTCTGGACTCTGGACAACTAGTAGAATTAATCCCAATCAAAATCTAAAATTCTCTAAATCGACCCCATTTTGTCAAATTTTATGATTTGACTTGACCTTTGAATTTTGGTCAAAAATTGAAAAAATTTCACGATTCAATATTTTGATGCCAATCGATAGCACTGCTCCTCCCGAGCTCAGAAAGGTATAGCAATCAAAAATTGGATGCCAGAGTCCTGAGATATGTCCGTCTAAAGTTCAATATGTATAAATGACAATTTTTCCAACTTTGACTGACCATAACTCAGCCAAATGAAGTGCTATATAAAAAAGTTATACCTTTCTGAACTCTGGAGGAATAGGACTTTCAATCGGCATCAAAATTTAAAATTTTTAAAATCGACCTTATTTTGGCAAATTTCATGATGTTACCCCTTTAGATTTTAGCCAAAAACCGATCAAAAATTTTTAATCCTCGTCCAAAAAATATTTGAATGCCAATCGAAAGAACTCCTCCTCCCGAGTTCAAAAAGGTATACCAATCAAAAATCGGTTGTCAGAGTCCGCAAATATTCCAGACTAAAGTTGAGGTTTGCAGAGGAAAGGAGAGAAATTCCTCAGGCTCAAACATTATCTATCTATCTATCTTTATCCCTATCGATAACCAATTCAATTTTATACAATTACAGATCGTCACCACTGTGGCCGAGAGCCTGGAGTTCCAGAAGATCTGGCTATGGCAACAGTTCTCGGCCCGCGTAACGCCTGGCGTACAGCGGATTGTGGAGTTTGCGAAACGCGTTCCCGGTTTCTGTGATTTCACACAGGACGACCAACTGATACTCATCAAGCTGGGCTTCTTTGAGGTGTGGCTGACGCATGTGGCGCGTCTGATCAATGATACGACGCTGACGCTGGACGACGGCGCCTATCTGACGCGCCAGCAACTGGAGATACTCTACGATGTGAGTACCGGAAATCGTAAATTCCAAAATCGAATAAACTTTAATTTTCTTCCTCTTTCTAGTCGGACTTTGTGAATGCTCTGCTGAATTTTGCCAACACACTGAATGCCTATGGGCTGAGCGACACAGAGATTGGACTCTTCTCGGCCATGGTGCTGCTGGCCACGGATCGGGCGGGTCTCAGTGAACCCAAGGTGATTGCCCGCGCCCGCGAACTGGTCGCCGAGGCACTACGCGTACAGATCCTACGCTCCAGAGCCGGATCGACGCAGGCACTGCAGCTGATGCCGGCGTTGGAGGCTAAAATTCCGGAGCTACGCTCATTGGGGGCCAAGCACTTCTCACATCTAGACTGGCTGCGAATGAACTGGACCAAGCTGCGTCTCCCTCCGCTATTTGCCGAGATCTTCGACATACCCAAGGCGGATGACGAGCTCTAGAGAAGAGCAGGAACAACAACAGCAGCAACAACAACAAGTACTAAGTAGAATATTCAGCTGTATAGTTTTTTAAGTATATAGTTTAGTGTTGGCACCTTCAAAACTACTCAAGCAAGTTAACCGTTTTACCCGATACATCAAGTTCAACTTTAACTAAACTAAACTATGCCTAAAATTAATGCATTCTAAATATTTAGCAGTGTTTTGAAAAGCCACAGCCACAGCCACAGCCACACCCACTCACACACCCACAATTCTAGTTCTGAAAAAAAACTGTATTTTGTTGATTTTTGAAAAGGTTTTCAAAAAAGGCCGAGCACAACGAACATATCCCAACATCGCAAACAAACGCATACAAATTTATTTATTTCATTGTCAAAACTCATCAAAAGTTCTCCAAACTAGTAAACAAATCTCTACTATTTGCCCACTCCCCGCCCCCTATCCCAATTCCTCCCCCCTTTCCCACACACTCATATTTCCCAAAAACAAAAAGAAGAAGAAAAACTCGACTGAAGTGCGAGCGTTCAAGTTCGAAAAATACTGGTTTTTTAAAAAGCAAGGCAGAAAAAAAGAAAAGTTAATGAAAAAAAGAAAAACTTATTGTATAATTAATAAAAAAATAAAAACTACTTATAATTGTATCAAATATATATATATATAAATCTATATGTAAAACTAGCGTTATTCTAGCGTAGTGCAAGCAAAAAGACCCCAAAAATATTCTTTGCTCGTTTATGTAACTGTAACTGCGTGTAAATAAATTTAAATTAATTTTTTCTTAATAACATTTTACACAATTTCTTTAAGTTGCGCTAAGATCAAGCTCTTTCCAAAACAAAAAATTGAAAGAAACCCCCAAAAACCCCCTGAAAAACCCTTTGGAAAGTGCTGCTCAAGGACGGCCCAGTGACGTCACTTACTAGCGAAGTGTGGCAACGTCGCAACGTGTTCATTATTCATTTAAATCAGCTAATTTTAAGTGCTTAATTTGTATAACTTGGAACAATCAAATAGTTTGATGAATTTTTTGAATAAATTGGTGCTAAATTTTTCGTGTATTACCACAACAAATCATAATACATACATACATAAATATATATATATTATATATATAAATATATATATATAGATATTCAAAACACTTTAAAAAACTTTTCATTAATTGTTGAATTTATATAGAAAATTTTGTAAATTTTATTAGTGTGCAAGACAAAATGAATGAAAATATTATTAAAAAATTGAAAAATATATATATAACTATATATATATATATTAGTATATATACTTACTAAACTTATATAGAGGAAGCTGCGTTTAATGCCTGATTTTGAAATTTGGAATAGAGTTTTTGACGTAGCATTCGTTTTATGCTCCATGTGTACCTTTCGCTTATTGAACTAGAATTTGTATATCTACAACTAACTAACTATACTATATGCTAGTATATAGTACTATATTTAATACACATTTGCAATATTTCGTAGTTTAAACTCAATAACTAAATGTTCTAGCTTCCGATTTACTCGATACAAAAAAGAAAAGAAAATCTTTTAGAAAACAGCAAAAAATGTTGGAATTCAAAATTTGTAAACCAGTAAAACAGTAAAACAGTGCGCATAATGGAAAACCCTGTGAATGTTAGCGTTAATAATATTTTATACATACAAATATATATATATATATATATACGATATTTTTTATTTAATTACATTTGTTCAAACAAACAACAAATAATAATCAAATAGAGACAACAACTTTTTTTACCTACTGTAGCTTTGATTACACTTTTTTCAAAATGATGTGTCAAATTTTTAACGGTATTTATGGTTAGTACAGATCAAGAAAGATAAAGAAAATCAAGCAAATCATAAACAATTCATCCAAATAAATATTTAAAAACTCTAAACAGAAAATACTCTTTAAATAAACAATAAAAAGTGTTAATAAACAATTAACGTCGACTTCCTATGATAACAAATCTCTCGCTCGTTGCTAGTTAGTTACTAGTTTAAGTCAAAACTAAGCTTCAAATTAAATCAAGAGCGTAACTAAATCAAGTATGTTTGATTAAGTTTAGTCAGCTCAAAGACATTGGAGAATTGTTAACCGATTCAAACAGCGAATCGGTTATGCAAACCGCAATTAATCTGTCTTCATTAAAAAACATTGCTTAACTATCAGTAACAAGTGAACAAAAAACCATAAAAGATAAGCTTAAAAAACAGAAATAAACTAATTCAAATGCCGCTGATTGTAATAAAATTACAGAAAAAAGTACTTGAAAAAAAAAAACACAAAAACAAACAAATGATAGAACAAAGAAAAGTCTTTGAATAAACAGATATGGAAAATGAAACTACTTTCGTAGTAGTCATATGATCATAATATATATATAAACATATATATATATATACATGTATATGTGTATACTGTATATGAAATGCGTTTTATTTCGCACAACTGGAATTCCCACTTGGCTTAAAGCAAAACTTAAAGCGTTAACAGCAAACGCTTAAAAGGTTTTAACCATTTTTCAGCTTAATCATCTCTGGGCAGTGGATAGTATTGTGTCAACTCCTTGACTATTTGCTGTGCCAACTCAGGTGTGGCTGCGGCTAGCACACGTCTGGACATAATGTCGAATTCCCCGCCAGCTGGATCAATCACCACACCCCCCGCCTCGCGCACTATCAGATCCCCAGCGCAGACATCCCAGGCGTGTATGCCGAACTCGTAGTTGGCATCGGCAGCACCCAGTGCTACCATGGACATGTTAAGCGCCGCTGAACCCAGCACGCGCAGCCTACGAAAGGCACAAGTAAACAGCGGGAAAAAGGCTAAAAAGCTATGAAACTTACCCATGTGCCTTTTTGGCCATTTTGGCAAAGTTCTCGTTGACCACCTGCATTTTCTGCTCATCGCGTGTGGTGCCAAATTCACTGATTAGCAGCGCCTTATTCAGCTCACGCTGTCCACTCACACGTATCCGACGTCCATTGTAGTAGGCTCCTTGGCCACGTTGGGCCGTGAAGCGCTGCTCCAGCATGGGATTGTAGATAATGCCGATTTCCGTGACCTTGTTCACCTTGAGACCAACAGAAATGCAGGAGTGCGGAAAGGCGTGCACAAAATTCATGGTGCCATCGACGGGATCGATTATCCAGGTGGGTGCATCGGTTAATTTGTTCACACCTGCGCCAGTGCTGCTCTCCTCCTCACCAATGAATCTGCACAGGGAAATTATTAGTCAAATAAGAACATTTTAGGGTATTTAATGAGCTCACTTATGTTCTGGAAACTGCTGTCGAATACCATTCATGATCAGCTTCTCTACATCCTGATCCGTTTGGGTCACCAGATCAATGTCCCCGGATTTGCACACAAAATCCTGTCGCGTCTCATTGTTGCGCGCAATCAGCTGTTTGGGAAAAGTTTTTTTTTTCAGTCGCCAAGCCACAAAGAAAAAAAACTGGAATTCCAGTTGGACTTACTCTGCCTGCCTCCGTAATCAAATTGTTGATTATTTCAAAGCATTTGCCCAAATCCACGCTGTCAGCCATTTTGTGTGCTTCAATTTGTGTGTTTTTCCACGTTCGGTGTCAAATCTCAAATGCGCTTCTCTAATTTAATTAAGTTCGCGCAAAACACACAAAACCCACACACGCGTCTATTTTTGCACTCCACTTGTACTGAACAGCTGATTGGACAGGGCTGCAATTATTATAATTATTGGCACACAATTTCCCTATGTTAGTACTTTTGTTCCCTATAATATCTCAGACACTTAGTTTGGTTTCCAACCACCTGTATATGGTACTGAGCACAGACAGCCGAAAAAATACGAGAGGAAGGAGAAATAGTTTTAAGTCATCGCTTTTAACGCCTATGGCTACAGTGACGAAATGTCATAGAGAGCGAGTGTGAGTGTGAGAGAAACGTTTGTGTGTGTGTGTTGTTGAGTTGAATAAGCAATTGAGCGATTAAATGTGGTGTACGCTGAGCGGTTTCTTAGTTTTTTGTTCTCTTTCTCCTCTTGTTCGTTGACTTTTTTTTGCATTAAATTAAAATTCCCACACTTTGTTCTCGTACTGGAATTTATTGAACTCTTCCTAGATGGTTGAGAATTTTAGTGAGTACGGCCGATTTCATGACTGACTAATTTCGATTTTTAACCACGGATTGCCTGGAAGTTTCTGAAGAGCTCAGTGACATTGTGGAATCAGTGAACTCGGTCTGAGCATTGAAATCTTTCTTGACAGGTTCTGGCGGGGCTACAGGAGCTGGTGGTGGAGCGGGCACAGGCGCAGGTTCGGGCTCTGGTTCAGGTTCTGGTTCAGGCACAGCTACCGGTCCAGGTACCGGAATTGGTGCTGGA
The DNA here is from genome assembly GCA_018903735.1 of Drosophila cardini. Classification (NCBI taxonomy): domain Eukaryota; kingdom Metazoa; phylum Arthropoda; class Insecta; order Diptera; family Drosophilidae; genus Drosophila; species Drosophila cardini. The sequence goes on along the minus strand of JAEIGM010000007.1, from coordinate 3,624,326 downwards.
ACAGGTGCCGGAACAGGTACCGGAGTTAATTTGGATTCGTCGTCTCGAGGCTTGGGATAGTTCTGTATTAGCTCCGCGGATAGCTGAAAAGCCAGTGTTTGCGTAGCCGCAGCTAGAACGCGTCGCGACATAATATCCACTTCGCCGCCAGCGGGATCCATAACGGTACCGCCTGCCTCAGTGACCAGCAGATTACCGGCAGCCATGTCCCAAACATGCAGACCAAAGAAGTAGAAACCATCGGCCACGCCCGATGCGACCATGGCCAAACCCATGGCGGAGGAACCAATGGAACGCAGGCTAGGAAAGAAGAGGCAGTAAGATCATAGGATCATATATAGAATGCTCGAAGGGCTTAACGCTTCACTTACGCATGTGTCTTCTTAATCAACCGATTGGCGTTGTCCAATGCGGTCGTGGTTCGTGCCTCGTTCATGCCCGAACTGTACTCCTGCAGGATCATAGCGTTCTTGAGCTCCTCCTGGCCACTGGTGCGCATGGGTTCGTCATTCAACATGGCGCCCTGTCCAGCACGCGCCGTGTACATTTCCTGCAGCGGAGGATTGTAGACGATGCCAAAGTTCGTGTCCTTCTTGATGAGCAGCGCCACAGAGATGCAGTAGTAGGGAAAATGATGCACAAAGTTCATGGTGCCATCGATGGGATCAATTATCCAGGTGGGCTGATTCGTTAGGGTCACCTGACCAGTTTCCGTGCGCGAAACCGCTTCCTCAGCAATGATTCTAGAAGAGAGAAGAGAATATGAGAAAAGAGTAGATGAGAGAACAGGAAAGGAGAGGAGAGGGAAGAAGAGTAGAGAGGAGAGAAGGAAGGAAAAGAGGAGGTAAAAAGGGGAAGGAAGAAAAGAAGAGCAGAGAGGTAACTCCCCCTGAAACTTACTTGTGTGTGGGATACTTCTGGTTGATCTCCTTGACGAGCATCTCCTCCACTTCGTTGTCAGTACGGGTGTTCAGATCATGCTCGTGCTCCTTGGTGGTATAGGAGAGTCGCTCCTTGGCCTTGTTGGCCACCAAAGCAAAGGCACCCGCTCGCTTCACCAGCGCCACGGCAAAGGCAAAGCACTCGTCGAGATTAAGCTCCGTGGAGGCAGGTGGTTTAGGCGGTGGTGCAGAGCCACTGTCCGTCACCTCGTCCTCGGAGTACATTTGACCCGCTGTGTTGGTGGTTTTGCTGGCATACTCCTTGGAGGGATCAAAGCTTACGTCGGTGTTGGTGAATTTATTGACACCCGATTTCCTCCTTGGCTTCTCCTCCTCAGCTGGTGGAGCTCCTGGCGGTGGTGCTTGACTAGGACCCGGAGGTATGGGTGGCATGGATGGTCTAGGTGGTGTGCGTCGACCTGCAGTTTCCTGTGGTGCTGGTGGTGCCCGTGTGGAGATGGCACTAGAGTCGTATGGAGTGGCATAAGGAGTAGTCCCCGTTGGTTGTTGTGTTGGAGGAGGCGGAGGTGGCTGTGGTGGTCCAGACGTTGGTATTTGTGATGTGTTTGCCGTTGGAGGTGTCTGTGATGTTGTGGCCGTTGGTGGTGGCGCCGGTGGTGGCATTGTGGAGGTGCGTTTTAGGGAGGATCGCAGCTTGGCCATGGGATTCGGGGTCGGTGGTTCAGTCTCCGGTTCAATTCTCTCAATCTGAATGGGTCTCTCTATCGGCGCAGGTCTTTCATTCTGTGCCGGTTTCTCACTCGGTCCCGGTTTTTCGATCGGTGCTGGACCACTACGTATTTGTGTCACGCGCGGATCATCGTGATCGGCCTTGCGTCCCTCCAAACCATAGTTGATGGCCACATTCGTGGGACGCTCCGCATCGCGGGACTTCCTTGAACCCAAGTTTCTTCGGCTAGCCGTTCTGCTGGCATGCTGGGACTCTGCACGACGCATCTCGTTCACCCGAGGATCCTGCTGTGTAGCCTCATGATCCTCCAAGCCATACTCCCTAGCCGCATTCTCCGTCACACTGGTCTTCGCCTGCTTGTCATCCTCCTCCTTCTTTTTATCGGCCATGTTGATCACACAAGGAGAAGCTGCGAATGCGGTTATGGCTTTAAGCTGGACACTGGCCGAATACTTCCGATTTCCGTACGAGAGATTTCAAAATTATTTTCTATTTCATAACAACACTAACATTGTGACTCAAAAGCCAAAACAGAACACAGAACACAGAAAAATATTCAAGTTTCTATCCCCATTTTGGTAGTGGCGTCTTCACTCAACAGTTTCCTCATTTGCTCGCCCAATTGAGGCGTGGCAGCGGCCAACACACGCCCACTCAGCACATCGAACTGTCCGCCAGTGGGATCACAGATGACTCCTCCCGCTTCCCGCACCAGCAGCACACCTGCAGCCGTTTCCCGGCAGTTGGCGTGGAACTCGTAATATCCATCGGCAGCGCCCATGGCCACCAGGCAAAGATCCATGGCAGCGGAGCCGGAACTACGCAGGCTGAAACACCGAAAGTTTTAGAAACTGGGAAGGAGTACGTGTACCAACTCACGCGTGTGCTTGTCGCAGCATCCTTTTGGCATTCTCCAGGTCTTTTGGCTTGAAAACCGCTGAATTCAGCTCGTTCATTATCAGAGATTGTTCCAGTTTGGTTTCCCCACTAGCACACAGTCGGGAGCCATTCAAGTAGGCACCACAGTGACGTCGTGCCGTGAATCGCATGTCCAGCATGGGATTATGACAAACGGCTAGTTCTGGCTGTTTTTTCAGCCAGAAACCCACCGAAATGCAGGTGTAATGAAAGCCATGCAAGAAATTCGTAGTGCCATCGATTGCGTCGATAATCCAGGTGGGTTCATCGGTTAATTTTGGACTCCCCTCCACTCCTAGGTATACGTGATGTGGATATTTGGAACGTAATCCGTTAACCAACAAGATTTCTATCTTCGGATCGGTTTTTAACTGATTCCCCTTTCGTAACTTTTTACTTTCTGTTTTTATGTGCTAAGAAAATCAGCGTAAAGTTCGTAGCAGTCAGCTTTTAGTCGTGTGCTTACCTTAGCGGCTTCATCCACCAATCGATTCAGGTGCACGACACATTTATCGATATCGATTGGGCTGTCCGCTCTGCTTGTTATCGATCGGTGAAGCAGTAATCGCTGCATAACAAATCGATACATTTTGAATTGTTTATAAAAAATTATGTCTTAATTTAATTCTGTACTAAAATTTACATAACTTAAATTGTTTCACACACATTTATATACAGGTTACATAGCCTTCTAGAACGGGGAACCTTGACCGGGAAGATTTGGATCTGTCGGGTACTTTGAATCCGTCTGTTTACTGCTTGAATTGAGACCATATTTCTTGGGAATTCCTGAGAATTTCGTAGAGATCTGGAAGTGCGGACAGACACTGGAAAGCGCCGAGTTCTTGGATACTTTTAAAACTTCTTCACCATAATTTACCGACTTGTCTTTCTTGTGGGGCTTTTTGGGCGTACTCTCTGCTTCGGATGATTCCATGTCTTCCTGTTTCTCCTCACTGAAACCCATTTTCTGCAGCGTATCATCTTTTTGTGGTTTAGCGGTGTCTTCGGAGGTTTCCGCTTTGATTTCCACGTGCACATTCTTGGGAGGGGATACGCTTCTGGCACTCAGCACAGGTAAATTCTCCTTCGTGGAGCACAACACGCTGCGAACCCTTAAACCGTTCCTCTGAGGTACTCCCACATGTTGAGGGGAAGTTTTTTCAGGATATGCCGAATTTTGAAAGATGTCGTCCACCGCGACATGAGTTTGTTGATGTCTTCTGTAACCCTCCGAGGCGGGATCTTCGGCTGTCATGGGTAACAATGTTTCGTCCTTAAATAAGTCTTCTGTATAGGCCTGAAAGATCCTGCGAGCCATTCTGTCCCTAAGCACTCGAGTGTCACCTTGATCTGGGCTTTTGGACGAGGGTTTCTCGGGTTTGGACAAAGATTTCTCGGATTTGGTCGAAGTTTTCTCGGGTTTGGTCAAGGGTTTCTCGGGTTTGGACAAGTCGGAGCGGTCGGTTCGATGCTCCTTATGCGAATACCTCTTGAGACTCTCCTCCGGGTCCGTGCTCTTTTTGGCAGTGCTTCGGTTTCTTTTCCTTCCAATATTTTGTGCACTTGAGGAATCTTTCGAACAGATCACTGCTGAGATTTGCTCGGCCAACTGCTGCGTAGAGGCGCACAGTATTCTCCGGGACATGAGGTCAAATGGTTGTAGCGAGGGATCCAAGACCACGCCTCCAGCCTCCTGTACCAGCAATATGGTGGTGGACATATCCCAACTGGAACAATTAAAGTCAAAGTAAGCATCAGCCATTCCATGAGCCACCATGACCATGTCGGACGAAGTGCAACCCAAGCTACGCAGACTAAAGGCAAAGGGATGAATTTGGAGGGTTAAGCACTACCTAAGGGGTAACTTACCCATGTGCACTGTCCGCTAGTTGCTTAACATAACCCATTGAGTTCGGAGAGTGCTCCTCTGAGTCAAAACTGGAACTCGTGTGCAGTTCATGCATGACTAGTGCATCGTGTAATTCCCTGCATTTGCTCACGTGCAAAGGCTTCACGTTCATGTGCGCCCTGAAGCCCAGACGGGCCGTGAAGCACTGATCTAACAGCGGATTCCAAATGATACTGAACCTAGGCTGATTGTACATCCAGAAGGCCAACTTAATGAAGACATAGGGAAAGCCGTGCAGTAGGTTCTTAGCTCCATGCAGGGGATCCAGTAACCAGGTTGGTTCATCGTTGATGCGCACTTTTAAGAGGTTTTGGTGTTTATTGCGGGAAATAAAACTGAAATGGAGAAAAGAAAGATGAGTCACAGGAAGAAGATGGTTAGATCCCTACGAGCCTTAGTAGGACAGATCTATCCTATGGACTGATTAGTTCCTTTACTCTTTTTGAGTACGGGAACTGTAGGAAACTTTACCTAAAGCACAAATTAATGAAAATATTCTAAAAATCAAATCTTAATTCAAATATTTCCAGCTCTGTACAACAAAACCCGGAAAAACCCCACTCCAGATACCCCTTAGGGTTCATTTGAGCCCGGAATCCCAAATAAATTGTATCCCCTCTACTATTACTTTGCTCATTCAACCTACCGATGCTTCGGATAGTGCTCCGAAATGCCGTCGATGAGCATTTCTTCAATTCGCTCATTCCACTTGAAGAACTTGTCCAATTTGAGAGCAGGTTTCTCCCCAGCATTCAATTTATGCATTTTTTCCATGAATTCATCAGTCGCGCGACTCATACTCCTGTAGGCCACCTCAAAGGCTTTGTCCATGTCAAGGTTGCCACCATTTTTGGGTTTCCTTTCGCCCCTCACCTTCTCCGTCTCCTTCCACTCCACCTTCGAGGGTGGGAGGCTAGGAGCGGTCACAGCGGGGACAACTTTGCCCGTGCTGCAACCGAAATGTAGCCAGAAACCCTTGATGATATTCTGCATTAATTTGGATAAATACTTTTAATGAAAACTAGAAAATTTCATAAACTTTATTCCATTGACACAAATGAGTGAATGACTTAATCCTCCGACGCTTGCTTTTAAAACTTTCTAGCTTTCTTTGGAGCTTTCCGCCGGAAACAACTGGGACAATTTGGGCACAATTTGATGGGCTAATTCGGGCGTGGCAGCTGCCAGCAGACGCTGTGATTGTATGTCAAAGTCACCACCACAGGGATCGATGACAATACCTCCAGCCTCCTGGACCATAAGGACACCGGCTGCCCAATCCCAGACTTGGGGACCAAAGTGAACATAGGCATCGCAGCAGCCGATGGCCACTAGAGCCAGGTTGAGAGCCGCCGAGCCCAAGGAGCGCATGCTACAAAGAAGGTCCTTAAAACGGATCTAACCCTGAACTTATACTACACTTACCCCTGAACTAGAGGTAGGAATTTCCGTTTGTTCTCCAATCGCACCTCAAAATCCTTCTCACTTCTACCCAGTGACCATTCCAGAAATATGAGGGATTCTTTGAGTTCCTTTTGTTGGCTCACTTGCATTCTTTGTTCATTGAAGTAAAATCCTCGATCCCGTTGAGCTATATAGTTGTGCTTCAGCATGGGATTACTGATCCAAGCAAGCTCCGCTTTTCCACCCACGTAAAGAGCAATCGAAGTACAGAATTGGGGAAATCTGTGTATAAAATTCATAGTGCCATCGATGGGATCGATTATCCAGGTGGGTGCATCTGTAATCAACTTGGACTTCTGTACTCCCTCAGTACCTTCCTCGGCGATAATCAGATGCGAGGGGAACTCCTTAAGTATACCAGTCACTAGAAATCTTTCCACCGCTTTGTCAGCTGCCGTTAAAATATCTCGTGGATGCGATTTGGTGGTAAATTTCATTTTATTTTTGAGATAACTGAGCATAATCTGAGGGGAGTAGGAATAAGTTGGAGGAAGGGAAACTATAGTTGGTCTACCTCTCCGCTCTCCTGGGTTAGACGTGCGACAAGTTGACAGGCCTTATCCCGATCTGCAGTTGAGAAACATCTATATCCCCTACGTTTTAAAAATATATTCATTTCTACTAAAAAATTGAAATTAATTTCAAACACATTCAAAACAATAAACTTTATTTTCAACACACATATAGTAGCATATATATACGCGTATATGATTCGATAAATATATATATATATATATATCTTTAAATTGTATTCAGGCTAAAAAAAATGTTCGTTCAGACAAAGACTTAAGAGTCCTCTTAGCAATACAGTTAGCTTTAAGAAGCACTAAGTTCCATTCCATAACTCTTCTCGATCTCCACTCCAACGACAACAACAATAATATATAGTTCTGATATGTATATATAAGATTCTTTTAAGATTTTAAGTTTTGCAGCTGAAAACTTCAGTGATATGTTTACGTTGCAGGAAGTCTTTTGACCAGATAACGCACCCTAAATGCGGTGTCTATATAGTACTATATATATACGATTTAGTATATATATATATAAGTATATTAATGTGTATATAAAATTAATATTTAGGAATTATCGATAAGCTTTTTATGCAACATTTGATATGTATCGTTTTCCAAGACTTACAAACTATAGATTAGATAGGGATTAATCCGGGACTTACGTGATCCAGCGGGAAGTTAGAGCAACAAACAGAGTAATACTAGAAAGCAAAAGAGTACTACATAAAAGAGTGTGATTTAAGTAACTGAGAATTAGTGTTAAATGTATTGTTTGTTGTGTAGATATATTTAGTTGGTTCTTGTTTCAATTCTACTAAAATTAGTACATACATAATCGATATAGATATATATAATTTAAATTTGTATCACAACGAATTTAGCAACTTAAACTATGACTACAACAGAGGAAAAAACAAATGAACTGGAATAAATGTGCGTGCTGAGCATATTTAACTACGATATAACACTATATATAGATAGATATATATATATTTCAACTTACTACACACGCAGATATATATCTCTCAAATGGGTGCAGTTAAAGTTTAAACAAAAGACTAAATTATGATTACTTACACACTTAAGACAACTAAAAATTAGAATTAGTTATAGAAATATGTTGTGTGAATTGGTTTGTAAGCCCGGATTTCAGGGCCCAAAAACAGCAATACGATTTAAGACATATGGTAGATATATAGTTGGTAAAGTAGAGTATGGGCTAAAGGGTACAGGGTACAAGGGGATAAGGAGATTTACAAGATTCAGCTGAACTAGAGACAGCTTTGATTACGGCTAAGCAAAGCCTGGGGAGTGAAAACCTAGAGCAAAAACTCTTGAAGCTAAAAGCTAAAACTCCAAATTAGCCAACTTTCTACTTGGCCTCCAGGGGACGATTGGCGAACAGTTGCTCCACAATCTGTTCATCGGCTAACGTCGAAGTATCGCCCACATTTCGATCATTTACGGCTATTTTTCGCAGTACACGTCGCATGATTTTTCCGGAACGCGTTTTGGGCAAACCCGGAGCATTCTGTATAACATCGGGCATGGCAAAGGGTCCAATGCGTTCACGCACCATTTTCTTGAGATCCGCAATAAGTTTCTGATCGAATGGTTCGTTCTCATTGGGTGTTATGAAGCAATAGAGACACTCGCCCTTGACAGGATGGGGACGCGAAACGACAGCGGATTCAGCGACACGTGGATGCTCTGTGAGCACAGACTCGACCTCAGCAGTGGACATCAAATGTCCCGACACATTCAACATATCATCTACACGCCCAGTGATCCACAAATAACCATCGGCATCACGACGGGCACCTGAATGAATCAAGGAAACAAATGTTAGTTTATAATCCTTCTGTTACTCCACTCAAACTCACCATCTCCAGTGCAGTAGTAGCCAGGGAACTTGGAGAAATAGGTGTCCTCGAAGCGCTCGTGATTGTTGTACAGCGTACGCATCATTCCCGGCCAAGGCTGGGAAAATACTAGGTAACCCTCGCCCTCACCCTTGATTTCAATGCCACACTCATCCAGCAAGATGGGCTTCACGCCAAAGAAGGGGAAGGACTGATGAGGAAAGCAGATAAGTTAGTTATGAAAAGTTTCATTTTAGTTTAAGAAGACTTACAGCAGAGCCTGGTTTCATGGGCGTGGCACCAGGCAGTGGCGTAATGACGTGTCCACCCGTTTCGGTCTGCCAAAAGGTGTCCACAATGGAGCACTGCTCCTTGCCAATCAAGCGATAGTACCAGAGCCAAGCTTCCGGATTAATGGGCTCACCAACGCTGCCCAGAACTCTATGAAGGAAATTGGATCATAAATTATATTTTTATATATAGTTTTTACTATTAAGATTAGTCATAGTTTCGCGACTGATTCCAGCCAGCTGTGATTACTGATAGCGATTAATGCCACTCACTTGAGACCGCTGAGATTGTGCTTAAGCACTGGAGCCTCGCCGAACTTCATAAGTGCCCGTATGGCCGTAGGTGCCGTGTAGAACTGAGTCACCTTGTACTTGTCAATAACACTCCAGTAGCGGTCGTTACCCGGGAAGAAGGGGGTTCCCTCGAACTACAAACAATACAATTGATCACAATTAGATAGGGCACATCAGGTGATTAAACCATATACTTACAATAACAGAAGTGGCACCATTGGCCAGTGGACCATAGACCACATAGGTGTGCCCTGTAATCCAGCCAACATCGGCGGTACACCAGTAGATATCTCCTGGCTTGTAGTCGAAGACAATCTTGAATGTGGTGGCCGCATAGAGCAGATAGCCAGCGGTGGTGTGGAGCACACCTTTGGGCTTGCCAGTAGATCCACTCGTGTAGAGCATGAATAGTGGATCTTCGGCGTCCATCCACTCGGGATAGCACGCCGGCTCCTTGTCCTCCATCTCCTCGTGCCACCAATAGTCACGATCATCGGTCCAGGGTATCTCCTGCTCCACATGATTCTCCTGGCAGGGAGTAACCCGCTTCAAATGGGAGACCACAATGCACTTCTCCACAGAGTGTCCCATCTCCTCGACCTTATCTAGCGCCGTGTCGCACAGAGCCTTCAGGTAGAGCGGCTTCTCGCCACGCCACGCCCCATCGGCGGTGATCAGCAGCTTGGCCTTGCAATCGTACATGCGTTCCGCCAGAGAATCGGGCGAGAATCCAGCAAAGACAATGGAGTGCACGGCTCCAATGCGGGCACAGGCCAACATGGCAATGGGTAGTTCCAGTATCATGGGCATATAAATGGACACACGATCGCCCTTCTTGATGCCATGATCCTTAAGGACGTTAGCAAAACGACAGACCTCCTCCAAGAGTTTGCGATAGGTGAGACCACGCGAGTAATCATCGGGGTGATTGCCCTCCCTGAAAGCAACAAAAACAATTAAATTTATTTCCTCTTGAAATCCATTCAGAATTCGTTGGCAATGTGCCCACTTTGAGACAGAACAGGAAGGTATTTCGCCCACAAAGCATCCTATAATTTACCCACATCTCGAAAAGACTTCTCAATTGGATCATTTACAGCAAATTCGTGACTTCCTAATTGCGACTTAATTTGAATTCGTAGCATAATTTACTAATTTGATAAGGTATGATTGAATTGTGGGCAGAGGAGGGTGCAAGTGGGCGTGTAGGGGGACGGTAGTACGTGCCTCTTGAGCACTCATTCAATTGACGCCTTTCTCTTTTGTTCTTCAACTCAAAATACACTTTATAACAAATCCATTACATTTTTAAACAGTGCCTTAAAAAAGTAACCGCTTACCGCTTAGAAAATCTAACAAATTAAAGTATAAATTATATAAAACAGAAATTAAGACTACAAAAATTAAGTACGTCACTTTAAACAACTGATTTACTACAAAGATTAAAACAAAATACAAGTTTTAATCTTTTTAATTGTTTTAAAATTATTAAATTACACTACAAAAGTAATTGTAATATATTTTTGCTTATTTCAACAATTTTTTGTACTAAAATTAAGCTGCAAAACTGCTTAATTCGAGTTAATTCGTTCTACATTTTTACAACGAGTCAAAAGTTGAATTTAAATTCATTTTCATCAACTTTTTTAATTGAATTGATAAGCAAATTTAGACTTAATCTAGCGATAAGCCGCAAAGCAAACATAAACAAAGCTGAAAAAACGTTTACTTATAAACATATTGTTATTATTTAACAGTCCCGTCATAATAAACCAATTTGTTGGTACATTAACTGCTAACAGTAACTGTATTTCATGTGCAAGTGCAATTTTAAAATTGAATTGCAATTGAATAACAAAAATCGTGAGCAGTTCTAGAACTATGACTATGATTTATTGAAGGACAAACCCGTTATTTAGAAAAAGCCATCTAACGGTTATTGGTCTAGGTCACTCGAGACTCTAGACTATAAAGAAGTCACAAACAATATATTTCAAATGACTCAAATAAAATCAAAAATAACTATAAATCATCGACCAGGTGGAATAGGATTTGTCATACGACGCGATAAGATTTAGCCAACAATAAAAAATCGGGTTTATTCCATGGCCTATAAAGAAAACTGTATATAATACTGAAAACAGTTCGAAATCGTGACGTATTCTAATTTAATTTTAGATACATTTCACATATCAAAGTACAAAGTAAATTGTTATTGTTCGATTCCATATCATTTGTTTTGGATGAGTAGTGCCCTAAATGTCTGAAATTTTGGTCAACTTTCACGAAATTCCTGTATTATTAATTAGTAAGATGTTAAAAATAAAATTGATTAAATTTTAAAGGCAAACAGACGGAAATCGTTAACAGCAAATGTTAAAGTTAACAGCGCGCTGTTAACTGTGCCATTCGCGCTATACTCAAGGCCAAGGCGAAATAGCAGAAGCAACAACAAAATGTGGTCAGTCATGCCTGCGCGCGCTCTCTCTCTCTTCCACTCGCTCTCGCTCTCTTTGTACTACTACATACAGTTTGAGAGTGACTTGCTTGTTGTTACTATTTGCGATTTATGGTTATCAAACTGCTGCAGGCATTCACAACAAATGACTAATTATGAGCTTGGTAGGCGGTGGGAAGTTCGATGGCGCGATATTTATTTCCAATGAAGTGCTTTTAATTTCGTTTCATCTAATCTGTACCGAGTTTAGTATAAACTCAGACACTAAACATTTCCATGCTGCGCTTGGCAGCCATTAGGTGAACACCTCATGATGATCTCGAGACAGCAGACAGACGCGTGGCTGCAAATCGCGCTTATCAGCAATCAAAAATATCATGAAATTGCCTGCGTCTACAACAAACATACATAAGTGTGCTTTAAAGGAGGCGAATCATGTGAGACAACGCAGCCGGCAACAGCCAAGAGCAGCAACAACAACGCCAGTAACACTTAAACTTATCTAAACAGCTGTTGAGTCGCGTGTTCGAATGTCAAAAACAAAAGCAACAACAACTAACAGCCAATCGCATCGAATGTTTTCATTTGTTGTTGTAGATTGCGTGCAGACTGTTAAAGCAGCTACTGCGCTGCTTCTGATTCTGATGCCGTTGCTGCTTTGGTCAAAGCTTTTGAGCGAAAGCGCCGCTCTGTCTGCTGTCTGCCCATACAGTTTGAGAGCAAGATCGTATGATCTGCGTCTAGACAGTTTTTCAAGAGCGCCAAATTTATGTAGTGGGAAATGAAACAGGTTCATAAATTCATAAATTGAAATACTACAATGGTTATTAGGTTAGTGCTTTTATGGTATAGAGCATTAATGATAACAGCTAAAGATGAAGCTAGTTAACTGTTAACATAATTTGAAAGTGATGATTGTTCAGTAAAGTTTCTTGTTCTTTGCTTTCCAAGTTCTTAAGTCGTGTGTCAGCATTAACATGTTATTTTCGTTTCTCTTACACACTGACATACACTGACACACACACACACACACCAACATACAAAACTTTTTAGCCGGTGCTTTCCATTGGCTGTGAGTAATCAGACGATATTATGATCGCGTGATTTTTTTGGCGGCTTTGCAGCGCAACCCAAACTGTAAGCCAAACATGAAAACGGTTTGCCAGCCACTGCGGAAGCTGTGTCAATGTCTTCTTCGCCAAAAAAGCTTGACACAGAAAAAAACAACTAAATTATTTAAAGCTCGCATTTGTGCTTTGTACTTGACGTCGTTTTACCGTTTAGCGTTTTGCCACATGCCGCTGACACACATTAAAAGGCGCGAAAGAAATACAAAAAGAAAAAATTAATTTAACGTAATCGAATTTGAATAAACAATTTAAGCGTCTGCTTTCATTCGTCTGCTTACATAATCGATTTTTTAAGCTTTAATTCAGGTATTTAGTATAAAGAAATTTACGAATTTACAAGTGCAAAAGTAGAGATGGTAAAAAAATCGATGTTTTCAGGGGATTTATCGATCAAAGCGATTTAAATCCACATAGTTTATATGGTATTTTCCAGTCGCCAACTGGTAAAGTATTTATTTTTATAGTCCACTAAAGATTCTGGATTGCTTTGCTTTGCTTTGCTTCGCTTCGCTTTGGTTTTATTGTTTTTCGGGGAATGTTGTGTACAATATTATCTATAGTGTTAATTATGCCCCATTACGTGCAAATTGCTAGACTATGCGTATTATCTTATCTATATATGTTTGGTCGCTTCTATTGCGTTTGGGGATTACAGTGAAATGTGTGTATTTCTAACAGCCGTTGGCATTTAACAGCTGTTAACAATTTGACAGTAACAGGCACTTTTAACACACAATATTCCAAAATTTAATATGAACTTGAACTTGAACTTGACCTTGTTGTTACCTGGCTTTTCAATGCTATGCTATTTCGAATTCTTGCCCTTTTCCTAACTGATAACCCCAATAGATTAGCATAATACAATTTTTGTTTGAAATTTCAAAAACAACCGACAAATTTTAACCGCAATTTGAACTTTGCTGTCGCAAAAATATAAACAACAACAAAGCCAATTGTCAAAACTATAAAAATTAAATTTAAGTCGCAAATTAACAACAATCTAGAATCTAGATTCTATTACTTCTTAAGTGCTCACTTGACTTGAGTGTTAGCACACTCACCTGTCTCTAATGAAGCGACTGACAAAACAACAGAAATTCATAAATTTTATTTTATTTTTTTGATTACAGAACACAATCTGTGAATTTGTATTTTGTTTTGTAATATTTGCCAACGACTCAAAATGTATTTAAATGTATACGGTAATTAAATTATACACCTGTGCTGAGGGCACCGTTAAAATTTTAAATGCAAAAAAATAAACAAATTCTAAAATCACAAATTACAATTATTATTGTGCACACTGAGAACTTTGAGCACACGCTACAAAAGATACAATTTACTACGTCTACTTTTTAAGCACAGCAATTTTGACCTGGTCAGTGCCTACTGGCATTGACCTTACACAAATATATTCAGGGCTGCTCAAACTGTAAGCACAATTAATTCGGAGTCAGCTGTCAAATTTATATATTTATTTGATATGCCAGCTCTTAAGCCGAAGTGCTGTCCTTGAAAGAGAGTGAGTGAGAGAGAGGCAGACAGACCTTAAAGTAACGGCGTCGTCCCACCCCACTCCATGCTCACAAACATCTGTTTTCTCTTTTGGTGCCTGCGCACTCAAGAGCAGAACACATGGACAGGAGCAGCGGGAGGAAGCAGGATGGCGACAGGTCGCCAACGTCACGAACGCGTTTCGTAATCACAAACGTAAGAAAAAAATCAATACGTTAACATCCTTTGTGTGTGTGTGTGGGTGTACGTGAGTTACTTTTGTTTTCATGCTACGACCTACGCAACTTCTGGGCCAAATAACTTAGCTTTATTAACGATTTCACTTACCAATAATACGCTATCTGATCACCAAGTCCATTGCGAACATTGCGATCCAATAAATTATAGCAGATGTTGGTCGAAGCGCCCTCCATCCATTTTATGGAAATGGGTCCTTTGGAAATATCGAAATTGTACTGCAAGAACTTAGCAGGATCCGCTGGAGTTTCCCAGTGAAACTGCTTGGCGACACGTGACCAGAATTCGCCAGGATTGTCCAAGGACTCCTGATAGAATTTCGTGTACTCCTCGAAGCTGGATATGTACGCGTTTTGGCTAATTGCCGGATTGGGATGGTATATTGATTTTTCCGTTGGCATTTTATGTCCGTTTATTTGTACTTGTGGCTCTTGTTATTATTTTGATTGTTTCACTTTATAGTTTCTTCTTCTTTTCACAACTATCCTTTTGTTTATCAAACTCTCAGTATTGTGTGTGTGTATTTTCTGTCAATAGTTTTACGTGTGTGTTGAGTAAATATTTGTTTGTGTATTGAACGCTTTTGGTTTGTTAGTTTCTGTTTGCCGCAGCGCACGGTAATTGCGACCGCACGTCTCGAGTTCTTATTGAGCACTGAGCGCAGCACTCGTGCGCTGTCAAGCTTTTTCCATTCCAAGAGCTTTTACACGCAGAGCTTTCGACGCAACGCAGCGTCGCGTTGCTGCCTAGTTCCGTTGCTGTTCGCGCCGTCAAGTTTGAAATGTTTGGACCTATCAGCAGCATCAATGGTCTGACAGCAACAGACAGTCAATTGACTAGCCCATTAAAAATCCTTATCGCTCTCTAGGTATAGGGCGTGATGCCAGTGAATGCGTTAACTGCACACTTTAATCAGGTGATTTTTTGCTGTCTCAGCACTTATACGTTTTGTTACATAGTCCAGCAGAAGTTTCCACTCTGAGCGCAAGACACGCAGCCTGCCGCTGATCTAACAATCTTGAGTGAGTTAAACAAGCGCACTCAGAATTTATTTGTCACTCAGCGCTCTATTTAAAAACTATGGCGGCTCACCAACAGCACTCCACTGCTACGCGCTGTGTAGATCTCACCCGACTGTTGAGTGTAGTGTTCAGTCAAAGAGCGGTACACTCGAGCGCTCTCTCTCTCCCTTTTTTCTGTTCCATAACCGTAGCGTCGTATGCCGTAGTGACTGCTTCTGAGGCTCAACAGAATTTTTCGCAGAGCAAACAATTGTTGAGAGCGTACATCAAATCTCGCACTCTCTCTCTCTCTCACCCTGTTACTCATTGGTTACCACGGCTTCTTATCACGATTTCGTGGGGGAGCAGTGACAGTGACACCATTAGGTCAATAGCAGCAGCAGCGATTGTGATTCTGTCTCTTAAGTGTAATAATTGGCTTTTCAGTTTATTCTTAAAGCGTAACGAAATCCAAATGCGACAACAACGTGGATTATGTGTGCGTGTGTGTGTATGTGTGTGAGTTGGATGAGTGATAAGAGTGGATCATGAGATAACAGTGTCTGCCTTTAAATGGCATCCTTTTATACAAAGCGCTAATGATCAGCGCTGCTGCTCAGGAACTTTTTGTATTCCTCCTCCGACATGAGCTTCTTGAATTCATCGGGATTCTTGAGATCGACCTTGAATAGCCAACCTAGAAGTAAAATTTTCATTTAAAACATACAAAAATAAATAATTTTATGCAATTTATACCTTTCTCATAACAGCTGGTGTTCACTAGGGCTGGAGAGTCCTCCACCTGAGCGTTCTTTTCCGTTACCTTGCCACTTACAGGTGAGTAGACCTCACTGGCAGCCTTCACACTCTCCAGGGCACCACACTCGTCATCCTGCTTGAGTTCCGTGCCTGGTTCAGGGAGCTGGGCAAAGACAACATCTCCCAATGCTTCTTGGGCATAGCTAGAGATACCCACGATGGCCTTATTGGCATCCAGCAGTTCGACCCACTCGTGTTTGTCAGTGTAACGGCGTTCTGTGGATGCAAATGGAACGTAAATTAGTGTCTGTGGAACCTGTTGCAGCTCAGTGGCTTTTCAACTGTATGTGCACAGTGGTTGCATAAATGCCGTCTCTCACTTTACCTTTGTCGAGCATGCAGCTCACGTGAAAACTACGCCACTGTGCGACTGAGGCTGCATTTGGCTTGCATCGCAGCTGACGCGCTGCCTGCACACCGACACGTGCGAATTTTGTTATGAAAACCATTTTCCAAGCAAAATATTTTCCACCGCCCTTCGAAATTCACACGACGAGAGTTATGCTTCACAGAGCACGTCTCAAATTGAAGTGAGCTGACGAAAAGCAAGTACACGACGTTTTACACACGGCTATAGATGCCTAAAAATCAAAATCTGTTGTCAAATACAGCCGGCTTATCAATGTTATGAATGTTTTTGTTGAACTCTGCGTTGACCTACGCGTTTAATGGAAATGCTCTTTACTGCGCAACGTAAACGCAAACTGAGTCAACCTGAACGCAAATTGCTGTGCAGTATTTTCCTTGGTTTTTTTACAGCAAGCGACTGCGTTACATAATTGGCGCCAAGTGCGTAAGTTTCAAAATTCAAAACTAAACTTTTGATAATTATCTGATGTGACGTCACGTTTGTTGACACTGTCACCAATGACAGCCACAAAATCGTTGCTGGGGGCAGTTTAGTGTTATCAGTGACTGAATAAATAAAAAAATCAGTATTTTATTATACAGGGCGAGCAAAGAACTATACAAAACTTTTTATATGTATTATTTATTCACAGTTGCAATTGCTTTGCTAAGTATGATTACGTAAATAAATAAAAATTAACACGCACAATAGAAACTAAAATTGGGCGGGCGACAAAATGTTAACTTATAGTTAAAATGCTTTTTTTTTGCTGGCTTTAACTGGGGCGATTAGGGGGAAATTATTTGAGAATTATATGGATTACTATGGCGCCACAGTAAATTTTAGTACTGCTGGGGATGGCGTAGAATGCCATTGTTATTACTGGGGCTCAAGCCCGGGGAATAATCAGGCATGGGGAATCCCGAGGTGGCTACCACAACGGTCTCCTGCATGGGGCCCTGCGACGACTGGCGAACGGGACGATTTCCCTGTGAATTGGGTGCTGGATACTGTTGGAAGGCATCGATGCTGCGGAAACGACGATCCAAAAGATTGGCATCCCGTGACATATGCGCTGCGCGGACTATCGCATCCTCGTTCACCTCGATTGTTTCAGCGGTGGAGCGAGTTTCCGGCAAGAATGCTTCATTGTTATAAGCTTGCACCTCCACTCTGTGGAAAAAATTCAATAATTAATTAACTGAAAGCGATAAAAGTTTAAATGTACTTACTTTTCTTCTTCGTAGGCGCGTATGGGTGTGCGGGTGGTCAAAATGTCGTTTGAATTCTTGCGCGGCATAAACAACGTATCCTGCGTAAGAGAAAATACATGAAAATACCAAATTAGTATATACGTAACAGAACAGTCACAACAGCATATCGATCTTGGTAAATGTTACGTTACGATGACTTATCGATTATTGTTACAGTTGAGTTCCCGCTTGAGTACAAACAGCGTGCTTGAGCACCAAAAACAGGGTATTTTTGTAGTCGCGCACTTGAAAATCTTTTGCATAAATTTGAAACAACAAAAGCAAAAAAATTCCAATCTCTTATCACGAGTCGAGGTAAGCCAATTTATCGACTGGACGCCCGAGGCTTATCAGCTACCCACACAGACGCACACCCACATACACACACAGCGCTCACTTTGCTAACTTTAGACATGTATGTAGCTAAGAATTTAATTACGCTTACATACAAGCATTTGGAATTTCGTTGTCTCCAAATATATTTGTGGGGAAACAACTCATTGATCTTAGTTAGAGTCACCAGGTGTATTTATAATACCCTCTGCTAATTACAACAAAAGATAGTAAATGATGTCACTACGCGTTACCCGTTACCCCACCTCTACCCCCTCCCCCTTTCACAATCGCTCTAACTCACCGAACTGTCCTTATCTGCTGAAATTCGAATGGCGCGCACCAGCAAGTAGACCCAGAGTCCAAAGTTAATAAACCACAAGATGAAACCCTTAAAGGCAATGATCATCATGGCCATGGCGGCTACGCCTCCAGCAACCAACTGGGCGGCATTGGGTTCCACGACGCCAGCATTAATATCGTTCGCGTTGTATGTGGAGGCCTTTTCATGGAAGCGACCAAAGTCGACGCCAAAGATCACGCCAGCTGCCACATCCATCGCACAGATGGCGAACACAAAGAACAACCAACTGTAGATGGCGCCAAGTGTCATTTTCACATTGTCCTTACGTACGCCTGCAAAGGAAAAAAGGTTTTAAAGTTAATGAAAGATCTGATCTGCACTGATCTGCGTGGAATCCAAACGATAAATAGTAGAATTTATTTTCTTTTAAATTGTTTACCTAAATGATCATGCGACCATATCTATCAAAATGACATGACAGCATTTCTGCACTAATGGATCGCTGATAATACGACGTCCATAGCATTACCCTAGAACAACTTGCACTTCAGCTACTGCCCCAATATTATCTCTATAATATTATTGTTGAACTTGAAATGGGTATGAAAAAATCATCACTTATTATACAACAAAAAGTAAGTAAATAAACTAATCGCTAACTGTTTTTAATTTTTTACTTAATTTTTGTTTTGTTCAGAATTCATGACTCTTTTGATAGCACCTTAAATATGGGGGCTTTTGATTTGATTTAATTTGATAAAATGTGCTATTGAAATGCGCTTTGATAAAAAAGGAAGTGCTTTCAAGTGTCACCGATGATCACTGAATCATCAACTAGAACTGAATCATATAGCTAAATCGTGACCTTATTTCCGAATTTCAACAATAAATCAAAGTTGTCTTTAAAGTAATCCTACGAAATGACGTCAGAAATGTGGGGAATACAAAAGTACCACACAATTTGGCCTAAAAGTAACCTAAATTTAGTTTTTAGCTTGAAAGTGAGTTAAGGGAGCGAATTTATATGCTCAGTAAATTTGGAAAACAGTTTTTCAATAGATTTTATAATTCCTTAGTTAACTAGAACTTCTGTAGACTCCTAACCTTAAAAGATTTTCCAAAATTCCCGCTAGTTTCAAATACTTACATGCCAAGAGTACGATGGAAACGACGAACCAACAAACCGAAACACCCAAATAGACGCAATCCCAGATGAGCAGCTGCGTAGGATCGAAGACAGTGTGAACGGTCTTGAGGATGGTCATATCATAGTTCTGATAGGCGTTCGGGGACATTTTGCAGTTGCCATGGAAATAGACATCAAAGAAGATGGTCTTGACCAGTGAGCCATAAGTCATGTCATTGGTAATGTATATATGACATGTGTATGCAACAATTGCAGTTATCGTCAGACCTATCCAGATGACGGCTTGCACCTGTTGGAAATACAGAGAGTTACAGGAAATGAGTGTAATTATTGTTAGTTTTGTTGACAAACGACAATGGGGCAATTCTACATTTTTTATGGTATTTTTTGTGTACTACTGTGACAACGACAGGTGAATCAACTCGCTTTATTTGGCCTTGATAAGCGGTATGATAAATTAGCTGCAGCTGATCAGTCTGGAGTGACTAGGAGTGGGTGTACGCAACTCTAAAACTTTCCCAACTTTCAATTTTTCATTTCAAAAAGTGTTTTAATTAGCTCACAACTGTATCTGTATCTCACTGTATCTAAATAGATCAAATCAACAGATGGCCAACAGATGGCGCTCTCTTATCAGTGAGTGTAATGAGGTCACAGAGCACTCGGTTGCATTAAACAGTGTTGCTATTTTAGCACTTTTAAGGCTACATTTTATAAATTTATAGCTACAGCGGAAAACTAAGATATATTCCGATATATAATATTTTGCACTCCCCCTTTAAGGGCATTACTCACCACACCGAGCACACCTGCCCAAATGGACCATGATTTCAGCGAGTCAAAGTTCTTGATGCTCATCGTTGATGGTCCGTACATTATTTTTGTTGAGGCCTAAAGTGTCTGCTGAACTGGGCCCAAAATCTCTGTACTCCCCCCTGATCCGTAACTACTCGATGTTCTGGTCGAGTGGATAACCGTTTATGTATTGAGTTCGCGACGTGCGTTTAACGACTGAATGAACCGGACACGGTGAATCGGAGAATCGGCAATGGAATCAGAGAATCAGTAACATGCGCCAATTAATTTTTCCCCTTCTAGTTGTTGTTGTTTTTGTTGTTACTACTATTTTTCAATTTTCAATTTGTTTTTGTAACTTGGTTTATTTTGTCGATAACCGGGCGATAATGGCACACTTTGAATACGGCACAAGAAATGGCCAATAAAATTATGGAGCACACTTTTATTTTCAATGTATATATGTTTATATGTACATATACTATATAATTTTTCGACTTTTTTTACGCTGATATGCGTTCGCTTTTCGTATCGTTTGCCAACTGAAAAATGGCCAACGAAATGAGTCTTTTTGGTCGAGAGCGTCGTTACCAAATATATATATCAACTGGTATGTTGGTAAATACTATTATATTATCGGCGAACGCAAGTAGCTGATAAGCGAGCCTCAATATTGCCAAAGAACTTCCTGCACTCTTGTGCCTCACTCCCCATGGATTTTCCATTGTGGCGAAAACGCAAAGCGGAAATCTTATCAACATTTTGGCCACATTAGTGATGTATATTGGTTGTGTAAACTCTTATCTGTGCTTAAATTATTGTGTTTGGATCATTGCTTTGGTATTTTGATACATTTATATGGTTGCACTTCAGATTTTAAATTTAGCGCGTAACTAGCGCCATCTATTGCTAGCTAGCAATACTTATTTGGGTAGCTGTACCAAACCAAATAAGTACAGCAAAAAAAATTGCATGACAAGCATACAATTTAAACTTTTGTTTATGAATTAAACCAGTATAATATTTATTTTTATCTTCAAACAGTAGTCGTTTTATTTCATTTAAAGTAAGTTGCACAATAAAACATGTTTTCAGAGCTTGTGTGGTGTTCGCTTATGTCAACAGTTGATTAAATTCATGAAGTCTGAACGTGTATGCCTACCTAAAGCGGCAGCCATTTCCGCAGCGTGAAAACGAGACGGCTCTCTGAAACATAGGCAAATAGCAGCCCGCATGCGTGTGTGAGAGCGTGACGACAGCATAACTTTTTCGACTGGAGCACATAAGCATTTAACCCTAAAAAAGACAGCAGTCGACTTTAGTACAGTCGAAGTGACGCCGCGGCATACAAACGTGAATTAAAATCCCAACAAATTGTTGTTGCTTGCCGATAAATTGAAAAAAAGTAAGAAATAACAATAACAAATCTATTGAAATACAGATTTTGTGTAATAATAGTTGTGGCAGTGAATATTAGTTAATAGTTTTGCGCAAATAGAACGAAAGACAAGTATAAAAAAAAACCCATATACTAGAATAATAGCTAACGAGATCTGCACACACACGTACACAAGCACACACACACAAATATAAATATATATATACACATATAGTAGAATGAACAGTCAACTTAATCCGAGCACCTACCGCAAATTCAATAATTTGCTCAGCAGCGGCGCTGTCACCGTTACCGGTCCCGGTCAGCCGCGCATATTGAAAACTACACGCCTTGCAACTCCCGGCGGCGGCGGAGGCGTCGGCAGCACAAACGTGAGCGCAGCTTCGCAGCAGCAGCAACAGCAGCAGCAAAACATTATGGACACGGATGCTGGAGCACGTTGCTATATTTGCGATGAACTTTTGCTCGCAAATCAAACTCAAACCTCATTAACGGAAATGTGCACCACGCACACATCCACCAAATTTCCCAACAAGCTGGCCCAACTGGTTGGCGAGGGTTTCCTCGTGATTGTCTGCAACGAGGACTTTGTTTGCTCTCGCTGCACCAATTTGGTTAACTACTATGATCGCCTCGAAAACGATGTGGAACGTGTTCGTTCCAATTTGCTCAATTTGCTGAACAAAAAGTATGGCATCAATGAGGACAGCGGCGGCAGCAATGCCGATGCATCGAGTCCACCCTTGAAAATGCAGAAACTCTCGGGCAATGCCGCCAATCGTTCGCTGGAGGAGACAGTGGGCGGGGATGTGAGACAACGCAAACTAGTGCAACAATCAACGCCGGGTGAGTACCTGTTTTCATTTGTATATACAGTGGGTCTATTAATTGTTTTGACATGACAAAAGGGGATATTATTCTTGGAATACGGTTTTAAACAAAATTTCCGGTGGCCACTATAGGTTTTGGCAAATCCTTTGGCCGGGATTTGCTATTGGATAAAATTACTATCCCTTTTTTCGACTATTTCAACTTATCTTAAGAAGCAGCTACTTTTTTCATAAAATACTTGAATCCTTCTCCTCTGACTCCTATATCAGCTATACGATATAGTTGTCTGTATCTCCCCGAACTTTGTTACAATATAGAAGCTACTACTATAATCGGAATCTATGAGTTTGGCCGAGATATCTTCTGAAACCCCTTCTTTTTTTTTCTTCCCATGATTTCTATGGTAACTATATGAAATAGTTATCTGTTTCTACCCAAATTTTATTTAAATAATGTGTATAACATAATTTACACAACCTGTGAGTTTTGGCGGGAAATCTTTAGAGAAAAATATTTCTTTTTATAAAGAAACGCAATTTTCTCCCATGATTTCTATAACAACTACATGTTATAGAAGTTCTACTCAGTGTATGGATGTGCCTAATAAGCAGTCAGTGAGTTTGGTTAAGATACCACAAAAAACCACAAAGTTATCGAACAAAAGTAGGACCTGTATCTGATGAATCCAATGGAAACTATATGACTAAGTGCTCATATACGCTCCCGCCTGACCTATGTACTTAATATAGCCAGGAGACTTATTTGCAACCAGCTTTGAGAGTGACCAGTTGGAAACCCTATCTGGATCAGATATCATTATGCTTTATAGGACCACTTCCTTGAGATCGGATTCGCTGTCATTACAATTGCTTGATAAACTTGCTGTATTTACAACAAAGTGAACAATACTAATAATCAAATGTATCCCGGCTTAGTTTCGCAACAGTTGAAGGTATCATCACCGCAAGGAGGCGTGGTTCCCGGGACACAGACGCAAGTGCAACGAAAGGCAACGAAGATATACAAGTGCACGTCGTGCGATTACAAGACCTCGGACATGCGTCTCTTCAATACACATTATGAGACATGCAAACAGCAGACGTTCCAGTGCAAGACCTGTCGCAAGATCTTCCCACACTTTGGCGCCATGAAGCATCATATGGTTAGGGATCATAATACCGCCATGGATAATACCTGCGCCATGTGTCACATTAATTTTGTGAATGAGAACAGCTTGAGGAAGCACATGGAAACGAATCATGCCACAAATGTGCTCGTCACCAGCACCACAACAATTCCAGCTGCTGCTGCACCAGTTACAGCTGCTGCGGCTGCCGCTGCTGCAGCCGCTGCTGCTTCTGTTGGTGGTGTCACCGAATCGATTGGTGCCTCTGGATCGGCACTGTATACATGCAATCACTGTCAGTTCAAGTCGACGGACAAGGGAGTCTTTGATGAGCATATGCGCAAGCATGTGACCAATAAACCCAAACCATTCAAGTGTCGTCTCTGCTCGCAGCGCTTTGAGACACGAGAGGCGGCAACGGTGCACGCCAAGCAGCATCAGACCAACTACTTCAAGTGCGGACAGTGTGCCATGAGTTTCCCCAAGCGTGAGCTGCTTGTGAAGCACGCTGAGCTCCATCAGACTGAAAAGCTGCAGGCTGCCAGCGGTGGTGGTCAAAACATGAACACACAGAAGCTGCTGCAGGAGACCATTGATGAGGCACTTAGCGACAGTGTGCCCGCCCAGGCAGGCACCACTGTAGTGGCCTCAGCAGCCGAGGCTGAGAACAACATACGCTTCTTCTCGTGCAGCATCTGCTCACTGACATTCATCCAGGAGACTTACTACAATCACCACATGGAGACGCACAGGCGTGACAAGAAGAACGCTACAGCTGGCGGAGGTGGCAGCAGTGGTGGTACCACAGCACTCAATTCAGCAGCCACTGCGCTGCTCAGCGATGAGCCTGGAGATGCGGGGCATGTGGGCATGAAGGAGGAGTCCAATGAACAGAGTGCCGAGGCAGATATCGAGAGTCTGTTTGAGAAATTGCATTCGGAGAAGAACGATAGCGAGAAGAAGAATGAAATGGTGATCACACAGGAGGGAAGTGGTGGCATTACATTCAACATAACCATACCACAGGTGGATGCCACCGGCGAGCAGGTCGAAAAGAATTCACCCAATTCTCAAGCTCCCGTTTCGGTTAGCATTGATATGCCGAATCTAGACCAACCCGAGGAGGAGGAATCCCAGTCACAGGGCAGCAATGATAACAAATCCACTGATGCCAAGTCGAATGCAGCACCCGTTTCCATGCCCAGTTTGGATGATGATAATGAAGCAGCTGCTGCCACTGCAGCAGACACAACTGATGGCAATGCAGCCAGTAGCAAGGTAGGGGAGAAATCCAGTGCAAAGGCAGATCAAGCAGCCGCCAAAGAGAAAGCTACGGAAGCTGCCGAAGAAGTGGCTGCCAACGAAGCTGGAGAGGAAGCGAAACCTGAAGCCGATGAAGCAGCTGCTGCCGAACAGCAGGCAGCCGAATCTGCTGCAGCCGAGGAAGCTGCCGAAGCTGAGGCAGCTGCTGCCGCCGAGGGTGAAGCAACCGAAGCAGCTGGTGGAGAACAGCAGGTGGCTATGGAACTGGATGAGGCCATGCAGGCCCAAGTCGATGGTGGACAAATCAAGTTTATTGTCAATGAGAACGGGCATTTGCTGCAGCTCGATAATCACATACTGACCGATGCCGAAGGCAATCAGATTATTGTCCAAGATCCAGAGCAAATCCAACAGCTGCTTCAGAGTGTAGGTGTGCTGCAGTCCGGTGAGGGCCTGGAGGGTGAGACACTGCAAATGATGACCGATGGCAGTGGCCAGATGGTGCTCGTCCATGGCGATAACAATGAGCAGCAACTTATCGATGCCTCTCTGCTGAATTCGGAGGGACAACTGATTATCCAACAGGGCCAGGATGGTGAGGAGGGTCCACATGTCATCAGCGAGGATGGCACACGCATACCCGTCTCCGTATCCTACACCGAAGATGGCCAACCCATTGTCCAAGTGCAACAGCAAGTCCTGGAGGCGGCACAAGCCAGTGCCGAGGAGAAGGAAGCAGCGGCTCAGGCTGAAGCCGAGGCCGGTGAAGTAACACAGACATCGGAGGCAGCGGTTACAGTAACCACCGCCACGGCGGCTACCGCAGCCACAGCTGTGACCACGAGCACCGCAAGCAGTAGCACTGGTGGCACTGCCAGATTCTTTGCGCTCGAGGAATTTGAAGAGGCGAAGGCCGACTAGGATTGGGTCTAGTATCGAAGACGTGGACACTACATACACACCATTATAGCATACGAGGAGGACTGGTGAGTTGGACAAAACCAAAGCAACACTGGAAGAAATCTTTGACTAACTTGTTTTCTCTTTAAAGATACAGATTCAGACCAGAACAGTAGCTGCACAACCAACCAACAAACACACACACATACAGACAGACACATACGCATTTTATTTAGACACACCCAACAAACAAACACACACACACACATATACATTTAGGTTACGTATTAGCACACTCCAGTTGAGGACAAGTAATCGTTTATCAAAGTTCGATTAAAACGATTTCCAAGCATTCAGGCAATCAGGACTTGGCAGTGTGTTCAAATTAATGCTGTACTTGGCAAACATATATAATTTAGGTTTAGTTTTAGCATAGTTAAACAAACAAACAACAAAAAAACCAACATTAAATTTAAACAGAATGTAAAAAATAAAAAACAAAATATGAGAAAAAAAAGATGCTTGAATTACAATTATAGTACATACAACACAATTATAAACTTACCGATAAATAAAATAAAAGAAAATCACAAAAAAAAAAAAAAAATCGCTGTTATAACAAATACAAAAGTAAACTAAATGTAAACAAATTCTATTAGCTTCCTAAAAAACAGTAAAGAAACATAAAAAATCCAATTTGAAACACACAGAAATACAGACATTTGAGCTAAAAAGCCAAGCTGAACTCAATGTTTTAATTATAATGAATGGATTAATCGCAACAGGCAACAACACACGCCCAACTCAACACACACACACCACACACACCACACACACCACTCACACACACACACACACAACACAGTTAAATAATTTGATATATATATGTATTGTATGGCAAATGTAAAAATATGCGAGAGACAAAAAAAAAAAACAGAAAGAGAAAAAAAACTTAAACAAATCTTGTTTTGTACTTATTCATTGTTGTTGTGTGTTCGGAATTCAATTTGCATGTCGATGTGTGTGTAGATAAGCCAGTGTTTGATAAAATGTTGCTTACACGATATCTACACACTAATACTATATAATTTATTCCCTCGCAGATTGAATTATTTGCTTTGTGTGTGGGAAAATTTGAGAAACATTTCTCAGAGTTCAAAGAAATTAAGTTATATTAATTATGTTTATATAGCCAACTTAAGAAAAAGGTGTTTTTAATAACTAAATTTATGTTGGCTTAGTTTATGACTAGCGCTAAATTTAATTGATAGTTAAAGCTTAATACCTTTAGGCCAATAAACTTTAGAGGCATTTAACTATTTATGAAACTATTCAATTCTAAACTAAAGAGACTGGTTTAGTCTATCTCCTTAGCTTATATACCCTATAAATGTATAAGGAGAGTGTGGTGATGTGTCATTCTGGCTGTCGTTTAGCAACACTCAGTGAAAGTGAGTCTAAAACAATTAAAGCTCATTTCTAATGAATAATTCATTTTAATTTCATAATAACTTTTTTGAATTAATGTATTTTTGAAGCCAATTTGTTTACAAATAGCGCTGTATTCAGTTTTTTGTGCATTCCGTTTTTGATTTAATTCAGAATTCTCAATTTAGACTTGGACATGTTAAATATATAAATGCCAGTCCAAGGACGCTGTTAAGTGGGATTACTTTATTAGATGCAACTCAACCACTTAATGTTGGTTTATCGGCTTTTTATTTTTCTTAATGTTGTTGGTTTGTTGATCTGTTGGTTTGGGCCGTTTGTCGGTGACATTAAAAAGCCAAAAAAAATAAAGAGCTGACGGCATTTTGGTTTATTAGTCTGGTTACATAATCTCCAGTTTCTTTCTCGGTCAATATTATGCAACGGCCTCAATTAGGCAAATGAGACGACGCATCTCAATCTTTTTCAAATACGTTTTCGAAAGTCGTTCTAAACCAAATACACACACACACACACACACTAACGACCACACATACACACAAGGTTGCTGCTTGCCATTTCGGGCATTTCGATTCGATTCGAAAGGAAAAGTAAAGATGTAAAATTATTTATGGTTAATTTACGTCTGAGTGATAAATGTTATCATTTGAAGTTCAAAACCCACACACACTGAGGTTGGCTTCACACACTCACAGACACACAGACACAGACTTGGTATCACACACACACAGACTTGAGTCACGTACACACCGAATTGGCTTCATACACACACACACAGACTTGGCTTCACACGCACACAAAGACAGACTTGGCTTCACTCACACACACAGACTTGGCTTCACACGCACGCACAGACTTGGCTTCACATGCACACACAGACTTAGCTTCACTCACACACACAGACTTGGCATCACACGCACACAGACTTGGCTTCAGTGAAGCCGCTTCACACACACACACACATACTGAGTGCAGTCTTATTATAGATAACGCCCACCGTTATATTTGTCCCTCAACAACTTTTGTGTGCTGTGATTTGAAGACTCCAAAATGTGCTGAGCATAAAATAAAATATGTAATTAACTAGTTTTAATTGTTTATGTATTTTTTTGTAGTGTTAAACGTTTGTTTAACTACTGACGGTAGCAAATATTTTTATTGGTGCCGGAATTCTGTACGATTTGAGGGATTTTTAAGCATTTTAATTGCTTCTGTTTGTTTGCTTCTTGTTTTTGGGGTTCAAGTGCGGAAGAGTTTAGATGATGAAATCAACTCTGCTTGAAGGAAAGATATCTAATAAACTGGAGGTGCTCGACTATCATAAGCCCAATTTTCATGTCTGTAAATCATATTTATTCAGCCTGCACTACAAATAAGTATTGTCGATCATAGCACTCAATCTCTGGGATTAACATAAGGACTTAGTACATACAATTTTAAAAATTATTTAATTTTCTAAAATTTAAACCTTTTTTAAACATGATACAATATGTGCAGTTTTTTTGGAGTCACATGCTTCAAGGCAAATCACAAAAGCTGCCAAAAATAATTAGCGAAATGTTAATTTAGTTCTAAAAATGTAGAGCTCCGGTCCATTGAGCGTTTTTCAAAACCTTTTTTTTTGACAGCTTGCAGCACGAGCAGTTTTAGACACCAATAGGAACTGGGCAGAGGCATTTGTATGCTAAGAAGTAGAGGAAGAAGAAGAAGTAGAAGAAACATCAATTTTAAATACAATCAATAAGATTTGAAATTAATTTATTATGTTGATATTGATTTTGGGGGCTTGTACACAATTTTTTTTCGTTTAACATTTAGCGTTTGGCATTTTGTTGATCTTTCGCTTAATTTCATTTGCATTCAAAGTCAATAAAATTTAAACGATTTCTATAAATAACGAATCGAAACGAATAAATGTAACAATAACCGATGCAATAGTGATCTCTTATCTTAAATTCTGACACAGTTAATTGCCAGTTTATTTAAATGAATTACACAGAAAAAAATTATATTTGTACTTGTAAAAAAATTCTAGCTCTTTTCAGTAGAGAATTCAACATGAATTTCTTAAATAAAAAATATAAGAAATTATGCTGAAATATTTAAATTTCTTAGAAAATTCTTTTGGAATGCGCTATGCTCCCCAAATTTAGCTAGAACTCGTGTCTAAATCAAGTTTTTTTCTGTCACAGTTTAAGACATTTGATATTTAGCCGTTTTAGCTTGATTTTTTTTGTCTCCGAAATACTAGATTTGTTTCTGTGTATATATACTAATATTATATTATATGATTTCTCATTCGAAATCAGCTGAAAACGGTTAGAAATGCCGTGATTTCTCCTCATCCACTCGAGGATGTGTACGCAGGTATTCCAGGAGTCGGGCCAAATGGGTGGGTGCAAAATCCCCCGTTGGCTGATAGCCATTCTCATCGGCTACATAGGTGAAGGTTATCGGTAGTCCCTCTTTTGAGACATACTGGACCACGCCTACAGCGCCATTCTCATTACCCGCCGCCTTTGTGGTAATGCCATTCGAGGTCTGAAACTCAAAGTTATAATTGCCCAATGAATCCGGTGGCTGATTCGCATAGTATATGGTTTTGGCGTTGGCATCCGGATTGGCGGGACGTGCGCGGCAGCAGGCGGGTAGCACTAGCATGAGGAGCAGCAGGAACAGCTGATTCTGGGGCGGGAATTATGATTAGCCGGGAGAATCGGGAATCGGGAATCGGTTTTGGAAACCAGTAAATGAACGCACAAACCTTGACAAACAAGTGTTGAACGGATTGAGTGCGTTGAGCGTGCATTATTTATCGATTAATCGAATTTGCTATAAATTATAAATATACTTTTTACTAAGAACACGTATATACTATATATCGTATATATATATATAATTTTATATTTTTGGCTTAAACTTGTATTCAAAACGTTTGACGGACGTTGATCTGGAATTTATAGCGGTTTTTGTCTCGTTTGAGACGCTCGCGAACCGTTTGCTTTGAAAGTGAATTTGGAACTGACAAATATGTATTTTAGCAAATGCAAATTAAAGCTTTCATTATTGCTAAAATCAAAAAAAAAACTTCAGAAACAATAACAAATTTTAAACAAAAGTTCCAGGTAATTCTCTCAGAGAGTGGAAGCTTAGAAATCTCTTTGTTCTAAAACTAAGCAACTGATACAGTCTTTCTCTGTCTATCACACTACCTATCTCACTCACTCTGTCTCTTTTAAAAACAATGACAATTTAAATACTCATCATAGCTGCATAAATTGTTAAATATTTTTATTTTATTTTATTTTTTTA
The DNA here is from genome assembly GCA_018903735.1 of Drosophila cardini. Taxonomy (NCBI): domain Eukaryota; kingdom Metazoa; phylum Arthropoda; class Insecta; order Diptera; family Drosophilidae; genus Drosophila; species Drosophila cardini. Next base: position 3,593,818 of record JAEIGM010000007.1, on the reverse strand, counting down.
ACTTGTTTTTCTGATTCGATCAAGTGCTGATTTATGTCAAAATTTTGATAATGTCGCATGGTAAACAAAATCGAGATCGAGAGTGTCAAACAATAAAATTTGGATGCTTTAGAGCCACACCTACTTACTGCAACTGGCGCTACGAGTAGCGCACAGTGGGTCATTGTGTTGGGAAAACTGTCTGAATTGTCGTTTAGATGAATAGTTTGTGCTGAGAGTGACTTCAATCAGACCGACTTTAAATTATGCAAAACGCCACAAACTTTGACTTTGAAATTGATATTAATTTATTTGTTATGCCTTAGTATAATACACTGTCCGAAAATAACTATAAACAAGTTCATGGCCAATAAACCATGTAATTACGAATCAAATTTTTTGGATGTGATCAATTTGCACGCAAACAAACCGGCTTTTTTACCGTTTAGCATTACGAAATGATTTGAAAATAAATTATAAATTTTTAAGAATTTGCAAGCGAAATGTTAAAGGTTTATTTGTATTAAAATTGACACAAAGATTATTTATTTTTGGACATCTTACGGACTAATGAACCCAAGTTATGGTCAAAAACAAGTGACAAACCCCAAAATATTGACAATTTAAACGGGTTCTACGACTTAAAACAATGCACTAATTTATGACAATCATTGTCCAAGGCTCACAATCACATAATTTGACACACTTGCCCCACTGTGCAGCTAGTTTCTAAGCGCTAAACCTTGCACGACTTGACCACACCTTCGACAGAAGAAGTCCGCTGGAGAAGTGACTTGAGAAGTTGTGAGACTTGTGTCTTTGGTGTCTTATAAATATGAACCGAATTCTCTCTCAAGGCATCAAAAGCATCAAAATCGACACTTAAAATCAATCAATAATTCATCGATGAATCTGTGACATTTGCATTACTTTGGCAGAACAATTCAGACATTAAAAACTAAATCAAAACTAAAATTTAATTAAAAACCGACAGACGGACAAAGGCAAGACAAGGACAAACAATTTAAAAACTTAATAAAATTTATAAAGTTTTTAACACTCGACCGTTAAATGATTTATTTATTATGATTGAAAACCTTTGTAATCTTTTTCATTAGTTTAATAATTTAATTTATTACTCCATGCTACTAATAATAAAAAGTTAATTTAAATTAACAATTTTTTTATGATTCCGCATTTAATTATTTATAATAAAGTGTGCGAAATTCCCTCGTGGGCAACCTTAAGACTAATCATTTGATTAGTTTTAATCACAGCTTAGCCTTAGAATCATTTGATTGCTAAATGAAAAACATGAAAAACGAGACTCACCAGTGCGTGTATTTATTATTAGTACTTAATTCTTAAGACTCGAGCTCTTTTCTAAAAGTCAGACAGCAGAAAGAAGCAAATAACTTACAGTAGTTTTCAGCTAGTGACTAAAGTAGATAGTGGAAATACCAAGGGAACTATTCTTTTTAAACCTAAAAAATAATTTAAACTAAATTAAAAATCTATTTTTAACATCATTTGTCTAAAAACAGATAAAAGAATCTTTAGAAGTTGATAAACACTTTCGTCACTAGTTCATTACCCTATTAAAGCCTTTTCATATGGTAGGATATTAGTAGAAATATTTATTAATATCATGTATGGTAAATATTTAATAATTTGATAAACACTTTCGTCACTAGTTCATTACTATATTAAAGGCTTCTTTGTATGCTGGTATATTTTTATAAGAGTTTATACATATTTTGTATGAAAAATGTTAAGTAATAAGTTTACAGGCTTTCGTCACTAGCTCGTCTTATTCTTGCCTTTATCTACAAGCTTTCGTCACTAGCTCATTAACTTGCTCAAGTCTTTTTATATGCTAGTATATCTTTTTTAAGAGTTTACTTATATTATTTTATATTTATAATCAATAATTTTATAATAAGCTTTCGTCACTAGCGCGTTAGCTCCTTTAGGCTATTTCTACACACAATATAAACTAATTGAAATTAATCAAAATTATGCAAATTCTAAATATTTTTTAAATTTAGCTCTAACTCTTCGTTACAAGCTTTCGTCACTAGCTAGTTACCTCGTTTAGGGGATTTATTGGATTTATGTGAACATATTTAAATTTATTCACATTTTAAAATGTGTACAGAATAATTTTTGGTATTTTTCAAGTAGCTTCTTAGCTTGAATTCTTGACGGTATTTGCATAACTGGCATGCTTCATCTACCGTTATTATAAATATGGCCAAAAAGCAAAAAGAGTTGCTAATTAGCTTTAGGCTACACCGTAGAACAGTTGCCACTCTTCTTCTTCTTCTTCTTCTGTTTAAAGTATTAGTTCTTAAAATTAATTTGTTTATTTATTTGTTTATACTCTTGTCTGACTCAGCGGTAGATCATTTTCATTTATAATTTTATTTATTTTCCTTGATACGGAACCGTTTCCGCTAGAAATTCATGTGTTCCACTTAAAATTCTATTTTAATGTCGTAGCAAATTAAGTTTGTCTTCGATTTGATTGTCTACAAGAATTTTTTTATTGACATGATTTTTATAGTGTTAATAAAATTAAAAGTGACAGCTTCCGTCTTAAATTTCGGATGCTGTCAATTTGAGTATTTGTTAGAATTATTGGAGATAAATTAACTTAATAGCTGCATAAAACTGTAAAGAAAGTGAGAGGAATTTGGGAGCACTGCCTTTGACCTACATCAAGAGTTATGTCAGATATTGAGATCTAAGAACTACCACAAAAAAAAAAAAAAAAAAAAAACCGGTTGTAGATAAAAAACTGTTTAACGACTGTTAAGAATTCTGATTTGGATAAAGTCGTAAAAATCATAAAATCACAAGAAATCAGCCTAAATTGTGATACGGAATTAAGAACTTGAGACAAGAAACATCGAGGGGATTATAAAATGCAGGCAATATGGCCATAAATATTGTGCTAATAAACGGTATTATTATGGCCAATTGGCTTGGCTTGTCTGGGCTTAACGGAAATGGTCAAGATTTGGTCTGTTATCAAGCAGCAGCTGAAGATAGAGATGGCGATGGCGATGGCGATGGCGATGGCGATGGAGATGGAGCTATGGCTGGAGATACCAAAAGAGTATGGACAAACAAAACAAAAGCAAAAAAAAATAATAGAAGTTGAAAATAAAAAACGAATTTAACAAAACTATTTGACACTTTGATTATGTTTATTGGTTTTTCATCGATTTTGCTTTGAACCGTCGTCTTTATTTTTGTTGTCCGTATATAAAGTTGGTAACAAGCTTTGGGCCAGTTGGCAGTACGATATCTAACTTTGAACTTCGCTGATCGGACTCCAAATCGCCATCGAATAAACATTTTGGAATATTCAAAAAATCGAAAATTAACACGAAATAAAATTAAAACTTAAAACCCAAAATTATTATAATTAATAACCCCAAAGAGTGGCAGTTTAGTGAGTGTGTGTGTGTGTGTACGAAATGCGAAATTTTGTAAGCGAATAACCTTGATCCCATCTGTGATTTTGATATAAAGTGTGGAGTTTGCTTGCAGTTGACTCTATGGCTGTGTCTGGCCTTGCTCTGGAGCCAGCTGGACGCAAAGCTGGTGAGGATACGTCGCATACGTCGTCTGGTTGGTGGCAGTGAAAGGGATGCACAGATTACGGATTATCGTGTCTCACCATTGGACGAGGACGGAGTCTTCAAGTACGCCTTCAAGACCAGTAACGGCATCGATGTCCAGGCAGCGGGTAGTGCACTGGAAACTATTGGAATATTTAGCTATACGTCGCCAGAGGGCGTGCCCATCGAGACAAGGTATATAGCCGATGAGTTGGGCTTCCATGTGGTGGGCAGACATTTGCCCCAACCACCACCCACACCAAACTATATACTCCGATCACTGGAATATATACGCACACACAACGAGGACGGTTCGGAGAAACTTCATACGCTGTGACAAGTCTGATAAACTGTAGATTCCAATCTTATATAACTACTATATACTACAATACATTATCCGACTATATCCGACTGTTAATAGTTTTCGTAAGTTTTGCAGCGGCGCAAAAATGTATCTTTTTTTTTTAGTCTGGATTTTTTTCTAAAGTCGATTCTGTATCGATATAAATCATGTCATCTTTTCATATGCAAATTGATAATTCTTCCGCCTGCCTAACACGTTTAAGGCTAAAACTATAATTTTATTTATACTGACACTTTTAAGCCATAAGTATAGTTTATAAGAAACTTCCATTTCCACCCACATTTATGGGTTAGAAAAAAGAAAAGAAAAAAATAAATAAAATATCATGATAAAATTATTTATTTGGGACTGATGACAAGTCCGATCTTGTTCGCTAATTAACTGCATAAATATGTCATTATGAAGATCATAATGAAGATGACGTGCTTGGTTAGCTTAAAACCGGATCATCAATATTTATGCTCAGAATCTACTCAGAATTCAACAAATCAAAATCAAATGGAAAATTAATGAGATTCCATTTCGATTTCGAATTCGAATTCATTTTCGATTTCGATTTTGTCTAACTTTTTTTGGCCAGCTTTTCTTTCCGGGTTTGTTAGCCACGTTGTGCATAGATATATGGATAAAAAATAACTCTTAAATCGGTTAAATCGTTCTTAAAGTCAGTAAGAAATTTTAGAATTAAACAAGAAATTCGACAATAAATAAAAACATTAAAATAAACAATTAACAATTGTACACAATATATTTTATTGATCTTTTAATTAGAAGCAATAGATCTTGTTATTGTTATTTATATACTTATAAAGACTTAAAAGTGGTTAAAAGCTTCTGCTGACAATTCTGATTGTTTGAAACTGATTTTGAATTTCTGATATTTTTGCAAATATGTTAATAAGAGAACTGAAATAAAAGTTTATAGCATTTCACATTCATAATTTGAAGATTGTGTTTGGTAATTTGTCAGCATTAATTTAAATTAGCGATCATTAGTTCACGTTTAACAGTTTATAGATAAAAGATTTTTTTTAAGAATTCCACGAGCTTCATTAGAATTTTGATTCTAGATTAGTTCAAAGGGTAATCAAGTTTCTTAAAACACAGATTAACTGAAAGTCTAAATAAATTTAGTCTAAGCTAAGCTTGAAATGGTTTTGATCATTAAGCAGAAGTGGCTTAGAATAAAGTAGAAAAATTAAGTACTTAATCAAGTCTTAATCTCTTTTTGAGTACGAATTTAAGATCTTGATTTTTTACTATTATTACAATTGTTTAAATCTTTTTTGTACTCAAGAAATTATTTTTAATATTCAACTGTTTAACTCTCGGTGCTGGCTAGAATTGTCTATATAATTTTATAAAGAATTTTTACGTTTTCCCTTCTCTTCTAAGATTTGAATTTCAGTTTAACAAGTAAGGAAAGGCTGCAGTCGAGTAAGTCGAATGTTAAAGACCCTGTACTCATTCTAATGCGCGTTTTTTTACGCAAATCACAAATTTGTTACCGATTTTTCCTATAAGAGCTATAGGCTATAGTTGTCTGATTCGGTTCAAACTTAGTAAGGACGGTTTTATTGGTACTATACACATAATCCCAACTTTGACTGATCATAACTCAGCCAAATGAAGCGATATCTTAAAAAGTCATACCTTTTTATAATCTGGACAATTAACAGAATTAATCGCAATCAAAATCTCAAATTCTCAAAATCGACCCCATTTTGTCAAATTTTATGATGTCACTTGACCATTGACCACTTGACCAATTTTGGACAAAAATTGACAAAATTTCAGTATTCAATATTTTGATGCCAATCGATAGCACTGCTCCTCCTGAGCTCAGAAAGGTATACCAATCGAAGATTGGATGCCAGAGTCCTGAGATATGTCGTCTACAGTCCTCAGATATGTGGTCCACAGTTCAACATTAAAAATTGAAATTTTTCTCAACTTTGACTGATCATAACTCAGCCAAATGAAGCGATATCTTAAAAAGTCATACCTTTTTATAATCTGGACAATTAACAGAATTAATCGCAATCAAAATCTTAAATTCTCAAAATCCAACCCATTTTGTCAAATTTGGTTGAAAGAGTCCTCAGATATGTGGTCCACAGTTCAACATTAAAAATTGAAATTTTTCTCAACTTTGACTGATCATAACTCAGCCAAATGAAGCGATATCTTAAAAAGTCATACCTTTTTATAATCTGGACAACTAGCAGAATCAATCGCATTCAAAATCTAAAATTCTCAAAATCGACCCCATTTTGTCAAATTTTATGATGTCACTTGACCATTGACCACTTGACCAATTTTGGACAAAAATTGACAAAATTTCAGTATTCAATATTTTGATGCCAATCGATAGCACTGCTCCTCCTGAGCTCAGAAAGGTATACCAATCGAAGATTGGATGCCAGAGTCCTGAGATATGTCGTCTACAGTCCTCAGATATGTGGTCCACAGTTCAACATTAAAAATTGAAATTTTTCTCAACTTTGACTGATCATAACTCAGCCAAATGAAGCGATATCTTAAAAAGTCATACCTTTTTATAATCTGGACAATTAACAGAATTAATCGCAATCAAAATCTAAAATTCTCAAAATCGACCCCATTTTGTCAAATTTGGATGAAAGAGTCCTCAGATATATGGTCCACAGCTCAATATTTAAAATTCACAATTTTCCCAACTTTGACTGATCATAACTCAGCCAAATGAAGTGATATCGTAAAAAGTCATACCTTTTTATAATCTGGACAATTAACAGAATTAATCGCAATCAAAATCTCAAATTCTCAAAATCGAACCCATTTTGTCAAATTGGGATGAAAGAGTCCTCAGATATATGGTCCACAGCTCAATATTTAAAATTGACAATTTTCCCAACTTTGACTGATCATAACTCAGCCAAATGAAGCGATATCTTAAAAAGTCATACCTTTTTATAATCTGGACAATTAACAGAATTAATCGCAATCAATATCTCAAATTCTCAAAATCGAACCCATTTTGTCAAATTTGGATTAAAGAGATATATGGTCTACAGCTCAATATTAAAAATTTACAATTTGCCCAACTTTGACTGATCATAACTCAGCCAAATGAAGCGATATCGTAAAAAGTCATACCTTTTTATAATCTGGACAATTAACAGAATTAATCGCAATCAAAATCTCAAATTCTCAAAATCCAACCCATTTTGTCAAATTTGGTTGAAAGAGTCCTCAGATATGTGGTCCTCAGCTCAATATTTAAAATTGACAATTTTCCCAACTTTGACTGATCATAACTCAGCCAAATGAAGCGATATCGTAAAAAGTCATACCTTTTTATAATCTGGACAATTAACAGAATTAATCGCAATCAAAATCTAAAATTCTCAAAATCGAACCCATTTTGTCAAATTTTATGATGTCACTTGACCATTGACCACTTGACCAATTTTGGACAAAAATTGACAAAATTTCAGTATTCAATATTTTGATGCCAATCGATAGCACTGCTCCTCCTGAGCTCAGAAAGGTATACCAATCGAAGATTGGATGCCAGAGTCCTGAGATATGTCGTCTACAGTCCTCAGATATGTTATAGATTCGTTTTCCTAGATTCAATCTCAATAACTTAGCTGAAGTTCATGCAAACTTCATATTTTTCTCTCTCAGTGTAAATGCTTAAAGAATTCTGAAGTTTCACCCTTTTATTTAAACAAATTTGTTTATTTATTAAATTTATTTTTGACCTGGAAATTTTCCCAGCTAACTGTCCCATAAATTTAGTAAATTTAAAGAACTTTTGGAAATGTTCCCAAATATTTAAAACATTTTTTGTTGTTATTTTTGCGACTTGATGCTTGATGGAGTTTCAACAAGCTTTATTAACGATAACTACAACTAATTAAAGGAAGTGAATGTATATCTCTATATAACAATGACTGAATGGACTGGTAACTGGATCACTGAGCGATTTTGTGGCAGGAGAAGGAACAATTATTAACTTATTGGTCTTCCTTCTGCGCTGGTGGATGGGTACGAATGTATTCGAGGGCACGGAGCACATAAGCGGGCACTGGTGGAGGTGTGGGCAGATGATCACCCACAGGATGGAAGCCCTCCTCATCAGCGGTGTAGGTCAGCGAGATCTGTTCACCTTCGGGGGACACATAGTTAATGGCACCTCGTACACCCGATGGATTTCCAGCTTCCTGGGCTTGTATGCCATTGCTCGTCTCGTAGGCATATTGATAGTTTCCCTCGGCATCGGAGGCATCGTTCTGGAAGCTACGAATCTGTGCATCCTTGTTGATGTTATCGGCGCAGGCGCAGCCAATGAGAGCAAGGCAGAGTACCTGTAGCAAGGGTGGAAAGGAGGTATGATTAGTTGGAATTTTTAACAAGCTAGAATTGATAAAAAATTTAGCTTTAAAAGCTAAAAATATGTCCATAAAATTTGTTTCACTTGAAATGCTTTTTTTGATATCGAAGATCAGTTTATTTCTAGACAGCACGAGTAGAAAAACTTTACTTAAAACAAGTATTTCTTGCTTCCTTTAAGAAAATCCACTTGAATTTAACTTTAGGCACTTTTTTTTTAGTTTACTGTACACTTACGTATTTAAACATTTTGGTTTTTTTGAGGATCGAGTGTTGTTTTAAGGACGATGCTTGAATTGCAACTGATTGTTTTGGTCAACTACTTGGCGGCTTTTATAATGGCATCTCCACATTGGATACGTATTAAAGCAAACGGGTTTTATTTTGTGGCAACTGCAACTTGGCAGCTAGTTGGGTGTCGAGGGGGAAGGTGGGGACAAAGGGGGTTAGCCAAAAGGGGGTGCCAAAGCGGGGCAAAAGCAAAAAAGGGGCAGAAATAATTGCCAAAAATCGTATTATCATAATCGAAAACATTAACAACAACAACAACAACAGTGTGGTTAACAACTACTACTACAACTACAACAACACGTATGTTGTGTGTTATAATCGATAAAAAATTAAACGAGAGATTTACAGAAATGCATGAGTCATTTGCCAACAATTTATATTTCATGCTTTTAATTTCGGTGTCAGTTCAGTATTATTTGTTTTTTCCATTTGGGATTTCTCAGTAAATCTTCAATTATTTGTGTATTTTAAACACTTACTCCCAAAACCAAAGAGAGAAAAACAAATAAAATTTTCAAAAAACAAATGAATTTAACGCTTTGTTCCAACTTTCAATGGTTATTGCCTTTGGCATAAACTTTGAGTTTGAATTTGAGTTCAAAATTCGATTTTGTTTCAGTTTTGAGCTTCAATTTATGATTTTTAGTTTCTACCTGGCAGGTGCGCGTGCCCAGTTTTTTTTTTTTTTTTTTTATTTTTTATTTATTTTTTGGTAGCCGGCTCGAATTGTCCATCTCGACAGATCTGTTGAAATTTCATCTTGTTGTTGAATTTTGTTGAATTTTTCGAACGTTGCAAGGTCGTTGTAAAAAATGCTCGTACTTGGGAGACGAAGACCGAAAAAATGAAGATCAAGATGATCCATTTGTAAATTAGATGACTGCTTTCTTGGCTTGACTTGACTTGGCTTGGCTAAGCTCAGCTGAGCTGAGCTGGGGTTGAGCACAATTTAGACACTATCAATTAGCTGAGCTGGCATACACTGACAGAAATGAAGAGCGAGTACTTACTTACCTTTTTAAACGATTTATAGATTAAACCAGCTGAGGTCTACAATTGTAGTCCTCATTTCCTTTAAAAAACTTATTTATTTTTACATTAATTTTGCTCTATTCAAATTTTTAAATATTTCTATTCCAATAATTAATGTAGTTCTCAATTAATTTTTTTTCAAAGTTTTTTAAATTTATTTTAAGAATTTTAAAGCTCGTTTTTAATACATTTTAAAAATTTTCATGAGAATTTTCATAATTTTTGTAGCTCTTTTTAACTACTTTAAGTTTTTTTTTTTTAATATTTCATGATTTTTTCTATTATTTTCTCGAGCTCTTTTAAACTACCTTATGCGATCGACTTTTTTCTCAGTGTAGTTGATCTTTAACGCGTTTGGAGACGCTCTTAAAACTCATTTCATCTAGAGCATTACATCATATCATCTGAATTGCTTAACTTAAAAAACTCTTCTGAGCTAAGAAATCAATTAAGTTTTGAGTATATAAAATTAATAATATAACTTAATTAACTACACTGAAAAAGCAATCATGAATTTCAAGCTGCATTAATATCAAAATGATGAAAGAATTTCAGTTGGCCTTGAATAAATTTATGTTTTAATAAAATAAATTACCTATAAATAATATATTAAATATTAAAAAATTAAAATAAATTACAGAAATATGTTTTAAATGAAGAGCACTTAAGTGTAGCTCAAAAACTTACAATAATTTTTAAGTTTTTCGTGTTTGAGACATGTGAAGACACGTGTCTATTTCATTCATAATTTTGCTTAGCAAAATTTAGATTAATGGTGCTAATTTACGGTCTATAAGGAAATAATAGCACACTAGGAAATCAGTCAGATATATATTTTTTATATATATGTTATGTGTTACTATTGTTTGTCTTTATTAAATTAACTTCCACTCGCTTGATTAATAACTACATATTTTCCCATAGTCTATATGCATATTTAACTGACTTTAAGTTAACTTTTGATTTAAATTTAACGTATTTCGCTAGCGGTCACAAAAATATGCATATATGTACATAATTAGTTTAGTGCTATTTAGTACAACGCGTCGGCAGCGCTGCTAAGCGGCGGATTAGAGGCAGAGCGACGTTAGTGACGGTGATGGTGATGGTGACCGGTGACGTTAAAACCGCTGTCGCTGTCGCTGCCTCAGCCTCAGCCGCTGTCAACGCCAACTGCGACGCCGTTTGGAACTGCGTTGGCGACTGCTCTTCAATTCGTTTGGTATAAAAAGCCATTGACACTCAAAGTCGACCAAACACTGTGAATTTGACAACTGAAGCAAAATGTTCAAACTTGTGAGTAGAATTGGAATTTGGACTCAAAGAGGAGATGAGCAGACACCAACCACAAAAAGGATATATATAAATTAAATCAAACTTCTTTAATTGATACAGTCCCTTTGCGTTATTGCTGCCGCTCTGCTCGTCTGCGCCAGCGCCGACAACATTAACCAGGATGCCACGGTGGTGGACTTCAAGAATGATCCAGCCGATTCTGAGGGCAACTATGCGTACGCCTTCAAGACCAGCAATGGAATTCAAACTCAGGAATCTGGAAATCTAAGAGGTGTTGCCGGTGCCGTTTCATATCCCTCCCTGGAAGGTGTACCAATCTCGCTCACCTACACGGCCGATGAGAATGGTTACCATCCAGAGGGTGATCATCTGCCCACACCACCAGAAATTCCAAAAGCCATCCTTAGGGCGCTGCAGTATATCCGCGAACATCCTCCTCGTCAGGAATAATCTTTTAAACAAATTAAAGACTTTTCGTAAAGTATAGTGTGCAATAAACCAAAATCTGATCTTGTGAAATTATCTGATCAAGTGATGAGCAGTAATTAAAATCAATATTCAAAATATATAAAATGGTCTAAAGTTATTTCTGTATCGAAAGTTCTCAGAGACAAAATATTCTCCTAAAAGAATGTAAACTTTCCAAGTAAAAAGCTTTTTAAATTTCACTTTTTTTTAAACTCTTAAAAGTATGCAATTGTTTAGCAAAGAAATTCATTTGGAAACTTCTTAAACACACCTCGTTTAGGAACATTTTAGCAATTCAAATTTGTGAATGCTTTTTAGCAAATTTGTGTTCTAAGTCTTTTGTTATGGAATGTGGCAAAGTGGAATTAATTGAACTGATTTTCAATTAATTTACAGACTTAGAGCGAGATAATCAATCCACAGCAGCTTAATTTATGGCCAAAACTAAATTAAATATGTTAACTAATTAGCAATTCAAATTTGTTTACTATGAGCAAATAGTTCAGATGATAAACCTGTTGACAGACTTATGTGCATCACTATAAGGAAGTTGTGCAAATAACTCAGTTACTTATGGATTTGCCATCAATTTCGGGGAATATGTAAATATAAATTAATTGAAGCTATAAATATATTTAAAAACAAGTTAGAAAGGTTACAGTCGAGCAAGCCGACTCTAAAAGACCCTGTACTCATTCTAGTACGAGTACTTTCATACAAATCACAAATTTTCAACCGATTTGTCTTATGGGAACTATAGGCTATGGTTGTCTGATCCGTACCAAATTTGGTCAGGACATATAGAGTCATGATATACACATAATGTGTGACTTTGGCTGAGATCGGTTCATAAAAACAACATTTTTTCATATATACCACCAATTTTTCACCGATTTGTCCTATGGGAGCTATAGGCTACAGTTGAACGTTGTGGATTAAACTTAGTGAGGATAGTTATATTGGTGACATACACAAAATGTGTAACTTTGATCCCGATAGCTCCTACAGTTTCCAAGTTATGGAGATGCGAAAATAGCTTTTTACCACCGATTTGGAAAAAACTTGATCTGCTCGCGAAATATACGGACTTTTATTCCAAATTTGCTGGCTCTAGCTCTTAAAGTCTCTGAGATCCTAATAAACCCTGTACTCTTTTTGAGTACAGGGTCTTAGAAGTAGATGACACCAAATTCTATAAGTCGTTTAAGACTTACATTAACTATCAAACAACATAATCTGATTAAAAACTAATTAGTTTGGCATTTTAGCAATTCCAATTAGCTTCAGGTCATCATTCGATAACTGATTGCTGATCAAGTTTGTGTTCTAAGTCATTTGTTTTTTGCACGTGCTACAGTGAAACTGAAACTGGGAATCAGTTCCAATCCAATCGCATCACAACTCATTCCAACTCAAAGGCTTGTCAAGAAATTAATAGGCATTTTATTTGCCACTTAAAATAGAAGTAGGAGTAGATCACTTGACCCTGAACTAATTTATTGATCGCATCACAAGTTGATCAATAATATGTTAATCTGAATTTGAAGAATTCTCGTATGAAGAAGAATTCTTTTGGGTTGCCCGATCCAAATGGGTAAACTGGTTTGCTCACATCTGAAATGGCAAATGAAATTGAAATTTCAAACTGTTGGTAAATTATGTTTAAGTCTGACTTTTAATTTTATATACAATAAATAAAATTTTTGGTTTTTTTTTTTTATTTGAGTTCTAATAATTGTTAAACTAAATATCAAAAGTTATCATACAAAAGAAAAAGTTGAAAGAGATTAAAATCCACTTTTTTTTATGTGAATATTATCACATTTTGTGATTATTTGAAACATGTTTAAAGATATTAATATATTGTTGATAATGAATGGAAGTTGGAAGTTGTCTAAACCACTGCACCGATGCATATATAAAGCCTTTGACAATCCCGAATTCAGTACACATTGTGATCTAGACAATTGAATCAAGATGTTCAAGCTAGTAAGTTGATCCAGATGCTGTTCTAAACAATTTGAAGTTTGAAAAAGCTGCTGGAATTGGAAGGATCGATCACAGGATAACAAAATTAACATTTCTCCTCTTGCAGTCCCTTTGCCTTATTGCTGCTCTGATCGTTTGCGCTCAGGCAAACTATGAAACTGGCGTTGTAGAACAAAAGCAGAATGTGGACCCCGATGGTTTTGACTTCAGTCTCACTCTTGAGGACGGCTCCTATTTAAAATCAACTGGTCATGAGGGTCATGAGAGTAAAGGAACTGTTCAGGAAGGTACCTTCGGCTGGATCTCTAAGGAAGGCGAGCACGTTGACGTTAAGTACACTGCCGATGAGTATGGATATCATCCAATTAGTGATGTTTTGCCCACACCTCCACCAACCCCAGAGGCAATCCTTAAGGCTCTGAAATACCTGGAAACCCATGGAAGTCACGAATAATCTGTCCGTCAATTGAATGTGAAATAAACCAAAACAAATCAGCAATCAAATTCAGAGAATGTTTTTTCATTTATTTATCTGAAAAGTGACCTTTAAAAGGAAAATAATTTCCTATTTTCAAGCTAACACAACGACTTTCAGTTATATAAATTCCAATTTATATCAGTTGTTATATAACTTTCTGTTCCAAGTCTTTTGTTTTTGCTACTGCTTTCTAAATCTTTCACAAATTTCTTTTTAGCAAATAATTTTGGCATTTTATGAGCCAGATTTTTCTAGTAGAAAATTCTTATCGGTTGTTTAATCAAATGATTAAACTGGTTTCCCAGTTAACCAAATTTAAGCAAACTTTTTGGCTCTACTACTTGGCTAAATTGAATAGACTTTGTATAAATTATAATGTTTTTCGAATATTTATAGTTATTAATATTCTGCTGCTAATTAAGTGAACTCGTCTTGGATGTAATAGGTATATAAAGCCCCTGTCCACCTAATATCAGACAATCATTGTGAATTAGAAACTCGAAGCAACATGTTGAAACTAGTAAGTAAATCGAGACTTTCGGAGTAGTTGGAGCTAAAGGATTTCCCAGGATTGTTTTTAGTTAATTTTATTTTGCAACTTTTAGTCTTTGTGCCTTATTGCTGCTCTGATCGTTTGCGCTCAGGCAAACTATGAAACTGATGTTGAAGCAGTACAAGACCCGAACACCGATAGTTTCTCCAACTTTCCCTCTTTTAAGGATTCACAATTAGCTGCCTATGAGGCTCATGAGGGTCATGAGAGTAAAGAAATTGTTCATGACGGTACTTACGACCTGATCACTGACAAAGGCGAGCACGTTGAGGTTAAGTTCACTGCTGATGAGATAAACAACTAGTGATGTTTTGCCCACACCTCCACCAACCCCAGAGGCAATCCTTCAGGCTCTGAAATACCTGGAAACCTATGCTCATCACGAATAATCCGTCCTTCAATTGAATGTAAAATAAACCAAAGCAAATCAGCAATCAAATTCAGAGAATGTTTTTTCATTTATTTATCTGGAAAGTGACACTTAAAAAGAAAATAGTGAAAAGCAAAATATTTAATAATTATTTGAGAACATAAGTCATTCATATATCAAATGGTAATTATTTCCTGTTTTTAAGCTAACAAAACGACTTTATGTAAGTTATATAAATTCCAATTTATATCAGTTGTTATATAACTTTCTGTTCCAAGTCTTTTGTTTATGTAACTTCTTTCAAAATCTTTCACATATTCCTTTTTAACAAATAATTTTGGCATTTTATGAGCCAGATTTTTCTAGTAGAAAATTCTTATCGGTTGTTTAATCAAATAATTAAACTGGTTTCCCAGTTAACCAAATTTAAGCAAACTTTTTGGCTCAGCTACTTACAGAATCAAAGCTATAAATTGAATAGACTTTGTATAAATTATAATGTTTTTCTAATATTTATAGTTATTAATATTCGTGAACTCGTCTTGGATATATATGGTATATAAAGCCCCTGTCCACCTAATATCAGACAATCATTGTGAATTAGAAACTCGAAGCAACATGTTGAAACTAGTAAGTAAATCGAGACTTTCGGAGTAGTTGGAGCTGAAGGATTTCCCAAGATTGTTTTTAGTTAATCTTATTTTGCAACTTTTAGTCTTTGTGCCTTTGTGCGCTCAGGCAATCAATAATTCAAATGAACCTATACCCATAATACTCCAAAGCAGTGAAGTTGCCACCGAGGGAGATTTCAAATGGGGTTCTGAGAACGAGGCTCCCGAGGACATGAAAGACACGTTCGATGGAAATGGATTTCAAGCAGCTGCTGATGCAGTGCCCCACTGAAACAGTAGATATTTGAATTATTTAACAATTCAATCGGGATAAAATTAAAATTTGTATTTAAAAATTTGCAAAAATCTATAGAAAAGCTAAAAATTTAATTCATATCTTTCCCTTAAGTTCACAAATTAAATCAAATCCAATTCGTGTTTAAGTCTGTGTTTCAAATCTTTTGTTTTAGCAAGTGCTAATATTAGAAATTAGTGGATATTTTATGGTTTGAGTGATATGCTAATCAGAATTTGAATTTGGAAGCTTTAAGCTGATTTTAAATTGTGTTTTAATTAAGTTTTTCAAGCGAAATCTTACAGATTTGGAAAACAAACAGAATAAATTCCATTCAAATCACTTTGAGTAGATTTTAATGGATTTTTACAGTGTATTGTTTGGCTTAAAATATGCTCGTATAGTATATATAAACCCTTTGTCAACCAATATCCATCAATCATTGTGAGTTAGACATCCGAATCAAGATGTTTAAAATGGTTAGTAAATCGACACTTTCGAAGCAGTTGGAACTGCGGGAATTCCAAGGATCGCAGGATTTAAATTTATAACTATTTTATTTTTTTATTTGCCTAATTGTTTTTCTGATTGTTTGCGCTCAGGCGGACAACGAAGACCCTGTAGTCTCAGAAGAAAAACAAGTAGGAGAAGTACAGGAAGTTGAACAAGCGGGTACATTCACCTGGTTAACTCCCGACGGCACTAAAATTGAAATAAAGTCCACCGCCGATGAAGCAGTAAATATACCACCTCTGATGGTAGTTCGGAAGTAATATAATTAGTAAATGAAATTTAAAAAAATGTAATAAATTTTGTTTCAACACTCTGAATTAAACTCATAACGGAGAAACAAAATTTTCGTTGTCGAAACTTTTACAAGTTTTTGGCATCTAGATGTTCAAATTCAATGCCTTTTTCACTCTTTAATACAGGGTCTAAAAACAAACAGACCAAAATGTTGTTTGGTTATTAATCAATGCGTTGTTAGGCATGCCGATGGCACAGGAATTAACCCCAAAATGGTGCGATTCAAAAAGTATAGCTTCAAATCTGCACTAAAAGATCGTATAACGAAACGATCGATCGCCGCAAATTTATTCAGACTCGTATAAATGTGGATGCTGCAGGGCCAACAACTATTAACTCTTTCGCACCATTTTTAATTTTTCTCTCTGTTTTTTTTATTTATAATTTTATATTTTTTTTTTATTTTTATAAAAATGTACATACATATTTAATTTGTCATCTCAATGTAAATCCGACAGCTGACCGCCAAAAAATTGGTTTAAAAAATCAGAAAACAAGAAACTTAAAGAAAGAAAAGAGGAGGGGAGAGGGAGAGAGAAGAGAAGAAGAGGAAAACATAAAATTACCAAGAAAGAGTCTAAAAAAAGTGATGTAACCGTTGGGAACAGCAAAGTTTGGGTTACCAAAAACGGGTTTTCGGGTTATTAACACTTTCGTTGTGCTGCCAGTGAATTCTACGTACTGGCCACAAAATGTAGGTCAACCGACGGGCTGTTAACCCATTAAAGACTTAACTTGACTATAATGAACCTTCAGTAATATGCCAAACTGTATTTTAATAATACAATTTGTTACAATCTTAACATAAAATCCACATATTATTTACAATATTTTTGGGAACATTTAACTTTGTATTGCTTTTTAAATGTAGCCAGAAATTAAGCCAATGGTTTTACCCATAATCTGAGCTATATTGGCAGGAATCAAAGATTTCAAAAGGTTAACAGCAAGTCTTTGTTGTGTTTTTTTTGAGTTTTTGGTAGTTTAAAACCAGTTGCTCGTTATCCTTCAAGGCACAATGCGAACAATCTTTTGGTATGTGTGTGTATTACTTTAAGTTATACATATATTTAAGACTGAGAGACTGAATATCGTCTCTCGATACTTTAACAGTAAAAAATCAACAAAAATAAGTATATAAAATTAAGAGTTGTTACATTCAATGATACCCAGAATGCATTGAATGCAACAATAAATATGCCAGCTCTGGACTAAGGCTTATACTGTGCGCGTTGTTGCCTTAAAGTTTACTTTCGGCTGCCTCCTTGGCCTTTCGGCGTGCTGCTGCCGCCGCAGCTGGTCCAAAACGTTGTATAAAACTGTTAACTGGGCCAATAATTGTCTCTGGATTGTTCAAATGCAAATGATGCGAACCATTTGCCTCCAGATACTCAAAGTTTGGCTTCGTGACCAGCACATCCATAACTTCATCGTAGTATTTCTTGTCCTCGAAATAGGATGATTGTGTGCCCTTAATGAACAGATATGGGCATGTTATTCTTTTGGCCATTTCCACACACAATTCTTGTGACCCAATTGCATAATTATAGAACTTCAGCCGACGATCGCGGCAAAAGAAGTATTTGTCTGGATATTTGCCAGATTTTTGAATGTTACGGGCCAGCATGTGCTTGCAGAGCTCCTTGTTGACCGAGTGAAAGGTGCCAATGTAGACACGTTCGATAAGCTCATCGTATGTGTAACTTGGTGGCTCATTTTTGCTACGATTACGTTCATCCTCGCGTAGAAATTCATCCAAACGTGTTTCCATAGTGCGTATAACCGACGGATAGGGTCGCTGATGTGGCTTCAGTGCATCAATGCCAATTATCATATCTACCTTATCGGGAAAGACGGCAGCGAACACAAAGCAAATTATGGACGACATTGAATGGCCCACCAAAGACACCTTCTCCCATTTGTATTGCTTCATGATAAGCCTTATCACATACAGATTATCCACCGAATTATAATAGCAACCGTCGGGCAGACGTGAAGACAACCCATGGCCGGGCAAATCAATAGATAAAAATGCCACGTCCGGGGATAGCAAAGGTACCAGCAAATCAAAAGTTCCTGCATTATCCTGCCAGCCATGCAAACCCAACAAAGGTTGCACATTTTGTGGTCCAAACCATTTGCCAGCTATATGGCCCCAAGGCACTTTAATTGTGATCTCCGAGAACTGTAAGCAAATCAAAAACACACAAAAATTAGCATAACAGATAGGTCAAATGTCGTTCGATACACTTTTCGCAAGTCAATTTATCCCCTACAAAAGCGTATATATACAGGGTTAAGCGAAATAGTGTACGAACGTTCCAAAGATCAAAGTACGGACTTACAGGTCGAGTTGGAGGCTCCCCAGTCAGATCGCCAGCATGACGATAACGCTGGTTCAGATTGAGCTCCGTGTGGCCACCGGTGCTGCTGTCGGCACTAGCGTTGTCCTTAAAGTCAAATTCCATGCTGTCAGCTGCAATATAATAATACGAATGTGGCTTAGATCCAAAGTTTAATCAATTTAATTGACGATTCTCGCCAACACTTATCAGTTATCAGTTTCTCGTGTGAAAGATTAGCTGAAAGTTTTTGAGATTAGTTAATCAGAGCGAATAACAAACAAAACGAAATCGAAGACACAAGAAATGTGCCTCAAAAGGTGTGCACGACAATTAGGGTAATAGCAAAAACACTGTTAAACTGACGATCTCCATGATTTATGAACTACATATTATAGGTATATTTAAAAATAAACTAAAAACTATTCCAAAGTTCAAGGTCAAGAGGTGTTTTGTTTTCTTTTTCTTAACCAAACTCTTAACATTTACACTTGCTTTCATACTGCGATCATACCTTTTTGTTATATTTGCAAGTTAAAAATAATTTCCTTTGTTTTAAACAAAATTTTAATTAATTATTGTGTGTTTTAGTAAGCGACAAGAACAGAACTAACTGAACAGCTGATTAATTTGAGCGCCGCAAGAGCATAGGAACGCATAGAAATGAAACGATGTGTGGAACGTAGGCAATTAATCGAAATGTTTGCGATATCGATAAGCCTATGAAATAGCAAAATTTAAACTGCGGAAAAATTGTAACGTTTGTTAGATTCCGTTACTATCTTTATTTTATATACCACACACATTGCTTTCACAAGATTTACAAACCGAAATAAAAATATAACCAGCAAGTAATACTGAGTCAGCGAAATTTAAAAAACTAATTCAAGTTCTATTGCCGGTTCAAAGTCCAAAATTATAGACTTTTGTCTACGCTACATTTCTGTTATTTCGCACAATCCGGTTTTATTTTTGGCTTGTCTAACATTCATTTCTTTATTGGTGTGCTTTTGATTGAGCAATATCGCCATAAAATCTGAGAAATAGTAAACTATGCAAGCAGTTGATAAGAATTTTAATAACAAACAAAACTTGTAAAATTTTAAATTTATCGATTTAAATTATCGACACCGGCAGGTTTCGTGAAGTATGATAAATTCGCTGGTCGTTTTGTAATAGTTAGAAAATAGTTGTATTTCTCTGATGCTTTTAGGGATAAATACAAATTATAAATATAATTTGAATGCATATTGATATATACATCATGGATGGTAATCCACTTCACTGCCTGGCTGTCATACAGTGTTGTCCAATGAAAGCGCATGTATTCCAGGGTATTTACGTGTCGGCGCAGTGTTTTTATGTCTTGACCGTGGGTTTAAGGTCCATCGCTAGCACAAGTATGACGATCATATGGTTTATTTCGTCAGAGCAAGCAGTCGGTTGCAGTGAGTGTGGCGCTCAAATATTATTCAACAGAAATTGCACTTAGTATAAGTAAACGAAATGAGACCACAAAGGAGTCTACGTCTACTAGGACAGTTAGCGACAGGAGCACAGCAGAGTCTGCGACAGAGTCACAGTAAAAGTTCAGCGAATACACTGAAGATTCTCACCAAACATGTAGGTAACATTGCACACGCATACTTTCACCTTGAATCATATACTGACCTTAAGACTTACGCTCTTTAAGTATGAGGAAGTGAGCATTCCGGTACCTTGGGGCCACATAGCTGGCAAATGGTATGGTCCAAAGCACGTACGCCCTATATTGGGCATGCACGGTTGGCAGGACAATGCAGGAACCTTTGATACACTTGCTCCCCGGCTGCCCAATCACATATCCTTTCTTAGCATAGATGCACCTGGACATGGACTCTCGTCGTGGCTGCCCAAGGGTGTCATGTATCACTCCATTGATTATGTGCACTTGGTTTTACGCATAATGGAGGAACAGAACTGGGATAAGGTGTCCATATTGGGTCACTCGATGAGCTCCATTAACGGCTTTGTATTTGCCGCACTTTTTCCGGAAAAGGTGGATATGTTCATCGGCATCGATGTGCTTAAGCCTCCCATACGCAATGCCCAGCAAATTGTGAACGCACTGTCGGAACGTCTGGAGGATTCACTAAAACTGGAGCGACGTTTGCGGAGCGGTAGTGAGCCGCCAGCCTACGAATGGGATCAGCTGGTGGAGCGACTGCACATGGGCTCCAACAAGTCTGTCGACATGGAGGCCTGTAAATATCTACTACAGAGGAACTGTAAACCCTCCAGCCACGAGCCCCACAAGTATTACTTCTCGCGGGACAATCGCCTTAAGACCTCACAGTTCTACACACTTAGTCTGGAAATTGTGCTAGAAATGGCGAAGCGCATTAAGGCACCGCATCTGTTTATCAAAGCATTGGGTTCTCCCTACTACGAGGAAAAGAAATACTATGATGCGACGATGGAAGTGCTCTGCAAGAATCCATTATTTGAATACCATGAAGTCGAGGGAACCCATCATGTGCATCTTAATGAACCCGAGAAGGTGGCTCCCATTATCAACTCGTTTATCAACAAATGTAGACCGTTATAGATAAGCAGACTCACTAACTGATCCCAATACTAAAACTGTACAAATTAGCTAAGCTGTTTGATATTTATGGTAAACTATAATATTAAACTAGTGACGAATTTTAGTTAATAAGTTGCCCAAATCTTATTAAAAAAAAAACAGTAAAATACAATTATGTTTGCTTCTATTTAATTTAATTACCTTTAATACTTGGTAATAACATTAAAGTTAGAGTAAAATTACAATTATTTTTTTATTTCTGCTTTTTTTCCTTTTTTTTTTTTTTGTGTAAACTAAAATTAATTAAACAAAATACACACAATGTGCAAAAGATATTAAAAGACATTTTGGAAATCTTTGCTTTTCATTGTGCGTTTGTTTTTATTTAAAAATGAGCTTGTAAAAAAATGTACAGAACAATTAAAAAAGAAATTGTTAAACATTTTAAAAATTGTCGAATCCCTAAAGTTCCACTTAAGTTTTTGGAGTCAGTTTTGAGCTGTGCACGGCACATTTTTGGGCGGGGAAATTTCAAAGATTCAACAAAATTTAAAAATCTTAAAAAAAATAAATTATATGCATGTCTATTAGCTAATATGATGCTTAATTGCCGAAATACTTGTGACAAATCAGCAGAATTATAGAACTTAAATAATTATTAAAAAAATGAAATTTTTACAATTTAAAAAAAAATATATATGCTGCTGATTTGTAACAAACTTAACTTATAGCTATACTTGTATATAAGTATTTTATGTTTTTTACTTTGTTTTTAATGTAATTTTTTGTATATCAAGCGTAATAGCAATTGCTTCAGTTTCGCATGGATTGAGTGTGTTTTGGTTTTTATCAGATTCAAATTGATATAGAAAAATATACATACATATATATGTGTTAAATAAATATATATATATTTACTATATATATGGTGTGTAAACAGCTAACGTACTCTGCTAAACTACTAGACATTAATTGTTGTTCAATGACAAAAGCTAAACAACTTTTGGGACTGATCAACAATTTGTTGCGCGCTCTTTAAACATTGTAATAAAACAACAAACTAGTTGCTAGACTAAAATTAATACAATAAATAAGTTATATCTTAAAATTTAAGTATTTATCTTTTTTACCATTTAACATACTTTTTTTATGTTTTGTTTTTTGAATTATTTACAATTTTGAGTTTATGGCGCGCTGAATGTTTCTAAGCAACCGGCGATGAGTCGCCCTTCATGTCGCGCTCCCTAAAGAATCCTCGCTCCGTTTTACACTCGCGTATTGTTACCGTCTCCAGGTTGACGGTGACATCAGTAATCACCACACGATTCGATATGTTGCATTTGGCCGGCAACCAGAAGCGTGGCGGCAACGCACGCGGTGATAACGGTGTCAATGGCTGTTTCTGGCTCAATGCCAGAGCGCCACTCAGTTTTGGTATGTTATTGTTCTCCGATGACGGCGCTGACGGCGGCGGCACCGGCGTTGCAACAGACGCTGTCGTCTCCTCATCTTCTTCTTCCGTAAATGCTGGTGCTTCTGCTGCCGCTGATGATGATTCAACTGTTTCGGGTTCTCCGCTCTTTTGTTCTGTCTTTTGCTGTTGATTTGCGGATAAATCCGTTAACTCAAGCGTCGGTTGTTGCTGCTGTGGCTTGGTTGTCGGTCCATCGGGTGAGGTTTTAATGGTGACACCAATTTTACCCGATTCCTTGAGTACCTCAGCCTTGCGCTTGGTGCCCATCAACGGTTGATCCTCTGAACTCGAGGAGTTGGTGTCTGCCTCCGGTACGAAAGGGTTATCATTGTGTATGGAGCTGCTGTTTGACGACGAGCTGTTTTCCATGCGCTGACGCTTTGACTCAGGATGGTGGTGATGATGATGGTGATGCGTGAGCGGCGATTCCGAGCGACGATTACTAATGCGCTCGGACTTAATGCTTTGTATGCTTTGGTTGTTGTTGTTACTGCTGTGCTGATGATGGTGGTGATGATGATGGTGCTTTTTATCCTTATCCTTCTTATCAACCCCATCGTTTGTACCGGAAGCTGCTGTTGATGTCGTCGCCTGATTGCTATCGGGCACATCATCACCGGTGAACGTGTACTCATCCTCCTCGGATTCTGGTTCTGGATCCGGCTCCTTCTCCTTCTTTTTGAGCGCAGCGGCGCGTTTCGAAGGTGTGCCTGAGGATTTGTTGCTCTGCTCGTAGATATCGATTAGGCGACGATCTAATATGTTCACCTCCGGTTCCCAGGTGTTGTAGCGTTGGTTCCAGCCCTTCCACTTTACGCGGTACTCCACAACACCCTGTAGTTGAAAAAATTTAAATCAAATACTTTACAAATTTAAAAAATAGAAAATTGTTAACATTTTTAATTTATTTAAGATAACAGAGGGATGAAATTTGAAAATTTAGGAATCATCCTATCATTAGCTAAGTAGTTTTACAGACATGTCGTGTCGCCCTTGGTAGTTGTGTAAAAGGATCCTTTACTCAAGCAACAGACATTTGGCGGGTTCCCTGCGCACACACACACACTCGCTCACACACATGCACACAGACTCGGTGCAAGGCGACCTAATTGATTTTTCATCGATGCCGAAACGTAGCACAGCAAAAACAAAAACAACACACAATTACACACATACAAACACACGTACGCACGCATAGCGCAAATGGTGGTTGTTGCAGCAGCAGCACGGCACGAGACATTAGCGCAGCTGCCAGCAGATGGACGACGCAAGAATCTGCTGGAAATTTCGAAGGACATGTGACCTTGTATTTGTGTTTGCTGCGCACATTTCTCTTTCGTATATGTTTTAGTTTATTTTGGTTTTATTTCTTTTCTAGAACGTACCTTTCTAACGCGCTTCTGGATGATTTTCTCGGCAGCATAGACGCGATCGTCCGAGCTGCCCATTGTGTTGCCGTCCACTTTACCAATTTTGAAGCTTTTGCGTTTTCTCTTTTTGGGTAAGTTATGTGCAAAGCACTTGAATTGCCTTTTAACTAATTCTTTGTTGGCTTAATATCTCTTTATTTGCATTACTTTTTAAAACACAAAACTGTTTAAAAACAAATTGCGTCTGACATTTACACTGACTGCAAAACAATGTGACCGTAGCAGTATATGAAAAAAAATCTTCAATTTTGTGGTGGTACAATCGACCGACCACCACAATTTATCGGTCATGGTGGGTTATTTCTTGCAGAAGTTGGTTGTGTTTGAATTATTTATTTAAATTAGTTAAACCTCTTTAATTTATCAACCAGTCATTAACAGAACGATAAATCGATACTGATACAAGCAAACTTTTCATATTTTTCACGTTCACTAGTTTTTCTTTTCCCACTATTATGACACTCACCATTATTAAGAAAGCTCGGAGTAGCTGACAAACTTCGATAGCCCAAGAACCATTATTTTTTGGAGTTTAGAATTATTAACTTAAACTGACAAATTCATTATATTCAAAATTTTCTACACTTAAAGCATATTTATTTACATTTGTACATATTTCATTAGTGTATATCTTAAAATTTAAAATATTTGCTTCACCGTTTTGTAGTATTTGCAGCTTTATTTGCTTACCCAAATATGAGCAAATATTTGCTTAGACATTATTTTGACTCATACCGAAAGCCGTAAATTTTTTGTTTGTAATAAACATTTTGTTTAAAAATTAAATTAAACAATATATATATAGACGGATTTACAATTAAACTTTGGTAAAACATATTTTCATTGTTTCCCAACAATTTATTTTGGAAGACGATATGCGATTACTGATCTGGCTGTTCCTCTTGTTCTTTTTTCACTTCCTGATTTTGGCTAAAATGCGCCAAACCGTTGGAACTTGACTGGTTTTCAGCTTCGATGCAGTCCATCAAACAACGGGCCAGCTTAAACCGCACACGTTGAGCTGCTGCTGTGTCCACAACTGATCGAAGTTCACTTGCCACGTATCTGCCAAATATATCAAATTCATCTTCTCGTAGTTGTGGATGATTATTTAGTTGACTGACGGCATCCTTCATTTGCTCCATAGTGGATTGCACTGCTGATACCGAAGTGGCCGTCGTAGATGATGATTGTGACAATCGTCTGTGTTGGTTGATTTGTGGCGTGGATGTCA
The DNA here is from genome assembly GCA_018903735.1 of Drosophila cardini. Taxonomy (NCBI): domain Eukaryota; kingdom Metazoa; phylum Arthropoda; class Insecta; order Diptera; family Drosophilidae; genus Drosophila; species Drosophila cardini. The sequence goes on along the minus strand of JAEIGM010000007.1, from coordinate 3,568,230 downwards.
TGCTGCGATCAGAAGGAGATTCAAACGAATGGTCATCAGTATTTACCTGAACAAAGAAGAGATTTGTAATGAGCACATTGAAAACTATTTAGTAAATTCAAACACTTACCAAATTCGAAATGTTGAGCGCCATTTGATCTGCCTCGCCGCGATCAATGAACGTCATCGCTTCATAGAACTTCCATTTAACAGTTTCACTCGCAACCTGATCGGATTTTGTTTTCTGAAACTTCGCATAGTAACGATATTGAATGCGTATATTTGACCATTTAGCCATTAACTCCGTGTCCGAAATCTTCTTGTCGAATTCGATTTTGGACATTTTTCTCCATGCGGCTTGACGATCAGCTTTACTGCGATACTTTCGATCCTTGGCATTCCAGAGCAATGGCACGGCTTCGACGCATGAGATTAGTTTGAATATATCGTTGTTTGACCAAAAAGCCTGAACTTTTGGTTTATTTTGTTTTTTCTTTGCTTGAGTTGTGCGTTTATTGAGCATCGAAGAAAACCCAGAACTATATGTTGGATCATCACCACTATTATCAAACATATCTTCGTCAAAACTTAAATAGTCGTTTGCCATCTTAGTGTCTGTAATTACAAGAGAAAATACAGCAGCAAGAGCTTTATATCAAAAACTTTGACACAACACGATTAAGCAAATATTTTCTTTGATTTTAAGCAAATATTTGCTTCGTGTTTGAGTATTTAGTGAGTCTCAATGTGCTTCTTTAAGAGAGCAGCCCTAGTAAAGGATTTCGAGCAGTGCGGACATGCGAAGAGTCGTTCCTCGGAATGAATTCGAGTGTGTCTTTTCAATATGGGCTTGGATTTGAACGTCTTTGGGCATTGATCACATTTGAAGGGACGTTCTTCCGAATGGGAACTCATATGCCTTTTCATGTCGTCATTGGACTTAAACGTCTTGTGACAGACCTCGCATTCAAAGAGCCGTTCCTCAGAATGCATCTTCATGTGCGCTTTCAAAGCAGCAACAAGCTTGAAACCCTTCGTACATTGCTCACATTTAAAGGGTCGTGCCTCCGAGTGAGTTAGCATGTGTCTTACTAAAACAGATCTCGATTTGAACGCCTTGGAGCACTGCTCACACTTGTTGAGTCGTACATCAGAGTGACACCTCCGGTGATGCCTCAATTTAGTTTTCGTTTTACATCTCACGGGACAATCATCGCATTTAAATGGACGGTCTTCAGTGTGTACCATTTGGTGGGACTTCAAATCGTCCTTAGTTTTGAACCCTTTGGAACACTGCCCACACTTGATGGGCCGTTCCTCGGTATGAACCAATGCGTGCTTCTTTAATTCAGCTTTAGTCCTAAACATCTTCAAACAATGTTCACATTTGTGGGGCCGTTCCTCAGAATGAAACAGAGTGTGCTGTCTTAACTGATTTTTGGTCTTAAAAGCCTTCTCACAGTGCTCACATTTAACGAGGCGTTCTTCGGAATGTGTGCTCATGTGAGATTTTAATTCGGATTTGGTTCTAAACGTCTTCGGACAATCTCCGCATTCGAACGGACGCTCATCCGAATGGCATAACATGTGCGTTTTCAGGTACAACTTGGATGCAAATCCCTTGTAACAAGTAGTACAGATATGAGTTTTGGGCACATGAGCCTGCTCCATGTGTCGGGCGAGAAACGATTCGCTAACAAAGGTTTTCGGACACCTTGAGCACTTGGTTTCCCAATTAGACTTGTTATTTGGGCTGGACTCAGATGATTCATCGTTTGTGCTCCCATTACTATTTTTGGAGTTGTCATCTGTTTCCGCTGTAGTTGCGTTTCCTTCACTCCCCTCGAATTCAGCTTTCTCCACACTTTGATCCTGCTCTTGCTTTACACTAACCCCTTCTAACGCATATTCTGTAATGGAATAGTCCCCTGTGGTGAGTTCATTCGTGGTGGGTTTCTGCTCTTCGCTCAGTAATTCCATTAAATATTTTTCATTCTGCTCGCATTTGAGTTTAAAGTCATATGAAACCTTAGCAGCCGCTATGCAGGGAGTACATATATTTTGAGGCAACGAATCCAACTCTCTTATTAAACAGTTGGTACAATGCTCCAATATACTGATAAGAAGAGGCTCCCTCTGTTCTGACTCGGGGAATATTTTCTCTAGCTCAGCGCAGCTTATGGTGCAGAGTCGACAAACTTCTTCCAGTTCATACTTTATTTTGGGTTCTTCACATTCGCGCAGGAGTTTTTTAAAGTATTTTTCGCTCTGCTCGCTTCTGAGCTTAAACTCGTAAGCATTCTTGGCAGCCGAAATGCAGGGTCCACATATATTTTGAGGTAACGAATCAGATTCCCTAATGTTAAGCTCTGTACATGATTCGAGAATCCGTATAAGGCATGGCTCATAATCTTTACTCCCGCGCTCTCCAAATATATTCTCCAGTGTGGTGCAGGGCATCGCACAAAAGCGGCAAATTTCATCCATTTAATACTTCTTTTAATGTAAATATAAAATGAATGAAAACTGTTGACAATTACATGTAGGTGAAATGAATCGGAATACTGTCGATAACAACAACAAGTATCGATAAGTAACCATTCATTATAATTATGTCGATAGTAAGCTCAATAATGGTAGTCCTACTATTATTAATGGCAAAGTGGTACCTTAACCTCACCGTTTTGCTCTTCAAACACGGGAGTAACTAATTTTTTTGTGTAAGGAAAAGCATAGAAGGCATTTTGATAATATGCTTGCGGGCACCACATGCTATACGAGAGATCAGTGACGAAAGAGAGTACAGCAAGAGAGTCATTCGTCAAATGGTTAAGATTAAATTTGTTAAGCCAAAAAAATCTGAATCGATTTTAGTAATCCTATCATGCAAACAATTATAAAAAAAAGTGCTTATCGATATGTTTTTTAAATGGAAATGCACATCTCTAATTTGTAAGCAGATGTTTAACTTTTCAATAACAACCAAAATAAACAAAGACTAAAAAACTATAAGTTAAACCGCAAAATGGACGATCTGTGCCGCTTTTGCACAATGTCCTGCTCCACACTCGAGAATATATTCACCGAGCGAGAACAGACGGACAGCAAACCCAACCTAGTAGAAATGCTGGAGTATTGTACAGATAGAGAAATCAAGGGCACGGACTTGTTGCCCCAAACTATTTGTGGGCCATGCATGTCAGCTGCCGTCGATGCCTTTGAATTCAAACTTAGATGCGAACAAAGCGAAACATATTTCAAGGAACTCTTGAGTGAATGTGAAAAGCCAAAAGTCATGTGCGAATTGGGTAAAGTTTGCCGCTTTTGCACACTAAACTATGAAGCGCTTGAGAGAATATTCCCGGAGGGAGAAAAGACTGATGATAACAATTTGCTTATCGGCGTACTGGAATTCTGTACAAACTGTGACATAAGCGAACTGGACGCGTTGCCTAAAAACATATGCGGCCCCTGTATAGCATCGGCCAGAAATGCATTTGAGTTCAAACTAAGAAGCGAGCAAAGCGAAACGTACTTTAAGGAATTAATCAGCGAAAGAGATCAGAAACCCATCATAGATGAACTCACCACAGGCGAGTGGGGAATTACAGAGTATGCTTTTGATGAGAATAAAATTAAATTAGATCTTGAGGAAAGTTTAGAACACTACTCCGATTTAACTGAGTTTGTGACAGAAGAGGACGCCGAGGAAAGCGATGCAAGCTCTAAACTGGAATTTCAGTGCTGCAGCTGCTCAGAAATCTTTGAAAGTGAAACGCTTTTGGACAGACATACAGAACTAGCCCATTTGGGATTGGAAATTTATGGCTGTGCCAGCTGCAAGGAATACTTCTCAACAAAGGAGCTGCTGAAAGAGCACCAGATAGAACACCGAGAAGAACTCCAGGATCCCAAAGATGAGCCCCAGGATGGACAAGAGGAAGAACACCAGATGGAGTACAAAAAAGAGCACCAGCAAGAATACCAACAGGAGAACCAAGAGGACAACCAGAAGGAGCACCAGCGAAATTCCCTCCAAGAACACCGCTTCAAATGTGAGCACTGCTCGATGAGATTTAAACACAATTACCTAGTAAAACTGCACCTCATGACCCATTCGGAGGAGCGCCCATACAAGTGCGAACAGTGTTCGGAAACGTTTAAAAGGAATTCCGCATTGAAGACACACAGAGAATCCCATTTGCTGACTAGAGAACCCAAGGACAGCCCTCGATTTAAATGCAAACACTGTCCAAAAGTGTACAAAAATAGATTAGGCCTGAAAGCTCACCAGGCGGTTCATGCTGAGGATCGTCCCCACCAGTGTGAACTCTGCCAAGAAACCTTCAAAAAAGCATGTGCTCTAAAAGAACACATGAAGCTTCATAACAAGGGTCGTAACTACAAGTGTGAGGCATGTCTGAAGGCGTTTAGAACAAAAACAGAGCTAACTAGACACTCTTATACTCACAGCGGGGAACGGCGCTACCATTGTGAACATTGTTTAAAGGCATTTGGGTCAATCATTCAACTGAATAGGCATCAATTCACACACTCCGAACATCAACCGCATAAATGTGAAGTCTGTTCTAAAGCGTTTAAATCAAATTTTGAGCTAAAAAGACACATGAAAGCGCATTCGGTGAAACGTCCCTTTAAATGTGAGATCTGCATGAAGACGTTTAAATATTCATCACATTTAAATGAACACAAGATAGCGCATACGGGGACAAGACCCTTCATCTGTCGGCTCTGTCCGAAGGTGTATAACTCGAGAAGTGCCTTAAACAGGCATTTAGTACATCATTACGACGAAATGCCCCACAATTGTGAGTACTGTCCGATGATTTTTAAAACTGTCGACGAATTGAATTCACATATTGAGAATCATGGACGGGAACCCACCTTCAAATGTGCCCAATGCCCGCAGTCTTTTCACAACGAATCGGATTTGATGCAACACAGCGAGACTCATGTGATCATTCTAGCGTTCAAGTGTGATCAATGTCCAAAGTCGTACAACAAGAGGACCTTGCTGAACAGGCACGTTAAGAGTCACTCCGACGAACGACCGTATAGCTGCGACGCCTGTTTCAAAGCTTTTAGAACAATATCTGAATTAAAGCGGCACTTGGTATTTCATGCCAATGATCGGGACTTTAAGTGTACGGTTTGCCCAAAGGCGTATAAAACTAAACCGGAGTTAAGTAGACACCTTATATCTCATTATCCCGATCATGACTATAAATGTGAGTATTGTTCCAAACCGTTTAAAAGCGAGGCCGGGCTAAAACTTCACAGGTCGATGCATACCGACAACAGTTCCTTCAAGTGTGAGCTCTGTCCACAGGTGTACAAAATAAAAAGCCAGTTCAAAAGACATATGATTACACATGCAGGCGAGTGTGGAGATGGTATACTACTCTAGAAAATAAATTGAACAAAAAATAACTTAATAAAAGCTAAGTAATTTTATTTATTAAAGTTTTTATTTGTTGTTTACTTGCTAGAGATGGTAAAATCCTTTGTGGGCGGTAAGTTTCAATGTGGATTCCATTGTGTGACCTTATAAGCGAAAGCTGCAAAATCCACCACCATTACATACTAGGTGGAGGCGTTAAAATGGCGGCATTTTGGGGTTCAGTGAATGCGGTCCCACTGCTACTAGAGCGAGCAAAATAAATCAAATTTGCATGGCGTACATGTATTAGTTTGCAAAATGAATTTCCTACAAATAAATGCTTAACAACAATGTGATACAGACATTTGCAAAGCAAGCAACGTGTGCAGAAAATAAACGTGTTTAATTATAATTATTAAATAGTGCTTAGTGCTGCAAAGGAATTAAAGTTAGAAAACCGAAAATGTGAACACAGGCCGCTACGACACACAAACACACTCACACACGCGCACGTACGCACACACACACACACAGAGACACACACATACATACACACAATGACCCATAAAGGATGTGGAGCTGTGGCAGCGCATAGTAATACATGTACGTTGTTGTTGCCCTTGTCAATTGGGTCTGTTTTGTCGTCATAGATTGGGTCGATGAATGGCACTAGATGTGGGCGCTCGGGCGCAGGATGACATTGCCGTTACCGTTATTGCGTTTGACAGATAACAAAAAAGAGAGAAATGAAGACGTCAGCATCGGATGAAGTGGATATGGAAGTGCGGACGGGAGCTCAACACGCCTGCCTAATTAGTGTGGCGCAGGCGACAACCAACGCGACGCCATTGATGACTTTTTTTTTATTTATGCTGTGATAGTGACAACAACAACAACAAACGCCAAGAATTAAACGCAATATTTTCGCTGAAGCAAAAAAGTTATAAACGAAGCAGATAGAGACATTAAAACAAATGAAAACATAAAGAAATAAAAACACCAAATCAACATAAAGCTTTAACCAAAACACCAAGCATAAGTGCAGCTACATAGCTGTATGCAAAAACAAAAACCAAAAAAAACATTGTATTAATATTAATCAAACGTAATATAGTGAAAAACAAACAAACAAACAAACAGCACCAATTAGCGGATAACCCATAAATAATACTTAGTCAATATGTTTAGCTAGTTACAATTTATACATAACAATTATTTAGTGGCTTTAAACAAAACACCAAACAACCAAAACACCAAAAACCAAACAAACAAAAAATACCAAAGCAAAGTTCAATTTATAAAGAAACTAACGAATATACGTTTAGGGAAATTCAATATTGATAAGCTTAAGTTTTGAGCAAATATACATATACATATATATATAAATATTATAAGGAAAACCGCCGCAACTCCCACACCCTTTGAAAGGCCTCCCAAAAATCAAATTCATTCAGAAAACGTGCCATAAACCGGACGAGCAAACGTCGCCAAATGTCAAAGTCATAAAGAGAGCGCCACAAACAAAAGAGAGCGACAGTGAGAGAGAGAGCAAGTTTAACTGTTACGGAGCTCCTAAAAGCACATACCACCAAACAAAGCTCAGCTCAGCTTTGCTTAGCAAAGGCACAAACCCAACAGAAATAAAAGGAAAACAAATGGCGACAACAACGACAACGACAATGCATCACGATGACGCGAGCAGCATGAGCGACGATGTCTTTGAGGATGCGGAAACGACAAAAGCACGCATCGAGGAGCTGCGCCGTCGCCCCTTTGGCGATGGCTGTTACAATCCGCCCGCAGCGCCCATTTCACAACACCAGCATCATCATCATCATCATCCCAATATCAGCAATCACGACAACAGCAGCAGTCAACAAAGTTTAACCAGCAGCCATCATTATCATGACGATGCCATCATGGCTCCCGTACAGCGCTCTGCCACCGGATATCCGGGATATCGTCCGTCTCGCGAAGCAATGCAGCTTTATGCCTACGGCAATGCTGACTACGGTCTAGACGAGGATTACGATGATGGTTGGCGTTCGTATCGTTACGATGAGGTGGACATGCATCAACATGCACAGCCAGCAGCACACAATCTGCAGCCCTTCGATGATACCATCAATCATAAGACGATCCTTCTGGGAGACTCGGGCGTGGGCAAAACTTCCTTTCTGGTTAAATACAATACAGGCGAATTTCGCTTGGGTTCCTTCTCAGCAACCGTTGGAATTGCGCTGACGGTAAGTAGAAAACTATGTTTTACACTAAATGGCAACGCTGCGGTGTCTGCAACGAAGACTTATCCAAATCATGCTCAGTGTTGCCAGCACTTAAAGGGCTAAAGTAGCTAGAATACAACAGAAAACATAAGTAGAAAGATAGTTTTCAAATTTAAAGTGAATTAAAGTTACTTCTGGACTGTATATAATACGTAGATTTAGAGGTTTCTCTAAATAATTAACGCTCGTTTTAGAATCATTTTAGCTGCTAATTAAAAACCCTATTTTCTGTTCAGTACAAACCTTTAAATTAGCTTGATTGTGCATATTACAACATTATCTAGCTTTTGCTTAGTTACAATTTTAGAGTCTGGCTTTAAATTGGCTAAAATGTCAGCACTGCCATTGTCCCTGCTTAGTCCCTTTGCCTGCTTCTGCTCCAATTCATACATTGTCTTGTGCATGTTTTAAAGCCAGATATATAATCATAATCCTATTCTGTGGCTCTGCTATGCGTATGAGTACGTCTCTATATATGTGTGTGTGTGCCTTTGTCTGACTGTGTGTGTGTGTGTCTAACTGTAATTGAGCATCTGACTCGAGAGTTTCGTTAGTGGCACACACCAAATGAGCAACATATTGTTGTGTTATGTATTGTGTTATGTTGTCTGTCGGTTGTGGTAATCGTTTGCCGCGATTTCGTGTACTTTATATTGTCTATTTTTATCACGCACAAATCTCCACAGCACATTGGCATTGATTTTGTCACTGTTGTTGTTGTTGTTGCTGTTGTTACTGCTTTGCTTTGCTGCCATAAAAATAAACCCTGTAACCACATCGCGTTTAACTTGAGGTCGCTTGTCTACTGCCTGTGTGTAGGTGTGTGCAGGTGTGTGTGAGTTCACGTTACGCCTCAGTGATGCACGAAAATATCGGAAAATTGTGATTAAGATAATAATGTTTATCATTATTTTATCTGCGTTTTGCTGTTACCTTTTTACTCATTTTACTGCTATATACATGACCTTAAACCGTGATTCAAATATTTGTGGAAGTATTTTTTTTAGGTACAAAAATAACAATTGGAATTTTTAAATTATTTTATATAAATTTTTGAATACCATACTATGTATTTGCTCTAAAACAGTTGACAAACTTATTTAATCGTTTTAATTATGCTTTCACATCGTATAAATCAGAACAATTGGGTAAGCTTTAAAATTAATTAGCTTACTAAAACCTTATTAACAACTCGAAATGTTTAAATGTTTTTCGTATTATTTCTACAATAACTATAAACTTTTTTATGGTTTAAATTGCATATTTTTTAAAATTATTATTTTGTCAGGTTCATATCCCCTTCCATTTTGTCTACGCTACGCACGGTTTGTGTAGTGAAAGAATTATAGACGCATTTTCATAAGCAATTTATCTGTTGCGCTTAAAAGTATGCAATGAATCTGTTAAGCATCCTTGGCCCACTACCTGTTGCCGGCTTTCACTTTCGTAGCTACGTGAGCCCTCGCAGCTGGCACAAAACGACGCACGAGGCACGAGCCAGAACGATGGCCATCAAGGCAATGAAGTTCAAGTGCAACAGTCAGACCTCCTGTCTCCTTGCCACATTGCCACCTGCTCCACATTTTGCTTTCTGTCGCACTCTCACTTCCATTTGTCCTTTTTGGACTCAACTTCGGCCCTTGCTCGACATTGGCTCACAGCATTTCTAGGCCAGGGCTGTTGTGTTTGTATGTGTTTGTATATGTTTGTGTCTGTGTCTGTGTTGTGGCACAGCCAAAAAGCCGAAGCTGCACGAACTTGGCCTCGTTGTTCGACGCTTAAGGACTCAACGCTGGCTGCTGCGACACGCTGCGGCTGCTGTGCTGCTGCTACCTCCAGATACTTCTCGCAACGCGCTGCGTGCTCAGTTTAGTTTTGTTCGCTGTTCTTGACGTGTCGATTTTAAAATTCGGTTCGCAAATTTTCAATTTCCCTCCACAGATTTCAGTGTGTGTGGCTTTTGTGCACAGAACAGAACAGATTTTAAAATACAATCGCTTGGTGAAATGTAAAGTGAAAGCGAACGCTTTGAACTGTTTTATGAAAAACACACACATACACACAGGCCCGCACACATATCAACAAATGCAGGAACGCGCATTCATTAGACGCTGCAAATATTGTGCTGCATACTTTTGAGCGCGGCGCGTTTGTGCAATTTCACAGCATTTTTGTACTATTTTTGGTGGCTTCTCTACGCGTGTGTAAGCGTGTGTTTGTGTGCTACCTGCCTGTGTGTGTGCGTGTCTGTGTGCTTGTGTGTGTGGTCTATGGGTTACTGGAGCAGTCTTTGTGTTTGCTCAGTTTAAAAATAAACGAAAACAATTTACGTTTTGAACAACTAATAAAAATTGATTTTTCCTTAATTAATTTGAATTGAAATTTTTTCTCTCTTATACTACAAATATTTGTTTGATTTAACAAAAACAAATAGATTGAAATCTCTTGAAATATATGATGTTTATTTAAATTGAAAAGCTTTTTATAAATATAGTTGTTGATTTTCTAAAAAATTGAAGTAATTAATACGACAATTTTGCTTTTAATCAAATGAAAACAAATTCATTGAAATAAGCAAAATTTGTAATTGAAACAATATCAAATTCCGATTTCATGGAATTGTTGACAATAGAAATTTTGAGGAAATGTAGTTTTTGTAATGCTCTTAAAAGTATGCTATGATTTATGAATTTATGTATAATTTTCTTTAAAGAATTTTTCAATAACTTTTAATCTTTTCAAACAATTTGAACTTGAACTCGATGACCTTAATAAATTAAACAGAATAGATGTCTTCATTTTTGTTGCAGAAATTTTAATTAAACTTGCTAAGATAATTTAATCCTTTTGCAAACTGCAGATTTGTATTGTTGTCTTCTTAGATTCGATAGCTCCTTGAATTACCTCCTTAATGTTATCAGTTATAATTCCTGTCGTTATTTATCTAACTCAAATGCGCACTAATTATATTTTCCTAAGAGGATAACTATAATATGCGCATTAGTTTCAAGTGTTGAAGGTCAATTTGTATTATGAAAATTGCAGATTGTTGCTGCTAAGAACATGCACGTGCATGCTCGGCTCCCTCACAATTCATGCAATTAAAAATCTTTGCTTTTTAAATACCACGAGCTGAGTTGTGTTTAGGGATTACGATTTTTTTTTTTCTGTTTTCACTGGAAATGCAATTTAAACCGATTACTATCAGAAATCTTTGGACAAGTTGTAGTTGTTTCTATAGCTTTTTTCTATTCAACCCCCTGCTGTTGACTATTGTTACCTCCTGTTAAGCTTTGTCAGGTCTGTTTTGTAGTGTTGACTGAATATGACTTAAAACAGCTTGAAAAAAGCTAAAGAAAACTTTAAAAAACTCTTAAAATTTTAAAGTTGATTCTTTTCTAAACGTTTTAGATTAAAATTTGGCACTTATTTTGGAATTCAGTTTCTTAAAACTTATTTTAAGTTAATCATAAACATATTTATCGAATACTAGTAAATTTTTCTTTATTATTTAAATTTTTTCTTGAATTTTCGAATACTATTTATATATTTTTGTGTCAAAATAATGCTTCAAAAGCTAGTTTTTTTAGCTATAAATGCGCTAAAATGCCAGCACCGCTGCTGAGTGGCTTTTATTGCAAATGCCATAAAATGTTTTCTACGGCAGCCGCACATCAACTTGAAGATGTCGATTGTCCAGCTTCCCAGTTTCCTGTTGGGACACCCACACACATACATATGCACACACACACACACTCACCTACTTGACATTGTTGTGCATGTGTGTTAGTGAGTGTGCTCGACATTTCCTTAAAGCTGTCCATGCAATCAGGAAGCCATTGTCTGGTTACTCTTGTATCTCTTGCCTTCGCTTTTAGCTGCGTGATTGAGCGCATGATTGAATGGGTCGAAGTGTGTGTGTGTGTGTGCGTGTGTAAGTGTATATATATTCCACCAACCTTCATTTTTTTGGTAGTTAGTAAATTTGTTACTTTCTGCGTGGGCTTAAAAGCAACGTGTGTGCAACAGACCGTGATTAGAGAGAGTTCATTGAAATTTAATTTGTATTTTTATGTTTTAAAATTAAATTAATTATCCAAATCGATGGTTCAACTGATTTTTGATTCCTTTAAAGTATTTCCCAAAATATACGGAAACTTTTCTACTCACACACTTGATTTTCTTGAAAATTGCAGCGACTGCGATCCAATTAAAAACTTTTCTCATCATCATAATGATTGGCAATGTTAACTTGATTCAATTATTTTGAATGAAGTTCACATTTTTTCTTTTTGTTCCAGCAAACTAGCATTGAAAGGTGCCCTAAAGGGTCGATTCCCATAAAGAAGGTCGAAAAAATATACGCTAAAGAAATGGTAAAAAGGGGTTCAAACAAATGGAGAAAAGGTTACGAGCTGTGGGTCAAATGCAAATTCCACAATTTACATTTGATATTCCATTGATTTTTTGTGACATTTTTGGGTATTATATTTCAAATTAGAAACTAAATTTATGCTTTACGAATGAGAAGGAAAATTTATGATTTATTTTCGGTGTTTGGGTCAAATTTTCCAACTTATTTTTAACTAAACTACACTTTAATAAAAGATATATTTGATTCATGAATTACGCAGAACCAAAACTAAACAATATTTCTAAATTTGCTCACTAATTTAAATCATTATAAAGAACTTAGTTTAAAAAGTACTTTTTTGGTAAAAAAATATTAAATTTTTCCTATACATACATATATTTACTATACTTAGAAACGGTTTTAAAAGCTGCACAAAATTCCGTATAAATTTTTCAACAACTTCTTCTTCATCAGACTCCAAGGTCCTTGTAGTCCTAATTGTGTAATATATACTTTTTGTTTTAATAAAGTGTCCTTTGCCCTTGGGGGTATGGATTCGAGAGGTATCAGCTTCCAAGCTAAGGTTCGTTGTCATTGTCTTAGTAAGCATATCAGTGTTGGGAGCAGTGAACGCTAGTGACGAAAGCAAGCAAATCTAGCTTTGGCACGTGTAATGAACTCCATTTAAAAAACATTTAAACAGTTGAGTTTAGTATAACTTCAATACAATTACCCAGACAGGTTTAGACAGGTCCAGACAGCTGCGGACAGGTCGAAACAGGACAGTACAGGTCAGGACAGGCACCAAACGCTTGACTGCCTCAGATTTAGTTCGCTACAAAATACGTTTTTAATGTCAAAGAACAAAATATAAGACAAAACCAAAGAGAAAAGGTAAAAATTGTTGCTGCCAAAATGCAGAAGACGTGACATTGGCAATACACTTTCACCTGCACCTTTCTTCTCCCCAATGACCACCTCGACATTGGCTTTGTCAACGAGTTGGCCTTCACAATTTGTGAGAATTCCTTGCATACCGGAGCATCAATCGAGTATTGACATTTTCAGCTTGTTTACTTGTTTTGACTGCACAAATCACATTAAGCCCCAGACGCTTTCAACAGGCAACCCAAAAAGTATCCAAGGAGTTTGCATACAGTTTGAAATATCAATAGAATTTTATTTTGTTTTGTATTTAGTAGAAGCAAACATAATGCTCAAATTGTATGTCTAAGTAGCCTTGCTAATAACTATTAAAAATTTGAATATTTTTGCTGCTTTTAAAAGCAGACAAATTGGTTTTGGACAGTGTTCAAAGTAGACAAAAGGTACCGTCTCCCTCAGCATAAAAAGTCCCTGTCCGTCCATATAAACAGTTAGATCTTTGGGATGCTAAGAGCTAGAAGCACCAAATTTACATGTTGTTTACTAATATGTGCAAGCAGAACAAACTGAGCTTACATCTTTTAAGCCACACCTCTGGCGTCCACAAAACGCAAACAAAAAATCTAAAAGCCAATTTAAGCAATTGTCTTATACTCAATGCTCTTTAAATTTAACAGGTGTCTAGAGTATAGTTAAATTAAACATTCCTGCAAGTTGCACAAAAATCGGTCCAGAACTAAGACAGTTATCAGTACTTAAAACTTTTGTGCCAGGCAGAACACTCGAATCCCTTAAAGTATGCTACACTTTCAATGTTTTTGTCCTTGCCAAAACGATTTTGGTTTGGTGTTTCGGCGAAATTCCATAACTGCTTTAATAGCTAGTGGGTATGACTAAAGTTAATCACGTGGTCGTGTTGTTGGTTCGCAGGCTTTCCACGCGTTGCTGAATCCTTTTCAGTTCACTTGATTATTAAGCAAAATGTTGCGTTTGTTATTGCTGCTGTTGTTGTTGTTGTTGTCGTTTGGCTTTTGTGGTAAAAACATCGCTTTGCCAACTGTTGATTTAGCGACGTGGTCACGATCCAAACTGTGCCAAGTTCTACTGCCTCCAAAGTGTGAGTGTGTGTGTATGTGGGGGTATGTGTGTGTGTTGGTATGCGTGCGTTGTCAACGACAATGTCAGTCGTTCTGGGGGCCCTGAGGACAGCTTTGTTCAGACGGTTTCGGTTTTGGTTACGGTTTTCATCTCGTTCTCTGTCGTTGGCAAGGCAATTATATTCAATTTGCACCTGTGCGCATTTTCTGTTCTGCTCTGCTCTGCTCTGCTCTACTCTCTGTTCCGTTTTGTGCTTTCAACTTTTCACCTGATGATGTTTGAAATGAATTTTCGTGAAATTTTAATTTGTTTTTCAAACTGGCCAAAAGTAAATTATAACTGGCGGCAAGCTAATGAAATTTACAGCTATATTACAATGTAAATATACTAGTTGAACTTGATGTCTCAGTCCTCAAATCAAAAATGTAAATATCCAACTAGAAAGAGACAGAAAGAGATTGGAGGGGGAGAGTGAGACAGCGACTGAGTTCTTAAATTGAAGCGAAAAGAGAAGGTTGGATTGAGTGTTTGGGCTTAAAGTAATATGTTATATTAGAAGACGATATAGGATACATAACAGCATTATATTACTCTATTACAATATTCAAACCCTGGTGGTAAACCTCTTTATAGTATAATAAATTGAAAATTTTCTATACATTTCTTTTATAATCAGAGATTTTTGGATTATTGATTGATTAGTTGATTCAAAACGGATCAGTCTAAAGTTAAGCTATTTTTAATGAATGTTTAACTTTGTTTATAAATGATATACATCTGTGTACATAATGATTGTTAGCTTATTATAGCTAAAACTATAATATTTGGTGGTAATTCTCCGTTTAGTTTGAAGATTTTAGGTATTTCCAAAGATTTACTAAACAAAACTTAACTTTTAACAACTTTTAACAAAAAAGTCGAATTATCATAATGAAAGTAAAAAATATAGCTTTTTATGACCATACCACTTGGTTCCATGTTAAACATATTTAGCTTGATTTATACTTAACTCTCTTCAATTTAACTAAAACTTCCAACTGAAAGAGTATTAAAACTTCGGTTTGCCCAAAGAGTAACCGCTTTAGTTGCTTGTTTTGTTTTATGATTTTTAATGAGTTTTCCGGGCAAAAGTTTTGGCTTAGCTTTGCCTTTTGCCTCAGCAAACTTTGCACCCAAATTCGTGTTTTTTCTCTGCTTCTTCTTTGAGGAGGGTTGTATTTTTTTCTGGGGTCCAGAAACCCCGTCGAATATCAATGAATTTCATGTATTTTTTTTTTGGTATTTTGCTGACAGTTAGTTTATTGATTATCTGCTTTGTTATTCCTTTGACTGTGACGTGAATCAAACCAATTGTGTTGTAAAGACTTGAAGATGCGACGTCAGCAGACACGTTATCGCAGTGATTCGGTTGCTGGCACCAGCAGCAGTGGCATGGGAGCAGCTGGAGGAACCAGGAAGCCATCGCTGGTCACCACTGTGGTGAGCAGTGCATCACCAACACGGCGAGAATCGTTGGTTAAGCCCACCTGGCAGCATATTACACCTGGTCAGCTGCCAGTGAAGACGTTGGACAAGATCAATGGCATTGCATCCGATGATTCTGATGATGATGGCTATCCAAAGCGACGTCCCAGTGTCATTGTCCATCAGCGACAGCAATCGTTGTCACAACAACCATTGCTGCCGGATTACATGACTCCATCGCAGCTCTATCGCGATCATGTGCAGCAACAGCATTCATCACAGGCACAGCAACAATTAGCACAGCAGCAATCGACCCAACAGCAACTAGCACAGCAGCAATCTCCGTCGGTTGGAAACGGTTTCAGCAGCAGATTTTTGAACAGCATGCGAATCACCGCAGCTGCCGAGCAACAACCGCTTTTGGATACAGGTGGAGGTGGAGGTGGAGGCGGTGTAGGAGGAGGTGGAGGTGGAGGCGGTGTAGCTGCAGCTTTTGGCAGAAATGGAGCTGCACCGGAAGCTGCTGCTTCCTCTACAGGACCTGGTAATGATGGCGCTAGCGCTACACTCTGCAAATCCGCTGGACGTGCACTCATTCGCATGATATCCTCCACACCAGGACACGATGAGGATGAGGACTTTGATATCATGGGCAAGGTGAACAACACACACACAACACAAATACACACACTTTTTATGAGGTGTAGGTAGGGCAGGAAAAGGTAGTAGGAAATAGTATCAGTTTATCAGTTTTAATAACTTTTCTGATTAAACTTTATACAAAAATGTATATATTAAGCAGGCTTTGACTTCAAACAAGACACTCTTTCTCTAGGGAGGATAGTTTTTGTATGTTATCAGATGAAAAAAACTGTTTAATATTTATGTATCTATGTTTTATAATAATTTCAAGTTTATACCTCTTTTATTTTGGTCCCCACGATAAACAGACAGTGCTTTAGTCTCCCAGGCATCTTCGAGGCGATAAAGTATCGATAACAACCTAACTCCGCTCATCCCTAACACCCAAGCTCACCATCTTCCTTTACAAAATGGCGCAATTTGCCACATTTTGTCGTCTTTTCACGCAAATCCATATAAAATTTATCAATTTGCATTACAAAAGAGCAGGACAAAAATGTTATAAGTATTTATAAGCAGCTAAAGAGACTGTCAGGGCCCCAAATCTTTTATTTATTTTATTTTATATTTTACCAACATTTACCTGAGCCGCAAATTGATTTATAGTACTTACAAATATACATATGTTTTTGTATGTATATATATATATATATATATATATATATATATATATATATATATATATTTTTGTATAGTGCTTTATTTGTCACCCTGTGCGCTACTTTAGCGATTTAGAATCTCTGACTGATTCGCAACGCTGTTTTACGACTCAACCTTGTGATTTAGTTCCATTTGGAGCATTTTATGGCAATGCCTGATGCCCGATTACAATCGGATTTGCATAAGCAGCTCAAAAATAAAGTCATAAAATTCAATAAAGTGCAAAGAGACAAAGGGAAATTAAAGAATCTCTCAGGCTCTGTATATCTCTGACTCTTTACTCCGCAAGGAGACAGTTTTCAGCCGTTTAAATTTCTCTCCCTCTGTCTCTGTCTCTGCTCCCTGCACTGGCACGGCCCCCTCCTGGGCACGTGTCCTTTCACACAAATGGAGGCCAGGCAGCTGGCAAGTTGTTGCCTTATGCTTTTCATTAGCACAATTCCCGAGAATTATGACAAATGCTCCAACGACGAGCTCACTTTGCCACAGCTGCAGACATAAAAAAATATATATACAGACTTTTATATATACATCTGTATAGTATATATAATAAATATGAATAATAAAAAACAAGTTGTGAAATTTCAAGCGCTCTAGCACGCAGTTTTAATACACTAAGTTATGAGTAAAGTTTCTGCATAAAATTCACTATAGATTTGTTAAAGAGTTTAAGAATTAAATTAACTAAAAATCCAAATAGCTTAAAAAATATTCATTTAAATTCTTAGATATCAACAGCTGCATATTTCATTTAGTTTTTGGTATTCAAAACAAAAGTTCTTCTTAACTCAAATGATTTGCTTGAATTCACAGTCACAGACATTTACATACATATGTATTTATTGAATGATAAAGTTTCTGCGGCTGCTTGGTAATTTGAAATATGCAAATAACTTGGCCTATTTGTTGTGGCTTACAAATTAACTGTCTAATGGCCGGGGAGTAGGTGTTCTTTGCCCTGTGGTACTCCTGAGAATGTTATGCATCTTTTAACAGCTGTTAATTAAGTAGCAGAGCACTCTTAAATTATCCCCTCTCTCCCCGACAGGTATGTTTACCTTATTTGGCTGCTCATAAATGATTCATAAAATTAATTTAACTATTTGTTGAGAAAATTGCACAAGATTTTAACTAAAACTGGTGCTTTAAAAGTAATAACAGTTTAGTTAACAGATTAGCTATATCAATTCGTCACTTAAAGCTGTAGAGTGAAGTAACTTAGCTTAACTTTTATGTTATTTATCTAAATGATAACAATAACAGTCTGTTAACTTCTTAAAGCAGTTATAACTTTTATAAATTAACAGTGATACAAAAACTTTAACTTTTAATATTTAAACTTGATTAAAAGCTGTTGTGACGCTTTACTATTTACCCCAGTTCCAGTTCCTTTGATAATTTCCGAGATTAAAAAATAACCATCTAATGCTGTAGTCAAAGTAGAAAATTTCTAGCTAAATTTTGCAATCCACAAACAAGTGGAACGCTCTCAATGTTGACTCTGGGGAGGTTGGCATAATGCAACTGCTACAGTTGTCAGTGCCCCACCTACCATGCCCCGATTCTAGGGAGGGTTAGTAGCTAGGGGACTACCAGACTGTGCTAGCTATTCAAGCGCACGATGTTCAAATAACATTTCTGTTTTAATTGCCGGAATTACATTTAATTTAGTAGAGTAGAGTTGTCCTTAAAGCTGACGAAAAATCAAAAAGAAACCACAGAAGTTATGCATGTCAAATGCTGAGTGTTATCTGGGGAAAGTAAGAAAAAGTAGGGGGTGTATTTTGAATGTGTGGGAGTGGCAAGTTGGGGTCTCTCATATACTATGCATTAAATAAGGTTTCTGTATTTCATTTTGTCTATTTGAACATCAAACTAATGTTTCATGTACTATTTTATTCAATGTACTTTTTCCTTTATGAAACACTCACTCACACACACATACACATCTGTACACAAACACTTGTAACTGTCTCGTTTTGTGGTTGTTGGCCAGGTTATAATGCTGGGCGATTCGGGAGTGGGAAAAACGTCGCTATTGATTCGATTTCGCGATGGTCGCTATGTGCCCAGCTATTTCCTGAGTACAGTTGGCATTGATTTTAGGGTAAGCTCACTCTCTGTCTGTCTGTCTCTTTCTCTCTGTCTCTCTCTCTCTCTCTCTCTCTGTGTCTCTTCTCGCTCTTTGTGTTGTTGTTATTATAAATATTACTGTTGTTGTTCTTACTAATTGTTAAATGTCTGTGTATTTGTGTGTGCTTTCTATCTTTTCCCCACTGCCTCTATCTCCCTCTTACTCTACCACTCTATCTCTCTCTGTCTCTATCACTCTCTTTTGTGCTAACTGTTTACTTGTCTGTTCGCTGTCAACAGTTGTCAAGGCTGTACGAATACGATTTTCACCTGTGCACTACGCACATCCACTTATTCATCTCCTCAATGTGTTTACCTTGTTCTTCTTCTTCTTGTAGGTCCATTCTCCACCTCTTCTTATACTCTAAAACCTAAACCTGAACCTGAACCAGATTCCAAACTCCCAAAGCTCAAACAACTCTGTGTTCATGTATCTCCTGCTATGTGTAATTTATACCCTGTAATTTTAAGACTTTTCGGGTTAAACGTTAAATGCTTTAAGTGTCGAAATAACTGACTAATCACAAACTAATTGTGTTAATGCCAACAGCAGCTGTTACTGCCAATTTTAACAGTACTGCTGTTGTGTAAGTAAATGTAAATGCTATGTTAAGTGAATGTTAAGTGTTTTATTGGTACTAATCAATAATAATCTTTGGTGTTTTGATGTTTTATAGGGTATCTAAATGTCGACTATGCTTAATTTGGTGTCTATGTGTATGTGTGTGCCTGGCTTTGTCTGTTTGCTTGCGGTTTTCATGATTTTCAGCTGCTGTGGGCTCTGCTCTTTAGTGAAACATTTTACCGCCTGCTTAACTCGTGTTCAACCAGTTCCCCTATCAATCTATCTCACTCCCACTCATGTCCACTTTCTCTCCCTCTCTCTCTTTCTCTTTCTGTCCCTCGGGGTAGCAGAGTGTAGGGTTGCCAGCATTGCTGCGGCTAAGCTCCTTGGGGCTATTTATTAAAAAGCATATGAACTTGAAAAGGACTTGTTGATGGTTTTGTCTCTCTGTCTGTCTGTCTGTCGTTGGGTTGTGTGGGTGTGTACGCTGTGTATATGTGTGTGTGTGTGTGTTGTTCTTGCAGACTTGTTACTCGTATTTAACTTTGTTGTTATTATTGTTGTTATCATGCTTATTATTGTTGGGTTTTTGTTTCAACTTCCAGAGGCTTTATTATCATAGAAATTGCTGGCAGCTCACATGGCACATAAATTTATTAAACAACAATAATACTACAAGTATTTGCCATGTCTCTCGTTAACCGCATAAAAGTCTCCCATTCTCCCTTCCTTTCCCCCTTGCTCACTTCCTTTTCTCTTTAGTCACTTTTGCCGCTCTTTGTTTGGATAAGTGCGTCCTTTTCTCGTTGTTCAACTTCTTTTTTTTTTCTGTTCTCTCTTTTTTTTTATTCTGGTATAATCCTCCTAAATGATTTCCGACCGACCTTATATTTCATACACCGTTAAGTCGTCCCTTTTTATTCGCTTTCAATTTGTTGCCTTGACGTCAAAAATTATTACGCATTTCCGTTGAACTTAGTTATTGAAATCAAACGAAAGTTCAACAATTTTTCAATGAAAAACTTAATTGTCAACTATCTGCTGTCAAATCTTTATATAATCTCATCATGTTACGTGGAAAATGAATTAAATATTTAGTAGATAAGCAAAACCAACAAGAATATAAATTGTTTCACATAAATATTACACAATATTTTAAAGGTATAAATTATAAATGAGAAGTTATTTGAATGTACATAAATGTTATACTGCACAATAGTCTATATAAGCTGGCATATGTGAGAGTATATATGATATAGATGTATGTATGTGTGCATACTGTTTATATTGTGTCTCTTTTTATTTACCTGCTTTGTAAATGAGTTTCTCAGTAAAAAATTCATTTTCTGTTTGACTTTATGCTTATTTCGCTTGAAGTTTAGCTTTTTGGGCTTTTTTTATTTGTTTCGCACACAAACGTAGTCAAATCAAGGCAACATGGCTGCCTTACACATACAAACATATTCACATTCACACACATTTATTATATTGACTGACTGTCTGAGTAGTCCAAGTCAAATTTTTATTTGAAGTGATACCAAAACTCTCGACTTTGGTATCATTAAAATTGTTGTGCTCGCATTTGAATGTAACCTGTAATTGTATTACTGTGTGCCAAGCAAGCGTGTGTATGTGTGTGTGCGAATGTACGTGGTGTGTGTTTAATATGTCTGCATGCTTCTGTATCAACCGCGCATATACGCAACGTGCGCTTTGTAGCAAACTGTATTAATCCTCAGCCGCGCGGCCTCCTTTGCCACGCTGCCTCTCTCTACAATTTTGTTTTTCTCTTTGTCTCTCTTTTGGCATGCACATTTCGTAAATTAATTGCATTTAGTGTAACAATTGCATTTACATAACTAAATAAAATCCTCGCAAATTGCAGAACAAAGTTGTTGTCGTCGACGGAACGCGCGTGAAGCTGCAAATCTGGGATACGGCCGGACAGGAGCGGTTCCGGAGTGTGACACACGCCTATTACCGCGATGCGCATGGTAAGTAATATGGGGATACCACTACTATAAGCATTACGAACGTTCCATCACTACAGTGTTAGCTGTGTCATCTCTAGTCGAAAAAATAATAAAATACATAAAGCGAAAACCAAAGCACTCAGTCTCTGCTTTTATATATACATATGTATGTATGTATTTGTTGCTGCTGCCGCTGTCGGCAGTTGTGTTGTCGTTGTTCTAATGCACTCGACTGCCTAGGAGGATGCAGCAACAAAGCAGAAAAGAACTGTAAAAGTGAGACCGCTGATCTTGCCTCGCTCTTACTCATACAATCAGAGCTATCAAGCGCTTGGAGTGTAGGCAAATTAATGTACAAGAGCGTAGATAAAAGCTGCTGTGAGCAAAGTGAGCCACTGCTGTTGAACGCGGGCTCGCTCTCCCATACATAGAGTGAATAGAGCAGGCAATTACTATGCAAGTGGACGTAGTTAGAATGCAGAACAAATAACTGTTGTTAGCAGAGTGGGCCTTTGCTTATCTGCTGATATTGTCTTGCTTTAACACATGCAATCAGAGCGAGCTCGCTCTCGCGTACAGCAAACGAATAGAGCAGAGAAATTGGTGTGCTTTAATTATATTGTGTATAGCAATGCCAAAACTTATTTGATTAATTTTCTTTGCTGTAGCTTTACTGCTGCTGTACGATGTAACCAACAAAACCACGTATGATAATATTCGCGCCTGGCTGGGTGAGATACGTGAATATGCGCAGGAGGATGTGGTCATTGTTTTAATAGGTGAGATAAAGTTAAAAGGGCTGCCAAATAGATTTGATTAAAAAGAGCAGCTCACCCAGATGTTGAGCGTTTAATTGAATTACGAGTATAAAACTTTGCAACTTTTGTCGTCTCCCTCTCTGTCTGTCTATCCTTACTGCACTTGTCTAAAAGGCAACAAGGCCGATTGCAGCAGCAGTGAGCGACAGGTGAAGCGAGAGGATGGTGAACGCCTCGGACGTGAGCACAATGTGCCGTTCATGGAGACATCGGCCAAGACAGGACTCAATGTGGAGCTGGCATTCACAGCGGTTGCCAGGTAAGAGTTTTACCACTAAAACAAAACTTTTCATTACGGCCAGAAAGGCAGACTGACTTTAAACTAAACTAATGTAGTGCACTTAATTACGATTTTCTTTACTCTTTCGAGTAACGGCTTAAATGCTTGTGGTGTGAGAATGCATCGATGTATCGATACATCGGATGCTTTTTAATTTTACTGTTTCGTATCGTTGTACCACCGATACATGAACTATGTACTGATATTAATCGATTTTTAAATCCTTGTTTAGTATTTAATTTACTTTGTAATATATTCTTTATTCTGCTCTCACCCATTTTACTCTGTTTCTTTTTCACTTTCTCTCTTTAGGCAACTGAAGAGTCGCGGTTATGACCATGGCGATGATGGAAAATTCAATGTGCATGATTTTGTGCGTGACAATACAAAGGCTCGATCTGTTTGCGCTCAATGCAGAAACATGTAATTTGTTTATGCCCCCCAAAAAAACAAAAACAAAAAGCAGCACAATGAAAACTTGCACACAAAAAAAAAACTAAAAAAGGAAGCTCACAAAACAAAGCGCAAATTTGTACAACATAAAAAAGAAAAAAGAATTTTACAACAACAAAAAAGTATATTGGCTATTGGCAGAGAAGCAACCAA
Source organism: Drosophila cardini (assembly GCA_018903735.1). Classification (NCBI taxonomy): domain Eukaryota; kingdom Metazoa; phylum Arthropoda; class Insecta; order Diptera; family Drosophilidae; genus Drosophila; species Drosophila cardini. The sequence continues at coordinate 3,545,087 of JAEIGM010000007.1, read as the reverse complement.
TTTTTTAAGGCCCTAACCGAAGTGTCCGTGCATTTTGTATGTAAATTGGATTTTGGAAGGCAACGGCAAAAGGAACGGGGACGGGAACGGGCAGAGGGGAAGCGTATGGGGAAACGGGGAGAACTCTCTCCATTATGGGAATGTAATATTTTTACAAAAGTTGCTCGCAAAGTAAATAAAATAGTTAAATGCATTGTGTGAGCATTTTGATAGCATAAACAAAGATATACATACATATACATATAAATGTATACTATATATATCTATATATACTATATATACAAAGTGCATACTTTATTTTTGGTAGGGACAATGTCGGAAAGTCCCTGAAAGCAGAGAAAAGTCAACTCTTTACGCAAAAGCAACAAAATCATGCAACATTTGAGATTTGTCCAACACGTCGTCATCACGAGACTTAACCAACGATGTGGAAACTCGTATTTATTTATAAATAATAATAGCTCTGTTAGTTGGCCCATAAATATGTGAAATATCAACTACAAACTTGAATGAATACAAACAAGTACTAAATATATAAATATATATAAAAACAAACAAAAATCTAGATTGAACCAAACCCAATTAATGACAAAAACAATCACTCAATTTACCTAAACTGATGAAAACAACAAACTATTTAATTATGTATATTTATTGCGACTTTTGTTTAATCTTTTTTATTACGTATCGTTAAGTGTTACGCCTACCGTTAAGTTTTAAAATCCAAACACCAAAAAAAAACAACTATTTGAAATTATTTACACCCAAAAGAATTAAATCTACTATTAAATACTCTATGCAATTAAGTTAGTTACAAACTTTAGCAAGCTCTTTATGCAAATACAAACAAAAAATATATATATATGCAGTTACTTACTTAAAAACTATTCAACTACGGATGCATTCGAAAAACCAACGCATACTTATATCATATACTACTAAAAGGAAGTAAACTTACTTACTACCTATAATGAATAATAAACAGCGTTGTCTAGTCTTGCATACAGACACATACATATGTAATGTATTGTACTAAAAATATACCATAACAACAAATACATATTTACATTGAATGTGGTTAAAAACAGCTCCATGTGTTTTACTTAATTGAGATGAAATAACTTGTAAATTCAAACTACGATATGAATTTGCGCGCTCGCTTTGTTGCATTTTCCAGCACTGAAATAGAGTGGCCACATTTTAAGCTCAGTCTTTTGTAACCAACATGGCAACGCCTAACGCTAATATCGATACTAGAATGGTAGTGCACACTAAAAAACGCAATAGTATCGATATCGTGGAACATGTGCTCGCCTCGTTTTAAAAATAACACGGTGTGAAAATATTAATATTTTGTTGCAGTTTGTATATAAATTAGCCAAATAATGGCTGACCATGCGTTTCACCGGCCCGGGCCGTTAAAACAAACCAACAAGGCGCACAAATCCGGCCGTCATCGGTCCAAAGGCGCCATCGACAATGCCATGAAAGGTACGTGTGTGTTTGTGTGTGCACTGTAAACTCATATTAATTTGCTTGTTTTATAATTTAGGCAAAGTCGGCCTAAAGGCCATTTCGCATAAGCACAAGCAGCAGCAGCGCCGCGAACAGCGACGCAATCAAATGAACCAACTGCGCAAAAACAAACGAGATGAAGTGCTGCAACAGAAGCGTCAATTGGGTGGACAGAACACGGCTCCATTTCTGGTGTGTCTACTGCCCATGCACGAGCAAATCGATGCCAACTCGGCACTGGCCATTCTCGAAAGCTGCGACAGCGAAGTCGTTGTGGATAAATCGTCCAACGGAGTTGTTTACATGAATCTGCCGCGCTTCAAGCAGCGATTCGCTTTTGTTGTGCCTCCCGTGGGACGAGGTAATGAGCTGCAGACTCTGGATTATCTCAAGGTGTGTGACACCACACTGATGCTGACATCAGCAGCCTTTGGTGACGACGAGATCTTTGATCGCTGGGGCCAGCGAGTGTTCAATATGATCTCGGCTCAGGGAATACCAACGCCAATTGTAGCACTCATGGATCTGGAGTCCATAAATCCAAAGCGTCGCAGTGCCACTAAGCAAGCCGCACAGAAGTTTATTACCAAACTTCTGCCCGAGGAGAAAGTGATGACGTTGGACAGCTCCGGCGATGGATTGAATGTCATGCGACGCATTGGTGGACAAAAGAAGCGTGTGCTCCACAACGTCAGCAATCGTCCACATCTCTTTGGAGATTTGGTCGAGTATGTGCCCAGTGGTGAGCTGGGAACACTGAAAATCACTGGATTTCTGCGAGGACAGTCACTGAATGTCAATGGACTGGTACATATACCCGGTCTTGGGGATTATCAGCTGGGGCAGGTTGACGCTCCACCCGATCCTTACAAGCTGGACAAAAGTCGGGATGGTGAGATGACCGAGGTGCGTATGCTCGATCGAAGTGATCCCGAGAAACAAACATCGCTGCAGAGCGAGAATATACCCGATCCCATGGATGCGGAGCAAACGTGGCCAACGGAGGAGGAAATCGAGGCAGCACAAAAGGATGCCAAGAAAACACGTTTAATAAAGCGTGTTCCCAAGGGTTATAGTGAATACCAGGCCGCCTGGATACCCGATGTGGAGGAAGTTGAGGATGAGGACAATGAAGACGATGACGATATGGAGGACAGTGGAGATGATGATTTCATGTCCTGTGACAACAAATCGTTTGAAGATGAGTGCGAAAAACGCGACTCTGATACAGAAGAGTATCTGGACAGCGTTTCCGTGTCGTCGGAGGCAGCCATTAATGATGAGAAGTACGATCAGCAAATGGATTTCCAGGAGGAGCGTGAAACGCTACAGAAACTACAGGAGGCGCGCATAGATCAGCAGTGGCCCGACGAGATCGACACGCCGCTGGATATCCCAGCCCATGAGCGTTTCCAAAAGTATCGCGGACTGGAGTCGTTCCGTACATCACCCTGGGATGTTAAGGAGAATCTGCCCAGCGACTATGCGCGGATCTATCAGTTCAAGAACTTTGATCGCACCAAACGACGCGTGCTCGCCGAGGCCAAGGAATTCGAGGGCATACTGGTGAGTCTACTTAAGTAATTTACTAAACAACAACTAACTGGGCTTACTCTGATTTCAGCCTGGTCTTTACATCACTCTCCATGTGATCAATGTGCCCGAAACCCGCTGGAATGCCTTCCGCTCCGGCCAGCTCACGGACAATGTGATCGTGTATGGCATGCTCCCCCACGAGCACCAGATGTGTGTGATGAATGTGGTGCTGCAGCGTATCCCGGACTCAGAGGTGCCACTCAAATCCAAGGAGCAGCTCATTGTCCAATGTGGCTATCGTCGGTTTGTAGTGAATCCCATCTACAGCCAGCACACCAATGGGGACAAGCACAAGTTCGAGCGTTTCTTCCGGCCGTACGAAACCGTTTGTGCCACCTTCTATGCTCCCATTCAGTTTCCTCCCGCCGCTGTGCTCGCCTTCAAGGTGAATCCGGACTCCACATTGGCCTTGGTCGCCCGTGGTCGTCTGCTTTCCTGTAATCCAGATCGTGTTGTACTCAAACGTACGGTGCTAAGTGGTCATCCGATGAGGATTAATCGCAAATCGGCCACGATACGTTACATGTTCTTCTACAAGGAGGACGTGGAGTATTTTAAGCCGGTGAAACTACGTACCAAGTGTGGTCGTGTGGGCCACATTAAGGAATCCCTGGGCACACATGGTCACATGAAGTGCTATTTCGATGGACAGCTGCGATCCTACGACACGGCATTCATGTATCTCTATAAACGAGTCTTCCCCAAGTGGACCTACGAAGAGTGCCTGGTGCGCAGCGCTGAGCATGCTCGCCAGGAAGCCGTTGCTCTTTCCCGACGGGATTCAAAGCAAATCGAGGATGTAACCATGGAATAGTTATAAATATAGATTCAAATATATATGTATATTACTGTTTATATATTGAAATACACACAATACTTACAAACTGTTTGTGTTTACCTTCACTTGGCAATGCAAGTCATTCTTTTATTAAAATGTGGTGCATACTTCCCGGCAGCACAATATAAATCACCTGCGACTGCACGTCTCTTACCAGCGAACAACTATTGCCTACTTTAAGGTGCAGTCCTTATTTATTTCACTTTGTTTTTCGTTTTTTTCGTCCTTCCAACTGTATCCTGGAAAAAGGACACGTCTTTTTGTTCTTCCAGAAAGCAGTTCTATCGATTGGCATTCAAAGATTTTTCGATTTCTCCAAAAAAATTTTCGAAAAATTTCATAGGGGGAGGGCTTGAAAAAATGGCCAAAATACCAAAATGGCACTTTTACTCAGCCATTTCAAGGACTAGACGAATGTCCTTTGGTACGTAGATAGTCCTCGTCAAACCACGTGCGTTGATGTAAGAAAAAGGACGAAAGTCCTTACAGGAGCCAAAATAAAATGCAATTTTCGAAAACCGAAAAATATCGATAACTCAAAGGTCCTTTGAAGGATCCTGTCGTGACTCACATCAAACTGTTGCTTTTGACAAGGACCATCGATGGGCCAAAGGACATTCCGATCGTCCTGATAGTTTTTGAATTATCATGCATTTTGTGTTTTTTGGCAAAATTCCAAGCGATTTTTGGGTGGAAAATTTTGTTAGGAATTTTGGTTGTTTGCGGCCGCCAAAATGGCGCCCAACCTGCATACTCTCGAACTGTTCACGTATGCTCACGCACACTACTGCCTTTAACTGCGCTTGAATTAAATTTTGATTTGAATTAAATTTGATCTGCACAGCCGTTATAATTTGAACTGGAAGTCATTTTAGCTCAACGGATCGAATATGTTGAATCTTACTGTGGATTTCTTTTCGCCTGAAAATTCAACTGGGAATTTATATATTCCAGCTGCAAAATCAGGCGAACAGAGCTTTCAGTAGATATAGAAACACAAAATCATTTGAATTATTTAATAGCTAACACGCTTACACTCCACAACCCAGAATCCACATACACGTTCCACAAGAAACACAACCTGTGGCGGCCGGAGGATAAAACTGAAAATTAATCGATAATTGGCACGCAATTCAAATCAACTCGTTCTCTAATTTAGTTTCGGTAACCAAAAGATTGTTAACATTTTTTTAAATATCTTATGTTAATTTATTTAGAACACCTCAAATAAATTGTTAAACACGAGATTAATGTGCTCTTTATGCCTCATCCAGGTCGTCTTCCTCCTTGTGTAATAATTTGCTATGAATATTTAAATCAAAACTCTTCCTAAAAGTCATCGGGCAGTGCTCACATTTGAAGGCGGGCTCGTTTGAATGAATCACACTGTGCGTATTCAAATCGTACGTGGTATTGAAAGCCATTGGACAGTGGTCACACTGGAAGGCGGGTTCGTCGGCATGAATCACACTGTGCATATTCAGATCGTATAACGAATTAAAAGCATTTGGACAGTGGTCACATTTGAAGGTGGCACACTCTTCGGCATGGGTCAAACTGTGCGTATTCCATTCATATTTGGTATTGAATGACATTGGGCAGTGCTCACATTTCAGGCTGGATATGTCAGCATGTATCACACTGTGGATGTTCAGATCGGACATGGTACCAAAGACCTGTGGACAGTGGTCACATCTGACGGCAGTTCCTCTTTCGACATGTGTTAGAATATGTTTATTTAGCTCACTGTTCAGATTATATGCCTTCGGACAGACCTGACACTTGAAAGTTCTTTTGTTGGAATGCATCACCTTGTGCTGATTCAAATGCGATATGTTCTTAAACGTCTTCTCGCAATCTTCACACTTGTACGGCCGTTGACCCGAATGGGTCAAAATGTGACGGTTTAGCTCGCTCTTCAGGTTATAAGCCTTGGGGCATTCCTCACATTTGAAGGGTCGTTCCTCCGAATGAATGATTACGTGACGCCTTAGCTCTATTTTTGACTTGAATCCCTTGAAGCAAATATCACATTTGTGAGGTCGTTCCGTCGAATGCGTCTGCAGATGTCGGTTCAGTTCGTTGTTGGCGTAGAAAGCTTTTCCGCATTCATCACACTTGAAATTTCTCTCATTTGTATGTGACAATTTGTGTTTGTTCATATTGGATCTGGTCTTGAACGCACTCGAGCAGAACTCACAAATGAACGGACGATCGCTCATATGAACCGTCTGATGGCTACCCAAATCGGGTTTGTTCTTAAAGGTCATCGGGCAGAAATCACATTGAAAGGGTCGTTCGTCCGTGTGCACATCTTTGTGTCGATTTAAAATCGTTTGGGTTTTGAAAGCACTCGGACAGTGTTCACATTTAAAGGGTCGCTCGTCCGAATGGAATTTCATGTGATCCCTCAGAGCGAAATCCCTTTTAAATGTCTTCGAGCAGAGTTCACACTGAAAGGGTCGTTCATCCGAATGCACAGATCCGTGAAGTTTCAGATTCATTTTCGTTTTAAATGTTTTCGGGCAGAGTTCACACTGGTAGCGAGGTTTGTCACTGGTCGTCTCCCTTTTTAACGAGTGAATAAGGCGGTGTTTTCCCAATCTCGCTTTCGTTTTGAAAGCTTTCGTGCACACCTCGCATTGAAAGGGTCGCGCGTCCGAATGACTTGCCTGGTGCAGCTGCAGGTTGTACTTGAATTTGAAAGCCTTTGGGCACTCCTCACACTTGAAAGGCCGCACATCGGAGTGGATTAGCTTGTGCAGTGTTAGTCTGTAGTTGAGCTTGAAGGCCTTGGGGCAGAGGTCACACTGAAAGGGTCGTTCGTCGGAATGAACCGAATTATGCAGTTTCAGTTCGTTTTTGGTCTTAAACCCTTTGGGGCACATATCACATTTGTAGGGCCGTGGATCGTCTGCGTGCTCTGCGTTCCTGTGAGCTTTCAAAACTTTCTTTGTTGAAAAACTCTTCTTGCAAGTGGGACAGATGTGACCTTTGATTCCTAAATGAACTTGTTGCGTGTGCCGCGCGAGAACCGATTTGCTGGAAAATGTCTTTGGGCAACTGGAGCACTTTAAATCCGCTTTAGTGCGACGGCTTGGATTTGATTTATACACTTCGTCTTTTGAGCTCTCATCACTTTCCTCTGAACATTCTTCTTCCATAAACTCATGAGATTCTTCAGATGTGGAGCCATCTTCACTCCCCTCGAATTCACCTTCTTCCATAGCGACATCCTGCTCTTGCTTTACGCTGACTCCCTCTACCGCATATTCTGTTATGCACCAATCGCCAGTGATGAGTTCATCTGTGTTGGGTTTCTGCTCATACTCGCTCATGAGCAGATCTTTAAAATACTTTTCACTCTGCTGACACTTGAGCTTAAATTCGAATGCATTTCTAGCAGCTGCTATGCAGGGACCACAAATGTTCTGGGGCAATGCATCCGATTCCTTTATGTCACAATTAGTACAAAATTCCAGTACGCTAATAAGTAGCGGCTCATTGTCCATCTGCTTTCGCTCGGGGAATATTTTCTCAAGCGCTGCGGAGTTTACTTTGCAGAAGCGACAAACTGCATTCCTTTCGTATATAATTTTGGGCTCTTCGCATTCGTTCACACGTTTCTTAAAATATTTTTCGCTCTGCTCGCTTCTGAGCTTGAATGCGTAGGCATTCTTAGCAGCCGTTGTGCATGGCCCACATATATTTTGGGGCAACGAATCCGATTCGCTGATTTCATCGTTGGTACAACATTCCAGTATGACGACTAGGCGAGGCTCAGTGTCCGACTGCTCTCGTCTATTGAAAATATTCTCCAGTGTGGAGCAGGGCATCGTGCAAAAGCGACAAACCTCATCCATTTCGCTGTTTGGCTTAACTTTTTTTTTTGTTTGTGATTCATGTGTCAAACACTCAATTACAATTTCGATACGCAAGGGATGAGATGTGGTCAGAAAAAATTAATCGATAGTTACTTAGAGAAACACGTGTGGTAGTCTTGTAATAAAATTTGATTTCTTTTGGATTTTGTGCACTCACATATATTTTTTTGTATGGAATTCACAAACTCATAATATTTTAGCTTTTAATTTTAATTATATTGTTGAGTGAACACTATAATGCGATGATAGTTTGGTATTTTGACCGCCTGCCGTCTTAATTTACAAATACTAGTGGCACTAATAAATCCAGTCCAAGTGATGGTATCGACTGCATATTTAAAAACTAAAATATATCGATACATCGTATTGCATCTGCTATCGATTTACATTCCGACAGTGGAATGCGCCCATGTTAAAAAGGTAAACAAATAACAAGAAGAAAGAACATGCGGAAAATAAACAAAACAAGTTAAAGCATGGAACGAGAGAGAACGAGGAGATGGATTAAGAGAGGATTTTATTGCTAAACTAAGCAATTTAAAATGAAATCAATGAAATATCAGGCGATCCGGAATAGGACAGTTCAGTCAAATATAGGCTTAAATTTGTGGTTGTAAAATATTATATTATATAATAACTGTGCAACTAGCGAAATAAATTGCTATCTTTAGGTATATGTATAATAGAACTATATTCACAAACAATTGTCTTAACTAAATCGGGTAAGATACGATTAAACACACACATGCATATCTATATTTATATATATAGATATAAATATATGTAAAACGGGTTACGGAAACGCATTGCACAGTTGTATTGAGAGCTTTCTTTCGTTTTCTATATGGCTAATACATTGGGGTTTAAACGGTCAGCGAGGCGCTCAGTAGCTATAATTGGTAGATAAACATTTGCGTCGCTTCTTTTGCAGCAGTTCAATCTGCTCCACAATGGGCGTTTGGGTTTGGAACGTCTTCACAACACATTCACAGGTCAAAGCTGTGGCAATGAACTGATTAATGGATATGTGCCAGTCATTTGAGGAGTTGGTGCTGCTGCTACTGCCACTGACTCCACTACTGTTTGCTGCCGCTGCCTCAGCTCGCTTCGCCTGACGCAGCTCCTCCTCGAGTGCCACAAACAGGCGCGTGGTGCTACTTGGCTCTGCGGCAGGTGTTGTGGGATTACCATTGCTATCCGGTTGCTGTGCGAGGTAAAATAAAAGTTTATGAATGCAACTTTAATAGATTTAAAGTATTTCTTACCTCATCGCCACTGCCAGCTAGATTTAGTTGGGTAAAGCTCTCCAAGCTCGGCTCCTTTTTGATGTTGCTATTGCCCATCTCAATGAGATTTTCATCTGTGGAAGAAGAAACTTTAAGAACTGCTGCACAATACTGATTCAGTAAGACTTACAAGCACGTCTCATATCCTCGTCCTGCACACAACCCATGATCTCGATGATGGTACGCCAAAGTAGCTGGAAGTTTTCCTTGCGCATATGCGGCACCAGACGATGCTGTCCACTGCTTTCCGTTGGCTGATCCAGCAAATAACCCAAACTGCCCAGGCTGCGTGAGTCTGTGGCATTGGAATCGGCACGCTCCAAACGTGTCGCGGCAACCAAATCGCTAATCTGCGAGAAGTTGGAGATGGTCTCCACGTTTAGTAACATTTGCTCAGAGGCAGCTGCTGCTGCTCCTGCAGTTGCTCCGGCTGCTGTTGTTGTGCCCGCTGCTGCTGCTGTTGTTGTCGTTGCGCCGAGATCTGAAATATCTGAAAATGTGTCAATCGATTCGTAACGTCCCTGCTGGCGTAGACCGATGTCTTGGTCCTCATCCTGCCCAGCATCGGTGCGTGTTGCAGTACCCTGAAGTGCAGCGGGCAAGTCCACATAGAACGTTGAATTTCTCTGTGCCAGCGACGAAGCGTTCGAGTTTAGCGATAGATTCGGCGTACGAGACAAGTCCATGAATGTATTGCCCGAGATTCCAGCTAAATTATGCAAATGTTGTGTGGCGCTGATCAAGGCAAAGTCATCAGCATCAAAATTGTGATCAGATGGCGATGGCAGCGCCTCAATCGACTCCGATGCATCCTCACTGCAATAAACAAATATAAAATAATAACTACAGCAAACCCAGTTAAAAGTCTAGTACTTACTCGAAGAAGTCCTCCGCCTCGATGGCTTCCTCGGCATCATCTTTGGTCCTGGGACGCGGACGACGTGTACGTGCAATTTCCGCCTTGGACAACAGCGGCGGCAAATGCAATACAAACAGTAGCTTCAGTTTCTCCATGCTCTTGGTGGAACAGACCAGGCCGAGGGCGTTTATCAGCTGCCCAAAGTCCAGTTGTCCAGTGCCCTTTTTGTCCGTCAGCTGCAGAAGGATTAGCAATATATATTAGCTAGTGGTAACAACAATAGTTCGATGAATCGAACTCGAAATGATCTTATACATGATCTAGATCAATCACCAAATCTAAGTCAGTCTATAGATCAATCTCTAGATCTAGATCAATCTATAGATCCGAATCAATCTGAATCTAGATCCAAAAGATCATTATATAGATCTTGATCAATCTCCAGATTTAGAATCAATTCATAGATCTACATCAATCAAACTTGATTGCCAATCAAAATATTGACTTAACTGAGTAGTCTCAGCACAAAGAGACTAAAATCGAGTGTAACCAACTCATGATCATTTCCAAAACTTACCCTAAATAGCTTCTCAGCAATGTCCACGCTGACGCACTTGCGCCAGGGCGTGAGCTCGGTGATGAGCGTATGGAAAACCTCGAAGCTGACGCTGTAAGCCTCATGACGTCCATTTCCACCACCAGGCATTATGTCCCTCGACGGAGACTGCAGATGGGGATGCACCTGTGGGGCCTCACTGAGACTCTGAGCCTTCTGCTGCTGCTGCATGGACTTGAGGGCGAGCTTTTCCTCGCGTATGATGGTAAGCAACATGTGCAGCTCTTGGCGATCGAAGTACGAGTTCTGGACATGAGCCTTCACAATGGTCTTCTCGTTGTCAATGTCAAATTGGCGAACGGTGAGGCGACGATGTTTATTTCGGAGTTCCTCAATACGTTGTTGGGTCAATTCCTCGCCGAATTTGGTGTACGCCTCATGGATGAGCGTCTGGACAGTTTGGGTTTGTGGACGTTCCAGTTTACGCTTGTCGGTGGACGGCGGCACTTGGTATTCAGGATTGTAGATGCCCTCCAAGTAGGTTTGCAGCACCAACATGGCCTCACCATCGTCTTGGCATTCACGCAGCTTTTCACGATTCCATTCAATGATCTGCAGCGAGATCATAAATATGATTTTGGCGCCCTCGTAGAAGAAACAGTCGAGAATTTGCAGTGAACTCTCGTAGCTAATCACACTGATGAATATGGTAAGGAACCATGAGATGGAGATCATCTTAATGACACCCAAACGCTCCAGATGCTCATGCAGATCCGATAGATGCGTCTCAACCAGTTCATTAAGCACTCCCTGATCGATTTGGGCGCCCACAACACGATCCTTGTAGTAGTCAGGCAATAGATTCTCACAGAGACTCGCGAGCATCCAGAATGCGTTCTCCTCATCACAAAATAGCAGAAATACCGATGTTACAATATTCATGGCCTGACAATAACCGACTTGGGGATTACGCAGGGCATAGGCCTGAAGGACGCGACGCAGTGCAGCAATGCCATCGGTGCACTGAAATGCTGGATGCTCCGGCAGCGAACGCGGTAAATCTCTGTCGATTTCATCGTGTGCAAAGCAATCCTTGATGCAGGCAGCCTTTTCAACCAGATCTTCATACAGTCCCGGATTCATTTCCTTGTCATGTATGGCTCCCGAAAAGATTAGCCAAACCTCCTGTCTTAGTTTGTCCGGTATTCCCTCCACAATTAAATTGATTACGTCTGTGGTGCGAAACATTGCAATGCCACGTCCAAAATCACGAAAATGATCCTCCCAACGTGCAAGTTTCACGTCCTGTTTCCTCTGAATGTCCGCACTGAATTGGGTCTTGAAGGTGTTTAGCAAGGCGGTCTGTTTGCTCCACGAGATGTCGTACTTGGCTCGTTCCCTGCTGACGGGTCTGCAAAAGGATAAATTTTAGTTTAAGTTGGGAGATCTAAACAAATTCTTTTGTTTTTCTTCAATTTACTGGGTCTAAATACTCACACATGTATGCGCGATAGCAGATCTGTAATCTTTGAGATGAGCACCTCACGGTCGACAATCTTTGAGAACATAAAAGGCACATTGTCCGCCGAAAAAATAACAATTTGATTGTCGAAACGCTGCTGACCATCGTCCTTCTTCTCCACGCTCTATAAAAAAGTATTAAATAAATTATAAACCAGATTTCCAGACAGTATAGAGTACTCCAAACATACCTTAATGGTCTTCATGGGTATAACCAGACTAACCAAATCCTTGACATCGCTGCGAAAGCAAAAGAAATTGGGCGATAAATAAATGTATCCCGCGTGAAAACGCTTTGAATACGGAGTCCAGATATCCGCTTTGATCTTTCCATCGATAATTTCTGATTGGGGCAAACGGAAATAGACACGAAACTCTTCCGATTTCTGGCGAGCCGTCAGATCGCGTAATAGGACGGGTTTTTTGGAAACCTTTGTGCCGAAACGTGTGAAATTCGATGTGTCATGATCAACAACTGGACTCTCTGGATCCTGTATCAACTTTTGGATTGCCATCTTATTCAGCTGCTCGATCAGCACATGCGCCTCACTCGCATTAAAGATCAGCGTGAAATTATAGGTCATATTATTGGTAGTCTTCAGATATATAGTATTGCCCGTTCTGCTGATATCCTCCAGTTCAGCGAAACGTATAATTCGCTTGATCTCCTGACTCAATATATACGAATAGAAGCATACATGATTCAGCGAGATGTACAATTGTCCCTGTCGTGGTATTTTATTCTTTACATAGCTGAAATTATACATTAAATAAATAATTAATTTAAAGTTTAATAAAATTTATTTTTTTATACTTACGTTGCCGAATACGAGTTGACCAACCGCTCCTCTTCGGGCATCTTGAAGATCTGTCGGAACTGCGATGTCATCACTTTGAAATCTGGGGATTCCCCAGTGTCGTCCTGATTATTTTGTTCATACAATGATTTGATTTTACATATCGTAAAATTGGTCACTTCATCCTCATTCTCCATCTCGTTGAGCACGTTGAACAAATGAGTTTGTAGCCATTCCCAGTCCTTGACAATCTCATCTTGTGTAATTCCAATTGCAATTTCTAATCATAAAACAAATATTTACACAATATAAAGCATTAATTATTTATTTATTAAACAAGTATATAAGTTATCTAAGTGTGTGACACATAGTTGCCTAGATATCAGAACTAGTAATCGTGCAGTAAACGATTCTTACTACTAAATAATGCGCTATATATAAATCGTGACCTTTTTGAGGCTGAATTCATTTTATGTCTATGCTTCACTAGCCCGCTAATCAGCGTGGAACCCTAGCAGAAAGATGTGCGGGCTGAAATACAGCTCCTATAATTCTTTCAGTGTAGGAAATTTTATTTTTGGTTCACAGACTTGTGTGTTCTTAAGTTCTTGTGTTCTTAAGGTCTTCTTTCGTCACTACTTGTCATTCACTCTCTAATTGCTAAACTATTTATTTAAAATTGTATCCATACAAACTTTACAGCTACTCTTTTCTTAAATCGGTTCCATAAATCTTTAAATTCTTATCGAGCTCTGAACCTCAATCAATTGAAAGTGGTTCATATAATTACCCCAATGCCCCACACAATGAGAATTTACGTTTCGCACATTTACTGCATGAGTCAGTTTGTCCACACTGATTGCAAAGCTCTCGCCTCCTCCAACCCCCCTCCAAAAACAATTCAGCCGCCCCTGATTGATTTCAACACTTACCGGAATTACGCTGATAAGAGTTCTGTGGGAGAAAGCATCGTTAACCTACCGTAAGAAACTTCCGAGGAGGGCGTCTGATGCAGAATACGATACGGAGCCGGCTTAGTGTTCATAACACTGTCAAAGGTGCCCACTAGGATGGACCCAAATCCACGGGACTCGCCGTGCCCACGACGCTTCTGTAGCACAAAATACTTGGAGTACATTTCGGCAGTCCTGCATAGAATAAAAACAGCACAAAATGAAGCAAAATTGGCATTGAGAATACAAACACACACATACATACACATGCATGCATGTTTGTGTAGGTGTGCGTGAGTGTTGGGGACTTTTTACGCAGCGAGCAAAAAACAGTTGTGGAAGCAAAAGAACAAACATATATGAAGTAAAGCTTGCTGCGCCTTTGTTCCACGTTCTACGTTCCACACAGCTGCTTGTGGAATCTGTGGAGTGGAGCGCTGTTGGCGACTTGAACTCTGCTCAATTAGTTATCAGCTTATAGTGCTGAAAACAGCAAAAACAACAATAGCACACACAATACATATGCAAATATGCGCACATTACACAGCTCAGTCCTCACATACATACAGACTTGTTTTGAGTGTGTGTGTACTCAAATTAATCAGCTGCTGGAAAAGCGGGTGTATGCGGGGAGCAGCAGCATCACAAAAAACGAAAACACCCCCTCAAAACTATTTTAGATTTGTTTTTAATGCTTTTACACTTACCAAAATGCCGATGGCAGCAACAACTCCTTGGGTTGAATCCACATCTTGGCGTTTACAACTTTCCTACTTTGTGTTTAGTTCTCGTCAATTTTCATAATTTGCTCATGAAAAACAGTAAATTTGCCAGTGCTTTCGATGGCAGGAACAACAGATGTATTACATCTACGGCAAATCAATCCAAATGCAGTTTTAAATACGCTCTATATATATTTTTTAATAATTAATTTGCTTATATGCAGGGAATGCACTTTTTAATCAACTTGTTCGTTCGTCCGTCTCGATTGCCTTTGTTGTTGTTTTTTGGCCACATTGTTTATTTACAGCAAACGCAGCTTAACAGTCTGCTGAACTGTTAACTAACAGTGGTGCTAACATATTTGTTGTTTACTGCCGCTTTGCGCTTATTTAGTTTTGAATACGTATTATATTTTTTGTAAATTATATTTAATTGGTTATTGTTTTATTTTTTGTTTTAATTATTGTCTTGAAATTATTTTAAAACAGCTGCTTCTGAACACTTCTGTTACACCTAACATTATCGATAGACTGTTTTGAATGTATTTTAACAGTCTGGCAGCTCGGTTATTTTATAACGCGCTAAATTTAAGTAGGCTCATTTGAATTGAAACTAAACCGTATTTCAATCGTGTGTGGTTCATTCAACAACAAACACTACAAATCAGAATACAAAATTAACTGTAAACAATTATATGATATATTATTTGCTGCAAAATTCGTAGTGCATAACCTGCAAAAAAGGAAATGCTAAAAAAATTTGTTGAAGTCAATGCGGACGCGAGTCCCTCCGCGAATCCCTATGCGGTGCGTACGTATATGGGAGATAATGTCGTCACGGAATGGAGAGTCGAAAATTGTCCAGTCCGTGATCGTGTGTGCAAGAAGCCACCGAATTCCACCATCTCCCATGTGCTGACCATCGAGGATGAACTACGACGTCTGCACCAGAAGGCTGAGGAATCCCGTTTCATACGTCCGTTCAAGAAGAAGTGTGATTTGTACGATGAATTCACCATGTGCATTGTTCCACAGAGAACTCCCGAGGAGCTAAAAACCAATGCCATAATGCGCGAACGTTTGATCATGTCCAAAATGCAAGCGGGACTGGTCGAACACGACGCACGCATTGACAAGACCTGTCCCAAAGACCTTGTTGCTCTCAACAGTCCCATGAACCTGGACGAAGCCGAGGAAGAGGCTGAGCCAGAGGGCGAAGAGGAGGAAACTGAGGTCAAACCTGAACCGGCAACGCCAGAGTGCAGCTCTGATATGATCATTATACCAGACAAACGCATGGTGAGTGCATTTAGACTCTATAACTGCATGGAGCACAAAGGGTTCATCCTGTTATACTGCACACACGGAGTTTTGTTTTCCAAAGTTTTATGTGCTTCCGATTAAGTACAGGGTGTTTTACATTAGCCTTACCTCAAGCTTACTGCTACTAGTTTATATATTATATCTTCAGGCATAAGCCAAGTGGCTATTCTATCAACTCAATATCATCTATGTCTGCAAAAATACTGCCCGGTGGCAACTCTGGGGGTTCTCCTAGGCTTTGCACAACGCCAGTTGTGTCCAGGGTTGTCAGGGCTGCGGCACGATAGGCGCCAGAGGAGGCCTGCTGCTGCATGTGCACGCCCAGTTGTGAGATCAGCTCCAAGGCTTGAACATCCGAGTTAATGAGAGCGAATTGATGTATGACGGCTAAATGGGGAAAGATGCTGCCGAGCAGAGCGCAGGAATTCCCGGCGTTCAGTAGAAGAGCAGTAGAGGGATCCTCTTGTATCCCCTCTGGCTGTTGCTGTTCCTCCTCTCCATCCGATGTGCTTGCTGGGGAGGGCAGCACACTTGGCTCACAGGTGACCATTTCAATGCCATCATCGTCAAGGTCTTCTCCATCGGAGATTTCACTATTGTCACTCGATAGGTTGACCAATTCCGTCACCTTCACATCGGTTTGGTTGTCGCCGAGCTCCTTTTGCATGAAATTGGGCAATGCCTGCTTGAACTCCACTATAATCTGCTCCACAGGCAACGTACTCGATACGGGGTTGGGACCTGTGTATCCCAAATCATCCTCCTCGTACTTGTACTTGCTGCGAAATCGATTTAGCCAGCGATAAGATGGCCTAAATGCCGGCAAATTGAGCACGGCTGCCATCCTGAGAGCCGTCTCCTTGAGCGTATGATTCCTGATGCTCACACCGAGTCTTAACTGACGGGATCGCTCGACCCATTCGTGCAGAAGAAAACTAATCGCACTCATCTCGAATTTCCGCCGTTTTCGCGTCATTTCCTCAATAATTATGGACGCATCCGCTTCGCTTAGTGTTGCCAATTGCTGCAAGAGTTCCCGCTTCTTCTCCAGAATCCGGCGTATTTGGGTTGCACAGCAATGGAACATTTTGGCCAGACTATTCCTCGATATATTCGTCTCATCGTAGTACCGTATAACGGCTATTTTCTCATAGAACGTCAAAATGTTTCGTTCGTTACGACGTGATTTGTTTTTGTCCTGCAAGAGATTAAAATTAATTTCATTTATTTATTAGTTTTGAGTTTATATACCTCGCCCTTCAAAAAACTTTAAGACTACGCTACTGTTTAATATTTGGTCGTGGTTGCGACTGAGTGCCACGTGCGTATGTATGTGTGAGTGCGTATGTGCATTTGTCATACGCAAAAAGCGCACAGCAATTCAACCCTCGGCTAGCTTAAAAGGCCAAGTTAACACACACACACGCACACAGGCACATTGACTTACCCCTTTGTTGTTGTTGCTGTTGTTGATGCCTTTTTTTGTGGTTACGGCTGCCACCGCTGCTGCCGCCGTTGTGGACATGGCTGCTGTGCGATTGCACAAAATGCAGTTTCAATATTTAACTTTCCACTCTCCTACTCTTTCTGCGTCTCTCTTCTCTGTTAACGTCAACGTCGACAGTTCTGCGCAGCGTCCTCAAAACGAAAGCGTAGGCCGCAAAGAAGCCAACTGCGCTGTTTGCTTTGGCTCTCTTACGCTCTCAGAGCGCGTGCGAAGAGAGCGAGTGTTGCTTACACGTTTTTCCGTTACTCCTTTTAATGCTGCGCAAATAGAAAAGTCGTTTGTTACAATAAATATTAATACATATAAATTTGTTGAAATGTATACTAAATGTTTGCCATTTTTATACAATTGGCTTTTCTGTTTTTACTTTGTTCATATCGTTTGGTTTTCAGTTCAATTGTTTTGTGTGCTATTCCCGCAGCGCTTTAGTTATTGTTTTTGCGGTCTGGGCGACATATTTACACGCGTGCTTGGCCGCTGAGTAACACTTGTGCACTGTGTTTTTTCTTCTTTTGGTTTCAGGTGTTTGCCGTATGTTCGTATGCTCTCTTGTAGCTGTGACTGTAGTCGTTGTTGTTGTTGCTGTGAGTGTCTGCGACCATATGAAATAAAAACGGTACGCTATGCACAGTCGCCTGCCGTTAAAGTATGCACGTGCATGAGCAAGTGTGTGTGTGTGTGTGTGTTTGTATGAATGTGTGCTTGCTAGCTTGCAGTTGTTATAGCAACAGAAATGCGTTAATGCAGCCCCCAGAATGTTGATAGATGCTTGTAATATGCTAGATAAGGATAGGAGTTTCACAAGTGTCTGACTTTTATTTATTTTTCAATAGAAAATATCCCTAGGACAACAATATAATGCTTGCTGAGTAACTAGTTTCAACTAGTTACTATGGAAAGGCAATAAAGAGAGGAGCACACAGCAGCTGCTTTACACGTATACACTCACACACACACACATACTTGCACATATGGCGAAACGTTCGCACTGTCGACGTCGCTGTTTTTGTTGTTGCTGCTGTGCATTGCATTCGCGTCTATGCAAAAGCCGACCAACGTTGACGTTGACAGCGCTGTTAGCGTCGTCGTCGTTGTTTCATTTGCGCTCTTATTGTTAGTTACATGTTTCGTTCTTGATTTCCTTTTAAGCGCTTTACTTGTTGTGTATATTTCAAATTGTCAGAGGCGTAGCTGGTTATTTTATAATGAGCAAATGCCCAATTTTAATATTTTGATTACAACTTAATACTTTTGAAATTTGACAGTTGTTTTGTGTGTCTGAGCAGCGTTAAGCTAATTAACTTTTCTGCAGATAAGGCAAAATCAAATAATACATTCACAAGTTTGGGTGTATGCGTATCATTAAATGTCAGCGTATATCTCTGTATGTATTTGTATAAGTGTCAGCTCTTCAAACTTGTACGCTAAATGGAGCACAAAGCAAATTGTATTGATATTGATAAAATGCGATTTAATGTGTGTTTTATGGGGCGTTTATTGAATGCGACTTATCAACGCTGCTCGCTGCAGGCAAGCAAACTCTTTGAATGGATTATGCAAACACCACTGGATCCTTGTTTTTATGTGGGCCCCCTTTAAAGTCTACTTTACCTACGTCACTGTTAGCTGCCATTGCGCTTTACTTTGACGCTTGATTGTTTGCTCACTGTCCATGTATGTGTGTTTATGCCTGTGTGTGCTATGTTGTTATGGCCGCTCGTTCGTTAAGTTTGTTGTTGGCTGCTTGAGAAAAAAAGTGACAGGCAACAAAAGCAACAAGAGTAGCACCTGGCCCCCAAAGACTTTATTGCATGCCATGGGCTTCTTTTGTCTGTTTGACTTGTCTTTTATGCAACTTCAGCATCTTAATAGCATGTGCATATGCTACACTCGCTCACACACACACACACACACTTGCGCAGCAACTTATTAAGTTTCGTCTTTGCTGACGTGTTTGTTGCTGCTCCTTGCTGTAGTTGAACTTGAAAACAGGCTACAAATTCTGCTGCTTCTTACTCACGCTCTTCCTTCTATCAGCAGCAGCAGCTGCTAGAACCACACACACATTCATACCATGCATATGATTTAAAAGAGTACGTGTGTATGTGTGTTTGTGCTGAATGTGTTTAGTTTGCATTTGCTTGACACGTGCTGTGCTGTGTCTCTCTCTTTCAATCTTACTCTTAACTCTTCTTATTGATTTTAAGCATTTTAATTGATTTATTTATGGGCAATTTTAAGTGCAGTGAGGCTCGCAAACGTTAATGAAATGTTATAAAACACCTGCGGTTATTATACTCCTTCTTGCGTCATGCCTACAAACAACAAGAAGAACTGCAACAACAACAACAGCAGCAACAGCAGCAGCGTACCTGGTTTGACATTTTGCCAACTCTCTCGCTCGCGTCAGCAGCATTTAAAGTTGAGAGGGTTGCGAGTAATTATTGTTGTTGTTGTTTCTGCTGTTGTTGTTGGTATTAGTATCGCACTACGTCGCGCCATCGTATGCTATAAGTGCTCGCTCACTTGTTGTTGTTGTTATTGCTTCTGTTGCTGTTGCTTTTACTTGTGTTTTATTATTTTTCGTTTGGTTTCTTTTCAGTTTGTGTATTTCTTTACGTACTTATTTTGTGTGTTAGATGACTTGTTTGTTCTGCAGCCGAAGTGTGCGGCCTACGCTCGGCTCGAGTTCGGGTTTTTTCTTGGTTGTTGTTGTTATTGTTGTTGCTGCTGTTGCTGTTGTTTTCTGGCATTCGTGCGCTTGCGATAAGATTCGTGATGTGGCACTAAGCGCTGTTCGTTGTTTACTGCTCTGTGCGCTGCTTTGTGGCCGTCAGCGTGGCCAGCCAGCCATAGAGGCAGTCACTAATACACACACGCACACACACACACACCTAGTTAGTTACCACTACAGTTATACAACACCTACAGTCTGCTGTCGTCGTCATTATAGTCGTATATTTAGTTAGCCAGTCTAGTTGGCATTTCGTGCTTACTTTATGCCGCTTACTAACTTCACAATATCGTTTGGGCCTTGCCTCCATATTTAGCTCTAGATACATTGTAAATATATATGTATCTTATGCATGTACATAGTACGCTGTTCACTGTTATACATATATAAAAGTTTCAACGGTATTTATAGGCGTGTTCACGCTTGGCATCCATGGCGTATGCGTGCTATTTTCAGCTTTGCTACTTGAAATGTCGCATTAAATCGCACATTAATGTCATCGTGGACAGAGCAGGAGATACACTTCGGACTCGGAGTCCGACTCCTCCTTGTTAAGCATACCATATGGTCGGGAATCTACATTGTGTTTATATAGTACACCCAATACAATGCGACCTTTGTTCGTAAAGTTGTCTTCCAACTTTTATTTCGTCGCTTTTATGGTTTCGCAAAGTTTGTGCAATTGTGGGGGCAAAAACGCAAACAAAACTCGACCTACGTGGCGTATGCGCAATGGCACACGCAATTAGCTTCAATTATGCACGAATTGTTGCCAATAATTTGTCCTAAAATTAATAAACTCAACTTGTCTATAGCTTGAATTGAAACGTCCCAAAAGTCGCATTTATATAAACGAAACTCAAGTTGGTCCTCTCGAAGAGCTGCCCTTTCCCACATACAATCCACGCATTATTCAAGA
The DNA here is from genome assembly GCA_018903735.1 of Drosophila cardini. Taxonomy (NCBI): domain Eukaryota; kingdom Metazoa; phylum Arthropoda; class Insecta; order Diptera; family Drosophilidae; genus Drosophila; species Drosophila cardini. Next base: position 3,524,077 of record JAEIGM010000007.1, on the reverse strand, counting down.
GGGTCTGGAGGGTGAAAATCTGCGTACCTATGACATTATCGAAGGCTGCAGTCCGCAGGATTTGTGGACCTGGAACGTGGGTATGCAGCGTCGTGAAATGGACTTGGATCAAGACTTTTTAACGGCTTCGCTACCCAAATATTGTATGTAACTTTTGATTTTTTACTTTTTAACACAGAGGAGATACTAAATTTTCTTAGCCTTGCCCAAAAAAAATAAAACTTATAGCCGGCGATCTCGAACTAACCGTTTACAACATACCCGATCAGCTGGGAAAAACCTTCGGAGCTGAAATTGTATTCGGCACACGAAATATTTATCCGGAACCCAAAAAAGAAGCATTTCGAAATACGTAAGTCTATAGGAAACTATAGTATATAGTATATGTATATAGTTGTGTTCTCCCCTTTCAGTTACTACTACCGACCCAGCGAGATAGCTGCCATTATTATAGCCTTTGTGGAGACCTATCACATGAATCCCGATTTCTGGACAGCTGGCACCATGGATGGCATTTTAAAACGTGGCGTTAAGTTGTTGAAAAAGAGTCAGAGTCTAAATTATAAATCGCCAGATAACGATTTCGATATATTACCTCAAGTGGTAGAACGTCAGTCGGCGGTTAAAATAGTCATACACTTTACGGGTCAGTTCAAGAACGAACCCAATATCTATAAGGCGCTTTCACTGTACTTCTCCAAATATAATGCCTGTATTTTGACCTCTCGCGATATGTTCCTGCTGATCTGGAAACGTTGTACGAATTCCTTCTTCATCTTCGACTCGAATGGTCGCAATGATCTGTGTCTGCGTGACTTTGAGGAGGGAAAGTGTTCACTTATGGCCACCAGATTTGTGGAGCATTTGGTGCATTTGATTACCAAATTTAGTGATCTGACACCGGAGGATGAATTCAATATCTATGAGATATCACTGACACAGTACGGTAAACTCAAGGAGCCGGAAATCACCAAGGATCAATTGTTTCACTACCATAAACTTTGGGCGGTGGTAAATGAAAATTTTGCGGTGAAAACAGGTGGAAACAGCGGCATACAGCAGCCCATTTCCGGTACGGAGAAGAATGCTTCGCTTGTGGTGTCGCTAATTGCGTTGATTTACTCCGAATTCGAGATGGCCAAGCTGTGGCGACCCATGACCATTGATGACATCATTCGTTATGGAGTTGCCTACTACAAAACGTTGCGTAAGAAGTTCCGTTTGGACGGCAAACGTTGGAAGAACAAGAAACCGGAACTGAATGTCGTCGAGCTACCGGAAATGTTCCTCATGGGCGCCTTTAAGGCCACCGTAAGGAAGTATCCCTTTTTAATAACGGGTCACGTCACCGACTGTACGTCTTATTTGGAGTCCCAGTTGACCCAGGCACTGCAGCATCTCTTCGAAATGCCCGAGTGGCCGGGAGCACTACTTCAGATCGATAACTCGGTGCTCTCCATTTGGCGGGATAAGGAATTCTTCTATGCCTTTGATCCGTTTCGACGTAATCGTGTGGGCATGGTCGTCGATCCCGATGATTATCGCATCAAAGGTCTGGCCGTACTCCAAATGCACACCACATTTGATTCCTTTGTGCGTATCATCTACCAAAATGCCCTGAAGATGCGTCGTGGTGGAAAGTTCTTTATTCATGGCATACGAACCGGTTGCATACGTCCACTCCAGGTGATGACACAGCAGACGAACAAGTTTCCCGCTCTGCAGATGGGATTACCGACGTTCACAGACGAGGCCGGGGAGAAGGAATTGGTGCAGAAGAAGAGCATTGAGAGTATACCTGAGGAGGAACGCATTCCCGTGCGTGATCCCAAGGAGTTTGTCGAGGAATTCATACTCTCGATTATCAATGGGGTTATTAAGGATCTTCCCGAGCCCAAATTCGAGCGTCCACATCTGTATAGACAGGCACAGAAGGTGCTTCTACGTTCGGATAAGGAGAACCTACGTGCGCTGCGTCTGAAGATTAAACGAGGCTACGAACTGGGCGAGGAGGAGGAAGAGGATCTGAAACGTGTGCTGACCATCGAGGAGGAGCTGGAGCTCAAGTCAAACTACATGACACTGCACGACGGTGCCTACATTATTATGGGCACCACAAAGCTGCCACCGCTGGATGAGGAAATGACCAAATTGGGTGGACTACTGTCAGCACTGGTGGCTATTGCCGTCTCCGCTAAGTACAAGGTGTCCACTTGGAATGCAGAGCTAATCGAGTTCTGTCTGACGTCGGTGAACAATTTTGGTGATGATTACCAGAGCTACGAGTTCAATCTCTCGTGTTTGTTGAACAAAAAGTTACCGGACATTGCCGTGGGCAAAAGCAACTTCTCCCTGGTGGTAAATGAGGTGTACAAATCCTCAGTGACGTCATCACTGCGTCAGGATCTGCTCGAACTACTAATCGATAACAATCGAGTGCTGCTCGTCTGTCAGCACTTCTCGTGTGTCATCTTCAAGCGCTACAACCTGCTCTACATGTTTATCGGTTTCCCCTGTAATGCTATCGGTTATCGAAAGAGTGGCAGTGGTCCCGCCTGCATGATGCGATTTATTGAACTGGATTCACTGATCAGACGTATTGAATTTGGTTGCAATCCTCAGGGATGTACAGTCATGAACTATATCGTGGCTGCCATCAAGATTGTGGACAATAATCTGGATGGACGATTCAGACGTTGGGCCAAGGCGGATGATGATGCCGAGGTCAATGCGGAGGCGGCGAAGAAGAAGAGGCTGCGAGAGCAGCGACTGGAGAAGATGCGCTACATCGATGAGGAGCTTAGGAAGGAGAACAAGCGGATACAGGACTTCTTGGAGGCCAAGAAATCCCATGAGGATCGCAAGAGACGTAAACGTAAGTTCACTTTGGAAATTACATCAAAGTTTGAAACTAAATCAATCCAAAATTCCTTTAATTACAGCCGAGTACAAGGACGTGGGTCTGGACGAGGCCATGGATGAGAATGAGGAGGAGTTGGACTTCATGGAAATGGAGGAGGAAGCCGAGGGCGAAGAGGAGATCGAACTGAAACACAAACCGGGCAAGAAACTGCCCAAGGAGATACGTAAGGTCTATAAACCTCGGCCCATACTCTACGGCTATCGCATGCGGGAGAAGGATTGCAATTTCAAGATCCAGGGTAGCATGAATATGGATGGACGCGAGGAGGGTTCATTTAAGGAGATTAAACCCTGCTTCTTTGCCTGCGCTTTGGCCATACTCAGCTGTTCGCTGCGTCCGCTCAATCAATGGAATTCCTATCGAATCGATCGGGTTATAACCCATGCCAAGTCCATAGCAAGTCGTGTCTGTGAACTGGAATCGGTCTTTGAGCGTGCAGTGCGTCATGTGACCATCGATGACTACGAATTCGATATTTGGATACGTATGTTTGAGCCTCTGGGCATGTGGACTCCATCTCCGGCCTCCAAAAAGATTTCCCCTGAGGCTGGACTTGGCATCATCAAGAAGAAATTGCAAAAGACACTGAATACAAGAAAGTACCTCATGATCTTTACACCCAATGGCACCTACGCCCTGTACTTCGATGAGTTCTATCATCTGTTCGATCCATATGCGAGCATGGACACCGGCGGCGGTGAGGAGGAGGAAAAGGCCGATGACGGCGGCGATGAGGAGGAGGACGGAGAGGGCAAGAAGAAGAAAGCCAAGTGCCCGAAGGGACCCAAACGTTTCCCCGAACGCAACACGGCTTCCTGGGTGCTCTTTGCCGACGTGGACGCCATGTTGAAGTACATTGACAAGCGTTGTGCTCAGAAGGATTGGAAAGAGCAGAATCAGTACATGTTCTATGTGGTGGATATACTTTCCTACAAGAAAGCAGCACCCAATTCCCGCATACTACAGCTCCTTACCGACCTCTCCATACCCATGTCCTGCTCCAACAATCAATACGGACATCCGGAGTATGAGATTTGTGCCACCAACGAATCCCTGGGCTGGCTAGAGCTGGAGAACTGTCTGCCTGTTTGGAGTCGCATGAACAGACGCAATACAGCTGGAAAGTATCGCAATCTCCCCCTGAGTAAGATGAAGAAATACGATGTGGAAATCGAGGGACGCCTGTGGTCGCTCTGGGGTAATCTGCACCCGGAGGCGCCGGTCTTCGACGATGTGAATCGTGGTCGTCAATATCTGGCCATCTATGTACTCGCCTGTTGTGCGGCGAGTGTCTACAATTTGATGGACTGGAGTGCTCAGCTGCTGGACACGCTGGTGGTCAGTGGGGATAAGTATTTCCAGGAGAGCATCGATCAGATCAAGAAGGAGGATTACGAGTTCTCACTGGAGAATCTGAACATCGATTGTGCTCTGGAAACCATCAACTTTGTTGTCCACATCGAGCACGTCTGCTTTGGCAAACTGTATCGCGTTCCCGCCTTCAATCGCATGAATCTCTCCGAGGCTCTGATCTACTTCTTCAGTCACTATCAATATGGCATTGTCATGGTGCGGAAAAGAGCTTTGGCCATTGGTTTCTGTCCTGGTCACGATGGTGGCTACTTCATGTACGATTGCCAGGAGAAGGATCAACCTTTGTTCCCCAAGCAACAGGGTGCCTCCTATTTACTGAGGACTAGACATCTTCAGGTGCTCCTCTACTGCATTGTGGTCACCCTCAATGTGCCCTTTTATAATGTTGACTTTAGCATACACAAGGTGGAAATGCTGAGAGAGGGCGCCACCGTCGAGAACGAGGAGGAGGAGGAGCAGGGCGCTGAGAATTAGGGAATCCATTTTCTAGTCTGTGTGTTTAGTAATTATTTAATTGACATTTTTTATGAATACGGCTATGCAATAAACTGAATAACCACAGCAAGGATTTCGTTAATTGGGCACTACAGTGAGTAGGAGTGGAGTCTCTGAAGGACTCTCTGAGGTTTAGACTCGATTCAAAGATGTCTTCAAATCATGTCTAGAAAAATGGTCTTTCAAAATTTCCATGAATTTTTCTTAAGAATTCATTCTTAGAATCCCAAAATCATGCTCCCTTTTTTAAATTAATCACCTTTTTTTAACAATTTCTGTAGAAATTTCGAGTTTGTTCCAAAATATAACTTCTAATGGATCTAATCCTTGCGTTCTATCCATAGAATTCGCAAATATAGCCTTAAATTCCTTCCTCCCCATGGCCACTTTGAATCCCAACAAGATCACAAATGAATCCCCGATTTGGTTAGAGAAATGCCTCCCACTTTGGAGTCGCAATTACCGACGTAATACCGCTGGAAACTATCGTAATCTTCCATCAAGTAAACTCAACAAATACGACATAGAAATCGAGGATCGTTTGTGGTCCCTCTGGGGTAATCTACACCCTGAAGCACCTGTCTTTGAGCCCACACTGAGAGGACGTCAGTATCTGGGCATTTATGTCATCGCCTGCTGTGCTGCGAGCATTTACAATTTGATGGATTGGAGTGCTCAGTTGCTGGACACGATAGTCGTGAGTGGCAGCAAATACTATCGGGAGAGCATTAAGCATATAATTAGAAAGGATTACGAATTCTCTTTGGAAAATCTGAACACCAATTGTTCTCTGGAGTCCCTTAAATTTGTGGTGCACATTGAACATGTTTGTTATGGCAAACTTTATTGTACTCCAAGATTTAATCGCATGAATCTCGCCGAGGCTTTGATCTATTTCTTTAATCACTTTCAATTTGGCATTCTGATGGTACGGAAAAGAGCTTTGGCTATTGGTTTCTGCCCGGAGCACTATGGTGGTTACTTCATGTACGATTGCCAGGAGAAGGATGAACCTTTGTTTCCAAAGCAACAGGGTGCCTCCTATTTACTGAGAACTAGACATCTTCAGGTGCTGTTGTACTGCATTGTGGTTATACTCAATGTGCCCGTGAAAAATGTTGAGTTTAACATACACAAAGTGGAGGTGGGAATGGGTTAGAAGCGAAGGCTTTTAAAAAGGAGGAGATTAAGTCTGAAGGAAGAATAAAATATGCAATTCAACTATGAGTTTCCCCTAAAACTTTGTTCAGTACTTTTCCCAAGGAGTTGCCGAGCTGGGTTCGATTGGTAAAACTTCATTCGTGGACAACAGGAGTAAAGCATCGCTAGTTCAATCCTTTATCTGATTCCATCCCCCGCAAAGTGACCTCAAGGATTTGGTTGTAGAAAGGTTCCTTCCCACTGTACAAACTTATTCAGAACTTAAAATTTAACGACAGCTAAAAGATCCAAGAGTTGGTTTCCTTACGTCCTACTACATCAATCCCTTCTCAACTTCAAATTTGAATAACGTTTAATCGTTTTTTAAGTACTAATTTAAGAAACAAATTAACAAAAAACAGGCAGACCAAAAACTTCAAGTGAGTCAGTTGCAGACTTAATGCCTCAGACGCTGCTCCTCCGCGGCCTGTTTGTAGTGATAACCATCGTTGCGCAGCTCATGAGCTGGTTCAGGCTCATAGTTCAGAGTCTCGGCATCGGAGGGAACTGTGGGCTGCTGCACATCCAGAATGTAGGGCATATCCTGCTCTTGCTGTTGCTGCAGCTGTTCCTGCTGCTGCAGCTGCTCCTGGTACTGCTGATAGGTGTACTGTGGTTGCTCCGGCTGCTGTACAGCAGGGGGAAGGTAGCTCATAGCAGGAGCCAACTGAGGCTGTTGCTGAACTGGAGCCTGAGCTTCCATTTCTGGCATATATTCCATAACCGGTTCGGGCATCATCTCGGGCTGCATCATGGGCTGTGGTGCGGGTTCGGCAGTCTCTGTGGGCTGAGCAGGGGGCAGGTAACGGGTGGCAGGCATCGCTGGCATTGGTTCCACTTCCGGCATGGCGGGCTGTGCAGGTGGCAGATAACGTTGCTCCATCTGGGGCATTGCTGGAGCCTCTGCAGGTGGCAGATAACGGCTGGAGGGCATCTGTTCCGCCTCTTGTGGCATGGCTGGTGGTGTCAATTGGCTGCTGGGTGCCATTTCCATGGCTCCCTCTGCATTGGCACGCATATAATCCACTTGCTCAGGGAGCTCACGTAACTCGTGCTGCTCAATCGTCATGGATTCCACCTGTTCCGGTCGCGGTGGTGGCAGATAACTGCTGGGCAGGTGGGAAACATCCGCTGAGGCCAGAGCGAGGCAGGCACAGACTGCGAGTGTCACTAGGCAGGTTTTCTACAAGGGAGTGGGAGTAGGGAGGAGGAGACGTTGGAGAAACCGTAGGAATAACCGTAGGAGGAGTAGGAGTGAATGCGGTAGGATTAGCCTCTGTTTGTTTGCTTCGGACCAGCTCACTTACCATGTTGTTGTCCGTTGTTTGGTTGTCAAGCGTTTGATAGTTGATCAATAAGTTACCCACTGTATTTATACGCGCACGATCTTCGGACAGAGACTGAGGGACTGAGAGACTCAGACCTTCGACTTGGCAAGTGTTTAAATATTTATTTAACTTTGTCTCGTTGCCATGTTCCGTTATTTGTCCATCTATCTATCTGTCTATCTATCGAACTATGTAACCAATTCTCTGTATCTATGTATCTTTTAGTTGATTTTTGCGCATCTTATCAACAAACATTTTAGAAAACATTGCTGAATCATGATCGCAGAGTAACCGAAACTGAATCCGATCCCCGAAAGTCAATTGGTTGTGGCTTTAAGCCGATTTTTGGCAACGCAGCCTCTTAACATTTTGGGGCGTTTGACAATTTCAATGGCTCTCAAAATCTTCAATTGGAGCATGTAGCCATTACCTTGAATTGCGTCTTCTTCTTCTTCTCTACCTCCTCGGTTTCGCTTTTTTCGAGGTGTTTTCTATCTTTTCTGCAACGTTTACTGTGTTTGCCTTGTCTAACATGTAAATTTCACGGTCAACACGTGGGCAACCGAAGTGACACTCGAGTGGTAGAGGAAAGATGCCGAGGGGACAAAGGGGAAAAAGAGGGCAAGTTGTGAACTGTATGATCGATGTCAAGCAGGTGAATGGGCTTTCAAAAAAACCAAAGAAGAAGAAAAAAGGTAGCTAATCAATACACACATATTTAGCCAAAACAAATATTAAATCACAGCAGTGAAAACTCACAAAAAAAGCTACGAAAACGTGCATGAAAGCAAAGAACGGTGGTAATTTTTGGCTAAGGTCGAAGAATCAATACCCTAAGGGGTTTGTTTGGTATTAAAATTTGTAGGAGTATAATTCTTAAAAATAACAGAAGACAAGAGCAAAAGACTTAGAGGGAGAAGAGCACTCTAGTAATTTTGTTAGGAGGAAATAGTAAAGATTTTGTCAGGAGAGAAAGAAGCGAAATATTTTCCTACTACAGAAAAACTTTAGGAAAATCAGCTTCATAAATTCCTTTAAATTATGAAATAAGCTAAAATCACCTTTAAATTTCTCTAAAAGTTTGATTATAGAACTAAAATATTTAAAGACTTCCTCTTAAATCTAGTAAACTGCCTTTTTACCCCCTAAACTAGTAAGCTTTTACTTTAGGATTTCAGTATTTTAGTATTTAGTATTTTATTCTAACCTTTTTTTTTTGTTTTTAATTTTACTGGATATAGACTTTTGTATAACTTAAACCTGTGCAACTCCACGATGTATTTGTGTACAATCTGCGGTTTGCTGAAGTCCGAGCTGGGCAGTAATCCAGAGTTTGAGTTTCGACGTCGACGTTATCCCAATGAGGACACACACTTGGAGGGCATGTCGGATTGGTGCAGTAAATGTGAAGCTCTGAGATTCTTTTTCAAGTCCGACATTGAGCAGGAACCGCGACAGCATCTAACAGAGCAACACGAACTGCAGTCGAAAAAGAGACACACAAATCGTGGACTGGAAGCGAGCATCAAATGTTGGACAGCAAAACCCAACAAAGATCGCATAACACGACGAGATGCGCAGAAGTTAATGATGCAGGAGATCAAAGCCGGTTTGCCATCACAGCTGCCCCGTGGTTCCTTCTGGGAGCGCAAGATGCGATCCTTTAGCGAGGATCGTGATCGACGCCAGGAAAAACTTAATCCGGCCAAGGAGCGAAGATCGCGTTCGGAGGTAAATGAGTCGCCAAAGGCGCAGGCAAAGCAGTCGGAGCGTCGTCAGCGCAGTCCGCTGGTTAAGGATTTCTCCCAGATAGCAGTAAAGAGCCTAAAGCTGGACTACCTGTCGCCCAATGATGTCAAGCCGCAAAGCAACAAACTGGAGGAAGACCACGATGATGAGGAACATTCTTCTCGCAGCTCCACTCCTAGACCTACACTAAAAATCCCCTTCGACAAGCAGGAATTGGAGGCTTTGGTAAGACCCTGGGAGGAAAATCTTCAACGCACACAACAGTTCCTCAACGAAAGTTCCAATAAGAAGAGAAAAAATAAAGAAAAACAGGAGCTTTCCCACAAAAATCGACTTGGTAAAGATGAAATGTTGATCAAAGTGCAGGAATTACACGCGGGACAACCTAAACGACAACTGAAAACGGAGCTCAAGGAGAAGAAGCAACAAATGTTGGAATGGAAACGCATACGAAGACATGTGGACAATGAGTACGAACGTGTTAAAACGGAACTAAATGAACTAAAGTTCCAAGCGGATCTTAACACGGAACGACAAAGACGCGACAAATTGGATGAAGAGCAACGCATGCGAGGAGGAGCACAAATAATGACCATAAAGTCAAACGATCAGGAGCAAGGTAGAAAACTAATGGAGAAAACCATTGGAGATGCACTTGATGAAAAAATGGAGCACATGCTGGAAACGCTGCAGGAGAAAGCAAGCAAAGTAGAGGAGCAGGAAGTAAGCCACAAGGAGCAGGACAAAACCCCAACTGAGCCCAAAGAAACCCCTAAGAAATCCTCCGCTCGAGCCAAACGAGTGCTCAGCAAACTGAATATACTCGTGTCCACAGTGCAGCGAGCACGTTTCCGTGGCTTTGCGGAGGATCCACAGGAGCTGCTCAAACGTCTCAATCAAACGGAGCTGCAGCATCTACGGGAGCCGCCATTGCCGCAGTTCCAGACGATGCCATGTGCTCGCAAGGATTTGGTGAATCTGCTGCACATCAAGCGGGAAGTGCTACAACCAAATCGCATACGCCCCTTGAAGGTTTGCCGTACTCCAATATATTGTCCGGACTGTGATTGCCGACGAATGTTTTTCATATCGGATTTCAATGAGCACCTAACCCATGAGCATCCATCGTTGGCCATGGAACGCATTGCTCCGTGTCAGGCCAAGACCTTTTTCATGGATACACACGCCACGCAGCTGAATAAGGCCAAGTGCAACATGGTTTACTTTGTCAAGGATAAATTCCTGGATGATAATACCAATAATCATCCCGATTTGCTGCCCATTTTAGTTATGTCTGCTCGTTTACGTTTAACGGAGATTTTCAATCCCAATTATGATCCAAATGCCCAACTTCGTCCATACAATTATATGGGTGCGGATAACGAGATCTTTCTCATTTGGCTAACTAGTGTACGTCCGGATGATACCAAAATTATTGGCACCATTTCCGTTTGGCCAACGAGCAGCAACCCGATGATTGAGTGTCTTTTGGTCCACACCAATGAGGTCTACAACATTCGTTCGAGCCAAAAACTGAGAAACATTTACAACAGCAATCGCATTGTGGCCTTATCCGGCAATTTTGTTAGCCGTTTAACCGCTGGTGGCAAAAACCTTTTGGCCGTTCAAGTGCAAATCCATTGAGAAACAAATTCTCTTTAACAAAATTTTATCGTGTGAATTTTTAAATAAAATTGTCAATGCTATAACAATTAATTTTTAGAGGTGTCTTGGCTGGTAAATTTGGATGAAAGAGTCGTCAGATATGTGGTCCACAGCTCAATATTTTAAATACACAATTTTCCCAACTTTGACTGATCATAACTCAGCCAAATGAAGCGATATCTTAAAAAGTCATACCTTTTTATAATCTGGACAATTAGCAGAATTAATCGCAATCAAAATCTAAAATTCTCAAAATCCAACCAATTTTGTCAAATTGGGATGAAAGAGTCCTCAGATATGTGGTCCTCAGCTCAATATTGAAAATTCACAATTTTCCCAACTTTGACTGACCATAACTCAGCCAAATGAAGCGATATCTTAAAAAGTCATACCTTTTTATAATCTGGACAATTAGCAGAATTAATCGCAATCAAAATCTCAAATTCTCAAAATCCAACCCATTTTGTCAAATTTGGATGAAAGAGTCCTCAGATATGTGGCCCTCAGCTCAATATTTAAAATTGACAATTTTCCCAACTTTGACTGATCATAACTCAGCCAAATGAAGCGATATCTTAAAAAGTCATACCTTTTTATAATCTGGACAATTAGCAGAATTAATCGCAATCAAAATCTAAAATTCTCAAAATCCAACCAATTTTGTCAAATTGGGATGAAAGAGTCCTCAGATATGTGGTCCTCAGCTCAATATTGAAAATTCACAATTTTCCCAACTTTGACTGACCATAACTCAGCCAAATGAAGCGATATCTTAAAAAGTCATACCTTTTTATAATCTGGACAATTAGCAGAATTAATCGCAATCAAAATCTAAAATTCTCAAAATCCAACCAATTTTGTCAAATTGGGATGAAAGAGTCCTCAGATATGTGGTCCACAGCTCTATATTTTAAACTCACAATTTTCCCAACTTTGACTGATCATAACTCAGCCAAATGAAGCGATATCTTAAAAAGTCATTCCTTTTTATAATCTGGACAACTAGTAGAATTAATCGCAATCAAAATCTTAAATTCTCAAAATCGACCCCATTTTGTCAAATTTGGATGAAAGAGTCCTCAAAAATGTGGCCCTCAGCTCAATATTTAAAATTGACAATTTTCCCAACTTTGACTGATCATAACTCAGCCAAATGAAGCGATATCTTAAAAAGTCATACCTTTTTATAATCTGGACAATTAGCAGAATTAATCGCAATCAAAATCTAAAATTCTCAAAATCCAACCAATTTTGTCAAATTGGGATGAAAGAGTCCTCAGATATGTGGTCCTCAGCTCAATATTGAAAATTCACAATTTTCCCAACTTTGACTGACCATAACTCAGCCAAATGAAGCGATATCTTAAAAAGTCATACCTTTTTATAATCTGGACAATTAGCAGAATTAATCGCAATCAAAATCTAAAATTCTCAAAATCCAACCAATTTTGTCAAATTGGGATGAAAGAGTCCTCAGATATGTGGTCCACAGCTCTATATTTTAAACTCACAATTTTCCCAACTTTAACTGATCATAACTCAGCCAAATGAAGCGATATCTTAAATTCATACCTTTTTATAATCTGGACAATTAGCAGAATTAATCGCAATCAAAATCTTAAATTCTCAAAATCGACCCCATTTTGTCAAATTTGGATGAAAGAGTCCTCAGATATGTGGCCCTCAGCTCAATATTTAAAATTGACAATTTTCCCAACTTTGACTGATCATAACTCAGCCAAATGAAGCGATATCTTAAAAAGTCATACCTTTTTATAATCTGGACAATTAGCAGAATTAATCGCAATCAAAATCTCAAATTCTCAAACTCCAACCCATTTTGTCAAATTTGGATGAAAGAGTCCTCAGATATGTGGCCCTCAGCTCAATATTTAAAATTGACAATTTTCCCAACTTTGACTGATCATAACTCAGCCAAATGAAGCGATATCTTAAAAAGTCATACCTTTTTATAATCTGGACAATTAGCAGAATTAATCGCAATCAAAATCTAAAATTCTCAAAATCCAACCAATTTTGTCAAATTGGGATGAAAGAGTCCTCAGATATGTGGTCCTCAGCTCAATATTGAAAATTCACAATTTTCCCAACTTTGACTGACCATAACTCAGCCAAATGAAGCGATATCTTAAAAAGTCATACCTTTTTATAATCTGGACAATTAGCAGAATTAATCGCAATCAAAATCTAAAATTCTCAAAATCCAACCAATTTTGTCAAATTGGGATGAAAGAGTCCTCAGATATGTGGTCCACAGCTCTATATTTTAAACTCACAATTTTCCCAACTTTGACTGATCATAACTCAGCCAAATGAAGCGATATCTTAAAAAGTCATACCTTTTTATAATCTGGACAACTAGTAGAATTAATCGCAATCAAAATCTTAAATTCTCAAAATCGACCCCATTTTGTCAAATTTGGATGAAAGAGTCCTCAGATATGTGGTCCTCAGCTCAATATTGAAAATTCACAATTTTCCCAACTTTGACTGACCATAACTCAGCCAAATGAAGCGATATCTTAAAAAGTCATACCTTTTTATAATCTGGACAATTAACAGAATTAATCGCAATCAAAATCTCAAATTCCCAAAATCCAACCCATTTTGTCAAATTAGGATGAAAGAGTCCTCAGATATGTGGTCCACAGCTCTATATTTTAAACTCACAATTTTCCCAACTTTGACTGATCATAACTCAGCCAAATGAAGCGATATCTTAAAAAGTCATACCTTTTTATAATCTGGACAACTAGTAGAATTAATCGCAATCAAAATCTTAAATTCTCAAAATCGACCCCATTTTGTCAAATTTGGATGAAAGAGTCCTCAGATATGTGGTCCTCAGCTCAATATTTAAAATTGACAATTTTCCCAACTTTGACTTATCATAACTCAGCCAAATGAAGCGATATCTTAAAAAGTCATACCTTTTTATAATCTGGACAACTAGTAGAATTAATCGCAATCAAAATCTCAAATTCTCAAAATCCAACCTATTTTGTCAAATTTGGATGAAAGAGTCCTCAGATATGTGGTCCTCAGCTCAATATTTAAAATTGACAATTTTCCCAACTTTGACTGATCATAACTCAGCCAAATGAAGCGATATCTTAAAAAGTCATACCTTCTTATACTCTGGAATCAAAACAGAATTAATCGCAATAAAAATCTTAAATTCTCAAAATCGAACCCATTTTGTCAAATTGTATGATGAGAATTGACCTTTGAAATTTTGTCAAATATTGACAAATATACCAATTTCAATTTTCTTAACAGAAACATATAATCGGAAATAAAGTACAGAGAGTATTATACTGTTGGGCGTGCCCGACTGTACTTTTCTTTCTTGTTACAATTTACAAAACCGTAAGTTTGCGAAACAAAAATCGTTGCATACTTTTAGGCAGCCCGCTTAAGAAATTTTTGTTATGCGCCGATTTCGATTTTACGCTCATTTTGTTGATTAATTGTTTAAAATTAAAAATTATTTGGAATTCTTGGATTTGTACTTAGCAGGCTTTGACTTTATACTTAGTAGTGAGCTAAGGAAAAAAAATTCTTTTCAAAACTTGAAATCATTTTAGTTTAGTTGCTTTCATTCTTCGGACACTTTGAAGAAATAAAATTTTCTAAGAAACAAAAAAATAAAAAAACAGTATTTGGACAGTAAAAAAAAAATAACAACGACAAATTTTGTACAACAATTAATTCTATCACTATTTTTTTTTTTGGTCAGTTTATAATTAGTTAGTTAACGTGCGAACAGAGATAATGGCTTCTCATTTCGATATGGAGAAGTGCGGCGGAGAAGGATCCGATGCAATTGGAGCTGCGGCAGTAATCAATACATTGGCCAGTGATTTGGAATTGGAATTGAAATCATCGCCAAAACAGACATGTATTCCGGTGCACCAACGGCAACGTTTGGTCAGCTCCGAAACGAGGTAAATTTTGTTAATTATTTAATTGTCAATCAATTGTTTAAGTAACCAAAATTTTATAGTGTGAATTCTAAAAAGTTGGACATTGAAATGCCAGACAAATCGTGGTCGGTTTTATATATTGGTGCCAAGAAGGATGAAAACTTTGAATAGAGTTTGGCATGCCAATCGCCAACTATTGTGAACTGTTGCAATCGTTTTTTTGGAAAATGCAAATTGGAGGAAGAGAAGAGAGAAAATGCCAGGAAAATGGACTAATTGTGATTGACTTGCTGTCAGCCAATGCTATGTAATACTTATTAAAATTTTTACCTATGCCAGTGCATATTTCATTCTCCAAAATGGATCGATTTTATTTAAATTGAAATGGGTATGGGTATTACTAGTTAGCCCAGCATGTAAAGGTGTAGTAGGGGATTATATTTTTGTGACTCCGTGGGAAAACCAAAATTTCAGGGAGAAAACAAGTAGCTACTGCATGCAGATCAAGTTTGGCTTTGAACTTTTAGAAAAAGGAAGATTACTTTAGCCTTAAAAAGGCTAAAGGCTGACGTCATGAGAACAACTGGGCTTTAAAAGTCGAGCAACTCGTTTGTTGGCTACTTGTTTATATTCATAGCTGAATGTGGGTGGTTTTTCTTGGCTGGCATTCACAGCCAATTGCAATTGAAGATGATGTTTGTCGTAGTCGTCGTCGTCGTTGCTGGCGTTTCTGTGGGCAGCGATTGTGATTAATGGCGACAGCGTCATTGAATGCGATCTGGCGCTAAATATGCATGACCACGAACCATAAATGTCTGATGTCTCATGATGTCATTCCCGAATGATAGACTCAGAATCTTATTGAATGACACTTGATATGCGAAACATGCCACATTAAATGATGGCGAGTCTTCTGTCTGCTGTCTTCTGCCAGAAGAATGATGAAGAATGGGAGAAACTGCTCAACTGACTCGAGACAAGATGAAACAATGAACGAGTTAGTATCTGGAATAAGCGGAAATAATGGCTTAATGATACAAATGACGTGTCTTATTTAACGCTTGACATCTACACAGAAATACGTGTGAAATTTGCCATAGATAGTGCCACATCATAATGATCTTTCAGTTAATGATCATTGTAATGTGCTAATCACTTTTCAACGCCAGTTCAGCCACAATTGACATTTAAATTAATACATTTGAATTTATCACAAATTGTTAAGGAATTTCCTAAATACTTTTCAACAACTATAAATTATAAATTGTTGTTGAATAAGGAATATAAATGGGTTGATTTAAAGTATGGTAAAAAGTAAAGTTAATACTTTTTAAACTTTGACTTGAAAAAATCTTTAATAAAGAAAGTAAATTTCGAAGGTTGTACAACACGGCGTATGTGTTATTTAGGAATATTTCCTTTACTAGTCAAAACTAGAGTATTCCACTTATTTAATTGTTGTGTAAAGGGTATAAAATGTATAAAAAATGTACTAGTATTAAGCAAACATAAGTTTCTATCTTTTTTACAAAATTAGTCAACACTTTTTCCCTACTTGGATATTAATCTTTTATTAAAAATCACGTGCATTTTGCTGATCTTCGCTATTGCTTGCTCCTCTTTGATTTCATTTTCTGTTATCTGTTGCTGTTTGCTGTTTGCGGTGACACTGCCAAAGACCTTTCACCGCAAAACACTTTTAAAAATAGCTTAAGTACATGTGAGCACATAATTGCACGCTTGCCAAAACACACCATACACACACACACACTTGAACACACACTTACATACACTCTCACACTCACTGAATGGTTTAATTAATGAGGTAACAGACAGCGCACAGACGCTAGCAAAATGGGGGCGTGCCACTTGGGCGGCGGGGGCTATTCCGGGGTGGAGGGGCTGTCCCAGAATGCAAATGGGTTGCCTCAACAATTATCGACAATGTTTTCAAGTGAGATCGCATCGCAATTTTCTATGCCTGTCACATTTACCGATTTATCTATCAGATATCATAATAAAATTGATCATTTAATTCACTGCAAATCTTATGTGATGATTTCTGTAGAATTACAGCTATTGAGAGCCATTCAAAAATCAATTCAGTTATTAAATTTAGCTATAATTTTGCTTTACTTATGCTTTGGGAACGAAATAACTGTGTGAGCTTTGTGAGCCAAGTGTGCTTAGCTCCTAGCTGTGTTCAATTTTGTTTTGGGAGATAAGTAACTGTGTGAGCTCTGTGAGCTTTGATCAAATTTACTTGTGCAACAAACTAACTGTGTGAGTTTTGTGAGCCAAATGCTCTTGATTCATAACTCTGAACAGATTTTTATAATAAAACTGACACACCTAGAAATTATTTAAAAATTTTGATTGTTTTTCCCTTTGAAATCCGCAGATTTAATTACTTTTTTAACTACCCAAAATGCATAACGTTTTTCTGCTGTGATTCAGTTCCGTTTTTATTGCATTTTCTTCATTTCTGGCACTGGGCCATTTCACGCGAAAAGCGTGAAAATTGATGAAAAACTGCCTCACTTATTAATTTTTAGACCATTTCACTCTAAATGGCAGTGACATCACAGACAGTTTTAAATAAAAGACAAAAGAAACTAGAAAATACAATTGTTTAAACTTTAAACAATTTGTACTGAGATCATCATAAATTTGTGGTTAGGAAATAAAAAATTGTTTCATTTGTTTTCGAAACAATTAAGTGTGATTGTATGGGTGTGTGTGTGTGTGTGTGTGTGTGAGGGTAAAAAGGATTTGCTAATTTATCGTTTTTAGCTGATTGTACAAACAAAAGTTCTGTGTGTAAATTATTATCACACTAATTCCCATAGTACACATGCATGCATGTACATGTCTGTACATGTTTGCCACTTCTGGCCACTTCACGTAATTGAAATGGACCACAAAATTGCGATTTCTCTCTCCTCTCTCCTCTTTCTCCCTCCCTCTCCTCTCCTCCTTTTCCGTTTTTGCATTTTATGGGCGTCCGCCGTCAACTTCAAAGATACGTTGTCTGATTGATGGTTATGATTGATGAGTTCTTCAAGCTGGCCGCAACTGGCGATACATTTGTCAGTCAGTTGGTCAGTCAGTTAGTCAGTTAGTCAGTCCAGTTGAGTTCTGTATATACTACGTACATTTTTCAGCGTTTTCTGTGCATTTAATTTATTTTCCCATCGCGTTTTTTTGCCCAAATTGATACAATTGAACTTTGTTATACATTTTATACGCTTTTTATTGGACACTCTTCCATTCTCTTCATCTCTCTCTCTCTCTCTTTCTACCCATCTCGCTTCATTGGTTTCCGTTGCCATTTCTGACTACACGAAATACTTTTCTCACATTTCAACCTTAACAATATTTGCATATTCGCCACCAAAGTCCAAAGTGCAGAGCACCAAAAAAAAAAGTCTGTTATACATGACCAAAGAGTCACATGTACTCAAAATTTGGCACAGTGGGACGAAACGCAAAATTAACGAATGTATTTTGGTAGAAAGTGGCGTTTTATAGCCTTTTAAAAGCTGTTTTGTTTAAGGATTTTGAACTTCTACCCCATTTTGATTAGTCTTCGCAAAGATCAGATATAAAGTTGAGTATGTATATATTGATATAGTTTTTAAAATTTAGTTTTTAAGCAGCAACAAATAAATATTAAAATTTGTTGCCCGCTTTTTCGTTTATTTTCACCACTGTGCCGCTATCAATGCGGTTTTTTGGCGCTTACAAGAAATTTTCATTTTCATTTTCATTTTTGGGCAAAATCTCCGATTTCCATAAAGCAAACATGAGCATAAGCATAAAATTAAATATGCATAAGAATTGGCAAGTCATTAAGCCAAATGGCAATGGCATTGTGGTTGTAACAACTTGGCCAAAAAGGTGGGCAACGAGTGGAGCCAAAGGAAGAGGAGGAGTTGAAGGGGGAAGAGCAGAAGGAGGCGCAGCCAAGGGAGCGAAGGGAAAAGTGAATTTTGAGCCCAGTTGTGGTTGCCTTTTTAGCTTTGGCAATTTTGTTGTAATTGTTGTTGTTGTGGTTGTTGCTGAATGTGATTGCGGTGTTGCACTTGCTATCGTTGTTGTTGTTGCTCGTCTTTTATTGCTGTATTTTGGACATTGTGTCATTGACACGATTCGTGGCTGCTTTTGTGTCTTGCAACTTTAATGCGTTTTGCATAAGTATCTGAAATTTGCAACAGCAAAAAATGCAATTTTCCATTGCTGCATTTGACAAATTCAATTTCTCTGGCTTCACAGTGTTTCTCTTGGTGTGCAATGCGGCGTATACGTGATATAGCCAATTCATGCTTAATTTAGCCTATTTCACTCGCCACTTGCCAATTAGCAAAACATTATTGATTAATTGACCGTATAAACGAAAGTTGAGTTTTATTATTTATACTTTTTTTTTTATCTTTTGCGAGTGCATAAATAATTGATTTCAACATTTTAATTGATTGCCAATTTTTTCAGCATCTCTTTTCCCATTTTAATTCGAATTTTCCATATCTATCGACAAGTGTGCCAATCATACTTATTTTTGCTCTACAGCTAAACAAATTTTAATTGTTTATAAATTTTCTTATTAGTCATAAACGATTTTTAGCTGCCTTTGTGTGACTCATATGCAAATCGGATTTTCCAGTCGAAGAAACTGAGGTGTAAGAGCAAATTGTTCGCCATTGATGACTTTGTTGTCATTGCTGGTGACAAAACTCTTAACTGAATTACTGTACACAATTCACATTCTCACGTTGCCTTGTCACAATCCCATTTACAAAGTATTATTCATTCTTTATTTATGTCTAAGACATTGAGAAGTTTTATATGATCAATTTTAGTTACTTTTGCTTTGCTTGAACTAGTTTTTCGAGGGTTTTTTAACTGTTTTTTGGCTTACGAAATTTGGTGTAGAATTTCAGCAGAAATGTTCCTAAGTTAATTGGTATAAATAATAATTTTTTTTAAACCTTTTAATGCATAACATTTTAATTAAATTTTGCTCTAAGGAAAGTAGGTTATACTTCAATAAATGAAACTTTGCTATAAAAAACATTTGAAATTCCTATTTAACAAATTCCTATAACTTTTCTAGCAAAGAATAAAATTAAGTAGTAAAATTGTAATTATTTTTATTTTAAAACTGAATTTGTGACTCAAACACAAGTTGCTTAAACCTTAAATTTTAAGCTTGATTTGAGATATTTTTCTATAAATTCAGTTTTTCTTATATACTTCTTAAACTATTCTTATACTCTTTCAAAACTCTTCAAACTCTTTCTTTAAACACCTTATTTCTCTCAGTGTAACATTCTTCCATTTACTGCCCTAGTTTACTCTGATAATCTTTACCAAAAACTGTCAAATTGAACTTGAACCTTGAACTTGTGTTCAAAGACAATTGAAATAAATGTCTTAATTTTAAGTGATAAAATTTAGGGCAATTA
The DNA here is from genome assembly GCA_018903735.1 of Drosophila cardini. Lineage (NCBI taxonomy): Eukaryota > Metazoa > Arthropoda > Insecta > Diptera > Drosophilidae > Drosophila > Drosophila cardini. The sequence goes on along the minus strand of JAEIGM010000007.1, from coordinate 3,503,931 downwards.
TTAATTGTAGTTATCATTTTTTGGGACTACAAATTGTAGTTTAGTTATTTTTTTTATTTTTTATCAGCAACTGATGCAACTTTTGTGGGAAGTCGGTGAAAAGTGAATGCCACTAATGAGGAAAAATCAATTAGTGCAGTGGAATGCACTGATAGCAAGGCTTCTTCCCTCTCACTCTGTCTCTCCCCTCTCACTCTCCCCTCCCCTCCCACTGTTAGCCTTGAAGGCGCCACGCACTGTAATGATAAACTTTGTTTACTGCCGCTGGCATTTTCAATATTTTTCAATCCCCGAATGTTTAGTCTTGAGTCTCGTAGTCTTGAAGTCTCCAAGTGTCTTGTGCTAACTTGGTCAGCTAGTTAGTGGCTCAACAAGTTGGCTTCAATTAGCGCCAATCGACGCACAACAGCGAAAACCAATTAAGTGACCATTTACACTTAGTTGCAACTGTTGCAACTTCAACTTGCAACTTGCCACCGCTTGTGGAAGTCACTGACAAAAAACTTCATTTATCATTATCATTTCCATTCTGATCTCGTCTCGTATCGCTTATCAAATATTATTTAAATTGAAATTTATTATTTTTGTATAAAAAAATTCGACAGACGGCGGCGATTTTAGTATTAAATTCATTTTTCGTTTTCAGATTTTTCAGTTTTACGCCAATAATAATTGAAAACATGTTGTGCACACACACGACTGCTAACGGTATTAATCATCAATACACTTGGTGAGGGTATTATGACTTTGTTAAGGAGTTTGTAAGACAGAGAGGTGGGCGTGACTTTTGAACTAATTTTAGACTAGCTTAGTCGTTTAGAATCTGTTTAGAAAGTAAATTTATAATAGCTTTATAAATCTATAAACTATATCATTTAATAAACACTCCAAGGAATCGATTAAATATAAATTTAAACCAGTTTAAGTACTCATTATTCCAACTAAATCACACACCGATGGTAGGATCAGTTCTTTAATTAAAAAAAAACTTTCCTATCATTTTTAAGAAAATCTCCAAACATTTTTTTAGACATTTTGTTTAGAGCTAATTTGTATATTTTTAATAAATTTCGTCTAAATTTTCAAACTTTTTCATACAGAAACGTTTGAAAATTACCTACAGGGTGTTTTAAAGTCGGTGTGATCAATTAAATGTGCTCTTCTTGTTTTAATAACCCATTTGCATATCATTGCTGGTTGCAGTGAATCAGATTTATGCACTCTGTGACCTTCAGATGCTACAGAATACAAGTATATATCCCGTTCCATAATGTTGGCAAAAAAAGAATTTTTTTTTTTTTTTTTTTTTTTGAATTTGTATTTTTATATGCGAAATTTTATGTCTGGCAAACGTTTCGAGGAATTAAACATGCACAGAACGGGATATGGGATATGGATATGGTCAGCTAGGGAGAGAGACAGAGAGAGAGAGGGAGGAAGAGAGAGAGAGAGAGAGAGAGATAGATCGGACAAGCGAATTTCAACATATAAACTGTGCTGACTTACGGCTCGTGGTCGGTCGGTCAGTGGTTGTAGTGGGTGTACCAGTGGTGCTATATATGTATATGTAGCTACAGATATAACTGTATATATATATCGTGTACTGTCTGTAGTCTAGAAAACAAGTGCAAGTTTGCGTATCCCATTAAATTCTATGTATGCCAGCAGCGTGCATACAAAATACTTGTTTATTTATAAGGCAGGCATTTCAATTTATGTTAGTTTTTCCTCATCTATTCTTTCATTTCACGATTTTGTATTTTCTGAAACTATTTAGCGCTTAATTTGACCCAAATATTGTGAGAGGGAAGTGGAGGGGTCGGGAACTGGGCGTATTCCTATAGATTTTTAGCTTATTTCTAGCTGGAGCATATCCAGATCGAGAAATGTGTTCTGGAATGTGCGAAAAAATGGAAAACTTTTGGCACATCTGGTGCACTTGGAGCATGGAGCATGGAGCGTAGAGCGTAGAGCATGAAAATAGCTTAAAATAATAGGAAAATTACTATATTTAATCATCAACAATTTAGTTTGTATTGCTCATATCAAATGCGAATAAACACTGAATTTAAGGAATTTTCATTTCCAACTCAAAACAAAAGAAATCTACATTTTTTAGCTACACTTTTTTAGCTTTCTTTGACATCATTTGACCCTTTTTGTGTAATAAATTACAACAAATGTTGCGCAAGGTTCAAGAGCAGCTAAAAGAATCTGTTAAATTACATTTAAATCAACATGATTCTAGACATTAATTGGACAGACTGTCTAGGGCTGAGAATCTTCACATCTCGTCTGGCTTTTTTTTGAAGGGGGAGGGGGGGGAATCAAAATTTTGACCTCGACCAAAAAAATTATCAGAAACTATCAAATTGTAATTTGTTTTCAGCTCATTCTGTCGCTGTGGATGGACATTACAGCTGTCAGTGTTGAGTGGGTAAAAACAAGCTAGATTTTGAAAGCAAAAAAAAAGCTGAAAAGTGCCTAAAAATTTTTTTTATAGAAAAATGTAGCTAAAAAATCTATACACTTTTAAAAACTTCAAAAACAACTGCATTTTGTGAAAAGGGCTAAATGACTTTCAGCAGTTTTTTGATGTTACAAAATTATTGTTCATTTTGGAATAGTTTGTAATCATTTTTGTCAAATTTTAGAGTCTTAAAAGCTAAATTTAGCCAAATTTATTTACTTTTCACACCAAAAAATTGTCATATCTAGCTATAAAACTCGCTAAAATGTCAGCACTGCTTGGAGCATAACGGAGCGTGTTCGGAGCATTTTTTGGGGCAATTTTACAGTGTCTGTATGTGTGTGTGTGTGTGTGTGTGTGTGTGTAATGTTGTTGCTGTTTATGCTAAAGTTGGCGCCATTGGTTCAATGTCGGCGCCCACGCTCCAGATGGTCTGCCACACCCCTTCCCCTTCCCCTTCCCCTTCCCCTTCACCAACCCTCACCCACACCCCCACCACTACCACTGACACTCGCCCTCTGTCTGCCCCGCTGTAAGATCTGGATTGACCACTTGTCGTCATCTGGTCACCGGTTTTCCCTAGCGCAGCTACAATTACATATCGATGACGTCGTTGTTTTTTTATTGTTGTCATATTTATTTTTAGCTTTGCTTATTCACAGAGCACCCTGTATACTCACACACACACACACACACACACACACATGAGCTGCCCATCAAAACTGTTTCATAAATTAATCCAATTCATTTGAATTTTAATTTGTTCTATTCAAGAATTTTTGTTTAGTTTTTCAGTTTTGTGATGCTGAAAACATTTGAAATTTTCTTACGCTTCATTTATGAACAATTTCATTTGTTTACATTTTTATTCAACTATGTTTTTTTTAACATTTAATGTTCAGCTCATTAGCAACATTGTTGCAAATAACAACAACAATAAACATTGTCCTTCTAACTTTGTTGCAATGTTTATGTTATTAATCGACTCATTTGAGTGCTAAAGATTAAATAATAAAACTGTCTCGCTTGAATTACCATCAATTTGTCCAGTCTTCCAGTCGTCCAGTCTTCCACTTATCCACTTCAATGTCGATGTCAATAAAACTTTAAGTGTGTCAAAGACATTGAAATTTGCTGCTTTCTTTTCGTTATGTAATTTAATACTCTTTCTCAATTTCGTAGGAAATTCAATTGGCCTAAATTAAGTTAAACTAAATGTTTATTCTGGGCATTGTATTTCAAGGCTTCAAAACTGCACAAAAAATTGCTTGGAAAATTATTATTAATTAACTAAAACTCGAAACTTGATCAGGTAAAGGAAGGAGTTCAAAATTCTTTCGACAAAAAAAAAATTGTTTAATTCTTTAGAAATTTTTGAAAATATTAAAATTTATACTCAAGCTTAAATAAAAATTTAAAGCTCATTAAAATTTTTAAAAATGAAATTTAACAACGGAAATTATAAGTTAAATTTTTAAAAATTAAAGCAAACAATTTAAGTTATGTTTAACAATTTTTAGTTACTATAGGCACAAATTGTTTATAAATATATATTTATGTCTCACTATAATATTAAATTAACTCAGTTGATTTACAAATTAAATTATGAAAATAAAAATCAAATTAAATTTGTTAAAAGTAAGAGTATCTCTAATGCGACTTGCTGTAAAAACTATTTTTTGCAGCTCTTTACTTCCTACCTCTTCCTCCCTGTTGTTGCTGCTTTTGGCTCTTGCTCTTGTTGCGCCTTTGAAACAAGTTTCCAAGTCAAAGCAACAAGTTGCCAAAGTTGTCAAAAGCTTTTGTTTACATTATTTACATTATTATATTGTGCAAGGAACTTGAAGCAAGTGCAACAAATTAGTTGCACACAGAAGTTGCAGTCAAGTTTAACAATACAAAATGTTAATAAACAACTTAGTTGTTTTCGCTACCAAGTGGAATGCAGTGACAAGCAGATAACAAACTTATAACATGATCAAGTTTAGATTGATTATATATACTGCATAACTAGTGTAGTCATTGGGAATGAAATTGAGTGACGGACAACGCGGCGTATACGTAAATGTTTATAAATAAATGCGAGTATAACGCATGGCCAGCGTCATGTTATTGCATCATTTGTTTGTTTTAGACGAATTCTCTGAGTTGGCGGATTTATAATACTTTTTTTTTGTAACAACATTTCTTACAACTGACTAATCGAGAACAAGAGAAAAGATCTTTTTGGGCTTAGCAACATTGTTGCCAAGGGTGAAAGTTGCTAGCAACATTTGTTGAATTTGTTGCTGTAGCCTAAAAGCAAGCGAATACAATTTTTGTTTGTTGATTTTTAGCATAAATTATTGTGGAACAGTGAACAACGACAACGCACTCGCTGCTAGGCACATAAATTAGTTGATGCTGATCTCATGCAAAAAAATCTGCCACAAATGGGTCGGCAACTATAAATTTTAATGTGTTTATAAATAAGCAACAGACGCACCTACAAAATTAAAAAAAAAAAACAAAACTAAACTAAACTATAAATTATAAATCACACGGGCACCAATTAAAATAACACCAAAGATATCGTGAGCAAAAAAAATTAAAAAGAAAACAGCAAAAATAACAACAATAAAAGACTAAAAGAAAAAGTCGCATGAAATTTATTTGTTGCGCTTTTCTGGCCCTTGCAATGTTTTGTTTGAAAGCATGCGACAAAGCAACATGTTGCTAAGCATGGAGCCGGCGAATTTCAAGCCAAAAACAAAACCAAAGCACACTGAGCGCGCCAGAGAGAGAAGAAGAGAGCGCAAAAACATTGCGACTCCAAAAGAGCGTAAGAGCTTCAGCCACAAAAAGAGAGCAAAAACGAGAGCGCTATGAGAGTCGCAGCATCAGTACTCGCGGCCGCTATTGACGTCGACATTGGAGCCGGCCGCCTTCACTTCGGCTTTTGCTTATTGATACGCTCTCTTTCTCTCTGGGGCATTGCAATTACGTCATGAACTGTGCCAAACTTTGCATAAGCAATCATAAATCGTAAACTTTATTGAACTGTCAAAAATTCTTTTGATATAGTTTTGTACAGTTTATGATAAAGCTGCGTCTGTTTAACGTTTTTTTTATACGAGCGAATTGTACTCTTTGTGAGTATAACTCTAGTTAGGGTATTCACTCTCCGGCATTGCGAAGTTTTGCTCTTGCTCTGACTGTGTTGTATGAGGCTTCCCGTTTCGGTTTGCGTTTTCGTTTGCTAGGCGAACAGTCGCAATTTTACTGTCGTTGAGGCCGAACGTGCGCGCGGCCAACGAGTCGAGTCGAATCAACTCAATTCGAGACGATTCAATTGTATTGAAATTGAAATTGAATTTCAGAACGTAGCGGGAACGTAACGAAACGCAACGCAAACGCAAACGGAACGGAACTTCAAAAGAGCCGTTAATTCTACTACTAACAGAAACGCATGACAAGTGCATTTCACAATTGCAAGTGAAATTTTTAGCGGCAACTTCTTTTAAAGCCGGTCGACACTATCTATTGGCCATCTGTCAGTTTTGGCTCTCGCGGTCTTTTAACTGAAGTTTGAGTGTCCTCTTCTTCTACTTCTTCGTCTGTCGCCTTGTGTGTCTATGTTTGTTGGCTAATTCGCTAATTTGCGTCGCACAGTCACAACGCCGCTAATTGGCTAAATCTGTGTGCGATTTTGGTCCACAAACATAAAGTAAATATTTCAAGTATCATAATATTTACCGTGTGCTCGAGAAATTCTCTATTTTCGTCGGAATTGGACCATTTGCCAATTTGCCGGTGAAAACGAAAACCAACAAAAAAAAAATTGTTTCACTTGTTGTTTTGGTGCCGAAAAAGTTAACAACAACAAGAAAAAAAGAAGAGAAAAAAAAACTCGAATTGGAAACTCTAAAGGTTAGTGTCCAACAACTAGAACTCGATCAGATTTTTTAACTTGAAATTTATACGAGTTTTTATTGATAAAGTAAACAATAAAAATCTCACAACTGTTTCAGCTCGTAAAATATTGTTTTTAAATATTTTAAATTGGCAAGTTTTCAAAAATACATAAAAATAAACTAACAGAAAGTTCGCAGTCTCTTAAATTTTAAATAAAATACAAGTTTGTTAATTAAATTGAGCCACAAAAACATAAATAAATTGCAATTAACACAAGTTGAGTGTGTTTAATAAATTATAAAAAATTATAAACTACACGCGCTACTAAACTTGGCTAAAGCTTTGAAGTATCTGCTTCAAATTGGCATTAACAGTTTCAAAAAAATGTTTACAAAATATGTGTAAAATAAATGTGGTTTTACTTTAAACATAAATTAATAAAACTGAAATAATTTTATGAATTTTTTAATGAAATTTGATTTTTCCACTTCAAAGGCATTTTTTTTAAACCACAAAAAACGTTTGAAAGAATTATTTGAAACTTATTCAAGTGCTCAACATATTTGCTTAGTTGAGTATTATGAAATAAGAGAAATTGGTATAAAATTGGTCACTTGTTTTTAGCCCTGTTTGGGCCCTGTTTTGGCCAGCACGCTTAGACCCTGTCGCCAACACACTGTAATTAAAAGTACGAACTCTGCTCCCTTTTGCCTTTTGCTGTTGTGTTCGTGTGACCGTCCACTTGACAGCCACGCCCACCGATAGCATGTAACGCCCACTTGGAGACGGTTTTTGGTGTTTTTTGTGCTTTTTGATCGCCTTTCGTGGAGTTAATAAAACCAGTAGATTTATGTACTAGATTAGCTCGTCAACAAAAGGCCCGACAGAGCGAGTGGGGGGGAGTGGGAGGGAGAGAGAGAGAGGGGAGAGGGCTTTTAGCCTTGGCTAGTAGTTATTGCCTGCTCTGTCTCCTACTCCTGCCACTAACATGGAGCTTCTTAAATCCGTTTATTAATGAGCTGTCAGAGCTTTGAGCATAAAGCACTACATAAAGATGACACAACAGTTGAACAACAGTTCCATTGAAGCATTACGTTGCCAACGAAAATCCTTGGCTCATCAATTAATGTCGGGGAATACTACCTAAAATGTGCTCGCGTCCCTGCCACAATTTTGTCAATCAAAAGCAGTATTTACTGTAGTCGTTTCGTTGTTGTTGTTATTGGCTGACCAAATGACCATGCAAAATGCACTTCATATTCATAAAAAGCCAAAAAGCCAAAAAAAAACGGATGTCGAGGCTCAGGTAGGTAGGTAAAAAAATCGTTAAAATCGATTTAGCTGACGCTGCCGAAAAGCTAACTGCTACGAAACTCACAATGACCTTCAGCAGCAGCAGCAGCTCAGCTCCTCCCGCTGTTTGGCGGCTAAAAGATTCGGGCCATAAATATAAAAAGTAGACGGAATACAGTTCTTGTCAGGCTCCTCGTTCAGGTGCCATCCTCCCATATATATATCTACATATATATATATCTCTATATATATATATATATTTAGATATTTAGCAGCACACTAAAAATACATTTGTGTGTGCTTTTCATACTTTGGTTTCTTTCATTCTTTGCCACTTTCCCTTCTTCCCACCATCCCTTCGCTGCTTCCCTCTACTTCCCTCTGCTTCCCGCTGTTTCTGTTATTTTCGGCCAACAGGAAAATAAAGCCCTGCACAAATGTTGGCGGCAACAAACCAGAAAGAGCCAAATACTCAAAAAAACATTCGCCGGCAAATTTCGTTTCAACTTAGGATAAAACCAAAAGAAAAAATGAACAAAATTCAGAAAAAAACGTGAAATAAAAGCCACATGCGCATATCATAAAAAACCGCTAAAACCCAATTCGATATACACTTGCATTAGCAGCAAATTCAAACTTTCGAGGAATATTATTGGAGTACTTGGAATTTGCGGATCTTTTTTGACAACTTCTTGATAACTCTACGGAGGTTTTTTGGCTTGCAAATGCGCTTTTTTAGCATTTATTTAAATAAATTTGAAAATTTTTGGTTTGATTTCAAAAGTTAAGCTTCAGAATTTCAGTAGTTATATAGAAATTATTTAAAAAAACGTCTTTAAATCAAATTTTTCTGCTTAAGTATTTCCGTTTAACATATTCAAAATCTTTCTAAAATATAAATTTTTCTGAAATACCCATAACTTACAGCTCAAAAGCTACTTATCTTAAGCATAATAAGTTTTTGAAAATTCATAACTCTACTCCAAAATAAAAATTCCCACAAAGAAAAGCGATTTCCGTTTCCTGTTTTTATGCTCAGCTCAAAAAGTTTGAAACTAGAGTAATTTTAGTGAGAAACTTCTTCATATATTATTGAAGAGTATAAAACTGGCACATAGCGCAAACGAAGACATTTAAGAAGAAACAAAAAAAGAAGAAGAAGAAGAGGAAGGGAGAGAGAAGGACAGCAGAAAATAAAAGTGTAGCAAAAACATTTGCCAAGAAAGACAATATGATAAACGTGTGTGTGCGAATCTCAGATGCGAATGTGTGTGAGTGTAGGGAGGGGAGAGGGATGTAGGGAGAGCCCCAAAACACATTTTGCAGGCAGCATAAAAATAAAAATCCAAATGAAATAAGAAATGGCATAAAAAATGCAACAGCTAAAAGAAGCAACAGGAAACAGGCCAGAAAGAGATGCAAGTTGGGTGAGAAAGGGACGGTAGGAGAGTGAGGGAGAGAGAGCAAAGATAAGCGAAGCTAAGACCAGGAATGTGCACATGAGCAAAGTGGAGAACTTCTTCTTCTTCTTCTTCTCTTCTTTTTGGGAAGACACTTTTGGCTTGAATCGCTTGGCGCGCACTTAAGTCAACATTTTGTCGAATTTTAAATGCAGGTGAGCTCGGACTATGGTCACGAAGCGAACACCTAACTGACCCCACCCACACGCCCACCCGTCCACACACCTAACGCCCCTCCTTCCTTCCCACTGTTTTTTTTGGTGGCACTTGGCACGCTTTTAATGCTTTGGGCCAAGGTTAACACGAAGCACACATAATGATGAGCAAAGAAGTGGCAAGAAGAAGCAGCAACTGAAGCACCAACAGAAGCCAGTAAATAGAAGAAAATGGCGAAATACAAATTGTATAAAAAACAGACTAAGGGCAGTAATAAAAGGGGCGTGTGAGGGGGGGGAGTGGCAAAAGAGGGCTTTGAGTGAGGCATACAGATAAAAAGCGTAAATAGAAGCGTGGCACGAAATTTCACTTCGTTTTCTTCTTCTTTATGTTGCCTCTTCTTCTTCTTCTTCTTTTTTGTTGGCCAAAGTCCTTTGAGCCAAGTCCCCGTGTCTGTCTGTGTGTGTGTGTGTGTTGGTGTATTGAAAGTGCGAATGTGCACGGAAGTAGGCAGGTCAACTTAAAAAACACGCACAAAGTCATTTAAACACCCAGTGGGACCCAGATTAAATTATACTCAAATGCTCACTAGGAAAGACTCGTCTTCTCCACTTGACAAAATCGAAGTGTCTCACAGAGTAGAAAGAAGAAAAATGCTTTTTATTTACCAGATTACAATTATGGTCTTGTCTTATCACCTCCAATGTTTGGTTAGGAATTTTGGGTAGATTTCCACATGTGTGGCATGAATAGATAGCATGACTAGTGGAATTATTGGTCATCGCTTACTGAGTAGTGGATGGGGTTACAATTGAGTAAGCTAAACTATAATAGACCCTGTATTCCTTAAAGAAATTTTTAATTGAAAATGTTGGATTTATGTTTGATGGTTCCTATGAGAGCTCTAAAGTGAAGTCGTGCGTTTCTTAGCAGACTTTGTCAGAATTTAGAATATATAACTAGTTATATCATTTTGGCGTTTGGTTTTTTCACAGGCCTTTAAAGTTTTCCATACTAAACACTAACAATTGATTCTATAACAGCTTGTATCTAGCTCTTATAGCCCCTATAGTCCAACTAATCATTGCTAAATCGACTCAACTGTTGCCGCTGAACAAGAATATATACACTATAAACCCTAATACATCTGCCTCATAACTTTTCTTTGACAAATCCAATAAAACTCTGCACTAAAATTAGCTGTGTGTCTTGAAATATGTATTTGTCAGCCACCTGCGGTGAAAGTCCTACTGGGTTGTTGGGTTCTTTTTTGGGGCCCTGCTCATGTTTATCCTGACCAGTGACCGCAGTTTAAACAAACTGTTGGCAAACTCAGTTGGCTCACTCACTGCCGCTGCTGGCCATGAGCACGTGAAGTTGTCACCAGCATTTGACAGCTCTCTCACTCCCTCACTCACTAGTGCTCTATCTCCCTCTAAGCTAACTGTGTCCCGCTCTACACGTTCTGACTTGCGTGTGTGTAATGAATTTAAAGTTTGCTCCACATACATTTTTCATCCGCTTGCAAATTGTTATGGGTTCGTCGTGTAAATTTTCTTCTTCTTCTATATGGATTTTTCTGCTTTTTTTTTGTGTTCGACCCACGCAAGCAGCTCGACACCCCAGCAGGACCACCCAGGCACCCCACAGTACTCCCCGCTCTCAGTGTCTCTCATTTTCTATTAAGTGGAACACGCGTTTGTCAACGTTACGTGGGCGTTGTGTGTGCGTGTGTGTGTGTGTGTGTGTGTGTGTGTGTGTGTGTGTGTGTGTGTGTGTGTGCGTGTGTGCGTGTATTTGTCCTTGTTGTCCTTGGACGGGGACATGATTATTAATTTGCAATTGCTGCTAATTGCATAAAAATTCTCATTTTCCACGTTTTCAATTCATTTTCCCATCTGCTCACACCTTTACCTACACCTCCACTTTCACCTCCTCCTCTGTCTCCTCCTCTACTCCCCTACCTCTTTGTGTATTTTTCATCTCTGTCTCTTTCATCTCTAGCGACGATTGTTCGCTAATTGCGTAAATGTTTAGATTAAGCAACGACTAACTAAGCTCCGATTAGATAACCAAGAGACGTCTCTTCTGCTTCTGCTTCTTCTTCCTCTTCTAGTTTGATTAAAAACAAGTTAAAATTAGTTAATCGCTTGAGCAAGTTGAAATTAGCATTTGATGCGTTCGTTTCCACTTGAATTGAGCTAGTTAAACGCTTTGATTAGTTCTCGATTAGTTCTCGTATTAATACATTTCGACTAACCTATTTCTAGTTAAAAATAGCTATATTTTGGAACGGGTTGGGAATCGTTGGAATCTTTAATTAAATCATTTTTTGTTTTCTAGCATTGACGTAGCTAAAATCTTTTGATCAGAGCATATTTTAATCTATAAAATCTATAAATGTTGTGGAATTTTATGTTAATCTTTTGAGTACACATCTCTTTGGCTTGAATTCTGTGGCAAAGTAGCTTTTTCTTATGCAAATCTCTCCAAATTCAACAGGGTTGTAAAAAGTTTAAAGATCTTTTTCAATTCAGTAGCTTTAACCCATAAAAGTCCCCGACTGTCTTTGCAAATCAGTTTTATGCGCAATCGATAATTAACATACAAAAGTCGAATTATTAAAATTCTTTTTTTAGACCCCGTACTCCAAAAAAGAGTAGAGGGGTCTACTAGGTTTGTCAGAAGTGAAATGTGCGTAGAAGGAAGCGTGGCCGACCCTACAAAGTATATATATTCTTGATCAGCATAAAGGGCAGAGTCGATAACACCTAGATCTCAGAGGCTACAAGAGCTAGAGCCAGCAAATTTGGATCAAGTTGCCACGACCCCCTAGTGCCCCCACAAACTGTAAAAAACTAATTTCACTTCACCATAACTGACCAAGTTTGACTTGAATCGTACAACTATAGCCTATAGCTCCCATAGGACAAATCGATCGACAAATACTTATTTGTATGGAAAATGCGCAGTAGAATGAGTACGGGGTCTTTTGCAGTCACCTCGCTCAACTGTAGCCTTTCTTAGTTGTTATTCCTTCATTTTTTTTTATTTTTTTGTTGTTTCGTTTGGCATCGCGTTAATTAATACGAATGCGGTGCAAATTGCAGTAAATCACTTAAATGTACTGACATAAAAATTAATTTGAAACAAATTGCGTTGCATTACGAGCGTGAAACACGAGAATATGATTCGAATTTTCCAATTTCCAATTTCCATTTTCATTTGCAGCTGGTGATTTTTAAAAACGCTGTATTGAGAGTGTAACAAGCTGGTTTAACGTATGTGACAAGTATCTCAGTGTTGGTAGGAGCTATAGTCACCAAATTTGGTATAAGGATTCCTTGAAGTGCAGCCCAATCAATTTTTAGTTTTTTGGAAGACACACCCCTATCGATTACTAACTTCCGCATAAATATTTATTAGCTAATTTAGGCAGTTGTTTTAAAGTTACAATCTTCAAGTTTAAGAGTCATATGAAAAATATTATTGTTTGACGACTCTGTAAGTTTCATTCAAATCGGTTCATACACACAGAAGTTATAGCTTAAACAAAAACAATAAGACAGCGTGAGCACTAGCAGCAGTTACATAGCAGCCAGCTAGATGCATAGCTGTCAGCTAGTTGCTTAGCAATCAGTGCTGCTTAACACCAATTCCCAACCAGTTCTAACAGCGCACTGTACTCACACAGGGTAAATTAAAGTCATGTTCACTCTGATCTCCTTTCCTTTCCTTTCTTTTTTGTTATTTGACTTTTTTTAATGAATGCGTTTCACGTTGTCACAATTGTTTTTGGCTTGATGCATTGCAAATTGTTGACATTAACGCTGACATTAATGTGATGATTGCTCGATGTTGTGTTTATTTTATTGTTGTTGTTATTGCTGTTGTTGTTTTTGTTGTTGTTGTCGTTGTTTGAGCACAACGAGTACAAGCAAAAACAACAGCAAAATGAAAGTGACGCGTCTTATAAACAGTTGAAATCTAATCAATTCCCTTGGCATTTGGCGCCATTTGATTATCGCCAAGTGCCAGTCTCAGTCCCCGTCAGAGTCTGATTCCCAGCTCGAAATTCCCTAGTCCCCCTAGTCTCGGATTCAGTTACAGTTTAAGCTTCATTGGCTAAAACATTTCCTGAATGCTTTTCTGCCCCTCGACGCGTCCTTGACCTTTTTTGTGCCCACGCGGCAAATACAAATAAATCAAACTGAAAGGCAAAGGGCAAAAGCATTTGCCGACTGCCAACTGAGGAAAAAAAAAGAGCCAAAGTGGCAAATGGACCAAGTGTTTACACTGGAAATACCCTGCAATAAAGTCGAGTAGGGGTACAGGGGTTAATTGGGCTGCTTAATTTCTATTTATTTTGTAAACTGAATTTTTTGTGAAAGCTTTTGAGATAACTCAATAAAATTCGACATTTGAGTATTTAATGTAATCTTCTATGTGCCAAGTAAATTTTGTTAGCATCAGACAACTATATCTTATAGTGGTCTTAGGAAAGAAGTAAAAGAAAATGATATTGGAATGATCAAGACTCGTAATTTTTGGATATATGTCAAAAAAAAGTCTGAAATTTTAAAGTCTTTCACACATGTTATATAATTTCTTCTAGTATCATACTACTATATTATATATCTGCTATAGAAACTATCGGAGTAAATTTATAGTGTAACTTTTTATATATTTTATTATCTATTTTATTCCATTATTTATATACTTTCCATCTCAACTACAGGGTCTTCTACAGTTGGCACACCCCACTGTAGCTCTAACCACTAGTTCTGCTAATACATTAGGCAAATCTCCAGCAGTTTCGCTGTTTAAGTAACCATTAGAAAAGTATTTTCAATTCGTTGTGCTCACATTACGCATACGCCCCGTTGTGCAGCCATAAACTTGAACTTGCCTGCTTTTTGGCTGCTTTTTGTAGCCTTTTCTGTTGCCATTTGTGTGTGGCGCTTAATTAAGACTTTGCAGAACTACACCCAGCAGAGTTAAGAGTCTGAAATAAAATTGCAACTGCAGCTCAAGTACAGAAACAGAAACAAATTTTGATAGCACTTGACAAAAAGTTCAACTGTTTCATTTTATAAATGAAAAGTTCTCTCTTTTCCCCCAATTAATCAAGTTTAATAATGTGCAAGAATTTCAATCAAAGCGATAATATTTCAACTTAATTGTATGTCTGCTGCTCTGAGATTCTTTGCTGCTGCCATGCCCTTTTTAGGGCTGTTTTTTAGCTCTTTTTTTTTTGGGTTTTGGAGTTTTATGCTGACTGGTGTCTGGTTATAATATTTGTCGCGATTCGCCGCAGGTTCGTTAAACTGAAGTGTCATTCGGGGAACTCAGCTCTTATTATTATTTTTTTTTATTGTTGTCTCTTTTTTTTGTTTTTTTGTTGTTTTTTATGTTCTTATTTCTTTGTTTTCATAAACGAATCAAAGTTCAAGCTCATAAGTTGAAGATATTTGTGTTGTAATAATAAATCCGAAAGGTCTGCATGAATTGTCGTTTTTTTATCCCCCCCTCAGTTGGTTGGCAAACAAATTGGCAATTACACTGCAAGAAAAACTTGCAAAACTTTCATTTGTATTAATTATCTTACTTGGGAGAAACAAGAGAAGCAAACTTGTGAGCTTAAGTATTGCTTAAGAAAATGATCAGTTAATTAATTGCTTAAGTTTTCCTCTTGTTTTTCTGTTTCTGTTTCTTTTCCATTTTCTTGTTCTTTTTTTTTGCAACACTTAATTAATTGTTAATTGAATACTCGTAAATCTTTCTGGGTCATTGTTGCTCAGTTTCAAGTGTTCTGGACTAAATATACAACTTGTTGTTGTTGATTTTGGTCTAGATAAGCGAATTCACGTTGGCAACTCTCTGCTCTAGAGAAAGAGTTGCCCAACCCACAGATAGATAAGATAAAGCAGTGACTCTGATAAAAAAGTTAAAAAAAAATATGAGAGAGCGATGATTAAGATGAATTTTCTATTGAAAAGAACTTGAAGAAGTTTTGTTGACCAAGTTAGTCATTTTAGAATAAATACAGCAGCTGTCATCATAATCATCTGCATTATGATCATTATTATGCAGAACATTTTGCATATTTATAACATTTTTCAGTGCTTTTAGAATTTATAATGCTTTCAACTACCACCAACCCATAAAAAAAAGAGACTTCCTACCTTTTTGGTATTACATCATTAATTCAATGAACCAAACTCATCAAGTGGACTCATGCTGACAGTTGAAGAACATCAAGACAGCGCCTTTCCACACTTTGATTAATATCTGTTGAGCGTTTTTTCATTTTTTATTCTTTTTTTATTTTGGTCACTTTTTTATGACCACTTCTATGGATTAATTAAGAGAAATACTTTGACGCCTCGTAAGCCCAAAACGCGTTTTGCATTTTTTAACAAGCAGAGCCCTAAAATAACTACACACACACACATACACACACACTCACACTCACTTACACCTCTATATATCTGGCTTCCCTTACCCTAACAGTTTCAAAGTCTAACTAAATTAGTTTATAAAGTTTAATAACTTTGTCAACAGCATTTGGCTAACAGCTTGAGATCATAGTCAGCTTTAACTAGTTAGGAATTATAGTTAAATGATTAATTTTGTCTATTTTTTTGGCCAACGAGTGGGCAGTTGTGTGTTGTTGATTTAAATGGCTCTAAAAACTTATGTGACTCATACCCTGTAGTAAAGGTTTGATGGATTTTTATGACTGGGCATTAGCAAGTCGAGCACTCTTTATTATTGCACACTATTATTTGTTTTATTGTCTTCAATTTTCATGCGTGATCGCTTATCACGATGTCGAGACAGTGTCTCTTTCTATACCCCTCTCAGTCCCCCCCTCCCCCTCTCTCTCTCACTCTATCTCTGTCGCTCTTTTGGCCAAGTTTTCGTTCTGGTTTCAAGCAGTCGTCGCTTTGACATAGTATTGTTTGTGTTTTTTGGGCGGTTTGTTAACATGATCTTAAATTTCGCATGCCATTCGCATAAACTTTAAAGTTTTTTTTTGGTTTTTTTTTTTGGATTTTGTTTCGTGGTGTTTTTTAATATATTTTGTATGGCTTTTCGATTTAACTGTTGATGGCATAAGACTGTTTACAGGTTTCTATTTTCGCATTTATGGCGTTTTTAATTTTTTTTTCTGGTCACCAACTGAATATTTGATTGGAGTTTTTGGTTATAGGTTAATTCGTCGCTTGATTTTGTCATTTTCGAGCTTGTTTCAATCACTCAGCGATACATTGAGCACCTTTCGCAATACTCCCGCTACCGCTCTCCACACTTTCATCTCCCTCTCTTCTTTCCCTCTCTTTCTGCCTCTCCCTTTCTCCTTCCTAACTTGTAGCACACCCAAAAAAATAAGACATTTTATGACGGTTTCGGTTTACGGCTGAAAAGAATTTTGCATGCTAAATTGAAATTGTTGTGCGTGTGTGTTTGCAATTATAATGCGGCCATATTTTGCCAGCTTAAATATTTGGCCAAAAAAGTCATAAAAACATATTTTATGCTTTAAGTTTGAAATTTGTACAATTTATATTAGTTTCTTCCTTCTTTTTTTTTGAAAAGTTCATTTTTAAGGTGCGCACCAAGATTCATTTGACTTGACGTGCGTATGTGGAAGTGTGAACAGTAATAAATAAGTTATTTATTAATTCCAGAAGCAAGTTTTAAATTTAAATATTGCCCGCGGCAACAGACAAACAGACAAAAGCTGACGCACGCCAAGGTTCGTTAAGTTTTGCATGTGGCAAAGAGAGCGCGTGATAGCTGCAGGGCTTCAAGGCAGTAGGCAGACAAATCCTATACTCAGCTGACTCTTTGTTTCGTTAAGCTGGAAGAATAAACTACAACATGTGGTGGAAGAGGTATGAGTATAGGCATTGATGGCCTAACGTTGATTTTGCATATATCAGAGAGCGAAAGAGAGAGCGCATAATAACTGCGCTAGCTGATCACCAATGCAAGCGCAATAAGAGAACGCTTCTAAAGAGAGCGCATCTCGAGAGCGCGCTTCCTTAACTCTTGTTATCCCACTCGCACGCAGGCCGTGCAAGCGAATAGGCAACACATTCTGTCTGCCTGTTTTATGAACTGCGCTTCCTGCAAATTTCAACTCTGTTAAATTGGAATTCAAGCAATTTATGCATTTTCACATTTAATGGCATTTGTAAAGTACTCATATGTATTCAGTTATCTGCATTTCCTTGGCATCCTTACAAAACAATTTATGCTGGAGCCAAAAGCACAGCAGCCCAAAATAAAAAGAGGACAACCCAAAATGTCAACTCCACCAAGCAATAAAAATGACAACAATTTCTGCCAGCTTAGAGCTGTCAAGATATGCTAAGAGAACATAAGAGAGGGACTGAGGAAGAGAGAGGCAGACAGAATGGAGCTGAGTATGACAGAGAAGAAGTGCTATCAATGCTGCTGGCATACAAAATTGATGTGTATTTAATATGTTTGAAACGTTATCAAACAAAAAAAAAAAAAATACAAAAAGTAATGCAAAAAGAAAATGAAAATAAAATACCAAAAATACGCACAAATTTCCGGCACATATTGCCACCGTTTTCATTCCATAAATCATTGGAAATAAATGCGTCCGATCTCTGGTTTGAGTTAAAGGTTCTTTATGCTTTTCCAGCCCAAAAAAAAAAAGACAAAACAAAATAAAAATAATAATAAATAAAAAATATCCGTCTGTCTGTTTATGTAAATCGTACTCATTTCCCTCTAAATTTGATATTTCAAATCAAAATCAAAATGGGAAACGAAAATCAAATTGAAATTTCTATTTATATAAATTTACTGTGGTTTATTGCCACTCGCAATTAGCATTTCAGTAATTTTGTCAGTCAAACATATATATATATTATATACTGTATATCTAATTTAATGTCAAATGTATTTTATTCTGCGGTTTTGCACTTATTAAATTAACATATTCAACAAACAATTGTTGAACCGTTAAATTGATAGTTAATTGAATTTAAATACGTTTAACAAAGGGTTTTTTACACACACACACACACACTCATTTCCTTTGTCAGATTTGCATTTTTAATGCAATTACTTTGGAGGGAGTAAGGGGTGAACGGGCTGAGGGTGGTAGGAGGGCAAGAAGGGGAGTAGAAAGAGTCACAAAGACTGCATAAAAGCCACAAACAAGCTAAAGATACAATAGAACACAAAAATGTTACAAAATAGAAATATGTGCAAGAGAATTTTAGTGTCTGTGGCATACCCTGTCAGCAGACAGTCAAAGGGGTAGTTTAGCCACACAAAGAGTAGCATACTTTTCAGCCAACTGAATAAGAGAAGGAATCTTTTTTAAATTAGGTATGATTACTTGACTTAAGTTGGTTAAACTCAGTAGTAAAGTAATTTAATACAGTACAACTTTACTAGAAATTTCTCTCTGTGCACTTGTCTCCTTTAACGCTTCAGTTGCACTGCATTTTTTGCCTTTATT
The DNA here is from genome assembly GCA_018903735.1 of Drosophila cardini. Lineage (NCBI taxonomy): Eukaryota > Metazoa > Arthropoda > Insecta > Diptera > Drosophilidae > Drosophila > Drosophila cardini. The sequence goes on along the minus strand of JAEIGM010000007.1, from coordinate 3,485,147 downwards.
TTTGTTAGTTTTACTTATTTGCTTTGTGCAGCTGCCACAATTTTGTTGCTACTGTCAGTTGTGCCACTCCCTCCCCCTCCATACATCCCTAACTTCCATTCCCCCCTCTAGCCCCTAGACAATACGCTAATTCCACACGAAAGTCGCGACATTTTCGAGTTGTTCGTTGACTTGTCTCACAGATTTTTGCATTGTTTCTCGGTGGCAAAGTCATTTGTTGTCTGTCTTCTGAATGTTTCTACTTTTATTTCTTCTTCTTTTAGCCAGAGAATAGCATGAAATAGAAACTCAACGCTTAATTTGAATTTGTTTGCCAAAAGTGACAGCACAAAAAGAAGGAAAAAAATTAATTCACATTTATTCAAGAATTTCCAGCCAATCTATGGGGTCAACATAATTGAAATAAATTAGAGTCACTCAATTGTTCTTAAAATAAACGAAAAAAATCAACATTTATTGACTAAAATATTAGACTAAACTTAAGTTGGCAAATTCAACTCAACTTCAGCTAACAATAGAATTCATCTGAATAACTAATCTAATCAATTGTTTTCTCTCTTTCTCTTCCTCTTCTTCTTATGCTATTTTTAGGTAAGCTCAGACAAAATTTGCTTTTCCCGGAACTTGTTTAACTGACCAGAAACAGAAGAGACACACAACCCCTTTAAACAGCAGACAAATGACACAATTTTCCGGCTAAGAACAAGAAAAATAGCCAACATTTGTGGGTAAGCCAACAACAAGACAAAAAAAAAACAAGCTAAATTTTTAGGAAAATTCCAACATTTGATACAAGCAAAAAAAGAAACTGAAAATGCAGTGCATTTGGCTTGGCAAAATATTTGCTTGTTGTTTTTTCTTGCGAGCTACAGTGCGTATGTGTAATGTGCATGGCAAGCATAAAGCATACGCCGCATGCAACACGCGCAATTAAGCAAAACAAAAAAAAAATGCTACCATGGAACTGGGAGCTCGAAAAGAATCCGCTAACAAGCCAAAAATAAGTGAGACGGCGTGTGCATAATAAATAAATAAATAATTGAGAGTTGAGCGCGCGATAATTACCAACTACAAAATGCACTATGATTACTTTGCCAAGAGAGGGAGGAGGTGGAGTGAGGGGTAGGGGGGAGGAAAATTGGCAACACTCGAACACTTGACCATAATCAGTCAATCAGTCAGCAAACGAAAACGGGAACAACATTTGCCATCGGCATATCGCTAATGAAGTTGTTGCGTTTATTTGTCGTGCGGCATCAACCCACGCATATTAATTTTGTTGTTGCAACACACACACACACACACCCATACACACACACACCCCTTTAGTTCAGTTGTGTATTGGTCAAAGCCAATTAGACGCATCGATTCTCGGTTTAGAAGCCGACACAAGCCACATGTCGCCTGGCCAATTTGGAGCACTTGCAACAACAGCAAACACAACCGATATAAACGGAACATATATACCTATATCTGCCATATATATATATTTCTATCGATATGCCTGAGTTTTGTGTATTTGTTCATGTCGCACACAAGCTGTGAAAACAATTTATTTGCAGCTGAAATAGCCCAGTTTAGTGCGATTAGTTCGCAAACATTTTCATTTCATCAAATTGTTAAGAATTTTCCGTTGATATAATAAATTTTAAAATTCCACTAACTTTTCGCTTGACTAAACAATAAAAATTTCTTTGATAGAGGCACTTTTTCTGATCGATAATTGAAGTTTGCTAGGTCAATTTCTCTGGGGAACTCTAATAAATATATTAGTTTAAATATGATCAATTTTAAGAAGCTTTTAAATAAAGAAATATTATAAAGTTTAGTTATATTTTTAATAATAATATAATGGAAGATTTATACTTTCTCTAAAAGTCTAATAAATACAAAAAATTATAATAAAATATATAACTAATTAAATAATCTTAATAAATCTCATTTTCCCACAAATTTACCCAGAAAATTTCCTTACTCATGCTTTTCCTAAGTCAAATATACTTCAAATAAATTTATTTGTTAGTTGATTTTAAATAATATTTAAAGTTAAAAGTTAGCTGAAAACTTTAATAAAACAAACATTTATTAAAATATGATTTTTCTGCTAGAAAAAATTAGTTCAAGGCAAAAAAACTATTGACTTTCTTTAACAGAGTTTAAGTATCAATTAACTATCCCCCAAAGGGTATTAAAAAGTCCATGTTTACTCAGGTGTTGCATTAAACTAATGCTTAGTATAGACTCTTCAACTACTTTCAGCTAACTATATTTAAATACACAAATTAAATACTTTCAATTAAATTATTATCAACTTAAAATCAAATTAAAATCTTCGATTTTAAGTAAACTATTTTATTATTTAAGACTTGTGGTCTTAGTACTCGAAAACCTTGTTTTAGTGCGCCTAAGCCATAAATATACACACTAAATATTTAATAGTGCTTATTTAATGCTTTGTGCACTAAAATGTATCTGATTGCTGAAAGTATCTTTATCTTTCAGTTTGTATTCATTTTCATGCACATCACGTGCCAACATGTTGAGTAATTACAGTCTTAAAAGATGATCTGCTGTCTAGGCTAATGGCTGGCATAGATATAGATACGGATATGCCACATGCATGGCCATGCATATATGTCCATCTGCCATAATCTCTTTCACTCTTCCACTCTCTCTCTCCCACTCTCACTCTTTCTATTGCCCTCTCTTTTTCAACGTATGTGTTTTGACCCAGTTAACGTTTGCTGATGGTCAACAACCACACACACACACCCCCACCCTCTATGGTTTGTGTTGGGGTTTACACTCAATTTACAAACAGTTCGCGGAACATAAAAATTCGTTTGAATAATATAGTAAAAATAAAGAGAGAAGTGGAATATATATATAATAACTATATATATATATACTATATATATAGTAGTAGAGAGTAGTGTTTGCTTTGTTTGTACCGACTGAATAGTTTGTTGAGTTGCAGGTGCTTAGAGCCAAGTTAACAGTGCCACTTACAAAGGCAAGGCCAGCTGGAGTGTGAGGGGGAGAGAGAGGAAGAGGAAGCTAAGGGCTGTAAAGCAACAAAAACACAAACAAAAAACTTAGTACAGTTGAGCATAAACAACTATTTTTACCCTGTGTCTATAGAGTAATCTCTGCTAGGCTGTTAAGCGGCTCACTGTTGTGCCCTTGCTAAAAGCTGTCTGCTATGACTGCCCAGCTGGCTGCTATGGAAACCGCTCACACATGTTTCTCAAGCAATAACTTGGTTGTTTTTGGGGCGATCTTAATGAAACTTATAGCAACGTTTAACAACACTATTATCTACTTAACTATGAAACTTGAAGAATGTAAGTTTATAAATATCAGCTTAAATTAGTTTTGAAATATTTGTTTCGAGTTTTATGGGCGTAAGGGGTGTGGTTTCCAAAAAAATTTAACAAACTGGGGCTAGTTTAACATATAGTGCGTCCATATACCAAATTTGGTATTTCTAGCACTTACCAACACTGAGGTATATATAGTTAAAGATGAACAAGTTTGTATAACTCCGCTTTTGAAACACTTGAGATATCTAAGTATACTTTATGGCTTTACTTAAGTTTTATTCTGCCTATAACAAGCTTATTATACCCCTTGACACTGGGTATAACAAGGATAAGCTTGTTAGCTGCGGAAGTGGCAAACAGAAAACAATTCTCAGCTTTTCTTCTACTTTAGACTCTTCCTCTTGTAACAAATTGTAATTAAAACGTTTAATGCGACTATTGTGCCCCCTTCCTCTGCCTTTCCCCTACTTCCTTTGTCTCTCCCCCTCTCTCTCACCCCTCTTCCTCACTCCCCGCATATTAATTAGGTCAAGTGAAATGTATTTGAGCGCTTATTCAAATTGTTGCAAGATGTTTGCCTGCAGTCTTTGGCTTTCGGATGCGCTTTTAGCCACTTAATTGACTTGGCATTATTGTTGCTGCAGCTGCAATTGCACCTGCAACACGGAAACAACTCAATTAGTTTGTCAGAACTTTCAGGGCGTGCCAGGGGCTAAAGGGAGAGAGGCTTACCAAGGCTTTTGCAGCACTTTTCGCACTGCATAATTTGTAGGTCAGTTTGGCATGAAATCTTCTTGGCTATAAATTGCACTCGAATACAATTAGAAAAAAGAAGTTTGTGTTTGCCTGGCTCAAAAGACTTAAGTAGTTGGCCTAAACACAAAACCAATTTCCCTAAGAACTTGTTGTTAACGAGGGCTAACAAGTTAACTGTAAATTGAGCCAAGTACAAGGCAATAAGTTAACTTTTTTATAGACTTAATTTGATGCGCTAACAATTTGCTTTATCCTTTGACTTGAAGTTGCTTGTATTTAGGCCCATAAATTCCCATTAGTCCTCGCTATTGGCCATCTCAGTTAAAAGGGGGTTATCGTAACTTTGTCAGAACAAAATTGAGCTGGAGACAAGAATTCGTCATTTCGTCATTTCAATTTTCATGCTCACTTGCCTCCTGTTAGCCAAAAAAACACAAAAAAAAAGTCCGTCTCTTGTCATTAGGGCCCAAATGTCTGGCCAACTTGGCGTCGGACCAAAAACAAAACGAAGCGTGCAAAATGCTCAAATGTTTGCTCGACGCTCTACCAAATTTGATTAAGTTCAATTTAGCCAAAATTCTACAGCTCTCTCCCGCTCCTTCTCTCTCATCCTCCTTCTTTCCCTCTCCCTCTGTTTGACTCTCTTTTTCTATTGCCACGCCCACGTAGCCAAGCAGAGGTCGCTTTATTTTCGCTCAACTTTTGCAGTTAAGTTGTACAACAACAATTTTTGGTTAAACTTTCATGCTAGTGTGTGTGTGTTGGGTGTGTGTGTGTGTACTGGGTGTGTGTGTGTGTGTGTGTGCACTGGGTGTGTGTGTGCTTTCTGGCAGGAAGAAATTTGTGATTCCATTAGGAAAACGTCTGTGACTCGCATGTCATTTAAGTTTCTGCTGACATTTATATAGTACTCTGTGTAATACAGTTAGAATATATATATTATCATATAAAGATATATATATTTCAATCTGACAAAGATGTAAAACGCTGCTGTAAACTGAGCTGATTTGCATTGACAATATAATTATAATAAAACGTATATAAATTTTAGTAATGGAAATGCAAGAGAAAATTGAAATTTTCTAGGGAGAAAGTTAGGGAAATTCTATAAAATATTTTGTGGCATTTGAAATTTGTAAATAGTTTAAGTTAAACATTTTATATATTTGTTTAATTTGGAGTAAAAATACTTTAGTGTATAAGTTGTAAAAGCTTTTTTAGACCTAAATATAAAGTAAACAAATTTCAGCTTCATTTCAGTAGCTGTTTGTGCCCCACGCAGATCAGCATACAAAATAGATTCAAAGCTCATCAATCAGTGGGAACAAGAAGCTTTAAATAATTTAAGTTGTATAAAATTCTAAAAATTTTATGTTTAATAAATTAACTTTAACTCAGTAGTTTCCCAATAAATTCAATTTGATTTAATTCAAAGAATCTTAAAATAAAATTTTACTAAGTTTAAATGTTATTATTATTAACTTATTGATGTCATATCGTACTTTTCCTATAATTTCTGTTCATTATCTCAACATTTGACTACTAATTTTGGCCATAATTATAGTAATATTATTATAGACTTAATATTTGATGATTTAATTGACTTCATCTACAAATGTTTACCTATTTCTTGGCTAATCGGGCACACACGTGGCTACACACACTGACACACCCACACTCACACACACATATACAAACCACAATTGATTGATTTGAATGCATTTTGAAGAGTTTTGCATACAGAATGCCATTGATATACTGTTTTACTGCAGAGTCTATTAAATCAATTAAATGCCATGAATATCCCAAGATGAGAACAATTGGGGGGCAACAAGGGGTTAAGTATAGCATAGCATATGCTTCACACAAAGACTATCATAATAACAACAATTGTAGTCTCAAAGTCAAACTAATCACTTGTTTCAATATTTGACCAAAAGGCACACCAAGTGGTCAAGAGTGTACCGGAAACGGAAACGAGCAACAAACGGAAACGCAGCGTGCAGCAACCAGATATGAACTGAACTGAATTGTAGTCATGGCCCAGAACTATATATATATATCAAGTGTAGGAGTAGTTAGGAGTAGGCTTGGCTCACTCAGACTCAGACTTGGACTCAGTCTCACTGTCGATTTGCCAAGTTCTCTTTTTGGCTAATTGATTTTCTCACACTGTGTGCGAAAAGTCTGCAACTCCCTATGAATTCGAGTATGAATTTTCCTTTTGCAATTTTAATGGCTTTTCGCTGTTGTTGTTGTTGTTGTTGCTGTTGTTTTGGCTGTTTTTTCCTTTAGCTGGTTTCTTGTTGCTGTTGATTTAAATGGACTCGCATAAAATGCGGCTAATTAAAACTTATGAAGCCCAACGTAAACGCCAGCGAAAAACAAATGAAAAACCGTAGAAAAACCAAAGGAAAAAGCACAAAAAGAGCTGCTACTCAGTAGCAGTGGAAAGAAGAAGAGGCAGAAACAGAAGTGTATGCATTAAAAGCCAAATTCATTTAGCTGAAAAACTTATTGAATTTTCATGAACCTGCCAGAAAGACAAAAAAAAAAAACACACAAAAGACACTGAAACTTTAGCTGGAAAAAGCATAAAAAAAAAACAAAGCTAACTTAGCACATTTTTAGCTGAAAGCCTCCGCAAAGCGAAAGACAAACAAACAAATAAAGAAAAACGCTTAAATTCAAACGGAAAAGAAAGTTTTCCATTTTCCTTTTTTTCGTTGTCAGCTTGATTCTAGCTAATTTTCGGCTAACAAAAATGTGAGGACAATTAAAAAATGTGAATTTTGTCAAAAGTTTATTAATGATATGTTTTTTAAATAGATTTTAATTTTTAAGTCGGCTTTCGACAACTGTCAATAGATGGCGCTTTTGTTGGGTGCATGGGGGTGCCTCTATATATATTTTATTTATTTTCTTTTTTTTGTGTCGCTTAAATGAAATTTACAACATGTTGTTATTAACTCAACTCAGGACGCGGCTATGCAAATGAGCAATAATAAAGCCAAAAACTCTCTTGGCTGTTAATGTTTGCGCATTAAAATGAGAAAAAAGCTAACGTCCAGGCAGCACACACACACACACACACACACACTCCGGTGTACTGGAAAAACAAGCAGCCGAAAGGCAAAGAAGTGAAATGAAAAAAAATAAAATAAAATATAAAATGGAATTCATAAATTGGGACAGTGAAAAAGTTGTGAGCTCGCTATGTGGGCTGCTGTGGGCGACTGTGGGCGTGGCTACTCTAGGGATACCCCCTCTGGGCATGGTCCAGTAGCTTTTTTAGCCGGGCCCATAAAGCATAATCAAGTTTCGCCGTGACGCGGACCATAAGCCAAAATAAGCGTTAAGAGTTGAACAATTTTCCTACCGATGTCAATCCTTAAGTTTCCTCTCTCTCTCTCTCTCTCTCTCCCCCGCTTTTCAACCCCTCCCTCCACTCCCTCTCTCTCTTTACACAATTCATAATGTTTATTTTAGTAGGAAACGGCTTTAAAGGCAGTCGTTTTGGCCGCTTTGGCCGTACAGACTCCACTTTTGGTAGCATCGTGTGTGGCTTCTCCCAACCTCAGACATTTACATAAACAGTGCCCCTTGGCAGTCAGTGGATTGGTAAGGGAAGACGTCATGTACTCGCCGCTATTTGTGTAGATTATAATGCGTATACAAATTGCGGGCGTGCATAAATATCAAATACTTACGAGTTGGGCCATAAAAATCAATTCAAAGTGGCCAAACTAGAATATTTTGTACTGAAGACGCAAACAATTTGTGGAGACTGTGTCTATGTTTATTTGCATTTCCTGCCACACAGCGGAAGTTCACATCTCAGTCTTGAGAGAGAGCAGAATTTTTGGATGGCTGTACGAAGGTGGGGTACTGGAAGGGAACGCTTTCCACTCATTAACAGCGGCGCCCATGTGCCACCCAGTTATTTATTTTATGTGCCCCCCGTTTTACCCGCCCCTTTCACCGCCCATCGATTCAATTGCTCAAAGTCTTTGGCGCCCAACGACGTTAGCAGTTTTCCAGCATTTTTATTAGTTTCTCATGTGCCTCGGGATCATTAAAACTTCTTCCCAGACTACTACTGAAGCGCTTTAATGAAGTGCCAAGTAGTTACTTTAATTTTAATGCTCACTTCCGTCCAGCGCACTTCTAACGAATTTTGGCGCCCAACGTTTTACCTAGGGCATCACCAGATTTCTTTCCCAGTCGTTAAACACAACAAGAACAAGTTTCATAAAAATATATATCTATGCTAAATATATGTTTTTAGCTAGCGATGATATCAACATTGTTTATGAAACTGCGACAGATTTAAATTTAATTTTAAATTCAAATTTCACAAATGTTGACAATAAAATTTGGCAAACGTTGTCATTAAAATGGTTTTCAGATTTCAAAATCTTCAAAAGTTTAGAAAGATTACTAAACGTTGCAGCATTAATTAGACCCGGTACTCAAGAAGAGTAGAGGGGTCTGATAGGATTGTCAGAAGCGAAATGTGCGTAACAGGCAGAGGGAGGCGTAACCGACCCCATAAAGTCTAAATATTCTCCATCAGCATTAACAGCCGATTCGCTATAGAAATGTCCCTTTGTCCGTCCGTCCGTTTGAACACCTGGATCTCAGAGACTATAAGAGCTAGAGCTACCAAATTTGTAATGAATGTCCGTCTATCCTTGCGTCGCGAGCAGATCAAGTTGATAATAGTTGCCACACCCCTTACCGCCCCGCAAGCCGTAAAATACTATTTTGACATTACCATAACTTGAAAACAAATTGAGCAAGAGAGACCAAATTCACACATTATGTGTATAATACCACTACAACTATCCTCACCAAATTTGGTCTGGATCGCACAACTATAGCCTACAACTCCCATGGGACAATTCGTTCGAAAATCGGAAATTTGTATGAAGACATGTAGTGTTAGGCGACCGACCGCAGCCAAACTCACACATTATGTGTATATCATGATTATAACTATCCTTACCAAGTTTAATCCAGATCGGACAACTATATCCCATAGCTCCCAAAGGACAAATCGGTCGAATTTACTTATTTGTATGATAAAATGCGTACTACAGTCTGTACAGGGCCTTTTACAGTCTACTCGCTCGACTGTAGCCTTTTCTACTTGCTTTTGATTTAATTTCAGTTCTTGCAATTTCGTCACTTTCTATTTTCATTTTCTATTTGTAATAAATGCAAAACGATTTGTCGCTTGATTTTCCGACTTTTCCTTTTAGCTTTTGGCAAGACAAGAGGGAAAATCTTTAACAAAACTACAGTACAAATTACATATAATTACAGATATATCTATATATATCTATTGGTATATATGTTTGACTACATAGTTTAAGCATTTTCATCATAATTCAGCTGTTTAATTGGCTCACACTTTTGGCTTTTATTGCTTGGCTAAAAGACTCAACGTGCCCTTACAGAGGGTGTTATAGACTTTTTCAAGCGGCACGACAAACAATTTATAAATTTTTCTCGCACTTTAAATAATAAAATACCGTATGATTAATGAGCTATATGTATTTGGTAAGAAGCTTAAGAAAAATCATTAATAATCAGTTTCTCTGTATATATATACAATATAAATGCTTTTTGAGGGTATTATATCATCGTCTGACTTTGTTGTTTTCCACTTTTCTGAGTATAAGAAGCGTGCCAAATTTCTTGGCAATTTTCCTAGTCAATTTTCCTACTTATTTTTAACAAGAAAATTAGTCATCTGGTGTTAGGCAAAGAGAGAGCAAGAAATTTACCGAATTAGTTTGAATTGAATTTCAATTTAAGTTAAATATAGAATTAAGAAAATATGTATATAGAAACGATTCCAACCACTTGTTGACACAGCTCATCTAATTGTTTATTAATTGTCTCTTTGGCAGTCTGACAAACCCAAAACTGAAGGTTAAAATTTAAGCAGAGATGACAGTAAATAATGCCATCTAAAGAACTGAGTGTACATATACTTATGTGTACTACTGTTTGTCTCTTATTTCTTTCTCTTTTTCCTCATCTCTGAGTCCGTGAACTAATTTATGAATGTCGACAGCATTATTATGTCATAGTCCGCTTAGAAGTTCTTGATTTATTGACAACAATTTTTTATTGTTTCAGCCAGGAAAAATTTAATTAGCCGCTTTTTGAAATGTAGGTTAAGCGTTTTTAGCATTTATTTTATTTTATTTAGTTTTTTTTGTTTAAATCTATTTAATTTTTCATGCCAAAAAGTGTTGACAATTTCAAATGGGCTCACTAAACGATCGAAGTCATTGATGGGCGAAAGCTTTTGGCTTATTAGGTATGCCAACAATGTTGTCACCTGTCGTTGTGTTGCCAATTATTTATGCTATTGTTTAACAACAATTTTTTATAGAAAAAAACTAGTGAGGAAAGTGTAGTGGAGCATGCACGACCAGTATGTACCCATTTTGTGGCTAAAACCCCTTTGAATTTTGAGTATAGCTTTGTTTTTGGAGACGTCTTTCCTTTCTTCTGCCCCTATCCTACTTTAAACCAGTTTATAATACCCTTATCACAGGGTATAATACAGTTTCTGACCCCTGACTGGTGTCTAGTTGGATTTGTGTGTGAAAAGTGCCTCAAATGAATGCAATTTTGTCCAAAAAATGTCAAGAAGGTGTAGTGGAGCATACACGACAGGAAAATACCCATAAATTGTAAGAATAGCAGCAAAACTCTTATTAGTTTTGATTAAAGCCTTCTTATTGGAGACGTCTTGTCTTTCTTTTTCCTTTCTAACTAACTTCTACCAGCTTATACTACCCTCAGCACTGGGTATACTACAGTTTCTGACACCTCAGTGAGGTAGAAAGAGATGTGTGTATGGTAAGTGCCTTAAATGAATGAAATTTTTTCCCAAAAATGCCAAAATTGTCAAGTGCAGAACACCCAAATGCAGATGGCCATAACTTTCAGTGCATATCGAATTGATTGATGAGATACTAAAAATAAAATGAATATATAAATGGGAATATTTTGACAAATATGCCTGCTGCTGCCCACTGTAGCGCACAGTGAAAAATTTTGATTGAAACTCAGAAAAGATTGGAAAATTTCATGCGTGAATGCACTGCATAATAACGGATATTAAAAGCAGATAAAATTTAAAAGATTTTCAAAATAGATAAATAAACAGGGAATAAGCAATTTTTATGCTTTTAAAATTAAACAATTTTAATTGCTTTTTAGTGCAATTAATAAATTAGACAACAGCTAAAAGTGGAGCTTATAGAATTGTGCATTTTATGGGGAAAATGTAAATTATTCGACCGCAAATAAATAATTAAAAATCACGTTGCTAATAAAATGTAGCAGATAATTTAGTTAAAGCTCATTAAATGCATAAACAATAAATAAATAATATTAATTCAGTGCTCAAAGGGGAAAAGTCAAAGCGATTAACGAATTGTTAATACTTTTGATAAAAACTGTGAGCATGAAAATGGGTCAAACTCTATATAAATACTGATTTATAAAGATATAAGTTTATATAAAACAGATTGCCTGTATTTATAGCACTGACAGCGATTTCAAGTTCATTTTTTATAGTCTCACAAAGTTCACATAAAAATAGGAAAATGGGAAAAATGGGAAGCCTAAAAGGTCAGAGGGTGGATTGAGTGTGTGCTCTGGGAACAGCAGCAGCAAATTGAATTCAAATTCATGCAACGTGCCACACACACACTCGAGTGTGTGTGCGAGTGTGTGTTGCAAGTAAAAATGTCCTGGCTAAAACAATGAAAGCCAAGTAAAATAAAGGCTAGAAGAGCGAATATTTCTATTGTGGCTTTTTGGTATAAAGCTAGGACTTGGGATTTCATGGATTGGGAATTTGGGAATTTCAACTGCACAAACACTCACACACACACACACACATACAGTGAGTAAATGTGTCGTGTTGCATTGCGACCGCTGTTGAAATAGAAAAATACAAGTTAAACTAACAACTTATTTCATGGCACAATAGCAAAGGCAACAAGGGAGCACACACACACACACACACCCAACCCCATACACACCCACACCCATAAATATATATAGACAATGGTTTAAAAGCTAGAAAGTGCAGTAAACTAATAGACAACCCACTCACTCTATAAATGATCATCATCATCATCAAAGTAATGATGAATGAAGGCTGGGCACAGGTCATCGTATATATAGCCACATACTAGCCAATATACTATATGTACACACACATGCATATACATATATATATATATATATAAAGCAAAACGCCCAAAAACGAATCGATAGTCATGGAAAATCAGTCGTCTCGACTCATAAATATTTCTTTTTCAAAGATGCTGGGCTAGGAAAACTGCATTGGAAAAGCCTTTTTTCATTTTATTAGCTGCTCATGACCTGCGGCAATAAAAATTCATGTGCCTGGGTCTGAGTAGGGGCAGAGGGAAGGGAGTGGAAAGTGCTTAGTGGCGACAGCAGCGACGACGACGTTGGCAACACTTGTGATTTATATGTGTATAGCAGCCAATTGGCAACATGTTGCCAGCTGCTTAGCAACATATTGCAGCAACATTTCAGCTACTTTTGGCTGCTGTCAATAGAATTTCAAGAATTTCAAGAGCCACTGACCCATTTTAGATAAAAGTGCTTGTTAAATATGAAATCTTATCAGTTTTTAAGCAATTTGTTAATCCTTTTTGACTACATAAATTTTAAGTTTTCTTAATCTAAAGAGATTTGGCTGCAAAATACTTGGAATTTATTTAGCTTTATCAAAACCATAAAGACTTTCTTGAGAATTTCCACTTTAAAGGTTAAATTGATAAAAAAAAACAATAATTTTTTTTAAATTTAAGACTTTTTTCAAAGTTTTGAAGGGTTTAAAGTTTCATAGCTGAGCAAATTATAAACGATTATCAGTTAAATCTTTGCTAAACTTGTTAATTGATTTTGCACATAGGATTTAATGGATTTTTCTAAGAAATATATTGCAAGATTTTATGCAGTGTCCCAAGAGAACACTTTAAAAACCTTTAAATTTTGTAGAATTTTCAAAACGGAGACTATTATGTCAAGAAATTCCATTTTAATGACGACTTCGACTGAATAGTATCAGAATAAATACTGAAAAAGAGTATTCTTCTGAGTAGTATCAGAATAAATACTGAATTCTACTACAATTTTCCCCACAAAGTTGGTAACAAGTTGCAGAAACATTCGAACTAAACGCTACGCTGCCGCTGCTGCTGCGTCTAATCTCTAGAAGATGAAGCGTTTGGCCATATGGAAAAATATATTTTCAAAAAGATTGCAAAATGCTGATTAGCTGAAAGCGGCACACGACTCACAACAACAACAACAGCAATGAGAGCGGCTGCCATTTGAAATTGATTAGAGCAGCATTTAGAGAAGGAAAGAAAGAGAGAGACAGACAGACATAGAGACAGAGACGGAGCGAGGAATATGTATTATGACAGCGAGTGTAGATAAGCAAAGCGATAGCGTCACAGCGCATTAGAGCAACCTACTTCCCTGGAGCATGGAACAGAGAGCTTGAAGCTTCGAGGTTGCCACATTGATCTGCCTCTGATTTGTGGCACGCCTCCCTCCCCAACCCCCCACCTGTCTTCTGTCGTTGTGAACGCCAACACACGACAAACACAATAAACTGCCACAGAGTCGCGGAAATCATCGCTGAATTGTTGCAGTTTTCAAGTGAAGTAGCATTTTGCCCACCTTCCAGCTAAACAATTTGAAATGCTGCTGTCTTTTTAACAGACTATTCAGTAGAGTTTTCAGTGGGCTTTTCAGCTGCCTTTTCTTTGGGCCAGCTGCTTTTTCAAGATGCTTATCAGCCGCATTAGAGATGCAACAACAGCAGCGGCAACAATGGTTCCTCATATCGAAGAGTTGCGCATGCGCTGCCCTTGTTTCTCAGTTTCTAGTTTCTAGTTTTTAGCTGCTTTCACATTAATGTTTTGTATCATTATGCTCGGTAAGGGTATATGCGACTGGGGACAAAGTAGGGAAGCCATTAAATAATCGGTTAAAAGTGGGGGATAGATAGAAGTAGGTGGAAAGACAAGGAGTAAAAGACAGAAAGGAAGGCAGATAAATTAAGTAGAAGGGGATTTCAAGAGAGAATTTTAGTTTCATGGAGTATGCTAAGAGTAGTATGGTTTATTAAGATCTTAGGCTCGTAATTATCAACGTTTGAACTAAACAGTAATCAGTAAGTCTGTCAAAATTGAAGTAACCAAGAATGTTTCCACACGATCTATCCTTATATGAGTACAAAGATTTTATAGTCGGCTTGATAATATCCTGGATAACCCAACTCCTACAACCTTATGGGTTAATTCTTACCCGTATCAGTCAAACTAAACTATGATTCAATAAAAATTATAACATAGAGCATCTTTAAGCCTTCTATTTTCCACTACCTCTCCTCCTCTCTCTCTCTCTCTCCCACTCCCCAGTTCCCTTTCTAGTTGGCTGCTCGCTTGATGCTCATTCATGACGTTAGTGCCGTTAAGAATATGCAAAATTTCTTTTGTTCGAGACTCACCTTTTAAGCCAAGGTTGTCTTAACTGGTTGAAGCTAACTGACTGCCTTTGACTTCCTCTCTTGCCACTCTTGACATTGAGTTCTAGCATTGTTTAGTTTGCTTTTAGGCCAACTTCAATGGGGCACAATGTTAATGTTAATGTTGCTGCATCAGCTGCACTTGTGTTATGATTATATAATGCAAAACTTGGACCAGAATAGATTTAACTTTGAATTTGACTTTACCAAGGGTTTTGGGACAGGTTAACAAGCTCAGTTGGATGCAATATGGTATAATCAACATCATTATCATGTTGATAATGAATGTATCTATTATTGTTGGCATTCTGCTATTGTGTGTTGCTTTCGACAAAAGATAATAATAAAACGTTCTGAGAACTGCAGTTGGCTAATGAGACAAGTCGCTGACGGAAGCAAATGTTCGGATTACAAAGCAGACATTGAATTCGAGATGCCAAAGGAGGAGGAGAGTGGGGAGAGAGGAGTGGGAAGAGAGAGAGAGAGCTAAGCATTGCAATTGTCAAGTTTTATTTGTTAACATTGCTTTGAGATGCAAAGTAACCGAATTTGGATTGGGAAATGGAATCTGCACGCTTTTGCATTATAAAGACATTAGGTATTCAAAACATTTTCATTTTGGATACACTCACTAGCTTACCCCCCCCCCACCCCTCCCTTCCCACACCCCTTAAAACTCCCTAAGCCTCTTGTGCACCGTCAACTCATTAATTCAATTGCATTTTCCCCTTTGCAATTTTCGTGGAAATTGTCGACTTAGGTAAATTTGCATAACTGTTGAGCGCCAGAGGGGCACAAACATACCTCCTTGATCCCCCCTTGAAGCTACGCCCGTGTGTATATTAGCTAGTTAGAGCTTGTAACTAATTGCCAGTTGTAATATGCAACACAGTGCTGCAAGGACAAGGTGCACAGTCTCAGACTCAGACAGCAATCAAATTCAATCAATTTAATCAAGCAGAACACACACACTTAGTAGGGGAGGGGGGAGAGGCACACCTGTATGGAGGGTTGGGAGTATGTGTGGCACACCGGGCGTATGCGCAATGTGGCAGCTGCTGCCGCTGCTTTGTGGCGCCTCGTGTTAATTTTAACACGTTACGCACGTAAAACGCACAAAGCGATGCTAAAAATACCCATCATCTATATGTATATGTATGCCGTAAATGTACTTTTATATAGCTGCCATAATATCGAGTAACAAACGATGCCAAAACACACACACACACACTCGTACACACACACACTTAAACACGCACCGACATTTGATACACATGCATAACTAGAGAAATAAACTTGACTCGAAGGATGTTGTTTTAGCCACAACATGCTGCCAAAAGGGGTGTGTGTGTGTAGGGGATGTGAAGGGTGGAGGGGGCAGTAGGGTAGTTGGGGGCGTATCTCAGATCTGGGTCTGGGTCGGGGAACTATATAATAAAAGACAGTCATAAAGCAAGAGCAAAACGTGCGAATAACACGTACAAATGAACAGTTGTAGGGACACAAAGCACACACACACACACACCCTGACAAACACACACACACACAAGCCATACACACCCAGAGCTAAGCTAGTTAGTCGCTTATATTAACTATTGTGTGCCAGAAAACACAAACACACAAAATTCGCCAACTAAAAATTTAAGTTTAGAAATTTTATCAATCAAACAATTGAAATGTTGTATAACTGATCACACTACACGTGAAACTATAAGACGTTCAAGCTTGAAATTTTAATTTCTCAATTTTTTATGTTAATTTATGTTATCATTTGTTCTTATTTCTCTGGGGATTTCCCTATGTCTACAGTACTAAATATGATCAACCTTATCTCATGTGCCTATATATGCTCAGTAAACAACCCATTATAGATTTCAAAACTGATCGAATTCATAGCTAAAATTGGAATTTCTTAGCTTCTTTCGCCCATTTGCGATTTGCTAGCGAAAGAGTTTTTCCAACATTTCATTTCATTAGCAAAGTACATTTCTTTCTCTCTCAATATTTTTTGTATTTTTGTGTATTCAGTTCATTTGGGTCTTTGGGGAGTAACAGCATCGCAAAATGTACAAATTCCCCAAAAGGCGAAAGGCGATTTCTTATGCTAAACACGCGCGTGTCTGGCGAGCGATTTCCTAGCGTTTTTCTCTGCCGAATTCAGTACGGTTGTTGTAAAAAGAAAAGCATACAAAATAATAAAAGACATGCACATAAATAACATGAGAGCGAGTGAAGAGAGTGAAGAGAGAAAGAAGAAGCAGACGAAGAGGAAGAAGAGTGCACACAAAAACCAACAAACAAAACAAAACACAACAACAAAGAGCCAAATAAACCAAAACCAAAAGGCAACAAACAACAGAAGCTGAAGCTGAAGCTGAAGCAACTTTAGGATCGGCAACAACATTTTCCATGCCCATTTCCATTTCCATTTCCATTCACATTTCCAATTCCATTTCCAATTCAAAGCCAAAGTCAACGTGTGCTAAAAATAAAAGTAGAGAAGAGTTAACACGACCAGAGCGTGCCCTGTGTGCTGGCAGCTGTCTACTGTAAGCTGTTAACTGTCTGTTAAGCTAACTGCTATGTAACTGCTGTATAGCTAATATCGACCAATTTGACAAAGCTATAACTTTTATGTTTATGAATCGATCTGAATAAAATTTACAGCAACGTTACACAACACTATTAGCTATATAACTAATGTGTTTGAAGATTTTAGTTTAGAAAAGAACTGCAGAAATAACCTAACAAATATTTGCTTAGCAGTTAGTGGGAGTTAGGAGCGTGGCTTCCAATTATTAGTAATACCCAGCCTTGCCTGCTCATCTAAGCAATCTACATACCAAATTTGAAGCTTCTAGCTCTTACCATTGCTGGGATAATCCACGCTGATCAAGTATCTATCTACCTCTTTTGGCTGTCTTCAAACCAACCGCTTTAACTCTTACTACAGGGTTCAAATAAGTGAAGAGGCTTACAATACGAAACGCACAGAAAAGAAAGTAACGCAAAGTAATGCGAAAAGCAAAGGGAAAATAAAGAAAATTCACACACGCGCCTCGCACAATTCTTAAGCCATTGAAAGAAGCGTGAACTTGAATTGATTTGCTTACAGACTTTTCTTTACATTCGTATACATGAGTGTGTGTGTGTGTGCGAGTGTATGGATGTGTGTGTATTTACTACAAATGTTGTGGCATGTTACTGGTATTGCTGTTGCTGTTGTCTGCCCCTTGACAACAGTAAAAACGACGTCATAATTATAACGATCCAGCAATTTGTATCTTTTTGGGCACAGACAACGTGGCGTATGAGCAACCAGCACTTTTTTATAGCCCACACACAAACTGAGCGTTAAATTTCAAGTGTATTTCAAGAGAAAAAGGTTAAAATGCAACCGTAAAAATGGCAATGGTACACACAACAAGGGACCACTGTGGGGAGTTGACATAGGAGGGCATCACTGTGATAAGGGGCAATGGAAGGGGGGGGTGGAAAGGGAGAGCGAGGGAGGAGCGAAAAAGATTTATGAAAAATTGGCTTTTGTTTGGCCAAGCGGGTCACAAGCAAACAAGATAACACAAACACACACACGTGAGTGAGACTGTGTATGTGGGAGAGAGGGAGAGGGAGACAGAGACAGCTATAGTGTATAGTGAAATGAAAATGTTAAGTTTATGACCGAAATGAAGTTCTTGCCACACTGTGCAGCTAATAAAATAGAGTTTAAGCAATTAAAATTTTGGCAAACATTTAAGCAGCCATTTTTATAAGAAAAGGGCTGAAAATATAGCTGTTTACAGCTAGATTTGATTTAACATAGGATAAGGAATTATAAAAAATAATTTAATCCAAAAATCACACAAAATATAAGACTAATAAGGTTTTCTTTCTACTAAAACCAAATTACAGTGTATCTGAAAGTTCTGCGTACCCTTCAAACCATCGTCGCTTATCTATTTCTTCCTGTTCTATATATTTATTTATTTTTTCCACTTCCGTTCTGTGTTTTTTATGTATAAACTAAAAAATAAATAGTTAGCAGCTTATAGGCACAACACACCCCACGTCTACGCCCACGACCACGCCCAGCTGGCCTTGCTGTTCAGCAATAATAAAACCGAACAGAGAAATCAAAAAACTATGCCATAATTTTCAAATTTATCGCAGTTGACCGCAAATAAACAACTGAAATTGTTGTGGCAGGCGAACATGGGTTAAATGGGTTAAAACGACAACTGAAATGGGCACAAAAAATACAAAACATCCAAAACTAGAGCAATACGAAAAACATAATAATAAAACAGTGCAATTGTGTATCTAAACAAATTTAGAATTTGTTTGTTTTTAGCCTTTTTTTTCTTGATTTGCACATTTCGAATACAGAATTTCAAAATTTTTGGTATTTTTTTTTTAAACTTGGCTACGAATTTGGCTTTTAATGTGTTTTTAGCTTTTATTACACACAATTTTGGTACTCCTCATTTGCTCATTGTTTATGTTTATGCATTTTAATGTTGCTAGCTAAACAGGCGGCGCTTCGGCGGCAGCTGCAACTGCAACATGCCCCGTTCCACGCCCCTACCACGCCCCCCCGTTTCCCTGTAGTTTCACAAAATCAAAGTCAAATTGTGTGTGAAACGCTTTCAGTTCTTGCCAAATCAAATAATCAAAAGGAAATTCAGTTGGCGGCAAAGAAAAGCAGCCAAACGAAACTTCAAGCCAAAAACTATAAAAAGCTTTGTGGCAAGAAGAAGAAGAATTTATTTAGACAATCATTAGTTGTGATTTCAATTAGTTGTTTAATTGAATTTCTTAAAGTTAAGTTTCACTAAATTAATTACGTTCAACTGTTTGTTTAATCCCTTTAACAAACTTTCAACTTTTCTCGACTACACTGTGAGAAAAACTATGTTTTTTAATGGACAGGTTTTCGGAATTTCGTACTTAGTTTAATGTATCCACAGCTGCATTTCTGCTATTTTGTTAAGAGTTGTTGTGGCTAATTTAATTTTTAAGATTTTAAATAGTCATAACTTTTAGTACACTGCTTTTCGCGCAGTGTACTTTTGCTAAAGTTGAAAAGTTACCTCAATGCTCAAATACTTTGGATCAAATAACTTGAAAGACACAAAAATAACTGCAACGGAGCAAAAGTCGCGTGTAATCTGAAACTCTTCTGATGGCAAATCCTTATCCTTTGGCTATCCAG
The DNA here is from genome assembly GCA_018903735.1 of Drosophila cardini. Lineage (NCBI taxonomy): Eukaryota > Metazoa > Arthropoda > Insecta > Diptera > Drosophilidae > Drosophila > Drosophila cardini. The sequence continues at coordinate 3,465,247 of JAEIGM010000007.1, read as the reverse complement.
AGTGCCCAATCCCCCCTACCCCAACTGCCATACTTCACCTGAGTTCAGAGGCTACGTGAGAGAGTGAGAGAAGTTCAAGTGAAACTTGTTGAAAAATTGCAAAACGTTAATCAAAGTTAAGCGACGACGACGTCAAAGTTAATTAAATTACAAAGTTATTTAATACTTTGGAATCGTTACCGTTAGCATCAGTGGTAGTAGTACCAGCAGCACCAGCAGACGACATCAGCTGAAGCTGGTTAAAAAGCGAAGATGGATCAGAAAACTCTTCAAGGGGAAGCAGGAAGTGGAAGTGGAGGTGGAACTGGCTGTGGATGTGCCTGCAGAGCAATCGTCAACAGCTGCAGCAGTGCTACATTTTAGCACTTTGAACTTTTGCAACCTTTTTGTAGCTCTGCCTCATTTGTTTTCCAGGTGTCACACACAGGGAAAGCAGCAAGAGAAAGGGGGGAGAAAGGGGAGAACAGTATGAGAGAATCAAGAGCACGTCCCTCGAGACCGAGCACGTGTATCAGTTTTTTAATGAAATGTAATTGAAATAAATTAAATTGCTTGCATTGCATATTTTTGGTTGCAATACCTTTGAGTTTTACAATTAACTGTGTACAGTTGGACCCAAAAGGTAGACCTCACAAAAGGAGAAAGGAGTTAAATTTGGCTTAAAATCTGTTTAAAATTGAATTTCAGTTCCTGTTTGAAATGAAGCTTAAAATTTAACTCAACTAAATGGTTAATACCATCTTTCTGATCAGCTTACTATATTACTATATCGTTCTATACCGGCATACTCCACACATTTTCCTTGTATTTTCCCCGCTTTCGTTTCTTCTTCTTTTCCTTTCGTTCGTTCAGTTTTCGTCGCTTTTCCTCCTGTTCGTATTGGTATTCTAGTTCAGCACGATCTAGTTCCTCGTCTAGTTCTATTTCATGTTCCTCCTCTTCTAGTTCTTCTTCGTCTTGTTGTTCTATTGTCTGCTCTTCCTCTTCTAGTTCCTCATATAGTTCTGTTTCTTGTTCTTCCTCAACTTGTTCCTCTTCTAGTTCTTGTTCTTGTTCTTCCTCCACTAGCTCTTCATCATTTTCAAACTCTTGTTCTTCTTCTGCTAGTTCCTCTTCTTGTTCTGTATCTTGTTCCTCACGTTCTAGTTCTTCGTCTAGTTCCTGCTCTTCCCTACTGAGTATCCCATCGTGCTCTAGCTCCACCCGATCTAGCTCATCATCCAATTCTTGTTCTTCTTTGGTTAGTTCAATCTGTTTCATTCCCTTTGATTCCACATAATCATCTTCTGCTTCTATTTCCTGATCTTCTTCTTCTTCCTCCCATTTGTACTCCATATTCTGATCTTCATTTTCCTCCGCTTCTTTTTCATGATTCTTCTCATATTTTTGTTCATCTAGTTCCTCATTCTTTTCTTCGATTTCTTCAGTCTTCACTTCCCAATTTGAAACAGTTTCCTCCCCCAAAGAACTAGTTGTATATTCACACATAACCCTCGGTTCCTTCAGATAACTATTCGTAAGCGCTGGTACCAGTAGAAAAACGTTGTAGTTTACAGGGTATTTTAGGAATTTCCGCTGCTTAATTACCTTTTTCATTAGGTGTCTCATTAAATTCATAAATGTCGACATCAAAAATCTCATCGTGTGGCATTAAAGCCTCCAGAAACGCGGGTTTCTCTGGTAACTTAACAGCAAGCACTACGAATTCCCTAGAATAAGTACAGCTCAAGGCCCCAAAACGTGTCCCAAACTCACCCATGAACTCTGTCTGCTTCCCCGCATCGGTAAACAGAGAAGTCGTTGTCTCAGTGCCCCGATAAAACCTATTGATAGCCCTCTGAGTATTCAAATGCAATTGTGCCAAACGATTCCTTTCCGTAACATAAGTTCTGTCCGTAGAGTTGTCTATCAGGGTATTACGATAGGTGTGTAAACTGGGATATGGCGGCAAATACTTGGGTATATGATAACCCCCTCGAGTGCCCCGCTGTTGATTCATATCGAGTTGTGGACTTCGATGAATTTCCTCCTCTCGCAGTTCCTTAATCACTTCCGCCTTCGCCTGGGACTTTTGGGTATTACGTACGGCTATCAGATCTCTGGTCTGTATGCCGCGCAAACGAAATGTGCGTTCCACATCAAAATAACAGGGTATTGTGCGTCCAGCATGACTTGCGCCATTCGATATGCATTTGCCCAGATCAGTGACATCTGTAAGAGAGTTTACGGATGGGGAGAAAGAGCGAAAGAGACGCGGAGAGAGAGAGGGAGCCGTTACTCACTGGTGAGCAACATCAGGATTAGCTTTTGACGCACCATTCCATCGTCCACTTGGGCATTCCTTTGGGCCAACATGCAATCAACAACTTGGCCAACAATTTCAGCAAACGTATTCATTCTGACAGGTATTACTCCAGCAATTATTACAGACTGTCGATATTTTGCCAATCGATTTGACAACGTTGTCAATGCCTTCTTGATGCATATTTTTTTACAGAATTTTCCTCAACTTTTCACATGTATTTTCCATTGGCATTTTCCCGCTGCTGCTGTTCTGTAGTTTGTGTTGTTTGTTGTAGTTTGTTTAACCTCTTAACTTGTTTGCATAATCTTTCCATAATGCTGAACATGAGTTTTTCCTTCCTTCCTCCCCTCTCTAGGCTGCCACTCCCACAATTGAAGGCGCCTCCAGCTGCCACCCCAAAAACTAATTAAAATACTTGCGCTTCTTGATCGCGAGACAAACGGGAAACTGCTTAGTATTCGTCTGCTTTGAAACCATACACACAAACACACACACACACATATACTGTTATTGACATACGCACAATGAACTAAGTTTGCTTACGTATTGCTTTACGTGTTCTGCGCTTACGTTACGTAGTTTACAATCTCGCATCGCTCTTAATGAGTTATGCAAATATTTGCAGCTGAATCAATTTGCCAGAAAGCAGCACAAATAAGCGAAAATTTAGACGAAGTTTGTATACTCTTCCCAGAGAATAAACTTAGATTTTATATTTTAGACAGGAGCAAATTAAGTTTAATATTTAAAAAAGAAGCTTTAAACTAACGGAATATTATTAAATACTACTAAAAAGTACTTCTAAAGCTTTTAGTATGGTCATCTCTGTAATCCTCCTAATTTTAGTTATTAAACTAAACGACAGAACGAAGCTACCCATAAACCGTTAAAAGATAAGTTGACTAACAAACAAGACAGCTTGTTAAGTCCATAGCTGTTGGGAGAGTGAGTGCGTCTAGTATGAGTATTACAGCTAATGACAAATTTTCACAAGCCACACACAAAACAGTCTCCCAGACAGACAGAATGAGAGAGGAGAGCGAAGGAAAAGGGGAGATAGAGTAAAAAGTTGAAAGAGGAGGTGGAAACAGACAGCATTAATGCATCATACACGTTCCACAGTAACTGCTGTTGTTATTGTTTTTGTGATTGCTGTGTGCAAACTGAAGGCGGTAATCATTCATGAGCCACAACATAAGAAAAACAGCGACGAGGTTACTGTGTCAATTGAACTGCAGCAGAAAGAAAGAGAGGAGGAGAGTGTAGAGAGGCAGAAAGAGTGTAGAGAGGCAGAAAGAGTGGAGAGCGTGGAGAGAGGCGTTAAGTGTTTAGCGTAGATGAAAGGAGAGTGGTGAGTGTGTAGGGGGAGGGGAAGTATTTTAGATGCAGACGGCGAGATTTGCTTTAGTGACGCCCAAGAGGCTGCTGCAATTGAACAAATTTACCGCAACGACTGCCCTTTCCCCTATTTTCGTCTCTCTTTCTCGCTCTTCCCCTACATTTCTTGCAGATCGTGTGTTGTGGGCGTGCGCAGCTGACATTTGTGTAGTCATTGTTGTTACTGTTGTTTGCTATCTGCTTTCGCATCTACAACTTGCAACAATTGCCCCTTGAGGCACAAAGCTTAGATCAAAAATTAAATCATTCTGTTTTATGCAAATATTATTTGTTTGTTGTCTGTTGTTGTTGATTTTATGCAGCTACTGACTGCACCCATTGTTGCATAAATTTTGCTGCATAATTAACAAGATGCGCAAGTTGTTGTTGTTGTTTGTCTTTCAAGTAATTGCCACACACACGCAACACACACTCAAGCACACAGGAATTGAGTTGTCCGAGTCTCGAGCCTCGACAGGCAGAACAGACTAATTCAAACGATTAATTCGATAAGCTGGCAGCTCAAATCAGCAGACAGTCTACACCGCTTTCTCCCCCTCTTCTCCCCCTTTCTACACCCCCTTCTGCTCATCGTACTGGCAACAAACCTGCTGCAAATTGATTGAGCAGCAGATTACTCTGGAAGTCGTTGCAGGCACAACTGGTGCAAATTGGCCCCAACAAACAAATTGTTCCAGTTTTTGCTTTTTTGCCCGCCATCTCTGGCAGATAAATCTATTGAGATATCCAATTTGGGTTGCCAGTTTCCCTCCTCTGTCTGTCTGCCTGCCCCTCTCCCCAACCAGTACACAGTCAGGCACTTAGCATCGAACTGTGGCACGATCTGTATAGCTTGCAACCCGGAAAAAGGGCAGGTCAATTTGGCATTTGGCTTGACTCCATGACAGTCTAATACTAAAAACTTGCCACAAGTCATTTTGCAATTGACTTGCAATTTTTTGTTATTTTTACCGAGCTGTCAGTTATGTTTTGTCTAACGGAAATTCTGAGACAGGTGCTGCAAGCCATTAAAGTGCAACAAGAACGTGTTCAAATCAGAAGAGCTACAACAACTTGTCTGGGCGATATTTAAAACTAAGTGGTGAACAATAATTTAGTTAAAATTACTTTGATTTGCTGCTTTAAACTATGAAAGAAATTAGAGAACCATTCTAATGCCAAGTCCTTAACGACAGAGCGAGATAGCTAGCTGATCGTTAAAAGATCCTGACTGACCAATGGCAGCGCTTAGCAGCAGCCATTCTGCAATCCTAGTGTGACCAGCCTAACAACACATAATAAATGCCCAAAATACTATTAATACTTCAAAACTTAGTTTGTTCCACACATGCAGCCAAAGTGCTTAAAGCTTTTAAATGCAATATGCGTTTTATGTATTTCCGTGTTCTTAATTCTTATTGTGCAATAACTGTAAATCTCTTGGACATTTGGGTTTCATAAATTTGAAGCTTTTTATTCCATGCAAACACTTTAGAAATGCATAAATTCAATTTGGCAAATAAAAATGCAGTGCTTGCAATTTGTTAATGTCATAACAGAGTTTGTGTACATATGTGTGTGTGTGTGTACATGTGTTAGTCTGTGCTTGAGTGTGTGAAACGTCGGCAAAAAATTGTGGCCGAAAACAGAAACAGCAGCAAGAATAGCAGCAGCAAAAAAGAAACAACAAGTGAATAATGCAAAGTCCAATTTGCAGTGGGGCATCCGCACACATATACACAGACACACATTCGGAGCCACAGACAAACACACGCACACACACAAACGCTGCGCTTGCAGCCACTCGAAGTTGTCATTGAATTTGACGTGCACATTTGCCCCCATATCTCCTAGCAGCACTTACTCCCTCTCACACTCTCCCGCTCTTTCGCTCTCTCTCTCTCTCTCTTCGTGCCATGCGTAACTGTAACAAGAAAGAAAATTACAGTCGAGCGCGCCCGACCGTAGAATACTCTCTGCCTTTTCTTCCCGATCATTTTAATAAAATCAGTATCCGAGAATATCAACTGATAGTACTTGCAGTAAAAACCTTGAAAGACGTTCAGCTAGGAAGTTAAGCCTCTTTTATAGAGATATGTATGGTTTTAGGCCAAAGATTTTCAAGTGATGCGGTGGCGCGGATGGTTGCTATTCGGTCGATGAACGGGAAGTCGTGGGTTCGAATCCTGGTCCGTCATCGAAAAGAATATATTTTATTGTGTTGTTTAAATGTGTAGCATTATCGAAAAAAAATTGTTTATTAGCAATTATTAACAAACAATTAAAAAAATTTTTTTAAACTGGGTTTTGATAAAAAAAAAAATTTATTACTAAATGAAAACATGCAATAATTGGAGCTATTGAATTATATTCTTTTAAAGGACTGACCGCGACTCGAACCCACGATTTTGCGTTTGCCGATCAAGCACTTAACCGGCAACGCCATCACGACACTTGAAAGTTTGCCGCCCAAAACCATACATATAAAAAAGGCTTAACTTCCTAGCTGGATAACTATTTTGTCCAAAATAGAATTTTGGTCGGCACGGCCAGCGTCTGCGAGCAGCGCTGCCGCTAGCAAGCAGCGAAAACGTTCGCTCACATGTTTGTATGCTTCTGTCTCGCTTGCACACATGCATTGACATTGCGTTCAATTATTAACTTTCTTACATGTCTAGCTCTTTTGTTTATTGTCCGATTTAGATGCAACTTTCAGGATAGTTTAATATGATTTGTCTTCAAACGAATGTGAAATAACAATACTGTACGATAAGAACATATGCCTTAAAATCGGCATTGAAGTTTGCAAATTATCTAATTTCTTGTGAGAAAAGGGGGCGTGGCAGTCCAAAATTTTTGATGACAATACAATTATACCGTCTCTAGGAACCTACATACCAAAATGGGTGTTCCTAAGTGCCATAGTTACTGAGATATTCGCCTAAAACATAAATTTTTTACGAGGTGTTTCTAGTTTTTTGCTTATTGTGGGCGAACGGGGCGTGGCATCGAAAAAAAAAAAGATTCTTGTATTGACTGACTTAATATCGAGTCGATAGAGACCAAATTCAAACTTGTAGCTCTTACCATCTCTGAAATCTGTTTGTTCATACGGACGGACAGACGGACAGACGGACAGACAGACGGACAGACGGACAGACGGACATGGCTATATCGACTCGGCTTGTGATGCTGATCAAGAATATATATACTTTATGGGGTCTGCCACGCCTCCTTCTGCCTGTTACATACTTTTCACAAACCCAATATACTCTCTCTTGCAGAGAGTATAAAAACATCTGAAATTTCTTTCATTATTTTGGCTTCTGCAATTTTTTGCTGTCGATGCTGTTGCCGCCGCTGCTGTTGTTGTTGTTGTTTTTAGTTACTGCTTATTTGTTTGTTTGCCTTTCTTGCTGCTGGTTCTACACTTTCTTGCCTTCCTCCCATTTCCCTTCTTCTTATGTTCATGTTATTGTCACGTATCTTTTATGTTTTGTTTATTTGTTTGTTATGCGATATGAGTAAATGAAAAATATGGGATATGTCAACCTTAAAATTCCCACATTGTTGTTTTATCTTCTTTGCATACAAATTTCTGTTGTTGTTGTTGTTTCTGTTTGTGGATTCCTTTTATCGATACGTCTAGTGAAATATCCCACACTGCTTTTTGTGCAAAAATGTCCCAGAGTTGTTGAGACGCCCAAGTTTTTTTGCCTATGCAAGTGTTTTTCGTAATTACGCTTAGAAAGGTTTTTTTCTGTTATTTTTTTAGCACAAATTTTGCATTTTGTTTCGTATTTCTCTGCTCTGCATTCTTTTGAGCAGTGAGAGAGGAAGTAAGATGAGCGCCTGAGAGGGGGGGAAGGGATAGCAAGAGAGGCAAATAGAAATATCTCTCTGCATAAATTTGCCACCAGCTTGGAAAGTTGATTTGAATTTAAATTTCAATCGAATATTTTGCTTTTCTACGCATTTTGCTTTGTATTTCTATTTCTTTTCTTGCCTCCTTCTTCTTTCTACTTTTATTTTATTCATATTTCGTTTGCCAAAACGAATTGAATTAATAAATTTGCTCCCTGCTCCCAAAGTCGGGCAGTTCATCTATAGCCTCGTCCCGTCCCCCTATTTCCCCCTGACCAATTCGGTAGATATTTCCACACAATCTTCCACAAAATTCGTTTCGTTTCGTTTAATTCTGCGTTTGTCCTCGTTTTAATTGCCAGTTTTCATGCGCATAGATATGGAATAAAAGTGAAGTAGTTAATAACAAGTTAGAACGAGTGCTATTGAGTTGCTCGGCTGTAAAGTGCCCAGTTTCAAAATCTACAAAGCCGTTTAAATTGAAAGTATTTAGTTTGTTTATCGATTTAATACCAGTGTTAAGTTCCAGTGTGATATTTCAGAGCTTATGGTGAAAAATAGCTATATTTATAAGAGCTTTAAATCATTTTTGAGCGTGAAAAATTCTGGAACAGTCACAAAATCAAAACCCCTTCCTTCCCTTTGGCTGCTGGGCTAAAAGCGCCGCACAATTGATAAATTATTCAATTTCATAATACAAATTTTTGTACATTGTTGTTGTTATTTGCTTTCTATATACCATTCTGAGCGTTTAGAAATTTCAATTAGCGTGCCAAATATGGAAGAAAAAATGGAGAAGAAGAAGAAAAAAGAGGAGCACACCCAATTTCAGGCAATTAAAACTAATCAAAATTATGGGCGTTGCCACCTGTGCCACTTTAGTTGGGCGTGGCCACTTAATGGCTAGACTCCCAGTCGAAAAAAAATCATTCGCAAAATGTGGCAGCTGTCGTCGTCTGCTTCAAAGTGAATGTGATGAAACTTTTTTAACCACTGCCAATATTCGATTTGCATAAAAGGAAACTTAAACATTCGAATGTCTGGAGCGCAAAAGTTTGTGGGAAAACTAACTAAACTTTTGTTAGAGTAGATTCTGCAACATCCAAAGAACTTTCAAAGTGCAAATGCCTCGAATAGTGGCACCAGACACTGCCAAAAACAAATAATAAACCGCAAACGCACAGTGGTTACCAAAAGTATTTAAACCAATTGCAGACATTTTGTGGAAAGCAGAGATAATGTTACCAAGAACTTTTCCAATAATCGTGTACAGTAGGTGAATTTGTTAAAGTTTTCAATTGGTTTGCGCAAACTGTTATACAGCTGTTATAAAAAAAGCAAAGATTCAGCAAAGGAATTCAAATTAAAATAGAATTTATAATAAGAAAGTTACGAATTTCTATTTGTATAAGTTTATAGTAACTTAGCTAAAACTGTTATACAACTGTTATAATAGTAACGAGAATTATTGACTAAGAGTACTGAATTTGCATATTAACTGAATAATTTCTTTAGTTAGAAGTATATATTTCTATAAATTTTAAGTTGATTAGCTAAAAGTTTTATACAACTGTTATAATAATGAGAATTATTGAATTAAATTACGGAATTTGCATATTAACTGATAAATTTGTCTAGTTATATATATTTCTATTAATTTTAAGTTGATTAGCTAAAAGTGTTATACAGTGTAAAGTGTTATAATAAAATACCTGACTTTAATTTGTGCTAGGCCATAAAACTAGAATGTAATTAATAAGATATAGTTATATATACTAGTATATATAAATATATACATATCAACTGATTATTCAGTTAGCTTAACTTTGCTCTTATCAGTCGTTGCCACTGTGCAGTAAACTTCTTGAGCTATTTTTAGCAAAATGTTGCTAGAACAAACTTTAAGCAGCTTAAATACACACAAAAGTTGAGATACTTTTGTTCATATAAGTAGATACATTATGTTTGCTGTCTCTTTCATGCTCTATCTCCCTCTCTATTATGTACTTGCAGTTCATTTGTAAGTTTTCGAATAGCTTTTAACAACAAATAATGTTATTAAACAATACAAAAATTATTCAAAATTAAATTAACACTGATGACATCAAATTCGTGTCGAGTTCAAGTTTCAGTAAATAACGATTTCATTTATTTAACACATTTCTGTTTGCCATTCACAGTAACTACTATTATTTGTTGGCTGAAATGTTGCTGTCATTTAACAACAATTCATACAATTGGCCATCGTGGCTGCCACTGTTAGTGGTTACAGCCTTTACAGCAGTTGGCCAATTGAGTTGGCCGACAGCTCAGCGGGTCTGTTGATTGTGGCCAGCATTTATTACACAATTTTACAATTTTTATACTATTAGTAATACATTTTTTCACTGATTATTGTTGTCGTTTACCATTAAGCGATCAGCTCTGCAGAAATTCGTGCAGTTTTCAATGTGTCAGTTAACGGCCGAATCACAGTAATTGACGTTTGTAATGAGCCTATATATTACAGCGTACACTGAGCGAAAATTTGTTGAATTATTTTTTATTAAAAGTGAATTTTCTTTTATTTACAGCTGTGACGGTTTTTTGGCTTCATCAGCTGCAGAACAGCGAAGTGGGTTTGAAAGGTGAGTAAAGTTGGCGAGAAATTTGTTGATTACTGATCAGAGTAGCGACTAAATGGCAGGAATTACCAAGCTGAAATTCCTTACACATAATTATACCAATTTTTCAATAAAGTCCGTCTCAAGTAAAACATAAAAGTTAAATAAATCAGCTTAAAATCATCAAATGAAGAGGAAATTAAAGGGATACGTACGTAAATACATTCCAAGCCCAAGTTAAAGCCAGATTGATAGCTTTTTTTTATCAAACTCATCAAATTAAAAGCCAAAGAATTTCTGGTTGCAACTGCAATCGCATAATTTCCATCCTTTCGTTATTTAAACTAAACATTTTCCTAATGCAATTTGATACGTTATGCCGTTCCCCCTCTCACCTGACTTCCCCCCCCCTGGTCTATACACCTTTATACACCTTTATAACCATTGGAGTCCGCAACGCGGTCTGGTTCGCCAGCTCCGTCAATATTTACCGCATACATTTAGCTCGTTTTGCCTCAGTCGGCGATTTACGTTTTCATCTCTGGCTTTTCGCTTTTCGCGTTTCCACTTTTCCATTTTCATTTGCACTTATTTATATTTATTTTCATCGACTCGCGGCTTTTGGCTTCGGCTTCGGCTTTGTCGTTGGCTTTTGCTTCACGGCGCCAGCTCCACATTTATTTATGTTTATTTTTAACACAATCGTCACATGCATTTTTCAAGCGTCACTCTTCGCTGTTGGGTGACAAAAATTGCATTTCCATATCGGAACCACAGTCATTACAATAACCACCGCTAGCAACACCACCTCCACCGCAATACCAACAACAACTACAACAACAACAGTTGTAGGGAGAGCCTTGTACAAGGCATCCGGTTTGCGATAAGACTGTCCATTACCAAAGTGAAAAATTAAATAAAATGGGAGCATAAAAAGTCGAGTGCTGTGGATTGCATAAATTCTAGATATCCTGTAAAAAAGGCTCATTCAATTTGTTTAACAAAATGCTGTAGTTTTAGCTTTGGAAGCCCGAGTTTTGGGTAGAGTTTATGAGTTTAGGCAGATAAGGATTTGGGCATTGGGCTGTTAACAGTTGAGCACACCAATTTCAGCTGTTTTACTTGCTTAAAAAATTAATTAAAGTTTTTAATAAATTAACTTATCTTTAGAAAAGTCTAATAAAGATTGGATTCAGAGGAAACTTCATTAAAAACTAAACTAAATTTCAGTTAAATATAGCACTCAAAGAAAAGCTGTTAGTTTTTCAGCTTTTTGCGACCTGTTTCCAGAAAAATCACAGCACACCCCTTGACATAATTTAACTGCCACATTTTACAGAGTATTTCGAATGGTATTATTCAATATTCATTTATATATGCATATGACAATTGCATTTATCGTTGACTTTTATGCGGTGCACGTGGCGTATGCGTAATAATTGTCAATGCTATCATTGTGGCATTTACTTTCAACAATCGATAGCCACAACAATTTGTTGAATGCAACACAAATATTGATACAATTTGAACAGTTATCAAATATTTATGCACTTTACAACACAAATACAAACAGCAAAACAAATTCGAGGCTCAAAAACTGTCAAAACTCAGTGTATTAAGCCGATGATTCAGTCAGTTTTAAGCTATGAGTTATAATATTAGTCACCTTTTTATGGATGAATATAAACTTATTTATAATTTCAAGTCTTGTGCATAATTTGCATGCGATTTGCTGTTTTACCAAATTCGTTGCTTCAAGCGACATTTAGATTAAGTTTTAGATTTCGTATTAAATTTGTTTGATTTGATTTGCGATTTGCGATTTGTGATTTGACGTCTGACGCGCAACAAATTTGATGTTCGCCTTGGCATTTGAGTCACAGAGTGCGACAACAAATACTGAAACGCTCAACGAATTGCCCAAAAATGGGGCAAAAGAACGTTTTTACTTATTAATCAGGCACGCCCACAAACGCCCTAATGCACACACCCATACACACATACACCCATACATCTGTCAGTTGGTCAATAAATTGATGCAGACTTTGCATAGCCGTTAAGTCAACAAAACTGTGGCAGCCACAACGCGTGGCAGCTGCTACTGGAACTGTTGAAACTGCTGAAACTGCCACTGCAGTCAGGACTATAAATTACAGCTAAACGGAAATAATTTTTACCAGGGAAAAAAGAGAACTGAGTACAAATGAGCTTAATCGACTATAAGATACCCTGTTTCACTGCCAAATCCTCTTATTTAGTCGCTATAACTTATAAACTGCTTACTGCTATGCGCTAGCTACTTAGAGGCTAGCTGGCTGCTATGAAACTTCACACGCCTGTTTAGTTTAAAGAAATGTTCTTAAGTTAGTTAAGCTAAAATCAGCTATTGAATTTTTGCTAAGCATTTTAGGGGCGTAGGAGGTGTGGCACTCAATACTACACATTAACTACTTCTAACTGCAGATATAAGCTGCTAGTAGTCCAAATTTGGTGTTTATAGCCAATTACCAATTTTGAGTTGTTTAAGTTCTAAGATAAATATGATTCTACAGACTCGTTGCTCAACCTATTTCTGCTTTTTCCTATTGCCTATTCCCTACTTTAAACAAACTAATTATGCCCATTTACACTGGGTATGGCAAAGAACTGAAATGCAAATGGAAATCAAACTGAAAAATGTTTGTATTTGTGTTGACTTTAACGTCTGCCGAGCGGATTTTCAACATGTTGGCAAACAATTTGGCGACATGATTGAGCTGGGGATTCGTAATATCCGTATGTAAATGGCAAATCCCTAGCAAGTTCCCATTCGGACTCGAAAGTATGCTTCATTACGATAGTCTAGTGCCATCAGCTCTAAGAATTTGCACACAATGGCGAGATGAGAACAAAAAGAAAAGGACCAAAAAGGAGCTAAAATTTGTTGAGGCTGCAAATGATTTCATGGCTTGACGCATGTAATATGTCTGCCTAGAAAATTGTGGCACAAACAGGCACACACTGACACACACACACACACACACATAGGCAGTGGAGATAAAACTTTTGATTTATCGTTGACATGAAACAACGAAAAGCAACAATGGCAACATGAACCAGGCTGAAACAAGGATGCGGAACTAACTGCTCCAAAATGCGTGTGTCCACCTACAAAAGTTGAGCAGAGAGTGGAAGCTGCAGCAGCAAACACAAGTTTTTGCAAGTGGAAGTCGGGGGCAGGCAGGCACAGAGGTCAGGGGTCAGCATAAAAAGTGTCAACTGAGTCAGAGACACGCGCCAAAAAATATTGTTGACCCAAACAAGACAGCGAGAAAGATAGAGAAAGGGAGACAGAGAGAGAGAGGGAGGAAGAGGGAGTGAGAAGGAGGGAGAGAGAGAAGGAGAGAGAAAACAAGAGTGAGATAGCTAAACAAAAAGACGCATAACAATGGCTTGTCCACTTGGCAAATGAATTTCCTGCCGGCCCACGCCACTACGCCTCCCTTCTTCCACCCTTCTCCCTCCCCCAGTAGCAACTAAGCAATTTTCCTGGACGTCTGAAAATTATGAAAGTAAACTTTTGTACGGTCACACTCACCAGCAAATTTGCGTGCTTGTCTCGCATTAATTTGCACAAATATTTGGCATAAATTAAAAACAGTTTTTCTTTCCCTCCCTCTCCTTCTTTCTCTCTTTGTCCCTCTCTCTCTCTCTCTCTCTGTCTCTCTCTCTCTTTCAGTCAAGCTTGACAAATAATTAATCGAAATTATTTGTCATCAAAAGGCGCAATTCAAGTGACATTTTGATGTCAATGCAAACAGAAAATCCATAAAAAAACACACAAAGTAATAACTGTGAAATTACTAGCTGACAAAAAACAACTTGAAATGCTTTAGTTAAATGGAATGAGACTAACAGATGCTCTGTAATTAAATGTTGTTTAAACTGAAGATTGATTTTCACGTTTCTGCGCGTAAAACTGGTTGAAAATTGAGTTTTTTTGTGAAAGAGATTGGTTTTCCAAAGAAAAATATGTGGTAAATTAAAGTTTTTTCATTAAAAGTGAGAGAAATATAGAAAATTGCTTTAAGAAATATTTAACAAGATAATAGTTTTAAAGAAAAAATCTTTTTTTTAGTTCATTACATAGTTATAAGGAAATTCGTAGAATAGATAACTTTGTTTTAAGAGAAGAAAAGTAAAAAGAATTTAGAAAAGTGATCAGTAAGTTGACTCATTTCTAAGACAAATATCTTTCAAATTATTTACATGATTTAAATCAAATCATAGTATGATTATAGTCAAAAATCTGCAGACTTAACAGATTAGAAGTAGTTTATATATATCATATATTAGATCAAATCTCATAAAGTATTAGATTTTATAATCAAATTTTAAGCTAACTCTTCTGCTCTTCACATACTCTTACTAAACTTCTTCTCTGACAAGTTTTCAAATCTCATGAAATTAATAGAACAAAAAGCTTATTTTCTTATAAAACAACCTGCCAAAAATCATAGCTTTAGCTCTAAAATTCATTAGATTACAGAGCATAGAGTAAAACGATCTCATTTCACAGCATTTTCATACATTCCGAATCGAAGATTTAAATTAAAAGCCATGACTTTATGATTATTATTATGACTAGAGGTTATACAAATTGAAATTGAGACTGAAACTATAATTGAAACGAAGATCGTGGCATTTGCTTTACAAATTTACACACAAACAACATGGAGGAGCGACGAGTGAGAAGGAATTGGGGATTAAAGAGGCTGGGGCGCCACATGGGCATGAATTCGAATGTATGACATCACTTGAAAGCAAATTGTTGAAAGATTCAGACACATTCAGATATATATCTAAGTTGTCTGTTATTGTTATTACCGTATTAGTTGTTGTTGTAGTTGTAGTTCGAGTTTGAATCTTACTGCTTGGCGCCTGAGCGACAAACGCAAATTTATTTGCTCACAAATTTTAAAATGCATAAAAAACAGAGACAAACTGTATTGGGGGGAGTGGTGGGAGAGGGAAGGGGGTTAAAAAAAAACCCGTCAGTCGTATCGTATACTTGGGTGCTGAGGGTACTACGTGCGCTGTGAGTCAAAGTCAAGCCTAAAATGTGATTGATGCAGCTGATATTGAGTCAAAATTATGTCATACTTGGCAATAGGACTCGAAGCCAAGTTTCATGTGGCAGCAGGTAGAGCTTTTGTGGAGCGGAAATTGATTGATAAGCGACTGAGGCGATGACCCAAAACTGTTGAGTCTTAAGTGCCAAAAAATTGACAAAAAGTTCCCAGAAAATGGGTTGGTCTAAGCAAAGAGACGACTCCAGATTAACTGGATTAAAGTAGCATACCAAAGCATTTATAGAGAAAAGAAATATTTGTTGTGAAGCAAAGCAAATTCATTGTTTAAAATTCATCAACTAAACTCATTAAGCAACTTTTTTTGCAAAACAAAGAAAAAAAATAGAAAAAAATTCAAAAACTGAACTGGAAATTCATTTAAAAGTTGTGCACACACACACGCAAACACACACACACAACATTCAGCTGAATGAAACTTTCAATTCGCTTGAATTCAATTAAAAGTGCAACCTCATGATTTTGCAAATGTTTTGATGCGTGCGTATGCGTGATATTGCGCATACGACCCGAGGGCCATGCTGTGATCTGATTGCGTTTTTTTTTCCTCCCATCTCTCGACTGTCAAAGGAGTTTTGCCATCTTCAGACAAAATCGTGACAGCAGCAACAACAACAACAACAACAACAACAACAACAAAAAGCAAATTGAATGCAGAGCATTAGGAAAATGACTTTCACTTTTTAGCCGTTTTTTTCTGCTGCTTTTTGACTGCGCTGCACTATCTGAAAGGCTAAACAGAACATTGAACTATGCTCTGATATAAGTAATACCGAAAGGGGGGGGCACTACGATACTGAAACAGTCAAGAGTCAGCGCCGTGACGCAGCTTTAGGGCCAATGAGATTACCTCGCATTGATAGCCAAGAAAGAAGCATGAAAAAAGTGCAGAAAACTAGAGGGAAACACGAAGTGAAGAAATGAAGTAAAGCCAAACGGCATATCAGATGCACTTTGAACCAACTAAGGATAAAATGGCGATACTATTCAGCTACTATACTACGTGCCTTGTCAGGACCACGACCCGACTGCGCACAACTTGGCCAAAAGTTATCATAGCCAAGCCAAAGCAGCTGTCTGTCTGTGAAAATGCGTTAAGAGCTGTTACCAAAAAAAGTACAAAAAAAAAACAGAAAAGCGTAAAAAAAGCAGAGTTGAAATGGAAACTGTTTTTCAGCTCGACTAAGCCCTGTAGCTGGAAGCTACTTTGCCCGAGTGGGTGATTGGCAGAACGGAGAAAACGGAGAGAATTTGAATTATGCCACGATTTGAAATCGAAGTGAACTGAAAACGAATCCAAATCCAACTCAAATGAGTTGCAATTGCGGAAAGCAGCCGAACTCATTTGTTTGAAAGTACAGGGTATGCAGAGGGAGGCTTAGAAATCTGTGAAGTAGTTTGAACTGATTTTCTGTTAAAATTTAATGAAAAATTTTATCTTTTGATGCCATTTTAAGCCGTTTTCAAGCAGATTAGTCAGTGGTTTATTGGAAACAAAGTGTTTTATATAGACAGAACTTTGCATCTAACATAACTTTATACAAAAAAAGAAATTGTTATAGTTATAGTTAATTTTTTATACAATTCTATAAGCGAAACACAAAAATTTTCTAGTTTACAGGCCCAACAGGTGCCTGTGCAACCCCAGAAACAATAGAAAATTAAGTAAACATTTTTTCATAAATTTAAATGTTTATTTTAATAATTTTCTATAATCTCTGCTCACAAATTTTAATTATTACTCTACAGTTTATCTCAAAACACACAGTAGAGAAATTACTACTTATAAACTTAAACTATTTCCCTAGAGTGTATCTCAAAGTAAATATATTCCTGTCAACTTAAATCCCAGATAAACACTTTCAACCTATTAAACTTGATTTCAACTCGATTTCAGTTTTGTTTTCAATTATCAAACGAACACATGAAATCAATGAAATGCGCATAAATTAATTAAGAGCGGAAACAAAGTGACAGGCGACAAAAAATACAAAAACAAAAAAAAACCAAAGAAGAAATAGAAAAAACAAATTAAAATCGAATGAAACAAAAACAGAAATCGAAATCGAAATCGAAATAATTATAAAAATACTCGTATTTTAGCATCAAAACAGATAACAGAAATATTTATTGCTAACTGGAAATTGGTTCCAAAATAAACATCTTGATTTTTTTTAAGATTTATTTTTTAAATTGTTTTCCGGAATAAAAAACAAATGTATGTTAATTATTGGGAATTGTAATTAGCTGACTGCAACTTAATTAAATAAATA
Source organism: Drosophila cardini (assembly GCA_018903735.1). Classification (NCBI taxonomy): domain Eukaryota; kingdom Metazoa; phylum Arthropoda; class Insecta; order Diptera; family Drosophilidae; genus Drosophila; species Drosophila cardini. The sequence goes on along the minus strand of JAEIGM010000007.1, from coordinate 3,447,696 downwards.
AAAATAAAGAAGCGTTTTAAATTTTATCTAAATTGATTGGGAAGCACACAAAAAATCAAATAAGTAAAAACTTAAAATTGGTTTTTCGTTTTTAAGGTTTTTTTTTAAATTTGTTTTCAATTTAGTGCGCGACGCTTAAAAAGTTGTAAGAACAATGTCGACGATTTGTCAGATACTTTAACCGGTTTGCCGGATTAGACAAATATTTTAAAGAACAGGGGGAAAATAAAAAAACAAATCAAGCCAAAGAATAATTTTTTTTTTATTTTAATTTTTTTTTTTTTTTTTGAAGATTTATGAGGCAGCTGTTCACATTGAACCCGCTTCAAGAGGTTAAGACCAAAAAAGATGCTTCAACTTTTCGCTTTCAATTGATTGCCCGACTGATTGATTGATTGACTGACTGACTGAGTGACTGAGTGAACTCATATGTGGGTGGTTATCTCAATTAAGGCTTTGAGTATAGCACTCAGCAGGCAGCTTCCTAATTTTGTTGAGTGCTGACTGAATGATGTCTACAAATTATGTTTACATTTTGTTAATGAAATTTATTAATACTGTTTCAAACCTAATATTTCATTTATTTATTTCAATACTTTTTTAAGTTCTCAATGATTAATAACTTTATTCTATGAATTCTATGAATTTTATCATTTTTGCATACGTTTTAAAGACGTTCTCAAGGCTTTATTTAAATTCTCGATAAACATAACTAACTAAGCTTTAGTTCCAGTCCAAACACGCCCACAGCTCATTTATCAACAGCGGTAGTATTATTTAAAAATAAATTTAAAAAACAACTTTGTTAATGTCTAAACTTTTCTTTCGAAAACAAATTCGTTCTTCTTGGAGGGTTTAAAATTCATTTTTAAGTGCGGTTTCTTGACGTCATTTTTGTATACCCTGTAATGTGGTAGGGTATATAAGACGGTAATAAAGATTAGCTTCTAAAATATGTAATATCTTCCCATAAATTTCGTTGGTTATATAGCTTAAAAAGCCCTAACTCTGATTTAAAACCAAATTTCTTCACTTTTTATATTTCTTAAGTGATTTAAAGTTTAAATTCTTAAAAAAATTCTTGCATTTAACGATTAAAACTGGTCAAACTAATTTTTATGTCCATTTTTATAGTTCTTATCCTTCGTATACCCAGGGTATTCCAGCTTCTATCCCCTTAAACCCCAAAGTAAATCATAAAATGTGTGTTTCCTAAGCTTTTTGGGCTTTTCGTTGATTGATTTGATTCGTGTCAGTTTTTGTCATTTACTGTGTTCAATTTTTTAACGATTTCCCCGGAACTTGTTGAAGTTTTTTTTTTCTTTTCCAACCAAAAATCAAATTAAAAACACATTTTCGTTGGGAACACGAAACAAAACAGAAATCAAATAAAGTGATTTCATCGCAGTTGCATGTGTGATGAATGAATACCGATGCTGTAACAGAAACTCAACAAGTCCAGACACGCCTCAACAAGTTCAAGATCAAGGTCAGAGCAACAGGCAGACAGACCAAAAGACAGACGAATATATTAAGTTAGATGGAGATATTTATCTCGTTTTGTGGATTGTCATCGAATGCCATTTGAATGTATTTTTACTGTTTTACTGTTTTTGTTTTTCTCCCACTTTTTAGCTGCATTCAAAAGGCGGCCATAAATCAGTCAAATCAGTCGCCCACTCGCTCAAAACAGTTTATGAGTGTATTCATGAGTGTATTTGTGAGTGGTTTGTGGGTGTTGCCTGCCAGGCGTTTACTTATTGGCCATTCAAACACATGTCAAGTCATAATATGCAGCGCATCGAAGGTCTAGGCACAGAAAAAATTGAACAAATATGGAAAGAGACAGAGAGTGACTGTAAGACAGAGAGGCAAAGAGAGAGACTGAAACTGAGACAGAGAAGCAGACGAAGGCAGAAAGCCATTGCCAATGTCAAAACAGTTGAAGCTGCTGGCGTCTCAGTCGTCAGACGTCATCATTGTGGAATTTGTCGTCGACTTTAACTCAGCTGTGTGTCTTTAAGCTGCCAATAGGCACAGCAGCAGCAGCAACAACAACAACAGCAGCAGAAATCATAACAACAGCAACAACAACAGTCACAGTGTCTAGCAAAGCCGTCAAGCCAGTCTCATGCGTCGAGAGTAAGAGAGTGAGAGAGGGAGGGAAAGAGAGTGAGAGAGGGTAGCAAAAAGAGCGAGATCTCTGCCTTACAGTCGTGTAATATCTGTGTGGATCGGCGGCACTTCTTTTAGACTCTGTAAGCTAACAGTACAGAGAGCATACCCACTTTATCGGTGCTTAAAACAGTTTACTTTGTATATAGTCTTATACAGGGTCTTTCACAGTGTATTTCCCCCACAGCCCTTATACACTCACTTAATTTGTGTGTTTGTCATGCAGATACACAAATTATTTTCATATTTTAGCCAAGCAACAAATAAATTACATATGATTTGCTGTGGAAAATGATGTGATGTTGCACGTTTCTTTTGGCTGTGACAGCAAACGCCAGCAGACACCAGCTGCCAATGGCTTTAACTTTGGGTTAGCCACAAGCCCAAATGGCTCAATTAGGTGACACCATAACAGAGTGGGGGGAAAGAGAGACAGAGAAATGGATACAAAGAAAGAGACCGACAGACGGAAGCTCTAATGTTAAAATTGTCTAATTTAAATGCCGGTAAAATTAAAGTGATTATTATGATAGGGAACTTGGCTAACAATGACCTTTAAGAGCCCGATCTTGACTTCATTTAGAGTTAAACAAATTAATTGGGGTATATTTGTATCGTTGTTATCTTCAAAAATGTATGATTACTTCCTTATTTACTTTAAGAGGGTGTACAACTATTTGCAGTGGTATTTACACTTGAATATGAATATTATCATTTTATAATTAGTTAAGAGGAGTAAACTACTCTTAGCTTAGCTTTATTTAATTCTTTATATGACTATATTTAACTGGGATTCTATCTAAAAACGATCCCTAAATCAACTTCCATATTAGCACTAGAAATATTGCAGTTGCAGTTAAATAAATATTGAGCTTAAACATCTTTGAGTGAGAATTGTTAACAGCAAAAGCGAATTTTAAATATTTGCATTTACCTTCGTTTAATAAATGTAAATACAAATTTTAGAGGACAAGCTTCTAGGCACACTAAAAGTAAATACTTCTCAGACGAATACAGTTAAAATTTATAGTATTCAAACTTAGCAAGCTTTGGGAAAACAATAAAACTTTATAGAGAATTCATTTTACAAGCCAAACGAAGAAAAATCGCTTTGGAATTAAGCCAGCAGCCGAAAAGTATGCAACAAAAACTGTACACGATTTATGAGGCATTCGATTGACTTGGATATAACGGCAACTGCTTAATCTGTGCGCAGCATGACATTAATTGTTTGTGTTATTGATTATGCCCAACGACGCCATTACTATAATCGCCCCAAGAAAATTGTCGTTCCACCAGATTTAGTTGGAGAGGGAAAGCCAGAGGTGAAGGGGAAGCTCCTAAGACGATTCAGTCTGCAACTTGATGCTATAAGTGGCCACTACTTGTTACGCGAAGTATTGCAGCAAAAGGTGCTGTCTAAGTGCTTACAGAATAATCATAATGTTCAGCTTTTGTGGCTAAGATTACAGCCCCCAAAACGCATTGAAATCGATTACAAGTCGACGCAGTTAGTGACACAGACCCTGCGAGAACATGTGCAGCTGGAGAGTCTGATGTGCTGGTGGTCCACTTTGGGTGGCGGCTATTCCGCCCTAGGTGATCAGTTCGAAGCATTTGCGGAGACAGCGGGTCAAATTTCACTACAGCAGCTTTCGATTGGCCTCAGATTAGGGAATCCCCTGTTGCAAGCACGCTGTAAACTCTATTACAGCATTTCCCTCATACAACGCGGTCAACTGCATTGGGCCAAGAAGCTAATACGTGGCCAATACCGTTTGGCAAGCGATAAAAACGATCAGAAACTGTTAAGTATGTGTCGGGGAATTTGGCAGCGTTTGTGTTATGAATATGAACTTAGACAGGAGAAGGGAATTATAGGGAATACCCCTAATAAATTAAATTTGTAGCGGAAAAAGGTTTGGTGTAGAGGAAAAACATATTTTATGTAGTAGATTTGGGCTTTAAGTAAAATAAATGTTAGTTTTTCTACAAGCTCATTAATTTATATGCCGACTACTTACAAAAAAGATAATATAGGGTATTAAATAGGTCATCAAAAAAGATATACCTAATACTAAAAGACATTAAATGATTAAGAACACTATTTTATATACCGAAATTGCTATTAAAAACTGTTTTAAATTCTAACTTTAATGGTGTGTTTTAAACAAATAATAATTATAGTTGCTTAAAAAGAAACTTTTATAACAAAAAATTCATTTGAAACAAACAAAACTTAATGACATTCATCTACTACCCACCTAGCAACACGTGTCATTCTTACAGTCAACGCAAAAGTGCCACATAAAGTTACAAAAAGTGACTGCATTAAAGACAAATTAGTTGTAATAAATGTTTTAAGGTGACAAATAAATTAGACAAGCTTATGGCCAAGGCCTTTAAAGTGTATAATTAAGAGCTTTTTTTGGTTTCAGAAGCAGTTGCCATAAAGCACACAACAACAATTTGAGATAGAATGTGACTAAATTTACCAGACAAACAAATAAATTAACAAATTGCAAATAGAATGGAGTGGAATGGAATGGAAACTAACAAGAAATAACAATAAAATCAACTGTAGTTGACCAATTTATGAAAGTGTTAAGAGGAATGCCAAATAATAAGCATAAATGTTGGCCAACAGCGGCAATTGGCCATTGTCAGTGCTTTCTGGCTGGTTAAACAAGCGTTAAATTAACTTATGCATAGAAGTCGAAATAAATCAAATAAATCGGTGCTAGAACTAGCTTTATTACAGCTCATTTTTTACTTGTTTAGCGAGTTTTAAATTATATAATATTTTATTTTAAGTGGAAGATAAAATGAACAAATGTTCAACATTTATTTATGCATTTTTTATGCTTTCAGCACTTTCAGCAAATTTACACAGCGATGCAAAAAGCTGCCAAGCAAGCGAGCAAAACAAATTGAATCCCCACAAAAAACAACAACAACAACACCAAGAAGAGGAACAAGAAGAGAAAGAAGAAGAATAACAAGTGCAACAAAAAACCGAGTAGTTGCAACAAGGAATCACATTAAGCGTGCAACATGAGCAGCAACCGCAGCCAAATGATGTTGAGCTGCCTAGTAATTACCTTAGGTTTATGTGAGTAAATTGCGCATACGTCGCGTTGCACGCACTGCTAATAATATCAAAACTTCTCTTTACCACGCCACTTTCTTCCCTTTTAGTGGCACACACAAGCCAAGCCCAGCTGCACTCGAGTGTTGCTAGCGCCGGTGTCAGCTTTGACTCCTCCTCCCCCTCCTCTGCCACCGTGGATGGTGTTACCACAAAGCCGCACAATCGTCGCATGTACGCGATGTGCCCGCCACAATTTCAACGCGTTGGCACCGATTGCTACTCTCTGGTGTCGCAGCGCAGCAGTTGGTTGGAAGCTCACTTCTTCTGCAAGGACAAGAACGCCAATCTTGCGGAGCCCACAAAGTACGCGGATCGCAAGCTGAGAACCTTCCTGCAGCGTCAGGATATGATGGTGGGTGGTAAGTTCTAAGAAAAACTGCTAACTAATGAGCTCCCAAATTGGCTAAGAAACAAAGCCAGCAAAACCAAAGTAGAAAGTAAAAATTTAAACAATAAACTACAATTTAAATTCCTTTTTTAGCAAACGAAGCTGATTAAACTGCACTCAAACTACTCTTGTAGTTAAAGTTAAATAAATTATGAAAAAGTTATATAAAAAGTTGAGCAAAAATTCTATTTAAATGTCAGAAATTATAAATTCATATTTTAAAAAGTTTAAAATGGCAAATTATAGAGAATTCAAAAATTCACAAATGTCTAGTTTGAAATAATATAAAATTAATTAACAAAATTCATTCTCAAAAGTATTTCATATAGAAAAGTTGTTTAAAACAAACTTTCGGGAATAAAAACTTTAAAATTCAGAGCTAATGGTAGTTAGTCTAGTGAACAACAGTAAAAAAGGGGAAATTATAGAGAATTTTAAACAGTTTTCAGTCATAAAGAGTTGTTATTGAAAACTGTTGAATGAAAAATTGTAGAAAAATCAAAAAAATCTAGAAAATTTGACGAATTTGGGAAAATTAGGGAAACCTACATAAACCTACAGCGTAAAGTCTTCAAATTAGTTAACAGTTCTCATCAAAACTGAAAATATTTAGCCAAAAAGTAAATAGTCTGCATAAAATTAAGAGCATTACATAAATTTGCTCAAATAAAGTTTAAACAAAAACTTAAATTAAGACAAAAAATTCAAAAAAGTAGCTTATGTTAAAACAAAAAACCCTTTAAACCCAAACATGTTTAAATCTAATAAATAAATCATTAATTTTCTCAACAGAACATGATCCTATATGGATTGGCGCTACCTACGATCATCATAACCAATTCTGGCAATGGAGCGGTAGCAGTCGCAATGTCACCTACAATGCGTTCAGTCAAATGGATCCAACGTACGTACAAATTCGATTAAAATTAGTAATAAATTGATTACAAAATTCTTGCTTGTTTTGTTAAAAAAAAAATTATAATTTTTTTGGAGAATCCCATTTTTAATGTGAAAGCAACAATTTTTTAGCTATATGCAACTTATCTCCAACAGCAAGCCATTGGATAACAATTGCGGTGTCTACGATCCAAGTTTAAAATATCGTTGGTCTGCACGATCCTGTCCAGACAAATTGCGTTTCATTTGCCAGCACAAGATGCCCAAAGTGAGCGAAGCGAATCGTTATAAGATCTACAATCGTTGGAATGTCACCTATCCCAATGCATTAGCTAACGAAGTTGTCTTGGAGGTCATTGATCGACGTAGCAAGGATCGCAGGTACACAAAAACAACAAATATTTAAATAAAAATTCAACTAGAAGAGAAGAAAAGAAAATTATAGTTGATAGTTTGATGGAGTTGATGAACACTCACCTTACTCAGACGCAACTTAAGCCGTAGAACTATCCTCTGACTTTTCCTGCTGCTCCTCCTCATCTGTTTCCTGCTTTGCTGCATCCTCAGCAGCCAAATACTCATCCCATTTGGATAGACGTTCTTGTGCCTCAGCGGCAGATTCATCAATTCTGCATAGTAAACAAATTGTTAAAGAAATGTTTAAATTTAACGTATTTTGACTCACTTGTATTTGGTTTTGCCATCCCAGTGTTCAGCGCTTAGCTGTCGCTGCCCAAAGTAACGACCCTGCATCATTTGTATAACCACATCCGCTTCCTCTGGCGAGGACATGTTCACCTGCGCAATGCCCTCAGGGTGGCGCTGTAGAAATAACAATTTTATTAATCGATTTGAAAGATATTTATCCATCATTCCACTCACATCATAGATGACTACTTTGCGCACTATGCCGCATTTGCCGCACTCCTCTCGTAGATTGTTTTGATACTCCAAAATCAACTCCACTTCCGTCTCAAACAGCTCCGGTGTGAAGAGATTTTTAATGATAACCGTTTTCTCATTCTTCGAGCGCTCGCCACGCATTTTATCGGGTCGCCAGTCAAACAATCTGTTTGGAATAATGATTAATTAGTTATTTCATTAGCTATTTTTGGTTTCTACATACTTTTCTTTGATTTTCTGCAACTTTTCCTTGTCTTTCTTCTTGCGCTTCGGTTTGAGTGCTGGATTGTATTCGCCACGCATTTGAAACTGTGCGCGTTGTACGCGTATTTTATGACCACGAAGTTCGTACTCGTCGAGTATCTCCAGAGCTAAGTTTACAGATTCCACCTGCGAGAGAGGAAAGGGGAAGTCAGAGTTTAGTAGTCTGTAACATTAACATAAGCAGCGCCACTTTAACAGCGACTGTTAAATAAAATGGGGATTGCTATAGAATTCTTTTCAGCTTATAGGCAGTCAACTGTTAAGCTTAACAGCGTCACCTAAACAGCATCTGCTAAGACATTTGCTCTGTTAAACAAACGATTTACAGCCTTTAGATAGATCTCTGTTAACCTAAACAGCCTTTTTTGAACAGCTACCATTAAAAACTGTTATTAACTGCTCTTTGCTTGCAGATATAATCGCCGTGTCAAGGCCGAAGGCAGCTCCGAGGAGATGATCATTCCGGCACGCAAACGAGGACCAGGAAATCGTCGCTTCCCCCAGCGTAATCGCCAGCAACAACAACATCAACAGCAGCAGCAACCAGCGCACCATAACGACGTGAACTATCCACAACAGCAGCAGCAACGTCCTCGCAAGCGTCCACGCGTGAACACGAATCCAGCGAATACCAATGTAGTTGTTGGAAACGATTGGGTGTCCACGATGAATGGGCAAGCTGGAACCGCCACCCAACAACCAATGACTGCCTACGATCGCAAGCTGCAGCGTCAGCGTGAGAAGGAGAGACGCAGGCAGCAGCGGAAGCAGGAGCGTCAACAGCGTATGCGTCAGGAGAAAATGGAACGACGTCGTAGAGTCCAAGAGGAGCAACGCAAGCGCAAGCAAATGGAGGAGCAACAACAACAACAACAGCAGCATCATGAGACGGAGCCACCACAGCAGCATGAGCCACAGAGCGAGCCTGAGGCACTGCGTCAAAGGGCGATTGAGGAGCAGCAGAAGCAACAGCGGGAAGAGCAGGAGCAACTGGCCAAGCAGCAAAAGCAACAACTGAAGGAGCAAAAGGAGCGCGAACTCCAACAGATGCAGCAGAAGCACGCCGAGGCCGAACGCCAACGCGCTGCCGACGATGAAGCCCAGCGACTGCGTCAGGAGCGACTCCAGAAGCAGCGCGAACACGAAGAGGAGCAGCGACGGGAGCGCGAAGAGTTGCAGCGTAAACAGAAGGAGTTGCAGGAGGAGGCCAACCGGAAGTATCTAGAGAAACGACTGTCCGACGAGAAGCGATTGCGCGAGGAACACGAGAAACGCCTACAGGAGGCTAAGACGGAGCAGGAGCGTAAGCTACAGGAAGCGCACGAGGCAAAGCGACGCGAACAACAGGCCATACAAGAGCAGCTGGAGGAGCAGGAACGTCAGCGCCAGGAGCAAATCCGCCGTGAACAGGAAGAGGAAGAGAAGCGTCTGGAACTAGAGCGCTTGGAGGAAGCGCGTCGCTTTGAACAGCGTGAATTGGCACGTTTGCATGAGGAGAACGAACGCCGTGAGAAGCTGCAGCGTCAGCGCGAAGCAGAGATCGCTCAACGCAAGGCCGAAGAGCGCAAGCTGGCCGAGGAGGAGGAGCGACTGCGCCAAGAGCTGCAGGAGGAGGAAAAGGCACGCAATCGCCAGCTGGAAGAAGAAATGAAACGTGCAGAGGAGGAACGCAAGCAGCGAGAGGAGGCCGAAAAAGCCGAAGCAGCTGCCAAGGAGCAGGCACGCAAGGAAAAGTTCAAGGAGGCCAATAAAATCGAGAACGAACTGGTCGCAGATTCACTACAGAACAAACGACAGCAATACGCATCACGTATAGCCAAATTGAGTCCGGAGGATCAGAAGAAATTCGCCGATATGCGTAAACTACGCAAACAGATGAGGGAGAAGGCGTTGAAGGCGCAGGAGCAGAAGAAACTTAAGCGGATACAGGAGGCCATTAGGCTAAACGATATGGAATAAATTTCAAACACTCACACACAGCCCCAGCACACCCAAACACACACACACACATGCATCACTAACACACACTAATGCCACAAGAAGAAGAACAACAAAAACAACAAAATGGAAACATATCGTCTAAAAAACACACAATTTTTGGGAGTAATTTTGCTTTTTCTTTTACTTTTTTTCTTTGTCTTTTGTTTAAACACACAAAAGTATTATTTACAATAAAAATAATAAAACAAAAAAATATGTATCTACATTTAAAAACTATAAAAACAAGAATTAAAGAAAGAAATCTTAAGGAAACAAGCACGAAAACCACAAAAGGAAAATTTTTGCGAAAATATTTTTTATATATTTTCAGGCAAAAATTGAACAATTTTTATGTCCCACACACGAAATGTACAGCTAAACTATTACATAAATATTATATAGAGAATATGCAACACTATAGGGCTAGCAAATAGACACACACACAACAGACACACACACAACACACACAACGCACAGTGTTTCCTTAATTAACAAAATAGCAATTAGCAAAAGCAAATAAATTTTTAAAAAAAACTCGCACATAATTAACACAATTTTAAACAATTAATAAGCACAAAAGAAAATACTTAAAGCAGCTATTAAAAATTAATAATAATTAAATTGTGTTTACTACACGCCTCCCCCTAAACCTGCCCCGCCTCCTACACGATTCTTCTACCTGGCCAAGAAGCAATAAGTTTTAAGATAATAATAATACGAGCAAAGTTTTTATAACAATTCTTATCTATCATATATAACTATTAATAATTAATAAAAAAAAAAAAAGGAGATGAAAGCGAAACTATTGTACTAACTAATTAGGTTATATATATTTTATATTTTTAATAATTATTGTATGTTTAAATGTAAATTTATTGTATTTTTTAATATGTACCTCAAATGCAAAAAAAAAGAAAGAAACAAAAAAAAAGAAGAAAAAAACAAACAAAGCACATTAAGAAAATCTCCTTTAACTATGTGTGACATATAATTATTATTTAAAAATTTTCTACTGTATTTTTTATGTTTGTTAAAAACAAGAAGAAGAAAAAATATTAATTCAAATATGAAAAGCAATTTTTTGTAGCCAAGTAAATGCATTTTAAACAACAACAAGAAAATTACCAAGTAAACAAAAACTAACCAATTTTAAAAGATATACATAAATACATATATCATTATTATATATATAAATATATTATTAAATAAACACACAGATCCGAAATAGTCAGCAGAACTAAGGTGAATATTTATCATTATGAAGCAAAGAATCCAACACAAACATAATTATTAATAACAATACAAGCAACAAGAAAATAAAATATTAATTATAATATTAATGCAAGCAGATTTAATTTAGATAAACAAACAAATAAAGTTTTAAACAAAACACTGAGAAAAGAACTAAATGAGAACAAAGTGATTTTATTTGGGGGAGAAGTTTTTGAAAGTAGACCTTATTAAAAAGCAAAGTATTTTGAATATCGTAACAATATAACCGAATATCGTAATACGATATTGGAATATCGTAACAAATGACTTTGATATCGAATATCGTAACTCCATTTCTGATCAATTTCCTACACTTTCCGACCATCTCAACCCTTTTTTGCCAATATCGTAGCCAAAAACTGAACTCACCTTGATATAATCACACAGTCCATCTCCCTTGATCTGTCCATCCTTTTCGGCATACAATTTCAGCTTGTACTTTTGCGTTTGCGGATCTCTCATGATCATGCCACACTTGCCCATCAGCTCGGCAAACTCGTCCATGTTAATGTCCAAGGGTAAATTGGACACATAGACTTTGGTGTTCTGCGATGGATCCATTTCAAACCATTCTGCAAATAAAATAAATTATGAATACCGTATTTTTTGATGATTTAGAGCTGTACTTACTGGGTGGCTCTTGTGCCTTTCGCTTGCCAGCAGTTGCAGTGGTTGGCACACCATCTTTGGGTGCATTCATGGCCGCCTGAGCTTCAGCTGTCATGCGTTTCAGTTCCTCCTCTTTGCGTTTCTTTTCGGCCTCCTCTCGCTCTGCCTTCTCACGCTCCCCCTCAGTGGTGTTGTCAATGAATCCATAGTTCATCTGATAACGTGCCATGAAATCATCATCGATTTTGGGAAACCAAGCGGATTTGCTGGCATCCCAAAAGAAGACAGCACCATCCTTATCGGTATAGGTACGATCGCCGTTTTCATCGATGCCATAGACAGCATCCTGACCTGGGGCTGCCTGTGCTTGTTTGGGCAACCATTTCTGTTGCTTCTCATCCCATTTGTAGTGCTCCGTTTCGGTAGTTAAGGGATTCGTTTGCTTTGGCAGCCATTGCTGCGTCTCGTGGCACCACTTGTAGTGCTCGTTTTCATAGGGATTTCCCGCCTCCCCCGCTTTATCCTCACTAAGAGGTTGCCAACTGTTTTGTGTGTTGCACCATTTGTACTTTTGTTTTGTGCTGGGGTCCGTGTAGATGGCGCCACCATCGTCGGCATAGCTAACATGCTGCTCGTAGTCCGCGAAATCCTGCTGTGCCGCATCAACTTTGACCTGACCCTGAGCCGCATCGCCAGCTGTGGTAGGCGAGAGCGATTTTTCAGTTTCACTTGCGGTTTCCGTTGGGTTTTCTTCGATTTCCCTTTCACTTGTGGGCTCAGTGGGCGAGTTTTTCTCGGAGTTTTCCTTGGAAACAGTTTCGCATTCTTTGACGTTCTCCTCCGCCCTGCTTTCGCCTTCACCGTCCATTGTACGCGCCGCTACTGTAATTATAGCTTTTGTGCCTTATGTCCAACGCACAAAAGTAGACTACATTTTAGTTTATTTTTCTGTGTATTTTTTTCTTCCTGCTAATTTCTAGCTAATTTCATACTTTCGCTGAATTTCCTGTCCCTCCCACACACACACACACACACACACACACACACACACCTACACGCACACTCATGAAAATGGCAAAAATAAATTGGAAAAACGTGCTCATGACGTTGACATTGTGTAGCTTTCTCTGGGAATTGTGGCTGAAAACTAACCAACAAAATACAGTAAACATTTTTGCACCTTTTTTCCACTGATTACCATCGTTTTCCTTCTCTCTCTTTTTCTCGCCGTGTGGGTCAAGCTTGAGGGTTACTCGATAAAATGCAAACGAAATGAAAAGCGCACGAAACTCCAAAATAAAAAAAAAATGGAAGAAAAAGAAAAGTCCACAAAAAGGCAAACAAATCCCATTTTTATGGTCGAAGCAAAAATAACAAAAGCAAGAAAGCCAACAAAGCGGAACTAAGAGATACTCCTTAAGCGGATTTTCATATTAATACAATGGCCGGAAATACCCTGTAAACGTGTGTATGGAGAAACCACATTGGGAAGCTGTTTATCGCAAAATCTGTTGTCAGAATTTAGTTATTTTTAATTTAAAATAAGTTTCCTGTTTCTCAAACGAATTTCCTTTAATATCTCAACTTTTGAGGTATTGAAATCTTCCTTTTAATTAAAACGAATAATGCTGGAGTTAAGCTATGTATAAATACCCATTAAAAAATACGTTTAAGTAATGCCGAGTTTTGTTTTTAGTGGCACTTTATATTTCTCTCCCTCCATACACCCTTATTAAAACTGACTCTACAGGGTATACCGAATAGCTTGACAGCTGTTGAAGGTCAGCCAAACAATTCTATTTATTTTGTTTTTGTTTTTTTTTTTCGGGTAATTCAGCTTTACTTTAACCCTCAGACTCAATTCAGTTGCCACCTTTAAATCGATTGCTTTGAACCCGCGAAGAAGAAGTTCAATCAACCGGCCAAAAGCCGCAGTTGATGACAACTTGACCTGGGACTCTCAATTTACCATTTACCCCCCACTTTAACCCATCTCCATTTCCCCAACAACAGTTAAGTCCAATTGATTTGTATTACAAGCAAATCTTGAGACTTACTACAGCTGGTAAAATGTTTTTCCTCATTTTTTTGGTGGCTTTTACGTCAGCATTTCAAGACGTTCAATAGAGTTCAATGTACGTAGTGTTTGTTAATTATAATATAGATATATTTTGACTTGTGCATTTCCTACATTTATTATTCAGTTAGGGGAAGTGATACTTCTGTGGAATTTATATATATTTAGATATGGAGAGAACGGGGAATTAACCAGAGTTCAATCAACTTGCAGAGAAAGTAAATTTAGGAAGCATTTTCTAGGGAATAGAAAACTATTTTCCTCTAACATAACTCGTCCATAACCCTGATCAGTGTGCAGTCAAAACAGCAAAGGGTTTAAAGCTGAAGTTCTTACATATCATAACTAACAGCTATATAATTCTAGGCCTTCATTAGCTTACTTATCATCGCACAGACAAATTGGTAAGAACTACGACGTTGAAGTTTTCATACAAAACACTTTAGGTAGAGTACTTTCAACTCATTGAACTTTGTGCAATAGTTGCCTCACGAATTCCACTTGTAAGCGACCTCTGAGTTCGAAAGTTCAACGAAACTCGCGACTTTTTGTGCAAATTTGCATTCGCATAAGATTTGCAGTTAAATTTTTTGTTCGCGTTTCATAAAATGAGGGGAATTTGAACTGGCACATTGGCCGACAGTCGGCACACATATCGAAATATGGTGTGGCATGCCAACAGAGAGGCAGGTTAAGCCATTAAACTGACACCACCCACAAACTCTGTCCAGTGGCGGTGCAGCCAGTTGTTAGCTGGTTGTAGTTGCAGTTAAAGCCAGGTTAAAACACACACACATAGAGTGGTACACACTCGTTGGGACGATACTCATAAATTACACAGACAAGCTTATTTCGAGTACATATAGTTGTTAAACTCGTACTCGTATTCATAGTCGCTCTGGGTACTCGTTTTATTCATTCTATATACATTTCTGAATAGAACTGCGCCTTCGTGTTGCTTGTCATATGATATACGAGTAATACTGTTAGATACAGCTCTATATCCCCATTGGATGTAGATCATAAATATAACCAACGGATAAGCTAAATTTATGACGAAGAATACGCGTTCAAATACACAACTTTTGTCTAAGATCTTCTTTAGTTGATTAACTGAATATATTATTTAAAGGGTATAAAGCTATATGCTATTAATAGCTATTACTTCTATTTTAGGTCAGTAAACAAGGTTAAATAAGCTTATTCAATGGAAAATTAAAATATTTTAAACTTTAAGCCAAAAATAAGTATTTCGAGAATGTAACTATGTGAGTTTTGTGAGCAAATTGAGTCAATAAGTTCCTTAAGTCTTAGCTATGGATTAATTCCAGCTATTAATAGTTGTGCTTATATAACATATAAGAAATAGAACAATTTCTAGTCAGAAATTACTCCACGAAGTGCTCACAAAACTCACACTGTTATATTCTTGACTTTTCTGTTACCCTCCTGAGAAATCCTAGTCCAATAATTAAAATACAAGCAGTTAGAAATGTATTCATTTAAAAACACCCACAACTATCTGTTATATAAACTGTTTCACAAACATTCATCCATTTTAATGAGTTTAAACCTTTTCAATTACGAATGGAATTTCTTAGTCAATTATTAACGATAAGTATGATTGTATTATTCACTTTCTCTGCCGATTGTGGAAATTTTAAGTGGATAAGACAGCTGCTTAGCTGGCCAACGAATTGGCATGCAAATTGGCCTAAACCTGAGGCAGAAGGAAGGCAGAAAAACGGAGGCAATAAAAAGAATTGAGTAACAAAGAGAATTTTTCTCAGATGGCACAAGAAATCAATTAATTGACGCAAATTGTCTGCGAAAGTGCAAGTGTGAGTTAAGCCAAGTTGGTCAAGTTGGCCAGGCAAGCAAGCGAGCAGCTAACGTGGCTAACAGTTTGAATTAATCATTTTACGAGAGCCATAAAAAAAAATAAGGAAAATAGCCAACTGTTATGTTTTTTGGCCAGTCTGCATACAAAGTAGACGAATTAATTGGGTTTTTAGTGCAGAAATCTACGAAAAATTCCAAGAGAAACTGACGAATTTGTTATGCAAATGTCAACAGGTCAGAGGGCGGGACACGCCTACCCAAACGTACAAACACACACACACACACACATACATCACTCCAGTTACATTTATTTTATGTTATTTTTAACATTCGCGTTGAAGATTTGCGCACAAAACGCCATTAATACACTCAAGTTTGAGGCCATAACCCACAAAAAACTGGCAGCTAAAGGGGGTTGGTTGATTGGGCAGGGGGAAGGAGGAGGGGTAGGGTGTGCAGTAGTATAGCCTGCATATTGGAATAACTTAACTTTGTGTGGAGTAGGGTGACTCACTAGCGAGAGGGCCACAATAGCCGAAGTCTCGACCAGGCGAACAGCAGAATTCAACATTTTCATAGCATATTTATGGGGGCAAATACAGTTAGCTACCCAAAAGGGGTGCATGTGTGTGTGTGTGTGACTGTGGTAGCAAGTGCTAGCTAGAACTAGCCAACAATCCGGCTAACTTGACCAGTACGAGCTGAAACGTTCAACTGACCACAAGTGCCCGATAAAATAGCGCTTAAAGTTTAACTTCCTACAAAACGATAACCAGTTCAAATAAATAAGGGATAGAAACAACAACAAAAAACAGTTAAAACACGCAATACAAAATGCCTTTGTTGTGTGTGTGAACACACACACATTTACTTATGTGTGATAAACATTTTAAATGACTTAACCGGCTTAAAATGCAAAATAAAATCAATAAAGAAAAACAAATTAAATAAATAAATATATAGATTAAAAGTGCTCTATAAATAGATAGATCTATAATGGATATACCCAGTAGTGGTGCAATTTTTACGCTGGGCAAATCCCATTTGGCGGAAAATACACAAAGCTATTTCTACATCAAGAATGATCCGGTCAAACGTTTGATATCCGGTCCGCATCAAAGTGCGGTTATATGCGGTAAATGGCTAAGACACGATTTGACCCTATTTAAGCCTGACGACTGTCAAGGAAGCGTCTAACAGCAGGAGGGCTAAAGGGGGGTGGCGCCGTTCAGGGCGGTAGAATGACTTCCCTTCAAGTGGTTTTCTGTGTGCATATTTGAATGTGGTCAAAACGACGACGTTTGGCCCTTTGTCTTTGGCTTTTGCGGTGTCTGTGGCACGTTTGCTGTTTGTGTGTGCCTGCCACACAAACAAACACACACACGCACAACCACTTACACACTGAGACACAAGAATGTTGCATGTTAACTGCAATTTTCTTTCAAATAATAATCACGCAGCTAACTTTCGCTTTTATGTTAAAACCCAACAGCGATCATTACCAATATTGGCAACACTAGATAGCTTGGCTTACATAAGCAACTCAAATTGGCTAACAAAAAAAAAATACTATGAAAAGGGCTGACCAAAACACTTCAAATCACAGCAAAACTGGCTACAGAAATAAACCCAAAAGTCGTCTAATGAGGTCACAGTCTACAGGGGGCGATAGCCAATTGCTGGGCAGTGGGGGCGTGATACCAAAATATGGGACACACTCACGAAGCATGTAAAGAAAATCAAGTAAAAAAAAAATACCATAAAGGCTAAAACCGAATGCTCAAAATACAACAACAAAAAATAAAGTCCTGAAACGAAACGCGTTCGTAATTGAAACGTAAAGCGGGTCAGGTAAAAACAGTTGACGGCTTTCCGAACGGCTAGTACAATTTGGGGATTGGCAGTGCACAAACACCTACACACACACACACACCGTCTGAACACGCACACAATCAATAACAGTCACAAGTTTGAAGCAACAGTAAAATTGGTTAAAGTTTTATGGCCAACAAAAAATTGTGCTCTTATCATTAACAGAATCAGGACGTCTTTTTGTTTGGGGCGAGAATCATTATGGCCAACTCGGCATTGGTGGACACAACAGCAAAGCCAACAGCAACAACAATAACAACAATAACAACAATGGGGACATTGTTAGTAAACCAACTTGCGTGAAATCGCTTAAAACTCTTGGCCTAAAGATAAATGATGCGGCGTTTGGCAACAATTGGGCGGTGATTATGACACGTAAGTAACGAAGACAGGGAAGAGGAGAGGAAGAGAGAGAAAGGGCAGTAAGTTAACTGCGAAAAGAAGGTTACGACAGAAGTGATAAAATGATGAAAGCAGGTATTGACAAAAGCATGAAAAGAGCGAAAAAGAAATGAATTAAAAGAGGAAGGGATCGACCACATATTTGAGAACTCTTTCATCCAAATTTGACAAAATGGTTTCGATTTGGAGAATTTTAGATTTTGATTGCGATTAATTCTGCTAGTTGTCCAGATTATAAAAAGGTATGACTTTTTAAGATATCGCTTCATTTGGCTGAGTTATGATCAGTCAAAGTTGGGAAAATTTTCAATTTTCAATATGGACCTGTGGACCACATATCTGAGAACTCTTTCATCCAAATTTGACAAAATGGGTTCGATTTGGAGAATTTTAGATTTTGATTGCGATTAATTCTGCTAGTTGTCCAGATTATAAAAAGGTATGACTTTTTAAGATATCGCTTCATTTGGCTGAGTTATGATCAGTCAAAGTTGGGAAAATTTTCAATTTTCAATATGGACCTGTGGACCACATATCTGAGGACTCTGGCATCCAAATTAGAAAAAAACGGTTCAATTTTGAGAATTTTAGATTTTGATTGCGATTAATTCTGCTAGTTGTGCAGATTATAAAAAGGTATGACCTTTTAAGATATCGCTTCATTTGGCTGAGTTATGATCAGTCAAAGTTGGGAAAATTTTCAATTTTCAATATGGACCTGTGGACCACATATCTGAGGACTCTGGCATCCAAATTAGAAAAAAACGGTTCAATTTTGAGAATTTTAGATTTTGATTGCGATTAATTCTGCTAGTTGTCCAGAGTATAAAAAGGCATGACTTTTTAAGATATCGCTTCATTTGGCTGAGTTATGATCAGTCAAAGTTGGGAAAATTGTCAATTTTAAATAATGACCTGTGGACCACATATCTGAGGACTCTGGCATCCAAATTAGAAAAAAACGGTTCAATTTTGAGAATTTTAGATTTTGATTGCGATTAATTCTGCTAGTTGTGCAGATTATAAAAAGGTATGACCTTTTAAGATATCGCTTCATTTGGCTGAGTTATGATCAGTCAAAGTTGGGAAAATTTTCAATTTTCAATATGGACCTGTGGATCACATATCTGAGGACTCTTTCATCCAAATTTGACAAAATGGTTTCGATTTGGAGAATTTTAGATTTTGATTGCGATTAATTCTGCTAGTTGTCCAGATTATAAAAAGGTATGACTTTTTAAGATATCGCTTCATTTGGCTGAGTTATGATCAGTCAAAGTTGGGAAAATTTTCAATTTTCAATATGGACCTGTGGACCACATATCTGAGGACTCTGGCATCCAAATTTGAAAAAATCGGTTCAATTTTGAGAATTTTAGATTTTGATTGCGATTAATTCTGCTAGTTGTCCAGATTATAAAAAGGTATGACTTTTTAAGATATCGCTTCATTTGGCTGAGTTATGATCAGTCAAAGTTGGGAAAATTTTCAATTTTCAATATGGACCTGTGGACCACATATCTGAGGACTCTTTCATCCAAATTTGACAAAATGGTTTCGATTTGGAGAATTTTAGATTTTGATTGAGAATAATTCTGCTAGTTGTCCAGATTATAAAAAGGTATGACTTTTTAAGATATTGCTTCATTTGGCTGAGTTATGATCAGTCAAAGTTGGGAAAATTTTCAATTTTCAATATGGACCTGTGGACCACATATCTGAGGACTCTGGCATCCAAATTTGAAAAAATCGGTTCAATTTTGAGAATTTTAGATTTTGATTGCGATTAATTCTGCTAGTTGTCCAGATTATAAAAAGGTATGACTTTTTAAGATATCGCTTCATTTGGCTGAGTTATGATCAGTCAAAGTTGGGAAAATTTTCAATTTTCAATATGGACCTGTGGACCACATATCTGAGGACTCTGGCATCCAAATTAGAAAAAAACGGTTCAATTTTGAGAATTTTAGATTTTGATTGCGATTAATTCTGCTAGTTGTGCAGATTATAAAAAGGTATGACTTTTTAAGATATCGCTTCATTTGGCTGAGTTATAATCAGTCAAAGTTGGGAAAATGTTGAGTTCAAAATATTGACCTGTGGACCACATATCTGAGAACTCTTTCATCCAAATTAGAAAAAAAACGGTTCAATTTTGAGAATTTTAGATTTTGATTGCGATTAATTCTGCTAGTTGTGCAGATTATAAAAAGGTATGACCTTTTAAGATATCGCTTCATTTGGCTGAGTTATGATCAGTCAAAGTTGGGAAAATTTTCAATTTTCAATATGGACCTGTGGACCACATATCTGAGGACTCTTTCATCCAAATTTGACAAAATGGTTTCGATTTGGAGAATTTTAGATTTTGATTGCGATTAATTCTGCTAGTTGTCCAGATTATAAAAAGGTATGACTTTTTAAGATATCGCTTCATTTGGCTGAGTTATGATCAGTCAAAGTTGGGAAAATTTTCAATTTTCAATATGGACCTGTGGACCACATATCTGAGGACTCTGGCATCCAAATTAGAAAAAAACGGTTCAATTTTGAGAATTTTAGATTTTGATTGCGATTAATTCTGCTAGTTGTGCAGATTATAAAAAGGTATGACCTTTTAAGATATCGCTTCATTTGGCTGAGTTATGATCAGTCAAAGTTGGGAAAATTTTCAATTTTCAATATGGACCTGTGGACCACATATCTGAGGACTCTTTCATCCAAATTTGACAAAATGGTTTCGATTTGGAGAATTTTAGATTTTGATTGCGATTAATTCTGCTAGTTGTCCAGATTATAAAAAGGTATGACTTTTTAAGATATCGCTTCATTTGGCTGAGTTATGATCAGTCAAAGTTGGGAAAATTTTCAATTTTCAATATGGACCTGTGGACCACATATCTGAGGACTCTGGCATCCAAATTAGAAAAAAACGGTTCAATTTTGAGAATTTTAGATTTTGATTGCGATTAATTCTGCTAGTTGTCCAGAGTATAAAAAGGCATGACTTTTTAGGATATCGCTTCATTTGGCTGAGTTATGATCAGTCAAAGTTGGGAAAATTGTCAATTTTAAATAATGACCTGTGGACCACATATCTGAGGACTCTGGCATCCAAATTAGAAAAAAACGGTTCAATTTTGAGAATTTTAGATTTTGATTGCGATTAATTCTGCTAGTTGTGCAGATTATAAAAAGGTATGACTTTTTAAGATATCGCTTCATTTGGCTGAGTTATGATCAGTCAAAGTTGGGAAAATGTTGAGTTCAAAATATTGACCTGTGGACCACATATCTGAGAACTCTTTCATCCAAATTAGAAAAAAACGGTTCAATTTTGAGAATTTTAGATTTTGATTGCGATTAATTCTGCTAGTTGTGCAGATTATAAAAAGGTATGACCTTTTAAGATATCGCTTCATTTGGCTGAGTTATGATCAGTCAAAGTTGGGAAAATTTTCAATTTTCAATATGGACCTGTGGACCACATATCTGAGGACTCTTTCATCCAAATTTGACAAAATGGTTTCGATTTGGAGAATTTTAGATTTTGATTGCGATTAATTCTGCTAGTTGTCCAGATTATAAAAAGGTATGACTTTTTAAGATATCGCTTCATTTGGCTGAGTTATGATCAGTCAAAGTTGGGAAAATTTTCAATTTTCAATATGGACCTGTGGACCACATATCTGAGGACTCTGGCATCCAAATTAGAAAAAAACGGTTCAATTTTGAGAATTTTAGATTTTGATTGTGATTAATTCTGCTAGTTGTCCAGATTATAAAAAGGTATGACTTTTTAAGATATCGCTTCATTTGGCTGAGTTATGGTCAAAGTCTCTTCTATCAGCTGTTAAACCAATTAAATTCGAAGTTCCTCAGAATTTTTACCTACAAACAAACTCTATTCAATTTTGATCTTTTACCACTTTACGCCCACAATTTTCTTATCAGTTTCCAATGAGATTTTCTTCACGGGTCGCAACATCTTTCCGCCGGACACACATGTGGCCCAACATTTCATAGATGCCGTCGTGGAGGAGCAGTCATGTGCGATCATTAGAAAGCCCTTTCGGCTCGAGGAATTCGATGATTATCTTTCCAAGAACGAGGAGACGGATAACTTTATAGCAGTGCAAGCGGGAAACGAACACTTTGTGGTCCTAACCAGTGAGTATTCCATACAGTATCCATATTACATTGCTCACCTAATCCTTTATCAAAAATTAATAGCTAAGGGTCGCTTGATTGGTTGCGGTTCGAATGGAAATCAGCAATTGGGTGATTTGGAGCCGGATTATGATGGGCATCCGGTTGAGATACTCCTAGATGCTTCAGTGCAGCAATTTGCCTGTGGACCAGAGTCCACGCTGGTCCTAACCGCGAGTGGAAATCTTTTTTTGACAGGTCGACTCAATGAATTTGTTTTTCCCAAGTTTACCGAGCTGCAGAAAAATCTCTCGCAGACGGAGAGAATCATCTTTATGCACATATCAAAAGCTAGCGAAATCTTCATTGTGACCAATGTTGGCAACATTTATCGAAGCTTTGAATCCCTGCGGAACAAGAGTTTGGTCTTTCAGCGTTTCTACGACTACGATAGCGAGGAAAATGGTCCTATTTGGAAGCTGCTAAAGGGTGTGTCCTTCTACGCCGTGCTCAGCAAGGCGAACAAGTTCTTTACTACCTTCTCGGAGAGTGGACATCATCTAAAAACCTTTCGTGAGATCTCCAAGTTCAAGAATTTACGACTACTCGACATTGCGGTGGGAGAACAGCATATTCTGGTCCAGGGTTTGCCCAGATCCTCCACCCTATCGGGTACAACTGGAGCTGGTCTAGCCACAGAACCACATAGCTACATGAGTCGCAGCTATGTCCTGCAGCCAAAAGATCCAAATGGTAATTCTGAGATGCGAAGCGCCAGCGGCAGAAGTCTGACCAAGCAAAAGGCCTTAAAGGAGCCCGAAACGGATACAGAACAGGGATTCAGTGCAATGGGGGCAAGTGTATCAGGCGTAGGAGCAGGTGTGGCCACCTTAGAGGCAGTAAAGCATTTGAATGATCAGATGGAAACAAAGGAGGAACAGAAAACGACCCAGGGGAAACCCAAAGATACAGAGGAAGGGGAGACGGAGGAAAAAGCGGCGAAGGAGGAGCCAAAAGAGCAAGAAATCAATGGAAATGTGGAGCCAACACAAGAGGAGGACATCAAAGCTGAAGAACAAAAGCTAGAACAGGAAACTACAACAGCTGAGGTGACCAAAGAACCGGAAACGGAGCCGGCGCAGATTGAGCCCTCGGCGCCCGTGGAGAGTCCAGTCAAGGAGGAGACAAAAGCAACGGAAGTGGAAGCCGTAGCCAAGCTACCAAAGCCACCCGCAGACACACCCTCACCTCAGAGATCATCTACAGGATCCCTAAACTCAAGCAAATTTGCCTCCCAGGAGAAATTGCCTACGCCGAGTAGCCCAGAGAAGCATCTACGTCCCCGCACTCCGTACCCAGAGAGCAGCGATGCATGCACACCCCAAACGATCAAAAAGACGCCCATACGAAACTTTTCCTATGAGGCTGCCATGAAACACAACGAAATCGAGCGGATCTCACCAGAACTAGTGGATAGTCTGGACACAGTGGTGGAAAATCCCCTGGCCGAAGGTTTGCCACATACCGATATACAAATTTCTACGCCCACGCCGCCCACCGAGGAGGATGAACAGCTGGCGGTGGAAATAACAACCACGGAAGATGCAGAGGATAGCACCAAAGTGGTCAATGAGATACGATTCATCAACAATGGCATCGATGTGACCGAAAAGGTGGAGGAACAAATGCTCGACACACCTTTAGTGGATTCCGTAGAGGAAATCGAATCGGAGGGTGAACAAATGCTGCAGGAACTAGAGGAGCACGTGGACAAAGTAGTGGCAGAGCAAAAGGAGGAGGCGGTGAAAGCCACAGAGAGCGTGGGCAATGCCATCGAGTCAAAGCTGCTGGAAACACGAGATTCCGTGCAGACGGCGATGCGAGGAGCACGTGATGCCGTTGGAGCTGCCGGCGATCGTATGGCCAATGGTGCACGGGACGCAGTCGATGCAGCAAGCAAGGGTGCCCAACGAATGGCGGATGGAGCCAGAGATGCAGTCGGTGCAGCCGGAAAGAGTGCACAGCGTATGGCCAGCGATGCACGGCAGTCCATGGAGCAGGTGGGCAGTAATGCAGCCAAGGTGGCTGTTAATACCAAGGCATCCGTGGGCCGAGCCATGGACTCGGTAACCAATAAGATATCCAGTGAAGTCGATGGCGTCAAAGAGAACATTTCATCATTGTTTCAAATCAAAGCAGCGAAGGAATCGCAGGCAACAACAACACCTACAACGACTCCCGAGGAGATCAGACCCACAAAGAGCAACACTGATACAGCGGGCTCAGTGGAGGGCGAAGGAGAGGAAGATGAACGCACCACAGCCTCAGTAAACTCAAATCACAATTCCGCTGGCAATGGAAATATATTCGAACCGAATAGCATAAATGCATACGAGGAGGATTCACTCGATGCTGTTGTTGAACGCGGCAAGAAGGCAATGCAGGAGGAGCTACGCGCCCTTGAAGAGCAGCGTGCTCAGTCCCACGTGCACAACAACAAGAACGAAGAGAACCGCAAACAGAGTGTGGAGAGCAAGGGAATTATGCAGCAGTTTCTAGATGGAATGCGACTCTCGTGTCGCAACGAAAAGGCCGTACAAATTGAAGGTCAGTATAAATATAGTATGTTATTTATTTAATAACAGCTACTCACCTGTAAACGTTTCAATTTTCGCTATTTCATTTGCCGGCAGATGAACCTCCGCCGCCTTCGCAGCCCTCGCAGGGGACGCAGCCGTTGCAGCCCTCGCAGCCGCCGCACTACAGCAAAAACAAAGTCAATAGCGAGCTGAGCCTGCAGAATGGCCAAAATGGAGCACAGCAATCGTCGCGCGTGTGCACAATTTTATAAAAATCTGCACTTACAACGGAATTAAGCGTACACTTTTATAAGCAATTGCATTTGATTTTAAATAAACATGCAGTTTCAATTTCGCATTGCAAGAGCCCGTTTTGCACATTGTCTATCGATTACTCGTAGCTACTATCAAACTATCGATTGCTTGCAATACAGCGCCACGTTGACATCTGAATGGCAAGAGTTGTATTCAATCGTTTTAGAGATGTGCGAAATACTAAAATCACCGTGTCAACAGCGTGCCTTTAATGTTTATGTTGATTTAATTTTATAAAATTACTGAACCACAATAAGATATAGTTTTTTTTGTGTTGTTGCAATTAAAACTAAATGAAATCAGATAGCTGTGACGGTATCAAATAGATGCGATTAGCTGCACCTGTGACAAGTCGCAGGTAAGTAAATATACCATCTCTAGATTGCACCAGTTCAACGGGCCACTTGTACCAGTTCTTTCGCGTCTATTTGGTACCAAACAGTAAAAGTAAAAAAAAAAAACAATTTTTACTATTTTTCTACGTTTTATAAATGAATACACAACAATAGAAAATGCTTTAAAGCATAGTTTCAAAAAAATTCAGTTCGAAACTTGTGCTAGGTGGGCATTTGCCTGGCCCGCGAAAAATCCAATCAGAAAACTGAAAGGCCAGCGCCAGCACAAAATGGAAAGGTAGGTCAAAGAGTGAGCGCGCCCAGCGCATAGAGTGTACATGCCCGAAATAAAAAAGCGTACGTCTAAAGAGTATTAGTGTTATTAAACATGTGAAAAATAGTGAAAATTTCAATTGGCCCATAACCTCAAAAGAGTTTTTGGTTTTCGCTGCTGTTATAATGTGAGAGCTTATGTATGTGTGTGTCGTTTGTATGCGTACAAATGTATATGTATAATTTGTGTAAATGTATATACGTGTGTGTTTGTTTGTGTGTGTGTCCGAGTGGCGCGTTGTGAAGACGTCGACGTCGACTGAAAGTGGTTGTCGCTTGTGGGCGAAGGGGGCACAGAAAGGCAGAGATAGCGACAAGGTGAGAAGCGCGAGCGCGAACGTGAACGGCAAGATCGAATGTGGAAAAACTACTTTAAAGTGGATTTAGAAAAAGGAAAAATTTAACATTACCGATAGCCGCCAAAAATATAAATCCAAAAGGATGCGCTTGTATAAAGCTCAAGTTTAGAAGTTTTTGCTTAAGCATGAAATCAATGAGTTATGTTGATGGAAAAACACATGTAATTCGCGAGAAAGTAACACGCTGTCAGTTCGCCCCAAAACATGTGAATGTGTAAATGTGTGTTTGTCGTTTGTGTCAGCAAGTGTGAGAGTATGTGTGTGTGTCTGTTTGTGTGAATCCGATTGCGTGTAAGTGTATAGGTTTGTGTATGAGAGAGTGGGGGAAACGCAATTGGAACGTGGAACCTGTCGGCTCACGTAAAAACCAGAGCCAGAAATTCAAATTACATGCATTGGGCGCGATTTTTCAAATGCATAATCGCCATCCACTTTTTGTTTTTTGCTGTTATAATTTATGCTAAACACTCGTTAGAGAGCCAGGGAGAACCTTTACCTCTGTTGATGGTGGCCTAACAAAAGGTAGTTTTGATGAATAATTTAAATGGAATTATAATTTTTGCCCAGCATTTCGCAGTTAGTTTTTTGGGAATTCCTCACATATTTTTGCATACCCGAAACCAAAAAAGAAGACAAAAAAAAACCGAATAACATGTAAAGATGCCGCCAACTAATTCGCTCACGCATTCACTTTACGCTCCACTCCAACCAGTTCCAGTTCGCTCTCGCGCATACAGACTCTCTTACTCTCCCAGTGTCTTCAAGAGTTGAGCAACATCTTGGAGAGTGAATGATTGTGTGATCGTGTTCACTGTACCTGTAAATCGATATTAAAAGGGAATACCTTTTGTGTTGGGTAATGGGTAAATATTTGACAGTCACAATAGTTGTTGTTACATGTGATGTGAGAAAATCACAACATTGCTCATCGCTAATCTAACGCTCTCTCTCTCTCTCTCTCTCTTTTGTACTCTCTCTCAGGCACTAAAAGCTACAACAGCAGCAGCAGCAGAAACCACAAACAGGCCAGCCAGCCAGCATGTCGTGGCATTTGTGAGCCAAGCGCGCCAAAAAACTTGTCACGAAGTTTCTTGTGTTATTGACGTACTAGCTCTATCGTGCTCCTCAACTCCCCCCCAAAGTCCCTCCTCCACCTACCCGCGCTACAATCATCATCCGCCCAGTGTTATTACGTCCAGTCCTTGAGTGCTATAGCAGGCAGCCAATGATGCATATCAAGAGTTTGCCACACGCACATCAGGCCGCTGCGGCAATGAGCAATTGTGACATTGTCATTGTTGCTGCACAACCGCAAACGACCAGCGCGAATAATAACAACAATGATACCGTTACACAGGCAAGCCATGCCAGTCATGTGGCAGCTGTGGCACATGCACAGCATCAACAGCAACAACAGCAGCAGCAACAACAACAACAGCAACAACAACAGCAGCAACAACAGCAACACAATCAACAACAGCCGCCCGCGCCAACAGAAATCACGCTACCATTTAATATGCATTTAAGTGGAATTTCACCAGAGGCACACAGTGCTGCCCAAGCGGCAGCAATGGCCGCTGCGCAGGCCGCGGCAGCGCAAGCAGCTGCTGCAGATCAACAGCAACCACATCTAGTGTCCAATGCCACACACAGTCCAACCCAATTAACCGGCGATTCAACGCATTATGTGAGCAATGGACACTCAGTTGGCCAAGATCATTCGGTTGAGGGAGGCAATGGATCGAGCAGCAGTGGAGGCGGTGGTGGTGGCGGTAGCGGCAGGGAGCCGGAAAAACCGTTTCATTGCACGGTTTGCGATAGACGATTCCGTCAATTGAGCACATTGACCAATCATGTTAAGATCCATACCGGTGAGAAGCCCTACAAATGCAACGTTTGTGATAAGACGTTCCGTCAATCGTCGACACTGACGAATCATCTGAAAATTCATACGGGCGAAAAGCCCTATAATTGCAACTATTGTCCCAAGCATTTCCGTCAGTTGAGCACATTGGCCAATCATGTGAAGATTCATACGGGTGAGCGTATAAACAATTAATATTTATATATAAATTAATGCGATCATTGAGCTAATCCGAGCCTCATTTGCAGGTGAAAAGCCGTTCGAGTGCGTCATATGCAAAAAACAATTCCGGCAATCGAGTACGCTCAACAATCACATAAAGATCCATGTGATGGACAAGGTTTACGTTCCTGTCAAGATCAAAACCGAGGAGGACGAGGGGTGACTAGGACGCATGGCGTTGGCGCAACATCATCAACAGCAACAACAACATCTGCAGCAGCATCAACAGCAGCAGCAACATCATCAACAGTCGTCAACGCAAGCTCAACAGCAGCAGCAACAACAACACCACATCGAACATCAACGGGGAGTTACAATTACAACATTGCCTTCGACAACAACAGTGGCGCAACATCAGCAGCAGCAGCAACAACAACAGCAGCAACAGTCGCAGCAGCAGCAGCAGCATCTACAGCCTACAACGCATGGCAATGGCACCTCGCCGCAGCATCATCATCATTTCAATGTGGCCGCTTTGGGTGATCTGTCCAGTGCCATGCAATTGGGTGCTGTCACTGCCGATGGTAATTTTGTGACTATGGGCGGTGTTGTTGTTGGACGCATACAGCATCCAAGGAGTGAAGAACTTCAGCATTTGGGTGTCATCAAAATGGAATCACCAACTGCTGTTGCTGCAGCAGCGGCGGCGGCTGCAGCTGCTGCACAACGCGATGGATGAGTCGATGAGTTGCTCCTCGAGTATATGCTCAAGGAGAATGATGTGGCGCTGGAGCAGCAGCAGCAGCAACAACAGCAGCAGCAACAACAACAGCAGCAGCAACACCAACAACGCAAGCGACGACGACGTTTTAATAGAAATTAAAATTGTTTTGTTGTCGGTTGTTTGTGCCTATTGTTGTTGTTTGTTATGCTTGTTGTTGTTGTTCACACGATTGTTGTTGTTGTTGGTGTATACGCTTAACGTTGTTGTTAGTTGTTTAATTGTAGCGAAACCATTGTTGTTGTTGTTAAGGTTTAAATGTGAGCTCAGAACTTACCGCAATGAATTACGCTCGGGTCTGTAGTGGCTACAGAGAAAGTCTGTAGATTTCCAAGAGAATATAGCCCGATCAGACCTGAATGTATAGCAAAAGGCTTCAAAAGTAGCTAAAAAAGATATAAAGAAAAAGAAATACAAAATGTTATAGTTAAAAAACCGTCGCCAACAGCACCTAGCGCTCCAATGTCCTCTTAGCAGAGAATGATCAGAGACACAACCACTCAAATACACACACACACACACACACCCACACATACTCGCGAGTCGTCAATAGCCACAACCACAAGTAATAACAATAACAATAAGCTCCAGAAATCCTTTATCTCTTATCACTTCCAAGCTCCCGTTTTTAATTATTCTAAGCGCAAAAAACACTTTCCTCAAATTGTAACTAAATCATTTATAAGGCAAACAAACTAAATAGAAAAAGTCATTGCGTTTAAGTTGAACGAAAGAAAAAAAGGCAAGAATTAGTTTTGTTTTAAACATCAAATTAATCAATTTCAAATTGTTCATTTTTTTTAAGCATTTAAATTTTAAGCGCGAGAGATTGTTGTACAATTAATTGTTCAGAGCTAGAGAATTCTGCTGCTGAGACACACACACCCACACACACTTTTGACATAGTCAATGTTAATAACGTTAACAAAATTTATTAACAAAAACACACAAACTAAAAAGAAAAAAAAGGGTAAAACTTAAGTGCAAGTTTGTTTAAATTTTTTAAATCAATTTGGTTAATAATTGTAAATCATTGTAAATGCCGCCATTTTAATTAGACACTGTTTCAAATTGTTGTATATCCCATTGGGTCGAAAAGAAGAAAAACAAAAGTTTATACAAATTTAATTTGTTTTTTAAAAAATTAGTCTAATTATTTAAAATTTGTTCTAAGTTAACTTTTTTCCCCAATTTCTTTCCTTCCACACAAACAAATACTAAACAAATTTTAATTAATTAATTACCTTAAGTGGCAGCAGAAGAAACCTAATTACGTAGTCTACCAATACAGATATATATATATATAAATATATATATATAGCGCATACTATAGAATTTAGTTGAGAATTAGTTTGTAAATTCTTTTTCGGCGATCAAATGATTCGCGTTATCCTTTAAAGTGAGTTTTGTTAATTTTAAATTAATTAATTAATTTTTAATTATAATTTTATAGTCGTTATAGTTTTTATTCTACTACAAATTGGCACAATTTGGAAACCACACAAAAAAAAACGAAGCAATTACTAATAAATGATGACAATTGTCATCATTAATTATTACTATTATTATTTTAAACTTAAATATTATTTAGTTACTGGAGTAAAAAATCATGCACACAAACTACGAGTTAAACTAATGCTAAATATTATTATTAATATTTCAAGCAAGTTTTGTACAAAGCCCAACTCCAATTTTTTGTATGTATAAAGTGACAGAGGGAGAAAAAACAACAACAAAAAAATCAAACAAAAATAGAGAAAATAATATTTTCTGAAAAAAAAATATATAAAAATGTTTTTTGCTTATTTTAATTTGTACATTTTTTGATTTGTTTAGCTGTACCATGCCCCCATAACACCGCCCACTCCCCGCCCAACTTGTTTTGAAATATTTTTTAAAAACTGCAGCAAGATTTTTGAATTTTTGCATAAAGTTCCTATAAACTTTTTGATAAACAACAGAACGAAAAAAAATCACAATTCCAAAATGTATACGAGAGGATAAAGAAACGACTCAAAAACTCGACGAATTACATAAAAACTAGTATATAAACAAATGAATTAACATTAAAACAATATTAAATAATAAATGTTGATAAATGTGTAGTGTTAAAAAACAAAGAAAAACAGTACAGAAAATATAATTGTAGTATTTAAAAGTGTAAAACTACAGCAAGATAAATATTCTAAAAAAAAAACACGCTTAGAAAATCGTTTTATAAAAACATAAACAAATTAAAACAAAGGTCAAAGGTTGCCGCATAACATACATATTTTCATATGCAGAAATACAGGGTGCTTTGCTTTTTGTATAGCTAAAATGTTGAAATTGAAAACGAATATGGGATTTTTCGAAAACAAAAAAAACGTAAAAAAATTATATGAGACGAACTGAGTAGAAGATGATTTAATTTCAGTAATATTAATACTTTAGTTACACCAATATTGTTATTTCGTTTTATAAACAAATTTGTAATTCCTATTCTACCACCTGATATCCTGATCCTTATCTAGATCTGCATTAATGACGGCACCCGCTCCTCTTCCCGCCCAGCTCCCAATATAAGTATATACATACATATATATTTATGTATATTTTTAATGAGAATTAGGAGTCGTAGTGAGATTAGAATTTAAGCGCCTAATTTAAATTAGTTGTGTGTGTACAATTTTGAATGTAAAGAAAAAAAAACTGCAAAGAATTTAGACATAAAATGAACAAAGACAAGAATGAAATATTGAAAAACAGGAGAAACTAAGTTAAATGGAAAATAATAAAATTAAAATAGAACCGTACAGAGACAAAGCGTTATGCTTAAAAATTAAAACAAACACAAAACAACGCGATAATATTGTATAATTATACACAAAAAAAAAGCTATATACTTATATATGTATATAGTTATATTTGCATACATATATGTATGTGCAGTAGTTGTATTTATATGTAAATGTGTATGTAATTGTGTACTTAGTTACAAGCATAAATATTATATATATATATTTGCAAAAAGGAAATGAAAAGCCACGGGACATACGAAAATACAAAAGAATGAAAAAAGCAAATGGTTTTTAATTAGTTTTAGGTTTTCAAAAAACCGTTAATCGATGTATCGATAGGGTTTAATTCTTTGGCATCGACTAACGATGCCACCCGTAACCAGTCGGCATGTGATAAGCATCGATACCGATATATCTTCCAGCTGTAATCAGTGGGCCGCACTTCAACACATAACTTTTGCGAATTTTGCAAATAAAGTAAATAAACTTACAATGTTTCGCCTGCAACAATCCCAACCTGATCCTGCGGAAGAGCAGAAGCGTGTGGCTTCCGAGGTGCGAATGAATTTTATCATGTTCGGCGTGCTCTGCTTAGCTATTCGACTGGGTATGTAAAGAAAAACGTGCGCAGCTTATGTAAATACAGGTGTTTTATATTAAATTCGGTATTTCTTACAGCGCCCATCGTACTGCAGCGGATTAAAAATGTGTAGGTTTAGTTCATCAATCCTATGAAGCGACAAGGAGGCCGAAATATGTTAAGCGCGAAAAAAAACAAATAAAATGCATTTATTGAAGCGCACGATCAGTCTGCGGCTTATTAATTAGTTTAAACAATGTAAGCTGAAAGGGTAATAATGTTGTAATTATCTACGCGTACGCTAGAGCTGCTAGCAACTGTAAATAAATCGTTTGAAAATAAATGCATTAAAAATCCTACACATGTTGCTACACACTCACAAACATACTTATTTCTATCGATTTATCGATGCAGAAAATCGGCACTGAATTGCAGCGCTTTGCAACACAGTGCAAACGTCAACATGGCCCAATGAGAAAACGGCCAAGTAAAAAAACAACAAACACTGTATAAACAGTTGGCAGCTAAACAGCAGACGTATACAGAGAGTGGCCAAAAAGGCGAAATGAAAGCGTAATAACATTATCGCTCTGTTGGTGCCGACCAAAGCAATCCATTAAGCTACGTATGTAGATAACGTAACAAGCAAGACAAAGCGCAAAAAGAAAAACAGTAAAAAATATCGCAATACACAAATTGAAACATATGGCACGGGCACAACAAGCAGCAGCAGCAACAGCAATAAAATTTAAGATAGCGTCGTAAAATACTCTTTTTCGCTGTTGGGAGTTTAGTTTCGTTTTTATTTGTTTGATTTGTACAATTGAAATTGTGTGAACCGTTGCCGTTGCCGCTTCATGTATGTATGTTCTATAGAAGATAATGGTAGCACCTAAATACGAGCGTCTCAATACCGGCGACGTTGACCGCGGCGTTGGCAGCGATGACGCCGATATCGATGACAGTCATGAGGAAGTTGAGCTAAAAAAAACGAACAGCCAACATCAGACGCATGCTAACTTCAAGTACGCCAAGAACAGCAGCAGTAACAGCAACAGCAGCATTGGCGGTGATAGTCGTGGCGACATCAGCGCCACGTCCGCACAAAACGACGGAATGGCACGTCAAACGGATGCACGTTTTATGCAAATGGCCATCTCCACACTGGTCATTGTCCTGCTCTACTTAACGCTATCCATAACACTAACATTCTATCAAACCGATATCATACGAGAGATGCCCATACCCCTGACTATAGTCACATATCATCTGATCTTGAAATTCCTCTTGGCGGCCTTCATACGAAATATTTACAAGCTACGCATGGGGAAGTCGAGGGTTCAGTTGGATTGGCGGGTGGCTGTGCGTAAAATGGCACCAACTGGCATTGCCAGTGGCATTGATATCGGGTTCTCCAATTGGGGTCTGCTGCTAGTGCCCATATCGCTCTATACTATGACCAAATCCTCTACTATTGTCTTCATACTCATCTTTGCCATACTACTGGGCCTGGAACGCAAGGTGAGTTGATGGATTTCTGCTGCTCCAAACAGTTTCTATATAAGTTCTTTTTGCAGAGTTGGTCTCTCTTCTTGATTGTGGGCTTGATTGGTCTGGGACTCTTCATGTTCACCTACAAGTCTACACAGTTCAATGCGCTGGGATTCTTCTTTATACTGATTGCCTCACTGAGCAGCGGCGTGCGTTGGAGCTTTGCACAGTTTCTCATGCAGAAATCCAAGCTGGGACTGCACAATCCCATCGATATGATCTTTCACATGCAGCCCTGGATGATAGCAGCGCTCTTACCGCTGGTTGTTATTATAGAAGGTAGGAGAAGTGGAGGAGTTAAGCTATCTCCAGTAGTAATCCCTTTTTTATATCCTCGACAGGCTCGAAGCTGCATAAGGGCATACTGGATCTACACAACTTGTCCGAGGAAGACATAGTTTGGAACATAGGCAAGGTAACACTTGGTGCATTTATAGCTTTTCTTATGGAGGTCACCGAGTTCATGGTGCTCTGTAAAACCTCCAGTTTATCGCTATCCATCGCTGGCATTTTCAAGGATATCTGCCAGCTTGCCTTGGCTGTGGCCTACAAAGGTGATAAGTTGAGTGCCATTAACGTGGTCGGTCTGGGCGTCTGCCTGGCCGGCATCTGCTGTCACCTGTGGCACAAATACACCACCATGTTGCAGTTAAACAAACAACAACAATTGACACTGCACTTGGATGAGGATGTCGAGGAGGACGCTGAGTATGAGTTCAATAAATCTGGTCTACTAGGTAATTCTTCGGGATCACATGCCACACTCAGTGTACCGTTGTTGGAGCAAACCGATTCAGATGAGGATTCAGCCAATGATTCGGCAAATAAACAAAATGCCTCCGATGTCATTTTCGATGTGCTCAAAAGACGCGACATGCAGCGATGAGAGTTGACCAAGATTATTGGATGATAAGCCCATCAATCCATTAATCCAAGTGAGCAGCATCTGTGGTACCTTTTGTAAATGTTGTAAATTCCAAAAAAGAAAATCAATCCTTATTAATTTTTTTTTTGTAACTTACTACATTCTTATTATATGTGTAAATTAATTATAACTATCTCAAATGTGAGTCTGCTTAGTGCATCTATATACATATATACACGTAATCCCTTGCAGATCATATATATATATATCCTATTGTACTATTGTATATACCATTTACCATTCCAAAATTTATCAAATTCTGTCTGAAATTGTTAAACTTTTCTGTCTTGCCATAAGAACAAAACGTTCCATGAGCTTTAAAACCTACAAAAAGACATTCTGCAAGGGTATTTTCAATTCGGTCTTACCCGAAAAAAACTATTTAGTTTGTTGAAAACAACTTTACATTCTTACGAGTGATTTATTTTTATTAGTTAATCAAATAATCCTTTTAGTTTATTATAAACAATTGTTGATTTTGGACACATGTGCATCATATTTTCATAGAAATTTTTAGTTTTTAGTGACAAAAAAACAAAACTGGCTGAAATTACTTGCAACTATATAATTATGTTTGTATTATTAAACAATTTTTAACTTAAGAACTTTACGAACTGGCAGCAAAAACACAAATTTTAACAAAATACGAATCGTTTATAAGAATCTTTATTAAAACAAAACTTTATGTGTATTTAAAAATGTTCAATTTTCAGGGTTCTAAATAAAATTGTAAGTGTATTTGAAATTTAAAGGAAATTGATTAAATATATATGAATTAAAAAAATTTTTATGAATTTTACAAATTGTTTAAGCTTTAAAAATATTAAAAAATATCTAAAAATTTAAAAATTGAACTTAATAAGTTCCTTTTTAGGACTATACTGCAGTTATAGGATTAACAAAATTTAAAAAACATTTTCTAACAAATTTTCCAAATTGTAATCTTAAGCTAACTTTAATTCTCCAGTTAAAAATATTTAAACTTTTCAAGTTTTTTATCCAACCTACCTATTTAAGTCTTTGGAATACAGCCTCACTATATATGTATCAAAATCTTAATTAGTATAGCTAATAACATTTGTTATAGCCAAAAATTCTGGACTGTAAAAGCTATAGAACTATAGTAACTTGACCCCCATTAAACAGTTTTGAACAATGTTACGTGCTGGGAGAACTATAGTATTTATATTACTTATAATTTTGATAGTTTTACTATTGATTATAAAATTCTGGAATCCCCCAAAGCCGATTTTTGTAATTCCCAGTGACGAGGAGCATTTTAACGCTACCTTAAAAGCTATATTGATACCACGCTGGGTCCAGAGCGAGGGACATAGTCAAGTTTTTCAGTTTTTAGCCGAAGAATTGGATCAACTCGGGTATACGGTTATTCTTGAAGAACGCTATGAACCATTTCCTATAAGCAATGTCATTGCTATATCAAATTTGATGTCAAAACGATTTTTGCTGATCAGTTGTCACTACGACTCCAAATATTTGAGATCCATGGAGGAATTTGTGGGTGCCACCGATGCAGGAATTTCCTGTGCGATTCTTATTAACATGGCCAAAACGTTGACCACGTTAACAGACATAGAACTCTTGAAACGTCAAGATGTTGGATTAATCGTGTGTTTATGTATGTAAGTTGTAAAATTCTTTAATCTTATCTATATCTTTTATTACAGCTTTGTTTTTTTGATGGTCATGAGTCTTTAGGGGGCAATAATGTTGACTTCCATCCCTTGCTGGGATCGGAACACTTTATTCAGACTGAGGTTGAACAAGTTAAAAAAATCGTAAGAGATATATATAGAGCCAGTAATTATAAAGAATCTGGTCAGTTTAACTATTTTATAGAATGAGGTCATTACTCTGAACTTGATTGGTGCTCCTAACCATATATATATGAGCAAATACGAACGTACTTTCACTATGCACGAGCATATGGCCGATATTGAAGAGGAATTGCGAGAGTCGGGCCAACTACAGAAATGCCATAAGCTATTTTACAAGCTAAAGGCGCATGAGAGCGACATAGAAGATGATCATTATCCGTTTATTGAAGCGGGTGCGTATTTATATTCTCCTCAATAAAATCGCATTAAAATCTATTCTTTCTAAGGAGTGCCCGCAATGCACATTGTGCCGCATACTTATCCCGAAGTGTGGCATCAATTGGGAGATAATATTGATAATATGCATTGGCCGACTGTGCGAAATATGAACTTAATTTTTACTCGTTTCGTGTACGATTATTTTAAACATTACAATAGATCTTAAAATTAGTACATTAAAAAATTGTTTACTGGGTACAATTGATAATAATGGCGCCATGAAAATAACAAAATTGATAATATATCGAAAGTGGGATTGATCATAAAAATAAATGAAATGTCGCATTAAATGATCTGGAATACTTAACAAAGGAAAATTAAAAACATTTGCAATAATGTTAACTCACATTAACCGTAGTTTCAAACTACTAGTTTGATAATAAAACAATTGCTTAAATAAAAATATTCGATTCCAAAAGTTCGATAACTGATATCGATAAATGTTGAACGCAACAATATGGAAGCCAACAGCTACAATAATCTTCACCGGTTTTCGTGTTTCCCGCGCATTTTCAT
This sequence comes from Drosophila cardini, assembly GCA_018903735.1. Classification (NCBI taxonomy): domain Eukaryota; kingdom Metazoa; phylum Arthropoda; class Insecta; order Diptera; family Drosophilidae; genus Drosophila; species Drosophila cardini. Next base: position 3,410,518 of record JAEIGM010000007.1, on the reverse strand, counting down.
GCTGGATTGGCCTATCTGTTAAGATCAACCACCGGAATTTTGACTATATGGTATTTCACTCGCCAAAAAACCACCGAAGCAGTCACACCACTCTCGCCAAGCAGCCGAAAAGACAGTTAAATTCCATTTGTGAGTACCACACGCAGCGCCTACCTAACCTTACATACATACAATCAATCGGCTTAACACACACATATACAAAGTATACATGTATTTGCATACACATTAATACATACATTTATTTATCTGTTTGGTATAAATTATTTAATTAATGTATATTTTTTTATTTTTCTTTGGTAGTTTTATTATAAGAAATTTGTGAAATTTATAAGATAAGCACAAAGATGCCACGCCGAAAAATTCTAACAAACAACAACAATTCCGAAGATATGGCAACACAGGCGACCAAAGCAAAAAGGGCGCGGATTGCATTCCATCTGGAATTACCAAAGCGTCGTCAAATAATTGGTAATGTTTTAGTCTGCGGCACTGGAGACACTGGTCAACTTGGCCTTGGCGAAGATGTCTTGGAACGCAAGCGTCCGGCGCTGGTGGAGAATATACCCAATCCAGTGGATATATGCGCCGGTGGCATGCATTGCCTAGTGCTGACAAAAGATGGCGATGTCTACTCATTTGGCTGCAACGATGAGGGTGCTCTGGGCCGTGATACGAGCGAGGAGGGCAGCGAATCATCGCCAGCACTAATCGATTTACCGGGAAAAGCTCTTTGCATCTCCGCCGGTGACTCGCATTCGGCGTGTCTGCTGGAGGATGGACGTGTATATGCCTGGGGCTCGTTCCGGGACTCGCACGGCAACATGGGACTGACAATCGATGGCAACAAGCGTACACCCATCAATCTGCTCGAAGGAAATGTCTGCTGCAGCATTGCCTCGGGTGCCGACCACTTGGTTATACTGACCACAGCGGGCAAGGTCTATACGGTGGGTTGTGCCGAGCAGGGCCAACTGGGACGTATCTCAGAGCGTTCAGTTGGAGGCGAGGGTAAGTTAAAGACAGCTTAGCATTCGTACAGACTTAATCAGCCATTTCTCACATAGGTCGTCGTGGCAAACGTGACTTACTGCGTCCGGATCAGTTGATCATCAAGCGCACAAAGCCATTTGAGGCAATTTGGGCCACAAATTACTGCACATTCCTGCGGGAATCACAGACGGAGATCATTTGGGCCGTTGGCTTGAATAACTACAAGCAATTGACGCACGCCAAGGAAGCCGAACGTGTTCTGATCCCAATTAAGACCGATCTTAAGGATGTCAAGCAGATTGCCGGTGGACAACATCACACTCTGGTGCTAGACAATCGTTCGCGTTGCCTGGCCATTGGACGCGCCGACTACGGTCGTCTTGGTATTGGTGAGGTCAAGGATGTGGTGGGCGTGTTGACGCCCATACCACAGTTGAGTGGAAAGACCACATTTGTGGGCTGCGGTGAAGCCTGCTCCTATGCAATTACCCAAGACGGTAAACTCTACTCCTGGGGCATGGGCTCCAATCAGCAGTTGGGTGTTGGTGATGGCGATGACGAAATGGAACCAATTGTGGTCAGCAGCAAGAATACGGCTAATAAACGTATGTTGCTAGCAGCTGGCGGTGGACAACACAGTATATTTCTGGCCGAATCCGATGAGCAGGCCAAGGAGGAGCAAAAGGAGAATCTGCCAGCGGCTAAGAAGACCAAAGTCTCTGCTGCTGCTGCCGCTGAGACTACAATGGAGCAGGATAAACCAGAGCAGCAGAAGAACAGTGAAGCCAGCGTGGAGCCTTCACCCTCCTCCTCCTCCGCGGACGTAGCCAGTGAGCCCGCCAAGAAGACAGCAGCTAAACGTGGACGCAAGAAGAACTAAGACAAAAATTTTGTTTTCTTGGAACGATTTTCCCGATCGTTCCCATAAAAAAAAAAGAGGAGAAAAACTAAATAAAATTGTTTACCATATTTAATGGCAATAACGTTTACACTTAGCCAAAAACTGAATAAATATGTTTTATTGATTTTCGTTTAAAGTATATATACTAAACTATAACTATATATTATAATTGGTAACTGTAGTAAATTTTGTAGTAATTGGCATACAAAAGAAATAAACTATTAAGACAAAAAAGAAAAAATGAATTAAAACAAAAAACATTTTGTATTTACAAACTAATCAACTGTTTTAATTATTATTAATAATATTTGTTTATAATTTATACACATTGTTATTCCCTCCTTGTGTTCATTTTCAGCTATATATTCTGGACAATCTGGAAAATCAGCTTTTGATTAAATGCAATTTTCTGAGATTGAGGCGTATAATTTACTCAATTTCTTGTGGATTTTTTATCGTTTTTGTTTAATACAATACAAATTTGTTGATCTGATCTAATTTGTCTGTATATAATACATCTATATATATATATATATATATGTAGGTATATGTATATAATGTATGTACATAAGTAGTACTACAGGGTATATAAAGCTGCTGGATGATTGTTGTTGTTGTTGGCTGTAGCCGTAGTATTGTTGTTGTTCGTAGTGGTAGTGGTAGCGGTGGTGGTGGCTGTGTCTATTCTTGTTGTAGTGGCTGTTGTTGTTGTTAGCGGGTTTGTATCGTAGTTGTTGCCCAGGTAGAAACTAAGAAACAAAATGCAACATAACAATGAGAGGGATAAGAGCAAACGGCAAATTTTACGCGCGAATGCAATGAGACCAAGCAGCTGACCACCATTGGCCACGCCTCCTCCCATCATCATTGGACTAACATCGGAGTGATCACTGTGCTGTAGCTGAGCTAGCAACAACAGCAATTCCAGGCAATCGCTAGCATCAATATCATCTTTATCCAGATCACAAATGCAATCATCTTTGTGCATATCGTAGTCGAAGTTCTTCTTGTTCTTGTTGTTCTGATTGTTGTTGTTGTTATTGTTATTGTGTTTGTTGTTGTTGTTAACAATTTGTTCATTGCTGTTGTGACTGTTGGTTTGACTAACGGTGGCATCATTTAACCAGGTCAAATTGCATTGCGTTAGTAAATATTATTTATGCTTTGCACATTTAAACGCTGTCGTCTTTTGGCATGTACCGCCGCCGCCTCCTCCTGCTCCCCCATGCTCCATGGACTGATGGAATCTATCAAATAGCAAGAAACCAAATCCCACAAATAGCAGCATGATTAAAACTAATGTGGCATATTGTAAATTTCTGGTATGCTTCAACTGGGCCGACAATTCCAGATTCTGCTCCTGCAATTGCTGTGGTCCAAATTCCTAAAAGAAGAAGCATTAATAGGTACTGCATAGGTTTACCTAAGGGAGTTTCCTTTACCTGACTACCTTCACCTTCTTGGCCCTCGCCTTTGCCGCCAGCATCTGGAGATTTGCCATTGAGACGACAGACCAAACGATGATTCTCCACCTCGGGATCATTGGTGCCGCGCTCCTTCCAGAGCTCTGCGACTTCCTGTGTGCCACAGTCGGCGCTGGGTGCAAATGATGCCATCACCAGGAATTTATCCTTTGCCTCAGCACTCAACTGATGATCCGATTTAAGCCATATATTGACCTCGGCACTGCTATTTGCTGGCACAACACCACAACGCGGACGCACACGAAACTTTTCTGGCGATGTGGTTTGTATCTGTCACATAGAAGATAAAGTTAGCTATATATCTGTGGGGGGATATCGAAGTACTTACCTTATAGACAACTGGCTGATCCGTAATGTTCTTAAGGCTCAGCTTGGCATCGCCAGTGATTGGGCAAAAATTGATATATTCTGATGGCTCCAATTGCAACATACCTAGGCAGAATGTATATAGGAGAACAAACAAACACGATTTCGTGTGAATTAACGTATATATGTGTGCTGGTGGGTACTTGTTGATTTATCTTTAAACAATAATAAATTTTAATGAATTTTTTTTTGTGTGGCTTTTTTTTAGGACTTAACGAAAAACGACGAATCTTTATTAAATATCATTGATAGATTTAATTTGTCTGACATTAGAAGCAATGCCCCATAGGATGCCTCCAGGGGGATGGGCAGTGGGTAGGTGTCGGGTGAGAAACCCTATAGATGATATCGCTGGAGTCTCAGAGAGCTACTTACCATCCGAATCCGAGGGCGTGTGCATGTCCCCAATGTTTGTGTCGTGCAGCACCATTGGAGCGCTCTTAGCGAAGTGTACCTGTGGCAATGAGAGCACAAAAATAAATACACAGAAAACCAAAGGAATTCAATTTCACACAAACACACACACACACACGCACGCACACAAACAAAGCTCCTAATACTGGGAAAAGGGGGGATAGGCGAAAAGGGTAGGCCACTCAATGGGATCAATCGATTCAAGCTGCTGAGCTGAGCATATTTTTACAAGTGCAAAATCTGTAACGCTCTCAAGCAGCACAGACAACACTTGAGCACACACAGACCGTATTTAAGGCCATTTAATCATTTAGCCATTTTGTTTTGTTTTACTTTGAATTTGCAAATTTATTGCACGCCTGCCAATCAGCTGTTTTTCACAAGCGGCATTACACATACACTGCTACACATATGCAGCTGTATTTTTTAACTCCCTCACACACACACACGTACACAAACCTTTGTAATGTAGCTCGGCACTTTGATGCCTAATATAAACAATAGTTTTTATACTATTATTAAACTTATTTTTTAAAATTCGCACGTCGCTTCTGCTTCACGTTCGCTGCTTTACTGTGCGGAGGAATGAAATATTGTTACTGGCGTCTCGTATTTTTTCGGCTTCCCCCTTATATCCCTAAGCACCGGTAGCCTATGCATCAAAATACTAGTAGCCGCGATAAAAGTGGGAAAAATAAATACTGCTGGCTGTCTTAATATTGGGATATATCAGCGTGAGTCACGATACATCGCATTAGTGGCGTGATGCAGCAGTCAGCTAAATTTGCAAAGCATTTCCTCAGAGTCAGAGTCAGAGACGGTTTTAAAAACAGAAAAAATTAATAAGTTTATGATTGATTATTTTTGTTTTGCGCGATCAGCAATGACGAATGGAAACCAGGAATCAAAGTGAGTTGATTTACGAGGTTTAATTTGCTGAGTGTATGACTTGAATTACAATTGGAACACATTAGACTAACAGATTTGACGCATATCATTGTTATGCTGTTTAGCATAAGCACACCGATACACACACACACACACAGACTACATATGATCGGCACACGCATACAGTTTAATATACGCACACATGCACGCACAGAAGCAGTTGACGCTACATACCCTGGGCATGTTTGCTGAAGAACAAATATATCAGTGGTGTTTTCGTCTTTCGATTTATATATTTCACAAATATATAATAGCACTTGAGTATAAACCACACGCAATGCAAGAAATTAATTATAAATATCACAATAACGCGATTGCATTGATATTACAGATAGCTGATGACGTATTGTCGTCGTCGCCGTCGTCGTGCCGCGGCAAACGTGGAAACACAACTAAAAGCACAGCCAAAAAGCAACAACATGAAAAAAATAAACCGAAAGCAAAAGCAAAACCAAAAGCAGAAGCAGAAGCCAAACAATAAAAGCTTTGTCGAACAAACAGAAAAGCTTTCATACTACGATCAGCCTCCCATAACAGCTGTTGAGTCCAATGCATTGAATGCCTCTGCTATGCAAAGCTCAGTTTATGGGAAGAAGGAGGTGGGGGCGATGGCAGAAGCGGGAGAATGACGATAACACGAACAGAATTAATAGCAAATGACACAATATAAGTTGAATCAAGAGTGAGAGAGAGAGAGGGAGAGATACAGAAGCCTATTGGATGGACGCCCCACACATCCCCACACCTCCTTAATTCGCCCACTGGGTATTTATTTTTATAATTTATTCCATGTGTGTTCTAGTTATTTTTTTTTACAGGTCAACGCCTCGTAACGCGCCACTGGTCATTAGGAACTAGAAAAGCGAAACGGAAACTGAAAGCGAAAGTTTTGCAATATGTCAAATAAATGACTATAAATAGCAATAATCATGTTTGTATTGGACATTTGCCCATGTGGGACTCCCATTCAGGACTCTTTATGGCTTTATTATTAACAATTTTTGGACACTCACAAAGGACACGCAAATGTCAGCGGCACCCAAAATCAATACACACGCTTCAAATGTAAATCAATTAATGAAGAGCAGAGTGGACACAAATGGTGGGAAAGGCTGCAAGAGACCCTGTACTTATGCTGGAGCAAACACAAAGGGTGAGTACAAAAGTTTGACTTGTCTCCGATGATTTGTATGGCAGCTATATGATATAGTGGACCGATTTTGACCCAAATTGGGAAGTACGTATAAAGACATAAGCAAACATACGTACTATAAATTAGGAAAACATATCTTTAAAACAAAGAGGTTTTTCATACAAATGTAGGATTTTTCTCCTCTGATTTGTATGGTACCTACATTATATAGTAGTCCGATTCAAACCAAGATTGGATAACATATGGAAGACATAACCAAACATACATACTGTAAGTTTAGTAAACATATCTCTAATAACAACAATGGTTTTCAAACAAAACCATGATTGTTCTCCTCTGATTTGTATGGCAGCTATGTCATATAGCCTTCCGAGTCTAACAAAAGTTACTCAATGTATAGAAAATCATACACGGTAAACAATTTATGCTTTTTTTTTTGGAATATCATAAGAATTTCATCCTCTGAGTCGATTTTTGATTCGGATTTCACCAATTTTGGAATAGTGAGGGGATGTCCCTTTAAGAATCTTTGACAGCTACATTTTTACATCACCTAACTTTTAAGACTCTTCTAGTCTTGATAAGTACAGGGTTTAAAGAAGGTGCCTCGCGTGACTGACGGTCAGAAAGCAATTAATAGACAGACTTCCGGCTAGTTTAGGGGCAAAACAGTTAAGCTGAAACACACCCAAACATTGAACTGGACACTTGCACGTAAGTGTGTATATACAGTGTGTCAAACAATTATGTGGATGAAACGATTTCCAGTTCAATAACTAACTTCTGTAAGAAAAACTTCCGTTAAAAATTCTTTGACGATTTCAATCGGATTTTCTTTAGCAACAAAATGTTCAATAAATGTTTTAAACGTGAATTGCTTTACCACACCCACTGTATAAATGGTTGTTTGTATGGTGTGTGTCTTTTGACTTACCTTCTTATCGCCTGCCATGTCCAGAAACGGCTGCTCGGCGTCACCGGCATTTGCCGCCAAAGGAGGAGCAGCCGGTTTTGAGGCGGAGGCGGAAGGGGCAGTGGCTTTTCTCTTCTCCGGCACAAAGCTGAAATCATAGTTGTCCGTGCCGCCCCAGCTGGACAGACAATTGTCCTTCGACACGTACTGAGTGACGTCCTTTTTCGATATCATTTTCAATATCTCAACGGCTTTCGGTGGTAGCAAAGCTTTGATGACCTTAAAGGCAGCTAAAAGCAAGAGACATCAAATCAAAATAAATGCACTTGCTTAAAAGCTCTAGAAAAGCTCCAAAATTGAAAGCTCACCATTGAGTACCCATGCGAGCTCAAAGACCAGTATAAAATTGAGTGTATTTGGATAGTACAACTTGAAGGTCTCCACAATGCGCTTCACGAAATCCAAATCCATTGTAGCCAATCCCGTGCCGGCCATGTCAAAGAAAATGCTCAATTGGGTCAAATGATTTTCCCGCTGGGTGCGTTCCACCCAATAGACCACAATCTTTATGATATCATCCAGATTTCGGGATTTGTTATGCAAACGTACACGAAAAATTAGCAAAGGTTTGCCATCCAAATCCTCATTGTGCACGAAGATGCAGCCCTCGTTTAGGTACTCCCGATTCAACTGATCGTGATCGATGTCGTTGGCACCATACGACTCACGCCAAATGCACGTTTCCCACAATTTGGAGAAGGACGTGTCCATGTCGAGATCGTACATTTCCAGAAAGCGCTGTAGCCACAGATCCTCATTGCGTATACGATGCAAATCGGTGGCATGAAAGGGCACTGAAATTATATAACCGTTATTAACTTTGTTTGTTTTTGTTGATTTGATAAGCAAGTGGATTGTAGTGGACGCTATGTAATTGCATTCCACAAACATGCTAAGCTTATCTATAGGTTGATAACAGTCACAGAAGTTGATTTTGTAGTGGACATTACGGGATTAGTTATCAAACTAATGAAAGGGGCATAAAGAACAGATTTGACTGGAAAACGGCTGAATTAGCAGCACTCTTAGGAATGCAGCTGAGTTCTACAAGGTGAACAGCTGATCTTTGTAGATGGTTTAGCAGTTATTGCATTCACAGATCACCTGACCACTATATATATATATATCTTCCGTTATTTGCACTGGTTCCGTCAATTGGTTCCGTAATCAAACAAAACAATTCGTTTTTCAAAGCAATCAACATTTATTTGATGACGACAAACCAGTTTGCGGTGTAAGCATATACTAGATATAGATAGATCATTCATCACTGTTCATAAATTGAATATGTTCTAAAATCTAAGATCATATATCTTAAAAAACGTGGTATTGGCTTTAAAAATAGAATTTTCAAATGGTTTATTGTATAGCCTGATAAAGTCAGTTGGGGGGAATTATCAGTATTCCCTCCTGTAACTTAGATAAAATTATAAAGTTTAAAGCTATAAAAACTTTTGGGTCTTTTTTTAGAACATGGTCTTATCTTTTAAGGGTACTTAAAAATCAAGTTCTATTTTAACAACTTTATGTTCCCTAAATCTGAGCTTTGATATCTCATCTGAATTTTAGAACACTTTTTTGCTCAGTGTACTCAGTTTTACACAACTCACAAGCTAGTTTAATAGCTTTTGAACTATTTAACCTTATGTCCATAGATATTTCTCACCTGTTGGCGGTGATTTAGCGTATTGAGCGTTGAAACGCTGACGCAGCTCCTCGATGTGTGAACTGGTCACATTTTTGACCTTAATGCCCATAGTGTCGGCTTTTTTAGCACACGTTAACAGCGACAATTGGTCAAAGACTAAAACATTGAACTCTGCACACACAAGAGTCTAAGTTTCAATTGTCCACACACACACACACACAGTGTGCTTATCGTATGTAATCGATAATCCGCTTTCTCGGTGATATCGCGATAAGATTTGAGTTTTTTTAGAAACGCAAACAATTGACATTCGTTGTATTCGAGTGCTTAGCACGAGCTACTCTGGCTAACTAACGGTGCTTCGATCGTCGCTGATCGATTGATTGTCGTTGTTTTTTTTTTGCAGTCGAACGGCGTACGACGAACCAATGTGGAGCACCAAATAAGCTCCAAGCTGCCTTGAAAAGGGGCAAACGTCAACTCACTCCACCCCGCCGCTGTCGCAGCCAACGTCGCTGCCGCTGCTGCAATAGAACGTGATCAACGACAGACGCGCGCTGCATTTTAAATGTTAGCGGCTGAGAGTGAAAGCTTCGAGTGGGAGAGTGGGAGAGCGGGAGTGTAAAAGAGTGGGAGAATGGGAGAGCGAGGGTTCGTGAGAGCGCTTGCGCTTGCACTCAATTAAGCATTGCACTCACTACTGTGCACTTTGAGCTCTGCTCAGTAATTAATCTGACGCATACACAGTTAGAGCTTTTTAGTGCAGTTAAATAATTAATGTATTATTTACATGTTATAAAATTTGTAACTTATTAAGCTTGGAATTTATATTCATAATCATCGTTGCCGCCCCACCTCTTTAGGCAGTTATCCTTGTCTACATAATCGGTGATATCCTTCTTGGTTGTCACACGCAGCTTTTCCAGGGCCTCTGGAGGCATGAAACCCTTCACAATTTTGAAAGCAGCTAGAAATTAACAAAAAATTAATTAGTTTATAAAAAAAACTTTATATTTTTATAGTTTTCTTTACCGTTTAGAAGGAAAGGCAGCTCGTGTACGACAATATAGTTGGGTGCATTGGGATATTTCGTCTCGAAGAGTGAAATAATACTTTTGATATAGTCCAGATCCAGATTGCTTAGACCTGCGTCGGTCATGTCCATGAAGAGTGTGATTTTCTTGTTGTAGTTAGTCTCATGCTGTATACGCTCGATCCAGTAGACCATGACGCGTATCAAATCCTCCTGATTCTTATTCTTAGTATGCTTGGACATGTTCACGATCAGTAGTGGCATGCCATCCTTATCCTGATTATGCACATAGATCTCGCCATCGTTCAAATACTCCTGATTCACATTCGTGGCGGTGATCTCGTTGGTGCCAAAACTCTGACGCCACTCGCAGTTCTGACGCAGACGAATTATAGCCTTCTCCACGTCCAATTTGTAGACGGCCAACAGCTGAGTGATCCAAACGTCGCTGTTGTTAATCCTGGCCATATCGCTGGCATGGAAGGGCACTACAACATTGGGTATTCTTAGGGGTAACGAAGGTTTAAAAATTGGTGGGCGTAGGTAGTTTTACCTGCTGGTGGCTCCGATGCCAGATTTTGCAGGAAACGGGTCTTCACCTCGTTAACTTGCTCGGCACTTGGTTGTACTTCCTTGGACATCTTGAACTGGACTGGTCAAAATTCACGGCTATACGTTGTATTTATTTAAAAAAAATAGATTTTAAGGGCACTTATCGCCGGTTTTGCTACTGTACAACGATCGCTAATCGTTTTATGTCAAACAAATGTCTCTCTTCCCTTCTCTCTCTCTCTCTTTCTTTCTCTTTCTCTGTCTTTTTCTCTATATGATTGACGTACTGCCAGCATGGAGTGCAATCTAGAACTAACACAATTTCCAGATTGCGAGTCGCTTTCAATTATTGTACGCTCTCGGCGTTAAGTGAATGTGCTCCGATTCGTAGCGATCAATGCGGGAGGTAGACGAAAACAGACCGTTCTTTGAGCAAGACAGAGAGATATAGACAGAGACAGCAATAGCAGTGGGCGTGGAGAGGGGAATTACCGGAAGGGGAAGCGCGCAATTGCGATAAGACTGAATGAGAAGAGTAACCGAAAGAGAAATAGAGAGAGGGAGAGAGAGAGAGATAGTGGCAGAGGCAATAAGAGAGCAAGAGTGCAGCGAGAATAATTCTCTATGAAAAACAGTATGGAAATAGATTTTTATTAAACAAAGTACGTAATGTTCTCATATCTCCAGATGTTTTGGTTTTTTTTTTTTTGTCTATTAATACTATTTTTATGTTTGCCTGCTTATCTCTAAACAAGTTTTTCCAGGAAGTTCTGTTTTTAGTTTCTTTTCAAAGCATTTGGCATAGAAAACTGATTAAGGGGGTTAAACCTGTTTGTACCTGTTGAAACCTTTATTTCTTTGATGGATTAAGTTATTCGGTTATGAAAATACTTCACTCTGTTCTCTGATGGGATTTAAAGAAATGGAAATACTTCAAAGAAAAATTTAAGGAACACTTTTCGAATACAAATACTGGGGGATCTTTAATGAAATTATAATATTTTAAAAATAAATTTTTTAGTTATATATTTTGTTCAAAAATAACAAAATATTTAATAAGTTAATGATTTTTAAAGTAAACATAAAATTTAATAACTCTACTTAATAAACAACAAACTATTTTGCTATACACTTTATTATTTGTTGACATTGGTCGGCAAAACAAAATACAATAACAAAGAAAAGCGCAAATATTTATATATTGAAAGCTCCTTAATGGATCGAACCCCACTCCCCTGTCCCGCTTGTCGTACCCCCATTTAGCCATTGGCATTTGGACCAACCACCAAAAACTTTCGCTGACGTTGGCCCAGTTCTGTTGTTTACGTGAAAACGTGCGCGTGGAAATCCGTCGTCGTTTTTGGCGTTTTTGTGTTGCCAATGTGGATGCAGTGCAGCAGGAATAACTGACGCCAACAATGAAATTCGCCGAGCATTTGACGGCGCACATAACGCCCGAGTGGCGTAAACAATATATAAATTATGAGGTAAATCCAAATCGGCTGAGAAAATGAAAATAAATTATAATGTGTGTATCCGTTGAATACACAAGTGTGTGCTTTTCCTAGCTGTCACTTTGGCTGGTGACGTCACGTGAAAAGCGTTCAAAGCAGCTGTCAAATGTCAGCGGGAGCTTTTGTGCTGTGGCGGCCTTTTTGGCGCATGCGCCGTGGTAATCGGTCGGTTTGTTTTGCTCGCCGTAAACGTAAACAAGGCCAAAGAGTACAGGATTGTATGGGGAAGACAGTGAGGGGCAAAAGTATTTGTACTTAATCGATAATAATCAAGAAAATCACTGGGAAAAATAATTGAAAAAAAGTTATTTATCGACTTTTCGATTATTTATTCGTTTATCAATAATTTGATTGAGTTCAATAACAATTTTTTAAAGTCATCAATAGGATTTAAAATGTACTAAAGAAAGAGGAGGAATATTGAGTCGTACACTGAGAAAAATCAGGGAGAACTGGTTCCAAACATTCTTAAACTGACTATGAAAATCTTGACTTACAGGGTTAACCCACTTAATTATTGAATAATTTTTATTTAAACTATAAATTCTTAATTTTCAAAACAGGTCCTGAAATCATATCTTAAAAACCAAAGATAAAATCAAGAATCGACATCAATCCTAATTTTTTTCTCTGTGTATTTCTATAGGAAATGAAAGCCATGCTCTATGCGGCCATTGAACAGTCGCCCTCAGCGGAGCTCGTGGATCGCGAGATGCTCACGCGTTATTTTGCCAAATTCGATGAGGAGTTCTTTCACTACTGCGACAAGGAGTTGGCCAAAATCAATACGTTTTACTCAGAGAAAATGGCTGAGGCTACACGCAAGTACGGCAATCTGCGAAGTGAACTCACTGAGGCACTGGAAATGGGTCACGTGAAGAAGCAACCGGCGTGGAAGCGACGAACACCGTTGGGCAAGAAGAATGTACCAGCGCGTAAGATACAGGATCTCAAATTGGCATTTAGTGAATTCTATTTGGGTCTGATATTGCTGCAGAACTATCAGAATCTCAATTTTACCGGATTTCGTAAGATTCTCAAGAAGCATGATAAATTGCTCAGTGTTGACTATGGCGCACGTTGGCGCACCGATCACGTGGAGGCGGCACATTTCTATGTCAACAAAGATATAGATCGACTTATACAGGAAACCGAGCAGGCCGTCACTCAGGACATTGAAGGTGGCGATAGGCAACGTGAGTTAACAAGAAAAACTGGTTCAGACACTTTAAGCTGTTTTTTGCGATACTCAACAAAGTTTTCATACAAATTGGGGATTTCTCCGCAGATTCGTATGGCAGCTATATGGTATAGTAGTCTGATAACTATGAAATTTGGTAGTCTTGTGTAATATACTACTAAACATGTAGTCGTTGAGCTTGGTTGAGATAGCTCAAGAAATAACAGCTTTTTTACACGAAAGTTCGATTTTTCTCCGCTAATTTCTATGGTAGCTATACGATATATTACTTTGATTTGAATCATTTCCTCACAAAAACTTTCAAGAGTGAGAAAAAAGAGCTTAATACAGTGTATTGCGGTTCAAAGATCAAGTTTTAATACTTTATACCCTATAATAGCTAGGATCTTAATAGAACAAATAAACAAATGTTCTAATAAATATTCTCCTTCTCCGGACAGGTGCCATGAAGCGACTGCGCGTACCGCCGCTGGGTGAGCAGCAGAGTCCCTGGACGACCTTCAAAGTGGGTCTCTTCTCGGGTGCATTTGTAGTGCTCTTCCTCACCGTTGTCATCTCGGCCATGTTCTATGGCTTCGGTGAGAATTGGCGCGTAGGATTGCGAATGTTTCGTGCTCCATTTTTGATCACCGAATGCCTGTTTCTCTGGGGCGTCAATGTCTACGGTTGGCGCTCATCGGGTGTGAATCATGTGCTCATCTTTGAACTGGATCCACGTAATCATCTTTCGGAGCAGAACATAATGGAAATTGCTTCAGTTTTTGGTGTCATCTGGGCATGTTGTGTGCTCTGCTATATATTCTGTGAACCTCTGGGCATTCCACAGTATGCAGCTCCATTATTTTTGTACTCCCTGATGATTGCCTTTCTCCTCAATCCCACAAAGACCTTTCATCATGAGGCCCGTTATTGGGCAATACGTGTACTCAGTCGTGTGATTATGGCACCTTTTTGCTTCGTTAACTTTGCCGATTTCTGGCTGGCAGATCAACTGAATAGCATGGTACCGGCATTTCTGGACATACCATTCCTCATGTGCTTCTTTGGCCGCAATCCCACGTGGCACAAGGCCGGCGAGGGTGAGTAATTTTCCAAACTTTTATCAACAATTTTAAGCAAGAATTTTCAGTTTATTTATAAATTATTCTTTATATAATTTTGCTGTCTTATTTTATTTACAAGTTTTGCTCAAATTTCACTCAAACTTTTTGTTCCAAAACTTAACTTTTGCTGTAAATTTATGCCTTCAACTTTGCTGCGCATTTTAAATGAATTTTTTTAAATAACTTGACTTTAACTAAAGTTCTTCTTAAACTTCAGTGGAATTTTTGTTGTTTATTTCATGGTAATTTATGCAGGCATATTTTAAATTTCAGCTGTGATTTTTATATAAATTTGTTAAAGACTTGAATTCTGTTGAAATTTGTTATTCAATTTGTGTTTTAAAAATTTATTATTAAATTTAAATGACGCATTTTAATTAATTATCAACCAATATTCCATTCTTTGCATTTTAAACAATTTTAAAAAAATTGAATCAGTTTTTATTTCTTGTTAAATTTATGTTTTAAATGTTTGCAAAAGAATTAAACTGTTTAACTGCATTTTTAATATTTATTTAACTATGTTTACAGTGCACTTGGGAATTATTTGCTTAATACAAAAAATTCATTAATTTTTGTTGCTGTTCATTTAAATTATTGTCGAAGTAACTGTTGATTTAAGTTTTTATTAATAATTTATTAACTTTCAGCTGGCAATCACTGTGTGCAGTATGTCTCCCTACTACATCCCATTGTGGCCATACTTCCCGCCTATTTTCGTTTCGCTCAGTGTATTCGAAGATATCGGGACACCAAGGAGGCTTTTCCTCATCTGGTAAATGCTGCCAAATATGCGACTTCATTTTTTGTTGTAATCTTTGCGCACAAATTTCACACAACAACGGGTAAGTTTTCAGCGTATAAGCGAGTTCATTAGTGTGTGGAAAAACTAGGGAAATGCAGGGGGGTAGGGGGAGGATAACCCTCTCGGGAGACAATCATTATGCGTGTTGTTTATGGAATGCTCCCCAATTAGAGTTACCTTCATGGGCAACCGCAAATTCATGTTAATTTTATTTGAGCATAAAAACACGTAGCATTTTCCCCAAACATTTTCTCAACCACATTTCCACTTCTTTTCCCCCTACAGACTTCTATGGTCAGTCGAAGGAGAATCCGTGGTTCTACTGCTGGATAACAGCAGCTCTATTCTCCTCCTGTTACGCCTACGTCTGGGATATCAAAATGGATTGGGGATTGTTTGATGCGAAGGCGGGTGAAAATCGATTCTTGCGTGAGGAAATCGTTTATTCATCGACGGTGAGTTTAAGAGTGTTTTCTTTTTTTTAGACCCTGTACTCAAAATGAGTAAGGGTGTCTACTGAGTTTGTCAGAAGTGAAATGATTGTTATAGCATCAACAGTCGAGAAGTTATAGCGATGCGAAAATCATTTCTTTAATGCCATAACTTGGAAACTACAAGAGATGTCTCAACCAAACTTACGCATTATGTGTGAATCATGATGCTATATAACTTGACTAAGTTTGGTCCGGATCGTACAACTATATCCTGTAACTCTCATGGGGGAAATCGTCTAAAAACCGCAGATTTCCTAGAAAAATGTAACTTAATTCGAGTACAGGGTCTTTTACAGTCTGCTACCTTGACTGTAGACTTTCTTACTAGCTTTTTTTTGTTTTTGGCTTGAAACATTCATGGTGTCGTCTAATGGCTGCAATAAATATTTGTCCAAGTGGACGGCACGTAAAACAATCTTTCATCGCATCCATTACGTTGCTCCCTTTTCCCCATTTTCCATTTTCTATTTTCCATTTTCTTCTTTCTCTTCTCTTTGCAGTGGTTCTATTACTTTGGCATAATTGAGGATTTAATATTGCGTTTCAGCTGGACGCTGTCCATGAGCCTTATACAGGCGGGTTATATCGAGGGTGACGTTATGATGACCATACTCAGTCCCCTCGAGGTCTTCAGACGCTTCATTTGGAACTATTTTCGCTTGGAGAACGAGCATCTCAACAATGTTGGCAAATTTCGTGCAGTGCGTGACATATCAGTGGCTCCCATGGATTGTTCAGATCAGGTAAAGGCTTACGTGTTAGGCTGCAGTTAAGAATAAAGTTTATTATTAACTATATATTTACTGTTAGGTTATAAACCGTTTTTAAACTTGCTAGCTCATGTAGTTTGTTTGTTAGTCTCTTGATTATTAATGCTTCTTCTTGCTTTGACAGACCACAATACTGCGCATGATGGATGACACCGATGGTGTGTTGAATCGTAGGCGTGGCAAGGCCGCAGGCGGATCGGGTGGCAAAAGTGGCAACAAGAAGCACAAAAATGAACAACAACGTTTATTGCTTCAAGGCGAATCAGTCGAGGATTTGTGTACATAAGAGGGAGCAGTGGAAGCGGAGGGAGGAGCAGGAGTAGGAGCAACTGGAGGAGACAGAAGAGTAGATGGAATAGGTACGCTGGCAGCAGGAGCACTGGCAAAAGATGCAGCCTTAGGAAGAGATGGACAAGCAGAAGGAATAGGAGCAGTTGGAGGAGACAAACCAAAGGAAAAACTTCGAGTCGAAGCTGCAATAGTACACAGACCATCAGGAGGCGCAGGGAGAGACGTAACCACTTCAGTTGTCTCTTTATCTCTATGTGCACAAATATTAAGTATACGTAAATATAAAACTAGAAACGCATGTGGTTTTCCTTTGAGTGTATTTGTATGGCACTAAGCTGCATACAGTTGAGACCACAGCAACCAAGATGAGTAATACGTGTCAATGGGTTCATCTGTTCGTCCATTCAATATTCAAACACTTGAATTCGTAGCATCAACAAAACTGCAATGTCACGTTTCAACTGACATTATTCTGTGCTAAATTCTGTAACAATTTTACAATGACATTGTCAAGTTGCAAGTGACAATTGTTTTCAGAGAAATGAAAAGCTGTTTGTTATGGGAACGACTTGAAGTTACCCTGGAAGTCGATTAAAGACAGTAAGTAAAACCAATTGTTACAGCTAATTTTTGCCAGTGCAATTTTTAGCTTCTTACGAAAACGATTAGAGCTAGAGAAACCAAATTCACACATTATGTGTATAGTGCCACTGTATATATCCTTACCAAGTTTGATCCAGATCGGACAGTTATAGCCTATAGCTCCCATAGGTCAAATCGGTCGATAAGTACCTAGTACGGGGTCTTTTACAGTCGACTCGCTCGACTGTTGCCTTTTCCACATGTTATGCCTGCAGCTACCCATTAAAGCACTTTATTTATTTACAGGGTATATATTTTTAATTAGTTTCAGATATTAAAACTGAATTAATTATGGAAATCGCAGTAGATTTTTTGTCAACAGAGTTCTTTTAATTATATTTGAATACATTATATTTAATAGTTTTTGTGCCAGCAATACCCTGTAATTTTTCTAACATTTTGTATAACAGCTGGGCTTAAAAGAAACCATTTTTTAGAAAATTCTTAGATGTTTTTCGAGCATACGCCTTCAAAAATACACTAAGCTACCCACAGAATTTATTTGTTTACAGGGTATACAACTTTATTAAGTCGCTAACATAAAAAACTCCATCTCAGTACAAATGCTGTCACTGCACTCGTTTCCTGCGCAAACTTAGCAATCCAATCAATCATTTTATTTGTTTACAGGGTATAAAATACACAGAGAAATAACCATTTCATTTAGCTACCGGCAAATTTTGCTTCTGTTTACATTTTATGAACAGCATTTTGCTTATCGAGCTTCTGTGCCAATCAATTGCACAAATACTTATTTGATTTTTATCAGTAAACAACAAAAAACAACAAAAAAAAAACAAATTATTTATTGACCACACAAATTCAATATGCAAAGTCCACTGCAGTGATAAGAGAACAGAGTACACCGCACTCCCCCCCGCCGATTTGCTATATAGTATAATCTCTAATCATTAAGTTTTATTTTTAAACCCAAATTCAAGTTGCTGAGCCAAAAACACAGAAAAGTAAAAGAAATTTTGTCGAATTTTGGATTTTAAGGAGGGAGTAAGAGAGAGTGAAAGTGAGAGAGAGAGGAGAGCGAGAAAACTCTTCAGACATGAGACATGTTTGTGCCTGTTTTAAAGCTACTTTGGGAATTGTGGGCTTCAATTATTTACAGAGAATTCCTTGAGTTTTTTTTAAGCCTGTTTTGCAGCTGCCTTCATTTGTTATTGATTGATTGATTGATTTTGCTGTTGGCCAAAACAAATTAGAGCTTTCCATTGTGTAATAATGTGTTAAATGCTTTAAATTTTCCCAGTCCAACTTTTCATCGTTTAAACTTTTATAATTGCTGTAGAATAAGTTTTGGGAAAACTTTAGTTTTTCCACAAAACTGAAATTTGTATGGTTGCACCACGCGGCGTATGATTGTTGTGCAAGTTTTGTGACTGCAAAAGACTTGAATTTAAACTATTTGAATTTTATTTTAAAGTGACAGTCAATATTCAATAAAATGGCCAACCGCAAAAAGTTGTTTGCCAAAAGTGAAAATTTTATTTTCTTTTCTGGACCAGACTTTAAAAGTCCACTCTCCACGTTAGTCGTGTGTCAATAGGCCAAATTTGATAAATTCAGCCAAAATCAAACACAAATAAACTCGGCTGGTAGTGAACTTTTTTGTGCCACTGTTTGGCATACAAATAAATATGAAATAAACAAGTCACAAAAATAAAATTCAATTCCATTTAGTTGGCAACAAATTTAAACTTTTTACCTTATTGAAATTGTTCTTTTATCTGTCGCTTTATTCACCGTTATGTTTGCATTAAATTTGCATTTTTCTTTTATTTTTTTGCGGATTTATTTTAGCAGAAATGTAGCCAAAAGCGTTTGTAATTGTATAATTTGCTTTTTGCTCCTTAAATATTTAAGCTGTACAGAGAGAGAAATATTTGAGTGGCTTTCGAAGAGCTTAAAAATAATTTTATAAAAAATAATTTAGTAAAAATGTTAATGAAAATAATAAAAATTATAATTTATGTTGGGATATTAAATTTCCTTTTTTTAACACCCCAAAATCAAGACTAGAAAAAACTTCTCTAGTTTTCAGTTCAGCCGTCGAAGCAAGCAAATTTCTCTCAGTGTAAGCTTTGTATACATTTTTTTAAGTTCGTTACTTTTATCTTCACTGTACAGGCTGTACGTTGGTGCCAGTAAACTATGGGAAAAGCGCTTTAACCATATGAATTGTGCGCTTTGTGTTGCCGGGCAACAGATCACAACGATTACCAGATTTTGTGCACGTTTTTAAGCTTTTCCCTTGTTTTTCCCTAAAATTTTTCCTTCCTGTTCTTTTTTTTAGTTCGCCTCCAGCTGCGAATTTACATTGATGGTATTTAGACGGCAACCTTTGATGCCATTTTGGACCATTAGACGAGATAAGCGGACAATTTTGAGTATTTTTATGAGGCGCTTACACGTGGGTATATGAGGGTGTGTGTGTAAGAGTGTGTGTGTGAGTGAGTGGGCGTGTATTTTTTGGAGGCGTGCCATAATTTCTGAGCATTTATAATGCTGTTTCAGTTGGATAAAAGATTCAGAGCTGTGATAAACGTTTGCTTTAGGACTTGATAAAGGATTGTCGCTACTTTAGTTTGCTTGGAAATGGGATTTTCCCTTTTTCCTGAGCACAGCTGAGCTTTTCCTTTCACAACAGTTTCCATGTGACTTTTACGCCTTAAATGCTTGCAACACACACACGTACACACACACGCACAGACACACACAAATCAATTTTCAATATAAGCTGCGTAGGCAGCTGAGAACTTAACACGTTCATTCCAGATTTTCTTTCGTTTTTATTTCATTTTTCTTTTTTTTTCTCTTTTGGGGCTGCTGTCACAGCAGATTTTCACTGATTTGACAGACGTACACACACTATATGGTATATAAACACACCTACACTCCCACAACCGCCTGCTTGCGTTGTGTAAACAAAGCGAAATCAGAAAGGCAATTTGAGTAGAGTATAACCGACTAGGTTGTACTCTGTAGTGGCCTTTAACTGACTTGGTTATACCCTGTGCTTTTTGCTGTCGTTAAGTGCTTTGCTTTTGCTACTGACTAGCTAGTTATAACACTTCTAAACTCACTTTCTCGCTCTCTTTCGCCCTGCCATGTGCTGTTTTGTGTGTAACTTTTTTATTTGTCGACCGATTTAGATGAAACTTGCAGCAACGCTTAAGTATACTACATTTTATAGGTATATTTATTTTAAAGCACATACTTTTATTAAAAGCTTCTTAAATTGGCTTATAAATTTTAATTAAGTGGTTTTTAGGCGAAAGGGTAGCGTCAGCTAAAAACTAAGATCAGAACCTAATAGCTACATATGGTAGCAGTATGCATGCCAAATTTAATGCCTCTAGCTGTTACCAACTCAGAGATATTCAGTTTTAAACTATGGTACATGGGTTGCATAAAGTATAGAATAATACTTATATATGTAGTTCAGTTCTAACCCTCCTATTCCCTGAGAACAATCAAATATTGACTCGACTGTTGATACTAATCAAAACTAAAACAATTAATAAGTAAAACAATGTCTACACACACCCATAACACCCCTTTTCCCCTGGTGTAACAAGGAAACTGTGTAAATCGCAGCGTTCGTT
The DNA here is from genome assembly GCA_018903735.1 of Drosophila cardini. Classification (NCBI taxonomy): domain Eukaryota; kingdom Metazoa; phylum Arthropoda; class Insecta; order Diptera; family Drosophilidae; genus Drosophila; species Drosophila cardini. The sequence continues at coordinate 3,389,619 of JAEIGM010000007.1, read as the reverse complement.
TGCCATATATAACTGCCATATTATATTCACTACACATAAATGCTATTCATATTTGACATAGCAACGGCAACAACAATGATATCGGGAATGCTGTTGTGAGCAATACTGAATACTGAATGCTTAACGTGGCGTATGCGTGTTTTGTTTGTGTGCTGTTGTTGAGAAAACATGAAGTGCGCAAATTGCGTATACGCAACGTTGCATGAGTCTTTTGTCATCTTGCAATGCCTGATTGCAATTTATGCGATAAACACGAACGTCATCGGTATTCCAAGGGACTTCTGAACTCTGTCTTCGTTGAACACAAAATCCCGTTGCCATGGACACATTTGTGTTAAAACTCAATTAATTGCAGAAATTGGTTAGGATTGCATGATTTTCATTTGTTTGCTGTTTTTTTTTAAAAAGAGATGCACTCAAGGGAAGAAATCGAGTTATGTTCGTATTTTTGAATTTGAATTTGAATTTTCATTTGAAATTTAAATTTTGTAGCAGCAACAACAGCAGAACTAGGACTACTGAATTCTGTTTTGAATTACACATTGTATGCATTACGTACATTTCTATGGTAATCTCGGTTGCTATAATTTGCAAATTCCAATGCCAATTTTCACACTAAATGCTAACGTGTTTTGTTCTCTGTGTGTGTGTGTTTTTGTTTGTGTGTGTTTCTGTTTTATGCCTGCCAGAAAACCACATGATTTTGCTGTCAGCTTGTTAAAACAAATGCGTTTGATTGCTTTGCTTTGGTTTAAAAGCCAACAAAAAAGGCAGCCAAAACAGTAGCTGGCTTGTTAAACATAATTTGCAGCTTTAAAATTAAATTTTGTTTAATGAAACTTTAGCTAAAATGCAGCTGACAATCAATAAGAACGTGTTCTATTAAATTGTAATGAAATTTCTTTGATTTCCGTCAGGCAAATGAGACATATGAGCTTAGAGACTTATGTGTCTTCTCTTTGACAAATTTGTGCACTGGGGAATATCCTTAATATGACATGATTTGCAAATAAAATTGGCAAATTTGAACGAGTTTCAGCTTCCAGAGGAACACTGAATAAGTTAAGCTAATTTATTGTTTTCTAAGCCAATTTAATTTTATTTTGTTTAACTTTTTTGAAGAAGTTTTAGAAGCAAATTTTGTTGAAATTTATTTAACTTAATTTTAAAAAATTTATTTATTAAAAACATTTGATATTTTATTTGATTCAACTGAGTTCTAGAAATTTACATTTTAATAACTTTCAATTTGTTTATATTAGACTTTATTTTGGCCCAAAAGAAAAGTTTCAAGTCTTTAATTGTGTTGACTTAATTTATTCAATGGAAAACTTCTCGCACTGAGACCAAAAGAGTCTTAACTTGTCCAAAACTGTTGCCAGCATTCACGTAGCCTCAACCACATCACACAGCACAGAAATTGGTTTGTAATAAATTAATTAATTTAAAGCCGCTGACACTGGGACATGACAGTATTTGCCTGGCCAAGAGCCAATCAGGATACGTTTAACTTGTTGTTTGTTAAATATGCAAATCAATTGAAGCTTTTAATTAACCATGAAAATGTTGTGACAGGGCCAAAACGGCACAGCTTGATTATGGCTTAAAACGTTGTGGGTCAAAAGGACTTTTTTTTTGTTGCCTTTAATGTTAGCCCAAAACTTTGGCTTTAAGGCCAACTTGGCTGTTGTTGTTTCTGGCAGGACAAAGCCAAAATCTCGGAGTGTGTGTCAAATATGCTGACTAATGTCAGGGGGAGGAGGAGGGATAAAGAAAATGGAAAGGAAAAACCAAAACCTTCTCTAAACGAATCATTGGGCATTGATTGATGGCGGAGACTGTGTGTGTGTGTGTTAGTTGGTGTGTGTATAAAGCTATTTATAATGCTCGTACTCGTATGTCTATTGTATAGATATATGTATATTTACAATACTCGTAAGTATATTGGTTTTAGCCAGTTTGCTTATGAAATTTGACTAAAACTAATGGATCCCAAAAGTGCGCCATAAACTCGCGTTCGATGTTCTTAAATGTGACCCAATGGACGCGTATAAACCATATTTGACATTTGCCCGGGTTATAAATTATATAAAAAACAACATTCGACGGTTTTCCTTGGGGCCTTGGGGCTTGGAATATCCATCAAACTCAAAGCTTAATAGAAAACGCATTGTCATTCGACAGTTGGATGTTTGCGCTGTAATTTCGCATAAATTCGTTATGTTTACGCTAAAATTCGTATCCAATTTCGAAGCTCAACATTGAGATGTCCATATGATTCTGGAAAAAAAAAAGACAGAAGCTTCACTGTACCACAAAAAAAAAAGACGCTCAAATACTTAACAATTGTCAAAAGTTATTAAAGCTTATGTACTTAAAGCCGATTTATCATTTTAAATCCTGTACAGTAAAAGTAAAATGACAGCACACTGGGCCACAGAAGTAACATCACACTCTTATCACAGTACTGTGCGAAATTTTTGAAGTGACAGCAAAAATGTCAAGTTGTGTTTTGTGTTGTCGTGGCAAAGTTTTGACAGCGAATTAAAACAAACATCCACGCAAATGACAGTGAAAACATTCTAATGAAATATCAACAACACTATGCACTCACTGTCTTTGTGTGGGCGTGGAAGTGGGTGTGGGATGGTAATGGGGGGCGTAGTGTGGGATTGTAGCGAAGAAAACTGTTAAGCCAAGCGAACATTTGTGAATTGTTTGAATGCCCGCGAGTTCATTTAGCTTGCAACACTAAAATTACAATTATTGTTTGTATTAATTTAGCTTTTTAAGCAGTTAATTAATTTTTGGTATTTGACAATAACATGAACTTTAGAAATTCTGTAAAAGAATTTCTTAATTTACAGAATTCACATAAACAGCGAAGCAAACGAAAATAGAGGGTTAACAGCTGCAAAGCTTACAGCGTATTTAACATAGTAGTGTGCGTGAGACTATGTTACCATTTGGAGAGTGTGCTGCTTGCGTCCTCTGCAGTCGGCAGCGAACGTACTTATGAACAGCAAAGGAAACGAAATGAGAGATGGGCAGAATTACCGTATGGCGCAATTATAATAGTGTGTGTGTGTGAGTCTGCTGCTTGCATCCGCAGCTGACATTCACACAAACAGCGAAGCTATAGAAAGTGGAGAATAAACAGCGGCAGAGCTTACAGCGCATTTAACATAGTAGTGTGCGTGGGACTATGTTACCATTTGGAGAGTGTGCTGCTTGCGTCCCCTGTAGTCGGCAGCTAACGTACTTATGAGCAGCAAAGGAAACGAAAATAGAGAGGGGTAGAATTAGGGTGTAGCGCAATTATAATAGTGTGCGTGAGTCTGCTGCTTGCGTCTGCTGCTGACATTCACACAAACAGCGCAGCTACAGAAAATGGAGAATTAACAGCGGCAGAGCTTGTTCAGAGCTTAATTAACATAGTGTGATCGGTTGGAGAGGCAGCTGCTAGTGTGCTCTGCTGGCGTTCCGAACACACGCGCAAACAGAAAAGGAAACGAAAATTGAGAGCTTACTGCGGACTGCAGTCAAAGTAGTGTGAGCGAGACAATGGAGACTTTACTGCCAGCGTGGTCTGGTGTTGGAAACGAACTCACACACAAACAGCGGCAGAATTTAATCTGGGAGCAATTAAAGTGTGCGAAAGAGAGAGTAGAAGTGTTACTTGATTTGTGAACTCACCCGCTCACAGCATGTTTTCATGTCTTTCTCTGTTATACCTTCGCTTAAGGTATTTTCTGTTTAAATGATTTGTCAAGTACGAAAGGAAAGAAAATAAAAATATTTCTTAAACAATTTGATTGCACAGTAATGCCACTGCAAAGAATTTTCTTTTTCAAATAACTTGCAGATAATTGCGACTTTTTACGTAAATAAACAATTGCAAGTCTCTGTCTGAGCCGTGTACAAGGAGGACACACTGAATGCAGTTCCAGTTGATAGGATTATAGACACAGAACTGAAGCTTATGGCAAACAATGTAGGAAAAATGAAATAAAATAAAATAAAATTCTTAGAAAAAATAAGAAAACTAAGGACCCATTATATAATACGATTTGAGTGACTTAAAATTGAGTAAAAATGTACACTTAAAGCGACCCTCGTTTGTTCACCTCAAAAATGAAAAGCCAAAAACGAAAAATGACAGAAAATACAAAAAAAAAGGTATTTGAAAATGCTTTTCAACCTTTACGCATTTTTATTTTTAGCTAAAGCTTAACGAGAAAAAAAAGGCTAAAAGTTGGCCTTTGTTTCGAGAGAGAAAAATAACATTTTAATCGCAAGTAATTACGTGAATGTTTTTGCCAAAAGCCTTAACGTATGTGTCTCGTAATTTCCATGGAGAATTTTAGGTGTCATTCAACGTTTTTGGGGACTCATCAAGATTGATGTTACGCCTCCTTCGCCCCCTTGATTTGCCGACTAGGATTTATGGGCAACAAACGGTGAATTCCCATGAAAGCCTGATTAAACGCTAATGCTAATGGGCCAAGAACTTGGGCCTAATTAGTCAGCCGCATCAATTATATAGCTGGGTCTTTAAATCTTACCGTATTTCAAGTAATAATTCCTTCAGACAACTCAATTACTCTACAAATTGGCTTTTAGTTAAGCTGTTTATAGTTAACGCTTGTTATTAAGTTATTAAATAAAAGATTTTATTGTCCATTAAATTGTGCGTAATTGCGATTTTCTAGAAACGATTTTTACAGCTTCTACTGTCGGACCCCAAATAAATATGACTCCTCATCTATTTTCCATTAAAAATTTCTTAAATTTGTGCCTTAATTTAATGTGTTGATTCGTTTATATAATTAAAATTCCCAAAAATATATATATATAAAATTTATCTGAAGTCTTATATGTGGGCAGTTTGCTTTTGGTTAACCTACTCACATACATGAATATGTATAAAGTTCCCGGGAAGCCCAACGAGCAAGTTAATTAAAGGCAAATATTGTGTATAAAGAGGATATGAAATATACCCTGTAACAAGTAAATTAAGAGGAATTCAAATGCAAACATTTGAGGGAATTTAAGATTTTAAGAAATTAGTCGTAAACGGATGAAATTTGTTGGAAATGTTGGAAAGAAAATAAATGTGGAAAGTAAGTTAACAAATGGGAATTAAAATTTTAATGAATTTAATTTCATAATTTTAGAATTCAGTGGTAGGAAATTAAATAAAATTAATAGAAAAATTTATTTGAATTAAATAATTTAGGAAAGTAGGCAAAATAAATTAAATTAGAAGCGAATAATACGAAGAAAATTTATAAATAAATAGTTAGTTAAATAATTTAAGAAATTGGAATAAAAAAATTAAATTATCAGCAAATATTGTACATGAAAAATAGCAAAAAAATATAAAAAAAAGAATTTAAATTCAAATATGGGTTTAAATGAAATAATTTGAAACAAATTGGAAAAATCAGCGGCGGCAGCTGTCAATTTTCCGCATCAATGAACAATTTATAAACTGAGTTTTTATTGTGGTATACAATACACTTGTGTAGTCACAAGTGTATTAACTTTAACGCTTTGTTGAAGTATATTTAGTCAGTCAAACAAATAATTTAAATTGCTTAAAGTAAACCATTTAAGTCTTACAAGTATGTAGGTTAATAAACTATAAATAGCTGAGTGTTCTATAAAACAGTTATTTATATTCTTAGACGAATGAAAATTCATTACTTTGCAGCCACAGGAATCATTTGCTTGATGTGCTAATCTGTCTCACTTGATATGCTAATTTTCCCATTGAGTTATTTGCCAGCTGTGGTGTATACATGTAAAATGCTCATAAATTTAACAAAACGCATAAATGTCTTTTGAGGCAGAGTTCAGGCATCAATACACAGACACACATACAGCAACACGCGGCGTATACGCAATGAAAAGCGAGTGACAAACAGTCTGTGAGGAGTAAGCTAAGACAGAGGGGCGAAAGAGAGTGAATGAATAGCAGAAAGTAAAACTGTCTGTTGGGTCTCTTCCTCCCTCTCCCCCTCTCTCCTTCCCTCCCTTTCACCTTCTCCACTCTTACTTTTTATCTGCCATATGCAATAAATCCAGAGAGACAAACACTCAAAATTTTCTGTCAAGAATTTAAAATGTTGCCATATTCTTTTGGCCAACTTTAAAAAGTCTTTTACTTAATGTTGGCTTTCAGAAATTTTGACATGAGTTTGTATAACATTCTGTGCATAATTTATGTAAATATATATATATATAGACTTTATGCTCTAAGCTTGAGGGTTGAGCTGCCTGTGAGTTGTGTTAAAATATTTGATCAGCAAATAGTTTTGGCTTGCAAGTGAACAGATACTTCTGACAGGCATTGTTGCACGGCAAGTTTGACAAACTTTGAGGGTAAAGTGATGTGAGTTTAAGGAGTTTTTATGGGTGTGTCTTAGCCAAGGCCAAGAGTTTTAGGCTAACGATTACATGCCAATCACGCAAACAGTTTAAGGATGCAAAAATGAAAATCGATGTGAAAATTCAGCATTAAAGTTTAACGGTAATTGAATTTTCACTTAAGCAATTGCCTGCTAGCTGGCTGCCTGGCTGGCTGGCAAATATTGTCATTACTTGGCGTACTTAAACGCTAATGGAAAACTCATTATGACAAGCAGAAAGGGAGAGGGGAGAGAGAGTGATAGAGAGAGTCTGACTGAGAAAACTTGTTAGTAAGAGCAATTAGATATTGCTCTTCGCATAAGTGTACTTATAGCCAATTATTGAGGCAAGTGAGGCATGTGGCAAGCGGCGTGTGGCATGTGGCATCTAAGTGCGTGCAAGAAGGCTTATTACCTATTGCTTTGTAATGTAAATGTGGCTTTGCCTCTGCAAATGACATTCGCATAAAATACATATCAATTCAGAGTTGCGGCAAATTGCCTCTCTTTGCCTGAAAAATTGTCTATAAATTTATTATGTGCATAACTAACAACAATAATTTGTTGTAGATTTATTATTTTAACAATAACAGAGCTGATTATCATTTGAAAGCGTGTCAACAAGGCTCAAATAATGTTTAATTGCCAAAACATTCAGGTTTTTCGCAGAACATGTTCGTTCGAACACCCTGTAGTTGTGAGCTTAGAGTGGGTAGTAAGTTTTGTAGGAAAAACTGAGTTAAGAAAACAATAATCTGTATAATTAAGAATTTATCAAAGCGTTTTACATAGAATGTTGTATAAAATAAAACAGATTTATTTAAACAAATTGTGTTTTATTTGAGAATATTTTATAAAAATTATATACCTGTCTTGTATGTAGGTCTATAAATTTTTTTACTTACTCATATATATTCAAGGGGTATCTTTGAGCCCGTCATCTCCACATAAGCTTATTTCAGCCCCAGCTTTTAGTGACAAGAGAAAATTAAAATTGTTTTCCTAAAACTATTTGCTCATTAAAGTCCCTGAACACACATCATCTTAGTTACAGGATATGTTTAGGTCTAGCAAACGCACTCAAACGTAATAAGCTCATACAAAACGTTAATTGGATTGCCCGTTCTTTGTGTACATACTTACACAGCGTACCATGATGAACATCAAAAGATTTTCTCTGTACAAATTCACAATAAAAGAAACAAAAAAAAGGAAAAAAATAAAAAAAAAAACGACAAAATGTTGCCAACTTCATTTTGTTTAATTTCACTCACAATAATTCCTTTTTCCTAGTACTATTTATTTAGGATATGTTATACACTGAAACCACTTAAAAATCCATTAAGTTTTCCCTCTAGTAAGTCAGCTATTCGCCATTTGATTGGACAGCATTTCTGGATATTTGCTCACAAATTGTGACTTTTCCAACTGCTAATATGAGACAGAGTTAAGCAGTGTGGGTGTGACACATTTTGGCAGGCACTGTCGTCTGTAGAGTGGTTTTAATACAGGAAAGTGCAATTGCCATTCGTTTGTGGCTGAGATAAACAAGAAGTCAGCACCCAAATTGGATGTCTATGGATGGCAACAATTCAAATGTGCAATTAAGTGCCACTTAATGACTTCAGTTTTCACCTGAACTAACAGCTAACACTGCAGGCAGGTAAACATCAAAAGGACCAGCCACAATCCTCAAATCCATTTCCTGACCTTTTACTGCAGTTTTGAGTCTTCTTTTGCTTTAATTGTTTGAGTTTTTGGCTAAAAGCGGAATTAAATGAAGCCAATTACTGTAGCTTTAGCTCAGCTGACTGTTGACCTTTGACTTGTTGGACTTTTTTGGCCTTAAAGTTTATGCAAATTGCGAAAAACTTTTGAAAATAATATTTAACTTTTAGTTTTTATAGCTAGAAAAACTGCGAAATTAAAGCTAACTTTTTATTAAGCCGAAATGGAATACATTTTTTAATTCCTTCCAACTTTTTGCTTTTCAGCACTCTGAAAAGTATGCTATACTTTTTAAAAGCTCGAATTTCAACTGAAATTTAAAATCATTTTACAATAAAAACTTTTTTTACTTAAAAAACTATAAAATAAGTAGGAAATTTTTGTTTTATAAGTTTTTATAAAACTATAATTGAAATTGATTAAGCCAGCTTCGTCTCTTTGGATAGTTTTTACTAAGTTTTTCCTGGAAAACTCTACTTGTTATCACTGTCAATCACACTCGGCTAACTTGGTTGCTATCCCTAAAGGGAAAACATCCACTCAGAGTGTGTGTCTCTGTCATTCCTTTGTCTCTGACGCTGTCACTCTGGAAAAAAAAAGAGAGAAGTGCACAGGAAATGAGTGCGACACGCGACGGAAGCTGCAAATGAAATTTGCTGCCATTGTGAATGGGAAGAAAAAAGGCTTTGAGTGCTAAGTAAATGTTCTGTGAATTTTACTTTAGTTTTTTTTTTCTTTACAGATTTTTTTGTTGTTTAACATTCATGTAAAAATATGTTGAACTTTTATTAGGCTGCTTATTATTGCAGCGAATTGGGATCTAAAGTTATAATTGGTATATTGACATTCAATGGGACATCGGATTCACTTAAATTGCTTGTCGCATGCTCCGAGATGTGTTCACAGACGACATTTCCATTACCACTTCCACTGCCACATCCATTGGCATTAGCAGCTGCTGAAAGCAGAACAAGTAAGAGGTTATGTCGTTACACTGAGAAAAAAAGGTTTGTGATTTGGGGAAAACTTAAGCTGAAGTTTAAGTGTAGTGTAGTGTAGCGTAGGGTAGTGTAGTGTAACAGTAAATTTCTTAAATAACTTCCTAAAGCTCTTTATTTTATTTTTTATTATTTATTATTTTATTTTTTCCAGTGCAGTTTTCCTGGAAACAAGTTCTTTTTTTGTCGGATTACCTGCTGCTGTGCTCTGAAGCTGCTGTTGCTGTTGTTGTTGTTGCTGCTCCTCCTCCTCGGTGATGGTGGAGAAATTTGTGGGACGCTGTGAGGTAATCAATGGACTCGCGGCCAGAATTCGATGCGAATGCCTTCCAGCCTTGGTAGTTGCCAGCTGCTGACGCTTCGATTTGCTCAGTTTCTCCGGAGGAGTAAACACCACAGTGGGCTAAAAAAGTAACACAACCAATTTGTTGATATGGCTATCAAGGAATCGGGTTTTAATTGGTTATACACTCACCGACAAGGCGGGATGCTGTTGCTCCTCTGCAGCAGCTCTTCGATATGACTGATACTGGGAGACCACACAGAGTATACAGTAGAGCTACATAGATAATTGGACTTAATTAATTATATTTTATCATAAACAAAGGCAGCAAAGTGTAGCCAACTGTAATTTGCTAGTTAGTTGCTTAACAAACCAAAATTAAACCGCAAAACTATGCAGAAAATAATGCGAATGTGGCGAACAAATTCCACATAAATTTCAGGGCTAATGTTAAAGTTTTGTTTACCTAAAAATAACTTTTAATTAAAAAATGAAAACCGAATATTAACATAATCGAATTACACAAAAAATAAATTTAAAGCAGGTTATTAAATACATATTTTTAGTCAGAAAAACAGAACATTTCTTAGAAAAATTAACTACACTTTGATGCACAAATTAGTCACACTTTAAATGATTTTTCACTACCATAAATACATATAACATATATTAAATTTTAACAAGATTTGTTGATTAAATAATTCAGTGGAAAGATTTATTTATTTAATTGAAAGCTAAAGCAATTTTAATAAGAAAAATCTATCAGAATTTCTAGATAACAATTAAGTTTCTTGAAAATAAGTAGAACAATCGGAGTTAAATTTCCACTGAAATTTATGTTTTTGGTTGAATTAACAATTTAAATTGCTTACTAAAATTAACAAAAAGCTTAACTTGGCTTATAGCTTTAGAGAAATCACTCAGCTTTAGCTGTAAATATTTAATTGTTCTTTTAAAAATTACGTTGAAAAGACAAAGCGAAAGAAAATCAAATTAATTATTTTTCAAACGATTTTTCTTCTACAAAATTAGTTTAGTCTACTCTACTCACATTCAGGCATAGAATAAAAAAGACTATGGTGAATATAAATCCCACGATTGGATCAAATTGAACGCGACACGATAGCATCAGATGGACGAGATGAGCCAACTCGAGTAGCAAATCGCAGATCATTAAAAAAATCCAGGGTAGCAGCAATTGACGTTTGTTCTACAAACCAAAGAGAGAAGAAAGAAGAAAGTTAGAAATGCTTTCTTTCCTGTTGGTTGCTTAATTTATTGAAATTTTAAAACTACACTCACATGTCGCAGACCCAGTATCAACAAGATGGATGCGAACACCATCAGCACAGAGCAAAACAATAACAAAATGTTGAATATCACAGTTACTGCAAAAAGTCAGACGTCAATCAAATGAACAAGTTGGAGTGGAAGTGGAATGTGGAAAGTGGGATGGGATAATGGGAAACGTGGGACTTCTACTGCTCTCACCTACGGTTATATCTCCTCTCTCAAGTATGCTCTCGCCCACGGGCTGTGTCCGTTTGCCGAGTAGAAAATCCTGCTCCTCCCTCACATAAAAGGTAAACATGAGTGTCGAGACGCCAAAGTAGATCTGCAAAAAAAAGGTCACACAGGCAGCAAAGGGTTAAACGGAAATTAAGACATTATTTATCAACTGACATTTTGGTAAAGTTTAAAGACAGTTTAAACTTTAAGCAGCAGATTAACATGAGTGTTTGTTTATACCTATATCCCACTCTTAAACTTCACCCATTAACTTTGACAGCTAAATATAAACTTAATAAATTATATTTATTAAAGTACAGTATTGGAATTTTTAGACCCTGTACTCTAAAAAAGAATAGAGGGGTGAATTAGGTTTGTCAGAAGAGAAATGTGCGTAACAGGGAGAAGGAAGCATTTCCGACCCCATAAAGTATATATATTCTTGATCAGTATCAACAGCCGTGTCGATATATATGTATGAACACCTAGATCTCAGAGACTATAAGAGCTAAAGCCACCAAATTTGGAATGCAAGTCCGTCTCTTTTATGAGTAGATCAAGTTTATTTTAAATCGTTGACAAGGTCCCTACCGCCACTGCAAATACAAAGAAATATTTTCGTATTTCCATAACTTGAAAAATATTAGAGCTATCGGGACCAATTTCACGCAGTACATGTATATTACCATTATAACTATTCTCACCGAGCTTAATTGGAATCGGACAACTGTAGCCTATAGCTCCCATAGGACAAATAAGTCAAAAGTTGGTGAATTGTATATAAAGACGATCACTAGAATGAGTACGGGGTCTTTTACAGTCGACTCGCTCGACTGTAGCCTTTCCTTTTATATTATTATACACTTCATTGCTTTGATTTGGCTTTAAATTAAAAAACATTTTGTAAGTTTTCTTGTTAATCTTTTTGGCTTTTCCTTTGTTATTGTTTACTTTTAGCCTAAGCTGTGATTATGGCTAAGAATTTTCGCTTCACAAAATTCCTTTTCACTGGAAATGATTGTAGTTGGACGAGATTAAGTACTTGTAGGCGAAAATTTACTTGTTATTCTGTATTTTGCCTCAAATTTCTTGTATTTTTTTTGGGTTTTATGTTGTAATTATGGTAATGAGCGAGTTGTAGAAATAATCCCTATTTACCACACAGAGGAAAAAACAGCAACAATTTTATTTATTCAAACATGATTTAATCTTATTATTTTGTTCGCTGTTTTTCATTTTTTGCTGTTGTTTTAAAAATTAACCTTTTAATTCGTTGCTCGGTAATTGCACACTGTTTTGATTTTCTGTTTTCCCATTTTCCTCTTTTCCTGTTTTCCTTTTCCCTTTTTTATTTTATCAAGTAGCTCATTACTTATCCATTTTGGCTTATCGCTTAATTAGTCTTGTTGTTTTGGAGTACACTTCTCCTTTTTTGTCCTTTTTTGTGGAACTTCTGCTTGACTCTACTTTAAGTTGCTACGTTTTAGACCCTGTATTTAATTGTTTATCGTTGTTGTTGGCTTTCCATTTGATTTAATCTTTTTCTTTTTAATAACTGTATTATTTTTCGCTTTGTTTCTCATTTTACATCTTCCTTGTTTTGATTTTTTGTGTTTCACTCCGTTTTCTTTAAGCTTCTCGCGCTGTTTTAACTGTACTTCTCGCCTGTTATGCTTATTTTGCACTAACTAAGCTTCTTAGTTAAACTCTCATTGAACTTTTTCTTTGCCTTAACTCTGGTTTAGCTTTTCAAGCTTACTCTACTTCTCTCTTTCTTTGTTGCTCTTTCTCTCACTTAACTTCTTGCTTGTCACACTAGCTTACGCTCCAGTTTAGCTCCTTATGCTTCTCTCTTCGGCTGCCTTACATACTTTAGTTGTTCTCTTTTATGTTACTTTTAGCCTCACCTGACCTCTCGCTCTCTCTCTCGCTCTTTGTTTAGCTAAGGCGCTCACTATACTTAGGCTTTGCTCTTTATAAGTAACTGTTCTTTTGATCTTTAGATTATCTTGCCTACTTTATTTGCTTATCACTTTGCTGCCCACTTAACTTCTCTAACTACATGTGTCTTTTCAAATCATTCCCTCACTCACTTTGTTTTCCTTTCTTAACTCTCTGTTAATTCTCAAATGCTTATTAGTATGTAGTTTTCTATAGCCAGTACTGACAATCGTTTACTTCTTTTGCATCTCTCAAAATTTCTGTCATTTTTCGCACATTTTTTATGCTTTGCTTCCCCATAAACTTTTTGCTGTGCTTCTTTTTCAAGTTCCTTCACTACATACTGCTTCTGGCGCAGTCTATACAGATTTACAGCCAAAATTGTATGCTCCATACTCTCAATGCTCGCCCTTTATCTTCTCTCACTGTGTAAAGGTCCTCTATTTTTCGAACACGGGTTGCTTCTCTTTGCTTATCTTTGCTATATTTAATATTAATCTGCTCAACAACTTCTCTCTTAACTTCTTACTGCACTTCTTAAGTACTTTCTTCACTCTGTTTAGTCCTGTGCAATCTGCCTATAATTTCAGACCACTTTGTCTCAGTTCCTTTGCATCTCTTTTAACTTCTATATTGACCTCTCACTATACTTCTTCCATTATTTCCCCACAACGTATTACTTCGCAAATCTTTCTCCCCACAGTTCCAGCCCCTCTTTACTAACTCTTCATTCCCTCTGCTCCCCTTTAACTTCTCACTTCTCACTCGCTTTGTCACACCCCCTTCCAGCCTAGCTTAGCTGAACGCTGTGATACCAGGCTTCAATTGTTATTGTTTATCGGCCTTTTGCTAAAATTAAGTGGGCCACAAATCAAGTGTGTTCTAATTGATGACATACCAGTGTGTAGAGAGCGCAGGCGAAGCTGCCATTCCGCACATCCTTCCAGAAGCAGCAGGACTCGAGTATTGCCATTTTCGTACGTATTTTGTTTTTTTGGTGGGGCTTCTTTTACTTCCACTTATTCAACTCCTTGTGCATTAACATACTATATTAAATGGAACCGGCTAAAGCTGGATGGATGTGTATTGGGGCTATTTGAGTGCAAAGAGGAGGGAACTTTTGTAACGGCAGCCGCCACTTTCATATTACTTTTTGACACTTGCTTCGGGGCTTGTTTGTCTTAGAGTTTTCGCCACGTTTGTTTATTGGCCCTGTTGTTCTTTGTTAGCCTTCTTATTTTGGTTTGGTAGTTGGCATCGGGAGTTGCTTATCTCTGGACAGTGACACTTATTTTAATACACAACGCACGCAGATTTATGACACTGATTTATTTAGCAACACACACACACGCACATACACAATAGTGGCCATGTTTATAGGAGCCACTTTAAGCCACTTTGAACCGTTCGCCATGAAAGACGCGCCAGAACTGATTCGAGTGCAGTGAAACATTCGCTCGACTATTTCGAAACTCAAGCGATGATTTTATGAATGAAAATTTTCGAAGTCGCTTAGGGGACGAGGGAGAAAGGGGGCGTGGTGTTGTGCGTCTGCGCTGTTTATTGGCCAAATAGCAACAGGCTGCTTTGGCATTGGCAGTGGAAATATTTGCATAAGCAGCAAACGGGACAACGGGACAACGGTACAATGGGTGGCGTCCCACACGGCGTATACGCAATGTTCGTATCGCACTCAGTTGCAACTGCTCACTTAATTTAATTGTCTGTGGTATGAGCAGTTCTTGATGGAGTATGAGACAGGAAGTTAAACTCAATTAAAGCCTGACTTCTGATGACTCGACTACTGTACGCAGAAGACTAATGACAATCATTGGCGTCGATAAGCCGCAGGCGATGGATGGAAAACTCAACCGAGCGGAAAAACAGTTGAATCACACAGATGAAAACTTAAGCTGTAGTGAGCACTAGAGCAGAGGGTTTGGGTAGAGTGAGCTAACTATAGAAGTCCTCGTAATAATTCTGAGGAAATGCGTATCTATCTTAGTCAAGCAGTTTGGGAATTTATTGATTACCTTATGCAACACACTGTTTTTCAGACTAGTCAATAGTATATATAGATATAGGGTATCTTATGTGATACACTTGATATACCCCATTATCTAACCACAGCAGGCGACACACAATCTATTTTTAAAAGTAATTATTTACATAAATTCCCACGAGTATGGACGGCAATGAGAATGGTAAAAAGCCCGGCAAGGATGCAGGCACAAACACCGACCCGTAAGTTTAGCGTAGGAATTTACCCACATAAACTCCCCAAGCTTACGTAAAGTGCATTCCAACAGAAAGATAGATCGAAGTCGGATTTCCAGGGAGAGTACCAGAAAGACTATACGCCCAAGTGATTCCTCAGAGGAGATTGAGCGGGAACTAGCGCGATTTCAATTCGCGCGACGGAAAACTTCTTTTGCCGAGCCGCCGATCTATTTCGACTTTGATGATCTATTGCCGGAGATCGGAGAGTTTGGATTGTATCAGAAACTTCTATTTGTGCTCATGATACCATTTTGCTTCATCGCTTCCTTTGTGTATTTGGGACAGATCTTTATGACACTTCCACCTGAGCACTATTACTGCTTTGTGCAGGAACTGTCGTTGGTGGAGAACGAGGAGGATCGGAAAATGTTATCCATACCGTTAGAGGAGGATGGAAGTTACAGTCGCTGTGAAATGTATGATCGCAACTATACGGCCATTTACAAATCCCTGAATCGCAGCGAATTCTTCAACATTACTGCTAAGCGTATACCCTGTAAACAGGGTTACGTGTTTAATGATCAGCTAAATTTCCGTACTGCTACTATGGAGTTTGCTTGGCTGTGTGATGACGATGCCTATGCGACTTATGCCCAAATGATTTTCTTTCTGGGCTCCATTGTGGGCTGCTTGGGTTACGGGCATTATGCGGATCATTGCGGACGTTTATCGGCCTTGGTCAGCAGCTGTGCCTTGGCCTTGTTTGGCAGTCTTTTCACCTCCGTTACGTATAATTTTGTTACCTTTGCGGTGACCAGATTCATTGTGGGGGCTTCGTATGACACGTGTTTTACCATGATCTATATAATGGGTAGGAAAAGGGGCTAATTTTTCCTAACTAATCCTAAAAGTTCTTCTTTTTCCTACATAGTGCTCGAGTATGTGGGTCCCTCGTACCGTACCTTTGTGGCCAACATGTCCTTGGCTCTCTTTTATTCCCCCTTCACCGTGCTCATCCCTTGGCTGGCTTTATATTCCGGCAATTGGCGTTTCTTCTCCGGCATTTGTGCCCTACCCATTGCCATCGCACTCCTCGGCTTCTGTGTGCTACCGGAATCGGCACGTTGGCTCGTCTCGGTGGGTAAAATAGATAATGCCATCGAAGTGCTGCAGAAAGTGGCACGTACAAATAATCGAACGATCACGAGAACTCAGTGGCAAATCTTTCGGGAGAGTTGTGAGTACTTTTACAGAGAGGAAATCGAGGGACGTACCTTTACCTTCATATCCATCTTCAAACGTCGTCGTCTGGCACGTTATATGGTGCTCATGATCTTCATTTGGATGACCATTTCACTGGTCTACGATGGACATGTGAGAGCTGCGAGTGTGCTCGATCGGGAGAATATTTTTACGGTCTTTAGCATTGCGTGTGCTACGGAAATTCCTGGAGATCTATTGGTTACCGTTATTCTGGATAGGGCGGGTCGTCGCTGGTGTGCTTTCTTCTTTACCACACTGAGTGGTGTGTTCAGTCTGGTGGCTGCCAATGTGGAAAGCGCAACTTGTATTCTTGCTGCAGCCCTCGCTGGACGCTTCTTTGCCAATGTTTCCTACAACATCGGACTGCAGTGGGCTGCCGAGGTGCTTCCAACGGTCGTAAGAGCTCAAGGAGTCGCCTTTATACACACCATGGGATTTGTGGCCATGCTGCTCTCGCCACCCATCATTTACTTGTCCAATTTATCCATCCCTCTGATGCTAGACACTTTGGGTGCTCTGGGTATAGTGGGTGGTGTGCTCGCCCTCTTCCTACCCGAAACTTTGTATCAAGATCTGCCCCAGACATTGAGTGAGGGCAATCAATTTGGTCGCGATCAACGTATTTGGCATTTCCCCTGTTGTGGTCCAGGTTCCAGGCCTCCACATCTTCCTCGTCGCATCTGGCATCAGGGTTCCAGTTTGCGTTCCATTTCGCGTGCTGAGTACCGCTCTCAGAAGCTCAATCGCGTGGCGGTTGTGAAGAGCCGTCGACGCACTATGGGCATGCTGCCCTCCATGATCAGTGATGACTCTGAAGTACTGGAACGCATAGAGAAATCTTATAAATTTTGATGGTGTAAAATAATTTGTATATATTTTTATATTTTGAGATAAAATAAATGGGAAGAATAAATTATAGAATAATTTTACAAATAATTGAATATGGTAAAAATGTCGAATAATGGAAAGTCCGCTTCGATCGAACAGCCTCCAAGGTATTAAGTATTTTCGGGGTAGAAATCGTATGAATGAAACAAGCTGTGAGCAAGAATTAGCAGAGCTCTGTTAAGTTAATTTAAGATAAGCAGAGCTCTATTATGTTAATTAGCCAAAAATGTTAATTACAATAATTACAACTATAACAAAGCTAGAGAGACCATACTAACACATTATGTGTATGGTACCATTATAACTATGCTCACAATGTTCGGGTCGGACAACTATGCTCCCATAGCACAAATTTTGTAAGGGGTCTTTTACAGTCGGCTCGCTCGACTGTAGCCTTACTTACCTGTTTTATCAGTGTATGCCTGAAACGTTCTACTTTCTGCTCCAGAGCTAAACCATTAGTTTCGCTGAATTAATAACTAACTGAACAAATGTTAACACAATTCTAGTTTAGTTATAATCTAAGTTTTCAATCCAAAATGTCACTAACATCTCGTCTCTTTATGACCATAATTTTAACCTTCCTAATTCTAAAACTTTTCTTTATGCTATGGGTTTCAAATCCGTCGGTTCGTGAATTTCCAAATGATGAAAAATATTTTAATGCAACGCTTAAGAAACTTTTGATACCACGTTGGCCTGGAAGTCTTGGTCATGGCCAGGTGAGAGATTTTCTAGTTGAAAACTTGCGTGAACTTGGCTTTTACACGGTACGCGATGAACTATTTGATGGCATACAATTTACCAATATTGTGGGCGTGTTCAATACAGAGGCAACGAGTTTTTTAATGCTTAGTTGTCATTACGATTCCAAGTTTATAAAGAGTTATAAGAATTATGTGGGTGCTACCGATGGTGCTGTTTCCTGTGCTATCATTTTAAATATTGTCAAGAATTTGAATTCGTTTTTACGTGGAGAATTTAGTAAACGAAGGGATATAGGTTTATTGGTAAGTATTACAATTTTTCAAAACAAACTTTGATAAAAATTATGTTTGCAATTGTAGTTGGTTTTCTTTGATGGTCACGAGTCCTTTGAGGATGTTGAACAGGAATTTAATTCCTTGAACGGCTCAAGACGCTTTGCCGAAGTGCAACTAATACCTTTACAAAGTATTGTAAGTTTCAAAAATAACTTGAAATATTTTTTAATTTTTTACAAATTAAATTTCTAGGAAGTGGTAGTTGCCCTTAACTTGATTGGAGCTCCGAATCACATCTATATGAGTCACTATGAAAATACCTTCATCTTACACACGCACTTGGCGGATATTGAACTGGAACTGCTGGAATCGGGAAAGCTTAGTAATTGCCATCAGCTGTTCCGTAAGCTCAAAGATCATGAAAGCGACATTGAAGATGATCATTATCCTTTGATGATGGAGGGTGAGTAAAATGCTTTTGTCATAAGTTTTCATTTTATCATTTTTAAGTTATTTTAGGCGTGCCAGCGTTACATATAGTGCCACACACTTTTCCCGATGTTTGGCATACTGAAGCGGATACCCTGGAAAATCTGCATTTTCCAAGCATTCGAAATATGAACCTAATATTGACACATTTTGTTTATGAATACTTAAATAATCATGTAGACGATATAGACAGTCGACTGGTTTAAAATTGGGTTAAATAATTAAATACTTTTATGTAAGTTATAATTAAATTAGCGTTTGATTTCTGCTAGTTAAGCTCCACTGTAAGCGCACTGTAAAACGCTCATTAAACACCACTGTTGAAAACACGCCTAAGCGAAGCTTTCCAGAAGCTGAGCAAACAACTGTTAAGCTTTACAACACTTGTTGTGGACCGTTTCGCTCTGTGAGCACAAGCAGAAGGTCTCTCTTTTATTTGTGCTCTCATTTATTCAATGCTGCTGCGAAGGCCGCCACAAAGCTTTCGTTCAGTTGTACAGCTGTGTGCATGTGCATGTGTGGGTGTGTGCGTATGAGTTGGCGCGCGCCAAGAGGAGCACAAAGCCAACAACTGCAAACAGACTGTTAACAACAACAACTGTTATAAAGAGAGCCGAATGTGGGAACACAAAGCGTCGCTTCAGTGCGCTAACAGACTTCGCTGTGTTAAGATCGGAAGTGCGAAAGAAAAAAAAAAATAATGTCGCGTTCGCTGTGTTTGTTGTTATTGTTTTTCGCGATCTGTGTGTTTGCAACTGATTACACGCAGGCACAGAAAGCCAACGTAAGAAATTTAACATTTAAACTAAACTGAGTCACAAGTGCGTAAATATCTCACACTTCCTCTATCTCTCTCTTTTTCTTTCTCTCCCTCTTCCTCTCTCTTTTTTTTTTACAGCTGCAGCTGCCAAGCTTGGGTGACGATGAGGTCCACTTTAATAACAGCTTGAGCGCGATTCTCGTGCCACGCGTCGTTGGGAGTCGTGGACATGATCAGGTTCAGAATTACCTGGTTAATTCCCTCAACGGCCTTGGCTTTCAGACGGAAGTCGATGAGTTTAAACAGCGCGTTCCAATCTTTGGCGAGCTAACATTTGCTAACGTCATCGGCTATATCAATCCACAGGCTGAGAACTTCTTGGCCCTTGCCTGTCACTATGACAGCAAGTATTTTCCCAATGATCCGGGCTTTGTGGGTGCCACCGACTCGGCTGTACCCTGTGCTATACTTCTCAACACGGCCAAAACGCTGAATACCTATTTACTACAGCAATTCCGCAATCGCAATGATCTGGGACTTATGGTGAGTCTGAATATAACACGGTTTGGGGATTCACTGGAACTGATAGCCTATAATTATAATATATAGGATTGGCAAAGTACCGTTTAGTTAAATTAATCATACAATTAAAAAATATAAGTTAGGTTTACTAGAAATTGGCTGAAAAGGGCATCTCTGTTAGATTTATATTACTAATTTGCATCAGGAGATCAGAACTTCTTTTAAAACTTTAATAACGCAGAGTTGGAAAGAAGTAGAAGCACCAAATTTGATACTTGGACTCTTTATATATGAAGCCAATACAAAATGATGTTAGTTTTTAGATGCCACACCCCTTTTGCCCACAAACTTTCAAGCAATTATTTGCGGGATTATTTGAGTGCTTATTTCCAAACTTATACGTTTTTACATTAAACAGTTATCTAGAATATGGTGTTATGTAACGATGCTGCAAATTTCATAAAGATCGCCCCCCAAACAAAAAAGTTATACCTTGTTAAAGTGACACACAGTGAGTGAGTGAAAGTGTATAGCAGGCAGCTAGCAGCAGGCGCATAGCAGGCAGCTATAAGTAAGCGCATAACAGACATCGAGTAGCAGTCTGCTTTCGATTGCTCACAAGCAGTTTTACAGTTAACCCGAGGAAATTATATTAGCACAGGGTATGTGCAGTCTGGTGAACTCTCATCATTTGTCAAACATTTCCCAGCTGATATTCTTTGACGGCGAGGAAGCCTTCAAGGACTGGACCAACAGCGACTCAGTTTACGGCTCACGTCACCTGGCCAGCAAATATGCAGCCAAGCGACGCGGAAATCCAGTGAGTGGTCAAGCCAATCTCTCACCACGTCACATTGATCGCATCGTAAGCTAAACTATAACTAGGAATACTTAAACACTACACTAAAGAATCCCTTTTCAGGAGGTTCTTGTGCTCTTGGATTTGATTGGCGCAGCGAATCCGAAATTCTCCAGTTTCTATGAGAACACTCATGGACTGCACAACAGTCTGGTGGAGATTGAGAAATCCCTGCGAGATGCTGGTCAACTGCAGGGCAACAATAAAATGTTTCTGAATCGTCCCGCTGGTGGATTGGTTGATGACGATCACCGTCCGTTTCTGCAGGAGAATGTGCCCATTTTACATCTGATAGCCACGCCTTTTCCAGACACCTGGCACACACCACGGGATAATGCTGCCAATCTTCACTGGCCTTCGATGCGTAATTTTATGAGGATTTTCCGTAGCTTCGTCTACGAGTATCTGAGGCGGCACAGTGAACCCGTCGATTTACGTTTTCATAGAGCATAAGTAACATAAGGAAATGTTTGTTTTCGTTTTGTGTTAAACTGCTTAAATATTAGCATTGTAATTATTATAAAAATCTTGTCCTAGTTACAATGGAAGTTGTGTTTTTTTTATATTTTCTTTATTTTATTTCTTAGCGACGTTTGCGTCCGGCTTGACCCTTTTTGCCGGGCGCACGTTGGCCCTGATGACCCTTTGGCTTCTTTCCCACCGCCTTGCGACTACCCTTGCCGCCCTTCTTGCCACCCTTCTTAGCGGGTCTGTTGGCGCCCTCAGCCTCGCGTCTGTGGAGCAGACAAGAACAAAAATTAATATGAAGCGATGGATTAATAGGGAAAGAGTAGCTTACTCCAATCGTTCGTCTTGCTTTTGTAGTGATATCGCCTTTTCCACATCAAGTTTGGGTTTCTTGTTTAGCACACTCTTGATGAGATCCAAATTGGCTTCCCTCTCGGGCTGAGCTGTGATATGCGATGCCTTGCGTTTGCCTCCAGGTATCAGTTCCTTGACGCCCAGACCGCGTGCCTCCTTCTCCTTGGGGAGTTTGCTTTGGAATTTACCCACCGATGCTGTTGAGGATTTAGCAACAGTCACAGCTGTTAACAGTTGATTCGATGATGCTGCCTCGGGGCCCAGGTAGCCACTGCGTGGCATATCAATCTTCTTGGCACGCACAATATTTCGCATGCGTTGAATTTCATTTTTGGCCACCTTCTCGTTACGCAAATCAATCTTCTTCTGGAACATGTCTGTGTTGGGATCTGCATTCTGGGGCACCTCCAGTACCCAGTCTTTGTCCTTTTCGGCCTCGGCACGTTTGAAGCCATAAGTGGGCACCCATTTCTAGATAGATTGGAAATGGAGTCAAGTTGGGAATTTTATGCATTCCTAGTGTACTTACGTCCAGCACATCATCGTAGGTTTTCTTATCCTTCTTCTTCTTTGTGATGCCCTTCTCCTTGGCAAACTTCTCCCATTTTGTGAGCGGACGCGGACCTGGAGGCTTACGTAGACGGGGCAAAACTGTTGTTGGCTCTGGTAACTTGGCCACAATGCTCTCGTCCACACGCTCTGTGGGCAATTCCCAGATGGCATTTACCAGCAATTGTGTATTATCACGTGTCAAGGCACACAGATATTCTTCTCGCTCGTTGCTGTATACAAGTTATTCCAATTTAATACAGTTTTCCATTAAATCTCAATTTTCTTTCTACTCACGCGAGCTGCCGGTCCTCCAAATCATTGGGATCTGTGATAAGTAGCGTGCCCACATCTAAACGGCATTCCAGGTGCTTTTCAACAGTAATTGGCTTGTATTTGTCCAATTCCTTTTGATGTTTTTCTAAAACCGCTTTAACAACATCCATTTTATTTGAAATAAACAGCAATTGCAGGAATTGTAATATTTATACACGTGCTGTGGTCCGCTGCTGTTTGGTATCGATGCCAAACGATAGCGATACTTTTAGCTCGTGAGCAATGCGATAACATCGCCTACTAGTGCTGTAGAATGTTTAAAGCGTTGAAATTAAGCTCTCGCGCTTACGTTCGTGCGCAACGAAAATATCTTTTGATTTTTTGACAAATTCTCTGTATCCTTTGATGTTTCTGGCAGCTCAATATTAGTTGTTTCTGGTAAAAACAATACCAATATTGCCGCAACAATTGCTAGAATACCAATAATTGACATTGGCGCCGATGGTGAGTAATGTTTGGTATAAACCACAAATGGTGACAGCAAACTGCCCACAAAACCCATTAAATGTATAAACGCAAAACCTTGACCACGTACAACCGTGGGCAGTATTTCATTGGCCCATTGAACGCCAATATTAAAAGCAATTGATGCACAAAATCGTCCAAAGAGCGCCGAAATTGCAGTTTGCCAAGATGCCGTAAACCAAGCAGCAATTAAACTTCCACCAGCACAGCCAATAAAAACGATTATAGACATAAACTTGCGTCCGAGAATGTCCAGCATAAACATTGGGACCAAACAAGCAGGCACCTCTACCGCACTGGCCACCGAGAAGGTTATAAAAATATCTGGTCCTATGTCAAGTATGGCCCGAACATGGGAGTCATATATTAAGGCGATAATCATCCAAATAATTATCAGATCTAATGTAATGAGACAAATTCGCAGGCTTTTAAACAAATCCAAGAGTGTACTTGGGCGCTCTGTCTGATTTTCATTATATGCTGCGATGGTGCACTTCTCAAATGCAAGCAAAATTTCCTCTGGTACATTTTTTCCATTCGTTTTGGCAATTTTTCTGATAATTAACATTGCTCTACGGGATTTACCAACACTTACTAACCATCTGGGTGAATGTTTATAAAACAGTGTTGAATAATGCGAATTAGAAGCTAAGTTAAGCGGTTTTTTTGAATCATACTATTGTTAGAGTTGCTTACCTAGCCGATTCATCTAGCAGGGCGTACATAAAAATACAAATGAGAACGGAAATTGCAGTGACCAATGCTAATATACGCCAGCCATCACATGCCAGCGCAATCCAGGGCAGTGAACACGCCCCCGGAAAATAAAACAGAGTCAAGGCAATGTTTGTTAATGGTGCACGATATTTAGGCGCTACATTTTCTATGACTATAATGGAATTAGTAAATATTTGTAGATTAAAGTACAGGATCATGGGGATTTAGAAAAACTTACGCAATACATACATGGGCATACAACAGTTATCGAATCCCATGCCGGTAATGAATCTGGCCAAGGAAAATAAGGTGAAACTGTTGCTGAACGCAGTCAGTGAGCCACCAATTAAGCAACAGAAATTGCTTAACATAACGGCCGGTAATCGTCCCAAATGATCCGATATATAGCCGAAAACAAAACAGCCAATGCATGATCCAAAGAAATATATCGTTACAGTCCAGGCACCCAAATGGTCCTTGTCGCACACCCAGTCGTACTCTATAGCTACAGTATCGTAGGGTACTTCGTTCCTGTTGTAGTTCCAATCCTTACACGGTTTTATTGGCCAATTTTCATCAGCCATTGTTAAATTTTGCTCTAATGCTTTTGTGAAATTTGTGTCATACATATTACATTTGTCATACTCATCTTTACCAATCTTTGGTATGGCTAGTTTTTGCTGCTCTTCTTGGGAAAGGTGTTTTAATTCTGGTATTTTGCACCAATGTTCCTCTGGTACAATTATTAAAAATATTTGTGTCAAATAGGTAAAGGCCCAGAAAAAGAAAAATGGTGCCACGTAAAGAACCAAACGCTTTTGATAAAATCCAAAATCACCAATAGTTGGCAACAGTTCGTCAAAAGTCACGCAATTATCATCTTTGTTTCGCGTCTTGTCCATATTTTATTTAAAATTTTTATTTGGAGCCTACTTTTGAAAGTAGTAATTCCGATAATTTTTCATGTTTTTATAACTTAAGTAATTGACGCGCCTCCACAAAACAGTAGTGTTGCACAGTGTTGCTTAGTGTTGGGTTAATTAGTTCATTCGTTCACGTGAACGAAGTCAGTTCATTCGCTCGCTCTACTTTGCAAATGGCGCCAAAACAGTAAAAAATTTTGCAACAGGTTGCGTTTATTTAAATTATTGCACATTAAAAGCCATGGATGAACTGGCACAACTGCGTAAACGCATAACAACATCGTTTAAGCTGTGCGGGTTTCTAATACGCTCCGAAAACAGCACATTCCTGGCTGAGCAACTGCTGCCTTTCGATGCGACTGAGCGTGAAAAATGGCTGACAGTTATAACGGAGAATTTGCAAGGCCAGAAATTGGCGACGCCGCACGTAGAGCGCGAATCGCTGGAAAAGGCGATCAATGAACTAAACCGCGTTGGTTTAGACGAAGGTGAGACAGTTTTTGCTGTGATCGATTCATTCACCGTTCCACGCTATCGCTACAACACGCGCATCAAGAAGTTCGAACGTGATACGCAGCCCCGACGTCTTTTAACTCAGCCGCGCATGAAATCGGATTATTTGCAACAGCGCTATGCAATGCTGCTGCAGAAAACATTGCGTCACGATCTCTTTGCGCCCGCTGTTATCCAAGACGGTGTTGCAGCCGAGGCGCAGACTAAAAAATTCAAACTGCAATACGCGGAGAATTTGTTGGCTACCTCTAATATGAAGGAGGCGGTGATCTTGGGTCTGCTCACACAGCTCAAGGAGGGTAAATTCTATGTAGAGGATCCCACGGGCTCTGTACAGTTGGATCTGAGTGGAGCACGCTTTCATGCAGGCTTCTTCTGCGAAGGCTGCTTTGTGCTCGCTGAGGGCAACTACGCCAACGGTGTGCTGAAAGGTAAAGTGTGCTCTAATTTGCAAATATTCCCATTTTAACGATTTGTAATTTTTCAGTTGACGGCTTGGGCTTTCCACCCGCTGAGCCGGCTAGCAGCAGTCGTGCCTTCTTTGGGACAGGCAACACTTGGGGCGGCGAATCATCCAAGCTGCTTAAATACTCCCCGCGTCTGCAGGAAATGGAGCGTACAAATACAGAAACCACACTGGTTTTTCTCTCCGATGTACGCTTAGATCTGCCCGTAGTGATGGATAAGCTACGTCAGCTCTTTGTCGGTTATGATTCCTGTCCACCGCAAGCCATTGTCCTTATGGGTCCATTTACGGCCAGCACGCGAAATCATCATGAGCTGCGTCAGCACTTGGATGCTTTGGGCGCCTTGGCAGCCGGCTGTGAACAGCTGAAGAAGCAAACGGATTTGATACTGGTGCCCTCTACCGAAGATCCCACGGCACCAAATATATTTCCTCGTGCTCCGCTGCCGGAGTGCCTGGCAGCTGGTCTACTCAAGGCCTGGCCACGCACTCAGCTGGCTACGAATCCCTGTCGACTGCAGTACTGCACACAGCAGATTGTGGTCTGTCGTCTGGATTTGATGGCTAAGTTCTGTCGTAATACACTACACTTTCCACCAGATACGACGCACATAGAGCAACATTTTGCCAGAACCCTTGTCTGTCAGGGTCATTTGGTGCCCATACACCCGATTGCCATGCCCGTGCACTGGGATTATGATCCAGCATTGTGGCTTTATCCATTGCCCGATCTGATTGTAATGGGTGATTCCTGTCAGAGCTTTGCAAGCACTCAGCACGGCTGTACGGTATTGAATACCGGTTCCTTTGTCAAATCTAAATTTGCCTTTAAAGTTTATATACCCGCTACACGCACCATTGAGGATTCTGAGATACCAGGCGACATGGAGGTGACCTGATGAATATCTCAGGTAAAGGTTCTCTTTATTATTAATACGTCTACAGTTTTTGTTTTCTAAGTTAAATAATAAGTTTGTTATATACCAAATTCTATATGCTCTAACTTAGTGACCATCTGCCTTTCTAACTTAATCCCTGATCGTTGTTGACCACAAATGAAAAGTGGTGTAAGAGTGTAGTTTGTACAGAACATCCTATAGACTTTGTTATACGATTTGAAGTTGGTTAAGCTTTTAGATCCTACTGACCGACGGTTTCACTGATCTGCGTGCAGCCTAAACAGCAAGAGAAATGAACTTGAAATTTGTTTATGAATTCTTTCAATCTTTTTATGTACATAAAATACATATATCAGAGTCTTTATTCTAACTGATGGACTGATCATCGCACAGTCCAAACAGCAAGAGCTTTGAGCCTGAAATTTGTACACTTAGTTTAAATACATATTTCTGGATTTTGTTGAAAATCTTCACATGTTGCGCTGGAAACCTCCACAACCCATGCGTGTTTCCCAATTGATAAGCGACTCTGTCGCAGCCGTCGTCATCGTCGTTGTCTCCATCGTCAGCCATCATATGCGGCACAGCATGTGTTCCACAATCTTTTTTATTTTTGGACTGCTGACGCCTCTCGCAATCTGCTTTTTACTACACTACGTTCATGAGGGGGTTGTCTATTATTTTTCATGACTTAAAGCCGATTTGCAAGAATATTGTTGCTCTGCTGCCGTCGACGTCGACACTTAGAGCCGGTGGAAATTCAATTTCCTAGCAACACACACACACACTTACATACACAGATGTAGCTCTAAGAGAGCTGCAAGCTGAAACGGCAATTTTGTTAATGCGTTTGACCTGAGGACATCAATTGCCCTCGTTTTGTGACATTGCCACTTTCCTCTTTTTTTCGGCTTCCTCCAAATCGTTTTTTAAGACATCATTAGCTCAATGGCCGGCATGGAAGGACACAAGGGAGTCTGTTTGTCCTTTTCTCGTATTGATTTATGATTTATTGTCAGCAAATACTTTGATAGTTCCAGGGAGTGTCCTGTGTCCTCGGGTCTACGTCCTGTTTATGCCTGTGTGTCCTGTTTGTGCTGCTCTATGTATCAATTTCCAAATTCGATTGTTTGGGCGTTGCAGCTATTGGGCGTGCCAGCATAAAATGTACTCTAGTTAGACCCTGTAATTTAAAAAGGTACAAAGTGATCTCTTTGGAATAAATCTTATTGATTTTTAGATTATATTTGGGATATTTCATACTATATACAATATCATAGCTGTCACAGAAATCATATGAGAAAATTCAAACTTTTCTACGAAAACTTGTATTGTTTTGTTTCTACATTAAACCCAAGATTTTGTATTGATTCAGGGTAAGTACAGGGTCTTTTGCAATTGGCTAGCTTAGCTTTCGCTTTTCCGCTGCCATTGTTTTTTGCCATCTTCCCCCCTTCGCCCATAACTCCCCGATTTGGCGACAATCTTGCTTCTGCTTCATTTAACTGGTACACTTGGAACTTTTAAAATTTAAATATTGTTTGCGGTTGCTCTACAAAATTGCCGAAGTGGAGCAATAACATAAAATATACATTTTATCTCTGCTGGTCATTATAATTTATGACAAGCCACAGTTGACACCCATTACAAAGTATGCTTGCCACTCCCATTCCCAAAAGCCAAACCCCTTCCCCACTGTCACAGAACTCGATTAAAGCAATCGTTGATGCGGAATTCTCAAAGCTGTTTATGGGCATTCAACTGTCCCTAACCAAACAATACTCGACCCCAACTTGGTCTCATCATCAATCAGTGTCACAGCTGCGCCTCGAGTGGACCAAGTCGAGTCCAATCAAGGATCAAAGCAACTGACTAGGAGTCCTACAATCATATATCAACCACCAACCTTTCTAACTCTTTCACACATCATCGTTTGAATCATATATGTACACATAGGATGCGCTCAAGTGCATGTCCTGTGGTTATTTTCCGATTGTTTGCGAATCCTGCAAATCGTTGTTAGCATATCCTTCACTGATTTGCCATTGCGTCCAAGTGACCATATGTCAGGTATGGCTCATCATCATCAACAATAGCGAAGGCTAGGAGCTTTTGTGGTGTGAATTATACCCTGTAGTTGTTGAAGGAAGAGTAATTGAGCATTTGGAGGTGTGTAGCTTATTTGGGAAGTCAGGAATATGTTAGAGACGAGTCTTGTGAGGAATTCTGGAGTTGAATTATAGGAGCCTTTGGTGTTTCTCTACATCCTTCTAAAGTTTATTATATTTCTTAAAATTTTACGACTGAAAAGATTTTTTTATGGCCATGCATATGTGCATATTTAAAGGGTATATCAAAAACGCATCCCTTGAACTTCCCACATTCTTATTTTTATCGCATATGGTCAAAGGTTTGACTTGTGTGCACTTTGAAACCAAGCCATCAGCTGGAAAATCAAAAGAATCCATTGTTTATGGGAACTTCTTTGTTTCATTCATGGATATGACTGTGCAGCTTATTATTAACTTTTTTATGCAGTCGACAAATGATGATATTTTGCATGCGGTATAAAACTTTAATAGGGTTATCTCAGGGACTACACTGTTGCAACTATTCAACTTTATACGACTCGTAAATTCACAGCAATTGTCACAAGTTCATAAAATTCCAATTCGCTGGGAGTTCAAGTTAAGGGCGGCAATGATAGTGAAATTGAGTGGACGTGTGTCATCATTTACGGCTCAATTATCAGCTAGAGAATTCTCATATGAGAGACGATAATTTGTTGCTCAATTCGCAGTCCATTGAGCGAAGACACATGCAGACCAGACCAGACCACCCAGTGTGGACAGCTTGTCCAATCCAAAATCCGTAATCCTATAGCTCCAAATAGTCGTTGAGGAATCGCAGAAACCCAATCACAGTTTAGTCTTTGAGGCAGCGTCAAGTACACGTGCCGCCCATTAATTTACTCAGCGGCTTAATCTGCGATTTTGGTCCAGGATTCGTTTCTGGGGGTGGTGGTGGGTGGATTGGGTGTGGGTGTGGCACGTGCCGCCTTTGGCAAATCAAATGTTTTTATTATTTAAAGCGACAAACGTTGTGGCATTTTATTATTGTCTCGCTTCATGGCGATAACAACAGAGTTTTTGCCAGCATTTTGGCTGACAAAAGGGCACGTTTGCGACGACGCCAGGACAAATTACAGTCAAACCACATCCTGACCGCCATTGTCCTCCACAAATTGATAACGAATTGCACCTTGGGGACATCACGATGTCGCATCGCTTAGCTTTTTGTGTCTTAATGAAAATAAAGTGATAAATTTTAATTGATTTCACTTTAGTCCTTGGCTTTTGTCAAGGCTTTCTCAGGCGATAAGATCGCTTCCTGCTCCCACTTTATTCCCTTTTTCAGTTCTTAGCGTGTTTGGCTTGAAGGCAGCTCATTAGCCAAAGTATAATGTATCAAGATAATAACTAAATGTTTGACATAATTGAATTTTTTAATGCTTATTATGCGTTTGTAGCAAGTTTAACTTGCTCATTAGATATGCAACTAAATATCTTTTAGATTTTAAATATTTGATTAAATGGAATACTCTCTTAATGACTGTAATTTGAAGGGAAACTTCTTTTTATCGGGGGTAAATTTCATTTTTAAAACATTTGCTGAAAAGGAGATCACAAATTATAAATCCTTAGATTATTTTACTTACAATTTGCTCTTAGCTTAAGGAATATTATTTGAAAAATACATTTTTTTATACATAAAATTTACTATTTTTTATTTATGATTCTTTTAATTAAAAATCTTAAATTATTAATAATTCGCAGTTGTTGAGAGATTTCTAAACAAGTTTATGTGCTCAATTAGTAGCAAAGGTTAAAAAATAGTCCCTTTAAATAGTGTTATTCATAAATTTAATTCAATAGATATTATTTGACATTATTCTTATTCAAACTCAGAGTTTCCTAGCATAATTAATAACGTCTTTGATAAGAGTGGAAACTCTAGCATCTTTCCTGACATTACTTATCTGGGAAACTTTCTTGCAGCCTAAACTCTTTTATTATATTTTTTTTTTCTGTTTTGGGTTCCATATTTGAAATTGATTGCTTTTAAATTAAAACTGGGCATAAATCATAGAATGCCTGGACGCACAGTTTGACCCCAATGCGGGGCATCCCTATCCTGCTTTTTGCTGGCCCAGAGTTAAAACAAAAGCTCCTGCAGCACTGTCAGCACAATGCAGGCGACATAAGCCGATTTCAGATATCTGGACCTCAACCTGAACAGCAAACACACACACTCCCTCATACTCCCCTCTCCCTCCAGGGTGTTTGTTTTCAAAAATGTAAAAATTATCATCAACGCACAAGTAGCTTGTACTTGTCACAGCCACACCCCCTTTCTGACGCCTTCTGTTGTCCCACTCCATGTGGAAGGCAAAATATTTTCATTGTGTTTCAGCAGATTTTCAACATGAAGTTTCAGGCGCTTGGGCAGGGGTTGAAAATTGGTTTGTTTTTCTGGCCAGTGGCACAGGGTGTTATGAGTTTGTTAGGAGTTTGTATATTAGAGAAGGAGGCGTCTGGGATTTCGTAAAGTATATATATTTTAAACCCTGTCCATCTATGCGCGCCCTAGTATCTTTCAGATGTTAAAACTAGAACAATCGAAGTTGGAATGCAAAACTAATGATTAATAGGAATCTTTGGCAACTTTTTTTGACTTTATATTCTTTAAACTTAACAGTTCTATAAAGTGGAATGATCTTAAACGTCTTTGTAATTTTCATAAAGATCAGTCTATCAAAAACAAAGTTGTATACTTTTAATTGCTATAGTGAGCTGAGCAGTGGCAAAGCATTCAGCAAGCTAGCCACTACCAGAAGCATAGCGTCGAGCTGGGTATATTACAGTCGGGTAAGGCCTTCTACACTCTCCATTCCTGTTTGCTTCTGGTGGAGAACAGGGAGAGTTTTGAAATGCGATTACCTGCGTTTGCCTATTTGTAGGCTTGTAGTCAGAACTTTGGGTTGCCGCATCGGTAGCTGCCCCCGGGGCAAGCCGCATGCTAATCGACTTCTGATTGTGTGTGCGCAAGTGTGCGAGTGTGGTGTGTGTGTGAAAACAAAAAGGTTCAAATGTTCGGAACATAAATATGAATTTATGTGTGAGTTTCTGACACGTTCCACAATTTATAGAGTGGTGGAGTGTGTCCATTTTGTGATTGAATTTATCTATCAGCAGCTGAAATTTGTGCGCTGATTTCGACTCCGACTCCAGAGGTTGCAGGTGACATATTTCTGTCTAGGCTGACAAGTGTTAACGACTGTTTTTTTTCCTGTAATTTTTATAGCCAGCTCACTTGCACTTTAGTGTACATTGGTTATTGCCTGTTCATTCTCGCATAATTGCTAAAAAACTTAAGCTGCGTAAAATCCCAAGTTTCAATTTAACGCGCTTCTGATTCACAACGGATTTTGTGGTCAGACTTATGATGCAACCTTTATAACACCTCTTTGTCTGTCCCCCTCTTCCTCTCTATGTCTTTTCTTCTCTAACTGCGTGCACTTGTCACTGTTATTGTTGCAAATCTTATCTAGTTTTGATTAAATTTTGAGTCGTCTTTCGTCCGTCGTCCTTAGTCTGTCATCCGTCGCTTGTCATCCGCTTGGGCAGCTTCTCGACGTTGACACTAAGCAGCTGCGTGTGCCTCGAGAGAAATGCTCAGCATTCGTGCAGTTTCGAATTCGATATCGAATTAAGTTTCGAGCTTGTTTTAGACCTGAGCATGCGCCTCTTGCGTTAAGGGGCGTGTTCCTGGCCAACGCGCCAATGGCAAAAACCAAAATGGAGTCGTCTCCTCACAGCATTGTTGGCATTCAGTCGATTGGGGCTATGGTGAAGGTTTGCACATGATTGCACATATGTGCCGCTTGCGATTTCTGTCCAAGATTGGTAACGTTGCCCAAAAACCACAACAAGCAAAAAAAAGAAGGAAAATGGCGTCGACGCTGACGTTAGCGTCGTTGCGCCGTCGCGACGCTGACGTTGACGCTATCGCTTGCAGGCAACATACGTGTGTACTCGGAACAACATGTGTGATATGTGCTCCGCCGTATGGATGCCGCAACAACCGGACCAGCAGTTGCCAGTGTAGACTTCCTGCCACCCTTTTCACTACCCGTACCCCTATTCCTTCCTTCTCTTTCCACCAGCTGAGCAGCTGGGAGCCTGGAGGCGCCCATATGTAAGCTTCTACATACGATGCGGCGTAAATAAACAGACTGTCTTTGTATATGGCGACGGCTCCTTCTCTCTCTCTCTCTCTCGTTCCCTCTCTCTGTCTCTCTTTCCCTGCTTTCTAAGCATTACGCGTTTTACTTATTATGGCTTTTTTTGGGTGCTTTCTAAATATTGCCCGGAAGTGACGCTTAAGTTGGATGACTGTTGCTCAATCAAACTTGATGAGGATCTCTCTGCCTATGGCCACTGAGCTAAAGGCTAAAGACTTTTCGCATTCCTTTCTTTAGTTATTTTATACTGTTGGTTTTTTCTTTACTTTGACTCTTAGCTTGATTTATCTTCCGTTGCCTGGTGATTGATGAGCTGCTTTCAGATTCATAACTGACCGTTGTAGCAACACTTCAGTGTGTTTAGCTGCTTAACAATTGTATTTAGTCCTCAGTGGAAATGGTTTGAGGTGTGGGCAGTAAATACATATTTATTTATCTACTTACAGCTAAAATTTAATGATTTCTTTGTTGTCTTTTGAAGGATTTAATCAATCAATCATTGAATTGGAAGTTTCTATATTTCTTCTAGCTTTTATGATTTAGTAAATTGAAATCAGAAAATCTTTTAAATTGTTTTATGGATTTGAGGGAAAAAATAATTTGGGATTGTTAGACATTTTTACATTTTTACAGACATACTTAATCTTATTGTAGATTTGTTAATTTTGGTTATTATTTGGGTTCCAAGTTTTAACTACATATAAATTATTCAATATTTTCCTATATTATATATTTTTTTTTGGCGATTTTTCAAAAGTTTTTATTTCTAAGAAATTTTTAATCTTGTAACTTTATTAAAACTGAACCAATTTAATAAGGATTTGAGACATTTTCAAATTTATTTTAATTAAAATTCCTATTGTGAACTCTGGTTTATACTTTAAATAGTTTCTCTCTGACTTTAAACACTTTCTGCCTCTTCTCTACCTCGTTTTCTGTAGCTCTACTTTAGTTTTTCGTAGCACGTTTTGGTAATTATTCAAACTGATTAGAAGACGGTAATAAAAGTAGAATGCTGGGAAGGAGTCTTATCAGTTGGGCTTTTACGAGTGCGCTGCTTCTACGTTTTTTTTTATCAGTGACTTTGTGATTTAGACGTTTGCCGCGTGACTTTTGCCGAATGGGTTGAGGGAGGCTTAGTATTGTATATCAATTAGAGAGCGTTTAAGGTGTGCTTCCTCTACTAAAAAAGACGCCCCAAATCGTTACAGTTACTCAGGCATAAAGTGATTTCAACAATATTTTGCTTAAAAGATTCAAATCGCGCGAGCAAAAAATAGAAATAGGAAGAGAGAGAGAGAGAAAGTTATGGTAACAGAAAGAGTGACAATAACACAGCGGAACATGAGAAAATATAAATACGCATACGACAAGTGCGACCAAGGGCTGTACTGTGGGGTAGGCGGGGAGAGAATTTGGGGTCGGGGGGAGTACGCACGCGACAGAAGGAAACGGATACGCTCGAAGGGGTTGCAAACAGATTCAAAATTTCCAACCACATATGACAATGCTCCACAGTGGCACTCCCCTCTCCTACTCTGTCTACTCCCTAAAAAAGAGAGAGAGAAGAAATCGCCAGCGAATATTCAAATTTAAGCGCTGTAGGGAGCAGAGTCTAGAGTCGGGAGAGTCAGTGGAGTCAGAGGGACAAATGTACCCCAACTAACTGTTTGGCTCTTTTTTATCTCGCGTGCTTACAACGGAAGCTTCGCATGTGTTTGGCAGGAGAGAGGCAGAGGAGGATAGAGAGACACTGAGAGAGAGGAGAGGGGGTGTATTGTCGTCCTTATGCCAAGGGTCGTCAAGCGCGAACATTTGCATAATCAAATAATAAAAATTTGCATAATTTTATTTTTTACGATTCACATTCTCTCTACTCTCCACTCTTTCATTCTTTCTGTATTTTTTTTTGGCATTGAAATCGGTTTCAGTTTCTAGTTTTCAGTTTGTCTGCCTTTAAGTATTTATGCATATAATGTTACCGTTATCTCTGTCTCGGCATTTCCAAAAAAAGTTTTCTTCTTCACATAAACAGACACCAAATGGTGTCAATACTTATTGGCGAACCTGTTTGTTATCGCTGCCAAAGCGAAATTTGCAAATTTTAACTATTAAAAAGTTTTTCGCTTCTATCTGAAAATATATTTGCCTCGTGAATTTAATGCAAACGATAAAATGTTTTGCGTCTCCTTTTTTAACCAACGCAGTTAATTGTAGCCTCTATCGTTTGCAGTCTGCTAATCTAACAATTTTCTTAACTATATTTGAGTTAAATTTATGTTTATTTGGGGATTTTATAGATTTTTATTTAGGAGGTACTAAGGAATTTTGCATAAAACTAGGTTTAGTTGGAACGTTGGCGAAATACGCTTAAAGAGAAATGGAAGTAGAGGAGGGAAGGTGTTGAAAAGTAGTGAGAGGAGAAAAGTTTAGTTAAAAAGCTAGGAGAAGTAAGGAATTTAATAACTTATAATGTAGAAAATGAAACGGTAAGGAAAGGTAAGGTAAAAGATAGTTTAAGTTAAGAGGAGAAAACAAAGGCAATAGCAGAAATATTAATTTATATTTGGGTATGAGATAGAGAGAGATATGAAGAGTCCCTACATAAAAGAAAATTAAGGAGAATAAAGGCAGATATGTAGCAGACAGCGAAGCGTTTACAAATGGAAACAAAGAAGAATTGTCTCATGTAAAGGTCTTTTTGCCTTTTATACTTGTATTTAACTAAAAGTTTCCTATTTTCTGCTTTTAAAGCAATAAATTCGCATAAACAAATAAATATTCAGGCAAAGTCAAATGCCATTTAATTAAGTTAACTTTTATGTGTCTCATAAATTAGAGCAAAGGCAAAAACAGCAACAAAGAGTGAACAACAACAACAATTTGTGCTTTCACATGTTCCATATTCATGGCAGATCCCTACACCCCCACACCCCTTCTCACCATACAAAACGACTATTCATATTCATTGCAAGGTGGCTGAACTAACAAAAAGTCGCGCCAAATAAAATAAATGGCTTTGGCAACGCTCGACGCTGACCATGTTGTTAACAGTCGTTCCCTCTCTATCGCACACACACGCTCTCTCCCTTTCTCTTATTATGTGTTGTTGTTGAGAGGGGAGGAGGCAGGGGAGCTAGGGGCTGGGGAAGAAGCTGCATATGCGTGGCACATTATGAAATTATGAGCATTAAAAATATGAAGAATGACCACTTATCTAAATTACACCATGTGTGAGAAGCGGCAGAGAGAGGGAGAGAGAGTGAAAGAGATTGGTATACGCTGTCATCGAATAAACGAGCAAAATGACACACTACTCTGGGTTAGTGGATGATACAAACGTTTGGCTTTTGGTCTAAAGACACAGTCTCATATATCATGCGAGCAAATATGCTGAGTATATGGAAATTTCGACTGCTCTTCGAGTGATAAATGAAGCACAAAACAGCAAAAATGGCGACAGACAGCAGAGGGAGTAGGAGTGGGAGGGAGAAAGGTAGTGAGAGCGAGACAGGCACACACATATGCCAAGCATACATACCACAAAAAGGAGTAGGAGACACCATGAGTCGTTGATATTCCTCACCTCGTTTAGTTTGCTGCCAAGGCACAAAAAAAGCCGCAAATATGTCACTTGACATGCTAAATATTTCGCGTTGGCTTCAGACACTTGGCCAGGTATGCGAAAATATGAATTGAGCAACAAAAAACAGCAACACAAATCACACATACGCCAAGTAAGCCAAGAGTGCCAAGGCAAGCCGTCTTTTTTTGTGTGGTTGGGCTCAATTATGAGAATTTTATAATTTGGCTGCGAATAATTTTGCTAGTTGTCCAGATTATAAAAAGGCATGACTTTTTAAGATATCGCTTCATTTGGCTGAGTTATGATCAGTCAAAGTTGGGAAAATTGTCAATTTTAAATATTGAGCTGTGGACCACATATCTGAGGACTCTTTCATCCAAATTTGACAAAATGAGTTTGATTTTGAGAATTTTAGATTTTGATTGCGATTAATTCTGCTAGTTGTCCAGATTATAAAAAGGCATGACTTTTTAAGATATCGCTTCATTTGGCTGAGTTATGATCAATCAAAGTTGGGCAAATTGAGAATTTTAAATGTTGACCTGTGGACCACATATCTGAGGACTCTTTCATCCAAATTTGACAAAATGGGTTCGATTTTGAGAATTTTGAGATTTTGATTGCGATTGATTCTGTTTTGATTCCAGAGTATAAGAAGGTATGACTTTTTAAGATATCGCTTCATTTGGCTGAGATATGATCAATCAAAGTTGGGCAAATTGAGAATTTTAAATGTTGACCTGTGGACCACATATCTGAGGACTCTTTCATCCAAATTTGACAAAATGGGTTCGGTTTTGAGAATTTTAGACTTTGATTGCGATTAATTCTGCTAGTTGTCCAGAGTATAAGAAGGCATGACTTTTTAAGATATCGCTTCATTTGGCTGAGTTATGATCGGTCAAAGTTGGGCAAATTGTGAATTTTAAATATTGACCTCTGGACCATATATCTGAGGACTCTTTCATCCAAATTTGACAAAATGGGTTGGATTTTGAGAATTTTAGATTTTGATTGCGTTTGATTCTGCTAGTTGTCCAGAGGATAAGAAGGTATGACTTTTTAAGATATCGCTTCATTTGGCTGAGTTATGATCAATCAAAGTTGGGCAAATTCAGAAATTTAAATATTGACCTCTGGACCATATATCTGAGGACTCTTTCATCCAAATTTGACAAAATGGGTTCGATTTTGAGAATTTTAGATTTTGATTGCGATTAATTCTGCTAGTTGTCCAGATTATAAAAAGGCATGACTTTTTAAGATATCGCTTCATTTGGCTGAGTTATGATCAGTCAAAGTTGGGCAAATTGAGAATTTTAAATATTGACCTCTGGACCATATATCTGAGGACTCTTTCATCCAAATTTGACAAAATGGGTTGGATTTTGAGAATTTTAGATTTTGATTGCGTTTGATTCTGCTAGTTGTCCAGAGGATAAGAAGGTATGACTTTTTAAGATATCGCTTCATTTGGCTGAGCTATGATCAATCGAAGTTGGGCAAATTGAGAAATTTAAAAATTGACCTCTGGACCATATATCTGAGGACTCTTTCATCCAAATTTGACAAAATGGGTTCGATTTTGAGAATTTTAGATTTTGATTGCGATTGATTCTGTTTTGATTCCAGAGCATAAGAAGGTATGACTTTTTAAGATATCGCTTCATTTGGCTGAGTTATGATCAGTCAAAGTTGGGCAAATTGAGAATTTTAAATATTGACCTCTGGACCATATATCTGAGGACTCTTTCATCCAAATTTGACAAAATGGGTTCGATTTTGAGAATTTTAGATTTTGATTGCGATTGATTCTGTTTTGATTCCAGAGTATAAGAAGGTATGACTTTTTAAGATATCGCTTCATTTGGCTGAGATATGATCAATCAAAGTTGGGCAAATTGAGAATTTTAAATGTTGACCTGTGCACCACATATCTGAGGACTCTTTCATCCAAATTTGACAAAATGAGTTCGATTTTGAGAATTTTAGACTTTGATTGCGATTAATTCTGCTAGTTGTCCAGAGTATAAGAAGGCATGACTTTTTAAGATATCGCTTCATTTGGCTGAGTTTTGATCAATCAAAGTTGGGCAAATTGAGAATTTTAAATATTGACCTGTGGACCATATATCTGAGGACTCTTTCATCCAAATTTGACAAAATGGGTTGGATTTTGAGAATTTTAGATTTTGATTGCGTTTGATTCTGCTAGTTGTCCAGAGTATAAGAAGGTATGACTTTTTCAGATATCGCTTCATTTGGCTGAGTTATGATCAATCAAAGTTGGGCAAATTGAGAAATTTCAATATTGACCTCTGGACCATATATCTGAGGACTCTTTCATCCAAATTTGACAAAATGGGTTCGATTTTGAGAATTTTAGATTTTGATTGCGTTTGATTCTGCTAGTTGTCCAGAGGATAAGAAGGTATGACTTTTTAAGATATCGCTTCATTTGGCTGAGTTATGATCAATCAAAGTTGGGCAAATTGAGAAATTTAAATATTGACCTCTGGACCATATATCTGAGGACTCTTTCATCCAAATTTGACAAAATGGGTTCGATTTTGAGAATTTTAGATTTTGATTGCGATTAATTCTGCTAGTTGTCCAGATTATAAAAAGGCATGACTTTTTAAGATATCGCTTCATTTGGCTGAGTTATGATCAGTCAAAGTTGGGCAAATTGAGAATTTTAAATATTGACCTGTGCACCACATATCTGAGGACTCTTTCATCCAAATTTGACAAAATGAGTTCGGTTTTGAGAATTTTAGACTTTGATTGCGATTAATTCTCCTAGTTGTCCAGAGTATAAGAAGGCATGACTTTTTAAGATATCGCTTCATTTGGCTGAGTTATGATCGGTCAAAGTTGGGCAAATTGAGAATTTTAAATATTGACCTGTGGACCATATATCTGAGGACTCTTTCATCCAAATTTGACAAAATGGGTTGGATTTTGAGAATTTTAGATTTTGATTGCGTTTGATTCTGCTAGTTGTCCAGAGGATAAGAAGGTATGACTTTTTAAGATATCGCTTCATTTGGCTGAGTTATGATCAATCAAAGTTGGGCAAATTGAGAAATTTAAATATTGACCTCTGGACCATATATTTGAGGACTCTTTCATCCAAATTTGACAAAATGGGTTCGATTTTGAGAATTTTAGATTTTGATTGCGATTGATTCTGTTTTGATTCCAGAGCATAAGAAGGTATGACTTTTTAAGATATCGCTTCATTTGGCTGAGTTATGATCAGTCAAAGTTGGGCAAATTGAGAATTTTAAATATTGACCTCTGGACCATATATCTGAGGACTCTTTCATCCAAATTTGACAAAATGGGTTCGATTTTGAGAATTTTAGATTTTGATTGCGATTGATTCTGTTTTGATTCCAGAGTATAAGAAGGTATGACTTTTTAAGATATCGCTTCATTTGGCTGAGATATGATCAATCAAAGTTGGGCAAATTGAGAATTTTAAATGTTGACCTGTGCACCACATATCTGAGGACTCTTTCATCCAAATTTGACAAAATGAGTTCGATTTTGAGAATTTTAGACTTTGATTGCGATTAATTCTGCTAGTTGTCCAGAGTATAAGAAGGCATGACTTTTTAAGATATCGCTTCATTTGGCTGAGTTTTGATCAATCAAAGTTGGGCAAATTGAGAATTTTAAATATTGACCTGTGGACCATATATCTGAGGACTCTTTCATCCAAATTTGACAAAATGGGTTGGATTTTGAGAATTTTAGATTTTGATTGCGTTTGATTCTGCTAGTTGTCCAGAGTATAAGAAGGTATGACTTTTTCAGATATCGCTTCATTTGGCTGAGTTATGATCAATCAAAGTTGGGCAAATTGAGAAATTTCAATATTGACCTCTGGACCATATATCTGAGGACTCTTTCATCCAAATTTGACAAAATGGGTTGGATTTTGAGAATTTTAGATTTTGATTGCGATTAATTCTGCTAGTTGTCCAGATTATAAAAAGGCATGACTTTTTAAGATATCGCTTCATTTGGCTGAGTTATGATCAGTCAAAGTTGGGCAAATTGAGAATTTTAAATATTGACCTGTGCACCACATATCTGAGGACTCTTTCATCCAAATTTGACAAAATGAGTTCGGTTTTGAGAATTTTAGACTTTGATTGCGATTAATTCTCCTAGTTGTCCAGAGTATAAGAAGGCATGACTTTTTAAGATATCGCTTCATTTGGCTGAGTTATGATCGGTCAAAGTTGGGCAAACTGAGAATTTTAAATATTGACCTGTGGACCATATATCTGAGGACTCTTTCATCCAAATTTGACAAAATGGGTTGGATTTTGAGAATTTTAGATTTTGATTGCGTTTGATTCTGCTAGTTGTCCAGAGGATAAGAAGGTATGACTTTTTAAGATATCGCTTCATTTGGCTGAGTTATGATCAATCAAAGTTGGGCAAATTGAGAAATTTAAATATTGACCTCTGGACCATATATTTGAGGACTCTTTCATCCAAATTTGACAAAATGGGTTCGATTTTGAGAATTTTAGATTTTGATTGCGATTGATTCTTTTTGATTCCAGAGCATAAGAAGGTATGACTTTTTAAGATATCGCTTCATTTGGCTGAGTTATGATCAGTCAAAGTTGGTCAAATTGAGAATTTTAAATATTGACCTCTGGACCATATATCTGAGGACTCTTTCATCCAAATTTGACAAAATGGGTTCGATTTTGAGAATTTTAGATTTTGATTGCGATTGATTCTGTTTTGATTCCAGAGTATAAGAAGGTATGACTTTTTAAGATATCGCTTCATTTGGCTGAGATATGATCAATCAAAGTTGGGCAAATTGAGAATTTTAAATGTTGACCTGTGCACCACATATCTGAGGACTCTTTCATCCAAATTTGACAAAATGAGTTCGATTTTGAGAATTTTAGACTTTGATTGCGATTAATTCTGCTAGTTGTCCAGAGTATAAGAAGGCATGACTTTTTAAGATATCGCTTCATTTGGCTGAGTTTTGATCAATCAAAGTTGGGCAAATTGAGAATTTTAAATATTGACCTGTGGACCATATATCTGAGGACTCTTTCATCCAAATTTGACAAAATGGGTTGGATTTTGAGAATTTTAGATTTTGATTGCGTTTGATTCTGCTAGTTGTCCAGAGTATAAGAAGGTATGTCTTTTTCAGATATCGCTTCATTTGGCTGAGTTATGATCAATCAAATTTGGGCAAATTGAGAAATTTCAATATTGACCTCTGGACCATATATCTGAGGACTCTTTCATCCAAATTTGACAAAATGGGTTCGATTTTGAGAATTTTAGATTTTGATTGCGATTGATTCTGTTTTGATTCCAGAGTATAAGAAGGTATGACTTTTTAAGATATCGCTTCATTTGGCTGAGTTATGATCGGTCAAAGTTGGCCAAATTGAGAATTTTAAATTTTGACCTCTGGACCATATATCTGAGGACTCCTTCATGCAAATTTGACAAAATGGGTTCGATTTTGAGAATTTTAGATTTTGATTGCGATTGATTCTGTTTTGATTCCAGAGTATAAGAAGGTATGACTTTTTTAAGATATCGCTTCATTTGGCTGAGATATGATCAATCAAAGTTGGGCAAATTGAGAATTTTAAATGTTGACCTGTGGACCACATATCTGAGGACTCTTTCATCCAAATTTGACAAAATGAGTTCGATTTTGAGAATTTTAGATTTTGATTGCGATTGATTCTGTTTTGATTCCAGAGTATAAGAAGGTATGACTTTTTAAGATATCGCTTCATTTGGCTGAGTTATGATCAGTCAAAGTTGGGCAAATTGAGAATTTTAAATATTGACCTCTGGACCATATATCTGAGGACTCCTTCATGCAAATTTGACAAAATGGGTTCGATTTTGAGAATTTTAGATTTTGATTGCGATTGATTCTGTTTTGATTCCAGAGTATAAGAAGGTATGACTTTTTAAGATATCGCTTCATTTGGCTGAGATATGATCAGTCAAAGTTGGGCAAATTGAGAATTTTAAATATTGACCTGTGGACCACATATCTGAGGACTCTTTCATCCAAATTTGACAAAATGGGTTCGATTTTGAGAATTTTAGATTTTGATTGCGATTGATTCTGTTTTGATTCCAGAGTATAAGAAGGTATGACTTTTTAAGATATCGCTTCATTTGGCTGAGATATGATCAGTCAAAGTTGGGCAAATTGAGAATTTTAAATATTGACCTGTGGACCACATATCTGAGGACTCTTTCATCCAAATTTGACAAAATGGGTTCGATTTTGAGAATTTTAGATTTTGATTGCGATTGATTCTGTTTTGATTCCAGAGTATAAGAAGGTATGACTTTTTAAGATATCGCTTCATTTGGCTGAGTTATGATCGGTCAAAGTTGGGCAAATTGAGAATTTTAAATGTTGACCTGTGGACCACATATCTGAGGACTCTTTCATCCAAATTTGACAAAATGGGTTCGATTTTGAGAATTTTAGATTTTGATTGCGATTGATTCTGTTTTGATTCCAGAGTATAAGAAGGTATGACTTTTTAAGATATCGCTTCATTTGGCTGAGTTATGATCGGTCAAAGTTGGGCAAATTGAGAATTTTAAATATTGACCTCTGGACCATATATCTGAGGACTCCTTCATGCAAATTTGACAAAATGGGTTCGATTTTGAGAATTTTAGATTTTGATTGCGATTGATTCTGTTTTGATTCCAGAGTATAAGAAGGTATGACTTTTTAAAATATCGCTTCATTTGGCTGAGTTATGATCGGTCAAAGTTGGGCAAATTGAGAATTTTAAATATTGACCTCTGGACCATACATCTGAGGACTCCTTCATGCAAATTTGACAAAATGGGTTCGATTTTGAGAATTTTAGATTTTGATTGCGATTGATTCTGTTTTGATTCCAGAGTATAAGAAGGTATGACTTTTTAAGATATCGCTTCATTTGGCTGAGATATGATCAATCAAAGTTGGGCAAATTGAGAATTTTAAATATTGACCTGTGGACCACATATCTGAGGACTCTTTTATCGAAATTTGACAAAATGGGTTGGATTTTGAGAATTTTAGATTTTGATTGCGATTAATTCTGCTAGTTGTCCAGAGTATAAGAAGGTATGACTTTTTAAGATATCGCTTCATTTAGCTGAGTTATGATCAGTCAAAGTTGGGCAAATTGAGAATTTTAAATATTGACCTCTGGACCATATATCTGAGGACTCTTTCATCCAAATTTGACAAAATGGGTTCGATTTTGAGAATTTTAGATTTTGATTGCGATTGATTCTGTTTTGATTCCAGAGTATAAGAAGGTATGACTTTTTAAGATATCGCTTTATTTGGCTGAGATATGATCAATCAAAGTTGGGCAAATTGAGAATTTTAAATGTTGACCTGTGCACCACATATCTGAGGACTCTTTCATCCAAATTTGACAAAATGGGTTGGATTTTGAGAATTTTAGATTTTGATT
Organism: Drosophila cardini; assembly: GCA_018903735.1. Lineage (NCBI taxonomy): Eukaryota > Metazoa > Arthropoda > Insecta > Diptera > Drosophilidae > Drosophila > Drosophila cardini. Next base: position 3,345,666 of record JAEIGM010000007.1, on the reverse strand, counting down.
GCGATTGATTCTGTTTTGATTCCAGAGTATAAGAAGGTATGACTTTTTAAGATATCGCTTCATTTGGCTGAGATATGATCAATCAAAGTTGGGCAAATTGAGAATTTTAAATGTTGACCTGTGCACCACATATCTGAGGACTCTTTCATCCAAATTTGACAAAATGGGTTGGATTTTGAGAATTTTAGATTTTGATTGCGATTGATTCTGTTTTGATTCCAGAGTATAAGAAGGTATGACTTTTTATGATATCGCTTCATTTGGCTGAGATATGATCAATCAAAGTTGGGCAAATTGAGAATTTTAAATATTGTGTGTGTGCCACGACTCCTTCTGCCTGTTACATAATTTTCACAAACCCAATATACTCTTGCAGAGAGTATAAAAACAGATTGTCAGCTAAGTTTATACAAATTTACCAAGTTGAATGCTTACCACAAATAAGAAGGGAATTGTATCTATGACTTCTATTGTGCTCGAATGTCTTGGGGTTGCTTAGTTTTTTGCTATCATTACCCTTCAAACTTCAACCTTCACCCTTCGTCTCGTCCTTCATTCTGCGACTAACGCGTGAAATGGTACAAATTTATGGCTGAAACAAACAAGTTGTGATGTTTCGAATGCAAAAAGCAAAACTTATTGTTGATTTGCTACAAATTCACAGCAAACTTGGCTGCGTTTCAAATGCGAATCACACTTGAATGGACACGCAACGCCAGGCTTAAAGTATCTTAAAGATATATATGTATTCGTAGAGTATTTTAGTAGAGTATGAGAGAAGTAAAGTTGTAAATCAATTAGCGGTAGTACTGAAAGTCCTGCGGTTTGTGAAAATTAACTACCTGCTGAGTTAATTGAGCAAACAAGTCCGGACAAAGCGGCTATATAAAAGTCGTTCTACGCGGTTAAACTAAAAATTGAGCTCGCAGCTTACGAGCTGTTACAACTATTAATTATCTGGGTGTGTGTGTATATCTGTGTGTGGGCAAAGTTATGGCAGCAGAAAACAGGCGCAGGACTCGGCGAAAAGTTGTTGGACAAACTAAAAACTGGCAACTGGCAGCGAGAAAAGAGGACGCGCATATCATAAATTATAGGATGAAGGAGGAGAGACGGGGAATGCAGAGGGAAAGAACGGACATGGACACGCGGATGTTGTCCTGACTGTGGCTGCTGCTTCAACTACTCGAGTTCCAGCTCCAGCTCCTACTCCAATTGTTAGTGCTTCGCTCCGATTGCTCCAGCTCCTCCCTCGCCTGCTCCTGCTCCCTTTCCAGCTCCTGCTCAGTCAGTAAGCCGCCTGTCTTGCGGCAGGCCAAACAGCTTCCATGCATCCAAAAATCATTTCAATGGAGCACCGAATAGCGACTCTGACTTTCATCTCTCCATCTCTTTCACATTCACCGTTGCTGTCTCTGCTCACTGTTCTCTGTTTGAGCCTCGGGATCTATCCGGCCATGCTAAAGGTAGACGGAGAGAAAATGGCTGCACAAAAAGTGTCATGGCGCATGAAAAACTTCCTGGCCATTCCCCAGGAATTGCTCCTTGGTTGCAAAACAATGGCGGCAGCTCCTCACGTTATAGTGGCAACCGCAACACACACACTCACTTATACACAAAGTTCCAAAAATGAAAGTCGCATTGTCAGGCTCAATGTTTCCGGCGGTTCATGGACACGACACGGCTCGGCACAGAGTACCGTTCGTAGTGGCATGCCACTACATCTCAATGTGCGTGTGTCTGTGTGTGTGCGGCCTGAAACAAAGCGCATCCGTTGGCGAAAATTGAAATGACAAAGTTCAAAGTTTAAGCGGCTTGGTTGTCAGTTGAGTTCGCTTGCTCGTTTTCGTTTTTCCTTTTTTGGGCTTCATTTTCGCATTTCAATTTTCAGCTTTTTCTCATTTCTCGTTTGGCTTTTAAGTCGACTTGGGAGCTGGTCACTGCGCTTACCTGTCGAGGCCTGTCCATAGCTAATCAGTATGCATAAATTACACAGCGTCAATTGCAAGGACATGAAAATTAAACGCCCGGCAGCAATGAAAGTGGTAGGAGTAAGCTGAGGAGAAGAGGCAACAGTAACAGGAGAAAGTTTCAAGTGGTAGCATCACGAAAACAGGGGGAGGAGAAGCTGTGTAAAAGTTTGGAAATGAAAACTGGGAGAAGGATTGAAAAAATAAATTGCTTGGCGATCAGAACGGTTAAAAGAGTGGAAATCGGTGAATGAATATAGAAGATAGACAGATGAACAAGAATGAATGATCGTTGTTAAGGACAATTCGAATTCTAATCTGAGAAACATAACAAGCTTAAGGTATATAGCATTAATAAGAAAGGATCATCAGTATGATAAATACTATGAAACGAAGAGGAAGAAGCAGAAAAAGCTGTGTAAAACCTGAAGCGCCAGGTGGGGGAGTAGTAAAATGAGGAGCAGCAAATAGGACGAGCGCAAATGAAATTGCCTGCAGTTAAAAACACTTTACCAGGCTTAATAGTCCGCAATAATAACGACACCAGCAAAAACAAGAGCACACACACACACACCCACTCACACAGACAAGCACCAACAACGACAACAAACTGCAAAAGTCATAAACTGAAAGTCAGCTACAGCCACGCCCCCTACTGGTTCTAAATAACAACAACCCCTTCACAGACCTGACGCCCACGTACACAAAACATTTGCATACTTTTAAGCGCAGCTGAGAAAAATCACTCATACGCACACGTATCTATTACAGGAGCAAGTGGGGTTAGGGCTGCTTTTTTTGAGGGGGCGTAACAAGCCCTCTGGGCTGTTGTTGTTGTGGGCCACGCAGCTGTCTGCTTTGTTGTCCTTGCTGTGTGCTATTATAACGGTATTTGCATTGTATTTAAACGTATTTGAACACGATGTCGACGTCGACGTCGGCTCGTCAGGGGAACACAACTCCCAGCCTTGATTTGAGGCTTGAAAGGAAACTGGTGGGAAATTCACTTTGTTGTAAACGGGGGGAGGTAAGCTGGAGTGGGCGTGGAGCTAGTCTGAAGGCAGCAAGTGCTTAGCAAATGAGCAGGCAATTTATTTACGGTCAAATTGCGAGAGTTTAGGCAAAAAGGCAAACAATGCGCAGGTCGCGCTCCCGCCCCCGTCCCGCTTCTGTTCCTCTTCTTGAGCTTACTCTCCTTTCCCTGCTACTGCCTTCGATCCTTGCGTGTGGGCGTAAAAATGTGATAAATATGAAATGTGATTATGGCTGCTATTATATAGCCAACCATGATGAGGCTTATTATGAAGTTGCCACTGTGGTTAGCTCCAGGCGTCGTTTTGAGTGAAGTGGCTGCGGTTAAGTCCTTGGCTCTCAACTGTTTGTGGGGAGCTCTGCTTCTTCTGCTTTCTGGATTAAATGAGGAAATGTGATTTTGACGATGTGTTGGCTTAACGAGACAAGCAAACAAATGTCTCTGGGTGTGTGTGTGTGTGTAGGAAGTTGTAATTGTTTTTAAAGGAAGTTGAAATTGCTCGTTGGGGAAATGTATAAAATGAATCAGTGGCATGGCAATAATATGAGTACATACCACAAGCGACAACAAACGTTAAAATGCAATGAAAGAGGTTAAGGAGAGAGTGGGAGGCAGAGAAAGGGAGACAGTTAGAGCGAGACCGTTGGAAAAAAACTATAAAACTTGGTAGTGATAAAGGAAGAATTGTTATGATGAATTATATTCATAAGAATTGGCTAGATTTGGGCAAAATATGGCAAAAACATTTTAAGATTCAGATTAAGGATTTTTTCATACAGCAAAATGAGTGAAGAAGCTGAAATCCTAACGTTTTGAGGGCAAAATTTATTCTAAGAAATTTAGAGCACTGTTCATATAGTAATCTTAGCCTTGTTTTCGAAAAAAACTACTCTGGATGAAAGGTAAAACTCTTCTTGAATCTCAGATATAATCTCAGCTTGGTTTTGACCTACAGAAACTGCCATTAAATTATTCTAGGAAGTTCTTAAAAACTGTGCCTTTATACTTGTTTTAAGAGCCTTTTTAGTTGTATTTTATATAGCTTCATTCTATTGTCTTACTTTCCACCTTAAATCCCTTCCTCAGATACTAATTGATTTGGCCGCTTTAACAGCTTCTTAGACAATAACTCGACTCCTACTTAAACTTCCACTTAACTTCCTTTGAGACAGCTTTCATCTTCTACAACTTCTCAGTTCGCTTTCATGTGGCTCCCACACCTCAAGTTGTTAAAGTCTTTATCAAGTGGTTTGCCAGTGAATACATGGCTATAAAACGCTAATCCCATCAAGGGAACAATGTGATAGAGACACTGACAGGAAGGGAAGTTGAATTTAGTAACGCCATCAATTGAAACATCACATTGATAAAGCCAAAAGAAGATCCCAGAGATTCTCAGTGTGAATCACGTGGCTTCATGTGGCACGGGCTAACAGGATTTGGCCACGCTAAATCAACGCGATTCGTTGTGGCTCATTTGAGTGCAACAAAACGAGGCATCCACTGTGGCACACACCAAGGCACACCACCCAAGACATTCGTTGCGCTTTGTCGGAATTTGCCATGCTACAAATTCGCTGTGTGGCTCATGGGAATATCTTCTCAGCGAGGGTTGCCGCCAGTTGATTCTCAACGATAGAAAATATTGAAATTCGAAAATCATTTCGGTGCACTTGAGAAATTCCCATTTTAACTCCATATTAGTTGCGGCCTTGTTAGCCTTGGGGGGAGGGAAGGAAAGGGGGCAGGCACTACCCTTTGTAGCTGAATTTGAGCGCTGTTGGCAACTCTGTTCCCACATCTAGACGCACCTCATTAGCGTCGGCGTCGCAGTTTTTGTCGCCGCATCTAATTGCTGCATACGCTGCTCGACTTTATGGACTGCAACTCGTCCGTCTGTCCGCCTGTCCATCCAAATGGATACCCTTTTTCTCCTTTCTACTCCCTTCCCTTCAAATTTTGACTTTAGCGTGCTAACAAGGCCAACATATTCTCGAGCCATTCACATGGCGTATGTTTCTCTGGAACATGTGTCGGTTTTTCTAAGCCTGGGAACCTATGTTTTTTCACGGCTTGGCAACGTCTGTCACTAATTTGCCCAAATTTCGATGAATCTTACTAAAAATTTGCTGAAATTTACTAATATCTATTTTTTCCATTAGTAAAAATAACAGTTCCATGTATTGTAGCAGTTGATATTCAGTTATTCTTTAATTAAAGCTTCGATTTTTTGGAATTTTAGATTTTGATTGCGAATGATTCTGCTAGTCGTCCAGAGTTATACTCATGGCATGGCATGGCTTTTTAAGATATCGCTTCATTTGGCTGAGTTATGATCATATATATGTATATATATATATATATGATATATCTGCGGACCTTAAGTAGAATCTTCGATTGTGACATCATAAAATTTAAAAAAAAGGGTTCGATTTTGAGAATTTAGAATTTTGATTGCGATTGATTGAAAAAATTGGTTATATTGCCAGCAAGTAGAAGGAATTCACTTTAAACTTAGACAAGATTGACTTAATTTCTAATAATATCCACAGAATTCTCCTTCTAAATTACATAAATATTTGCCCCAATCCACCAAGTACACACAAGCAGAACAGTTAATTTCCATTTTGGTTTTAATAACAGTAAGATATTTATTTAAACATTAAGTCACACATCAAATGTTAAATGGAATGAGCTGTTAACTTAGATCTAATATTTTACAATGATAAAACGGGTAGCTCGGAAAGAGAAGAGCTGTTTTTAGATGATTCGCTTTTAGATCGGCGGAATTGCACTATAAGGGAGAGAAACTTAAATTGTTTGTGGGTGGGAGATTTGGTAACTAAACTTAGTATCACAATGGGAAGAAGAGATCAACAGAAACAAGTTTGGTTGTAGCTTAAAAGTATCCGAAGAAATGTTTGGATCATTTGGACACTCCACCCGATCGTCGTCCCGGTGGAGTACCACCAACCACATTGATGATCTCATTGTCACTGGACTCATCGGCCGTGGGCTGGTGATCACTGGCTTTGTCCTGATGGGCGGTCATGTGCCGGGTGAGATGATGTCGCTCCCGGAATGTCTCCTGGCAGACGGGACAGCGTAGCTTCTCCTCTCGCTTGCGACGATTGGGATCACAGGCGACTTCGCTCTTATGATGGGATCGCATGTGATAAACCAGATCACTGGTCATACGGAAACTAATGTTGCACTTGGCGCACACGTTCTGTGCGGTGAGTGTAAAAGTGGATGCCAAGGTGGGCGGTATCAGGGTGGAGAGTATGGCAGCGGCAGCGGGATTCTGAAGTGGTTGAGCCACCGCAAAGGGATGAGGTGGTGGACCAAAGCCCGGATATGCGGCATGCAAAAACTCTGGCGGTGGACCGTGGGGCGGAGACGAGGGATTCGTAGAGCCATTGGGACTGTGACCATTGGAGGCTGCTGGTGGCCTGTAGAGCAGCTGCTGCTTGAGACGCTGTTGGGCCTGTAGAGCCTGCATGGGATTGACGGCCTGAAAGGCGCCATTAAATTGATATTCCGGTCGGAAATTGTGATAGACAATGGGATTGGCCGGCAAGGGATGCGGTGAGCTGTTGCTGCGTGGCGGTGGTGTAGCCACCGGTGGACTCATCGAGTGGCAACTCAACTGATCGGGACTTAAGGGCGGTGCACCCACATCCACTGGAGACTCGAGACGCGAGACCGTCGAGGGCGAGGACGAGCTGGACAGCGAGGAGGCCACCTTTGTGAAGGCGCTGCGCAGCGGTGGCGGTGGGGGAGAGACCGTAGCCTCTGGAGAGTCCACCAGCGGTATTATCAGAGTGGGATCGTCGTAGACTCGTGGCGCACGTATGGCCAGTTGAGGATAGCGTTGTCGTGCCTCGAGCAAACTGATGTATTCCAAGGCAGCCGGAGAGGGCGGCTGTGAGGCAGCTGCTCTGGGTGACAGATCTGTGGGATAATGGTTGACTAACAGTTGCTGCTGCTGCTGTTGTTGTTGCTGTTGCTGTTGCTGCTGCTGATGCTGCAGTGCCTCTTGTAGACGTGCCTGTTTCTCTGCCTGCTTCTGCTTGATGCGCTCATCGGGCATCATCAGAAAGGCCACATCAAAGGAGCGCTTCAAAGTGGTCTTAACACCGGGTGAATCATTGTTGTTGTTATTATTGCTGCTGTTGTTGTTGTGTTGCTGCTGTGTCATGGCTGCTGCAGCTGTTGTAGCTGTTGCTGTTCCTGTGGGGCTGGTGGAGATGCGCAGTTCGGTCTGTCGCGAATTCGCGGCGGGATTCATATGCGACGGCAAACTGTCCATGAGCAAGTTCATCGCACTGGACTTTTCAATTACTTTTCTACACTTTTCAATATTTATTTTCTGAGATTTCACTTAAACTCTCTTGATTTTGAGTTGGTTTCGTACTGTTCGAAGTTCTGTTTTCGACTGCTGCCCGCATGCAATCTGTTCCTCTTTAAGTACTCGCCAAAAAGCTGCTACCACCACCAAAAAATGAGTATTCATATTCTTATTCGGTATTCGTATTCGCATTCGTTTTCGTTTTCCACTTGGAATTTTCATATTGTCCCATTCAAACGCTATGGAACTCTCCGCATTCGCAGTACTCGCACATCTGTCCTGATTCTGTTCTCATCTGCTTCTCGCTGTGCGAAAGAGAGAGCGTTCCAGAGAGAGAGAAAGAGTGAGAGAGAGTAAGCGAGGAGAGAATCTTCACCCTTATGTCTATTGTTCTCCCGCTCTCTCAGTGTTCCATCTGCTTTGTTTGTTGCCAACATATTCTGTGGTTTTATTGTGTGTACAGCGCTTGGTTCTAGCCTCCTGGTTGGCTGACTGACTGCAATAGACTTTCCCGCTAGGCCATACACGGTGCAGGTACGGCACAGTGGTGAAAAGTTAATTTGATTTGTATTTGATAGAAAATTATGTGTGTTGGAGACCTTTTTTTGTGGTGTATTTATTTATTTCATGTATTATAAAGTTCTTTATTTACTTTCGCTTAAAAACGACCATTGCTTAATTGCTTCAATTGAATTTGCTCGATTGAAGTATTAAATATAATGATTTCAAACTTGTTTATTACAAAACTTATATCAACTAAGCGAATTGATTAATAGCTGAAATATTCCAAATATTCTATAATTCTTCATGTTGAATTAAACTAAAATATTAATGAAATTAAAAGAATTTTCTTTATTTTTAAATCACTCCCTTGAAAAAGGAATTATTTTAAAGAAAGTAGATGAAACTTAATTTTTAAGTTCAAAAGATTTATTTGTTCGCTGAAAAACAATCAAAGCTTGAACCACTGTATTAAAAGTTTCGAAAAGAGGCGGAGCTTAGCTTTCTCCTTCTCTCTCTCACTCTCTCTTTCAGTCTGTAGCTCTCTTTCAAAGGCTCTCACTTCCACCCTCTGCAATGGCTGGCAATCTGTTTTCTATCTCGTTTGCCCTCTCTCTCTGGCTCGCTCACTCGATGCTGCTGCTACGACTGCTGCTGCACACATACACACACATACATAAATACATCCACACTCACACATACTCTAAGTTGATGTCCTTGTTGCAAGTGTTTCCGAACAGGTTGTTTTTGTCGATTTTTTGGCAGCAGCAGCGAGATTGTCTGAATATGTATTCATGTTTTGTATAGTTGTTGTTGTTGTTGCTGCTGCTGTTGTTGTTGTTGTGTGTATTTCGAGTATATGCTGCGCGTAGCTTTTACATATTGCATCACACATAGAGTAAGAGTGGAATGGAGTGGGAGAGAGAGACAGAGAGCGAGAGAGATGGAGAGAGCGGGGAACTGTTGAGCGCAAAAAGATTTTGCAAACTAAAATATTTATCCGTCTGCCTGTCGCTATGCATATAAAAAGAGCAACAACTCACACACTCACACCAACACACACACACTGCGGACTCGGCCATTGTCCAGTAAATACAATGCACAAAAGCAACAACAACAACGGCAAGAACTGCACCAAATTGTGCAATGTTTGCCGCTCGCTTTTCATCTCACTCTGTTCGGTGCACTTGCTCCAGTTTATGTCTCTCCCTCTCTCTCGCTCCCTCTCTTTCTCTGCCGCTCTTTTTCACTCTAGTTGTGGCAGCGGATGTGAACGCTGCTAGGGCAAAATATGTGTCTGTTATGGCCACGTTATGTTAGCCATGGCCCATGAACAGTGTCCACACACTCACAATTTATAGCAATTCCACGCCTTTAATTGTTGTTGTTGTAGAAGTTATTGTTGTTGTTTGTCTGCAGTTGGCAATTTAATGTTTGCATATTTTCAGGTGCTAATTGCTCCACTTGCCATATGAGTTGCATTTTTAATTAAAATTTATAGCTGCCACTATCTCAGTGCATTGTTTCTTTCTCTCTCTTACTCTCCTCTGTCTCTGCCCCTCTCGCTCTCGCTCTGTCGACACAAAATTAATATTAAACACATGATTGCCTTCGATATTGGCATTTCATTAAAAATATTGTTTAGCTTATAGTTAATTAATTGCCGACAGAACTATTAAAGCTAAAGCCAAATTAATCAATTTGAAATTGAAGAACTACTCAGAATAATTAATTACGATTTGAAACTTAATTAAAATAATTTTTATACTTTTTAAAGATTTTCTAGAAACTTGAGAAAGTGTATAAAAAGAAAGATTTTTAGTATTTGGTAGGTGAGATTTTTAGATAATTTGTAGAAATACTTTCTTTTATTATTATAGGATTGATTAGTAATCAAATTCTTTTTAAAGTTTTAGACATCGAAAATAAGGAAAAATTGAGTTTTAATAACGGTTAGAAGACTTCAAATTATTATTAATATATGTCGCTTTTATTTTTTAATCATTTAATATTTTTTATATAAATTCCAAAAATGTAATTATAGTTTTACCAATTTTATATGCTGATTGTTTAATATATTTATTTTTTATTTCCAGCTAAGCTGATAACTTCATCGAGGGGTGAGTGAAGATTATTTATTTACATTATATACAAACATATATTTTCAATATTGAGGAATATATAAAAATATATTGGGAGGTCAAGGTGATTAGTCTTTGCTTTATCGAATTTCTTTACTTGTCGAATTTAAAACATTTAACAAATCAATTTAAATAGGTTTCTTATCTCCATGAATAGCTGTGATTTTATTAAATACTAGTTAAATTTATTTACAATCCATTTGGCAAGAGTTTATCAATCCAAACTCTGCCCTTATATTACACTTACCCCCGAAAGTTGCCACACACATGTGGCACGTGACTGCAATTTGAGTCAAGTGTAAATCCCAACACATTTGCCGGGATTCACACAAATATTTTCAATGGAAATTAACGCAAATCTTCGATATACAAATCGAGCAGAGTACAAACAGAAATTTACTAATCCCAGAAACCAATTGCTAATCTACCCTTCAAGATCTCGTCAACTAAAAGGCGACAAGCTGATTGTCAGGGTGGTAGGGGAGGAGTATAGTTTGAGGACAGGGGAGGATTCTGTCGATACATCAAACTGCCAAGTGACAAAGTGATTGTCTCTGCGACGAGTTCTGGGCAAAAAGGCGTGAAATTGCCTTTGTGTGATTAAGTCAAGCCAACAAGTTGGCAAAGGGGAAATTAGGGAAAGGAAACTGGGAAACAGCTAAGAAATTGTTGGAATTGAAAAACTAAGATGACAATCTAAGGAGCAAGTTCTACTGCTACGTGCTACGTGCTCCTTATGCCAGTGTTTCTTCCACTTGCTCTTCTACTTCTTCTTCTTCTTATCGGTTTTAATTACCGCAAAATGTAAAATGCTAATTGTTTTGCTAGGCCAAAATGAGCTGTAGATTCCGCTGAGACAGGCGACAGGCGACACCTTTTCTTACCGTTATTGTTAATGCTCTCGAGTCTCGTAATCTGTGAGCAACTTTGTTTTTTGTATTCTCTGGTTGGCAACAGCTTCTAACTGCCGCAAAAGTTGTTTCCTTAGCCAAGTTTGCAGATTGCATTCTTGTTGCTGCAACCCTCGACTCAAGTGTCCCTGGAGTGTGTGTGCCTGTGCCTGTGTGTGTGTGTGTCTAGTACACAATTTTATTTGGACTCAATCAAGTGCTTTTCGCGCATTCGAATTGGATTTCCGTGCACCTAATTCAGCGAGGGTTGTCGTAGTAGTTCCAGTAGGGTGGTTTGCAGCCCAGTCCCTGTCCTCGTCCCCGCTTTCCTGTTTCTTGTTGCTGTTTGTTTAAATACCGTGAATAACATGTGGTTTTTTTCTAAGCATATGGCAAGGACTTTTGTCACCATTGAGATGACGCTCTGTTCTTGTTCCTGTTTTGGAAAATCCTCCAATTAGACTGTCATTCATTTAAACGGATTAAAAAACCAGCCCACAAGGCACGAGGGTCGCTAACAAGCCCCGAGGGCTCTGTATCCCTGGTTGCGGTGATGATGGTGGTGCACTCTTGTGGTTTTAGCATTTGTTGTCAGAAGTTATGGATATAGTGGCTGAGCTAGGCGGATTAGTGAGTCCTTGTTTTCCTTTTCCAAAACAAAATCGTTTCGATGACGATTTTTTTCTGTGTGCGTTCAATCAGCACGAAGATTCCCGGACTCACAATCAAGCTCACAAATTCGCTTTTCTGCTGTCATATGCAAAATGCCAAACGAGTGGCAAACGAATGAATGATTCTGCACCTGTGCCACTCCCCCAGCCTCACCAATCGCCAACCTACCGCCCACTTTCTCCCACTGCGTTTGTGCTTTATCTAAAATGCTTACGCTCGAGATGCTTTCAATCGAGTGGGGCATAAATATTTATGTTCTCCCTCATCGGATGTGGCACGAATGTGTATTTCAAAATATCATCTACTTGCATTCGTTTAAATTGCGTTGCAACAACAACAGCAACAACATCAACAATGGGAAGGATTCTTGCAACAGTTAACAGTTGCCCAAGTGTTGCCACTTTATTCAACTTTTGTGGCTCAGCGCAGAATGTCAAGTGCTCTTCAGTTTTCCCACTGGACAGCAAACAGGAAGAGGAAGAGAATTTGGGCACAGGAACAGCTACTTCATCCACTCGAAACTTCTGTATACCCTCGAAGTGGGTATAATAGCTTTATCGTTATGAGTTTATAATTTCTATAGCTGTTGTACCTATAATCCCTGCTACTTGTTATGCCTGGTGTCTAAGCTAGTTCATTCTGAAATCACTGGTTTCTCAGTTATATAAAAATATAGATTTTTTTGTTAGTTCAGCTATTTTCATACTTATGTCAGCATTATCAGCTCTTTCAGCGTTATTTTCGAAACTATCAAATCTCCTGTGTCACTTATTGACCTCCATGGTTTCCTTTTTTATATAGAATGTATCCAATTTATCGTTCAAATTGATTTTTCTTGAGTAATTTTAAAGTAAATATTATCCGTCCTCCGTTGTCACATTGAGTCTGATTTCCTTGACGACTTTATTGATCTTTTATTCGGTATTTCTTATTTCTAATATTCCACTCATCACCGTTGTCACTTTATGTCACAACACTGCAGAGTATCAAGCTTACGGTGAGTTAAAAAACAGGTTTATTCCAATCGCTGTTAAGCATATTCTTAAAAAGGGGGCAACCTGGGTTACTTGAAGGTCCTTGAGCTTCATTTGAAGCTCATGGCGTTGCGTGTGCGGATGTGCAGCGTATGTTCAACGAAGCTGCACAAATGAATCGACCACGAAGTCACCACCCGAGTTCTCTCCCGACTCTACTGACTCTGCTGTCTCTCTGGTCTATAGACAGCATCATTACCACCAGTTGCCAACCAGCTGACCCGCATTTAAAGTTGCACAATACGTTTTCTGGTGCTATAAATTGTGACCCGGGAATGGAACCTGTTTCCCTTATTTGTTGTCCTGTTTCCTCTATATTCCACTGCAATCAGATTCAGATCTAATCAGAGTATTTCTCGACCCGATTCCAATTGCCAAAGAGCACAAAAACTCCAACTGTGATGGGATGAAAACTACCCTTTAATAAACTACACTAAACTAAACATCTGTGCAATTTGGCCAGAAGGTAGTAGTTGGTGTAGGACATTACAGGATCGTGCTGTGATGTGTTCTTCTCCTCTCCCCTCACCCTTCACTGCACCCCACTACCCCTCTCAGCATTTAAAAAGTGTTTAGTTTATGGTCCATTGATGGCTTTGTTAACTTGGTGAACAGAACTCGCGCCACAATGTCATGAATCTCAATTCTCGATACACACAACACATAATATTCTCCATTGCAACCCCGTTGCACCTTACGTTTTTCGACATTTACGATCTGTCAGGGGAGAAAAGAGATTACGAGAGCGAGTGAGAGGGGTAGAGTGATTGAAAAAGACAGAGAGAGTTTGAGTTCTCTTTACCAGTCTGCCTTTAATTATGCTGAAAACCACAAAATGCTGTTAGTGCAGCATTTTTCGTTTCCAATTTGAAAAAATGCTGACATATGCACAGAAAACTGTGCCCCTTCTTCCCCCTTTTCCCCCCCTCTCTGCGAACTCAGTTTTCCCGCGGGTGCCTTTCGCTGTTTGACTCTCTGATTGGAACTGGTCCATAAACACGAGACAACTGACAACTGAGTTGTACATCTAATGTGGCATCAACATATGCTGAATTTTGGGCTTACGACCATGCAACTATCAGTTGCGGTTGAAACTTGCAACAATCTTTTATTCTTTTGGCTTTGTTCTATTTAAAATTGACTTCATTTTAGATAGGTATCTGAGACTACGTATATGTATCTACGAGACAGCTTTAATTACTAGCAGCCTGCTGTGTGGGTCTTTTACTGCGGGGAATTCCTTAAGGAGTTCTAGAAAATCTGGGGAAGTATTCTGTATTGCAGATGTTTCTAGGGTTACTAAAAATACGGTCAAAATTAAGAAATTCTGCTCCATATGTACACATAATTTAAATTAGGTTAGAAACTAAAGTGAAGTATACCAAATATAGAATCTAGAGAGTGATTGTGGTAGCTAGAAGATAAACAGAATTTTTAGACCCTGTACTCTAAAAAAAAGTATAGGGGTCTATTAGGTTTGTCTGAAGCAAAATGTGCGTAACAGGCAGAAGGAGCCTTTTCCGACCCCATAAAGTATATATACTCTTGATCAGCATCAACAGCCGAGAAAATATAGCGATGTCTGTCTGTCTGTCCGTCCGTCCGTATCAACACCTGGATCTTTTAAACTACAAGAGCTAGAGCCACCAAATTTGGAATGAAAGTCCGTCTATATGTCAGGCAGGTTAAGTTTATTTCAAATTTTTGCTAGGTATATGAATAATAATTTCAAAATTATAATTAATAAATAAAATAAAAATATATTCACTGTAAGAAAATTGGTTACTTTAAACCGTTTGAGATATCTTTCTAAATGAGAGCACATTTTAATAGGATTAGCATTAGAAAATGATCACATAACCACAAGTTAGCCCCTAGCCCACCAAACAACTACAGCAAACACTCCCTAAGGCAAACGTAGGCATTTAAAAACTTTACACTGTAAAATATGCGCATATGTGATAAATTGTGGAACATCCCCGATTAAATGTGACACTTTCGAATGCATTAGTTTTCAAAATAGCATTTAACACTCCATGGAAATGTTGACCCAGTTTTTAGAAAGCATTTAGTGTAATTGCGAAATGTCATTTAAAGTGATAGTTGTATCCTTTTGGATACTGGAGGACACATTTGACACATATGGGCGAATCCTTGGCGAATTCATGCGTAATGGATGCCATAAGTGAATTGCTAATTCGCCGCTAATGTTGCAAAAATCTGAACAACAATGTGAACAATGACAACAATGCCACAAAACAGAACTAAGCTCATAAATTTCCATGACAATGGAATTATGCTTTAATCCACCCTATACACCCAAAAATATATATCTAAAAGATTATTGAACTCAGAAAATATGTGTTTGGCCAAATCTAGGCAAAAGCGTAAATCTTTTTCGAGCTGTCATAAATTTATTTGGCTGTTTTCGGATTCAGTTTCGAATTGGAATTGGAATTAAATAGAATTATTATATTCCTTAGCAAATGGCAGCAAATGGAAATGAAATGACAATTTTAATTCAATTAATCGAAAGTTGGCAAAGAAAATATAGAATTCGAATCAGAATCGGAATCTACTTATTTGGAATTGCATTTCTCTTTCTGTCTTTGTTCATTTTCATCGTTTGCTCAAATGTAGAGTAAATTTATTCCGCATGATTAATTCAAGATTCGATTTTTGAACAAAAAATCAACGGGAAACTCTGGGAGCTTGGGGAAATCGCCAATCTACTTTCCAATCTTCCTAAATATTTGTTCAAGGTGTTTGAACTTGCCAACCAAATGGCAAACGAAATCAGCAGAGCGTCATTACATATGATAATGCCTAACTCACTCCAATCTCCAAGCCTCCCACGCCCCAACTCCCCTTGGATTGAATTTACAGGTGAAAACAAAAACTAATGATATGAAAATACGCTTACTTTTATTTAAGTTATTTAAATTTATCGATTGGCATTTAAAAGAAGTTGGAAATTCAGCTTTTTAACTGTGCAATCAACAGTTTTCATTTAGTATTTGATTTATAGCTATAGTTATTTATAACATTTAATCTATACTTAAATAAGAATTAAATGGGTACTTTATATATCAAGTCAGCTTAAAAATGAGATACCTTTTGGGATAATATTATATAGATAAAATTACATTGATTTAGCTCGGAGATTTACTTAAGATTCCATCTACTTTCTATACTTTACATAGTCATATGAAATCCTGGTATGTCATTCTTATTTCTTAATATAAATAAAGAACTTTTTTAAATATTTTGATAAAATAATTATATATTATTCTTATCAAAACTAGATTTCATAGCCCAAGCAAACTTTTACTAAGAAAACATTTCTTTTGTTTAGCCTTTTCTTCATTTTAAGCCAATTTTACATCGCCTTAATTGCCAAGACAAAATTCTTAGCCATTTTTAAACACTCTTTGATTGATTTGCCCATATTCTTGGCCATAATCAGCTTGTGTTCTCTAAGCCGCATCGTATGCCAATAACAAACACTCAATAAACGCATATCACAAAATATGTATGGTCAACAAAATCAGCAATACTGAACCACTAAGCACTAAAATGGGGGAGTATTATGAGCTCAAGAACAAGTGGATTAAGGGGTTAGTGCAGGAACAGGGCTGGAGAGGGGAGGCAGGGGGATTTGAGGGGATTTCCCGCAACGCATGTCAAGTTTGTTGGCTTTTGCGTTTTGCATTTGTTTTTATGATTATTGTTAAGATGATGCCGCTTTACTCCCTGACCATGCGCACCCCTCTCCTCTTCGCTCACCCCCGCTAGTCTGCCTAATAAGTGAAATGTGTTTTTCGGCTCAAACAGGGTTGCCACCCAACGTGAGTCGCAAACATTTGTCAACACGCAGTTCCAACAGTTGTTGGCGATTATCATTCTGACATTTCGCTGTCCTCTCTCCCCCCTCTCTCTCTCTCTGTCTCTGTCACACTTCTCTCTGGCTTCTCCCGCTTTCTTTTCATTTTTGTTTTTGTTTCAGTTCCCTTGGCTGCGTTTTGTGATTTGATTTATGCATTTTTAAGCGTTTCGCTTATTGTTTTTGCCCATAAATATATCTATATCTGTATATATACAAGTATATGGCCAAGTATCTGTAAGATACGCAGCTACAAAAGATACAAATGCAGAAACCCTTCTGCTTGTCCACGCGCAATTTGTTGATTTATTGTTGCCTGTTTTCTTCACTGATTTCATTTGCTTTAAGCAAGTGAACTGCCACACCCCCTTCCTTTGACGCCTTTCTCTCTATTGTCGCATAATTCGCTTACCGTTAGTGTTCATTATTCCAGTTCTCGTTGTTGTTCTTGTTGTTGTTATCCTCGTTTGTCATGCTCTGTGCGTCTGCTTAAGTTTTTGCACGCTTCAACGCTTCAAACTTCCTTGGCGCTCGACCACGCCCCCCACAACCCCCTTGCGCCCTCATGGCAGACTTGTGTAAATTGAATTGAAAACGTGCTGAAGCGTTAAATGCTCAGTGTCAACTGTTGCCAATCCTCACTGTATGCTTGTCTGTCCGTCAGTCGACATATGAGAATTTGTAACCTCAGCACAAGCTGCTCGAAACTTGTGCCCAACTGTGGGGCAGCTGCTTTCCCGCTTTTCCACTTTCCCACACACACAACAACTGACCAATCGTAATTAATTCTAAATTGCATTTGGTTTGTGTATAATGCAGGGCATGCCTTAATCAGCATGTTTATCACGTTTGAAATTAGCCAAAAGATTTGCACGAAATCTGTTTGCTTGAGTAAACTTTGGTATTTGCTTGCCGCTTTTATTTAAATTTAAATTTCCGTTGCGTTTGGTTAACCTAACATAAAGTTGCTCTGCACCCAAGGGATGGCGCTGTTTGTAATAGCCATCTATGAGCGAACAAATTAAACAGTAGCAGCCACCTATGGGTGAACATGTGACTTATGACACAAGCCCGCCATCTATGGGCGAACATGTTACTTATAATACTAACCCGCCATCTATGAGCTAACATGTGAACCATAACACTACTGCGCCATCTATGGGTAAACACTACCAACTAACCTTATTAACTGACTACGATAGATAGATGGCGCCATCCGACTCTGTAGCAGATGCATAACGATAAATAGATGGCGCCTGCAGACAGCGTCATCTGTTGTTGACTAGTGCAAGTAAAAGTAACGTAAATTTGAATGGGAACAGCAATTGAAATTATTTTAATTAGGTTCATTGATGTTTAACGTAAAGAGTTCAAATGATTTTAAGATTTCCATTAATATAAGTTATCTTTTAGTCTTTAAACAACCACTACTTTTGCCTATATTTACGCAACTTAAATTATTTGCCCAAAATCAGAAAATTTGTTTTGGGAACTTTACGCTGAACAATTTTTATGACTGTTTCGTAGAGTCGGAAAACTGTCAACCTGCCTTAATGCGAATTGCGTTTTCTGGCTGTTTGGTGGTTGATTTTTAGCCCAACAGAAATGGGGTGGAGAAATGGAAACTGGGAATGAGAATGGGATTGAGATTAGTAGTGGGACTGGGACAAGGCGACAGGAAACAAATAGACAAAATGCAAACTTTATGCTTATTTTTAGTAGTTTTTTGGCGCCACAATTCCTGAAATGCCACACTCACGCACACACACATATATACACTTGGTTTTATTCTTTGCTGCAGCAAAATATTCAGTGATTTTTCTTTTGGCTTTGGCTTTTCCTTACGCTGATTGTTGTTGGAAAAGCGGGCCAAAAGCTTGGATAAATGGAAAAGTCTTGGCCAAATATACTTCAGTGGAGTGAAATTTGCGTATTTATGCAACGAACAGATTGAAAATTCTTTGAGTTGAAAGGCGGTGACACGCCCTCCTCCCTCCCCTTTCGACCAATTCAATAACAGATTGCAATTTGGCTTGAAATTGAATTTGTAGCGCAGTTTGTGGCGCAATTAAAGCAAACCAAACACATTACGATCAAGTTCTGTTTTATGAGCTGTCCTCAAAGTGCAGTAAATATGCCTGGCGAGCAGCCAACGAGGCGACATCCTGCTCCACGATGTCCTGCACTATCCTACTCAGTCCTGTCCTAACATGTCCAGAATGCTGAGCATGTCCTGCACCAGCAGCCACAAACTAAACTGCAGCATAATAATACAAATGCCTGTCAGCGTTCAAGAAAATTGATTGCATTCTGCGGCAAAGGATGCTACAAATATCCTTTCGTGTAGGAGGAGATTTCTTCTTGCCATCCCACTCTCTCTCCCTGTCTTACTCTGCTTTGAGTTCACTGACTTGGGAAAGTTGCTGCACTACAGGTCGTTTGGCTTTTTAATAGCCTAAAAATTGCGTCATCAGGAAAACTGTGGAAACTGTTGGAAATCTTATTAGTATGTTAATTTCTAACTGTTTATTATTTATCAATTTCTGATTGAATTTTCTATTTTGAGCTGCTTTGACAGTTGACTGTTTTGAAGAGAAGTCTACTAGCCTTTAATAAATTTTAAATATAATTTATAAAAATCTAGGGAGCTATTTTATGAGGAGAGTCCCTTTCAGTCCCTTTGAATCCCTTTAGTTCCACTGTCCACAAAATTTCCAATTTCCTGAGCTCTTTAAAGCCATTTTGGCCCACATTCAAATAATTAAGTATCGCGTCTTAAACTTTAACTAGCTAGTTCTTAACTATTTAAAAGGCATTCGTTGTTATATTTTATTATGTTTTGCCTTTGCATAAAGTTCAAGCAAAACTTAACTCTAACTTAAGTCTGTGGCTAAAGTTAAGGCTAAAGCTATAGCTATAGCTAAAGCATTCCCATGCTCACATCAAGTGGGCGTGTCTTGGGAGGCCCATAAACAACCACTCAGAGTTCCCGGTAACAATCCGAGACTAATCGCCAAGCTGCCACTTGAAGTAGCCGCTGCTGCCACAGACGTTGCCACAGATGATGGCACAGATGC
The DNA here is from genome assembly GCA_018903735.1 of Drosophila cardini. Classification (NCBI taxonomy): domain Eukaryota; kingdom Metazoa; phylum Arthropoda; class Insecta; order Diptera; family Drosophilidae; genus Drosophila; species Drosophila cardini. Next base: position 3,326,114 of record JAEIGM010000007.1, on the reverse strand, counting down.
TGCCACTTTTGCTGCTGCTGCTGCTGCTGCTGGTGCTGCCAAAACAAAGTCAGAGGTTAAGCACGTGCGTTCCATCGAGGAGCACAGCCCACAGGTTGGCTGAGATCTAGCTGAGTGGCTGTGGTTGTACCTGTACCTGTAGTCTTACCTGTAGTTGTTGTGGTTGTTGTTGTGGCTCACTCCTCACTCCTCCTTTTGGCTTGTGGTTGCCGCCTTCTTGGCTTGATTTTTACGAGCTGCACTTCTCGTTTGTCTCAGCGCCCGCTTTGGGCCAATTATAACCTTGGCCTGCTGCCGCCATATCTCACATTTTTCCAGCTCCCTCTTCCACTCTCTCTCTCTCTCTCACCCTCTCTGTTCCCCGTTCTTCCTCTTGCCTCTTTTCGTTTAGTACGTGGTCGGCAAATGATGAAGATGATCAGTTTTTGGCTCGCACTGAGCTAAACTTACAACTTTTGAGTTTGAGACATGGATCCACAGTCTTCATCTTCTCAGTCTTAGTCGCTCTTTCTCCTCCTCCTCCCTCTCTCTCTCTCTCTCTGTCTATCCCTTTCCCTCTCTTTTGCCTGGCGCTTGGCAAAATTTATAAACGCGCTGTGCGAACACCTCGACACACGTTGGGGCGTCCACTGTCTGTGTACCTTTTGGCTTTTTGGCTTTTTGGCCAACTCAACGACCTGGTAATTTATGATTAATGTTAGCGCTCAACATGTTGTTTGGAAAAATCGGCGCGTACCATTTTTGGGCAACCCTCCTGTTGTGTTTCATATTGCAGTTGCTCATTTTGATACCCTACAGAAGAGGGTTTGATAAGTGTGTCAAGAACTTCGTAACGAGACTTTTATGAGTAGTACAGGAAAGTGACGAAAGCATTAGAAAGGTGTTAAATCTGCTAGAAATCTTGAGATATTTCAGACAAACTGATAGATTTTATATATATATTAATATACTATATAAGCTGAGTAAGTTGTTCCTGAAATTGTGTTAATATATAGTATAGTTGCTATAAGAAGTTTGATTTTGAATATAAGCTTTAGTATTATATAGTTAGGTATACTTAACTCAGTTATGCATTTGACAGTGTATCAAAATGTTTACTAAATATTTCTAAAGTTGAGACAATATATTATATAGCTGCTATAGGAAATATCGTATAATATTCAAACTTAAGTTTGAAAATTTAGTTGTTTTCAGATAAAACTCATCGAAACTTAAATATGCTGTCCCATGGAGAAGCTTAGTGCTATATAAACTATGGGGAGAAAATCAGGCAAGGGTATATAAGCTTTGGGACAATATTAGATCAGACTTCTATATATTTTAGTACTTTTTACCAGCTCGATAGTTTGAGATATCTAGAGTCAGAGAGTGACAGAGAGCAAGGGAGAGAGAGAGAGAGACAGAAAGAGAGAGGAAGACAGAGAGAAAGAGAGAGAGATCGAAGTTGCTTGGGAGAAAAGCTACATGCGATCTTGTCAACGCTTCGCTGAGCTTCGTTAGCCTTCTGGCCAAATTCAGTTTTTAGCCTCTCCCCCCTTGCTCTGCTCTACTCTTCGCTCTCTGTTCACTTATTTGGTTTTTGGTCACTTTGATGCACTTCCTGGCGGCGCGAAGGCTTTAATTAAAGAGCTCGATTTGACTGCAGGGAAGAAGAGAAGGAAAGGGAGGGAAGAGGAAGAGGAGGGGAAAGGGAGCTGAATTGGTGGGGGTATTGCTTCCTGGAAATCAAAGAAACAAACTTGCTAAATATTTCAGTTAACGCTTTGGTGGTCTTGGCCTATAATTTGAGACTTGGCCAAGACACAAGCGGCGCTTGCTTTGGATAGACATCTGCTGATCGTGCCGCTGAATGATGCCTGTATAAACAATACAAGTCTCTCTTTCTCTCCTTCAATCTCGAGACTCTCGAAGACTCTCGAGACTCCCAATCATAAATGAATCACGCGCAAATTATATGGCTAAGTTAAGAGGAAAGGGGCAACTGAGGGGGATTGCAGGACACGCAGCAGCAACGGTTGCTGTTGTTGTTGTTGATGTTGCTGTTGCTGTTGGCGCTGCTTAATAAACAATCATCAGCAACAACAACTTGTGAAGTGATGAAGGAGACTTGAACGCCAACGCCACTCACTCCCCTTTGGCCACGCCTCCCCTCTGCTGCCCTCGCTGCCATCACAGCCACTGCTGCTGCTGCAATCTTAAACTTCTCATCATCGTCTTGCATGTCCATGTGATAATGATGATTTCACAACCAATTAAGCGTTGAAAGCCAAACACCGCCAGCTGAAATTTGAGGTTAATCCTTTAGCTGCTGCAATTTTCGGCTGAGCAGAAGGCGGCAACAACAGCAACAACAACAACAGTTAACAACTGCTAACAACAGCAACAACAACAGTAACAACAACAACAACAACAACTTGCAAACTGGCAATGAAAATCTGAGATCTCAGATCTCTGTTGATGGCGTTGATGCAGGCGGCTTCAATCAGCGCTGCTCGGTCACACACTTGGCGGCGTCTGTCGGCTAAGTGGAGTGTTGCTGTTGTTGTTGCTGTTGCTGTAGTTGTCGGGTCGGCAAACGCCACGGGAAATTATGGTGGCCAAACTTCCCAGACCGCAACTAATTTAACCAAAGTGCGAATTGGAGGAGTCGCAATTCGGAGTCAAAGTCAAGAGAGTCAGAGTTGCTGCAAACCGAAAGCGAATCGAAATGCAGAAGTAGGAGATGTGAGATGGGACATGGGAGAGGAGAAAGGGCAGCTAAACGTAGGAGGTAGGAGTAGGGTGGAGGTAGGACAAGGTAGGAGAGGAGTGAAACAGGCGGACAAACCAAAAGCAGACCGCAACAAAGCAGCCGATGACGCTTGTTAGGGATTGCAAATGGGACTGGTGCAGGGACAACACAATATGGAGAAGTGGAGTATGAGAAAATCAGTGGGATGGAGGGGAAACGAAGGGCAGAGAGTGTAAGGTAGCAAAAGATGAGCTTGAAGAAGGAAGGAAGGAAAATGAGGTTGGGAAAGAGGAAAAGGGTTTAGATGAATATGAGGAAACAGACTTGAAGAGACCCGGTATGAAGACAAGAATACAATGAGAGAGAAAGTTAGGAGAAATGAGTTAAGGGAGCAGAAAAGTAGTAAGTAGGGTAAACGTAGTTCGAGTAGTAAATAAAGTCGAGAAAACGCTACTATAAGAGACCCTGTCCTTAGAAATAATTGAAGCCAAAGAGAGAGAAAGAGAGATAACAATTCTAAGGAACTAAGTAGCATAAGTCAAGGCTAGAAATACGGGAAACGATGGAAGCAACTGAAATGAACCTGCCTTTGAAAGCTCCTACAAATGATCTGATAACACAACAAACTTATATACCCTTTCGTGTTATGTACAGGGTCTTTAAAGGGAGTGGGCTAAAGGGAACAGAGACTGTCTGTAGATTTGTGCCTGGGAGAATTATGAGCACTGCACAAGCTGCGAATTTGTGAAGCGTGATGAGCTACAGGAGCCCAGCAGGGAGGGGTGTGCAGAAGGAGGCGAAGGGCGGGGCTACTGGCAAAGGGGCAACCGGAGGCAGCTTTACTGTAACAGTGAAACACGCGATCTTGAGCAGCAGCAGCAGCAGTTGAAATTAACTCATAAAATATACATTATCATAGCTGAAAACTAGCCACCGACTGTGGCAGCAATGAATGTGCAACTTGCCACAACAAACCAAGTGTGTGTGTGTACTGGTGTTCGTGCGTGTGTGTGTTTGTTCTGTCTACCTTTTTGGCGCTTTCGTGTGCCACCTGTCGTCTGCTGAATACCTGTCTGCATGTCTCTCAATCTGTCTGTCTTTATATATCTCTATCTAACTGTCTATATGTGTCTCTTTCTACCTCTCTGTCTCTTTCTAATTGGCCTGGCCACAAATGATGATCATCAACTCCTAGTTGCCTTTAACAGATTTTGTGCAATTAGCCAACAGCAGTTGAAGTCCCTGTTTCATGTCCATTTCCCGACCATGGGGAATACTCTAAGTACCCAATTCCAATGGGACTTTCGATAGAACTTCAAGTTTAAGTCTGGCGTCCAATTGGCAACGCAGTCGAGCATAGTGCTATAAAGATATTCCATGCTGATTGCTAGCCAAGCACCTATGAAAATGGAACAGAATTTGACGCCCTATGAATAGTATATCAGATAAGACAGTGACTGCTAAGACAATGCAACACGAACACAACAAACCCAACACGTCAGATATCAACCAAGTTTCCCGACAGACAGATATTACTACAAAGATATAACTCCAAAAAAAGAAAGACTAAAAAAAGACAGCTCATTAAATTGTAGCACAATAAAATGTGCAAAGAAATACACTAATTATGATCGTAAGCATTATGTGTTGAGCACTTACGAAGTATAATAATTAATATTAATTGTTTATAATTTTAATGTCTTTTGGTTACTTTAATTTAGTAACATTATTTGTAGAAACACTCCCTTTGGCATAGGCAGGAAGGAGTATTAGCATTGTCATTATTAGAATCTTAAGAAAAAGAATGAGCATTTTCATTAATATTAGCATTCTCATTAGTATTATCATTGACATTAGATTTAGCATTGATTTTAGCTTTATTAGCAATTTCACTATTGGAATCCTAAGAAAAAGAATGAGCATTTTCATTAATATTAGCATTCTCATTAGTATTATCATTGACATTAGTTTAAACATTGATTTTAGCTTTATTAGCATTATCATTATCCTAAGAAGAAGAATGAGCATTTTCATTAATATTAGCATTCTCATTAGTATATTATTGACATTAGATTTAGCATTGTTTTTAGCCTTTTTATGAGCATCTTTTATATAATATGCGTTAGCCATAGAAATTTAAATTAGGATTAACATTAATATTTTCATTAGTATTACGAAAATCATTACAAACTGAATGAGGATTACATGCTGAGTCATATTTTATATATTACCCTTAAAGTACTCTTTTAAAGTGTTGAAACTTAAATTTATTTGAAAGTTTATTTATAAAACTTATCGCTAAATCTGTCGGTTTGAATCTTTTTTAACTTTCTCAAGTTTATTTCACTTTCTTGCGATGCATTTCCAGCTAAATTCGACTCCTTTAGCTGTGGGAACAAAACTGAGACTTGGCTACTGTTTCACTTAGTACACAGTCCTTTTCTTACTCATAGTTGGTGTATGTGTATGTAGAAGTGTGTGAGTGTGTGTGTGTACATATGCCGCACTTATGCACAATTATGGCTTTATTGTCTAAACTTGGGCACATCTATTTAAAGCCATACACTCTGACGGCTGTGCAGTGTCTTCACAGAAGCTGGAAGAGTAGGAGGAGTAGGAGGGAAAGGAGAAGAAGAAAGGGAGTAAGAGAGGGAGTAGGAGTGGGAGTAGGAGTAGGAGAGGGAGTTGGAGCTGCGACATAGACCTAAAGCGTTGCATTTTCGGCTTGGCTTTTATTGCGCCGACATAGCGTGCCTCCCTCTATAAAGAGAGGCTCCCACTGCCCCCGCCAAACCCTTAAGTACACTGAAAAAGGGATTTGTGTATCAAACTATACTAAACGATATCAAATTTTAGAGATCTGTATAAAATGTTTCGTCTTAAATCAAAAATTTTAGCTTTATTTTGCCATTTTGAAAGTTAAGAAATATAAGACGATTTCATACTTAAAAAAAATTTTGAGTTTTAAAGATTTTTTTGAGTAGAATTTTATTTTTGCTGTGTACTTTTCTTAGTCCCTAGTCAAGTCTGTCTGTGTTTTCATTGGTTTCATTGTTTCGTTGGCGGCCCTTCGTCATCGTCAACAGAGACTCCAACAACAACAACAACAGCAGAAACAACAACAAAATGTCTGCGACTTTATATACTACCAATTCCATTGGCAATTCCAGCTTCAACTGCTTTAACTTCAACTTCAAGTCCAACTTCCAACTTCCAATTCTGCAAAGTCTCAGTCTCAGTCTCGGACTGAGTTTGAGCCTCAGTTTCAGACTGACGACGAATTAACTTGTTTTGGTATAAACTGCGGCTATTTTGTAAGTTCATAAAGGATAAATTGCCAATTTTGGGATTTGAACTGGCGAATGTTTTGCGTGTCTGCCTCTCTCTCTCTCTCTCTCTCTGTCACTCCCTGTCTCTCCCCGTCTCTTTTTACCCACTTCATCTTTCAGCTACCACTTAACATCAGCTCAGTCTTCGCTGTCTACAGTCCACAGTCTTCTGTCTTCAGTCTTCGGTTCGGTGCTATATTGAGTTTTCAATCTTTTGTTGACTTGATGTGGCCACCGATCGATCGCCTGAGTCTCTCTCTCTCTCCCTCTCGCCCTCTCTCACTCTTTTGTCTTTAGGGAAAACTGAAACTGGCAGCCAACCTTGAGTTGCTTATTTAAGGCAGCTCGTCAATTTCTGCTTGGTCTCTATCCCTGTCTCTCTTTCTCTTTAGTTCTGTCTCTTTCTTTGTGCTGCTTGGCAGAGACAATGCCCAGTGGTCATGCCAAAATGCTAGCCACTGTGGCGGGACTTGATTCAGTTTTAGTTTTGTGCAGCTTTGGTTGGTACAGCTACCCCCCCTTGTCCATACCTCTACCCCCGCCCCTCTCACTGTCTCTGCTACTGCTCCCACTCCTCGCAAAACTGTCGGCATCGGCGCAAAATGAAACAAAACCAATTAAAAATGTTTCGTTGCACCCAAAAACGAAGATGCGACTGAGACTGAGACTTGGAGCTTGAAGCTTCGAGCTGCGCTGGTGGGCAATTGCTGACCACAAAGCGCCACTGCGTGTGTGTATGTGTGTGTGTGTGTGTGTGTGTGTGTCCCTCTCTCTGTCTGTGTGTATCGTTGTTGTCGTTGATTGTCTTGGAGATATGCAAGCGCAGGCGCAACGCCGGCGCACAGTCTCCACGGTGGCAAAGCAACAAAAAGCTGCATTTTTTGGTCGCAGCTTGTGCAAATACACTCGACAAACTTTAATTTGATACTCAAAGAAATGAATGACAAACTTATGTGAAAATTTAGTTATTTAATAGATTTAAGCTGCAGAAGCGATATTCGAATAAATTAAAATTTGTTGTAAAATTATGCAGAACCTTTTATAATCTATACTTGATCCCATGCCATAGCTCTGGTTTCGTTTTTAACAATCTTTTTTAACTATTCCGTTTAAATTTAATAAAATTTATTGTTAATCGATAGAAAATACACACTTTTTTTTAAAACTTTGAGGTCAAAATTGTCATCACAAAATTGTATAACAAAATGTATTTAATATTTATTCTGTTTCCCAGTTATAGTTCTTATTAGATTGAATTCTTGTAAAACCAAAATTTCTTCGAGTGTATAAAAGAGAGTGTGAGAGAGTGAGGGGGAGTAGGAGGAGTTGGAGGGGGAATTGAGTTTGGTAGGCTGGGAGAAACATACATTCTTCTGGGTCTTAGGTCTTCATTTTTAATGAAATTCTTAACAAGGCGCACAAAATGCAGCGACAGTGGCAGCGACGCTAGCTGAGACGGCGGCAGCGAAAGCGACGCCAGAGACTAACTAACCAAATCGCAGTCACAATTCTGGCAACCCGCAAGTTGCAACTTGCAACTTGTTGCTTGCTGCTTGTTGTTTGTTGCCTGCTTGCTGCTTGCTACTTGCAACGCTACTTGCAACCGCCCGTTTAGGGGCTGAGAAGGCGACCGCACACCGCGTTTTTGGCCAACAGCCGCAGAAGAAGCCGCTCATTGGAATTCATTAAAAATTCAACAGAGTGTGTGCGAGTGTGTGTGTGTGTGTGTGTGTGTGTGTGCCTGGGAGTCGCCTGCCCAAAAAGCCGGTTGAAAAAAAATAAAAGAAAAGAGGAAAAAAAGCAACAACATTGTGCATGGAATGAGAGCAGCTCGAAAAATTTACGAAATTAGTTCACAAGCTGACAACGGCAGTGGATAAGGGGCAAAGGGCGGGAGTAATGGGGGTAGAAAGGTAGGCTTGATAGGCAGGGAAAGGGGCGTGGAGGGAAAGAGGGAGGAGTCGGGGGATAGGAAGATGTTGGCCCAAAGCATACCAGCGCCACTTTAATTTAGTCATCAGGTGATTTTTCGCGAGCTTCAAGTGAAATCTTTAACGTGACGCTGGAGATTGTTATGCTATGCGATCTGGCGACCACAGAGAAGACACACACACACACAGAGGAGATGCACACACAGAGGAGAAATACACACAAACACAGAGGAGACTCGCCTCCCATGCTCCGAGTTGGGACAAGTTGAGCATCTTGAATGCAGCACTTTCTGGACACTGAACAGTAGCGTAGTGTGTGGGCAATTGCCTTGATTTGCTTGCCTCGCGATTTTTTTTCTACCTTTTTCTCCCTCTCCCAACTGCCCCCTCTTTTCTCCTCCTTCTTTTTCATTTTCTTTAATTTTTTTTTTTGTGGGTTGAAATCTTGTTGAGAAACTGGAATAATTCGTTTATTGTATAAAGGAATTTATGTGAGTCAAGGAGAATTACTTTGACTAAATAAATATATGTTTTAATAGTGTTAGTACTAATACTTAATTTGGAAATCTAAGCTAATTGCTCAAAATTTATATAGAGTTATCTCTGGGGATAGTTATCCAACTTTTGATTTCTATAGCGCTTTTAAGACCTAATCAAGTGTGTTAACTAATTTTAGTTTAATTCTAAATTGTTTCTACTTTCAAATTTTTATTAATTTTGTTAAAATTTATGTTAAAAATGAACAATTTTGTTAGATAAATTCATTTTGATCAAATTTTAAGTCGTACATTGTAGATTGGTTTTAATTTTATTAATCTTGTAAAGACTTATTAATTTCTATTATATATAAGCTTCAATAAAGTAACTTCCACGACTGCTATAAGTTTAAATATCTTACTTATATATAAAGTTTAATCAAGTTTCTTAAATTAAAAGCTAAATTTCTTAAATTCTTTAGCAAATATTACCGATAATTGAGTGCAGCTCTGAAACTCCACTTTTGATACCGTTTCTTATAAGAAAATAACAGCAATTTCGAAATCGTCATTATCCATAGCGACTGCAGTGACAGTGAGCGAGACAGTGAGTGCAAATAAGTTCACATTCCAGTTGACAGTTTGTGGACAAATTCCTGCCACGAAGCTAGTTGATTAGCCTGGAGTAATAATAAAAATATCTGACAATTGAAATAATTTGCGGGCAGACCAAAGACTGAGAGAAGAGAGAGAGAAGAGAGAAAGAGTGGAGAGACAGAGAGAAGACTGTTAGTAAAGCTGGCAAATGATCTGACAGCGTTGACAGTGCTCTGGGAGAGCGGGAAGAGGTGGGGAAGCTGTGAGGGACCGTGAGAGGAGGGGTGAGGAGTGAAGACTGAGTACTGGGACGCCGTGCAGTCTAGTGTAATAACAGCAGTAGACTGTCTGCTTCCTTCTGTGGCAGCAAGTACACTGAAACAAATATTAGGGGTAGAGTACTAGAAATTCTTAACGATGTTAGAGGTGGGATAATGTAGAATTTTCTAAACCCAGTATGAAATAGATCAGGTCTCCTTCTTACCATAATTACAGAAATATATCCAGAATTATTGAGTTTTTTAGCTTATTTTAAGTTCTTTTCTTTTTTTTCTGTGTATGCTTATCAACAAATGCCGCAGACAGATATTTAGAGGCCAGCAAACGCTTCGGGCTCCAAGCGAGCAAGTCAGCAACTGTCAACTTGACTAAGCACTGGCGGTGGCAGCCCTGTAGCTGCCCCCTTTGGTCCCATTTGGTTCCCCTTTTTCCCCTCTGCTGCCCCTTTGGCCCCCTTTGCTGTCATGACTGGCAACGTTGAAATATTTGACCATAACAAGTTATTTACTATGACGATGCTACGCAACGTAGGCTTTGCTGCCTGCCACTTGCTACTTGCCACTTGCCACTTGCCACATATGCAACAGCCTCAAGCCTCAAGGACGGCGAGCAGGCTCTGTCTGCCTGCCCGCATTCCGCGGCTGTGGAAAATGTGGAAAAACGCTGCAACTTTGAAAACTTATTTTGTGGCGCAAAAAGATAAAAAAGAAGAAATAAACTGGTAGCCAAACAACAACATGTTGCTGCAACATGTGGCCAAGACAAATTTCAATAAGACCAGCTGGGCTAAGATGGGTTCGGCTAGGCTGACTGGGCTGGCATGTCTAGCGGCGGTCATGCAACTTGCCACAGCAACAACAGCAACAACAGCAGCAACATCATTACGAGCTGCGTTTAATGACAAGATCAAGCGCAGATCAACTTTGCCCCAAGTGTGTGTATGTATGTGTGTATAAGTGTGTGTGTGTGACTGTGTGTTGTTGATGTGTATAGCAAATGTTGTTGATGCTTTTGCTGCTGCTGCTTTGCCGCTGCTGCTGCTGTCTGATGATGATGAACGTCAAGTAGCCAAAGAAAAAACCAGCTTCGGTGTGGCGCAGCAACAAATACAACACACCTGTTGTTGTTGTGTAGTTGTTGTTGTTGCTGCTGCTGAGTAGTTCACAAGTCTAGTCGACCGCCTTCATCGTCGTCGCTGTGTCTGGGAAGTCGTTGTGTACGTTGCGCCTTAGTGGCAGTCATGGGAATTATTGTTTATTGGCATTGGCCACGGTTAGCCACAACAACAACAACAACAATAACTACAAACGGCAGCAACAACAACCTTTGTTGAGTAGACAAATATGAAATGGTATCCACACTCACACACACACACAAACACACAGTGAGAGCGAAGAGGTTTTGCCCCCCAGAGCAGTGGCTGAACAGCCTATTAATAAGTAAATATATCACTTAGTTTACACATAAATTGTACTTACATTGTTCAACCAACTCAACCAGCTCCGGAAACTCTTTCAAAAAAACGAAAAAGAGCGAAGAGACTTAAAGATAAAGTTTGGGGAAGTGACTGACTTTGAGTAGTTTTTGGGGAATTGTTGTGGGAGTTTGGGAAAGCAAATGGGAAACTGAAGAGTAGGGAAATAATGAGTAGAGCAGAGTTTGAAACTTAACAAAGTAATCACAGTAGATGTTTTTATTTAAATTAAATAAGACTCACTACTTAAAATATATATCTCTAAAGTTCAGCAAAGAGACAAGCTCAGGAACTGTAGTCATATTGAATCTGATTAGAATTAAAGTAGTATTAAATAGTAAAGAAATGAACTGAAATCAAACTATTAACTATATACGTAAAACACCTGATGGAATAATTAACCCTTAACTACTAAAGTTATAACAGTTTTCAGTTCTTAACTGTTTTCTTTCACTTTGTTAGCTTAAATGAATTCCCCTCTTGAGACTCTGCTAAGTATTATAAATAGCTTAACTTAATTGATGTAAATATGTTTGCTGTCTGTGCAGAAGAGTTAAGCCCTGTTTTGGCCAACCCTTGCATGCGAGTGCCATTATGGCCAAAACAATAATGAAAGGGTCAAGACAGCTGCTGCAACTGTTAAATGCAGTTAGCCAGGCGACAAGAAGGCGGACAAAGGCGATGTTTCTTTCAAATTATAAAGCGGCTTTTTCGAATTAAACTCTAAACGTAAATACGAATACACAAACGAATACGAATACGAATACTCAAACGAATACAGACATTCAAGTTGCAAAGCTATCGATCAGTGCGGCTAATGGGCAGGTGCAACTCTGTGTGTGCGAGTGTGTTGCAGCAGGCAGCTGCAACATCGCAACTTGCAACAAACCACGTGCTAAAAACACACACACACACACACACACACACACAAAATACAAAAAAAAACTTTCGAGGGGTTCAATTTTGTGAATTTTACTCTCAGTTAGTGAGTCATCGAGTCGAGTTTTTATATATATACAATATATATTTTTTGGGTTACCCAAAGAGACCCAAAAGGTCTCTCGGACCTCTCTCGTGTGGTCCGACGTCAGACGGTTCTGCTGATAAAGCGGCTACCTTCATTAATTAGCCGCACACCAAGGCCCAAAAAAAAAAAAAAAATAAAAAACGGTCAACGGTAACTGGTTAGAGATAGAGCCAAAATGTTGATTTAGTAGGTAGCTTAGCTTCTGTACGTACACCCAGAGAAAAATGCTCTGAAATTTGTAATCTCTAAACAAAGATTTAACTATTTGCTGCTTAGATTAAGTGCTATGTATTTTATTTGTATTAATTATTTATACTTCAGATTTTAAGACTTAAAATATTCTATATTCACAAGAGAATTTAGAATATTTATGTGATTCCTTTTTAAAAATATACTTATTATGGCCATAAATGCTTTACATTATAAAAATTTATAATTCTCTACTTAGAGTTTTTCCTAGAGTCCAAACTATAAGAACTTAGAAGTTTTAAACGATTCAATAAAGTATTTCAGTCCAATTTTGAATGATTATTTCATTGGATTCCTTTACGGCTTTAATGAAACCTTTTGTCTTTGATTTTTCTTTACAATTTTATAGTCCAGCTTTATTTTTTCTATATGTTTCTGTCTGAAGAAAATCAATTTTCTTTCAAAATTCCCCCAAACATTTTTATTTTTAATTATATGCCAAATTTTTTCTTGGGTGTAGCAGAGTCATCTATTTTGGGGGCAAGTTGCATGTTGTTTTTCGGCACCTTGTTGCTCATTTGTTGCTGTTCCCAAGCAAAAAACACACAAATTTTTATGCTGCGGCGTCGAGTGACATTCTGATTGAGAGCAGGAGCACGCCCAGCTGAGAAGTGAGAGAAGGAGATAAACAGAGAAGCGGAGAATTAGAGAAGCAGAGAAGTGAAGAAGCAGAGAAGCAGGTGCTACAGATCGTGTCCCTGACAGGCAGGTCCTGGTTACTTGGTTCCTTTGCTGTTGTGTGCCTGCTCCTTTGCTTGCTTGTTCCTGTTCTGTGTTCAGTGCTGCAGCTGGCAGCTGTTGTCAGTCTGTTTCTGCTTACTGTTTGCCTTCCTTCATTGACATTGGCATTGGCAGGATCAACGACTTAGCACGTGGCGTCTCGCTCTCTCCCTCTCCTTCTCCTTCTCTCTCTCGGTCTCTTTAGCTCCTCTGGTTTTTGGCTCCTGCCAAAAACTTAAGGAAAAAAAGGTCACTCGGGAAGTGTGCCCGATGCTGTGTGTCCTCCATTGTGCACAACAAATTGCGACAGCTGCTCCTTATTCCTGCTCCTACCTTCTGTCCCCTTTTCCTCTCTTTCTTGGTTTACTTTTGTGCCTGCTGCCTTCAGTGTCTCCTTCTCCTACTCTCCTACTCCGTCTCCGTCTTGATTTCTGCTGTCATTATTTATTATTGTTTGGCTCTTTGTTTGATTTCGCTCATTTGTTGTGCGTTTTAATTTAATTACGATTTATTTATGGAAATTTTCCAACCAACCCTCGCCAAAAATGTGAACTATCGAACCTTTTCTGTCCTTCAATCGCTTTTTCCCCTCCTCGATGCAGTTTTCCGCTCTCCGAATGCAATAATATTTAGACAGCGAGTTTAATGAATAGGCAAAATATGATTAGGGAGTATTTGGGAAATTCCTCAGGGGTTGAAAAATGAAAATCGCTTTTTCTCAGTTGATAATTCACACGCAATCGGCTTTATATTTTCTGGGTTTAAGCGTTAATTGAGACATCATTTCATCAAATTATCGGCAAAGCATCTTGCTCTCGGGGTGGCCTACTCAACACTACTTAAGATAATGCTGAAGGATCGAAGAGACGGGAGGAATTGGAGGGACTGGAAAGGGAGCCTCGGCTTAGCGCCCCAATTGGACATTGTCGGGGCAATGTTTTCAGATACTTTATCGCCGAGACGCGACGCGTTAAAATGTTTCGCGCTTTTTATTGCGCTTAACGTGATTTCTGTTTCTCGCCGTTTCGCACTAACTGTCTCGCTCGGTTCCTCTCCCTCTCTCTCTCTCTCTCTCTCTCTCACTTTCTGCCATATAAATTGACAAACTTATGGCCAGAAGGATCCTACCTCAACCTCAAGTTAACTTCCCCTTAAGGCCCCCGCTCAAGTGATCGGCGTGTGCGGCTTCTCTTATTGATTTTATAATTAAGCGTTGTCATTAAATTTTATGAGCTGGCAGCCAGATAGAGACAGCTATAAACAAGTAAGAGACAGAGGGAGAGAGAGAGAGGGAAGAGGTAGAGAAAGGCAGTTGCCTAATTGAGTTGTTTTGGCCTTAAGACAACATTGTCTCGCGTTATGTCTAAAAATCTCTAGATATGTCATAGTTTTACAAGTGTTCTTCACGATCGTTAAGTTAGTTTTCTTGTTTCCCTATTTTTATTTAGTTTTTATTCTTTGTTTTAGCTCCAAAATGAGTCACATTTTGATACGTTCCATTTTATTTGATTTGCTTTTTTTGTACATAAATCATCTGCATAAATTTTCGGTACAAAACTCGTCTGGAATTTCCTTTGTTTTGCGATACATTTTCGTTTTCAATTGGGATTAGCTCACGATTCTTGGGGATTCTGTTTGATTGAATGTCTTCGACTGTCTGCACATTTGTAAAATTCTAAACTCGCCTCATTGTTTCTGTTTTTTCGGTTTTTGAAGCTCTTCAACCCATAAATCTCCCCAAAGACTGTCCCATTGTTAGACTTTTCTTCGCTTCGTTTAAAGTTTCTTCGACTTTGTCTTGTGCTTCTTCTTCTTCCTCTTGGGCTTCAATTAATGTGAGTTTTGCTGCATAATTGCCGCATCATTTTGGTAGTCAATACGTTGTATAGTTGGATAATGACTGCCCATGCCACGCCCACTTATCAGAGCGAGTGATGCTGCTACTGCTGCTGCTACGACTGCTGCTGGCCAGAGATCAGCTAACAACTTTATCTAGCTGCGCTTCCGTTTGCCGGAACACACACACGGCAGTCAACTTAAGACATTAATACACTGAAAGAAATTATACACTAATAGTCTTAGACTATTATATACTTATAATCTTAGACTTAGTTGCTTTAAGTTAGAAAGTTTAGTTTTTAAAAATGTTAAAAATATTTGCTTCAAATAAAATCAACTTCTTTTGAATTTTGAGAGGTTGTTTGAAAAGTACACTAAAAAAAATAGGACTAACATTTTATTTTCCATCTTAAAGCTTCGAATTATATTTATTAAGTGAATACACGTTATTTTTTAAAATTTTGTTCTTAAATATTTAATAGTCCAGCAACTATTTTTATCAGTGTATGCTTGGGCTGTTATTAAGGGTGAGGCATAAAGCCGCTCGTCTGCATCTCAATCTCATTGTCTCGCTAATTGTCTGACTGTGTGAGCGTCATAAGCCGACAACGTTGCTGTTGTTGTTGTTGTTATTGTGGATAATGTTGTTGTTGTTGTCGCTGCTGGCGCAATGAGTTTGGGTTTAAGATTGGCATTGGCTTTGGTCTCTGACCGTCGATTGACGACGACTACGACGACGACGACGTGCGTCCCATTGTGTTCCAAGCAGCAGGTCATTCTTCCTGTTTATGCTGCACTCCCCTCTCTGTCTCACGACTGTCTCTGTCAACTTTCCCTCTCTGTCTCTCTTCCTTCCTGACTCTAGCTACCTTTCTTCCACACTCTCTGTGATATTTTCATGCCGCAACACGCACAATTTACCTCAGCGCGCAAACACAAACAAAAAGCAAAGTCAGCTGACTCATTGCAGACATTGGGACTGTCTAGGTTCTCTCTGGTCTCTGGTCTCTCGTCTCTAGAGAAGTCTCGTTTCTAGAGGCGGGCGGTACGTTTAATGACCGGAACGGATTTCACTACTCTTCTTTTCCCTGCTCAATCGTTCGTCTGTCGTCAGCCGTTATCCTCGCACACACACACAGCTTCCATTGGCCTTAGTTTCTTAGGCACAGTGGGACAACAATATGTTATGGGTATAAATGTGTGTGTGCGTGCACTTAAAATCCTATTAGGCTCAATTATCCGCTGATATTGCGTACACGATCCCCTCTCTCTTTCTCTCTCTCCCTCTCACTACCTTTCCTTTCTCCCTCTCTCTCTCTCTCTGAGACGCTTCGATTTTTCTTTTTTCTTTTCCTGCTTTATTCGATTTTCATTCATTCATTGAGTCTCAGGTTTTTAGCTGTTTCTTCCCTTCTTGGAATTAGTTTGTTTGTTGTTGTTGTTGTTTTTGTTTGCATTCAATTTGTCTTTGCGTGCCGTTTCGGTAGCCTAAACTCTACTGATGTCCTGGTGTCCTGGTGTCCTGGTGTCCTTTACTTTAACCTCCCAGCAAGCTGCGTCTTTGTGCCGCACGCTCTGCTCCTGACATTGATTCATATTTACAGTCGTTCCAAAATGTGCGTGTGTTTGCTTGAAAATGAATATGGAATCGTCTAAGGGTTGCCGGATTGCCACTAAGCCAAACCCAGTTCTATTAGCCAGCTATAGCTGTTAACTGTTTTACCACTCAAGGGCAGCTGCAGTTTTCGACAGTTTTCTTCTTTGACTTTGTTGTGCGTGTCGTTTGTGTAAATGATCTGATTAACACCGTGTTTGTGGGCCATCAAGGGGTTAAAACCAAACAGTTTACAGTCTTTGGTCCCAAGTTTGGAATGTGGCGAATAAAGTTTCATTTGATGCCACTTCTAAAGAGAGGCGCCTCAGTGGCCTCTGGAGCCTTCGGGGCCTCTTCTTACCGTTAAATGAAATCACTTTTAATTTCAGTTCAGCTTCGCAGGTTTCGAACCAGAATAAAGTGTCGTATTTCAAATGCTTCATAAAGACATCAACTAAATCAATAGCGACAACGGAGCCCTCCTAAAAAGCCCCAAGTCAGAAACGAAGACCAAATCGTTTGCTGGTCGTTGGAAAATTAATAAAATTAGTAATCAGCGCTTTAAATCAACAGAAATCAACGGAGAGCAGAAGAGGTAGTCAAGGCAAGCGCCAGAATAACGCCGCAACAGATTAGATAGCCAATAAGCCAGTTAACCAGTTAGCCAGGTTAACAGCAAGATGCCGCCGCCGTCGATGCTGCTAATGATTTCTATTGCCACTTGCAAAGCAGCAGCCAAAGGGGTGGCGGGGGGAGAGATAGGCAGAGTAGGGGTAGGGGAGGGTCAGGAGCTGATAGGTTGTTCTGCCAGCAGAAGCTGCCTGGACACTGGACTGGTTGCCGTTCTGTCTGCTTGGCTGTTGGCCACTTTTTAATGACGCAACAACAACAAAAAAGCAGCAGACTTAGCACTAGAGACACTTCCACAACGAAGCTCAGATACTCTAGGATTAGGAGGAAAGTTTAGCTTGACTTTTGAATAGATTTAGAGAGTTTCCATTGTCCAATGGAAGCTATATGATATAGTTGTCCAAACTGAACCAAAGCTGATGAGGATAGTTAAAGTCATGATAAATACTTAATGTGTGAGCTCAACCAAAAGTAAATGTCTTCATACACATCACCAATTTCCCATGTCCTATTAGAGCTATAGGCTATAGTTGTCCTATCCGGACCAAACTTGGTGAGGATAGGTTCAATGGTACCTTACACATAAAGTGTGAATTTGGTCCTGTACATTTAAAATTAGTATATATTACAGTAGTAAATATACTTACATTCTAAGTAAAATTAAAGCTATTTGGCCAACAGCCTTAAAAAGCTAATAAACTCGCTTTGGCACTGCTATTGAATCAAGCATCTAAAATGCTCAAGGTCCCCAAAGGGGCAACCAATTGGCTGAGCTCACACTTGGCGCTGGGCATGGAGATTGCCAGCATTAGATAAACTTGCCACCAGCAAAGATGGCACAACAGCAACTACAGATTTAGCTGCAGCTTTGGCTGTGTGTCTGTGTCTGTGTCTGGGCTGTGAGCTCGTCATCATTATAAAACGAATTGATGCGCGATTATCGCTTGAGGTTTTAAGCGCCAGTTTGCAAGATTGCGATTCGGATTGGAATCGAGTTAGGGATTAAGCTGGGGATGCGCTTGAAGGATGGTCAGCCTGATTATGGCAGCAGCAGCAGCGGCAGCAGCTACCGCAAAAACACTTCTCACTTTACACTTACCTACTTCCTCGGGATGGAACGCCCCTTCTGATCAGCGCCTTAAACTGTGTGGGAATGCGGCCGACTGTTTTGCAATTTTTGTCAGAGATTTTTTTTTATTTTATTTTTTGTTGCGACTGCCAAAAACAATTGAATTCGATTGAATGCACCGGCCTAAGGAGGCGACGCGACGGTCACATTCCAGACAACAGGCAACAGCAACAACAACAGCAGCAACAACAATGCAATCCATGAGCCTCCAAGAGTCGCGGCCCAAAACGGCAACAACAATCACACACAATCACAACAACTGTCAACGCGCTCGGTTCGATGGCGGCGGCGGCGCCGCAGTCGATGCCAATGTCTCTTAAAAGACAATCAGCGACACCTTTTTGGTCCAAAATACTCTCACTGCAACAGCAGCAGTTCAGCTGCAGCCGAAAGCACAACAAAAACCAAGTAAAAAGTAAAAATTTAAGCTCTGGTGGAATAAAAAAAAGCAGCAAGTTCGTTGCTTAAGTCTTTTGTTTCGAATGCAGAAAGACAGAAAACCAAATTGAACTCTATCCCTTTGTGAAGTGCGAAAGCGACAGTGCAAAGAACAATGCTCAAGTCTCCTGCGCTGGGAGGATGCAAGGAATGTGTACACTGAGAAAAACAGCTGTTGCTTTATTGGATAACAGTGTAAACTTTACATCAAACCGAAGGAACTACTTTGTTTTCACATAAAAAGTAGTTTAAATTTTAAAGCAGCTTTTAATACCTTACTATTAAGCTAGTTTTATACTTTTTCTGCTATACACTGGGAGAAATAGTGCAGCATTTTGTTGTAGGAAAGTAGTAATTACATTTTTTAAGTTACTTAATCAAATTTCTTAACTTAAACTTGTTACAAAACAGTTAAATCGAATTTTATACTAATTTCTTTGAGTGTAGTTGTGCAGCTGACAAGTCTGGCACTGCTAGAGATGCGCAGCTAAGCTGGCTACCAGCTACCAACGCTCTGCAGTTATGTCGCGCCATGTTTGGCGTATGATTTCAAAAATTGCCCTTTTTGGGGTTTCGACTTACAGCAGAGCGCAGTCGCTGAGAGACTGAGACTGAGACTGCGGCTGAGACTCAGACTGCGACTGAGAATCTTGGCAGTCAGACGCCGCGGCTAAGGCCATGACATCATATTTGGGTGCTAAAAGCGAGCCGCCCTTTGGCTGTAAATAGAGACTGCAAAAGCTGCCTGGCGCTGACAGCCAAGATGGTAGAGGTCTCGAACTGGAGACTCTCCACCTCTCTCTCTCCCTTTTTTCCTCTCTTGCTCTCCTCATTTCGATGCCCTTCTTCTTTAAGCACAATTTGGTTTCTTTTTCCTTCGCTTATATTCGATTGGTTGAATTCTTTTTTTGCTGCTCTTCTTTTTTGTAGACGGTGTCGAAGTTCGCACATCAATTGCACAATCCGCAAACAGCAATAATCACTGTCAGAAGAGATTAAAGCGATAAGCCGAGTCGCGTCGAGGACGCAGAAGCATGTGAATAAGTCCAAGTATATATCTGTCTCTCTGTCTGTATGTGTGTAAGGGTGTGTGTGTGTGTGTGAGTGTGGGACCTGCACATGCCCAACGGTGCAGATAACGAACGAACGATCAGTTCGTGGCATGTCGTGGCAATTGGGTGGCCAAAAATGAAATCATTAACACCTAAGATAATAAAAAATAATAAGAAAACCAGATCCAATCAGAAGAACTTGGTAGCAGCAGCAGCAGCAGCAGGAATGCGTAAAAAGGCAGGGAAGGAGTAGCAAGAAGAAGAGAGGAGAAACAGATGAAGAAACTGCCCCCAAAGAGGAGCTAAAAAGCATATTAAATTTAGCTCTTGTTTAGATTTAAACGCAGCTTCAGATTTCTATCTTCAAATCTTTTGTTTATTTGCCACCAAAAAAGGTTGAATCTTCCCCCGCAGTGTTGCGTATTTAGCTGATTTATGGCTAAATTTGGAACTTAAATAAGTAAAGTTTGAAAAAAAAAGGTTTTAAAAATGTGGACAAAAATTTATGACCAAGTTGGCACTTTAAAGAATTTAAAATTTTGAGGGAAAAGCATTGGAAGTGATTCGAAACTATTAAATATTATTTGCATTAAACATTTTTAAGCTATTTTTTTAAGTTAAAAAAATATTCTTAAAATCTGTGCATATTAAAAAATATTTTCTAAAAATTTTGATAGCTTTTTAAAGCTTTTATGCATATTTGAAAATATTTAAAAAATATAATAATATATTTTTTATAATTTTTTTAATGAGAACTATTTCTTAATGATATTTTTCTGTAACTTAAACGCTTCAAAATTCCTTAAATTTTTATATTTTTTTTATAAAATATATCTAGCTATTTTTAGCAATTATTTTGGTGTCGTAGCTTGACATGGAAATTTGGTCAAACTGCTTGCCTCTCCCCCTATACCTCCCTTCCTCTCTCCCCCATTCTCCACTACTGCAAAAAGTCAAGTCAAACGATGCAGCCAATTAATTTATTAAATTGAAGTATGAAATGGCATTTAAGTAGCATGCTCTGAAGAGTGAGGAGGAGGGGAGGGACGGGAGTTGGGGCTGGTAGTAGGGTATGGATTTTTGGTATGGTTTTTGATGGCGAACGAACGCAAGATCGTCATGAAAGGAATTTTGGCGACAGACGCCTAAAAGCAAAATGGGCTTCGCTGTTGACCGTTTTTGGTCAAGAGCAAAAAAGCAGCGTGTTAATTTTTACCAATTTGCGGTCGAAGCCAAACATTTTGGCGACGCGACGCGCTGCGATGCGATGCGAAGCGTTGTGGCTGCAACATGTTGCAAAGGTGCAAAACTAATGGATTTCATCGTCGTTGCGGCATCGTCGCCACATCATCGCCACACATTTTGCCTGCCCCCGCAGTCCAACGAGTTCAACTCGAAGTCAATGTCCAGCTTCAATGTGCTTTGCTTCCCAGGCGCACACTCGCTGTGTGTGTGTGTACGAGTGTAAGTGTGTGTGCGTTTATATTGATATATTATGGCCACGGTTTCTTTGGGACAAAGATCTGCTTATTATATAAAAAACGAAAAAACACAGCAACAAAAAGAGTCGCACCACAGTCCACAGTCCACCGTCCTCTCGCAGTCTGAGCCAGAATCGCAGACCTCATCCACACACACACACACACACACACACTCAGTTGGCCAACTCGTGTAGCAGAAGGCATCGCTGCGGCAGATCTTGAGATCTGATAAGAAAATGATAAAAAGGTAGACGCCAGTTTTTAATTTGATTGGAATGGAATTTTCAGATGATTGCAATGTTGGCTAAAACGGCAGCGCCGACGTTGCAAACGGACTGAACTACGGGGCGGGACAGGGCGGTAGGTTAAAAGGGGTAGGAACAACTGGAGACAGGCGACTGCTGTGAGAGAGTGCAACAGAAAGAGAGAGAGAGGAGAGAGTGGGGAGCAGAGGGATATGCAAAGGGAGAGAGAGAGAGAAGACGTAGGGTAACAGTGCATGAAAGGGCAGGGGCAGTTGTAGGAACTGGAGGGGGTCAGAGGGGCTTGAGGGGACCGTGTGCTGAAAGAGCTTTACGTTTGGTCACCGCAAATGTTGTGTTTCCCATATGAATGTGGTAACAATCGGTTGCAATGACTTCAACACTGAGCTACAGGTTGAATACTTTTTGGGGCAAGTGTTGGAAAGATTTGCAGATTTGGCAAAACTAAAGATAAGTCGTTAATAAATAGATAGATATATAAGGTGTAGAGATATGATAAAATAACATTTAACTATTGTAGTTGTGAAATTTGTGAAGTACTTTGATTGCTAAGAATTTCTCTATTCAAGATCTACTAAGAAAATTAAAGGAACTAAAATTGGATAACTAACCTTTAGCAATGAAAATTAAACATTTAGCCAAAAGTGTACACTCCATTATCAAATAGGATTTAGGTTCTGTAATACGTTTAAAAACTGATTAAAATAGTTTTTAAGGCTTTTAGTGAAGAAAACTGACTTATAAAGAACAAATTGAATGAATATTTGATGAGTATTTAAACTTATTTGATAGCTAAAGAGGTTTCTACAACCTTCAAGCTAAACTCCCTACACTAAAGTCAGAGCGCCTAAAAGTTCCCATTGATTGCTTTGTAGTGTGCTCCAGTTTCTTTAAGGTCTGCTCAGCATTCCATAGGTAAATTTGCATCTTGCGCCGTGTCTGTCATTTCATTTCACCAAAAGTACACAGCAACAACAACAACAACAACAACAGCAACAACAAAGGCAGCAGCAGCAGACGTTGACGCTGGCTATGTTGGAGACGCAAATGGAGAAGACGACGACGACGGCGACTGCGAAGCTAACTGCGACTGCGAAGCGTCGCCAGTGGCAGGCTGAATGCCTGGCTGGAGAATTGCCGTCGCCAGCGGCGCAAGGATGCGAGCAATAGGAAGCAGTGTGAATAGTTTAAGCCAGGTCTGAAGCCTGCTCTGAAGCTGCTGCTGCTGCTCCAACTGTTGCTGCTGCTGCAGTCGACGCCGCCACCTTAATTTATTTCATCTCATGCAATAATTTTTGTGGTTAACAAGTTTTGGCGGCATCGTTAGCGTCTTCACACGCTTCGCGGGATATCAACACCATTTATTGCCGTTTTGGTATTTTCCTTTTGCCTCGCTCTCTCTCTCTCTCTCTCCCTCTCTTTCGCTCTCTCTCTCGCTTAGTGCTATCTCTGTCTCAGTGTTGGCTGCTCTTCATTTTGCACTGTGGCTTTGCTTCACTTTAGTGCTTTGTTGTTGTTACAGTTCTCGTTGTTGCTGTTGTTAGTGTTGTTGTTGTTGTCTGCCTTTTTGGATTTTATTTTGTTGTTGTTGTTTTTTTTTTTGTACCTTTTGCCGCGATTTTATTGCTTGATTTTTGCGGTTTATCTGCGCGCTCTCATATAAAAATCGATTGGATTCCCGTGAAATTGATAAGTCAAGTCAACGCCGCTGCTCTGTGTGCCCCCCCTTCCCAACACCCCATCCGCTTCACACCGCACCACCATGCCCCTTTCCACCCTCACTCCCCCGCACTCCCATGCAGTGCCGTTGATCCTTTGGCAGACGCTGTCGTAAATTATGCGCCTCGACTAGTTTTCTACATTAAAAGGCAGACGCCAGCGCCACAGATTGCCACTGTCTACTGTCCACAGTCTCCCGGCCACAGTCTACAGTCTTCGGTCTACTCAGAGCTCAGAGCTTTGGGGGCTTCTTCAGTTGCCCGGTAGTGTTAAAATATTCGACCACCTAGGGTCCCATGGAATTTATTTAGCCCTGCTGCTTGCTCTCCTCCGATTCGATCCCATTCGATTCCATTCGATCTGATTCGATCTGCTCTGATCTTTCTGGCACATTTCTGCCGCTTTTTATTAACGTTGGGCATGTCATCAACTTGGCTATTGCTTTTAGCCTGCTTTTCACCTCTCTCTCTCTCTCTCTCTCTCTCTCTCTCTCTCTCTCCACTTTTTGTTGTTCTCTCTAGTCCTAATTGAAATATTAGTTGTGTTTGCTGGTGAGTCAGTTCTATGCTAAACTACTAGCTAAAAGAAGAGAAAGAAGAAGAAGAAGACTTTCATCTTGCTTGCAGTTAAGTTGGCAATTCTTCTGCTCAGTCTGCGTTCAGTTCGCGTTCTGCTTTTCGCCTTATTTATAGCCCATCCATCGTCTGTCGCGACTCGACGCGTTTTTGGCTATTTTTGCTCCAGACAGCTCCCAACAGCAGCAGCACTGGAAAAAGGCACAAATTTACACAAAGACTCAAAAACAAAAAAAAAAAAATACTTAAAAAAAAGGGAATCAGAAACTTATGAACAAATTCCAAATACTCTTACTATGCCAAAAATTTAATAAATTGTGTTGGAATGAAGTCAAAAGATTAATAGACTTGTTGCTTGGGTTTTAGAGTAGGAAATATGTTTCAAATAGTTTTTAAATTTGGAGAAGAATTGGGAGCCAATGGAGTTAAGGGCCCTATTTCTAATGCCAAAATTTCCCCACTCTCTCAAGCATTGGAGTAGGGTATATGAAAGCGAGGTATTGAGAGTAAAAGCCAAAAACAACGCCGACACTTGCCGGGGCTAATTACATGGAGTATATTTTTAGGCCTAGACACGACAGACGCTGATTATAATTATCTGCAGTGCACGTGTCGTCTCCGTCTGCAGTCTCTTAACGTCTTCTCTGTCTCTATCTCTTTCTTTTGGTTTGGCAAACACAAAAGCAGAAAAAGGGAAACAACAACAACAACAAAAATGTTGCCAAAAATGTCAAAACTTTGACTTGTCAGACATTTCATTATCAGAACGAAAGTGGAACTGAACTGAACTGAACTGAAATGACTGGCAGCCTGGACTGGAGGTCAAACTCCTCTTGAAGTTGTCGCTTTGGAATTTCTTCATGTCACACACACACACTCTCTCTCTCTCTCTCCCTCTCTCTCTCTCTCTCTCTCTCTCTCTCTCTCTCTCTCTCTCTAGAGACAAGAAATGCTCTATTTCATTAGTCAGTCACTTGAGAATTCTCGCACCACTTCATAGGTAGGACTAACTGTAGATTAGATTAAGTTAATACAATGAAACATTGTTAATTATTTTAATCGCTTTAACTACGTCACATTGAGTGTGGCAAAAACGGAAGTACTTGAGTGCTATAAATAATAATTAGTTAAGAAATTTTAATACTTCGTTGCTTATCAATTAAATACCTATTACTTAATTTTATTTCCTCTGCACTCGGAATAAGTTTAAGTATTTGTTTAAAAATTATAATTATTAAAATCAGGTTTAGCATTTTTCTTATCTGCTTAATCCATTCTCTTACACTCTCCTTATCGTTTTTTGCTTTTTTTGTTAACATAAGCTGCTAAAATAGTAGATATTTTTGAGCAAAATGTTGTCCTCCTTAAAATGTGTCCTCTTCTGAAAGATTTCTTTGTCTTTAAACAGTTTCTATCTCCGTCACTGTTTCTCTTCTTCCCCTCACTCTCTCTATTTCTCTCCCTTTTGCTTTATATTTATTTCTATGACAGTTGTAGAAAGGATTTCTAATAAGTAATTTATAAAAATTAGTTTCTACTTAATTTCTTCAACTAGTTCTTCATTTCTTTAGCTCCTTTTGCTTCCCTAGGCTCCCCTCTTTCTCTCTCTTCTTCTAGGCATTAGCATATGCTTTAATACTACTATTTTATAACAAATTAATATTTTTATTGTTAACAGTATTAGTTTTGCTGTAAAGTATTGCTTAAGAGAGAGACGTTCAGTCAGTTTCCATAGCTCTCTTTCCTACTCAGGCAAAGAGGTATGCTCTATGCTTTTCCCTCCTTCCGGCTTCCCCTTCCTCTCTCCCTCCCCCTCTCCCTCCCTGATAACTATTTGAAACTAATTGCATTATGTATGCCTCATCGATGGTACCAATTAGACGGCAAGTCAACACTCAAAGTTCCGACTGATATTAAGTAAATACATTCATTAATTTATTTTTCGCGCTCTCAACCACCGGTTAGACGCCCTCTCTCTGGCTCTGCCTGGGTCTCTCTCACACTTGGTCACTCTGAATATATTCTATGCTCACCACAAATCATCAAAAGTCATTTAGCAAACATTTGATGTTGAAAAATAGCCTTCAGTTTGCTTCAATGCACTTGAAGAGCAGAAACAACCGCAAGTGGTTAGGGAAAGAAGGGTAGAAGGGGCAAAGGGGAAGGAGTAGGGGTATAGAGGGGCTGGAGAAAAGCGGCGGCAACTTTTTACGGAAGCGACTGAGAGACAGGTAAAGGTAGTGAGACAACAGAGACAGAGCGGCAAAGGGAGCGACTTGGCCAAAAGGCACAGAAAGTCAAACCAAAGAGTCACGTCACGCGTGGGTGCTCTGCACTTTTCAGTCCGAGTTTTCAGAGTCCCAGAGTTGTCAGAGTCACAGTAGAGTTGTAGAGTCGTAGAGTCGCAGAGTTTCAGAGTCTTTGAGTCTCTGCGCGTACTTAGCACTGTTGAATAATTTCCACGACCACGAAACCCAATTGAAATTAGAGCCATGGCTCAGTAACAGACCTGGCCACATGTCGCCGCTAACAACCTGAATGCTAGCTACCCCTCTCTCTCACACTCCCTCTCTCTCTGTCTCTCTCTTTCGCTGTGTAGCAAGTGCATTTTCATTTCCATTTCCTCAGCGACTCATAATGCGGAAGATTGCACCAAGCGACCAAGTTCAGTTGGCTTCGTTCCGATCCGTTCCATTCTCGCGCCCCAGAGAGACACCGAGTAGTGGGAAAGAGAGAAGGAAAGAGAGAGGGAAGAGAGTAAAAGAAGAAGAGAGCTTATCTGTACGCTCAGATCTTGAGGTTTCTGCGTTCTGTAAGGTCTTAACACAATTTAGTGGCTGTGGCGACTGATGAGATCGCAGGGGTGGCAACCGGAGACAGCCGCGAAGAGTACCAGGAGTGGGAGGAGGAGTAGGGGAAGGAGTTGGAGGAGGAGGAGTAGCGGTAGAGACATGGCTAGAAGTTGGTAGCACAACCAGGTTTGGTCAACAAGTGCAACAAATTTGAATTTCATTTGCTTTTTCATTGTAATTACAAACTATCAAATGAGTTGGAAAGAGATGGAACTAAACGACCAGTGTTGAGTAATGTCTAGAATCACGCTGTATGCGTGTGCCACAAGAATTCGACTTTGGTTTCTTTATCAAAATTCCCATTTCTCTATTGTCATAAAACAATTCGATTGATGTTTATTTGTTTGCAGCTCGCGTCACTGAATTTAGCGGTTGGTTTAATGACTAAGATCCCAAGAAATGATATCATAACTCGGACATTATCTTGATAACAATATTCCCAAAGTCACCTTAAGAAACTATAGTCTTTCTGGAAATGAAATGCTTTAAAATTACTAATCAACTGCTTAAGAAATTAAATTTGTTTTCTTTTGATTTAGTTTGCTTTACTAACAAATAGCCAAAAAAAAAATTTAGCTAAGTTTATTAGTAATTTTTTTAAATTTTCTTTAAAATTTGACAAGATTATTTTAAAAAATTTAATTTTTCTAGAATCTGTATCAAATCAAATTCAATAATACGAAATTTTCAACCAAATGTATGAAAATATTCAGTCAAATTTATTCTTTAAAGAAAAATGAGAGAAATTTAAAATCTTTTGAAGAAATTTGTTATATATTTTAAGCAATATAATTATATATTGTTTATATATTTTATAAGTCCTTAATTTATATATATACATATATCTTAATCCTTTTGGAGTTTTATATTCAATACTTTGTTAGTCAAAAACTTAACTTTTAGTCTGCTATCACCCACAGTTCCTTAAACTCTCTTTACCTCTCTCTTTACCCCTCTCTTCACCCCCTCTCCCCCACTCTGTGTCTGTGTGAAAAGTCATTTAAGAAAATTACACAATTATTTAAAGTTTTGTTTTTGTTTGCGTTTTGGCTTTTAACCACTTGCTAAACAAATACAAAAACAAAAAAAAATTAACTCGAAATGAAAATTTGAAATTCAGTTGACGGTTTTTCTGTTTGGCTGCTGCTTTTGGCCATTTAATTTTCATTACATATTTTTCTTTTGCTTGAAAATTGCTTTTTTTGTTTTTCTAGCCATGAGTGTGTGCGTGTGTGTTTGTTATTGTTGTGGGTTTTCAGTGGTGCGTTCCACTGTTGTTGTTTTTGTTGTTCTAATTTCTTGCTGTGTGGTGCTGACGTCGACGTCGCTGTCGATCTCTCTCTCACTTGCACGCTAGCCGACTCTGCCTCGCTCACCTATCTCTCTCTCTCTGTCTTCTACTCTGTTTGATGATGCAATGACGCTGCGCTTGGCAGCTGTTGTCGTTGTTGTTGTTGTTGTTGTTGTTGTTGTTGTTGTTTCCTACTGCCTGCTGCTGTGTGCCAGGTTCTGTTGCCTTTTCTCTGCGTTGTTTCTGTGCCTCTTTCCGCTCTCTCTCCCTCCTTCAACTACTTCGAGCTCTCTTTTTCTGAGGTCCACAAGTTCGAGTATTTCCTGCACTTCCGCAAACTCTCGCACAGTGTGGCGAAAACAATGCGCTTTGATTGTTGTAGCGGTACACACACACACTCTCACCTACACACACACAGTCTCTTAGAGTTTTGCAGCTTTTCAAATACAGACACACACACTCAAACATTTATTTGATTTTTTCTACCTGTTGTCAGGCGACAGGTGCTGCTGTCTCCACTGATCCCCCGGTAGTTAGCTGGCACCTGCTACCCCCACGAAGCTCCACTTCCGTTTCCTCACAACGTCACAATACGCACCGATAAGATATAGTCAACTATATAGATATCGACCTTTTGTCACACTCAATTCAAAATTCATTCATAAAAAAATGAAGTGTATTTTCTGCTGTGAATCAACTTTGATAAGACTTTGATAACGAACTCTGCAGTTCGCACATAACTTGGCCAACTTTGTGAGGCTTGTCTAGGTAGTAAGACACCTTACACACATACACACGCACCTGTCGCTCCCCTTCCCCCACCACACACACCCCTCTGGTCTGCTGGTTCTGATTTTACTGACAATTCTCGCACTTGTCACAATGTTTCTGTTTCTATTTCTTAGTTCTTTTTTTTGGGGCGACGACATCTATTTTTTTCTCAGTGCTATGCTTTGCCCCTGAGCCCCCCTTTTCCCCCCTTGGCCCTACTTGCAGCCCTTTTTGGCCACCTTTTTTCACTGCTTCTGCTTCTGCGTCTTTTATTGTTATGCGCGCTGCGTAGAACAAGTGGAAGCTTTGTTTGACAACAACAACAACTGAAAAGACAACAACAACAATTATAGTAACAATAACAACATTAGCAGCAACTGGTAACAAGCTAGCAAAGCAAAGTAGAGCACAATTGACTAGAATATACCCGGTGTTAACTATTAAGCTACTGACTGCTATGCGCTTAGTGTTAACTGACAAGCTGACTGCTATGAGACTGTTTTAAACTTATATTTACGTGAACTTTTTTGCTCTAACTCTTTTGCTTTTTATTGAATCTTTTTGAAACTTACAGCCACGTTTAACAAGACAACTTGCTGTAAAAACTTTAAATTTAAAGAGTATAGCTTTAAAAAATTGCTAAATTTAGCTGGGAAATATTTGTCATTGAAATTTGTGATATTGGAACTTTTTATACCAAAATTAGTCTTTCTAGCTTAAGCTTATTTGCTGCTGATCTGCCAAAGTTTACACCATATGTGGTACTGAGTGTAGAGTAGTGTACACTATATTGAAGAGGAATTACCCTTTTCTGCCTCTTACATTTCCCATTATACCCCCAACACAGGGTATACAAAATGTAAAGTTTACACGACTTCCAACTGGCGTGGTCTAGTACTCCATTTGCCTCCTCCCTCTCCCATTCCTCGCTCCTCCTCTTCCCCTCAACTCTCTTCCACTTCTTCTTCTTCTCCCCGTGCTACTGTTTCTGTGCGCTTGACATTTGACAATAAAGCAAATAATCATGGGAAAAAGCCGAGTTACCAACTGGCTCTGACTATTTCACTCTATCGGTGTGTGTATATGGGTATATATATGTGTGTGTGTGTGTTTGTGTGTTGGCTAAATGTTTTCGTTTTCGTTGGCTAGCCATAAAACAACAACAACAACAACAACAACAACAACATCAACTAAAGACAAATTATTGCTTTCTCACCACCTTAAAATTGGCAATACGATTTCCTTTGGTGCCCTTACCAATGCGTCATTGCAGCAATTTGTATCTTTGCCCATTTAGCTGGCCAACAGCAACTTACTTGGCCTATCTTTGTTTATTAACGATTACGTAGATTCGATTACGTGACTTATCAATCTAAACCCAAAACAATTGATAACGCTATTGTTTTATATCGCATAAATAGTCTAAAAATTTGCAGACTTTAATCAATTGTAACTGCAGAGTGTTCAGGCCATAATCAGAGCTACTAACTTAAAGTTAATTTGCTAAATTAGGTAAGCTGCAAACACTAATTTAAAAATTATAAAGTAATTAAAGACAAATTTGGGCAAACATTTTCTGCATTTCATTAAACTTATGCATTATTTTGAGAAATTTTGAAATTAATAAAAGAATTTATTAAAGTAAAAATTTAAAACTCTTTAAAGTAACGTTAAATGTTCGAAACAACTCTTTAACATAAAGGATCAACGTAACGTAAGACACGTAATGTCAAATGTTCGAACCCAACGCAACGTAAACAGAAAACGTTTAAGGTCATAATATTTATAGAATAGCATCAATTAAAAATCAATTGCTAATAATTTATTAATATATTTTCAAAATTAAAAATTCTTTTGAATAAGAATACTCCTACAAATATTGATCATTAAAAAGCTTCAATAATTTAACAACAAATTCGCGTACATTTTATTCAAATAGTAAAATGCATTTGAATTTTAATTGTTTTTGGCAGCCACAGACTGTTATCTTATACGTATGCGTCTGCGTATAAGGCAGTTGAGCAGCCAACATCGAACCACGACATCAAACACAAGCGCATAACATTTTGGGCCTAACAGCGCCATTTCGAGCATAACATGACCATTTTGAGTTTAACATGCGCGCAGCCAACTGTTTGTGTTAAATTTCAATTTCTTTTAAGCATTTATTATAAATAATTTATTAACTATTTAGCTTGAAAGGCATAAATATTAATACGAAACTGTTTAAAGAAATTTCGTAATTTATATTTAAAATTCTTAACTAAATATGTGAGCTGCATTTGTTGCCGCTGCAGCGACTGTTAAGCATCTGAGGTTCGTTGGTTCGGTGCCCGGTTACGGATGCGTTGGCGGCTCGACATGCAACGCAACGTAAGCGGTTACGTGTCGAGTTACGTGTTGGATGTTTAGTCCGCGGCAAACACTCAACGGCAACGGGTCACATACGCGCGTGTCGGCAAAATAAAAAACAAACCGCAGAAAATCCGAAAAATCGAAAACAACAAAAAAAAAATATTCTTTAAAAACGGCAAAAGATACAAAAAAAACATTTATAAAGAATACATATATATAAATTTATATATATATCGTGTGAGTCTTGAGTCAAAATCAACGAGACACTGAGGCACTAAATTTTGTGGATTTCGAATCGAATTTGATTTTTTAAAACAAATCGGTGCATGAAAAACAAACGAAGAGAATTATAAATAAAAAAAGTGGAAATAAATTTAAGAAATCGAAATAATTTCGGATTATTTAAAAATTTAAACAATTTTGGTCTGTGAAAAGCGAATTTCGTCAGAACGTGAAAAGGACTTTTGAGTAACGGATTTATGACTGATTGATTGATGGATTAATTAATTGATTTGCTGTTTGATTGATAAGAGAGTGCACAAACCACAGCAACAACAACAACAACAACTGCAATTGCAAAAAGGCAAAAAGAAAAGAAATTTCTTCAGTTCCGTCCAGCAAAACAACCGACATCGTCTGTCTACGCCTGCTACACAAGTATATATATACATATACTACTATATACTAGACGATACTATATAAAAGAAACACAAAAAAAAAAAGCGATCGTGATCGATTTGGTGTGCGAGTGTGTTTATGTGTGTGTGTATCGCTCTATATAAACGACAACACACACAGCTACAGTGTCTGCGCGTATATATATACGTATATACAAATCATATATCTGTATCTGTATCTGTATATCTAGGCAGAAGTCGAAGATATATATGCTGAACGGCGGCGCACTCTGCTCTGCTTTTTTTTCTTTTTTATAATTACTTTTGTCTAAAATTAGAAAACGTGTGTGTTGTGTACGCGCGTGTGTGTGTGTGTGTGCAAGTGTATAAGTGTTAGTGTGTCTGCTAGATCAGCAGCAACAACAACAATAACAACAGCAGCAACACCAACAGCAACATCAACAGCAACAACAACAAACACAGCAGCAACATCATCGTCATCATCAGCGACACAGTCACTACGAGTGTGTGTGTGTGTCTGTGTGTGTGCTAGTGTATGTGTGTGTGTGTGCCAGAAAACACTCGAGAGTGAATCAGGCAACAACTATATAGACAGATCGCGTATACGGCTAGACAAACACTAACATTATATCGGGAAGCCTACGAATAAAAACATCAGCAACAACATCGAGTGTATCTCACAGATACGCGCGCAGCGAGGATTACAATTACAACAGCAGCAATAGCAGCAACAGCAACAGCAGCGGCAACGCATCGCACGCACGAAGTGACGAAGCAACGAAGCTGACAATCGGCTAAATTGCCGACGGCAGCCGAACGCTGTCAAAACGAAACGCGCACGAAACTCGCGCGCGTCAAAACCGTCGTGAAAAACGCGCAAACAGCAACGAAAATCAAGAAGAAGAAGAAGAAGAAAAACTTCCACGCGACGACCTTAAGTCTGCGTCTCTCACAGAGGCTTTTTAGGGGGCGTGGCCAGTGCGACGACTTCAAGGCGCTCAACTGAAACGAAAAGAGTCAAAAAAAACAAAAACAATCATTCTAAACAGCAGCAACATAAATAAGTGCAACAACAACAACAACGCTAACGGCAACAGCAACAATAGCTGGCGAATAAACAACAATAACAAACGCAATCGCATAGACAAGCAGCAATTTATTTATTTAAAGATTTGCCAAAATGAGTCACCAGCAACAGCAGCCAGAAAATAAGCAACAACAGCAGCAGCAACAGCAACAACAACAACAGCAGCAACTGACGGCAAAGTTCTCAAAGTGCTTATAAATGTTATGCTAGAGATTGTCAAACATTGACACAAACACATACTATCACACACACTCTCTCTCTCACTCCCTCTCCCCCTCACTCAGTCTCTCACGTGCGCTCTCTTTCTTAAAAAATAATACTCATTTTTGTCTCGCGGTGGCTTTTTTATTGCTGTCTCTCAAAATGCTACGAAACTATCGAAAGTATTTGCAGGATAAACGAAAATACGATAAGGCACAGCGACGACGCAGCGGCGGCAACAGTTGTCAGGATTAGACAGCAGCAGTAGCAGCAGCAGCAGCAACAATTGCTCATAGCAAGTAGCAACGGTAGCGGCAGCAGCAGCAACAACAACAGCTAATTGTTAACAGCAACAATAGTGAGACAGACAAGAACAAACATTCGATAAGCGAACGACAAGTCGATAGTCGATAAACGATAGACGGCAATCGATTGTTGATTTGTAAATAAAGCTAGGGCAACAGCAGCAACAACATTTTGGAGGACGCCATGTATGCGCAACATGTGCGCAAATGGAGTCTAAAAACGCAACCGCAACTAATGCCATTGATATCGCTAGCAATCTACGTCAGCAACATGTTGCTATTGATCACATGTGCGCCGACGATAACAGCAGTTGCAGCAGCAACAGCTACAGCAACAACAAACACACAGCAACACCAGCAGCAACAGCAACAGCAACAACAACAACAACAACTAAGTTTATGGGAAGCTGAAGAAAGCAGTTATTACATTGCATTGCCACGGCAGCAACAACAGCTGGCGGACAATGGCAGCGGTAGCAGTGAAAGCGTTGCCAGCAACATCGACAACAACAACAATATATTAAGTAGGCTGCTTAGCCGGCCAAGCAATAGTCTTAGTAGCACTAGCAACATTAATTTAAGGCCAGCAACAGTATTCGACGCCGGCAGCAATGGGGCTGCACAGCGTCAGCATAATATTGCTGCGGTGACAAGGCAGCTGTCACAGCAACAACAACAAGTTCCAAATACGCTAATTAATAGTCAAATATATAAATTATTATACAATGGCAATCCCAGCCTGACGTTTAGCAGTAAAAGTCGACGTCATGCGTTGCCAACACAACAGCAACAACAGCAGCAGCAACAACTCAGCAGCACTGCCAGCGCACCAGCAACAGCAGCAGCAGCTCAACGCTATCTCATTGAGTCCTATGAAGTGCCAGAGAGTCAGAGTCAAAATTTGGATCAAACGGCGCGAAATCGTCGAGATTTTGGCAATACCAACAACAGCAACAATCAGCGACAACATCGGGCTGGTCATCGACAGCAGCAGCAGCAGGATAAACGCGAGCATCGTCGCCTGCGACAACAGCAACGACAACAACAGCAGCAGCACCAACACCAGCATCACCACCAGCAGCAGCAACACCACCAGCAACAACAGCGTCGCAAGCATCCTCGCAAACATCGGCAACGACAACGCGCTGGTCGCTACTGCTCTGCCCGCGACCCCGCCCAATTGGCGTACGCAGCGCCCACTGTGTTCGAGGGTGTCTTCACCTCCATGACAGCAGACAGACGCACCAATTTCTCGGCCACCATGAAGGTGTTGCAGGTGTATAAGCAACAACGCGACCTGCAATTGCCGCCATTGGTGCGACTGAAATTTGCGTTGCGCAACAACAGCGGTGAATGCGACATCTATCGGGAGCGTCTGCTGCCGCGGGGCTTTGTTCGTGGCAACGATCTGGAGCAGGCATCGGACATCAGCTACATGATGTTCGTGCAGCAAACGAATCCCGGTAATTTCTCTATCCTCGGACAACCGATTCGCGTCACGCAGTCGGTACGAAAGTCAGTCCAAATGGCTGTGAATGAAACTTATGGTGAGTGGAATTTTGATTTGTAAATTAAGTGTTTAAAATTAGTAATTTAAGCTGGGTAATTTAGCTGTTTTAGAGCTAAAGAAAGGCTACAGTTTCTCCCTTTTCTTTAGGGGAAAAGCTAAAAAGAAAACTCAGGTATAAAATGATCTACAAAAATTGAATTAATAGCTATAAATTTGGCTCGGTACTCAGAATATATCTTTCTAAGAATGACTAAGTTTAATAACTGATACTCACAATTTATATATGGAATTTTTGGCATGTTTTTTTTTGGGACTTTTAAGCAATATTTCTGAATTTTTCAATTTAGTATAATTTTTTCCATCAAAAGTTATGCTACAAAGTTTGGTAATACTGTCTTGATTTGTTTGCTTAATTTTTATCAAGTTTTCCAAGTTTTCTTTTGAAAATTTTCACACAGTTCTGCTGCCGAGCAGAATTCCCTTTTTTCAAGGTATTTTTTTAGTTTTGGTCGAGATTTTAAAAAAGAATTTGTGCAACAATCTTATCGTTGCATTCTATCTCTTTTCCGCCCACTCAACGGCTCTTCCGCCTCTTGCAGGCAGCAGCAGTTGCTGTTGTTGTTGCTGCTGCTGCTGCTGTTTAATGAAAATTTACCTTTTTTATGCTGAATTTCTTATTTGCCAACTTCACGCTCTGCTAATATCCACCAGACCGAAATAATTTTATGCAACACACAAACACACACATACATAGGCACACAAACAGACTCTCTCACACACACACACACACACACACTCTACTTTGGAGCCGTCGCACATGCGCCGACGATTGCAATTTTCCGTTTCAAGTCCGCATCCAGGCGATGTTGCTGCTGTTGTTGTTTTTGTTGCTGCTTCTTCTTCTACAACTTAGCAGCTAGGCAGCAACAAGAAAAGCTCAGCTCTAGAATCGTTTGCTGTTGTTGTTGCTGTTGCTGTTGTTGCTAGTTGCACATTTTAATTAAATTCGCATTAATTTTGTGCTGCTCCCCAAGTTGGAAAAACTTTTTTGAAAACTCATTTCTTCTTCTGGCCTTCGTCATCGTTGGCATCTGCAGTCGACCTTTGCGGTTGGCGTACCCAGCCCTAAGCTGCTACTGCTAGTGCTGTTGTTGTAATTATTCTTGCGTTGCGGTTCATGACGTTTGCGTCTGTAACGCGACTAAGTGCGCCCAACAACAGCACCAACAACAACAACAGATCCCGACTTAAGCAGCACACATACATATAAAGTGTGTAAGTCTATGTGTGTGTGTTGATACATGTATTTGTATTAGTGGCTCCCCCGCCTTGTCGCTTTTCGTTTCCTTTTATTGTCTTTTGCCGTCTTTGCTTTGTTTCAACGCGATCGCAATTAGATTTTTAATTCATTTTTTTGCTGCTACTGCTGCTGTTGTTGCTGCCTCTTCTTTGGCTTCCGTCATGCCTGACGAGCACACACTTACACACACTTGGAGTGGCTGAGTAGCTGGAGAGCAGAGTAAGCGGCAGCCCTTTTTATCCAGCAAGCAGAAATCAGCTGCAATCAGCTGTTCTCTCACACACACACTCAAGCGCGCGCTCTCTTGTTGCCCCCAGCTTGCTCTCAATTGCGCGCTCTTCACTCCTAGCTCGTTGCCAATACCACTCTATCGTTCTATCCCTCTTCCACTCACTCAGCCTGCTCTCTGCTCAATTTATGTTTATTTACTTATTGCTGGCGTCGCTGCCGCTGCGCTTGCAATTGTTCCTTCTTTAGGCTTAATGAATGAATGCGAATGAATGGCAGCTGTTAAGTGAGGGGAAAGGAGAGCGGTGCAAAGAGAGGAAGAGAGCAAGCAGGATATTTACTTTTTCGTCTGTTTTGCGATTGATTTATTTTGCTTTCGCTTTTGTTGTAGTTGCCGTTGTTGTTGTTGCTCTCTCTGTTCGCAAACGCAGCGAATTTCTCAAGTTTTTTTGCAGCTGTCGAAAGCTTCGAATTTTTAACAGTAAATCTTAAATCATGCACTAAATGCATACTTAACTAGAGCTAATACATTTACTTAAAAGTAGCTAAAACACCCACGTCTGAAATTCGCTCATCAGCATACACTTCTGTTATTTGCATATGAATCGAAAAGCAAATCAATCTGGCCTGAAGATTGTCATAAAAAGACCGTAAAAAAACCAAATCAGACAAGACAGCGATCAATCTACAAGCGATCAAACACATTCAAACCAATTTTAACTCCAAAAAAGAAGAAACCTTTAATAACCCAATAAACACTTTTTACATGCAGCTACCAAAAGTTCGTAAATTAATCATACGCCATGTATGACGTTGAAATTTCAATTTTTTAAATGCTATGCTCCGCTTCAAACTAATAAAAATGCCTTCGAACTTGAATGAATCGGTATTTTCATGAATTAACTGGTCCAAAACATACTCATATATATAAATATATATCAGTTTGTGTTGGCCAATTTGCACCCACGCATTGCCAGAGCTCTCAAAACTGGGAAAAATGTGACTCCAAATATAGTAAATAAAACAAAAACAAAAAAATTATATACGAAAAAAGTCAAGAAAAAAACGGCCATGTGAAAAATAAATAAAAATAAATGTTTTATTTGTCAGTCTTTGTTTTTGGGCTATTATAGTTGATATTCTTTTTTTTGCTTTTTTTTTTTGACTTCTGCTTTATCTTTATTCTGGCAGTTGTTGTTGTTGAGGTGTTAAGTAAATTAGCTGCTCATAAAACATCATTTGCTTTTGTGTGCTCGTCGTTACCAGCAGTAGCAGCAGCAACATCGATTGTTGTTGTTGTTGTTGTTGTGGTTGCTGCTGCTGCTGCTACTGCTGGTTGTTGCTGGTTGTTTGTTTTGGTTAAAAGCGGAGACAAACTGGCAGTGCTCGAAATGCCGCCAAGCGTATACCAGAAGCAATCGACAACCTCAGTAGCAACAACAACAGTTACTGTCAAACCCAAGAGCAACACCTTCAATCAAAGCAGTTCACAATATTATATAATATTGTTGCAACATTGAAAATCAATTTTGTGGCTATTTTAATCCATAGTCTAATGTAAAGTGTTTGCGTTCTAGCTATTTTAAAGCTAGATTTTGTGAAAATAAGAAAATTTTAGAATTGCTATTGGTTATTGCTATGGTTATTGGTTAATATTATTGATTATCTTTAGTCCTAATTTTGTATTTACTTATTTTTGGCTATATTTGGCGGTTTTTTATATGCAAAACCAGCTAAATTTTGAGCTTTGCATAACTGATAGCACTGTAGACTAGTGTGTGATTGTGTGTAGGTCTTAGCTTTAAGTTTTCCATCTTTTTTAACTATTTTTCTAGCCTTTTTTCATGCAAAACTAGCTATTTTTGGCCCTTGAAATCATTGACAACACTGTCGAGTACAGGGTATAGATTTCATTGCAACTTTGCTGAACCTTGACTGTCAGTTTCCATTTACCCGCAAAGCTGCTTAGATTTCTCTCAATCTCCTCTCACTCTGCTCTCAGCTTTTCTCGCTGTTTCTCTCTACTCTGATTGCACTTGTCGCTGTAGAATTGTTTAGCAAGCGATTGCACAAGCGGAAAACGATTTAACAGCAACAACAACAACACATTATTTGGGTCAACGCCTACGCTGCGGAGAGAGGGAGAGAGAGAGAGAGAGCGCACGGCGACAAACTTATTCAAATGGCAGCCACAATTCATCATCATCTTTTGGCCTAATGTCTGGCTACCTGGTCAAAAAGATTTTCATTCTTGTCGTTGTTGTATTTATTTTAACGTCACGCCAGAGCTGAGACAACAACAACGACAACTCTTTGACTTTTCCTCATTTTCCTCGTTTTTCCTTGTTTTTCTTTTCCTCTATTTCCCTCTAGTTTTTTGGTAATTAAGTATGAATGCCGGCGCTAGACGCAGCGAAAAACCAAATGAACAACTAGTCAACATAAGTAGTATCAAGAGAGGGGAACACTTTTCTTAGCCAGGGGTAGCGGTAGAGGGGGTAAAGGGGGTTAGGGGCATACCCCAATGGTAGCAGCACCTAGGGGCCGTTTGGCATGCGGGAAATAGAAAATTATAACGAATAGAAATGAAATTTTTTGAAATGGCATCGCATGTTGCTGACTGAGTCGACACTTGCCGAACCCCTCCCACTGCCCCCTATCCCCCTTGTAACCCCTCTGCCTACAGCACGCCCCTCTAGACCTGCTTTATGAGTTTTACGCTATTTCTGGCCCGCCAGCAGCAACAACAACAACATTTAGCTGTAAAGCATTTTGAGTATAGGAAAATGTTTGTTCTTCTTGTTGTTGTTGTCGCCAAAAATATTATGCTACACCCTCTCACACGCCCCCTTCGACGCCCCCTCAAACGCTGTCTGTAATTCGCATTTGGAAATCAGAGACAAGTCATCGCAGCTCATCGCATCTCGTTTGTTGCATGCCACCTAAAGTGGCGCTAATGAAGTCACATTCAATTGCACACATGTCCGCATATGAATGGCACTCACTGTATTCCACTGTTAGCCTCACCCAACCCCTCCCCCTGGGCCCTTTTTTTACAGCGGATGTGACATAATCCTCCTCTTAAAAACTATCGCAACTATCGTTTAATTTGCTTGTAATGCATAAAGCGCATGGCATTCATAAGGTCTTAGTTCCGATTCAGATCTGTGTCGGCGATATCAAAGCTTGAGCTTACGCCCCACAGATGGCGCTTCCCCTTCTCTCATACCAAAAGTATAATTTTGTTTTTTTTACCGCCTCACATCGAATTTTTAATGCCTTTTCGTTTGATTAAATATTTTTAAATGCGGGGATTTTTTTCGAATTCTTTGCTAAATATACAAATAGTTTTAATTGAAGAAGAATCTACATAAACCATCGAATTTATTTGTTTAAATAAAGTCTATTTGTGATAAATAGTTTTTCAATGGAATTCATAGAATAGAGAAATTAATAGTTAGTATTTGAGTTAACTGTAATTTGGTTAAATTCTGTTTAAATTATTTCAGTTTTGTATTAG
Organism: Drosophila cardini; assembly: GCA_018903735.1. Lineage (NCBI taxonomy): Eukaryota > Metazoa > Arthropoda > Insecta > Diptera > Drosophilidae > Drosophila > Drosophila cardini. The sequence continues at coordinate 3,286,523 of JAEIGM010000007.1, read as the reverse complement.
GACTTTATTGTTTTGTTCTTCATAGTTCCCATAGTACCTTATGTAGTTCTTAGTTCCTTAAGAACTAGTGACTAAAGTGAATATAAGGAATTTAAACAACTTCATACTTTGATATCTATAAAATTAATATTTTTTGTTTAAAATGGTATTAATTTTAGTATTAAATATTTTTTTTAAACCGTTTTTGCAGAACAATTTCTGAAATTTTACATATTATAAAATCATGATCTCTTAAAAAATAGTTTTCTGTAATTTTCTTTTGAATTTTGTTATTTTTAAAACTCAATTTCTATGTGTTACAAAGCTTATAACGTTTTCACTACACTTTCTGGTTTAAGTTGCTGTTGTTGTTGGCCAAAAAGCTGAGCTCAATTAGCCAGCTTAAGATTTTGCGTTAATTTTCGCGGCACTTGCGGCACATTCCAAATAAATAGCCACAGCAGCTAAGATAAATGATAAGATACAGATACACACATACAGAGAGACTCGCACACACACAGAGACTTCACACACACATACAGACTCACACTCGTCTGCTTTACAGTGTTGTTGTTGGCACTAATTGTTTTGCTGTTTAATTTCTGCCCGCATAAACGCATCGCCTTCGGCCAACTTCTGCTCCACTAAAAGCGTTATACACCGCATTCCCCACTCCCCACTCCCCTGCCTCTAAGCCCCTCCCCTTTGTACCTCCTCTCTATTGGCTTTCAGAAAATGCTGAAAATATTGAAAAACTCTTCAACAGTTGCGCACGCGGCCAAGATTAATGAACGTTCATCGCAGCTTATTGAAATTGATTGATATTTGAGTTGTTTTTTCTTCTCTGTGTTTTGAGAAATCGTTTCGCTTCATTTCCCATGGTACAGATACCTTAATGGACCAAAACTAAGCGATAGATTATTGGCTATATTAAGTATTTCGTATGGAGTTAAAATAACTCTGCAATTTGCGTTGGCGGCTTAAACACTTTGAACTTGGCTCACACTTAAAAAATGCTTTAAATGTGGTTAACTACTTGGCGACTTGGCTAACTTATGCGCTCCAGTTGTCCTGCTCTAGCAGCCCTCTCTCACTCTCTGCTCTACTGTATGCTGTCTCCCGTTTTGTTGGCCATCTTAATTACGCATTAATTACAACAAACATTAATTATTGCACCGAGAACTTGGCCAACATCTATCCACTTCAGTTGCAGGCAACACCTTCTCGATTATAGCCAAGTTTTCACACTCGTTTTTTTTGTTCTCTTTCTGCCAGTTGCAACTTCATCGTTGTGGCAAGTTGAATTATTTGCCTTTGATATTGGCTGAGGGGAGTTGTGAACAGTTTTATACCCAGTGCAGCGGGTGTTATAGTTTTATTCTCAACTTAAGTTAATAAAACTGATAAGAAGCTTTGCTCTTTACCTGCGTGGGAAAATCTTTAGCACACACGAAAACTCTGCTTCACTCAGGTGCTGACAACAGGTAAACTGTAGCATGCCACATGTGTGTGTTTTCTGGCCGGAAATTCCCCGTGCGCCTTTTACCTTCCTCTTCTACCGCCTTTTTCCGCCTATTACGAATTTTTGTTCCTTTTGCCTTTTTGGCTATTTATGATGAATTCCCTTGTCACTTGCCACTTGGCGTGAGCATCTCGGGGTTTTTCCGGCCACGCTGCGGAAATTCCAAAGGCAAAAACAGCAGCATGAAAAACACTTGCAACTGCAACTGACTCAAAAATGTATCTGATCAAATTTATATATAAATATTAAAACTATAGAACTTAACACTCAAATGTTCTCTCTTTCGCTTACTCTTCTTGCCGGCCGGCAAGCTGACCGTGTGCCATAAAAAAGCCAAAGAAAAAACGGTCAAAAATCAGCTAAATTCTGCCGCTGGTTCAACGTGCGCTTGCCACTGGCCAAAAGTGTTGGCCAAAAGCATTGGGGCAAGTTGAGCGCGTGTTTGTCTTTATGCGCAGTTCCCAAGCTTTGTTTGCAAACACACACAGTCACACACACACACACTCGTACACACATTCGTACACACACTTGTACACACTCAGGCCAATTTCAAGTTGGAGTTGCATTTTTAGCAGCATTTTTGTGCGGCATTTTATTCGTCGCCGCAAGCAACAAATTTGCTGCTGTTGTTATTGTTGTTGTTGTTGCTGCTGCTGTTGTTGTTCTGCCTGTTGTTGCTGTTAGCGGCAACAGCTTCACCTTGTGCAGCTCTCAAGCTATTTAAATGGTATTTAAATGTGTCTAAATGTAATTTTTTGTAGCTTTTAATTCGCATTTTTTGCTTATAACTAAAAACAACAATAACAACAGCAACTACAACAACAACAACAACTAGAACAACAACAATTGCTTGACATAATTGCTGTTAGTTTGACTGAGTCAAGGACGCTTTGCAACATGTTGCACCAAAAAGTAATGTGTCTCTTTGCTCTTGGCAACATGTTGCACCATTTTTGAAATATTTTCACACACAAAATTATTTGCAACTTGCCACCAGCGACAGCAGCAACAACAACAATAACAACAACAAGTTGCAGGCAGGTAGCAAGCTGCATGCCACACACAGCAGCAGTGGCAACTGTTTTTGCTGCCACACAGATGAGCTACGACGACAACTAGCGAAATAGCAAAGTAGCAAAACTTGCAACCTGCTACTTGCTACTTGCAACTCTTGCAGCTACTTGCAACTTGCCACATGCTTGACCAGCCGTCGAGGCGATCACATAAAGCATAAGCATAAAAAGCGCAAAGTCAAGTCGAAAAAGTCATTATATGCAACGTCGCGACGTCGCAGTCGACTAAGCAGCAGCATACGTTGACGCCGACGTCGACGTTGGCAGCGACTTTGGCTTTGGCTGCGACATATTTGCTTAAATAACAACAACAGCAGCAGCAACAGTTGCTCATTTTTATGCGCTTACAATAGGTATGCTAAATATCTTACTCCATTTGGGTGTTACCTTAAAGTAGGCGTGGTAGATAGTATCAAATATATATAAACTTGATCATTCCTAGCTGATTTCAGGCAGATAAGTGACTCAATTTGAAAGGTAACTTCGTAAAACATGTGGTAGTTACGTTTTTTGGCAATAAGTGTGATATATGTCGGATATAGCCAAATCGGAAGACTATATTATATAGCTGCCATATAAATCAAAGGAGCAAAACAAACATTTAGTATGAAAACTTTGTTGTTTTAAGAGGTTTCTCCACCAAAGTTGCAAATTATTTATAATATATCAATTCTTATATACACAACAAATTTTGTTCGAATCGGTCAACTATATCATATAGCTGCCATAGGAATCAGAGGAAAAAAATCAGGCATTAGTAGGAACAACTTTCTTGTCTCTGAATGTATCTTAACCAAATTCTCCGGATATCTATTTTAAAGTGACTGAAATATTATAATACAATTTCTTTAAGATCGTGCAACTATAAAATATAGCTGCCATAGGAATCAGAGGTGAAAAATCCAACATATGTAAAGCAAACTTTAAAACTTCTACTTGAACTGCTCACCAAATTGATTAATTACATCAGAAAACTGTCTAGATATATACACGTTATGTAGAAGTTTCATTCCTGATCCAAATTGGCTCAAATCGACCCATCTATATAATATCTGAAAGGGGTTTCAAGACTGCGACTTGTTAAAGTCTTTGTTTCTTACTTGTTTTTATTGCCTGCAGTTGGAAAATGCAAGCAGTCCGGCTAGACTTTGGGGCGGGGGCAAAGGAGGCGTGCTAGGGGCAGCAAAGAGCGAGAGAAAAAAAAGAAACAACAACATCAACAAGAAAATAAAGTCGCTGCGTTGTGTGTCTTGGGTGTGTTGGATTTCCAGTTTTCGGTTCCCACAATGCAAAATTAGGTACGAAGCGTCGTCCCCATGACGTAATTAGCATAGAGCAATCGTTGTTGTTGTTGTTGTTGTTGCTGCTGTAGTTGTCGGGAGCCCATAAAGCGAATTTACCGCACAACGCGACAGACGCGAACCGACGCGACGCGACGCACAGCAGCAAAAAGGGGGCGGCTGTGGCAAGGTGGGCATGGCGTGGTGGCAACCAGTTGCTGCTGCTGTTGTTACTGTAGTTGTTGTTGCCATTGCCATTGCGCATGTGTGGCGTGCGAACAAAACGCGCAGCTGCGATGAACGCGAGAGTCGTCATAACTCATGCAGCAGCAACAATTGTTGCTGTTGTTCTCGTTGTTGCAATTGTCCAATTCAACTTGTCGCCAGCGTCGACAGCGACGTCGAAGTCGACGTTAACGTCAGCGTCGCAGCTGCAGCTGGCCGCGAAACATTTATCGTTGTTGTTGTTGCTGTTGTTGCTGTTGTTGTTGTTGTTGTCGTCATCGCTTTGAAATAAAAACATTTCGTTTAACGATCTTTATCGATTTAGCGATTATTGATTGTGTTGTTGTTGTGGTTTCAGTTGTTGTTGTTGCAGCTGGAGCACAGCCAAGGCAGCAACATTTGCATTGTGTTGCTGGCAACATGTTGCTAAGGCATTAGAAGCAACAATGCTGCCAAAGCGGAACTAGTTCAGAGAAATAGAGACAACCAGTTCGTAGTTTGATTAGATTATAGATTAGGGAGCTCTTAAAGTTCTTAAAGAAAGGAATAAAAAAGCTTACTTAAAATCATTTAAAATGAACTGGTTCCTTTTTGAATAACTCTTTACTGCTACTGCTCTTTTTCATTAGCTTCGTGCATATTTAATTTATATTAAAACACTGACTAGTGCCGACTACTACACATAGAATAAGTTAACTAACTGCAACTCAATATTAGTCACACGTGTCAGCCAGGAAAATTGAGCAACAGAGGCAGCAACAAGTTTAAGTTTAAGCCTTAAGTCTTCCTGGCCACAAAATGTCTGTCTGTCTGTCTGTCCGTCTGTCTGTCTATCTGTCTGACTAACAGACTTTTCACTTCTGCTTTGGTCGGCACTCAGCGCGCGCTTTCATATGAAATTCTTGGCATAGTTGCTCTGACAGGCCAAGTTGCTGTTGCCTGATTGCTGCTGTTGTTGTTGTTGTTGCTGTTGTTGGTAGTTGCTGCTGTTGTTGGTTGTGGCTGGATGTTGCTCCTTGCTGCCAACCACTTATTACGTAATTATTTAGCCACGGCAGCATTGCCCTGGGCACGTGTTGCCAACTGGCGACTGGCAAAGTCTTAACAGCCAACTGGCACTTGGGCACCTGTTGGTCTGAAACTCTGGCTTAAACTTCGACTTGGACTTGGGCTATTTATTCTATAATTTGAGGCATGCAGCTTGACTCTGCAGCAAGTTCAGGAGGCAGGCAGAGTAGAAGCAGAGACTGAGACTTTGGCCGCCAATTCAATTTGCATTAACTTGGCTCAAAGCGCAACTGCTTAAAGCCCGAGTTGATAACCCTTTTTGATAATGCTTTGTAGACTTTTTTGTTGTTCGTCTCATTCTTGGTAATCTTAATCAAATGGTTGCACTTCAGCGCCTACAAAAACTGAAAAAAAAAACTAAAACTGAAACTAAAACTAAAAAAGAAGCTAAAAAAAAAAGCTATATGTGTCTGGCTTGGGGAAGTGAGTTAACGGCGCTTGCCAACTGTTTTACGGTTTATGCCATTGCAATTAAGGCCCAAAGCGTAGAAATTTTGATCGTTTCATAGACCATAAAGCGCTACGCTCTCACTAGCCCACAAATGACGAGACAGCCAAAAAGCAAACGGTGCGTATGAGCAATGTCTTTAGACATACACAACTGTCTGCCTATATATATGTGTGTGTGTGTGTTTGTATTTTGATTTGTCAGCCAAAATACTGGGAAAAATCTTTGAGAACTTTATTGTTTAACAACTTAATAATTTATTCAACTTTTTTTGTGTGAATTCTAATAAATTAAACAATTATTAAATATATATTCTTGGGAAATTTCTAAATGTTTTAAACAATTTTGTTAATAAATTCTCAAGAATTTTATTTTTTTAAAAGTTTTAATGAAAGTTTAAACATTTCCAGTCTTTTAAATATTTTTTCTGCATTTTTATGCAATCAAAATTCGTTTCAGAATCGCTTATGACATAAAAAATGAAAACTTATTTAACAAAATTATTTTTTTGGTGACACTTTTCAAATATTTTGAATATTAATTCTATTTTTTAACTGCTTCGCGTAGTTTTTAGTTTGGGGATACAATTTGCTGCTTTGTTTGTTGTTTGTTTGTTGCCAAAAAGAAAACAAAATTGGGAAAATAAAAAGAAAAAACTATTCGCTTGGCATTTTGTCAACTGTCATTTGGCCACAAATTGAAACTCATGAGTTCCACTTATCAATGTTTTATGTCTCATGTTTTCTGATCTTCTTTTTGTTGCTGCTTTTTTCTTTTCTGCGACATTTATCGACATTTTTTGAACAAGATTTTTAATTGTTTATTTATGCGTGACGGCGTCTTATAATTCCAACATTAGTTAATGCGTTTATAATGCGCAAAATAGCAGCAACAACAATCAGTTAACGTTTGTGACTCTTTTATTTTGTTATTTTGATTTTTTTTTTTTTTTGGTTTTTTTTGGCGCCTTTCATACAATTGACTGGCAATTCCCACGCTGCGTATGAAATAAATTTTGAAAAAGTAAAAAAATAAATTGTTGAGCTCCTCTGTACATTTTAATGATGCCACCAAAAAGAAAGAGAAGACCAAAAAATACAAAATGGAATAAAATAAAATACCGAAAAAAGCGAAAAACCAAAAATGAAATAACTTTGAAGCCGCCGCATTGGATGGTCAAAGTAATTTTCTTGCTGCCTGGCGGTGGTTGGCGGTGGTTGGCTGCTGTTGGTAGTGCCTGTTGTTGGTAGTGCTTTGGTTGTTAGGCGCCCCATTATAAATCTGCGCCAAGTCTATGACAGTTTCTGGCCCAAAATGTGACGCCAAAGTTTGCGTTTGATTTCGGATTTTTCAGATTTCTTTTTGGGGGCCATTGCTCGGCGTCTGACGCCTGTCGCCACTGACATGACTGCAAATGAGGCAGCGTGACAAGCCAAAGCAGCTAAAGGGAGGGACAGAGATAGACACAGAGTGAGAGAGAGAGGGGGAGAGAGAGAGAAAGGTATAACGATTTAAGTTTTTCAAGTGGGGTGCTCACAAAATATGATCTCGTGATAGGCTTTTGTTGGCATTACTTATCGCCTGATTGTATTACTTAGATAACTTCGCTTTGAATTCTCAGTAACCGAACTTTACGCCGATGACGTATATTATACGGCTGTCCCATGCGGCGTATACGTAATGGCTTTTGATATGACAAACGTTAGGCGCCTGCAATTCAGTTAAACGGACAACAATTGTCGTAATCATTATTGTTAAACAATTTATTAGTTTATTACACATTCTTTGATTATTACGTTACGTACTGATAACAACTGATCGTTGGAAGTTGAGATATTTCAAAGTAAATTCAATGGAAACGATACTCAACAAAAGGGCATTGGTATAGCTATAAAAGATAGAGTACTATATTTGTACCGTTATTATTACTATATAGGCAGCAATCAAAGTTGTTGTTGATTAGAATTGATCGGTGATCAATTTTAACAGATTATTAGCTAAGTTATCATAGAGTAATTTTGATAAAATATAATAAACAAGTTAATTTATAAGCGATTACAGTGTAGATTGTCCATAGTATTTCTATATACGACAAATTATCATATATTGATATTTTACTTAACATTTCTGTTTTTACTGAACTTTTTTTTTATAATTTTTGATCACTTCATAAACAAAACTTTAACTTTTATAAGTGTTTAATTTAATAACTATTATTTTAAACAGCAAACCTTGGTAATTAATTAACTTTTAATGCAGTTTAACTAACTTTAAACAATACAAGACATTGACTTGTTTTTAATAAGCACAACATCCTTGAGTTTATTTCTAATAATTATGGATTTTATAAAATTCTTTTAATAATTAGATAAATTTTTAAAAGGGGAATTAATATAAAATTGAGCATAAACTTTTATATTAATTGCTTGACTTTAAAATGGTCTTAAAATACTATTATTAAATGCACGTTCTTTAAATTGTGCCTTAAATATTATAATTAAAATAATTTCTTTAAGAATTTAGATTGATTAATCGATAACTCTCCACTATAATCGATTGGCAGCTGTATATAATAACTATCGAGTGGCAACTACCGGGTTTGCTAGCCAAACAGGCTGTTTCTAGCTACCAAAAGTTGTTATTGTTATGGTTGTTGTTGTTGTTGCTGCTGCTGCTGTTGTTGTTGTCGAACGACATCGCATCTTTATTTAGACACAAAAATGTTGCATGTTGCGCGCTTTTCACCAAATGCGCACCTTGTCCACATTATTATGCAAAGAGGGTTGCACTATTTACCCAAAAATGGCCGTGGCTAATGATGATGATTGCCAGTTTGCCAGTTGCCAGTTTGCTAGTAGTTGCTTGGTTCACTTGTAGTAGACTAAAACCTGGTCGACCGTCTTGGCCAGACAATCGAGACCAAGTTTTGTTGCTTTGTTGCACTTGGCCAAAACGGCTGTTCAAGCAACTTGTTGCTGCAAATGTTGCCAGCGATTGTTTATATGTCATTGGCAATTAGTTGTTGTTGTTACTGCTGCTGTTGTTGTTGTTATAACTACAAGTAGTTGGCTGTATGTGTGTGAGTGTGTGTGTGTGTGTGACTGCTGTGTGTTTTTGTTTACGACGCTTCCTGCTGTTTTACTCTGGGACTATCTAAATATTTTGCTGTGAAATTTTTGGCATCACCAATCGAATTTGGTTTTAAGTGTTTTGCATTTATTTCCACAGAATTAACGCGTGCAACTAGTTGTTTATCTGTGTGTGGGAGTGTGAGTGTGTGTGGGGGTGTCTGTACTTAGCACGTTCCATTCTAATGACGCTACTTCATCATATTGCACTCAAAAACTAATTAAATTCAAGTCAATTTGGAGCCATCAGTTTTGGCTTTTTAGGGATGCTTGACAAAATGTTGAAATATTTATTTGAAATCTTTCATGTTTCATAAATTTATGTTTGCAATTCATTTGGAGGAAAACAACAAACATAGCGACGTACGAGCAACTGTTGCTGACAGACACAAGGGGAGCAACTCAGACAACAGCAGCAACAGGGGCGACAGCGGCAGCAACAACAGCGACTCGTCTATATAAAGTGTGCCTAATTAGAGCTGCAGCAGCAACAGTAATAACAACAACAACAACAACCACATATGGCGCCATGTTTGTTGGCCAAAATCTAGCAAAAGATAGAACAGAATACAGAAAATCAGGCAAGAGATCAAAGGGCTTGCAATGTGTGTGTGTTTGTGTATATGTGTGTGTTGTCGGCGCCGTTGATTGCGCAAAAAGCAAACGCTAGAGGCCGCCACCTACGTGTGTGCGTTGGAAAAATATGGAAAATTTTCCTTCAGGTGTTCGCTTTTTGCATATCAATCAGTAAAGACGGCAGCAATTGCTGCTGCTGGTGCTGCTGCAACAATTGCTGGCGTTGCTGCTGTTGCTGCTGCTTCTGTTGATAATTATCGGCTGGGGGATTGTGCGAAAGATGACCACGGGCAATTAAAGGTGTTGAAAACGCAACAAATTTGTTGGCTGTTATCAGTGATAGTGATATAAAAGCAATTAGCATCAGCGATCATCATCGATCGACTGTCACAGCTGGTGACTGGGCGCTCTCTCTCTCCCACTCTCTCTATCGATCTCTCTTTCTGACTCTTTCCATTGAAAATATTGTCAAGCTGTGACTTTGATCTGCGGAAATGTTTTCGGCAGCAGCATATACCCATATCACACACACACACACACACACACACACACACACACACACACACACACACACAGAGACTCCCTCTCTCACAGACAGAGACAGCAGCTAAACAGTTTTTCCTACAGGGTCTTATTTATAGCCACAATTTTTATGCTCCATTTCAATGGGCCGACATCGACGGCGCGCGCCGTCATCGCCGTTTTGCCCCTTTGAAGATTGCCCCTGGGTTAGACCCCCTTCGAAAATTTCCCTCTCTACGTCCCTCTCCTCTGTCTATCCCCTCTTTCTCCCTCTCTGCTCACCGCCTTGTCAGACTCTCCCAGGCACAAAAACTAACCACTTGATTGCACTTTTCGCGGCATAAAATATACATTTATGTGTATTGCGGCTACCAAAAACAAAAGTACAGCAGGCTAGGCTACAGCAGAGTGCACGGTACTGTAAAGCACTCAGTATTTTATGTGTTTCGTGCATAACTTTTGAGTTTAAAAAGGAAATTTGATGAAATTTACAGAAATGATGAAAATCACTGTCCTTTATTGTATAATATATGATTCAAGAAGCTGTTAGGCATTTTTAAATTGTTTTTGATGTGTAAAAATTAATGTATGTAAATTTCAATTATTCCGAAGACGGTCTAAATCAGAGCAGAAGCTACTTACCCATATCGGTTCCTCTAACTCTTATAGTCACTGAGTTATAGCTACTTGCAGTTGCACCCAATTTAGATACACTTCCCTGCTGGGTCTGTAAAAATACCCAAAAACTAGATGAGGCTAAAAAACCGAAACTGAAAAAAAACTATATAAAATTGATTTGCCCAAAACGCGCAATGGCCGACAATGAAGCGCCATTGAAGCGCAACCAAATTAATCTTTCAACGACAATTACAATTAATTATAAACGCCCCCGACGTCGTTGGCCGCAATGAAATCCAACAACTGAACCACAAAAAGAGCAACAACAACAACAATAACAACAAACCATTCAATGTGCGTAAGTGTGTGTGCGGTGAGTGTGTGTGTATGTGTGTGCGGTGTTTGTGTGTGTGTATATGTGTGCGTATCGACAGCTGTTAGTCGTTGTCTGCGTTGTCTGGCGTTTAAAAAAACTCTCAAAGAATTGCGGCAAAGGCAAACGAAACGAAGTTTTAATACGCTTTAAAATGTATACTGTTAAAATTAGGAGTCGTAACAGAAGCAGAGAGAGCCATACATAAGCTTAACAGGCTGTTAATAACATAGCGTTGAGTTTAACATAAGTTGCAGCGTCAAACGGTTATGTTATAAGCGGAGCAAAGAGCAACAACTTCTCTCAGTGCTGTTATTACAGCTGATTTAAAGCTTAGTTTAAATATTTTAAAATAACAAAAGCTAAGAAAATATAGTAAAATATTAGAAATGCGATTAACTTTTTATTTGGACAGCAAAAATGTTTAAATAATTGAAGCAACACAACAAATGTTCTAGTATAAAGTTATTTTACTGTCGCTGTAGAATTTTATTATGTTAAAAATATTGGATCATGATTTTACTCACGCTTTTAGCTATTTAACGGCTAAACTCCACAGCCAAAGGCTTTGAGCTTTTCTATTTTCTGTACACTCCAGATCATTTCGCCTATAAAACTATGACATAATTGCAACCACTTCTCCTAAAATCCCTTTCATAACAAAGATTTTTAAGTGATCGATAATATTTACCAATCTATGGCACCGCGTTGCCAACTGCATGGCCAACTTGCTATGCTCACGCCTACAGAGTCAAGTGTACCATGGAGCATTCAGTGCAATATGTAAACATTTCTGGGCTGCTGTTTTAATTTTCATCTTTCCGACACTCTGCTCCATATCTGTATATAAGTATGTATGTGTGTGTGTGTGTGTGTGTTTGTATTGATGTGTGAATAAGCGTATTCAAAATCCAATCTGTATCTATCCAACTGGCTATATATCAGTCTCTGCGCGCACCTAATTACAAAAAGATGAAAGCGCTACTTGAGGTCCCCCCTCCTTAGGCCTAGAGACCCCACCCCCTTGAGAGCCCACCCACCCGAAGAAAAAACACCTTGGCTTTTTGTTGTTAACGTTAGCTACTTAATTTCGTATTAATAAACATCACAAATGTTGTAATCTTTAGTTTGGCACTTTATTTATTTATTTTGCCTTTGGCTTCTTTTATTTTTGGTAGTGGTGGCAACTCTACGATCATGCAAACATTCTTATTAATGGCAGCAATTTTTCGCAATGGTTTTTTCCTCTCAATTGATTGACGAACTGTTCCACAAGTTGTTTAAACAAATACATTGAGTTTTTTTTTTCTGTTTGTTGTGCAACACTGGCAACATTGTTCTACACTCGCCGTGGGTGTGGCAATGGGGCATGGCCAAGCCCACTTTGGAGAAGTGGAAGGCAGTGAAATCAAGCGAAACCGTTTCGCTATCCAATACTTAACAGTAAATTTGAAACAATTTGAATTTTTTGACTCAATCTTATTTTGGGGAATTACATTTTCAACACATCGTTAATGAACAACATTGACTCACACACACGCATACACACACACACAGAGTTGACATTAATTCTAATGGAAAAACTTGGCGATGACAAATTGTAAGAAATTGAAAAACTAAAAACAAAATTAGAGAAAAGGGAAATGGGAATTGGTAATTGGTAATTGGTAATTGGGGACTGAGATGATGCACACTACTTTTATAGGATTGTCAATTCTGGGAAAAATCTAGCGGAAAAGGTTCAGATGTTGTTAAACAAGCGCAACATATAGATAACAGATCAATCAGTTGTCATATTAATAACAATTTCTTTTGTTTTTGGCAAACTCCAAGAGCCGATAAGAGTGACTAATAAACAGTTTTGGGGAAAAAGCACACAGAATTCGCAGAATATATAGTTTCTATAAACTATATGTATAAAAATATATATTAAAATCAAAAGTTTTTAACCAAAAATTCAACATTACTTTAGTCACTAGCCAAAACTTTGGATAAAAGCTAAAAATATTATAAATTTTAAGCTTATAAATTAAAGTTCGATTTAAAAAAGTCTAAAAACGAAATAAACTTTAAATTTCTATTTAGTAAATCCCATAGATTTCTTTCCGATTAAGTCCCAAATCGATTGAATGATTAAACAAATACAATTTGCATCATCAGTAGAAAAGAAAGAATAACAAAAATAACTTAAAGTTTACGACTATTGTTACAACAATTTGCAAGTGCAATTCTCAGTCAAAATATGTGCATAAATATTACAATAAAAACGCCAAGAATTGGCTGACAGGCAGAGTACTATATGTGCATATAGATGTCTGTATCTGGCCGATAAACATTTCAACAGAATCGCAAAAAGTAAACAACAAAATTGGGCTTAAAAAAGACGCAACGGATGCATTAAGGGAGCTCCAAATAAATAATAATAAATAAGCGCAACTGAATTAAAAATCCAAAAAATAGAAACGCCAAAAAATTAACAACAAATTATAAGTTTTTTTTTGTATTTTTTTTGTATTTTTTTGGCAATGCAAGTGCCAAGTTAATTTTGGCCATCTGCCTACAGTTTCCAGAGTTGTACAGAGTATTTTTTTCTGGCTTTTTTGTAGACTGTTTTTTTGGCTTTTTTCGTGTTGTAGTTGAGCGCATTTTATGTGGCGTGTCAAAGAAATTTATTTTTGCCCACAAATTTCCAAGAAGTCAACGCATTTTCGAGTGTTGTTGTTGTTGTTCTGATTGCTGCTGTTGTTGTTTTTATTGTTGTTGTTGTTGGTAGACAAGAGCAACGTCTGACAACTTTTGCGATGAGTGCTTTTCGAAATTTGTTGGAAAAGCGCACGAATCACTCTTGAGACGGGGGCTAAAAACGGCTAGAAAACACTTTTGATTGCGTCATACGTTTAATGGGGCGTATGATTAATTTTTGTTACTGTTGTTGTTGTTGTTGTCGTTTTGTGCGCGTTTTGGCCAGCATAGTTTCCCATAGCGCAGAACTGTTGACCAGCTGACTTTTCACTGCACATTTTCACATTTTCCACAAGTAGTTGCAGTTGTTGTTGTTGTTGTTGTTGTTGCTGTTGTTGCCCACTTTGGACATTTAAGCCGCTTTTGGCATGCGTACAACTTGGCGGCTTTTTCCTGCTATCCAGCTACAATTGCCACTCTGTCTCTTTCTCTCTTTCCATATAGCTGTCTCTTTCAGTGTCTCAGGCGAACAGCAGCTGATTTATGCGCCTTGGTTGCTGCTCTTGTTGTTGTTGCTGTTGCTGTTGCTGTTGTTGCTGTGTAGGCGCGTTTCATGTAATCTGGCGGGTAATCCAAGTGGCCAAGCGTGAGAATTTTACTCATTGGCTTTTAAGTCAGTCTCGAGCGACCGACTTCCGTATCATTTGTGTTCAATCAGCGAACATGCACCAAATTTTATAGTCGCCAGGTGCTGCAGCTGTTTTAGAGTTGGCCGTTTACTGTTTGGCAGCGCCACCTAGCGGTGCTTTTGCTACAGCTGCTGTGTGGGTGTGAACCGCACCACTTGAAGGTCACACACAAACACACACACACACACAGACATTGCCTTTAAGATTTTCCCACGCTGATTAAGAACAAAAGCGAGAATTCGTTGGCAAAGCGGCTTCTGGCCAAAAAGGATGCGTCTTTTGGCTTCTCTTAGCTTGGCTTGGCTAAGAAATGTCAGTGTCAGACTGTCCCACAGCATTGGCCAAGATCGCCGACGACTTTTCTTTCTTTCTTTCCAACTTGTTTCTGGTAATGTGCTCATTTTCCTTTTGCGGCTAAATTGGGTTAAGTTTGAGACTTTTCAGACTTTTCAGTCCAATGGACTTGCTCTAGATTATAAACAGTTGATTATGTGATGATCATAATGATATAGCTGATAATTATGTTCAGTTTGTTTGCCTGCTTTTGTTAACGATGTTAACGATGATGATGACGATCTTGGCTATAAGTTAACAGCCTTGTGGCTATTTTTAGAGCGACAAAACACTGACAAAAAGGGCGCGTCCCGATCTACAACTGAGCGATAAGACTTGCCTGACAGACGGACTGATGCACAGACTGACAGACATCCGAACAGTGGGGCCCAGACCAAGACCCAGACCCAGATCCAGATTCAGCTCCAGATTCAGTTCCAGACCGCGACTCAGGGAGACTCAGAGACTCAGCTCAGAGAGCGCTTAGTCATTCCACTTGTTGGCAGCTCACCCACGTAACCCAAAGCGCTGACTCAAAACCGGCCAAGACGACAATTGTCTGTGGTCTGTGAACTGTCAGCTAGAGATGTGTCACAGCTAACCCAAAACTATCGGTATAGATATCGTTAAAAGTTATAAACTTTAAGTAATTTATTTCAGTAATTTATAATTTATAGTTTAAATTTTGTTTTACTATAAGCTTTGCTAACGATAGTCCATCTCTTATGCATTATGTTGTTGCTGCTGTCGTTGGTGGCGGTGGTTGCTGTTGCTGTTGGCGGTGGTTGCTGTCGTTGGTTGCTTCTGGGCTCGGCATGCAAAAATAATGTCGTCAGTGGAAATTGATCGATTTAAATGGAATTAAGATCATCGGTGAATGCAATACACTCACAAACAGTCAAACACACACACACACTAATACTCACACACACACACATAGACTGACTCACTGACTTAGTAAGCAAGTTGCAACTGGTTGCAAGTATTGAGTCTGCGATTTCGAGTGCAACTTAATTATGGCTTGTTTGCTTTACGAAGCGTCTGGGAGGTGCGCTCTGTCATTGCCAAACAATTGCAGTCGTTGTCCATGTTGCTGCTCCTCCTGTTCCTGCTGCTGCTGCTGCTGCTGCTGATGGCTATCAGCAATCAGGCGCTTTGTGCGCCAGCCAACAACAACAACAGCAACAGAGACAGTCAAAAGCTGATGAGCAGCAGACGCCACAGACATTTAAATTTGTGGCAACAACAACAACAACAGTAACAACAGCAACATTCGATCAATTGCAGTTGCAATTGAAATCTTCAAACTGCTAACAGCAACTAAACCAAAGCCAACAGCGATAAGTCCCCTCAGCAGCGGCCTTGAGCTAATCTCTTAACCAATAGTTAAATGTATTTGTAGTTTAAATATATATCTCTTAATTTAAATACAAAAAAGATTTAAAATTTGTTGGAATTTCCAATTTGTGGCGATTTTCACACGCTGTCTGCATGGCAACAAGTGCATGAATGAATGTTTTTGAGTATTTCGAGTGCTTTGAGTGTATTCATGTATTCAAAAAGTAAGCAATGCTAATGCGATTGTATGCTCATGACGTACTTGGTTGCCGTTATCTGCAAAAAGTGCAGGGCTGCAGCAAACACACACAAAAGATACAAATGTATCTGCAGCAAGTGTGACAAGTAAAGTTTTAAATAAATAAATAAGATACGAATGGGATTTAAATATAATTAAATTTATAGTATTTTAATATATATAAGTTTTTGTGCAGCCCTCGCTCACAGAGCAGCACAGTATTTTTCGCTTCGAGTTGTTATCAGTCTTATCACTGCCGCATTGTTTTTTTCGCTTCACACGCCCCCAACAAGCAACAACAACAAGTAAAAGATAGTTAGAAAGAAGCAGCAGTAGAAGAATTCTTCTCAAGTTCATTCTACGGGATTTACATAAATATGACACCAAATATTTGCATAACATTTTGACAGTTTTGTGGAAAAACATGTCAAGGAGGTGCTCCCAAGAACAACTGCAACAAGAACAACAACTATTTATAGCGGTAAATAAGTAGCTACTACGTCACCAACACTTCAAATCACGTCACGTCACGGAAAATTTGTCTCTTTGGTATTATTATTTTGTTATCAGCAAACAACAATAAATTGTAAATCAATTTTCCGTGTTTCTTTCTTGATTTTGTTTGTCTGTTTGTGTCTCTCTACAGCTCTGTTCTGTTCCGTTTGTTTGTTTGCCTGTTTGCTTGTTTGCTTGTTTGCTGCAGCGCCAGCGTCATATTGATAACACTATGCAACAGAATTATGTGGTATTTCCGCTCTGTTTACACGTCGCACTTATCTGACAAACTAATTTATGAACTAATCACATTAATAATAAAATAATTAACGCATTAATATATTTAATTCTTTAAAATATTTATTTAACTTATTTTGCTTTTATTTATAACTCATTTATTTACTACTTTGATCCATGATTATTTATAAATACTAGTTTATTTGTGTTTTAAAGTGCAGAAAAGTATTTCGTATGTTTATAAGACTTTTCTCAGAACATTGACTTGTTTTTGGCCAGCTGTTTTCCAAAATTATTCTCTGTTCAATATTTGTTTTCTTTAGTTTACCCAAAGAAATTTTGTGTATTGGAAAAATATATAGTTTTTAGCTGTAAACTGTAAAGGAATTTTTATTAACAGCTAACTAAGAACTTGATCTTGATTTGTTCGGTAATTTAAAATTGTTTAAACATTTTAAAAGTCATAGTAAATTTCATATATATAATAGTTATATAAGCTTAAGACCTTTAGGCTCAATTGTTGCTGTTTAATATTATGATTAACTAGTTAAAAAAATATTATTTTCATCTTCAGAAGATAAAATTATCTAGAAAATGATTATTTGTTAGTTTTGGACAGATAACAAATTCTTATGAATGATTTTAGTTAGTTTTCGCTCTGCTGTTGCATAGTTTCATGACTCACAAACAGACAGAGAGTAAGAGAAAGAGGGGAAGGGGGAGAGAGAGAGAGAAGCAGATTTAAAGCTTTGTGTTATCAGCAGCTGCTGCTTTAAGCACTGATAAGCCACCTGCTGCAGTTGGCAAATTAGTCAGAGGAACGTGAGAAACTATGCGCTGAGATAAGACAAAAGACGCTAGAAAGACAGAAAGACAGAAAGCCAGAAAGCTAGAAAGTTCGCATTGAGCGTGATGTTTATGCTTTGTGATGAATATGATGACAAAGACGAAAGAGATGATGATGAATATGATCATGTTTATATAGGAGAACGTAACTATTTTAATTTTTAGTGTAAATATAATTTCATTAAATATACGTAATTATTGTTAATGAATAATTTCCACAGAAAGGGGCAAGCTTTTATAAATATTAAATCAATTTATTAAATACGTTATGAAAGTTTTTAAACGCGTTTCAAGAAATTTAAAGTAAAGTCTCAACCAAAATGCTCATTGGGTGTTCTGTCTGCTAAAGCAGTAATGCTAGTTTAGCTAGAGTCTCAGTCGTAGCCGCGTAACAGCTGGGCGAACAGATTTGCAAACTCACAGCAAAAATAGAGCGACGTCGGCGGCGGCAAACAAAGAAAGCAAATCAAATCAAATAAACAAAACAAATACAAGAGTTCTGCAGAGGGAAATCGTAAAAGAGAGAGAGGGAGAGGGAGACGAAAAGAGAGGTGCGGCAGAGAGCGGAAAAAGGAGCAGGTGGAGCAAGCGTAGGAGCAAGGGAGAGAAGTGCAAGCAGAGGCAGCTGCGCTGAATTTGTTGGCATTTAGAGAGGCTGGCTGGCTGCCGTGTGTGTGTGAGTGTGAGTGAGTGTCTGTATGTGTGTGAGTTTCTGTGTATGTGTGTTGCATGGGGCAGCGATCCTCACTCACTTGACTTAATTAAACAGGGCAGGCAGTGTTATAAAAATATATACATATATATATACGATATGGGGGCTGTCTACGCATATATATGTATTTATATATATAAATATATATAAATTTATATACATATAAATTTGTGCATATAGAAGGAAAGCGTAAAAAACGAGACGAAGTTCAAAGCGAAAAACGCAACGCAAAGTGCCAGCAATTTCACAAGGAAGGAGGTGAAGAAAGAGGAGAAGAGGAAGAGAGGAAAAACAGTGGAGAGCGCGGTTAGGATGGTAAAGAGGGAGTACTGAAGAGAAAGGGAGAGAGCGATAGATTGCGTGTGTTTGCATTTATTGCTCTTCTCTTTCTTTCACTTATCGCTTATCTTTTGCAGCGCATAGATTAACACAGATCTAATCTGTAGATCTAAAACTTAAAGTTAACTGTGATTTGTGTAGTTGATGTGACTTTTCTTGTAGTTGTTACTGTTTTTGTTGTTGTTGTTACTCTAATTGTTATTGTTATTGTTGTTTTTTGCTGCACAATGCGCTTTCAGTTGATGCTTGAGTTGTCAACAATAAGCACCAGAATGTCAACAACAACAAGAACGACAACAACGACAACAACATCAAAGCAGAATCACATTGCGTATACGCACCGTGTAAATAAATAAGCAAAATGCCGCCAAAAAACAAACAAGACTGGAAAATATCGACAGAGCGCAATGGGCGACAATCATTATATATGTATGTGTGTGTGTGTGTGTGTGTGTGTGTGTGTGTACACACAAAATGTACATTAAGTTGTCCTTGTTGTTGTTGTTGTTTGTATTGCTGTGTTGCTGTTTTAGCCATCTTATTAGTTTGCCTTCAAGACAGTTTTCATTGGGAACATTTTGGCCACACGTGCCGGCCATTCATCTGCCAGGCACAGACGCAGGCCTGACGATCAGCGAACAGACAGACAAGCAGACAGACGGACAGACTGGGAGTCAACTAGAGAACTTGTTCAATTTGCCTGCCTGTCAGTGTGCCTGTCTTTTTGCAGCTTTCCGGTTCTTTTTTCTATTTTTTTCTTACTTTGACCATTAGAACAACATAATTTGCCTGTTTTTCATCTTGTTGTTGTTGTTGTTGTTGTTGTTTCTCTAGTCATTGCTTTGATACCGCAGTAATACATATAGAGCAGAGAAGTCGCAAGTGCTTTTAGTTTTCTCTGTTAAACAAATTGAAGTTTTCTGCGTTGTAATTTCGAAAACCTTTCACCCACAACAAACAACCGTTCACACCTCAATTATATGGTTTTATTATGCCAGGAAACTAAACAATTCCCAGAATTACAGTAGCAAATCAGACAACAAAGCGTTATCTAATCTCAAATACAAAGAATTGCATCTTTTATGATAGACGTATGCCAAAAGCGAAGCGACAAATTGTTAAATTTAGTAGAAAACGAACTAAGAACTTAACTATAGACGGAAATTAGGGACTTTACTTTAATAATTATTGTTTAAATAGGGGAAGAACAACAATAAGGGGAATAATATAAAGTTTAATGGGTATTGTAATGGAAATGATGATAGTAATAGTAATAAAAGAATAATAATAATAACAACAATACAAAATACAAACCAATAATATCTATACTAAATATTAATAATAAAATAATAATACTAATACAGACAATATTTTATAAAAGAAAGAGCTAGTAACGAGTGTAATAATGACAATATAAATAACAAAAATTATAACAATAATTGCAATGTCATTGACATCATTAATTGCTCATTTCTTAAAGGGGTACACATGTCGTATGCGTAATGCTAAAGGCAGCTAGAGATTAAAGAAGTGTCAAGCTATAAAAAGTCATATAAATCTTATCTGAACAATTGCATGCAAATACTAAGACGTTCTTTGACTTAATTGTCAACTTTACGCCCCTTCCAACCCAACCAATCAACCCACCCCCTTTTTTTGGTCCACTCTAGAGCGACTTTTCCTGTCGGCTCATCCAGTTTATGGACGACGCGTGCTATGCGCGTTGCCCAAACTTGTAAATGATATCGGGGCAAATAAGATAATGCAATGTCTTTGAGTGTGTGTGTTTGTGTGTGTGTATGTGTGAGCGTGTGTGTGTTCGTTTTAATGGGAAATGCAATAAATCACTTGTTTTATTCTATTTAAAAACAATCGAGAAATGACACAATGTCGCCTGGGCGCCAATAAAAATGAATCAAAAATTATAAAATAAATAACAAACGTAAGAAATTCAACATCATAAATAACACAAAAAAGTACAAGAAAAAACAAGAAAAACAAAAAATTGAGAACTGAACAAAATGCAGAAGATCAGGCAACATTTCATTTTTGGAAAAACAGCGTAAAAATTGTTGGAAAAAAACTTCCGTTTGCTGTCGCTAGCGAATGTGGGTCAAACTGAACGAAAGAGACAACAGGAGAGGGAGACGGAGAGGGAGAGTAGGGGAGCAGGGGAGCAGGGGAGACTGAGGTAGACACTGCCAAAATAAAATGTCTTTCAGCGCACGGCGACGCGTTCAAAATTCATTTGATTTTCTCCCCGTAAAAATAAGTAAGCGACAAAGAAAAAAAAAGCTAAAATAATATTTCTTATTGCACATTTTTGTTGTTTTGGCCAAAAGTCAAGCGAATATATACGTTGGCTATAAACCGGAATACCGGAATCCCGTTGAATGCAATATTATTTTGAGTTTTGATAATCTTCTCATCATCACATCATTTTATTTTATTTTATTTTATTTTCTTTTTTTTTCATCATCATCGAATAATGTGAGAATGCAAATTGCATGCAATTTGGACGACAGATGGCGCCAGCAGCGTGTCGCATGCAATTTGCTTATTAATTCAATAAAATCTTAATAAACGTAATGTTCCCGACCCCTCTGACTCCCCTCTCTACCACTGCCACACCCCCTTTTGGGCACTTATCCCCTTTGAAGCAGTGGAAACGCTTCGTTGCTAAAACCACATGTTGTCGCTGCTCTCTTTGTCTCTCTTTCGCGCTCTCTCTCTCTCTCTGTATCTCTGTGTTCTCCCCGCCAACGATTCTCTGTCTGTTTTTCTGGCTTTTTTGATGGATTTGCATGAATCATTGAGGCGTCACGCTCGATGGAAAAGCGCTCAGAAATGAATTGCAAAAACGGGAAAAATTATAATATTTCATAGTTGTGTGTATGAAAAGTTATTTTAATGCCGGTCTGTCAGTGCCCCCACCCCCTGACTCAGGGCGCTCTCCCTCCCCTCCCCCCACCTCCCATGCCCCCAAAAACTGTGCTAAAATCGGCGACAGGCAGCAGCCAAAACGACGACAGTTTTCCTGCCTTTGGCAGCATTTCCTCTCCGTGTTTTCTTTTTAGCCGTTTTTTTTTTCTTTTCCTCCTCCCGTTTTTTTTTTCTTCATCTCTTTATTTTTTTGGGTAGTTGTCGCAGTTGTTATGCCAGACTTTTCCGGAAGCGCGTCGCGACAGCAGCTGCGGCTTTGACGTAGTGTTGACGCACACAGCAACAACAACAACAACAACAGCAGCAATAACAACCACAACAACAACAATCAGCTAAAGATATTGGTGTTAGGCCCCATCTTCAGCAGAGGTTAATGAGCTCTCGGGCAGCGAAATACTTGACAAAATAACTGAAAAGCATATCAGATTTCAGTTAGCACTCAAGGCTCTTCTATGTGATTCTCAAATAATGGAATTTAAGTCTAAGCGGAAAGTTTAATTTGTGCTTAAATTCGGATTTTTTAAACTGTTTGATATTTTAATTAAATAATCAGTTTGAAAACAGAATACAACACACTGAAATCTGATTTAAGACTTTTCTATGCGATTCTCAGTGCGGGCAAACATTCTCTTTGTAAAATTAATTTCTTTAGCCAGACAGATCTCATTAAAATGAAAACTTTGATTAAAAAACGCTTATGAAATGATATACCGCTCTTCTCTGCGCTTCTCAACAAAGCTAAAATCAGCTTTTGGGACTTCTCTGCGATTCTCAGTTGACAATTTCATTTGTCTTTGTGATTTTTATATACTTTTCACATTTTTCCTCCCAAATTTTATATATATTTTAACCAACCATACTTCGAAGTCTTCTCTACTACTCTTTCATACACATAGCTTCCTCTCTCTCTCACCCACTTAAGCGTAAATCCCCATAACATGACAATGGATTAATCCAAAGTCCATAGCAAAAGACCAATGGCCAAAGCGCTTTGATAATCATTTTTTAAGCGCATAATTAAGTCATAATAACAATGAATCCAAATGAAATGATATGCCAAACATTAAAAAATCATAAAATACACCAAAAAACACAAAAAAAAAAAAAAAAAAAAGAAATAAATAAAGAAGAGTAAAGTAAATAAAATAAAACGCACACACGCAAATCAAAAAAAATAAAATGTTCATCTTATTATTATGCCTCGAATTTCATTGTGAATCAAAGCAAAAAAGAGAGGAGTGGGAGGAGGAGAGAGGAAGAGAGAGAGAGAAGAGTAGGGAAGAGGAGAGTAGAGGAGAGGAAAAAACTTGAAAAGGCTTCGACCGGCAACTGCGTGCTGAATTTGGGGATCGGATCCCCAACGACGAGTACTGCGGAGGAGTGAGAGGGTAGAAGGGGGTAAGGGGGCAGGGTTGTCACCCCGTTTGTTGCTGTTGGGCATGACAATTGTCAACTTGTGTTTGCGTGCTGCCTTCAATTCTTAATCGCCTTCTGTCCATGGCAACTTGTGAGTTGCCGTTTTTCTTATTGTTGGCAGAAGAGTGTGGAGGAGGAGAGAGAAGAAGAAGGAGGGGGAGGAGGGGGCGTGGTGGGGAAAGAATTGAGAAGACACCGCAGCAAACAATTTGGGAGCGTGAGAAAGTGACGCGGACAATTAAAATGCTGTTTTATGGACCGTCGCGTTGGCCAAAAAAAAGCCAAAAAAAACAAAAAAAAACATAAATTATAAACAATAAATTATCTTTTAATATATAACAATATTTAATAGTATAAATATGCGCTGACTATGAATAAGTGAGGGTGTTTCAGTGTGTGTGTATGTGTGTGTGTGTGTATGTGTGTGTGTGTGAGTGTGTGTGTGTGTGTGTGTGAGTACACTCAAACATTTTCCTTTCGAATGAGCCACGCGAGAGTCGCATAAATTATCATTCGCTTAGCATTAAATCAAATTCAAAAAAAGTTTTGAAAAAAATTAAAAGATTTGCCGACTATATAAATAGCTAGATAGATATATATATATATATTCCAATTCCAGACAGACTGGATTTATTACTACTTAGTATTAGTATTATTATTATTATTGTAGAAATATGACTGGAAAAACGTCGCGTGCGTAATCTGAAATTGCATAATCAACGTGAGAAATCGTATGCAATTCGCATAGCCAAGAAACCAAGAATAGAAAACTAGAAAAATAGAAAACTAAAGAAATAGAAAAACACTCAACTTTCGAAAATAGCAAATAGCAAATAGATATATACGATGCTTACGATACGTTAAGTTTTGACCAATTGTTTCACACGGTTCGAATCATTCGAATGATTCATTCATTACCAAAGCCACACGCAATTGTCAATTATCATGTGATCATGCGTCCCTCGATCTTCACTGACCCGCTCACTTTGCCCACTTCCGCCCCTCGAGTGCTCTACTATTCGCCCACACCTCACAGTATCTCAAGTGTTTCGAGTCTAATCTTATGGCCCAGACACGTGATATGGCGGCTAATTAAAGCAACCTACAGCTACGCCTATCTTTCTAGTCGGTAGCTAGTGGGCGTGGCAAATGACCACAACGCGTTTCATTGCCAAATTCTCTACATCTCTCTCTCTCTCTCTCCTTTTCTCTGTCTCTGTCTCTTTCTCTGTCTCGACACTTATGAGTCAGCGCAGCAGCCGTTGCGAAGGAGACTTTTTGGCAGCATTTAATTGAATTTTGCATAAATCTTTAAACAAATTTCAAATTGTAAAATGCGTTAATTAAATAAATTGAGCAATCGATTGAATGGATGAAATTTAGCACGTGACACTCGTTAAGCTAACTTAACGATCGTTAAGTTTAAACACTACTTTGTTAAGTTAATCAACTTTATTTATAGAAATGAGCTTTTTAAACATATGTCAAGGAAGTTCATTCAACCATTTAAGTTAACTGTTATTTAACTGAGTTATATATAATTAAGTCTGTCTTAATATAGACTAACTCTTTGATCTATAGCTATAACATAAATCAAGAACGATCGCTCAGAAGATCGTAGATAAAAAACATAACAAACATTTAGTTAACTATACTACGTAATTTGTATTTAAGAATGTCAAGGCAGCTTAAGAAGTGATCAATAAATATATGTAGTGAATAAATAAGTTATTTAAAAAATTAGTGATAAAATTTATAAGCGGAGATCGGTATAAAGTCTTAAAAAAATCATTAGCTTTTATTTAAATAAAAAAAATACAAAGAAATTTAAGTTATTTTCAAATATTTTGATTTAATACGATCTATAAAGTATACACAGTACTCTATACATTATAGATCATTATAACTAGGAACAAACTGATTTCTCTATAAAATTATTAAGGAAAAACACGCTTCACATTGTTTATTTGCTAATATTTAATCAATTTAATTTAAGTTTCTTTAAATTTATATATTTTCATAAGATAAAAATCAAAAATCGATTAAAATTTATAAGCAAGTGTAGTAAATATTAGATACTTAATACCAAAACAGATACTACAATGATCTCTATCCATTATCCGATGTGTTACATAAACAATTTCCCAACTTTCCCAATGAAAACTTATCGCTCAACACTTGCTACAAAAAAGATTTCAAATCGAATTGCAAAATCTTTCAACTTGGAATATAGATACTAGATAGATACTACCACTAGCCGATATATTAATGGACCTTGAAAATCAGGTCATGTCATAGACCAATTTAACGATCTGCAGAGTCTATAAACAGCTTACGTCGCGTCTGCCTATAAAAATTAGAGAAAAAGAGAAAAAAAACTTTAAGAATTTCAATAATTTCTAGTGCCGATCATTTGTTTATGGCGCCCAAAAGGCAATTTGCATAAACAATTGATATGGGAAAAAAGCGTACAAAATCTAAATTAGTATTTAATTTATAATTTTTACTTGTTTTAATCGCTTTTGTTTAAAAAAAAAATGTTCTAAATTTCTGTTTTGTCGCTTTACAGCACAGAACGCATCGATAACGTCGATCACATCGATGCCGACAAACGCAACGTTGGAGAACGGTAAGGAGCTGAGGATCATATGCAAGGTGGAGGGCAGACCACCGCCAAAGGTGACCTGGTTCAAGGACGATAAGTCTATAAATCGCAAACGCAATGTTTACCAATTCAAGCATCACAAGTAAGTGAATTGTTTATAGAAGTTTCCAACATACTTTTTTTTAAATATTTTTTAAAATTTAATTAAATTTTTTTGTGATTTTTAGAAGACGCGCCGAGCTAATTGTACGCTCCTTTAGCAGTGCCTCCGATGCGGGCAAATATGAGTGCCGTGCCAAGAATAAAGTCAGCAAATATATTGACAAACGTCGCATCATGATCAATGCCTATCCAGGTAAGACCTTCAAAGTACCCAACTAGCACAACATCATTATGATCATGATTATGATTATGATGATCATAATCATGTTTAGTGTTTTTGATGTGTTGCTGTCACATTATTTTGCTCCAATTCATTTCTAATTTATGGCCACATTTCGAAGGCGACTATCGAAGCATATAGAAACGCCACCTACATCTCATTTTGTAAACTATACAAATTATAAATTTCTTACAATTTCTATATATATATATATATATCTGCCTATAAATATATATATTTATTTATTTTTGCATCTCTTTTTTTGTAGTAGCCTTGCGTTCGGATAATCGTAGTGCGGGAAAACCATGTAAGGAGGAGAATATTTGCTTTCACGGCGGCACCTGCATGCTGATAACGGATCTCAATCAGTTCTATTGCAAGTAAGTAATGCACTGAGAGAAAAAGTAGATCATTATTTGTTTGAAAAATTGATTTCAAGCTAAGATTTGAAGGTGCTTCCATAAATGATTCAGCAGACTGCCCGTTTTAGCTTATTTATAGCTAGATTTGGCTAAGTTTTATTTAAAAAAGCTACAATATTTAAAAAAAAAAAAGCTTGAAGCTATAAGTATAGCTATTTTTGCATATGAAAGAATAGTTTGCATATATTTTTTTAATGAAAATCAAGCCAATAATATTGTAAGCTTGATTTAAGCTCTATTTTTATAAGAGAAATTTTTCTTTAGTTCTAGCTTAACTTTTTTCTCTCAGTGTAGAGTTAGTGGCTGTAGTTTGAACCTTAAAGGATTGTGTACAGCTGTGTCGTCGCCTCATGTCAAGAACTCAAGTGGCCTCAAGTGATAAAAACCTGTGACAGCTGATAAAGTCAAAGTTGAGAGACAACTCTCCAACCCTGTACACAGCATACCCCATAACAGTTGCTCTCTCTGTCCCTGAAACAGAAACATTAACCGAAAACTAACCACTTGAGAACCAAAAAAACTGACTAGAAATTTTAAGATTTTTGGCATCGCATTACAAAAGAGCAGAGAGTGAAATTCTTAACTCCACGAACTCACGAACTCACACACTCACACACACACATCTCATCTGTGTGTGTGTGTGTGTGTGCAATGTGAATAATGTCTTTCAGCGCCTCGTAGCGCCTCCACGTAGTGCTGTGTGTATGCAAGACGCATATATCGACTCGTATATGTAAACCAATCCAATCCAATCCATTTCAATTCAATTCAATCCCAAAAAAGCGCATTGTACTTTGTTCATACCCTGTAAACATGAAGTGCTCAAATTGGGTATGCCAGACTAGAGAGTGCGTTTGTTACTAACTGTTGAACTAGTCGGGGAAGAATGATTTTTTTAAGCTTTTACTATATTCAAACCACTTTGCTGACAGTGCTGCCAGTTTAGCTAGTTAAAAGCTTAATTAAGTTATTTAAAAATTGTTAAAATTATTTAAGCTGAAAAATTGAATAGTTATTAATAAAATTAGTCAGTTTCTTACACTTTTTTTTCAATTTCTGTAGCTAAAATTAGCTAGAATTTCGAAGGCTTTAACTTTATTTAGCTAGTTTTCCGATTTCCCGAGCTAGGGTATTTCTTATTCACCCCAAAACTTGTTTAGCGCCTTAAGAAAAATTTTCCTTTTGATTTCCACTTCCACTCCACGATTTGTGGTTTGCAAAAAAAGCAGCAAAAAAAATATTAATTAAATGTTGGAGTGTTTTTTTTTTTTTTTGTGTTTATACTTAAGTGTGCTCGGAGTGCACTACAGTTCAGGGCCGTTTCATGTCTTGTATACTCAAATTTTGGCAAAAAACGATTGATTTTTTTACCTTTTTAGCTTTTCTTTTAAAGTATTTGATAGAATTTTTACTTATGGACTTTATGTTTAATATTTCAGTTGCCCGGATGGATTCTATGGCGTCCGTTGTGAATACACCGTGCCAGACAGTACGTACAGCAATAATCCCGAATGTGGCCACAAGTTTTATGGAGGTTATTACTGCTAAAATAGGCACTTCTATAGCATCGATTGTTTTAGATCGAGAGTAACGCGATAAGAACTATAAATTTGTGCGTAATCGTTATCGTTATCGTTATCGAAATTGTACTACACAAGAGAACGACGAGTATCAAAATTAACAATTTTATCAGAAAATGGTCATCTGTCAAAGTAACTTAAACAATATAACTTGAAATAAACCAAATATAGTTAATAACTAAAAACTAAACAAACACACACACATACACACACACATTCACCCACACACACACACACATATACATAGTACAAATGCAGCTCAACAAACTGAAAATCGATTTATGACCAAGTCGAATCAAAGGAGTTAAAAGTTAAAGGATATTTCTCCTGCTACTCCCACTCCTCCCACACCTCCTAGTGTTATCATCCGTCTCTTTCACACCGCGAACTTGAGTTTTTTGTTTTTTATTAGAAAACACATTCCAAAAAGCAACAAAGCAAAGTCTAAAAAATAACTAACTAAACAACAACAAAAAGTTTGTTCTTTTTTTAAACTATTAAATACTTTTAAAAACTTAAATACAAAAAAAAAAAATTATTAAATTAAAAAATATAAAAAAATACAAAAAAACAAATGCGAATAAAAACAAATGGTGCTATAGAAGGTTTATTTTAAATAGTTTTTACTTAGGAATTTATTTTATAATTGAAATTCTCTTTAAAGTAAATGTTAAAAAAAAAAAGAAATTTAATTTTCCATTTACACGAAAAAAAAACAAAATAAAATAAACACAGACTCAGACACACACACACACACACACCGACTCACACACAGATAACAGACACCTACCAAATACTGAATAACTTGTCGAATGAATAATTCAAACCATTCAAAAATAATAATAACAATAACAGTAAAAAATACAGAGGCTCTCTTAAGTTAGTTAATTTCTTTGCAACATTTGGCAACCCTAGAGCTGTCGCCAACAAAGAAAAGTACAGTCACCACACACCTACACAAACACACATACACATACAAACACACAAAATGCACTGACCGAAATTTTGTTTTGTTTTGCGATAAATTTGTAGTTTGCAAAAAAAAAAAAAAAAAAAAAAATATTTAAAAAATTCATACAAAAAATGTAAAAAATAAAACATAAATAATCATACTTCATAAAATATAATAACAATAATTATTTCTTTGCAATTAATTTAGTTTTTATTATATAGTTTCTTGTTATCCTATATATATATATATAGTATATATGAAACATTATTAACACTTTGGCTGTAGATTTGACAAAACCAAAAACACCAAACAAAAAAAACAACAACAATTTCATTCGCTCCTTAATTTATTTATCTGGTGGTTGTTTTTTTATATTTTTTTTTTTTAATTCTATTTTAATATTCAATAATTTGACTAATCTTTTGCGTTTTCTCCTCACTCTGTTCCTCTATTTTAAAATAATATTTTGTTTTTACAATTTGTTTTTTAACGCAAAAGAGCAACAAATTCAAAAACAAATTGTTTTATTCTCATGCATGCACTTCTATGGAGCGTCCCCGATTTTTCTTAGTGCATTCTTTGCTTGTAATTCCCTTTTGGAAAATGGTATTAGTTATCAACAATTTAAAAAACAAACAATTTTTAAAGCAATACCAATTAATTTTTAATTTTTATTTATGATTTAATCTCTTCACAGATATTTTGTTGCAATCTACGGCCAAATACATACCTTAATTAATGACTATTTTAATGCATAGAATTTTTATTTAAAAAAACCAAAAAAAAAAAAACAAAAATCTAAAAAATAAAAAAAATATATATATAATGCAAACAAAAGTACTCCCTGCACTCCAAACGCCGACAAATGTAATTTTTTAGTATTATGTTTAAAAAATTATACAATTTGTTGCACAACAAAACACACAAACACACACAATCAACAAAACCTTAAACACTTGAAATTTTAGCCCTGTTCACACCGCGAGTGTGAACGCAGCTTAAAAAAATTCTTTGATTCAAAACAAAATTATTGAAATTGATTGCAGACTGACAATTTTCGTTCTTATCTTGGCGTTTTTGTGCACGGTGACAGAAATTTTTGTGTATAAAATCTGAAAAGAAATTTGAATTTATTTATTTGTATTTTGTATAGCGAAAAAACAGTTTAAAACTATAAAAAACAAAGGAACAGAATATAATAATTGACCCAAATTATAACTGACACTGACTCTGTTGCGCTTTTGTTGTTGTACCATAGACATACATATATACTATATAGAAAGTATATAGTTAACTTAGCTGAGAACTTGTAATAAACCATGTGTATATATGATACTTACCTATACTTATATATATATATATTTGCTAAAATTCACCATAAGTTTTTTGTGTACATTTCAACTAAGTTATACAAGATTTAAACCATAATTTATTCTGTACTTTATAAATTCGTTAATTAATTAATTACACTAAGTACTCGTACATAAACATACACAAAACCACACACACATCCACACCCCATTACACTGAAAACAAAAACTACTTAAATTACTTAAATTTCGAAATACTATTTTATTTCCCCATTCTATGTACTTTTTTTTATAATTATCATTACTTATTATTATTATTATAATTTTAATTATTTTGTAATTAAAGTGAATGAAATGTAAAATGCAAATTTAGTTCTTATGTACTATATATACTATATACTATACTATATATGTTGACATCAGTTTGTACTTATTTGGTAGAATTAGACGGCGGCGAAGAGATTATTTGTAGTTAATTTAAGTCAAAATTTTTAATTTAATTATTGAAAGATTTATACCAAAAATACCATGTAAAGCTTAATTTTAATTTAAAACAAAAAAAAAAAACAAAATGAAGCGTAATAAGAAAAAATTTCATTAAAAATTTGCAAATACTTCACATTTTACAAATCGTATGCTTTTAATTATTATTTTTCTTCACATCCTTTTAATTATTTATAGCCTTACAAATACAATATATTCAAAAATTCTAAAAAACACGCTGAAACACAAAATTTTGGTTGATTTTTCATTTTTACTCCTAATTTCCGATACCCAGCTCCAAAAAAACAACAACAAAAGGCTCTGGATAATCGAGTCCGGTGTTGGCAGCTTGAATTGAATTGAGTTAATCATGAGTTTTCGGACGGATATATATCCAAAACAAGAATTTTCTTGTCTAAAAATATGTTTTCTTTGGTTTCTTATCTCAACAGGCACCACCTATAAAATGGACTTCAATAATCGTTGGATGAGAAGGAGTACGACATAGGCATCAATTTTATAATAAAATTATTCAAACACTAGAACGTGTGCGTAAATGGATCTCATGCTTAGATTTAATTCCGAGATTGCTAATAAACTTCATGTATTTGTTGCAATTACTTTGCTGTGTTTTCTTCTATGTACATTTAAATTTGAATTCAAATACCAACGACCGTTATATTTTGTTGGCGCGTAAAAGCAACTCTAATTTTGTTTTCATTAACTAGGGCTGTAAATCGATATACCGATTACACTTTAAGCAGTAGTTCAAGTGAACTACAACCGCGCCAAAATCGCTTCATAAAATACTAACATATATAAAACGGCCACCTTTATTTTTCTTCGGGATAGGAAAAAATACTAACGATGTACGATTGCCCAGCGACAACATTAAATCGTTCATGTGGTATTTATTACGGCCTTCTATTTTAATCGATACTTGTTTCGATGCATAGATTCTGGTATCGATTTGAGTTCCAACTGTGTAACTAGTTCGTTCAACAAAGAACCGGAAAAGAGCTTTGAAAACTAGCGGCTTTACTTCGTGAAGAAAAAATTATTGGCAATTTAAAAGTGAAAAATCGTAATAAAATGTCTACAGCCCAGGCAACCAAGAACTGCATTACACTTAAGGGCTCAGCGCAGATTATCGTCGAGTATTTAAGTAAGTAAATACAGTAATAACAAAAAAAAAAACGACGCTTGCTAATTGCGCGCTTGAATTATGGCGTTGGCGTCCCGCTCCTTTGTTTATTGCATATTTAGAGTACGGCATCAATTCGATATTGTTTCAACGCGGCATTTATCCAGCGGAGAACTTTGACAACACACAGCAATATGGACTGACCATACTCATGTCCAAGGATCCAAAGATTACCACATTTTTGCAGAATGTTTTGGCACAAACTGAAGGTTAGTTGATGGAGTGAACTTATGCTGCGTTCACACTGACAATTCCTGCAGGGTTCATAATGATTGTAATCACATATTGTTACAGAATGGTTGGCCAAGAACATGATTAACAAGATTTCCATGGTGATAACCAATGCACACACTAAAGAAGTGCTCGAGTGCTGGGACTTTAAAATGCAAGCAGAATCTGGTGATGGCGAGACAGGAGATCCCACCAAGTTGACGTCCTCGAAGCAATTGAGTCGCATACAAAACGAGATTCGTGATGTAATGAGACAGATTTCGGCTACTGTCAGCTATTTACCACTACTCGATTGCATTTGTACCTTTGATGTGATGATACATACCCTACAAAATACTGAAATACCCGCACAGTGGGACGAAACCGGCGCTGTTTTCATACAAAACGCACAGGCCGTACAATTGCGCTCCTTTTCGACTGGTTTGCACAAAGTGGACACGGTGGTCAATTATAAAATGAGCTCTTAAGTGATACATATAATATATTTATTCAGTTTCTATTTACACATATATAAGTTGAACAAGTCACGTCTTCAGTGCGATTTGCATAAAAAGCTATTTAAATATTAATTCATAGTTTTGTCTTGCGAGAAATCTTCCTGCGGCAACTTAAAAGTCATCTGAAAATCGAAAAAAGGAAAGAAACAAAAGAAAAGTGTTAGTATAAACAGGAAATCATGCAAAAGTGTCGGTTAAATTTTTTGTTAATATTTTTTTAAAGTGAGGATTTGGCATTGGGTGAGTTGTAAAAGGAAGTGCAAAATCCAAGCATTAGGAACATTTTGCAGTCCTTATTTGCATTAACAAACAAACACTAAACACTACCTATCCTAAGCGGAGCTTAGTCGTCAAGACTTGTTGTGCTTGACTGTTGTTGTAGTTGTTGTGACTAACTAGTCAGTACCAAAGTATTTCTGGCCAAAGTGATTGGGTGCCACTGGATGCAGTTCAGAGGTGAGAATCTTCATTTTAGGAAAAGCATTGACCACAGTGCGTGCAGCGACAGGTGTACAGAATAGATTCGATAATATGATGCACTTCTCGGGCACTCCGTGCTCCCTCAGCACATTGACTGCCTGCAGAACTGTATTGCCCGTGGACATGATGGGATACATGAGCAGCACCTGGCGACTACCGATGTCGTCGGGAAAACGTGCATACACAACACGTGCCTCATGAGTGTTTGCATCCGATTCGACCAGAATCTTTCCAATTCGTATAGAACGACAGCAATCCCGGAGTCCTTGCTCCATGGCCTCGCCGGAGCGTATGATGGAGACACCGCAGTTGCCGGAGCGGTATTTGAGACCTTCGTATATGGCACCAGTGGGCGTCTCCACGTCACAGTCCGTGTAGGGCAGCTGGTTGAGCGATTCCTCGATGACCAGCCGTATCAAGCGGTCAGCATAAAATTTAAAATCGCTGCGTGAGGTGTTTCTGCAAAAAGTATGGGCATTTGGAGAAAAGGCAATGACAACTGCTGACAGTCACCTACTTGTCTCTTATAATGGTCAGAAGTTCTGCGACTTGCGAGTTTAGGGTTAAAAGCTTTAGATTTTCGCCATATTCCGCAAGAATCTCTTCGGTCGTGGACGCTTCGACTGCCCGTCTCAGCGTTGGCTCCTGCTGTGGTGTTGCTGGCTGTTGTTGTTGCTCCGTTTCGTTGCTATCGTCCGCTTGAGAACCATTGCTGCTGGGAGAACCGCCGGTGCACATTATTATTATTGTTATTTGCTTAGATTATTGCGTTTTATGATGAAACGGTGATTTTTGTGCACTTTTGTTTTGCTAGCGTGCCGTGTTATATATCGATATATCGTAGCGTATACAGCATCGTTGCTTAGCGATGTTTTTGCCGTGGCATCGATACTGCAAGTATGACACATTCGATACCCAGCCGCAGTATCGATAAGCGCGAATAGTGCAATCGCTGTCCCAACTTTACCTCGTGTTCTGGTTGCAAACAAAGAAGAAAAAGTGCATTTTAATTATTATTAAATTACAATTTAATTGAATTTGAAACAATAAAACGTGAGCGCGCAACGTGTGGGCTCCCGTCGTGTGGCAATCTTGCAACGTGCGTCGCTCTGTATGCGTCTCATGGTCGCGTCTCCGTCGTGTGTGTGTGTATATTGGCATTGTGTGGCTGTGGCATTGGCGCTCCGCTCGCTACGGCTGCTGCTGCTGTGCCTCCGATTCCATTCATATTCTATTAACTAATAAACAAATAACCTTCGGGGCCACGAAAAAGTGCCCCCGCACCTGGTGGAATACCAAGCTAAAAGCATAACTACAAATCAAAATCAAAAAAAAAAAAGCAGAAAAAAAATTGAAAAAGGAAAGAAAAACGCACAGCATTGCCAAGAAATTGCGTCTGTGTTATTCTCTTCACTTCTCTTCGTCTCACCATCCGTTGTCTCGCTGGGCTGTTTCCGTATTGTTTTCAGCAGCAGCAGAAGCAAAGCAGCAACAAATTCATAGAAAACGCAAAATAAAGGCAAAGTAAAGAAAAGGCAAAAAGCAAAGTGTTTGCCTGTGTTTGCGCTTAAGCGTAAGCGTGTGCGTTTGTGTGTGTATGTGAACGTGCCTGTGCCTGTGCTAGTGTGAGTGCGTGTGTTTAGTGGAGTGAAGAAGAAGAAGAACAACAACAACAACAAAACACAGCGACAAATGGCGGACGTGAGCGATCCAAGTGAACTCTTCGATCTCGAGCTGCACGAGGATGACAAAGCACGAGATTCGGATGACGACAGGATCGAATTGGATGATGTGAGTACTGTCTACATAAATATAAAACTGCGCAACACCAGACTATACAGTTACTCAGCCACCCCCATCCCCCATTTATGAAGATTTTCCCTCTTTGTTTACCTTCAATTGGCTTCGCTTTGTCTGCAGCTGGCCACAATATTCGTCGTATTTGCATTTTCTCTGTTAGGGAGCTGAACTTTCTGTAGCTTATCTGCTGCGCAAAAGTCCATCACTGAGACACGGAGTGGAGTATGCATGTGTATGTGTGTTTGTGTGTTTGTGGCGTCATCAGGTTATTCAACATCTCTTCATTAAAAACACTCAACTCTTCACACATTTTGAGTTCAATCGCAATTTCTATCATTATCGCTAAATATTCTTTCGATATTAAGCAATCAAACTAAACGAATGTCCTTCAAAATAATCATTATCAATTGCTTCACACATACACTCACACCGGCATACCTGTATACGCTTATGTATACAAACAATACACTCACACATATACATGCAAACTACAGCTGAACTACCCAGTCGAACTATTCGATTTGTTCTGGTGCCATAGAAATGACCTTAATATTTCTTTGTCATCACTTACAGACTGAATGATCAGCGCTCAGCCCAAACGGTGTGGGATAAAGGGCAAAAGTTTTAAAATATTATTGCTGAAATATTAATAATATAAATCTTATGTAAATCCCTAAATATTCAATTCATTTGATAAAATGCACAGTAAATTAATTAAGTTGCAAACATTTAATAGCAGCAATAATTTTTGTTAATAGTGCAAAAACCTATAAAATTGTCTTTTCAAAAATATAATTTCTTTGTAGCTTGTATAAGAAAACATTAAGGTGACGCCTGTATGAGCTAAGAATCAGCTTCACAAATATTCAATATTTGTTTTTGCTTTTTATTTAATCAAAGAAGAAATAAATTTAATCTTAAAGCAAACATAAATGTAGCTTAACAAACAATTCTGAATAATATTATATTATCTTGTACAAATAGGGTTAATCAAATATATAACCTCCATTAAAAGTCTTCATAATCAATCTTAATCAGTTATTGCTGCTGCCTGCAACAAGTCACAAATTTACTTTCTATCTTATCTTCTTATCATTTCTGAATCATAGCCCCAACTTGTGATGAATGAACGTTACTTTCGTTATATATTTCATGCCATAAAGTGCTGCTGGGTTGATTTTCTTCTAGTCTGTCATTTTGTAGGCTAAACTCCCACCTACAAAAAATAATAAGGAACAAAAGTTCTTATCAGCGAAGAGTATTAGAAAGCAACGGAAAAAAACCCCTGCTGATAAGAAGAAAACGAAAAAAGAAGGGAAAGAAAATGTCGAAATGACTTGGAAATCAAGTCGATCGGCGCGTGCAGCTTTATTTGCTTTATTTCTCAGCTCCTACGACTATATAGAGAAAAAATGCAATTGAAGTGTTACGTTTTCTAGATTAAAAATTACTTTGGTGTGCGTTTGGGTGTGCTTTTTTTTACGCAATGCAAACCTCGGGGAATTGTGGACACTGGAAATTATGATGGATTTGTTAATTGGAATTCGGCGCCAGCATTTTGTGTTAAGACTTGCGACTTGAACCAGTTTTCCCCCATTACAAAAGCCAATCAGTTTTGATTTTATGCGGGCGTATAACATAGAATTCAATAGGTATACATAGTATATATGAGTATATAAAGCATATAGAAATCAAGTCTCCAAATCCCCTACCAATAAATTTAGAGAAGCGAACGCCACAGAATCAACGGTGGCAGAGTATTTGGCATTGTTCCGAGTTCTAATTTTAGTTTGTCATTAAAGAGAGAGACAGAGAGAGAAGGTGTGTGTCTCTGCCTGTCTGTGTGTATGAGTGTGTGCGTGTGTACATAAAGCGTGTAGTATATAGTCTTGTCGAAAAGACCCGAGGCGGTATTTTATCATGATTCGTTCTGCGTCGGCGTTGCCGCTTTTAACGATTTCTCTTGCCACAAAATACAAGAAAGAAAAAACTTAAAATACTTTCTCCCCAAATGAGCGAATCTTAAACACATTTCTTTTGTCTTATTACAACACATTGCACAGTTTCAAGAAGTTGTCGACAGATTTCTCAGAAATTAATATCAGTAATATAAAATTGATTGTTTTTAAGCGTTTTCCATTTAAATTTTATCTTTATTTTTGTATAAAGATCTTAAGGTAATTTAAAAATATTGAGGGAGTCTGATTGTCGAAAATATCTCTGACTTCTGAATTAAAAATTTAAAAAGTAGGCAGTTTCTCTGGAAAGTTTCTGTTGATTTTTAACTACTACAAAACAGAAGATCAAATTGATTATTTATTATTTATAAGGACTTAGATTTTGAAATTTGTCGCCTTCAAATTCTAGTCGCTAAAGATCAACTAAAGTGCGCTTAAAAGTTGTTCCATTAGCTCTCTAATCATTTTCCGCATTTTTCTTTAACTGTATTTCAGGAAGTATATCACAAAGTAGCTTGTATAAATAAAATGTCACTCATTGATAATTATGGTTACAAATCTATTAAATTACAAAAAACTATTAGCATATTGAAAATTTACATACAAATTACGACTCTCTATATCACCGACTAATTGCTCAAGTTTTCTGACTCATTTACATAACGCTTATCTCACTCACTCTCTTTTCTCTCTTTCTTTTACTCTCTTGCAGGTCGATCTAGAACCGGAATTGAGCATAAATCTACATCAAGAGTGAGTAATGACAAAGTTATGTCGCTGGCGAAAGATGACACAGCAAATAGCTCGAAGATCGCAATTCTCTTCTGGGAAAAACTGGCAAACAAATGTTAGCGGGAAATCCCCCCTTGAGTAGTATAGCTGGTTTTTAGGATGATAATCGGTTTATCGGTTTTGCCTGGGCACATATCAATTGCCGCCAGACAGACAACAAGACAGACGGAGAGGCAGGCAGACAGACAGACAGAGTCCAACTGACGCAGCTACCGAGCTGATAAGGCAGCTAGATTTTGTTGCTACCCGTCATGCGAGGGGTGAAAGGGTATGCTGAGTGTATTGCAATGAGTAAAAATACTCAATGGAAGGAGGTTATATATTTTTGATCAGCTTGA
This sequence comes from Drosophila cardini, assembly GCA_018903735.1. NCBI lineage: Eukaryota > Metazoa > Arthropoda > Insecta > Diptera > Drosophilidae > Drosophila > Drosophila cardini. Next base: position 3,248,409 of record JAEIGM010000007.1, on the reverse strand, counting down.
GTGGGATATTAACCTGTAGTAAAAAGTATGCAGATTAATTTCAATAGATAAAGTTAGAATAGTTTTATTTAGAAATCCATTCAATATCCATTACAGTTTCTAAATCGCATTAATATCAGTATTTTATTTCAAACTTTTAGGCTTTTGAAAGTGAAATCTTAAAATCTAGCACCTAAAAGTATGCAGCAGCTATAAAAACAATCGAATTTTGAATTCCTAAATACGCCTACCAAGTTTTTGTATTGAATAACGGGTATGTTGTAGTCGATAAGTGTATTCAATCATTATTGTGCTTGTTTACTGTCATATGCCGTCAACAGAAGTGTTTACAACTACCAATTGACTACCAACAAGCTGTTGTTGGCCTGCTGTCTAGTGGGCAATATGCCAAGCAAACACTCGATACTCTGATGGAGTGGATGGATGGGTTGCTGCATCAAGTGGGTAAAAAGGGTGGTGCGGATCCATTGTGGAATTAGGGAGGGAGGTAGGGAGGAATACTATGTAGGGTTCTGGCGCGTGTTTGCCAAAGGTTTTATTTATAGAGTGCGTGGGTTGTACAATTCCCACGCCAGTAATAATCTAAGCACTTGCTAAATTAATAAGGTAACTAAATAACTCTTTCTCTCTCACTCACTCCCTCACTCTTCTAGTAATGAGGGCCAGGAGACTATACAGCTCTCGGAGGAAAATGTCAATCCAGGCAAAATTAAATTGGGTCCCAAGGATTTTGAGCTCAAGAAAGTTCTGGGCAAAGGAGGATATGGCAAAGTATTTCAGGTAAGTTTACTACCAATCAAAGTTAATACTTTTAATTAAAATTTTGATTTGTTTGTTGTCAACAGGTGCGCAAAACCGCTGGACGTGATGCCAACAAATATTTTGCCATGAAGGTGCTCAAAAAGGCATCGATAGTGACCAACCAAAAGGACACGGCGCACACACGTGCCGAACGCAACATACTCGAGGCTGTAAAGGTGAGTGATCAGCAAAGAGTTGGCTGTCTTTCGGCCCTGTATGTATCTGATGCATATCAGGCAGAATTCTTAGAAATTCTTGGAACTATTCTTTTCCACTAACTTTTTACTAATAAGATTCTGTTTTCACTTCCTTTAGCATCCGTTCATTGTGGAACTGGTTTATGCCTTTCAAACAGACGGTAAATTGTATCTGATACTCGAGTATCTTAGCGGAGGTGAGCTCTTTATGCATTTGGAGCGCGAGGGCATCTTTCTGGAGGATACCACCTGGTAAGTCCAACACTCCCACAACTTTATTGACTTTAACTAATCTTTTTTCCAATTCCAGCTTCTATTTGAGTGAAATAATCTTGGCATTGGGACATTTACATAAACTTGGCATCATCTATCGCGATCTAAAGCCAGAAAATATATTGCTGGACGCACAGGGACATGTAAAACTAACCGATTTTGGTCTGTGCAAGGAGCACATACAAGAGGGTATTGTCACCCACACCTTCTGCGGCACAATTGAGTACATGTGCGTGACGCGCCCTCCAAAGCCTTTTAACTGATCCTTAAACCTGTTACTTGGCATTAACTGATCAATAATAAAATGATTTTTTATTTATTGTAGGGCACCGGAAATCCTCACCAGAAGTGGCCATGGCAAAGCCGTCGATTGGTGGTCACTGGGCGCTCTTATGTTCGACATGCTCACGGGCGTGGTAAGTGACTCCAAAGTTTTATATGACTCGAAAGTTTTATGTTCTATGTTGACCTCTTGAATCGTTTCTATTTTTAGCCACCTTTTACCGCCGAGAACCGCAAGAAAACTATTGAGACCATATTGAAAGCCAAGCTTAATCTGCCAGCCTACCTCACACCTGAAGCCAGAGATCTGGTTCGACGCCTAATGAAGCGTCAGGAGCCATTGCGTCTTGGCAGCGGACCAGATGATGCAGCTGCCGTGCAGTCACATCCATTCTTTAAACATGTCAACTGGGAAGATGTCGTCGCTCGACGTCTAGAGCCGCCCATTAAACCCTTACTGGTCAGTTAATAGAATATATATATTTTGCTCTATATAATTTATGTAATTCTCTTTGATTTCAACAGCGAAGTGAGGATGATGTTTCCCAGTTTGATACGAGATTCACAAGACAAATTCCCGTGGATTCACCGGATGATACAACGCTCAGCGAAAGTGCCAATTTAATTTTCCAAGTGAGTTGAGATATGATATACATATGATTATAGATCTTATAAGTTGTCGACTCTTCTACTTCTTACTCTTCATATTTATGGCTAAGTTTAAATTCTTTTTAAATAGGAGATTGGAAGTTATTCAAGCGAAGTGGTCGTCATACATATAGATTTTTGGAAACGTTTGTCATGTCGTTTGTCTATGATTATAGCTCTTAAAATCTAGTCAGAATTCCCCAAAGTTGCTAATTACAACTTGTTGTTCTTCTGTTCCCCATATCATTAAATGTTTCTGTACATGTTACCCAATTCAACTGTCTTTCAAAAACTTTGACCTTTGTCTTGTTACTATTCAGTGCCGATAAGTTTAGCACTAAATTTTTATAGCTCCAGAGTCTACAAAGATTCTCTGAAGCTTATAATTATAATTATAGCTTATTGCTTCTTCTACAACTCATTCTTAATATCAATTACCAAATCTTAGACTTTAAAATTTTAATTATAGTTACTATCGTCAGACTTGCGAGAATTCTTCCAAACTTATAATTATAGTTTGTAGATACTTCTTTGCATTGTCATGCTTGATTTCCATATTTCGGAAAAAGTCCAAACTTATTTCAAATGTTTAATGCATTGTTTTTTGGGGGTAATCTTCGGGCGGGATTTTCACAATAAATACTTTTGTAAAGCTACACTTAATGCTACTTAGAATTCGATTCGATTCCATGCAATTCTTCAGCGATAGTCTGCGCCGCATTGAAAGTGTGGTTCCTTAAGAGGTATGCCAGTCGGTCCATCGGTAAACTCGCAAAAGTTCAGACCGATGCGACGAAAGGGATGACACTTGCTCTTGGGGTTGCCCCATTTGCCGCGATAGGTCAGCCAATCAGGCACCAGGGAGCGACCTGTGGAGAATTTGAGTATAAATATAAGTCTAACTAGGGTTTCGGAGCTCACCATAGGATCTGAGATTCTTGTAGCTTATGTCGACGGACTTCCAGGTGTTCCAGGGTGTACCAAATCCATTGATATCATAAAGTCTCGCCACCTTTACGAATCTATGCTTGCCCGGAGCTGTCCAGAGGCCGTGAGAGCCCTTGGCGGCAAAGAGCACTGGATGATTCTTGAATGTGGTCACTGTTTTGGGAAAATTGGGACGCTGCAGGATACCCTTGCGTGTCTCCTGACGGCGGAACTCAAAAGATCCTGTCAGACGATTGTAGCTATAGTAGGCACCCGCGTCGTGGGCCGAGACGTACATGGCCTGTGGTTCGGCATCGCCATTAAAGTAGAGGCTCATGTGCTCCCAGTCGCCCACATGGCTGCCAATATCCCGCCGATGGCCCAGACAGTAGCCATAGACGGCTGGGAAGGGAATACGTCCGAGGGGTCCCAGACTCAGCGTGCACATGGTCTTGCCCTGACTGTAGGGGTAAAACATCCAATAGGTGACATGGAAACCAGGCAGTTGTCCCCTGATCCCTTTTGTCTCTTGTGCCGGTGAATCGCCAATGTTGTTATCCTCGAGATTGTCGTCCACATCCGGACCACCGCTAAACTTGACATTGTCTGCAAGATTCGCTATAAAGTTATTCACGGGCAACCCGTTATCCACACTGTGTTCCTGTTCCTCTTGCTGCTCCTCTGCCTTTGCCGGCTCTGGCAATGCAGCTCCCGCTAGTTGTGTCTCTCCCATGACCAAATCGTAGTCATTCAGCGGTCCATACTCGGACATGCTGGATGCTTCCCTTCTAACCCGCTGGAATAGTGGATACAAACGCGATGAACGACGCACCGTGTCATTGCGCTCCTCCAGAGGATCAATGGAGACGGGTATATAGGGTCCCCGGGTGCTGGACAGGGTGGGCACCACTTCTGGTTCTCGTTTGGGTGGCGGCGGACAGAGTGTGACGACACCGTAGATGGGCACGGGCGCCTCATTAGGATTTCGGCCGTATATAAAGGATTGCTCATTCGTCAGCAGATCATCCATCTCGGCATTGGTCACCAAGTGAGACTTGGTGGAATACTCACTAAAGGGTACACCGGGTGTGGCACGATCCTTGTCCATGGGATGCACATGCTGCAGGAATTCCTCTACGCCCAAAGGCATGAATTTCTCCTCCGGTGCAAGCCAAACAATCGGTGCCCATTGTTTAATCAGACGTTCAACTGATTTATTTACAGAAATTAAAGAGAAAAATAGCAGATGAGCGGGAAAAAGTCAAGATTAGCTGCATTAACTTGAATTTAATTAGGCAATTACTCAATCTCTGTCGAAAACATCTCACTCACACACACATGTATACCCTGTAAACCAGTCGTGCATCTGTTTCACGTCTAACTCTAAATTCGTTCGTTTCAAATTTCAGGTGTAATAAATTTCACTTTCACACACTTGAAACGGCCACCCAAAAAGTTTCCCCCTCTCTCTCCTCCCACTCTCCCTTTTCCCTTACTGCTGGTGTACTTGTAATTCGTTCGATTTGTTGTTGTTGTTTATTTTTAGTGCTTCAGCTAATTTGCAAATTAAACTTGTTGTTGTTAGTCTTTTTTCTTTGGCTACCGCCGTTCCATATAAATACGCACTTTGATGGAGCAATGCCAGCGGCGAGGCCGTCATCGGTCATCCAAGTAAATCATGTCGAAAAATTTCACTTAATATAAACAAAGAAAAAAACGTGTTAAATTTAAAGTTATGCGACTTTTGTTTGCTCTAGCCAATTGAGTAGCCTAATCAAAGACTTGGTCACCCTAACATTTAGTATTTGCTAAGTGCGACTCAAGAAATGTCTATAAAAATCCTAAAATAATGTGTGTACTAGTTCATTCTGCTCTCTAGCTAAGCTTGCTCCGCTAGTTCAAATGAACAGTTACTAATATTTAAGCGACCAGTAAGGGTATTCACTGCGCGCTCAACAGCTGATCAGCTGTAGCTGTGTCCATTGCTAATAGATACCGTATGCATACCTACTTCTTTATCTAACGCCGTTATATGTGCATATTGCAATGTTTGTTGTTGTTGTTGTTGCTGCTGCTCAAAGGAGACAGTGGTCTCTTCGTTGTTGTTGTTGCTGTTGTTATCGATGAAAGTGGCAGCAGCAGCGTCAGTTGCATTTACTAGTCTTGTTGTCGTACTTGTTGCTGGCAATAGTTGTTGCTGCTGCTGCTGCTGTAGTTGTTGTTGTGGTGCTTGTTGCGGCAGCGCTGCTGTTAACGCTGCCGCCATCAGCAGCAGCAACGAGAGTGAATTTATTTTCAATTGTTTGGACATTTTACAAAAGCAAAACGCACGTAGCTTGCTCATTTTTTTCTTTTTCTTGTAACTGTTTATTTCTCAGACGTTGCTGTTGTTGTGGTTGTTGTTAATGCTCATTCACAGTAAGCAAACAATGCTGCGCTTTTATTTCTGTGGTGACCACAAAGTTTGTGGTGTTGTTATTGCTGCTTTTACTGCTGCTGTTTTCACACAATTTGTACGCGTTTGCCAATTTTTATTATAGATTTCTTACACATGCTTTTATTATTAGCGAGTTGTTACGAATATTTTGGTGTTTTCTTGCTTTTTTTTATTGTATATTATGCAATTTCACAAAACCTTTTTAAACATTTCCGCGCGCACACAGTTTGACAGCCATTGCAGTCAGTTTGACATGGCTTGCGTCAGCGTAGACGCTGACGCTGCCTGCAGCCGCGCACTCTCACACACAAACACGCACAGTTCTTGTCCTAATTATAACACGCGACGTTGTCGTTGAATGTGTTCACAGCTGTCGCTTCTGCGCTCTCGCTTTCTGCACGTGCGCCTGCGCGTCTCTCTCTGTCACAGCTCTGCTGTCTAAGCACAGCGACTGCAAGCTCTGAACTGGTTTTATCTTTTATGTTTTTTGGGAACTTTGTGGCAGTCGTGCAGAGAAGCTGAAGGCCAAATGACTCTGCTGCTGCTGCTGCTGTTGATTTATGGCTTGTGCAAGTTCAGTCAAGAATGAATGTCACTGCGCTTTGCATAGTGAAATTTTAAGTTTTGCCAATGCCCCGTTAAGCCTTTCTCCAATAAGACACGATAACTGTGTATGTATGGGTGTGTATGTGTGCGCTTTATAAAGCACTGAGGTTCAAGAGAACTTAGTGTTGAGGGGTATGGGGTAGGAGGTGGAGCGCAGCGCGCTTGTAAAAATTTTTTTCTTCACAACACGAAAGTTGATTTTATATCTTTGTCGTTTGTAGCTGCTTCTTCTTTGTCTGCTCTTTGCTGCTGCTGTCGTCGTGCGCACAGTTTGAACGTTACTTTAAGACTGGCCAACCGAACGTGACTGAGAAGTGAGAAATGGCCATGGCTTAAAAGACGAAAGAGAGTTAACATTTGTAGTTTTTGTTGGTACGGGTTTTAAACCATTGAGCAGCTAATTGCAGCTCATAGGCAGTCAAAAACACCGCTTCTGTTTGTTATTGTTGTGTGAGTCTTTATTTGTTTATTATTATGTGCGGCAAGTGCGTTTTGGCCCTTTTCACCTTTTGTTTGTGTATTGTTATTTGGTTGCGGTCAAATTGGCAAGTGGAGCTGCCAAAAGTGCTGTAATTTAAAACAACTATTATTTAATTTCCTTTTAAAAGCCTTAAATGTGTTTGCAAATAGTTTGGGAAGGACTGTAAACGATATAACACTGATGCAGTTGTGAAGTCACTATAACTGACAGTGAAACACATTTTCTAATAAGATTTTTCTCTACAGTTTTAATCAGTTTGCAGTTCGCTGCGCTTTTCATGCTGCTCTCTTTCGCAATTCTACTCAAACTGTAGCACAGAATTCTTTCAACAATTAGAAGCTTTTAACGTTTTCGTTATGAAACTTTCTCATATTTCTCCCGCAACTCTTGTTAGTGGGTCATTGTGCAGTGTGTGTAGTGAGTATTGTGATGTGATGCGATGTTGATACGATCAACTCCCCAATTGGCATTCCAATTAGCATTGCGCTCACGTACAATTTCATTCCAATTCCAACTTGACGCGTCTTACATTTGTGCAGCTTCTTCTTCTTTGAGTGAATGGATTAATTTACACCGACAGCCAGCGGCCCTTTTTTTTTTTTATTTATAATTATTTTATTGCATTCATCATATTTTTGGTTTATTATTTGGTTGTGGTTTTTGAATTTCGTCAAAATTTAATTAGTGTCTTTTTCACGCTGGCTGTCGGAAACTGAAATTATGCAAAATGTGTTACATAGGCAGTTAGGTCAGCTGGTCGATTGTTTTTGTTTTTGCTGGTTGCCTTGCATAATTCCTGACAGGGGGGAAATTAGTATGCGCAACAGGGAGACTTGCTCCAAATTCAATTGCGCAGGCAATTAAAATCAAGTAAGTCAGTTAAATGAGCTGGTCACCCTTAAATAATTTAGATCAAAGTTCAGCCCTGGTTCTAGGATCTACATAGAAGTTAGTTCAACTGGTTTCAAAGAACGGCTCACAACAACTAGTTCTCAATATGTTATCGAAAAGAACATTTTAAATTCGATTAAACAATTCTTCGTTTTCTTTGTATTGCAGGGTTTCACCTACGTAGCGCCATCGATACTGGAGGATATGCATCGTGCAAATCGAATGCCAGCACGTTCGCCACGTCGCACTCCTCGACAGCACTCCCATCAGCATCCCGATAACAGTTTTCGATTGCAATTCCCGTCGGCAAATGCGAACGTGGGTGGCGCTAATGCCCCAATGGCGATGCATCGATCAACGTTGTTTGCACGTGCCACTCCCCCACATCAACAGCAGCACCAACATCCACATACGCATCATATGCAAACATTTGCGCCACGCCCATCGCCAGCGCAGGATGAGATGATGGATGTGCAGCAGGGATTGCCAATGGTCTAAGGTTACTAATGGAAGAAAGCAACAACAAAATGGAGAGCGGGAAAACGAGAACGCAAACGGAGAGCAGATTGTTTTTGTTATGGAAAAAGAAATGAGAGCGCAAGAGAGTAGGGAAAGAGAGGAAGAAAACGTTTTGTTTGGATTATGCATAAAAACTACAGTTAGACACAAAACACATAACATAATTTAATATATACATATATATACCATGTACGCTATAGCTATAGCTCACTATATATATATAGAATATAACTATATATGTATGTAGATCAGCAGGAGAGTAGAAGTGTGAGTGAGAGAGCGGTAGTAGTCGGAGTCGGAGTTCGAGTTGGAGCGGTAGTGTGAGCGAGAGAAAGCGAGAATCGTGTAAAATATTTAACTAACTTACGAAACTATGTTTTATACATAATACTATAGGCAAAAATGTTTAAACAATTTAGTTCAAATGTACACTTTAAACTTTTTGATTTTTTTATTAACCCACAAACAAAGAAACACACACACACACGTATACTTATGTACTAAATAGTAAAAAAGGACAAGAATTATGTTTATGTCGCAGATTTATAATGATTTAGTAGCTGAACCATTTATTATGTTTTAATGAAGACAAACAATATATATATATATTATTTTGTTTAGTTTCAAGCTTTAAATTCAATTTATAAAAAGAAAACATCAAGTAAACAATAAAGAAACCTCTGTGTATAGTGACCACAACACATAGTTATATAGGACTACAAAATCAATGATAATACTAATGATAATGCTAATGCTAATGATAACGATAATAAAAATGAATATCTTATTGAAAAATTGAAATGAATATAAAAATGAAACACGATATTGAAAAAGGTTTCCAAGCAAGATTTTGCATAGCCAATTTATAGAACTTATTTTGAGTTTAATTTTTAATTAATTTAATTGAAAATTTCTTTTGATTTGTTTATCCTCATCCTCGACTCGCTTTCAGTTGCTGCGCAACACATTTTCTTACCTAAGTTACTTAAAAGTTGTTCAAATAAAACAAAAAATAAATAAGGCATTTCTTAAAAAATAAAATAAAAAAAATAGCGGCAAAATAAAAACTAAAAACTTATTGAAAGTTATAAGCACTAAAAAAAAAATATAAAACGAAACTGAAACCCGATGATGCTATATATATAAATATATTTTAAAATCCAATAATTATTGTGTACTGAGTAACTAAATGCTGCCACAAAAACAACAACAACACCAACAACAACAACAAAAGAAGAAACTAAAATAAAGTAAAGTAACTAAAACTTGTAAACTAAACTAAAACGAATTGTACAATTTATAAATAATTGTGTTTGTACTTTGATTATATTCTATTTCCGTTGTTTTTTGTTTATCAACAAATTAACGATATTTGCAAAACTAAAAAAGTAAATTTAATAAACTTAAAAACAAAAACTGAAAATGAAAGTGAAAATAAGAAAAAAAAGTAAAAGAAAACAAAATACAATGTCAAATATAATCAAAAGGTGCTTTGAATTGTTTACAAAAAGACAAGACAACTACAATACAAAAACAAAAACAAAAAACATAAACAAACTATTGAAAACGAGAACGACTAAAAACTAAATACTTATAATGGTTATGTGTATAATAGAGAAAACAAAAACATATTTATATAAACAAAAAAGAAAATACCTCAGAAGCAATTATTTTTGTTAAAAAAAGAAAAGAAAAGAAACTAAAAATAATACAACAAAATAAATAAATAAGCAGAAATATATATATAAAAAACATAATAAATAAATAAAAGAAAAATAATATTTAATGAGAGCAAAAGTAACAAATATTTAGCTAATGAAAAATGTTTGTTTTTTGCAAAGAAATACTATAATTAATAACTCTATAAATATAATTATTTTTTGCATGGTAAAACATTTGATTTGTTTATGTCTATTCTCTTTTTTTTTATAATTTTTGGATCTTTGTTTATGTGGAAAATGAAAGAAAAAATGTTTGGAAATGTCTAATTTTCTGTGCTGAAAAAAGCCAAAAAAAAAAAAATGGGAAACCCCCCCCAAAAAAAAAAAAGAAAAAAGAAACTTAAATTGTGCTTAAAACTTAAGAATTATGTATAAAAAAGGAGGAAAACTAGATGGAAAACAAGTAGAAAAACCCAAGAATAAAGAAACACTGCCTACACTGAAAGGAAACAACAACAACAACAAATAAATAAACAAAAGAAAACTAGCAACAAATTAAACAATAAAACAAAGAGCAAATAAATGAATTTAAAACTAAAGAATTAAAATTAAAAAACGAAAGAGAAGCAAAAAAACCAAACAATTACAAATACAGTTTGTATGCGTAGATAGCCAAGTTAATAACAATTATAAACAAAAGCAAATCAACAGGAAAAGTCGAGAAAAACCAACAACAAATCACAAGAGATACTAAAAAAACAGGTCCACAAACAGAATACAGAGAGAAAAAACGTCGCATTAGTTGATAGTTTTCAGATTCTAGAATAACAATAATTAAATTAAGCTAATTTGTACAGAGACCGAGAGAGAGAGAGAGAGAGAGAGGGAGAAACGAAGAGAAACTCAGCTAACTATTGAAATACACAGCAAAAAACTAAACTGGAAAGAAGAAAAATAAATTTCATTGTTAATAATTCATAACTAAAAGATGTTGGCAACCCTGGCGATATGATAAACGTTATTTTGTAAGAGCCAGCATGGGTTTAAGCCAAGTTAGTAAACTAATTAAGAAGAGAATCAAATGGAAGAAACACTTCTCGAGGCCATAGCAAGAAGAAGCACGAAAGAATGAAGAATTCTACAAAGCAGAAAGAAAGGACAGAAGATTTGAAGCCAAACTGAAAGCAGCATACACTGAAATCCAAAAATATATAAAAACTATAAAAGAAAATTAAACTATTGAAAGGAAAAGAAACGAAAAGAAAAACATTAAACAGATCCTAGTTAATTAAAATTGTACATTTTTATTATCATTAAGAAGTAAGTGCATAAAACTATATATATCTACATATATATAAACACACACACACACGTATATACATAGCATATGTATAGTTACATGTTGATAACAACAAAGAAACAAACAAATGTATATCGTAATAAATTCAAACTAAATTTTACAAAAAAATACATTTAAACTATATTAAATTGTGATGAGATAAACCAGTACAGTCAACGAAATAAGCAGTGCTTTAAGTAAGTTAGCATAGTCTTAATTTAAGAATGTTTTCGATGTAAATCATCGTAGAATACTTAAGAAAACAGCTGCAAAATTATTAGCTTTTGCAACTTCAGAATTTTTAGTATGACAAATTGAACCTTGTAAAATTCCTCATTAAGTCACTCAAATCCCAACCAGATAGTCCAAGTAGAACCAGAGTTATAGCTGTTTGCAGTTCTCTCCCCTTAGTGGGTACATCTAAAAATAGTTGCGTTGGTCAGTGCTGCTCAAACTGTGTCATACAAAATGGCGTCTTTGATTAGCATGAATTATTGGCAAACAAGTGTAGAGAGTAGAGAGGAGGGGAGTTGAGGGGAAAGTTGCGGAAAAACTACAAAGAAAAGGAGAAAAAAGCGAAAGTATGTTAGTCGTAACATAAATCGATCAGGGGGCGGCAAAGGGGGAGTGGCTTGAAAGTCAGGCACAAGCTATTTTAAGGCGCAATGAAAACCACAAGGACGAGGACGAAGCAGAGGAAGGCAGAGAGAGAGAGAGAGATGGAGGAGGGAAAGGGAGAGGAATGAGAGGAGAAGAGTCGCGCCTGCCACCGTTCAGAATTCCTTGGAACTGGAACTTGGTTCTTATTTCTGGTTGCGTTTGCGTTTGTGCCCAATTGGACTGGCAGCTGACGGCAGTAGGAAATGCAGAGACGGCGGCAGAGGTGCGGAAAAGGGGGCTGGGAGCAAAAGGGTAGCTATAGCTGAAGAGAGACACATGGACACAGCCACAGGAGCATACATACACTGCTACAAAATGGGGTTAACAGGTAATTAATTAACTGATCGAGGTATTACTAAAGGGAATTATCCATATATATCTTAAATATAGTTTTTATTTAAACAATTTTTGATTCCCTTTTAGAAAAACTTCCCAGTTTATAGCTCAAATCCAGGTACACACCAGTTTCGCTCAGTGTACAACATAATAATAAATACCGCTAGGCAACGGCTAAATTCCTTAGCATGAATCGATTAAACTTAGCTCGAGGTGGGGCAGCAGAGCAGCAGGGTGTGGCGGGGAGGCAGAAAAAGGTGTAGGAACAGGAGGAGCATGATTTGGATTTGGTTGCTTCAGGTGCAGTCTCAGTAGCAATTGAAGTCGTTACAGATTCGGAACAGTTCGCTAGGTACAACTACCAATATTTCCTTCTATTTTTTTTTGGTTTTTCCTGCTGTACACTCCCAACAAAGTGTGCCATTTAAAGGAGGTTTTCCCTGACATAGGAAAATTTGTAGATATATTTTCACACATGTAACTTTTAAGCTGGAACTTACGCAATCTTACATTTCTACATTATATATCTATATATTTTTTTATATATACTTTGTAATTAGCCAACTAAATAGATAACGAATATACAGTCCTTGAGTGTCAATCATGTTGCCCAATTTGAAGACGCGTCGCATAACGGGTCTGCAGCTGGCTGGTAAGCATCTGGGACCAGTGGCAAAATGTCCACCTCGCTACTCCGAGGAGGATTGGGACTACAACAATAAGATCAAGTTTCGCATCACGTGTGATCAGGAGAAGCTAGCGGAGCGTATTGTTGAGTAAGTAATCGATATGGGTCGGTGAAGAGTCTATTTATCGACCTATATATTCTAAAAGTAACAGAAAAGTTGGGTTATATTTGAAAAATCGACAGTTGTATGGAAAAGTATTCCTCTAATGTTTGATTTATGCGCAGTATATGTTTTAGTACTCCGATAATCAATATTTTTCTTGAGAGTATACTAAAAAAACTCTACCTTATTTAAGTATTTCCTATACTATAAAAATAAACTTGATTACCCAACTTCCTAGCACCCTTCCGAATTGATTTTGGCCTAGATTTGTACGAATTATTTTTATACTTAAAAAAATATATAAAATACTGTGTTTTAGTAGTATTTTTATAGTCTTTATTTTAACTCCCCACCCTCTTTACCTTCCCTTCTCTACAGAGAGTCCCGTCGCGTGGTGGATGAGACCAAGGACACCACCAAGAACTGGCAACGCGAGGTGGAGCATCACATGCGCGAGCGCACGAGTGAGATTCGCTTTTTAGTGGACGAACTGAATCGGCAGAAGAAGACGGCCGCTTTGGAGGATGAAACTCTCAATACGTATCGCAATCGGGTGCTGAGTGCCATTGAGTTCCTCAAGGAGAAGTCACTGGCGATTTGTAAGCAGTGTCTGATCCTGCGCGAAGGACGCATTGGAGTCGATCTCTGCGATGATGAAGTGGACCGTTCGCTGCGACGCGAGTTGAAGGTCATTAAGGGCTGTCAAGGTCTGGCCGATGCAGCCCTGAAGGAGGCCGAGGAGCAGATACGTAAACTGCGTGCGGCCATGTATCTGTTGGATCAGGATTTGGCAGCCAAGGACAAATCGCTGGCCATTGATGAGAAGAATCTGAAGCTGAAGGATTTCCAGCATGATCTTGGCAAGGGCCAGGATTTGTCCAAGCAGCACTGGTAGGTGGAGTGCCTTATAAATGAACACGCAGATACTATCATATATACAAAAGTGTCTGTGAGATACTAAAGTATCTAAAGTTCAGTAAAGAGTTTATTAGCTACAAAGCTAGCCTAAACCCTCAAATGTCTTTGTCTTTCTCCAACTTTAACTTAACTTTCTCCTCTTCTATCTTCCTCTCTTCAAGCCAATTCTCGCTGACCGAATGGCAGGCGCAGACCTACGAGAATCTGGAGGCGAATGCCAAGGCTCTGGTATCCGCCGGACAGCTGCGGGCGTACATCGATCTGCTGCTGAAGCAGGTCTGCGAGGACATGCAGAATCAGACGGATCGCACCAACGAGGCCTTCGAGCGTCGCATTGCGGAGACGAAGCACGTGAAGCAGTGCCTGGAGAACAAGCACAAGGACACCATGGATCACATCCATCAGGTGCAGCGCAACATGAGCGAACTGGAGAAGGAGATGTCCGACAAGCAGCGAGCCATTACCTTGTGTCAGACACGTCTCAGCAATCGTGCCCATCGTCCTGGTCTGGAGCTGACCTGTGACATGGTCCAGGATGCGCTCTACAATGAGCTGCAGGCCTTGAAGGCCTCCGTCTGCAAGCTGAATCAGAAGCTCAACGAGAACAAGGCTTCCATGCGGTATCTGATGCATGTCCAGGTCATGCAGGAGGAGGAGATCAATATCAAGGCGAACACTTGCAAAATTGACGAGGTCGATTGCATGACCTTGCGACAGGCCCTCAAATACACATCGTTCTAAGTAGTACGCAGTGTTCTGTCTACCCTCTACTCTGTCTTGAGTCCTCTGGAAGCATCTATACCCTCTTAAACACACACCTAAACACACCCACATACACAGACACATACATATTATAATTCAAATTACATGTGCATTCCTCGTTCAACAAATACTAAATTGTCGACATGTTTAAGCATGTTTAATAAATTGCATTTCACTTCGAGTTCAAATTAAGTGTATTATTGTGTAGAAATATGAAAAGGATATGGACCAACAGGATTGATTGATTCATGTCAAAACATGAAATGGGAGCAGGTGCAATATCGCCGTCTCCTTTTGATTGCCTGTTAATCAACCTAGTATCGCGTCTGTTGTCGACAAATCATGCCATCTCTTTTGCGTACATGCAGACATGATCGAAAATTCAACAATTTCAGTGACGGAATTTAGCCACAACACCAGGCGAACAGAATTTATAGCAAGTAGCTGCTCCCAAAAAATGACACATAAAATCGCTGCACTGTGAAAAAAAGCCGATCTACAAAATCTTTAAAATGGCTAACAATTTAAAGCAAAATCAAAACTAAAACAAATTTTTGCAAGTGCAGCTCAAAGACAAGACAACAACAAATACACACTAAGGATATAACGGTTAAAAGATCATAGAACAAAGATAAGAAAGAAAATATGACAAATTGTTGTTGTGCTTTGTCATTTCCCCAACCTGCGTTAGCCAATCGCATTGTTCGATCTTTCTTACAGAAATTCGAAGCACAACAACAAAATGAGAAGAACAGCCAGGCCATCTGTTAACTCTGATCGCCTAGTAGCTAAAACTGAAATCTGGACTATTTTCTAGAGAATCATGGCGTTCTCCCTAACATCGCACAAACATACATACAAGCTTACATACATAAAATAATTACACATACACACAAACACTCCCACTCCACTGATCGAAATTGCAGCGGGTTAGACGTAAAACCTTTGGATCAACACCAGGCCAACAGAAATAATAGCAAGCAGCAGCTCCCAAAACTTAGCACAAAAAAAGCGATGCACTCAGAGAAAAGGAGATCGTCAAAATAGTTGAAATTGCCAAACATTTACATAGAAATTCATTACCATCCCCAATTTTTGCACGTGCAGTCCAAAGACGAGACAACAACAAATACACGCTAAGGACATAACGGTTAAAAGATCATAGAAGAGAGATAAGAAACGCAATGTGTAACATTGTTGTTGTGCTTTGCATTTCCCCTTAACTGAGTGCACCAATAGGATCGTTCCCCCTTTTGTGTAGAAACTCAAATTAGAATAAAAAAAATGGCGGCTGGGTCTTCATCTGTTTGACACAAATACATACAGTCCAGTCATACATGCATACAGACATTCACGCATACACACATACGCTGCTAATTAAAATTTCAGCAGTTGCACGTTGGTCACACAACCAAAACACCAGGCCAACAGAAATATCAGCAAGTTGCAGCTGCCAAAATTTCGATTCAAATTTCAAGTGCACTGCGCAAAAAATAAGATCTACAAAATCTTTAAAATTGTTAAAAACTGCCATGTAAATTCATAATTTAAACCAATTTTTGTCAGTGCAGCTCGGAGACCACACAACAACAAATTAACATTGGGATTAGTGAAGTAACGGTTAAATGCAAAGAGAAGGAAGATAAGAAACAAACTATAAAACATTGTTTTTGTTTTTAGCATTGCTGCAAGCTGGGCTCTATGCACCAATAGGAAACGGACCAATGGGATTGCTTGCTCTAATTTGTAGAAAAATTCAATTACAAAAACAAATTTGCATAAGGAGCGATATCGTCTGTTTAATTCTGTTCGCCTGATACTTCAGTTGGCATATTGACTGATTTGGGCCGTTTAAACTGTGAGTTGCAGTGCAACCACGCTAGTGACAAAAGCAGAACTCTAAAGGCGAAAGAACAGCTTATGATTTTGCGTAAGAATTTTAGAATTTCCTTAAATTTGTTCATTAAAAAACACTATACTGGGCATATCCCAGTCTAGCAACTCTGTTGTAGCACTATTCCCTCTATTTTTTGTGGCTTTTTGTTGTTATTGATTGAATTCCTGTCACGACATGCCAAACTTTGAGCTGAATTCAATTTATGACTTTGATTTGGAGCAGTTAGCTGAAAGTTTCTTTGGGATTACACATTACTTTCTTTAGTATTTTGGAAAGGTTGGTTTATTACAAGAAAATTATGTTTTTATTACTAACTTACGTTAAATTATAATACTAGATAACTTAAGATTTTTGGCTGAACAGCGATAAATGCGCCGTCTTCAGTTCATTGTGAGCCGCCATGCAGACATGATTTCGGAATCCTGGCAAGCTGCGAAATCTCTTGTGGCAGTTGCCGCACTTAAAAGACCCATCTTCTGTATGGCTGTGCAGATGGGCGTTAAGGAACGAACGCTTTGCAAATGTCTTGGAACAGTAACCGCATCTAAAGGGACGAAATTCGGTGTTGTGAATATTCTTGTGCTTGGTCAGCTTGTCCATGTGCAGGAATTCTTTGCCACAAATGGTGCAGCAATAAATCTTTCCCGTTAACGGCGAAGCGTTATCAATTGGTATAATTCTGCCACCTGATGCGTTCAGTGTAATTGTCCGGTTAAGTGTCACGATCCCAGTGGGAATTGCTTTTGCCGTTAACTGAGTTTTCTTTTGCTGTTGTGCAGTGTCTTTTTTCTTTTGTGTAGTTTCCTGGCCGCAGGAAACAAAGACACTGTTTTCGATTTTCACGCAGCCCAAATCCACACTCGATTCGGTAAGTTGCCATTCCTCTGTCTCTGTTTCTGTCTCCGTCTCTTCCTGTTCCATTTTACATATTAACTGCGGCTGCTTTTCCCTTTCCGCCTCCTTCTTCTCCTTATCAAAGCTTGCTTGCTCCGTCTCACACTTTGTTTGCTCCGTCTCCTTCTCCTGCTCTCTCAACAGTTCCATGAACCGTTCCTGGCTCTGCTCGCTGGTTCGTTTGAACCGAAATGCATTCAAGCAATCCAATACACACGTATCGCAGATCTGTCTGGGCAGCTTATCGTCTTCCTTCACCTTGCAGCCCGTACACTCGTTTAGCATGTCCGCCAGGCTGGGCTCGTCACCGCCGCGTGTTTCGCGCTCCTCGAAGATGTTTACCAGCGCCACGGAACTATCCATGCAAATGCGACAGACGGCTTCCATTATTTTTGTAGTTGTTTTTAATCTGGACAATTTCTGCTTTATTTAATTGCTTGTGATACGCAAAAAGACACCATTGTTCTATCGATGTATCGATTTTGCTTAGCCGATTTTTACGATTTTGAATTGCTTATCGGTGTTTCGATTGGCTTTATGCACAATATCGATGTTATCGAGTCACAGCTGAGCAGGCATTAGTGGGATTCCATAAACGAATTAAGATTAGTTTCAGTTTTCGTTTTATTACTAAATCTAAATTTATTAAAATTAAATTTTATATTGTGGAAATTGACCCATGTGTGTATACAAGTGATACTTGAGATGATGTTTCTTTTTAAAGGCCTTTGGGCACTGTGGACATTTATAGGGACGTTCGCTTTTATGAATAAGTATGTGATCATTTGCATCCTGTTTTCGCACAAAAGTCTTGGGACAGTGTGAACACTTGTAAGTGGCATGAGTGCGCAAATGTTTCTCCAGCTGTGGCAGCTGCTGGAATCCCCTGGAGCAATTTGGACAAAAGAGTGAACATTCTTTGGCGTGAAAGCGAAGATGTAACTGCAAATTAGCGGATGAACTAAAACATTTTGTGCACTTTTTGCATTTAAACGGGCGTTCCTCCTGATGGCAGCCTAAACTATGCTCCTCGAAGTCCAGTTTCTGGGCAAAGGCTTCAGAACAGTGTTTACACTTATAGAAACTCCTGCCGTAAATTCCTATGTGTTCCTGCAGGTTCAAACGCTGCTTGACGGATTTTGGAGAGTGCGGAAACTTAAAGTGAGTAAGGGATCCACTATGCTGCGTTTTAGCCGGGAGTCGTTTCACCGGAATCACCTCATTGTGTACCAAAGACCCGGAACTAGTTGTTTCCGTTTCTTGGTTTCTTTGAGTCAATTGTTCCTCCTGTAGAGTCTCTGGCGCCTCTAGTTTCACCAGCGTTACCTTCCCCAGTATTTTCCAGAAACTCCTCTGACTCTCCTCGCATTTCCTCTTTAATCTGTAGGCATTTTTGGTCTCAATAATGCAAGTGAGACAAATCTGATTTGGCAGTGGATCGTCTTGGTGTATATCGCATCCAACGCACTCCTTCAGCATCTCGACCAGACTGAGTTCATCCAATTGCCGTGGCTGAGAGTAAAACAGTTCCACGAGAGTAACACTAGTGCTCATGCAGACACGGCACGCAGGCTCCATATTTATTTGTTTCTTAATCCACTTTGTTTACGCTTCTGGTGTGTCCACTATTTTCGATAGGCAGTCTATACCTATCGAAACTATCGAAATACAGTGTTGGCTAAAATAATTCAATAGAAACATTTTGTTTAATGAAATTGATTTTCAAATCTACAATTTCAAAAAACCAAATTTTTAATTGAATTAGAGTTTTGAGAAAAAGCAGATCCAATAAATATTAATGGAGATTAAAAAGGCTGCGTTTTATTCACAATTTCCGGTTACTTTCCCGGTCACAACGTATTTTATTTCATATGCTGATTTCTTACACAGAAATGATATGATTTCATTACAAATAGTTATTAAACTTTAACTAAATTGTTGATTCTTATTCGAATTTTTGGACACATCGACTTCAGTTTTTTTCCGCTCCCTTAAACTTTCCCTTACGAAGATTAACAATAGGATTAAATTTGGCTTTTCGCTTTTTGGGCAGTTTGAGTGGCTCTGGCGGCACACAGATGTGCTTCTTGAGGCCGGGTCTGCTCCGGAAATCCCTGGTACACTTCTCACAGTGGTACGGACGTTCGTTGGTGTGGACCAGCGCATGGGTATTGAGATGTTGACGACGTGTGAAAGTTTTGGGACACTGTGCACACTCGTACGGACGTTTGCCGGAATGGATGCGACTGTGCTTCTCCAGGTTCGAGGGATGATTGAATGTCGCTGGACAGAGTGGACAGACATACGGACGTTCACCGGAGTGAACGATCAGATGTGTTTGTAGATTCGCATTACGATTGAAAGATTTGGGACAGTGAGGACATGGAAATGGACGTTCACCCGAATGGGATAGCATGTGATCCTTTAGGTGATGGCTCTGTGCGAAGACTTTGGAGCACACAGTGCATTCGTATGGACGTTCTCCCGTGTGGACTCGTACGTGCGCCCGCAGATGCGATCGCTGATTGAATCCTTTCGAACAATATGGGCATAGAAATGGACGATCCTCGGTGCTGTGGATGAGTATGTGTTCCTTTAGTAAAGCAGCATCGCTCAGTTCTTTGCCGCAGATATCACACAGATGGAGTTCCTTTGGTGCAGAGGGCGTGGCATCTACAGTTAAGATATTTATCTCCGGTTCGAATTTCTTCGCTAACGAATCTAAATCCTTTGGTTTAGTTTCGGCACTTTCTTGCCAATTGAGTTCGCGTTCATCTATGGCAATAGCTGGCTCTTCTGCGCCCGCTCCTTCCCTGTCGTCTCCCTTCTCTTCCAACGCTTTGACGCAGTCCACCTTCTCAAAGCTCCATTCGTGATTGTGTTGTTCACTTGTTGATGACGATTCGTTCCATAATGTTGTATCTGAAACAATTGCCAGAAGTGCAGATGGCTCTTCTCGCATTTACGCTTAAATCGAAATGCATTTTTGGTGTCTACAACACACGTGAGGCATATGTGATTTGGTAATGGATCGTCTTGTTGCACTTCGCAGTTGACGCATTCGGTGAGCATCTCGGCCAGACTGTGCTCTTCGGTCTGTTCCGTTTGTTTGGCAAACAGATCCACTAGCGTGACGGAACCGTTCATGCATACGCGACACACCGCCTCCATGTTTACAATTAATGTGTAAGAATTTTACGTTTATTTTGTAAAAATGGCTGTTGTGACACCAATATAAACATATTGCCCAACTAGGCAATGCGACGAGTGCTGCCAGATAGCTTATGTTTTTAGTTTCGATAAGAATAAAAGCTACCTTATCGGCAAGCCGCCACCAGTTATCGTTAAAGATGCAACCCTTTATGCTACAAACAGCTACCAATTAGTAGAAAAAAAAAATTATTTAGAATTCAGCCGCTTTGTTGAAGTTATTAATTAATGTTAAGCTAAAAGTGTACAAACCAGAAATTAAGGTAAGCAGTAGCAGTTGTCCGTCTGTCAAAATGTTGACTGTGCTGCTCCTTTTCATCTGTGCGCCCATTTCCAGTTGGGCAGCGTCCGTCGAGCCGCACAGTACAGAAAAATGGAGTACAGCCACGAAACTGAAACTCGAATCACGAAAATCAATAAAAACAGATTATAGAAACTAAAAAAATTCAGCAAAAACACACAAAAATATTCTCATTATATTGTTGCAGTTTAGAAATTAGAGATGTCAAAACGCAGCGCTGATGATGCCAGCGCCGGCAGCGGTGGTGGCGGCAGCGGGAGCAGCAGCTGTCTAGTTGCCGCAGCGGCCGCTGGACAGCCACCTATTAAGAAGGTGCATTTTGAGCCACATCTAATTGGGCCGGTGTCCACACTGGAGGAGATGGATATCAAGGTACTGGAATTTCAGAATAAGAAACTAGCCCAACGGATCGAGCAGCGAATGCGCTGCGAGGCCGAACTGCGGCATCGCATTGAGCAGCTGGAAAAACGTCAGACGCAGGATGATGCAGTCCTCAATGTCGTCAATCGCTATTGGAATCAACTGAATGAGGATATACGGGTGCTATTGCAGCGCTTTGATGCCGAAACGGCCGATGAGCTGGAGAATAAGAATGAAAATGAGGTGACTACCTCATTTCTCACACAGCTGTCCACCTGGGACAAAGAAGAGCTCGACGAGAAGCTAGCGAATCGTGTGCAGGTCTCTAAACGTGCTGTGGCCAAGATTGTTCAAGTCATCGATAGGTTAATGCAGCGTAACGAGAAAATTACGCTTGTGTTGAAAGGGGACGCCGGTCTGACTGGAGGAGCTCAGGGATCGGCATCCGGTGACGATGAGCAACAACAACAGTCCTCAGCAAGAGCAGAGGGAACGGCGCTGGCAGCTGGTGTCAACCTGGAGGAGACGTTAAAGCAAACGCACATTGAGATCATGACTGAGAATCGTGCTCTACAGAATCTGAATACGTCGCTGCACGAGAAATTCCACACAATGTCTCTGAAAATGAAGGAATACCAAGATGCACTCACCGCCAAGGAGACAGAGAATGCCGAGCTCAAGAATCAAATCGATGAGCTGAAATATGATCTGGAGAAGATCCATTGCCGCAACGATAAGCTGGAGAATCATTTGGCTGAGGCTATTGAAAAGTTAAAGGCGTATCATCAAATCTACGGGGATCCCAACAAGAGCAGCAACAGCACCAAGGCAACAAATACTGGTGGGGGATCTGGCAGTGGCAGTGGAGCCGGTGGCAGTACCACAACCAATGTGAATAGTCAACACTTGGAGGAACTGCAAAAGGAGCTCGAGGAACATCGCGAACTGGCTAATAATCGCTTACAGGAACTGGACAAACTACATGCCACGCATCGCGAGACACTCAAGGAGGTGGAGAAGCTCAAGATGGATGTGAGTAGACACTTAAATTAAGTTTAAAGAAGTCTATTTAATAAACTTTCCAATTACTTGCAGATCCGTCAGTTGCCCGAATCGGTGATCGTGGAGACGACAGAATATAAGTGTCTGCAGTCACAATTCTCGGTGCTCTACAATGAATCCATGCAGATCAAAACGATGTTGGATGAAACGCGTAATCAGCTGCAGTCGAGCAAGAATCAACATCTACGTCAGATCGAGGTGATGGAGAGCGAGGAGCTGATTGCCCAAAAGAAGGTGCGCAGCGAGATGATCCAAATGGAGGACGTCCTGGCGCTCATACGCAAGGAATACGAAGCCTTGCGCATTGAGTTCGAGCAGAATATGGCCGCCAATGAGCAGACAGCACCCATTAACCGTGAGATGCGTCATTTGATCACTTCCTTGCAGAATCACAATGGACAACTTAAGGGGGAAGTGCAGCGTTATAAACGCAAGTACAAGGACATCTCCACGGACAATGTGAAGCTGCGCAAGGAGCTAGATGATGCTCTCGCCAAGATCGAGAGCAAACAGCAGCTCCAGCAACAGTCGGTGGGCACGACGACCGGCGATGATATTAAACAGGAATCCGCAGTCAATGTAAAGGAGGAGAATGTCAACAGCTCAAATTCAGCTGGAGGAGGAGGTGGTGGTGGTGGAGCAGGTGGAGGAGTCGCAAGCCAAACAAATGTAACAGCCATTGGCGATGCGAGTGTAGCCATCAAAGAGGAGAAGGAGGAGGAAGATGAAATGGAGGATGAATCAAGCGGCAAAGATGTCAAGGACCCCAGCATTAAGCAGGAGAAGATTTCTGCCGGCTCCGATGCAGCGCCCAGCGCGGAAAAAAAAGATTCGCCGGGTCCGGCAAATGCAGCAAATGCGAACCCGGGAAATGCAAATGCCGTAAAGAGTGAAAAGGAGACCAAGGACGGCATCAAAGCCAAGGAGCTAAAAGCCGTGGAGAGTGAAACTGTGCGGGATCTAAAGGCGCAACTCAAGTAAGTTGCGGGGAGGGGGCTGGGATGAGATTGGGTGTAATCTGAGCTCTGGATTAATCTTTTTCTAATTACTAACTTTTCTCCCTTTACCAGAAAAGCGCTGAATGATCAGAAGGAAATGAAACTGCTGCTGGACATGTACAAAGGAGTCTCGAAGGATCAGCGGGACAAGGTGCAGTTGATGGCCACTGAGAAGAAGCTGCGCTCGGAGATCGAGGAGCTGCGACAGCAGCTAAAGAAGTTGCAGGAGAGCAAGCGCGAGGAGCGCAAAAAACTGGCCGATGAGGAAGCACTGCGCAAGATCAAGCAACTGGAGGAGCAGAAATATGAGCTACAGAAGCAGGTGGCCAACCATAAGCCCACCGAGAACTCGTGGGGTGGTGCGCCAGGCGTGGGCGGTGCTGGTGGTCCTGGTGCTGGAAACTACACACGTCCCTTTGTGGGCTCCCATGAGGAGGAGGCGCTGCTTAATGAAATGGAGGTGACGGGTCAGGCATTTGAGGACATGCAGGAGCAGAACTCACGGCTCATCCAGCAGCTGCGGGAGAAGGATGATGCGAATTTCAAATTGATGTCGGAGCGCATCAAGGCAAATCAATTACACAAGCTGCTGCGGGAGGAAAAGACGGTGCTGGAGGATCAAATGGCAACAGCGACCACACAGATTGATGCCATGCATATTGTGCTTCGCAAGCTGGAGGAAAAGGAGCGCAGTCTACAGGCCACCGTGGCGTCCATTGAGAAGGAGCTAATGTTGCGCCAACAGGCCATGGAGATGCACAAGCGAAAGGCTATCGAATCGGCCCAGTCGGCAGCGGATCTCAAATTGCATTTGGAGAAATATCATGCCCAAATGAAGGAGGCCCAACAGGTGGTGGCCGAAAAGACGAGTTCCTTGGAAGCGGAAGCGTACAAAACAAAGCGATTGCAGGAGGAGTTGGCACAATTTAAACGCAAAGCGGAGCGTATGAAGAAGATGGAAATGTCGGGCACAACTATCGATGAGGTGATGATCGAGGAGATCAGGGAATATAAGGAGACACTAACGTGTCCATCGTGCAAGGTTAAGCGCAAGGATGCAGTTCTCTCCAAGTGCTTCCATGTCTTCTGCTACGATTGCCTACGCACCCGCTATGAGACACGACAGCGCAAATGTCCCAAATGTAATTGTGCGTTTGGTGCCAACGATTATCATAGGTTATATTTGCAGTAAACGATAATCGATAATGATTAATCGATATCTTGGCCGATTGAGCGAGATAACATACCAGAACCACAAACACACAGCATACCCAGCCAGCTAATCCATTATGAGCATATATTATTCGATGTACTATTAATATATATATTTTGTTTATAAGTCAAGTCGCCAATATGTGCGACTTCAACCCATTGTATCCATCCCTTGGCAATTATTTGAAATCCCTTCATTGCGGCGCCCCCCCATGTTTTTGATGAGTTCCGTGTGATATTCTGCCCGGGTTTTTTATGTAGCTTCTAGATTGAAACTAAATCGTACGAAAACTAATAAAATGGCTAAAAATTACAAATACTTTTCACTTATAAATTTTCAAATTGATCTTCAAATAAAGTTAAACATAAATGCGCTGGGCAGCACTGTTTCCCGAGCTCTGTTGGTGGCATTTTGGCGCATCCATTAATACGGCCACACTGTTAACCGGCTTCTGTTCACTTTAACAGTGCTGCCAGCAGACATTTTAACAGCGCTGCTCCGCTTAATTCTGTAAACAGTTTCATCGTTGCTCTTGTCGCGTGTGGGCGCGTTTCGATTTTTTCTTCTGCTTGTCGCGGCGTTTTGGATGAACGGGTTTTGTTTGCATTTGAAGCCTTTGAATTCGTGAACCCGAAATAAAAGTGCAATGCTTTCAAATTAATCGATGTGCCGTCCAATCTAAATTGTAGTTGCTAGTTATTGTTTGCAGCTGCTGCTGCTAAGTTGCTTTTGTGTGGCAAAAGACAACAAATTTTTGCTTAAGCCATCGATTTTTCGCGCTGTTTAAAACGCGTCTTCTGTGAATTTGCGTATGTGTGTGTGTGTGTGTCAGTATATCTGTGAGAGGACTTTTACAAATACATACAAATACCAATACAAAAACAGGCAAACGTCCTTTACAGCTGCTGCTGCTGCTATTGACGCCGCTGTGCAGCTGTCCAGGTTAATACAACAATAGCAATAACAATGGTGAAGTGATCCCGTAACGTTCACCTGGAACGTTCATCCTCCACTCTCTTGCTCACTCGCTCATTCATTGGATTTGTGCGCGTGTGTCTGCGTATGTGTGTGTGTGCGTGTGATATTTGTGCATTCAATTTGCACAAATAATTTAAGCATTATACTTACTACACAATATTCGCCAAATTCACCCGTCCACGAACAACGCAAATTTGCCATCCATTTTTATTTTGCAAATACACAAAACAACACACGGGGTGCAGAGCAATAATAGAATTTTATCAGACGTCCATTTGGCTGCTAAACTCCCGAACAAACACAACAAATCAACAAGCGAGCAAAGTGCAGGAGTAAAAGAGCGAAAGAGAAGGCAGCAGAGCAAGAGCATGCCTTGGGGGACCCTCTGACATTTTCATCAGCGCCACCAAAGGAACAAGCAACGACAGCAAGAAGGAGAAGGAGAAGAGGAAGAACAGCAGCGAAGACAAAAACAGAGACAACAACAACAACGAAAACAGCAACTACAACAACTGTGTATCGTGGCTGGCACAGTTATTCGTACTACGCTCTCTGTGGGTGAGTAACAATTTTGTCATAGTATGTGTCCGTGTGTTTAGTATGTGCCTGTGTGGCTGTGTGTTTGTGTGTTGCGGGTAGAAAGTTATTATCGAATATGATGATGGCAGGCTAAGACAGTGACGGGAAGTGCAGCTGGAACTGGAACTGGAAGTGGGCAATGGAAATGCGAATAGGAACGGCAACGGGAACGGGAACTTTGAGCTGGGATTGTAACTGTTAAAAGGAACATGCTCACTGTGTGTGGGCGGCAAGTAATTTTTGTTTTTGCTTTTTTGTTGTCGACGGCGTCACAATGTCGTCCAATTTGTCTAACGGTTTTGCTGTATTGCTTTTTTCTTGCTGGTTGAAAGGTCAGTTGACTGTTTTGACACCATAGCTTCGTCACGAGCGACTCCAGCCCTGGCTTCCTGCACGACACTTCATTATGCAGCGTTAAAACGTCATTTCTTGTGTTGCATGACTTGAGCGATAATCGATTTGTGAGTGAGCGAGCGTCTGTGTGTGTGTGTGTGTGTGGCAGCAAAGAAATCAGGAAGAGTGCAATTTTGACGTCAGTCAATCAATACGTCAACCAGTCAATCATTCAGTTAGCCATTTGCTGTTTGGCCCGCTTATTAAACGTTTTTTTATTTTGCCTTTTTTACCATATTTATTCATAATGCTAATGATGAGGAACGGATGCTCAAACCGTTTTAATTACGCATCCGCCTCGGAGGAGGGAGGGGAGGCTTGGGGGGGAGTGGCAGTTACTGTTGATTGGAGTCGTCAGGAAAATGTTAATTAAGCTTAATTTATTAGTTTTGCCGTTTTGTGATTTGATTCGATTTGCTGAAGAAAAAAGAAAAGAAAATTCCAAGTGGCAAGTGAAAGAGATTAGAGATTAGAGATTAGAGACTTTCTTCACAGTTATTTAATTACTTTTGTGGCATTTTTGAATTACTTTTAGAGCCTGTCTTAAAGTCATCAAATTTTACTCAAATTGTTGCATACTTTTCAAGAGACAGTAAAGCCTGCCTAAATGCCATTTAATCCCCGTCAATAAACTTTTAGTCGCTATAAAATCGTGTTTGGCTTATAGTAAAAATTGTCATAAAGATAATTTATTTTATGAATCGTAGTAACTGCAATTTTACTACACTTTCTTAAGCTATTAACTACTGTAGGATCTGTTTGGAAATTTCTTTGACTGTGTAGATTTCCCAAATTTTCCTTTCTATCCATTAATTATTTTGTAGAATTTAATTAAAATGTTTTCTAAGCTATTTTCTTACTATAGTGGGATTTAAAAAACCATTTTTCAATTTGAAACGTTTCAAGTTGTTTTTCTTCGTATATTTTCAAGATTTATACTATATATTTTCCATATTGCAATGCTTCTTATTCATTTCCCAATTTCCTACTAATGGTATCTTATCGTTTGCCGAGTAATACAAATTTTTCGTCAATAAATTTTGCTAAATTTCTGTTTTTTTGCGACTGCATTCAGTAATTTGTTGCTGGTTGCCTTATCTTTTTGTTGCCGATAACAAGTTTTATACTTGTGTATAATGAACGATTAGTGCCGATTGTGTGTACATATAAATACTCTCACTTCAAATGGATTCCCCGTTTTCCCTCTTTTCCCTGCCTGTCTGTCTATCACTCGTCTTTAAAAGTCACAAGCAAATTAATTGCGATAAAAAATGCCATTGAAACTTGGTTTTTGTTGTTTTTTTTTTGGGAAGTGTGCGAAATGTTTTTAAATCGCGTTAAAGTTCAACTTCCAATCGTTTTTCTTGTCTTCCCTCCCCTCTATCTATCCCTCTCCCTCTAGTATTCCGTTTACGCGCTCAATTTTATTAAAAAATCCATAAACAAAACTGAAAACTTGTCATCGTTTTTTGTTGTTTTGTTTGATTTCGCTTTGTTTATATTCATTATTCATATATTAACTCTTGTGTTTTTCTGCCAGTTTTTGATTGCCAATTTCAAGGTCAGTGTTTTGGCCCAAACTGGAGCAGTTTATATGAGAGAACCTTGGAGACTTTATCTTCCTCTTTTTTCCACTCTTGAGCTAAGAGTATAAAATGTCTCAGTTTACGGGGAACAAAAGGATATTTTGTATTCTGTTACATGGAGGTTCTCTTGAGACTACAATTGGTAGAATGACAATGAACGAGGCTCTCAGGCGAGACAATGTGGCGACAGTCCACGCCCTGTGCCCACCATCCGTTTACACAACACACTTAGACCCTGTACTTAACCCTATAAAATACAAGTACTTATTTCCTTCCCCATATTAATTTCTTGCATGCACAGGGTATTTTTCAATCCCCGCTTAGTCCCCTCCTCCGTTTATACAATAGTAGCTACACTTTGCTTAGACCCTGTAATGAACTCTTTTAAATATAAGTAAGTATTTCCGACCACGTTTAAATTTCTGGCATATACAGGGTCTTTTTCCGTCGACTATAACGTTATTCCCTCCGTTTTTTCTTGGACTTTTGATGCTGGCCTCAGAAAACAGCATTTCTATTTTTTTTATGACTTGAAGTCTGGTCAATGGTCAGCTGTAGTTGTGACTCTAGCCACGCCCCTTACTCCACTCCCCTAGACAACACTCAACGCCTTTTAGCCAGAGTGTCATGTGGCGCATGCCGCTAAACAAAAACAAAATAAATACAGCGGGAAAAAAGCTAAGTTTAAACGCCTCGAAGCGTGAAGTGGGCTTCCCATTACTGTTGTTGTTACTCTTGATAATATAGTTAGTATTTATATATAGTACAAACAAATATATATAAGTATTACACTGTGAGAAAAACAGGTATTGCTTAGTGCTTAAAATAATGAACTTTTTTAAACTTGTTTCTATAAACAATTTCTTAGTTTCTTTATGACTTTAGCTTTTTTAGATTCTACTTCTTTTAAGACCTCTTAGGCTTATTTTTAGCAGTTTATAGCTAAAGTAAGTGTGTTGTTTAGACAGCTAAATAGTTAATTCGCTGCGCTGCTTAATTACTTTTGAGTACTTTCCGTTTCTCTCAGTGCATGAATGCTCGCATGAAAAGTAAGTACGTTTCGCCGTACTTACACACACACATACAGACACAGATATCGTTATATAGTCTATGTCATAAAAGAGTTTTATTTTTCTTTCCATGCATTAAATGAAAAATGAAGCGAACCAAAGACTTTCTCTGAACAGTGAACACACAACAAACATATGACAAACAATTTCGGCTCTTGTCGTAATTGCCACTGCAATGAGCTGTTAATGAAACTAGATAGACATAAAGACAGACAGCAAGACGGACTGGAAGACAGACAGTCGGACGTTAGACAGTTATAGCCATAGTTGTAGTTTGTGGCTAGAAGTAGAAACAGAAGCAGAAGCCAATTTGGCCAGTCATCATTCCAATATGATCCAGTACAGGCCAATGTACGATCTCATATACGATCCCGCCCTCAGCAGCTTAGCAAATTTAAAGCAAACACAAATTATTATTTCTCCGTTCTTTCTCCGTTTTCTTTTTCAGTTCTCTACTTTTTTATTTATTTATTTTTTTATTTTTGCGAACTTTGTTGCTTTATTTTTGTCCTAAAACAACAAGAGCTAAGTAAACAAAACACTACACAACAAAGTTTGGTACAAAGGGCTTCAGATATATGTAGACTAGACTATAAGAAACCCTTTCTAATTTCTTAATTCTTTCAAAGTATCTTTGAGCTGCAGTTATTATAGAATACCCCATGGAGTCTTAGCAACTAAAACTAAATATTTACTTTATCGATACAAGTAAAGGAGGCTCTATCTGTTCCTACAAGAGATACGAGTATTTATTTATCTCAAATATGATTTTTCTGTACAAAAACTGTAAAATATGAAGATTAAATAGATTCTTATTAAGTTTAAACTTATTAAATAAAATCTTAAACCAAACTTTTTTAACTCTTTGCTGCAAATGACACTTAGAAATAAAATTAAAAACTCAATTGTCAAGTAAAAAATAAGTAGGGCAGCTTTTGACAAATCTAAAACAGTTCAAAGTTTAAGAAACTAAAGAAAAGCTTTAAAAAATCTTGATAAATGTTACTAAAGTTGAAAACAAATTAGAATTTAATCAAATTATGTCGTTGCGCTTGATTAATTAAACATATGTGTGCTGGAGTTTTGTTGGGCAGTGTAATCTGTGGCACAGTTCCATGACTTGAGGCGACTTTTCAACGCAGTTCTACTTTTAGTTGCTCAATCTTCGACTTTCAACAGATGCAAAATGAAACTTTTGCGTGATGTTTGCCAGCGTTTTAAATAATGTTGTTTCTGTTGTTGTTGTTGTTGTTTTCGTTGACTGAGAAGCCGCCGAAAAATTGTTTATAGTTTATGGAGTAGAAGCGGCAGCAAAAGAGCTAAAACAACAACAACAACAATAAATGCCAGAAAGTAACTTCAAAAAGCTCAGCGATTCAGTTGGTCGCTTCTTCCTGCTACTTGTTGTTGTTTTAGTTATTGTTGTTGTTGCTGTTGTGATTGCCCAATAGCCAAAAGCCAAACCCGCGTTCGTGACAGCCCCAGTTGGCCACAACACGCCCCCCTCAGCCGCCCCTTCCTCTTTTCGACCCCCTTTCTGACTGCGTTCTCTTTGATTCATTAAACACCAGGCGGTGCCAGTCGCTCCCTCTCTCCCTACCCCTCCCGCTCTCTTCTGCCACTCCCCCTCTGCATACTATAATTCAATACGAACGGGGTAAGCCCAGGGAGGGGAGGGGGGACAAGTCTGCAGTCTACAAAAATTAGAAAATCATGAAAATCTATGGGCATAATGCGCTATAAGTCTACAGCTGCAGGTGCAACATGAAAATGTAAACATCGAACGGTGCAACGCAACTGTTGCTGTCCCTGTACTTATAAAACAATAGAAGTTTATACTGAAATTAGTATTTAGTTTGTTTAACGATTCTGTTGATCGTTTGAGTCACGTTGAGTTCTAAGAAACTTAATTTTTGTGAATTTATTTTAAACAAAATATATTATTTTAATTTGTTGTACATTTTTTTTTTATTTTATAGAAAACTCGTTGAATTTTTTAAGTACAGGGTCTAAGCAGAGCGAGGTAAAAGAATGAGAGAGCGAGAGAGCAGAACCCGGAAGAGTGCGTCTTGTTTGCCTCGTTTGGTAGTGCCCCCAACCTCGGAGTCGAAAAGTCTTTGAAGAGTTTTCAATTGCAGAGAGAGAGAGGGAGAGATATAGAAGAAGAAGAGAGATAGCATGAAAGAGAGCGAGACTGAGAGGGAGAGTCAGACAAGTTGCAACTGCAACTCATTATAACAGTGAAACGTAGGAGCGTATGAAGAGGCAGGGGCGGAGACGGGGACGGTGACTGGGACAGTGCCTGGGGTCGGGGGCATGTGGCAAGCGCAGCGTCGCATGCGGGACTTTGGGGGCACGATTGTAATTCGCGGCACAAAATGTTTCACTTCATTTGAGTTTCGTGGGTTGTCGTTGTTGTTGCTGCCACAGGAAGTCGCAATGAGGAGTGTTCAATAAACCTGAACAGAGGCGTGGCAAGCCCCCTTACCCCACACTACCCCCTCCCACATAATGTGGCACACTTTAGCGACAACGATCTCCACCTGTTTTTTATTATGTTCGTAGCGTGAGAAATAAAAAAAAAAAAACGAATTGTGCAAATCGCGAATCGACATCAATTAAAATAGTCGCGACATTTGCATCCCAAAATGCAAAGAAGAAGAAGAAGAAGGAGAAGCAGAAGAGAAAGAGATGGAGAGAAGCGAAAGATAAAGCACAAACCACATAAATTGGTTGTCTGCCTTATTTGAAGGGGGCGAGGGGTCAAGGGGTTATCCAAAAAGAGGGAGGGGCTGAGGAGCGGAAGGGGCAAGGGGTAGGGGTCGCGAGAGATTGTCCCCTTCACTAGACAGCCCACAAAATAAATTGCCATAAATACGATGGCATGAAAATAAATTGTTTTCAATGCAACTGCAACAATAATAAACAGAGAGACAGAGACAGAGAGAGAAAGAGAGCGAGAGAGGAATAGAGACAGAGAGTGTGGAAAATTTATGCAAGTGAACGTAGTATTTTCCTCTTTGATAGAGATTTGAGTTCTCCACGCCATAAAATTGTTACTCCAGCATCATATGGACACCGAATTAGTTCTTTCACACAATAAAGCGAATGGAATCGCATTAAAAATATAAACATGTAAGTATATACAGACTGTGCAACTACTTTTATGGGCAACTGTAAAGATGAATATGTCTCTGGAGCATAAATAATGCATAAGAGTTGCAAAGAATGTGGAAATCCACAAGAAGAGCAGCAAAAATTCACAAGAAAAACTAAATTAAAACATAAACAATTTATGGAGAAAATATGAAAAAATTATAAACAATATATAGAAGTTATTTAAACTTACCTTTGATAAAAGAACAGTATTTCCAATGGTCTGGTTGGTGTTATATCGACAGAAAGAATTGTCTATATAAATATGAAAAAATTATAAACAATATGAAAAAATTATAAACAATATATAGAAGTTATTTAAACTTACCTTTGATAAAAGAACAGTATTTCCAATGGTCTGGTTGGTGTTATATCGACAGAAAGAATTGTCTATATAGATAAGACAATCTGATTTATGTCGATAAGCATATTGATTTATATAATTATCTAAGTTTACTCAAGAATTTCATAAAGCTTGTAAACTTGAGTAAATATAGAAATTATATATATAAAAATTTTTTTAGTTATCTTTTGGGGCAGTAACAAAATCGTACATTCCGTTTAACATTTGTTTTTAAGACACTTTACATTGAAGACTTAACTTTAACTGGTGCTTTAAAAGACATAAGAAACATTTAAATTAAATAAACAGTTTAAAAACAGCTTCAATTAAGATAAAGTTTACTTACAAGCTTCAAAAGCTAGCTAAATTCAAAGAATCGTACAAGAATAACAAGTAATCATTATGAATTATTGAATATAAAGTATAATGTTAGGTTATTTAATACATATACTTTATCCTTGGCTTCAAATGGGACTTTAAATTACTTTTTATTGATTCTCACATAGTTTAGCTAACTCAATCATTGATGATATCGACTCTTGATTTACAAACACCCAAATTTATATAATTTCAACATCATAAAGATGTCAACAATATTTAGAGCTGACTATAAAAAGTTATATATACTAAATTATGGTCTTATGTTTAAATATTTATTATTTATGAACTTGAAACTTAATATTTGTATTTCTAGCAGTCTATTTTCTGGTTTTCAAGTCCAAATTTCCTGATAATATGGATGCATTTTATGATTTCAAAGCGTTGCAATCAATGAACCCTGAACTGTAAACTCTTTGGGAAACAGGAAGTGAAATGACCTGTCAAAGTGTCAAAGCTTTGCTTCTCTCATTCTCCCTCTTTCTCTACCAACTTCTCTGCTTTCCCTCTTTCTCCATTTCTCTCTGCTTTGAGCTGCGTTTTGAATGACACTTGCAACTCTCATTTAATGCTCATTTACGCGCTTTTCTACAAAGTTAATTGCACTTGTTGTTGTAAAATGTTGTTGTTACTGTAATTAACTTTGCGAATGTCATCTTCTTTGTCAGTGCTGTCAGAATTTCTCAAAGAAAAATAGCTAAATCGATTATAAAAGATGACAGAAATGGCTTAAAAAGCACTTAAAATGTCAAATAAATTCGCCAAACGCAGTCGTTCTAAAGGAAAGACAAATAAATCTTTTTAGAATTTCTATAAAATAGCTAAACTGACAACACTGTTCGTTTCATCCATGTATCTATGGCTTTTAATCGAATTAGTCGCTTTGCAACTAACTTCGCTGTGAGTAGTTTAGTTCTCAGCTGAACCCTTGCAACAATTTTCCATTGATTGAAGTTAATGAGACGTAAACGAGAGCACTGTTTTTCCCCTTTTCCACCTTTTCCCCCTTTTCAGGTGGGTGGAAACTCGTAGTCGAGTTCAAGGTCAGTTCCGGTTTATGCAAATTGCATGCAAAGTCATCTTCTTGTGTGATGGACATGCAGGTAGACAGTCAGACCTCGATAATGTCGATTGAAACGAGTTTGCGAATGAGACAAAAAAGTGTATTAAGTAAAGAATCGCTCAATATCTCAATCTTTCATTGTCATGGCCAGCGACAACTTCATTGCAACTTCAACTGCAGCAAAAAAAGAAAAGCAAAAAAGGTTCAATTGTCATTTGCCTCGCAGTCTGCAGTCATGAGATACAAGATACCTTTTATACCCATTGTTAGCAGAGTGCCAGGGAATGCTGTGTTTATATAACAGTGTGTGATCAGCTTAAATCAAGTTTTTATACTCTCTGCAAGAGAGAGTATATTGTGTTTGTGAAAAGTATGTAACAGGCAGAAGGAGGCGTGGCCGACCCCATAAAGTATATATATTCTTGATCAGCATCACAAGCCGAGTCGATATAGCCATGTCCGTCTGTCCGTCTGTCCGTCTGTCTGTCCGTCTGTCCGTCTGTCCGTCCGTATGAACAAACAGATTTCAGAGATGGTAAGAGCTACAAGTTTGAATTTGGTCTCTATCGACTCGATATTAAGTCAGTCAATACAAGAATCTTTTTTTTTTCGATGCCACGCCCCGTTCGCCCACAATGAGCAAAAAACTAGAAACACCTCGTAAAAAATTGATGTTTTAGGCGAATATCTCAGTAACTATGGCACTTAGGAACACCCATTTTGGTATGTAGGTTCCTAGAGACGGTATAATTGTATTGTCATCAAAAATTTTGGACTGCCACGCCCCCCTTTTCTCACAAGAAATAAGATAATTTGCAAACTTCAATGCCGATTTTAAGGCATATGTTCTTATCGTACAGTATTGTTATTTCACATTCGTTTAAAGAAAAAATATATTAAACTATCCTGAAAGTTGCATCTTAATCGGACAATAAACAAAAGAGCTAGACATGTAAGAAAGTTGATAATTGAACGCAATGCCAATGCATGTGTGCGAGTGAGATAGAAACATACAAACATGTGAGCGAACGTTTTCGCTGCTTGCGTAGCTTAGCGACAGCGCTGCCCGCGAATGCTGGCTGTGCCGAGCAATTATGTATGTATAACATATACACAAATACATATGTGCGTGCATACTTTTAATGTCAAATGTATATGTGTGTGTATACATACAAACAGATGTTTTTGTTTCAACGTGTTTTGTTGCAAGTATCAATTGATATACCCGGCTACCGATTTTATTAAAATGATCGAAAATAAAATGCAGAGAGTATTCTACGGTCGGGCGTGCTCGACTGTACTTTTCTTTCTTGTTAGATCATGTAAAGCAGAAAGTTAAATGGAATTTATCTAGTTAGTGAATTCTTTTCATTGCTTCTGTTAGTGGGCGTTAAATTTGAATCTACTGAAAGTTCTGTTCGTCTGGTATTACAGCTGGAACATACAAATTCCCAGTTGAATTCTCAGGCGAAAAGAAATCCACAGTAAGATACAACATATTCGATGATTTTCAAAGTCATTCATTGGAATATAAATTAATTAAATGAATTTTGTGTCCGTTAAGTTTAAATTTGTGGTCTGTGAAATAATAGCTTGCAAAAGACATCAGCGAACGGCTAAAATCAAAGATTTTTCTGGTTGAAATACCAGGCAAACAGAATCAGCAGCAAGCGACAGAATTTAATTAACAGCGCAATTACAGCGCAATTACAGCGCAATTACAGCAGAATTTAATTAACAGCGGAGCAACAGAATGTTAAGAAAAGCGCAATTACAGCAGAATTTAACTAACAGCGGAGCAACAGCATGTTAAAAAAGGCGCAATTACAGCAGTGGAGCGTTAGCATAACAGCGCATGTTAATGTTAATAATTTTTACATAGCGACCTGCTGATATTTCTGTTGGCCTGGTGCTTCATCAGGATTTTATACTGATTTTGGGCACTGCAGATCGCAGCGGTCAAAAAAAATCAGCGAACCCCATCAGCGAAGGGCTTAAATCGAAGATTTTTCTGGTTGAGATACCAGGCGAACAGAATCAGCAGCAAGCGACAGAATTTAATTAACAGCGCAATTACAGCGCAATTACAGCAGAATTTTATTAACAGCGGAGCAACAGAATGTTAAAAAAGGCGCAATTACAGCAGAATTTAATTAACAGCGGAGCAGCAGCATGTTAAAAAAGGCGCAATTACAGCAGTGGAGCGTTAGCATAACAGCGCATGTTAATGTTAATAATTTTTACATAGCGACCTGCTGATATTTCTGTTTGCCTGATGTTTCAACCGAATTTTCTGCCGTTTATAAGCTTTGCAACTTGCAGAATTTTTACCCCGCCCCCTTCCGATGAATAATAAACCCGTTAGATTTAAATTTTTAATTTCTTTTATTCTTAAAATCCTAGTCTTAGAATCTAACATGGAATTTTAGTTTCTACTGCAATTTTCTACAGTGCTCTTAAGCTGAATTTGTTCTTATAAATAAAGTAAAAGCTGTTTAAAATTAACTTAATTATAACACTTATATATTTAAATAATAATTTATTCTATTTCCGAAATTAGCAAAAATATAAATATATAAAAATTAATGTTTAATTTATAAATATTAAATGAACATAAACGATAACGTATTAAATACTGTCAGCTCTCGTGAGGATTTTCTGAAATGATAAGGAAAACATAATTAATAAAGAATTATAGTAGATGTTTAGATCCTTTATTATTCCCACATCTTCAATACATACCTGATTAAACTAGTAATGGGTGTCTCAAAGTCGACTGCTTTAACTAAACGCTATGAGCAGTGCATGTGTTTTTGTTGTGTGTATATCTTCTTCACGGCTTTAGAAAATTGTTTCGCTTTTCTTGCATCGCTTGCTTGCCTCGCCATGCAATGCCACGCCCCTAACCGCCCCGCTGGGGGCACATAAGTCGCCGCTTTGTGCGACACTCGACTGTGTCTGTCGCTGTCTCTGTCTGTCGCTTCTGTCCTGTTCGTTGAGCTTGAAGTGCCCTTCATTAGACCGCTATGCGCCTCTGTCTCTATCTCCCTGCGTCCCTTCCTTTACCTACTTGAGTCAGCTCTTGTGGCACATGTGGCACAAACGAGCTTAAAGGCCTTTTATTTCATTGAAACCAGAATAGAGCCTTTAACGTGTTCTCATGTGCTCTAGCCAAGGTCGTTTGACAGGATCTCTGGTAACTGGTTTTCATCGTAAAACTGGTAACGCCTGAAAAGACATTGAAAAGTTAACAACAAATAACTGCAATAAGCTTTTTTTCAAATGAAATTCCAATTAGCTTAACTACAAACTACAAAAAAATACGTAAAACTGGAGCAACTTCATTATGGCCAAGTCTTCCCTTTCAGCTATTCGCTGCTGCTGATGATGAAATCGGTTTTTGGGCCAAATTTGGCCAAAATCTCGCTCAGAGATCGCATAACAAACAAGGCACTAATGATGCGTGCCCAGAAACTGAGCAACTAAACAACTGAATACAAAAAAACAATAACAATAACAAAATGAGTTATGCCGACAGCTGACAAACTGGCAACGACCCTCGATATACCCTAACCCTAACCCTAACCATAACCATATATAATTAAAGTCCACCATATGGTTTACGGCCAGTTTATTTACCCAAACTTTAGTCTTAAATCAACAGCAAATTGGAAATAGAATGGAATGGAATGGAATCGAATGAATTCGGAGGTCTTCCTCATCCGCCTTTGACCATGTGTATACAGTGCGTGCTAGAATTATTGGCTCCAATTGAGAAACTGACTCGAATTCATTTAGCAAATAATTTAATTAGAGTTTCCGTTTGGAAACTTTATAGTTACGCTAAATAAATCGAAAAATAATGTTATAAACTTTTGATATATAGCGTATATATAACTAAAAGTTAAGTAATTAACTCTTTTAAGAGTTGAATAAGAGCCAAAAACTTATCTTTCTGACTAATTGCTTCAAAACATTGTTTTTAACTCTGGAATAACTAAAAATTGAAAGTAAAGACAACGGAAATTATGCCATATTTTATATACATATTAAATTTAGGGTGACCAAGATTTTTTATTAAATTATTTTATGAAAAATAAACTATTTGAGGGAACGTGTTGCTAACTAATTAGTTAGCTATGAGCGAGTTATTTGGGTCTCTTGAAATGTTTGTCATAACAAAGTCAGAGGTTTAATTGTTAATAACAATAATACGACATAGTTTAGTGGAGTTGTGGTAATGCCACATGCAACAGTGTCATTACCTTAACAGTCATAAATATGCCACAGCAGCTGATGAAATGCCCTACATCAAATAACAATAACAATGCGAATTACTTTTGGAATTAGAGGCAAGAAAGGTGCCAAAAAAAATAAAGAAAATCATGCGGAAAAGGTGCAAGAATTCTAGAGAGGAATCACAAGAGGCAAGAACAGACAAGCAGAGACAGGCGGAGACAGGAAAGACAATGAACGAGTTGTGCTCATAACTTATGCAGTGTTGTCCCAGTTGATTCTGTTGTGCTTCTTGTCGGCTGTGAACTAGTTTAAGTCAATCAAGGAACCTGGCCCAGAACAGGCAGCTGTCCAGTTTGCATCATGTGAGGCAAGTGGCAAGTGGACACACACGAATTGTCGAACAACTTGACCGCAAAAGGCAGCCTCAGTTCTGGATGTGGGAATGGGTCTGGGGGCTGAGGACTGGGAGGGGAAGCTATGTGGCATGCTACATGCGGCCTGTGGCATGTGGCATTCCCTCGTTTGCCAAAAGGTCGTTGGCGTGTTATACCCGACAATGGGTATAATGAGCACAAGGGTATATTTGAATACCTAAATTTAGTAGTAAAAGTTGTGTTCTGTGAAAGAATAGAATGCTTTTTTAAGCACTAAACGTAGCACTATACTGATCAAGTCTGACTAGGATCGGCTAACTATATCGTATAGCCTTTATATTAATAAATCGGATATAAATGAGTAATTCATATTTAAACTTCAAATTAATAATAAGTTATGTTAGGAACGGGTATTTTATAGTCGCTAACTCGACTGTGTTACCTGAATGCAGCCCAGGGGAGGAGCTGGTGACGCAGGTTGCAAGTGAAATGCCACAATACCAAAAATACGCGCATGCAACAAATTTGGGTCGACTGAATGTGAATCACACGCACTAAACAGAGTCTCTCTCTCTCTTTCTCTTTCTCTCTCTTTAGCTAGTGAGCTGCCTTTGAGAGATGGAGGAAGTACAGCAGCAACAGCAACAACAACAGTTGGACACCGCGGAGGAACTCGCCATGAGCCTGGCCAGAAGTCTGGAGCTCAATGACGTCGAGTCCCTGACGATGATCAGCTCCACAACGGTACAGAGCAACTGCGATGGCAGTGACAGTGGCCTGGATGTGCCCAGTAGTTGCTGCCTCTCTCGGGTGACCTTGCAGCGCGGGCTGAGCAGCACCAGCGGTGGTTACACTTCCAGCAATGGCTTGGAGGAGATCTACGACAGCTGTGAGCTGCAGCTAATGAGCCACGCCCCTTCCAGCGAACAGAGCAGCGAGTGCTGCTCACAGAAGACAACGCCTCCGAGGCGTGGCACTGGTAGTGTGAAGAAAAAGGTGGCCATGTTCGAACCGGAACCACCGCCGGCATCGTCATCCTCCAATCTTCAGTCTCCAGTCAGGACACAGGAGCAGCTGCGTGGACGTGTTGCCAATTTGAAACGAGCCGCCAGTTTGCCCAGAAATAACAACAACGCTCCGAATACGCCGCGTGGCATCTCCAGCTCGGGTTCGTTCCGGGCACCTATGAGCGGCACGCCCACTTCGTTGCGCACACCACGCCCACAGAAGCCAGACACCCTGCCCAGCGCACTAAACCGGGCGCAGTCTGTGCAGCGCTTAGCTCAGGTGCAGAGAACGCCATCCCTAAGCCGAGCACGCACTCCTGGCACGCCCTCCGACGACGGACGCTGGCCAGCGAATCGGGGAACAGGCGGAAACGGAGGAGGAGGAGTCGCAGCACGTCGGGGAATGTCCGTTACGCCAGAAGTTATGGCTAACAGAATGCGAGGCAGTCCAGCACCAGGTAAAGTCCACTTCCTGGTAATCACTGTGGGCTAAAAATATAGGCAGAATAAATTATAGAGCTTTGGAATTGGAAGAGTAGTATAAAGTGCTTAAAGTTTAAGTAGAAGGGATTTAGTAAGGTAAAGAAGGGAGAGGAGAGAAGAGAAGAGAGAGAGAGAAGTAATGTAGGGAAAGTAAAGGAGTAAGTGATTTAAAGGTCTAAAATGCTCTTAGCTTTTGCCCGATTTCTGCATATATAGTATTTACTTTAATATACTATAGTTGATAGTCCATATTTATACTTAGTAGCTTATATTTACTTATATTTAGTAGCTATTAAAATGATAACTCTGTCGCTGACTCAAAAATCAAATGAATTTTCTCCTTCAAAAAAGTTTACCTCATTTTAGGCATCCAAATGTTTATTGTACACGTGTTCTGCTTTGTCACTAGCGTGGACTGTCGTCCACAGTGATTCGAATTTACTGGTTTTTGTTAAGATTTTAACCCAAACTATCTAGTTATTCAAAATTTGTATCCAGAGTATTCGGAATTCGCAGTTGTTCAAAGAAATTAATTTCCTCACCTTTAAAATTTCCTCCTGCAGGTGGCACTTTACCCAGACGTCGGAGACAACAGTCTGTGGAGGATCTGAGCCAAGGGAGATTGTCGCGCAGCAATTCCATAAGTCGAGCAGCTGTGGTGGATACACGTATGACATCATCGGTTATGCTAATGCCCACCAGTCGAAGGAGTTTGGCGCCGCCAACAGCCACCGCCAAGGTGAATTCCCTGCGGCGTCCACAGCAACAGCAGCAGCAGTTGCCCAGGACTCGCATCTACCATGAGACAGCGGTGCAGACGGCACTGACCAGCGAGGATCTGGAGCAGGTACTTGGTGGTGGAGTGCTGCAAACCCGTGCCTTGGATGCCGTGGAGCAGATGGATCAGAGCACACAGGCAGAGCCAGATCAGCGGGATCATGAGCTGGAGCAACTGCGTCAAGAAGTGCGACAACTGAGCGGTAAACTGCAGCGGGAGCGGGAGGAGAAGCTGGCCATGCAGCAGGAGCTGCATCTGAACACAGAGCGGGTCATGGGCATGCTTGAGCTGGCACGTGTGGTCAGCGCCAGTGCGGGCACACCCACCTCCGAGGACAGCGGTGACGGCAGTGGTCACGACAGTCTCCTGATGCTCGAGTCCCAGATCCAGATGAGTGGACACGAGTTGTTTGAGCGGCAGCAGGAGATCGGGCAGCTTCGTGCCCTGTGCCGAGCTCTTCAGCTGGAGATGCGACGCTCGCTAGCTACACAGCAGCTGCTGCTCCAGGAGAAGGCAGCCATGGAGCTGGAGTCAAGTGAACTGCAGGATTTCCTGCAGCACGAAAAGGCGGCACAGTGCGATGCTCTGCGAGAACTGGAGGCGGAATATCTGGCGGCCAAGGCACAGCTTGGCAACCGGGAGGAGGAGGCTAAAGTACTGCGCGACGAGTGTCGTCATCTGGTGCGCCTCAACGAGCAGAGACGCCAGGAGAATCGTCTGCTCCAAACTAAGTACGCAGCGCTGGAAACCAAGTCAAGGGAATTGATACATCAGCAGAACGCGGCAGTGGCTGGCGCATCCACAGCATTGTCCGGACTGCATGCCCGACTGGACAGTCTAGTGGAGCAGCTGGTGTGCTCCTACAGCATTTCCGAGCAGGATCTAGAGGTAAGTTTATTTCAATCACTTCTGTGTTCCTTTATTTATCTTCCAATCTTGCAGGACATTCGCTTCCAGGCGGAATCTCTGGCCGCGGAGACGGAACACGCCCAGAATGGCCACAAACCCAATGGACTGGATCTGCCACTGAATTCGGCTGCAATGGGCGATCCGCTGCACACGTTGGTACTAGCCAGCGATGGCTCGTTGTCGCCTCAACGAAATCAATCCTTCATAGCCGCCGTCATTGGTGCCATAAGACAGGCCACCACTCACTCGGGAAAGCGTCTGTCTTTGCGCCAAGCTGCTGGCAAGCGACAGGGACAGGGATCTGCTCAGGGACATGTCGTGCACGGCATGAATACGGAGCAATCACAGCTCAGTCTTAATGGCAACGCCAACGGCGGTGATGATTCCGATTCCACCGAAATGCTGGACTCGGAAACGGAGGTGAGTTTGTGTATCAGAAGAGAAGGATCTCATTTTAATCATTCTTCGTTTTAGCCCTGTTTGCTCATGATGGATCATGTGCTGGAGGATGTGGTGCAGCCGGATTCGCATTCCCAT
The DNA here is from genome assembly GCA_018903735.1 of Drosophila cardini. Classification (NCBI taxonomy): domain Eukaryota; kingdom Metazoa; phylum Arthropoda; class Insecta; order Diptera; family Drosophilidae; genus Drosophila; species Drosophila cardini. The sequence continues at coordinate 3,206,072 of JAEIGM010000007.1, read as the reverse complement.
AACATGGTCTCCTCCTGCACGGGAATGATCTCGCAAATCGAGCTACCCACAGAGCTGATTAGCAGTCAACAGCAGCAGGTTATGAATGGCCATGGAGACGATGATTCACTACAGCAGTTATCCCAGGCCATCACCAATCGCCAGCAGATGGAGCTGCACATGCACAAGCTCAGCGCACTGCCTATGAAGTGAGTCTAAACCTCACAAAAGTGTCCTCCAATCCACTAATTCTTCTCTTCCTCTGCCAGCAACACGGAGGAGCTCAGCTGCCACGATTCTCTAGCGGAGCTGCCTTCCCTGATGGAGTACAGCACAGCACAGGCGGTGGTTGATCAGGTCATTGAGGTGGACACGCTGGTGACTAAACTGCTCAAAGTGCTGCGACTCGTGCAGCTGGACAATGACAACTGCATTCAGCAGTTGATTGTGGACAAGTGAGTGTGCTTCCTTTACTCAACGCTTGATGGCTTCTTTAATCCCAACCCTTTTCAGAAACAAACTACAACAGCATAAGGAGGATATGCTGGAGAAGCTCAAGGACTTGGACGATGCCAATCTGAAGCTGCAGGACGAGCTCATGGACGCCACCCAGGAGCTCATGATTAAGGGCAGTGATCTTGGCAGTGCCAAGTCCGAAATGCAGCGACATCGCAACGAAATCGACGTAAGGTTTTAGCCACCTTTTCGCTAACCAAATTTCAGTTTGGACCATTTTCTATTTTTATAACCATTGTTTTTATTCCTGTTTTGTTGTGTTGCGCATCCTTCGAAGACATTTCTATACACGTTACGTTGTAGTTTAGTCACTCGACATAATTTCATACATTTATTTGTGTTTACTGGAATTAAGTTTAGCAAAGCAGCGACTGGAAGTGTGCGCTTTTTGTGTAGGACAGTGTTGTCTTAAGTGTTTTTAACGCCAGTTGGTAATTGAAGCCAATAGTTGAAAGCAAAAAAGGGTCAAAGTTGAATGAGAAATGAGTTTCAAAGGAGTACAATAGGGAATTGAGTCAATAATCACCTATTGAGCTAGTTTAGAAGTCTTACAGCCGTAAATGATTGTGGTGACAGCAAGATAATCATGGTCCGAGTTTAGTAGCGTCTTTTATTGATCGTCCGTATTACACCTTTGTAGTCCTCAACTGAAATGAAAATTTGGAGAATTTACTAATCAATGAATTTGCCTAATAAGGTAGAAGTTGTATGATTACCTTTATCGCCGTACTGCTTTCTATGAAAGCAGTTTAAGCATCGCCCAAGGTAATCGATCAGACTAACGATCTTTAGTTAGTCCTAAGTTGTGCGATTTCCAGCTCTTCGTACCGTCGTCTTGGAAAAGTTCTTCACAAACAGCAGCTTGTTGTTTAAACACACATAAACAAACGATCGAACCTATCTTATCATATCTTAAGTTAATCATAAATTTAGTCATACAATTACTTGTATTATTTGATTAGAATAAAACTAAACTTTTGGCTTATTTTATAAACATGATTTTTGTTTCTTATAACCAACTTATTCTTAAATTATGAACACAATTAGATTTTAATTTTATCTTAAGTTAATTAAAGTAATAAAATTTGATTATTAATTAAAACAATTGTTTTTTTATATAATTTACTTAAGTAAAATTTAATATTATTTTAGAATTGTTCTCTGCATTTCAAGAGAAAGGAAGGTATTTCTTTTTATGGTTTTATTTTGCCAAGATGTACTCACTATGGTCACTGATCTTGTCATTATCCTATCATTCTATTGTTTAATTTCTTTGTTTATTTTGTTTCTCATGCCATCGATTTGTAAATCACACTCGAATTCATCAATGGGATCAGTCACAAATCAAGTTCAAAAGTGCACTCTATCGTTTAAAATGAAATACGTTTGTTAATCGGTGTAATGCCCACTTCCTTCCTTCCTCCACCACCCAATACCCACGCCACTGCCACGCCCACACACCTTACTGCTTTTGTCTACGTCCTTCTCTGCTTGCTGCTCCTCCTGGTAGCGTCTCAATGAGGACATCTGCACGCTGAGCACCCTGTGCAGCAGCTACAAGAAGCTATCGCCGACCACGGAGTTTCCGCCGATGCAGTTGCTCTCTCCAATCCAGGAACCGGAACAGGGAGATGTTCTGGGCATTTTGAATCTTTTGAAAATGTGGCATTCCGGCGGACAGCTGCAAGATGGACGTGTGAGCAGCTATCTGCAGAATGTCTGCGGCGCACAGCTTACAGTGAGTACTAAAATTTATCTTACTCCACCTTCACTAATCCTTATTTTACCAGGTTAATACTGTTCCACAGTCGGATAACAACAACGTGGAGCGTCTGCGCATTTATGCCAATCAGCTGGAGCATGTCTCACGTGTCCTGGACGACTGTGAGAGCCTAGAGGAGCACACTGATCTGCAGCAACTGCGTCGGGATATGGAAGTAGTGCGTCGGAATGCCAATTGGACGCAGCTTTTGAGCACAGCCACAGAGGAACGTGATCTGAATGCAAATGAAGCGAATGTGCCGCATTCAGAGCCTTGAATCGTGTCAAATTGTTGTTAATTATTTAACTAGTTAACTATTAGTACTTACAAAGTTGTTTAACATTTAACGTAGTTAGTTACAAATGTTTGCGTCCAATTCTAATCGAAGGGAATAAGGCTAAAATTAGACATTTGCTAGCAGCCAACTAAAAATTGTATTCAAATTTCAATTTATAAATCAAATTTCCTAATCAAAATATCTTAAAATTATGTATTAGGCTTTAACCATTACTTAGCGTGAGCTTTTGGCGAAACCTTAATTTATCTCTTAGTACCTAGTACCAGTAATGCGAAATAATGCAACTTTGATTTGAGATATTTCGGGCCTTAGTCGTCCGATTTTCGAATGTTATACCTTTTTGAGCTCGGGAGGATCACGGCTATCGATCTGCATCAAAATATAAAAAATTTTAAATTTGTCCATTTTTGACAAAAATGCAAAGGGGTAACATCACAAAATTTGTATTACCGGTATAATGCCAAATAGTGCAACTTTGATTTGATATATTTCGGGCCTTAGTCGTCCGATTTTCGAATGTTATACCTTTTTGAGCTCGGGAGGATCACGGCTATCGATCTGCATCAAAATATTAAAAATTTTAAATTTGTCCATTTTTGACAAAAATGCAAAGGGGTAACATCACAAAATTTGCATTACTGGTATAATGCCAGATAGTGCAACTTTGATTTGAGATATTTCGGGCCTTAGTCGTCCGATTTTCGAATGTTATACCTTTTTGAGCTCGGGAGGATCACGGCTATCGATCTGCATCAAAATATAAAAAATTTTAAATTTGTCCATTTTTGACAAAAATGCAAAGGGGTAACATCACAAAATTTGCATTACCGGTATAATGCCAAATAGTGCAACTTTGATTTGAGATATTTCGGGCCTAAGTCGTCCGATTTTCGAATGTTATACCTTTTTGAGCTCGGGAGGATCACGGCTATCGATCTGCATCAAAATATAAAAAATTTTAAATTTGTCCATTTTTGACAAAAATGCAAAGGGGTAACATCACAAAATTTGCATTACTGGTATAATGCAAAATAGTGCAACTTTGATTTGAGATATTTCGGGCCTTAGTCGTCCGATTTTCGAATGTTATACCTTTTTGAGCTCGGGAGGATCACGGCTATCGATCTGCATCAAAATATAAAAAATTTTAAATTTGTCCATTTTTGACAAAAATGCAAAGGGGTAACATCACAAAATTTGCATTACTGGTATAATGCAAAATAGTGCAACTTTGATTTGACATATTTCGGGCCTTAGTCGTCCGATTTTCGAATGTTATACCTTTTTGAGCTCGGGAGGATCACGGCTATCGATCTGCATCAAAATATAAAAAATTTTAAATATGTCCATTTTTGACAAAAATGCAAAGGGGTAACATCACAAAATTTGCATTACTGGTATAATGCAAAATAGTGCAACTTTGATTTGAGATATTTCGGGCCTTAGTCGTCCGATTTTCGAATGTTATACCTTTCTGAGCTCGGGAGGATCACGGCTATCGATCTGCATCAAAATATAAAAAATTTTAAATTTATCCATTTTTGTCAAAAATGCAAAGGGGTAACATCACAAAATTTGCATTACTGGTATAATGCAAAATAGTGCAACTTTGATTTGATATATTTCGGGCCTTAGTCGTCCGATTTTCGAATGTTATACCTTTTTGAGCTCGGGAGGATCACGGCTATCGATCTGCATCAAAATATAAAAAATTTTAAATTTGTCCATTTTTGTCAAAAATGCAAAGGGGTAACATCACAAAATTTGCATTACTGGTATAATGCAAAATAGTGCAACTTTGATTTGATATATTTCGGGTCTCAGTCGTCCGATTTTCGAATGTTATACCTTTTTGAGCTCGGGAGGATCACGGCTATCGATCTGCATCAAAATATAAAAAATTTTAAATTTGTCCATTTTTGACAAAAATGCAAAGGGGTAACATCACAAAATTTGCATTACTGGTATAATGCAAAATAGTGCAACTTTGATTTGATATATTTCGGGTCTCAGTCGTCCGATTTTCGAATGTTATACCTTTTTGAGCTCGGGAGGATCACGGCTATCGATCTGCATCAAAATATAAAAAATTTTAAATTTGTCCATTTTTGACAAAAATGCAAAGGGGTAACATCACAAAATTTGCATTACTGGTATAATGCCAGATAGTGCAACTTTGATTTGAGATATTTCGGGTCTTAGTCGTCCGATTTTCGAATGTTATACCTTTTTGAGCTCGGGAGGATCACGGCTATCGATCTGCATCAAAATATAAAAAATTTTAAATTTGTCCATTTTTGACAAAAATGCAAAGGGGTAACATCACAAAATTTGCATTACTGGTATAATGCCAGATAGTGCAACTTTGATTTGAGATATTTCGGGTCTTAGTCGTCCGATTTTCGAATGTTATACCTTTTTGAGCTCGGGAGGATCACGGCTATCGATCTGCATCAAAATATAAAAAATTTTAAATTTGTCCATTTTTGACAAAAATGCAAAGGGGTAACATCACAAAATTTGCATTACTGGTATAATGCCAGATAGTGCAACTTTGATTTGAGATATTTTGGGTCTCAGTCGTCCGATTTTCGAATGTTATACCTTTCTGAGCTCGGGAGGATCACGGCTATCAATCTGCATCAAAATATAAAAAATTTTAAATTTGTCCATTTTTGACAAAAATGCAAAGGGGTAACATCACAAAATTTGCCAAAATGGGGTCGATTTTAAAAATCAAAAATTTTGAATGTGATCGATTCTTCTAGTTGTCCCGAGTCTAGTAAGGTATGACATTTGAAAATAGGACTCCATTTGGCTGAGAAAAGGACATTTAAAGTTGAAAAAATCATCATTTTGCGGGCTGCAGTAATGGCTCCAGAATGGAGAAAGAGTTGCATACTTTTATGCGCAATTAAATTTTTTTTGCTGCATGCTTTTGGGCAGCACATTTAAATTTACTTTGCATTCCAGACGTTTTAAATAGTATTATTACTGATTAGCAAACAGAGCCAGAGGCTGAAGCTTAAGCGCTGGGCGTGGCAACCTGATTAAAATAAAATAACACTCAATTGTTTATAATTTGACAGCAAATTGTTTGTATAATACACGTATATATAATAAATAAGCATAAACTAAATGTAAAAAATCAACTAACGTAGCAAAAAACAATTTCGCGTAATTTTTGAAAAATTCCTTGAAATGGTAAGTCTATAAGTAGGCGCATATATGCATAAATATATATGTATATAGTACTAAATACATAAATGTACTTAAGTACATGTGTGTATAAGTATATGGACAGCTATATGTATATAAGTAACTTGCGGCCGCCGCTTTTTGTCTTTTTTGTTGTGTGTGTTGTGGTCTTTACAAATTACAAATAATCTCACAATGTAGGTTCAGGTTCTGTTGCTGCTTCTGCTGCGGATTGAGGGATAGATAGCCTAAAATGAGGGCTTGCTGCTGCCAATGCTGCGAGCGGGCAAACTGTTTGTCTTGACTGTGGGATTGTCGCGTGCCTGCGAGTGGGCAACCACAATGCTGAGGCATTGCACCCACTCCTCAGCATTCTTGCCATCCTTGGGCTTGAGTATTAGTGTCTGATCGGCAGTGAAAATCTCAAAGGCCTTGGGTATATTACGTGCACCGCGTGAAACCTTCACCGAGCGTATTTGATTCACATCGATGCTCTCCCCACCGCTCTGCAAAACCGATAGGAATATGTTAATGGAACGATAGGTCGATTATTCGATTAGTCACTTACCGATCCCTTGCAGGATAGATGAGCGCCAGAGAGCGTAAAGTAGCGTGTGCGCCAGCGCCTAAAGAGTCGCCACTTGCCCTTCTTCTCCTTGAGTTGACCCTCAATCATTGGTTGATTGCTGCCATTGAGGAATCCCACCGCCTTATCGGGATGATTGCACAGAAAGCAGCCCCATTGATATTCCAGCTCATTGCAGTTTGGATTCGACTTGTTCGTCTTGGACACTTCGAACACATCCAGAAAGCCCGAGTGTCGCAGCTCATTCACAAGTATCTCCCGATCCTAAGCAGAGGAAGAGGAACATTACTCAAAGAACAGTTTAGTGTCGGAGGAAATTAGCCTACCTTGACCTGAGGAAATTGACTGGTGACCAGTTCGGTGAAGCTGCGATTCTCGCACTTGAGTATCTGCCAGATATTCTTCAGATTACTGATGCCCGGTTCCCGTGTGCTGAGCACGCTCTTCTCTTTGACCTAAAGAGGAAAAGTGTTAAGGAAAAGTCTTTCTAGTAATCGAGGTAACTACTTACAAAGTGCCGCACTTGAAAGTCCAGAAAGATCATGTGAATCCAGGTCTTGGGATTACGAGTGCGCATCGTGAAACATGTTTTGGAGTACAGACAATGAGGACCACGAATTTGACAGGCAAAATGCAACTTGGCCACTTTCTTCCGACGTTCTGCGAATTCATTAGAAACTGTTTGATGTGTGTGTGTGTGTGTGTGTGTAAAGTTTGAAATGTGTGTGGGAGTGTGTTAAAAGAGTTAGAGAAGAGAGTCTACAGTTGAGCGACAGTCTAGCGACTTACCCTCAATGCTGCATCTTGTGGGCGGTGGCAAGTGCTGTGAGACCTCATCCATGTACGATTTGATGGACACAAAGTTCTTCTCGCAGAATTGCTGGACGGGATCACGCATAATCTGATATGGCTCAAAGGTGCTCATGCGCTGATCCATCACGCTGTTGGCATTGAGCAACGTTCGACTCGTGTTATCACTGCGCCGAGGAGCTACATTTGTGGTCGTCGTGGGTCCGGAGACAATTACCTCGCTCTGTGGAGAAAAGAGGAAAAGATTAGTAGGAGGAAAAGTGGAAATGATCCTAGAGAGTGGCTTAATAGATACCCTACAATCAGCTATGGAAATAAGAGATTTCCCTCTTCTACAACCCGTTCTACTCACATTTCCGTTGACGGGCAGCTTCATAACGGACTTAGCATTGCCATTGCTGGCGGATTGTGGCAACGCTGGCGATGCATGATGAACAGAGACGGCATTCTGAGATTGCTGAGCAGCTGTTCCTGCTCCTGCACCCGTTCCCGCTGATTGCGGTATGGAAATGGATCCCACGGATTGGTTGAGTGCGTCTGTGCTGTACTTCATGAGCACCGTGCTGGAGTTGAGTAGCGTCGAGGGTCCCTGGGAATGTGGACGCACCTTGGATGGCGATGTGGTGACGGTGACACCGCCTGAAGTCACGGGTATGCCGTGTTTGTTGTGGCCCGTGATGACAACATCATTGCTCAGCGGTGGCACAGGAGTCACCGGAGGATTACTAGGCGATGTGGGCGTCTTGGGCGTGGCACCCGTTTGGACAACAACATTTCCATTGGAATTTCCTCCCGGCTGTTGATTGATTTGTGAATTACTCAATCTTGTCATGCTCTTGTGGAGTCCTCCGACCGATCCGCTGGCCACATTGAGGCGTGTCACACTCCTGTGCGTGTTGCTCGCTGGATGCAGTCTTCCCGTGCTGCGGGAGTCTCCCAACTTCACCCGCCGCGTGTAGCCCGTGTGCGGAGGCGTTTGTGTCGGCGTGGGCGAGGCAACGGGAAGCGGCGCCGCTGGCGTGGACGTGGCAATGGGCGTTGGCATTGTATTGGCGATGGGCGTGGCCAGGGGTGGCTGTAGAATGTTGGAACTACTGCTGCCGCTGGCGGGGGTGGCAGAAGCGGATGCTGTGGTGGAGGAGGAAGCGGAGGAGGCAGCTGGCTTGATGGGAGGTCCGGGACTGGAGCTGTTTAGACTGACAATGGTCACACCACCCGAAGTCTTGTTGCCCACATCGTGTTGCGAGCTTAACGCCGCGTTCTTCTGCCGCACACAGGCGAGTACTTTGTCCGTGAAGAGCACAGGATAGGCGGAGCACAGCCTGGTTGCTTCCTGCTGCAGCAGCGCTTGAGCCGGCAGGTGCTCCAGCACAAAGTCTAGAGCCTGCTGAGCCGTCTCCTTGCTGCCAATGCCCGAGGTGGTCAGTATCTGAGCACAAAGTGTGATCGTGCTCGGATTTGTCTTGGCCGCCAGACGCACCTGCTCAAAGTGATCGACGAGCAGGTGAGGAGAGTGCTGAGCCAGTTTGAGTAGAATCTGCATGGTAATGCTGGAGGTGTCACTGTCCTGCAGAAATCCACACAGCTGGGGAACGCAGGATTCTAGCACAGCCGGTGACTTCTGTACAATCAGCAGGTAGAGCTGAAAGACGGCCATTCGCTCCTGGGCATCGCACTGGGGCAGCAGGGGAATCAGCAGTGGAGCATGTGGTGTCACTGTCTCCGGGGATACCTCATACACCTGGGAGAGCACACGCAGCAATCCGTAGTTGCCCGAAAGTATGGAATCCATGATCGGATCCATTATATCTATCAGCAGATAGGCATAATCTATAGCTGCTAGGGAGAGGTAACTCGCCAGATTCCTGGACAGCTCCTTGTTGCCCTTGGGCAGAAACTGCACTGCAATTGGCAGTGCTATTTTCATCAGTTCCTTTTTGTCATAGTTCTGTGGGAGTAGAAGGAGATTAGTCAAGATATCTAGGGATTATCATAAGTTTACTTACCAAAAATATGCTTGAGATTATATCGGCAGCAATCTTGGCATGCGGTGGCTCCTCCTTGGTGGCAGCCACCGGCTGTAGATTCCACAGCAGACACGTCTTCAGCAGATCCACCAGGGCGGAGCAGTAACGCTCCGCACTGCGCGTCTCCCGTATACAGGAGAGCACTCGTGTGACACAGATCTCCACCACGCTCTGATCATTGTTGTTCTTTACATAATCCGCATGAGAAATTATTGGATTGATTTCCGACAGCTGTGGAAGAAAAGAAAATAAGTTAGACATTGAATTCTGTAAGAAACTACGTTGGATTTTGGTTCAAAAGCTTGGACAGGATTTTTTCGCTGTCTCCTCCAGTTTTAAAACACTTTAAAGTGAATGAGTGTTACCCATCCTTTGTCGGCTTATGGGATCACTTCCTTATCCTTAGGCCTTACATACTACTCCTTCTCTTTCTCAATTTCGTTTATCTAAACTATTTGGATCGCTTGTACTTACCACCTCGGTGATGTCGTTGACAATGTCTGCATCGGGTACTGAGAACAGATCTCCTGCTCGGGACAAATCCCGCTTGGCGAGCACTTTTGTAAACAATTCGTGCATCTCGATGAGGAATCTCGTTTCTAGTCAATCATCTCCTTGTTGCAGCTGCAATGACAATGAAGTTTTTGGACATTAGATGGGCAAAATACCAACTATCTCTGTTTCACTCTCTCTCTCTCTGTCTCTTCCCATCTTTATCTGTCTGTCACTTGCAGTGACTTTTTCATTGCCATATTTGTTGCTTTTGGCGCATTGCCAGGCTGCTGGCGCCGTTTGCCTTTTTTTTATCTTATCGCAGTGCCTATGTAACCAAAGGGGGGACACCAGGGGAATACCGGGAGAAAGGGGTAGCTGGATATCTACTAAAAGTCTGAACTAGCCCAATACTTTTGCCTGTACTAAACGCCCAAAAACGCATTCTCCATTGTCCATTCTCCATTGTCCATTCTCCATTCCCCATTCTCCATTCTCCACTTGACTAAATATTTGTCGCAATAACTTTTACACTGTCTCGCTTTCTTTTCTCCGTTTCTTCCCCATTCCCCTCCATCTATATATTAGTCTAGAGTTGCACTCGTTGTCTGGGTTGGCAATATATAGTATATACCAGATATAAATAGAGACATATCTCTGTTCACTAAATACTTGTTGAATTGTCTCTTTAAAAGCAACAAAAACAAAAAAAAAATTAAAAGATATAAACATTTACACAATTTTCCGATAAGCTTTACACCTATCATACTGGACTGGGCATATATACATATATAGGTATATAAGAGAGGGTTTATCATATCAACACCTGTCTGTAAGTTCTGCTTATCGTAACTGACCTTTAAAAACTATTTGTAATTAAATCAAAGAAACTCTTTTATTTTTTTTGGAATACTTTAACTTAGTTCTGTTTTGTTCTGTTGCTGTTGGTCAAGGTTAACGGTAAACATATATACACTTGTAAAGTTTTGGTTGTTTTTTTGTTGAATTCAACTGAATTGGCAGTTTTTTTTTGCAGAGGTTTTATTTTTATCTATCCACTTTCGGGGGATTTCCCGAGTTCGCTAAGGAGACTGGGAGTATGTGAGTAGGGGAGGTAGTGGGGGTAACGAGGGTTACTCGGTGCAAGCAAACAAATGACAACTGTGTGCACTGATATGACGGAACTGTTGTTAGACTTCCTTTACCGCTCAAAAGCTGAATGTGAATGATTCTTAGCCCAAATGCAGTTGGCCAAAAGCCTTAGAAGAGGGTAGGAAAGAGTGATGTAGAGGGGGTGGGGTTTTATCCCCTATAAGTACATGGATTTTGATTAAATGCCCAAAGAGAATGCCACAGTGAGTGGATTAAGTCTTAAGTCGCTTGCCTAAGACACTATGGAATTTGCTTTGTGGGCGCAACATTCGCTCTCCCTCTCGCACACTGTGTACGCCATCTCTTTCGTTGTCGCCGTTTGTATCTCAATCTCGAGTCGCTGGTTGTGACCACATCAAGGAAGCGACGCCAACGCGTTGTGGTTTATTAAATTTTTGTTGAAAATGAAAAAGTTGCATAATCTGAGTGAGCAGTGAACACAGAGGCAAGTTAGGCACTGCACGCGAATTGAAGATAACAGAGGGGGAGGAAGAGGAGTGCTGGGGGGTAAAGAGACAGACAGACAGACGGACAGTCAGACAGACAGTCAGTCTGATAGACGGACATTTGCTTCCTGGAAACCGGGACAGCAGCAACAGCAGCAGCAGCACAGCAGTTGTGGTTGTTGTTATTTATGGCTCATTCGCGCTCAGGTTGCAGCCAAAAGCAAAGAAACTGGTTAAAAAATAAATAAAGAGGCAGCAACAAGTCGCAGCAACAACAGCAACAACAACAACAACTGCGACAACAACAACAACTTTGCGCGCGCGAGAGAAAATTAAAAGAGAAATAGAAATACACGTATAAGTAATGGATAATGATGATGATGACGATCATGAACATGATGATGATCAAGACGCTGGCGTTGGCTAAAACATAAACCGAAACCGGTGCGGCAACTTACAAATACAAACACACATACACACGCACACATAGAGCTAGAGATACAGCAGCAAAGTGTGAGAGAGAGAGAGGGAGAGAGAGGAAGCGAGAGCTGTAGAAAAAACGGATTTCATTTTGCTTTAAGATCAGTTTGAAAAGACTTAATTCATTTTATGGTTTTTGGTTTTTGGTTTTAGGCTAAGGCTTAGTTCATCGATTTTGCATTTTGGCCAATAAATGACAAAGTTCAAAGCGAGTTTTTGTTTTTGTGGCTTAAGTTAAATTGAATGCTAATTAGATGACTCAGGTGAGTAGAGCAAAGCAGCTAAAAACGAAGCTGTCGGAAAGAAATATTAGCTGCTGCGATTTTAGCACAAGCTCAGACACTAAAAGGGCTAGAAATAGAAAAATTGTTGACCAAATTTAGTTAAGAATTAAGTTACAGTGAAAAATTGGTATAATTGGGCACAAAACAGTCGAGCAGCATGAATATAGCTTTGCTTTTAGGGGTAGGAGATGGAGGCGAGGCTAGCCCTGTTACTAACAGGGCCAAGTGCACTGAAGTGATAAGTGACAAGTGGCATTCAAATGCTGATCGTCTTCGGTTTCTGGCCAACTCACATAACCTATCATAACAAATAACAAATGTTACCGATACACGGTACGTATACGCAATACAGGTACACACTATATATAAATAAAGTATATATATATATACAAATGTATATTGAGATTCGATTTCGTTGCCAATTTGAAGCACACAAGTGTTTTGTTCTTGTTTATGCATTCCAAGCACAGTTATTTAAGCCAAGTTATCGTTCTTCTTGCTGTTGTTGTTGCAAATACCTGGCCTTAACAAAGCGTCAAGTGACGAGACGTTGGTCAGTTACAAACTGCAAGATCCAGGTTGCAAGTTGCCAGCATAGTCATAGTTTTAGTTTATTTCAAGTCTTAGTTAGACACACACACCGGTATATACACACACACACACACACACACACTCAGTTGTGTTGTGTTTGCTGTAAACTTGTTTTTGATCCGACTTTGGTTTGGTTTATGGCTTTGTTAACCTACGCAAATCGCAGCTGATGAACTGCAGTCGCTTATAGATTTGTTCTGCAAAGATCAGCACATTTTTAAGGTAAAGTTTATAGCTAGAAATCTAGATAAGAAATTGTCTATGATTGCTAAGTTTTATGGGCCATTTCTACGCACGTTTCTCTAGCGATAAACGCTGTCCACGCTAGTGACTAATGCAGAGCCTTTAAAAAATTAAACAACCGTTAGTTTAGCGCTTTAAAGATAAGTAATACAACTATCGCACATTATAATGCTTTTGCTTTCGATTATGTTGATAAACAATTTTATAAGCGATTCCCTAGAAGAAATGACTTAACTTCTCTAGTAATTGAGGTGAATTCGGATTTTATGAGTTGTATTATAGATTATAACGTATATTTCTATTTTAAAATATATTGGTTAGGTTATTATTATCGGCTATTTCTTAATACTTCTGTTCCCTAACAAAAAATGTTAATTTTCAGTCAATCTTCTGATCGTCAGTCGTATGCTTTCATCCCCAAATTCTAATACTAATCCTCAATTCGCTTACCTTTCCACAAATTGCTTGTGAAATTTATTAAATCGCAGCGTGAGAACCTAAATGAAAAGATATTAGCAGAAAAAGGCCAAAACAAGAAGAATAAGAGCAGAATTTATGTTATTCGCTGGCTCATTCAATGTACAAAACAAATACACAGAGCGAAAAGTTAAGAAAATACAAATTAAGTAGCTAAAATTCTAAGAAAACACACCTGAGGTAAGTAAAAGGTAAGTACGCGTAACTGAAAAACAAGCTACAAATTCTATAAACAAATCAAGCTTCAAAAGTACACAGTACTCGATGGTTTCTCTCTGTGTATACACACGGCACATATACATAAGTAAATACAACATCAACACGGTAATCCGAGACAGACACAAGCTCATCGAAGGGAAGGGGAAGAGGAAGGGAAAGTGAAGTGGAGGGGATAACTTGTTGAAAAATGAGCGACGCGTGAAACTTATTAATGAAAAGAGCCGCAAACGAAATAATTAAAAAAAAAAACACTCACACACACGAAAGAAAAGGAAAGCAAAAACAACAGACAATAAATCGCTAAAACCTAAAACCGAAATCCTCAAAAACCAACTGATCGTCAGAAGAGGAAGAAGTGGTTGAAACAGGTAGCTTAAGTTGTGGAATATTCCAATTCGATATGCTAAAGCTTAACGGTAAATGCTGGGACTTACCAAAATTGCATATGCAAAACATAAGCATAAAACTGCATATGTGTGTGTGCATGTATTTGTAGTTGAAGTTGTAGTTGTAGTTGTGGTTATGCTTGTATTTGTATGCAGGCTGTGTGTGGGGGCAGCAAACACAGCTGGTCAGTGGCTGGAACTGGAATTGGAACTGGAACTGGTCGATACAATACTTCAAGTCGCGACTTAACACAGCTCCAAGCCAGACAGGCTTGCGCTCTCTCACTCCAGTCGATCCGCTCTCTTCTGTGCGCTCTCTACGCTCTGCTGAGCGGGGAAGCAAAACACCAACAACAACAAAGCACTCGAAAAGGCACGAAAAAGGTAGACGACGACGACTTTGACTGCCGCTCTTTGTTGTTGTTGTTTCTGCTGCTGCTGCTGCGCCGCTTTTGTTGTTGGTGAGCTGTCGGCCAAGTCAGCCGCACAGCCGCCGTTGGCGTTGCCTTTACCGTTGCTGTTGTTGTTGTTTGTATTGTTGTTGGCTTTTGGGTGTAGTTCAATATGAATTTTACTGCGACTGTTGTTGTTGTTGTACCTTTTCTCGTTGCCGATAAAGCAGAATATTCAGCATTGCTTTTAACATTATTTGCACTTATGCTTGTTAATTATTGTTGCAGCGCCAGCGTGTTGAACTTTTTTGCTTTTTTATTCGCATTTATGCAAAACAACCAAATGAAAAAAAAAACATTGCCGAAAAAAAATCAAAATAAAAACTCAAATATTCGTATTGTGTTATTTGTTATTTTTAACACACTTTTTCGCGTTGTCTTCTGTGTTCTTCTGCGTTCTTCTCTGCCTTCGTTTCTTTCTTTTGTATTTTTGCTAATCACATTTTGTTAACAGGCCACACACACAAACACACGCGCACTAACAGACAGAGAGCAAGTGTGTGAGAGAGAGAGACGGAACGAGGGGTAAATCGCGCTGGCAGACTAACTGACGACTCATGCGCGCTGGCCAATTCCAAGTAAACGCGTTTAGGCCAAAACGTAGACTGAACTAAACTGTCGCTGCCAGTTGCCATTTGCCTGTTGCTGGCTTGACTCTTGCCTGACTGACGGACTGGTTCAACTTGCTCGCTCTCCAACTCACACTTACTCTCCCGCTCTCGCTCTCAGTCTGTGTCAGACACTTGCTTTTCGTGCTTGTTGTGCGCGTTCTCTCTATTGACGCTCTTTCAGACAACTTGTTGGTGCAGTTGCTCGCTCTCCTTGTTGTTGTTGTTGTTGTTGCTGCTGTGCCTGATCGTTTTTGCTCATGCACACACATTTATCACAGTTTGCTTATGCGCTTTTCATTCATAAACAAAAAGCGCATTTTTGTTGTCGATGTCGTCGTTCGTGTTCCTTTTTGTCTGTCTGCTGCGTACGCTCTCACCTGTTGAGCCTTCGCAGCATGTTGAAGACTCGTGAATGTTGCTAACGTTGTGTCAAATGTTGCCAACTTCGATTGAAATGTTGCTAAGGCTTAAAGTTTGAATTTAACGGCATTTAAAGTGTTGCCAAAACTTATTAATGAGCTGACTGCTCATGTCTTTTGATTTTTAGTGGATTTAAATGGAAAAGTTATTGAATTAGCTTAATTAAATCTAGGGATAGTTAATGAGTCTATTAAAATGGAACTTTGAATCGTTTTCCAACTTTTGGAGTTAACGAAAGTCATTTATATAGACTCGTATACACTTCCGCAATGCTTTACTTGTTGTCGCTTAGTACTTTGACCCACTGGGCTGTTGCACTTAGAGTAGAACTTAATTCTCAAGGTCAGTGGCCAAGCTAACAGTGAGTGTGGAAAGTGTTGCAACGGTTCTTTTAACAGCTGGATGCTAATGGAACTGGTGAGTGTCCAAAGAACGCGACTTAACAAGGTGCAATCGAATTCACTTTCGTATACGAATGGGTAATATGGAACCGGTAGACCCAGCCCAGTTTTGGGTGCACTCGTATTTGCCTTGCAAATATCGAATGTAAGCGGAAATATTCAAACTTTAACCGAAACTGAAACCAAACATATAAAGTGCAGGGTGTAATAGACTAATTGAATGTGAATGGACATTGAGACTCGTCACTTTAACAAACAAATGTTAATGTTTTTTTGTTGTTGTTGTTGTTATTTTTTTCATTACACATTAAAAAAGATCATATTGTCTAACTGTATAAATTAGTTTTAGTCTCACTTCAATTTTAAATCAATTTTAGTTTTGGATAAAAGCTGAACATATTTCTCCTTCTTCTCCTTCTCCACCTAGGCATACTTGGCAGCCAATCCCGCCACGAAGTCGATGTACTCCTTCTGGGCTGCCTCGGTGGACTTGCCCTTCTGCTTGTTCCAGGCCTCCCACTTGGCCTTAGCCTTCAGGTCCAATAGACCGGGCTTGCTGGTCTCATTATCCCCAACGGTGGCCTGCTTGAAGAGGGCATAGAGCTCCAGGAACTCGTCATCGCTGGGACGCTTGGTCAGTGACTTGACCTTCTCGGCGGCAGCGTTGAATTGCTAAGGGGAATCGAAGGGAGAAGATTAGCAAATTGCTGATAAGCGATAATTGATAAGTGATAACAACATTTTATGCGAGTCACTATCAAAAATCTACAGCTACTTGTTTTATGGCCACTTACCTCGGTGAGGGACATTCTGGTTTAGGTTTTAATCTGCAAGTAAAAAGAGATTAAGACTTTAGTTAATTGCATAACAACTTTCTTAATTTATGTGCTGAAATGCAAAGAGTTATTACATATTATAGCCAACTTTGATCCCGAAGTGGTATCTGTGTTGGAAAAGCTTAAGCTTCGTAGCTGTTTTAGGCCAACTAAACCACGATGATCAGTCGAAGGCTAGCTACAAATAGCTATAAATAAATATATTTTCTATTAAACATTTAAACACTACAGGTAACAACAAATAAAGTGATCTTTGAATATCTTACTGAAACTATTTAAAGTTAGCCATAAAACTAGCTTGTGCTTTAAACCAGCTAATTATCTTTAACAAATTAGAAATTAAGTACCTGAACTAACAGTAAAAATAATTTCTAGTTAGTTTAAAGATAAAAACTTAAAAGTTTGAGAGTCTGCAATTATGCAAAAATGTTTTAAGCTCTTTAGAAAATACACTGAGTGGTCAAATAAAACCGCTAAATGATGAAATGCCGCCAGATTGTCTGGCTTGTTGAACTTTAGCACACATCAGGCGATTTTACAGCAATCTAATTTTTTTTTTTTGTTTGTTTGAGGTCGGAGCATTTATGGAGGTGCCTCCAAAAAGCGCGACTTTCACCAGAAACACACACACGCACACACACACTATATAAATAGAAACTCATTAATAAAAATTATGCCACAGCATAAAAGATACAAATGTATCTGACAGATTGCGTGGCCTTTAAATGTGTGTGAATTTTGATAGAATCCCGCCAGAAAAGGCATTGGGCGTGGTCCAAATACGTGTTCCGCATACACAACTGTAAATTGGCAAACCAAAACGATTCGAAGTGTTTGCTGGCCTCGAAAAGAACATGGCCAAAAGCAGCACTTGGCCCTTATCTATTGATAGTGTGTTGTTCCCTTAGTCACAAGTGTTTGAAATTATTTCCTGATCTGATCACTTACGTACGATTTGTTGTCTGGACGATCGGAGAACTCGACACTTTCTGAATCCGCGTCGCGTTTGGACATTCAATTTAAATCTTTTTTTCCGCAACGATCGCGAGTGAATCTCTGGGAACACAAAAAAATATACGGTAAAAGCTCTCTCCTCCGCTGAGGTAATTGGCGAGCTTTTCTAAGA
This sequence comes from Drosophila cardini, assembly GCA_018903735.1. Lineage (NCBI taxonomy): Eukaryota > Metazoa > Arthropoda > Insecta > Diptera > Drosophilidae > Drosophila > Drosophila cardini. The sequence goes on along the minus strand of JAEIGM010000007.1, from coordinate 3,188,280 downwards.
GCACTCTGGGTACGCTCCATGGGTACTACGGGTACTCAGACGCGTACTCGTTTACGACTCGTATTACTCACGGCACCAGACAGAACTTTGAGCACGACTAATGGATTTACTCCGTGTACTTCTTGCTCTGATATCGCATACGCTTTTGGATTTGGATTTAATCATTGTGTACTGGGAGCGAAGTGCAACCGGCTTTTTTTGCAATACTATATATATAGTACACTGGAAGAAAAGAGATAGAAGAACTTAGTACACGTGGCCTTGAATAGAGAGGGTTGAACTTAAATCTATTTAAGTACGAAAAGAATATAGACAAAAATTAATCTTAAATTAAGTAATATCTTAAAAACTCTACCTAAATTAAGTTAAAAGTTTCTAACTCTTAAGTCAATATACTAGACTTTTCATCACAGTGCATGTGATTGCGAATGTTTGAACTTTTTGGGAGCAACAAATCCAGAGATTATTGCACTTATCAGTGCCACACCTGCTGATTACAACATAGTCTGTACGACAACGTGTACTTTGGTGTGTCTTTTATATTGATTTTGTTTGAATTCGTCATAATAAATATATAATTGATATCAGATAGAGTTAAACTTCTGATTATATAATATAAAAGTAAGAAGTACGTCTATATCAGAGACTCTAAAGAGGTCAAACCTACAAAACTACAGATCAGAGATGCTTAAGACTGCTCAAACCAAAAATATAAGAGCAGATTTGATTTGTAAACTGGGTATATAACAGTCGAGCAGCTTCACTGAAGCTTTCTTACTTGTCATAATTGTTAGTAAAATATATAATTTTGTAGATAAAAAAAATTTATGATAATGCCTATCAGTATAGATAGCAGAAACATGGAAATTACTTTTTTTTAAACGTATATATAATATATAATTTATCGTTTTAGATAACTTATAACTTGGTTTCTTTCATATACTCCAAGCTAACTTATTTATATCATAGAAAATTTCAATATATGCACATATAAGAAATCAGCTAGCTGAGTCTACTATATTATTCATGAAATTCAAAATCAACGTTAGTCATAAAAGTAGAATTGTTAAGAATCAATATTTTATATAATAAACATTTTTATCAATGAAGCAACTTTCTACTAAAGTTTGATATAATTTAAAGCTTTCTTCAGAGCACTGTATTTTTATAAAGCATACTTTTAGGATGCGCCATAAATTGTTTGCTTAACAAAATGAAAAACTGTTAGATCTAGTTATGAATTTGCTAAAATGATAGCACTATTAATAATGTCACTATATGAATCACAATTGTGGTGGCAGACATTGTAACACTTTGGACTTTTCAGTATCCAGTACAGTTGTCATTCGATGGTTTAAGCTTTAAGGGTTAGAAATTATACTTATAATTACATTTCCCTCTTACAAAATAATTTTAAATAAAATTAATATTATTTATAATATTAAATATTAGAAAATTTTATAAACAATTTTAGTATTGTGAAAGCGTGTAAAAAAATCAAATATTAAAAATTGTTTAATGTTATAAACTTTTCTAAAACAGAATCACATAATGATTTGTTTAAATGCTTAAGGCTTTTTATTAAACGTTAGTATAAAAATACAATAAATACATTTTTTAACAACGGGAACTGCGTCAGGTTGGTTAATATGGACAAGTTTGTGTTAAGGATTAATGAGCACAGTAAAGCTTGAATAATAGTTATAAATTACTCATACTTGGCGGCATACTTCTTGTAGACCTCGATGTAATAGTTCTTGGCATCCTCGGCGGTAAGACCAGCCTTGCTCTTCCAGGCCAGATAGCGAGCCTTCTTGTCCTCCTCCTCGGGCTCCTCAATGTTGCAGTCTCCGACGGTGGCCTGCTTGTAATAACCGTAGAATTCCAGGAAATCCTCCTTGGTCACGGTCTTGCTGAAGTTCTTTGCCTTCTCAACGATTTCCTCAAACTAAACAGTAAAAAGAATATAGTTATTAACAAGTCCTCGTACTAAATAAATAATATTATAACTTACGGTCAGCATGTTGATGGTTTAGACGGTTTGTTGTGTTTAGCAAACGAAAACAAATTGTGGTTTCTCCTACCACTCTCCAGAGCTATATATAATGAGCTACCAAACAAAGTCAGGCGTTGTTTTTTGATTAATCTTATCATATACATAGCAGACTCTAACAGTAGTTCCCACTCGGAGTCCCAGTCCCACACCTGTTCCCCTTCCCATTTCCCGTTGATAAACCTGATGGCTATGATCGATTAGGTGGTGCAGAACGGAAGGAGGGGAAAGTATAAAACATATAGAATTGTTTCTTTATCTGATTTTGGGGGAAATTCATACTTGCATTTTGCCAAAAATGAAATTAGTTATAGCTATCATAGCGTAAATATTCGTTAGTATTGGTGAATGAGTTTTTAGAGATATGATTAAACAGCTCATGCACTTATAGCTTCGATAAGATTAACATGAATATTTTATGACTGTTCCAGTGCAAAATATATAGTAATTATAGAATACAGTCAAGTCAATCCTGACTAAGACCAAATCAAGTGGATGATTTAGTTTACAGATGCGTCATTGGGTCACAGCAAAGTTAAACGAAATTCTAAAATGATTAACAAACAATTATCTTATAAATCTATCAACTTTTTTTTGGTAGTTTTCCAAAACACTAATTAGTTAGTGATAAGATTAGACACAGTCACCAAATTATAGTTTAAAACAGCTGCACTATTTAAATATTAAAGTGGTTTCTATAAATGGATAACTTTAGATAAGGGTATCATAGGTCTCACAAGGAGAAATTGGGACAGGTTTGAGGAAGCTGCTGTCTTGAAGTAACTGGAGTTCTAAAGATTCTTCAAACAGCCCACAATTGGAGTTTTAAACACAGAGCAGTCCGATTTGTTCGAGGTGAAGAAAAAGTCCATGTTTACTACTCGGAGTGAGCCGAAGACGCTGTCCAAAGCAGCTGCCAAGCAGGTGTACATCGAGATCTATTCGAAATTTGGCTTAGAAGCAAACAAAGTTATTTTAGAACCGTTTTAAAGTAGATAATAAATGAATAAACTCACCCAGAACAACAAAAAAAGTATTCCTTAATTTAAAAAGCCGCTTCCGACTGTGGCATGGCCACGGCAGCAGCAATCAGTGGCTTCGACTGTCCTGTCTTCAGCAGCATTACACGTATCTGGGAATTATCGGGTGTAAGTGTGGCCGGTGGCAACTTATCCATGGGATCCAGCACAGAGACAACCTCAAAGTCCACGCGCAGAGGAACACCTGGCAGAACGCTCGGTAGTCTTGCCAGGGATTGCTGTACAGTATAATGACGACGATCAGCGTGCAGCAACACCACCAGATTGGATGCCATCTTAAATGTGGAGAGATTCTGAACGGTGAGGTAGAGGCGGAAGGCGGGACCAGTGCCGCAAATCTCGGCTGACAGCTTGACGGGAGCATGTGTGAGGTCTCCCGATATGGTGCTCTCCGAGGAGTTGATGGCATTGATTGTGGCACGTGCGGCTGTGTGGCGAAGCCGCCAAAGTTCCACCTGAAAGCTGCCATAACTGGCTGCAGAGAAAGTTAGGAAATTTGTAATTCGCGAGCATTTGTTATTCACCCTTGGCATGCTGCTTCTCGCGTGCTGCCTGTTCCACGAATATGGAGCTCTTTTTGGGCTTGTCGAGGATGGAGGCGTCTACAGTCCGTTGCGAGCCCGCTGATCCTTTGCTGGCCGTTGTGGCTGCCTCGATGTCGTTCTCAAAACGCGTAATGCGTCGCAGGATCTTGACAATCACTTCACCACTTTGGGTTGTCAGTGTCAGCACATGATCCTCCACGCCCATTCGACCATAGATCATTGCAGCCACTGTTTGGGGCGCCACGAACTCATCCACCAGATAGCGTTGCAAATAGAATTTAACCTTACCGCCATCAAGCGCCACAGCCACCAAAGTGATGCCTAGATGGGTCAGCAGTAGCGGGAGCAAACAAACTGGTTGTGCCTCCAGTGGCACCTGGTAGAGCATTTTGCCACGCTTGGAATAGCACTGATAACGCGGCTCCATGGTGGTTACAATGATTGTCTGATCAACGGGCAGCAGCAGTAGACCGGTTAATGGTGTAGTCATCTTGAGAATCTCCTGTCCCTCGCTGTTGGCCTTGCGCAGCAGATAGATGCCTCCATTTCGGGTGCCCACGACAATGCAGAAGTCCGTCTCGTAGGTGCCATGCACTGAAATTAAGCTGGGCACAGCTGTCTCATAGCTACAAGTCTTGGCCTGATAGACCAGATTGAAGCCTTGTGGTTCTAGTACGTAGACGTGGCCCGTATCCGTTGCCAGCACTAGGTGGGAGGGAGGATTGGCACTGCTGGACACACGTTTCAGACAGCACATGGCCACAATGCTGCCCACCCGCCCCACGGTTGAATCCTTGTGTGTATTGATAAACGACTACAAAACAAATGCATACAATAAATGCTGCCTGTAGTGAACTAAACTCACTTCTCGCTCCACTTCAGGTAACTGCAGCAGACGCTGTGTTTTGCGTGATAGTTTGGCGTGATCTACATCCTTGAGCAACTGCAGCAATCCATCGTGTGTCTCTGGTTTCATCACAGGCAATTTACGCCACAGCTCCAGTTCCAGCTCTTCAGCCTCCAAGGCGGGAACAGTATACTTAAAGTAGGGCTTAAAGTGCCTGTAAAACAGCACAGACTCCGCGATGGCTACAGCAATCACTACGAATGGGAGGAGCATTAAGCAAGATTGGAGCGTTATCCACACTTTAACTCACCCGGCGCCTTTGGTTCCGTTTCGTCTATGTAGAGACTTTCAATAGCCGTTGGGATTCCTGGCAACACTTGCTCCTGCTTCAGATTCAGTCCACGAAACACTTTCAGCTTAGCCGTAGGTTCCTCATCCTCCTCCTCCAGCGAAATGTCGACAGCCAGAAGACGCACGTAACCGTCGCATTGGACATCGCTGAGTGTCATGCAACTAGAGAGTGTTGAGAGTAAAAGCGGCGACTCTTCCTCGGTGTCCACATGCAGCCAGTTGGTTGCTGATGACGATGCTGTTGCCATTACCTAAGAGAATACTTTTTATTTTGGGCAGTGAGTTAATTATGTGATGCTTTTATTTGTTTTGGTTTTCCTTCCCTAGCAACGGTCCATTTTCAATAGCCGCCAACAAGTGTTATCGATTACTATATGTTATCGATATGTGGCATTCACTGCTTATGCATTCATCATAATAATATATATATAATACAATATATTTACAACTGACTATATATATATATATATATAGTTAGTAATTAAATAAACAACAAAAAAATATATGTTTTAACGTTCTTAAGTCTTTTTTTCCATTAGCTTCCATATGAACTGCACTGCACGAGTTATAAAAACGAACTAACCGCTTGTGAGCGCTAACTCACTAACACAGCTTGCGCAACCCTGCAGTGAGCGTAATTTTGTGTGAATGCTCAAAGAGCAACGTTGCGAGCGACGCAGCCAAGTGTAGTTTATAAATAACAATATTATTTAAGCATAAGTTAAATATAGTATTCGTTTTTAATGCAAAAGTGATGACGGAAAGTGAGAACGAGGTGCAGCTTTTCAACAGGGGTGAGAAAGTCCTGTGCTTCGAGCCCGACGAATCGAAGGCGAGGGTCTTGTACGACAGTAAGGTAACCCAAACACTCTCATATGCACACACAAACACACACACACGTATATAGGCACGCACACAATTGTACGGCGAAATGTCAGACAGAAAATGCCAAACACGAGGTAAACGCTTCGATTTTTCACACGAAAAAACTGCTATTTCTCCATAGGTGTTGGCTGTGTACGAGCGCAAGGACGAGAGGAAATGCACTTACTTTGATTACAAAATCCATTTTCAAGGCTGGAGCTCATCTTGGGATCGAAATGTACGCGCCTCTGGTCTGCTAAAAGACAACGAAGAGAACCGCAAATTGCAAAAGGAGTTGGCAGAAGACGCTCAGCTACAAAAGTGAGTACAGTGTCAGTGTATTTGTGAGAGTTCAGTGTGTGTGTAACACTTTGTTTACATTTTTTGTGTAGAAGCGGCGGCTACACGTATAAAGACACCAAAACACCTACATTGCCTGCCAGCAAAAAGCCGCGTTTTACCAGAGGCGGTTACCTAGAGGAACAGGATCCATTGGACGTTTCGTATCCAACAGAGGCCCCAGAGCAAGAACTCCCGCTGTCACATCACAAAAGTGCTGCACGCACGAGGGACAACAGCGGCAATCGCTCACGGGATAACAGCGGAGGAAGAAAGAGCCAAATTCACACACCGAACGATAAAGCCGGTGATGCCAAAATGAGGGAGACACGCAAAGCAACACGCGGGGGCCGTGGCCGCCGAGGTGGAAAGTCGTCTATGTTCAGTCTGCACTCGCCAGCCAAAGATTCACATGCAACAAACGATGCAGAGAAGTTTATCAATCAGGAGGATCGTGTGGTGCTGCGCATCAGCGAACGTTTGCGTAATTACATGGAATATGACTACAATATGATCTGTAAGCTGGGCAAGCAACATGCCCTGCCCGCCCGCATACCTATTGTTACCATTCTGGAGGACTTCGTGAAGCAGCGTGCCGTGGAACTGGCAATTGGCATAAAACAGGATAGCACTAGGGGGAGAGTAACAACCAGTCGGAATGCGCGCATGGAGCGTGAATACGATCGCGTTATGTCCAAGTAAGTAAACCACTGTGGTCTTATAACCCTGCTCTATAATCCACTTTTTTACAGCGTCTGCATGCTTAAGGAAGTCGTGGACGGACTACGCATCTACTTTGAGTTTCATCTGGAGGATCATTTGCTTTACAAAGAGGAGAAGGAATATGCCTTTAGTCATCTAACCGATGAGAATCTAAAGCTGTGCAGCATTATATTGAATAACTCCTATGAAATGAATCCCAGCTGTGACACGGATCTCATCGCTCTGGAAGCTACACTCAATAGCACAAATGGTGAAAATGGTCACATTTTGGGTGGCCTTGAGTACAAGAAGCAGCTGCAGAAGTGTCTACTGTACATTGTAAAGAACAGTGGAAAGAATAACTTGGCGGTGGCCTACGATGAGCGCATCTCGCCCTACAAGGCAGCCAACAAATTGCCTGTGGAAATGCGCGGGTTTCTCTGCGAGACCTTTAGCTGGCGTCTGTTGTCCGCTGAATCACAGCCAGAGAAGTCGATGATGTTTGGAGCACCACATTTGGCGAGATTATTGGGTAGGTTTAGGTCATTTCTGAAACTCTTTTCTTTACTAACTTAACTCAATTTCTGCTTACAGTCAAATTACCTGAATGTCTGAATGTTTCGCCCATATCAAACGAGAAGCTGGATGATCTGTTGAAGCATCTTAACTCATTCATCAAGTAAATTTCACTGTGTTAATCGCTCTAGTATTATTATTAATTGTTTTTGCTTGCTTTCAGTTACTTGGAGAACCATGCGGAGTGGTTTGATAAGGAGAACTACGTACATCCAGAAATGCACCAGCAACAGCTGCAACAGGAGATGCTCGAATCTGTAGACTAATCACATTAAAGTCAGTGCAGAGATTTTTAACTTAATTTAGTATATGTATTAAGGCTGCTAGTTTAAGACAATCAGTTTATGTTTTAAAGCTACTGCCATTTAAGAGTAAAATGTCTAACTTAAGAATCTTTTCTTTTTTTTTATTAAACATACATTATTATCGTATTTTATTTATCATGCATTTTTAAAGCTTGCTTTTCTTTTTAATTTAAAATTTTAATTGTCATTTCGTTCAACAGTATCAATATCAATACGTATTTTAATGTATAATTTTTATCATTTTGGTTTTCATTTCATTTTCATTTCTTTTAACTACACAAACTGTAAATAACGCGCGGTCTATATAAAAAAAAAAAAAAACAGTTCTACACATGTATAATCGAATAATGTCTAAAACTAGTTGTTAATGTTAATATGGAAAAGACAATTTAATTATTATTACTTATTTTTTTTTTTTTGTTCATTGCTTAAGTTAGATTTGAATAGTTTAATAACTAGTATTTAATTTTTTTTTATATATTATAATAACTATATTATGCTTTGTGCTCAAATATATTAAGAATTTTAACAAGTATTTGTCATTTATGTCTTACTTAACAACTGGAATGTAAAAAGGCCCTGGGAAAATGATGAAAAGTGCTGGAAAAACCTGTTGCATTGAAACGCATTTGTGACGGATCGCACCTGTTATATATTTTGTATCGGGAAAAATTATTACTTTGGAATGTGCTGGGAATCATCGGACCCATTTGCTGTTGGACCCATTCTAAACTACGTGCTATGTAATGCTTGGGGTTTACTTTGTATACTTTGTGCAAGATCCTGCCTAGAAATTCGAAATGTATTTGTATTTTGTGTATATTTTTTGTTTTTGTATTGTGTTTGTTGTCGTTTGCTTGGACGGCTTAGAGTAGATGCTTAGATGCTTTGTAACTTGTCTTTGTTCTGTGTTTTCAATGTGTTAACTTGGACGAGTCCTGCTTACGTATCCTTTTCCTAACTCTGGTCTTAAGACTGACTTAGCTGAGGAACCCATAGGGTAGAAACTTGCGTCTTCCGTTTACTATAGTTCCTAAGAGTTCGTTTGATCCTCCTTTCTTCTAAAGCTCCTTTTGGGTTCATTTTATTCTCCTTTCTCCTTAGCTCCATAGGGTTCGCTTCTTCCCGTTTATTGCTCCTCTCTCCTGCTTTACTATGTTGCCTATTTCTGTCGCTTGGTGACGCTGCTGGCCGTCGGACGCATAAAGCTGCTGACTGAACGATTACGCTGCTGAGGATTTGAACTGCTCTGGCTCTTTCCCTGCTGCTGTTGTTGCTGCTGTTGATTGAGCACATTCTTTACGAGCATCGCACTTCGTGCCGCTGTCAGTCGGGAGGCGGCTGCTGTTGTTGATGCTGTGGACGCCGTCGTCGTTTGGTTCTCCTTAAAGCTGGTGCTGTTGCCCAGTGACTGCGCTGCTGCCGCCTGAGCCGTACGAGGGCCATTCGTAAGCTTGCTGCGCACCAAAATGGGACCAACGCTGGAGCCGCTGCTGCTGCTGCGACTTGCTGGAACGCCACGTGTTCCTCCTGCTTGATTGAGGCGGGCATTCTGCGTGGCCAGCGGTCGCTTGCTGGGCGAAGAGTCCACGGAGACTGTGGTGCGCTGCACGAGGGGTAGGCGTCTCACTACCGTCTGAGTAGAGGCGCCACTGTTAATGGAGGATCGTGAGGAGCGAAGACTGTTCCTGGAGCTGCTGCGTTCTACATCGCGGGTGCGTAGCTGTGAGGGATCTCGTCGCACGCCAGCAGAGGCTGAAGAGGAGGAGGCGGAGCGTATGGGTGCGGCAGTCAGCATGGGACTACCGTTGGGCATGCGAAGTGGGCGTTGTGCGGAGACACTACGTTTTGTGCTGTTCGGGATCTGCATTTGTGACTTTGAGTTAGACGCGGATGTGGATGAAGTTGTACTATTCCCATTCACTGGTGCTCCTCGTAAACGTGCCTGCTGCAGTCGATCTGCCAGGCGGCTGCCCATGCCCATGGCACTGATGCTGGTGGTGCTGGTCTTTTGCTTGGACACCGCACGGGATCGCTGAGTAGGTGCATCATTCGCTTCGTTGCAGGAGGAGTTGGTGCTCTCGCCCTTGCCGTGCGATGGTGTGTCCGATACCAGACTCTGCGTCTCCTCGAAGCCTTCGTCGTTGAGCTCGTGATGATGGTGTCCACTCGCTGTGAGCTTCAGCTTGCTGGGCGTCAGCTCCCGCGGGGGACTCCAGGGGCGCTCGGGTGTGCCTGTCGGGGATTTGAGATTCCTGATGGCCTCGCGCACATCCTCCTGGTTGATGGAGCTTATGTGGCGACCCACTTTCTCCAGCTTGTTGATGGTGCGTGTTTTCTCCGGCTCCCGTTGCTGTTCCCGCTGTTCCTTTCGCTGCTCCTCTCGTTTCAGCTGCTCCTGCTCCTTTTGTAGTCGTCGGATTTCATTCGCACTTGCAGATTGCTTGATCTCCGTGTTGTGATGGGGCGTCACTAGCTCCTCATTGCCACTGCTATAATCCGTGGGCCGCTTATAGCGTCTTGTCCGTCTCGCCGCGGCATATCTGTCAAAGTGTCCTGGCGCATCATGGTCTGCTGCCGTTTCTGCTCCTGTTTTTGCTCCCGTTCCCGCTCCCAATCCCGTGCTGACCGTGCTCTTCTCCTCCTTTGGCTTGTCGGTTAGATTCACTGTGACCACCGTCGTGTTAGGCGTGGCAATGACTCGCCTCTGCACTGGCGGCGTCTCTATGTTGTCCGCATCAATCTCCTTAGACTCGTTGTGACTCTTGTGGTGATCCAGCAAACTGGCAAAGGGATCATCTTTCGGAGCGGATGCCACGGACTCTGCCTTCTTAGCCTGTTCTTGAAGATCCTGGGCTGTGTTCCTTCTCACATAGATTTTCAGTCGATCAGCAGTGGCATCCGTCTCTGCCAGCTTTTGTATGATGGACTTGCGACGATCCTCCTCGGCAATGGATTGTAGTGCACTGGGACTCTGGCTGTGCTCCTGGGAGCGTTGTCGCCGATACTGACGCAGTTCCTCTGCGGTGGTCAGGTGTGGCTGCGCATTCGTTGCGGCATCCGCAATCGCTTGAATGTGACCCACGACATCCGTCTGCTCCAGCGTATTCGATGGTTTCCAATCGGAATAAACCCGCTGATATTTACCTGTATCCGCACCTGTACCTGTAGCTGTACCCGCTTCCCTTTGCGTTCGCTGCTCCTGCTGCTTCTGAAGATTAGTGGGATTAGTTGGATTCGTTGTGGGCGTCGTTGTTGTTGTTGTCATTATCTTTTCCTCTGGCAATGGATCCAGTTTTCGTTCGTTTTCTGTACAAATTAAAAACAGGTATAAGTATAAAGTTTTGGTATTTTTTTTGCGAGGGTGGACTCACCAGTTTCGTTTTCGAGCGATCGCCGATTCGCATTTACCAGGCGACGTTTCCGCTTGTATTCCTCGTTCTGTTTCTCGTCGTTTTCGTTGGATTGCAGCCAAGTTTGTATCTTTTGTCGGAACTCACGGGATATTATTCTGTAAAATTTACATAAGTATTTATTTTAGTATTTTAATTTTAACCTTTTAATTATGTAAATTTAAAATTTGTTAAAGCTTTGATATGTAAGTTAAAAAATTGAATTCCCTGGGGAATTATATATTTTAAAAAATATTTCAAATGTAAACTTCGGTTTTTAGCATTTTTAGTCAGTGTTTTCTTAAACGTTTTGAGGTTAGTTTTAGTGCCCCAAATAATTTTAACATATTTTACAAAAACTTTTTGAAATTAAAAGTTAGTTTTGGATTCGAAAAAAATATTTTATTTTAACTAAAGAAGAAAAAAATATTATATTTTAGTTTGTAGTAATGTGTTAAAACAGTTTTTAGGTAGTATAAATTTTAGAATATTAAAAAATTATTATTTTGTATAAAAAATTATGTTTGGTGTTGTTAAATATTATATTATTTCAACTAAAGAAGAAAAATAAATTAAAAGGTGTTAAGAATTTTTAAGATAAAAACTTTGTAATTATTTGCAAAGGCAAATGGAGAGTAAAACAGTTGGAATTTCTAACCTCGGTGTCGCATCCTCGTCAGCCGTCGTCGTTTGTTGTGGCTGCTGTTGCTGCAGGAGATTCGTTGGACCATTGGTGATGGGCGTAGTTGTGGGCGTGGCTGTGGTACTGCTGGCCAAAGGTGACTGCAGGCGATCCTGGAGATGTGTGCTTGAATTTAGCTGCGGCGGAGGAGCTGGAGAACTGGCTCGTTCCCGATCCACGCCAAAGTCAATGTTTAGAAGTTCGGGACGCTTGCGACTGGAGCTGCCAGAGCGAGCGCGACGAGCCCAGGAGCGATCTGTGATAAGGAAACCATTAGTAAATAGAGCATAGATTAAATCAAAAGGGAGTCCCTACCTAGACTGCCATAGGCGGCTTTGCGTTCGCGACTGATGTGTCCGGGACCGTCGTGTGGACCCGTGGAGCTGCGCAAGAACTCCATGAGCTCATCTTCACCAGCGAGCACACGTCGCCGTCTCAGTGTGCCATTGGGCGTGACGTCTGGCGAGGCATTGCATTCCTGCTCGAGGCGTATAAAGCCATTGGTAATCTCCCCTGAGCCGAGTTGGCGTCGGCTCAAGGCGGGACTGGCACGAGGATCAAAGGGACCATCTCCCAAAAATGAGTCCGAGTCGGAGACGGGTGTACCCGCTTGACCAACTGAAAAGAGAAGAGTTGGAATTAGAATAAGTAATTATAGGAGAAATCTCAACAGGAATTGGAATTCCTTTCGAGAAACTCATGCTTACTGCATCTGGTTCTCTTGGCCATTTGCTCCTCACGCTGTTTCCTACGGAGCGTTGCCTGTTGCTCCTGCTGTACTCGCTTCTCGTTCTCCTTGATCGACTGTTTGAACTTATCACAGAAATTCTGAAAGATCTTGAAGCACTCCTCCAGCTTAAAGGTGCCCGCATCCTCGCAGAAGAACTCCGCCAGTTTGAGCCTCAAGGAATCCACCTGCTTCATACCGGCCTGCAGCACGGACAGCTCTGACTCTGCGGCTAACAGGAACTCCGACATTTGATCCTTGATATCCGGAACAGTGTCTGGTTGTTCAATCTGTATTGTGATCTTACGTATGCGATTATCCAGCGTGGTGATCTCATTGTTGATCTGATCCATGGTGGTTCTAAGAAAGGAGGAGAGACGGGTCAGATTCGAGATAAGAAACTTAAGCTCAGAGACTTAAAGGAAAGGGAGTCTTTTAGCCAACATATGGGACAGAATACTTTTCCCTATACGTAGGATACTGGACTACCCACAGTCGAGAAACTTTAATTTACTTACTTGCTGGCATTTTCGAGTGTATTCAGTTGAGTGGTGAACTGCAGCAACTCTGGATTTCGTCGCTCCGCCTGCAGGGCCACAAAGTGTATGAGATTCATTCCCGGTTTGTTGGCTCGAATGTCCGTAAGTTTCTGTAGCGAGGAGAGTTTCACTCCCGCAGCATTTCCCGCATAGCCGCCCGAGTTGAGGAAGTTTCCTGCGACGATGACCATGTAGAGCACCTCCTGCAAGGCCTTATTGTTCAGTAGATCATCGCCAGCATAGAGCATGGCATTGATACAGGGCTCCAAGTAGGCGACATTCGCTGCAAATTCCTCCTTGAGCAACATGCTCTCAATTCGCAGTTTGTAACTAAGAAGGGATTGAAACGGTTATGGAGGACTTTAAACTTTCCTGCTTTTTTGACTCACTTGGGCACCTCCAGCAGTTGTAGGAGAAACTTCTCCGCATTACCCAGTCTCGCCTGGTCTCCATTAAAGCCTTTCAGCATGTCCCGTTCATCCACCTCGGGTAGAATTTTAAGTAAGCCCCTCAGTCTCTCGGCGCCAATCTCCTCATGGACCCCTAGTCTTATCAATTGAATAATATCATTGTTGCTGCTCCGGAATTGCTTGAGGAAGATGTTGACATTTAGACTCCGTTTGCCATCGAGCAACGTGATCTCTGTGCTCTCCTTCTTGGCCTTGCGATCGAGTGTGTCGTGGCCACTGGACGAGGACTGATTGCCGCTCTCCCTGCCCAGTTTGGGTGATCCCTGTCCACTGGTCGTCTGCTGGCAAAAGAGTTCCTCCATCTCGTTGAAATCAATGTTCGGGTAACGTTTTACGGTCGCGATCTTGCTCCAGATATTCTCATTGCCCAGAACTTTGTTGTGCGGTATCTTTCCCCAGTTGAGAGTCTTCATCTTGGCCTTGGGAGCTGGCGTGTCCTGCTGGGGCAGCAGTGCCACCGTAGCCGTCGCTGGAGTCTCCAGCTGCGGCGTCCGCGGACGTGTCATGGACGGAGGTGGCGGTGGTGGTGGCAAGGCATTGCCATTCCTTGCTGGCGGCGGTGGTGGCGGTGGCGCCACACCATTAAATGCTCCGGGTGGCGGTGGCGGCGGTGCTACTGGTGCCGCTGGAGGTTTCGATACCACCACTGCGACATGGGCCTGTGAGGGTTTCCTTGTGGGACTTGTCGCATCTCCAACACTCCGGCAATTGGGGCAGGTGAACTTCTGGGCGGATGGCTGGCGCAGTAGACGTACTGCATCATCGGGAGACTCGATGAGTGTGGCGCGGTGCACCAGACGCTCTGTGGTGTCCCAGATCACATCGCTCAGCGGTTCCTTGGAGTCGACGCGCAGCAAGTGCTGTAGGATGCTAAGGAACGGACCCTCTGGCGGCTTGTCGGCCACCTGGTGGGAGAAAAGAGGATCGAGATATTAGCAGATCTTAAAGTTTTTACTAAGCTATGGAAGTATTAAAAATTTTAAGGGACTTGGGAGTTTTAAGTGCTGCTTTGTCAATAGATGGCGCTACCAAAATAGTTCATGCAGGCAAGTTAAATGACCTTAACTCCTAAGAGCATGGCTTTTGTGGGCCAAATCTCGTACTACAATGATCTGATCGCTAGGAGTGCCATAAAAATATTTTAAACATGCTTAATTTAATTGTAAAGTTGCTGGCGAAAAGTTGCTGCTGCAAGGCTGTAAATATCGCCAGGTGTCGCTTTAAAATAATATTAATAAAAGCAGTTTGAATTAATTAATTTATCTTCGCCTTCAATTGGGATTAGGACGCACTCTGGCGGCTTAAACCTGTATTAACTGTGGCCATGCTGGTCTTATCGCTAGATGGCGCTCTAAAGTGTGGAATTTGTATAAAATTTGAATAGAGTTAAAAGAAGTATTATAAATGATTATTGAGCTGCCATTCATTTCCTAGTTCCAAGCTGACATTTATGCCGAGTCGCGTGCAATGGCGACTGCACAGCCTTGGCTAAGCACACAAAGGGAGAGAGAGAGAGAGAGAGAGAGAGAGGGGGCAAGAGACACACATGCCTGATATTAGCTGCAAGGTATGTGTGCACACGAAGCGGATACTTAATGTAAATATAACGCATACGCCGCCCCTGCCGGGCAGGGAGAAAAAGTGAGGAGAGAGAGAGAGAGAGGGGTGGGGAAGGAATTCAACTCACCTGTCGCAGTATCGCATAGAAGACATCCAGATGCGAACTGAGATTGATGCCATCGGGCGATTGAAGGCTCTGGGCCTCGTCGCTTTCCTGCTGCTCCACGAATACGTCCAATTGCACAATAATATCGCCCACACTCTGTGCGACTTTTCTGTAACCGAGAAAAGAGAGAACAAATATGGGTTAGTAATGGGTTAATGTTAATTACGAATGCATTTATAATGTCGTTGCTTTTGTCGCCCGGTTCATTATTCAAACGGCAATTGTGCAATTTGCAATTTGCAATTTGTTTAGCCAATCAATTGACAATTCTTCGCGGCATTAATTGATTTCTGATTTATGTGGAATTCCTAGGAAACTGACATGAACACAGTTTGACAAGAGTTTTGCCCTGACATTGACTAGTCCACTCACAGTTCAGTTGCCAAAAAACTAAACAAGGCCAGCAGAGGAGAAAGAAGAAGAAGAAGAAAACTCACTTGAGATTCTGCACCAGTTGCAAGGCAGCGCTGCTAAAGGTGCAGCAGAAAGTGCGATGACGTTGCAATGCCAAAGGAGCAAAAGCTGCAGCCACCGAGGAGCAGGAGGAGGACGGAGACAACGGCGAGGACGAAGACGAGGAAGACGACGACGACGATGATGATGATGATAATAATGCTGATGACTCCACGTTGCCTGCCTTCAAAGAGCCTTGGCAATCAGAAACACAACACGGAGCACAGAGCACGGAGCAAAACACGTTTAGAGGCAGCCGCCTGTTTTAACCATATTCGTTAGTTTGTTTGTTAGTTGCATTTGCACTTTGTGTCCTCGAGATTTGAGACTGTAGACTATAGACTGTAGCCTGGAGACTCCCCTTTTATGGTCTGTCCTGACAATTGCATTTATTTATCCATAAATCGAATTTTAGCTTTATTTTTTGTTAGCTGCTTTTTTTTGTGTTACTTTGTTTTAATTGCTTTTCAATTGTTTAGCGACGAGTCAAAAGCACTAAAAGGCAATGGCAAATAACAAGGACGAGGCAGGAATTGAAACTGAACCGAAACTGACACAGAGGCAGAGACCAGACGGAGCCAGTGGAAACCACACACACACATACTCAAAGAGAGACAGAGAGCAAGTCTCTCCGAAAGAGAGACAGAGAGTGTAATTTACTCTGTGTTTCTGTTTTCTGCTTTCTGTTGTTGCCAGACACGTGCTGCGCGCGCATTACCAAAATTCATAAAAGAAACTCAAAAAATAACAACTTAACTTGGCCAAAAAGCCACCGAGTTCTTTTCTCTTCTTTTACCTTTTATTTCAAACTATTTTGACGAGACACTTTTGGCAACAACAACAAAAACAACAACAACAACGACACGTGATGCTCTTTTTTTAGTCGTTATTATTTTTATTTTTATTCTATTTTGTTTTGTCACGAAAGTGGCAACACACGAAACGGAAGCGGAAAAGTTTGCATAGGAAAAACTAATATGAAAAGGGAAAAAAAAGAAAATGTTTGAGGAAATTCAAACCGGAAAGTTCAAAGTTTAAAAGCTAACAAGAAATTTAAGCCAATATTTAAATACATTTTTGTAGATAAAATTGTTTTACGTTTAAGGCTTAAAGCTGAAGCAATTTTTGACCAATAGAAAACTTAGCTGCTTATATAAAGGATCAAAAAAAGGATTAATGGGCTTAGTAAAAAGAATAGTTCTATCTGAAGCTTTAAATAGTTTACATTACTTCAACACTAGTGACGAAAGCCGTACCTTAAATAATTCATAACAAAAACTGGTAATACAAATCCATTTAGCATACTTCAACTGCTATCAAAACACACTTAAAAAATCTATTAATAAAATGTGCGAAACGAACAAACAATAATTATTTGCGTCTTAAATTATTTTCGTTATTATTTTTATTATTTTAAATATTTTTTTTTTTAAAGTTCTTTAATTATAAACGCATAAATTGCAGTTGAACACGTAAAGTTCTGAATTTGAAATCCATGTAATTTAATATTATTCTGAAAGACAGATTTCAGTTAAGTATTTTTATTGTTATTTTGTGTTTTTTCTCGGGGAGATTGATTAGAACTCATTGGACTCGACATCAATTAAAATCCGCTTAAAGCAAGTCAACGGCTTCCAAGCTACGCAGACTCCACAAACAAAACAGAAAACAAAACAAAAAAATATGAAAAGACAAATCTAATGAGCATCTGTTTATTTATAGCACCTACTGTGCTCCCTGCTCCCCCCTCTCTGCCAGAAGAATGGCACACAACCCCCCGGGGGGTGAGTCGCTGAAATCAAAGCGTTTTTTGGCTGAATGAAAACGTTTAAAACGTTTTGATTTTGTTCAAATTGAAATTTGAAATTTGAAATAAATTATAAAACGCGAGAAACTACGCATTTAATTTAAGCAAACACAAAATAAATTTTCATAACAATAGGTTAGGGGAAGGGGTATGGGGCAGGAAAGGGGGCGTGTCAACTGCCAGCTGACAAAATGGATGGGGTACATCATTTGGCCCCAAGACACCAGACAAAATGCCATGAAACAATCAATTAGACACATTTCTGCAGAAGAATTGACAGCGATCAGAAGAGAATAGAGGGTGGAAGGGGGAGAGAGAGGGGTAGAGATATGTAAGAGAGAGGGAGAGGGAGGTAGTGGAACATTTTGGACCAAAACTATTTAAAAATTTAATTGAATTTGAATTTTTGTCAACTTTTCATTAATAAAACGAGTTTAAGTGGGGAAAGGGTAGGCAAAGGGCAAGGGGGGAGGGACAGCTAACTAATTGATTTATTGTTGACTAATTAAATATTGAATTAATTGCTTGACAGACTCCAAAGACAAATAAAAAATCGCCGTAAATAATTTGCATAAAATGTTGAAGTAAGAAAAGTTTGAATCGTTGCCGTTTTTGACGAATGTTTGACAAGAGGCCAAAATCGATGAACTTGGTCAGTAGGGAAGGAGAAGGGAGGAGGGTGGGGCATTCAGTGGGGCAGTTCGTGAAGTGAATCGCATGCCCATGTGAAAATCAACGACTATGAAAAATAAATTTTACCTTGATCTTGTCTAGTTTGATGGCTTCAAAAATTCCCAAAATCTATTCAATTTCGCAAAGTATTCACATTAAAACACCAAAAACAAACTGAAAAAAAAACTCAAAATTGCTATTTAAACTGTTTGTGATATTCATTTGGACAGTGTTGCCAATTGTTGCTGTTGTTGTTGTTGTTGTTGCGGTGGGTGTGTTTTCAGGGTTTCAAGTTGGCAAATATTGCATAAATTTTCTTGATTTAACATGAATCTATATATGATTGTGTAGGTGATCTGGCAATATCTTCAACCTGTCTGTCTGTCTGTCTGTCTCTATTATATAGACCTTAGACTCACCTTAGATTGTTCAGCAGCGGCAATACTTTGAGGCCTGCAAAGAGACAAGAAAACAACAAAAATAAAATTAAATAAATACACTAAAAATCACATCAAATGAATAACAAATAAGTAATGGATGCGAGTGTGTTTGAAATATAAATGCAAATCGAATATATATATTCGTCTAGTGTCAAATTACAAATGCTGTAAACTGTTTCACGTTTATAATGAGCAGGCAGCGATGGGGTGTTTGAGCACAGCAGATGCCCTGTAAGCAAGTGGTTTGTATCATATGATAAATCTGGAGGGAATGGGGTGTAGGTTTCTATGTGAAACTTATGTTTAATACTTCTCCCGATAAATATATATATATTATATATATATAAATTATATATATATTGTATATATATAAATAATATATATATTATATATATATATATTATTTTGTCCTATTTACCTTTAATCCTTTAACTACATACGTTATATTTCTATATAAAATTTACAATCTGTGGAATAAAACCTCATTTATAGATTACATACCTCTTTTATAAGCTTCAGCCTTTACCAAACTAGTACCAATTCGATATAACTTTCAGTATTTAAACAAATTTCCAATAAAATATATACAAATTTGTATATTATATGCATATCACAGCTCCTAAACACTTGACAGATTTATAGCATGTATCATCACATATATTTAACTATGGGTTAATTTACCTAACGAGCTTTGAAATGTATTTTGTGATATTCAATACGCTTAAACTAATGGCTTTATCATGTTTCAATACTGTTCTAAACTTAAATATTTTAATAAACAAATTTGGCAAATAAATAAACTAGGAAAGCATTAAGTTGTGCTAAATAAATTAGCTAAATAAAGTATATAACTGAGTAAACTGCTATATAACAAATAATTTTGATTAAATGCCCTTCAAAATTAGCAACTTTAAGTGTTTTCTGATTAAAATTATTAAACATTTAATTGTTTTTGATAACTATACTAAGTATTTAATACAGAAGTCGAGAAAGTTGTTTTCTTCGCTTTGTTTTTTAGTCTCTGACCACTTTTTAAGCACTTTTTAAAGATCATATATGTATACTGCCCAACTCCCACCACCCTGTAGTAGACTGGCTGGGCTGGGGACTGCTCGACTGCCCGCCCAATGTGGAACAAGTAGCTTCCGGTCAAGCTTGTTTTAAGACACATTTTTATTAGTCTGTATTTACGCTCTTATTTGTTGCTTTTATTTGCACACACAATCGGGAGAAACAAACGAAATATTGTTAATAAATATATGTAAAATCATAAAAATTTAATTACAAAATACTCGTGAAAGTCGTTGTAGTAGCTTCTGGTGTTGCAATGCCACGCCTCCTATCTCCCAGCCTCCCCTCCCCTCCCCTCACCTCTTTTCACCCTTGTGGCATGCCTTATTTGGCGCCTTGACGTTCATAATTTTATTTTACGACTTTGTTTCGTTGTCATTTCATTTATTTGAAATTGAAAACCATAAAAGGCGCACAATTAAAATGAGTGTGTGTGTGTGTGAGAGTGTTCTGTGTGTGTGTGTGTAAAAGTATCTTTTGTCTCCGAGCATTGTTTCAGCTTCGGAAGTCGAGGTCTTAACTAGAGTTGCGAGAACTGCGAACTGAGAACTGATCTTAAAACTCAACTTGGCATACAATGTATCATTTTATGCCTCACAGGCTGGAAGGAGTTGGCAAATTTGCATGTGAAACACGCCCAAAATCAACAGTTAATTGTTTAATAACATGCCAAGAAAAAATATAAAAAATCGAGAGCAAAAAACTCAATTGAATTTCAAACAAAAGACAATTTGATTTAAATACTTTGTTGGCTTGTTTTTTTCCTTTTTGATCGATATTGTAAATCTGTTGACGCTTTATAAATCAATTGAAATTGAAAGTAAATGAGAAACTTGTTAAGCAAATAAATTTATGCCCCAAACAACAACAAAAAACTATGAAGAAAAACTTAGCGTGCCAAAGTGGAAAATCATGGGGCATAAATCAAATCAGTTGGAAAAGGAAAAAAATAAAATAAAATTAAAACGCTGGCAGCGATGGACTTGACAGATGACATACAACAGATATGATGACTATACTATATAGTGCTATATAGTGTGATCGAGTACGACTGCAGATTCAAAGAACTACAAGGGAGTACGAGAGTGCGAGAGGGCAAGTCGATAATTGGGCACTTAAGTGGCATTAGCAGATTTCAGTGGAATGAAATTGAAAAATATGCAAATATTTTCATATGTGTTCAGGGGCATTCCAGGAAACTCAAGTAGGGGAAACAAGCAGAACAGGGGAGTATAAAATTCAGGGGTTGTTGGCCTTGAAACCGCATACAGTTTTTCTCTCAGTGGCCCAGGGCAAACAAAATGCGACTCGTTACTTGTCAAATGTGTCGCTTCGGAATGCCAAAGTCGATATGGAATGCAGCACAAAGTGATCTGCGGTGGTACACCAGTGTGGCGGTGGTGGGAGTGGTAGTGGAAGTGGAGTGGAGTTTTGATTTTGTTTTCGAGTTTCGATTTTTGTCACAGCTGCTTGATTATTTTCTTGTAATGCTGAAAAAGCGCAGCTCAATTTATTTTAATTAAGAACAATAAAAAATGAGAGTTTTGTGGCAAGTGCAGACATCAGTCAGCGCTGCAGCATGCAACTGCGCAGGCGTCGCAGTCGGCGCTGGCGCACAACTGTGCTCAATCAAAGTCAGCAGAAATCATTCCGAGTGGGGTCTCGAGATGGAATTGGAACTCAAATTGAAGCTGAAGTCGCATAACAGTTCATGAACTTTGTACACAGGGCATTACGAGGGCTGCAGAACTGAAATGAGTAAAGGGGAAGGGGAAGGGTGTGGGGGAGGAGAACTATATATCCACAGATGTCAGGGACAGAACAGGATGTGAATGCGCCCCTTGTTTGTCAACAGAGTCTGAGGGAACTGCGACTTATTACATTTTAACTATGTGTTCATGTTGTGTTGATACTACACATAACTCCCGACTCCACACAACTCTTAAGACTAAAGTAGAGTACGCCTTTGACAGACCTAAATTAAATAACAATTTGTTGCCTTCAGACCATGAGCGAAAGAAATTCTTACATAGAGCTCAACACTATAATGCTGTGAGAAAAATACTATAATTAATTTTACGACAAACTATGAATTTATTTCAAATTCATTTTAATGTTTGCTCATTAAATTTTAAGTAGAATATTCCTAGTTTTAATCTTCTGATTTATTAGGCTGATTCACAGTCGAAACATTGAAAAAGTTCCGGGAAATGAGCATAAAATTGATGAATAAGCCATGGACCGAGTAATTTTTAATGGATTTAGAAATACAAGAGCGAAAAGACAGCAATGAAACCTAGTGACGAAAGTAAATGAAAGTGAAGTTATAATTTTCTAAGAAAGCATGCTCCTAAAAACTATAATTATACATAGCTCTACTTTGAGGGCATCTCCGCTAAGTTTAAAGTGAAATCTAAGCAGAATATAGTTAAACTCCTCAAAGATATATATAAATTGTTATAAATATTCTATGAAACCATTTTTATACTGGGCTTAAATAATTAATCTAATAACTTTATTCCAATCACGTTCTTCCTGCACAAACTATATTGTCACGATTTAGTTCAAATGCCCGGTCTTTAACTTATGGTTACTTTATGTGGAATACAGTTTGAAAATTAACATTGCAGTTCACATAAGTAATTCGGAAACTTTAAAGACGCACCTCTAATCGTTGACACGTGCTAAGGTTACTCAATTTGGATTGCGTCAAGCGACAAAAGGCGATTTAACTTGGCGGTTTGTTGTCGTTGGTAAATCTATCATTATCCACGACCCCAAGAGACCCCGAGGGTCGGTGGCGTGGCTGTGACATGCAGCAAACGAATTCCGTTTTAAATATATATATATATACTTAACATATATATATGCTATAATATAGCATACTATATGGTTCGAGTATATGGTCAAGGGCAGGCTACGATCAACGGCGCCGTCAGCGGATCAGCGGGCACATCAATCAAATCAATGAAATCGAAGACAGTTTGACTCGCGCTTCTCGACGACGAGGGGCGGTAAGGGGCAAAGGGGGTGTGGAGAGGGAGAGTGGGGTGAGAGGGAAACAGGAGGTCGGCTGATGACTTTTGCGGTTCGGCTAATGTGTTTATCGTTACGGTTTCTGTTTGGTTATCAGCGTGGTCAGAAAGCAAAACAGAAACCAAACAAAATGTAAACAATTAAAGAACGCAATAAGTGGTCGAAAAAAAAATAGAGAAACAAAGCTGATTTGTCACTGTTAACCTGGGAAATACTAACCATTTACAGTTGAATGCATATATAATGACTAAAGACAAGGCTGCACGTAATAATCGTGATCTAAATTTAATAGTTTTTGAGTTATGACCATTTTGTTCACGAATTTTTAGAACTATAAGCTCCCATCACTCGTAGTTGAAGAGTTTTTTGTTGCTAGTTTAGTTATTTCTAGTTATATAGGAAATTTATCATGTGTATGTATACCAAATTTCAGTCCTCTGGCACAAATACTTCCTGAATTATAGACAGTTAGCTGTGGCTTGATTAATTATAGATTAAGAAGTGAGTATATACTAAATTTTATGACTGTAGATCAAATAGTTCCGGAGTTATACATACTTAAAAAGAAATTTATCACAATTTTAATGCCAAATGAAAATATTCCCAGGCAAGTGAGTGCATACTAAATTTTACGACTCTATCTCTAATAGTTCCCGAGTTATATCTAGTTAGATGCACAGTGCTTACCTATAAACTCGTTACGAATGCGTGTGCGTTCATGTAGCTTTGTCTCCGAGATAATGACGCAATTAATAAACGCTAAAAGCGTGGCTTGGTATTCCAGCGGTGGTGAACTCGCAGCACTTGACTGTTCCAGCTCATTTATGACAATTTTGAAACGATAACGTTCCTTTTTGAGATTCTACAAGAATAAAACAAAAGTCAGTTAAGAACATAAAGTAGGATATAGAGTTTACCTTATAGAAATCGAGGGTTTCGATGGCACGGGCATAACCATCAGAGTTGTAGGCGCATAGAGCTGACAAGAGCTCAAAGACCTGCTTTTTGACCGTCACATTTTGTGTGTCCAGGGCAGAGCCCAACTTGGCAATGTAGTCACGATTCTCGACTATATAATCCAGACCGATTCGTGAATCCATTTTATGTGAAACTTCTGGATTTCCAGGGGATTGCATTGCAGTGGAGTGGAGTGGATTGAAGGGGAGTTATGTCACGCCTCTTGGGACGCAATTCGATTGATCGATTAATCGATTTTAAAGGCGGCTCGTTACAAAGATTCTCATTTCTTGGATTTGGAATTGGACTTGGATCAGAACGCCGCATTGAATATCTAAATAGTTAACGTCATGCCGAACTTTTCTCGTGCGCTGAATCTGTAACAAAAAGAAAAGCGTTGTCCATGAAAATCAATACTATATAGACTGTATATATATATGCATACAGGGTGCACCCTTTGTCGCGTGATCGGTGGCTGGGACCCTGGGGGAACTTTGTCAGACGGTGTTCCATATTTTTGTCTATTTTATATGCCGTTCATGCAGCGTGTTTAATTAATTTACGATCCCCCCGTCTCCCGTCCCCGATCCTCATAAATTCAATTTGTATAGTAAGCCAACGCCAGAGGGCGCTGCAGTCACAAATCAATTGGGTTTGATATCAGAAACTATTTTAATTTTGAGGGTCACAAAAAAGGAACAAAATGAATCCAAGTCAAGATCAAAGCTGTCTGCCGTTAAAGCTTTCAATCTTTAGTCGGGGTTCCGCCTCCAAGATCGGCATCTCAATTATATTAAATGATCTTGTTAATTTGTTTACACTTTAAACAGTCAGCAGTCGATCGACAGTAGAAACGACGAAAAGTGCACAGATTTGCCGACAAAGCGAGAACTTTTAAGTTTCGCATATTAAACAACGAACAAATTTTCATTAAACTATGCAACAAAATCGACAATAACAACAACAACTACAGCTATAGTAACAACAACAATAAAGAGACCGATAAAATGCTTAACATTTTTGTTAAGAGCTTTGAATCTCTCAAGTGGCACTTTGGTTTATTTGAAATTATAATTTGTGTGTGCGCTAAATGCTCATGTTGATATTTTTTATATATCACATACATATTTATATATATATATATACATACGTGTCTATATAGCTGTATAAGCTGTTGTTAATGCTGATCGCTAATGAAATCACATAAAATGCCATAAAATAAATGGACAGCTCGTAGTAAAACATGACATCCTTTAGATATGCCCGGATAAAGTGTTTCAAAACATTCTGATTCATTTCCGATAATCCAATGGCTTTTGTTGACAATGCCCTAAAGATCAAATCGAATCGAAATGAAGAAAAAAAATACACACAAACAAGTTCTCAATCACAAAAACTGTCTAAAAACATTTGCAATTTTATGTCATATTCGGACTGTCAGTCTTTCTAATTGAAATTCTAATGAATATTGAATAAACGTAACACTGTGCTACAGGTTTAAGTTGCGAATAATGAAGTAGTAATGCCCTGCTATGATTATAATAACAGCTCTTTGAATTCATAAATTAATCAAAAATTATTTTTGTGTAACGTTTTTCTTTAGTTCCAAGTTTTTTATTCCCGATCTTGTTGTCTAGTGTCGCAAACCTGCCGCTCAAATTTGTATTTCAGCCAATTAAGCTCAACACCCGCACAACTAGGTAATTCTCTGGCGATTTCTTTCCATTCAGATATATTTATATAGTTGCTTTATACTTCAGTCAGCTAGTTTATATACTCGTGTCCCGCATAGATCGATAAATTAAATGCTTATCGGCTCCGAAAACTGGTTCCATTAGGCTTGGAGAAGTAAGTGAATATATATAAAAATATATATATACATATAGATCGAAATGTGGTAATAAGATTTTAAGTTTTTTTTATGCAAAATGAAAAATGCGAATTTAATTGAATTGCAAACAGAAAATTCTACAGAAAAAACTCAGGGAACAACTCCACGAGCGAACTAATGAAAATGTTAATGAACTTTCAGTGAACTTTGCAGTTTTTTACTTTTGTTCTCCTTTTGGGGGAGAGACTAATTAGAATATTTTGTCAAAAGGTGCAAAGATCTTTTGAGCTTTTGACGGTTTGAAGTTTTTGGTTTACTTTACTCGTATTCCTCTTTTTATACTCTCTGCAAGAGAGAGTATATTGGGTTTGTGCAAAAAAAAAAGTATGTAACAGGCAGAAGGAGGCGTGGCAGACCCCATAAAGTATATATATTCTTGATCAGCATCACAAGCCGAGTCGATATAGCCATGTCCGTCTGTCCGTCTGTCCGTCTGTCTGTCCGTCTGTCTGTCCGTCTGTCTGTCCGTCTGTCCGTCCGTATGAACAAACAGATTTCAGAGATGGTAAGAGCTACAAGTTTGAATTTGGTCTCTATCGACTCGATATTAAGTCAGTCAATACAAGAATCTTTTTTTTTTTTCGATGCCACGCCCCGTTCGCCCACAATGTGCAAAAAACTAGAAACACCTCGTAAAAAATTGATGTTTTAGGCGAATATCTCAGTAACTATGGCACTTAGGAACACCCATTTTGGTACGCAGGTTCCTGGAGACGGTATAATTGTATTGTCATCAAAAATTTTGGACTGCCACGCCCCCTTTTCCCACAAGAAATAAAATAATTTGCAAACTTCAATGCCGATTTTAAGGCATATTTTCTTATCGTACAGTATTGTTATTTCACATTCGTTTGAAGACAAAATATATTAAACTATCCTGAAAGTTGCATATAAATCGGACAATAAACAAAAGAGCTAGACATGTAAGAAAGTTAATAATTGAACGCAATGTCAATGCATGTGTGCAAGCGAGACAGAAACATACAAACATGTGAGCGAACGTTTTCGCTGCTTGCGTAGCTTAGCGGCAGCGCTGCCCGCGAATGCTGGCTGTGCCAACCAATTGTGTATGTATTACATATACACACATACATATGTGCGTGCATACATATAATGTCAAATGTATATGTGTGTGTATACATACAAACAGATGTTTTTGTTTCAACGTGTTTTGTTGCAAGTACCACTTGATATTCTCGGATACCGACTTTATTAAAATGATCGGAAATAAAATGCAGAGAGTATTCTACGGTCGGGCGTGCTCGACTGTACTTTTCTTTCTTGTTTTTTGGTGGAGTTTTTGTTTTTTAGCCTCGACTCATTTGTCTTGGCTTGAAGACAATTGCGGGGCGTTGACAAGGCGCAAATGGCTTTGTCATATTTTGTCGTTGTCGTTGTCCTCTCTCTCTGAGCTCCTCCCGCCTCACGGCCCTCTTCGCGCTTCTCAGTGACTCTACGCTGTTCTCCTGTTGTCACAAGACAGACGACAGGTGGCGACTTGGTGTCGCCGTCGCCCGTCTATAAAATGTCAACCACACTCACACATACACTCGCACACACACTTCCACACCACAATTGCCAGGCGCTGAGATTGTAAAAAAATATGTATTTTCATCGTCATCGCCTCGTAGCTCGAAGCCAAGTTAAAGTGCAAGTAATAATTCACGAATTTCAAAACTTTTCAATGTTCAACGAACATTTGTCTGTCTGTCTGTCTGTCGGTCTCACTCTATGTCTGTCTCTTTCTGTCTGTTAGTCAGTCCGTCCTACTGTCTATCTATCTCGTGTTGCTGTTGTCGCTTTCAATGTCTATGCGACATTTCAATAATGAATGTTGTATAAATTATGTTTTGGGCTCTTTTAACAAATTCACAGGCTGTTCAGCCAGCTGCTTAATGTGATTAAATGTTGTGCAAAGTGCATTGGAAATGCCTTCAGATTTTACATTTTTAGACCCTGTACTGAAAACTTAAAAGGGTGTATATTTAAAGTGCCTAATGGGCAGCTATAGCTTAATTTAGACAGATCTCAGAGTCTACAAGAGCTGGAGCGAAGAGTTGAACATTAAGGTTTAGTATACAAAATGAATTAATTTTTAAGTTATTTCAATAAATTTCTTCATATTTCTGTTTCTGTTTTATCTAACATAAGTACAGGGTCTTCTACAGCGAGCACACTCGACTGCAGCGCTTTTCCACTACTCATAGTTTTATCTATTTATTTGAAACATTTTTGGGCTTGTTCACAAATCAAGCATACGCCACGTACAAGACAAGACAAGATCTGAAATGTAAACATGATAAATGCTAAATAGTTTTATTCACAAAACATTAAAAAAACTAAAGAAATAAAACACTAATAAGCAACAGAAGCAGCGACGCTGGCAGAATTGTGGCAAGGTCGTTTAGCTACCGCTGCTGTCGTGTTGTTGTTGTTGTTGCCACCTGTAACAAATTGTAGCAACTGAAACTGCAGCCTCTTCAAAAGCTTTGCCGTCCGACAAATTTTCTATAAATTTTCTACGGGTGTGTCCAAAAGTGTTTTGTGTTTTTTTTTTACTTTTGTCTCAAACTGCTTTAAGCCAGCGTCAAAAAGGTGTTGGTGTTGCCCGTTGTTGTTGTTGTTTCTATTGTTGTTGTTGTTGCTGTGACTGCACAATTTTCATAATCTTTTATTGAATATTTTTTACGACAGTCGGCAGCCGCAACGAATTTGCATTTTGATTTGTTTAACAACAAAAAAAAAATGTGAATAGAAAATTAAATAAATGGTCATTGAGCAAAGTGTTGGTACTTAACCCGATAACCGATAAATGCTTGCGATAACTACGATAAACGAAACTTTGTTGAAATTACAATGAACATTACATAAATTTACTCAACTGCAACATTGAAAATTATTGATTACAATGGAAAAAATTCGCACCCTCATCATAAACGATCAAGAGAGAAGATTGATTTTTTATTAGCGCTTTACAATTATTTAAAACATTTAACGTTTAGTTTAATAATTGCTTAACAAATATTAAGCTAAAGCTTAAGCCAAGCAAACTCTAGAGCTTGACCTTATTAAAAATAATATTTACTTTGGACTAAATTTGGTATTTAAGGCTACAAAAATACTAGCGAAATGCAAACAGATTTTAAATTAATTAAATATAAAATGTAGTAATAAATATTTAGTTTGTGAAATGCATAATTATTCTGCTAATTTAATCTTTACTACTTTAATTTATTACAACTTTTACTATTATTTATTTAAAAACCTTTAAACTTTATATTTTTTAGTTCTAAAAGCTGATCCGTTTTATCCACCAAACTATAACTAAGTTAATGCCAATTTTCTGTAGCATTAACGATCTGTTCAAACAAGAACTTATAGCCAAATACAGCTAACTTTATGTTTTTGCCAAATTTGGCTATTTGAAGACAATAAGAATTTTCCAACTAAAGTTTATTGAATGTTATAAATTTGAATTTGTTTTTGGGTTTTGATGCATAAATTTGCCCTTGGCAGAGTGTGTGTATACAGAGTTCAGAGTTTGGTTCATGGGAATGGCCCCATTTATGTTTTCTTGATTCTTGTTTAATCTAGCTATTAAAAACTTCATTTTCATATACATTTCACTGTTGAGTTGTTGATGATGTTTCATGTCTTATCAACAAAGTCTGGGAACAAAAAGTGCACAGAGAGACGGCTTTGTTGGGTTGCAGCTTTAAACTAACGCAGTCAGACAGATGGAGAGATGAAGAGACAGACTGACAGACAGATGGAGTGGACGAGTCATAACACTTGACAACAGACAACAGACGACGCCAGCAATATAAACAACAACAACAACTGCAGCAACAACAACAACTACAACAACAATCGACTTCGAATCCCAATCAAAACACGATCTTGGCGCTTGTCGCACTCAGCATTGACCTTATGACTTCTAAAATCGGTAAAAACATCTTTACAGCTCCATGTGGCAGTATCGATCGTTGTTGTTGTTGTTGCTGTTGCTCTTGTTGTTGCTGTACGTTGATCGTTTTCGAAAAATACGCTAAAAATACAAAAAAGCCAATTCGAGATGTCGCGTACTTGAAATTGGGATACATTTTATTGCCTTAATATATATACTATATATAAATTTTATGTCGATTGCCATTCTCAATGCAACTTGTCTCATTCATGCAACAAGACTCCTCCTCCCTCTCTTTCACACATATCACACTCTTTCTCCCTCACTTCTTTACTTCTTCTCTCTCTCTCTCTGCTGCACTTGAGCTCATTTTTTGAGGATAATTCGACATTTTTCGCAGCTCTCGTTCAAGTTGAAGTGCAAAGTTTGAAGGTCAACGTGTAGTTTTTGGCAAATTAAGCAATTGGGGCATGGTTACGCCCACTTTAAGGTTAAACAACGATTAATGCCTCAATTAACAGCTGGTCAAACTGATGTTTTACTGATTTCAGATGCATCGTAGGCGTTGCCACAAAAATCAGTAATCAACTTAAAAATATAAATAATTTAAAAGCCATTCAACAAAGAACATTTGACTACACAAATACACTAAATAAATAAAAGGCAACCCACGAGCCAAAAAAAAATAAAAAAAAAACTAGTAAAAGAAATAAATAAAAGTAAATGAAGAGAGCAAAAAAAAAAAAACAGTAAGAAACATAACAGAAATGCGTAGGTTTTGCATTTTTGATGACGATGACTCCGTCTGACTCTGACTTTATAATGTTGACTCTGACTGACCAGCAAACTAAGCTACAGAGGGGAAAACTAACAAAAGCTAGTCATCAGCACCAAAGGTGAACACAAGATCATACACACACACACGCACATTACGTACTTTAAATATGCGGTTTGAGTTGACTAATGCGCTAGAGATGGGCACGTGCTGCGATTGCGATGGGAAACTGTTCTAAAAATATCGAGTAGAAATAGCTTAGACTAAGGGAGGACGTAAGCCAGTTGGGAATCATAGTATAACGACTTGATAAAGCGGAATAAAGGCTTAGACTACGATTAATATTGCTTATAAGGAGATATATTCAATAGTGTATATTAGAATATTTCGATCTAAACTACGAAATTCCGATATGCAAACGATCATTCTTTAATTTCTAACCAGTTTAACGCTTAAATTCGATTAATAATGATTATTTGTAGTTAAGACTTAATTAAGAAAACATAAATATGTCTATATATATATATTCTTTGGCTGTCAGCATTTTAAGCATAGTTCAATTTATCCAAACAGTTGATTAACTGTTATGGGAATCACTCGTAAATTTAACGGATCTTTCGTCAGATTGTCATCTCTATAACGAATGAAGTCCCACGTCATAGAAACATTTAAGAGCTTGTCCCTTTCTATATATATATATTTTTTTTTTTTTTTTTTTTTTTATTTTATCCACAACTTCTTCATTAGGCTTCATTCAGAACGCCGCGTGGCGCTTGTTGACATTTGACAGACAACGTGAGGAGAGGGACGAGGGGACAGAAGAGAGGGCATTGTGACAGAATGTAGGGGAGTCCCACTCTTGATGAGAATTTATGAATGGTTACATTATTTTTTTTGGAACTGCACTCACAGAAAAAAAGCCCGTGTAATGTGTGAAAAGCTGCATTCGGTTATTTTTTGTGTCTCTGGTTTTTTCGGGGGAGATATTTTTGAATTGTTTGGAACTTTGGAGTTTTGCGCAATTGGCGACAAAGTGTGAAACTGAAAAAGTGGAACAGGTTCGTTGCTGTAAGCCTATAAAAGATGAGACGCTAATGGGCAATTTTCATGCTCGTTTACACAACGGAAAAGCGAAAGTTTTATTAAGCTACGAAACAAATTTTGAGAGCAAAGGTGCAAGAACTGGCTTTAGTTTTAACGGGTTAAACAAATAGGGAAAAAGAGACAAAGGTTTATAGATAAATAGCTAGAAAGAAAATGAATAGCTTTATAAAGGTCTTACACGTAAAGATATAGAGACAAAGAAAAGTATGTTCATAGATACTTCTCTCAAAAGATATAGAATTCCTATGCGCAAATCTGCAGCTTCACAGCTGGAGACCTGTACAGTGTTTCTTGTAAAGTGCATAAATATGTTCAACTCTTATGACAGCTAACAAGCTAGCGTACAGCTGGCCAAATACCAAAAGCGCAAAAAAAATTTGTCTAATGACAAATCGAGTGGCCAAATCAAAACTAAATAAATTTTTATACATTTTTGAGTGAATTTCATGGCCAATTGGGCACAATGAACGCTAATTATGTTTACGGTTAAGTTTGGTTCAATTTGGTTTGAACTACGCTATGTTTTGGGTTCAGTACAGAAAAGTACTGAGGTTCAATGCACTAGGCCAACAACATGTTAGCCACGTTAACAAAGCACAACCCACGCATTTGCAGCATTTCAAATCCCTTGTTGACCTTAACTTTGAATTGTCAAAACACAAAAGTTCAGCCGAACTGAATAGAGTCTAGCTAGAAATCAAAATAATATATATATATACAAATAAATAAATATATATAAATTGTATTATATTTGTTGTCCAAGTTGGCCCATAGATGCCGCCACAGTGCGCTGACATTGACTTGTGGTTTTCAGTTGCCGTTTGTTGTCGTGTTTTCAGCTACGCTGTGTGGGCTCTATCTTAATCATCACCAACATCAACATCATCATCATCATTAACAATGTCATTATGATCTTGCCAGCTAGCAAATTGTTTTCCTCACTTCATTCATGCCAAAAGAGATCGAGATCAAGTCTCTTTCTAGCTATAACTCAAATTCTGATTAGTCAGCCAAGTTTTCAGCTCTTTTTTTTATGTTTTTGGCTTTTTTCTAACGTTTTTTTGGGTGCGATTCTTGCCACAATTATTGCGTGGTATTTAACTATTTGTCCTTCAGATACATTTCGGGGCTGTGGCGCATCCAAAATGTAAAAAAAATCATGTATTTCCGCATAGATCAAAGCTAAAGAAACAAAACTTTATCAGTGTCTAAGATCTTGTATGTTGTCTATATTTAGTCGAGTTTATCGCCGTGTCATTGTGGCACCTACATGCACCTGCCACAGGTGAATCAGACATAATTTGAGCTACAAGTTAAGACTTTTCTTTGGTTCTCTCGCCCATTGTCAAACCAGTTGCCATTTTTAGTAAGTTCAACTTGAGTGCATCTCGCTCTAACTCAGACTGTCTCCCTCTCTCACTCTTTCTCTGTGTGAGTTGAAAACAAATGCATAAATTAAAAATATAAATACAAAGATATCAAATGACAAGCGTGAAAAGTGTGCAAAAAGGGGTAAAGAAAAAGATTAAAGGCCAATTGAGTGAGTATTACTTTTACCTTTTTGGCCTGGCCAAAAGCCAAAGACACTCAGCCACTCAGACACTCGCCAAACTATTGTAATTTACGTTGCCAAACTCGAACTTGAACTACATGCACAATGCACATTGAAAATTAGCTGCGCAGATTGCTCCCATTAGCCGTTTTTTATGCCACGTGACAAGCGAATTAGTTGGCCAATGAGTGCATTGTTGTTGGCCTTTTTGGGGCACACACACAGAAGGAAAGACGAGGACTGAAGGAGGCTAAAGAGTGAAGAGTTTGTGCGATCTCCAGGCAGCCGAATCGCCCACAGCGCCGCTCGCTTTTTGCTTTGTTAACAACATTAACAACGACTACAGAAAAAGTATCTTTAACTTCATCGAGGGCATCACAAGTTGCTCATGCAACTTGTCAGCTACAAATAAAATATCTATATACTTATGAAGCTTATAACTATTATAATTCAAGGGGAATTCACGACACGAAACAAATGCAATTTTAAATATTTATGGCACAAATTTCTCTCAAAGTGATTTCAATAATTATTTTTATATAGAAACTAATAGTTTATAAAGATGTGTGCACTTAGTCACAGCCGCTTAACAAAAGTCTGTGGTTTAGTACTAAGTAAAAAATATATATAATTTAATTATCAGTTTATTTAAAGACCTAAATTCTATGTGTAGTTTATATAATTAACCAGAGCATTTCCATTTCGGTGTGTAATAAAAAAAGAAGAGTTGAAAATATAAAAAAAGGTTGCCATTCATGTTTTTGTTGTTGTTGTTGTTTTTGCTTGGCTCGTGAACTTGTAAGCCAAGTTGTAACTTAATATTTTGTTAGCTGTTTGCTTTGTTGTAACTGTTGTTGTTGCTGTTGCTGTTTTTGTTGCTGTTTGCATTGTCTTTTTGCGCTATTTATAAACAATATGACGATTGTCTTACAATTAAGATTTCATTGTGAGATTTCCTGGGCCAACATGGCGTATGCGCAATGTATTTAATTTAAACAAATTGTTTGTTGTTGCTGTTGGCACTTGCAGCATAAGCATTGCCATAATTTGTTTAATTAGGCGTAAATGACGTCGACTGCGACGCCGGCAGCGCTGCCAGCCGCGTCTAATGGAGCGTGGCAGAATTTTAATAGCTTTGACGGGTTTGTTTTTAGCTGTTTCTAGCTATATTTTGCTATAACCTTAACACGAGCTGCAACATAGTGTGGCAAGTGAATCGCAACCGATGTGAGTGAGTGTGTGTGAGTGTGTGGAGTGTGTGTATTGTGGATGCCACACCCGATTCTTGCAGCCAAAAACGCCATAAAACGTGCCGCGCATAAGCCAAGTCAAGAGGTGAGGCCCCAGCGTTAAAAGAGTTAAGAGCAAACGAATAATCGACCTGCCAATCGATCGATCGATCCATCGCTTGAATGATCACACACTCACACACAGACACTCTCTTCACGTTGATTGCCACTAAATCGTTGACTGGCTTTTGCCATTCACGACGATAATTCAATTAATTGCAAAAATGTCCTAGAGACAAATTCAAATTCATATTGCAACAGCAGCAACAAACAGCAACAAAGTGTAGACAAACGATCGAATCGTGTCTGCGATCGTGTAACTTTTCATTAAATTTCATTAAATTCTTTTATGCGATACCAAATACAACAACAAAAGCAAAACCAAAACCAAAAGCAAAAAAAGAGACGAATTTCAAAACAACTCCAACGACTGATCTTCAAAAGTTGCAATCAGCAGCAGACGATCGACAATTGAGGATCATTTGTCTCTCTATTTTAGTCCCTGTACTCAAAAGGCGTACAGAGGTATATGGGGCTCAGTAGGAAAAAAGGAAATAGGAAGAGAATATAACTATTCTTAATCAAAAGCCTTCTGTTGTCTGTCTTTTTGTATAAATTACTTGTCCCCAAAAAAAGTACCGGGTCTTTTCTAGTCTCACTCAACTCTACCCTTTTCTACTCCGCTTTTTGTTGTGCTCCAGCTTTGGATTTAGCTTTATGCATTTTATGACTTTGATTTATTTGTGTAAATTATGTTTTTTCTCTCTTTTTTAAGTTGTTACATGGCAAAGTTTGTGGCTCGAGGAAGTGTTTGCATGTCTAGGCGATCAGTGATCAGTAATCCACTGATCAGTGGAACTGTGGACTTGAGTTTTGAGCTGGAAGCTGGTTCATCAAAGTTATTAGCTGTCTACAATTGTCAGCAATCCCAATTTCAATTCCCATTCCCAACTAAGTCTCAGTCTCAGTCCCCATCCCAATCGCAGTTACAGTAAAATTTTCCATCTCCATCTCCAATTCCCAGAGTCATTACATAAGCGAGAGCAATCTCTGTCTAACTGTCGATCAGCTGTGAATAATTTCAATTTGATGAAGCACATACGAGACCAGATACGAGACGAGTCGATAGATGGATCTGTTGATAGGCGCCGTTAACAGACTTTTTGCCTTAGGGCTACTCAGTCAGCTGCCACTCCCCCTTCTTCTTCCCCCTTTCCCACACCCCCTACTTCTCCCAGTGCACGACCGCTTAGCGTGTTTAATTACAATTGGGGGGATTTGGGATTCGGATTGGGATTGAGCACGGATATCCGCGTACGTGTTGCGCATAGACAACATCCCAAGTACGTACAGTGTACACTCCATACACTGGACACTTTGAATTCGACTTCAACTCAATCAACGTCAGCTGCAGCTGTCTTTTAACACTCTCTGTTGCCTATTTTGGGGTAAGCCTGACCCATAAATGTTCGCTGCCTTTGGAGCTGACGTAGCGTCATTCCCCCGAAAGACTTTGGACTGTGTCGTTTTAGCTATGGAAATAGAGATAGATAGATAGTGTCATCTCTACAGCAGATTTGCAACTATCGAAAAGCGATTTAATAAAATATAGGAGACATTTTTATAGTTCCCATTGCACACAAATTGATCCAAAATCTTGATTAGCTCTTTATATTTATTTCTTAAAGAATTAACTAAATGGAATTAGAAGTAAACTCATAAAAAAATTAATTTGTTTGTTGCATAACAAATTATTTTATTTCCCAATTTTAATGTTAAACATAAAAACTATAAATTGTGGGCGGAAATGATGAAGTTATATCATAAAACACTTGAGCAGAGTCTAAAGATTCATAAATATGAGTAATAAAAATTTATTTTATATGAAACTTGGATGGAAAAACCTGCCTAAAAAGTTTACTGTAAAGCTTGTTGAATTTCTAATTTTTAATTTAACGTAATATTTAAAATTAGCTCTAAACACGGCTTCAAAAACCTACAAATTGTGGGTGTTCAAGTGGAAGTTCGTAGCACTTATCCAATACTTGTTAAAAGTGCTTAACTCTTATTTATGTAAATTGTTGATTTCTTAACTTTTAGTTTCGATTTCCGCGCTTATGGTTACATTACAACAGCTAATTAATAATTCACACCTGGTTAACAATCAATTTAAACTATACTGAAGGCTATTTCCCAACAAATTCCCTTCTTTGAAACATTTTGAACACTTTGTTGCCTTTGTTCAATTGATATTTCCTTATGAAAACAAATGAATTTATGAGTTGTCGTTGTTGCGATCAAGACTTATCCCAGACACGCACGATCACGTCGGAAATACTTCCGAAAACGACATTGGCTTTGCCAATTTCTGCTTTGTTTCTGACTCGACGATTTATGGCAAAGAAACAACAAAAACAACAACAACAAAAAAAGAAGAAAAAGAAGAAAATTTTACGCACTTTTTACGATGTTTAAACAATTGTTGTTGTTATTTGAATTATTGTTAATCGCGTGAGGCAAACGCATAAATTATTTAATACCGTTGCAACGGCCAACGACATTGGTAACTGTCCTCGTTAGCCATGCTGGCCGCCCTTCTGGCTAAGCGTGGGCAGGGGAAGGGGAAGTGGAGGGGCTTGGGCGGTAAGAAAACCCCCCACCCGTTGTGAATTGATCGATGATATTGTTAATGAGGCGCAAGTTCTTGATTTTTTTCTTTATTTGTTTTCCTGCTTGATCCGTCAGCTTTTGAGCCCTCAGTTATCGAGCAAAGTTCAAATGTGTTTAGGGGAGTCGAACCTTGGACTCTATGGTCTGTTACCGATTGATTATTACAATGCAGAACTGCGTGGCACACGAATCAGCTACATGACAAACAGCTAGAGCTACACTGGGAAAAATTACGCAGCTAAAACAAACTGTTTTCAGGGATTACAGCTAATCCAGCGGAAATGATACACTGAGAGAAAAGAAAGCGTTAAGAAAAAGTTATGATTTAATGCCGACAAAAGCTTCTTAAAGATATAACATATTTAAAATATTTCTAAAAAACAAACTGTAATTGATTTTGTGTACTTCTTGCGCTACAGAATGGCAGCTGAAATCGGCGCACACGCAGCTGCGGAAACGAACGAAATTTCAATGTAGGTGAAACAAGTTCCTCAGCTAAAAACAAAGTCGGGCTTTAAGTGCTCGGCTGCCAATATAGATGCAAATCAATAGACGGAATACATTTTGCTTATTTCTTTTCGGCATTAATAGAATTCTCGAGGGACAGAGACAGCGAGAGAAACCCCGAAAAAAAAACCGCAACCGCAGAGCAGAGACAACAAAACGCAGCCCAAAGGCGCCGCCGCAAAGCACTTGAAACATTTAAAGAGTGAAAGAGAACAAAGAGTGAGAGGGAGAGAGATGAAGAGAGAGAAGGAGAATCGTATAAACAAGTTACTCGATCTAATGCCGGCTGCGATTAGCCGAGAATTTCCGTTTTGAGGCATTTGTTGATCACAAATCCAAAAAAAAAAACAAAAATTAAATATTTAATAAATGCAGTCGAAGATCTTCCAAGAAATTTTCAAATGCTGATCGCGACCTTGAGCACAAATCTCAGACATATGTCTTTGTCCCTCTCTGCAACAACTCCCTCTCTTTCACCCTCTCTCTCTCTCTCTCCTCTTTTAAATAAATATTTATGTGTGCTGTGCTCAATAAAAAAAAGACAAACTCTACAAGTGGCTAATAAAAAAAATAATGTGAAGAATTAGTTATGCATACACGTAATTCTCTGCAGAATTGGCTTTTTAAGGTTTATTTTTGGGTGCCCTCTTGATCATTCAGTGCAGATAACGATCTTGGCGTATAATTATGTAATTTAATGAACCAACTT
Organism: Drosophila cardini; assembly: GCA_018903735.1. Classification (NCBI taxonomy): domain Eukaryota; kingdom Metazoa; phylum Arthropoda; class Insecta; order Diptera; family Drosophilidae; genus Drosophila; species Drosophila cardini. The sequence continues at coordinate 3,150,282 of JAEIGM010000007.1, read as the reverse complement.
TTACGTGAATTGTTTAAATGAATGCAGTAGTTCTTCATCTGCGGAACACTTAATCAAAATTCCAATGAAACGATCTTCACAAACTTTGAAGATCGCCACAAATTGATCATCGTAATTATGGCATTTAATGAGCTAACTTTAATGTGAATTGCTTAAATAAACACAGCAGGGAGCGACAAAAATTCTAAAAGTTGAAAGAGTAGAGAGAAACGATCTTGTAAATTGATCATATACACGGAAGTGACATACTTTAATAAGTGAGAGTAATATATAATTGTTTATTTTAGCAAAAAGGGGAAGAAAGTTTAAGATCAATACTAGAATTCCTCAATATATAGTATGTATCACTAAAGACTTCCTTGGTAAATGATCCTCAACTGATCAAACTTAATCAAACTACCAATAAAACTAGATTATTTAACTAATTACCCCAGCCAAATCAATTTCAGCAGAATCAAACGCCAAGGCAATAACGCCAATAAACAGATCAGTGATCGATGATCATTTAAAATGGAAATCTCTTGGACATAAACTATAATATATATGGAGCTTATAATACAACTATTTTTTCTCATATCACCCAAACGATCTGTTAATATTAATTAAGTTTTTAGAAATCTTTTCTTTAAAATCTTTATAAAACTCGAGGAGAGATCGCATTTCTGAAGTCGTTAGTGTCGCTATCTTTTAATCAGTGCGATCAGTTTCGTCGCTAAAAAACACTTTTACGCTGATTCTTTGCTACAACTGATTGGCAAACAAATTGACACATTTAGCAAAGAAAATAAAGATTCTGAAAAATAAATTCGTTATTTGATTTGTTTATTTATGCTGTAGAGTAATAATATTAAATAATAATTTATTTATTAGTTGTGTGCTCTTTTTTGTTGATTTTGTTTGCTTATTTGCTTGTTTGCTGGCAACCTTCGTTGTTGATTTGACATAATATTGAAGTATTATTTATCTGTCTTGTACGAGAGTCTCGACAAAAATATCGTGTGTATGAGTGTGCGTGTGTGTGTGTGTGCGAGTGTGTTTGTCTGGCGCAGAATGCAAATCTGTGTGTGGAATATGGAAAAATTATGCAAAATGTTCAAATGGTAAATGGCAAACAAATTAGGCGGGCGCATAAAAAAAATAGCAAAAAACAAAACAAATTTCACCTGTTGACAAGGCGGGCCAAGGCAATCAGCCATGGCCAAATATGGCTTAGAGTTGCCCTAGAAATTGCTAAAGCCGCCTGCCTAGAAAGTTAACAATCCGAGAAAACCAATCAGAAAACACACTACAATCTGACAAACACGACTTTCAGTAGCCCTGTATAAAGCTGAGTTGTGGGTTTATGAAATTTAAAAACTAATATAAAGTATTCCTTCTATAACTTTGAGACTTATTAACTGATCAGGCTGAAATTTTCAGTATAACTTAATGCTACAGTTAGTATATATCTTGTGTATTAAAATTTAAACATTTTTGCCTTACAAACTTATTTTCATCTATATAATACTCTACTCTTATACCAACTACTAGATAATCTGGCAGATTTTAATACCAAATTAGACGGAGGCAACAATGATTTCCTCGCCCTTTTTGCAAACTGCCATCTCACTACCACCAAACTAATATACCCTTCTCTACCCACAAAATACCGGGTGAAAAACAATTAAACAACAAAACCGCAAGGCGGAAGTGCAAAAAAAGAAAACATAAATAAATAAATGTGTATTTATTTGGAAGAACAAAACAAAAAAGTAAAAAATAAAACTGGGCAGGTAGGTCAACTGAAACAGGGACAACTACAGGCACAGGTAGGTGGATCTCCAATTACCCTTATAACTAGTGGTATTAACCAGATGTCGGCTTTAAGCCAAAGGCAAAGCCAAAAGACTAAGTCAATAATTACCCAGTTTTAAAAATGAAAATGGCAGAAGCGTGAAATGTTCGCTTCCTATTATTAAGTTGAATTTGTTTTGGGCGCGCAATTTAATTTATATAACATTAATCGTTTATAAATGATTAATTAATATGGGAAACAATCTGTATGGGCGGTCGAGTGATCTGTCGATCTACTGACGATCTCTCTCAAAACTTTTGAGACTTCTTTCTGCTTGAAAGCTCGAAGCTGAGCTCAAAAGCGTTTGCTAAAAGGCGTAAAATCATCAGCACCAACAGCAGTAACAGCAGCATTTGAAGCGCCAAGTGGTCGACAAGTTGCCAAAATTGGCAAGGCTTAAATGGACATGACAACAACAACAACAGCAATAACTATGACTGTGACTATGTCTGTGACTATAAGCCGCTGACGTCTTGGTTTTTTTTGTCTATATATACTTATATTGTTTTATTGTATTTTTTATTTTGTTAGTAGTTTTTTTTGGTTATTTCCTAGCCCGCCTTTGTGCAAGTAATTTATGTTATTCAACTTTTGTGTGGGCGCAACGAGCATTTGAATTACGCATACGACGCGTTGTCTTCAGCAAAGATTACAATCAACTGAACCTCTTTGCCATCTAAGGCAGCGACACAACATTCTATGAAGAGCTAAGAACGAACGATTATAACTTTTACAAATTAACATCTGAGACACTGATCATCGTGTGGCCTAAACGTGGGTTTAAATTGGTTATTGACTGCAAATTTAGCTATTAGTTGAGTTAGAAGAAAATTAATTTAAAATTGAAATTTGAGTCGAGTTTAATCGAAGAAAACTTTATCTTTTCATAAATTAATTTGTCTTATTTAAAAATAATTATTTAATAATTTCTGTAGTTTTTAAAAACAGTTCTCATAAAAAGCTATACTAAACACATTAATTAACTTAGTTAAAAGCTACACGAGTTATCCAAACATTTCCTCATACTTTGCTGCTTTGGCTTTACAACCCTCTCTCTTTCCCTGCCAGTCTCTCCCTCTGTCTCTCTCTCTGTGTCTCTACTGCTGTGCAGCAAGTGCTGCAGCCCAAATGATGCTCAATTGTTATTTACGATTTCTACACCTTTCACAGCCAACTTTCAACTCATTTCAACACATTTAAATGAACTGATTTATGGCAATTTGATGAGCACATTTAACAATACTCCCGCTCATTTCATGCTCTTCATCCCTTCCTACTCCCTGTCTCCTTACCCCTACCTGTTACTTCTTGAAAAAATACTTGCATTTATTATATATTTAAGTATTTTTTTTTATTTTTTGGTTTATTTATTTCGTTTACTGCGCACACAGAATGACAACGAAAAATTCTTACAGCGTTTTCAGTGCCAACTCTTTTTGTTGTTGTTGTTCTTTAAGTTGTTGTTGCTGCGTACTTTATTATTATTAATTTTAAGCGTGGGCCACTTAACAACAACAACAACTAGAACTACAAACACCCACAGCTTTTAACAAGTTGCTTGGATTTGTTTTCTGTTGTTGTTGTTTTTTTTTACTTATTTTTTTTTTGTTCTCTTCATAAATGTTTTTTTTCTGCTGCTGCTGCTGCTGGTGGTGGCCGCATTTGTTATTACTTTTAGTGGTTTTTGGTTGCTATTGGTTGCTATTAATTCTTACAATTTGCACACAATTCAGTTGACTACGCTGTCGGCGCTTGCTTCTCTAATTGCATGCACGCAAATTACTCATACGCCGCGTTATACGCTCGCATAATTATTGCTGCTCAAATTCTATATAATTCTTGCGTGGGCAGTCGACAGCAGTAACAACAACAACAATAATAATAGATAAATCAGCTAACAGTTTGAGTTGGCAACAGCAACGAGCGCATCCTCCTCATTAACAATATCATCATCATCTTCATCATTATCTTCATCATCATCGTCTTCATCAACAGCTGCTGAATAACAATTAAATATGTATTTATTTATTTATTTCTCTTTTTTTGCTACTTTTTATTTATTGTTTAACAAATATCACTCCCTTTGCCGACCTCCTCCTTACCCCGCCCATTCCCTGCACGCCCTCAACTGCTGCCCTGCCCCTGCAATGAATTGCTTTTATGCGCTCATTTGCATATTAAATAAGCGACTCAAAACTCAAACTCAGACGGAGACTGCGAAATTGTGATTGACTCTAAGGCGATGCATTCGTGTTGGCAGCTAATGTTGTTGTTGTTGTTGCTGTTGTTGTTATTGCTGTTGTTGCTGCTGTGGTTGTTGTGGTTAGTTTCTAAGCGGCAGCAGCTGCCGCCAATGCAAAGAACGTCGCGAGCGTCAATGTTGTAGGTTGGACAGCGTATTACGCGTTGCAGCTATTTGAAGACCCTGTACTAGCACAGTGCAAAGGGTATATAAAGGTAAGAAAATCAAATATTAGAAGAGCTTAGCCCCTAAACTAAAGTCCCTAAAATTTTTTAAATTTCCCCAAAGCTTAGTGACCAAAGCAGCACCCGAAAAATGTACTCTAGTCTGTGGAGTTCCTGTAAAATGTCCACAGGTTACAAACTCAACCTCATATTGAATATACCAATACAGTTTCCCAGTGAACTATATTAAAGAATCTGTTCACAAAGATTTCACAATACCCACAGCAGCCCAACTACAGGGTCTTTAGCAGTCGTCTTATCTTAACTACATAATTTTCTACCACTTTGTATTATAATTACTTTATCTTTGTTTCTTGTTTAGCTTCCTTTTTTCTTTCAACTCGTATACTCGATTTGGTTAGTTGACGTAAAACAAAGAAAAATAGCTACAAAAACAACAACAATTACAGCAAAGGGCATTTATTTATTTCCCCCTAGCAAGTGCAGCATTTCAAGTACAGTCAAACCTGCCACAAGTTGACAACTGACGATTTGTAATTCATTAGGCAAAATGATTCATTGATTAACTACAATTAGTTAGTGAATGCTTGCTAATTAACTAAGACTTGTATTAGCAGAAAAAGATTGAAAACAAATCATAGACTTTAAACAAGCTTCGTGTTGGAATTGTCATGTAAAAAACTTAACCAAACGGTTTTAAAATAAATAGATTAATTGTTAGTAAATAAATCTTCCTTTAAATAAGTTTTGCTTTTAATGAAAAAAGATTTCTCATAGAGATTGTAGAGTTAATTATAGCTTTAATTAATACAAATTGTTGTTCAATGTTTGTAAAATATTTATGTATTTAAATCTGTGTAAATTGCATTTAAGCTTAAATATTTCGGTAGAATTATTTTATATAACTTTATTTGTTTCTAAATTATTTGTAGACCAAATTTCACAACAGATCCCTTGGGCTTTCCCTACACCTACAGAAAATTCTTAAGAATTCTAATTAAATTCTGTTCTCATTTTAATTACAAGCTAATTAGTTTCTCTAAAATTCCTATAAAATTGCACTCAATTTGCTCGATTTTCACACAGTTTATTTGTTAACTTCTAATCAATTTTTTTCATTTTCAATGAGGTTTTTTTTATTACTATGTTCTTGTTTTAGAAGAAGAAGATCAGCATTTTCCTTTCCTGGAACTTGATTTTTCTATTAAATTAAAATATTTTGTTAGTCAGCGAAATTGTTGTATTAGTCAGTGAATGGATAACAATTGCAAAATACAATACAACAATTAGCCAAATCATTGAATTTCTAAGCCAAGTTAAGATGAACACACACACATACACACACACACACGCACACTTGTTGACCTGGCCTTATAGAGTTCTTAGATAACAATTAGCAAACAAAATTTATACGCCCAAATAACACATGCAAATCTCAATATTTATTCAAGCAACAACACTATATATACCATATAAATATATATAGGTGTATATATAGTATATCTATGAGTATTTATCGGTGACTATTTCTTTTTTTTTAATTTTTTTTTGCTGTCTTTTGGCAAAACAAGTAGTTGAATTTCCTTAAACAAAAACTTAGATATTGACGGGCAGAAAGTTAAACTTGTGCAACTCCTCATGTGTGTGTGAATAGGTGTATGTGTGTGTGACATTAAACCACACACAGATACACACACGCATACAGAGAAACAAGTGCGCCATATTTGGCAATTGACTTTGCAGCCAAGTCAGAAATATATCTATTTTATTTGTGTGCTCGTATTTGAGTTTTAGTACACTGAGAGAAAATTACTTAAATTACTTAAATTTAAGTTAAAATTCTTGACATAAAGATTTATTATGTGAGAATTTAGATCTCTTAAGTAATTTCTTATAAAAAATTCTTGATCATTTCTCTTAGTGTATTCTGTGCCAAACAAATAAACTCACATACAGCTACACACATACATATAGATACACTTTTTTAACTGTTTACGCTGCCCACTTGCGATGGCCAGCGGCTTGATAAATAATTTTAGTTTTATAAACACAAATTGACACTTCAAATTGTTTGCCAAAAATACAAAAAAATCAAACGCAAATCGATTGAAAGAAATTGAAAAAATCATAAAAATAAAAAACTATAAAAGTATAAAAATCTTGCATGAAATCAATTTGAATTAAGCCGACCCGCCTTTGAAGCATGTCGAAGCACGTTCAGATTTGTTTGCATCCCTCAGGGGCAAAACTGAGCTGGAGAGTTGTCTGGAACTCGGGAATATATCATAACCTTAAGCACCAAAAGAAGGGGAGTAAAAAATTGGAAAACACTTCGCGGAATTGGCAAGGCAGGTAGCAAATTCTCTTATTCTGATTTGTATCGGCAAAGATCTAAAAAATAATAATATCATCGGCCTCTAATGCTGCTGCTGCTGCTTCGGGGCGTGTTTTCATATCAAGAACAACCCATAAGCGAATTTATGATCTTGAGAATTCTCCACTCATTTGACAGATTTGTCAACTAACCTTTTAGTTTATAAAGATTTTTTCGAAAAAAAAACTACTCAGTTTTAAGAAATAACCCAAAACCATTGTGGAATTTCTGAAATATATTCATAAAATGTTTAACTTATAATAAAATATTATTTTTTGAAATTAATAAAATTCCTAAACTCAAATTTCCTAACTTTTTCGAACTTTAAACATTTTTCTAGTTAATTTTCCGTGAAGACATTAACAAGTGACTTTTAAAATAATGACTATAATAATGATAATGATATTGATAATGATAAGAATATTAATATTTTTCAGATGTCCCACATATTCTCAGCGCTTTTGACCATAAAACGATTTGATTGTTATGGCTTAAGCATTTAATTAGCTGCAGTTTGTTGGAAAAGTGGAAAGTCTGAAAGGCAAAGGGGGTTGGTGGTAAAAGGGGTGGGGGAGTTGTTTTCTTATCGGAATTATTGTTCCGCGTAATTGATCTAGTGTTGTTATTTTTCGTAGCTGTTGTTGTTGGTATTGAAAAAAGCGACAAAGGGCTAATAAATATTATTTCAACTGCTGCTGATGCTGACCGCTAATAAGCTGGCAAACAATTATATTTATTTGTTATTATTCTTTATTTATTGTATTTATTACGCAGCTGATTGGAGTTCTAGTTCTCGACATAGTTTTGAAAATGAAACTTACCGCAGAAAACGAAAAACAAAATTGTTCGAAAAAAGAACTGGCAGCTCAACACCTGTTGCACTAGTTGTTGTTATCGTTGTTGTTGCTGTTGTTGGTGCTGCTCCAATTTGTGAATGAGCTTAATTGCATTTATCGATAGCACTTTGTTTGGCTTGCGTCAAAGTTATCGTTTCTCGTTTCTATTTGCTGCTGCTGCTGCTCCGGCTGCTGCTGCAGTTGTTGTTGTTGTTTTTGCTGTTGTTTTAATTAGCAACACAAACACACATTAACTAATGCACATACACACACACACGCACGCACACACAGACGCGCGCGCGCACAGACTGAGAGAGACACGAAGACGGAGACAGGCGCATTGGAAAAAAGGCGCCCACGCAACGTGCCAAAAGAAAACGCGTTTATTGAAAATGCAACAGCAACTGCAAAGAACTTTGCAACTTTGTTGCAATTCTGCAAACTTTTGTTTATTCCGTTTTTCGATGCAGCGCAAATAACCGATTCGCTAAAGCGCCCGCAAGTAACTGAAAATCGTTTCAAACTTTTAATTTGCCCGTTGACCGATCAGTTCTTCTTCTTCTTATTCTTCTACAAAAACCTCTATTCTGTTGCCGTTTACTGTGTGTGTGCCAAGTGTTACGCGTGCGCGCCACGACTACTCGCCTCGAACACCTAAAAGCGACTGAAGCTAAGAGCGACAAAAACGGTTATTACCGCGCCGCGGCCAACGGCGGCGTCGGCGCCATTGCTCACGATCGAAGAGAGCACTAGCGTCGAATTGCTGCTCCACCAGTTGCGCTCTCTTAAAAATGTGCGTAAGCGGGAAAACTAATCTGTCCGACAATATTTGTTGTATATTTTATAAATAAAAATTAAATATATAATATATTAGTGTAAAGCATAAATATGTACATGTGACTGAATGAGTGACCTCACTGAGTATGTTTATAGTTATCAACAATACTATTTAAATAACGCGGTTTTAGTGGTTAACGGCTTAGTCAGCATTCAATTTAGCACTGGATGCTCCATGCAACCGTTTCCAAACGGTTAAAGCGGTTAACGGTTTAATAACGCAAACACTAACAAAAATAACTCTAAGAATGTATACAGGTTGCATTACATTTATGACAAACAAATTCTTGTGTCATTCAATTTTAGTTTGATTTAACAAATATACAAGCGTCAATTTAGATAAAATTTAAAGTTTTCAAGTAAATATTGCAGAACTGCAACTAAATTTGACCGAAAAAAAATACTACTTGCTGCGCAGCCCTGGCGCAATCATATGTTTTTGCCCAATCATCTGTGCGACAAGCGAAGCTGCCATCTCTTTCTACAACACGAACGCGAATGCGTCAAATTAATAAAATTTATAAATTAAAACAAAGTGCAAAATGTTGGCGAAACGAATGCAGTTGTGGAGGGCAACACATGCGATGCTAGCGGTAAATGCAACGGCCACCAGGGCAACGACACAGGTAAGCGGCAAACAGTCAGGTGGCCGGCAGAGAGCCCCAATGATGACATAACCTGCAAAGCGCGGTTTGTTATGAATGAAATGTTGAGTTATTCACTAAATCAATCTTTGTAGATATTTCCGTCTGTAAGCAGCAGTCGAAACATGCACATGTCCACGAGATGGAGCAATCAGCTCCAACGCCGCATGACGCCCATGCCACCGACAACGTTGCTCCCGCTCTATGTCTCTGCCTCAGCGTCTCCCGTTGGCCTGAGATACGCCAGCACAGATGGAATTCCTCCATCCGTATCCACCAAAGAACTTGTCGATCTGCCTGCCATACCAGAAGCACCAGTGCCGCCCACAAACGTGGCCACAGATTCCCTAATAGAGACCTTAGCTGCGGCTGGCGGTGAACCTCCGTTTGCTTCGATTGGATTGGGCGGCTGGTCGCCTGTGGGTATCGTACAAAACTGCATGGAGTATGTGCATTGCACCTGGGATCTTCCCTGGTGGGGTGCGATTGCTCTAGGAACCTTGGTAGTCCGTACCATCATCTTTCCCCTGGTGATTCTCGCCCAGCGTAACTCGGCCAAGATGAACAACAATATGCCCCAGATGCAGGTGCTACAGCTGAAAATGACGGAGGCACGACAATCAGGCAATGCCATAGAATCCGCACGCTATGCCCAGGAAATGATGTTATTTATGCGCGAGAAAGGCGTTAATCCTCTCAAGAATATGATTGTGCCGCTGGCCCAAGCGCCGCTATTCATTTCCTTTTTCATGGGACTGCGTCAGATGGCCAACGCTCCGGTGGAGTCAATGCGTGATGGAGGTCTCTTCTGGTTTACCGATCTGACGCTCGCAGATCCTTTGTACTTGCTGCCAGTCATCACCAGCGCCACACTTTATCTAACCATCGAACTGGGCACGGACAGCGCGCGTCTCTCGGCTGCCAATATGAGTACCATGAAATATGTGCTACGCGCCCTGCCCCTCGTCATCTTCCCTTTCACCATGAACTTTCCGGCTGCCATTCTGACGTACTGGGCCTGCAGCAACTTCATCTCCCTGGGTCAGGTGGCACTGCTGCGTATTCCGGCTGTGCGGGATTACTTCAAGATTGACAAGATGCTGACACACGCACCTAGCGCACTGCCGGCCAAGAAGAAGAGCTTTGTTGGCGGCATGAAGGACTGTAAGTATCTTTTATCTGAGTACCAAAAATGTTCCCTGATCTAATTACTTCGCCTGCAGCTTGGGACAACATGAAGATCACGAAGGAGATCGAAGAGCGACAACGTTTAGATGAAATACGTTTTGCCAAGGCCGGCAAGGGACCGCTGGTCAAGACTTACAAGTATGATCCCACCCAAAGACGTACCGACATGTCCGTGAAGGATCAGGCGAGGATTACAGGCAGCCTAAAGTCCTCCTCCAAGGATCAGTAACCCACAAACAGTCCAACGGTGTCGTTGTTAACGTTACTATATAGTTTTTAGTCCCCAGATAGTTAACGCATATGTCATATGCTTAAATAAAATTATTATTTACTATTAACAAAGAACAGGAGAATATTTTCTTAGAATTCCCTCGTAGAGGCCTGTGTTCTACATCTTCTCGGCTACTCTCATACCCTGTAAACACTTAAAACACCCTTTCGCAAGCACCCTAAGCGGGTATAACGTGCTTAACTCCTGGCCGAGATGCACTGATTGATGACTTCGGCCAGATGTTTGTTTTCCAGGGCTGCAGCGACACGTTCCTTGTCCGCCAGTTGTTTGTTCACAGCCAGTTCCGAGGCATGCGTCCCTGGCGTTATTTCCACAGTCACCTTGAAACGCGGAGGCAGCGAACGCAACAATTTCACGCGAATGGACAGACCAATTAACGTCGCCATCGAGCAATGCGGAATTGTGGGTGTAAAACTAACGTGAACTGTATTCGTCTTATCGCTGATAGAGATCAGCTCCTCCTGGACAACGTGCAGCTCCTCCAGGGTCAACGGATGCTCCGGATCATTGATGTTGCGTATAAGATCTGATGAACGATTAGGTATTTATTTTATGTAGTTTATTATGTTTCGCTTGCTGTGCACGCACCAAAAATTTCACGCTTATCAAAGGGATCTGCAACGGATTCATCTTCCTCGTTTGCCGTTATTTCACGCTCCTTGATTTTGCCATAGACACTAGGATTTAGATTCTCAATTTCTGTAGGCATTTCAAATGCTTTTTCACTTTTAATTTAACGCTATATTAGCAACTATTTACAAATTGCTAAAACACAAATAACTGCAAGCGACTGGCCAGTGTGTACACACTTTCAATATTTAAATATACACATTTTGCCAGAGAATATTTCCGGGTTCAAGTTTTAGGTACACACTGGCGCCCAATAAACGTTACTGAATTTGAATAGTTGAACTCGATGTGCGCAATTACTTTTGACAAGTGCAATTTATTAATTAGTATTTATTACAATGCTAAACTAGTACAGTTCCCAACAAAGTATAAATCTGTGCACGATAATTTAAGCAAATGTCTCGTCGTTACGTAAATCAAAAAACAGCAATTAAAGTCGTCTATGGAATATATATACTAGATTTATGTGCATTTCAATTAGCTTTAGTAGTACATATTTGCACTGATTTCTCGGCACTGAGCTTAGACGTACCTGGAACGTCTTTTCGCATCAACGTGCTAAATACAGATGACTAATAAGCCGGCAGTTACTCTAAAATCCCCGCAAGCAATTTATTATTAGCGGCTTAGATATAGTCGTATTATCGGAACCACCTTGAGCTACATAGACAGGTAGGTAGAGGTAGAGCTAGTATTACCATATCTTGAAAGATGCTGCCGTTTGAAAGGCTTGACAGTGATATTTATTACAGCTAATAATTAGTTCATTGGAAAAACAAATATACGTATGTATAAATAATAAAATTATTGATATACAAACATATAAAAATTGTATATACATATATTATATAGTGTTAGGGTAAGTTAATTATCACCAATTAACAAACTGGTTAACAATAACGACAAACATTGCATTACTCCCCATCCGTTATTCCATATAATAGGCCAACAGCTCAGCGCTACCAACAGTTCAGTCAATATCTTGCCAGATAAGTTAACATCGGGATAAAGCCAACAGCAACCGGAAAAAATGAGAAAATTTGTAAGTTGTACGACATGACTATAAAATCTATAAACAATAGAACTTGGGACGGAGAATACTCTTTGTTCCCACAAACTGTCTGACAGTCTTATTAATCCAATATTTTTTTATTTTAATAGCTGATCTTTGTGGCCCTATGCGCTATTTGTCATGCCGCTCCAGCAGCTGACAATTCTCCGCATGTTGATGGGCTCGATCACACTGGAGCTGAGCCCAAGGCAGTTCTGCATCGCCAGAAGCGCGATGAAGATGCTCCTGGTAAACCAGATTTTGTCAAGGCTCGGGAGGGAATTCAGCATAGACCTGACCACCTCAACCCGGCCAAACCAGAAATTCTGATTGCACACGACGCTCTTCCACACGAAGGCAAGAAATCCAAGCGCGAGAGTCCTGCCAAACCGGATTCGGTGAAGGCTCATGAGGCACTGCAACACAGTCACCAGAATGAGCACCATGAAGCCGTGCCCGCCACTCTAATCGCCAAGGAGGAGAGTCCGAAAACGAAGCGAGATAGCCCCGTCAAACCGGATTCAGCGAAGGCTCAGGAGTCACTGCATCATGCTCACCATCAAGCCGAACCAGCAATCCTACTTCCAGAACCTGACGAGAAGAAACTGAAGCGTGATACTCCCGAAGCAACTCCTGCGACAGCTGAAAAGAAACTGGGATCAGATGAGCATCCTGTGGTACCACCCGTTGATGGTGACATCAGCACCACACCACATGGTCCACTGCGTCATCGTCCCGTGCCCGTAGCCGAGCTCTTCAACAAGCCCAAGCCCAGCAGCAGCAGCAGCAGCTCCGAGGAAAGCAAGGAGAGCAAGGAATCCAAGGAATCAAAGGCCTAATCCTTACACCATACCATATCGGCAGTTGCCTTGACCCATATTTTATACACAAATAAAAATATATAACAAAAATATAAAACTAAAAATTATTAAACAAAAATTTAGTTAATTTTAATTTAATCTTAATCTTAAAACGTGCGAAATAAATCGTGTGAATTAGGTGTGTGGTTATCTAATATATAAAATGTCTCGCACACATAAATTCAAGTAATTATCGGGTTTCCGGCTTGAAGATACACAACCTACAAGATACTGAAGCTAAAGTCATTCGCTTGGATTTAGAAGTGACCAAAAACACTAAATAGATTGGTCCGAAGGGGGCTCTAGGCTATAGTTGTTGGTCAAATAAATCGAATTTTCCCACTCGTTAAAGTCCAGCTTTATGTAAACCAATACAAATTGTTTAGTTCTATTCATTATAGTATAATATCTGGAAATAATCTCAAACAGGCTATAAAATGCAACGGCGATAACGCGATTTCAATAGTTCTCTTCAAAATTCCAGACGAATTGGAGTACAGCCCTTAAAAATGAAAGTATTTGTAAGTAAATTTTGAATTTCCCTAATAAATCCCCTTTCAATACAACCCATTTCCCTTTAAAAGTCGATTCTATTAACATTGGGTGCCATTTGCTATGCTCAAGCGATCGCTATAGAAAAACCTGATTCTGTGAGAGCCCAAGAAGGTTTAGTTGGCCAACCTGAACACTAAGATGACTAACAAAGAGAAACTGTTGGATTTGGTAGAAGAAAAAAGTTATAAGAATGTAATAAGTAATATTAACAAACTTGTCTTTGTCGTTAACAATAAATATATGATAAAATAAAGCAACACATAAGAAATTTCTGTTAACTAAAACCTTTAAATAATACTTGGTAGTTCAATTTGGTAATTATATTCTGATTTGTTTCAGTATTGAAACCTTTTACGTTATGGTATAAGGTCTAATACAGCATTTTTGAAGTCATTGCGAATGATATCTTCGGAATAAGTAGGGGCTTCTGACAGTATATTTATCGTCTGAAACTCTTTTTTTGTAGCAAATGCACTTTAAGGAAGAAAATAATCTTAGTAACATTTTAAATTTTATGAAAATGATGCAATCCGGAACAAATTAAAACGTGTTACACTTAAAGGTATAACAATAATAGCAAATTAAAAGCTAATTATAAAGTTATTTCTATATAAAGTTATTAAATTGAAAATATTACAACAGTTCTCTTGGAATTTTGTTGGAGTAGCGATCATAAACATGAAAATCTTGGTAAGTCTCTGATCTTCAATAGGAAACTATTTAAATGTATGTACTTCTAGTGGATTATAGTGGTCTTATGTATTAGCCATCTGGAGGCAAGAAGGCGGGGTCAGGGTAATCCATCCCGGCCTAAAAATGACTTAGACATTCATTTCCCCACGGGCCAAGACTATGGTGGTGGTGGTGGCGATGGCGGTGGTGGTGGTGGTGGTGGTGGTGGTGTTGGTGGTGGTGATAATGGAGGTGATTACGGTGATAGTGGAGGTGATTATGGTGATTATGGCGATTATGGTGATTTTTGGTGGTTTGTTCTTTGACAATATTCCTTCGGATGATTTAAATCAAGCGGACGAACAACAACAAAAAGTTAATTTAAAGATTAATAAATTAACAATTCAACTTTTAAACTATTTACTTAAAGTTCTTTTATTCCAAAAATTAATACTAAAACAAATCGGCTAAACCAGATGCAAATTTTAAGAATATTATGGAAAATCCTATTATCTAAGCTATAAAAATAAGAACAATTAAAAGATTCGTTTAAAAATACAAATATAATCAGGAGTTAACATATTTGATTTATATTTATATTTTCAAGTCATAGTCAAGTCTCATCATACAATTTGACAAAATGGGTTCGATTTTAAGAATTTTAGATGTTGATTGCGATTAATTCTGTTAGTTGTCCAGAGTATAAAAAGGTATGACTCTTTAAGATATCGCTTCATTTGGCTGAGTTATGATCAGTCAAAGTTGGGCAAATTGAGAATTTTAAATATTGACCTGTGGAACATATATCTGAGGACTCTTTCATCCAAATTTGACAAAATTGGTTCGATTTTGAGAATTTCTGATTTTGATTGCGATTAATTCTGTTAGTTGTCCAGAGTATAAAAAGGTATGACTCTTTAAGATATCGCTTCATTTGGCTGAGTTATGATCAGTCAAAGTTGGGAAAATTGTGAATTTAAAATATTGAGCTGTGGACCACATAAATAAATTATTATACATATAAAAGTGACCGATTTCTCCTTATTAAAATTCTACAAGAAAATTTAATTTCTAAATTTCATAAACTCTCACAATTATTATGAAAATGTTTTAAATAATTTATTCAGAATAAGTATGGGTTTTATTTTTGTATTTTGGTATTATTTTCCTCTTCTAAAACTTATTTTTGTAATTATCTGATACGAATGATGTTTATTTTGAATCTCTTGTGTTTTTTTATACAACTGATTAAGTATGAAAATATGTTAAGTAACATTATAATTGTTATTAGGATTATGCAATCCGGAACAAATTAAAACGTGTTACATTTTTAGGTATAACAATATTGTCATGTTAAAAATTCTATAAAATGTCATAAAGTTTAAAATATTACAACAGTTCTCTTGGAATTGTTTTGGAATACCGATCATGAAAATTAAAATCTTGGTAAGTTTCTGCAAAATTAAAAGGATCTTTTATAAGAAACTATTTAAATGTTTGTATTTCTAGTGGATTATATTGGTCTTATGTATTAGCCATCTGGAGGCCCAAAGAGGAGGAAGAAGGGGTGGGGGCCGTGGCCGTGGGGGCCGCGGCCGTGGAGGTAGCAGTATGTCCTGGCCTGACATCAGTGTTGGTGACATAAATGTTAGTTTCCCCACGGGTCAAGATTCTAGTGGAGGTGGAGGTGAAGGTGGAGGTGGAAGTGACTTTGGAAGCGGAAGTGGTGAAGGGATGCTATTTGACAACGCCCCTCCAAATTAAAATTAATTTAAAGATGAATAAAGAAAGAATTAAAGCAACTTTTGCTGGATCTAAAGCCTTCAAGCATTTTCTTTTATTCTAAAATTTAAGACAAAAATAAAATAATATTTATAGAAAAAAACCCTTATTTTCTAAGCAACAAAATAGGAAACTTTTTAAATGAACATGTAAATTCAGGAACAGAAATTACTAGATTTTAATAAGATTACATTCTGAATAATGAATTCATCTTAGAAAACTAAAATTTAGTCAATTTATTAGAAGCTAATTTAAATAGATTTCGTTGTAAGTCCAATATTTTCATGGCATTCAAATTGTTTTGTAACCAACTGAGGCGAATGCATTTAATTTTAAAGCTTCATTAGATCAAAAACTGGCGTATAAAATGCGATTTACTCCGAATCCCATAAAAAGGGCAGAGACCTAAAAGATTTCAACAGTTCTAATTGAATTTTATTGAAAACAAGAGCTTCTGAATGAAATTAATTGTAAGTCGCATGTCTTACTTATTAACTGTTATTTCCTTTCCATTTCTTTTTTAATTTTTTATTTTTCTTGTATTATTTTTTAGTTGATTTTGGCAATCTTCTGTGCCTTCTGGCTCGCTCAAGCCATGGCACAATATGATGAGGAAGATTACCCTTATGACAATCTTTATGAGGAGAATGAGCTTACGGATGGGCCTCAAGAACCCACTACCCTGAGTCCTGAAGAAGAGTATTGGAATAGCTTCGTATTTGAAAGATATAATACTGTTGCTTGGAAATTTGACTGTCAGAAAGATTTCGGTTATTGCTATGACCCTAAATCAGGTCCACTTACTGATTATGGCGGTGACGATTATTAACTGTAGGCAAACATGATAAATAAACAAGTAAGAAAGGCTACAGGTCAAACGAGCCGACTGTAAAAGACCCCGTACTCATTATAGATCGCATTTTACCATTTTTGACCAACTATATCCTATAGCTTCTACTCAAATCAAACTTGGTAAGAATATTAACAAAGTTTGGTTGCGACATCTCTACTAGCACTACATGTCTTCACACAAATGCCCTGTTTTCGACCGATTTCTTCTATGGGAGCTATAAAAAATAGTTGTCCGATTTGGATTAAACTTGGTAAGGATATTTATAATGGTACTATACATGTAATGTATCCAAATCGGTCGACTCACTAGCCAAATTGGATAGGGTTACGTTTATTGGATACACTTTACCTGCTAGAACTACATCCGATTTTAAAAGAAGATTTAATGCATATTACTAAAGCGATCCGATAAACTGACCATAGCGAAACGAATATCTTCTACGATTTATATATGTATAATATAAAATGTTCGTGTTACTATGATAGCTATATAAAAAATTCTGTATGATATGGTTATAATGGCATGTGTATAGAGATATATTACGAATTTAAGCTCCTACTTCTTTTTATTTAGTAACAACGATAAACAGTTAGTCAGTAAAGAAGATAAGCAGTATATAGTATATGGAAATAATTATATTATTTGAAATTGTTACTTAGTTATAGTAGATAGTTAGAATTAAAGACTTTTAGCTTACGAAGACGTGCTTACGGATGCATCTGCAGTTCCAAAGAATTCGTCGGATTTGTAGATTGGTATCGCTTGGAACTCGCCATCAATCAGATTACTCTTAGGGGGCGTGCCCAGTGTGTCAGTAGCTGTCAATTTGGCTTTAAGGGGCTTGAGGAGCAGTCCCTTCAGACTGTACTCAGTGACATTGAGTTCCTGCTCGGCTACATTCACTGAGCTCTCCACCTCATTAAGATTCTCACTGACTTTGGCCACAAACTGCTCCAAGTTATCGATGCGCTGCTGCAGTTCTCCAAAGTTATCGCTAAAGTTGAGTATGCTGCACACATGATTGGCCATAATACTATTAGACTCTGCACGCACCTAAAGCATATACATTTTAATTATTTATAATTCCAACAAGTTTTTTTCCACTTACAGAAGCCAAGACAGTTTCAAACTCGTCGAGGCGAGCGAGCATGTCGTCTATGTTGGTGCACAGTGGATTTATCTGCAAACAAACGTAATTTTAATATGAAAATTAACTTTGGAAGATGCTGGAAATACTTCTCTGTCCAAATCGGCGGTTTGTAGGATTTTAGAATAATCCTTTCCAGTCTGTTCAACCATTTTTGTCAGCTGTTAGTTGTTGTTGGCAAACGAAAAACAAGAAAAATCAACAAGCTGCAGCCGATGAACGATAGCATACGATATCGATAAGCATTTCCACTTGTAGCACTCAAACTGTGGGCAACCAGTGCTGCCACCTTTTCGCTTTACATTGTACCCAAATTTAAATATAATTAGTACATAATATCACAAATTAAATAGTAAACATTTTAATATTATTAAATTATTAATTATTAAATAGCAAACGTTTTAACTTTAAGCGTAAACACTTTAGAATATTCGCGGCTTAGAACAGCAAACGGTATGCGTGCCATAGTTGGCGCGCAGCCTAGTGCACTGCTCATACACATATGGTTGTATGCGTGCAGTTTACTGAGAGAGAAGGAGAGAGCAACGGATACACATTTGCACTGAGCACCACAATGCACTGAGCACCAGTCCGATCGACGGCCGAACAGCAACTGACTTGAGGTACGCTGTCGCTTTATCGTTGCAGCTAAGCAGAAAGAGATCAAATTTGCTCTCTCGTAAACTCACTCTAAGCATGTAGCGGCAGCGCTGCGTCAGATCCAAGCCCTTTTGGTAATGTACCCGCTTACAGTGTACCCGGTGTACCCATTATTGTTTGAAATATGGTAGCTACGTTTAGTACATTTTCGATACTTATAACAGAGACAGACTATATCGATAGCAATCGTGCAGGGTTGCACAGCATCAAGTCTAATTAGGTTGGCAACAATGCAAATCTGGTAAATCCTTAACTCGCGTATGTTGTATTGATTTGTGCCTTTTATTATAACCCAACGAGAAAGAGAGCCAGTACAGCAATGAGCAATTACCGCGGCATCGGAGGCGGCGGATTTCCGTACAAAAAACAGCCAAGCGGTGGCAACAACATGAGCGCCGTTCCACCGCCGCCGGCTTTAAGCAACACTCGCGGAGGCGGCAGTGGATTTGGATTCAGTATTTCACGCGGCAGAGGGGGAACGTCAGCTGGAGTCGCCGGTGGTAGTGGGACATCGAAGCATGGCTATTCAACGCTGGATTCCATTAGCCAGTACACAAATTCCACAAACTTTGTGGGCAAACGAAAGCAGCACATGGATGACGATTACTTTGATGACGACGATGAGCCAGCACAGTCTTCCAGGCAGCCGGAACAGGCATATATACCAGCGCCGGGATCACCAGGAGCAGAGGCTGCCAAACCAGACTCCGATTCGGACGATGATCCGTTGGAACAGTTCATGGCCGGCATTAATAAGCAGGTAGAGAAGGAGAAGGTGCGAGCGGCAACGGAGACACAGCAAAAGGCGACGGTGCCCCTGGACAAGAAAGGCGTGCGCGGTGACATAGATGACGAAGACGATGAGGAGAGCTACTATCGCTATATGGAGGAAAATCCCAATGCCGGGTTGCGGGATGAGGGATCCGATCAGGAGATTGATTACGATGAGGATGGCAATCCAATAGCACCACCAAAGAAAAAGGATATTGATCCATTGCCGCCCATTTATCACTCAGAAATCGAATACGAACCGTTTGAGCGGAACTTTTATACGCCGCACGAGGAGATTGCCCAGCTGGACGAGGAGCAGGTGCGTGAACTGCGTCGCACTCTAGGGATTAAGGTCAGCGGTGCCTTGACCCCCAACCCGGTTACCTCCTTTGGCCATTTTGGCTTTGATGAGCAGCTGCTTAAGTCGGTCCGCAAGGCGGAGTACACACAGCCCACACCCATCCAGGCACAATCCGTGCCAGCTGCCCTGTCCGGCCGCGACATTATTGGCATTGCCAAGACCGGATCGGGCAAGACGGCTGCCTTCATCTGGCCATTGCTCACGCACTTGATGGACCAGCGGGAGCTGCGACCAGGAGATGGACCTATTGGCTTGATCCTGGCACCGACACGTGAGCTCTCGCTGCAGATCTACAATGAGGCCAAGAAGTTTGGCAAAGTATACAACATCAATGTAGTCTGCTGCTACGGCGGTGGTTCCAAGTGGGAGCAGAGCAAGGCCCTGGAGCAGGGATGTGAGATTGTCGTGGCAACACCGGGACGAATGATCGATATGGTAAAAATGAAGGCTACCAATTTGAGGCGTGTCACGTTTCTGGTGCTGGACGAAGCGGATCGCATGTTTCATATGGGCTTCGAGCCGCAGGTACGCTCCATATGCAACCATGTGCGCCCAGATCGCCAAACGCTGCTCTTCTCTGCGACTTTTAAGAAGCGCATTGAACGTTTGGCTCGAGATATACTAACAGATCCCGTGCGCATAGTCCAGGGTGATCTGAACGAGGCCAATCAGGATATTACCCAACATGTCTATGTTTTTCCCAATCCGCTGCAGAAGTGGAACTGGCTGCTCTGTCACCTGGTCAAATTCCTCTCCGAGGGCGCCGTTCTAGTCTTTGTCACCAAGAAGGCAGACGCGGAAACGGTAGCCAACAATTTGCTGGTCAAGGAATACAATTGTCTGCTGCTGCACGGTGACATGGATCAGGCGGACAGAAACAAGGTGATCATGCAGTTCAAGCGCAAGGAGTGTGACATACTAATCGCCACCGATGTGGCCGCCCGTGGCCTGGACATTCCCCATATCCGGAATGTGATCAACTACGACATCGCACGGGACATTGACACGCACACGCACCGCATCGGTCGCACGGGACGAGCGGGGGAGAAGGGCACAGCACACACACTAGTCACCGACAAGGACAAGGAGTTTGCTGGGCACCTGGTGCGCAATCTGGAGGGCGCTGATCAGGCGGTGCCCGATGATCTCATGGAGTTGGCCATGAAGAGCTCCTGGTTTCGCAGCTCGCGTTTCAAGCAGGGCAAGGGACGCAAACCAGTCAACAACTTCATGGGCTTGGGCTATCGTGAGCAGCAGCGATCTGGCAACTCTAGCAATGCTGCCAGTACGGGCAGTCTGGCATCCCCCAAGACCAAAGGACCCGCTCCGGAACCCAGTAAATCGGGACCTGGCGCTGGACCCGCCTCTGATCGCTACTCGGCGATGCGCCAAGCCTTCCGATCCCAGTACAACTCACAGTTTCGTGCCTCCAGCGATCGCACCTGGGAGCAGACAGTGCCCGAAACGGGCGTCTTTGCAGCACCACCGCCTCCTCCACCGCCAAGTGCTCCCGCCTCCAACTCCGCAGGCAGCAGCAGCAGTGCTCTGGATGCGAAGCGTGCCAAGAAGAGTCGCTGGAACTGATCAGCAAAATGGGAACACAAACAACTGGAAATTATCATTATTTAATTTCATATTATTTAATTGTGTATTTGCTTTTGTTTTATCATTTAAAATTACAACTTAACAACTAGCATTAATATAATAATATATCATATACACATATGTATATATATACATACATATATATATCTGTATCCGATATTACACACACACATACATATATATATATATATATATATATATACATAAATATATATGTCGTGTTAGGTAAATACTCGTATATACACTCTTCATACACAATTCACGCTCAGCCAAATTCAGCCGATTCAATAAAAATGTCATTAATTGTAATTTTTATATATGTGTTTGTTAATTTTATCGATTTTCTGTTTTTTTTTTATAATATATTTTATTTATGTGTATTTTATTTTGAATAAAATCACATTTGCGCCCATTCCAATGGCCCTTTGAAATTTTAGCCCGAGAAGGAACCGGTTCCGTTCCACTACTCACTTTTCCAACGATCTGGCAACTCGCTCGCCATCAAAAGTACCGGAAAAGTGATTTCAATTTTGCCATTAATTCAAATTTCTTTCGTATTTTTTTTTGAGTTTGTTTTTTACGTAGAAGCGAGAAAAATGTCGAAGCTATTCGTAAATTTATGAAATATTGTTTTACAATGAAACCACTACGATTTTTTGTTTTTCTTCTTCTTTTTCTTTTTTTGTTTTTGCAATAAGAATACGACGTTAAGCGTTTATATATATATATAATAATTTAGCATATGGTTTTGATATAACATTGAGAAAAGTTGAGATTCATTTAACTACCACATTGACGAGATTTTGCAATAATTGTTTTAAGCTTTGTTTTTTTTTTTTTTTTTTTTTTACTTTGAATAGCTCGAAAAGCATTTAATTTCGCTTAAAAATTTTGCTATTTTTAATTTGTTTTTATATATATTTTTAATCTTTTTTTTTATTTTTCTTTATATTTGTTTAGAATCATTTTTGTTGTTTGTTTAAATCGTTCGGTTTGTGGATATTGTATAAAAATTGGTCCATGTTAACCACATCGCACGAAATAAAAAATAAACTAAAAAATAAAAACTCAAATATATTTTTTTAATATAAAAAGGATAACCAAAACTTGAAGTAAAATAAAAACGAAACCCAAATTTGTTTTTAAACAATACTTGTATTTTTTTTTTTAATATATGTATTTCATTTTTTATTTATATGTATTAATTAATTATTTTTCTCTTTTGTTTAATTTTTTTTTTATATTTTTTTTTTGTTTTGTTGTTGTTGTTGCCGCGTATAACATACATACATATAATTGATATATACAATTTTTAATATATTATTTTAGTTAATTTTACTTTATATTATTTTACTTTTACTGCTAGCGTTAAATTTGATTTAAATTTTTAATAGTTTGTTTGCGCCTTAAAAATTACAAGTACAATTTTTTTATACACTTAATTTTTAAGATTTCCTCCACTTTCGATCTTCACTTCGTTTCATTCTTCTCTATCTTCCTCATATATATATATATATATATATATATATGATTTTTTTACTGCGCTAAATTAATTAATTTTATAGGCTTTAAAAAATAATTAAAATTATGCAACAATTAAAATGTAAATGTTTTCATTTTATAAATGTAATAAAATTGTTGGGATTTTTTTTTTTTTTATTTTATTTTCTGTTTTTTTGTTTTTCTTTGCTCATGATTCCCTTTACTTTTGTTGTTGTATTTTATATCTTTATATATATATTGTTGTTGTTGTAATGTTTTGCTGCGTTGTTGTTGTTGTTTTTTTTTAATTTACATATTTAGTTTTAGTTGTAATACTTTGTACAATAAACAAGAAACATTTCCACATGAAAAATAAATTTGTTTCAATTTTTCATTGTGGGCGAAAAATGTGCAGAATAAAAATTTTGAAATTTTGCTGTCGTCAGCTAAAAATTATACATTTAAATTCGTAAATTTCATTGAAGGAATTTTTTCATTTACTTTTCATTGTTTTTTTAATAATGCTTTAATGCTTTTTTTTAAACTGAATTGTTGTTTATATGGTATAATGACTGTTTGTTTTTGTTTTTCTTTTTTTTTTGTTGTTGTTATTATATATTTTGTTTTCTTTCTTCTTTTGTTTAAATTAAATGCCAATTAATTTAATTAATTAATTTTTAAATCACATTTCATTGTTTTTCAACACTGCAAATTCTAAATTTTGCACTTGCTGCTTCGATTTTTGTGTTGTTGTGTGTGTGTGGGGGTGTGTTGTGTAGGGGTGTGTGTGTGAGGAAACGAAAATGTTTGTTATTTTTTTCTTTTTTGAATTTACGCCACTCACTGTAGTGCAGAAAATTCATTAAAATTAATAATACTATTTACAATTATGGTTTAATGCCATGTGTTTTTTTCTGTTTCTTTTTCTTCTTCGTATTTGTTTTCACTGTTTACTCCTCTCTGTGTGTGTTTGTGTTTGTGTGTGAGTTTAAGGAATTTCTCTTCACTTTACAACACCGGCTTTAATCAAATAACGTGGCCAAGAGATCGTCATTGGCATTGTTATTGCTACTGCCACTCGAGGGCGGTGTATTCAAATCCGTTTGTGGATCCAGGTACGATAAGATTTCCATTGGATCCATATCCTGTAGCAGCTATAAAAATATAGAATTTGAGGTTAGTTTCTACTCGTTTTACAACACTGCTGGCCTACTTACATTCAGATCGTGTCCATTGTTATCGAGTCCCGCAGCGGAGGGATCAAAATTCTGCAGTTCCGCACTCAAATCATTCTCAAATTTCAATTGTGTCTGACTGCTCATCAGGGAGTTCAGCAGTTGCTCCTGCTGTGATTGCTGCTGTGACTGTGACTGCGACTGTTGCTGCTGCTGCTGCTGCTGTGACTGCGATTGTTGCTGCTGCTGATTGCTGGCGTCCGTGTTGGACATGCTGGTGCTGCTGCCGAGACTGCGACTTGGTGTTCCCGGCGTCTGTGGTGAATTGTGTCCAGTGCTGTTGTTGTTGTTGCCGCTGCTGTTGTTGTTGTTGGGCGTGCCACCGCTAATGGGCTCATTATGTGAGGAACTAACGCTGGGCGGTCCACCAGGTGTCATGGGATGACTGGCGGCGCCAGGTGTGTGCGGCGTGTGTGGCATCTAGTAGAGAGAAGAGGAAAGGAAATTAGTTTAGTTTAGAGCTTCTTAAACTGAGCGACAGTTCATACTAGTGACGAAAGCAGTCTGCTCTGTAAAAATGTTTCTTTGCTTACCTGATCACTCAGCGATTTCTCCATGGCATTAAGCTGATCCAACGAGTTGACGCCCTCACTATTGGCCAAGTTGTTGCCATCGCCATGGCTGCCACTGAAACCGTCATAACTGCTGCGGTTACCACTGCAAGCGGGAGAGAAGAAAGGTTAGAATTATTTAAAGGTAAAGTAGGAGTCAGTTTTATAGGTGAAGAGATATGGATAAAGTCATAGCCCATCGATCACTATTACTTACAGCTGTGGATTGTTGGCTGCATTGTTGTTGCCCATCATGTTGCCATTGGCAATGGAATTCATGTCGTGCATATTGTAGGGACTCATCGCTTGCGAGTTATCCCAGGTGGGGAGCTGTGTGGATCCCGGAGACATGACCTTGGCAATGTCATCGCACAATTCCTGTTTGATGGTAGGCAAACCGTTGCCAACACCTGTGTTGCTGCCGCTTCCACTGCTGTTGTTACCGTTGCTGGTGTTGTTACTGCCTCCGCTGTTGTTGCTGCCAGCGCTGCCAGTGGGCGTCGCTAGGGGCGGTGCTGTACCCGATTGCGGTGCATTTGGCATGCCACCATTGTGCTGCAAGGCACGCCAATTGGCGGATGAATCAATGATCACCTCATCCACATCAGAGGTGCTCAGCGTATTGAGTATAGCCCATATGTATTGATCAATTTCTAGGGTATCCGTAATGGCCGACTTGTTGCACTCGGGACAACGCCACGAGCCGCGCTCACTGTTGATCATCAAATAGGCCTCCAGATCAAAGCATTGCACATGTTTGCACTCGTGTCCACGCGCCGGTAGCCGTATTCGAGTCTTGGTTATGGGACACTTCAATGAGATCTTGGCGCATTGCTGAGAGGCAGCGTCAGGGCTGCCAACTGGCAGAGTTGCCACCACACCATCAGCACCCACGCTGGGCAAACTAAGATTACGCTTGATCTTCTGCACACTATGCTCCAGCGGCAACAGATTCCGCTTGTGCAGCGTCTGCAACACTTGACGCACCGACGGTCGATGCACCAGTTGTAGCACAAACAAATGGGACTAGAATTGGATAAAAAGATCTATTAGTAATGCTCTCAGTGGTTTGAAAAGTCTCAGTTTTACTTACACAACAACAGGAACTGGCGGTCAGCTGTAGGGTATTGCGTCCAGGCTGACAGACGGCCTTCAAGTAGAGCGGACGCAACGCAGTGCTGTTCTTCTCCGACCTCTCGATATTCAGGGGCGTGGCATTGGCGGATACGGTGACGGTGTGAGGCCAGTTGGTGTTCATCTGGCGATCGTCCTGATGGAAGCATTTCAACTGCAGCTCCAGGTCGGTGCTAAAAGGAGAAAAGTATTTATTAGTAGGAGTTTGATTGGGAATCTTTGGAGAGTTCTTTGCTTACCGGCACATGAGCGTGTTGTAGACATTCTGCTTGAGATGGAACACATGATTGCTCACCGAGAGATTGTGGAGCAGGCGGAATGGCGTCAGTATGATGCCGTCCCGCACTGGGAATGTCAGTCTCATCTCTTCGCCTGGAAGAAGAAGAAAGGAGAGCATTTAATAAAGGTTAGCCAGAATCAGACTTAAGGACACCCTGTACCAAAACCCTTTAAACTCCTCCCTTTTCCCCTTTTCTTCTTACGACCGACGTCGGAGGAAATTTCTTATGTTTACTATCCTACCTAATCCCACTTATGCCAACTGATACTTACTGCTGTCCATTGGCGGCTTAATGTCCGGATTGGGACTGACGTAGGGCACACTGCAGGCCGGCGTCAGTGGAGGCGTAGGATTGCCAGGAACTGGACTGTGCTGATAGTTTTGCTGGAAACTAAAATAAAGAAAGATTGAAATAAATAACTTCATTAAATTAATGCGTATTTTTCAGCAACTCACCCTTGATTCTGGTAGGGATTACCGACGGTGCTGCCAACGGCGCCCGGTCCAGCCGGACACATGCCGCCTTGGCCACCAGGCACGCCCACTCCCATGCCATTGCCATTGCCGCCGGGATAGAACTGGGCCTGATGCGCTCCCGACCCAGCTCCATAGCCCACACCAGCTCCACCCCCTGGCTGTGGCACAAAGCGTTGTTGTCCCATGCAACCGGGTCCGGGTACCATGCCAGCTCCGCCCATGGGCATCATACCGCCACCGGGACTCATGACTGGTCCACCATTGCGTCCATAGGCGCCAGCGCCTCCTCCTCCACCGACTCCGCCCACAACGCCGCCCATGGGTCCACCACGTCCATAGCCATTGCCAGCACCCGCCTGCATGGGCAGGGGAACACCAGCTCCGGCTCCAACTCCAGCGCCAGGATGCATCTGCTGGCCACCATACATCTGAGGTGGTTGCTGCTGCTGCTGGACAGGATTGGGATACATTCCACCAACGCCAACGCCAGCGCCGGCTCGCTTCTGTGCCATGTGCATCTGTGGATGTGGATATGGCGTCATGCGACGCTGCTGCTGTGGCGGCACCTGTTGCTGCGAGTAGCCTCCATTGGCCATGCCCTGCATCTTGGCCATGGGATTCATGCCACCCATTTGCATGCCAGGACCCATACCACCGCCAGGTCCCATGGACATGTTCTGCATTTGGTTCATCGGCGACATCTGTAAGAGGAGAGCAGAAAGAAGAAATGGATTAGTCGGTTGAGTGGGAAAAGTAGTTCTAAGAAAGGAAAGTCATGAGGAGGAAAACTAAAGTAGATTCGGGCATGCCCCGGAGGAAAGTTCCTTATGTAGAAAGATTCTGAGGCGGAAAGTTCCTTGAGTTCTCCTAAGGTAAAGACTTAGAAGGGGAAATTTCCCAAGCAAACGCCGAATGATCCTAGTGCCCTAGGAAAAATGATCCTAAGGCGAAAAGTTCCTACGGCGAAAAGTTTCTTAGGCTCAAACTTCCTCAAAAAAATCCTTAGCCTTCTCCCTAATAAACTTTCCTCAAATATTCCCAATTAGGAGAATCTTTTCTGCGACACTTCCCGATTTGTACTTTATAATTGCTTAACACTTTGCGAATTCCATGTCGCTCAATTGCTTGCCGGTAATTAGCTAAGCTCTTCCCCCTCCCTCCCTGCTTTCTCACTACTTCACTACCTTCCTATTAAGCTGTCTGTCTTTCTCTCTCTCTCTCTCTCTCTCTCTCTCTGTCTCTTTTCTATCTTTCCATCAGCAGCGCTGACTGCACTTTGCCCACGATCATGCAAACAATTAAATTTGTTATTGAAAGCGCATTGAAAGCCGCTGCCACTCGGCGTCAAACTGCGCAGCGCAAACACACGACAGAATACGAGATCCAACATACGAAACCCGAGATCCAAAAGCCCCCGAACCCAACCCAATCCAACCGAACCGATCTGAACCGAACCCAACTCAATCGTACCAAACCGAACCGAACCGATGCGATCCGAACCGCTGTAAAGCGAGCGAAAGATTTACCTGTCGTTCGATAAGTAGTTGCATCTTTCGTAATTGGTTCGTAGCGCTCCCCGTAAGTTTCCCACTCCTACCCTAATTCCCCTTTCTCCCTCTCCCCACCACTATCTCGAAACTCAGAGCGCACGTTATTATGCATGCCATATTCTCGGCTGACCTTGTCCATATACCTCCGTCTATATACGGAGGGTTTTTTACGACTAAATGTTATGCAGCTCATTAAACTGCGATAGTTATAGCTAAATGAGCTGATCTGACTTTTGTACTTGTATATAAGGATGATACGGCTATAGAATGCTACTAAGCGAGCTATAATGAAGAGTTTTTTTTTGAAGAAAAAGACTAAAACTATAGCTTACAAAAATTGTTTAGGGTATTTTTAAAGTTTCCTACATAATATACTACATAAACCAGCTCTTAAGTCATCATATGATAATCACTGAACTGTAACTCAGTTTTTTTTGGGAAGGGGGAGCGCCAATTTGTCATACATTCAAATTTAAAAAATTTGAATTTCAATATCGCGTACGATTTTCAATTTGAGAAAGAAAAATTGAATTCATGTTGTGTTTTTCAACCGATTAAAACTTAATGGGAAGGAATGTTTATGGCCTCGAAGTGAATTCAAACTGTCAACAGCTGTACAACAGCAGCAGCAGTATCGAAACAGAGACTAAAACTCAAACTCAAACTCAAACTGAGTCTGAGACTCAGACACAGACTTTTAAGCTGCAATCATGACGGCTGTTGATGAAGTCATCGATGTTTACTCACCTGATGATGCCTTTGTGCGGCCGCATTGCCATAGCCCATTCCAGCCATGCCCATGCCCCCCTGTCCGCCATTATAGCCACCTTGTCCATTCATGTATTGGCCATTGCCATTGCCCATCATGCCGCCATTGGCAACAGGATGCATGCCTCCACCCATCTGTAATCAGAGAGAACAATTCGTAGAGTTTATAAGCATAGTTTTCAAATTTCTAGCTTTACTTATCCAAAAGTTATACCCGTTTCAATTTTCAATTTTCAAACAGTTATAACTTGAGTTCTATAGGACCAATCTTTTTGAAATTTAGTATATATCTTATTAATAAAGTAATCTTCCTTTAAAGCAGTTGGCTTAAATAAATTTTCTGGTATTTTCAGTATTTTGTTATTGGTATTTTAATATATATAGTTATATTTTGTTATTTTTCTCAAATTCGCATTTAATTTATATACGACGAAAATTATTTTAGTATTTTATTCAAAAAAATTTAGTATTTCTGGTATTTTTACTCAAAAAACTTCTAGTATTTTTGGTATTTTAGCATATTATGGTATTTAAATGATTCCTACCTGACTGTAACCTCCCATGGCATCCATATTGGACATGTGTTGTTGCTGCTGGTGTTGATGTTGTTGCTGCTGCTGCTGTTGTTGCTGTTGGCTGACTGCAACCATATTAGGATAACCGCCAGCAGCACCACCGCCAGCACCGCTATTCTGTCCCTGCACGCTCTGACCACTCGATGAACCGATGCCACCAAGTGAACTGCCAGAGTTGCCACCTCCCAGAGATGTAAACTCCGAATTGGGGCCAAAGGTATTGTTCAGACTACGCAGGCTATCGCCGCCGACACCGAGCTCATTGCCCAGCATAAAGTTGCCACCGCCAACAGAGCGTTGTTGTTGTTGGTGTTGCTGGTGCTGATGATGTTGTTGCTGCTGGTGTTGCTGCTGCTGTTGTTGTTGTTGCTGATAGGCCAAAAAACTTTCGCGTTGTTGTTGCTGATATTGTTGTTGTTGCTGTTGATTATAGTACTGTTGTTGTTGCTGCTGTTGCTGTAGTTGCTGCTGCTGTTGTTGCTGCTGTGCATCGACAACACTGTTATTGTTGTTGCTACTGCTGCTACTGTTGGTGTTATTGGTGCTGCCACCTGGCGGTGAGATTTGGCCCCCTGTGGCTGGCGCCCTTGAGGAGCCCGCCTGCTGGTTCATTTCATCATTTTTTCTGCAATAATCATAGATCAAATAGTAAAAACACGGATTAGTCGCTTGTATTAAATACATATCTAAATACATTTATTTATTTATATAGTAAACTATATAATTATGATCTAAACAGCGAGTTTATCAACGCGAAAGTAATTTTGTTTAACAGTTTTCTAATCAAGCTTTTCAATTTTGAGAGTCAAACCAAAATGAAAGCTGTCAGAAAGAGACAGAAAAAACGGAGATAGAGAGGCAGAGAGGGAGAAACGGTTAAGGAAGAGAAAGGCAAAAGGCAAAAGGAAATTCCGTTTTATGGCTAAAAAGTCAAGTAAATTCAAGAGTTAAAAGATACATAAATGTATATTCAGGAATTCTATAGCTTATATAAATTCCTGGAAAATCTCTAAGAATTTTCTACTACAATTATTTGCTATTGCAGAAAATTCCAAGTACCTAATTGCAAAAATTCTCTCTCAATTAATTATAAATTTTATAAATAACTTGAAAAGATTTGTGAGTCAGTTGCGTTGATGATTGTGTTCCACATTTCAGATAAATAAATGTTTATGAAAAATGTTTCATTATGTTCTGAGTGTGAGTGTGTGTGTGTGTTTTGTATTTGTTTTTGTTTTTGTTTTGGTTTTAATGGATAATTTTCTCGATTTGCAATTGTCAATTGTCGTTCATAATGGGGACAGTTTTATGGTGATGATGTCAGAGCTTTATGCTCACGATGCTCTCGTCATTATTATCAGCAATAACAAAGTGATCGCCATGATCATCATCGTGATCGTCATGATCATGTTGTTGTTTTTACTTTTTTCGCATTGCATTTTGTTGTTTTCATTTGTCGCTCTTTGCGCTTCTTCTCTTCTGACATTTAAAGGCCTAAAATGTCAAATGGGCTTCCCCCACCCTTCTCTCTCTCCCTCTCTCGCTCTGCAGCCTTTGCCCCACACCACTTGAAGGTATAAACAAAGTCGTCGTCACAATTTCATTGAAATTGTTTTCACATTCGCGTTTTTTGATGGAGCTACTTTTAAGGTAAAAATAATTAAGCATATTTGCTAGCCCACAACAACAATAGCAAACAACAACAATGGCTAGGCAGCATATGAAGCGAGAACACAAACACGAAACGCAATGCGAATTGGAAAAGTACGAACATAAAAAAAAATACAAATACAAAAAAACGAAGAGGAAAAAAATAAATAAAGAGAAAAACAATACAGAAATATATAAAGTAACACGCTCACAATAATTGCGCATCTACAAAAAACAGCGTTGAACAATAAAAGCAAATACAGAAAATAGCAACAAAAAAAAAAAGTAAAGGAACGCTTACACACATACATACGCACGCAGCAAATGTAAATAAATAGCACACTAAGCGATTGGCTGATAATCGCATGACGAGCAATGCCGGCAACAACTACACGAAAGAGAGCAAAAAAGCAGGCAGGCCGCAGGCAAGCGATAGAAGCGGCAGCCATCCGTACGCGAGGGCGGGGGCCCATCAACTGAACCTGTGACGATAAATTAGCATTGTGTCCACAGCCGGCGAACGTTAAGTGCGGCGAAGAGAGTGAACGAGCGAGAGTAAGGAGAAGGGAGCAATGAAGCGAGTGCACTCCCAAGGCGCCAAGAGAAATGCAGGTCAGCGGGTCAGACTGGACAGGATTGATTATGAGCAGCGCTTAAGAGCGGCGTGCTTCAAGGCTGACAATCAAAGAGAGAGGCAGAGTGTGAGCGCGGTTAAGAGCAGACTTACTTAAGCTATTGATAGTGCAATAGTTTTGAGCAAGCAATTATTCATTTCAATTCAATTTGCATACCTAGATTATACAATGTCTAGTTACTATCTAGCTAGTTACAGTTATGAGCAACTTCCTGTTAATGTGCTGACTTTTAAAGCAGCATAACCTTCAGATTGCACGATAGACAGAGCAAGCGAGATAGATCGCACATAGTAGTGCAAGGTGTATGCGCGATAAAAAAAAGAGAGAGACAAAAAAAAAAACAAATAAACAGCAACTAGTAAATGTAGCGTTAAAAACAACAACAAACAAACAAATTTGCGCTCAATGCGCTAGAAGAGTGCGGGTGCGAGCATGTCTAGCTTGAGCAGGAGTGAAGGGAGCAGAACAACATCGTCATACAATCGTCAAATAATCGTCAAGTTTGTCGTCTCGTCTCGTTTCGTTTCGTTCAGCCTCATTATGTGACTAACAATATGCATTGCGATAGTGGATGCGAGAGTGAGAGCGAGAGCAAGAGTATAGTTATGCATATGTAAGTTATGTATGCATGTGTAAGTGTATATGTGTGTACAGTTATACTGCTGCTATTGTTTGTTGTTGTTGTTCTTGTTTGCTGATTAGATATAAATTTCTTTATTGATTAGATAAAAGAAAAACAATGCACAGAAAATCAGTGCGATCGCTGTAGCAGCTGATCTGCCGCGCTCTGCTCTACTCCCCCACTACCACTCTTTCTCTCTTCTGTTCGCACTCCTTAATTGTAAATTGCTTGCACTTCAATTTGCAACGGTCATAAAACAAAATAACGTTGTTTGCTCTCTCCCGCTCGCACTCTTGCTTTTCTCTCTCCCTTTCTCATTTGGCGCTCGAAATGATTTCCGTGTCGTTTGATGAATGATGCTCAGTGTAAGGGAAAAAGGGCAATGTGAAAGGGGGAGGGGACGTGGAGGAGAAACTGCCAGCTTACACAACATTTAATGGTTTTTTTTAAATACTTGTTTTTGACATTTCTTAACCATTTCTTTTTAGACAAAATAATTTATATATTAATTAATTAAGTTTGAAACTAACTTAAATAGTTAATAAAATTCTGTTTAATTTACTTTTGTTTTTCGTTATGTTGATTATGTCAGAAATGAAATATGTGTAATTTTCTATACCCTTTTGCAGGTTAGGGTGCATATTTTTTAAAGGGGGTGCTTGAAAGGGGTGGGGGTTGGTAGACCGGGGCTTTCACAATATTGCATTGTGTCTGGTCAAAAGTTCATGATTGGCAAATGTCTGCGGCAAACAACAACAGCAAAGAACAAAAAATCAACACAAATATAAAAAAATACATTAAAAAAATCATGAAAAATAAGTGCAAAATTTGTTGTTGTTGTTTTTCATTTATCTTATTGTTGTCGTTGTTGTTATTGTGCTAGTTGCTGTGCGCTTTTTATAGATGCCATTTGTTGGCGCGTGCAAACGTCGAGAGAGGGAGAGAGAGGTAAAGCGAGCGGGAAAAGGTAGAAAAAAGCAGTGGAAAGTCGTAAAAAATTGTTAGACACGTGCTGCGAACAAAACGGACGTTGTGGAGGTGGGATGAACCGGGGGGTGGGGGTTAAAGGAGTGGCAGAAATATTGATACCACTGTACAGAGCTGATTTATACTATATGCAGTTGTAGTTATTGTTGTTGTTATAGTTTATAGTTATTAAAGGGGATTTTGTGTGGCCAACATTGCGTATGCGTTATATTTCGTAGAAAAACTGCATAAACAACAGGCAGAGGGAGAAAGGGGGTGGTGGGAGCATACAGAGAAATGGAAGAGGAAGCAAACCGAGTGAAAATAGCTGGGAAAACTAAGCTGAAACTAACTGAATGCCAGCACAACTCTGTAAGGCAATTACAAAAGTCCCACACACACACATTACACTCACTCAATATACACACATACACTCATAGCTTGTCCAGCATTTGGTTGTAAAAGCAATAACATCTGCAAAACGTTGAGCGACAGTGCGAGTTGCCAAAGTATTCAGCTATTTTCTGTATGTTTCATAACCAACCCCCGCCCCTGTCTCTGCACTCACACCCCCTCTCCTCTCCCTTCCTTTCTCCTCCTCCTC
Source organism: Drosophila cardini (assembly GCA_018903735.1). Classification (NCBI taxonomy): domain Eukaryota; kingdom Metazoa; phylum Arthropoda; class Insecta; order Diptera; family Drosophilidae; genus Drosophila; species Drosophila cardini. Next base: position 3,116,374 of record JAEIGM010000007.1, on the reverse strand, counting down.
CTCCTTGCCTCTGATACCCTCTCAGAATTGCGCTTGACAGTTTGTTTTTCGAGGGTGTTTAATGTCGAGTCGCCACCGAAAAATCCATTGCATCACAATACACACAATACACACAACACACACACACCACGGATCACAGCTCACATCACATCACACCATTTTCATATCCACATATCCATTTCCATTTCCATTCTGCTTTCCTCTGTCCATTCCCCGCTTTTCCCCGCCCTTTTTCCTCATCTTTTTGGCTTTACTCGTTGCCCATAACCAATTTCTGTCCATCTCAATCCATTTTGCTTTCGAATTGCATTTTGTGCATGTTTGTGCTTGTTGTGCTTTGCTTTTTTTTGCACGCCCTGTATTCGAAAGGCTTAAAGTGTGTAGTGGGTTTGTAAAAGTGGGTATAAGTAGCCAGTGGTAGGCATGGCAGCGCACACGATGTACAGGAACTAGTGACAAGGAGTTTACAGGGTCTTTTGTAGTCGGTTACTCTCGTTATCTACTATCGGTTTTTTGTTCAACATATGTAAAGAGTCAAGCCAAAAGTTTTTACATTTCTCTGTAGTACTCTCCCTTTCTCGCTCTTACTCTTTCTCCCTGTCTCTCTCTTCACCAGTCTTTTGGGCGCCCACAGGTATGCAACACTTTTTTGCACACTTTACTCCTCAAAGTTAATCGCAGCTTGACGCCAACAAAACTAGACGTCATAGCCCTGTTCTGCCACAGGACACACACACCTGTCCCGCCCCTATACCACGCCCCCTAGAGTGATATTCTACCGCCTTTTCCTGGTTTCAATTTGAGCGAATTATTTCCCTGCTGCGTATTGAATAAACTATATACACTTTGCATTAAGTTTCTTTTTGGCCTAAAAAGGCGTTTACACTGCAAAATATCGTCTTGTGATTTATTTGGTAAACGCTTCTCGTATCGAGGGTTCATCATAAATTGCAATAAAAATAAAAATAAATCAGCATAATAGACTGGCAGTGACTTGAGTTGAGTTGGAAGCAACCACCGCAGAAATAATAACAACCCTCGAAAAGGGCACTCCATGAACCCCATGTGGATTCTATTTAGTGCAAGAGGGAGGTGAAGAGGCAGAGCTAAGAGTGAGTGAGAGGTAGCGCTAAGGCCACTGCGTTGAGTGGCAACTGTATAAAAATCGCAGAAATAAAAATTCACAAACCCCAAAAAATACACAAAAATACAAAAACGAGAAAAACGCACAATTTTTTGATTAAAAATTCAATGCAACAAAGCAATAACAACAACAACAGCAGCAAACAACAACAATAAAAACAAACATATTCATATACCGCCAATTTGATACCAATGCCCGCCCCTAACACTTGACACGCCTCCCGCCTTTCTCTCTCTCTCCCTCTCTCTTTCTCTTCCTCTCTTTGTGTTATGTAAAATATTGTTTGAACATTTTCTCTCAGTTGCTTTTTCCTGTCGATTTTAAATTCATTTTTATAAATGTTTTGCCGGTTTTGCGGTGAAGCGTGCACCGCGCACAGCAAGAAGAGGGGGTGACCGAGAGACAGGGAGGTAGACAGTGACAGGGATATTGCATAAAAGTTTGTTTTTGCCCGTTGGCCATTGTCTCGCTGTCTCGCAGTCTCGCTGCCTCGTACCACATGTGGTATGAGCAATATTTGAATGGGGTTTGTTTAAAATTTGTTAGCGTCGCTTTTTTGGCACCTGTAAACTGCAGACAGCAACAACAGTAATTTAAACAATACCAGCAACAACAATAACAACAACAACAACAAAAGCATTGAAAACGTTTTTGCCGTTGACTGCACACATTGCGTATACGCAACATGCGCTGCATTATATATGCACACACGTGTCTACCTGTGTGTGCCAGTCTGTGTGTGTTTGTGTGTGTCTAATGCCACTAATTAGCATGCTTAACAGTATGCGTGTGTGTTTGGACAATTTATATGGCACAGTAGAGCACAATTTAAGCAAATTTCGTTGCATTTCGCACAAAATTGCATTTTAAATTCGATAACTTGAAATATTTTTGACAAATTTAAGTTTTGACTAACTTTTTCTATATAAACTTAAAGTTTCTTTAGTCTTAAGTATAATATGAAGTTTATTTGATTTTGTATATCCCTTTCTTTTTTTCTTTTCTCTTCTTTCCTTTGTTTTAAACTTTGTTGTCTGCCTTAGGCAGTCATTACTGTAGCTGGCTTGTCATATATAAGTCATTAAATGTCTGTTCTTTTTGCATTTGCGTCACTTTTGCAGAGTTCAACGCATAAATAAAATGTGCGCTGCATTTCACAACAATTCCACAATTGTTGTTGTTGTTGTTGTAGTGACTGTTGTTGTTGTTAGTGAGTATTGTTGTTGTTAGTTTGTGTTGTTGTTGTTGTTGCTGCTGGTACTGTCCTTGTGATGTAACCCCAAATGGTTTTCCGTCTGCTCGTGCAGCGATAAAAAGCAAACGTTGACTTGTAACACGCGCTAATCAGCAACAACAACAACTAACGACAACAACAGCAGCAGCAACACCAACAACCAACAGTAGTTCCAGTTTCAGGCTGTCTATGCCGTCCCCCTATACACCATCAGCCCCGCCCCCTCTCCCTCTCCCTCTCTAGTCACTGTAACTATCAATCAGCGACAGTTTTGCGCACCTTACTCAGGTGTTGTTGCTGTTGTTGCTGCTGCTTGGCTATCTTATCTGTCAGTTTTGCTGAAACAAAATTTATGCCAGCTCCGAGTTGTTGTTGTCGTTGTTGTTGTTGTTGCTTTAGTTGTAGAACCTTGTGGCATATACAAAAATAATAATAATAATTCTAAACGAATTGGATAATTCGTTAGCGTCATCAGAGAGTTGTTTCAGGTGTTGTTGTTGTTATTGTTGTTGTTGCTGTTGTTGTAGTTTTATCTAATCGCCAATTAAACACAATCGTCCATCTTGGAATCGCCAAAATGCCAAAAGCCTGAACAAAAGCCAGCGCAAAAATCATAAACAATTAGAGACACATAAACATTAAAAATAAATCGAAGGCTGACTGTCAACAACAACAACAACAACAACAGCAACAAACTGACGACAACAACAGCAAAAAAGAAGCTGCAATAATTTTTGTTCAAGTATTTTGCACAACAACAACAACAACAACAGTAACAACAAACAACAACCAAAGCACATAAACAATATACATAAATCACATTTTGTTAAAAAAAAAAATAAAATAAAATAAAAACAAAAAAAATAAAACAAAGCGAAAATTGCAAAAGCGCAAAAATTTGAACGACGAAAAACTCAACGCATAAATTCAACGCTGGCGTCGCTGCCGCTGCCGCAGTCGACGTCGCTGTCAACGTCGTACTTGAAAACCAGTTTGAAGCGACACAAACAACAATAATACAAAATGTCGACTAAAGTACAGCTAACAACAAACAAAACAAGCCCAAAAATTGTTTAAGAAATTGTTCAAAAAACAAAAACCAAAAAAAAAATCATGAATTTTTGCAATCAAACCACAAAATGTTGAAAGTCCCCGAGCGTTGGAATGAGGAAGAAACAGCAAAACAGCTGTTAGATAGTAAAAACAGCTGTTGAGAAGCGCAGAGAGAGGCGACAGTGAGTCAAAACACGATGAGAATTGCAAAGAGGGGCGCTAGTTTACTAAGAATTTAGTTTAAATACAACAATTAACAGAAATTGTTTGCTAAAATTAAGTTTTTAGCACAAATTGATTGTTGAGAAGCGCAGAGAGAGGTGCAACGACTTGATCAAGGCTTAATTTGCATTAAAATTTGATGTCTTTTCGTGATCTCTTAATATTAAAAGCACAAAGTGCGATCTTTAACCCATTAGAAGCAATTAGAATTGCTATTAAACTTAAAACAGCTGCTAATTTGAGGTTAGAAACGGCATTTAATTGATGGATATACGCAAATCTCTAAACAATTAAGCATATTTACAGCTGACCCTTAAACTAAGTTGGCTTTTGACGCAGTACGTACTAATTACAAGTATTCGCCCTACTCAGCACTATTCGAAATTCATTCATTTCACAATGTAATCGCTATACCATAAATTTCAGCCGTACTCCAACTGTTTCCATTCACAAATCGTTTGTATGGGCTCAAAGAATAAATGGCATTCGGTAATCGGTAATTGGTAAAATGGTATTCTATGACATTCGGGCATTTGGCCAACAATTTCGTCAGATATTGGTGAAAGACGGCTCTCTGATAAGCGATGCGATAACTTTACAAAACAAATTCTGCATACCTCGAGCAGTGTTGAACAGAGATAGCTAGTTAAACAGTGGGTTGAGTGGAAGGGAGATAGCACTATACAAATTTCCATTGTTTTGTCGATTGTAGAATTTTCGAATTTGTCAGTTGACAAAACAACACTTTGCTCCATAATTTTTTGTTGTCTTTTTGTAGCTGATAAGATTTTTTTTTTTTTTTTTTTTTTTTTGGTTACCTTTGATTTGTGTTATTTTTTTGTAGACTGTAGAGCACTGGAACTGGAACTGGGGAGTGCTATCTATTGGGGCCCGACAACTTTGCTCGGTTTCTATTTATATTTCTTGTACTTCGCTTTTTGTATTTCAGAGTTTCGGTTTTTTTTTTCTACTTCTTCCATTTTAAGCATATATTTTACTATATCTATGCGAATGTGTCGGTTGTTCGGTGTTCTTCAGTTGTTCGTTAGTAGTCTTTCTGCTTCTTCTTTGTCGTCGTCTTGTTCTTCTTCTTTTTTGGACTGATATCAAGTACTGTTTGGCTTTTAATTGGGTCGTTAAACGTATATTTTCTGTACATTTTTCAGTGGTAGGGTGGGGAGGGGGTGTTATTTTATTTATCATGTGACTTCTTCAAGGTGTTTTGAGGACAGTTTCTTGTGCGGCTAAGAGCACCAGTGTTGGATAATGATTAAAATCAAAGGGTTAAGCCTTCAACGACTGTTTAAATTGATTTTCTATTCAAAAGGGACCATTTTTAAATTCCTACAAGTGTTGGTAAACGCCTTTTGAAAGTTTACAAGTCAAAAGTCAATTCCTTAACCCGTTAAGGCCCAACAAAACCGTTTACTGTTGATCAATTTCATGTTACAAAACTTCTAGAAAATAAATTTTGTACCTAAAAGTGTTGAAAAACTTCCTTGGGTTAAATTACAATCAAAACTTATACGCTTAACCCCTTAATGCCTGCAAAAATAGGGAGATCACCTATCAAATGACTCATTTGAATACCTATCTTGGCCAACAAGTATTGGTAAGCATGCTCGGCTGTCTCACAAGTCAAAAGTCAGATGCTTAACCCATTAATGCCTAATCAAATCTAAATTTGCAATTAGATATGCGAGACAAGCGTTGACCTTCACTCAGTTTTCGAGGGTTACAAATTTATAGGGTGGTTTATTTTACACGTGTAAAACTTCAGATTGTCGTAGATATATATACATATATTAATGTTGTTGTTATTGTTGTTGTTCCTCATCTTCTTGTTGTTGTTCTTTGTTTTGGTCACAATGAGGGTTGGTCGGTTCAGCCCCCGAGGTTAGAGTGATGCCTGATGGGTTTATTAATATTGCACTTATTACAGGCATTCTTTACTTTACTATTTTTTTTGAGTGTATGTGGATTCGAAAAAGCAATAAATGCGACGAATGTTTGTTTCTTTAGGGTTAATGAGAGAATCACACAGTAGCTCTCGCTCTCTCCCTTTCTCCCTCTTTCTCTGCATAGCACCTAACGCTTCTACCACAAGAGAATTCTCTAGAGGGTTGTTCCATATTTGTATTTTTTTGCGATTTGCAAATGGTTTTCCGCGTTTAGGTTTTGTTTTTCAGCTATTTACTGCATTGTATCGCATTTTTATTTCCCGTGTGAAAATTGCCCCAGGCAGATGGAGAAACAGGAAGTCCTTTTCGGGGAGGTAATTGCATAAGAACCCGCTACATTCGTGTCCTTCTGCAAAGGCTACTTCTCTCTCCTCTCTGGTGGTTGTTGACGAGTTCTGATTTGACTGCCTGCCTGCCTTCTTGGTGGTTGATTGATGTGTCACATAGTTTTCAATCCTATATTTACTTAAATTCCACATACACATTTATTTCATGCATTTTTTATACTTTTCTACGCAGTTTTCACTGTTTTTCCCAAAGGGTGTTTAAGGATTTTCACTTAATTTCGCTCGATTTTTCAAGTGCGTGTTATAGTTTCGGTAATCAAAGGATTCTAGTTTGTTCTATGCACTTTTGACTACCTGTGGCCATAGATGGGTTAAGGTTATGGTGAAGGAGAAGTTTTCCTGCCCGCTACTCTACCTGTGTCGGCATTTTTCCATGCACTTTTCAAACCTTTTGATGAATTACATTGCTTTGTGCAGAGAAGACACTGGGAAAGGCGTAGGTAGACAAAAAAAAAAAAATTTAATGTGAAGAAAGAGTAGAAGATACAGAGACAGTCCCGGTCCCAGACCCAACTCCGATCCCAATTCTAAACCCAATCCCAAATCCCACATGAGACGAATTCGGTTTCGGTTCGGTTTTCCGTCTGACCTTTTTTTCGGCAAACTACTCACGACCCCTTCCTCTACTTCCCCCTCCGCAGCTAACAAAAGATACTCTTAAGAATTTTAAGCGAACAGACAGACTGAGAGACCGACAAACAGTAAGACAGAGAGACAGACAGTGTATCGCTTTCTTGTTGTTTGTGAACAAATTTTCTTTCATTCTTGTGCGCCTTCGTTCTACGAAAATAGTTCAATGGAAAAACTTCAACAAAAACAACAAGACGAACAACGACAACAAAGCAACAGCAGTAGGTCGCCGAAGAAGAAGAAGCAGCAGCAAGAGCAGACGAAGCAAAAGTCGCAACAATTTGTGCTGCACTCAAAATACAAAAAAAAAAAAATCGTAGCAAAATGTTTTCTAAGGCTGATGAAGAGCAACCAAATGCTCTCTTTGCCCCCACCTCCTACTATTTGCAGTCCAACTCCAGCTGCCTCTCCCGCTCCGCCAGCATCTTCTGCTTCTTCTTGTGGCGTACGTGCAAACATTGAGGTGAGCCTGCGTGCGTGTGTGTGTTTGTGTGTGCGTGTCTGTGGCTGAGTGCGTGTGATGCATATATGTTTGTGTTTGTGAGTCAATTATGGGTCAGCTGTGCAAGAGGTTAGAGCTGTTGTCGTCACAAAGAGAGTGTGAGACGCAGGGAGAGCGGTGTAGCATGTGAGCGCGGCGTAACGGTTGTCTCAGCTGATGCGAGGACGTGTGTTAACGAGGGGAGTTTGAATAACTTAAGCAATTGAGTGGTAATAAATATTTAAATTGAATTTATCGTGATAACAGCTGAGGTTTATCGAATTACAGATTGCAAAATAATTTAAGGGCTGGAAATCTATTTAAATAAATGTAACAACGTTTAGAAATATTTAACAACAACTAGAAGCGAATTTTAATCTTATTTTTCTCAAAGTTTTAGAAAATAATTATTACTAAAATCGACATTTTAATCAAACACAACATACTATTTAGGCTTTGTATAATGTTTAGAATCTTTCACCAATTTAGCGCATTCGTAATGAATTTTAAAACTTTAAAAATTCAGCGTATAAGTTTAAAATAATTTTCTAAACTAATTAAATATTCCATTTATGGCTTTAATTTAATACTAAGTCAGTATTTTATGAAAGTACACAACACTTTCTTTAAGAGATATAAATATTCTGTGATAAATACTCCAAAAAAATATGTTAGTTTTTTTTTTGGATTAATACTCTAAAATATATTCGTGAATTTACAACTAATTTTTCTTTTAATATTTTTTGTTATTAATGATTATTTTGTGTCTACAACAAAGAAAGCATAAAAATTGTACAAAAATTTACATAAAATATCTAAAAACAAAAGCACATTCCTTTCAAAGCACAACAATTAAAAGATTCTCTATAAAGATGATCTAGAAGAAATGTTACAAAAAATTGCCAATAATTTTTTTTGTTTTGTTATTATTAATATAAATTAATAATTTATGCATTAAATATTTTTTTAAGTTTTTTTTTTTTGGCATTTGTTTTGCTTGTTTTTTTTTTTGTTGTTTTAAATGGAATTTATTATTTTTAGATATTTTACCTAAGTTTTCATTTATTGTGCGAATTGTTGTAGCTGCTCTCTGTTGTTGTTGTTGTTGTTGTGTGTGTGGAAGAAGAAGAAGCAGCAGAGGCAGAGTCAGCAGCTGTTGTTTGTTGTTGTTGTTGTTTCTACTGCTGCTGCTGCTGCTGCTGTTGTCGCCTTATCAGTAACTGTTTATGCTCTCCTCGCGCTCTCGCTCACTTGCTCTCTCACACCCTCTCTCCCACTCTCTTTGTGTGTCCCTCTTTATTTTACTGCTGTCACTTTTCACATTAGAATCTTTTTGTTTCAATTTGTTTATTTATTTATGTTTAATTGTAGCTTTTGTTGCATTTTCCACTTGTTGTTTGGTGGGGATGGGGGAGTTGGAAAATTATGATTTTAGTGGAAAACTTACTTTTTGGAATTGCGCTTCGTTGTTTGTTTGGAATACATGGGAATTTTGTCAACAATCAATTGCATGGCATCAACAAATACATATGATCACTAACACACACTGAGTGTGTTGTCGTTGTTGTTGTGTTGTTTTTATTTTGTTTTTCTATTTTCTTTCTTCTCCACTTTTTTTTTGTGTTGAGTGTTTCTTTTGGTTTTTGCACTCAAAGGTTCAGCGACATTTTGGCAAAGTTTATTTCAACTTTGTTTCTCTTCTCCTTCTTCTTCTTCTGTGTGTTTGTTATTTTTTTCTTCACTCGCTTTTTTTGTGCACTTTTTCTTTCACTTTTCTTGTTTGTTTGTTACGCTTTCACATTTCTCAGCGTCTGTTTTTCCCAAAAAATTTGTTGCTACTTTAAATTTTTGTTGTTAAACTTTTTTTTGGTTGCTAGCAAAAATTTCTTTTTAAATTTTTTATGCACTTTTAAGAAATTTAATTTAATTCACTTGTTCTTGTTGTTGTCGTTGTTTGTTGCGTTTTAATACTGTTGTTGTAGTAATCCAAGTTGTTGTTGTTGCTGCTGTAGTTTGTTGTTGTTGTTGTGGTGTTGCAACAGGAACTTTTTTGTTTTTGTTTATTTATTTATTTATTTAATTGATAGCACTTAATCCATAAAATGTGCTTTGTGTTGTTGTTTTGTTTTTGTTTGTTTACTTTGTTCACTTGTTGTTTTTGTTCTAAATGTCACTTGGTAATTTGTTTATAACTTTTCGTAATACACTTTGCAAAATACTAAACTGTTGAATTTTGTTCAATTCTATTTTAAACAATTTGTTTAATTTTTTCTTCTCACACGATTTTATTTACTTAATTTTTTTTTTTTTTTTGTTTAACAAAATTATTTTTATGTTTGCAAAAATTTCCAACAAATTTTTTATGAACGTAAATTTTTTCGCGTTTTTGTTGATCGCTTCTTCTCAATTTGTTTTTTGTTGATTTTGCTGCGTGCTTGTGTATGTGTGTGTGTCGGGCGCGTGTTTCAACCGAACGACGACAACATTCGACGACGGCAGCCAGAAAGGAACTGAAGCTGGCTGGCAACGCTGACCGTGGCACGACTCGAAACTGACTGAACGGGAAACTGTCGACTGCGGTGGCCGCTCTGCTGGCAGTGCTGTTTGCCGCTGTCGCTGTCGGTGTCTCTGCTGCTGCTGCCGCTACGATGGCGGCGCTACCTTCGCACCCACACACACACAGAGACACACTCTCATACTCTCTCTCGAGAGAGAGAGCGCTACGCGCGTGGTACAGTTGACGGCTCTCTTGAGTTCACGCTCTCATCACAGTGACTCGCACGTTCGCTCTCTCTCTGTCTCCCTATCGGTCGCTGTTTTGGTTGTGTTTGCTCGCCCGCTTGCTCGCGCGCGCTTGATTTATTTCAGGTCGCTGTGTTTGGTATTCATTTGAGTGTTAAGGGGCGACGACGCGCGAGCACTTAAGTAAAATAATAATTATACGTATGTCAATTTGTTTGACTTCTTTTGCGTGCGTTTATTGCTACGTTGAGAGTGCAAAAGCGTAAAGAGTAGTAGAATCTGCTACTACTGCTACTACTACTACTACTATTATTGCAGAGCTACTACCTTTTCTACCACTGACATTTGTTGGGTTTGTTTTGAAACCGTTTAATGGGTGTGCATGTGTGTGTGCGAGAGTATCCGTTTGTCTGTGTGTTTGTGGGTAGCGTTAAGTAGATTTTTCAGCACATTTGTCTTAATTGTTGTGATTTGTGGTTGATATTTGAATGATTTACGGCCGCCAGGGGGCGCAATTTGGCCAGTATTCGATATACGGGGGCTTAAATATATGCAAATTTGAGTGTAGGTATTATTAAAATGCAAATTAATTGTTTCTTAAACGTTTTGACACGTTATACTCAGCAATTTACGAGTATGTTAAAATAAATAAATATTCAATAAATTGCTTTGTTACGCCTCTATTGTTAATAATCTGCATATAATCATAATCAACACAAATTATCTAATTTGACACTGCATAAATAAATAAATAAACATTCCATATGCTCAAAAGTTACTCTCGGACACACTTACGCATAAAGTCACTCATTTACTCAGTGCCATACACACACACATACTCACTCAAACGTTGTATGCTTTCGTCGAGTGGCCGCAAAATTGAAATACTTTAATTACCCGAATAAAAAACATTTAACAATTTAATCTGAGCATATCAATTGCTGCACACAACACTCGACACACACAAGCACACACTCTCTTTCTTCCTCTCTCTCTCTCTCTCACCGTCTCTCACGCTCTATCTCTGTCTTTCATACATGTATGCTCTCATTTCACGCGCTCACGCTCTCAGTTCATGCTCTCGGCAAAGTCGAGTCATGCCCAAAATCCACTCCCAATTTATCACTCAATTAGCACAGAAAAATGTAGTAGTGTATTTACTACACTTCTCGCACACACACTCACACACACATACACACAGTCGCATTTGAGAGCAACAGCAGCTGCACAGCGTGAGAAATTCACTGCGAATTAAATGCATACCCAAACACAGCAGCACAGTCAGAGTCAGAGCAGAGCAGTGGCTTTGGCTTCGGTTTCGACTTGAACTTCGGCTACCGCTCGGCTTTGGATTCGGCTTACTCTTGTGTCTCCGGCTACTTCGGCTCTGGCAGCGGCGTATCCGTATCGGGTGTTCATCTCAATGAAATTGTAGCATATTTGTTGCCATATCGAGATTAAATTTTCAAAACACAAACGAGCGCAGCGCCGCTGTTGGAGGTGGCAAAGAGACAAGCGTAAGCGTGAGTGAGAGCGAAAGAGTGAAGGAGCGTACGAGAGAGAACGAGGGAGAGCGTATAGTATATGCATGTACATATGTTTGTAGTTGTGTGTGCGTGGCTTGTAAGCTTTTGTGCGGTGGGTGGTTGGTGGGTCGTTCGCTTGGTTGGTCGTGCGATTTATTGATGACGTCGACGATGGCGTCGCTGCCTCTGTTGCTGTCGACGCCGCTGGCTGACTGGCAGTGTTAATGTGTTTGTTGCTTTGGCATAAAATTATGTTTTATTTTATTTAACATGCTGTATATTTTTACTTCTTTCTTTTTTCTTATTTGTGGATAAATATTCCTTGCTCTCTTCATCTGCTCCGTCTTCGTCGATTTTCGGCAGTCCTTGTCATAATTTCAATGCGAAAAGGAAACGCAGGAAGTCTTCTCGAAGCGGCAACAACAATAAACGTCGACAGTTGTGCGATGATGATGGCAGCTTCATTGGGTTATGTTTGTATGTATGTAAATATGTAAGTAAGTGCGTACGTGTATGTGTGTGTTCCTCTCTCACTCTTATTCAGTGTGTGTGTGTGTATGTTTGAGTGTAAAAGGAAGTGTATTGCGTTGTAGGCCGTCGTCAGTTTTATGCACGTGTGCAAAGGGTGGGGGGTGATGCCGATGATGAGGTTCGTGGACGGAGGCGTGGCGAGGGAGGTTCGAGTATCTGTATCCGTATCTGTGTAAATGCGTTGCTTGTAGTTGTTGTTGTTGTTGCTGCTGCTTGTTGGCCTGTTCATTCGCCCCTCAGCCTTTGTGTGTGTGTGTAGTGTATGTGTGTGTCATGGGCTGCTTATGTGCGTTGTGTTGTGTTGTGCCTTCCTGTGACTGTGAGCTGGGCAACCGCATATACAGGGTGCTTTACTCCGTTTGGTACGTGACACATTCCACGTAGCTTTAACATTCTGTTAGTCATATGGACCAAAGCTGACTAACATACAGGGTGACTTTAAAAACCTTGTGGCAAGCAAACAGGTGTTTAAGAGCTGTTTTATTATTAAATAATAAAAACTTTAAATACTAAATGCAAACATAGCAATGTTATATAATTAAATGAAGAACTTTTAATCATTTTAAAAACTTATAATACCAAAAACCGCATTCGTAACTCATTTTCAATAATATATTAAACAGGGTGCACTTGTTTCCTTTAATAAACAAAATGCAACACCCTGTTTATAAAGCGCGGCTGTAAAAACAATTTAATGCATAAAACGACAAAAATCTGGTTTTCACAAAACCAAACCCAACAACAACAACAAGAACAACAGCAACAACAAGCGACGAAAGCGCTAAAGAAGGAGGCAATGGGTGGTAAAGAAGCATAAAGAGTGGGGCGGGGTAGGAGGCGGAGGAGAAGTTGTTGCGGCTGCTGGAAGAACACTCAACAGCAGCAACAACAAAAACAACAGCAGCAGCATCAACTGTTGAGATTACACCAAAAGTAACTGCCAACAGCAAAGGCAGCGACAACAAGCGACTGCAGCAGCAGCAGCAGCAGCAACAACTAAGAGAGCGCAGCACTAAAATCAATTATGTAGCAAAAGAGCGGCAGCAGCAGAAACAACAACAACTGCAGTTGGTAGTCACAGCAGAGGCAGCAGCGTGAAAATAGTAGTGGGGAAAAAATGGCAAAGCAGACAACGTTAACGCTAACGCTAACGCCGACGCAAGCAGAAGCAGGCGCAGGGTGGTGGGTGGACAGTCGGCCAGTCAGTCAGAGAGTCAGACAGACAGTACGACGCTCTCTTCGTCGCGACGGTCAGTCACAAATATGTTGCGCATTTCAGCTTCGGCAAAGTAAAACACACACAAACAGAGTGAACTACAAAGAGAGAGTGTGAGAGAGAGGACGTCGACTGCTGCTGCTGCTGGGTAACTGTTGTTTTTATTGCTGTGGGGTGGTTGGTGGATTTGCTACGCTAGTAAAATGCGTGAGAAGCGCTGAGTGAGAGAGGCAGGGTCGCAGTCGGTTTCGCAGTCGCTGTCACCGTTGCCGCAGCAGCAGTAAACGATGAACTTTGCTTGACGATGCTTGCTTGCTGTTCTTGTTGTTGCTTGTTTGGGGTTTGAGGCAGACACCTTTCCACGTGCAAGTCGTTGGGCAGCGCAGTCGACGCAGATGTTTGGCAAAAATAATCAGCAAACGTTGGGAGCAAAAGAGCGTGCAAAAAAAATTATGCTGAGTGCTTTGGCTGCCTGCCCATACAAAGTGAAAGAAGCAGCAGCAACAGCAATGCGCATTTGAGTGCATGTGTGTGTGCAGCATAACACAAAAACAAAAACGTAAAAAAAGACAGCGAAAGAAGAAAACCAGCGAACGGCAGCAGCAGCAGCGACGTCGACGTTGTTGGTCGGTGGTTCGATGTTCGCTCAGTTTCAGTTACAGCGGCAGCAGCAGCAGCGATGTCGACAGACGACTTTGCGTCGGCAGATACTTTGAGATTTTTTTCTTTTGTGCGCTTTGTTGTTGTATTCATACATTTTATCAGTCGAGGCGACGTCAGCGTCGATGCCGATGCCGTAGGCGACGTCGACTGCCTGACGTTTTTGTTGTGCGCTGTTGTTTTTGTTGTTTTTATTTGGGTGCCGTTTGTTGCTGTTTGTATCTGTAGCTGTATCGAGAGTCTCTCGTATCTTTGTATCTTTTAGCGCTGTTTTGAGTTAAGCAATTGATGGATATGGTTTATTTATAACGCTTGGCGACTATCGAATGAACACTTGGCCTCTGGCGAGTATCTCGCTGTCTCTATGAGAGTGTATCTGTAAGATACACGCTGCTGCTCGCTGCTGTTCGATCAACGTAAGCGTAATAATATTTTATTGAAATTTGTTTTCTTTTGCCTCTTTTTTCTTTTCTTTGCTTTTTCTTTTTGCTTTATTTTCTTTTGGTTTTTTTCTGTTTTTTTTTCTGCCTCAACATTTTGTACAATTTTTCTTTTTGGGTTGCCATACAAAGCGTGGAGGGAGTAGGGGGTAAGGCCATAGGGGAGGGGTGTAGCGGGTAGGGGGGACGAATGCCTTCTTTGCTGTTGCTGTTTTTTCTGCTTCTTCTGCTTCGTCTTCTTCTGCTTCTTCTTCTTCTTTGTATTTGTCGTTGTCGGTCGTCAACGTTTTTTTTGCGCTATAAGTATCTGTATCTGAGTATCTGTTGGATAAATATGAGGTTAAATCGTTGCCTTCTGTTCGTTGCTTGCCTTTGTTGTAGTTGTAGTCGTTGTTGTAGTTAACATACATACAGCTGTCTGCATGTATGTAGATACATCTTTATGTACCTGTGCGCTTTTGTATTTGTATTTCAGTGTGAGTATGCTGAGGCGAAGTGCAGCGCATTTTGATTGTTGGGTGCCTTTTGATGAAAACATAAATATCACAGTACAACAACAACAACAGCCACAAAAGCAGCAAATGCAGCTAAAGAGCTAAATTTCAATGTGAAGCAACTAAAGGAATTCTCTCTTGCACTCCCACTCCACCTTCCAGTCTCTTAAACTCAGTGCATCTCGCCCACTTACGCTCGTTTGCTTCTCACTCCAACACTCACACTCACTCACGCTTAGCCGCTCTTCATCTCTCGCTCTCTCTTGAGCTGACTCAAAACATTTTGGTATGAATGAATTGTAGTTGTTGTTTTTTTCTTCTTCTTGTTGTTTCGTGCACGAAGGAGATCTCAACTGTTGTTGTTGCTGTTTTTGTTGGTTTCCTTTTTGAGCGGATATTTGTGTGCGAGTGAGTGAGTGTTCGTTTGGGTGTGTGTGTGTGTGTATGTGTGTTTGTATGTCTTGTGGTAAATTGATATGGCAATGAATTGGAATTTGGTTTGGTAAAATTGAAAATTGAAGGTGTTCTCTCTATTGATCATATATAATTATGAATTAATGTGTGTTCACTGCGGATTGAAAGATTGAAAGCCTTTCATTATTGAATTATACAACACCGGTTGCAGTGTTTGAAGCTGGAGCAAACGGAAGCCCAAAAGTGTTGAGTAAGTGGGGAAATTTATTTCAGTTGTACAATGATTTGTGCATAATTAATGAATGAAGCAATAGGAAATTAATGAATTGATTAATACAGAAATATGAGTACAATAATTGAGTACTTGAAATAACAATAAATGTTGTTCCGAGGAAGAAGAAAATTAAAATATAATTAATATAATTAGGAATTATTAATAATCCTATGTAAAAATCGGATAATCAATTAATATTCTAATTTGTTAAATTTAAAATGTATTTTTTTATTAATTAAAACAAAAGAGTTCTTCTTCTATAGATTATGAACTTAAAATTTATGGATTAAATTATATCGTACACGAATATGTATAAATATTGTAATAAATGTCAATTAATAAAATTGCTTTCAAACACAGAATTATTTTTTATTGTTTTTTACTTTATTAACATTTTTAAGTGCTAATAAAACATAATTGTTACACATACTAGTATTATTAATTGTTGTAAACTCATAGAATTATTTCTTTTTGTTCATTTGAAAAGCTATAAAACAAAGACCATGACACATAAATGAATCAACAACATATAATTAACAAAGACCCAAAAATTAATTGACTAATTATTGGTTTGTAAAAGTTTTCACGAAGTTTCAATTGTAACAATTTTCTAGATTTTCCCGTTAGATGTGGGAGAAAATCTACATATTAAATTGAATAATTGAATGGAAATTTATAATTTGTTCAGAATTGACAATTTATTTAACGGTAATTAAAGTGCGTTTCCATTTCAATAAAAAACTCGTTTTTTTATTAGTGTAATATTTAAATTTGTTCTTCATATATTTAAATTATTAATTTTTCTTTGAACATTAATTATGTGTTTTAATTAAATTAATTTTATTAAAAATCTTATTTTAAAAATAGTTTTCAAACATTTAGTTTCTATAAATAACTTATTGTTATAAGCTAAAAATAATTTAATTGTTAAAAATGCTAAATATATCAAATAGACAAAACATAGAGGCAAAACGGGGAGAGTAGAGGGTTTGAGGGAGAAAGGTAAAGGGAGAAAGAAACACAAAATGAAAACAAAGACAATTGAAATTGAAATTGAAGTTGAATTGTCGCAATGAAGTTTTTACACGATTTTACAAGCAAATGGGGATCACTTCCTTCCTGACCCCCACGCTCCCAACGCCCCTGACTCCCCTCGTCGCCTCGCTCTCTGCCGCTCTCTTTGCGTGTACCTCTGTTACCGCTCTCCCCCTCGCTCCCTCTCTCTCTCTCTCTCTCTATGTCTTCCGCTCTCTCTGGGATTTAAGTTAATAATTATTCATGCAGTCGCCTCGTGCCCACACACTCCAAAGAGAGCAACAAATGCTACATAAATGAAATCGAAACGAAACGAAACGAATAATAAACGAAGATGAGGAGAAGAAGAGTAGGAGGAGGAGTAGAGGGAGAAGAAATAACAACAACAACAATGGGCAACAAAAACGAGCGACAATGCTTTATATAGTTGAATGACTGAACTGAACTGAACAAACCCGTCAACCACAACAACAACAAGAGCAACAATAACAACATTAACAACAACAACAACAACAACAATAAAATTAACACACACGAAATACTTATACACAACAACAACTAAAACAACAACAACACGCGCACAAGACAACAACAAAAAATTACCTTAAAAACACCAAACAAGCTGAAAAAAAAAATTAACAAAAAAAAACAACACATGAAGAAGAAGAAGCAGCAGAAAACAGAAGAAGATGAAGAAGAAGAGGCAGCAGAAGCAGAGAAAAATATGTACAAAAGCTGAAAATAAAAATACATTAAACGAAATAAGATGAATACCAAACAAATAAAAAATTTATGCGCTGCTCTTGGTTCAAGGGGAGAGAGCAAAGAGAGTGGCATGGAGTGAGGGAGGGACGAAGGGGAGGGGGAGCAAAGAGAGCGTAGTGAGCGCAGTGAAGGGGAAGTGGAGGTGGGGAAGGGGAGTGAATGGAAATTATGCCACAATCAAGTAAGTACAACAAAACCAAAGCAAAGCAAAGAAACAGAGCGAAATCAAACAAAATAATGAAAATGAGCAACAAGAAGAAGAAGAAGAAGAAGATGAAGACACAAATGAGGAACATAATCATGATCGTAATAATGATCATAATGACGATCGACATGGTAATGATTAAGAGCGGTCAAAGCATTCAATGAATCTAGCAGCGAGTAACTGCCAACTGTATATGTATCTGTATCTGTATCTGTAGCTGCAAAACAGCTACTGCAAACTGCAGCTGTATCTGTATCTGCATCTTTAGCCGTAGCTGTAGCTGTATCTCTATCTGAATGTTGCAAGCAAAACGAGCAGCAAGTAGAAGATACTCGAAGTAGCAGCAGCAGTTGCAGTTGCATTTACCTCCGCATTTGTATCTGCAGACGTAGCCGTAGCTGTATCTGTATCTGACTGCTGTCTGCCTGCCTGCCTGCCTGCATTCCATAGATACACAAAAATAAAAATGCGGCTATGATAAATAATAAAACACACACACACAAATAGGCACACTCATACAGTCAAACAGTTTGAGACGCTCGCACATCAGCACTCAATGTTGAGATACATTTGTATCTGCAGGCAGCCAGCGCGTTAAACAGATTCAGTTTTTGCTGCAACCGACGGAAATAGGACAATGCAAGCAGCAGAACCAACAACAACAACATTAACAATAAGAATGGAAAATGATCAGCGGTATTGAAAGAACAGAAATGTATCTTTACCATTCCATGCTGCATTGCAGATACTTGCAACACTTTCAACAACCAATTTACATACTAGAAATTCCAATTTCTGTTATGCTTCAAATCACTTTGCAAATATTCATGAATGCAGCGTGAATGAATGAATGAATGATTTGAATCATTCGAATCATTTGAATGATTTGAATGCATTCGCAAGTGATTTGTGAGTTCTCAATGGAATTCTGTTAAAGTTCACTTACTTTTTACTATATGTTTTAATATGTTATGACTCTATTAGATCATTAAAGTCATTTTTGATTAGTCACTAGTTTAGTCACTCAATTAGCCGAAGCTTATAATTAAAAGTTACAATATCTTATGATTAATAAAGAATTTCAAGCGGAGGAAAAGTATCTTTTACTGACAGAAAGCGGATTTACTATATATTATATATAATTAACTCACGCTAGTGACGAATTTATAGAAACTAATGGAATTATTCTTCCTTACCAATGAATCAAATTGTTTTTTGTGTCATTTTGAGTTTCCTACTTTTCAACTTCAATAAGTTTCCTGCATTAACTGAATACTTTTGCTGGTGACGAAAGTGAAATGTATCTCAAACTACCCTTAGGAGTTCATGTTTCAAGCCATAACTTCCTAGTTATATTAAATTTGCGACTTGTTAACAAAACTAATTAAAATCAATGAATTCTTCAGTGACTTTTCCACTTGTTCCGTAAGTAGTTCAATGCTTTTTACTGGCTCATTAAGCACTCGATGATTATATAAATGGGCGTTTTAAATAGATAGAAGCCAGAAGGATGACTTAGTAGTATTTGTATCTGTATTTTCATTTCATTCACTGCTCTTTTCAAAAACAAACAAATTTTGTGAAGAACTTCAAAGCAAACACTTGTGGAAAGCCGTCAAATTCAGTCGTCCTCCAACTCATTTCACTGGTTCACAGGTTCACTGGTTCACTAGCTCTCAGATTCACAAATTCATTCACATTCACAGTCATTCATTCATTCATTCATTTTTAGTCGTCATTCTGAGTGATGTTAAGTGAGGAGTCAGCTCTTAGCTTAATAGACAACACCTCGAGTGGAAGTTCTGCCTCTCTCCCTCTTTCTTCCTCTCTCTCCCTATCTCTCCTGATTCTCCCTCTTGAGGCTCTTCACTTTAGGCGCCTAATTGCACAACAAAAGCTTCAATTAAACACTTCAAAGAGCTTATTACAAACCAATAAACCGCAGCGCACGCAAACACACACACACAGATACTCAACCTATCAGATACTTAGATACACGACTTGAGCAAAAGAGACGTTAACAATGTCAAGGATACAATTGAAAGACGAGAACTCGTTGGTAATTCGGGAAGTCGGAAAATCAGCAATTCGGAACTAAAGAAATCGGAATACGAGTACTGCTAATCGGGTGCTCAGAATGTGAGCTACTACTATATCACTTCTAGTAGAGTCAGAGTCCTCACACACACACACACATATATATCACTTTACACTGTGATAATTGTGCGTTGATAATGCTTCTGATAATGATGTCCTCCTCCTTGTTGATGTCCTTCGCCTTTGTTCACCTGGTCACGGATATATCTATATATATCTATATATATATACTCATATAGGTATATGTATGTTTTTGTTCATTGTTTTTGAGGTCGTTTCGGTGGTGGTTTGGAAACACGCCTTGGTGGTTGTTTCCTTGTTTTCACCGCTGTTATTTTTTATTTGGTGGATCAGTTGTCGTTTATTGGACATTTAGCGGTTCTAATGTGCATCCTGTTGCGTTCGCATACACTCGAAAAAATTAGGGGTTAAGATAACTAGAATTTGCAGAAGCTTAAGCATAACTATCTTATATAGAACATAACTTAAAAGTGTTAAGAGAAACGTTAAAGTTGGAGTCAAGAATTATGTGATATAGAGAAAACTAATTCAAAAATCTTAAAAAACTTTAATTCTTAAAAAACTGTATAATATTTTGATATAACTTAGGAAAGAAAAAAGTATTTTTTACAGTGTCTTTTTTAAGAAACACTTTATTTCTTTGAGTGTACCGGGTGTCTTAGTTTAAGGATCAGCTACCTGAACGACTTCCGGCTAAAGTTCGTGATGTCTCCTTTCTGCCCGCTCCTCTTCAAGCAACTGTTCAGGTAGTGAGTGTGTGAGAGAGAGAGACAGATCTTCGCACGAATCAACCCTTTTTATATTTTGGAAATATAGAATAGTTCAAAGTTCAGTCTTTAAGATAACCCTTAACAACACTTAATCATAATAACAATAATAACAGTAATAGTAATAATAGTAGTAGTGGTAAGTAGAGACGTGCTCATCTCAGAGACACACACACGCACACGCACACACACACCAACACACATAAGTGACTCACGGTATTTGGAATCGGAATTGGAAAGTCGTGAGTTGTAAGGGTTAAAGTAAACCTTTTGAGGTTCAGAGCACCCACAGCCCTTGCACCCCTTACCCCCTACCCCATACCTTATGCCATACTTTCCCCGTACCCCCACAAGTACCCAACCCTGACCACTTTAGACTTAACAGAAGGACAATAATAGCATAAGGACACATATTCCGTATAAGGATCGAGGGTAGATACTGGGCTGTGTGAGCTGTGGGCTCGTGGGGGTGTGGTTGGTGGTCGGAGGAGTGGGGGTGGGAGTACTGGTGTGGGTGGCCACATTTTGGGGTTAGGTACGAAATCGTAATTCCTTCCTTTTTGGGCTTTGAACTTTTTGTATTTTTTTTTTGTTTTGTGTCGTTCTGCGTCATCGTTTGTGATTAAATATGTTGTGACTTTGTACATATATCTACAGAAATGTATGCATATATATATAAAGTATCGTTTGGGTGAAGTTTTGGGGTATCGTTTGGCATCGTTTCGGTATCGTTTTGGGTATCGTTTCGTATTTACTTGCTGAAGGAGCAAAACATTTTTATTTGAGTTCTTAGTTTTCATCGGTTCCAATTGTTGCTGTTGTTGTAGCTATCAGATATTTTTGTTGTTGTTGTTGAAGTTCTTTTTATAAAATCCTTTTTTTTTGTTGTATTTTTCCCGGCCTGTTTCTCCTGCTTAAAACGCAAATTGTGAACCTTTTTTTCAAGCTCCTTTTTATTTTGATTTTTGCTCACTTTTCGCAGGCAGGCAACAACACGTAGAAGGAGCAGTGGCTCTGGCTCAGAGGGGAGGAGTGGCAACCTAGAGGGGGGGTGGGGACTGTGTTAGGGGCGGGGGGCGGTGGCAGCAACCCAAAACACACGCCAAATGTAACCTCAAAGGGTTAAACACGCAAAACGCAAAAGCCGAAACACAAAAAGAAAATAAGAATCCGAGAAACAGAAAGAGATAGACACAGGCAGAAGGGGAAAGAAGGGAAGGGAGTGGGGAGAGAGGAGAGGGGAGAGACTTAGAGTAAGAGGCAGAGGAAGCACGAGAATAAATTGAAATGAAAATAAAATCCGAAGGCAAAAATATGAAAAGCAATAACTGAAGGCGCAGACATGAAACGCACCAAAAAAAAAAAAAAAAATAGAAAGAAAATAAATGAGAGACTGAGAAACATATGGAAACTTGGCGTAAGGCTACAACGACTCAGCAAATACACTACATTGAGAGAAAAAATGGTCTAAAGAGCAAATAAATTATTTTTTTTATGAAAAAGTTTCACAAAAAATATTTAATCAATATTAAATTGAAAAAAATTAAAACTTGAATTTCATTTAAATTATTTAAATACTAATTATATATTTAGTAATAGAAAATTTATAAAAATAATTTTATAAATGGAGCAAATATATAATTAACATTGAAACAAAAGATAGTAAAATAAAATATTTCACTTATAAAATAATTTTTTAAAAATAAATGGGGTGTAAAACAAACTAACTTTTATATAAACTAATTTATTTTTTAAAAAACAAATCTTCAATATTTTATTTTAATAAATTTTATAATAAATTCTTTCTTAAATATATATATATATATATATTTTAAATTATAAAGCATTGAACAGTTTGTAAATCTATTAATTTAATGCTAAACTGGTATTAATCAGTTAAAAAATATATAGAAATGATTTAATATAATTTATATTTAGTTATTTTTTAAATTCTCAACAATTTTTATAATTTTTAAACAGTTTTCTAAAGTTCCTTAACCAAAATAAAATTAATTAATCACTTTAAAAGGTGTTGAAATGCAAGAAAATTGTGCAAACAATGTGATGAATAAAATCTGAAGGATTCTGCATAATAAGCACGGATAAATCATAGGATAAAACATGCCCATTAACGGTATAACGGTATTCCCTTAGTTCCCATCAAAACTGGGTTATCTTACGAGAATTCTCCCCTCTTTGAGTTGACAAACCCAAAAACGAGTCTAGGGATCACTTCATTATCATTGTCAGCGATCAGTGCTGGTTAAGGATGGCATTCAGTGTTTGACAGTGTAACCGCAGTGTTGGTTATGGACTATAGAATTGTATCTACCCTTTGCCATATCCCTTACCCAGAAATCAACACGAATTTGTTTGCTAATAGAATCTGAAAAGAACATTTGCGTTGCTTTTGTTGTAGACTCAAAAGAGGAGAAAAAAGTGAAATACGCAAAAAGGTTATGTGTGTTTTTTGTTTCTGGAAGGAGTTTTTGAGGTGGTTACAGTTTTGGATTTGGGTCTTATGTATATTTATCGACAATTTGCCAGGGAGGAGGGCGGGGTAGCAGAGCAGAGGCATAGAGGAGAAGGGTTAGGGGTAGGCCGTGTTCTATTCTTTTCAGTGGGTTGTGGGCAAGATTATCGCACGCTGGGGTTAAAAACTTCCAATTTAAATTCAATTTCCGTGCAAAATGGTCAAAAGTCTCGACGACAAAAGCATAAAATACAAAAATGCGAAGTACAAAAAACCAAAAAACAACAACAAAAAAAAGAAAAAAGATTCGAAAAGAGTAAAAATAAAATAAAATAAAGTAAAACCCACCACTTAAGGCGGGTAACAAAAAGGCGCTGCGAACAGCGAACAGCGAACTGCGAACTGCGAACCGGATATCAAAGCGTACACATGTACAATGTAAGCGTATAAGTGTGTGTGTGTGTGTGCAAGGATGTGAAGGATGCATGACCATGCAGGCAAAGTCACTTCATTATCGAGATTATCGGCGCAAGTTCAACCCTGCCAACAACAAGAAGGATAACAACAAGCGTCGCTCTCCCCTTTCGTCCTGCCCTCGTTCGTCCTGTCGTCCTGTTTTGATCCAGCCCTCGCTTTCCCGCTTTCGTCCCGCTCTCGTTCGCTGCCTGTGCACACGTTCGCGCGTCAGCACAAATGTCAAACCACTCAGTTCCTGTGGGGGTTGGCCAGCTTCCTACTCCTTCCTTGTATTTCCTCCTCTATCCTACTCTCTCCTACTTCTTTCTACTCCATCCTACTCCAGTTTCTGTTCCTTCCTGCTCTTGTTCCCTTCTCCTATTCCCGCTTCAGTCTGTGTATCCTACTCCTTTTCCTGCTCCTGGCTCCTGTCTCCCTTTCCTACCTTTCTCCATTTCTGCTTCTGTCTTCATTTCCTACACTTCCTCCAGTGTCTCTTTAATGGTTCTGCTTGCTCCAATCTGCTGCCTGCTCTTTTCTCCTTCACCAACTCATCTTCCAGTTCATATCTCCTTTCTTCTTTACTCAATCCTGCTCCTATCTTCCTCCTACATGCTCCTATCTTCCGAGTTTTATCCTGACTCCTTTACCTACTCCTGTTGCTGTTTCTGCTTCTGTCTCCTACCTCTTTCCTCCTGTAGGTAAATTCCAGCTCCTTCTTTCCTACTATTTCCTCTGTTTGCTCGCTGCTCCTTTACCTACATCTTCTTCTGACTGCTGTCTTCTCCCTTCTTCTCCTTCTTATGTGTCTTGTCTCCTGTCCCCTCTAACCTGCTACTGTTTCCTCCTGTCTGCTGCTGTGCGCCTGTCTCCTGATTCCTTCTGTTTATCCTATTTGCCTGAATCCTTGAGCAACTCTCTCCCCTTCTCCCTCTTTCCTCTCTCTTTCTCTCTCGCTCTGTCGTCTTTGTTTTCGTCTGCCTTTCTTGTTTGCCCTGAGGACATGCTAATAAAATTTGCCAGCAAATCCGCAGCCCAAAAAATGTGTTGACGAATGTTTTTAGCCTTGCGGCATTTGACGCGAGCGCGTTTTGTGCGCGTTTTGCAGGCGTTTCGCGGGCGTTTCTGCAGCCTAAACAAATTAAGCGCGTCGAAAGTCAGATTTATGCAGTTAACTGCCAAGGAGGCGTCTGACGAGGGGTGGATTTCCAGGGAGGAGCACAAGGGATAAAGGAAATTACACAAAAAAGGTTAACGAAATGCAATTAGTTGTGTGTTTTTGCCGCTTTTTGCCAAGTGGGCGGGTGTTGCACAGGGGCGTGCCAGCTGATTAGCCAGCTCCGTACTGCGGCTCGTGTGGAATGTCAAAGGCAACAACAACAACAACAGCAACAAAACGAACAACGACAACAATTTGATGGGTAATTTGAGTCTAAATGATGTCACACCGATTGAAATCAAAAGCCAAAGCTATCGCATTACACAAACTAGTAGGCAAGGCAGCAGGCAAAGTAACTTGACTACAAAAGACCCTGTACTTCAAGTGTGAAAAGTAGATACAACTTATTCCCCTTTACTCACCTACATTTCTAACTAATAATTTGTTCATTTTTTTATGCTATTCAGGAATACATATACTTTATATAGTCTGCCAAGCTTTATCATATTCAATAAAAGTGTTTTACTTTCAGTTAACAAACTCGAAAAACCCTACGCAAGATTTAAGCACAGGGTCTGACAAGAGGCACTTATAGAGAGAAAGAGCTAGAAGACTAGAGAAAGACTGAGAGAGACAGAAAGAGAGAGTCAGAGAGTGAGTTAGACTTGGAGAGTGAGAGCGAGAGCGAGAGAGCGAACAAGATGGATTCCAAAGATATTGTATCTGTAAGTTAAAATACTTGAAAACAAAAAGCGCATAAAAGTTAATTAAATGCAATGCAAAACAAATAAACAAACAACAACAAACAACGAACATGGAAATGGAAGCGGAAAAAGAGAACGACACGATAGCAATACACACACACACACACACACACACACACGGGCACTGACACGCACAACAACAGAGGTGTATGTGTGTGTGTGTGTGTGTGTGTTGAAGGCAACAACGAGCTAATCGATTCATTTGAAATTCAATACACAAACACGAAGCCGAGTCGCAAAAGCACGAAAATCAATATGAAAAGCATAACTGAAACACAAAGTGTCAAATAGACAAACGAACGTCACAAGCAGAGAAGACTGTAGTGGGAGGTGGGGTGTCAAAGGGGCTGCTTAGAAGGTGGTTTCAAGGGGGGAGGGGGGTGGAGGAATTGGTGCCAGGGCTTTGCCTCCCCGCAAATTTAGAGTGTTGCAAGCAAACGTGCAAAGTGTAACCAGCCACTAAAATTGTTGACACACTCACAACTACTTGCAACAACAATAAGCTAAATATTTGATACCCTGGGAAATTGGTTATAGCAAGAAGGCTTCGAAAAATATAACGTTCAGTTTATAAATGAATAGAAATGTTTTGAGTTTAACTTAAGGTACTATTTTCAAGAAGATTCTACTAAAGTATCGGTTATTATACCCTTGACATATCTTAACAGGGGTTGCTATAAGTTTTGAGGGCTTGAATAAGTTGATAAAGCATCGTATTAAGGTATTTTAACAAAACCCCAAGTTTCCTTAGCTCAAACTTCATTTTCTACCGATAATTTCTTCGAAATCTATACTATATTATGATAGAGTGTTCACTTACTGCCTACACTGTACTATCTGAAGCAAAAAGTTCAAGTTTAAGCTTCAAAAAATTGAGTAGTGGGGAATATTTTGAGATATATCCAACCTTCAGAGCCAATTCCAAGCAACTTTGATTTGGAATATTTTAGGACTTAGAAGTCCCACAAGTGAATGTTATACCTTTTTAAGCTCGTGAGGACCAGAGCTATCGATTGGCATCAAAATATTGCATATTCAAAATTTTCCATTTTTGGGAAAAATGTAAAGGGGTAACATCGTAAAATTTGACAAAATTTGGTCGATTTTTAAAATTTTCAAAAATAAACAGATTTTGATTACAATCGATTTTAAAAGTTGTCCAGAGTATAAAAAGGTATAACTCTTGACGATATCACTCCATTTGGCTGAGTTATGCTCAATCAAAATTTGAAAAATTCAAATTATTCCAACTAAGCAGTGGTCCTATATGCAGCATTTATGATTCCTGCTTACGATTACCTACGTAGAGTTCTAGCATTAACCATACAGTCAAAATAGATATACCCGCTTTTACAGGGTATATCAAACGTAGTTCGAGGCAGACAGTGTAGAGTCTAGATAGAATCGAAATGCGAAATAAAATGTGTTGTAATCGAGGTGGACGAGAAAGAGGAAGAGTAAGAGGAACATAACTCCCAACCCGATACTTGCCACAAGGCCTGCCACACACTGTGGCTGCCATTTTCAATTTATTGTTATTATTAATTTCGCTTACTGGCCAAAAAGGGATGCACAAGGATGGAAAAGGACTAAAACAGGATGCACAACGATGAGTTTATTTGTGTGAAATTCAAATGTAAATACTTGAGGGTGCTTAAGGGTGTCTTTAGGGCTTTATTTCAGTGCCCCTCAGATTGCGACGCAATTCCAGTGACTCTAGGGTGCTCCTGCTACCACTACTACGGGTGGTAGTGGTGGTGGTGGTGGTGCTGCTGCTGGTGGTAGCACTGCTGTTGTGGCACGAAGGTGTGCTGCAGTTGTTCATGCCACATGGAGATTTGTTTGCAGTTTTGACCGTTGGCATCAATGCAAAATCAATCGTATCGTCATTTTTGCAACTCACGCGATTCACCCAACTTTGTATACGAATCTGTTAGAGTTTATGATTGGGTTTTTACCCGCTCCCCACCTCCACCTCCTACTGTTAGCCAGGGTTGTCACCACACAGCAGGACACAACTCTAACAGCTGCACTGAGTGAGCTTTGGGTGACAATTTCAATTTCAAATATTTTAAAATTACACAAATGTGTCCAAATTAATTTGATTGTAATCAGAATAAAGTAATAAACGATTTTATAATTTGTAGTTTTCACTATTCAATTTCTATAATTTAATAAACAAAATCATCACGGGACTTTAATTTGTCACTTAGATAATTTTTAAGTGGAAATTAAATTAGTTTTCCATGTGACAGATTTATTGACATATTTTTTATTATTTTAAAAAAATGTTTAATTTATTATTGACAGTGAATTTTCTAGTTGACTTCATTCGAAATTTATTAATTTATAATTTACTGATTGATTTAGACATTAAAATTGGTTGTATTGCATATGTGTAGGTGTACTTTACAGGGTATTGTAAAGTCAACTCTTGTTGTTTGTATGAAAATTTCTTTTAATTTCATATTTATGTTGTTTTCCATATAAACATATCAATTTCTTCGTATACCCAACCAAATCTGTTCAATTTCTTTGTCTAGTCTTACTTTATAGTGTTTACAGGGTATTCTTGAGTCTGGCATCTTTTCAACCGAGTGCTTTATTGATGTTGTTGGCATTTTTCTTGTCATGACGGCGACAACAGCAACGGCGACTTCGACGCCAAAGATTAGTCATACTAAGTACTGAGGTGGATGTGGAGGGGAGTTAGGGCAGGGGTGTAGGAGGAGGCGTAGAGGTGGGGTAGGTGAAGGTGGAGTGGGGGTTGGACTGTGGGACGCCTGGCGACATTCATTTCAATTGACACGTGCAGTGGAATATATCCCCTTCCTCCACATTACCCACCACAACCCCCCTGTACACCAAACCCACACCGCCGCTGCCCTTGCCCCCCCCCTCTGTCATGTCATCACTAGCGGAGACAACGAACGCAGCATTTTTGACGCATAAAAATGTTGAAAATCAAGCTGAGATAATGAGAACAAACTGAACTGAGAGCGGTGGTTGTTGTTGTTGTTGTTGTTGTTGCTAGACTGCTCGGTGGTTCGAGGTGGTTCGCGGTGGTTGGCGGTGCTGCTTGGAGGTGGTTGAAGGCGTCGCGCTTAGCCTCATGAATATGAAAATGTTGTGCCAAGAAAATAGCAGCTACTGTCTGCCTCTGTCTCTCTCTTCCTCCTCTTTTCTCCTCTCCCCTTCTCTTTCTCTCTCTCCTCGCTGGAGACTGCATAGACTAGCAATGAGAGTCTTGGAGGTTGAAGCTTGCGTCAGCTTTAGCGCCTCTGGCGAGGGGTGAGCAGGGTGGAGTGGAGTGGAGGAAAGGGAGGAGTAGAGTAGAGTCTCCTGCTGTCTTAACATTTACGCATTTGACATTTTTGTCACCCGAAATGACAGCGGGTGGCAAACAAAAAATACAACAAAAAACAGGGCGAGTATTAAAAAATTATATGCCAAATCGAAATTGCATGTTTAACATAAACAACAGCAACAATTTATGTGTCTAAGTTGGACCCAGTGTTTAATCAGTACTAGGAGTGTGATAAGTTTGTGTAAAAAGCTTGAAATCAAAACCAAGCAAATTCCCTTTTATAAAGCTCAAGCAAAGACAGTTTAAGCTAGGGTATTAAGCTTTTTTACAGGGTATGTATAGTATATTCTTAAGCAATATTCAAAATTTCAGCTTAAACACACAATAAATTTAAAAGTTATGCAGCTTTGAAAACGAAGAATTTGTTTTAAAAATTAATGGATAATTTATTCCCCCTACTGGGTATTTAACAGTCGTGTATTGTACCCTCTGATCGCACCCAGTAGTTTTTATTTACTGACCACCCGCTGTTTCCGTGCAATCTGCAATCTGCTCGGGGAAACACTTTATAGACTAGACGCAACTGAGCTCAGCTGAACCAAACACAACTACGACATGACTCGACTTGAAACAACTTGAACCAACTCGACATATCCCTTATGAATTTTGGCTAAATTTCTAACCCTTAAGTGCGTATTTATTGCCATTTATGCGGTTCGTTTCGGGTTCACTTTCATTTTGGGTTACGCATATGATTTCCAGTATTTTTGGTGTCATCCATTGTTTGGCCAACATTATTTATGGATCTGTGAGTTACTTTCTGCTTTATAAACTACTCCTAACTTGTTTGAACTTAATGGTCGGAAATCTATTGAGCCAACTTGACAATTTGGCATGCCAATGATTTGCTTGAGCTTATGGATTATTCAGTAGCACTATATCAATTGTCTAAGGATCGTTTCTTAATGATATATAACGTAGTTTATTGTATTTAATAATTTGTTAGCCACGCCCATCTACGAAAGGGTTCATGGGCATTCAAGTGTGATAAATAAGGGATAACTTTGTAGTCATACATATATTTTAATGGTGGAGGAATTTTCACTTAAGATTTTCAATTTTCGGCCATTTAAGAAGCTTTACCAGTCGGTTATAAAGTTAAGTTTAGGCTGATTTAGCTTTAAATACCTTAATTTCATATTTTAAGTATAATAAGTTTATGTTTTTGGATTTTAAAAGGCTAATTACTTGTAATATTGGGCTTTTTAAAGTCAGTCATCGCTACTACAGACTTAAAATTATTTAAAACCGATTAAAACCGATTTTATAAATTCTTTAGTAAAGTTTTTCAATTGTAATTTAAATTCTCTTTTATAAATTTTCTCAAGCTTAAACTAATCATGAAAATCGATTCAATCATTTTATTTGAAATTGAATTTATTGTTTTCAATGAAATTCTATTTTTTCTCTGTCAATATTCCTTCAGTTGTAACAACGATGACTTTAATGCAATTAGCTGCATACCTCTGCCGCCCCTCTTTCCCTCTGCCACGCCTCCCTTCTGCTGTCTGTTGTCAACTGTATATTGATCTTTGATTAAAACGATTAATTAACATAATAAACACATGATTTGCGCCATGGACAAGTGCGGACCTCCGACTGGGTTTTCATAGCGGGTGACGCCATGCATAAGAACTGACCCTGAGCTCAGTTGTCAATGCACTCACATACAAGCACAAGCATACACAAACACATACACACACTTACACATACATACATGTATTACATACATATGTGTATATGAGTGTACTCACTACGTGCACTCACAATGCACTCGCATTCAAGTTACGCTCTTCCTCTCTCACCCGCTCTCTCACTCCCGCTCACTCTCCTGCTCACTCTCCCGCTCTCACTACCTCTCTCTTCGTCTATCACTCTTTCTTTCCGTTTTGTTTATGATTTTATTCCGCCACTGTATGTTTCTTTAATAACCTTGTAAAGGGTATAATAGACTAGTTGGTTGAAAGAGATTAATATTTATTTATTAAAAATATAATAATTCTGTTTTTTTTCTTTTCCTTAATTCTTCTTGAAACTAAAGATATTATTAGAAATATTCCAGATTGGGTACTTATAAGTACACTTAAATTGCTGATTAAATTCCTTTATTAATATTACTTTCTGAAGTTGAAAGGGTATTAAATAGTCTCTATTCCCTCGATGATCTTTCTTTCTTATTGCACTTCGACTTCCCTCGAGTTGCTGCCAAGTGCAGTTAATTCCAATTGGCGACGAGTCGTCGCTGAGTTTTGTTGGATTGCCGGGTTTGTTGGGTTCTCTGGTGCCAGGGCCGGGTATGCCCAGCCAAGTGCAGTCCAGTGCAGTCCCAAGTCTGGTCTACGGTCTCCGGTCTCCGGTCTGGACTGTTCGGTGGGTGTCTTTAGCCTCGTCTTGAGGTTTTGTTTATTTGCCTTGTGATTTGCATAATTTGTTCTATAATTTATGGTATGCAAGCGTTTTTATTATTGTTCTTTTTCTTATCCAATTCACTTGGTCTGATTTGTAGTCCCCTTTCATGCTGTTGTTGTTGTCACTCAAAGTCTCTGATTGAAATGACTTAATTAACTAAATTACGCGCCTGGAATTTAATTGAAAATAAACTGAAACAACAACAACTAGAAACATTCACAACCGGAAGCAAAACTTTGATGGGGAATTTTTGAATTTGGGTTTTAGTATTTACGAGTCTTTCAAATTGATCACGACTTTACAATATCCTGTTCTCCATTCTATAACATTCTATAACTTTGATTTAATTTCGAATAAATTTAATTCCAATTTTAAGGCATTTCTTATCTGATCATTCCAACGATCTGTTAATGCCAGATGGCTTTAATTTATTTGTAAAATATTTTCCAATATCAAAGCAAGAAAAACAAATTTTCCCACTAGTTAAAAGTTTAGTGGGAAAGAGAGAAAAACACAATAAAAAAATTAAAAACCGAAGCGTTTGCAAGTAAATTTTCCATAAACAAATTGCTTATTTTTTTGGGGCCCGGAAAATCGACTAAATACATTGCGAGTACTACAAAAATATTTCCCCATCAGGCAAGAAGAATTCTTCTTCATTTCGAGATGAAAATTTGTTGGAAAGACGAGCAGTGAAAACAAATTAAATGCTTTAAGTTAACTCGAAATTGTAAATAAAAAATGGTCTATAATATGGTGTACATATTGCAACAACAACAACAACAACAACGAGTGCCAAATGGCATTGACCAAGCAAAATATGTAGTAAAAAACGTTTTTAAATTAAACATTTTATAAATACGCATCAGTTTTCATTTATATTGTGCTATTTTCCCTTATGAAAAATTCACATTTTCAAAATTTGTTTATTTTTCCACAATGATTTGTCGCAATTAATTTTTTTTTAATTGTCATTTGTTAAAAATTAATTTATTTGTTTTAGCTACTGTGAAAGTTAAGGTTTTTCTTTAAGATAACCATATCTTTTAATAATCAGCACAACTTTCTATTTAATACTATAAAAATCAGAAAACAAATACCTCTATAATTTATCTATAAAATTATCTATCTATATCTCTATATCCCTATATCGAAACAATGTTTAATTTATAATGCCTCTATAAATTTAATTGTTTTGTATATAAAATTCTTGTTCTTTCTTTAGATTTAAAACAGTTTTTCCGATTTTCTGAAGTGTCTAATAATGTTTTATGTTAATTCTATGTTTATATTACATTAAGCAAATTGATAAGTTAGTTTATACAATCTATTAATTTATCTATAATTATATTTAGCTGTTTTTCTTCAAACATTTTATTTCTTTGCAGCTTTTTCCAGTCTTTGTTTAACTGAAAAGTAAACGAAATCTAGTTATAACTCTTCTCATCTTTCTTTATATTTATGGAAGTAATTCATAGACTTCTTCCTCTGAATTTTCCTGCTTTTCAATTGAATTTTCAGAGTCCTTAAGTTTGCTCTTGTGATAATCTTTTATGTGCTTGATAATCAGCTGATCAACTAGTATCTAATACTTTTACCAGCTCTACTCTCCATCTCTTATCTACTTCTCTGTAGCTAATTTTCCTCGACTTTTCCAGTCAATCTAATGAGCTCATATGATAAACAAAAAAGGAAAATTCAGCCTAGCTGTAAAATCTTCTGGTTTTAATGGATTAAGGTTGAAAATTGTTGTTGTGGTTGTTGTTGTTTTTGCCACTTTGCCTTTTGGGCAGTTTAGAAGCTTTTGTTTGACTCGAAGGTCGCTTAGTTTTGACAAAGAAACAAAACCGTCGACACACCCCCTGCCCCCAAAGAAACACCCCCTAGAAACACCCTGTTTATCCGTTTTGCTTTTTTTGGGCGCAAAGAGAAAACAATAAATAAGGAAAATAATACAAAACAAAAGAGAATAGCCGAGAGGGGAGGAGAGGAGAGAAGAGTAGAGAAGAGAAGAGGAGAATAAAAATTGAATCTTTTAATTGTGGCGTTTGCTGTCGGGCAATCCAAAAAGATTCTCGGAATAATTTCCCATTTTATTGTTGTTGTTTTTGCTGTTGTTGTTGTTGTTGCCTTTTAATTGAGTACACACAACGAAAAAACCTAAATTTAAATTATGTGCTTATACACTGAAAGGCGAAGCACAAAAGCGAAGCGAGAAGCATCGAGAGAAGCAAGAGAAGAAGCAAAAGTAGAAGAAGAAGAAGAAGCACCGGCAAAGTGCGTGTCCGCTTTACCTCTGTCTTTACCTCAACCCCCACGTTACCCCCTTCCCTTTACCTCCTCCATCTCTGCTCACTCCTCTGCCTGCTCTACAGTCTGTATAAAAATTCAGCGCCTCTTTCATTTGAATTTAACGCAAAGCAAAACAATTATGAAATTATTTATTAAATATTGTGAAATCGCTCATTGCACATGGGCACAAGTTATAGCTCACTGTGTGTGTAGAGTGTACATACAGATACATAACTAGAGATACAGATACAGATACGAATACACTGATACAAACTGAGACTGAGATTGCGACTGGCACTGGCACTGGGACTGGGCCAACCTTGAGTGTCTGCCTGTGCTCGGGCCTTTGCCCGGTTTGTCAAACGGGTACTCACACACACTAACACACACACACTCATACTCCACTCATAACTACATATATCACTATGCAGCAGACAAATTGTATATTTAACATAAAATTACTTTGAAAACTTTTTTGAACTAATACATTTACAGTTCTTTGAACTTTTTAAAGTGTCTAAATTAAAATCTTAGCGTAAATAATTGATAGTTTTATCAGAATACAAACGCATACTTTTGTTGGCCAGTGTACTCAGAGTCAGATTCGTACTCGATTCTAATTGTCGCCATCGTTTCCACTGTCGTTGTGATTGGCGTCATCGTCATCGTCGTCAACGTCGCCGTCATTTGCGGGTGTGAGATTTAAGTCACTTTATCGACAAACGCCGCCGATTTTGTTTGCCGTCTTCTCCCTAGCCTCCCTTTCTCTTACCTTCCTCTTCTCCCCTCCTGTTCCCCCCTTTAAGCTTTGGCCCTTGAGCACCTCTTTTATGCCATCTCTCTTCATCATCGCTGAGCTTTTTGTTTCTTCAATAAATTTTCAGTTTATTCGGTTTATTTATTTACTTATATTTGCTATTGCTTCCCCCCCTCTGCACACCCTTCTTCTATATCCCCCGTCCTCCTACCTTTCCTCCTCCCGCTATCACGCTTCACTTCACTTCACAATTCCCTTTGCATTTGTCTTTTGTTTTTCGCTTTGTTTCTCTCTACTTTACGATTACTTTTCTTCAGCTTTATGCCTACTCTTCTCCCGCTCTCTTTGTCTACGTTTTCGCCTCCATCGTCTCCTCTGCCGTCGTCTTCATCGTCGTCTTCGTAATTGAATTTCAACTTGTTTGCATTGTCGACGATAATTCGTCGAGCTATTTTGCGTATTGAGATCAGGGCCTCATCAATTAGTAAATTAATTTTATGCGCAATGCTCTATGGAATCTCAAATTTTTACTCATACTGCCCGGATCACTTAAATATCTAGATTGGTTATATATACTACATTATATTTTAAGCTGTTTAATAAATGTTGTGAATAGTTAAGGAAATGTGAATTTGTTTTATGCACTTAAATTTATTATTTTATGCAGCTAAGTAAATTTGGAATGCAAAATTTAACAAAGAAATTATATTTGTTAAATGTTTTGTTTATCGTGTTTATGTGCAATGTTGTAAATAAAATATTGTTTTATTTTAAACTGCTTAAAGCATTAGCTTGAAGTACTCTGCATAGTTTAAAAGCATTATCTTCTGATAAATACGGTTGCTATTATACTTGTATAAACTACTTATATTTTAAGTATCCTGACAAACAGTTTGTTGTCAGTTAAATAGTTTGTTATACAGCAAACAAAAAATCTAGGGAATTATATAATTTAGTAAACATTTAAATTTTAGTGGAAATCGTTTTTTAATTTGCTCAAATAAAATAATTTTCATAGCTTGTGATTTATTTTATACAAAGTAGTGTTGAGTAAAAAGTTGATATAAAAATATTATTATTTTAAATATTTTTTATACATATATTATAGCTTCTTTTCACCATTTTACAGCGTATCTCTACGCCGTGCTTCAACATTTATCGTTTAATTTTTTGCGGTCAGCAAGTGAAGTGAACAGCAAAAATAACAAAAACAAGTAAGAAAGGCTACAGTCGAGCGAGCCGACTGTAAAAGACCCCGTACTCATAGTATTTGCAATAAAACACTGAAACAAAACCATCAATTTGTAATAGGGATGCAAATCGCCAAGAAAATGCCGATATCGATATTAATTAAAATATCACATCAAATCAAATATCGATATTATCAACAACTGAATTTAAATACGATATATCGCTATAGATATAGACATAATGACCAAATATCGCATGCGATATTATGTCGCAAATATAATTACTATGGTATGCGTGCGTGCATTGTCCGCAAGCAGTGCAGTCGCTACACAAGCAGTGCAGTCGCTACACAAGCAGCGCTTGCACACATGCATTGACGTTGCGTGCAATTGTTAACTTTGTTACGTGTCTAGCTCTTTTGTTTATTGTCCGATTTGTATGCAACTTTCAGGATAGTTTGTGATACTTTGTCTCCAAACGAATTTGAAATTACAATACCGTACGACAAGTGCAAATGCCTTAAAAATGGCATTGAAGTTTGAAAATTATTTCATTCTTGTGGGAAAACTGGGCGTGGCAGTCCAAAAATTTTAATGACAATGCATTTATGCTGTCTCTAGCAACTTACATACCAAAAATGGTGTTCCTAAGTGCTATAGTTACTGAGATATTTGCTTAAAACATCAATTTTTTCCGAGGTGACCATAGTTTTTTACAATTTGCGGGGGCGGTAAGGGGCGTGGCAAAGATTTGAAATAAACTTGATCTGCTCGCGAAGCAAACGGACTTTCATTCCAAATTTGGTGTCTCTAGCTTTTGTAGTTTAAAAGATCCAGGTGTTCATACAGACGGACGGACAGACGGACAGACGGACAGACGGACAGACGGACATTGCTATATCGTCTCGGCTGTTGATGCTGATCAAGAATATATATACTTTATGGGGTCGGCCACGCCTCCTTCTGCCTGTTACGCACATTTCGCTTCAGACAAACTTAATAGACCCCTCTACTCTTTTTTAGAGTACGGGGTCTAAAAATTGCAACAAATTGGTGATATAATAATTAAAGTGAAATTCGAAATATGTCGACGAAAAAGTAGCAACTTCATAAATTTATGAAAACACATAAAAAACATATATGTATATATATCTGCATGAATATATATATTTGGATTTGCATTCAATTTGTATTCATATTTGTTTGCAGCATAGAATGTGATAATTCAATCACAATTGAGATATTAAGTGTGTGTGTGAGTGTGTGTGTGTGTGTGTGTGTGTGTGTGTTTGTGTGTGTGTGTGTGCTGGTGTGTATTATCTTTATTATTTAATTTGTCGCTTTAAATAATTCTTGTTTCGCTTTTATTTTTTAATTTGTGGCCTCATTTCGCATAGTTTTGTGTATGGCAAATTAATGCAAATGCGATTAAATGTTTTCATTTTAAATACCTCTGATTAACACCACAATGTGACTATATGTTTTATTTGTTTAATCGCATTTTATGGCACTTTTTTTAACACCACTTTTTTGTTGCTGTTGTTGTTCTTCTTCTTTCAGTTGTTGCTATGGAATTTTCCAGTAGTTCAAACAGTTGCGGTGTCCCACATGACGTATACTTGATATGCAAATTAAATGCATTTTCTTGTGCTTTTCACAGCCAAATTTTCACAAAGATTTACAGTTGTTGTTGTTGTTGGGATTGTTTGTTATTATGTTGTGTTTAAAATCAATAATAAATTAAAATGTATTAAATAAACCGAAATTAATAATGCACAAGATGTTTTCGGTTGTTGGGCAAATGCAATTGCCTATGGCAGATAAGAGTTTATGGCCAACACACACACAAACACACACACACACTGTGTGTGTGTAACAGCTTGTGAAATGCCATCGTCATTGTTATTTATATCGGAATAGCAAGGTAATAACTGAACACTTAAGTATGCAAATAGTCGAAAATCATAAATGCATAGTGCACACCTACACAAAGCTTATTGTGCGTGTGTAGGTGTGTGTGTGTGGGTGTGTGGGTGTGTCTGTGCTGATTGCACATGCAAATGTTATCATTTGTGATTAGTTACAGTCTCGAAATGCCAAACCCACAGGACAAACAGACAGCAGACAGCAGCCAGAAGACAATCAGCTCAACTTGAGCTCAGCTTTGTTTTGGCCATCCGTTTTGGCCATGCTGCTGGCCATTATGCTTTACAACAACTTGACCTGGCCATAATCCGTTTGGCAAAATATCTGCTTGTTTATCTACCATTTCCTTACCAAAAATTAAGTTTTTGTTTAAATAATTTATTTATTCAACTCATTTATTTGCTTGCTCTTTTGGCTGCCACTTTAGTTTTTGGCTTTGTCAATTAATTAATTATTCAAGTAGCACATAACAAATGAACTAATCGCAAAACTTATTAAATTTTACATTTGTCCAGATAAATATTTATGGCAAGTGCAACAGTGTAAGCCAAAAGGCTTAAGGCTAAGACCAAAAAGGGCAGAAGTCAAGACACGAAACTGTTGACTTAGGTAGGAATTAATATTGTTATGAGAACAGGGCTTAAAGGTGAAGGAGTAAAGGTAGGGAAATAATAAATTTAATAGTTAAAAAATGTATTTTAAATTTAAGTTTTATTTTGGGAATTTTTTAAGTAAGAAATGTATTAGTTTAAGTTGAAAAAATGAGTATTAATTATGGAGTAATCCTTGGAAAACTTTCTTTAAAAACATGTTTAAAGTATTAAATATAAATAAATACCAACAAAACCTTTTAAGTAGTATATTTCTTAAACTTTATATGTTAAAAACTTCAGACTTACTTGCCCACTTTGAGCGCCTCCTGCAGCTGCTTGAGACACCGATCGATTTTACGCTCTCGAACTTGTGATCCATATTTGGAGGAGGCAAAGGGTTCGAGGGGAAAACTGAAGTAGGGATGTGCATCAAATGTAAAAAGACAAGCGGTTTCTGTAGAATTGGGTAGAGTCTTCTGATCCGTTTCCTCAGCTGATGAGTTATTCATTTTAGTGTTGAATGCTTTCACTCGCGTTACGCATACGCCACGTTGTCTGTCTGACTTTCTACTACGATTTGTGCAATTCTACAGAAGAGAGCTCTACACGCACTGAGTTTGCGACAACAACTGCATGTGGGCCAATTGAATAGCTGAACAACTGGCTATAGACGTGGCCTAATCGTTGGCAACTTCTTTGTCCATTGATGATTATTTTTTTTATATTTTATGTATATTGTTTTATTTTTTTTTAGTTCTCTGTTCACTTGCTTCTTTCTTATTGTTCATTATCGCTTTGGTGCCAGGTAGCAGTTATTACAGTTGGCCAACAACTAAATCATCAGCCGCAGACATTCTGGCTGTTAAATGTATTGGCCATAAAACTCCATAAAAATCATAATCGACATTGCGTATACGTCATGTGTTGACGGCTTCCAATTTCATTTCCCAGTAATCATGGGCAAATTCTTCGTATTGTAATGCGATACAATTGAATTCAAATCAGTGTCTGCAGACATTGTTTGCACAAGTTTTTTAACGCCATAAATGCATATGAATAATAAATAATATATATAAATAAAAGATATATATTTTATATAGTATTGACTGAAGTTGGCTAATGCACAGTTGGCCAAGTCTCAGCTGCAGTTACTGGCGACCACAACTGTTTTCAAGGTCTTTCAGTTAGACAGTTAGACTTTGGCTTTAACGGAGGCATTAATTTTTAGTAGAGTTTCGTTTGTAGCTGTTTGTAAGAAAGTAGAAAAAGAGAAGTTTTCTAATGGGAAGAGAATTACTTAGGGTAAAAGGGCGGAAAGGGAACAAATTTTAAAGAATTTACATTAATTTTTTAATACTTAATTATTAAATACTTAAATTTCTGTTGCTTCTCTGTATTTTTTATTTGTTTATTTAATTCCTGCTGCTTTGCTGTATCTAAATTTAAGTAACTATATTTACAACTCATTGTCCAAGCTTTTCTATTACCAAATATTGCCTATAGCCTTCGGTTAATTTGGTCGTTGAGGTAATGCCACAAATATTTCCCGCTATTCCTGTTCTACTTTCCCTCCCTTTTCCTCTGCCGCTTGCTGCCTGCTGTCTGTGTTGTGAAAAAAGTGACCTCATTTGAGAGCCATAGAGAGGGGAAGACTGAGTGGGAAACAGACTGAAAGAGAGAGAGAGAGAAAGAGACTTAAAGAGTGTGAGAGAGAGAGCACTACACAAAGTTCTGCTCGCTGTTCACATTCAGTTACAGTTTTTTCCATATTTAAGTGTCCTTTCGCATTGCGTTGTTGCCGCTCTCGTGTTGTGGGCGGTGGCGCCTACCACGCCCACATCCCACGCTAAGTTACTTCCGCTGACTGTTTCTTGCTGTCCTGCCTTTATTTTGTTTTGTGTGCATGTAACTTGCTGGAAAATTAATAATAATAAAAAAGCAGCAAAAACACAAAACACAAAAACACGAGAAAATAACGAACGAAGAACACCTCAATAGGGAGAAGGGGAAAGGGAAGGGGAAGAGGGTGGGGTAAGGTCTATAGGTCAGTGGGAGGGTATCAAATACACGCGTGACCCTATTAAATGTGTGCTAATAAAAGCTCGGGTCTCCAAATAAATGGGCATGACGACACTGAACG
Organism: Drosophila cardini; assembly: GCA_018903735.1. NCBI lineage: Eukaryota > Metazoa > Arthropoda > Insecta > Diptera > Drosophilidae > Drosophila > Drosophila cardini. The sequence goes on along the minus strand of JAEIGM010000007.1, from coordinate 3,076,589 downwards.
CTTCCTGCTCGAGCAGAAATTGTTTAGAGCTCAATTCAAGCTTGATACAGTACGGAGGAGTAGGCGAAGGAGTCGGAGGAGGAGGTGGGGCAGTGAAAAACCAAGAAAAATTACTTAAAAATTCAAGAGAAATTCTGCGGATGCGGATGCTGATGATGCTGAATGACGATGATGATGAAAGCAAAATCAACGCGCACAAAAGGAATGCACAAGGGCAAAAGAGAAGGAGAGAGGAAAGAGGAGAGTAGGGACTGTAGCCTAGAGGTTTAAACTTCGGCTTGCTATTTGCGCGAAAGGTCAACTTTTTTCATTTGCAACATGGTCATTTATAAAATCTCCGAGCATTATTAAACAACAAAAGCGAAAAAGGAAAAGCGAGCCCCGAAAAGCAGTGAAGACTGTACATAAGAGCACTAAGACTAAGTCCACAGTAAATATATGTATATAGAAAATATATATATATGTATAGAAAAATATAACGGTACTTGCATATACTAGTAGCAGTCGAGCATTCTGCCCGCGATTTATCAAATTAATGAGTATCATTCTATTTTCATTTCCATTTTCCATGGCCCAGCGAAGGACGGCAACAAAAAAAAAAGAAAAGAGAAGAAAGGAAAAAATAAAACATGAAAGCAGGCAAAGCAAAGAGAAGAATAGAAGGGCATAATAGTAAACGGCAAGTGACCCATCGAAAGTGGGAATGAAAATTAAGGTAAATTTTCTTTTTTTCCTTTATTTGGGAGAATGAAAATGGAAAGGATACGCATTAAGGAGCGCAACTTAGCTGCCAGTAACAAATGAGCTCGTGTTGGAGAATCTGCCCGTCGACAAAAGTGAGTGCAAATGTTGTTAGGCCAACACCAACAACCACGACAACAACAACGACAACAACAACAATAGGAACAACAACAACACATGGTTAACGTAGTCGAGTCAGCGTTAGAAACTAATGTGGGCGATTACATAAACAGGACACACGAAAGGACGAACGGACATTTGGCGTGTAAGCAAACACACCCAAAAGGCAAATAGAAACACCCAACGACTGAGCATAAATCCTGACCAAACCCATGGCCAGTACCCAGCCAGGATACCGGCCAGGAAATGGCCCACAAAAAGGATACACAGGCACTTTGCATGCCCGTCCACAACCCCCTCCAATACCCCCGCCCCAAAACCAGCCAAAGGTACAAATAAAGTGACCAACCCGAAAGGTCTACAAGAAAAAGGAAATACATATAATAATAAAATACTTTGGTGCAAAACAAGAAGCAAAAAAATACAAAAAAATACCGGAAAAATGTTTTCTTTAACACATCGAAGTTTTGATACACTATTTGAGAGCGGTACTATAAAACCTTTACTTGGAACTATTCGGATTTTGATCATATAGAGTTAGCAGCAAACTTTATAGTTTTCGTTAAGTTAACTTTGGAAATAAGACAGTTTTTAATGGAAGGAATAAAATTTCTCCTTAAGTTCCTATGGCAGCTAAATGAAATACTGATCCGATGTTAATGAAATTTGGTAAATAACTGCAAAACTATGTCAAAACTATGGTCTGTTGGTTTGCTTAACTCAACTCAAAAATACCAAAAGTTATACTCATTAAAAGTTTATATATTACCCTAATTACCATGGGAGGTATCGGAAATAATAGTCCGATTTTAATGAAACTCGGCCAGCCAGTAAAATGATATAATAAACGTATATGCTATAAATTTGGTTGAGCTATCTGAAAGATCCACAAAGTTATGCATACTTAGAAACCTTTGATCAATAAAGTTAAGAAATCCAACTTACTATACTTTCTACCCGATCAAATATATGTCTTTATTCTTTTCACCACTTGGAAACATCATAATACCCTTTGCAAGAGTATAGAAAAGAAGAACGAATCAAGAAGAAGAAGCAGAAGTAGAGTAGCCAAAAGGACTGCAAGACGAGGACCAAAAAAAAAAAAAATAATACAAAAATAAAGGAGGAAGCCAAAGCGAATTGTTTTATATCCCTCATTTGTCCATTTAATGGCTGAAACGAGCCAACCCCAGCAGGACTCTAACCAGGACTCGTAAGCAAACACACACAAAAGAGTCAAGCGGGAAGAGAAATCGACAGACTGGAGACGACGGAAAGGAGCACAGGACAACAGCAGGACAGAGGAGGAGGTGAGGAGCAAACAGCAAAGAAGAGAAGAAGTTTGGGAAAAGGATGACAGAGGAAAAACGCAACCAAGCAAAGTGAAAAAGAATATTGAAACACTAATAAAAATAAGGATAAGCAGAGAATGCATTAAGTAAAATATAGAATAAGTGGGGTAGAATGGTTCAAATAAATACAGGGTAGAAGAGAATGGCTAAACGGGTATAACCAACCATACTACCACCTCCATTACATCTCCAACTCAGTCTCCATTCCCAATTCTCCCACCGAACTCAATGTTTGATGGGACGTATGAGATTGCTTTGGTTTACTTTTGGTGTTGGGCTGAAGATGGACATGAGTGTGGTGTGGATACAGATTGAATCGCTTTCTGGGTCTGCAGGGGGTTGTGTGCCACATACACACACATATACACGCACACACACACACACACATTTGCCCTAAGCTGTAGTTTAATCATAACAATAATTCACCCTTTCGAGGAGCCACTGTCGATTGAGATTGCTATGGGTCTGAGGGCAACTCTAACGAACCCGTAGCTAGTACAGGGTTGCCACAGCTACCGTACTCAATCTTTTTATGTCATTATGCTTCAAAGCTCCAAATTGTTTCTTAGATCTCACTGTGGAATTATTTCACTTCGAAATATTTCTGAAAACTTAGACTGAAAAAAAGTTCACACTGAAATACCCTATAATTATTATTATATGAACACATTATAATCGCTTAAATATGGACTTAAGTTTATCAAACAAACTTTGTGCTTTTGTGCAAAACGAGCGACACTCCTGTTGTGTGCTGAAACGGTTCAGATTTCCTCCACATCCGCCGTACTTCCAGAATACACATTTATTTTTGATACTACTAAAACTCCAGGTTGGTATGTGAAAGGAGCATTTGATATCGCCCTCTGCTGTCTGTATGCCATCCTTAAAAGCCGGCTCCTTACAGGTATTATCTAGACAGAAGTCGTTAATAGTTTCAGTATTTCGAAATTTTGTGGGGACTTACAAGCTCTGCGAAACAAGACGACTTCGTTTAGACCAGCTATAAAGAAAATCAGTGCAGCAATTTTCATTATGCTACAAATTTAAAGTTTGTAGCGTAGCCAATACTTTTTGCAACTATAATTTACACACTTGAGTTACGGTATCTATAGTAACATTTTAATACTCCACGCCCAAATGTGATTAGTTAGGCTTTTTAAGAAAAGCTAAAGTTCATCTTCTTTATTCAAAGTTTGTAACTTATTTGTAAACATTCAATCGATTGAAAAGTAGCTGCAATTCAGCAGATTTAATGGAGTGATAAGGGAGTGACAATTTCACCTTATTAAGTTGGCTGCAACTGCTGAAAAGGGTTGACAGCGTTGCGGCAATTAGAATTAACGTGAATATTGATAGACATTATTTAGTTATTAAGGTGTAGTTTGAAATGCGATCATAAATTACAGTTATTAACGTGCGTTTTGAAAATTTGTTGTCTGCAAAAGGGACGACGAAACAATGGGAAAATGTGAAATTAATACTATTAATTTATAATGAATTGAAATGAAAACTTAATTCACATTTATGACAATTTGATTGGCAGCACAAAAGGTGCAGGAAATTCACTTGAATTAAGTGCAACCGCAAGTAAATATTCATATAAGTAAATACAGGTACACACACATCAGTGTGTATGTGTGTGTGTGTGTGTTTTAATGTACATAGTTAAATGTCAACTTGGCAACATAAGTATAAACTCAACTGAAGGGATAATGAAGGCAATAATGGGAAAGGGTTGAAAGCAGGAAGAAGGTCAGTCCTTGGGTCATTTTGTCGCTGCATGAACTCTGAACTGCACTCACATACACACACACACACACACACACACACACACACACACACACACACACACACTACCACTTACATACACTTGTACAAAGTGGAAATGAAAAACAAAGTGGAAACGAGTAAACAGAAAATACAAGCAGCGACAGGAGGAAGGTAAATAATATTTCAAATGAATTGCAACAAAAGGAAAATGCAAAAATGAAAAAAGTGAAAAGGGAAAAAGGGAAAAATGGAAAAATGGCAAATGGAAAATGGAAAATAATATGCAGCATATTTTAGTTGTTGCTGTGGGCTTCAAAAAAAAGGAAAACAAAATAATAGAAAACTACAAAAAAAAAGTAGCAAGAAAATATGATTGCGGCGTAGAGTTGCCAGCTGTTGTGGTGTATAAAAAAAAAAAGAAATAACAAAATGTGGCAACATTGCCAGCAAGCAAAATGGAGAGCAGGAGTAAAGAAGATTGTGGCAGAGATAGAGACAGAGATATGCAGACAGACCGGGAGAAAGAGAGGGAGGATAAGAAAGGGGGGCTCTGAGAGGGTGTAAGTGTGTGTGTGTGGGGGTGTATGCTTCTGTGTATGTGTTGATGCCACAGTTGAACTCATCATGGCCACTCTTCCGTTGTGGCAAAGTCCTCGTCGCAGTCCTTTAGTTTAGCTCGCTCCTGGCACATGCAACATTCAATGCATACAAATGGCATTTAAGCCGGTTTTGGCTTTCAAAACGAGCTAAGCGCAGTCAGCACACAGATAGACCGAGATAGAGAGGGTTAGAGAGAGAGAGAGAAAGAGAGAGAGAGAGAGAGAGGGAAGTAGCAACGCAATTTATATGCGTGGCAAACATGAACACAGATGAGCGCATGGAACAAAGCGAACTTCAACCGAGTCAAACAGGCGGCAAAAGCTACTAAACTTACACACACACACACCAGTACATATATAAAGCACATATACACATACACACATGAATACATATATATATATATATATGTAGTACATATAGTGCCTGCAGCTGATTCTGTGCCTTCTTCATGCACACACTCACAGCTCTCATAGGCACAACTGTGTATTATAGTTGGAAATTCTCAGACTGCTTTCGGTCGGACGTTAGGCCAGGTTTAGTGGGCGGTGAGTGGAGGGGGGAGGGGGCGTGGTGCCTAGGGGTAATGGGGTGGTTGGTTCGTTGGGTGCCGTTATGGTCATAAAATAAACCAAACAAACAAGCCGGAACCATGTCAGAAGGCACCAAATACCAGCACAAGTGTATTGCTCTACAGCACTCTGTTTATGTGTGTGTGTGTGTGTGTGTATAAGTGTATGTGTGTACTGTCTGTGGTGTGGGAGCAGCGCAAGGCCGAACATGATTGAGCACAGTGGAGCAAGGTAAGCAAAAACTGTAAATTTTGAACAAAAAATTAAAAAATTTTAAATTTTCTGAACTTTGATTGATCATAACTCAGCCAAATGACGTCATATCTGAAAAAGTCATACCTTTTTATACTCTGGACAACTAGCAGAATCAATCGCAATCAAAATCAAAAATTCTCAAAATCCATCCCATTTTGTCAAATTTTATGATGTCACTTGACCTTAGATTTTTGTCAAAAATTGACCAAATTTCAGTATCGAATATTTTGATGCCAATCGATAGCACTGCTCCTCCCGAGCTCAGAAAGGTATAACAATCGAAGATTGGATGCCTGAGTCCTGAGATATACACAACCAAAGTTTCAATTTTTGGGTCTAAAGTTGAAAAATTCAATTTAACCAATGAATTTAATATTTTTATAGTTGCATCTCAATTTGTTTTGTCTAAGCTTTGCACCACTGTGCCAACAGTTAGTCCAAACTGATTTATATCGTATATGCTGTCTAGCGCTGTGTTGGCGTGTGTACTGTAACAGGGGGAGGAAGGATGGAGGGATGAAGTGGGGAGTGGGAGTGATAGGGGGACTATTCTAGTGTGTTGGGAAACAACGCGAACGGTGCGAGTTTTTCCATAATTTTATACACTTGCGCCGAGCTGCGTTGCGTTGCGTTGCGGTTCGGCATGGACACGACCAGCAAACATAAGGATAACTCCCCCCTCAAACCCCTTGACCCACCCCCCTCCACTCACTGACAGTAAACGGGAGCTGCCACGCCCACAACTCTAGTACAACGTGTGCGTGTTGTTTGTATGTCTGCGCATTTATCAATAAAAATGTTTTTCTTGCTGTTGTTGTTGTTGCTGTTGTTGTTTTTGGCTTGTGGTTTTCATATTTTCACCGCTTTAAGTGTTAAAAGGATATCTGCCATTTAATGTGTGTGTGTGTTTGTGTTTGTGTGGGAGTTTGTGTATGTGTATTGCACTCGCTTATCCCCATAAATATATCACGCTGAGTATGTGTACTCGCATATTAAGTATACGCAGCATTACACGTCACAACTCAAGCGTTTGACTCTGGATAGCTCTGAAGTGTAGCTGCAGTGTGAGTTTAGTTTTTAGTACACTGCTTTCCCTTCTAACGAATTTTCCACACTTTCCCTATGCTTTCCCTCAACTGCTATTTCATAATCTAAGGATTAAAGTGTTTTCGTTTTTCCGCTTTCCCGTTTTTCCCACTTTTGAAGAGCTCTACAAAGGAGCAGCTTCTTTTTTGCGGTATGTGGGTCGCTACTTTTTATTGCTGATTACTTTTGTGAGCTTTGTCCACCCCTCACTCTCCTCTCTCTCCCCTCTCTCCCCTCCCTATCTTTAAATTCCTCACAAATTAAAGTAAATTATTTAGCAGGTGCAACAATTTTTATTTTGTATTCATCTTTTTGAAGCCAAAATCAACGCTCAAGCATTTTTCAAGGTGTCATTTGCCACAGTGCTTAGTTTTTACCCCTCAAACCCCACTCCCTCTGCCGGGAAACTGTTCAGCTGCAGCGTCCATTAACATTCCTATCCCCCCGCTTCCACTCTACGGAAAAATCATCTTCACGTTGAGAACTCGCCGTCAGCAGCAGTTGGTAGCTAACGAAATTAATTTTCGTACAATCTAACAACAAAGCAAAGGAAAACGCTCTCAAAAAATATAAAAAAAAAGGAAAAGACGCACGTGCCCCATAACTTGCCCCACTCTATGTGACTGCCTCGCTCCAACCCCCTGCCCCGCCCACTTTTTTCAATCCCTGCTGTCCAGTGGAGCGCGGCAAGCAAAGAAGAACAATCGCATGTACTAATTTTCCACTCCGCACCAGGAACAATCAAACACACACACATATACCACACTCACGCACACACTCACACGCACACAGAGAGACACTCAGTGCTTGGGACGTGCAGACAAAGGTACGACGAGGTCTTGGACTTGGACTTGGTCCTGCCACTACAAGGGATTAACCTCAAAAAATCTCATCAAAGTCAAAACCAAAACGGCACGAAAAGGAAACTTGTAGGAGCCGGTAGGGAAAGTGAACCAGACAGCAGTAGACCCTGTAATTGAACACTAAATATTACTATACACGCCAGTGGTGTAAGTGAAGACCACAGTTTAAGTCAGATTCCCAACTCTAATCACTTATAGACTTGTAGTAACAATTTTACAAATCGTTTCGACTTCTGCCTCTCTAAACGAGTACTGACACGCCCACTGCTCCCCTTTTCACTGCTGGCAATTAATCATTTGTGCAATTTAAGTGACCCTTTGTTCTTTTCAAGTACAGAGTCTAACAAGCAGTGAGTGCAGCATTGGGGGGGAAGAAGGTAAGGAAGATGGGAGAGTGGAAATGGAGAAGGGATGGGGGAGGAAAAGGTGGAAAGCGATGCCTTTTGTGATGGGTGTGAGCTCGCAAATAGCACAAGAATTCAACGACTCGTGAGAGACACCAAAAACGCTGCTGTGGCCAGTCAGAGGGAGAAACTAAGAGCAGGGAGGGGAGTGGGAGTGGGAGAAGGTGGGTCATGGCTGAGGATGGAGCCATAAAAATAAACCACCCAAAAGTGGGCTAAGAATGAAGTTGTGTGCAAAGAACAATAAAAATGGCAGAGACAGAGTAAGCGACAGAGAAAAAGAGGGAGAAAGGGAGAGGAGAAAAGAGGAGCAAGAAAAGGAGGAAAGGGAGAAGTAGCAGACAGCAGAAAGAAGGATTTCAGACTCAGGATCTCTCGAAGACGATGACGAGAATGAACAGGATAATGATGATTAAGATGATGATGATGATGGCTAAAAGTTACAGCAAATCGTAAGAGAAGCAAAGCAAAAGCGAAATAAAAAGACGTGCCAGGATAAGAAAACGCAAAAAAAAAACAGAAAAAGACAAAAAAAAATGAAACGAAAGAATGGGAAAAAAGTAGAATAAAACAGAGCAAAAAGCGAGCAAACAATGGCAACCCACTAAAGAAGAAGAAGAAGAATAAATGAATGAAGGCAGCAAGAGGTGTGGGTGGAGGGGAGCGAAAGGGGGTTGGAAAAAGGCGACAGAAAAAATTATACAAATACAAAAGAAAAATCAAATGAAAAAAGCACAATGACAAAAGGAAAATAATACAAGCGATTGGGCTCGAGACTAAGGGATGTGTGTGTGTGTGTGTGTGTGTGTGTGTAGGGGTGGTAGGCATGTTAGGGCAGGGGGTACAGGGTACAAGCTGGCACATCATCTACTATATCTGTAGCTAAGGGTTGCAATGACGATGACAATGACATTGTTGCTGCCTTTCAGTTTGACTCGAGATCTATACACACACACACACACACACACACATACATGAGTACTTCAACTACCCGTCAAAAAATCGCAGCAGCTTGTCGAGAGCTTTGTGGCACAAGCAACTTGCCACATGCCACATGCCACACAGCAGCAACCGGAGCTACCCAGTGAAAATAATATGCGAAATATGCGCAAATTCATTTTCCCACTTCGCGTCGTGCAATGCAAATGAGCCACAAAAAATATCAAATAAAAAATGCATATATATAAAAATATATATAAATTTATACATATATATACAAAAAGATATATAAACTTGTATTTGTATAGGAGGAAAAGTGAGAAAGTAGCAGAGAAAACCACAGGAACTCACAAGTTTGAGCCACTTAGCAGCAGCTTCGTCATCCTTTAGAACAGACTCGCTCTCCCCCTCTCTCTCCCCCTCTCTCTCTTTTCCACTCTCCCTCTCTATCTCTCTCTCGCTCTTTGGGTCGTTCTGGTCGTTCATGTAATTCAAGCTCTGCTTTTGGGGGTTGGCCACCTCGACTGTGGCATGTAAGTTGACTATTATTTTGACATGACTACACAATCAAAACCTGAAAATTTCCGACGCCAGTCGACTGAAGACCCTTCCTCTGCCCCTTGCCCCTTCCATGCCCTGTTAACCACCCTCCCGTTCCAACACTCATTGGCCCCACCATAGCCCTCGAGGCATAATCTCCTTACGCCTCCCCCTCCACACCCAAACAGCAACACACCAACACACACACACAGGCACAGAATCTCTCGCTCTTCGTTTGTGTCAGATGCCGTCAAGTCATCAACGCTAAACGACCTTCGCTGTCAACGCACAGTGGTGCAAGTAGTGTTAAAAAAATTTTTCCTTATAACTTATAGAGTTCATTAAGGAGAGTATAGTGTAGCTATATGAAATCTTATATATGGGTAAGTATACAGATAAAATTTAAAAGCTACATCGAGATATCTTAAGCTGTATAGCAAATATTTATCTAAAATTTATTTTCTTTTGTGAGTTCACAATTTCTGAATTTTCATTTTCACATATTTATTCAATTCTCTTTAACATAATTTAATTATTTTTTTTTTATAATTTAAAACAACACTAATATTCCCTTCACTACGTTTTTAATAACTTTTTTAAACACTTTGTTGTCTAAATTGTTGCACACTGTGCAACATTGTTGGTAACGCTTCTCAGCTACAAGCCAAACATTGTGTTGACGGCTTTTAGGCATGTGCGTGGGTGTGTGTGTGTGTGTGTGTGTTGGTTTGAGTGTGGGTGTGCCACAGGGCTGTAATAACAATGACGACGACGTTGATGCGTTGTCGTCGTCGTTCTCCTCCTTCTCCTCCTCCTTCTCCTCCTCCATCTTCTGCTCGTTGTCGTTTTCGTTTCGTTCTTCGTCGATGCCAACAGTTGACAATATGCGTTCCACCCACAACCCTTAACCCCCATCCCAGCTACCTAGGACTCCCCCTCATGCCCCCTTCTCCTCCTCTCCTGCTGCGTGTCCACACTTTGTGCTCATATTGCTGACAATTTTCTATAATCCTTTTTTACTGGCTGCCTTTTTCAAACATTTCTACAAGTTGTTGCTGTTGTTTGAGTTTTCATTGTTGTTGTTGTAGTTGCTGTTGTTGTACACTTTGTACTTGTTGTTGTGCTTCTTGTTGTTGTTGTTGTTTTTCGCTTGTGAAAGTTTATGAAAAGTGACTGCGTTAGCAGAAAATATTATGCTGCTAGCGGCAATGGCTGCCAAGGCGCATACCCTTCACCTCAGTAGTCTCCCCTCTGCCCCCTTATCCACCCTACTCCTATCCCAACGCACGTCTCATGTTTTTCGGGTCCGACAGCAATAAACTCTTTTTATTTCCATTTTTTTTTTGTGTTGGGTTCCCAAGTTTTTGCTGCTGTTGGGAAAACTTTTGGCTTTTGCTAGCAGCAGCTCAAAGTTTTGCCAAAATGTTTAAATTCAACAAATACGCAGTAATACACACAAATACACACACACACACACAAACACACACTGATGAACACACACAGCCATACGCTTAGAGAGCTACTCAGAGCTATCATGGCCACAGTGCGTATGCGTGATATACTCGAGTAGCGCACCCAAAAAAAAGTTCCACAGCTTAAATCAAACTTTTTGGTCGAACGCACAGTGGTAGAGAGAGGGAGGGAGAGGGCAGCTCGAAGAGTTATGGTTTTTCCTTTACTGTAGTGGTCAGGGGGTGTGTGGGGAGAGGGACAGGGGGGCAGAATGAGGAACGGGGCTGCGTTGCTTTTAGATCTGCACTTCAACTTTTGGGTCAACGTCTGTTTGTCTATTTGTTTGTTTGTTGCTCTCGTTGTCTGTCGTCGTCTATATCAGCCCCCTCCCCCTTTCCCAATCCCTCCCCCGACTCTCCTCTTTGCTCGATGTCTGCTCGATTTGTTTGTACATTTTCAACTTTGCTGCTGACCGTCGTCCAACATCCAACAACCAACAACCAAATGTCCAAATGTCTGTTGTCCTTTGTCCTTCGTTCTCTATATTTCTGTATTACTCTCTGTCCGTGTGTGTGTTGGTGTGTGTGTGTGCGACCTTTTTGTGAATGCTTGCCTTGACTGTCTGCCCGTCTGTCCCCTTCGGTTGCTGCCAAAAGTCTACTGCCACTCCCCCTCCCTACCGCCCTCTTTCCCCTCAATGTTTTTGCCTTGGCCCCACATTCTGTTGCTGTCGCTTCTGCTTTCTCTATTAACTTTTCGTTTTAGCTACTTTTTCTTTATGCCTCTCCCTCTCTTTTTCTCTCCCCTTCTCACTCTCTGTCTACCCGTCTGTCTGTCTGTCTCTCTGACAGTCTGACTCTGACCTGGTCGCCAGAATGATGACCACCCAAGTGGGGCGTCTCTTGGTTTGGCTAAAATGGCTGGAAAATTATTCGAAAGTCCAGGGTTGCTGCAGTGTCGGGTGGGCGGGGCTGTTGGGCTACAGGGGCGGGGTTTTGACAGGGCCAACATTGTAGTTGATAGCCAAGAACTGCTCATCGTTGGTCTTTTGTATATTTTAATTTTTGGGACACTCAATGTAATGTTGATTAGGTTCTTCTATATCATTTGCCTGCCTCGCAATAATATAATAACAATAATTATAATAATAACAAAATGGCACTCTTGAGCAGGGTAAATAAATATTTAATAACCACTTGATTAGCATAAAGTATTACTCTCTATTGAGATAATTTTATTTCTTAGATTTTATAGGAGAGAAAAAAATTAAATTTTTATTTTTAAGTATTTTTTTTAGCACATTTAAATTTTTTAAATATTCAGACATTAATTAATTGTAGGTTTTGTTATTTATATAGTGTCTGAAAGTGAAAAAGTGTATTTAAACTTTGTGAAATTTAAAATAGTTTTATTAAAAATTTTGTATTAAATTATTAAACATCCAAATTTATAATAAATCTTTTAATATATATTATTTTTTATAGCATTTAAACTTTATATATATTTTATATAGTTTAATTTTATTGTTTTCTACCTAGAAAAAATATTTTTTTTATACTATTCTTTTATAATATTATTTATTAGTTACCTTTATCTCCCATATATTACACTAATTGTAATAAATTGTGAATACAATTATAGTCAGCTGTAATTTCTTTATTTTCTTTGCTCATAATTCACACAGTATCATCGCATATATCATCAAAAGTAATATTCCATGACTTATACTTATGCTGATTTCCATAGTCCTTTATCCACTCGTTACGTAACCCATTTAATCAGCATCCAAAAGAAATCAAATCATTTGCCAGCGAATACACACATACACACACATATACACACACACACATACACATATATATAGTCCAACATATATATTCGTATTCGCACATGCATCATCTTATGCTTAACATATCATGTCCATCTGCCATTTGCTTATCTAAGCTGTAGATGCTATGTCATCCCAAGCGAGTGCCATGAAAATTCTATCCATTTTCGTGGTTTTCCACAGTCATTTTCATTTTCGATATCTCAGCCTCTTGTTTGCTACTAAATTTGCGCAAATTGTACGCTTTTTGGCTGCTCGTCTCGATTATATTTCAGCAGATGACAAACGGAGTGTGAGAAGAGGAGAGGGAAAGAGAGAGAGAGAGATGGGGAGTTAAAGAGAGACAGAGAGAGGTAAGTAGAGCGAGAAAGCTGACTCTTGGCCATGGTCTGGGCCATGCTGTGGAGTCAAAGCACAAACCGAGAGCCAAACAATCTTCTTCATCTATTCCGTCCCGTCTCTTTCGGCCTGCCACACCCCCCGCCCCGCACTACTTGTGGCCAAAAGCCATAGTAATGCCAGTGCAAAGGACATGCTATAATTTCCAGCAACAACAACGGCAACAACGGCACTAAAACCAACAAAAGTAACCGAAAAAAGCAACAATCCCAGCAACAACTGCCAACAACTTGGCCATGTCTGTGCGTCCCAGGCGGCCATCCGGCCAAAAGCTCGCTCATAGTTGTCCTTTACAAGGATCTGAAACCCCCCATAAACCGCCCCTTTACCCCTCTGTCTGTGTGTTTGTGTGTTGGTATGCCATCACGCAAAATGTACGCCTCTGCCTCTTAATGGGTGGCTTGACAGGGTTTAAGCTCTTTTACCGTGCAGATTGTGTTTCACCAAGAGCCAAAAACAACTGCAAAAAAAAAACGAAATAGTACAGAAGTAGTGGGTGGGCATTGGGGGGCGTTGGGCATGGCTGGCGTGGGGGGAGTGGCCGAAGAAAAGTCTCGACGCAAAATGAAAATAGGCAAAAAGCACAAAACAACAAGAAATAAAAGTTTTCTCTCTGACGTGAAGGACTAAATACACTTATAGATCGCCAGATATGGGCGGATTGTTCCTATGGTAGTTATAATATATAATATATATAATACTGTTGAGCAGTTTTAAGTAAAATAAGTAAGAGTATCAATGACTGTAGTTGTGAGTTTTGAAAAGGACAAAATATTTATAGCTTTGATAACTCATTTGTATCGGGACTATATAATATAGTTGGCCGATTCGGTTGTTATTGTACTAGCTTAAAGAGATTTGTATAGAAGTAGGTTTTTCATAACTCAAATCATTTCTCTGATCAAGATACTTTCATTTCACCATTAAAGGATCTTCCTTGTCTTATATATCTATAATACCCTACTTTACAGGGTATAGAAGGCAAAAGGCGCACCAGAAAATAAGCTTCAACTTGGCTTTTGGGTAAAAACTTTGGCCAGCTTTTCTTTGGCCGTCATTTATGCTCCTTGGCGAGCCAAACACCCACAGCCCCCTACCACTCCCACTCCTCCAATCCCCCTCTCCCCTCTCCTACTCTATGCTCCGCTTTCTTACCATTTTCCTCCATTTCCCTTTGCAGTTTCCACTTTGCCTGCTGCTGCTGCTGTTGCTTTTGTAAATTGGTAAAAGTTTGAGTTTAATTCAATTCGGAACGGTAGCTGTGAGTGCCGGCTTCCTATGGATAAGGAAAATTCATGCAGTGGGTAAGCGCAGGGCTGATGGGCGAGGCAGTGGGACAGTGGGGATGTGGTAGGACAGAGTGAGGTAGGAGACAGTGGGGAAAAGTTGTGTCTGTGTAAAGGATATCACGCGTCGACCAACAGTTGCCATTGTTTGTCCAATAGTTGTTGCTGTTGTTGCGCGCAAATTGCGGTGCATGGACAGTCGGCGACAGGCAGTAGCATAGACAGGCAGAGAGAGAGAGAGAGAAAGGGAGAGAGAGACAGAGAGAGAGAGGGAGTAGGAGACGCAGCAATTCATGCGCTTTGTTGTCGCTGCATATGTGGAAGATTGTTGAATTGAACTGCTGCATTCGCTGGTTGGGTGCTACAGGGTGATGGTCCTACTGGGCTGTGGCCCTACTGGGTGTTTGTGTGCACTGTTGTTTAGCAGCAACGAAGTTCCACACATGAAACTTGGCACGTCGCCTAACGTGGCTTGTTTATACGAACGCCAGAGGCGAGCGACAAAAACAAATGGCTAACACACATACACACACACACACACACACATAGAAAACTCGCACACACACATACACACGCTGATAGCTATTCAGTTTATACGACACTTACTGCAATATTGCCATGGTGCACAATTCCCTAGAGTTCATTTTTTCATTACGTTGCATTTTCTTGCTTTATTGATTACTTCGAGACGGGGTGGCAACTCTGTGCAGGCTGACTGACCATTGCTTAATACACTCTTAAGCTTGTGCTTTTAACGTCACTTCGAACTCCTTTTGTTGTCTTCAAGGTACTTAATCTTCATTCAAATTATTTGCCAGAGTTGCCATGCTGCTTAAAATTTATCACAATTTTATAAGCAATTATTTAAACTATGATAGACCCGCTTTTCTGTAGTGATACCGTATAGTCATATGTTCAGAACTCTGCCATATAACAACAGAGTTGCCACTGAGCCATAAAATTTGTATGTTATTGTGGTTTAGCAAATTAAGCTACAATAAGGCAACACACCGTCTGATAGTCATCTGATTTAAGAAAACAGAGTTGCCAGCGCCTGTTGGAAAATATACATGTTTTTGTGTGACCAGAGTTGCCACAGCTTAGTAGTTTATAGGTTAGTAGTAAGTTATTGCCGTGAAGTACACCGTATAAACCTGACAATTACTGTAATTTTAACAACACTATTGTTGTTGTGCTTAGTAATAGAGTTGTTGTTGCAGTGCATATTTTAAGAGCTCAAAGTGAAGTCTTCGTTTTGGCTGCCTGTTAAATATTAGCAACAAATCGGTAAACGTTTTAGACCCTCAGCAAGAGCAGCAACTCTACCTACAACAACAACCAACAACAAGAACAACCGACAACAAGCGATAACAATTCCATGCCAAAGACTTTTTCCTCTCCTTTTCCTTCTCCTCCGTCTCCTTTTCCACTTGTTCCCATCTTAGACACCCTTTTGGGGAGTTGGGTAGGGTTGTCGAGGGGAGGTTGAGTTGTTGGTTTTGTTGTCGTTGTGCATTAAGTGTTGCCAACTTTATTTAATGGCATAACAGTTGACTGCCAGTTGGCTGGCATTGCCTCACACTGCCCAACAGTGTTGCTAAACGGCATGTGCATGTCTGTATGCAGCCCTACGTGTGTGTGTGTGTGTTTTTGTGTGTGAGTGTTGAAGTTATTATGTTTGTATTTGTATTTGTGTTTGGATTTGTTGTAGCTGTTTGTGAAATTGTATTTCGTGCACTTCATGTCTCTTAGTTCAAATGGGTTAAGCATAGGTCTGAGCAGGAAGGGGAGTGGTTAGGGGTAGGGGTGGGGATAGGACTGGTAGTCCTTCATAGGAATGGGAGAAATTTTCGGGGAGAAAGTTCCCGACATTTGTGGGGAGTGTCCCTGTCGCACAGTTCATTCAACGTTCCGTTTCGTGTCGTGTTCTATCGTGTTCAGTCTTGACTTCTAGTTTCTTAGTCTGTGTGTACTTCTGTCTGACTGTCTGTCTGTGTGACAGTGTGTGTGTGTGTGTGTGTGTGTGTGTGTGTGTGCCTGTTGTCGTTGTGTGGGCGTAAATTGTCTATTAGTCAGTCGGGCAACGTGAAATTGCTGTACATTTTTACGTTTTGGCTAAGGGATGAAATTTAATTAAGATACTTTGACGTTTCGCAGATACACACAGCACACACAACACACAGAAGACAATCCAAGACAACACAAAGCGCAAACATGCCAACACACACACTCACACACACACCTACATCTACACACAGATCTATTTGTTGGGGATAATTCAATTTGTGTTTGTGTGTGTGTGTGAGAATATATATCTCGATATTGGCAATGGGGATAACGACAGCGACAACGACCGACGACACTCGACACTCCACAATGACCCAGCATCTTTCTTCTGTCTCCTTACTACGAGTGTGAGTTGGTGTGTGTGCGTGAGTCTGACTTGGTGTGTGTGTTAGTTGTCGACATCGCTTCGTTTGTCATTCCGATAATTATCGTTTCATTCTGCTTCGTTGCTGATTTTTTTCAATCTGAAATTTCGCTGTCAACAGCTGTGGAAATTTGATCATTAAATTAGGTAATTTAACAATTGTTAACGACTGACAAATTGGCAATACCAAAAATTAATATAGACAAAACCTGGTATCATAAAACTTTTCTTAAAACTTTTAAAAATTCATCCACTGTTACTGCGATCACACTAAAAATTTGTTTCTTATTATCTCTAATTAAAACTACCCTTCTGGTTCTGGTCAAATTGTCAGCTATAATGAACTTATCTTGATAAGAAAGAAATTGGAAAATAAGTGGAGTTAATGTTAATTCTACATAGATAAAAGCATATCTCTTCAAGTGATTTGTAAACTAATAATCAAGTAAATTAAGTTGATTATAATTGTTCCTAGAAACGCAACCAATTAATTTCCTTTTACAGGACAAAAACTGGGTGCTTTTTTGACTGGGCCCTCGACTTCTATACATAATGAACTATAATGCTACAAAAAGCAGAGTATCCACCTTTGATACTGTCATTTTGTAACAAGATAAAAATTGAAAAAAGAAAGAAAAGTCGTTAGACATAATTTGGGGTGAAAAGGGGATGAAAGAGGGGCGTAAATGGAAATGGAAAATACGCTTTGCATGACGCAATCCAGCAATTATCTGCGCCGTCGTCAAAGTTTCTTTTGGGGCTAATCTTGTAGGGGATGGGGGTGGGGAATGGGAAGGGGGCACGTCATTTGCTATTGGAAATTTAATTAGGTTTACATCATTTTCGTGAAGTTAACGCCAGATGGGCGAAAAGCGTCGAATGAACTGAATGAACAGCAATAGCAACAAAAACAGTTGGCCAAGAAAAGTTTTTGGCTTATTTACAAAGCTGCTGCAACGGCTGCTGGTATAAAGGGCGTGGTAGAGGAGGGAACAAAGAGGAACACTCAATTAGAGGAACATCTACAAGTCAAATATTTTGACTAGCAAGCAAAAACAATAAGAACATTTGGCACTCACAGCCGGCAAGTCGATTAATTAAACACACACAAGTATACACACACACACACACACACACTCGCACACACTTGCACACTGTGAGTAAGTGGTGAAAAGGCGAGTAAAAACAGTCCATAAATGTCCCGAAGCAACCACCCAATGAAATATTAATAGTAACAATTATGTGCTACGTGCCACAGCAGAGCAGAGGTAAGAGGAGCGGTAATAGGGGAGTGGCAGTTGCCAGACGGCAACAAGGATGGATGATAACACAATTACAACACAATCAAAGAATTTCTGGTTCGAAATTCGATAAACAGCCCTCGCAGGAGTAAAGCCAAACGAAACAAGTGGTATTCGTGGAGTGGGATAGAGGTAGAGGGGGCGTGGGTGCGGCTGCGGATGCGGGTGTGGCAGCGAGCCTCCCACTGAGCGCTGAATAATTCGTAATGTATCTAACCTCGAAAACCTAATCAAGTCCAGTTAAACAAACAAAGAGATCGGGAGGGGGGAAAGACACAAAGAGACAGAGAGAGCGCGCACACCAGGATTACAACAACTACAATTACTGTCTCCACGCGAGCTCTCACACTTACTCTCCCAATCACTCGCACTTCAAGCTCATTTAGCAGTGCTAGCAACTACAAATACCAAAACAGAGGCGTCGGCATCGCAGTCAACGTCAATCAGTTGGTCGCACAGAACGTCACACACGAACGCAACACGCTGCCTGCAGAGCAGGCGCACAGAATGCAATAGCAGCGCCAAGCTTACTGTACTCACAAGCACACACACTCATACATACGCACGCGGATTTATATATATTTATTGTTTGCTTGTATGTGCACATGCAATGGCACGTGAAAAACATTGTCTGCCTGACCGAGCGTCGGCTCCAGCAAACGAGCTAGGGCCGAACACAAACACAAAAAAATATGTGTGTGTTTGTTAATGTGTGTGTGTGTATGCACGACAGCCCACCCAATCTAACACTCGCTCTCTCTTGCTCCCAAATCGAAAATTCCCCCCTTTCCACAACCGCGCTTCGTCCTGCTACTGTCGCTTTCTTCGTTTGGGTCGCACTCTCGCTCTTTCTCTGTCGCGCTTTAAGCTGACTTTGCAATGCCCAAGCTCCGCACTCTCTTTGCCTTGATAGCTACGGCGTCGCAGTCGCAGTTGGCGCTGCCGTTGAAATTATTCAGCTGGCAATTTCTTACTTGTGTGTGCTCTCTCGCTTGCACTTATTTACTTGCGGCCTCTGTGACTCTCTCTGTTACTTCTCGTGTCATTTTCGCTGCGTGCCTGACAACCGCACGGCGGAAAATTCACTTTTCGCCATCGCTGCGCACTTGTGCCGAAAGTCAGTCGGGCACGTCCAACGTTGGGTCAGAGACTACTACAGGGTGTCGGGTTTAGTAGGGGAGCAGGGGCAGGAGGTTAAGGGTAGCTCAGACTTGCATGAATGAAACCCGATTCACTCGACTCACTGTTCTCACTCACTTACTCTAACATTTGCTCGCTCATTCGATTTAATCGTTTAGTGCGCCCTTTTGCGCCTTATCAACGTTTCATTTAATTTAGCCCCGAATTCCAGCGACCTCTCAATTTTGTGGGCGGTACACCGCCGCCCTCTTTTTGGTATACACAATGCGGTTAAACCGAACTGCGGTTGATTAGGTGTTATCCTTATGATTAGTGGTCACTGCAAATGGCTAACGAATCACCGCACCACAGTCAGTCAGCAAATTCAATTGTGTCTCAAGTGCCAACAAAATGGTCCTCTCAAATTATGCAACGAGTTTTCCATTAATTATATTTATGACACGGCAATTAACGGCAAAGGAAAACTTGCATTAAGGGAGCTATTTAGTGTTTTGTATTAGAGAAAAACCTTTTTTTGTATTTTAACTGCTTATAAGAATTATTAGTACACAAAGTAAGACATTAAAGTCTATTAAGCTATCTTTTGTATTTTAAGCAGGTGTTAAATAAATTTATTTATTTATAATTTAATACAAGTAGCCATATTAAAATGTTATACTTTTCTATCAGTAAGAAAACTGATTCACTTAGCCGACACTGTGAAACTTATAAACTTGTTTATTATTGTTGAAAGCCATTAATGATTATCTGAACAATCATAGTTGAAAAGCTGAATTCAGATGTTGTGATTATACTTTAAGACAGTTATTAACAGTTTATAATATAAATTTTGTGGCAGAAATGTATACTTTTTGGAGCTTCTTTTAATTTAGGTAGCATAAAAATAATTATTTGATAAGCATCCAAAGTTTCTGGTGCTTTGGGTTGCATATTACGTATACGCAGTGTGATGTAGTCTAAGCTGAAGTGCTATGAAAAATGGACAGTAAAGTGTGGAGAATAATAAGCGTAAGGAA
The DNA here is from genome assembly GCA_018903735.1 of Drosophila cardini. Lineage (NCBI taxonomy): Eukaryota > Metazoa > Arthropoda > Insecta > Diptera > Drosophilidae > Drosophila > Drosophila cardini. Next base: position 3,056,497 of record JAEIGM010000007.1, on the reverse strand, counting down.
AGTGGATCGTGTCTAGTGTTCTGTGGCCATTATAGTGGCTCAGATTTATTAAAAATTTCTCTTGTTGGCTTTGAGTCCCACTCGCATTTTGTAATTTCTTTTGTATTAACTTTTCGCTCACGCTCGTGTGAGTTATAGCTCTCTGTCCCGCTCTCTCTCCCTCCCTCTTTCTCTGTCCTTCACTTCCTCCTACTCTTACTGCCCTTTTGCACAGTGGTGCGATTTTATTCATTCATTTATTTGCGCATTTTCCATGTTTTCTTTTCCCATTTTTCCTTTTCATTTCTTTATTTTGTTTTATTTCTGTGTCTTTTTCCTTCAGCCATCTTTGGCAACTTTTATGCGCTACTTTTGCGTCCTTCTTCTCTTCCAATCCTCCCCAATCCATTTCTTCTTCTCTTCTTCCCACATTTTTGTTCTCCTTTTTTTATGATTTTCTCCCTTTTTGCATTTTTGCTTGAACAAAGTTGCCGCTTTATTGTTTCGATTTAAGTTACTTTGTATGCTGTCAACGTTGGGTGGTTTGGATGGCTCGGGCGGTGCTACGGGGGGTTTTTTGGGTGTCTCGGGTGGTGCTATAACTGGCTGTTTCTTGGGCCGAAACGCCAAACCCGCATTAAAATCGCCTGGGAGCCGCTTTTGGGGTTTCATCGGTCGGTTCTTTGCCTGGTTTTATTTCACAGCTTTTGCGGCCTTAGGGAGTGTCAAACAGGGAAATGGGCATAAGATGGTGGACAAGGGGGTGTGGTCGGGCAGTGGGGTGTTGTGTTTTGCTTGTACTTTGATTTGTCGGCCTCTCATTCCAGTTGTTGTTGTTGTTGTTGTTGCTTCGAGTTTTATGCTCGTTTAATGGCTGCGAATTTACTCGCTTTATGCGTCTTCGATAAGCATTTATTAGCGCCATGGGCGTAGTGGGAGTAGTGGGGAGGGGAAGGGGAACTCTGTAGGCAGTTGGATTTCATGGCGGCTAGGAAGGGAGAGGGGGTGGGTGCACAAGGGGGTTGTGGCCGTGTAATGGTTACGGTATTGGCTCGTTTCTGGGGCTGATGAGGCGTATGATTTATTTTTATGTCGTATTCTATTTCCATTCATTTCTGTTTTTCTTTTTTCCTGTTCGGCTTTGCTTTGCTTTGCTCCCCTGTGAAATATACTTATTGCTGGGGAGATTTTGACAAAACATATGTTGCCAGTTGCCCGTTACCAGTTTGCCTCCTTAGAGAGATCTGGCAACGCTGCAACGGACGACGGTTTCTTATTTAAGCCTTAATTTGTAAGTTGTTTCTGTTAACGTTTTCCCCATCAGCATTGTCGAAGTTTCCTCCCAACTCGTGTGCCAACGAAACGAAATCATTTTCTTTGCTGGTGTCAGCAGGGAGTGTGGAGTAGGGGTGAAAAGGGGCTGGAGTAGGGAGGGGTACAGGGGGGTAAAAGGGAGTGTTTCCCACTGTGCATTCCTCAGCTTATGTGTCGCCGTTGGTGTTGGCATCGATGTACAGACAATCATTTTAGCTGCACAGCAGCGTAGGCTAATTTTTGTTTAAGAGGGGCTTACTCATATGTAAGAAAAGCTATTCCTACTTTACTAATATAATTATCATACTAATTTTTATATTATCTTCAGAGTTTTTTGAATAACTTTCTTATCACAATCAATATATTTATCAAGAAGTTGTTTTCCCCGATTTGTAGCCTGTCTCCTCTGCCATACTTACTCCGAAAACTTCTCAGAACTTTCCCTTAAGTAATTCTTCCCACTCCCCCTTGCACTTATTTTCCACTACGCCCCTGCCAACGTCGCTGTCCTTATATTTCAGTTGCTGTTACTGCTGTTGGTTGGTTGCTGTCAGTGCCTCAACAGCAGCAACCTCATCACCTCCTGCCAACAGGCAGTCACTGAGAGATACCTACCCCAACCCTCTATCCCCCACCACTGCTCCACCCCTCTTGGCACCCTGTTTGGGTCCCTGCAATGCCCCCATGGCCAATCCAAAGTCCAGGAGGATCCTTTGCCACGGTATATTGCAATTTCTGCTGCTGTTGCTCATAAAACTTTCCACTTTTTGTCGCTTCTCTTTTCAGTTTTTGTTGCCGCTGTGCAGTGCTGGCACGCCCACAACCCACCGCCCACAATCGCCCACAATTTGTTGTTGTTGCTGCTGTTGCCGTCGACGTCTTTGGCATAAAATAGCAGCCATGACATGGCTTGTCATGGAAGGAAGGGGAGGAGGAGCAGGAGGGGATGTAGTAGGGTGGAGAGGGAGGTGGGGGGTGGGAAATGGTGGAGGAGGGGAAAGGCGCTGTAGCAACAACAATAAGGACAACATTTACTCGTCTGCTTAACTGCAAAGACAAACCTTCGGACCGCACCCCCAGCCCCACTTTACGCCCCTGTCTACCACCCCTCCTACAGCCCCTGTCCCTCCCATCCTGCCCTCCTAGCACTTTGACTGTCATCTAAAATTCATTTTTATACTTGTATTTCGCTTTTATTTTCCTTTTTTCTGTTTTTCTTTGCTTTTTTCTTCACTTTTATTTTACTCTCTGCTGTTTTTTTCGCCTTTTTTTTCGTTTTTGCTTTTCAGCTGCTTCGTTTCTTGAGCCATTTTTATTATTTTTGTCATAAGCTGCATGTGTGTGTGTGGGTGAGTGTCCCTGTGTGTGTGTGTGTGTGTGCGGCTTCTTTATATATTTTTCATTGTGCCACATGCCACATGCCCCGCCCTCCGCCCCCTGCTCAGTCTCATCCGCAAACTCGCAGAAGTCAAATACGTTTTAATATCTTTTCTCTCTCTTGACATTTTCACTACAGTTATGTTGCCATTTTGTTCTGGCATCTCACACACATGTGTGTGCCTGTGTGTTTGTGTCTACTGGCTTTTTCTTCTATCGCTTTGGCATGGATATGCTATCCTCTTTCCCCACTTTTCCCCACGTTCCTCACAGTTTTTCCCGCACTTTGGCAAAAGTCGCGCAAGTTTCTTGCCAAGTTATTTTGCGTGTGTACGTGTGTGTGTGTGAAAGTGTGTCGCCAGCTTTTGTGTGTCTGTGTATGTTTAGACCCTGCACTGAAAAGGCATAAAAGAGTCTATTAACGTGTCTAAAAGAGAGCGGGAGGCAAAAATATAACTAAAAGCTGCGACAATTTACTCTAAATCCTAAGCTTCAAATACAGGAACTCCTACTGTCGTGTATACTCGTCTTCTAAGCTTTCTACGCGCTATATCTGTGCGAATTTTATGGCAAACGCATCCTTCGCCCGTTGCCGGCCATAATGTCTGCCATCTGCGTGGGGTTTGGGGTGTGTGTGTGTGTGAGAGAGGGTGTCTATGTGTTGGAGTATGTGTGTGTATGTGCTAGAGTGTTGTGCGTGTGTGTGTGTGTGTAGGGAGCAGCTTAATGCCTTCATCACACTGCTTGCTTCACTTCCACTGCCATTTCCACCTACCTCAACTGCTGCTCAGCTTTGCCGGCTGTTGCTGCAGCAGCATTAACAACAACTACAACAACGACTACTACAGAAACAGCAACTGCAACAACAACAACAAATACTACAACAACTTTGGTAACAACAACTGCAAGAACAACTCGCCTGCTTCTCGTCCTTGTCGTTGTCGTTGTCATTGTAAGTACTGGTTGCTCTAAAATTGACAGACACCAGAGAGCAGTGCTGCTATTTTAGCTATTCAGTAGCCACTATAGCTTTTTTTTAAAGGAATAGCTAGAAATTGTTTGGATAAAGGTATGAAAGAGTATGGCTAAACCCCCAGTTTCATTAAAAGTGAGTTTAGCTATTTTTGGCATCTTCTCGAATTTCAACACTTTTGATTTAAAGCATCGAGATCTTCCAATAGCCTATTCTGTATTACTGTCATGAAGAAATTACCAATTGAATTATCAGCTTTGAGACTCAATGGAATAGTTCAATAAGATATATGCGATCTGGAGAGATTCATCCTCTTCTTGTCAACCCCAATACTACTAAACTTTGAATTGGAATATTTCAGGAAATATAAGTCCCACATCCGATTGTTATACCTTCCCGAACTCGTTAGGACCAGGGCTATCGTTTGGCATCAAAATATGGAACATTTAAAATTTTTGCATTTTTGACCAAAATGTAAAGGGGTAACATCATAAAATTTGACAAAAAATGGGTCAATTTTGAAAGTTGCCACTTCAATCCAATTTTGATTACGATCGACTCTACTAGTTGTCCAGAGTCTAAAAGGGTATGGCATTCCTAGATATCAGAACATTTGGCTGAGTTATGCTCATTCAAAGTTCAAAATATTACTATTTATTTTAATTAAATTGTGAAGACTCCGTTTTTCCTTCTTAGTAATAAATTTAACAAACATATAAGTTTTTTTAAGTTAGCTTTAAGCTTTTTCTAGCTAACTTTTTTATTTAACTTTTAACTCTAAGCAGTTTTCGGTTGTTTAGTTTTTCGCAGCACTGACAAGCGCTCAAATTCCCAACAGCAGCAATAATACCCCTTTCCCCTCTTCACTATACCTTCACTACTTCTTCATTCTATCTCCACACTCCTATCTCTGTCTTTCCCCTTTCATTCTCTCTCTTCCCCACTCTCTCTTTTCCTTCTCTTAGAGCCAATGCAAGCGTAACATTTTGCGCTAGAGTTTTTCTTATTTTAAATAATTTCTTTCTTTTTGCAATCTCTTCTTTTTTTTGCTGTTCTCTCCAAAAAGCGATTGCTTCAGTTATAGACGACTAGAGCATGCTCTACTTGAAGCACAACACATTCACTAGATTAATTTAATAATAACTAACACCAGACTTAATTTAAAATATAATAAATATATCTTTAAACTTAATTTTATTATATCATAAATTATAAAACTTTGTAAAATTTGATTAACTATAATTTGTAGGGCATTAAAAAGTCTCTTAAACTAAACTGCATATTTAAATATTATATCTACATATTCTCTGATTTTTTTCTGTACAATTTTCTGTGCATTTTGTTTGCAAAGTTTTTTTTTGTCATTGTGCTTTTTGCAGATTTGTGCATCTCTTTCGCTCTCCCGAGCTAAGTGCATCTCTTTCGCACTTTTTTTAGATTTTTGTGTTGCTAACTTGAGCTTTCCAAATATTTTTGTTGAATTTTGCACACAAACACACACACACACACACACACACACACACACACACAGACACTCTATGGCTTTTAAAAAGCATGTGCCATTTAACAGTGCCACTAAAAGTTTGTGCTCGCACACAGTGTGCTCTAAAAGTATGCAGTCAAATTGATATTGTTGATTTAAAAACTAAAACAGTTTGTGTAAACAGTTTTTGTACTTGGGATTAAATCATTGAGTCTTTCTTGCTGTCCCTCTCTCGCTCTCCCTTATTATATCTCTATCTCTTTTCTTTTTTAATTGCTATCTCTTTCTTCATTACATTTCTCAATTACAGTCACCTGTCGGCATAATTAAATATGACGATTTTCATTTAATCTGCGGGACAAGCCAACATCCTTTCCTCCCTCCTTCCTCCTATCAAACCTAAGCCGCTAACACGCCTTACTTACAGCCCCACCACGGTCCTTGTCACCGCCCCTGCCACGCCCCTCTAGCCAGTCGTCCCTTTGACACCAACCGCACATTAATAATTAAAAAGAAAATGCCACAAAATGCAAAAAGGTCAACGCATAAAAATTATAAAATCGAATATTAAATTACCAACAAAACATAGCGAAAGCATCGCGTCGACTGAGACGCTGACGTCGCTGTCGACGTTACAGCCACGGTGGGCAGCGACGCGCTCGACTTAACCCAACTTAACTACTTGACAGCAAATTTTGTAAAATGTAATTAACCAGCGTCAGGCGGCGGTAACAACAACAACAATAGCAACAACAACAACTTGGCATAACATCAGCATTAACAACAAAAACAAACTGTACAACAAAAACAACAACAATAAAAAACAACAACAAGCGACGACAAACGGCTGCAGGAAGAAGGCTAAAATGAAAGCAGGCAAAATGGAAAATCAACAGGGCTCGTTGACATAATTTTCAAGCGACAGAGAGGGGAAGAGAGAGAGAGACAGAGAGAGGGAGGCAGAGAGGGAGGGAGAGCAAAGGAGAGGACGACCGAGAGCAGGGAAAATGGACATTATAATGGCCTCAGCCAGCAACTTTCTGCTGCTTTCCTGTGTCAATTGCTGTGCGCCCAAAACCAGAAAACACCCGCAACGCACACACACACACACACACACACCTAACGCCTGCTAAACACACACACCTACACACACACACACACACACACAAACACTTACTCTCATAAAAACTGGAGCCTGAAAAATGATGCCACACGTTTTTCTACACAGAAACTGAAACAGAACGGAACCTGGAACCTCCTGGCAGACCTCTTAATTCCCCCTGCCTAACGGTAAAGCCATCAACACCCTCTCCACCCCTACCCCCCTACACCCATACACACAGCCTACCACCCACGCCCCCTACTTGCTGTCCGCCTACATTACAACATTGTGTCATTACTAAATAGTGGGTGGCTTTTTGGGTTTGAAGCTACGTTTACGAGCTGGGCTGCTTAGACCCTGTAGTTGCAGAGGTCTAGGGGTGACTACGGTCTGTGTAAAAGAGTGTGCTCCTAGAGGAATGTAAGTACTACAATTCGAAAGCCAAACGAAGTGAGAAGCAGTGTAAACACGAAGTGGGACAAACTGGAATTCTAAATCGGAAAACTTGTTAAAAACATCCGAAAACATCCTCATTCGGTTAAAGTTGGTCTTTCTTATGTAATAAATATATACAGCTGAAGTTTAGCAGATTTCTTTTCGTACCTCTTTTTTTGCCGAGTACCTACTTTGGTAATTAGGTTACTTTGTAATCCTCCCTAAATTAAAACTGAGTAATTAGTTAGGAAAATTCATAACCAGGTAGTTGATAGTTGGTTAATCATATGCTGTAACTATGCACAAAATTTCCCCTAATTAACTCAAAAGTTGTGCCGGTAAAAATGCAGGGCTGAAATCCCAAGGGTCTTTTACAATCGGGTTGTCTCGACTGTGGCACTACCTAGGGCCCGTTTTGGGCGGGTATTGAGCCCAACCATTTGTTGAACCTTTTTTCGATTGCCACAAAATTTGCGCCTCATTTTGAGTTTGTGGAGCGAAAGAGCACGAGCGAGTGCGCTCTCTCCCTCACTCTCCTCTCTCTTTCTCTCTTTGGGGTTTCTCTACATTGAGTGCGCACGTGGCAAAGTCTAATGGCAGGAAACAAGCTAAGCAGCGGCTTCCACATGCTGAAAGTCAAACCAAAATCAACGAGTACAACAAACCACCCACAAAAAAGTGATGGGACAACCCTGGAGGCAGCTACCCTAACCCAACTCAAATCAATTTAGCTTACACTGCGGGCTCTCTTTTACGCTCTCTCTCTCTCTATCTCTCTCTCTCTCTTTTGGTTTGGTCTCTCTTTCATCCCTTGTTACTGTTTTGCGCACTTTGTAAAATTCGAGTTGAATTCGCTTTCTAGAATTTCTGGGCTCCCAGGTAACTCCCGCGTTTGTCGAACCAACTAACGAGCAGACGAACGAACGGACGAGCTGACGAAACGGACGAGTGCGACTGTCAGTCACTTGCCTCTCACTCTCTCCCTCCTTCTCTCTCGTTCTCGCTCTCACTACTTATTGTTAGTGTTATTCGGAACGACTGCGCTTTTATCGTTTATTTGCGTTCCGGACATGGTTTTGGGATTTGGTTTGGCATTGTGACGCCTAAAGGGGGCGTGTGTAGGGTTGACTGGGGCAAGTGGTAGACAGAGAGGCGGTGGGAGTGGCGGGGAAGGTGGTGGTAAAGGTGGCAGCGCCACAATGAGGGGCAAATGAGAAGTCAAAATTGTGTCAGAGTGATACAAGTGTTAGCAGCGGGTTATACGATAAACCCAATAGAACACTTGATACTTAATGCAATATGGAACTAAAATTAAAATACACGTTAAAAAATATTGTGTACTTAAATTTAAGGCTTAAAACCTTACGAATAACATATAAATTCCATAACTTAAGGTATATAACTTGTACCCTAAAATATAGAAAGATTTCTTCTGTATTTTCTTAGTAAGCTTTTCTTGTTAATTTAAAGGAAATTTAAGTTTTTTTTCTCTCAGTTTCTCAGTCTCAATCTCAACTTGCCAGCAACGACAAACTATTCAGAAAAACAAATTTAATCGAAGTAAAAATGTTTGAATTCTTAATTTTCGGCTTATTCTATATAGCGTTTATGATTCCCTTAACGCAGTTAGGTTAAGGTATGAAAAGCCGAAGATGAAAAGCAGCCAGAAGTTACCGGAAATCGGAAAACTCTCCCAACAGTTGTGATTCTAAGGAACTATCAACAACTTGAGGGATACAGGGACTACTTCAAGGAGAAACTGTAAATGATGGCTTTAATATAATTACCGTTAGTAAGAAGTCGGTTAAGAAATTGTTCAATTTATGAGGAGTTAATAATAATTATAGTACTCGGCAGTCGAGAGCATTATTAATTTTAATTGGCGCATCCGAATGGGCGGAAGTACCGAATGGGTGGAGATTTTGAACACTCCTCTCCCCCAGCGGAGATTTTAAAGTGGTTTTGTTTTAGACAGCGACGATCCCGAGGGTAGTTACTGTAGTTCTCACCGTCGTCGTTGTTGTTATTGTCATGGTCACGGTCACTCGATTGCTGCAATTAATGTTTAAAGTTAAATCATTTTTTTGGTGGATGCTTCCCGCTGCTGTCCGGGGTGTGATCCCCCGACCTTTGACCTGCCACCGACAGTAACGACCTCCAGGAGTGGGCGGTAGGAGGGCGGGTGTCTCGGGGTTGGGGTAGTGCTGTTTTCGATGGCGGCAGCAGCAGCAGCGGTGTGTTAATGCATATTTCAGACACGTGCACGATACGCTTCTTTGATTTGCAGACGTGGAGCGAATTCAGCCAAGGATCCCAGTCAAGGAGCAGAGCAGTAGGGGTGACAGGAGAAGGGGGAGGGAGAGTGGCCATGATGAGCGGCCTAACATATTTGCCAAGACCTTTTTATTAAAAACAAAAAGCGGGTTAAAGATTATTTGTTGGCAATACCCCAAGGAAGGTGAGAGGAGAAAAAAGGGTGGAAAACTCCTTGGTGAAGGACTTTTTTTTGTGTGGGAGGAGGAAGGAATTTGTCTGGAATTTATTTGCATGGGCGTGATATTTTAATTACAACCTGATTGTAGATACGCACACAGACACACACATCGACACACATACACCCATACACATGTAAACGTGTTTATTGAGTGCTTTGATGCCTGACTTATGTCTGACAAAAGGAAAACTGCCGTAGGAAAAAGGTATTCGTGTATAAGGAAAAGCTTAACTTTGATTAGAGCCCCTTTTTCCTCTTTTTTCTCTTCTTCCTCTTTTTTTGTTATTTCTTCAGTTCAAACAATGCATAGAAAATTCTGTTGGTTCAAGGCTGGCACAAAATCAAACGTTGAGTCCAATAAAAGCCGACTAGATGAAAGGGTTTCTATTTGTTTAACTCTCAATCTCCAGAAGTGTAAAAGTTGGAGTGACTAAATTTGGTATGCGGCTGCTTTATTACTTTACCAACTCGAGAGACTTTTGAGTTCTCAGTTACATATAGCTTTGGCATCATAAATCAGTCAAGCATAAACTTGATTACGCATTAACTTATCAGGTTTCAGTTTTGAGCAGTTTTTATAGCTATTTTATGTCATTATCTATTAAGATTGACAGATTTATGATATGTCAAATCGACACCTGTTTTAGTTCTGTTTCTATGAAATCTAAATATTTAAAAATAAAATTTTAATTTATTAATTTGTAAAGTTTTAAAACTTAATCACTTAAACATTCTAAGCAGATTCCTTTATAGCCAACAAGTAAGTGGCATTACTCACTCTATTTCTCCCCTATTTTAACAACTCTTTTGCTCACTCTAACTGCTGTTGCTATCTTTATCTAGTTACTGCTTCCTTCACACCATCGAGCATAAATTCCTTTTGTCACATATGCTCTTTTGGTATTTCTTTTAGTGTCCAACATGTCGCTTATCACCCCCACTCCCATTCCCACTCCCACTTTCAAACCCTTGCCCTACTCCTGACCACGCAAAGTGTCCACTGAGTTGGGTCATTCACTGACCCCCCTCAGCACGCCCCTGACCACTTCCCACTGCCCCGATTGGCACTCTTGGGTGCATTTTTTATGCTATGCTAAAGCCACTTTATGCGCTTTTTATGATCCCGCAGCCATAAAAAAGTGTCTTACAAAAAATAACACAAAAAATTCGTGTGCTTGTGTGTGGGAGTGTGCGAGTGTGTGTGTGTGGGACAACATATTTTAATATACATGTATTTTTATATTTATTGATTTTGTATTAAAAATGTAAGTGCAGGCTTTTAGTTTATTTTCCTTGGGCAGCGTCAATTTGATATACCCTGTAAGCAAGCAGTAGCAGCGGGTATGAAAGGCTGTCAAGCCTAAAATAATACCAACTCAAAAAAATCTTTTAAATTTTAATTTATAGCCTTGTTAAAGCTTAAACTTTGTTATTACAGGGTAGCTTTAGTTCACCCAATTCCCACTTAACTCGCCTGCTTACTTGTTTTATGATATTGAAATAAAACGATGCACACACACAACACAAACACACACACACACACACACACACACACACACACACACACACACACACACACACACACACACACACACACACACACACACACACACACACACACACACATTCAATAAACATAAATAAATAACGAGCTGCGAGCGGCAAAGTTAAACACAAAAAAAAAATGAGAAAAAATAACAACAAATTTTATATTGAAAATAATTTTTAGTGAAAATATTTTACTTTATTTTTGGCTCTGTTGTTTTTCCAGTATTTTATTTGATTTCATTTAATTTTTCTCGTTTTTTTGCCAACGGATTTCAAGCGAAAATCGCCAAAGGGCTGCAAAAACACAAACGGGCGACGATTCCGACTCGATTATTTACAATTTGATTTTATTTATATAAACGCACACCTACATGGGAGTGTGTGTGCCCCACACACACACACACACACACACACACACACGCTCACCCAGCATACATAATAGAGCTGTGTGTGTGTGTGTGTGTGTTTGCTGGCCAAAAGGCATTTTTCCTCGCAGTGAGAAAAATCAATCAAAATCGATTTAAAAGCACAACTTCCGTTGCGGATTTACGCAATGTGTGTGTGCGAGTGTGTGTGTGTGTGTAAAGCAAATGTAACCAATTTATTTGCTTTTATGCGTTTCTGTTTTATTGTCTTTCTCTCCCATTCTCTCTCTCCCCTCCTTCCTCCTCTCTTCCTTTTTCACCTTTCTCTCGCAACGCAAATTTGGTCAATTTTCAATAAAGAAATTGAAACATGCACACACATGCACATACATGAACAAACACACGCATTTACAATTTGTTTGTCAGCAGAAAGGGTGACATGTGTTGCCCCAAAAAGTGGTCGGGGTAGTGGAAGTGGATAAATTTTTGGGGCTACTGGACTATGGCCTGGAAAATCAGACACACAATAAAGCAGAGGAGAAGGGTATAGAGTGTGGAGTAACGACTGTAAGAGACCCTGTAGTTGTAGCGGGAAGTTTTAGAGGCCCAAACTCTAAATATCTATAGAAACAAAAATTTTTTTCGACACGCTTTGAAAACACTGGGTATTTATAAAGTACAGGGTTTGGGGAGTAGAACTGGCATAAATGCTTAATTCAGGACATTTGAATATTTCATAAGGACATGACCCACATACAAAACAAAGCACAAAGCAGACCCAAAAAATTGTATACACCCAGTGTGTGCGTGTGTGTGTGTGTGAATTTTTGGTAGGAAATCGCATTTTATTGTTGAACTGTTGGTAGTTTGCATAGTAATTGAGTGTGTGTGCCAGCCTGATTAAGTACGTGTGTGTGTGTGTGTTGTGTGTGTGGCATTTTATGAATCTTTGTACAAATTTGAACAGTGCAATTAAAGGAATTACGCAAATTTGTAACGTTACAAATACAGTAAATACACAAAGCGAGAGCAGTGTTTACTATAGCTTGGCTCCACTGTATCAGCAAGGTGTAAAATGCGAGCAATAATTGTAAATTTATGCGATTCAATGAATTTTTAAAAAAGAAGAAGGAAAGCAGAACAATCAATCGATAAATAAAGTGACAATGGATACGGCATAATAGTGTAAGCCAAAGCAAACAAAGAAAATACGAAAGAAAAAAATCCCTCACTTAAAATTCATGAACAGATTGCAGAGAGTACAGTGACTACTGTACACCCCTGTGGAACAGCTAGACCGTAACTGTACCCAGTGGGAACAGCTAAACCGTCAACTGTTATTTATACTGTTTGTTGACAAACTGATTTGCAAAACCATTTTGAGACCTTTTTGGGGTGTTATCGCTTTTTCACTTCTTGCGCTCTTCGTGTTTCGTTGATTTATTTACAAAACATTTCCTTAAGCAATCAATTTCCCCCTTTCCCCCTATTCCTTCTCAAAAAATAAACACTGTGCAGCCAATTTGGTGTCTCGCAATTGACCACCTGAAAAGAGCAACAACAATAATGCCTTGAAAGTCTCTAGAATCGGTCAGTCATATCATTTACAACTGATTGGCATTGACAGACGTCGACAGTGGCGTCGCTGTTGCCGTCAACGTCGACGCACTTCAATTTTGTATGATGATAAATTACTTATGGCTTGCCCGACACATTTCGCCAGAAGAAGAGAGCAAATTGAGCACCTGCAAAACGTTAAACGTTAAACAGCAAGAACAACAACAGCAAAGAGTGCAACAAAAACGCTCTCACCGCTGATTAGAGTGTGAGAGAGAGAGAGCGCAAGCAAGGCGCATCAGTGGGGTAGCTAGCATGCATAGTGCACATAGTGCAAGCCAAATAGGGAGAGTGAGCGAGTGTGACCGAGACGAAGTGGGAGAGGGACTTGCGACGCGACGCAGCGCAGCAGCGAGTAGGCGTCAACGTCAACATCAACACAAGTACAGCAAAGGGCGCAACGAACAAAATGAATTAGTAATAATATTTTTGTTTGTGCCTTTTTCTTTCGCTCATTATGGTCTCGTGCATTTTACTTTGCATACATGTAGCTTTGCCTTTACGTGTGCATGCGTGTTTGTGTGTGTGTGATTATCTACAATGTAAGCAGAAACAAATAATAAAAAAAAGTCCACGACAGTGACGTCGACGACAAATCGATGAGGCTATGCTGTTAACGGCACCAACAACGACGTTTGTCTAGCGTTGGCAGCGCTATCAACAATTGTTGCCAACTTGCTAAGTTGTCCAACGGTTCGTTGGCAACACTTTAACGACAGAGAACGCGCAACATGTGTGTGCCACAAACAAACACTATATCCCTCGCTCTTAAGAGCGCTTTCAACGAACGCTCTTCATGCGAACCGTTTACCTAACGTTGACAACATGCAAGCGTTGGCTCTCTTTTGAACTAAAGAGCGCTTCAAGCCGCGTGCAACAGACCTGCTCTCGTCAGAAGAACCGCTTGTCGAACATGTTTGAACGAAACGTTGTACACATAAGCGCTTGCTCTTGCAGTGCCTGCTCAGTTCGCTTGAAGCCCTGTGTCTGTGCGTGTGTCGAAGTTTATCATGAGCGCAATACCGCCAACCGATCGTTGGATCGAGTTCTTCAACTCCTATCGCCGTCTACCTGCGCTGTGGAAAATTTCTGATGAAATTTACAAAAACAAGCGTGCAAAATCAGTTGCCTACAAAAAGTTGCTGGCTAGCTACCTGAAAATTGATCCGCATGCAAATGTGGACAGCTTGCGTCGCCGAATGAACGGAATTCGCACATGTTATCGCCGCGAGCTGCGCAAAGTTGAACATAGCGAATTAGTGGCTAAGAATGCAGATGATATTTATGTGCCACATTTGTGGTATTTCAAGGAATTGTCATTTTTAAGAGACGATATTTGCGGCAAAGACGCACTTCAAACATCTGTTGAGGATACATCAGATAGTTTTTTCAACGACGAAGACGTTGATATCGAGGACGTTGCAATGGAAGAACTAAAAGAGAATGAAGACGATTTTACAGCTGAAGAAACTAAAGTAAGTTTCTGGTATTTTGTGTTGATTTATAAAATATTAAAAGTTTTTTCCCTTGCAGATAGAACAAGATACAGAACCCGTACGAGAGTCACCCCTAAACAACTCGTTTCAAGACCATAAACGCCCTGCAATGGACATGTCTTTGAATCACAGCCAGATGTTGCCACCGCTTACCCATGCCAATCAAAATTCCCGAGATGAGGCAACGATCTTTGCCGAGGGTTGGGCCATATCTTACCGTAAACTGGATCAGCGCAATCGTCTGCTGGCCAAGAAGGCCATTGAGGAGATTCTGGTACTCGGGCAGCTTAATCAATTGGAGTTTAACTCGGTGAGAATGCCACACTGAAACTGGAAAACAACATAAATTAATACTTGATATGTTAGTTATAAGAAATGTAATAAAAACAAAAAGTGATACATAAGAAAGGGAATTATTTTTATTTATATAGGTAAATGGAATGGTTTCACAACTTAATATAAGAGCTAGAGACTTTAAACTTCCAAGGGTTTGCCAGCAGTGGAAATTTGTTGGTATATTGTAGTATTTTTAGTATTTTCAGAGCATTAACTGTATCCTTTAAAAATTTTACTTTCTTTTGGGATAAGAATTAAAAAGGAGTTAACACATATGGTCTCCTTCTCTGTCTCTCTCTCTTATTCTCTCTTCCTTTCTCTCTGAGAATCGTCTCAGTTGAAATGAAATTTGATGACGAAATTGTTGAATTTCCGTAATGGAATTGAAAACAACCACTGAATAGAAGCACTTTTAACTGTCTATCAAGTTTAACGGTTGTTTCTTAATTACATAATAATAAGGGCATCCAGTTGTCGCTTCTATTTGCGAGGGTTGATTGGCAAATGAACCGAGGGTCGCATAAACTGTTTGTCTTTGGCTCAATGATTGTGTTTTTTTGCTGCTTTGGCACACGCGTCCACAGTCAACAGACTAAGTACACAACCAATACACACAGTCACACACACACACCCACACACACACCCTGTGACTATGTCAATAAGTTGGCTTAGTAAAAAGTGGCCAAAATGAGACCAAAGCGAACTTAACTTTGATTTAACAACAATTTTGAGTTGGTTTCTGTTGTTGTTGTTTTTAAATAAATACGCAATTTTCCACTTTCTTGGCGCTGCACGTGCAACGAGCCACAATCAGGAAAATTAAAATTGAAATGAAAATAAAATTTAAACAAATTTGCAGAAATAATCGAGTACAAAGATCTATTTTAGCGACTAGAGGGAGACGGAGAGCGAAAGAGAGAGAGAGAGAGGAAGTCCGGGAGAGAGATAAAAAAAAAGTGGGGGAAGACAGTGTGAAAAGCGGGAAAACACAATGTTTGCTTTCAATGGAAAATTTTCCATTAACTCATCAAAATAATTGGAAATACAATTTTGTATTTTGTGTTTTTGTTTTTATTTGATTTTTGGTTAATTTTGTATGCGTATATTAAGTAATGTGGGTGTTTCGTAAGGGGGCGTTGTGGGAGAGGGAGGTAGGGAAATCACTGAGAACTGTGAATTTTTTTGTATACGATTTTGTTATTGTTTATAGACGCGCAACAAGTTGGCTGTCTAAAGAGCACAGAGGGAAGGGGGACTGAGGCGAGTGAGGGGGGCGTGGTGTACATTGATCGGCAGTTTAATGATTGTTTTTATAATTTCACAAAAGCAAATCAAAATTTTTGCGCAATAGTCTTAAAATAATATTCACTCGCTGCTCACTTCCTTTTTCAGGGGGCCATTCACAAAGTAAATCAATACGTAAAGTAGTGCCCCACAGCACCCCACACACTCTACACTGGCTGCCAACAACCACGCCCCCTGTGGCAGCTACAAATTGGATTTGTTGCGCCTTCGTTTTTATTCGCTTTTATTTCGTTGTAAGTATTTATTGTGAAAACGTTAAGGAAACCAAAGAGTGGCATTATCCCCTTCTACCCCTACCCCTACCCCAACTCCTCACCCCTGGCATACCTCCTATTTGTTGTTTTCTTGGCGTCGTCGTAGTCATTGTTGTGCCGTTGTCCCGTTGTCCCGTTGCCCCCCAGCCCACTCTTGGCACACGTTGGGCGCCTAATCAAGTAACCCGAACACGTTCATTGTTAGATTTATATGGAAAATATTTTTATACAACTTCTTGTCCTCCCCACGCTCTCTCACTACGCCTCTGCCACCCCTCTGTCGCGCTAATACACCCCGCTGTGAGAGCTTTTTCTTGCACTTTTGCCCTTTTTGGTGGCAAAAGTATGAGTATCCTTCGTATCCTCCGTACCCTTCGTATACTTGATATCCTTGGCTCCTTCTCGGCTCTTGGCTTCGTCGTCGTCGTCGTAGTCGCTCCAAAGTGATATTTTACATATTTTTTTTCGCCTCCTCTTCTTCTTTTTCCCACTTCTTCTTGAGCTCTCTTTTATTATTTTCCTTTTTTTTTGACTTTTTTTTTTGCCTTCTTTTTTCGACATTTTTTGGTTGCTTGAATTTTATTACTTTACGCTTAAGTGTGTTCCTTTTTTGTTTTTTTTCTTCGAGTCAAGCACAAGAAATGGATATATATATATAGTAGATATATATATATATATTTAAGCGAGTGCAAAAGAGATGGCAAATAAGTGGAAAAATCCTTCTCATTTTGTGCTTTCTTACTTCGAATGCAGTTTTTTCTGTGGTGTGGTAATTTCTGCCTTAAATGGAAAACTTTCAGACAATTTTCTTTAGCGTTTTCTTTTTTCGTGCTTCCTCTCTTCCCACCCTTGCGACCGTTAGAAAAATATCGATTGTGAAAATTATAAAGAATTTAATTCAACAAAAGGAAAAACAACAAATGAAATATGAACATGGAAGATGAGACTGAGATTTATCACAGGCTGTGAATCAGTTTTTTACCAGCTGCTGCCGTGTCCACCGCTTGAGCCCTGGGAGGACCAGCCACCAGCACCACCGCTGGAGCCACCGCCATAGGAACCACCACCGTAGGAACCGCTGCCGCTCTGAGATGCAGACCAACCATCGGTGGAGGGACCTGCGGGGGACCAGGCACCGCCTGAGGAGCCACCACCGGAGGACCAACCACCGCTGGCAGCACCTCCCGATAACCAGCCTCCAGCACCAGCACCAGCGCCAGCACCACCGGCACCGCCAGCTGCCCAGCCAGAGGCATCACCAGATTCAGGAGCACTCTCGGAGATAATCTTGATGATTTTAACGGCAGTTGTGACATCGCTGCCACCGCCAGATGACCAACCCGAGGAGGAAGAACCGCCAGCAGACCAGCCAGCGGAGGCACCACCGCCTGCCGACCAGCCACCGTGTCCTCCATAGCCACCGGAGGAAGGACTCTGTTGGATGATCTTAAAGATTTTGACTTCCTGGTTGCCGCCAGAGCCACCACCCGATGACCAGCCACCGCCAGCACCACCGCCAGAGGACCAACCACCGCTGAAGCCACCGCCAGCAGACCAGCCTCCAGCACCGCCACCACCACCACCGCCAGAGGACCAGCCACCGCCGGAACCACCACTGGTTTCGTGTATCACTTTGATGACCTTGACCTCTGGGCCTCCACCACTGGAGTCGCCATGATGATCATGATGATGATCGTGTCCGCCACCGGAGCCACCACCACCACCGCCACCTGCACCACCGCCGATGAAGCCTGCTTGGGCCACTGCAGCCACCGAGAGTAAGCAGAGAAAGATTTTCATAGCTGATCTGTTTGTGATGAATGAATTTGTTGAACTGATGCCTTTGCCAACTGAATCGAGAGCTTTTATAGAGCGTTGGATTCCTCTTTGGCCTTGGCGGAACACCTCCATGAGCAACCCCCTTCCATCCCTCCAAAAAACTAACGGTTGCTGCTGCTGCGGCTGCTGCTGCCGCCGGAAACAAAAGCGACAAGTGCAATCACAGCCAAAACAACAGCAACCATTGCCGATGGCATCGACGGTTTGTCAAGTGGACAACATGAAAGCATCGCCCTCGGAGAGATGCTGATCATCATGATGAAGACGGTGGTGTTGGTGGTGATGATGTAGCCACATCCATAGACGAATTCGTAACACCCAAAACTCTTAAACATTTTAAGTTGTTGGCCTTTAAAAAAGTAAGTAAAAGAAAGAGAAAAATAAAAAATAAAAATAAATTTAATCAATTGTTACCATTTGCACAAAATGTTACGCTTGTTCACTCTCGGTCTCGGTTTATGTAGTGTGTCTGTGTCTGTCCCACTGTCTCTTTGTCTGTTTTCCCCACTGTCCCTCTGTCTACGGTCTACAGTCTCGCCGCTTATGTCATTCCCACTTGCAGCCAAAATCATGCTCATGCA
Source organism: Drosophila cardini (assembly GCA_018903735.1). NCBI lineage: Eukaryota > Metazoa > Arthropoda > Insecta > Diptera > Drosophilidae > Drosophila > Drosophila cardini. The sequence continues at coordinate 3,037,999 of JAEIGM010000007.1, read as the reverse complement.
CGGGGAAGTCCCCTGTTCCGTAGGTAGAGCAAAATTAACCCACTTTTAGCAGATCACATTGACATCATTTAATTTACATACTCTAAACAAATTGTTATTAATTAATTATTAGGGATATATACCTTCAATTCCCTCTCTCTTTGTCTCTCCATCTTACCTTTCCCCTATTTCGTTCACATTTTATTCTAGCTTGCTCTGAGTTAACACTATATCTTATAACCTCCAGTTGTGCTAAGGAGTAATCTTTATAAAAAGGCTATAGTTAATTCATAGTTTAGTTAAAACAAAAACAAGCTCACCTCTTAGAGCCTTATTTTTATCGCCACAATTAATTTACAGGGTATGCTTAGTATTCGTTTTGAATTTCTATGTGAATTGCACTTAACTTTCTTGTGTATCTCGAGACAATTATGTAATACGCAAACAATCACTTGAGGCGCATGGACACTTGGAGCACTTGAAACTGAAGTCGTTTTGCAGTGCAGCGAACGAGGGGAGATCGTTCAGTTGCCTCGCTAGCTGCGATGATTAATGAATGTTTGCTTAGCGTACAGACAGAGAAAGAGAGTGCAAGAGAGTGCAAGAGAGAGAGAGAGAGAGAGAGAGACTGAGAGAGAGCGACTGTCCCTGACATGGTTAATGTGGCCAACGCAGCTACCGGCATGCGTTATGCAGCAGTCAGCTTTCTGTTGGGCACAACGCTGTCCTTGCGTATTGCGCATACGCAGCGTGCAACAACTGGAAACGATCATCGATCATTGTTCATTGATCACTGATCACTTTGAGCTTGGAAAGTTCTCAATGATGCGAACTAAATAATCTTCTGGCGATAAAAAACAATTAATCAATTTGTTTTGCCAATAAATATGACCAAATATGCCAAACTAAATGATAAATCGTTTTTGTTGCTCTTTCTGTTGTTTGTTTTGTTGTTTTTTTTTGCATTTTCAGTCAACCAAATAAATTCAATTAACTTAAATTTCGAAAGATACGCATAATAACCGAGCTACTACCACCATAAAAAAACTAAACGTGGGAATTTGTGAGCTTTTGGTGTTTGCCAGGCACGACAAATATGCCAGACGGCCAGCTTCCCGCCCCCCCTTTGTCGCACTGCCACGCCTCTCGCCTACACTTCCTAACCATACGCAGCTCACAAATTGGGAATTTGTTGCAGAAATCCAGCAAAAATCGGAGCAACGACGCGTGCAACATATTTTTACTGTCGCATTTTTTGCTGTTTTGTGTGTTTTTGTTGCTGTTGTTGTTTATGCAACATGTTGCCAACACGCGTGTTGGGGCAAGCCGAAAAAGTGGATGCTGTTGTTGTTGTTGTTATTGCTGTTTATTAAATTTAGCCACGCTGACATTTTGTGTGTGGCTTAAATAAAGTTGCAATTGCCACAAAATGTTGAATGTTCGCTGGGCTCGGCAGCGGATTGTACCTCAACCTGTGTGCAACCTGTGTACAGTTAACCAGCTTTCGACTCCCAGACATGACAGACTGCCTGTGAGTCTGTCTAGCTATCTATCTGTCCCTCTGTCCCTCTGTCTCTCTGTCTGTCCCTCTGTCTCTCCATTCTCAAGTTGGGCTTCGTTTTTTATAACCAAACAATTTCGACAGTCGTCGTTTTAGTTTTGCACAGCTCATTTGCAGTGATTTTCAAGCGATAGTTGAACCTGCTTGTGGTTACTTTTGTTACAGCAGAAATACCCTGTAAAAAAGATGGAACATGGGCAGACCGACCTGTTCAACTGGGAAATACTTTTAATAAAATAAAACTTTAATAAATGAGAATTTCTAAATATGTGAAATGAATTCCAACAAATTTTAAAACATTTTAATATAAATAATAATTGATTTAATATATTTTTATAATTATTATTATATTAATTTTATTTATTTTTATTGTTATTTTTATATTTGATGCCATAAAAATTATTTTTATTCAATAGCTTACGCCTTAAATATTATTAAAGTCTCTGCAGATTTTAGTAACACAATTGCTTAGTCAAAATACAGTTTTTCAACAGGGTATTTTATAGTCCATCATATTTCTGCTGCTTCACTGCATTCATATAACCATAAACATAACTCAGCACCTTTGCCACACACATGAATGTGAGACAGCTTTTTCAAAATGTTTCATTTGATGGTCTGTCTCTCTCTACCTAACTAACTATCTCCCTCCCTCTCTCTCTTCCTCCCTTCCTCACTCACTCTCTCTCTCTCTTTCTCTCTGTGTGATTTTTGGGCGCTGAGATCGTGACACGTAGCTGTTGCAACAATTTGCAGCTAACGATTCACTTGCTGCGATAACTTGGCCCTAAATATGTGGCAAAAAACAAAAAGGCAAAAACAAGAAACAAAACAAAACGAAATAAAATAAAGTTAAATAAAATAAAAGCCAAGTGAAATAAACATGGCTAAGACTGGCACTTACATGTGTTCACATGTCATGCCTACGATCTGAACTGCGGATTGCACAGGGTCTTGATATTTGAGTGCACAACAGCATAGTTGACCTATTCAAAGTATCCAACTGGGCATGATAGCACACACAGATACCCTGCCCAGAAAGTTAAGAAAAGTTGAAGCTTTAAAAACTTGGGAACCATTAACAGTCATGTGAAACGATTAAGATTTCGTAATAAAATACAAGAAAAATTTTTTATAATTTGTAATAATTTTAACTTTGACTGATCATAACTCAGCCAAATGACTTCATATCTTAAAAAGTCATACCTTTTTATACTCTGGAAAACTAGCAGAATCAATCTCAATCAAAATCTAGAATTCTCAAAATTGACCCCATTTAGTCAAATTTCATGATTTCACCTTGACTATAGAATTTTTGTTAAAAATTGACTAAATTTCATTATTCAATATTTTGATGCCAATCGATAGTTCTGCTCCTCCTGAGCTCAGAAAGGTATACCAATCGAAGATTGGATGCCAGAGTCCGGATATATCTCGTTTACAGTTCATTCATTTGTACTTGACAATCTTCGCAACTTTGACTGATCATAACTCAGCCAAATGACGTCATATCATAAAAAGTCATACCTTTTTATACTCTTTACAACTAGCAGAATCAATCTCAATCAAAATGTAGAATTCTCAAAATCGACCCCATTTTGGCAAATTTTATGATGTGACTTGACCTTCAAATTTCAGCCAAAAATCGATCAAAAATGATGTTCCCCAGTATAATAATATTTAAATGCCTATTGATAGTCCTACTTTCCCCGAGTTCAAAACGGTATAGAAATCGCATATGAGACATCTAAGTCCCTAAATATTCTCAATCAAAGTTGGATGATTTTAGTTCACTGACTCTTGATACTTTGAAATTTACTTACCAAACTCTAAACCTTCGTTAGTGATAATTCTAAAAAATGGCTGGAATTTTTCTGAAAGAGCTAAACTGCCAACACTGATTGGAAAACACATGTAAGTCAAGAGGCAAATGGCAAACTCATTACGCAGTTGTCGCAGTTGTCAATCGATTAGCATAGAAATCGAATAACTTTATATCGATATTGTTGTTTATTTCTCGTTATTGTTGTTATTGTTGGTGTAGTTGTTGTAGTTACATGTGTGAATGTGCTCAACTAACAACTGACAACTTGCTTTCAATTGCCGATCGCCAAAATGCGTTCAGCTCATGGCAACTTGTTGCACGTTTGCTTTAAGCCAACTGTGTTGCCTTTTGGTCCCGCTACACTCCACCCCTCTCTACTTCCCTTTACACCCCTTCAGCTCCACAATTTTCCAACGATTTACATGTCATGTGTGGCAAAAATTATTTGCTTATTGTTAAACATTTATTTGGCTTTGTAGAATTGCTGGCAACACAATTCGATTAACCCATTGAGATTTGTTGTGGCTTCTTGTGGCTTATGGCAGATTCTTTTGGCCAAACAATTAATTAAAGACTTGATTTATTTATTTGCCAAGAGACCTTCGATTAACATGTTTGCGATAGTTCAAAAGTTCTCCAATCACAATGGCTTAAAACTAGCTGTAATTGACAAGAATTATAGACTGCATTCCTGAGCCGATTGTCGATTCTCGATAGACGATAAACGATTGAATTATTTGTTGTTGTATCGCGTGCTCTGCGCTCGTAATTTTGCCGGCTTATTAAAAATTATTGTGGGTTCGCCGACACAACGCGGCGTATGCGCAATCTGGTATATGAATAAACATATAACTTCTATATGTATACATATATGAAATGTCGGGCAATCTGAGCGCATTCTGGGTCTGCAGCTATGTCACATTCGCTTTTCGTCTCAATTGTGCTCAATAGTGAACAAAAAAACGACAAATTGCGGCGCTTTGACAGTTGGAATTTGAGTTTTTGATTGACAAGAGCGCCAATCAAAACGCTCTGAACCTGAGAAGCCAAGCCAAGACTGAAGTTATAGCCAAAGACTGAGACACAAATTTTGACCAAGTTGTGTGCCCAAATGGCGCAATGCTTAAAGTTCAGTTTATCAAGAGTTGAATGCAAATCAACCTCGACAAACAAATTCAATTCAATTATGCCGCGAAACCGAGTTAAGAGTTGGATTTCGAGACGGAGTTGGAGACGGAGTTGGGAGATAGAGAAACCTACGCGAGGCCAAAAATTGAATGCGAAAACTATTGAAAAGTATTGCCAAAAAAACTGCTAAGCAATAAACAGCGACAAATATCAGAGTGTGACGCCCCCTTCGCGGCAATACGTCAATGCCAAAGCAAAAAGCGCCAAAAAAAAAGGCTAAAAACGTAACGAAAATTGGCAAAGTGAGCGACGTGAGCAACAACAATAGACAACTGCAGATAGTAAAACTATTATATAGACAAACAAACACACACACACACACACCCGTACTCTTATATATATACATATATCTGAGATCTAACTGAACGCCAGCGTGAATTGTAGATGACCGAAAAAAAGCTGAAAATTCAAGTGAAAATCAATACCAGCCACTTAACAAGAGCGAGAAAGATGGCAACAGCGCGCAAGTGAGTGAGAGAGAGAGCGAGAAAGAGAGACGGGTGAAAAAGAGAACGCTTTGATTGCAATTCTTCAGCTGTTACTTCGGGCTATCTTCTACGGACTGACGTTACAGGTTTCTCAAATCTGGCACATTAATTTCAAAGACAAATGAAACAATGCTAATAAAGTGGTAGTGAGTCGCTTCGACTGCTGTATACCCTATAAAATCGAAAACGTTTCTTCAATGCCTAGAAAATATTATTTATTAGTAGAAATTATAAACAAAAAACTAGCTGTTTTGCTGCTTAACTAATCAGAATGCGAATCCGTAGTTGATGCTGTTTCCCAACCCGTATCGGAGTCTGTATTTGATCCTTTCATCTGCTTTTTAACTAATTGTTCGTAGTTTATATCGGATTCTGCAGTTAATTTGAATTTCAATTTCTTTTCGGATTCTGTTTCGGAATAAACATCGGATTCGGTTTCCCAACCGGTACCTATAACCGCTGATATGTTCAGATTGAAATCACGATTGATTATATTCTCCATTTCCGATTTTAATGCTTTAAGTTCATCTGATGACAAACACTGCTTCGGATCGACATCGTCATATAGCGAAGCTTCAATGCAAATCAATCGTGTGAGTATTAGAACAACAGTTCGTCTTATGATTATTTCCATAGGATTCTTTTTACGACGTGGCTTACAAGCTGCCATCATTTTTCTTAAGGTCCTGGAATTATTTGGTATTTGATCTTCCCCTCTAATCTCCGCTTCCTGCTCCAGTTTCTGAATGATTTTCTTTAGTCTTGAAGTAAGTGCCATTTCCTCCTCAACTTGCCTGTAGAACTCCTTTTCGCAATCCTTTTCCATACCAGTCACTTTTTCCTTCTCTTCCACCTCTTTTTCCTCCATTTTCTTCTTCAAACCTTTCGGCTTTCGGAACAACTTCCAGCCACAATATGCGAATAGCACAAGAGCTCCGAATAATCCATGTAAAAACTGTATCATTTTTTCTGTATAAGTGATGATTGTGGGGCGATTGCTATGTGATAAATGAATGTGCTGTTATAGTTTTCAGTTAAAGTCAGAGTCTAGTTATGTCTAGGAAGCTACTAAGTTTATTTTAAAATAAAATATGTTTCAGATCTGAATTTGAACTAAGTCTACAAAACTTTTGGCCAAATAAAATTCTTGTATTATATATATTCCAAAGTGTTACATCCGTTTCCCAGCCTTGATGACCATTCAGCAATACCCTCTTTTTTATAGAGCATAATAAAATAGCAGTTAAAGCAATCGCTCAACTCGGACCACCTTGTGCGACCTTCTTTCCTGAACAATTACCAACAACGGCAGCAACAACAACTTGGACAACAGCAACAATTATGGCAAACGCGAATCGCTTTAAGACTGGCCAAAACCAGTGTTGCTATTTTAGCTATTTTACAGCAAGTACATTCATTCTTCAACAGTTTTAATTCATGATCTACTGAAAGTTTTGTTCGCTTGAATATAGAACTGCCTTTGCCTCAGAACTAGGCCAATCATATTTAAATTTAGAATATTTTGGGACTCAGACGTACCAGATTTGATTGTTATACCTTTTTGAGCTCGGGAGAACTAGGACTATCAATCGGCATTTAAATATTATTAAGCTGGAAAAATTAATTTTGGATCGATTTTTGACTAAAATTTGAAGGTCAAGTCACATCATAAAATTTGCCAAAATGGGGTCGATTTTGAGAATTTTAGATTTTGATTGCGATTGATTGATAAAAAGGTATGACTTTTTAAGATATGACGCCATTTGGCTGAGTTAAGGTCAATTAAAGTTCAAAAATTAGCTAAATATTAAAATTGAACATTTTGCTTGTATTGTTCCGTTAAAATCTAACGAGAGATAGAAAGATACAGTCATGGAACTCTCTGAGTCCATCATTAGATATTTTATTAATATATTTTCCTCTTTATTTACCTTTTTTTATAAATCTAGCTATTTTTGCCTACAAAATGTTGCCAACACTAGCCAAAACTAAAAACTACTCAAATGCGAATACTCAAAGACTCAAATACGAGTACTCGATACTCGAATTTTTCGTTTTTTGAAGCCCAACGATTGCGGAGTCATTTGAAAGTTGCGCGAAGCGATTTGTAGAGGGAGAGAGCCGAGGGAGGAGAGAGGAGGGAGGGGTAGCTCCAAGAGAGCGGGGAAACTGCAGCTGTATTCGGATTCGGAGGGGCCTTTCCTTTCCTTTTTTTGGATTTAATATCTTAGCTTAATGTGTGTATTTGTGTGTGTGTGTGTGTGTGTGTGTTTGTTGTGTGTCACTTGCTGCGAAAGTCCGGCAAGTTGAAAGTTGAACTGTAAATTGAAGAAACGAGTCGCAGTTTTTCACACAGAAAATGGCCCAAAGGCAATCGCATATCATCATTAGTAATGCTCATATCCCTAGGAGGTCTCGACAAAACGTCAACAATTAGTTGGCCAGAAGTGAATGGCATCTTGGCCAAGTTACTCGATTGTTGTTGTTGTTGTATTTGTTGGGCAGAACATGGGAAAAACTATTGAAATCAGCAGCAGCAAGAAAGTTAGTAAAAGCTTAGAAGATATTTAATAATTGAAGCGATTATCCTCATTCTAATCAGAGAGTGGTTTCATGTAGAATATTCTTAAAAGGAATGACTGGGAAATACCCTGTAGATAAATCTGAGCTGGTTCTTCTTTAAAGGTTTGCGGTTAAATGGTAGTAGTTACACTGCATTTAGCTAAAGTAGTACAAAATCGACGCTACTTGTATAAATATTAAGCCAATACCCTATAATCGAGTATGGAAGCGCTTATACCACCTAATTATAACCTAAATTATCTGTAGTATAAGTTTGTTTATATATCGAAGGGCTCGATTATATTATACTCTATGTTGTCCAGCCCTTCGTTGGCAACACTTTCTAAGCTTGACTGGTAAATACCCTGTGAATGCATGTTGTAAAGTTCATCATTATCAAAAATATTCTATAGTCTGATTACTATTATATTTTTAACATAAATGCCAAAGTGAAACTAATTCTAGGGTATTCCTTAGCCATTCATTGTAATCGTTTGCTGCCTGCTACTTTCATCAGTCGACTCCAAATAAATTCTCTGCTTCTATTTCTATCTATTGCTTTAAACTAATGCTTGAGAACCTACTAGCAATGCTAGAAGAGGCAACAACTTCTAACTGCCCACAACAACAGCAACAACAACAACAACAACAACAATAGCAAACACTTTGCTTCATTTGGAGCCTGAAAAAGATACTCGGCATAGATAATTTGCCAGCAGTGCCAAATGTAATCCGGCATATAACCGTCTAACGGTAAGTCAAAGCAAACATAAATATGCCCACAACAACAACAATGGGCAACAACAGCAACAACAGCAACAACAATGGGCAACAACAGCAACAACATTTAACAATCAGGCACACAAACATTTTCCTCATTTTCGTTAACTGTTTCCACTATTTTTCATCCAAGTGCAGCAACAACAACAACAGCAACAACAACAACAACAATGAGCGGCAAGTGGAGCGCGGGGGCGTGGCGCAGTGAGGCGGGTACTGTGGCAGGGAGAGGGGTGATGGGAGGGGGAACGATGCCATGCAAACAAACAACTTCATGGGCGACGTGCAAAAATTCAATTGCTACAACGTCAACGTCGTTGTTGTCGTCATCACCGCACAGTTGTTGTTCTTGTTGTTGGTGTTGTTGTTGCTGTTGTTACTAAAGTTGTTGTCAGCGCAAAAGACGAAGAAGACTGGCAGTTACCGGGCTGCAACCTCAGCTTTAGTCGCTGCCTCAAGTTTTATGCATTTGTCAGGCTACACTTCGGGCGCCTTTTGCGTTACAGTCAAATAAAATATAAAAGAAATGACAAGAAGTGGGTGTAACAGTCTGCTAAAAGCCCTGTGCTTAAGCTGTGAAAATAGCAAAGACTTCTGAGAAAGATATATGAAGTTTTATGATTAGAATTTGTCTTCCATTTATCATATAGAAAAGTCTTTTGGATTATCTTCGGTTTCAATTGAACAGATATGTTGAAATTTTGGGAATAGTAACAGAATTTATATTGAATTTATCATATTTATATTCATATATATTCATACAGCTATTTAAAATTTAGAGAGGCTTAAAACTAAACATTCAGTAGTCTGTTACATCTGACAGCATAGATTTTCATTTTCACACATAAACCATACGCTTAGTATACCCTATCTTTTTCCTCTTTGCTACTGGGTCCCTAAAAAACTGCCATAAAATGTCAGTCAGTCAACGGACAGTTGCGCAGACGCAGTAAACTGTGCCTGAAACCGCACATGCCCCAATGCCCACCCCAAAATTTCCCCAGTGCGCTTTCTTCCAACACATTTGTCTATTTGCCACACACTCACACACACACACACACACTCTGTCATATACACAAGTTTAAAGTTGATTTTCATTTTTGACAAGAGTTGAAATGTATCTTTCACCAGCCGATGATCTCTGTGTGTCTCCTGTCTCTCTCTCTCTCTCTCTTACTCTCTCTATCGCCCTCTATCTATTTCTCTCTCTCCTCTCCATTATGAATGTGAACTGCAACCAAAACATCATTCAGAATGTGCAACTCGGCGCTTGCAACTTGCAGCACTCAACTCGCAACTGGCAACTCGCAACTGCAACTCAATTCCTGCCACACAGTCAGCGCATTTTCTCTGGCTGTCGTTTTTTTTTTTCCTTCTCATTTTCTTTTTTATTTCTTTAGCTTTTTTCCAGCTCTTTTTGCTGCGACTCCAATCCACGACGCTCCACTTTTTAAAGCCAACATTTTTTTTTATGCTTCAACTAAACAATCAACTTTTCAAACTGTTTTATTTTTTTTTTGCGCTTTTCTTCTGTTCGTTTAATCTTTTTCCTCGCTCTCTGGCTTTTCTATTTGTTATTGTTATTACTGTTGTTGTTGCTCGATAGTTGTAGTTGTAGTTGTTGTTGTTGACTGCACTTTTTGACGGCTTTTATTGTTTGCCAATTTCTGGAGTCGAGGCAACGATGCATTCCAAAACGCACCGACCGTCAACTGATACTGAACTCTCTTTCTCTCTCGCTCATGCTGCTCTCTCTTGTACTTGCTGTCTCTGTCACACATAAGGCTAACTGGTTGTGGCCCCCTATTTTCCTCGCCCCTCCTCCTGCGCTAGCTGGGAAAACGGCGGCGATGAGGAAGCGTTTTGTTTAGCTTGTTGCCGATCTCTGGACGTGTGGATGCCTCAGGGGATGGATGGCAAAGGAGGGGCGGGAAGGGGTGGAGGGTGCAGCTTGAGGCAGTGGGGATAGTGGGGATAGGTGAGAGAGGGAGAGGGAAGACTTCTCTTTTGCCTGTTAACAGCGTTGCAGCAGTTTCTCTCTCTCTCTTCTCCTCTCTCTTCTCTCGCTTCTATTTATTATTGCCAATGAAATTGACTTATTGTTGTTGTTTGTTGTATTTGTTGTTGTTGTTAACGTTGTTCCCATTGTTGTTGTTGCCATTTCATCGATCTGTCGCTGCAACAACGAACGGTTCAAGTTTGCTTTTGCCTTTTGCTTTTGCTTTGCTTTGCTTTTGTTAGCTGCTTTTGACGATGTTGTCGACACAAATTGCCGCTAACCTTCATGCACTGACCCCCTTGCTTAGCCGAGCCAATACTTTGCTAGCTCCCCTCGCAGACCAGCACTTTATTGTAATAGTCGTCTCCATCCATGCGAATTTGTTTTACTTGCATTCTAGCCATATAAAGTCACCGAATGTGGCTCACAGCGATATCATTTGGGTCTGTTAACTGTCACACGAAATGTCAACTTCAATTGTCACATAATAATTACAATTTGCAGTGTATTATTATAAATAAAAGCAAATAATTACAAAGAAAAAAAAGTTATGGGTCTTGATTACAAAAAATTGTAGTAAAAAGAGTTCTAAATGTAAAATATATGATTATTAAACCGGAAGTAAATAGAAAACTTATTAAATATATAATTTTAGTCTAAAGTAATGTACTAAATTGTTTAACTATTTTTCTTAAATTAACATATATTTTAAATTGATTTTTTAACACATTTCTTGCTAAACAAATGTTTTAAACGGAAGGTAAACTACAAAATACTTCAACGCATTTTAGCCATAAAAAGTCAATTAAATGCTCATAACATAGCCACTTTCGTCACTAAAACTAAACAATTGATTAGTGTTAGATAATCAAATAGCATTAAATAATTTGAATTAAATTATATATTGAATATATAGTCAGCACGTGTATCTTTTAGTATATATTAAGTTTATATATATATGAATATTTATGGACTGCAACTTGTTTAAATTTTGATTGGCTTTATGTTTTTTTGGGCTATCACCTGTTTCGATATGGCTTTAACTGCTGACTTTTAACATTTTTAAAACTCAATAAAGTGTCCAAACATGCAATAAAAGCTGCGCTTAACTCAACAGATTCGATAATGTCAATACCGAAGATATATTTGAGCAATTTCAAAGATACATTTCGATACCCAGTGACAGAGGCAATGCAGAATGGGGTATGCTGACTGTGACAAAGGAATGTCATAGATTCAGGTGGAATTTAGTATTATAAACATAGGAAGCAGCTTTCGATATGTTGTATTTTATCAACATAAAGATACAAATGTATCTATGGGTTGTTGGCAGGCAAAAGCATGTGGAAAGCAGCTTAAATTGCTTGCAGGGTATGTGAAAGTTTATCACTTTGTAGTTTGCATACTACTTGTTTCTGTTTAGTTATGTGTTTTGGTCGTTTTGTAGTTGTTTATTAATTAACAAGTGACCAAATATGCAAATTAAGTATACGCCGATTGGGATTTGATATTCGATTAACAATTTTGCATACGTGTGAAGGAGTGCGAGAGGGAGTAGAGTTAAAGAAACAGAGATAGAGAGAAGCGAATAACAAGGCAAAGCAGAGGCAATCATAAGTTGTAGAAAATAGAAAATTATAACGCTCTTCTTCTGTCCGTCTTTCAGTCTGTTCATAAGCAAAACTGGCACAGCGTCCAAAACAAAACAGAAACCGAAAGAAGAGCAAGAAGAATGAGGAGAAAGAGAGGGGTAGGGAGAAGTAGAAGGCGGAGAAATAAAACTATTTACAGTTAGTTGATTGTACCCATTTCATTTGTGAGCTTTTGAATTGTTTTCCCCCACGAACAAGAAGAACAGACGGACAGAGAGACAGAGAGACGGATTGACTGACAGTAGAAGCCAACGAACGCATTGGAGCTGTCTCCAAAAAAAAAGCTGAATAAAGAGAAACAAACAAAAAGATACAAATAAAATTACTTAAGCCACAATTCGTGGATCAAAGCGGAGCGAGAGAGAGGAATGAAGAGTTGGGGGCCGGCATTAAAAGTAACGCCGACTGAATAGAGAGCTGAGCTGATGAAACAAAATTATGAACCAATTTACAAATTACCAGCAACAACAACAACAAAGCACACAAATTTTAAAAGAACAGTCTTTCCATCCGTCAGTTAAGCCGTCCATCAGTTGGTCAGTTCTTCAATCCGTTGCTGTTGTTGTTGTTGTTCTCCCCAGCTCATCAGCAGAGTCTGTGAGTTTTCAGTGGAGTCGGTCCACGCCCCCTGTTCTAAGCAGCCGCTGGCAATGACCAAATAACCAACCGTTCTATCCAGAATTGGCTGTTCTTTAAGATTGAAAAGTATCTATAGAAAGTATCTTAGATGTTAAAGCAAGTATCTTAAAGGTTAATAATGAGGTTAAAATGAGAACTATCTTATTCTTTCTTGGCTTTGTACAATACCTTTAATTGAAATAGTAAGGGCAGTTGTTGATTAATATATACTTTGTAAATTAATCAAATAATTCAATATTATTTATGCATTTATTCAAGTTGACACTGTCTTAACATCTGCTTTCATAATGGCCTTCACAGATCCAACATCCTTGTTGGGCGCTTAATATAATAGAGAAGAGTACAAATGTTTTAAACAACATCTTTTAGTCTTCTAGAAAAGTTAAACTGAGGAAACTAGAAAAATCGTATTATTTATATAGTCAACAATAAGAGCATAGTTAGAACAATATTTATTAGTTGTACTTATTATTATTCCCGATAAAATTGATTCTTTACAGCTCGTGGTACGGATTTTTTTCTTTGAGATTAAGTTAAATTAATTAAATATATAAGATCCATCAGTTAAAGTGATTTGTTTCACCTGTCGAATTTAATCTTGTTAGATACAGCAAAACTAACGCTGGCCTTTAACAGATTTTAATTTTTTGAAGTTACAAACTAAATAATATGTATATGGATTTTCATCCTTTTGAAAATTACAGAACTTACTATATTTTCTGTACAATTTTTTATCTGAAAGTCTGTTTATCTATCTGTCTAGATGAAACGAGATCAAGAAAAGAATTTTGCATTCGTTGACTTTATTTGGAAACCCTATAGATTTCGTTTGTAATATGATTATTCCAGGATTCACCGACTAAAATGGATAGACATAGGTGGTTTTTCTATTCCAATCGGCATAGAATGTTATGAATGATATAGCCGCAAAAAGTGCCAGAGTTTTTAGTTCCATCTTTTCTTCTCTTTTCCTGGACATAACTGAACTAAAATTATTGTGTCAGGGGCTTTTATACACCGTGTTCCATTAAACCAAGGTAATAAGTTAGTGATGAAAATTATTTCCATAGAAGAATTTAACCGAGAACCGAGACGGGTGTGGAAATTATAGTCTGAAGCGTTTATGACGTCAAGACAGATAAGAAATGAATTGTTAAATATTGTTCTTGTTCTTTGTATTGACCCAAACTGCGTGTAATACTGTAGTTAACCAATAAGATATCAACCGATAGAAGAACTCCCCTTAAATCAAAGAAAACGCAACTACAAAATTGCATTTGTTGATTATATTTGGACACTCAGTGGATTTTATTTCATTTTTAAAATGAATTGTCCATTAATTCTTTATTATCCTGGAATGCCTCCAGGGTACCAGAATGGTGTGGTGCTAGTTTTAGGCCAATTGGCATAGAATGTTGCAAATGATATAGCAGCAAATAGGGCAAGTGTCTTCAGCTCCATCTTAATCTTCTTTATTCCTAGACTTAACTGAACGGTGACTCTTTTTGATGGGCTTTTATAGACCATGTCCATTAAGCCAAGCTAATAAATTAGTAAAGGAAATTATTTGCACAGAAACATTTAATTTTTTTCTTACTGCTTATATAACAGAGCACCGAAACGGGTGTAGAAATAAAAATTGGACTGGTTAATTCGTCATGATCCTATTAAAATCTATTTTGTTGGAATGGGATCATTGTATTTAAGAGCGGCCCAAAAGGGGTAATCTGATCCTCTCCTGTAGTCTGTGCGCTGACACGAACATTCAAACAAACCAACATACATATTTATAAGCACATATAAAAACATGCATTCATGCTAACATACATGCATACATATAAACACGCATACATACAAAGATGCACACTCGGCTGACCGAAATTTCTGCATTTGCAGTGATCGAGCACAGCAGCTGCACCAGGTAAACAGCAATAGTAGCAAGTCATAATTGTCGAAAACTGACACATAAAATTGGCGACACTGCAAGAAATAGGGATCAATAAAATCTTTAGAATTGTTAAACATTTTAAGGGAATATGAAAACTTAAACAGATTTCTGCAAGTGCAGCTCTGAGGATAGGCAACAACAAATTAACATTGGGATTAGTGAAGTAACGGTAAAGAGATCGCGAACGAAGATAAGAAAACGAAATATGAAACATTGTTGTTGTGTTTTGCATTGACCCAAGCTGCGTGTAATGGACCAATAGGATATTAACCAATAGGGGAGCTCCCTCCCCTGGCGCTAAGAAATTGCTATTACAATAACAAATATGGACTAGAAGCGATATCGTCTATTCTTTCTGCTCGCCTGGTGCTGCAGCCAGCAACGCGACTGTTTTCGATAGATCGTGCAGTTCTCCTTACCATCACATATGCATACAAACAAATATATTTACATACAAACACACATCCGTACATAAATACTGATATACAAACCGACAGTCACACAAACATAAATACTGACATACATACAGACATACATATATACACACATTCAGACATACATTTAGACATACATACAGACACACATACAGACACACATACAGACATACATACAGACATACATACAGACATACAGACAGACACACAGACATACATACAGACATATATTCCGACATACATACAGACACACACACAAACAAGCATACTCGGATGATAGAAATGTCAGCAACTACACAGTGAGAACAGAGCCGCAACACCAAGCGAACAGAAATAATAGCAAGTTGCAATTCCCGAAAACTGACAGAAAAAAAGGAAACACTGCAAGAAATAGGGATCAATAAAATCTTAAGAATTGCTAAACATTTCGAAGCAAGATCGGCAATAAAACAGATTTTTGCAAGTGCAGCGCGAAGACAAGACAACAACAAATGCATGTAAAGGATATAACTGTTAAATATTATTCGAAAGAAGATAAGAAAGAAACTAGGAAACATTGTTGTTGTCGGTGACATTTCCCCAGGCTGCGTTAGCCAATAGAAATTCTCCAACTATTTTGTTGAAATTGCAATTACAATAACAAATATGCACCAGATTGATACGTTCTACTGTTTCTGATCGCCTGGTGGCTGAGTTCGAATCTCGACTAATTTAGAGAGATCATGCGCTGCTTCTTGACTACATACATACATACACAGATTTACATGCAAAACATACATACATACAATAAATACACTCATACATACCGACGTTTAGACAAACATAAATACATGCCTACAAACAGACATACATACATACAGACATACAGACAGACATACATACATGCATACACACATTCAGACATACATTTAGACATACATACATACATACACACATTCAGACATACATACAGACATACATATTGACATACATACAGACATACATTCAGACATACATACAGACATACATACAGACATACATATTGACATACATACAGACATTCATACTGACAGACATACATACAGACATATATTCCGACATACATACAGACACACACACAAACAAGCATACTCGGCTGATCGAAATATCAGCAGTTACACAGTCAAAACAGAGCCTCAACACCAGGCCAACAGAAATAATAGCAAGCAGCAGCTGCCAAAAATGCACACTCAAAAAGGGATGCACTGAGAGAAACGAGTTGAAGAGAATTGTTTAAAAATGCTAAACATTTGCTTAGAAGTTCATAAGTAAAACAGATTTCTGCAAGTGCAGACTCGAGACTAGGCAGCAACAAATTAACATTGGGATTAGTGAAGTAACGGTAAAAAGATCGCGAACGAAGATAAGAAAATGAAATATGAAACATTGTTGTTGTGTTTTGCATTGACCCAAGCTGCGTGTAATGGACCAATAGGATATTAACCAATAGGGGAGCTCCCTCCCCTATAGCTAAGAAATTGCTATTACAATAACAAATATGGACTAGAAGCGATATCGTCTATTCTTTCTGCTCGCCTGGTGCTGCAGCCAGCAACGCGACTGTTTTTGATAGATCGTGCAGTTCTCCTTACCATCACATATATATACAAACAAATATATTTACATACAGACACACATCCGTACATAAATACTGATATACATACCGACAGTCACACAAACATAAATACTGATATACATACAGACATACATATATACACACATTCAGACATACATTTAGACATACATACAGACACACATGCAGACATATATACAGACATACATACAGACATACATACAGACATACATATTGACATACATACAGACATTCATACAGACATACAAACAAACACACACACAAGCAAGCATACTCGGCTGATAGAAATATCAGCAACTACACAGTGTGAACAGAGCCGCAACACCAAGCGAACAGAAATAATAGCAAGTTGCAATTCCCGAAAACTGACAGAAAACAAGAAAGAAAAGTACAGTCGAGCACGCCCGACCGTAGAATACTCTCTGCATTTTATTCCCGATCATTTTAATAAAGTCGGTATCCGAGAATATCAATTGATACTTGCAACAAAACACGTTGAAACAAAAACATCTGTTTGTATGTATACACACACATATACATTTGACATTAAAAGTATGCACGCACATATGTATTTGTGTATATGTTATACATACACAATTGCTCGGCACAGCCAGCATTCGCGAGCAGCGCTGTCGCTAAGCTACGCAAGCAGCGAAAACGTTCGCTCACATGATTGTATGTTTCTATCTCGCTCGCACACATGCATTGATATTGTGTTCAATTATCAACTTTCTTACATGTCTAGCTCTTTTGTTTATTGTCCGATTTAGATGCAACTTTCAGGATAGTTTAATATATTTTGTCTTCAAACGAATGTGAAATAACAATACTGTACGATAAGAACATATGCCTTAAAATCGGCATTGAAGTTTGCAAATTATTTTATTTCTTGTGAGAAAAGGGGGCGTGGCAGTCCAAAATTTTTGATGACAATACAATTATGCCGTCTCTAGGAACCTGCGTACCAAAATGGGTGTTCCTAGGTGCCATAGTTACTGAGATATTCGCCTAAAACATCATTTTTTTACGAGGTGTTTCTAGTTTTTTGCTCATTGTGGGCGAACGGGGCGGGGCATCGAAAAAAAAAAAGATTCTTGTATTGACTGACTTAATATCGAGTCGATAGAGACCAAATTCAAACTTGTAGCTCTTACCATCTCTGAAATCTGTTTGTTCATACGGACAGACGGACAGACAGACGGACAGACAGACGGACAGACAGACGGACAGACGGACAGACGGACATGGCTATATCGACTCGGCTTGTGATGCTGATCAAGAATATATATACTTTATGGGGTCTGCCACGCCTCCTTCTGCCTGTTACATACTTTTTTTTTTTGCACAAACCCAATATACTCTCTCTTGCAGAGAGTATAAAAAGGAAACACTGCAAGAAATAGGGATCAATAAAATCTTAAGAATTGCTAAACATTTCGAAGCAAGATCGGCAATAAAACAGATTTTTGCAAGTGCAGCGCGAAGACAAGACAACAACAAATGCATGTAAAGGATATAACTGTTAAATATTATTCGAAAGAAGATAAGAAAGAAACTAGGAAACATTGTTGTTGTCGGTGACATTTCCCCAGGCTGCGTTAGCCAATAGAAATTCTCCAACTATTTTGTTGAAATTGCAATTACAATAACAAATATGCACCAGATTGATACGTTCTACTGTTTCTGATCGCCTGGTGGCTGAGTTCGAATCTCGACTAATTTAGAGAGATCATGCGCTGCTTCTTGACTACATACATACATACACAGATTTACATGCAAAACATACATACATACAATAAATACACTCATACATACCGACGTTTAGACAAACATAAATACATGCCTACAAACAGACATACATACATACAGACATACAGACAGACATACATACATGCATACACACATTCAGACATACATTTAGACATACATACATACATACACACATTCAGACATACATACAGACATACATATTGACATACATACAGACATACATTCAGACATACATACAGACATACATACAGACATACATATTGACATACATACAGACATTCATACTGACAGACATACATACAGACATATATTCCGACATACATACAGACACACACACAAACAAGCATACTCGGCTGATCGAAATATCAGCAGTTACACAGTCAAAACAGAGCCTCAACACCAGGCCAACAGAAATAATAGCAAGCAGCAGCTGCCAAAAATGCACACTCAAAAAGGGATGCACTGAGAGAAACGAGTTGAAGAGAATTGTTTAAAAATGCTAAACATTTGCTTAGAAGTTCATAAGTAAAACAGATTTCTGCAAGTGCAGACTCGAGACTAGGCAGCAACAAATTAACATTGGGATTAGTGAAGTAACGGTAAAAAGATCGCGAACGAAGATAAGAAAATGAAATATGAAACATTGTTGTTGTGTTTTGCATTGACCCAAGCTGCGTGTAATGGACCAATAGGATATTAACCAATAGGGGAGCTCCCTCCCCTATAGCTAAGAAATTGCTATTACAATAACAAATATGGACTAGAAGCGATATCGTCTATTCTTTCTGCTCGCCTGGTGCTGCAGCCAGCAACGCGACTGTTTTTGATAGATCGTGCAGTTCTCCTTACCATCACATATATATACAAACAAATATATTTACATACAGACACACATCCGTACATAAATACTGATATACATACCGACAGTCACACAAACATAAATACTGATATACATACAGACATACATATATACACACATTCAGACATACATTTAGACATACATACAGACACACATGCAGACATATATACAGACATACATACAGACATACATACAGACATACATATTGACATACATACAGACATTCATACAGACATACAAACAAACACACACACAAGCAAGCATACTCGGCTGATAGAAATATCAGCAACTACACAGTGTGAACAGAGCCGCAACACCAAGCGAACAGAAATAATAGCAAGTTGCAATTCCCGAAAACTGACAGAAAAAAAGGAAACACTGCAAGAAATAGGGATCAATAAAATCTTAAGAATTGCTAAACATTTCGAAGCAAGATCGGCAATAAAACAGATTTTTG
The DNA here is from genome assembly GCA_018903735.1 of Drosophila cardini. Classification (NCBI taxonomy): domain Eukaryota; kingdom Metazoa; phylum Arthropoda; class Insecta; order Diptera; family Drosophilidae; genus Drosophila; species Drosophila cardini. The sequence goes on along the minus strand of JAEIGM010000007.1, from coordinate 3,018,246 downwards.
CAAGTGCAGCGCGAAGACAAGACAACAACAAATGCATGTAAAGGATATAACTGTTAAATATTATTCGAAAGAAGATAAGAAAGAAACTAGGAAACATTGTTGTTGTCGGTGACATTTCCCCAGGCTGCGTTAGCCAATAGAAATTCTCCAACTATTTTGTTGAAATTGGAATTACAATAACAAATATGCACCAGATTGATACGTTCTACTGTTTCTGATCGCCTGGTGGCTGAGTTCGAATCTCGAGTAATTTAGAGAGATCATGCGCTGCTTCTTGACTACATACATACATACACAGATTTACATGCAAAACATACATACATACAATAAATACACTCATACATACCGACGTTTAGACAAACATAAATACATGCCTACAAACAGACATACAGACAGACATACATACATGCATACACACATTCAGACATACATTTAGACATATATACATATATACACACATTCAGACATACATACAGACATACATATTGACATACATACAGACATACATTCAGACATACATACAGACATACATACAGACATACATATTGACATACATACAGACATTCATACTGACAGACATACATACAGACATATATTCCGACATACATACAGACACACACACAAACAAGCATACTCGGCTGATCGAAATATCAGCAGTTACACAGTCAAAACAGAGCCTCAACACCAGGCCAACAGAAATAATAGCAAGCAGCAGCTGCCAAAAATGCACACTCAAAAAGGGATGCACTGAGAGAAACGAGTTGAAGAGAATTGTTTAAAAATGCTAAACATTTGCTTAGAAGTTCATAAGTAAAACAGATTTCTGCAAGTGCAGACTCGAGACTAGGCAGCAACAAATTAACATTGGGATTAGTGAAGTAACGGTAAAAAGATCGCGAACGAAGATAAGAAAATGAAATATGAAACATTGTTGTTGTGTTTTGCATTGACCCAAGCTGCGTGTAATGGACCAATAGGATATTAACCAATAGGGGAGCTCCCTCCCCTATAGCTAAGAAATTGCTATTACAATAACAAATATGGACTAGAAGCGATATCGTCTATTCTTTCTGCTCGCCTGGTGCTGCAGCCAGCAACGCGACTGTTTTTGATAGATCGTGCAGTTCTCCTTACCATCACATATATATACAAACAAATATATTTACATACAGACACACATCCGTACATAAATACTGATATACATACCGACAGTCACACAAACATAAATACTGATATACATACAGACATACATATATACACACATTCAGACATACATTTAGACATACATACAGACACACATGCAGACATATATACAGACATACATACAGACATACATACAGACATACAAACAAACACACACACAAGCAAGCATACTCGGCTGATAGAAATATCAGCAACTACACAGTGTGAACAGAGCCGCAACACCAAGCGAACAGAAATAATAGCAAGTTGCAATTCCCGAAAACTGACAGAAAAAAGGGAAACACTGCAAGAAATAGGGATCAATAAAATCTTAAGAATTGCTAAACATTTCGAAGCAAGATCGGCATTAAAACAAATTTTTGCAAGTGCAGCGCGAAGACAAGACAACAACAAATGCATGTAAAGGATATAACGGTTAAATATTATTCGAAAGAAGATAAGAAAGAAACTAGGAAACATTGTTGTTGTCTGTGACATTTCCCCAGGCTGCGTTAGCCAATAGAAATGCTCCAACTATTTTGTATAAATTGCAATTACAATAACAAATATTCACTAGAAATGATACCTTCTACTGTTTCTTATTGCCTGGTACTCCAGCTAGTTACTTTACTGTTTTCGACCATTAAATTTTATATATGACAGTGCATCTTTGCTAGTGACGAAAGTAGACCCCTCGGAATGTGTAAGAATAGATGTTCTAATGAATTTATCAAATTTTAATACCATTCTGCTTTTACAAGCATTTTGCCTAATGCTTTTTAAATATGATTTTAAATAGAGATATATTTAAATGTTTATACAAGTTTATAGGCTCAAATTGTTTAATTACACATAAAAATCCGTAATTTAAGTTTTATTTTTGAAAAGTTACAAGTATAACCAAATGTTAAAAAATTTCTTTGGCGTCACTAGTTGTGCCGTCCCATCCAGGAGGACAGGGTGGTTCAATGCAACCCTGCACAAATGCAATAGCTCCCAGAAGGGCGAGAGCTTTCAAAACGAACATTTCGATTCCTTTTTCTTGGAAGAAATGTCTCTTGTGAGTCGCTTTTATAGGCTAAGTTACAAAATCCAAAAGAAATGAATTAGCTATGGAAATTTCTGTAAGTAAGCATTTTTATTATATGTCTAATGTGGAGATTCATTTAAAAATATTTTCAAGTTTAGATAATCAAACACTTTTGTTATGCATTAACAGACATTTTTATTTTTAGAAAATACAAATACAACAAAATTCTGAATAGTGAATTGTAACTTCCAGACATAAGGACTATTTTATTTCCCTATGGGAAGACAGGGTGGTACATTGCAACCCTGCACAAATGCAATAGCTCCCAGAAGAGCGAGAGTTTTCAAAACGAACATTTTAATTCCTTTTTCTTAAAGAATTGTCTCTTGAGAGTTACTTTTATAGGCTAAGTTTTATAATCCAAAACAAATGAATTATTTATGGAAACTTCTTAAGTTAAAATTTAATTATATAAATTATAATACACGTGGAGATCCATATAAAAAGATATTCAAAGTTGAACAATGATATAATTTTATTATACACAAACAGACATTTTCTTTTTTAAAAGTTACAAGTTTTGAGAACTGATTAGTAACTCCCAGATATAGGGATTATTTTATTTCCTTATACGAGGACAGTGTGGTTCGAAGCATGCAATAAATGCAGTAGTAGTCCAGAGAACAAAGAGAGTTTTCAAAGCAAACATTTTGTGTCCTTTTTTAGAAGATCTGTATTGTGAGAGTTGCTTATATAGGCTGTGTTCTATAATCCGAAACAAATAAATTTGCTATGGAAATTAATTTTAAATCAACAATTTAATTATATAAGTTCTAACTTAAGTGTGGAGTTCAATTTAAAAGTATTTTCAAGCTTAGACAGTCAAACTTTTTTTCATTTTTATTTTTAGATTAAAAAAATACAACAAAATATTGAAAACTGTTTTAAACTCCCAGGATTGGGATTATTTTATTTCCCTATGCGTGGACAGGGTGGTACAACGCATGTCGACGAAATTCCCATAACTGCCAGTACAACGAGGCTTTTCCAAACGAACATTTTATTTGATTTTTCTTAGGAAAATTGTTTTGTGTGAGTTGCTTTTATAGGTTAAGTTCTTAAATCCAAAACAAATGAATTAGTTATGGAAATTTTAGTTAGTTAAATAGTTAATTATATAAGTGGTTGTTTAATTGTTGATAATTATACAACTCTGACAGCATGATTAACTGCAAGTTGTTCAATTTTGTGTATCATTGTGAAATTGCAGCTGCCTTCTAAAAGTCTGAATCACCTTGTGACCATCGTTCCGACTCTGTTCTTCTTCTTTTAAATTGTCTTATATTATTTATTTGTTGCAATTTTTTTGTTTTTCCTTTCCATTTTGGCTCGACTCTCTGGTCTTATGCTTTTGTTTCTGCATGAGAAGTGCGTTTATATGTATAAAGATCAGACATATTTATGTTTGTCTCTATGTTTGTGTCTGTGGCAAGTTCTTGGAACTGAGTTCCATCTGTTCTTTTGGTCTGACTGTGCTCCGTTCTCAGTTCCCAGTTTCCAGTTGTTAGTTCACCTCGCGAATTCAATTAAATTGCCGCTTCAACTGACTCTGGACTCTTTTGTTTTTTCTTTTTTTGAACTTGCGACTTGCGTTCTTCGATTTCAAGTATTATTAATTTGTGAAAGTTGTGCCACGCCCACAGGGTTCGAACAGCCAAGCAGCAAAGCAGGCAGAAGCAACCAGTGACCAGTGAGCAACACCAACATCACCTGCTCCCTGTGTCTCTCTCTGCCAAAGTCAAATCATTTTGTTCGCCGTGTACTTGCCACATGTACAGCTTGCAACCTGCCACATTTGAATTTCAAAATCGAGTCAAGCGCTGCGAATACGATTTTGTCACGTTGATAAACTAATTGGCTTCGTCTCACGCTTTCATTATCACTCTGCGAAGGTGTTCGAATGTCAATTTGAATTTGTATACCCTGTAAAGAAAAAGCAAAGGAGGTATATTAGGTTTTAGGAAGCAATACAGAAACCGAAAAGTAAATTTTATGTTGTGGTAATGTAAAAGTAATGTACAGGGTCTCTTACAGCCCATCTTGCCAAGCTCATCCCCATGAGTCTGTTGTTCAACGTTTGAGCAATTACTCATCGAAAATTCAATTGAAAAATAACAAAAATCACAAGTTTTTCAACGCTTATCTGGAGCAGCAAAGGCAACTGATAAAGATTCATTCTCTGACTCAACATTCACTTGAATTTCAACTTGATTTTGAGCTGAGAGTTGAGTTCAGACATTTGTTTAGCTGAATATTCTGCTTGGTATCACATACTCCACTTATTTGTGGCAAGTTGTTGTTGTTGTTATTGTGGTGCATTGCATAATCAGACAACAAAATGGTAGCATACGAGTAACAAAACAAAACAAAACAAAACTTGTTTGCCGTTTCTTGTCCATTTGTTGTGGCTCATTTAATAATTTTTTCGAATAAAAAACAAAAAAAAAAAATTAATTCACTTAAAAAAAAATAAGAAAATCAAATAACAAATAACAAATAAATAGCAAAAAGCATACGAAAATTGTAGCCATTGCCGTTAACCGTTTGCTTTGCTTTTCAGATGCCAAACAAAGATACAAAGGCGCAGAAACAGATACAGATACAGATACATGTGCGTGTCAGTCTCTCTGTCTGTCTCTCTATCTCTCTGTCTGTCTGTCTTTCTGTCTGTCTGTCTGTCTTTCTGTCTGTCTGGCTCATGAGATTGCTCATTGCGCAGTTAATTTGTTCAAGCGCTCAATGCGTCAATACAATTTGACTTTCACTTATTTTTATGCGACCCATTGCAGTCCCCTTCTCTCTCTCTCTCTCTCACTCTCTCTTTTCTCTTTCTAACAGTTTAAGTTGTAGGACCCAAGTCTGAAGATGGAGCTGTTACTGAAGCCAAAGCTGAAGTTTGTATCTCAAGTCGTCAACTTGTCAGCTCATTATGCAATTGAGTGTGAAAATATTTACAACTGACTTTGGCAGCTTCACTTTATCAAGCGGGACAGTACAGTGAAGCACCAACTGCAGCGCCACGGAAGTGTATTTAATACAAACTGCAAATATTTAAGTATTTAAACTAGTAAAATTTCAGTATATAAAATGAGTGGAATTACTTATCTTAAGTAATTTAATTTATATCTCAAAACCAATTAAACTTCTCGATTGAATTTTAAAACTATGTCAATAAAACTATTTTATTTCTATAAAAAACTTTAATAAATAAATCTAAAATAATTTTTGTCACAAACTTTATAGTGTACAAAATTTTCTAAAAATTTTAAAAGTTAGTTTTTAGCTTTATTTGCTTTAAAAAATAAAAAGGTCGAACAAATCTCATATCAAAAGTAACTGAAAATGTTGTTTAAACACACCCTGTAAATTATCGCTATACTGTCACTTAATTCCAATCACTTTTACAGTAGCTAAGCAGTAATTAAATTCCATGAGTTCATACGTTTTTTTTAAGTCTTTAGTTTAGATTAATTTAATGTACTCTCCCAGATTTTAGCCAAGTTAAGCAATTGCCAGTTTAAGTTTCCCATTTCCCAGTTTCGAATCGAGTGATTCAACTTTGATTGCAGTCAATGTTATCATTTTAGCACTTTAAAAGCTAGATTTAGCATATTATATCAGAAGTTTTTTGGAGAATATTTTATTTAAAATTACTTTGTTAAGCTAATTTATATTTATTTATTTATTACTTAAACGAAACTAGCTTTTTTTGGCTTTCAAATGTTGGTAGCAAAGTTTTAACTGTGCCGCAGATACAGATACAGATACAGATACAAACAGCAGCAAAGCAGCCCAAGCTTTAAAGCACAATCTTTTAGATACGATTTCTTTTGGGTTTCAGTTTTGGGTCGCAGTTGTTGTTGTCGTCGTTGTTGTTGCTGTTTGGCGCGCGCAATTGATGTTGTAACATGGCTACCACGAGTGCAACATAGCTCTCCCCTTCTCCCCCCTCTATTGTCCCCCATTCCTCGCCAGCTTCCACACTCCCCCAAATACACAAAATGTGTGACATAATCTGTGCAGCCTTCGATGGCAGCAGCAGCAGCATAGTTGTTGTTATTGTTGTTGCTGTTGTTGTTGTTGCTGCAGTTGCTGTCTCAGTCATTCAATAAGTCAGTCAGAGTCAACGACGAATGGTTCAATGAACCGACATCGCGTCGCTTTGCCTTTATGTACAATAAGCAAAAACAACGCACCAAAAGCAACAACAACAACAACAACCGCTACAAAATCAGCAACAACAACAACTTAAATATGTTGCTGCCGAATATGTTACAAATTTTACTCAGACTTTGTTAGTTTTACTCTTGGATTGGGACTCCGATTCCGACTCCGATTCGGACTCCGTTTTGGACTTGGGCTCTCTGTAAAATCATTTACTGGTTTTTATACCGACAACAACAGCAGCAACAACAACAACAACAGCTGCAAATTTGTTGCCCTCGTGTTGCTCATTTGGCAGCTTCGCACCTTTTTCTGCGGCAACAACAGCAACAGTTGCCCATTGTCAAATTGGGCACAAAATTCAGCAAAATTCAAAAAAGATTTTTAAAAATAAAAAATTTTTTTGGGTTTTGAATCGAGTGACTAATCGATTGCATAACAAAAATATTATTTGCATAAAGAACTTTTTGAAAAATAAACTTGTTAAAAAGAAAATAATATTTAATGATGTAATTTTTGTTAAAATTAAGTAATTAAAACGAACACTTGATTATCGTCTGTGTTCCCAAACAAATTTTGAACTTTTGTATAATTTTTGAAATTTTGAAATGCCATAACAAATACAAAAGTTGCTACTTTAGACATTTGAGAAAAATCTTGTGAATTGCAGGCCAATGAAAAATCATTGAAACGTCAATTGATCAACGCCTCAAATCGCAGTTGTATCAATAATTATTTTTCATAACAAAACCAATGTCAGTTGAGTGCAAAAGAGACATGTGTATGTGTGTGTTTGTAGGACAGAAAGAGATACAAAGTAACTACTTTGAGTGCAACAATCATAATTATAAGATTTACTTGGATTCAAGTCTTGAGATTCAAAGCGATTTTCACACTTTTGTTGTTTATGGAAAAAAACAACTTGTCTTGCTGCCTGTCGATTGAAAAACATTTCGAAATAATTGTTGAGAAATTTATCTGGTCAGGCAATGGGAGAGAGAGAGGGAGGGAGAGTTAGAAAGAGTTAGTTGTAGAGTAATTACTTAGGGCCAGTTTGGTATGAAGATACAATGAAATACAGCAGTTTCCCTTACTATTTCCCGCTTCACACTCCACACACATTTTCCATTCGCATCTTGTCTCTCCCTCTCTCTCTCTCTGTTAGCCTCTCCCTATCTGCTGCTGGCTCTCCCTTTTAGGCCCTCAGCTACTGTTGGCCGCTTAATGACCCTATTTTAATTTCAAGCGTCGCTTGTCCATCGCACTTTGCGGAATTTACATTATACGCCTTATACGCAGACATTTCTACATATTTTTCAGCTGTTGTTGTTGCTGTCGTTGTTGTTGCTGGGCTTTTGAGAAGCCGCCGACAAGCGACGTTGACTTTTGGACGCTAATATGACGACGATCTTGGCCTTTGGGGTGCCACACACACACCTATACACACTCTCGCACAACAAGTCGAGTACTTAAAAGCGCCTGAAACTCAAGACAATGGAAATTCATTCGTTGTTGTTGTTGTTGCTGTGGCTTCTGGCAAGGTTGTTTCGTTGTTCGTTGTTTCTCTTATGCTGAGAAATTAGCTGCTTCAGTTATTATTATTATGCCTGTTGTTATTGCTGCTGCTGTTGTTGTTGCTGTTGCTGTATCTATTTGCGATCGTCACTCGCCCTGGCACTTCAATGTTTAGCTTTCCAGCTTGTCTCTGCGCACCTCTTCACTCTTCTCTCAGCTGTTTTTTTGCATCCGCTTCCGCAGCAACTTCTTCTCAGCAGCAACAACAACAGAAAAAACAGCAACGACAACAACGGCAATTATTGTATTAGCAACAAAATTGTTGCCGCTACAAAGGTCTGCTCTTCTTCTTCACCCTCTTCTACTACTGCTTCTTCTTCTTCCTCTTCTTGTTTTGGGCGTTTTCTTCAGTTTGACCTCAAAACTAAAAGTTGAAAAATATTTAATCTAATGTGAAAATCGCTGAAGCGTCGTCAACATTGACTTTGTTTTAGTTTTTAGTTGTTGTTGTTGTTGTTATTGTTGGTGTTATCTCTTGTGTTGTTGTTGCTGATAATGACGACGACAACATTGGAAGTCTTTTGGGAATCGAAATTGAGTTGAAGTGCCAAGAGGCAAATGGGAAATTTAAAGCTATTCTCTATTGTTAATGAGCTGATGACACGAGCTGAAAGTTGCTCTAAGACCTCAGCTACTGTGTAATTTTGTAGTCAAAAATGGAATTGGTAGGCTAAATGGTAACTGAGCTTACCATCATTTGAAAGCTTTTGATTTGCTGGAGCTTTAATGTGCTTTGCATGCAACTTTTGACAGCTAATCGTTATTTTAATAGAGCGCCTATAGTTAATCATTGTTAAATTAGGTTTTAATAACATATAATCACTGTTTAAAATTAATCAGTTAATTAAATAAGGTCTTTTAAAGCTTTCGAGCATTAACAGAAACTTTCAGTGTAATTTTTAGCTTTTTTCTACATAAATAAATTTATTGAACTAAAGCAGATTTTAGTTTAATTAGCTTTTTTATTATGCTTATAATTTTTCTTGTTCCCATAAATTTCTTGAATTCTTATTGAATACTTAAGCGTAGTAGTTTTCAACTAGTGTCATTTTGGCGCTTTTGCTGACAACTCTGGTTAAGCGAAATACTTTGAAAATGTTCTGCACTGTTTACTTCTGGTTTGGCGTGAGACTTGGGGAAAATAAACAAATGAAAAATGCGCATTTGTCGTCAGTCACACACACACACACCAACACACACTCGCACACACACTTGCTTTGAGTCATAAGCCTTCAGATACTGAATCTGATTTCGAATCCCATTCCGATTTCGATTCTGTTTCTGAACTTGCACATAAATCACAATAACGCATACCAAAACTGGCCAGCAAATAAAATGAAATGCACAAAAACAAAAACAGAAACAAAACATAAAAAAAAATAATATTAATAAATACAAAATAAAATGCAAAATGCGAAGATGGCAACGTTTTGTGTCACTTTTCGCATTGCGATTACTCATACGCATAAATATTTTGGAATCGAGGCGATAATCAGTTCAGGGCGAAGAGACAAAGGCTCCCAGCACTCTCTCTCTCTCTCTCTCTCTCTCTCTGTCTCTCTTTATTGCTTCTCTGTTCTGATCACTACACCCCCGCATGCATGTTGAAACGTGCATGATCACGAGCTCAAAGCATTTTCATCATCATGCGAACATTTGATTGCAATTCGTCTACGAGATGGGTGAAATGAAAGGGGAGAGGGGGTGCCAGTGGTGGAGGTAGAAGAGGGGCACTCACTGCGCTTAGCATTTGCGCAATTTTAATAAATATTTACATTTGTTTCAAACCAATTTGCGCCATTTGTGCAACTGCTGTGCGAAATATTCAACAATATAGCTTATAGTATGTATATAGTATTCACGTGGGATGTTCCATTAATAATGCTAATCAATTGATTAATTAATGAACAATAAATAGATGTTAAAAACAAAGAAATGTGCCAAAATATTAAAAATAAAACTGCGGAGAAATCAAAAATATATGACGAGCTAAAAAATTCCGAAATTGAAAAAGATTAAGATTAACCTTTGGCAAAAGAGTGGAAAAACCCAATAAAATTTTATAAAAATATTTAATCATTTAAATTTCTAAAAATTCCCTGATTTTAACGAGAGCTTTTAGACTATATTTTGAGTTAAAGTTGTCTTTTAAATAATTAGACTAAAATTACATTTTAAAATCTTTACACATTGATAAATACTTTAATTTAATCTCTGAAAATTTTTTCAAAACACTTTAAAAATAATTTGTTTGTTCTTTTAAACTTTTCAGCAATTTAAGCATAAATTATCTAACTAAATTACTAAATAAACTGCAATTAATAAATTCTTCTTGCTGCTTAGATAATGACTGCAAACTTTTAGTGCTCCCCTCGCATGCATGTCACTATTTGTTTTTGTCATCGCTTTGATTTCGCGCGCGTTTCTCATTTGGTTTGCAATTTATGCCATAAACAATGCCCGAGGGGGACACGAGGAGGGATGTGGGGTGGAAAGAGGAGTGGGAGGGGGAGTGGAAACTGCAGTTTAATTTGCGGGTAAAAATTACTCGTCTATTAAAAATTGTTGACTGCTCGACGGCAAATGATGTTTGCTGTCAATGCTAAATGCAGCTACTTAAGGCCAAAGTCAACCTCGGTTCGGTTTCGCACACGTGGCAACAGTCACTCCCAGCAGTTGTGTGCCACCCCAACCCTCCATACAGTCCCCTCTAAAAGTATACGCTGCTCATGTGACAAGCAGATGTGCTGATTAACAGATAAGTTTCAATTTGAGTCAAAGAACTGTAGTCACTGAACAACAGTCTCAGATACAGATACAAATACAGCTTTAGCTTGAGATACAGATACAAATACACACTCAGAGTCAGATACATATCCATTTTCATTTCCATTTCCATTTACATTCCCATTTCCATTGATATGTTTTGTTGTTGGGGGAAAATTGTGGAAAAGTCGACGCGTCTATATTTATCAATGGCTGGCATACCAAAATTGGAGCAATATAAGCAGCGTCTCAGCCCACAGTAAGCACAGCGCACAGTGTGCCAAAAATAGTCAAGAATGCGACTAAATTTAGGCGAGGAGAGGATCCAAAGGAACTAAAGGTACGGTATAGGGCAGCGAAAGAGCAGCACATGTTCCAGACAGAGAGAGGAGAAGTGAGAGAGGGAGGGGGAGATATAGAGAGAAAGGGAGAGAGAGAGAGAGAGAGTGCGTGTGTGTGAGGGAGACTTCTCGAGTGCGTATTAATAAAAGAAAGTGCAATGAATTCCCAAATATGTTAAATTGTCTACCAAACAAAGAAACGGAATGAAGCGAGAATGGGGAAAGGGAATGAAAGTGGAGAGAGGAAGAGACAGAGAGAGCGAGAGAGCAGAGAGGGGAACAAACATGTGTGCAACAGATACGCGAATGAATCTCTTTTAAGGGGGGCAGACTGTTGTTGTTTGAGGGCTTGGAAAGGGGGGGCGTGGAGGGGGCGGGGGTAGTGCTTCATACGAACGCATATTCAACAATGCCCGTAATTAAAATTGAAGTGGAGGCACTAAATTTAACAGCCCTCAATGAGGCAGAGTCAAACCAAAAGGGGGCGGGGCTGCAAAGGGCAGAAGAAGACACAAACTGCGTCTTCTTTGCCACACTATTGTTGTTGTTGTTGTTAGTGCTGTTGTTGCCACAAGTCGCACGAGTCTATTTGGCAGAGGGTGCGCATAAAGCGAGGGTGCACTGTACAGTGTACACAAATAGAGCGCCAGCCCGACTCTCAACTGTAATCATATATGTTTACTAAAAATCCCATTGAAGCAACTTTAACTTCAATGAACAACTGCAAAGTTGTTGCAAGTTGTTGCAGCTGGTTGCAACTCACAGCTGAAAGTGTTCCCGTTTTCCGCTTTCCCGTTTCCCGCTTCCCGAATGGGGTCTATTATATGATAAATAGTTGGGCATTAACAACACCCCCAACATATGTATACTATGTATCTTTATATGGTATGAAACTAGCTAAATCAGTGTCGGAATAGTTTATTTCAATCTGAGCATCTGGGAAACCAAAACCAACTAAATAAATTATAAATATCATCACCAAATTTATGTGGAAATTTGGAATATTAATTATATTGAAGGAAATAATATATAGAGTGGAAACAAGCAAAGCTTTTCCTCATATTTATTCTTTATACGAACTATAACTATTCAGTGTTAATAAAACCAAACTTAGAACTTTACTAAAAATTTGCTTAACAAAAGAGCTTGAGCAACTGATTAGAACTAAAGGCTGATCAATCAATCAATCAGCGACACAGTCAGTGCGTCAAACAATCAGTCAAGTAATGATATATTTACTAAGAGATAACTTACAAGCCTAAAACATGTTGTGAAGACAACATATTAATAGTTCCCACTGTAGTAAAAATTGTGTGTTAAGGGTTACATGTCAATCATTAATTCAATCAGTCAGTCAATTTGTCAGGCATAAATATGTAGAGTTAAATGTTAAAGAAATTTCTAGCTTAACTTTTGTAGGCAAATCCTTATTCAATAATATTTATTGTGTTACCAATAAAAGATACTTTCTTGACTGTCAATCAACCCGTAAAGCCATCATTCTTTCAGTCCGGAATATAGCAATCAAGAAAGATTTCTGAAATACCTGCGATAAATCTACAAACAAATTGGCATTCTTAGCATTCTGTTTCCATCATTTGTTTAAGTGTTTGCTGCAAATTCTGCTGCTTTTCGGATAATTTTCCACACTTTTCCATGGGCCTGAGAAAATGGAAAACTTTTTTTATTATCCCTCCGGGGCGACTCAAGGTCATACAGAAAGTGCATAAATATGCATAGTTATAAGTAAATGATTACAAGTATGTAGCTTATCTCAGAGAACAACACGACACTCAAAAGCACACACACACACACGCACACGCACACAGACATGTGACGCCTACGTGACTACGAGTGTGTGAATGTGAATAGAATACACTGGGAGAAAAGAGCTGGTAGAACTTTTAAAACAGTTGGAAAACTTTAAATCAATATTTTCTTTAATATATATAGATTTATCTTGTAAGTTCAGTCATGGATAGTGTAGATAAAAATTTTAACGAAATATTCTAACTACTTGACTATTTCTCTAAGTGTATTCCGTAGTAGCTGGCATTCGAGTATTCGTAAATAGTTCATTGCTCCGCTTAGAGCGCGACTTGGCGAGACAGTTGCTGTGAGTAGAGCGGAAGGAGAGTGAAAGGAGAAGGGGGTAGAAAGGCAGCGACTGTGAGACACACACTCGCACACTCTCACACACTCACATATTTACACACTCACTGACTGCAGTTCATAAATCTTGGCCCTTTATTCTTGGCTGTGCGACTTCAACTTGGTTTGAGTTGTTGAAATTGTTCTTCATCTTCTCCTTCCTCTACTTCTTCTTCTTGCTGTTGCTACTGTATTTGTTCTTCTTCTTCGTCTTCTTGTTCTGCTTGTTGTTCATTGTTTCACTTGGCGCGCAAGTAACTGACTTTTATCTACAATTTTATTATGACTATTTTAATATTAAACTAATGAATGCGTCGCGGACACGCCGACTGTGACTGCGCCCCGCCCTCTGCCCTCTGCCCCTATCCCCCTCCCCCTACACACTCATACCACTTTTCCCTTTGCGGTTGCAAGTTCGCGCCCTTCAAAGATGCCACAATTTATAAACTGATGACGACCCTCTCGAAAATTACCGACCATTGCTAATTTATGCGCCATTTGTATGATTTTCTCTTCTTCTTTCCACTGCTCGTGTTCGATCCTGTTCTTGTGATACCCTACACTTATTAGCGCACTAAGCTTACAATTACAGGGTATGCTAATTGTGAGAGAGAGCATGTAACATGTTACAAACGGGCTGTGGGCGTGGCATGGCCCATATTAAGTGTCGATTGACATGCAGGCAATGCGGCAATTCAAATTGTATCTTTTGTTGTGCAACAAAAGTATCTACAGCTGTAACAAAGTATATTTACTATGTTTGAGGAGTGTGAGAGAGAAGATACAAATATTCAGAGATATGCTAGAGACTTTTTCTGTCAATATCTTGATCAAAAACTATCTGCAGCTAAAGTATCTCATAGTTTGTGGCGGGAAAAAGTGTGGATTATAAATATTTAGAGAAGTGTTAGAGAATTATTTATGACTAGACTGTTGAGCACGATTATTTATACCATATCTGAAGTAAAAAGTATCTATAGCTTAAGCTTGGTTAAGTATCTATAGCTTCTACACAAAGTATCTTTGGGCTCAAAGAGTTCTTATTGAAAAACCACTTTTGTTTATTATTTCCATTGGTATAAAGAGAGTATCTGCTTGTCAGCAATGCCACAATTATGCTGTCCTATAATTAGGCTCATTTGCAACAACAACAACAACAATATTAACAATTAAATGCTATTAAAAGAAGAGTTGGAAAACTCGACTATGGGATAGAAATTGTGTATAGTTTTGCATTTTGAGTTAACGCTGGGCAAATACACAGTTCAATTGTGAGCTAGAAAGAGAGAGAGAAAGAGAAAGGGAGAGACAGATGGAGGAGTGGTGGGTACTTCCCCCCTCAGGTGTTGTCGTTGCCTGTTTTGTGTGCAGTCGCTTAAAAATTACCCAGACAACGTCAAATCTTGTGCTTGACTTTCTGCCTGTCAGTTGTTAACCCGGCTAAGATGTACACCCTCTTCCCGCTGTCCCCTACCCCCTCTACAGCTACCCCTTCCCCCTCTACACCTACCCCTTCCCCCTCTCCACTCTCCACCTTTTCTAAACACTCACAGCGACGGTTTCTTTTCTTGCTCCAGTGAATTTTCTGCTGCCTTGACTTCGACGGCGACGGCAACGCTGACTGCGACTTGGACTTGCTTTTCACCTGTCCATCGTGTGGAAATCATGTGAAAACATGTGGCCGCCAGTCAACGAAGTCAGCTCAGTCAGTCAGGCATTCATTTAGCCAAGTTTCAGCAACAACAACTACAACAACAATGGGAGCAACAAATTAAAGTAATTTCCTACCGCAACGTTTTCAACTGTTTTTCATTTTTTTTTGTATTTTTCTCTCTCATTTCATTTCTTTAGACTTTTTTCCAGCTTTTCATTGCGTTAATTGCAAGTTTTCATATGCCAAGTGCAGTGTACAAAATATTTAAACCAAATCAGATAATAATTTTGGCCAAGAAAAGAGAGCAGCTGTATCTTCCCCCTCTCTTTCCCACACTCTCTCACTCTCTTTCTCTTTTTTCCCCAATTGTTTTAATTAGCTTCGCTGCGAATTCATTTGACACGCAAAATGCGGTCGCTTTGAGTCGCAATTTGTTTCAAGTTTTGTTATTTTTTTCAATGTTTATTTTTTTTGGTGTCGTCATCTTTCGCTCGGTAGCTTTCTGGGTAACTGCAACAGCTGCTCGGTCTTTTTTTTGGTGTCAGTCTCACGACTCAGTTTAGAGAGACAAACGATTGAGGCAAGTATCTCATAGATACATTTACTCATAAGCATCAATAATGCGCTCCAATGGAAATTGTTGTCAAAGTTTTTTATTTTTATGTGTTTTTGTTTAATGCGTCAACCGTTGACCAGCGAGCAAGGGAGTCTGGCAAAGAGGGCGGCGGCTAGCGGTTGGCGAGGAGGCGTGGCAGGCAACGCCGCTTGACTGACATTTATCGCAGTGATTGCAACAGAGTTGCCGTTGCCGTTGCTGTTGCTGCTTGTTGGTGTCAGCATCAGCAACACAGCAACAGCAACAACTGCGGCAGCGTTCAACGTTTTGGAAAATTTAGCACAAGGTTGCAGCAACCAGCAAAATGAGCAATTGTGGCAACAACAACAGTGACGACTGCAACGCCAATAGTTAAAGTTGCAGTTGCATTCAAATTGCAGCCTCTGTGTTACTGCTGTTGTTGTTGTTGTTGTTGTTGTTGCTGTTGTCATTGCCCAAAATTGTAAATAAATAAATACTTAATTATGTTGTTCGGCCGCACCGCTTTAGGTTATCCAAAGAACTGGCTTGGCTTGGCTTGGCTAACAGAAAACCGCACATTGCGCATACGCCACGTTGACCGACTGCTATGAAAATCAACAACAACAACAACAGCAAACAATTCAAATATCAATAAGTTTGTCATCAATTCGATATTAGATCATGAAATCAATGCAACTCACTATTAAATGACTAATAAAAGTCAACTTAAAAGCTTAGCATAATTATATGCAACTTTTGTTGTTGCTGTAACTGTAGCTGTTGCTGATGCTGTGGCTGTTGCTGTTGTTCTGCTTACTTTAGCCGCTACAATCGACAGCATCTGATCTGTCTAGATACCGTCAACAGCAAAGCAAACTCAATGCAAAGCACTTTGCCACGCTGACTAAGCAAATTGTTAATTAGCCGCAAATCAGATCTGTGTCTGATCAGATCTCAAAACGGTATAGAAAACTCAACTCAAGCTTTTCACTCAAAAGATTCGACTTAAGTGTGCCACAAATCAGGTAGCAAATCAACGCAAAAAGATACTTGTATCTCAAGCTCAATGTGGAATGAGTTCAAGCATAAAATCAAGTAAAATGTGCTCATGATTTTCATCTCTACACATTTAATTGATTTCAATTTGTTGCTTTTCTAGTTTATTCATAATTTTGTTTAGCGTTATTAAGCACATGACCTGATTGTTTATTATTTATTTGGCACATTAACAATATTTAAGTGGATTTAAATAGTTAGAAAAGTTTAGTTGAACACAAAGGTAATAAACCTTTCAAAAACCAATCAATAAATGGCCTAATTATGTTGAGTATCTACAGATTATTTGATAAAATTAATTATTTTGGTACAAATCTATTTATTTATTAATATTTATAAAGTAAACTTTGTAGAAAATTCATTAAATTTTTCTATTCCTACTTTTATTATTATTTTATTTTTTATGATTTAAAAAGCTATTTTTCTACGCGTCCTACGTATAAATGTGTTGGGATATCATTGCGGACACAAGTTCATTCTCGATATCACTATTTCCCTCTCTTACTCTACCTCTCCCGCTCCCTCAACTTGCTTTTCAGCTCAATTTCCTGATGATTCTCGTCTAAGTACTAACTGCTTACTATGTTACTTGTGTGCCGAGTGTGTGTGGCAAGTAGGATAAGTTGTTGCAGGAACTCAATCAGCACTTTTGCAGTTATGAAGCGACGTAACTGCAGTTATACGAGTGCATACAGCATAAGTTCAGACTTTGAGACTCTGAGACTCAGTCTTGCAGTCCGACTCCGACTCAGACTCAAAGCGAGGCTGTTTAAGCACTACAAACTCCACCCACGGATCAGCAAACATAATAGATAACAGTCAGGCTGCGGGGGGGAGTAAAGCGAGAGGGATTTTAGGGTGGTAGGGAGAGAGTGGTGGGGAGGGAAAGGCAGCGTCATAGCCAACGGCATCCGCTATAAGCACAGAACAAACTGCAAAAAAATACAAAAACAAAATAAAACGAAAAATGTGACGCTGACGTCGATGCTGACGTCGAAGCTGAAGCCAACGACCGCAAAACTTGCAATGTCGACATCCCTCTCCCGCCCAACCATCTCCCCTCCTCTCTCGACCATTCCCCTTCTCGTTCCCCACTTGCATGTGCGCTCCAAAAATGCAGCAGCCAAACAAACCACTCGACGCGACGCAACTCAACGCGTCTCGACGCGTCTCGGCTCGACTCAAGTCGGGGATCGGTTTCCACCCCCGCCACGTACCGGAAGTAGAAACACACACAGGTACACTGGTAGAAAATATGTAGGGTGCTAAGAGATGGATTTGATTTAACTTCCATCGAAAATTAATTGAATTAAATATATTAAATTGAAAAATTCGTAAAATTTAACAAGAAACTTTTTGAATTTACTAGATTTTTCTTGACAAGATCTTTCTATAGCTTATGAGCTGATCAGTCAGACAATCAGAGCAACAATTAAATTCTTATTAAATGAGTTCTAAGTTAACAAAATATTTTTTTAATAGAACCCAAAGTATAATATATATTTTTATATTATAACATTTTAAACGTTCAATTATAAAATTAAGACTTTAATTCCACTTAAAAGAAAAAATTAAATAAGATTTAAAGTCTTTATATTTTGGCTGCGTGTATAAATGTTGATGTTGTTGTTGTTGCTGCTGTGTTACTGTTTACTTATGTTGCTGATGTTACTGCTGCTGCTGTTGCCGTTGCTGCATCTGCATTTGCGGCGCTCGCAGCAGCAGGAAAACAGCAGCAACTGCAAGTCGATTTGCAGGCAGCTGCTGCTGATGCCGCTGCTCAGTTTATTTGCTCAGTTTCACTCGCTCTAACTCTGTCTCTATCTCCGTCTCTCTCTCTCTCTCCCTCTTTCTTTTGCTGTCTCTGTCGCAGTCTCAGTTTGTTTGGGTGTTGCAGATTCTTGGCTGCCAAACAGATGTGGCATGTCGTCATTGTTGCAATCAAAATGGCGTTTTCCAAAACTTCCAAAGTTTCCGTTTGCCTCCCAGACATTTCCCCGCTCAAAGTTTTTGGTTTTTTGTTCTTTATTTTTTAATAAATTGTCGTCACCATTAAATTTGCCTGGCCCCAAAAATAAACCCAAGCCGGCGTGACAATCGACGTCGCTGCCGCAGTCGGCGTAGACGTTGCAGTCGACGTTTATGGCGAGAGTTCAGAATATAAAGAGAATTTAAGTAAAATTCTCCAGCGATTCGCTATGCGTGCGATTTCTGAAAGCCTGTTCGAATTTTAAGCTATTTTTATTGAAAATGAGCGATATTCTCAGTGTGCCCCAAAAGTGCTACACAAAGCCAAGAGAGAGCGAGAGAGCGGGAGAGAGGGAGAGCGAGAGGGCGAGAGCAACAGAGTGCAAGTGACAGTGACAGCAACTGTCGAAGAGAGCGACAGAAAGCACAGTGAGAGCAAAAGTTATTCTGCTCGCTGCATACAAATGTATCTACATGTGTGTGTGTGTGTGTGTGTGACTGTGTGTCTGGTTTACTGTGTGTGTGTGTTTGTAGCATGTAAAACTGTGTTAAGTGCAGGCCGTGGACTGAGCAGCGAACTCAGCTCCATTGAGGGTTGCATTTGATGCACAGGCAGCCAGCAATGATGGCTTCATTGTCAGTTTATGCCACACACAAACGCCCACACACACGCCCACACACGCCCACATACGCCCCTGCACCCACACTGCCCTGGCACAAGTAGCCACTCAACATGTTACCGCAGCCAACTTAACGTTACAAAAAGTGAATATCCTTTCTATTAATTATCCTATTGGGTTTAAACTATATTGTTATATATCTATAACTTTCTTATCAGCAAAATGTAAATGGTTTATATAAATGATATTACTAATTAGCATTCTAAGATACTTTTCATTTTTAATAGCCCCTTTCTAATTTAAATAAACTAACCACAACATGTTTAAGTCCGCTAAAATTCGATGTACTTAAATTTGTAAGTAATAATTATTAAATTGCCTAAGTAATAATTAAGTAAACTGTGCTATTTTCTGATAGTGCAGTTACAGTTTATCTATTAGATATAAATTGACTTACTCTACCTACTCACAACTTATCTAGACATTTAAAATTGAACAAAGTTTCTATCATGTTTTCTTCATATCACATTCAGTTTCAACGTTAAATTTTAATAGACATTTTGAATAATTTATATGCAAAATATATGTAAAACATTTGTTTATTCTATATATATCGCAATTATCTATTCGATTGACAATTCGCTCACATCGTATTCATATCACACTCAAGATTTCTAGAGTATTTGTACGAGTAACAAGCGAATTTTGCGATTCATTCTCGCTCACAAAGTGCAATCAACACTGCACATTCTCGGCTTTCAGTTACCTCTCCCGCCTCCGCCTCCGCTCCCCTCCCTCTTTCTGTGCTCTTATCTCTCAGTTTTTCTTTTATGTAGAAGTATGTGTGTGAGTGTGTGTGTGTACAGTATATATTTTGTCATATTTCGTAGATGCAAAGAAAGAAGCAAACAAACGTATAGAAACTGCGCTTATTACGCCCTGTTGGCGACGAACCCATTAGAAACGAGCTTGGTAGAGTGGAAGGGGAAGGGCTGAGGAAGCAGAAGTGTAAGTGAGAGAGGAAGAGAGAGAGAGAGAGGCACTGTGGACTATGCACTATGGTTTTATAGTTATGGCCATGGCTATGACTATAACTATGACTGCGACTGCGACGACGACGGCGACTCTGACTGCATTTCGCCTCATTTCGATTCATTTGCAGTTCTCTTAGCTACTTCTCCCTACCACCCCCCCCCCCCTCCCCGTCTCTATTTTCCACTCTACACTACCCCCCTCACACTCCTCTGCCATTTGGCACTTGCTACTTGCTATGCGCTCTGTATGCTTTCGTTGCCTTCTTTAGGCTCCTCCATTTCCAGTTTTGTTGTCTGCTGTCGGCTTTTTCGCACATTTCGCCCATTGTGTATATTTGGCAAGTTGTGCACACACTCAGCCTCATCATCAACGAGTCGCATTCGCATTCGCTTTTCTACTTCTCCTCGTCCTCCTCCTCCTCTCATTCATTCCATCCCACCTCCCTACAGCTGCCTCTCCCTACTCCCCATGCACAAACCAAACGAGAATGAGAACAAGAACGAGCAGGAGAGGGAGAGGGAGAACGTATCCGAAAACTCTGAGTCTCTGCGTCTCTGTCTCTGTCGCTGTCTCTGAGTGGAGTGTTCTCTTGTCGTTTGCTGTGCGCCTGTTCCGAAACGACTCAAACTGAGAGAGAGATAAAAGCATCTTGTGAATAGATGATGCTTCTGTGTTGATAACGACATAAGTCCACGCTACAATTTTCAGTCTCTGTCTCTATCTCAGTCATGCCTTTATTTCTCTATATATATGTGTGTGTGTGTGTGTGTGTGTGCGAGTACGTTTTTATATGCATGTGTCTGTGTGTGTTTGTATCTGTGTGTGCGTGTGAGTGTGCGTGTGCATATCTGTGACTTTTGCGTGAAAATTGAGCACAATTTCTAGATGCAAACACACACACACACACACTTGCACACACACAAAATCAGACAACTGGTACACAACAGTGTTGACAGAGCTTTGACAGTTTAAATAAGCCAGATTCAATTATAATCGTTGTAAAAAATTTAAAGAACAAGTAAGAGAAATGACTAAATATGTTTGAAAATTAAGTTAAACTTTAAAATATAAATAGATGTATAACTAATACAGAAAATAAACTGTAACAAAAATAGGAGAGCGTATACAAATGCCAATATAAAATAGAGCAGATATTAATATATTAAAATAAGTAACTAAATAATTGATAGTACATTTCATAAATCAAATGTTGTAAATGCCAGATATAGCTTTAAAGTAGCTAAATTGGCAACACTAACACACCAGAGTTTGTGGCATTACAAGTATATTACGAGTACAACAACTCCACGCTACTTCTGAGGTTAACTGCACTACTCCATCTCTCTCACACACACTCTCTCGTTCTTCCTCCCTTTCTCCCCCCGTTGTCTCTGTTTCCCTGCCTCTCTCGCAGCGAGTTGAGTGAGTTATGAAGTTGCAATTGTTGCGTGGGCGACTCGAATCTAGACTCGAATTGTCAGCTTTTTGTGCTCGATTCTCAATTCTCTGAGCACTCTCTCTCTCTCTCTCACACTCTCTCTGTCTCTCTTTCCTCTCGATTTATTGTTGTACTTAAGTCGGGAATGAAATAAACTGGGCGACATTGTAATGCAATCTGTGAAGAGTTTTCCATCACATTGAGGCGTGGAAAAATGCGTTTACCGTTAGCTTTGGCCCTGGCCATGAACATAAAAACCCAAATACGTTACCATAACTTACGATACGTTAAGATCGTCGACGGCAGCTTTGAAATGCATTTCATAGCTGTAAAATGCAACTGCCACACACAAAGAGACAAACAAAAAATAAAAAAGATACACATTACTACAGCTGCATCTATCAGATACAAATGCGTGTGGATGCAAATGCATTCTGGTTTAGTCACCAGTCGATCAATTTGATCTTGCTACACGCTTTCTTCTTTGTTCTTCAGATTTTCTTTATATATACAATATCTTAAATAGGTAAGTTTGAGTTTTGGGACTGAATTGTTTAACTTATTAACAATCTTAGTGAGAAATTAACTTAGCTAAATAATAGAGTGAAAAATCTACATTTTATTAGTTTCTTTCTTTAATTTTGATATACTTTTGTGTCTTGTTTCCATTGTGTCCTTTGACATATACCATTTAATAGCTCAATTTGCATGCAGCTACTACAGATTTAGTTACTGTTGTTGTTGTTGTTGCACTTTCACTTGGCCTGGCCTGCAACTTGGCTTGGAAGCGGCAACTGCAACCGTTTGTGGCAAGCATATTTGCTCTAGTCATAAATTATGCCTAATTATGCGGCATCTTAGCAAAGATTGGCCAACTACTGAACTGAGCTGAACACTGAGCACTGAGCACTATGCAATTTGTCCAAGGCAACAGCAACAACAACAACTACAACACTGAAAACGACAACAACAACTACAACAACCCACTCATGTGGGTTTTGGGGCAACTCTATAGCCTCAAAGCAGACAGATCTTAAGACTGTATTTGCTGATGTATATTTTAGATGGACTCAGGGGAGGAATGGGGTATATTAGTTAGGGTATTCATTGTGTGCATTACGAAATATTGCAACAAAATTTTGTGTGTCTACTTTCATTTTTGCTGCTGCTGCTGCTGCTGTTCGTTGCAGCTGTGGACTTGAGTTTTGGACTTAATTGTTACTTAGGCTCGTCAGCAGCTCGAAATTAGCCGCAACTTTCAACAGCAATAAATGGCCAAAAGAAAGTTGATTTTTTGGACAAAACAAGAGGGTTACTAGTAGTTGTTGTACTGGAGATTTCAAGGTCACTTCGTAGGGACAAACAATAGTAAATTGTTTGTTGTTGTTGGCATTCCATGAATTTTTCTTTTTTTCTATTTTTTTGTTCACTTTGTGTTCAACTTAATTAAAAGGCAAACAAAAAACGCAACCTCATACACACATGGAAAAAATAAGAACTGATAAAACACTTTTTATCAGCTTGAAGTAAAAAAAAAAATACAAAATATAAAAACAAAACCAACAACAAAAACAATGTTGAGACATTTAACCACGATAATTATACAAAACATGTGGCCACAAGTCTTGGGAACTCGAGAACTTGGGAACTCAATGGAAGTTAGCAACGAATACAATTGATAAGCATTTAGAATAGATATATGTATATATATATATAGTAGTGCTACGAATATATCTGGCCACTTGGCACTCACACACACCAACACACACTTGTGTCGACCTGTTCGAGTACACAGCAAAAAAAATAGAACAAGAATCTTTTTTAGATACATTTCAAAGAATTTTAATTTGCTGATAAAAATCCAGCTAGGAATATATATGTATAAGTATAAAGAATCTGAGAAATACGTTTCAGCATTTGCCATTTAATTTCTTTGCATTTTTTTCAGTATTATTTTTAAATTTAGCGTCTTATCTGATTAAACGCAGATAAAAGGCAAATTGATAACCTTTTAAATAATAAAGTGAACGATCTTTTATGTTTATACGCTGTCAAGCCCAAAAAATATAAATAAAATAAAGTAAAACAGTAAGAAAGAAGGAAAAGAAGAAGAGAAGAGCTTATCAATTTCATGTTTATCTCCAAGCTCAAATAAAATGTTGGCAATCATTTGCCTAATTATAATTCATTTTATGATCACACATATTTGCATTCATTTTATGGCATCTTATTCGAATAAAACGAGAGAGGAATAAACTTGTACTAGAATGGCTGTTAAGTTGTTTGGCAACCAATTGGATGCACAACTACTGCAAGACCCTGTATCCTTTAATTAACCCACTGTAGGCGAACAGCATTTTGATATACTCTACATAGAATTCAATGGAAATTTATAATTCGCTAAAAAGATTTCTATTTAGAAATACATAAATAAAAATTATTTAATTTTTCTAAGAATTTAGATTTAGAATTTTGTTTCTGAGCAGAGAACTTTAAAAGTCTTATTGAATTTGTATAATAATAATCAATTCGTGTTAAATACTTATTTTTCTTTAAATTTTTCCCATTAAAGCCTTTAATTTTTCCATTATCTTCTGTTCTCATCAAAATGTTGTCTTTAAAAGAATCAACTTCTATTTTTTACAGCTCACTAACAGCTTTCCAGTCTTGATTATAGTGTGTAATTATCTAAGAAATTGTTTAAATGATAAATCAAAATGCAACAACAGAATCTAAGCCAAGTTTTTTTTCTTCTATTCTTTTCAGCTTTGATTAGTGATGACAAGAGCTTTAATGGGTTAACAGCTGGACTGAGAAACACGCATTCTCTGCCCACTGTACCTGCCACTCCCCTGACGAGTTGCTGCTGCTGATGCTGCTGCTGCCCACATACGATTGCAACGCATCGCAACGCATTGCTTCTGTCACCAGCGTAGCCAATGCCGCTGAGAGTGTGAGTCTGTCTGTCTGTCTGTCAGTCTGTCCGTCTGTTGGATGGACACACTGTAGCTGTAGCTGAAGCTGAGTCTTTTTCTGTGACTGTGTCTCATCTCATAACGTCCAATCGATGTGTGTGGCCTGAACAACAAACTGGGCCGATACAGGCAACGGGAGTGGGAATTGGGAATGGTAGCTAGATGGAGAAGGGGGTAAGGGGCATGGGGCATGGCCTGCGCCTCGGGTGAGGGGATCTGAAAACGACAACGACAACGGCGCCGACGATGGAATGCTGTTAGTTATAAAATGGCCACAAAATCATAACGCGGGCGTGGGTTCTACCAATGTTGACCACTTTCCTGGGACCCAAAACCGAACCTGATATTGACGATGACGATGACGAGTTGTTAGTGCCACCGCCAACCACTCAGCATACATCTCTCTTCTTCTCTCTTTCTCGGTATCCCTCTTCTTTCCCTTTCGCACACTGTCTGGACCATCAAAGAGTTGGTTCAGAGTGTGAATTAAAATGTTTTTTACATGTGTTCTGTGCAGACGATTGGATCAAGAGCTAACAATGTGAGAGAGAGAGAAAGAGAGAGAGGTAGAAAGAGAGGAAAGTTAACTCAAAACGAAATCAAAACTCGTCTCAGTTGTTTTATGAGTTTTAGAAATTCTTTTCAACTTGATTTTTATATGTTTTTCTATATCGATAGACAGCAGACATTTCCATGCACTCTCGCCCACAAAATTCAAACTTGTTTTGTTTTTCTCGTTTCTGTTTGCTGTTCTTGTTATTATTATTAGTTTTCTATTCCGCTGGCTGGCGGTGTAGACTTCGCTTTTGTTGTTGTCGGCGGTGGCGGTGGCGTTGGTGGCTCGCTTTGAATAATGATGATAAGCGCAGCTCCAAAAGAACACAAAAAAATAAGAACCTTTTAGCCATCCATCAGGCCAATCCGTATGAGTACAAACGAATATTTATATACTCAAACTCACACTCACACTCACACTGGGGCTCATAATCATTCATTCCCTCCATTTATCCATCCCTCCACTTATCCATTCATCCATCCATCTATCTGTCATTTGCTTTTGATTATTGACTTATTGTGGCATTTATTTTATGTGTATTCAACTTTTTTCTGTTTTTTTTTGCTCGAAATCGTCGCCAGGTACACGAGAAATCGTCACGGTCAGCAAAAGATACTTTTGGGAGCCTATGCAGATACAGATACAAATACATTTGAAGCGCACGCTTGTCCATTTTGATGTTGTTGTCATCAATTTAGGAGAAACAACAACAAATGAAACGAAACAAGAACAAAACCAGACATTCTTCAAGACAAGACAAGAGAAGACAAGTCAAGACTCGTCGCTTTTCGTTCTCATAATTTGTTTGCCTCATTTTTCTCCCCC
Organism: Drosophila cardini; assembly: GCA_018903735.1. Lineage (NCBI taxonomy): Eukaryota > Metazoa > Arthropoda > Insecta > Diptera > Drosophilidae > Drosophila > Drosophila cardini. The sequence continues at coordinate 2,992,273 of JAEIGM010000007.1, read as the reverse complement.
TCTCCCCAAACAACAACCAAACAGCCAACAATCCAACAACATCCCTCTTCCCACATCCCAAGCAAACCGCGTTTCCCATGCCCAGTTCTCAATCCCGTTCTCAATTCTTTTCTTTCTCGCGACGACGACGACGACGACGACGTCGACGACTGTGAGAAAGATTTTATTTCGTTCAAGTGGTTTTTGATTTAACACCAAACAACAACACTGGCAAACAAGCAATGGAAAATATTTTAATGATGCGTCGTCAATGCAATTCAAGAAAGAAAAGAAAGAAAATAAACAGATTTCTAACTTGTTTGGTGGCCTTTCCATCGATCAGTTTTTCTTTTTCATTTTCTTGCTTTGAGCTCAGCTCAGCTCAGTTCAATTCAGTCTTAATCTCAATCTTTGACATGATTTTAACTACACAAATATGCATTTGCAGCATTGCAATTGATTAGAGTCGTGTACATTGATCCTACGCAGAGAAACTCACCCTAAAACTGCTCTACGAAAGGGGTAGCTTAAAGGACCGAAAAACCACTCGACAAGCTGTCAATGGACTTATTTCATATATACCTTTATATATATACATATAATCGTGTACTATATATCGATGCGGTAACATCTGTCACGGCTGCTTGCCGTACACCAACCACAAATGTGGAGAACAGGACACTCTGAGCAAAAAAAGAAACGAAACTGGCACCTTTAAGCAGCTTTCGGTATTTACACAAATTTTAAATACTTTTATTGGTCTCAGGTAACTGGGTATAATTGCATTAAGATACAACATGCAACAGTTCAATTAATTATCGACGATAAACGAAAGATAGCCAAACAGGTAATACTATAATTCGATTCGAACCGATCTTGACTTTAACAAATGAAACGTTATTTTGACAACGGATTTGCTACAATTAAATTACATAATTTTCAAGCAATTAATCAGTTGAATAAAAGGAGCTTCTCAAAAATGGTCTTACAAATTTTAAGAATCATCCAACAATTCCCTGTTACAAGAATTCTAAATAAAGTATTCTAATAATACCTATATTTTTCTGATCTTTAAATAAGATCAAATTGTTCACAAATCTCTAGAGTAAATTCGCACAAATTCCTACATTAAACTGTCTAAAAATGTAAATTGAACTTTAAGTAAAGGGCATTTAAAATTCGATATTAATTAATTATATTTCGACCGACTCTTCCCTTTGTTGAGTATTATATTTTTTTATGTTTTAAGCCTATTAAAAAAATATGTGCTGTCGCTGTTCTTTATCCCATTCAACATATTGCTGATGATTCACAGCTGATGGATAAAGGATATTTTGTTGATCGCTCGTTAAGGTGGCACTAATCGCGTGACCTCGAGTGTTTGTGTATGTTGTGTGTATTCTTTGGTGCATTTTACGGTCACTTTACACGCTGTTTATTCACGGCACTCGAAAATGCTTCTAGAATAAATGTCGACTGATTCAAACCATTCATAAAAAAATGCCATTCTATTGCTTTCTTCGCTTTGTGGCACCTTTCTTTCTTTCTTTCTTTCTTGCTTTCTTTCTGTTTGATTGGAAGCGCTTAGGAAAATTAACACACACACACACACACACTGAGAAGTAATGGTAACTGGGAAAACAGGGAAAGGTTGGAAAAGAGACACAAAAAGCGGGACTAGGAAGCCGTCTTTTGCGTAGGTAGCTTCGACAACTGGGCCAAGACAATACGTAGAACGGAAGAGAGCGAGAAAGAGAATGAGTGGAATGAGTGGATCGTGTGTTAGAGCGAGAATGATGTAGAAATTTCACCTTTTGCAGTTGCAGTTGTCGTCGTTTTTGTCGTTCTTATTGTTCTTGTTGTTGTTGTTGTGTTTTTGAGAGCACGACGCGTGTCAGGGGCAACCAATTAGCCCGGAGACTCTGCGGTATCTGTGCAGTCTTTTATGTTGTGTGATATAGGGGTTGTTAATAAGCAAGACAAGCCTACGCAGTCAGACACTGAGAGAAATCTTCTACCAGCAAGTTGGAGGTGCAAGAATTGATTAGAACTAAAACTTATAATTAATATTTAATTTATATGAATAAAATGGTTTTTCTACACAGAATAATTCACTGACTAACGCACTGATCAGCGTGGAAGCCAAACGGGAATAGGAATGAAGCTTTAATTTATTTACAGTATAGTTTAGTTGAAAGATTGCTAAGGTAGAATTTTTTCTTGTGATAAGTTTTTAAAAATAACCCTTCAATTTCTTTCAGTGTATTTGGATCGCTGATCGCTGCCTTGTGGCTGACGCTGATGAGCCGCAAACTGCGCAGGAAGCTTCATCCCATTGACAAGCGCATTTAGGGGATAATTTTCGGTTGCTCCCCAAAAATAAAACTGGGAATAAAAAGGCAAAAGCCGAGAAAAGCAAAGGCAAAAGCAGAAGGAAAAGGAAGCAGCAGACAAACTACGCAGGCGCAGAGACAGACGCTGCTTGTAGGCAGCAAAAAAAGGACGAGAAAGAGGACGAGGACGAGGACGAGGACGAGGATGAGGACGAGGACGCATTTCAGGACTCGCTCCAATAGTTTTTTGTGTGAGTCTATAACATCTGCTTATGACTGTCTGTTCGATTGTCCGTCTCACTCACTGAGTCTCTCTCTCTCTTTCACTTTGGTGTGTTATTCTGACAGGACATGTGCGTTTTTAGTTATTGAAATTTTTACTTGTTTTGTCCTGGTCGCCGGTCTCTGTGCATTGAGTATTTAATTGCAGATAATATCGACAACAAACAGCAGGCAGCAGCAGAATGCAGCGACCAACAGACCGACAGAAGGATGAATTCAACAGCTGAATATATTTTTTATTCCTTATTTTTTTTGCCGGAAATGCATTTGTACCCAAAGCAGCTCCCCGTTCGGGACACATCTTCTTTGTTGTCTCTTCTTCTTCTCATTTTTGTGGGTTCTCTTTGGAGACGCGCACGTGTCAATAATTGTTCAGTTGTGGAGCTCAAGGATCAGCTGTCCTTTCGGGGATCGCCACTTGAGCCGAACAAAAGAACAACTGAAGTAGGTTTTAAAGGAGTTCTCCCTAGTCACCTTCCTTTGATAACCCTGAACACCTTCGATTTCTCAGAAATTACACCAAAAATAGAGACATAAATAACAATGATCCTTTTATATTCTAGTTTAAATACCAGATTATAGCAGATGTGAGTAAATATTTGCTTTCTTATAAAAAAATCTATAAGAAAATCGTCTCAAAACACTCTTTTTGCTATCTACAATTAATTATTCATATTTATAGAAACCTAAAAAAAAGTATAACTGGAACAACTCTAAAAAATTAAAGTAATAAATAACAATTATCCTGTCATGGCTTTTGTGTTTCACCTTTTGAATTGCTTCCAGGTGTTTTTAAATAGTTTTTTGTGAATAAAAATTTATGATAATGGATCACAATTTTAGAAGCATTCGACTAAAATTAAATTATGCATAGTGAACAAATAAATTTAGACACTTTCTATTTCCTATTAGTTGAACCCAAAAAGTGTAGAAATAAATAATAATTATGCTGTCGGTGTTTTAGTTTAACAGTTGTTTCAGGTGTCTGAATAGGAGTTTACTTTATTTTATAAACTAATTTGGTTACTTAATAAAATTTAGGTTTATTGAAATTGTAAGAGAACATAGGCTTACATACCAAATAATTTAAATTCAGCTCAATATTTTAAATTCACAATTTTCCCAACTTTGACTGATCATAACTCAGCCAAATGAAGAGATATCTTAAAAAGTCATACCTTATTATACTCTGGACAACTAGGAGAATTAATCGCAATCAAAATCTAAAATTCTCAAAATCGAACCCAATTTGTCAAATTTAGATGAAAGATATGTGGTCCAAAGCTCAATTTGTAAAATTGACAATTTGCCCAACTTTGACTGATCAGAACTCAGCCAAATGAAGAGATATCTTAAAAAGTCATACCTTTTTATACTCTGGACAACTAGTAGAATTAATCGCAATCAAAATCTAAAATTCTCAAAATCGAACCCATTTTGTCAAATTTGGATGAAAGAGTCTTCAGATATGTGGTCCAAAGCTCAATTTGTAAAATTGACAATTTGCCCAACTTTGACTGATCAGAACTCAGCCAAATGAAGAGATATCTTAAAAAGTCATACCTTTTTATACTCTGGACAACTAGCAGAATTAATCGCAATCAAAATCTAAAATTCTCAAAATCGAACCCATTTTGTCAAATTTGGATGAAAGAGTCTTCAGATATGTGGTCCACAGGTCAATATTTAAAATTTACAATTTTCCCAACTTTGACTGATCATAACTCAGCCAAATGAAGAGATATCTTAAAAAGTCATACCTTATTATACTCTGGACAACTAGGAGAATTAATCGCAATCAAAATCTAAAATTCTCAAAATCGAACCCAATTTGTCAAATTTAGATGAAAGATATGTGGTCCATAGCTCAATTCGTAAAATTGACAATTTGCCCAACTTTGACTGATCAGAACTCAGCCAAATGAAGAGATATCTTAAAAAGTCATACCTTTTTATACTCTGGACAACTAGCAGAATTAATCGCAATCAAAATCTAAAATTCTCAAAATCGAACCCATTTTGTCAAATTTGGATGAAAGAGTCTTCAGATATGTGGTCCACAGGTCAATACTTAAAATTTACAATTTTCCCAACTTTGACTGATCATAACTCAGCCAAATGAAGAGATATCTTAAAAAGTCATACCTTATTATACTCTGGACAACTAGGAGAATTAATCGCAATCAAAATCTAAAATTCTCAAAATCGAACCCAATTTGTCAAATTTATATGAAAGATATGTGGTCCATAGCTCAATTCGTAAAATTGACAATTTGCCCAACTTTGACTGATCAGAACTCAGCCAAATGAAGAGATATCTTAAAAAGTCATACCTTTTTATACTCTGGACAACTAGTAGAATTAATCGCAATCAAAATCTAAAATTCTCAAAATCGAACCCATTTTGTCAAATTTGGATGAAAGAGTCCTCAGATATGTGGTTCACAGCTCAATATTTAAAATTCCCAATTTTATACTAGACTGAAATTTAGTCAGAAATTTAAAGTGCATTAAAGAACTGATCTTATTTATGGCTAACTATATCATTAAATATTTCTAAAGACCCTGTTAATGCTAAGATTCCTGTAACCGTTATACTTTTGTATGTTTTCACCTGCGAGAATTGTTCGATTGCTTCCGCTTGTTATGCAAAAATTCCATTAGTTTGAAATGTTTTTGCAACTGAAATTCTTGTGCCGCAACAGCTTAAAGATTCTGAATTGTTATTCTTGGCCATTGAATTGCATTTAGCTGCAATTTGCCAGCAGCAACAACAGCAGCAGCGGCAGCAGCAGCAACTACAGTTTTAAGCTGCCTAAACAAATGCAAATTAGTTGCGCACTTGGCCAACAGTTAACTCTGAGCACTCATCTCTCCCTCTCTCTCTCTGTCTATTAACTGGGCTCAAACCGAAACTCAACTGGGTTCACTCAATTGCAAAAGTAACGGCAAAGCTAATGCCAAAAGCAGCAGCAGCAGCAGCAACAGCAACAACAACAGCAACAACAACAACAACAGCAGCTAATGTAATTGTATTTGTAAATGCCATAAAGTTGGCAACACTTGCTGTGCCAACAACAGCAACAGCAATACAAATGAATTATGTTGGCTGCCCAGCAACCTTCCCCTGTGCCCCCTATTTCGCTCTTCATTCCCGCCTCTCCTCTCCGCCTTCCCCTCCGCCCCTTAAGCCGCTTTAAGCCACACAAATGTTGCTTCAACGTTTGCAAATGAAGTTCACGAGATGGTCAAGACGATAATGTTGGCGAGCGCATTTTGCCAAGTCATGTTGTTGCTGCTGCTGCTGCTGTTGCCCTGGCACCGCAGCAACAACATACCGTCGACAGCAACAGCAAACAGCAATAGCAACAACACAATTCAGTTAGTCAATGCGCGTCACAGCGAACGAGTTTTTTGCTGCTGCTGCTGTTGCTGCTGCTGCTGTTGTTGGTGTCCATTTTGTCGCCGTTGTTGCCCTCAAATAGTTGAAAATCAAATCAACAACAGCAACAACAACAGCAGCAGCAGCAAAAGCAGCAACAACCGCGTAGCTTAAGCTGAAATCTATGTATGTAAAACTCAATTGAAGCGCAGCGAAGTTTCCCCCTCGACACTTCTCCCCGTCGCACCAGTTTTTGTTTTCTTTTTCTGTTTTTTTTTTTTGCTGTTTGCCTTTTGTTTGATTTAGTTTATGCATCTCCCCCACTCCTAACCCCTTGTTAGCCCCACTCACTACAAACCAGCCCATGTCTCTGCCCTTCCCATTGGACTCATGCATAGGAGCAAAGCTGACGCTGACTGCAAGTTCCAAGCCAAAAGCTGACTGCAGTTTCCCCCCCAGCACCCCAATGGCACAACAGTGTTGCCAGAGTTTTGACAGAGCTAAAAAAAGCTAGAAAAAAGGCTGGAAATATTTTGACTAAAATAATGAAGCTAAACCAACTATTAATAAAGTTTAAAAAAGTTTTATTTTAATTATTATATCTAAAAAGCTATTGGCATTATATTCAGTTTGCTCATAAAATTAATACCTAGTTTCAAAACAATTAAATTATTTAAATGTTATACTTTTAAATAATATTTTTACTTATTTCAATTAATTGTTCTGTCATAAAACTATTTATATATTAAAGCTAGCTTTAAAGCTAGTAAAAACCCAACACTGTCGCATAACTAAAACTGAATCTCAGCTAGCGTCGCTGCTGTCGTTGGCGTCGCAGTCGCAGTCTCAGTCGCCGTCGTCGTCATCGTCATACAAATATTTAGTAGAGTATGAAGTAGTTCGGGTTCGGTACATAAAATGTGTTGACCTCAGTTGACCTCGTTTCAGTTTCTTTTGCTGTTGCTGTTGCTGCTGCTGTCGTAGTTGTTGTTGCTGTTGTTTTTGTTGTTGCTGTCGTAGTTGTTGCTACTCTTTTTTCTGCTTTTTGCAGCACTTATTTTATTTGTGCAAACGTTTTAATGAAATTTCGTTTCATTTTTTTCTTTTTGTTGTTGTTGTTGTAGTTTTTGTACTCTCTGCTTTGCTACTCACTATTTCTGTTGTTGTTGTTGTTTCTTTTCTACGTACATAGTTCCAACGTCTTCGTTTTCTCTGCCTTTTTCCCCCTTCCCCCTTTCCCCTCCCTGGACACATTTGAGCGCGCCGCAGAGTTTTTCAATTAGAAATCATCATAATCGTATCTCTTTGTGGTTCTTCAACCTTCTTTCTGCAGCTGCCGGAATTCCCTGCCCCAAGCCCACAGAAAGAGACAGAGTGTCTAAGGCGAAAAGAGATAGAAAGAGAGAGAGAGAGAGCGCTGACGTTTTGTCTATGGAGCATTCTCGTCTCTGGTCAAAGTCTCCTCAGCTCTAAATGAACTTTTGGCGAGTGTAACTCTTTATTTTTGTTGATTTTTTTTTGTTTCTTATACAATTCAGTTGTTGTTGTTGTTATTGTTGTTGTTGTAGTTTGTTTACCTCGCTTAATGTTGTTGATGATTACTTTCACCGGACAGCAACAGCAACAGCAACCAAAGTCTGAGCACAACAAAACACAGTTATGACAACAACAACAACAAGAACAACAGCAGCAGCAGCAGCAGCCAAGCGATTGCTGAGGAAGCAACAACAGCAACAACTACAAGCTCAAGAAGAAGAAGAAGAAGAAACATAAAACAACAACAAAAAAACAGAGCCAAAGTTGCTTTGCTTATTTGTTGCTATTATTGTTGCTGTTGTTACTGTTGCTGCTGTTGTTGTTGTTGTTGTTGTTGGCATATGAAATATGTTTGAACATAATGAGGCCAACAGAGTTGTTGCTGCTATTGCTATTGTTGCTGCTGTCTACTGAGCAACTGACTCCAACTCTGACTGCAATGATTGCAGGTTGCTGCTGCCGCTGGCAACAACCAGCAACAACAGCAACAGCAGCAGCAACTTCAACGTCAAGAGGCATGGTCTTAGCTCGTAATCTGAATCTGAATCTAAATCAAAATGAAAATTTGATACAATTAGCAAAAGCACAAAAAGTGTTGTTGTTGTTGTTGCTGCTGCTGCTATTACAGCAACCTGCTGCTGCTGATGTTGTTGCTGCCAGTGCAATCAGCAACATATACTATAAATTGCATGTTGCTGCAACCCTATAAAACTGCATTTTCGGCCAATCAGTAAGAATTATTAGAAGCCCAAGTTAAGGGCTTTCATTGAGCAAAATTTATGTAGTCGGAGAATAGAAAATTATAAATTTAAAGGCTTAAAATCAATAAAAGTATTAATTAATTTTTTAAAAGTTAATTTATAAATTCCTTTTCGAATTTCATTAGAAATTGTACAAGTAAATTCCCCAATTTTTCAACGCTTTTAATCCATTCGTTAACCCAATCTCGTGATGCCAATTTCTAGCTGGTTTTCTTGTTATCGCCCTCAAAAACACTCTGTGCACTTTCTATTTCCTTGGCACGCATTTTGGTAAAAAAAAGAGCAAAATAATGTACAAAAAATATAAAAAACCGTTAGGTAAATGAATTTCGGTGGCAACCAAAAAAGTTGACATGCATCTCATATAACGCGTACCCCAAAACAACAACAACAACATTAAAAAGCTAAAAAAAATTCAAAAATGTGGTAAAGAAAAAGAAAAAGAGTCAAAAGCTAAGCGACGTCTTTCGGTTCACGTTCGTTCACGTCCAAAATTTCATTGTACCCACGCCGACGTCGACAAGCGGAAATGGTAAACATTACCTTTACCTAGACTTGCAACACTGCTCCCAAGGGGCAGAGGGGGTGGGGTGGACCAAGCGAGAAATGGGAACTGAGAAATGAAATGAAATGGGGGAAAAAACGGTTAGTTATGAAACCAAAGCATCACTCAAAGGCAGCCGCCAAAGCCGCCCGCGCTGCTTAGCCAACTATCGAGAGGGTGGAGGGGAAGGGGTTGTCTAGGGGAGAGAGAGAGATGGGGCAGAAGTGACAGCGTCTGGAGAAGCTCAATGCGGACTCAACGTCAACCGTCAACAGTCAACCGTCAACCGTCGCACAGCAGCAACTTTCCAATGTACACAGACACACGATCACATTTGTGTATTATTTCATTATTGTTTCGCTTAGTTTTTAACCAAAAAATAACACAAAAAAATACCCAACAACAGCAAGAGCAGCTACAATAAGAGTTGCATGTAAATGACTTGGATTGGAAATAGTTTATCAGCCAAAAAGATAGAGATACAGTCTCAGATAGTTAAACACCAAGCTGAGCTACTTTAAGTGTTGTTAAACGATTTGTAGCCAACAACAAATCAAATCAGAAATTATGGTCTTTAAATTATTAGAGTTAATTTATCTCAAGTAGTTTTGATGAAAAATCTTGTTTGCTTTAAGTATAAATTTCTTGTCAGATTAGAAGTTAAGAAAGTTTATTTTAAGTATTTTAAAGCTAATCAAACCAAAATTTGCCAGCTTCATCAGCTGTTTAAATCTATCTTTTAGCTATTTGACTAAAGCATCACTTCAGATTTATTGAAAATACTTTGAAATTGGATTTCTATCATATGATTCTATAGTACTCTGATATTGATTTAGTTTTCGAACATATTTTACACAACACTATTCCTCCCCCCTTCCCTTTTAAAAGCTTAAAGTATTAAATTTAAGAATTCACTGTGAAAATTGCACACTTTTCCAGCCAATGCCATTTTCAATTGATGATTTCTAAATTGTTGCACTAAAGTTTGCGATAAAACGCACAAAACTGTTGCACGTTGGAAAAACAATTCAATTGCAAGTGAATGTTGTTGGTTGCGGCGAATGTGGCTGTGGAAATGGAAGTGGAAATGGGAATGGCAATGGAAATGCCAGTGAAAATGGCAAAATGGTGATGGAGTATATGGGTGGTTAGAACGAGGACAAGGAAGAGAATGAAGCAGAGCAGGAGGAGCAGGACGAATAGACCATGTCCAATGCCCATGGCATTGCCATCTGCCATTCTTCATTCTACGTTCTTCGTTCTCCCTTTGCCATTCTCCCTTTTACCATTCTCCATGGTTCATTTTGGCTGGTTCAACCCACTCGATTCAGCATTATCCCTACGCCCACAGCAGCAACAGCAGCAGCAGCAACCTTTTATCCTTGCATCCTTGCATGCGTCGTGCCCCCAAATGTTGGCATGTTAAATGGAAATGCATTTGGTGGCAGGCGAGGCAAGACTAACATGGAACGTTCAGGATGTCAGGGAGTTTTGTGGGCTAAAATAAAACCAAATAGACGGAAAATGGAGGAAAAATGCACAGCAACATCGAGGAGACAGAGAGAGTATAAAGTGAGAGAAGGAGAGGGAGAGAGAGAGAGGGAAAATGGGAGAGAGATACACACATACATCCTTGACAGTGCCGACTACCGAGTTCATTGCATTTTATGCGAAGCGACGTTGCAGGTAAAATGCAAACAGCAAATATGGTTTGGGCCAAGAGCTGAGTTTGGCTTTTAGGACTGGCTAATGCGCCACGCACCCAACGGGCAAAAGTATTGTGGGTTTTGTGGCATGAAAAGAGCGAAGCAAGAGGGGAGTGAGCGAAAAAGAGGGGCCGAGAGGGGCAAAGGGACAGGAAGTTGCTGTGTTGCTTTGTTGTTTGCAATCATTGCATGTCTGTGCGACCCTTCGCAACCAAAATGCCACAACACAACACAATTTTCTCACCAGAAGCGCCAGTAATTGGGGTGGAGTTAAGGGTGGAGTAGAGGGAGGAGTAGTGGGTGGAGTTCCAGCAGCGTTTGTAGGAGGATTTTAGGGAGGACAACTGGCAACTGGCAACTGGCAGCCAACACCCGCTAAACAAAAGCCAACTCATTGAGTTGGAAGTTTTGTAGAAATTTTGTTGGTCGAAGGTTGCAAATGTTTGTGCCACTTGCGTTTACAGTTGCAGCAAAGTGACAGCTACTAAGAGCTGTTTACCGCTGCCCACTCCCTGCTCCCTTGCTGCCTCTCCCTACTCCCCACAACCTTTCAATAAAACCGATCGAGGCAATTGCAATAAGCAGCGTTGACAGTGGACAGACCAAGGAGCGCATCCTCTAGGACCCTCGAACAGTGCATGGTCGTTGATGTGTACAGTTTACTGTGCAGAAATCATAAAACGAAAACGAGTTACACAACTGCTGACAGAGAGGGAGACAGGGGATGGGGCAACGGGAAGTGAGTGAGAAGCAGAACAGGTAGAAGCTACACCGTTTTGGAATGCAAACTAAAAATAGGAAGCGCAGGCCAAAAAACCAAGTGATGTTGGGAGGGAGGAAGCAGTAAAAGGAGGAGGTGAAAAAGAGGCGAAAAAGAGGAGGAGTAGCAGCACCCTGGCTCTATTCAGTGGCTCTAGTTATGCCTGTGTCTCTGCCACAACCTCAGCCTCCAAGCACAGCAATAACAACATCTACACTGAAACAAAAGTCGAATAGGATGTAGTGTAGACAAATATGAGACAGAAATCTTTGACTTCACCTGGACCCAAAATATTTGTTAACTAATTCTTACTACTGTTATTACCCTTCCACTAACTTCTTCTAGGGTTGGCTTTAACCCAAAGTTCTAGACTTGTTTTCAGTGTACAGTGGCAACAATCGCAATCGCTGCTTTCTGTGGCAGTTGCACTTACACAGTTGCCTCTAATGTCTGTTCATGGTCGTTGCCATTAAATCGTTAGAGAGGTGGCAAGGCAGACGTTTCTGCTGCTTCTTCTTCTACTTCTACTTCTTCTTCTTGCTCTTGCCCATTTGCTATACCCAATATCCAATACCAGGTTGAACCTTTTCAGCCGTCTCAGGTCTCGGTCTCAGTCTCCTTTTCTCTCCTCCCTTCTCCCTTCTTCCTTCTCCCACTTTGTCTCTTTCGCCGTCTCCTTCTCGGTTTCGGTCTCGTTCTTGTGGCTCCAACGTCGCCAGTTTTCCGTTGACTTTGATTGCAAACTTTACATGGCACCAAAGTGCATTTTCAATAAAAGGAAATATCAAACTCACACACACACACATAGATACGCTGTTGTATATAGTGTGTGTATACTGTAGCATGCCTTTAGCTGTTTTTTCTCATTTTTTTTTTTTGTGTGCACTTGCTGTCGCCTTCCTGACTGCTTTCTCCTCCCTCCCTCTCCCACTCTCTGTCACAGCGAACTCTGTGAATTCTGTGACCTCGACACGGCACTATAAAAGTTGTTCCTCCCCCTCACTTGACCCCTTGATCCCCTCGCTGGGATGCACCCAAGTGACGAACTTTGAATGTCGTATGTCTATGAAATGACAACAAACTGGAACACGAGCAATAACAAGCAGCTTAAGCTTTTCATTACAGCTTGCGAAGCTAAAATACTCTTTACTTTAGTCAGAGTTGAGTTCAGTTTTCAAAATTCCAGAACTTTTTAAAGTCACCCATTTTTAAAACTTCTAGGGACTACAAATTGAGCAAAAGCTAACGCACTCCCATAGGAAAATTCTTATAGATTTGATGTCTTCCAATAAAAACAACTCTTTAAACTGAAAATTCCATGAGTTTTCTATAGTTTCCAATATCTTTCACTTGAAAAACTTTTCAAAACTTTTTAAATTTAGCTAATTATCATTTCTCTTCTACCTACAATCTGCTTAAAATCAATATCTTACTTAACTTAACTACTAATCTAGAATTCTTACACCAACGCTTCTAATACTTAGTTATTCTAGACAACAACTACAACAAAAGCAAGTGCCAGAAAACACAAAAAACTTTTTGGAGAAAACTTTTTGACACTTTGGAATATTCTGGGTCTATTGAAAATTTAACGCTGTCACAGGCGACTTTTCAAATTACAGCAGAAACTTGTGCAGTTGCTTTTCCACTATCAATTTTCCACAGTTTCCCAAACACATTGTGCTCTTTACATTATCAACTTTAGTTATCTAAAGAGCTTTGTAGTTTTAATTGCATAAATTAAAGCTGTTAATCGGATTCATTTGGCAAATAATAGACGTAAATTGTGTTTTGAAACTAGAAATTGAATGTTGGTAAGCTTATGATAGCTGTAAATTTGAAACATATATTGTTAATAACCTTCAGACTTTAAAGCTTGATAAAGTCGCTAAGTTTTAAAGCTCTCCAAAAGGCTAAGATAAATCTAGTTAAGTGTTCTAATCGCTCCTTTATGTTCGAAGTCTAAATCAAATGTTTAAATGACTAATCAGCTAGTGTTAAATACTAAATTTTAGTTCAACACTAAATAATTCAATTAAACTTCAAAGCTTTTGTGTTACTCAACCCTAAAATAAGTTCAGAAACTCTTCTTGCTGCTCCTTTTTATCTGAAGTCTTAATCAAACATTTAAGTGGCACTTTCAGCTGGTGTCATTTGCTGCCGCTGCTACTTCTGCTGCTGCTTAAATAGTTGCAATGATGGACAGTGTACAGTGGACAGCAGAAGTGCTTAAGCACATGCCCGGATATCCGTTAAGGCAGTTGTTTGTTCGGGGCAACTCCCATGTCGACTGTTGTCCACTTGAAGCATTGTTCACTGTACAGTGTACACTATACGCTGTTCACTACTCACTGTTTACTATATGTGTGTGTGTAGCTGTTGTTGTTGTGTTCTCTTTCTTTGGGCCACGCCTCGTCGGCATATTCATCAAAATTCACTTTAACTTCATTATCATCGTTATTGTTTTATTTATTCCACCTTCTGTTTCGCCTCAAGACACTTGATCGCTCAATTGATTTTGTGGCTCAGCTTTTGACTTTGACTCGAACTCAAACTTTGACTTTGACTCGAAGTCGTCGTCGGAGTTGTTGTCGTCGTCGGATTCGGACTCGGACTCAAACTCGGCACTCAAGATGATTTGTTGGTCTCTTCGGGCGCTGGCGGGCACAGCGCTGCCTCTCTCTTTCTCTCGGACTCTTCTCTCTCTTGCTCTCTTCTTGCGTCTTCGGTTAAGGCCTCATGGCGTGGCCTGCCTGCTGCTTTTTGACGGTTTCGTTGTTGTCGGCTCTGTTGTTCCTGTTGTTGTCATTGTTGTTGCTGTTGTTGTGCGCATTGTCGACACTTTATTGACTACTTTTCTGGATGAATTTGTTGGTTTCTTAATTTCTCTGCACTGCACCACAGCTCTGGCCTGTTGTCGCTTAACTCTCTCCTTTTTCCCCTTTTTGCACTCCTTCGGATATCACTCATACGCTCCGCTGCCCTACCCCACACACTCATACACACACCACCGCACACCACAGCACTCTTTTTGCGCTCTCTGCTTTACACTGCGCTTCTTTTTGTTGCCGGCTGCTGTTGTTGCTGCATCGATTTAGTTGCTGCCGTTTCTTTATATTTTTCTTTTTTATAATTTTATTGTATTTTTTTTGTCTCTCTTTTGTTACTTATGTGTTTAATTTTGTTCTTTTTTTCATCATTTATTTTTTGTATTTTTTGTATTTTTGCGGCGCAGACACAAAGACAAAACCAAGCAGACACAGACACAGACAGAAACGTTGGAGACGACGCTGCTTTTGGGTGACTTTGTACGCGATTCTCTTGCACACAGACAGACGGATGGAGAGACAGACAGACAGGCAGGCAGACATATACAGACACAAACACAGACAGACTGAGAGACAGACAGGCATTGATTTAGCCGGCTTTAAATATGAGTTGAGGTGTTGTCCTCGCTTAAATTAGCCCTGCTCAGCTACAGCTACACTGCGTCTGTCTGCCAATTCCAGTCTCAGTCCCAGTCCCAGTCCCAGTCTCAGACCCAGTCCCATTCCCATACCCAACTTATATACTATATCCATATATATAAACTGTATATAATTCTGATATATATATATATAATGTTTATGTATAATTTGCTTTCTCAGCCTGTGTGCACTTATCGCTTTTGTCTTTGGCATCTTTGCTTAATTTACGTTCAGGATTTTTATGGCTTTGTCTGGCCTTATAAACCCTTTTTGGATCAACGCTATAAATCAGTTTACATATATTTTTCTCTTTTTTTTGTATATTTCTCTGTTTTTTATGCCTCACTTTTTTTTTTTTTTGGTAGATTATTTTTGGTATAACGGTTAATGCTGCACGCGCCTTTTATGGCCATCATAATGATCAGTTTTTAAATCTGAGTAATTTTGTTTTGGGGCTTCAGTTTCTCGATCAATGATCAAATTGCACGCAATCACAACAAAAACAGAATAACAGACAAAAATAACAGAAAATATATGCAAAGTGTGAAAAATCACATAAAGTTTTAACTGCCAATCGAGTTTGTTGTTTACACGATCACATAAAAAACACACACGATAAGCAGAAAAACAAAAATTCTCTCTCACAACCACAAATTGTCATTTAAAAGGTCCATTATGAGCTCACATCTCCCCCTCGACTACGAGAAGGGTTATAGCCAAGTTAACTCGCTGTTGGGAATCCGAAACCAAATTGGCAGCCATATAGTTTTATAGACTCCCCAGTAACAACAACAACAACAACGACAACTTATCGACCAAATGACTGTATTTATATGGAGTGTAAAGATCATTTCTTATGAGTTTCGCTTAAATGATTTGTATTATAGCATAATAAACCGCTGATGATGCTGCCAATCAAAAGCTGACAATTATAATTATACCGCTCTCGTGTGTAAGTGCAAAAGCAAATACAAATCATGTTTATAAATGATTATACAGCACAATTATCACATCATTTACCTCAGTAATTTTCCTAAATTAAATATGCATTTGTTTGGGTTCAATTTATTTTAGAACTGGAGAATAACAAATGACTTGTTATGAAGAACTCCATTAGTTTATCAAGCAAAGATTAAAGTTAAATATTATATAGTTAGAAGAAACTAATTTACTTGTTTTGAATATCTCAATCTATATTTGTACTAACATAAGTATAAAGACATTTAAGCATTTAATTCATTTTTATTATGATGAATTTATTCATTATAGAAATTAGTATACAAATTCTAAAAACTGTTCTATTTTAATGATCTTCATTAAAAGTATTACGAAAACTACAACTTTTCTTGTCCCAAAGTTATACTCATTTCAAATCGCAATTAATTCCCCAAATACTTATTTCTTTTGAAAGCAGAACAATAAATTTGTGGATTGTTGAAAGCGTATTATTAACCAAATGATAATATCAATCAAAATACGAATGGCGCCAGTTGCAACAGGCAACTTCCGGTCGCAAGACGATCTGCACAAAAATACGTGGAAGAAGTGGGAGAAGAAGTAAAGGAAGAATAAGTAGAAGAAGAAGAAGAAGCCCTGTCTTCACCTGCAACAGCAAACTGGAGGATCACTGAACTAAAAACCAAAAAAAAAAAAACTGCAAACTGCTGCGATCGACGAACGTTGATCGTTGATCGTTGATCGTTCAGCGTTGATCGCTGATCGGTAATATTAATGCTTGAAACAAAACTTGAAACGATGATACGGGCCACCTTGTGCTTTTGGCATTGAATCATGTGCTGCGATTTGACATTGGAATTCAATACGGGTGGAGTTGAGTTAAGGCCAAAGACAAAGCCAAGAGCCAACAGCTAAGAGCTAAGAGCCAAGAGCAGCAGATAGGGCCAAAAGCAAAAACAGATACTCCCTTACAATCCTCAGAAGAATCCTCCACGAACCAAAGTCTCGTTTTCCCTCTGTTTTGTAGGGCTTCAAGAGGCACACGAGAGATGGGCAAAGGGGGAGTGGTAGGGAAAGAGGGGCAGAGACCTGCAGAAGCCTTCACTTGATCAGTCGCGATCAATTTCGCGTCAAGTCATAAATCCGCACTCGAGTTTTTATGCATAGCAAGTTAACAAATTATATGGAATGTTATGCGATAGAAGCGTCGAGAGGGAGGGCCGTGAGGGGCGGGACAACAGGCACCGGAGCCTTGGCAATGACAACGCACAGCAGCAACAGCAACAACAACAATGACAACGCACTGGTTTACCTTCAGCACGGTCAGAAGTAGCTGCAACAACAACAGCAGCAGCAGCAGCAATATTGCTGACTCTTTGGGTTCTCGCCCCGCGGCAACAGCAACATCTCCCGCCAAACAAGACAAAGACACTGCTTTAGATACTTGCAACTGTTGCAGGGCAACCACAAGTATCTTTAGTATCTACAGTACGTCTGTGTGTATGTGTGTGTGTATCTTTGACTGCAGCTCTAGCTGCATCTGTAGCTGTTGCTGTTGCTGTTGTCGTTGCTGTTGTCGTTGCTGTTGTATCTGCAACTGACTGCTGTAAATTAACGCGGGCGTTAAAATTGCAATTTTTCACTTAATGCACAGCAGAAACAAGAACAACTGGGCAAAAGTGGATGCCCCTCATGCCACACAAGCGAACTCAAGTCCAGCATCATCATCAAGTGGTTTGAGGTGGCATTTTGGGCCTGTATGCAACAGCAACAACAACTGCAACTGCAACTGAAACTTCAACTGGAAACTCAAAACTGAAACTCGTTTCACAGGCCACAGACTCTATGTAAAGTGTCCTTGAAATAATTGTAAATTATGTCTACTCAATGGTGTGAGTGTGTGTGTGAGTGTGTGTGTGAGTGTGTATGATGACCAGAACTTGCCACAACTGGCAACAGAGTTGTGGCAACGAGTTGTGGCAAATCGCAGAGGAAGAGCAGCAAAAGTCGCAATCACTTTTCGCGTGGGTGGCTGTCTATTAATAAATTTCAATAAGTTGCAACACGACAAGCCATGTGGCATATTTGTGGTGCATATGTCACCGCCACAGCAGAGGCAGAAACGCAGACGGTGACTGAAGCAGCGACGGCGACTGAGACAGCGACTGAGAAGCTGCTTAATTGAAAATCGCAAAATATACAAATTATGAGACTGAACTGGCAAATCAAACAAATAAACAGACCGTCCACCGCCCAACCCCCACCCCCTTCTGACCACACCCCCTTCCGTCCCATACACCCCCCTCTCGAGTACCTTTACTGCATTCTCAGCCAACCTGTTTAATTTCAACGCTGCCGCCTCATTTCAATAATTTATTTTGCCAACTATACGATGAGTTGTGTGCGGAAAAGCGGAAAAGCGGGCAAGGAGAAAAACTCTGATTAGCTGCGCCACATGGTCAAGAGAGATAGATAGATCTCTGTGTATGTACTAATGTGTGTGTGTGTGTGTTTAGCCAACAGAACGATTTTCGCTCAAGCTGCAAAAACTTTTGCAGTTGGATTTTTAGCCTCAAGAGCCAAATTATTTGGCGAATAATCTGCCGTCGTTGGCTAGCAATTAAAAACTTATTTTTGAGCAGCAGAAAGAGACAGAGAGACGAAAAGAGAGAGACAGGGAGGGAGAAAGGGAGAAAGAGAAATACTGAGCTGCAGGGAAGGTGAAGCAAATTAAATGCATATAAAATGAAGGCGGATCGAGCAAAAATTAGCCCACCACAACGGCAGGCCACAGAGTGTGTGTGCGTGTGTGTGTGTGTGTGTGTGTGTGGCACACTCGGGGGCACTCGCCTCAAAAGGCGACCACAAGCAACTGCAGCAACAACAACAACTACAATAATAATAGCCAGCGATTGAGTCGCAAATTTATATGCGACTGGCCTACGCAGCGTATGCGCAACGAGGCGGAGGAGCATACAAAATAGGGGCGGACAGCTAGGCTGGCAGAGCGAAAGCAGGAGAAGGGGCAGCGGGGTATAGGGTAGTGCGGGGGGTTGCGCTGCTTTGGCGATGCGTTGACGCCTGAAATTGTTGAAATTTGCGTTTTAAATTGTAAAATTTATAAATGCCAAATTAATATTGAGATATAAACACACCAAAGTATGCGAAGGAGAGAGAGTATGTGTGTGAGAAAGAGATGGAAAGAATAGGTAGATATAATTTGCTTTAAATTTAACACTTTATAAGGCCAAGTGTCTAAGAGACAACACAAACGGGAATAAATTGAAAAATCAACAAGAATTAAAAAATAAATAAATCTTTTAAAATATATTAAAATATATATATAACAAATCCCTCCAATTGTTCCCGAAAAGACCCAACAAATTAATGTCCCAATTTAAAAAAATTCAATGAAAACGTTTAAAGTCTGCTAACTAAATTTTAGTTCTTTTATAAAATAAAATATCTGTACTAAAATCTTAATAACACAATAATTAAATAATTATATTATTATAGTTTTAGTACATATTGATAAATTGATAACTGTATCGAAACTTTCTACTCAGAATAATATTTAAAATAAACTTATATAAAGTTTGTCAATCAAAATCAGTTTCATCTAACCAATTGTTAAAGTGAGAAATAAGTAAATAAATAAAATATTTCACTTACATAATCTTTTAAACAAATTTATCCAGAATCATAGCTCCATAATTTATGTATCTACAAAGTCTGCAATGAAAAAAGATAAATTAGTTTTATTAAAAATAATATTTGCACAAGTTCATAATATATTTAATATATTATATATTATAGCTAATATTTCAAGCTATACCACAACTATTTGTTTATTATTTAACCCTTAGAAAAATGTGGAAAATCATTTTGTATAAATTCGCTCGTTGCGTTCAATTTGTGGCAAGCAAATATCACATACAAATATATATATATATATATATATATATATATATATATACATATATAAATATCAGCACATATTATAGGACTTGCTGTATATTAAGTATAAATAAATATATGTAAAATGTTTTGTGTATAAATAAATGAAAATTGTGTGTGTTTGTTTAATGTGTAGTACTGTTTTTTTTTTATACAAAATGTGCATATTGCATAGAAAACCCGAAAAGTAGTTCATTGAATATTTTCAACTTGATTTTATTTTTGCGGCCGCTTAAATGATTTATTCGCTGATGCCAAATACACATACAAACAAATTTAAACACACATACATATATACATATATAAACAATAATAAAAGCACTCTAGCGTCAGTCATTCAATTGATGCAGATTCAGATACAGATACAGATACATTCGCATCTATAGATACAAAGAGCTATGCATAAGCGATGTGCGATACAATATATTGATTGCCCTCTCTTTCTATATGTATGTGTGTGTGTTGGGTGTGTGTGTGTATCGCCGCACATTTGCGGCTAATAATAACTTTAAAAATGAACTATTTTGTTGCCTTTAGAGATTTTTTTGTTGTTCATAGTTGATGTTGATTTTAATATGATTATTGCATTTCAAGTGTGTTGTTGCTGTGTGTGTGTATGTGTGTGCATGTTTGTGCCTGTCTATTTGGCTGTTGCACATTTCATGGCTGCGTTTTTGTTGTTTTATTGAAAATTCACATTGCATTAGATATTTTATGGGCAACTATTTTGCATTTATCCCATACAACACATAGCTGTACTATATAGCATATATATTTGTATATATACATACAGATATATATATATTTGTATAGGTAGAGCCATAGATTCACCATTTTTATTATAGTATTTTGGTATTTTGCTTTGATTGTTTTTGGCAAATTTGAAGGCAATTGAATTTTTGCCCAAGCAGACCAAAAATTATGACCAGCAAATGCGATTTTCATTTAAAAATGTTTATTTTCTATTTTCCGTTTTGTTTTTGATTTTCATTTCTATTTTCATTTTCAATTCTTGTGATTTTCATTTTTGTTTTATTTTGATTTGCATTTGAGTTTTCTCAATTGGCTTTTTTGCTGCTGGTTCGGTGAGCTGTTGGTACCACATGGCGTATGATTATTTGTTAGTTACATAAAGCACAGCATTTTAAGAGGCGCCAAAAGCGACAGCTTATGAATTATAACATTTCCGGATCAAAGAATACATTCTGAATGCTCTCTCTCTCTCTCCCTCTTTCTTTACTCCCACTCCCACCCTCCCTCTCTCCTTTCTTTTATTACCTGCCTGTTAAATAAACAACTTAACTTTTGGCAACGGATATCCGTGTAATTATTCAGTTATGTTTGCATTATTTACATATATATATAGTATATATAAATTACACATGATTTCGGGCATCAGTTTTTCCACTTTTCCTTGACGATTTCCGCAGATATTCAACGCCAAATAAATATGGAGTAAAAGTCTATTTTAAGACCCCGTACTCTAAAAAAGAGTAGATGGGTCTATTAAGTTTGTCTGAAGCGAAATGTGCGTAACAGGTAGAAGGATACTTTTCCGACCCCGAAAAGTATATTAAATCGTATGAATGAAACTAGCTGGGACCAAGAATTAGCAGAGCTCTGTTAAGTTAATCGGCCAAAAATGTTATTTCACAACAATCACAACTATAACAAAGCCAGAGGGACCAAACTAACAAATTATGTGTATGGTACTATTACAACTATCCTCACCAAGTTTGGTGCGGATCGGACAACTATAGACTATAGCTCCCATAGGACAATTCGGTCGAAGATTGGCGATTCTTAGAAAGAGTACGGGGTCTTTTACAGTCGGCTCGCTAGACTTTCTTACTTGTTTTAATTATAAACACAATTTATGGCTATTTAAATTGATATGTATTGAAAGTTTTTTGATCGATTGACTATATTTAATTATTTATGCTCTTGTTAAGTTTATGTTTCTCTTTTTTTTTTGTGTTGTGTAAAAGTTGAAATTTAAATGAAAAATCATTTCTCTTAATTTATTCAATTTTTCCATCACAATTATCGGTTGTTTGGTTTCGGTTGCTGCATCAATTGCCAGTTTTCTTGTTGTTGTTGTTGTTGTTTTTTATTGCTGGCATGCAGCCATAAACATATACACACACACACACACACACACACACAGACACACACTTACATACTCTCACACACACATGGCTGGCACAACCACAGAGAGATCATTGCACCGTCGCAGTGGGTTACAAATGATGCGAGTGTTTTTCCGCTCGGGCGTCTTATTTATGTTATTACAAGTATATTCACACACACACACACACACATGCACTCACATACACATACACACACACACTCTCGTACTCGTATTTGAATTCGTATTCGTATCATGTTTGGCAATTGACAGCAAATTAGCCATACATATGTATCTAGATACATTTAGAGTAAATGCATTTGCAGTACTCTCAGGTATTTAATGACCCTGTAATAGAGCAGTTCAGAGGGTGTATGAAGTTTGGGACTTTTACTGAAAAGATACTGTTAGTAGAATACTCTAAAGAAGTTTTGGTTGAATTGATTTACAAAGAACAGCTGATTTAAAAGAAGTATCTTCATCTGATCTCTATCTAAGATACTATAAAAGATCTGCCCAATATATGTAAACATAAATATTTTATGGAATCAAAGATAAATAAGGGTTATTGACGACAGAATGTTTAAGGCTTGTGGAAAGTGTGTCTATACCAAAAATACATTATTCAATAAACATAACTACAGGGTCTTCTTAAGTCGAGCAACCAATTCCCCATCAGTTTATGATATGCGCGAAGTTTAGGGGCATTTGCCACGGAATCTGCCGCAAGTTTGTTGCATGTGCAAAAATTTGCACTTGTCAGCTGCCGTTGACGCTGCCGTTGCCACCGCTGCTGTCCGTGTGGTTGTTGTTGTTGTTGTTGTTGTCGGTGTTGTCCGCGGTTTTTTTCTCGACACCCACTTGAAGTTGATCAAATCGTCGAGTCTACTCGACTCGAGTCGGGTCGAATTAAATTGATTCGATGCGGATGCGGGGCGTTTGCTTGTTGACGTCATTGTTTTGCCACGCCCCATTTGGTGGGCAATTAAACGCCTTGCCGCCGCTTGAATTAATATGCATGCAAAAAAAAGGAGGAAAAAAGTAGGCGGTGGCGGTGGCAGTGGCGACAACAACGCTTCAGCAGCAAGTGCCAAACTGATGCTGTGTGCATTAGTTATAGATACAGTATCTCGCAGATACACAAACACAAACAAACACAGACACACGCAGAATGGAGCTCAGAGATACAAAAGCGTCCGCCCCATTCATTTAAATATTAAATATTCATTTGACGGCGCCAAAAGGCGAAGAAAAATTATAATTTATTAATTTGTTAACTCGTTGTTTGTCATTTTGCGGCTTAAACGTTTCGTTCTGCCACAAAACACAACAAATTTATGAGGCCCCAAAAAGCCAAGAGAGCGCGAGAGAACGAGAGAGCGAGAGCAAGAGTGAAAGAGATGGAACTATTAAGCGATCAGTCTTGACCCTTGTATAGCGCTCTCTCTCTCTCTCAGTCTGTCTCTCTTTCGTTGGATTCTCAGCGCTGACAATTAACACGCCAAATTAGCAAACGATTCTCTCGCAGTCACTGTCGCTGTCGGTGTCTACGTCGCTGCTTGCGTCGACTGCGCTGCCGGCGTCTGATCATTTTGCCTGATTTTGTTATGATAAATGTAAATTTTTCTATGCGCTGCTGTGGCGCAAATAAAACTTGTTGAGCATTTTTATTGATACATTTTGATATATATAGATAGATATATATATGTATCTGTATCTGTATAGTTATATATATATACTGAAAATTTATTTTATTTATTTACAGATTTATGAGCTCGTTGCTTTTGCCGGTCGAGCCAAATATTTGTATAGTTTATTTATGGCAAGAGCCGAACAACAACAACAATAAATGGAAATTAAAGAAATAAATTTATTAGGCGACTTGAACTTTTTGTTGTTGCTGTTGTTGTTGTTGTTGTTGTTGTTGTTTCTGTTGTGCTGAAGATTTGTTATGTGCCCGTGTGTCTGGCAAGGTGACTGATCTTTTAACCAAATGTGTCAAGTGGTCGAGAGTTTGAGTTAATCAACAAAAAAAAAACAACAACAACGAGTTAAGACTTTGATTTTGTTGGGGTTATAACAACTTGGTTCATGTGGTAATTGAAGTTCTTTTTAAACGCTCTTAATTTGGCTAATGATCTAGTTAAGACGAGGTGTTAATAGGCTTAGTCTTTGCCTTACAGCTCAAAACGAACTTTAATAAATGTAAATTCATTAACATTTTTATTGGCTTCAATATGTTTTAAACTAATTCCTAGAACAAGCACTAGCATAAGCTATTAATTAATTCTGTCGCTTTTGGAAGGCATAAATTTGGCAGAAGGAGGATAAATAGTTCAATAGTTTGGCTATAAATCGTAGGGAATCCGTTAAAACTTATTTCTGAGAATTAGAAATTAATTTTTAGCTATTGATGGGTTTGCTATACAAAAAAGTCATTCATAAAAACTAGTTTAGAAGCAAAAAATCATAAGAAAGTAATTAAAAAATATATTTATCGTTGGTAAATTTTTTTTTTAGACCAGACAATATTACAATCAATGTAACCTTACAGTTTACAAATGTTAAGATACTTTTTTCCCTATGGTATCAAAATAAATGTTTTATTACAAATTCTATTCTAATTTGCTTAAGTTTCTTAAATTACTTTTAATATTTCATTTCCACAGAGTTTAAAGTTTTCCGATCCCTTTACGCACACAAAGCACGTTATGATAAGCTGTATCGATTTCCCATCAAAAGAATTCATAACTTTGCTGCTGATACCCCGTAAAAGTGTGTGCGTCTGTCTGAGTTCTCTACACCGTGCGTATACGTAATATGACAAACGCTTCAGCCATTTCCCATTTGCATCACGATTTTCCTTTTGTCTACGTCTTTGTCTTTGCTACGCTTCACTACAATTGTTTTCCCTGTGTTACTTTTTCTTCCCCACCTCTTTTCCCTGTCCTTTTCCCTCTCCTTTACCGTGTTCTTTCCTTTTCTTTCCCCTTTCTGCCTTTTCTTCAGCCCTTTTCGCAGCCTGTCACATATGTAGCAACTTTGTTTTTTGCCGTGCGTGTGCTGGGCCTCCCTTTCTTCCACCCCTTCTCCTACCCTTGGCCCCTTCCCCTCCCTCAGCTCCTCCCCCTGTTGCCGCGCTTCAATTGCTTCAGCTTCTTTGGACAATTTTATTACGCTTTGCGTTGCATTTTGTTGACAGTTTTGTCAACAAGCGTTGAAAATTGGCTAAATATAAATATATTTGTGCATGTCTGTTGCCTGTCTCTCAGACTCAGTCCGTCTGTCTGTCTGTCTGTCCGTCCGTCTGTCCATCCGTCTGTGTGTCTCACTGTGTGTGTACAATATTTATTACAACGACAACTCGTTCACATTGTTTATTTATAAATGCGAATATAAATACTTAGGTAAAAGATGCTGAGAGGACAGAAAACAGAAGACAACAAAAAAAAAAAAAAAGACAGACAGAAAACAGATTTTGGCTGCTTTTAATGCTCAGAAGCTGCAGCTCATCATCATCATCCACTGAAGAGGGAAAACTCCTGTCTCTCCCTCTCTTCCACTCTCCCTTTCCCACTCTCTCTCATCCTCTTGCTATCTCTGTCTGCAACACTCAAGCGAATTCGCAGCAAGCATGACTTGTAAATAACTGCAAGTTAAGTATCTGGCAAAGTGCAAAGTAGTTGCCAAGCAGCAGAAACATTTGCTTCCCATTTGCTTTACCCCCCCTCTCTTCCTCTTCCTCTTCCTCTCTCTCTCTCTATGCCTCCCTCTCTCTCCTCCCTTTTCCACCTTATGCTTATGAACTGGGCACGCACTTGACTCGCTCAGCCGTGCCATGATATATGGCATCTACTTGTCTTTACCTCTTCCTCCCAATTCTCAGTTCCCAATTCTTATTTCTCTCTCCCTCTCTCTTCTCCCCATTTCCCAGTTGTCTTCCCTTATGAGACTCACACACGGTCGCTGTGCATTTTAGGTGCTATAGTCGAGTTTATCGCTTTTCCAAGAACTCAATGCAGTTTTCAATGCTTCCGCATCAATGGAAAGTGCTGCAATATCAAATATGCACAACTTTTGGCCAAAACTATTTTCAGGAAAACACTTTTTAAACTAAAAGTATTCAGGAATCATAAGAGAGACGTCTGCTTTAGAGAAGAGCATGTGAAATGTTTATAATTTTAGGTAAATTAATGATAAACTTTAAAAGATTTCAAATTATGGGAAGTAGTAAAAGTTGTATCGACCCTATGTCAATTATAGTAGTCCGATCTTAACAGTATTTTATTGGCATAGGTAGAAAATTACTACAAATCTAAGTATGTATGTTTGAAGCAGATATCTCCAAAGGATGCTGAGTTATTCTAACAAAACCACTTGACCTTTGACCCCATTTTAAAAAGAAAGTGTGGTAAAAACACCATCTAACCTATTTGAAGCATTAAAATAGTGAATATTATAAGCTTAGAGTTGAACTTTAATATATAAGATACCAGTTTTGGAAGACAACTCTCCCTACAAAAAGAAAGACAGTTCTTAAACTGTTACTAACTTAACAATTCAGCATTTAACCATAGCTTAATCAAATTTATCACTTGAGCTAAAGTTCCTGTTACCAGCCCCTTAAATAAATTGATTTGATCAAAGTTTAGCTACCAATAAATTCCACTTTGGGGCTAACTCAGAGAATTACATCATAGAATCCAACTTCAACTTGTTTTTGCACGCAAAATGCTTAAAAATAGAACCGAAAAACCAAAAAAAATGAAGCAACGCTGTCACCAACAGCAGCAACAACAACAACAACAACAACAACAACAGAAACCACAGCAATATCGTATCATATCATATATGTACATATATGTATATATGTGAAGCTGTCAAATCAGTTAAATACACCGATTCGAGCGTCTCAACGGATCAACGACCAGCAAACCAAACCAAACACAACAAAAACAAAACAAGTAAAAATATTTGTGAGTAAAAAACAATAAAAAAAAATGTTTAAAAAAAGGAAAAGAAAAAAAGAGCGGGGGAAAATAAAGTGGATTGTACTTTTCATTTTTTTACATGCGAAAATATATATCTCTTGTCTTCTATGTGATGGGGCATAAAAAACCCCAAAAAAAAAGAGCCAAAAAGACAACTTTCAGGTGAAACAACAACAGCAACAAGAACAGAAACAACAGCAAAAAGCTGAGCAAAAACAATTTAAATATTTTAAGAGCGATGACCCAGAAGCAGAACCAAAGCAACAAGAACAACAACAACAAATTCAACAACAAATTCAACAACAAATTCAAACACCTTCTGTGCTGGCAAAGCAAAAACAAAAAAAAATTAAACCAAAAAAAAATTGAAGCCAAGTGAAGAATTCGCGCATTTGTACAACAACAATAAGTTAAATTCAATTTGTAAAAATATAAACAAAAGGAAAGCAACCAAAACGACAATAACAACAACAACAACAAGAACAAACAACTTGAAGTTCTGAAAGCTGATTTGAGTTCTTGAAGTTCATTCAGTAACTTAATGCTGAGTTCACTTAAATTTATAAGCTACACAGAGCGAAAAAATGGGGGTTGAAAGCAGTGTTAACTGGAATTTAGTATGAATAAAATACTTAATACAAAAAGAATGTTTATGAAATTAATCTAAAAATTTAAAAATATATTTATTAAAAGCTCGAACTAAAGTTAATGTATGAAAAGATCGTTTTAGAGCACTGTACAAACATCAAACTTAATGTTTCAGTGTATTAAATTTGAGTGTACTGATTTTAACATAATTAAAGCTAAAAAATTGTTGAGTTTTGCTAATCTAATCAGCTATGAAATTTGTTATACTATGTAAATCATATTAAATGCTTAAACTCCAACATTTTTCTCCCAGTGTAAGCTCAATTCTCAATTGAAATCCTCCAATATATGCTAAATAAAAACATTAAAGCCTCTAAATTCTGCTAGGCTGATAAAATATTTAATTGATTACTATACAAACCTAAATCTTTTTCTCCCAGTGTATTTAAAATCTTCAAGCTAAACTGTTTAAATATTTGTTCATATTAAATATTTAAACTTTTTAATTTTTTTACAGTGCACAATAAATTCTCAATGAAATAATATTCTACTTAAAAGCAGTTAAATTGTTAATATTTTGCTAAGCTAAGCTAATAAGCTGTTTAATTGTTTAAATTGCTTAACTTATATTAGTTGTTGCCCCAAATTGTTGCGATGTTTTAACAATGTTGCAACATGTTGCCAATTAGACTGCACATGTTGCCACACGGCGCCGCAGACAAATTTAGCGGCACAAATCTTTTGTCTCTCCCACTCCCACACCCTCTCAGCATCCCCCTCCCTCTCCCCCTATCTCTTTATACTTCCACCCGCGTCTTGGACCTCGTGAGTGTCATAAATCTTTTGGGGCGTCTTTGGTTGTTTCTCTTGCTGTTGTTGTTGTTTGTTTGGATCAGCCAAAACACTAATTGGTATTAGCCTGGCTAACAGCAGCAGCCAACAAGTTCTACAAAACCAAACCGATTAAAGACAGTACAACAAAAATGAAAAAAAGATGAAAAAGAGGGCAACGGCCAAATGAAGCTGCTTTCTGCCATCTCTGGCCTTTTCTGGCCTTTGACTTTGGCCGTACAAATGCCGCCAGCAACAACAACTGCTACAACAACAACAACAACTACAGCAGACACAGGTGGGCGTGTCAAATTCGCTGTTTGCCTGTCCAGCGCCAAAATAAACCGTTTTCTGCTCATAATTTTTTTGTCTTCTTTCTTTTAAGCCATTTCTGTCGGTGGTCCAGCAGCTGAAGCAAACTGAAGGCAAAAACCATCAATAGATCAGTCTGAAAGCCGACTCCGAACAACCAGACAAAACTTCAAAGATATCGCGTGTTCTAACAGCAATAAAAAGATACAAAAACATCCCAAAGATACTAACACACATAAGATACTTTAAGAGTTAGTTAAATTGTTGTAAAAAAAAAACATATGTGCAATTAGTTCTTTGTAAAATACACAAATTATGCTGTCTATAACTTTATGTTTTATGGGTTTTAAGCAGACAAGAACTATAGAGACTTATTACTGAACACAAAAGATGGTTAAATCGACTGAAATATAGATATATAATACTTAAATTCATGCTTAAACCCATGAGATACCGATAAAACCAGTAAGTTTTTCAAAACTTAAGTTGAATATATAACAAATCGATTTTAAGTCAATTATAGTAGTCCGATTTGAAACATATTTAATGGGCTTAGGTGGAATACTATTAAAAACCTATTCTGTAAATTTTTGTATAGATATCTGTAAGCATAACAAAGTTATTGCAACAAAACCAATTGACCTTTGACCTCATTTCAAGTAAAGTATGGTTAAAAGCCTTCTAAGTGCCTTCTAAAATTATAAAAGCTCTTAAGTTTGAACCTTCTACCTATTACCCTTCGTACTGCACACTGATCAGCTCCCAAGGCAGTCGATAGCAGAAATAATTTGTTTTCTTTAGCTGTTATAAAAAGTGTAATTAACTTGAGATGTCAATACAAAATGCTTCAAACGCAATCTAATTTTGGCACAATTTAAACATTATATTTGTATTTATATATAAAATATACATATATATATTTGTATATAAATAAATAGGTGTATTTGTGTGTGTGTGTGTGTGTGTGTGTTTAATTTGTTGTCGCTTTGCAGCTGGCAACGAACCCGTCAACGACGTGCAAAGTGCAATTTATTGCCGTAGCGAAAAACGAAGCGAAACGAAAATTGTAACTCAAATACAAACAGACAGGGAGACACACACACCGCAGACACACACACACAAACACACACACACCGCACTGATAGGGTGAGGCATGCAAAATGCCTAGATACAGATACAACTGCAGAGATACAGCTACAACTAAAGATACAGCTACAGATACAGCCACAGCTAAAGATACAGATACATCTACAACTAGAGATACAGATACATACGTCAATTGCGTCGCCACGACGACGCTAAAAATGAAAAATTGCTTTTCAAAATTAAATCAACATTTAATTTTCTCGTAATTTGCTACCGCAACTGCTGACGCTTGGAACCTGCAACAACAGCAGCAACAACCACAGCAACAGCAACAAGAACAACCGCTACTACAACAACAACAGCAACAACCTCGAGTCGCAGCACACGCATTTTTGTACAAATTAATTTTAGCACTAAGATCGCCAGATACACAACGAAATGTATCTAGATACAGCTAGAGTAGCAGCAGCAGCACCAGCAGCTAAAGATACAGATACATTTGCCATGGATATAGATACAGCTAAAGCTATATAGACATGTCGTATTGGTTAGCCATTAAATGACGCCAGCAACAACAACACCAACAACACCAACAACGATCATCATAGTTGGCAGCCAAGTGCCAAATAAAACTTATTACTTATACGCCGTGTGTAACGGCAGCAAAAACGAATATGAAAACGAATAGGAAAACGAGTAGGAAAACAAATACAAATACGTTTACGAATATGCGCATGAATCTATTATGAATTAGACATTGAATGTCAGCACTGAGTGTGCCACACACACACACACACACACACACACACACACACACACACACTCGTTTCGATTGGGGGCATAAATAAATATGCATGGCAAATTTTTTAATGTGTACGCTTTGTTTACTGCCTCGGGCTCAATTTTCCAAACGAATTTTCCTGCAAATTTGTGACTGATTTATGGAGAAGAAAACGTTGTGCTTCTTCTTCAGTATTTCTGGCATACAATTTGTCATAAAGTACTCCAAAAAGTAATTATTGTTTTAAAATTTAGTTAAATTTTTTAAAAAATATAAAAAAAAAGTTAATTTTGTTACAAAAACACTTAATAAATTCTTTAAAATTGTAGCATTAAATAATATATAAAATGGACAATATTACTTCAATTTTATAGCGTATAAACAGTCAAATCACAGCAAATTTGTTAACAGATTTGTTACAAATTTCACTAAGCTAAATTAAATAAATAAAAAAAATTTAAATTTGCATATTTTAAACTAGTTAAAAAGATAAATTCCTTAAAGAACCAAAATTAATTGGCAATAATCAGTTCTGCTGTCTGAAAGACACTTAATAATAATTGTTAATTAACAACAATTTAACGCAGCGACTTAAAAATGCTGAATTGATATTAATCCGTCACATAAACCGATCTATATAGTATATAGAATGGCAAATCACATAGGCCATAACTCTAAATAGAACACATTTGTCACTTTGACTGAATCAAAAACAAAAATATTTCAATATTTTTAGCTGCCCAAGAGAGAGAGGGGGGATTCTTAGAGCGAGATAGCTATACACACTAAAAAGATGACAACGTTGTGTGAAGATTTGTTTAGAACCTGTGAAAATGTTAAAACTGCCATTTTATTAATAATGCCATCAGCTACAGATACATTTACAGTTCGAGATATATAGATAAATAGATAGATAGATACAAAGATAGATAGATACTTGGGTATATAAAACTTTTTTGAGAACACACGGCGCTTTCATTTTTAGTTCTTTATTGTCTCAAAGATCTTTTGATTTGAAAAATATTTTGACGTGTCCCAATTTCTTGTGGTATTTCTGAGTTCTAAGGGGAATGAGTCTTCTCTACAATTCTTCTGCCCTCTCCTCTCCCTCTTCTTCTTCTATTCTGTTTGTTATTATTAACTCTATTTGTGTGACAAGCGGAAAATGTGTCAAAATAACATTTGGAATCATTTCGAGCAATTTGTTTTGAAGGTTTTTCAAAAAAACAAAAAAAAAATATTTTTTTATTATTTATTTCTTTTTGTTTTTGTTGCTTTTCTTTCAGTGGAAAATTTATAATTTATTGAAATTGTTTTGAGCTGGCAAATGAATGCGATTTCAATGCTAATGAGCGCGTATCTGACAGATACAATTTATAAAACTGACAAACTGCAAAACCGAACAATAAAAGAAGCCACAAAACAGCAGAGCCAACAAACACTAACTTGGTTACAAGAAGCGGCCCAAAAACCATCACAATCAGCCAATTGGAAAAGCTAAACACAATGCATGAAAAATGCATGAACTAGCAGTGGAATAACTGACTAAAAGATACCCTGTAAGAGAATGAATTCTGGTAAGAATTTAAAGCAAACATTTCTTAAGTTTAAAATCAAATTTTAAGTTTTTCTAGTCTATAAATTTGTATATAAATTAATTATATATTAATCACTCTTTTAATATTTACTTAACTTACTAATTTCCAAAATGAAATAGTTTTCTTTACTTCTACCCTATACACCCCATTTGTACCTAGCTGTCACAACAGGGTATGCAAACAATAACAATAATAAACTACAGATAACAATAACAGAAACTCTCAACCGCAACAATCAAAAAAAAAAAATAGATACAAAAATATATAAACAATAAACAAAAGTAAATTATTTAGCATAATGAAATTGTTGACAAATTATGATTTAGTATTGACCGCATTAGCATATTACACACTCACACACTCTCGCACACACACAGACACTCAGTGTCACATATTTGTACAGTTATTTCAATTTATTTGTTATCATTCCACAAATATTTTCTGTGAATTTTTCAAACATGAAAAAATTTGAATATCAATTTTACGGCACTTAATTAAAAAGCGAATATTTTATTAATGCGACTTCTGACATCAAACTGGGAGTAGCCCATAGGCGGTGGTAGGCGTTTGAACAGCTGTGGGCGTGCCAGCTGTTACGCTAATATGCGTTAAAGTGTTGAACTTTTGACATGTTTTATGGGAGTATTATTTGCATAATTTGGCACGTGTGGCTGTGTCTGTGTCTGAGTCTGTGAGTGCCTGTGTGTGCCACGCCCACATTGGAACGCCCTCACATATATGCAGGACAGGCAAGTTCAACTTTTTGCCAGAGGCGTGAGAGTGGAGGGGGGAGGGGGGAAAAGAGCAAAGCAGAGCACGGACTTACCTGACCTTCCGTTTTGCGAGCATCATTTCTTCTCTCTCCTTCTCCTCGCTCTTTGGTCTAATTGCTAAGCGACGCTACCTCTCTCTCTTTGTTATTTCGTTTGCTGCCACTCTTCTGTTTCCCGCTCTCTTACTTGCATTCGCCTTTAAACCGATAAGCGTAAAATTTCTAAATGAACTTAAGCTCAATTTGTTTTTATTATTATTCTGACTTTGGCATTGACTTTTGTTTTGTTTTTTTTTTTTTCTCAGTCATTTTCCATTGCTTGAACGACACGTGATTTTGCAGCAGCTAAAAGAGAGAGTATATATGTTTGAGCATACAAAATGTAACAATTTGTAAAATACTTAAAAACTTAAAATAAATTATAATTATTAATGTGTGTAATTTTGAGCTTACCTTATAATGGTCTTTAATATACAGGGTATATTAGGTGCCATGATTTCGCTAGAAATGAGTTCAACAAGTTTATCAGCCGCTGATTGCTTTCAAAGCTCGCTGATGACAAATTTGTATAAATCAAAATGAATAATTATGCATTATTAAGCACTTGAACGCCGATTGATAGATTGATCTGCTTAAAGCTTGCTCTCTTTTACTCCCGCTCTCTCCCTCTCTCTGGGTAATGATCAATCTTTGCAAGTTTTCAACTCGTTCGCCTTTTCCATCAATCAACGGGAATGGCAATATTGAAATTGAATCTGAGCACAAGATGTCAGCGCCTTGTCAGCAGAGCAAGCAGCAAGTGCAAGAAGCACGATTAAAGCAGATGAGCGGCAGAGCTTACTCTCCCGCTCTCGCGTTCGCACTCTCATTCTGCAGCTGCAATGCAAGCCGTGTGCGTGTCCTCTATGTATGTGTGCGTGTGTGTGTTTGGCTGCGCACATTTTTATATCCATAAAGTGAACAAAATCTGACACATGGCGACGTCTCCGTCTCGTTATAATTTATGAGTCAATTTCAGACAATTATTGTTAAATATTATTAAGCATTCGGCGGGCTGTCAAAACACACAGCAAATTCAATGATTTACAACCAAGACAATCACAATGACAATTGTCACTTGGGGTGGACAGCACTTAAGTGGATAATCTTGCAGCCTGACATGCATAAGAAGCAGCAACGCACTGACTGAGTGATGAAAAAAAAGAACAAAAAGGGAATCGTCCACTCAAATTAATGTCAAAACTTATTAAGGAACAAAAAAAAACGTGCTTACACTCAAACGCTGGCAGCGGAGACGACTGCGACGTCGAAAGCAAAGACGACAGAGGCGCGTGGCTGCCAATTATGGTGGCAGAGACAAAGACAGATCAGCAGAGATCATGCAATGCTAAAGAAGCAAACGCGTACTGTGGTAATTTGTCATCTGACACAAGCCGCAAACCTGTTGGAGGAGTTCAAGCATTAGAAATAGCTTTACACTCAGCAGCGAAGAAGAGAGCGCAAGGAGGAAGAGCACGAAAGCTCACAAATTAAGACAATGAAACGCGCTACGCCTGCGATAAAATCAACGTAAACACCAACAAACAAGAAGCGACGACGCGACTGCGCTGCCAGCCATAGCAGCAGCAGCAGCCAAAGCAAATGTGTGAACAATATCGGCGGCTGATCTCGCCCAGCAGCAGCAATGCAGAGTGAGGCAGTGCGAGCGAGATGGAGTGAGGCAAAGCAATGAAAACTCGAGAGACCTGTTTTAAAACCTGTTAGCCCAGCCACAAGCAGAGCGCAATGAGCGCAAATAAAACAAGTGAGTAGCCAGAACAAGAAAGACAAAGACAAAGAGAGAGAGAGACATTTGGAGTGAGTTTGAGTGCAATTGGAAGGCAAGTGGAACGCCAAAGCTTTGCTTAAGAGCCTGTACTTTTCAAACATGAGCTCAGGCAATTGATCGATAAACAGAAACATTTCATGCGCTAAGCTTTAAGCACACACACATAAATCAAGCATGTGTTTGTGCATATTGTGCGTTTTTTTTTTTCATATCTCATTCTGCTAACGAAATTGATAGCAACAACAGCAAAATGACCCACAAAAACCACTGAAATGACTACCATAGAATCTATCCCTTCCTCCCCCTTCTACTAAGACCAATCAGCCCAACAACAACCCAGCCACTCAACCCTCTCTTCCACCCACACACACAAACAATCGCTCGCTCTTTTACACTCACTCTCTTGCTTTCCAGTTCTTTTTTCCTCCAGTTCCCCCTTCTCCCCTTTCCTCCTTTGGAATCCAATCAACCACGCGTTGGTGATAAAATGCGTTAACAATACGTGGAAAGCTTTGCCAACAGTTTTTTTTTCCTTTTTGCGGTATCAGACAGATTTTTTGTGGGTTAGCTTTGGGTGATGTGGGAGCAATTGGTAGCGGTGGGGGCTGCGTGTTGTCGAAAATGCCAAAGTATGCTTGTGTGTGTGTGTGCGAATGCGTGTAAGCTTAACACATGCCAAAGGGGCGGGGGAGCCTTACAAGAAGCATCACACCTGATTTGGGCAAGCGAAACAGGGTGTCTTGCTGTGTGAAATATTTTGACATACGCTTAAAAGTGTATTTTATAAACAAATGTAAATAAGTTTACATTACTTGTTAATTAAACCTCCCATACTGGGTGCTGCATTCGATTTTTTATCCCGTTTAGGTTTATTGCATTCCATTCAGATAAACTTAATTTACCTACTAATAAAATACACTTCAATCTAACAGGACTTGTCATAATAAATCGTAAAACAATCTAAACATTGTCAAATATTCCAACAGCACTTCCCCCTCTTCCTCTTTCTCTCCCACTCCAACTCCCACACACACACTCTCAGTGTATACAAAGCCAAATGGTTGAACTGGCCGCTGCAGTCGGCGTAGCTGCTGTCGCTGCCGGCAACCGACAAAAACGCAAAACGCAAACAAACAAAGCAAACGCAGCTCCCATTTGCCCATTTGCAAGAAGAAGATAAAAAAAATGAAACAAAAATACTACATGAAAAAAAAAAACTTGTAAGTAAAATCAAATTCACAAGCAAAAGCAATAACAAACAAGCGCACACGCAGTCGACGTCAACGTCAACAGCGGGTCGCGTCGCGTCGCTCTGCGTCGCTGCCCTGCAGCTTTGACAGGCGCAGCGGACAGCGCGGTGAGCATGACGAAAGGACTTTCGCACATTACCACATTTTTTGTAGCCAACCAAGCGACCCGACCCAACAGCAACAACAACTACACACACATACATACACAGACAAAGCAGTTAAACAGCCAAACAGCCACCCAGTCGGGAAGCAACAACAACTACCACAGCAACAAAGAGGCAACACGAAAGACAAAAGCTAAAAGCGACAAATGAAATAATAAGAGAGCTTAAATAACTCCACACGAGAGCATTCACATAAACACACACACACACATACTCGCAACCATACAAAGTTTCGTTTGTATGCGAGTGTTTGCATGTTTGTTGTTACATTGACTTCCGATGACTGCCATCGGCCCAACCGAAACACCACCTCCCTCGCCACCCGCACTCAGTGGGCACTCAGCCACAGCTCCACTCTACTCCACTCACAATCCCAAACGTCGCTCAGAAGCTGCGAACTTGTTTGCTCAATATGTTTCATACACACACACTCCCATGCATACAAACGTACAGAGCCAAACACACGACAATAACCGACGAGTGCGACACGAAGCTTTCATGGTACCTCTCCCCTCCACAAGCAGCGCCTTCTGTGCCCACCCACTCTCTTACGCTAAATAAT
The DNA here is from genome assembly GCA_018903735.1 of Drosophila cardini. Lineage (NCBI taxonomy): Eukaryota > Metazoa > Arthropoda > Insecta > Diptera > Drosophilidae > Drosophila > Drosophila cardini. Next base: position 2,955,718 of record JAEIGM010000007.1, on the reverse strand, counting down.
GACTGACAGCATGTTGGTGCTTCTCCATGCCTCTCTGTCTATATATGTATGTATGTATGGATGTGAGTGTATGACCCCCAATTGCTCGCTCCCTCAAACAAACAAACAAACACAGTCAGAAATTATGAAGCAACACGCGACCAGCGAACCGAGCGATTCGAGTAAAGAGAGCGCAACAAATTGAGACAGGCAGGCCAGACCGAGTGGCCGAGAGAGCACCAGAGAGTGGGAGCGAGTGAGATGGAGCAAACGAGAGCGAGCTTGGCGTCGCAGCAGGTTGCATCGAACTTGTTGCGTGTTGAATGCTGCCGCCACCTTGCGCGCCAACGTCGACGTCGTTGCCAGTCGCTGTTGTTGTGGTTGTTGTTGCTCTTTCTGCTCCCAATTACTTTTTGCATGCTACCTTGTGCCCCCACTTCACCTCACACACAAACACACACACTCATACACATACTTGCCTGGTCATTCGGCATCGGCATCGCAATCGTCATCGTTGTGTTGATGTTGTTGTTGCTGCTGTTGTCGTTGTCGTTGTCATGCTTAATCCCTGTAGCGACAGCGGCGCCGTCGACAGCGACGACCCACAATGAGAGAGTGAGTATCGGTGTGTGCT